>JADMNL010000030.1:215830000-218330000 GCA_016271365.2 Neoceratodus forsteri | reverse complement strand
CGGGAGATGAGCATCTTGTTGCTTAGTGTGCCTTTCCTGGTGAAACTTTCAATACATAAATAAATGTCACATTTGAGCTTATTTGTCAGGGAGAGGTGGGCATTAGGGTTGACAACCCTAAGGAAGACACTGCCACTGATTCATCAATACTCCTGAGACCCAAAACCTTAAGGGTTTTTCATTTCCCTATTTTGTGCATTTGAATTCTTCAACCCTAATGTCTGCATTAATGCAGTTTTTGCAATTTATTTCCTTCTTTTTCTGATAGAGAGGTGTATCCTCTTTGTGCAGGCCCCTTCAGGACCTGTGCAAAATAAGATAAATACAATATTGGAGACAGTCCTGATGCAGTGCATTAGCCCAGCAGGCCTCAGCACATATGCCAATACCTGGTGGGGAAGGCTCCCTGACCCACCACAGGGTGTTGTGTCTGCACCAAAACACTGCTTCATCCATACCCAGGCCAGTGCTGGTGCTGCATGCCACAGCACCATCCCCATCAGCTTTGGCCCATTAAACCAGAACACTGAGATCACCCCTGAACTCAGGTCACTGGCGTGGTAAGACAATATAGTGTCCAGTGGGGTAACCAACATCCCTGCAAACAATGTTACTTCATAAATTCTTTGTTTTTTATTACTTTGACCCCAGACTTTCAACATAGCCTTCTTATGACCCCCACCTCATGAACCTGGCAGGTGAAAATGTTCAAATTCATGCCAAAATGCCATGTCGCACCACAGGTGCAAAAACATATTTCAGCAGCATGTGAAAACTAACAGCTATAAGGTTCATAGTTTGTGTGAAAAAATGGCTATGTTGAAAATTAGGGGTCAAAATATTGAAAAGTACCAAAGTTGTGAGTGTGCATAGAAACATTTCAACATACTCTCATAACATGGTCATTTTTATGTTGGCTTGTGCGCATGCATGCCACACATGCTCAAGAAACATCTTGGGACAGTATGACTCTTGAGAGGTGTGTGAGTTTCTGCTCAATGCAGTTGACACTTTATGAGGTTCATTCCTCAAGCACCAGTGAATCAGTGAACTGCCTGTGTCAGCAGTTTGAGAGAAGTAGTCTTCACTTGAAAGAAAAGTAAAGCTCCAATCAGGGATGGTTACGAGTTGACACTTTATGGTGTTCACCCCACAGGCACCAATGAGTCAGTGAGCTGACTATGACAGCAGTTTGAGAGAGAGGACCACACTTGAAAGGAATCTGCCGCTGCAATGAGGGACAGTTTCCTCATTGCAGTGGGACCTTCCCCCTCCCTTGCAACCAGGCACACAGACATATCTTCTTTCTGTTTGCAACATCTGATAAGACTCCAGCCATGTGCATTACAGTGCACAGTAATGCAGAAGGCTGGAATTATGGTTCTTGTTGGCTCCTGCTACAGAGAACCTTGTTTGTTTAGTGTGCCTTTCCTGGTGAACCATTTCAATAAATAAATAAATGAGCCATGGTGTAGCTTTCCATATTGGTGGCTCCTGCTGCCTTCCACACACTCCTTGGAAAGCTGACATTGGGGTGCCTAATCCCATATCAGCATGTATCCCTCCCCACCTCATTAATGTGACACACTGGGAGCCCACCCCAGTGTGCCAAAATAATGTTTGATTTATATTTCCAACATCGGGGTACCCAATCCCTGTGTCAGCATACCCCCCCCCACACACACACACTATTGTGACACACTGGGAGCCCACTCCAGTATGCCTAAATATTTTTTGTAACCTGTAAAATAAAGAAAATTGTCCCCAAAGTCTTCCCCCACTGTAAAAAAGAAAATGGTCCCTCATCATCTCCCCATTCTCCCTTCCCCACCTCTACCCTTCCTCTGCAGATGCAGCACCCTGCACCCCCTCTTACCCCATACTTAACTCTGGAGATTGGGAGCAGCAATCTTTTACTGGGACTGGGACACGTCTGCACTCTTCAAAGCCGACTGGCAAACTGAAGAAATGACAGTAAGCTATATAATGGGGATCAACGGGGGGGGGGTTCAACTTAGGTTGATATCTTAGCCATTTTTAGGAATTTGGGCCCCAAATTTTCAACATGGGATTCTTGGGACCCCACCTCATGGACACTGTCACTGTCATTTGGGTACTCTATCCCAAAAGGTGACTTCACGGTTGCTGTGTGAAATCACCTCTTAGGACCAATTAACAAAATAATAGTGCAACTGTTCATGAGGTAGGATCCAAAAAAATCCATGTCACAAATTTGGTGAAAAAATTCCAAACAATGACTGCATGATGAGCGTGCATTGCACAGTTTATACACATGATCGTAACTTCGCCAATTTTCAATATTTTCACTCCAGATTTTCAACATTGCCATTTTTTCACACCTCCTTATGAACAGCACAGCTGTTATTTTTCACATCCTGCCTAAAATGTGTTTTCGCACCTGTGACACAGCATGGCATGATTGCTGTGAGAAATCAACTTTCGGGATTGAGTAACAAAATGATTGTGCCACTGTTCATGAGGTGGGGTCCCAAAAAGCCCATGTTGAAAATTTGGGGTGAAAATACCAAAAAAACACCTGGGGTATTAGGATTTACAACCATAATGTCCCACCCTGTAGAGACTGACAGGCATCAGGGGTGTGACTTGGTATCATTGGACATAGTGCTCAAGCCATTCCACCCCCTCCTACCCTGCAGCCAGTGACAGGCATTGAGGTGTCTCTTGGGGTCTTCAGCCTCAACATTCACCCAATTCTCTTCTACTGCATCCATCTCTGCTTATTTCCTTCTGGAATGGGGTGAGTATAAAGGCTGAAGACCCCAAGGCACACCGCAACACCTATCTGTGACTTCAGGGTGGAATGGTATGAGCATTATAGCCAATGACCCAAAGGCACATACCCAAATGCCTGTCAGTCTCTGCAGGGTGAGGTTTGGCATTAGTTTAATACTTCACTGCCATTCCCATTATGCATCTCTCTAACTCATGCACTACCAATGCCAATACCAGCAAGCAAACATTCAGCATTGACAAGTACTTTTGTTAGGTGTTTTTTTCCACTACATTTTCAACATGGTCTCTTTGGAACCCTACCTCAAAAAACACTGGTGGTGAAATTCTGCTAATCAAGCCAGAAAGGTAATGTCATGCAATAACCAAGAAATCATCTTCCAGACCTGATTACTGAAATTCCTCTGCCAGTTTTCATTAGTCGGGGTCCCAAAAAGGCCATATTGAAATTTGATGAAAACATTCCTAAAAATGGCCAAGTTATGAAGAGAAGTTTAAAATGCTTTTGAAATAAATTATACAACAATTACCTGTATTCCTCAGCTCATGGTTTGGCACTGAAGAGTGAAGATGTGTCTCTCACCCAGATAGGATTATGGCATTGGACCTCAGTTGGTAAGTATAGGGTAAGGGGAGGTGTGGGGTAGTGGGTGCTCAGTGGGAGTGTCAGCATGGGAGAGGGGTATGGGGATGATGATGAGGGGACTGTTTTCTTTCTTTCTTTCTTTCAGGTTAAAAAAACAAAGACATTGATGGATGGTTTTCTTTGCTTCAGCCCCTAGCACTTTTGTTAGTCCATTGACCAAGCCAAGTATCCCATAGCCATGCCACATGGCAGTTGGAATGCTCCCTTGCATAAGCTCATTGATGGGTTTATTTGCAGTGATGCTACGCATTGCAACCCAAACCTTCTGGCTATCAATCTGTATGTACTAGAAATTTATTATTGACAAAATACAGATGCATTGCACCAGAAATGGTTAAAAAGCAGTTTATTAGTGGAAAGACTGAAAACATCTTCAGTCTGCAGCCCTACCTTATAAAGAAAAGTTGATAGAGACAGGAGTGTGCACACTAGCTGTCTGGGTATCCTGGATCTACTTTATATGGCAACTGGAGCGATCTCCTGCATCACCCAAACTGGGTCAGACTTTTTACTTTTTTACTTTGAACTCTTACTTAGCGGAGACTATATGGGATTGTTGTCTCTTCTCATTTCAGTAAAGCTTATCATTATGTACTTTTGCATGTTAATTATATTGACCGGTACGTATAGGCCCATATTGACTGGCACCTTCACAATGTTTTTTCTTTTTTTTTGCACTGTTGTCCACCATAATTGTAATCTTATGAAGTGTACTGTATTGTATTAATGCCCAGGACCACCTTGAAAATTAGCTTGCTCAATGGTGTTTATGCCTGGTTAAATAAAGTAATTGATTTATTGATTTGAGTATGCCTGATTGAGTAACCAGGCTGCAGGGCAAACATGTCTTGTTACTAGTGCATGTGAAGCCCATGAGGTCCACACCACCTGATATATCCATGGGCTAGGGCCATCCAGTGGCTTCTGCCACATGGGTTCTCAATGTGCTACTGATCCCTTGGATCCCAATCTCTCATGTGTGGCAGCCAACAAGTGACCTAGGCCACCCTACTGCCATTCCCCTTGTGCTCCTGAGACCAAACACTGATTGGAAACTGAACAGCTCCAGGAACTTGGTCGGTGATGATCTGGTAAGATGTGGGGGCTGTTGTTTGAACAAAAATCACAGCTTCCATGATCTCAGCCCCTAAACTCTTTGCTATAGCTTCAACCCTTAACATAGCCTCAGGCAAAACAATCTACTTAGGAGCTCACAATCTGACTAAATTAAGCATGGGGAAGGTGGTTAGAGGGTGGGGGTGCCACTAGTCAGCAGGGAAACAAAAATAACTAATACAGATGGCTATTATATGATGGAGAGGTGCCACTAGACACCAGGGAAAGATGTCCTGTTGTCGTATTTTGTTTTGTGTGTCATATAATATACTGACATAAGCTGGATAGATGTCCATTGTCATAGGTACTGTAGGTCTTATATCAAGCCATGAGGTGGTCAGGTATTATGTGTGTATAAGTTCAGTAAACCACATCTCACAAATTTCTGCTGGACAAAAGGGCATACTTGCCACTAAGCCACACTGTTCCCTGCAGCATACTGCAGCAGTCTGCAGAAATACTGCATGGCACTGCAATGTATCTTGTCTTACTCTGATGTATATATTCAGTTTGTTGTTAAACCAGCTTATATAAAAAAGGCTGCTTACCAGTGTGGAGTAATTTCACCTGATGTACATACACCACATTCAGATATTCCATATCTGTTTAGTTGTTGAAAGTTTTGCCCATGAAATTATTGAGTATTATTATTAGTAGTAATAACTTCTACAACATTTTGAGTTGTTATACAAAGTGTTTTACTAACCATACAATTATTTATAAAGTACATTCAATAAATAGCAAATTGACACACAACGTAGCATTTAACATTGAATATATTAAATTAAACAGCACATTTAAAAACAATAAAATATTAAGATTTCACAGTCTGTCACTAAAATGCAACAGAAAATAAATGCAATTTCCTTAAGGAAAATAAAATGCAGACATTTTGCTTTTAGATATCAACTTGGATAACCATGAGCAATTGATTTCAGGGACATGAAATTCTAGAGGTGTGTTTAAATGTAGAATAATGTTATGCTTCAGATTTCATCTGTTCAAATAATCAATGTGCCTCTTGACCCAGCGAAGTTGAGGATTAGCACAGAATTCTCCACTTGTGGTCTTAAATCTGTTAAAAAATAAATACATGTTGTTTAGATTTATTTATAGATGTTATCAGGATCACCATGTAACTAAGTTTATGGTTCCAGGTAGACTATCAAAAGGACAGACTGGATGAGCCAGGCCAGGCAACCCAGTAGAATATGCATTTGCCTTCCTTGTGAGACACTGGAGTATAACACCTGATACTATGTTCTCAGTCATAGTTGGCAGGGCGACCAAGTCATTTCTGATGTTCACAGTTTCTGGGGCACTAGAGTGACTACTATTGTGGCCTGGGGGGAATGGTATAACTGTGAGAGACCAACTTTTTGATACCTCTCTCAACATTTTGGAACATTGACTTCATGCTGAAAAGATGAGTTTGCAATCATATCTGAGTCTCAGGGGCTGTCTCGGGAGCCGTCATCTGGTTATGAACAATGCATCTGCTCCCTACCCACTGAACACATTCTGTAGCAGTGGTTAGCTGTAGCACAGTCCCATGCTAGATAGGAGTCACTGGGAGCTACCACTGAGAAAGAAAAATATAGGCGGTAAGGAGGAGCAGTGAGGGAAATGGGTGTGGAGTCTGGGTACAAAACTTGGCTGAAAAATTGTAAAAATGTCAAAAACTATATCCATGCTTTATTGCAGCTTGAACTGCAAAGAAATGTGCCCTTGAAATAACAAGTACAGAATTACAGACTCCATTGACTGAAAACAAATCATTATTTAAGCTATCACATCATTATGGTGAAAGATTACAAATGCTGATATCTACATGAAAGACACTGATGGTTATCATGATGGTTGGGAGAGGCTTTGGACCCTGGGCCACAAATCAATTTGAGTTTAAAGATATGATCCACTCAGCAAGCAGAACTAATCTAGTAGTTGGTAACCAACTGATAAAGTGACTAAATGCATACATTGGTCCCTGCTAGGGTAAGATGCCTGATCTTGCAGAATTCTGCAGGATTTTGAAGAATTCTGCAGGAAGCAGTGCAGTTCAATAACAGTTGCCATGCAGGAAACAGTGACACAGTATAATACTGTGTCTGATCCTAGCAGACACCACTGTAGGTTTCCTAAATTGTGCTCCTTTTCATTTCTGTGATTATTCTACAATATATCTGTGTTTCATCATACTTACATTATAGCTGGAGTACTGCAATCTGTTGAAGTTGTATAGTAGTCTGTTATAGCCTTCAGGGGAAGGATTGCTTTAGTATATGTGAAACAGCAGGCTTTCGGAGCATCTGCTTTTACTGGAGAAGACAAAATAGTGATTGTTTATTCATGCCATGGTAACAAAATGGACCAACTGCTTAGCAAGGTCTCCACCTTTATGTGAACAGTCTTTAAAGAATAAATAAATTATTTAAATTTAACAAAACCCTTAAGTAATGAGCTAACAGTTTGGGTCCACCAACTAGTATGCTTCTTTAATGGAGATAGGAAATTATTTTGAAATAGTTAAGTGCCTTTCCATCATTCTTTCCATGCCAGTTGTGTGTTCTGATATACCTAGACACATTTTTCATGAATAAATAATCTAGCTTTGGGGTGCCCTGAGAGCTACATACAGTGCCACTCTCCTGAGCAGCTACTGCTTTTACTTTTCATATTTCTAAAACATTCCATGACATCAATAAAACCATTCCATGCTAGTCATCTGAATGGCCTGGAATGGTGTTTTGGATGTCATGGAATGTTCAGGCAGTATGAAAAGAGAGTACCAACTGATGATGATAGAGAGATTCAGGATAGTTACAAAGGCAACAGAACTACATCATTTAATTTAACAAAAAGGTCAAACATGTAGCAGGATACTGGATTGACACTAAAAGAGCAACATGAGGGCATCTAGAGGTGTAAAAAACTGTTTCCTATCACCTTTAAAAGCCAACATTTTAAATGAAAAGTATCTTATTATATCACAGTATTCCTCTCTGCTACAATTATAATATTATATTGCTGAATAGTGGGGATTTTATGAAACATAGACATATAAAACATGCCACAGTAAAGACCCAGAGGTCCATCCAGTCTGCCCTTTTCCTGCTTAGATCCAGATTTAGCCTAACAATATGCTGGATTTAGAGACTTGATAGCACTAGTGTTGATTGTCAAACTCTTCCTCAGGTATCCCGTCTCCTTATTTTCTTGTGGGTCCTGATATTCTCTTATATCTGTCCCAGCCAAGTTTGGACCCCATTACAGTCTTGGCTTCAATCACCTCCCTGGGCAATGTATTCCATTCATCCACCACTGGCTCAGTGAAGAACATGATCACCTCCCTCCTGAATCCCCTCACCCACCAGTCTCCACATGTATCCTCTACTCACCTAAATCCCCCATCCCCACCAGTCTCCACATGTATCCTCTAGTCAACTGAATCCCCCACCCCCACCAGTTTCCACATGTGTCCTCTAGTCAACTGAATCCCCCATCCCCACCAGTCTCCACATGTGTCCTCTAGTCAACTGAATCCCCCATCCCCACCAGTCTCCACATGTGTCCTCTAGTCACCTGAACCTCCCATCAGTCTCCACATGTGTCCTCTAGTCACCTGAATCCCCCACCTGTCTCCACATGTGTCCTCTAGTCACCTGAATCCCCAGCACCAAATGTGTCCTCTAGTTACTTGAATCCCTCCACCCATCTTCACATGTGTTCTGTAGTCACCTGAATCCCCCACCAGTCTCCACATGTGTCCTCTAATCACCTGAATCCCCACCACCAACAGTCTCCACATGTGTCATCTAGTCACTGTTCCCTCATTCCTTGTAAACAACTTCTTACAAATCACACTGTTGGTTCCTTACAAGAACCTGTATGTCTCAAGCATATCTTCTCTTTCCTTCCTGGCTCCATTGCATACCTGTTAGGATCTGACAAACATTCCTAGTACAACTTCCCCTACTGTTCTGGGATTACCATCACATCATTCATTTCTTATTGCAAGATGCATATAATTAGCATAATTACATACTCCAGGTGTGCAATGATAACATAAATACAATGTCACTGCACACTTTTGTTGTGTGTTACAGCCCTCAGAATGAAACACTTTGAATTTAACCTAATGTGGAAAACACAATGTCACACTTAACAGAAGGCATTTAGCCACAAATCAGTCATTAATATCTATCATTCTAATGATCAAAAGAAGTATTTAACTGTGTTGTATAATTAATGCATTTGATAAAATTACGATTTGGTTTTCTGGAACCAGAAATCTGGCAACTTCAAAATGTTCAACTGCAGTCTTTACTGAAAGTGTTATTCATTTTATTTATATTTTAAAGTTTATTTACCCAGGAAATAGAGCAGATATGGTGCAGCAGGCCACTCGGGGTTATCAAATTGTGCAGCCACTGCAGTCCGCTAGTTGCACAGTACCTTTTTAGGGATTTAGTAAGGGTCATGGAGTGGGGCAGTGCATAGATTTAAATCTGGGTTCTCCTTATTCTCAGTTCAGAGCGCTAACCAATGAATACCATAGCAAGCTAATTAAGATGTCATAAAGTGATATGACATTGTAAAAACAAGTCACCAGTAGACTGTCTAAGCCTCAGGGATCTGGGTACAATTGAATAAACCACAAGGTGAAGCTAAAGAATCCTTCTTTGAACAGGATGTTGCTTCTCATTTGCATCAGCCTGGGTAAACAATCTAACAAATGAAACAAATATGTGAAAATAAATATGCAGACTCTGCCTTTCTCTCGCTCTCTGCATACACAGTATGCAGCGTGCTGATTACCTGGAGTATCAAAGTCACATTAAATACTTTTTTAGAGTTTCATACTTACATAAACAAAGACCTTCTGAGCAAAAAGCAGCAAGAAATGAGACTGCAAAGGCTAGTTTCATGTAAGTCATTTTTCAGGTCTGCTGCTGTATGAAGTATCTAAGCAGAGAAGTGATCGTCTGTAATGATCTTGAAGATCTGATAGACAAAGTGCTCCATCTTCTCTTCTTTTATTGAGGTGCTAAGTCTGCATGGGCACACTTTTCCAAATGTCATGGTTACTGGCAAAGAAGAAATGGAAAAGTTTACTTTCCAAGCTAACCCACTGTGATTCAACAGCATAGGAAGAGGGGTGAGGTCAGTGGAGCAAGTCTATGAATTAACATGATTTCACTTTGTAAACTGTCCCTGATAACCAGGGTGCTTGTTGTTCTGTATCTGTGGGCAGTGATGTATATTCTTATCATGGGATGTGGTTTTTGACCAAACAGCAGTTCAGTACTACTAAAATATGGGGGCAATCTTGAAACATATTGATGAGAGCTTTTGCTCCGTGAAAGTGTACATCTTTTTACCTTACAAAGAGCAAACATGTTCTGTAAAGAAAACCTGTTCTAGGAACTGTCAAGCAGATTTGGAACTTTTGTAAACTTCATCTGCCCTCGTGCAATCAGCAGTCATGCATAGCAGAGCAATGACTGCTATAGGTGGCAGGTAGTGTAATGACTACAACAAACAAAAGGAAAGCTCCATCACTGTTCACAGAATCTTTTCTCTGAGTTTTTTGTCCACTGTTGCTGTCTGCATGCTCCTTGGACCTGGGGGATGTCCCCACTGTGTCTCTTGAGGAGGGTTCCATGGAGTGGGACCTCAGGTAGCTGCTGGCCCTCTTTACAATGGAAGCAGCAACTTTTTCCAGGTTTCTCCCCTCTCACCACCCTCAGCCCACATGATGGCACTGCCTACCATCCTGATGGCCTTGGACATTGTAGCTAACCCTGGGGGAAGCAAGCTCCCTGGCCGGCCACAAGTGGTCATTGTAGTGCTGGTTGTAGCACCATACCATCCCCAGCTAAAAGGCACTGCAAGTGACAGCAGTGTTCCTAGCCTGGCCACTGACCCACTTTGTATACATCAAGTCCATTCAATTTTTTATTTATTTTATTTTATTTTACAGTATTTGGCCAAGAAATATATTTAAATTCAAGTTCAAATTTACTGGCAGGAAAACTGCATTGAGTATGCTTATTTACAAGAAGGTCCTGTTAGGACAAGGTGATAACAATACACAATACTCAAAACTGGCAGGCAATACAGTTACATTATCTAGAATACAATACAGTTACAACAGAGAGAGACATTCAAAAATGGCATACAACACAGTTATATTGCCAAGAAAATAAGACATTTAATACAGGCGAGCAGTGTAATAATATGACTATATGTACTGATGTTTTAACAGATACAGTAGGATAGGGAGAAGTTCTAACAATACAGTAGCTAAAAGCAGAAAGAGGGGAATGGTTCAACGTGGATAAGTGCATATTAAACTAGCTTTATCAAAGCTGGATGTGCTAGCTAAGGTGGCAATGGCTAGTATCCATAAGTGCCTTGTTAAACAAGGATTTAAAGGAGTTTAAGGAAACAAGTTCTGATAGCTTGAGTGAGGCCTGTATTGTATTCCAGGTGGTTGGGATGGCATGACCAATTACAGCTTTGCCATAGAGGCTATGGGATTTGGGGACATCTAGGAGGATGTATATGCTTTCTCTAAGGGCATAGTGGCTGCATGTTTGACGATAAAGGGAGGTAATGTAAGGTGGGAGCTTAAGTAGGGCTTTGAGGGCCCAGGTACCAGTGTGGAGCAGCCTCCTTGTGGCGAGGGATGACCAGCCTAAAGTTAAATAACAGATGCAGTGATGTGTTCTAAATGGTGCCTTGGTTATGAGGCATATGGCACGGTGATACCAGATGTCTAGTTTGCATAGGTTGAATGCTGAGCTACAAGTGTAGATAATGTCCACGTAATCCAGCAGGGGAGGAAAGTGGCTTGCACAAGCCTTTTCCTAAAGTCTGTGGGAAATAAGGATTTATTCCTATAGTAGAATCCGAATCTTATTCTCAACTTTTTAGTAAGGGATTCAATGTGTGCAGCGAATGGCAGTTTACTGTACAGCCATATTCCTATATACTTAAATCTTTCTACCATCTCAAGTGAATCCCCAAGAAGTGTTATAATGTGTGCCAGTGAGGCTTGCTGATGTAGGGATGTTGAGTGCTGTGAAGGAAGGACGTACATTACTTTGGTCTTCTTAGGGTTAAGCAGTAATTTGGAGCTGAGGAGGTTGCATAGTAATGTGTTGAAGTCAGCCTGCAATTCAGAGCTGACAGACAGGGTGGTTTTAGAAGTATACTGCACAGCATCATCCATGAAAAAATGTAGTTTAGAATTTTTTTTGTTGCTGAGTGGGTTTATGTATATAGTGAATAGTAATGGTCTTAAAATGGAGCCTTGGTGGACCCCTCTTATGAGTGGAAGTGAGGAGGATAGAGCCCATCAGTTTGAATGCATTGCAGTCTATCAGTAAGATAGCTAGCAAACCAGCCCACCTGATGGGCTCTCATATCCAAGTTCATTAAGTTTGGTTAACAGTAGACTATGGTTAACCGTATCAAATCTCAAGGCTTGTTTCCAGGTGCATCCTGTGAGCACAGTGAAGTTGTGACTTAATCATGATCACATAGTATGCAAGTGGTGGCTGTGGGATTCTAATCCAGTTCTCCAGGTCTGCAGCTCAGTGCTCTTAACTACTACACTATACTGCCTCCCATACCTTCATGAATCTGGGTTGCTGGCATAGAAGCATGGTGTGCTTGTGCTGTGCCATGAACTGCCCTTGTTCACAGCATTGTAATGGGAGATTTTATTGTTTCCTTTGAAAGAAGGGCAAATCCATTCTTTGAGGATAACCCTATTGTTTCAACAGGTGAGTGGACTGGACAAGGTGGGTCTGCTTTGCAACCCATATTTAAGGTAGCAAAGTGCAGCTGCTATGCAAAGATCATGAACTTCACTACTATTGTTAGGGTGCAGATTAGTCAGAAACATAGTAACATAGTAATCTGAGGTTAGAAGCGACTCTTAGTCCATCATGTCTTCCCTCAATAAATAGGGATGAAATAAATATGCTGTGTAAACACATGCCAATTTACAGACATCCTGTCAATTCTACTACCCAGGGCATTCAGTGACTCCCTTGTTAAGCAGAAATTTGTCAAGCCTTTCCACAAAGGCTTGTACTGTCTATAAAGGTGATGTGGAATGTACAATTCAGATGAAATAATTCAGATAGAATTACTAATCTGAGTCCATGAAATGTTTTAGAATTTATGTGAAGTTTCTGTGAAATTCTGTAAAAACTGACATTTCATTCATTGCCACCTGTTTCTTAAATCACTAATCCAAATGTTAGCACATTTAACTGGTGTGCAGTTCCTTGCCATGTGCATATGTGCACCTACTAAAAAGTTTCAAATGTGTACATCTAAATGAGGCTGAGTTATAGGTGGTCAAACAATTCATCAAAATGTAATTTTCACACCCAAAAGAACATGACTTCACATATGTGTCATCCTGACATTTCCCATGTAGCCAACTAGATTTTTTTTTCTAGTTAGCTCCCAACATACACAAAACATTTTGGATGTAGAGATATAGCCAATATTCATATCAGAAAATGCCCCAACCTCCATCATAGTACACCCATCATAAACAGAAATGAAACTCCCTTTTCTCTGGCAGCTTGTCAAAGCACCCACCATGGGCAGGACAGTGCTGAACCTGGTGCTTACAAACAGGGGTAGTGTTTTTTTTTTATTCAAAATTTATTACATTTTTAGACAGACACAATAGAAGCAACAAGCAAGTGAGGCAACAAAATTGGAACAATACAACAGAACCAATACTCTATGAAGTAACAATGCAGCAACCCCCCTGCAAGGTCCCCTCCCACCCAAGAACCAACAGTGTAGAATAGATCAAGAAATGGATACACCCCCACAAAAAAGAAAATCCACCCACCCAGAGTACCGACAATCCCAAATACCAATGTATAGGGATAGAAGGGTTCCCAGTGTAGAGTCAAAGGAAGATCAAACTGAAGAAAAATGTAGATGGGATCCGTATTCAGTATACTTCTAATCATGTAATGGCTATAGGGACATGGGGGTATGTAGGGTAGTCCATCTCTTGAGGAAAAGGTCATCTCTTTGGTATAGTCTGGCAATCTGTTTCTCTACCATAAGAGCATGCATAAGCTCCAGGTACCACTTCTTGTAAGGAGGTGTGGAAGCATCCTTCCAGTGTCAGAGAATAAACACCTTAGCCACAGCTGAGATCAGCACTATATAGGCCCTGCAAATCCCAATCAGCCAGGAAGGATAGTCACCTAACAAGCAGATCTCTGGGGTAAAGGCATCCTCTAGGCCCAACAATGGATCCAGAGAGTCCTTAATTTTCCTCCAGGGAGAGGCCACCCCACAGCATTCCTAAAACATATGAAAAAGAAGACCCTCCACAGAACCGCAATGGGTGCAGTCCAGAGTGGCAGTTTGACCCATCCTGAAAAGCTTAAGGAGTGTGTAATATATATCATGTAGAACACGGAATTGAGTCCATCTATACTGATCTCTTTTAATATATTTATAAAGGTTATGCCAAATAGTTTGCCAGTGGATATAATAATTATGGCAATTAAGGGGCTGCAGCCAATAAAAATGGAGTACAGATTGGCAACTGGATGTGGCTGAGTACTCACCACTATAAACCTGGATAAGACATCATTATCCCCCTGATCCTAAGGGCCATGACCAAAGTAGGACAAAAGGGTATGGGTCAGTTGCAGATACTTAAAGGTATGAAAAACTGGAATATTAAGGGACTCCTCTAACTGCTTGTGGGAGAGAAGCTTGCCCTGCTCAGTAAGATCAACTACCAGAGCAGCCCTTAAAGGATGGCAGAAGGATGCTGGGATTGGCCAACTACTGGTATGAATATTGGGATTTGTCAGGATAGGCTGCGAAAACAACCTAGACCAGTCAAGATGCATAGAGCTTGCCATCTGTAAATGGGCCTTAAGGGACCATAATAAAGGAGGGCAGCGTAACATGGATGGAACTTTGGCGGGCTTGGCATACAAGGGATTAGCAAGGTGGATGCCTGTCTTCTGGCAAAGGGAAGCTTCTATATTTAACCATAAAAGATGGTATCCCTCAAGAGTGTTGTCCAGGATAGTAGTACCCCAGTGGAACAATTTGGCTGCATGTATAGCCAGATAATACAAAAAAAAAAAGTTAAGAAGATGCAGGCCACCTCTATCTTTTGGGAGAATCAGTTTGTAGTAGGCCCAGAGCACAGCCCCATCTCTCTCTAGAGGAAGCAGTTTAAGATATGCTGGAGTGATAGGAACCAGGTTTGGGGCAGAAATACTCCCAACATACCAAGCAGATAAAGTAATCTTCGGAGAACATTCATCCTAATAACATGTAGGTGGCCCCAAGAGGACAGAGGCCTGGCAGTCCATCTCAAGAGATCATTTTTTATGCTAAGCAAGAGAAGGGATAAATTTAGAGACCAAGTCAGAGAGGCGTCAGGATAAACAAATACTTAAATAAGTACTAGCCTGTGGCTGCCAAGATAAACTTAGGGTCCGAATCTCACTCTTGGAAATTAAACAATTTAATGGCATGATCTGAGATTTATCCAAATTCAACCTGTACCTAGATAGACTGCCAAAAGCAGCAATTTTGGACAAGACCATCAAGATGGAGGATACAGTGCCCTCCAGATGCAGGAGTAAGTCATCTGCATAAGCGGATAACTTGTACCTTTCACCCCCTACCAGAATACCCTTGATATCCTGAGAGTTCTGTAAATGAAAAATAAGGGGCTCCAGGTACAAACTGAATAGGAGTGGGGAGAGAGAGGACAACCCTGTCTGGTCCCCCATTCTAGAGAAAAGGGGGAAAAGGAGAGCCCATTACAGTGGATCTGTGCCGAGGGATTGGTATACATAACCTGTATCCACTTGAAAAAGGTGTCAGGGAAACCAAATTTCCTCAACACTTGAAACAGAAAAGGCCATGAGACCCTGTTGAAAGTTTTTTATGTGTCCAGGGAGAGCAAGGCAGAAGGGACCATGCTATCCCCAGATGCAGAAATCTAATGCAAGAGTTTCCACACATGATTACTGGACAAGCAATCAGACATAAATCCCACCTGAACTGGCAAGATTAACTTGTGCCAGACCGACCTAAGCCTGTTGGCAAGGACCTTAGCTAGGATCTTGAAATCTGAGTTAAAGATAGATATCGGTTGGTAACTAGCAGTCAAAAGCCCATCTATTTTCTGGCTTCCATATAAGAGTATCCCACACTTGGTTGAAAGAGAAGCCATCCAAGACATCAGTAAGAAAGGAGTTGGGTAACTTAGCCAGAAAGGGAGCTAATTCCTTCCTGAAGGTGGAGTACAAGTTATTACCAAAACTATCTGGGCCTGGAGCCTTATCTAGTGGGTTCTGGTGAATTACTGCATTAACCTCCAGAACACTTATGGGTTCTGCCAAAAAATCCTGTTAAGGGGAGGAGAGAAAAGGAAGAGGAAGCTTGGATAAAAAAATGAATGATTTTTGATTGGTCATCAGAACAGGAAGGATTGGCTGTGTAATGACCGTGAAAGAAATTTTTGAAAGTCTCAACTATGTCTCTGGGCCAGGAAAGAATATCCATACAAGGGTCAGGTCTCAAGGATGACACCATCCTATCTTCTTCTGTTTGCCTGAGTGTCCAGGCCAGAAGCTTACCAGCTCATTCTCCAGATTCAAGGTATCTAGGCTTGGTATGGAGAATTGCCAGATCCACCTTTTCAGCCAGTAATTCAGCATAAGCCAGTCGAGAGGAATTCAAGAGCTGCCAATCACCAGGAGGGGAGTTGGCAGATAGACTTCTCTCTAAATTCCAGATGATTGACAGGAGCCCATCCTCTTCCTAAATGTGGCGCTTCTTCCTCAGAGTAGCTAATTTAATGCACTCTGCATGGACTGCACACTTGAATGCTTCCCACAACCAATCCAACCTCAAGACAGACCCTGTGTTGACCTCCCAGAAGTTATGCATGAAATCTCGTAACTGGACAACCAGGGTGGTGTCCTTTAAAAGTTGAGTATTGAGCATCCAGATCCCATCTCTCTCTCTTCTTTGTTGTGAAGAACCTGGGTCAACTCAATAGTAGCATGGTCAGAAAGAACTTTAGGAAGAATGTGTGTGGAGACAAGGCCAGGGAGGGAAGACCCACTCAGGAGGAAAAAATAATTTCGATAAAATGTGCCATGGACTGGTGAGAAAATGAATACCAGTGCCTATCCTTGGGGTGCAGGATTCTCCAGGGATCCACCAGGCCCAGATGGTCCATAAACTCATGAAGACCCCTCTGACCCAGAGACAGACCCCACTTAATAAGGTCAGATCTATCCAGATCATTCTGGAGGACCAAGTTCCAATCACCACCGAAGATATTGGGAGGAGAGGAAAAGGAAGAGAGTTGGAAGCCCAGATCTGAAAAAAAAGAGGGTGAGTCAGTAAACAGGCCAGAGATGGAGCCAAGTATAACCACTGAGGCACCCAGACAACCCTGAATTAAGGTAAACCAGCCCCTCAAGTCACAATACTCCCTCATAAGTTGGAATGT
The DNA here is from genome assembly GCA_016271365.2 of Neoceratodus forsteri. Classification (NCBI taxonomy): domain Eukaryota; kingdom Metazoa; phylum Chordata; order Ceratodontiformes; family Ceratodontidae; genus Neoceratodus; species Neoceratodus forsteri. Next base: position 218,312,916 of record JADMNL010000030.1, on the reverse strand, counting down.
CACTCTCTTAGCCACCAGAATGGCTACCCCACCCTCTATGGTATGAATTCCTGCTCTGAACACTTGAGCCACCCACTGCCTTTTGAAACCCACAACTTCCTCTCTGGTCAAATGTGTTTCTGTTAACATAAGTCAAGCTTATGAAGGTGGCAAAAAAGTATATACTGCTTATGCTTATTACGAGCCCCCTTAACATTCCAGGACATAAATTTATAGCTGACACTCATAAGTATATATGAGTAAATGTAAAGGGCAGAAGAAAAGACCAAAGGGAACTAAAAAAGAAAGCCTTAATGTGGTGCTCTGGGTACCCCAAAACTAACAGCAACCCAAAAAAAAACTCCCCCCTCCTGAAAAAGCCCTGCCATAAGAAAACAGAACCATCCAAAACTCCATCTGCTCCAAAGAACATTCACATAAACCCCCACACACCCCAGTCCTAATGACCGAACTCCCCAAAATACCCAGCCCATGATGGGTGACACCCCGTTCCCTCTGCCCCAGCCCAAAAATACAGACATTAACAGTACAAACCAGATAATAAATCCATTGTAGAACAAAGAAAGCATCTGTACTCAGGACGAAGCCCCCCCCCAAAAAAAATAGCAACATAACAGTAACAATTCTGAAAACAGTAATATCACATAGTAAATCATCAATAACTAAGAACTCTTTAAATGAGAAAAGTCTGGGAGGAGAAGGCCCCCCTCTATCAAATCAAACCATAATAATTCATGAGTAAAGTGGTCATCTCACAGTAATCATAAGGAAACCTTCAAAACTTGTTCAACAATAAACTTTTAAAGCACATCAAAGGATAGCTGTTGAATTGCAAAGGGCCATAATAGGACATGAGCAATCTGGAAGAAAGGCCCTGGTAGAGAGGAAGGCCAGGAAGACAAAGTACAGGTAAAATGCCCATGTCCTGGTAGTCAAGTCCAACCTCAGGGCAGGAAATGCTCACTCAAAGCAGATTCCTGTTGATGCCGACTTGAAACAAAGATTAGGGAACTAGCTGCACACAACCGTGTGAAAATCCAAAAAGGGGTCTGAGCAGAGGAATCACACAAAGTGGACAAAAAGCAATTCAGGAATCCCCCACAGCCAAACGGCCCACTCCCTGAGAGTGAAAGCCCCATAGCTAACTGGGTTCCCCCCTTAAACAGCTCAAAAGGGAGAGCGTCCAAAACCAATAGAATAAATACACTGAGCCAGATTTATCAAACAACCATAGTCTTACCAGCCAAACCCGACCTTTAACTGAACTGAGGTGCTTCGTGGCCCAAAAGTTATTTGAAGATGTCAGGGAATTTCTTCTTCAGTTCAGCCACTGCTTTATCCAGTGCATCTTAACTACTCCATCTCCTGTCCTTAAATACTTGCAGGATTGCTGGATACCATACCCAAAAGGTGATGCCAGCGGCAATCAACTTACTCACCGTAGGGTGGAGGGCAACTCTCTGTTGCCTGACTGAGTACGGTATGTCTTGAGTCATTCAGAAATGCTGCCCCTCCCAGAGTACTTCCTTCAGATCATGGAGTTTAGCCCGAACATGCTGCTTATCTAAAAAATGTTACAACTTGCAAATAAGAGGCCGGGGAGGGGAACCATCGGGTGGCTCGGGGAGTAGGGAACAGTGTGCTCATTCCACAACATAAACCAGGCAATTGGTTGAGGTCCCTGCTAATTTCTCCAGGAGCTTTTGTATAAATTGAAGAATACAGGGGCTCTTGGCTCCATCAGGCAACCCAATGATCACCAAGTTGTTGTGCCTGGCCTGCCCCTCAAGGTCCTCCAGTCGATCCTTCATCCTATTTAAGTGTTGCCAAAGAGAAACTACCTTGGGGTTGAGGTGGCTACACCAGTCTTCAATTGTGAAAGTGCATGTCTCAGTATCCCTGAACCTTCAACTCAAGTATCCATGGAGGAGTGAAGCTTTTGGATCTCCTCGGTAAGTCTCTGCACTAATGGGCTGGCAGCCTACCGCGGACAGTCAGTCGGGCGGGCTGCGGGTGGCAGGTGGGTGGGATGCTGTCGCCAGCTGCGGGGAGCGGGTGAGAGGGCTTGTGGGTGGGTGGGGACACTAGACACCAGGAGATTTTGAGGGGGTTGTGAAGTGACATTCTGCCCGCGATCGGGCTTTATGGTCCACTGACCACGAGGGAGATATTCGGGTTGGGGTTACATTCGTCCATGATTGGGCACTGGGGGTCTATACACATTATGCCCGCGATCGGACTGTGGAGATGGGGGTGTTCATGTACCTGGACTGCCCGCGATCCGCTGTGGAGATGTGTGGGGAAGGTGTCTGTTTTATACTATGCGCCCAAGGGACTGGCTGGTGGGGGGGGCACAGGGACTGAAAGTTAGCCAGCCAGGGGTGGTAGCTGCTGTGTTGGCCCTGCAATGCAGCAGCTCACCTGTGGGTGGCCCTCAACTTAAGCCTTTTTGGCTCAAGCTTGTGCAGGCGCAGGTTGGGGTTGCGTGATGGCAACTCCGGCGCAACCCGACTGAATATCGGCTGCACAGGTTAAGTATGGATCCTCCTCCTGTTGAGCATGCATTCATTTGCATTGCTCTCTCTCGCAACCTGTTACCAGTGGCGAATCTGCCTCCTGCTGAATATACGCAGAATGGCACATTTTGGACTTGCGCATGAGTAACCCTTGTTATGCATGGCGCAACCCTTTTGAATATCCAGGCCAATATGTATATGATTTATTGCATTTTGCCATAAGGGGTCTGTTATATTTATACCAAAAATCCCTTTCCCATTTTTAATTATTTTCTGTTGATCTTTTAAAGAAGTTTCAGCCAATGCTTTATATATGGTTGTAATTATTTTTTCCTTTCTATCCTCTAAAGCATTAAGTAAAGATGACATCCATTTTTATTTTGTTTTTATAAGATACTTGTATGAAGTTTCGTAGTTGCAGATATTGAAAACACTGCGATTAAGTAGATTAAATTCTTGTTGAAGAGTTACAGATGTCTTTAGCTGTTCTTTATCTATAAAGTTTCAATTGCTTAATGGCGCCACACACCAGCTTTGAAAAGTTTGATCCATAACTGAAGGTTCAAATTTATAATTTAGCGCAATAGGTGTATATGGAGATATTGCATTATTTTCTTTAAGTAAGCTGTGAGCTTTATTACAGGCAACTATTGTAGTTTTGACGGCCTGACTCAATACTCTAGTTCTCCTTTTTATTGTAATCTGAATATAATAGTTGCATCATATCCATATATGGATGTGTTTTAAATGCTAATATTGTCGTTTTGATAAAAACATTTTCTCATGTAGCCATTCCCATTCCCACCGGAACCATTCGTGCTGGCAAAAAGTATTTAAACATGTCTGGTAAAGCTTAGTCCACCACTAGCTTTGTCTCATATTAAGTGAGAATAAGCAATTCTAGATGGCTTATTATTCCACAATAAAGTTTGTAATTATTTTCTTTAACTGATGAAAATATGTTTGAGGTGGTATTAGTGGTAAAGACTGAAAAGAAAAATATATTTAGGCAGAATCTTCATTTTTATTATATTAATCTGGCTAACCAATGTTAAGGAAAATATTTCCAATGATTTAATTTATTTAGGTATTTGCAATATAAGAGGCTCATAATTAAATGCTATTGTTTGTTTACAGTTATAAGTGAGTCTAATACCTAGATATTTAATCTCTGTATCTATTTGTATATGATAAGCTTCAGAATATGTTACTTCATTACTTGGGTCCAATGGCATCTTTTACCATTTTATTCCAATATATTTTATATCCAGATAGTAAACCAAATTGTTTAGATGTTTCAATAATTTCTGGGATAGATGTTACTGGCAAAGATATATATAATAGTATGTTGTCCGATACAGACTTAGTTTATAAGTAGTATTATTAATAGAGATTCCTTAAATACCAGGATTTGCCCTTATTTTATCAGCTAATGTCTCTATTACCATTGTAAATAATAAATGTGAGAAAGTGGGCAACCTTGTCTAGTGTCCCAAAAAGCTTAGAGTTGTGAGTAGTTATTGTTAGTTTTAACTATAGCCAATGGACTTTTGTATATTAATTGAAGCCACCCACTGAGCTGCTCCCCACCCCATCTCCCTATCACATTTAGCATATATTTCAATTCTACCTGATTAGCTAGGGACAATATATTAATAGATTGTCTGATATTTTCCAGACTGTTCTACCCTTCAAAAATCCAGTTTGATCTATGTTTATAATAGTTGAAGAATAATTTCTAATCTTTTGCTATGATTTTTGTGAAGATTTTATAATCCACATTTAATAGGAGATGGGCGGTATGAGGAACAGCTCAGCAGGTCCTTATCTTTCTTTAAAAAACATAAATAATAGCTTCAGAGAAAGAATTGGAAAGTACCTTAGATTCATTAAATGAGTTAAACAGTGTAAACATTATAGGAATCAATAAATCTTTAAATTGTCTATACAATTCAATTACTAGGCCGTCTGGGCCAGGAGACTTATTTGCAGGTAATTGTTCAACGGCTGCTTCAATCTCTTCATGTAATACCTACCTCTAATTGATTTTAAAATTTAATAGGTAAATATGGTGGAGGTAATACTTGCAAATATTGTCTAATTTGTTCTATTGTAAGATTAGAGCATTCAGACTTGTATAAGTCTTCATAATAATCAAAGAAGCAGCCATTAATCTTATCCAGATCCTCAATTAGCCTGCCCTGTTGATCTTTTTTGCTAATATATAGTTTCTTTGTTGTTCTCTCCTTGTTTGCCAGGCCAGTAGTTTCTGAGGCTTATCTGATAAATGCAAATAATTTGATTTCGCTCGAGTATTTGTTGAGTAATTTGGTCTAATTTGAATATTATGTAGCTGATCTTTCTTTTGGATTAATTTATTAAATATTCTATCATCTAAAGTTTGAGTATGTATATAGTGAAGAAATTGTATCTCTTTTGTAACCTATTAACTATTAATTCTGATTTTTTCTTAATATATTCTGTATCAATTACACAACCTCTTAATCAGACCTTAAACGTATCCTATATTATATTAATTGAAATGTCAGATTCCAAATTATTATTGAAAAACTCCCAATTTCAACACGCAATTTCTGAGAAATACTCGGACTACGTATAAGTGAGTAATTTAATTTCCAATGCCTAAAACCTATCTGTGGTTTAGTATATTTTATATTTAACAGACAAGGTGAATGGTCCAAAGTTAATATGCCCATATATTTTACTTCAGAGACTAAAAAGAATGGTTTCTGATATGAGATAGAAGTCAATTTTAGAGTATGAATGCTGTGCCAATGAACAATAAGAGAAACCTTTTCCCTGGATATTTAATATTCCAGGGGTCCACTAGCCAGCAGACTAATGTATTTTTAATACTTGATCATGTGGATCTATGCACTTTATCTAATTTTGATATTTTATCCTGTATAAATACTACATTAAAGTCACCTGCTATACTATATGGAGGTGGAGAGGTGGAGAGTGTCAGAAAAACTGTGTATAGAAATTAGGGCTGTTCTCATTTGGTGCATAAATGGATGTATCGTTACTTTTAAATTAGGGGTTTTAACTCTGCTATAACCCACCTTCCTGTGTATTAATATCCGATTTAACAATCTTTGGGTATGGGTTTAATTTACTAAATAATATAGCAGTGCCCTGAATTATTAGCATAATTTGATAATATACCATTCCCACATCTGTTCATAAACCATCATGATTCTTTATCCCAAAAATGGGTCTTCTGTGCATTGCAATATCTATTTTCTGTTTTTGCATACATTTTATGATGTGTATTTTTCATTTTATTTTTTAGGCCTTTACATTCCAGGACAACATCCGAATAGAATTACTCATTGTCTTTTTTTATACATAAGCTAGGTTCCTTTCTCCTCCCTTCCACCACTCTTGCCAATCATACCAAATAGGCCTATTAAGGTTTTTACTGTGTAAGCATTATAAAACAATAAATTATTCATCTTTTTATTCATCTTTTATTATAGAAACTCCTTCCAACCCTCACCCGCACCCTAAAACCCCAAAATACTGCATCAAAAGGTTCCAGATCCCCTAATGCATGATGACTATGAATAGTCATTATATTCTGAGCAAAGAGATTGGACAAGACCAGAGCATGGATAGCTTGTGAATTCTTACATAGTTTTATACCTTACAAATTTTGTATGGATATGAATACCCATAGTATTTGAATAAATAATCTTAGTAGAAAAAGTATCCGCTTGGGGTTATGGCAGAAAAGAAGAAAAAGGAGAAGCTAGTAAAAGGGATTATTCCTATCCTTTCCCATCCTTCCTTTCTCAAAAGAAAACCCCAAAACATCTATATCCCCCATTTACACCATTTTTACATCCATTTTACATTTCCTTTCTACTCCACCAGTACAAATCTTCTTCCTGAGCTAGCCTATTACTATACGATTTTTATTATGTGTAGTTGTTAGCCCCCATGCTGACTTTCTATGATTCAAATCTCAATTTATTTATAACTATCAACTATCAGCCATACTTTTCATTGAAAGCTGCCATTGCTTCTTCTGGGTCATCGAAAGTCTGCAATTTTCCCCACCACAAAGCTTAACTTGGCCTGATAGTTCATTGAGAAGCAAATGCCCTTATAATATAACTTTTCCTTAACTGGATTGAACAACCTGTGCCTTGCAATTATTTCTGAGGACATATCTGGGAAAGCATTGAATTTAATTGATTCATATGTTAAACCCTTCTCAGTTACCAGCTTTGGTCAGAATAAGCTTCTTTATCCAAGAATGTATGAGGCCTAACAAAACTGTCCTGGGAAGCGTTGTTCCCCCATGGCGCCCACCCTGTCGCTCGATCAAATGAATTTTCTCCCCAGGATATTTACGGTTCAAAGCCTGGGTCAACATTTTTCAAAAAAGCAAAAGGTCACCACTGCCTTCTGTACCTTCAGGTATTGTTAACAATCGAGGTTCCCTTGATGCCTCCTATCTTCTTGTTCTGCTACCCAATCCTGTCACAGCTCTAATTACTTCAAATGTTTTTATTTCTTTGAGCCCAAGAATTCATCACATTCTCTGTTTGAGATACCCATTTTTCCACAGTCTCAGTACATATATATAATGATTCCAATTTGGTACTCAAATCTAAAACAGAGGGCAGCTACTGTGGTTAATGATGTTTTAATTTCAGCCAGTGAACCCAAAACCTCCATTTTAAAGAGTGACATCACTTCCAGCATCTCATTTTAATCTCCATGACTATATTTTTCACTACATAATCTGCTTGCATTTATACAGAGGTATTACGTAGCATAGGAGTCTGTTCTTCTGTAGCTTAGTCTGATCAGTAAGCTCATTATTTTCTGAGCACCCTTCCTGCCCTCATTTTGCTATGTTGGAATCTCTACAGCATTCTGTGTAAAATCTACTTGCCTCTCAGGCATCTCCACAAACTTGTCATGCTGTTCAGACATTATCCTTTGTTCCAAAAAGGTAAAATCTTACAAGTATGAGTGGACTTTGTTTTTACCTTACCAGTCGGCATTTCTGGGAGTGGAGAAATCAGGGCTCTTGAAGAACTGGTTTCCCATCTATTTTCAATGGTGATTCATTGAACAATGTTGCAGATACAATACAGATGGTTGTGGAGATTTGGGCATTTGCTTCTTAATATGGAATTATCTTTTCAAATAAGTAGCTGTTAGAGAGCTCACAAGTTTGATGAACTCTTTTAGACATGTTAAGACGTTAGTCATTCTTTCATGCGCTCAGAGCAGGGAAAAATAAAAGAATTTAGTAAGCCAAAAGAGTTTATTTGCACACAGGTTAGCATCTATTAGCAAACATATATTTTTTGGTTGTTACATTGAGTACTCTCTTAATTTTTCTTTGTTCATATCGCTTCTAGCTGTCCACAGCTCTAAGTCTGGTCCATCCAGCTCAAGGTAAACTCAGAGTTGCATCCACCTGGCAATCCAGATGACGCCAGAGTGACACTCCACACAGGTGCCTCAGGAGTTCTATTCTAACTGGTTACCATGGTGATTGGGGTTAGATTAGTGGAAAGAGAGGTCATGGAGCAGAGTGCCACAGGGATGTGCCCTGGGCCCAGTCATCTTCAATATGTTCAACAGCAACACTGGAGAGGGAATCCAGGGCAAGATGTGCCTATTTACAGATGACACTAAACTCTGTGGTAGAACTAACAATGTGGTGGGGATAAGGGAATTGCAGGAGACCGGCAAAGGCTGTAAAACTGGTCCAAAGTCTGACAGTTGAAATTCAATGCCAAGAAGTTCAGAGTAATGCACTTAGAGAACTAAAACCACAGAAAAGAATATTGGATGGGAGAGGTTCAGCTGGACACAATATCAAAGGAAAATAACCTAGGAGTCATCATTAGCGACTCCCTTAAACAAACCAACAAATGTAACCAAGCTTTCAGCAAGGCTAACAGGGTGCTAGAGTGCATTGAGGGGGTTCAGCAGTAGGAAACAGGAGGTCCTGTTGCCTCTGAATAGGTCACTAGTGAGGCCACACCTGGAGTACCTTGCCCAATTCTGGAGTCCCCACCTAAAAAAGGACAAGAAGGGCTAGGGATGATACAACAAAATAAACTATGAAGAGCTATTTATCAGGGCAGAAACTCTAGGATATGGGATCATAAGTGGAATATAATGAGAAGAAGGTTTAAAAGGGTGTAAGGGAATATTATTTTACGAAAGAGTGGCTGAGCCGTGGAATGGTCTGATGGCAGAGGTTGTGGGTGACAAAACCATACACAGCTTCAAACACAGCTGGGATAGAGCCAAGGGTACAGTATCTACTCAGAGGGATGAGGGAGGTGGAAACATGAGAACAATAGGAAAGTAGGGCAAGTGAAGACTCCACAGGGACTAGAGATCCTGGGGTATGACAGGATAACAAGGGCAGACCAGATGGACCATTGGTCTTTTCATCATCTATCTGTATGTTTCCATGTTTCTATGTTTGTTATTCTCTCAGTTTTGTCTGCACACATCTTTTCAATTGTATGATGACTCAGAAAAAAACTGTACTCAGGTTGTGCCTAACAAACATATGAACAGTGACACTGGCATTATTATATCTCTTGATCTACTTATGACGTGCCTCTTATTAAATGCAAGGACTTTATTTACTTTATTTTCTGTTACACTCTGCATTGTGGGGTACTGGGTCATGATGCTGCCTACAACATTCCCATCGGCAACAAGAGTGCGTCAAATGCAGAGTGGGGGTTCAGCAGTAGGAAACAGGGAGGTCCTGTTGCCTCTGAATAGGTCACTAGTGAGGCCACACCTGGAGTACCTTGCCCAATTCTGAGTCCCCACCTAAAAAAGGACAAGAAGAGGCTGACAGACAGGCCTATAATGCAGCACAGAACCAGTGACATGGGCCATAAGAAAAGCCAAAGCCAGCTACTACCAATCCATCTTGACATCCACTTGGGGCAATGCCCGCACCTTCTGGAATAACATGAAGGAGTTAAACAGGATGACTTGCTCCACTCCTCCGTCTCAGATGCTCATAAATGGCACTGTTAATGTGGACCTCCCATATTGCCAACTGCCTCAACGAAACTTTCACTGACCTAAGCTCAGTTCTCCTGCCCACTTCTTTGACCCCATACCGGTATGCAACAACCCAGCTATTGCTCGCCCCCATTTCTCTTTAGGACTATCTCCCCACAGGATGCAAGCCAATCCTCCTAAATGCTCTTTCCTCCTGCAACCCTGGTGAGGACCCCTCAACTCCTGGATACTCCGCCTAACACTGGATGTCATGTTAGTCCCCTCACTGACCTCCTCAATCGATCCCTGTGTCTCGGACAATTCCGAAGGCATGGAAGCAGGCTGAAATCATCCCTACATAAGAATGGAGACTGTACTGTACCTAATAACTACAGACCCATCTCCATCCTCCCCTCCAAAGCGCTTGAAAAAATAGTAGCCACACAACTCAGAATTTATCTATCCAGCTACGACATACTGTGCCCTGAACAACATGGATTCCGCCCAGGTCACAGCACCACCACAGCCCTTCTGGAATTCTCCCACCATATACACTCTGCACTAGATGGCAGGGAATTGGCTGGGGCAGTTTTCATAGACCTGTCCAAGGCCTTTGACACCGTGAACCACCCACTATTGCTTGCCACCCTCTGTAAAGTAGGGCTGTCTGCTAGCCGTTTAGCCTGGTTCTCCAGCTACACCTTAATGGCAGGTCTCAAGGCCAAGCTAGCTGGTTGCCTATCCTTGGCCCTGCCTGTCCTCTCAGGAGTCCCTCAAGGCTCAATTCTGGGCCCCACATTATTCAGTCTCTTCCTGAACACCCTTCCCAGCTTGTGTACAGGAAAGCTGCTATTATACGCAGATGATGCAGTCCTGCTTCCTCGCACCCGATCCGTCACTCTCCAGAACAGCCTACAAACCTCCTTCAGCCAAGTTGAAAATGGTTCCTCGACCACCGCCTGGTCCTGAATCTCAAGAAGACAAAGTCAATGATCTTCACACACCACCAAAGTAGCTCCAAAATGCCCCCTCTCCATACTTCCCAACACCCTCCATCCCCTTGAACAGGTGTCAACTTTCAAATATCTGGGGATCACCTTGATTCGTCCTTCTCCTTTCATATCCATATCAGTGCCCTATCCTCTGCCATGAACACCGGATTGGGCTCCTCTATCGCCACAAAGACTGCCTCCTGACTTAGCCCTGCGGTTGGCCATTACTTCCTCCATCCTGTCACTGATCGACTATGGCCTCCCCATATACGCAGCTGCTAGCCCCACTACCTCTCACTAAAGTCCAGACCTCCATCAACAAAGCCTGTCGGCTCCTGGCCGGTGCCCCAAGCAGAACCCACACATGCAAGCTCTAGCCTCCACGAATATACTCAATCTGGAAGAACGCCTGCAATATCACACTGGTATACTAGCAAAAAGACTCTTCTAGGTCTGTGTCCCCTGGTGTCATGGCTCAGCTCCAGCCTGCTTCCCACTCTACCATCACCCATGCCGCTTGCAAGACTGCCTTCCTGGTGCCTAGAGCCAGGACCTCCCTTGCCCAAAGGTCCTTTTATTACAGGGCACCAACCTGGTACAACTCCCTCCCAAGCACATCGCTAACACCCCTAAAATTGGTCAATCAAAACTGCCCTGAGCAACCACCTACTTGCACTCTGGAAGTGCGCCACGGAAGCCATCGTCTTCTCTCCAGCCTCGATAGCCTGCCCCACTCCTTCTTCTTCTGGAGCCTGCCTGCATGACCTACCAGGCTTTAACAGTGTTCTCCATTCTGTACTATGGTAATCTACCTATTCTTTATGCTATGTATAATTTACTCTGTAAAACACCTATGTCTTATGCTATTCATAATGTATGTACACAACTGTATTGTCTCACCCTGTCTCGCCTCACTACTTGTTGTCTCCCCCCTCCTGATGACGGCGTTTTGTAAATGAGTCTATGACTCAAAGGTTGTAAATCCGATTTATGAACTAAATAAAATAAATAAATAAATATGCCAGCATTTCTTTTTGCGAGGGGCTCCACCTGCCAGACCCCCAGGCAGGGGGTACTGCCTCCAGACTGCTGGACTAAAGGATTCTCACCTGGTGGGGGAGTGGATCATGGGGCAAATAAAAATATGTGGGGCAGAGAATACTGTTTCCATGGCCCTATGTAACAATAACAAAGTCCCAATGTATAAAAATCTTGGAGACCAGGATTATTTTTATTTAGTTTTTTTACCGGTAGGTGCGCTAGCCATAGTAATTACTATTTTCAGGAATGACCTGATAGAATACAAAACACACTTCTGGAACTAACAGTAACAGTACATTGTTAGAAATAGTCAAAGTAATGGGTACATACAAGGGTAGCAACATAAGTAATACAGTATCACAGGTAAGTGTAAACAACACAGACAATTGCAAAAAGATTAGGGCTTATACTAACACGAGGAGAAAATAAATTACAAAAAAAATGCAGTGTTACTTTAAGCAGACAATAACTGGGTAGATTAGAGAGGAAGGAATGGAGAAAGTAATCTTTCGATGACCAGAGCAGGTCTGAGAGAAAGAAGAAAGTTAGGGAAGTAAGTAATAGCAAGTTGCAGTGAAGGAAAAGATAGATGGGATGTGAAGGAATAGGATTAGGAAGTGCAAAACAGTAGGGTGTGGGAGTAACCCTGTCAGATTGAGAGACAGTGCTGAGGCAAGAATGTGGTCAAATTAAATGGGAGGTGAGGGGAGTCAGAATAAAACCTTGTGTCTATGGAGGTTTGAAACAGGAGCAAATACAGGAAGATATGAGATGGTGGCGCAGTGTCTAGGGCCTGATTCTATGATGAATGTTGCAATCCAGATGCATATGTGAGTTGTGACATTCACGGCCATGCCAGGACCCTGTGCCCTATTCCAGAACAGGCAAGGTCCCGCACTCTACGTCTCTGTGACTTGCAGCAACTGCAGGGTTGCATCATGGGAATGGCACAATGGACCTGGGTACACAAGGCTGCTGACCTCAGGAACAGCCCCCCTGAGCCCCAGCCCGAAACTAGCCCATAAGCCCGAAGGGGTGTGTGTCATGGGGAGGTCAGCAGTGTGGTATAGGTGCAGGGTGGCACCACAAAAAATGGACCCAGGTGCCAGCAGATGGCATCCTGGTATTGTGGGGGTTCCTAGTGATGGGGATCTGTGGGGCACAGCTGTGTGTGGGTTGTGGCATTGTGGGGGGCAACCATCATTGGCCAGGACAGATGCCCTTACTGGTCTAACCCCGCAGTGTCACAGTGTGTCTTGAATAGCGTAAGTGGATTATGGCAGCTGCCCTTTCAGAATAGGGGCAGATGCTGCCATTAACCCTTCTGCCATGCCGTAGGGCCATGGCTGGTGGAAGTCCCTTGGGTGCAGGCCGCCCACACCATGGCGCAGGTCACCCTTTGAATCCTGACTAGTGTAATGCATTTTGCAGGTGTGACTTGTGCCATTTGGTCAGGCACAAGTTGTCTTGCAACATGCATAACCCAGTTTAGAATTTGGCCCCTGGTCTCCACGACCACTGTCTGAGCTGCTCGATGCCCCAGCCTCCACGCCATAGGAGCAGCTCAGCCAGCCTCCTGGATCCTGGTGCCCTTGTGTGCTGTAAGCACCATGGGCAGTGACCCGGGAGCATTTACTGAAAGTGCTGCAAATCCTATCTCACTGTCTGTTAGTACTACAGGACTGGCGCCTGTGGACTAGCACTGTTCCTGTACCGCTTAATCTAACCAGGTACTGCACTGTTGCCTCACTTTGTTACTTATAGTGATACCTATGTTCTTTTCTTGGTAAGTAGAACTAGTAACTTGTACAAACACATACATGTGATTACAATTTGTATGTGTGTAAAGTGTTTGTTTCATCGTAATTGTGTTGCATGTGGTTACACTGTTATGCATGTCTAGTGCTGGGTGAAATTAGCAAATTACAGTTTCTTGAAGTTTTACAAAATTACATGAAATATCATGGAATTTTCCTAAATTTTAAATTGGTCATAACCTGGTCAGTATTATAGATAGAAATCTGAAATATGACGTGTATTTCTTGGAATGGGCCATAAAAGCATGTAAAGTTGCATGACATTTGGACGAGGGGCAGGGGAAGTTATAGAGGCTCACAGTCTGGAAATTTATTATCCATGTGAACATTTCTGAAAATATTTCTGTACTTACAACTTAGTCACATTTGGAGCTAGATATATGAACATTTATATAATATTTTCTAGAAAGAGTCATAGAACTTGCTAAATAGAAAATCAATTGGTTGTGTAAATTGTCAGTTACAGGCGTTCAAAATTTCACAATTTAATTATTTGTTGAACTGTGTCAAACTTGTCAAGATATTTGGGTGTTTATAGCTCTGCTGCTATGGAAGGTATACACTCAATATTTGGGACTAGCATCATAGTCCTGCAATACCTCTCCAACACACCTGTGACAGCGATGTTCAGTATCATAGTTCTGCAATACCTGTCCAACACTCCTGTGACAGCGATGTTCAGCATCATAGTCCTGCAATACCCTCCAACACTCCTGTGACAGTGATGTTCAGCATCATAGTCCTGCAATACCCTCCAGCACTCCTGTGACAGCGATGTTCAGCATCATAGTTCTGCAATACCCTCCAACACTCCTGTGACAGCGATGTTCAGCATCATAGTCCTGCAATCCCTCCAACACTCCTGTGACAGCGATGTTCAGCATCATAGTCCTGCAACACCCTCCAACACTCCTGTGACAGCGATGTTCAGCATCACGCCCATCATGACTAAAGATATCTGGCATTAATTGGTGCCACTGTTTTCAAATAGTAAACATACATTGTTATCTATAGGCTTGTTAAAGAGTCAGCAGGTAGCATTGTGCAGAAACAATGCTGCACGTTCTTATGCTTCCACAAATCATTAAGTCAGTGACCTCCAGTGGTTATCAGGCATATTGCAAGAATTCAGGCTAGTGCACTGTCATTTCCATGACTATTCTTCAAGGTTCGTCCTCCATACAGTGACCTGACCTTGACATTACTTTACTTTTCTTGGAGCCTCCTCTGAATGCTACCTTATTGCCACTTTACCCAGTCTTTACCTTCCTCTACAGTGGTAACTCAAGTGTATAAAGGAAGCAAAATGTAGGAACATGGCTTCAACAAAAGTATTACAACATTCCACAGTTTCACAAAAGCTCATGAAATTCTACTTTAATTACTGATGTTATTTTGAAATCTTTAGCTGCTTATAACTTGGAGAGCCTCTGAGCAAAGATTATAGAGCTGACACGCTGCCTCTTTTGTCCATATTGTTTTTTCTCCCAGCCAGCAGCTCATCTCTCATGGATATACCTTGTTCTCTGGGATGTACCCTGATCAGGTTGACCCCAGCCATTATTCAGTTGGCTACCAGCTTTTTCTCCAACATTTTTCCCTCCCATCTCCCTGGTGGGTGGTACCTCTGTCAGCCTCACACAACCACACATTCCCTGCAGGTCCCTGACCCAGCCAAAGGGGTTGCTGTGTCGGTGAAAACAACCGCCAATCCTCCCGACTAAGATCGAGTGGCAGCTGTCTTGGCCATGGCTCCTACCGACAATGACTTACAGGGCTCACTTCTGAACCCGGGTCGTCATTATGGAAGCCAGTGCTCTACTGCTGGGCCATGGGAGTGGCCTGAAAGCCTAATATTTAGGGTCAATAAACCTAACATAATTTCTGATATTCTGTTCTCTAGTTTTAACGTTATAGGGACTTAAAATTCTGCAGTACACATAATTGTGAAATGTAATGTTAAAATTCTGAAGGTTGGAAGCATATAATTCAGTTGCATTTCAAGACAGAGATGTGAAACTTGGTTCATATCTGAAGAGACTTACTGGTACAAAGCAGAAAATCAGGCACTTGCCACCTTTGATAAGAACAGATGTCTGAAACATGTCAAGTGGGCAAAACATGGGTGATTTGCTGTATTGCTGTCTGTGTGATTTTCTTTATAATAACTGCCAATGTAGCTTTGACTACATTTGGAGTCCGAATTCAATTGATTTGGCGAATGCCGATTTTCTGCTTTGTATCATTGAACTCTTATCATGAGCACCACCAACCCATTGCACACTTTTTCCAGTTTTGTGCAAGGACCATTGGTAAAGTTATCATTCCAAAGTTGGTAATTTGACAAATACTTTTAGTTTATGTAATTACAAAATGTAATTTTAAAATTGCAAATGTTTGGAGACTTATAACTGTCACCTTTGAAGATAGAGATCCATGCCGACCCGGCAGCATAGCGGTAGTACTACAACTGTGGACCAATAACCCAAGTTTGGAAGCAAGCTCAAGAGTCAGATGGTCAGCCAGGAGGGGAGAAGAATTGAATGTCCCAGGGACTGCTATTCTCCTCTGGGGTGAGTGGAACCAGCATCAGTCTGGCCCCTAGCGGTGGCTGGGTGTCAGCATGCTGAGAATGTGCACAAGGTGGAGTGAAGGCTGGGTAGATGCCTGGCATGCTGCATATGGGAGTGTGCACAGTAGGGTCATTGGTGTCATTGCACACCACTTCCTTCACCCCAGGGAGAAAATGGGAAAATTTGCTGACTGGCAAGATGACACCAGTATCCCACAGACCTGCACCGGCTATTTGGACACGTCCACATAGGTTACAAAGGTTATACAGAGCTTTTTGAAGACCAAGGTCCATTCTAGCTCACTTCTAGATTCAAGAATACCCCAAAATATTATTAGTAACAAGGTGAGTGTCAAGGCGTACCTTAAACACGTCCATATTTCTACCAGCCATGACTTCAAATGGAAGTTCATGCCATAACTTGACCGCCCTAACTGAAAACCACTGCTTTCTTTTATTTGTATTAAATCTTTCCCACCTAGCTGTAAGGGGTGAGCTCTGTATTGTATACCTGATCCCTAAATATAAGGCCCAGTTGTTCCCACAGTTGCATATCAGTTAGGCCTTATAGATCTGGCACATGTCACCCCTCAGTTTGTGAAATTCAGGAGTACAAACCTAATGTTTCTAGTCTGTTGTCATAGTCTAATCCCTGACATCATTTATCCTATGGGAGGCCCTTTCTGTACCCTTTCAATGGCTTTTATCTCTTTTTGCTCCCAGGTGCCCAAAACTTGCAGTACTAATTTGGGGACACCAAGGAGGGTATAGAGTGGATGCAGAACCTCCTTATACCTACTCTTAATGTGTTTGTTTATTCAGTTTAATATATTGCTAGCTTTTCTGATGACCTGATTGCAGTGTATCTTGAAACTAAGATCGTTGCTAATTCTGATACCCAGATCTCCTTCATTCTGCATTTCCTTTAATGTCAATCCAGCCAGTGAGTATTTAGACTGCATGTTATTCTTCCTAAAATGCATCACAGTGCATTTGTTGGTGTTTAAGATTAACTTTTGCAATTGCCCAGAGTTCCAATTCCCCATGGCTATTTGTCCTTACATCAATGTCTTCATCCTACTGATTGTTGACAATGCCCAATTGTGAATCATCAACAAACTTAGATATCAGACTCCTGTCATGGTTCTCATTGAGGAGCTGTAGATGTTAAAAAGACAGGGGCCAAGGATGGATCCCAGAGGCACCCACTGTTTACTTCTGCCCATTTAGAAAATGACCCTTTAACACAGACTCTTTGTTTCCTTTTGAAAGCCATGCATTAATCCAACATGATGTTTTCCCATGGTCCCCATGCTCAATTAAAGCATTGACAAGTTCCCGTATGGGAGTTTGTCGAAGGCCTTTGAGAAGTCAAGCAGGATGACATTCACACAATCTCGATTGTCTAAAAGCTTTATTAGCTTTTCTGTAAAATTCCAATAGATTGGTCTGGCATGACCTTTCCTTAGTGAAACCATGTTGTGTGCAATCCATATCTTCGGTCAGGAGTAGGAACTCAGTAATGTGGTCTTTTATGATGCCTCCCAGGTTTTCCTCAAAGACCGCTGTCAGGCTTATTGGTCTATAATTCCCAATCTCCTACTTGGTCCCCTTTTGTGGATAGGTACCATGACTGCCTGCTCAGACCTCTAGGACCTTACCCTCACTAAAGGATTTTGAAAACAGCTGTTACTGGATCTGCAATAGTACTGCCAGTTCCTTAATAACTCTCAGGAGAAGGCCGTCAGGGCCCTGTGCTTTGTTCTGATCTAACTTCTAGAGTCTTAGCTGCACATCCATTTTATCTAATAATAGGCCTGGATCTGGTAAATGGTCAAGATGATTTTTAGTTACATGTGTTCTTTTATTGATAGAGGAGAAATAATGGTTGTACTGCTCAGTCATTAAGTGGTTGTTGGTAATCATAGTCCGTCAAAGCTTTTAAGTGGGCCAATAGTTTTCTGCACCTTCCTATTATTAATATATGTGTAAAATAATTTATAGTTGTCCTAGACTTTACTGGCTAGTTTAAACTCATGTTCTTTTTGGCTTGCTCAATGCTCTTTTGAATTATTTTAAGCATTTTATACCCTTCCCAACATGCCTTATTACTGGGTTTTTTGGTTTTTGTATGCCTTATTTTTCCTTTAATATTTTTCCTGACTGATACTGAGATTTTTTTTGCCCCATCGTTTTTTATAGATGGTTTATATATTGTATCAAGGTGGTAATTTTGTTATTCATCAAGTCCCACATGTTGTGAAGTGGTTGATTATCAAAATTAGCTTCCCAGTCCCATTTAGCCAGTTCTCTTCTCATGCTATTGAAGTCTGCCTTGTTGAAATTGTATACTATTGTACTGCCTATGTCTTTGCCCAATACTCCCTAAAGTTGTAGCTCACCAGAGTGGACACTGGCACTCAGGGGCCAAGACACTACAGTCATGAATATTATTGCCAATTTTACTAGGACCAGGCTGGGTGGGTGCTTATCCCTAGTATTCATGTGACAAACTGGCCTATGCCAGCCAGTATGAAAGCTTCCAGGAATAACTGGTAGGGGTTTTGTGTTCAATATGTCCCAGTTAATCCCGGGAGGTTGAAATCAGCCAGTAATATGATATTATCAGCTGTGGTTATTTTATTAATGAAATCTAGTAATAAGAAGTCATTCTGCTGTGAAATGGATGGAGGCCTGTATACTAGTTCTAAACTGATTTTGGCAGAATGTAGGGAGATTTTGATCTGTAAAATCTCCACAGATTCCCAGTGGGTAGTGTCTGTGCCTTCTGTGCAAATGTTGTCTGCAATATATAGGGCTAGGCCCCACCCTTAGACTGTGTCCTATCCCTATGATACAGAATGAAACATGGAATATTCTTATCCCGGATCCTCATTTTCCACCAGGTTTCTGTAATAGCAAAATGTGTATATTGGACACATGTAAGATGTAGAGGAGTTCATCAAATTTACTGCTAAGACTTCTGGCATTTATTAATAGAAAGTTCCATTTGGGTGGTTCCAACTGCTTGGTAGTTTCACCCTTAGGTTTGGGGTCCCCTCATCCCTTCCATGCAGTTTCAATTGGTATCCATAACCTGGCACAACCTGTGTGCAAAAATGTGCTTACCTGTTTGTTTAAATGTAAGCCATCCGGTGCAAACAGCCTTGAACCCTGAAAATTTTCCCAATGGTCAACATATGTGAAACCCTCCTGTAGCATCAACATTTAAGCCAACCATTAAGACTAAGTATGTCTCTGGCCTTGCTTGGCTAGCTCGTGGGACTGGTAAGAGGCCTGAGATTATCCGATCGCAACCCTTTGCTGATAAGGCCATCCCTACCTGTTTGAAATCTCTTTGAAGATCTACAAGGCTCCTCTTGCCTAAGTCATTTACCCTGCATGTATTAAAGTTGCTAGTTTATTGTTGGTCCTGCAGGTCAGGCAGGAGCTGTTTAATGTCTCTTATTCCGGCCCCTGGTAAAACACTGACTGTGGTATGGTAATTGCAGTGTTTGCATATTGTGTAGTCGGTGTACGGAGCATGGAGTCCCCTATAACCAAGACATCTCAGAGTACATTTTCATCAAGTGGTGATGGTTTTACCCTGTCCTAGCTATCCATATTGTCAGTACCCTGAACTGCTGGATTATTGCTAACAGGTGACATCAAGACCTCTTGGGTAGTTAATACTTCCTCACAGCTCACATTTGTGTCAGTAGGTAAGGCATTCAATCTGTTGGGTGTCAATATGTTTGATGAACCCTATGTTTCTTCTGCCTTTTGTAGTGCAGCTTTGTGCACCATACACCAGTCATTATTATCCCCACATTCCACCACCTTGGGTTCATCAGGGTTTTTGTGGTCTTGATGAATCGTGTTTAATTAGATTGACCATACTATTAGCCACATAATCTATACAGTGCTCTAGAGTGCTAATATCAGTTAGGCCATCTACCCTCTGTTGGACTGCAGTGATTTCAGTCTGCAACACCTTCAGTAAAATACATTTGTCACACTCGAACTCGGGGTTGCCTTCCCCTTCAGCATACATGCAGCATTTATTGCAGAGCTTCATTTTCTCACTGTACCTTACACTATGGGGTTGTCAAAACGGTGGGCCCAGTTCCCAGTTGTCCCAGCTGACACAGCTGAAATGCACTGTTATGCGTGTCTCTGCTGCACCTCAGTGCGTGGCGACACGCTCCCTGCCACGCCGCCTGCTTGCAGCAGGGCCTAGTTTTAAGGATCTAAGTGACCGAAGTAGCTGTGTGGGGTCACGAGTCCCTCGCAACCAAAGTTGTGATTTAAAAGTTTTTCCACTGTCCATTGGCACTCATCTGGAGCTAAGGCACAGGAATCAAATAGGTACCCCAAAACAGAAAAAAGTATGATATCAGTGGTTTTGTAGTTCAGCCCTGCACCTCCAAACTACAATCACTCTCTTCCTACTTCCTGCTGTAACAGGAGGTAGGGCTCCAAGTAAAAGAAGGTTTAAAACACAGTTCAATACATAGTGCAATACAATATATAGTTCCTGTGCAGTCCCCTTAAATGAGAGCTGCTCCTACACTGCAATCAGTGAGCTGGATCTTGTTCACAGTGGGGCTTGAGGGACAGCCTGCTGTCCCCACTAGGGAAGAAATCCTGGAGGAAAAGCCAGGCAGGTAAACCCCAAAGAACCCATGGGTAACAGGGCTGGGGAGAGCAGGGATGGGGCCAGTCAGCAGGGGAAACAGATAAGCAAAAAAAAAAACATGGAGACCCAACACTTGGCACAGTTCTGTATGGACCATAGTAAAGTCTGTATGGACCACAGTAAAGTCAGCTATACCAAAGTGGGTGCAATTTAGAAAATACTTTTATAAATTAGTTGGAAATAACTGAAATCATAATTTTGGCAAAATTTCATGAAATGTTGACAGAAAGTTTACAAAATTTCACAGAAGAAAAATTTGCCTTTCACCAGAACTTTAATGGTGGAAGATAAATTTCACCCAGCCCTATGTATGTCCTGTTGCTCCCAATTCTTTTCTATAGGCATTGCTACCATGAGTCAATTAGGTCTAGTCCATTGTCCTAATCAAGCAAACAAATAGGAGTTTATAATCCTCTAGGCCATTTATGAACATTTTGAGAGGATGGAACCCAGCCAATTATAAACTGCATAACCAAAAGGAACATCCTGGTAAAAGCAGTTCTACAGGCTTGCAATGCAGATGTGCAATTACCATAAAATTAGTAAAAATTACATGCATACAAATATCTCCACATCACTAGGTTTGAAAATATGAAACTTTAGAACCTTTTAGGGTTCCAATTAGTACCTGCTCTGCTTAGAACCAGAACGTAAAGAGACCACTGTTATTTCTACCCAATTTGTATCCTTTTCTTGCCTGAATCATTTTTCCTATACTTTATCTCCAGTGGATTGGGTTTTAGCCTGTCTACTTTCCAGAAGTATGTATGTGTTCACCTACAGTTGGTGAGACCCCATCTGGATACTATTGTGAGTAAAGATGGCGCTACGCTGGGCTTGCCATCATGATATGGGGAAAACAGTTTAGTCTCAGCAGTGATTTTAACTTTTAAATTTAAAATTTAGTTGTTTTATATTGTTTTTGAGTTAGCGAGGTTAGTTTAGTCAGGCACTTTAAGTGAGACAGTCAAAATTTGTTATCAGTGTTTTCGGGTGTAGCTTAGAGTTGTGGAAAATAAATGCAAGCCTGACCACTATTGCTCTCTTATTAGTCCTTTGAACACGCTACTATTGATTTGGTTATAGATCTGGTGAAGGAGAAGAGGAAAAACAAAAAGCAAACTGATACCTGGTGCCGATTGGTTCTGGGGCTAATCCTGAGATAGCTTGGAGCCTGCATTTGCAGCCTGGTGGTGTTCAGGCGTAAAGATAGTTACCATCGAGGAGTGCTGGAGGAACTATTGTGTTCATTCGACTGTTTGGATGGTGCAGTGACAGACGTACTGCATCGGAAAACCATGGAGTGGAGATTAGTACTGACCGCTGTGGAACCCAGTGTTAGTGGCAGAGGATTGAAAGAACTGAAGGAGCAGGGCATAAGGATCTTCATGTCCACCCCTGGGGGATAAGGTGCCTGGTTCCTAGACAGGAGGTCAGAGAGGAGAGTCAGCTGTAGGGCTGGGTCTGGACCCGAATCCTCCTAGGTGCTCAGGGGACATCTGGTGTTAACCGGGTGGTCCCTTGGGGTCCCAGTCTGTTGGATTATTCAGGCTGCCCCCACCAGGTGGTGGGTGTGTGAGAATTTGGCCTGTGCTTTCTCAGACTTCTTGCAGAGACTGAGGACTTTCATGGTGAGCTTAGGAAGAAGAACTCATAGTGGACTCTTACCTGGTCAGTTTTGCCAATGAATCCTTCTCCGGAGACTTGTAGACCTGGTTTGAGACATTTTCTTCTTTTCTCCTTTTGTCTGGCTCAAGAGGATGGTCATTTTTAAACAGTGAGAGTGCTTTGTTTTCTATACATTTATATTGTTGATTCCAGGAGGCTCAGATGAGAACTGGTGGCCCCTTGGATGTTTTACTTTAACTCCATGATGTGATAGTTTGTGGGGCATTTATTTCTGCAAACTTGTGTGGAGAGATTAAACAGACTGCTTTATGGACTTTTTATGAATTATTGATTTATTGTTATTTTTAGAGTGTGTTGAGGTTTATTTTGGGGATTGTTGTTTTTATACAATAGGGGATTTTTGTTAATAGTTTGTTGGAGTATAGTTATTCTTGGATTCACTGCTGATATAGTGTTGGCAGTATGTGTTTGGATCATTCTTCGGTGGGCAGGCTCTACTCTCCTGACTGAGGGCCCTATGCCTTTTATAGCCCCCATTGTACCCCATGGTATATATGTGTTGTTATGCTCTAGGGATTGCTTGGAAGGGTCGGGGGCTGGGCCCCTAGATCTGGTGGGGATGGGTGTGGGGTGGGCCGATTGGGGTAGTGGGATCAAGGAGGTTCCCGGGGCAAAATGGGTCCAGCAAAGGGGACCTCCCTGCCTGGTTCCTACCTGAGGGCTCCATGGGTAGTGGGCAAGCAGCCCACTCTTCCATGGCCTCTTATCCAACCCGGACAGTGCTTATGCAATGCCAGGTCAATAATGAACAAGATAGCAAATATTGCTGAGCTTGTAGAGACATCTGACCTGGTTTGTATCATGGAGACCTGGCTGGATGAGAATGCTGGTCTGGTATTGGAGTGAGCGGTTCCAGACAAGTACTGGTGATACACCGCCGAGATTGGATCATAGGAGCAGGGGTGTAGCCATCTGTTTTAAGACAGAACTGGGCCTTCTAGAGGTTCCAGTGGGGACCACCAGATCCTTAGAGTGAATCATGGGAGCAGGTGTGGGCAGCAGGATTCTTCTCATCTACCATCGACCCAGAGATGGGAAAGTTTTCCTGCAGGAAGTTGCAGACTTCATGGTCAACATGGTGTTGGAATCCCTAGGTGGTTAGTTCTGGGGATTTCAATGCCTGGGTCAATGATGAACTCTCACATTTTGGTCAGAACTTCCTCCAACTGATGATCTCATTGGGCTTCACACAGGCAGTTACTGCTGCAACTCATTCTCAGGGTCACTTCCCGGATCTGGTGTTCCTCCTGGGGTGGAGGCCGCTGATTTGGTGGTGGAACCAGTTGGATGGTTGGACCATCACTCTATAAGGTTCAGTTTGAGGCTCCCCTGTGAGACCCACCCCTTTGGAGATGGTCCAGTACTGGTCTTTATTGGATGTTATCCCAGAGGGTATGATGGCAGTGCTGGACCTATCAAGTAGGCCATTGGAATGCTCGGATCCAGGAGACCTAGTAGTGCACTATAATAGTATGGTGCTGAGGGCCTGGATTCCATAGCTCCTGTCCGAGTTTGCCTCACCTCTCCGTCCTCAGTTCCCTTGGTTTGATGGGACTTTGAGGGGAGTTGAGGAGAGTGGGCAAGGTTGAATGTTGTTGGTGGAAATCTGGCCTGAGGAGGACAGATTTAGGTTGATTGTCCATTATTCAGACTATCAATCAGAAATCTCCCATAAGAAGGCAGAGTTCCTTTCCAGAGAGATTGCTGCAGCAAAGAATCGACCAGCTCAGCTCTTTTGGACCATGGACAGGCTGTGCAATCCCAGATGTCTCCATGGCAGGAGAGCTTTTTGCAATTAAAGTGTGATGAGTTTGCTCAATTCTTTGCAGATAAGATATCCTCTATCAGGTCAGAGATATGCCTGACTCATTCAAATGAGTACGCAGTGGTTGATGCGAGGGCACAGGCATCCAGTCTGTCTGGACAGATTTCGATCAACCAGCGATTGTAGATATCATGAAGATTGTTCAGAGCTTGCAACTGACTTACTGTAGTTTGGATCCTGGTCCAACTCACACTCCTTGTGGGGTGTATGGATGCCATCGAACCAATCCTTGCTGAGATTGTCTGGTGCTCACTGGATCTAGTGCACCCTTCTGCTCGACATCTTGATGGTGAAACATCAAAAAGACCATTACGGTGCCAGCTGCTGTAACGGTCCTTTTCCATGTTTCACTTTTATGCCCCTCCCAGACCAACTCCAACCTGGAGTTGGTAATCCTAAGTCTGGGGGTGTGGGGCAGAGCCCCACCACATCAGGGTGTGGGGTGTAGCCCCACAGAAAACACTCACAGATCTGGTGGCACAATACCTGCATCGGTATGTGCCACTGTGCGGAGGTCGGCATTTTCACTGTCAACCTTCCTTGATGCTTCTGCTGGATCAGGGGTGTTTCTGATCCCTGAAGGGAGGTTGTGGTGCCACCCCTTTAAAGAAATCTTCCCCATGACCCAGATTGTCTTGTGAACCACAGACCAGTCTCTAACCTACCCTTTTGGGCAAGATTATTGAGAAGGTAGTCGTGTGGAGCTCGAGAACTTTCTTACCATGCACGACTGATCCTCTCCAGTTCAGTTTCAGGACGAGGCATAGTGCCAACATGGTATTGGTTAATGAACTCTTAATAGCGAGAGCTCAAAGGAGTTGTCTGATCTTGGTCCTTCTTGATCTCTCTGCAGCATTTGACACCGTGGATCATGGGTGTTGCTGGAATGCCTGTCTACTCTGCAGACTATCTGGGACAGTCCTCAGGTGGTTCCATTCTTTCCTCACAGGCAGGACTCAGAGGGTGGTGTCAGATATTTTTCCTCAGTCCCTTCTTCCTGCCTTGTGGGTGCTGCAGGGTTCTGTGCTGTCCCCATGTTGTTCACAGTGTATGTGTTGCAGTTGGAAGACATTATAAGGTCATATGGGCCAGGTTTTCACTGCTATGCATGATACTCAGCTCTACATGTGAGAGGGCAGCAAGGAGGGCTGGGGGATATTGGGATGCATAGGAGAGGCATCACCAGTAGAAAACAGGAAGTTATTATCCCTCTGTACAGACAGCTGGTCAGACCCTATCTGGAGTACTGCGTGCAGTTCTGGAGACCCAGTCTTCGCAAAGACATAGACAGGATGGAAGCTGTCCAGAGGAGGGCAACTAAAATGGTGCAGGGTCTGCACCAGAAGACATATGAAGAGAGACTAAAGGGGCTTAATATGTATAGCCTTGAGGAAAGGAGGGAGAGGGGACATGATAGAAACTTTCAAGTACCTCAAGGGAATCAACAAAGTCCAAGAGGGTAGCATCTTTCAAAAAGAGTGTGCAAGAACAAGGGACACAATTTGAAGATAGGGGCAGCTCAGAGGTAATTTAAGGAAGTATTTTTTCACAGAGAGGGTTGTGAATGCATGGAGCGTCCTTCTATAGGAGGTTGTGAGTCAAAAACAGTGGTGGAATTCAAGCATGTATGGGACAGTCATAAGGCAATTCTAGAGGGTGGGGTAGGAAGAAGTAGGCTGTTGGGTAACTAGGACCTGCAGCTTATCCGTGCAGGAAATGGGCAGACTGGGTGCCAAGTGGTCCCTATCTGACGTCAAATTCTATGTTTCTATGTTCTATATGTTTCTACATGTCCTTTGTACCCAAACAGTACAGTGCGATCTCAGTCTTTAACAACTGACTCGCTGAGATCCAGGAATGGATGAGTGTTAACTGGTTGAGACTGAATCCAGGTGACACTGAGGTGTTGTGGTGGACCCAGGTGAGTGGGTAGAGAAGTTGACTCCTGGGCAACCATCTGGTCTTGTACTAGTGGGTAACCAGTTGAGACCTCCTGAATGGGTGGGGAATCTGGCGTTGTGCTTGATAATGAGCTGACACTCAAGCGCAGGTGTCAGTAGTTGTCAAGTCCTCATTTTATCATCTGAGGAACATCACCGGATAAAGCACCTTGTTCTGGTCGATGACATTGGTTCATGCCTTTGTGTCCTCTCATCTGGATTACTGCAATGCTCTATACCTAGGGTTACGGGGTGGATCGCCATCACCTGCAGCTGGTGCAGAATGCTGTGGCTATGTTGTTGACAGGGTTGTCAAGAGCTAGCCATGTCACACCTGTGCTGTGTGAATTGCACTGGTTGCCGCTGCGGTGGAGGATCACCTTCAAGGTTGCATTGACCTATAAGACCCTACACGGATAGGGACTGGGTTACTTGCAAGACCTCCTTTGGCCCTACTGCCCTCCGCCCACTCTGCTCTGCCGATAAGGGATTGCTAGAGGTTCCCAGGGTCCATTTGCAGACATCAGGTGCCAGGGCTTTTTCTTTGTAGCCCCACCTGTAGAACTCTCTACCTCGTCGGATTAGAGAGTGCCTGTCCACTGAGACTTTTAAATCCTCACTAAAAACATATTTATTTGGAAAGGTATTTGGGGATAATGTTTAGTCTTGTTATTGCTGCCTTGTTATATTATATATTTTATTTGATCTGATGTTTTTATATTGTATATGCACATTTTGAAAAGCACTTTAAAATACATTTTAATTGATTGATACAGTAAAGTAAACTAGATCTCAACCATAAAGCAAATTCAGATGGTCAGCGATTCCTAATTTTAATCTACAATTGTGGGAAGTTCTGTTTAACATAATGTCACACATTGTAACATGATACTAGTGTAATGGTGAAAGGGATAAATGTCCATCTTGTTCAATCCTCTTGCTGCTCAGAAGTGACAATTCCCACTTTAAGTATAGACACATATCCAAGTTTAAGAGCCAGAATGCTTCCCACTCATGCTAGAGAAACCTCAGTGTTATTCTCTCTCAGGAATTTGGGTGGTAATGCTTTGCTGGGCTGAACAGTGCACTTCCACAACCTCACTCTGTAGGTTATTTCAGATGTTAATAACTCTGTGTGAAGCAATGCTTCCTAATGTTTCCCTTATTGATTGCTTTTACCGCTCATGGCACCGATGACCTGGGTTCGGAATGAACTCAGGGTGTCAGGCGGTCAGACAGGAAAGGAGGGTTTGAGCATCTAGATGACTGCTGTCCTCCTCTGGGAGGGAAGGTTGCAGAGCTCAGCATTAGCCTGGTCCCTAGCAGAGGTTAGGGGCAAGACAGCCATGGACCAGCAAAGGAGTGAAGGAGCAGCAGCCGGCAGTGTCCTACACACAGGAGCTTACATATGGTCATATGGACAGCATTGCATGCTTGCTTCTCCTGGGGTGAAAATGGAGCTAAAAATTGATCAGAGGCAGAGCAGGATGGCAAACAACCCTTGAAGACTTTACACCAACGAAAGGATGCTCCACACCAGCTATAGAATCCTCTCCTGGAACCAGATCCTTTGTCAGTGGTGGCAGAGCCACTGACCCTCCCACAGGAAGTAAGGCATGGAGGAAAACCAGGATTGGAAGGAAAGCTTTGGGACATGGGGTGATGGAGCTGGGGGTTGAGTCTGATAACAGCCTGCACTGGTCAAAGGAAGAGAAAGAAATTAACAACAAGAAAAACAGTGACCATGTCCTCTCCAGCCTAATCTTTTCTAGGTTAAATAATATAAGTAACTATAATCTATCTCCTGGACCCCTGATTTAAGAAATCGGCCAAGAAAGGATTCTACTCCCTTACCAGGTCTTAATAACAGATAATCTTATTTCCTTTAAGGCACCCAGACAGACATTTATCGACACCTACAGGATAATCTGAGATTTTACCAAATCAGAGACTATGTCCATACCTTGCAGAGAACATGTGCTTGGGTATAGGAGGCCACTGTAAATCCCCCTTTTCAAAGCATTTGGTCATTGGGAGGAGGTAGAGGCACCATAGCCCTATTATACCAAAGATTTTTACTGGATGTGTCCCTACCCACAGAACAACTCAAACTAAGTGGGAATCAGATCTGGGGATTACTCATGTGGAGATTCAAGAGGCTGGAATATGGCACATTACATGGCAGACAACGGGGCCCTGCCTTGGTGGGAATATGGCTGGAAGGTGAGGTCCCGTACTTATGTGTCCCAGCACAGGTGGTGCATTATGCTCCAGCAGCTGGTTCAGCCTGTTGGAGGGTGTGGCCATGATCCAGCCTCCCAGGCCCATATTGTTTGGACATGCCAAGTCTTAGGGATATTGGTTGGCCATAGAAACATAGAAACATAGACTTTGATGGCAGATAAGGACTGTTAGGCCCATCTAGTCTGCCCATTTCTACTCTACAGGATAGGCCGTAGTCCTATTTAACCAACAGCCTATATCTTCCTGCCCCACAAGAATTGCCTTATGTCTGTCCCATGCATTCTGAAATCTCCCACAGTTTTAGACTCCACAACTTCCTCAGGAAGGCTGTTCCATGCATCCACTACCTTCTCTGTGAAATAATACTTCCTCACATTGCCCCTGACCACCTCCTTCTATCTTTAAATTGTGTCCCCTTGTTCTTGCAAGTCTCTTTTCTGAAAGATGCTACCCTCTTGGACTTTGTTGATTCCCTTGAGGTACTTGAAAGTTTCTATCATGTCCCCCTCTCCTTCTTTCCTCAAGGGTATACATATTAAGCTCCTTTAGTCTCTCCTCATACGGCTTCTCTTGCAGACCCTGCACCATTTTAGTTGCCCTCCTCTGGACTGCCTCTATCCTGTCTATGTCCTTGTATAGATGGGGTCTCCAGAACTGGACACAGTATTCCAGATGGGGTCTCACCAACTGTCTGTACAGAGGGAATAACAACTTCCTGTTTTCTGCTGCTGATGCCTCTCCCTATACTTCCCAGTATACCCCGGCCCTCCCTACTGCCTTCTCACATTGCTTGCTAACCTTAAGGTCATCTGATATGATTACCCCAGGTCCCTTTCCTGTTTTGTTGTTGTTACTACCTCCCCATCCATTGTGTATTCTTCCTCTGGTTCTTGTTTCCCAGGTGCATTATTTTGCACTTTTGCATTGAATCCTAGCTGCCATCGGACCATTCCTCCAACCTTGCCAAGTCCCTTTCATCCTTTCCACGCCTCCTTGTGTATCAACCCTGTTGCAGATCTTGTGTCATCTGCAAAAGGCATACTTTTCTTCCAGTCCTCTGCAATGCCACTTATGAAGACATTAAAAGGACTGGACCCAATACTGAACTCGCGGTACCCCACTAGTAACAGCCCTTTCTTCAGAGTGGACTCCATTTACAATTACCTTCTGTGTCCTGTTGTCCAGCCAATGTTTTACCCAGGCTACCACCCTGGGACCCACTCCCAGGCTGGTTAATTTGACTAATAATCTTTTTGTGGGACTGTGTCAAATGCCTTGCTAAAGTCTGGGTAGGCCATGTCCACAGCCCCTCCCTGGTCTACTACTTTGGTCACCCAGTCAAAGAAATCTATTAGATTTGTCTGACATGACCTTCCTGCTGTGAACCCATGCTGCCTTGGATCCTGTGCTCCACTGACCTCTAGGTACTCAACTATTCTTTCCTTCAGAAGTGACTCCATCACTTTCCCTACCACAGAGGTCAGACTGACAGGTCTGTAGTTTCCTGCCTCTGTCTTGGTCCCACTTTTGTGAAGGGAATCACATCCGCCTTCCTCCAGTCCTCGGTACCACACCATCCTCCCATGATTTATTAAAAAAGTAGCCAGTGGTTTCACTAGTTCCTTCCTTAATTCTTTTAGAATTCTGGGGTGAATTCCATCAGGACCCATTGCTTTGTCCACCTTCAGTTTTAGGAGTTCTAGCAGAACCCTTTCTTCTGTGAAAGGACTGGGATCGACTCCTATCAAAGAGTGCTTCTGTTAATTGGATTAGGCACTTCCCCTCCTCTTTTGTGAATACTGAGCAGAAATATTCGTTCAGTATTCCTGCTTTTCACTGTCCCCCTCTGCCCACCCACCGTTCATTCTATTCAGCCTCACTATCCCTCCCTTTGTCTTTCTACACTCGCTGATGTACCTATAAAGGTTGTATCCCCCTTCTTAACTGAGTTGGCTATCTTTTCCTCAGTTTGGGCCTTTGCTATTCTGACTTCCCTCCCTGCTTCTTTCTGCCTTAACTGGTACAGCTCTCTGTCCTGCTCCTTCTGTGTTTCCTTATACTTCTGGAATGCTATCTGGGTGACTAGGGAGGTGGATCAGGGAGGGCAGTGGACATAGCCTACCTGGACTTCAGCAAGGCCTTTGACACTGTGCCACATAGAAGACTATTACACAAACTGGGGAATATGGGTGTGGGCAGGACAGTAGTGTGGTGGGTAGGTAACTGGCTGGGTGGCAGGACACAGAGGGTGATGGTAAATGGCTGTCACTCCACAGAGGGAAGAGTGACCAGTGGGGTACCACAGGGATCAGTGCTGGGACCGGTCCTATTCAACATCTTCATCAGTGACATTGCACAGGATCTAGAAGGCAGAATTTCACTGTTCGCTGATGGCACAAAGCTCTGTAACAGAGTAGACACACCAGAGGTGTAGACAGAATGAGAAGGACCTGCAGAAACTTGAAGAATGGTCAAGGGTTTGCAGTTGAAATTCAATGCAAAGAAGTGCAAGATAATGCATATGGGGCACAAAAACCCTGGCACAATATATCAGTTGGGAGGTGAGGATATAGCATGCACCAAGCAGGAAAGGGATCTTGGGGTTGTCATCTCTGATGACTTCAAGGTAGGAAACAGTGTGACAAGGCATCAGGTAAAGCAAATAGGATGCTGGGATGTATAGGCAGGGGCATCACCAGCAGGAAAAGGGAGGTCATAATTCCGCTATACAAGACACTAGTGAGGCCCCACCTGGAGTACAGTGTACAGTTCTGGAGACCATACCTATGTAAGGACATAGACAGGGTAGAGAAGGTTCGAGGAGGGCAACAAAGATGGTGCATGGATTGCATCACAAGTCCTATGAAGACAGGTTGAAGGAACTGAACATGTACTCCCTGGAGGAGAGGAGGGAGAGAGGGGATATGATAGAGACATACAAGTATCTTACAGGGAGAAACAGGGTGCAGGAAAACACTATTTTTAAGCAAAAGATGTTTCAGGACTAGAGGCATGGGATGAAGTTGGAGGGAGGACGATTCAGAGGAAACATGAGAAAGAATTTCTTCACAGAACGGGTGGTGGACAAGTGGAACACCCTGCCAGAGGAAGTGGTGGGGCTGGAACAATCACGGGATTTAAGAATGCATGGGATAGACATAAAGGAATTCTAGAGGTCAGGGTAAGGGGAAACGGACTTCTAGGAAAACAAACTGAACTTACAAGCTCAAATGGGCAGACTGGTGGGCCATAGGCCCTCATCTGCTGACACTGTCTATGTATCTATGTATCTATCTTTTCTTCCTGACTTTCACAGCCACCTCTCTGAGAACCATAGTGGCTTTTTCTTTTGTTTTGATTTGTTTATTTGCTTCACACAAAGGCTTGTTGCCTCTGTGATGGCAGTTTTGATAATTCCCATTGTTGCTCCACACCTCCTTCTAGCCTGTTTGCTAGTGCTTTTCTGAGGCACTCTCCCATCTTGCTAAAGTCAGCCCTCCAAAGTCCAGTACCCTCACTTTTGTATGGCTTGACTGTGTAGCTGAGTTAACGTGAACCACACTGTTTGATGGTCACTTGTCCCCAGATGGCAACCCACTTCTAGATCTGAGATCCTCTCACTGCCCCGCTTGAGAGTACGAGGTCTAAGATTGCTCCCTCAACAGTGGGTTCCAAACTAGCTGTCTAATGCCTGCCACCTGTAGGGCATCAAGAATGGCCCTGCTCTTGGATGTCGCTGCAGCAATGTGCTCCAGTTAACATCTGGCATATTCAGGTCTCCATCAACAGTAGCTCCCTTTCTCTGCCATTCTAAGAATGCCTTCCATCATATCCTTGTCCATTCCTTCCCCTAACATGGGGGTCTGTACACAACCCTCTGCGGATTGTGGTGCCTTTCCAGTCTCCAAAGTGACCCACAGTGCCTCCTCTCCTCCCTGTTTACTCGTTTGTTCAGTTGCTTTTATCCTTCCTTTACATAGATAACTTCTCCTCCCCTCTTCTCCTGCCTGTCTCTCCTGTAGGTTATGTACCCTGGTATGTTAACATCCCAGTCATGGTTCTCTGTGTACCATGTTTCTGTGACTGGTACGATATCCAGGCATCCTCTTCCATTAAGGCCACCAGCTCAGAAAGCTTGTTGCCCAGACTACGGGCATTGGTACTCATTACCTTCCATTTCCTGATAGCTTCACCCCTTTGCCTCATCCCTGTCCTTCTTGCCTTTGTCACTTTCTCCATTTACCCCTGCCTTCTCCCTATCGACACCTCCATGTTGGTGTTTGCCACACTTACTACCGTGATTGTTTGGGGGCTAGGATTTTCTGCTCCTTTCCAGTGCCTCCCCTTGGCTAGTTTAAAAGCTTGCCAATGAAGCATTTAAACCTATCACCTAGGATCCTGGTTCCCTCCCAGACAGATGCAGCCCATCATGCCAGTATAGGCTTGCATCACTCCAGGTGGACCCCAGTCCCCAATGAAGCCAAATCCCTGAGCTCCACACCAGTTTTCAACCACTGATTGAATCCCATGGTACAGAACACCTAGCCTCTCCTATGCCATAGATGGGTAGCACTTCCGAGAAAGGTTACCGTGCGTGCTACTTGACTAAGGCCCCTCCCAATTCCACAAACTCTTCCTGCACTTCTCTAATCCCTTTCTTAGCCAGGTCATTTGTCCCTAAGTGGACAATGACATCCAGCTCCTCCCTGTGCAGCTGCTCCAGCAATCCCTAGGATTTGCTCCTGTCCTCCAAGCCATGGTGCCAGGCAGGCACCTTACCTCCCTCCCTTCCTTGCCCAGTTCTACCTTCCTAACAATGGAGTCCCCCACCAGGAGTTGTTTTCTCCTGCAGGGTCCCCTGCCACCCTCCTCTGGTCTCCTTTGTGGAGGTTCCCAGCATCCTCCTTGGTCTCCACTGTAGGTGCCTCCATAGAGGAACCACACTTTGCCAGAATGGCATAGGAATTGTGGAGAGGTACAACTGGAGGGATGCCTCTGTTCCACCACCTCACCTCCCTGAGCCCACTGTGGTCCAACCGGCCTCTTTCTTGGCAACCTCTGAGGCAACGGCAGTGGCACTGGTGGTCCCTGGATGGAAGAGGATGTCCCACAAATCCTGGCCAACTCAGCCTGGAGATGAGCAACCTCCTCCCTCAGCCCAGAGAGGTGTCTGCAGATGGGACAACACCGCATCCTCCAGAACATCTCCGGAAGACTGCTGCTCCACAGCCACTGCACTGCACCACTCCAATCATGTCTTATTTCTGGCCCCTTAACTGTTTGCATTCCTTACTCTTTCCTCTGTTTTTTTTTCTCTCCTTACTTTCTGCCTGTGTGCCCTTTAAGCTCCTGATTGTCCTGTTCTGAGACAAGAATATCCTATATTTCTCAGTAGACCGCTTACTTGTTCAGAGGCAGACCTCCAGCAGGTAGAGGGGCGGAGGCTACTCTTGCCCTTCTAGGATGGTGGGTCCTTGGTGGTTCTGTGATCACTCACTTCCTGCCCCTAAACAGGAAGTTCCTGTTGTCAGTCAAATCCTGTGCCTATAAAAATAGAACTAGCTTTGGGTGGGGGTGGAGGGAGGAAGGAGGGCAATATAGTCCCAGTAGAAGTTCAGTCACACAGCAGTCCTTTCTCCTGGAGATAGAGCAGTGATACTCAGTCCTGACTGGCTCAGGAGCCGCATGGGTAGTCAGTGTGTGCCAAGGAGCCACAACATACACATCATACTTAATTTGGCAAACACATGTCAAACGACTGCAGTTTAAACAAAGAGTACTTAATTTAAGTAAATTAATGTAAGTAATTGATTTAATAAACATTTATTTCATTGACTAAAAACAATTGCAAGTCTCACAGTGGACATACTTTAAGTAACACTCTAACTCTGTTATTATACAATGACAAGAAAGAATGATGGGCTCTGTTATATCCCTGGGCTAAAACCCTGATGTTATCCCACTGAACATGACATGCCAAAGTAGCCCACATCTGACAATGAAATATCTCAAATTTGCCAGTAGTGAATCCTCAGAGTAAAACTGGATATAAAACATAAATTCCTCATTCCCACAGCATATAAACCCAAAAAATCAATCCCCAAATTCATTTTTCTTGTATTTACTCCCTCCACACACATATACAAAAAAGAAGTGAAAAGCTGTCTTGCAATCGGTTTCACTGCACTCCTTGCAATACTAGCAGCGTGAGAAATAAATGCTCTCACCACTTGCTTTGCAGTAATGTCTGGGAGTGTAATTCAGTCCAGGTTTTCCAGTAGGTCCACAGGAAAGCAAAGTTATAGCTCCACAGCCATCAGCAGTTGGCTCTGTCTTCAACTCCCAGACTGATCACAAAAAAAGAGAGAGACAGAGAAGTGAAAAGCCATTTGTGATCAGCTTCACAGCACTTCTTGCAGTACTAGCAGTGTGAGAGAAATAAATGCTCTCACCACTTGTTTTGCAATAATGGCTGGGATTTGAGCAGAGTCCAGTTCAAGTTTTCCAGCTGGTCCACAGAAAAGCAAACCAGAGCTCCATGGCTGTCAGCAGTCAGCTCTGTTTTCGGCTCCAAGACACCGTAGCTGCAAGTTACAGGTTGCTGATTAATAATTACATTAAAATTTAAACTCTCAGCATAAATTGTTTGCCACTTAAAATAAAACTATCCAACTGCTGGAACAGCTGGTTTAACTCCTAGTCATTGTCACTGCACTAGTTTGGCTTTGCAGACCACTTTCTCCTTCAAACACTGCGGGGAACAAAGTCACACTTACAGGAGCCGCAGTTTACAGGGAGTTACTAAAGTGTTAAAGAGCCGCAAGTGTTATCTTGAAGAGCCGCAAGTGGCTTGTGAGCCATGGAGGAATATCACTGAGATAGAGCATCATCTTAGGGAGATTTTTCACTTTCAGTCTCCTCTGGGACTGGAGTATCATGTTTTGAGTCTATGCCCTAGGGAGGCGGAGGGAAGAGAAGCAATATATTTTTGGTCAGTTCTGATGATAGCTGCTCTTAAGGCCACTACTAGGAAATTAGCTCAAAGGGCATCCCCCCACCCCATTGGAGGACTGGAAGGCTAGTATAGAGAGTATCCATTTAATGCAGAGAATTACTTTTGGCTTTTATCAGCAAACCCCTTTATACCAAAATAGGTGGGCCAGGCGGCTCTCGTATGAGCCTAATTTAAATGGTGATGCTTAGACTCTCACTTTCTGATCCTCCTCTCTCTCTTCAATACCTCTCAACCTCCCTCATAAATCAGGGACAAGGCTTAAAAATCAACTAAGAAAGAACAAGTCTGTAACTTTTATGTTTGATATTATTTTGTACTTATAACTCCACTGTTTAGTCACAGAAACACAATTTTAGGAGGGCAGAGTAAAATGTTTAGACAAATCAAGTCCCTGAAAATCAGGGACAGTTGAAAGGTATGCCTCAGAAACATTTGTTCAGCCAATGCAGTACATATTTTAAAGTTTAAGCTATTGAGTTTGAGTAGATAGAAAGACTTATAAAATTAACTGCTAGATCTTTCGGATTTGTCAGGTCTGTTTAATTTGATCACCATATGCTTTACTCAGTGAAAGCTATTTCTGTAGGTACACACTGAGTTGTCATCAAGATTTATCTTATGTATCTATGTATGTGATATATGATCATTATGTCGGACATGACATAATAAGCCCAGGCCTACCATAATAAAGGAAATATAAAAAAGTATAATCTATCTCAGTAGCTCTTGCCTCCTTAGACACATAGACAGAATGGTAGCCCAGTGCAGAACCCTTTGGATCTCATCAATATGCTTTCTGTTGTGCAGTGATCATACAGGAGGCAGTATTCCAGGTCTAGTTGAACCACAGCAAAGTTTAACTTTGCTGCATCTATAGTGTGTGTAGTATGTGTTACTATATTTTACTTGTGTTTGGATGCAATTGTGAATGAGAGTCCTTTCTCTCACAATTTATATCCAATAAATGGAATGACTGATGAGATTGTAGGGATGGCTGAAAAGGAGTATCATGCTGCTAACTACTGAGGTGATTTCTGACCTGCACTTGCCCTGAGTCATCAGGGACAGAAGTTTTACTTCACTTTCTTCTTTTCTTCTATGTTTCAGCTTCTCCCTCACTTTGCAAGAAAGGAACAGTGCCCCAAAAGGATCAGAACCTAAGAAATGTTCCAAATGCATTTGAGAGATTGCCAAACTTTCTCAGTGTTCTGACAATTCTATCATTAATACTGCATAAAGTGAGGGACAGAGGACTGGAAAGCACCTGTAAAATTGCTGTCAGTCAACACAGCTGGTATGTTATACGTTAGGGATACATCGTCCTGTCACTGTGGTAAGCTGACCACATAAACCATGAAGTCATCTCAGAAAGTATTTTTGTTTTTCAAACTTAAAAATATACTTCTCTGTTACCGAAGCACTAGAGACAGGCTGACCATTTATCAAGAAAACTGAAGATGGAGATAAGTGGAAAATTACCACTTTTTACAGAAGATATATCGCAGAATGATTTTGCTGATAGAGCTGTTCTTTATCTTTTCTACTAGCAGAGTACAAGTCAGATTGTAAGCATCAGCACATCACAGTTTCCTCTGATCTCTATCAATCAGAGCTACTTTGATGCCTTCACCACAGTCAGATACTACCTGATCATGAGAAATACCACAAATCCCATTCTGACTTGGCAAACGTGCATAGTTAATATACATTTTAACTCTTTCCCTCACAATTTGAGTACTCCTGTGAGAATTGTGTGACAAGTCAAATGGAGAGAATTATGTTTAATTTAGTTCTCAAGTATTATGGGAAGCAGATACATAAAAAACAGTTTCACGTGCTGAATCATCCAATTTTAATAGTAAGCTAAGCAGCTATTGTAATAACAGAGCAGCAGCTGAGCTATCCTCCCAGGTTATATTCCCCATTGTGGGGCTGTAGCCTGAAAAGGGGATATAGTGAAGACCCCAGATATACATGTAAACAAACATGCATCATACTTGCTTTTTGGCCATATTTTGAGAACCACATCATATTTTCACAACACTTATTAAAAACAGGCGTTGGTTTGGAGTTCTTCATTTATTTCCTCCTTTATAGCCCAAGTTGACCTAACTATGTATAATGTGTATGTTCTATTTTCTAATTGGCTTTTGTTGCACTCTATATATTTATATGCATATATCATACAACAGTACACCCTTGGCTGTTATGTGTCTGCCTGCATCTGAAAACCCACATCACATTGCCCCCCACACTTATAACAGACATTTATTGTCATGCATTCTTAAGGTGTCACTTGCTTTGTTTGACTGTATTACGATGGATTCTAATTTAATGATGGATTGTTATATTTTGAATATCTCTATTGTTGTGTTAACCATGCTGTCTTAATAATAATGAGTTATTGGGATTCACAGTTCTGTGTTTGACTTTGACTTGAAAATTACTTATCAAATGGCCACCAAATCTGATGGAGCTGCTCAGTGCTATGGGTTCTTAAGGGTATCACAAAGCCCACTGTGTTGACGTAGGTATGCATGAGGTCTAGCTTGTGTTCAGATTTACAATTTTAACATGTATTTTGAAATTATTTGGCACCATGAACTCTTGAAAAAACAGAATCAGTCTAAATTCTTTCAGAGTGATTTGCATATACTTCTATGCTATCTGTATTATTGGGGTATGTGTAAGTTTGCATGTCTTTGAAATCATGTGTTGTTGTCAGTGCCTTTTCCAGGTAACCCTTACCTCTGTGCTTTTGCTGTGAGATTTTTTTGTGTTTCAGATTATTTTGTTTTGGGCTCACCATGACCCAAACTTGTGAGACCATCATAGAGCTGGTTCGTGCTTCACCTGTTGATACATATATTTATATAACACACTGATGAGTCAAGAAGGATGAAACATGTGTCTGTGTTCTCTGCTCTCAGGGTTTGCAGACTGTATGAGAGTCCATTTGCTGTGTTGCTTCTCCTGCTTAAAGCAGAATTAGTCTGAATTATATCATTCTCATCTGCTTACAAAGTATTTCCAATAATGCTCCACATCATTGGGTGTGAATTACTTTGTTTGTCTCTTAAAATATATCCTTAAACTATTTTATCTTCAAAAGACTCATGGGATCCCTTCTACAAACTGTTAACAATACAACTCAGCAACCAGTTTTATGGAGACTGATGTTTTTCAGTCTTCTCTAACTACTGTTGTTCAGCAAGCACAGACATATCTGACAGTTTCTGTTCATGCTGTCCTATTTTATGAGTAAGGGCCCTGCAGGGGATGTTCTACAACAGTAATAGGAGGCCAAGGCATCATTCACCAGAGTAAGGGAACTGCAGGAAAGGGGCAGGTACAAGGAAGCAAAGTGAGAATGCAAAGAGGTAAGTGGGACTAAAGGATACAGAATGGAAGTGAGTTCCAGAGTGAGGGCAAGCTACCCAAGAAGGAGAGCTACCTGCCAATGAGGTGAAACAGTAAGTAACAAAAGAGTAAGAGCCTGAGGGTGTGTAAAGAATGGGAGGAGGCTGATGGGCAAAGAAAGTCAGAGAGGTAGGGAAAGAAGTGATGAAAACCAGTACATAGATGAAGGAAGTACCATGGGAGAGGTGGTGAGAGGTAAGAGAAAGAGGGAGAGGAGCTAGTAAAGGGTACAGTGATGGATGAAGGGACAAGAGTTAGTGGCAAAACAACAGAAGAACTGAAAGAGGAGGTCCAGTCTGGCTACGAGGATTTAGGAGCCCCACCATAGACCACATCCACATAGTCAAACAGAGGTAGAGTTACTCTTGCCATAACTTCCCTGCCGACTGTAAGTAGAAGACACCATCAATACTACTCTTAGGCAGTTAGAAAAGGCAGCAGGTGGGGAGCTCATTAGTTGCTTTCTACATAATGACATTATTGTTTATTCAGCTAGCCTGAGAGAAAGATGATTATGTCATTTGAGGAACTTAGAATGTTCATCAGTAAGTTCAAGTGTGGCAGTCAGAATGGCAAGAGGTCTGCCGTTGGGGAACTTTCAAAGGAAGCCCTGGTATTTCTCACACTAGTTTTGTAAAATCTTCAGTTTGCCTATGAAGTGGCAGAGACTGTTTGCCTGCAGGAATCTTTAGTTTCTCCAGGTAGAGTGAGAGGGACTACAATTCTTATGGATCTAAGGGCAATCCCTGAAGGTCCTGAAGTTCACAGCTGCCTTAAGGAAGAATAATGAGTAGAATCGACAGCTACAGGGAAAGAAAGGTGCCTTTTGTTCTTTCCATGACTGGGAGGAAGAAACAACTAATCTGTGAGTACAGAATTTGCGACTGTTCTCTGAGGGAGTTTTCTGAGGTGTGCATTCCCCAGATAAGGTTAGATCACACTAGTCAGGACCCTTTACCACAACTGTGCTGAATTTAAAGTTAAAAATTGGGAGTCTTTAACAATTCATTCGGGATTGGAGACTCATTTGGTGGAACCCTGAGGGAATAGCAGAGGCTATTTGGGGCAAGGGTGGGAGAAACACCTTCTGGAGTTTCAGGAAGGGCTAACTGGTTCATGGATGAGTACCAGTGTTCCTGGGCAAATACCATGCATCAGGAGGATTTTATAGTGTGTGGTGCATCCCACAGATATACACTTTGGAAGAGAGATAGAGATGTTTTGTGGAACACAGTACTGCCTAGCAAAGTGTCCTGTAAAAGAGTGTGCGCGCCTGTATTGCACTGAAAACCTTTGGGGACCACCCTTGCTTTAAGTAACATCTGTAAATAAAGCCATACTGCAAAATCCCAGTTACTGTTTTGGACATTCTACTTATTGCTTCTAGTGTGAATGTTATTGGGGACCCTCAGCAGTTCGGTTAGCAACACCTAGTATCCTCTCCCTGGACCTAGATAATGAGTCTGGTAAACACTCAATGCTAGGGTTGGTACCATGTGTTTAGGTCTGCCAAAAGTAAATAGCATGCCATGTATAGTTGGCAGTAGTTCTTTAAACCAGGCAGCCAGCTAGGCAAAGGTGGCATGGGGTTTATACATATGCACGATATTCAGGCATGCACACTTTAAGTCAGCACCACCATGTTACACACAGCGGCCATCACTTCCACAGTTGCAGAAAGGAAAACTAGTGCACTAGGAAGTGGGTATGTTAATGTAGCCTGCAGAGGACAGGGCTGCATAAACAGAATGACTGGAAACTATGCCTGAGCACTGTGGCAGAACATCAGACAGCGGTCCAGTTACTCAATTTCCACAGTGCTCTTGTACAAATCTGATGATGGCATAGCATCTGTGGAGCTTGGCCCACACAGCTGTAAAAATCAGGCTCAGGATGAAACTATTAACAAACTAAAGATCTAGTCTGGGACTTGCTCATCATCACAGCCACTTTTCTTTGTTTCTAAGCAGTAATTTCTGGTAAATGTGCCTTAACCATATTGCTCTCAATGCTGGTAGACTACTTCTGTTCCCCTGATTGTATTAGGTGGGGTAGTAATAGTCTTTAAGTGGTAGCTGCCGTGGTGGCACGCCTGAAAAAGTGGTCCACATGCTCATCTGCACATTTTAGAAATGATGCCTTTCCTTGGTTTTGCTGTAAAAAAACTGTCCCTTTAACACAAAACAAGGAGTCAGTTGTGGCCTCCACCCACACCCTTTTGCTTCAAGTGAGGAATGACATAATCATGAGTTTGCATCAGATATACAGTGGAAGCCATATGTGACCCCCTACAAATGAGGATTCCCAAAAGTCTTCTTTGAGCTTGTCTAAATGCTCACTGTCAGGCTGGTGTCCTGCATTTTTGCAGTTTAAATGTGATTGCCAGAGAGTGCCTATATAGCCTCTGTGTACTGTCTCTTTAAGAGCTGCCTGGATTGCAGTCATAATTAATCTAAAGGGAGCTCAGTTAGAAGATGTACTTGTTTGCTGATCATTTGTTAATGTAGTAATATGTTGCAGTTTGTTCTAACCTGCCTTCTTTGCAGCATGGACAGTTCGGTTTGTCCATCATCTTGGTCCTGGACTGCTGAAATGGACCAATCAGTACATTTGGGACTCTAAAATGGAACCTGTCTACAGGGCTTGTGGGGCCAAAACTTGTAGGAATTGCAGTTTTGCATTTTGGCACCTAAAATAACCTGGAGGGGAGCCCTTGTTGTGATTGACTGATAAATCAGCCAACCAAATCTTTTGGATTTTGGGAAAGTTCCAAACTGCTTGCAATTTCAATTAGATCTAAGTTGGGAAGTGAAGAAGTAACAGCACAAGGTAGTCCGAGCAGCAATCCATAGTGGATTCGCGCAGGAGAACTGTGGAAAGGCCTGAGTTTTGGCCTGCATGCCTGCCTGCTGACCCTGAGAGGGAACTTGTGCCTTTTTCGGACTTAATCCAACTTGGAGAGCAAAGTAAGCTACTGAATTGTGACCAGGCTCCTACTTGAAGAAAGACCAAGATTGCTGAATGCAATCAGCCTGTTTGCACCTTCATCCACCTCTGAACTTCTGGATTGTGCAGAGATTCTGTAATTGCGATCGGAGAGCCTTTTGCCTGATACAGTGGAATTTCTTTACATGTGAGCGTGTTGTGTGCTCATTGTGGGTCGTGATTTGGTTCCACTATGGTTTAAATTGTGTTCTGCTTGCTGGAAGCTGCATTAGAATTTCCTTGCATGTAAATAGGCTGTGTGCTGCTAGTGGGTCGATTTGATTCCCACTGTAGTTTGAACTGTATTCTGCTTGCTGGAAGCTGCATCCAGCCCCATGAACTGAATCCAAAATCATCTCCATTGGGCTTGGGCCTTGCCACACTGGCCCAGCCTGACTACCCGCTGCACAGAGAAAGCCATCGTGCGAAAGACCTGCCTGGGATCAGCCCCTGCTCAACACTTGAACAGGAATGACGCCGGTGATTTGGTGGGCCCCTTCTCGGGCACTCCAGCTCAACAACCTGCAGTTTCAATTTCATCCTGCCTTTGTCCAGTATTGGGTATCATGAGTAAACATCAGGTAGCTTCCTGCACAACAACAGCTAAATCTAAAGTGTTGTCATCTGATTTTCTGGTTGCTTTTTCTTTCATGAACTGAGCCCTCTGGCTCTGGATTACAAATAGTGTGTGTTGTATGTTGCTTTCTTCCATCACAGGGTCCCAACCAGCTGCAATGTTCCTGGCTAGCCCACTGTCTCCTACCTGGGTGCCCAGAGGTGTGACTGTGTGGGGACTTAGAGTGCATGCATAACTGTTTGATTAATATAGCCTTAAGCCAGTCAACCTGATTATGCCCTTCCTTGTTCAAGTTAC
Organism: Neoceratodus forsteri; assembly: GCA_016271365.2. Taxonomy (NCBI): domain Eukaryota; kingdom Metazoa; phylum Chordata; order Ceratodontiformes; family Ceratodontidae; genus Neoceratodus; species Neoceratodus forsteri. The sequence goes on along the minus strand of JADMNL010000030.1, from coordinate 218,270,258 downwards.
CTGAATAAATCACATCCAACTTTTCTGCATTTAACCTGACTGTGGTTCCAGTTTGTGCCAAGAGTACTGTACTGTTGCTATTTGCTGTGCATAACCTTGTTTTACAGGGGGTCCCCAGGGTCAGCTAGAGGAACCAGCCCTGTTGGTAAGTGCAAACAGTGCAAGTACTTGCATGGTGTACAAGGGGTACTGTGAAAGTGATTATCATATATTGCTCAGGCCACTAGATGGGAGAAGGGGTTACTGTGTTCCAGAGGGTTGTGCCCAGGTAAGTTTGACCACTACCAACCCTGACCTCCGGTGGAGGCACTTTCCAGAACCTAGGCCCTTAACCTGCTACTGGTCAAGCAGACAGGGTAGTAGCCTCATGGGATAGTGCCACACTAGGGGTAACACATAGATGCATAATATTGCTAAACAGTAATCAACTGTATGTAAAAGCTTTTTTTTGAATGTGTGCTTTCTTAATGTACTCAATACCACTCCACCCATTTTGTACTCTGCTTCTGGATTTCTGTGCCTAAAGTGCATTATTTTACATTATAATATGGATATAAAAATCCAGTAATCTGATTATTGAGGAGTTTAGAACCCAGTGCTGATATCCCGTGATAACAGCACTTGAAGAAGGTCCAGTGGCCTCTCTCAATAAAATCAACAGTACCAGCCATTCCTGACTGCCATCACAAATGTGGCTGCTGCATTACTCACTAAAACCTTCAGTTAGGCCCTAAGAATAAAATTGTATTACATTTATAAACATAAGAATTAAATGTTATTTGCCCTCATAATACCCTTATTATACACACATACATAACTTAAAAAATTAAGTACTACAGTACTTAGAATTGTAATTTTGGTGCTTTTTTGCTGACCATGAAAATCCTCTCTTATCTTCACCTGCTTACTAGGGAAATCTGTGTTGTTTAAGCTGTTACAGATAAAACAAAAGCCCTGGTTCCAGCTGAGGCATGCTGTTGTGTGCTAGTGGAGTAAACATTCTGCCAGCAGAACTGAGCAGAGGTTTGAATTCTTGCATTCTATCTGTAGTAAACATTCCATCTCTTGAATGTTGACAAGACAGAAAATAATCAAGACAGATAAAAGGGAGGAATATTATAAAGAAGAAGAAAGAGAGGTGAGGGAATGTGTAAAAGGGGGTGGGTTGGGGAAACTAGAGGGTTTAAGAGTTAATTAAAAATACATGAATTTTGCTATACATAATAATTAAACCTGAGATGGCATGTCAGTGTCAAGATGTGCTGGAGCTGTTTTAAACAAGCATTTGTCAATGCTGAATGTTTGCTTTCTGGCATTATCAGTGGAAGCGCGGGAGTTAGACAGATGCAATATAGGAATGGCATTGAAGTATTGAACTGACACCAACTCCACCCTCGCTCTGCAGAGCTGGACAGGCATTGTGGTGTGCCTTTGGTCACGCCTATGACGGTCGTGGACATTTACCCTCACCATACCCTTCAGACACTGGACAAGTGTCGTAGGTGTGCCTTGGGGTGTTTGGGCTTTACATTCACCTCATTCCATAAGGAAATACACTGAAATGGGCACAGTATAGGAGAATGGGGTGAACTCTGAGGGCAAAGGGTCCAGAGAGACACCTCGATAGCTGTCACTGGCTGCTGGGATGGGAGTGGAGGTGGAATGGCATGAGCATTACTGTCGACAATCTCAAGTCACACCCTGACGCCTGTCAGACCCTACAGGGTAGGGCATTGTTGTCGAACCCTAACGCCCTGGGCGTTTCTTGGTATTTTTCTCCAAGTTTTCCATTGGGCTGTTTAGACCCACTGCATGAACAGTGACACTATCAGTTCATTAGCCGAAAAGTGATTTTGCACAGTGACTGCGCCTATATGGCACCACAGGTGTGAAAACACTTTGAACAGGATGAAAAGTGACAGGTGTACTGTTCATGAGGAGGTGTAAAAATAGCATTGTTGAAAATCTGGAGTAAAATATACAAAACCTGGTGAAGTCACAAGGTGCGTATAAACTGCCAATGTGCACCCGTAATGTAATTAGTTTGGCGATTTTTTACAGCAGATTTTCAACATAGGCATTTTGGAACCTCTGCTCATGAACAGTGTCGCTGTAATCTTTGTAATCTGTCCTGAACACTAATTTCCCAAAGTGACCGCTAGTCTGTGCCGGAAGTGCATAAACACTTTTTGCCAGGGTGTGAAAAATAACAGCTGTACTGTTCATAAGGAGGTGTGGAAAAATGTCAATGTTGAAAGTCTGGACTGCAAATATTACAAATTCATGAACTTACAAGGCTGCATGGAAATTATGTAATGCACTCTAATAACAGAGTCATTTTATGGACTTTTGTCACCAAATTTCAACATAGCCATTTTAACACCTCTGCTCATGAACACTATCACTATGATTTTCTTAATGTGTCCTGAATATTGATTTTGCACACCGACTGCTTATGTGCACTACATGTGTGAAACACATTTTGGGTGAGATATGAAAAATGACAGCTGTACTGTTCATAAGGAGGTGGTAATATGGTAATGTTCAAAATCTGGAGTGAAAATATTAAACATTCTCAAAGTTACAAGCATGCATAGAACTGCTCAACGATGTCAGAACATTTTTGGGAATTTTTTCGAAAATTTTCAGCATAGGGTTTTTGGGGTCTACCCCATGAACTGTGATGCTGTCATTTCACTCCTCAGTCCCAAAAGGTGGTTCCATGCAGTGATTGCAAAATCACCTTTTGAGACTGAATAACAAAATAACATTGACTGAGTTCATGAGGTGGGGCCCTGGGAACCCATGTTAAACATTTGGTGAAGAAATTCCCCAAATGACCGAGATATGCACTAAAGTTGAAAAAAACACATTTATGCCATTATACAGCTTACCGGCATTTCTTCAGTTGTGAGTCGGCTTTGAAGAGTGCAGACATGTTCCGAGTCCACTGAAGATCATCGCGCTGGGCTCGGAAGTAAGTATGGGGTGGGGTGTGGGGAGGTGGGTGCATAGATGGTGAGTGCGGGTTGGGAGGAAGCAAGACAGTCAATGAGGGACTGGTTTTGTTTTCATGTGTTTTTTCTATTTTGAAGATGAGGTGGGACTTTTGCCACACTAGGGTGGGCTCCCAGTGTGGCAGCTGGAAGTTTGTTTTGCGGGGGCAGTGGAGCTGACAGGGATTGGGCACCCTGTTGGCCATAAAGATGTTTGCCATGCTGGGGTGGGCTCCAGCATGGCAACTGAAGTCTTTTGGGGGTGGAGGTACATTGGAGCCGATGGGATTGGGCACCCTGTCGCCATATGTACTTTTGCCATGCTGGGGTGGGCTCACAGCATTGCACCTGGAAGTCTGTTTGGGGCAGTGGAGTGATGGGGATTGGACACCCCCATCAGCCACTCCTGTGTGTTGGGGAAGCACACGAGCACACTGGGGTGGGCTCCCAGCATGCTACTTTGGTGTTTGGTGAGGGGACTGAGAAAACAAGGAGCTGTCTATGACAGCTGTGTTCAGATGCAGTGCTGAGTGTAGGCACTTTGCATACTGCCAATGGCATGTAAATTGTCTACATGTTACCACCACTGATTATAGCAGTCTTTTGCTTTCAATTATATACCACTGCATCTGAACTGCTGTTATAGACAGCTAGGACATTTATTGGTTTGGTGAGGCAGTATCTCCACAAAGGAGCAGGGCACTGGAAGCTGTGACACATGTGGCAAAATTTGTATGGTGGCACTATGTTTCTTGCACATGCATGCAAGCAGACATAAAAAGCCATAAAAATTTTATTTTTGATTTTGTGCATTTCTTCACCCCTGACCACCACCAAAAAAACCCATCTTGGGCCCATTTTATAATCACAGTAGGACACGTCAGGGTGTACATTGTGGCAGGATACAGCACTTCTCAAGTGGTTGAAGTGAAGGCACTCAGCGATGCCTCATGCCTCATGACACACCCGAGGTGTGGCACTATCCAATCACAATGCATACCCTGTCATGACTTTTTGTTTAATTTTTTTTCTGTTTGTTACGACAGTTTTCACTCCTGTTTAAAAAAAACATGGAATCACAGAATATAACCATATGGATGCCTGTGCAGCAGCACGATTGATCTCTATAGGGGCACTAAATGGGACTCGTCAATATTAATGCATTTAATTCTACAAAGTGAAAAATTAGATAAAAGTAGGAGTATAAAAATATTGGTAAGCTCAAAGTAATAAAATCAGCTATAAAAAGTCAGTGTAAGCAATATGGAAGTGTAACCACCTCCTCCACCAGTCCCCTTGTTTAACTAGCAGGGCTGCTCCTCTCACCACATGATGCCAAACAGAGTGATGGGGGTTGTCACTACAAACAGTTTACAGTGTACCTACTTCTGAGCCTGCCATACACAGACAGGCAAACCAAGTGTGGCAACTACCTGGCACACACCTGGTGGGACCATTTACCATGGGCATCAACCTAGGTCCTGGCAGAAAAAGAAAGTTTGCTCACAGTTATCCTACGTTTGCACTTCTGGACAGGGGCACCCAAGTAAATCCAGACACAGTGGAAGCAATAACAGTACTGTTCAAACCAGGCCTGGATTCTAGAGTGTGGCTTTTATTCACATAACAAAGTAGGAATAATCTCAAAGTGAAGTTGAACCCCACAGGGCTCACATACTGGTAATGCAGATTATTGAGGTACAGACTTCCTGAATTCCCATTTAGCATACGCTTAAAGAATGCACACACACACACAAACACACACACACACACACACACACACACACACACACACACACACACACCAGACTCTCTGGTTCTGAATTACACAGCAAACTCTCTGGTTCTGAAATGGAAACTGGCACACACAGCCAGAACTGGTACATTTCCTCTTGACTAGGCACATACAGCCAGTACTAGGGCACTTTCCATATTTCATGAGAATACTGGTGGCACACAGACCACCAAATAGCACATCTAGGCTCACAGAAAATCCAACCCACGTCTGGGTAACTATTTCCATCAGGCACTGGCCAAATGCACTGAATGAAAATTGAACTGGTGCCCAAACTGAACCTGGAGAGGTAAACTGGTTACTCGAGATGGGAGGTCTCCATCTTTTGCTTCCAAGTTTATACTCGCCATTCATCTGGTTAATAACACCTCACAGAAAACTTGTAGATGCTATCTTGAAATGTTTTCACACTTAACATACTACATGACTAAAAATTCTGTACTTGGACACTCTCTCTCTAGACTCCATAGTAGGCAGACACTTTTGAAAACAGAAACAGTCTAGGTGACAGGGTCACTTTGACAGAAAAATTCCCCAAGGAATGGAGGTGCCCCTCCTGGGCTGAAAACAAATGTACTACAGTTTCTGCAGATGTCCCAGGCAGCTTCACTAGACAGACTGTGTGAGGAATTACCCTGAACCCTGAAGATCACCCCATCCCTCCTGGGATGGGGCAAAGGAAAACCCACTTGGAACAGTTTCCACCATTTCAATCTCTGTCTTCTATGTTCTTCTTCTAGGGTGAGAACAAACTACCCAACACGCAGTGGTAGCTCTCTGTCAGAGCTAAAACTGAGGAGCTGCTGCAGGTGCAGCTTCCTTCTGGAACTCCACTCCACAGACTCACTGAACATTCTAAAGCTATTTCCCTTGCACTAGACCAGCCTGGCTTATGCAACTGCGAGTTCTAAGATTACATCATCACTCCAGCTCAGCTGAGAATGAAAACAGAGTGTGACACTGTGAAATCCATTTACCTGGCATTTGCTGCCTATCTCTGCCTGCCACTGGCTCTAACTGGGATTCCAGTAACCCCTGGGAACAAGGGAGTTACAGTAGGATGCAGTAAAGCTCTAAAGGGACTAGTTTAGCTCTATTTTCTGTCTAAATTAATTATAGTGAAGTTATAACTTCTGATGTGTTCTTATGTTTATTGATTAATCATCAAAGTCTTCTCATATTTTTATAGCCATTTATAATCATAATAAGGCACTCCAGGGTGTCGTCATCCCTGAATAACATCACACCAAGGTGGCAAAAGCACTTGGCCAGTGGCCTCATGCTTGACCCACCCTAAGTGTGACATTATTCAAAGACGATGCACACCCTGTCATGCCTTATTGCTTGATTTTTGTTCAGGACAAAAAGACATTTCAAACGAGGGAAGTCTCTAATCTAAATCTTTATAGTTTTTTTTTAAATAGCCATCAGAAATATGAATTTTATAAAAGCAAAAATGGAAATACAGGTAATAATAAGACCATATTTTATAAAATATAAGGAATTTGGATTAGTGATTACCCTCTTTGAAAGGTCTTTTGTCCAGAACAACTTTCAAGTTGGTTGTTTTTGTGTGACTAGAACAGTTTTAAAGAAATTTAGTTTTGTTTGGAATGTGTGCACATTTGCTAAGAATTCAGCACAGTGTTTAGGAAAATTCTCAAAAAGTAGTTTGGAGTTTGTCTCCAACTTTCTAAACACACAAAGGATCTGAATGAGTTAAAAGGGACAAGAATTGATTACTTATCTGCAGCTATTTGAGATGTCTCTATTTTCACAAATTATATTCACATCTCTAAAGGATCCCCATATAACTGTGCCTGAATAAAAGCTGAAGCCAGCAGTTGTGTTTTGTTTTGATTTTAGATTTATAGAACTGTTATTTAATACAGTGGCAGATTAGGTACCTATGGACACACATTGATACATTTAGGATAACAGTATCTCAATTACAAGGGGTCTGTGTTATGTTTGGATTTTGAATGTACACATACACTAGTCACTTGCTACAGAATTGCAGATATATCATGTTTAAGACAGTATAAGTTTGACTATTCATAAGTAATATGGACTTATTGTACAGAGTTTAAGAAAAATGTATCTAAACAGTACTTACACTGTAAAATTTGAGTGACGCCACTGTGTGTAACAGCTGGTGAATGCTTAATTTACATTAAGGCAGGTTGTGTTCTAACCTATTTTTACTTAACACATAGCTATGTTCATATTTATAAGACTTTTAACATTATTTACAATGTATTGCTTAAGCTTATTTTCCTTGTGGTTTTAAATCACCTCGGTAGTGGGAAAGATCATGGAAGCACTACTGAAGGAGAGATTAGTGGAACATCTGGTTGTCAATGGACTACAGGACCCAAGGCAGCATGGTTTCACCAGGGGAGGTCATGTCAGACCAACCTCATTGAATTTTTGACTGGGTGACTAGGGAGGTGGATCAGGAGGGCAGTGGACATGGCCTATCTGGACTTCAGCAAGGCCTTTGACACTGTGCCACATAGAAGACTATTACACAAACTGGGGAATATGGTGTGGGCAGGACAGTAGTGTGGTGGGTAGGTAACTGGCTGGGTGGCAGGACACAGAGGATGGTGGTAAATGGCTGTCACTCCACAGAGAGAAGAGTGACCAGTGGGTACCACAGGGATCAGTGCTGGGACCGGTCCTATTCAACATTTTCATCAGTGACATTGCACAGGATCTAGAAGGCAGAATTTCACTGTTCGCTGATGACACAAAGCTCTGTAACAGAGTAGACACACCAGAGGGTGTACACAGAATGAGAAGGACCTGCAGAAACTTGAAGAATGGTCAAGGGTTTGGCAGTTGAAATTCAATGCAAAGAAGTGCAAGATAATGCATATGGGGCACAAAAACCCAGGCACAATATATCAGTTGGGGTGAGAATATAGCATGCACCAAGCAGGAAAGGGATCTTGGGCTTGTCATCTCTGATGACCTTAAGGTAGGAAACAGTGTGACAAGGCATCAGGTAAAGCAAATAGGATGCTGGGATGTATAGGCAGGGGCATCACGAGCAGGAAAAGGAGGTCATAATCCCGCTATACAAGACACTAGTGAGGCCCCCCTGGAGTACAGTGTACAGTTCTGGAGACCATACCTCGTAAGGACATAGACAGGGTAGAGAAGGTTCAGAGGAGGGCAACAAAGATGGTGCATGGATTGCATCACAAGTCCTATGAAGACAGGTTGAAGGAACTGAACATGTACTCCCTGGAGGAGAGGAGGAGAGATGGGATATGATAGAGACATACAAGTATCTTACAGGGAGGAACAGGGTGCAGAAAAACACTATTTTTAAGCGAAAAAGATGTTTCAGGACTAGAAGGCATGGCATGAAGTTGGAGGGAGGGACGATCTCAGAGGAAACATGAGAAAGAATTTCTTCACAGAGCGGGTGGTGGACAAGTGGAACACCCTGCCAGAGGAAGTGGTGGGGGCTGAAACAATCACGGGATTTAAGAATGCATGGGATAGACATAAAGGAATTCTAGAGGTCAGGGTAAGGGAAATAGACTTCTAGGAAAACAAACTGAACTTACAAGCTCAAATGGGCAGACTGGGTGGGCCATAGGCCCTTATCTGCCGACACTGTCTTTGTATCTATGTATCTATGTATTTACTAATGCTAGCACAGACACACACACGCACACACACACACACACACGGTTTTAAAATGTAACTTCAGTTGGTTTATAACTTTTCTTCGAGTAAACTTTCAAGTCACTGACATTTGACCTTGGGATAGCTCTCTTTGATGGAACTTTTCTCTTTTATGGTTATGTTGTTTTCTTGAATCCAGTTTTAAATAATGGGATCTCTAACAACTTTTCATCTGTTTTTATTTGTTGTTGTTGTATGATCTGGGTTTTGAGAAGTATGTTGTTCTAAAATAACTGCCAGTGTTTTCTGTGTAATCTAAAAGCTAAAAGCACCTGTTTTCTTTTGTAAAAAACTCTGTTGGTCCAATACAAGGTATCAAATAATCTGTTTTTGTGGATCGTGTGTTACAAGGACCAATACGGCAACATATTTTTGCTTTCATGGTTTCAGAAATGTTAGCATGAACTTATCAGTACAGTGCCCACAGTTCTGAAAACATGAAGTGAGGTAGTCAAAACTCTAAATCCTTGGTTCCATGAAATGAACTGCACAGAATGTTGTCCATACAAAGAAAACAATATAAAACATAGCTTCAGCGTTATTCAGGCACAGTTAAATAGGGACCCTTTAGAGGTATAAATATAATTTATGAAACAATAGCTGCACATAAGTAGTCAATTCCTGTCCAATTTACATTAGGCATGACAAGAGATGAGCAAGGTGGTCTGGTCTAGAATTTCACTTAACTGGCATAGTGGCTTGCAAAACTGAGGCTGTTTAGAAGTACAATAGGAGTTATGTCAAATAAATGCAAATATCTCTAACAGTATACTAGTAATAGATAGAAAGTCAGTATGAAAGTTGGTAAGGACAAAATACTTTTCAAATGAGCCTATTCATTAAGCTGTACTCATTATATTGTTTACTCTATGGCCATCTGATTACATCAGTTTTCATTTTAGTTGGCGATATACCAAACAAATCCAATTATCTCTTAATATATACTTGTTACACATAAACAAGTAGTATGAAAGTTGTTCAGGACAATACATTTCAAATAAGCCAATTCATTAAGCTGCACTAATTCTGTTTTTAAACTATGGTCATCTGATTGCCTGAATTTTCATTTTTCTTCACAATTTTCACCTTGGATGGTTATAGTTAAGAAAATCTAATGAATTCAGATTAGTGACTACCCTCATTTGAAAGGTAATTTTGTCTCTAAACAATGTTCATGTTGGTCGTGTATTGGTACATGTACACTTTCTGAGCTATTTACATTTATTTGGCTTGACTCTACTGTGTTCACTCAGAGAGGGGAAATAATTGAGGCTGTTTGTAAGATCATATTTTACAAAATATAAAGAATTCTGATGAGTGACTATCCTCATGTGAAAGGTCTTTTGTCCTGAAAAACTTTCACACTGGTTATTTTGTACACCTTGAGTAGTTCTACAGATATTTAGATGTGGAATATATGCACATTTGCTCTCAGAGAAAAGCAGCTTGGAGTTCTGTGTCCATAATTCTAAACAGAAAGAAGGAGTATTTCTTTAACTGCCATAGACATATGCAGTCATGGAAGGATTCACTGAAAAGTACTAAAATGTGTTCCATGGTAATCCCATTTTTCTACCTGAAGCAAGATGGCTATAGGCTGTGTCCACAAACATAAAAAGGAGGTAGAAGAGGGAGAGAGGAGGAGAGCTATGTATGACATCTGAGAGATGGTTGTTGAGCTTGAGAGCAGAGGCAGATATGGGGGATTAAAAATAGAGTGGATAACCCTCCAGAACAAACATGGGGAATTAGTATTGTTCTGAAGGCTGGAGGTAAAATAGTGGGCTTTTGCCTGATGCAGGCCATCATGGAAGCACTCTGTAATTGTTTGTACCTCAATCAATCCTCTGGGGAACCAGAGGGTTTTTCACAGGACCAGGCTGGGTCATGAGACATGAAAAGTGAGATGAGTTCAGAAGTTACCAAATGGGAGATGATCACGTTATACACAAGACCTCTTTGGGGATGCACTTATCCCATACAGAAAAGAAGTTAGTAATGACACCAACTAGCGACACAGAAACATAGAAACATAGACTTTGACAGCAGTTAGGGACCATTTGGCCAATCTAGTCTGCCCATTTCCCTACCTATTGGTTAAGTTGCAGATCTTAAGTTAACCAATGGCCTATTTCTTCCTACCCCCACAAGAATTGCCCTATGTCTGTCCCATACATTTTGAATTCTCCACAGTTTGAGACCCCACAACCTCCTCAGGAAGGCAGTCCCATTTGTCCACCACCTTTTCTGTGAAAAATACTTCTTCACATTGCCCTGAGCTGTCCACCCTCTATCATCAAATTGTGTCCCTTGCTCTTGCACATCTCTTTTTCTGAAAGATGCTACCCTCTTGGACTTTGCTGATTCTACTGAGGTACTTAAAAGTTTCTATCATGTCCCCCCTCCTTTCCTCAAGGGTATCCATAGGAAGCGCCTTTAGTCTCTCCTCATATGGCTTCTCTTGCAGACCCTGCACAGCATTGCTTATGAGCCCCTGGCATCGCACACAACCTGGCAGTTGATACTGGGGTGAGCCTTTTTGGTTCATGTATGCTACCCCCTCTGGGCCAGGCGGCATGCGGATTGCCACATGGGTGCAGTCAATGGCCCTAACACACCAAGCATCTGTGCTACCTGTGGAGCTCCTGCATGGTTGCTGTATTCTCTGCCTGTGTGCTGGGGAAATGGATGTATTCCGCAGCATGTGGCACTAGGGTGTTGAGGAACTGTGTGAGTAGTCATGACATGGCTGACTGGGTTATGCCTGTGGTGTCCCCTGTTGGTCTCTGAAGGTGCCAGTGGTGAGCAGGCACATGACAGCTGTTTCCTTTGTCTCCATTGTCAGGGTGTGGCTCCATCTAGTGGATGCCTACATCTCCTCACTGCACAGCTCACAGAGCTGCCTCAGGATCACCCAGTTCAGGTGATACTGGCCACAATCTCCATGTCAGCATGGGTCTTGAAGCTGATGTGGGGCTGGTACCACCTATTCCAGGTGTACTGCCCTTCCATGGCCACGTCACTCTGGCTCCTGCCTCCTCACACCCCTCATTATGGCCTCCATCTGGAATGCAGCATTGGCCCTGTCACCCATGAGCATCTGACTCCATTGGCCGCCTGTCACTGTGGGGCAGTGCCTCTGTCAGCCAGGCTCACATCTGTGCCACCTGCCCCAGATGTCTGTCACTTGCAGGCTCTGTCCCCAGCCCTGTGGGTGCCTGTGTTACTCCCTTCTGCATCTGGTGGCTCCTTCCCTCTCACTGTCTCTCTCTCACCCTCTGTCTGTCTCCCTGTCTGTCACAGATTCCCACTGTGTGTCTCTCTCTCTCTTTTTGTTCTGTATCTCTCTCTGTCTGCCTGTCTGTCTCTCTGTCTTGCTCCCCTGTGGTGCAAGTGCTGTCCTGCTTGCTCCCTTTTTATAGGATCAAGTCTGCTCCGTGAATCTGGCAGTTGCGTCTCTGCGCCATTGGTCGGGTTAAATATCGCACTGTGCCGCATATTCATGGGTACGCCCCTGCCCTTGTGCATGCATTCACTACTGTTGTGCATTGGTGCACTGCAACTTGTGCTGCACAGTGGCTCCTCTGAATATCGCCTATGGTGCATCTCCGCGAGTTGCACATGTGCAACCCAGTTGTGCCATGTGCAACTGCTTTGAATATCCAGGCCTCTGTATACAAGATTAAAAACATTGTTAAGGATCTGCAGCAAATTGGCAACTGGGTCCAGACAAATGAAATGTTTAATGTTAATAAATGTACGGTACTCCACTTTTGGGTCTAAACATCCATTGAAGGAATACACCTTAAATAAGCAACAAATAAAATCAGTAACTTCTGAGATAGATCTTGGAATAGTTGTCAACAACCTGCTGGCACCAGGAGAACGCTGCTGACAGGTGGCTACAATGGCAAATAGAATTCTGGCAGTCGTTAAGAGAACATTTATTTGTAAAATGAAACATGTATTGATCCCTTGTATAGATCTTTTGTAAGGCCACATATTGATTACACCACCTTGTTCTGGGCTCCACACCTACAGTGTCTAAAGATATAAAATCATTACTAGTATGCAGAGAAGGGCTACTAAAATTGTACCTAGGATATGTATACTGCCTTATCAAGAAAAACTAAGGTCACTACAATTATATGACCTAAATTTGAGATGGGACAGGGGAACTTTGTATTACTTTTAAAATGATAAATAATGAACAATTAATGAAGGACTGTGATGTTAATTATGCACCAAAACCTAGCAGCCTTAGACGTCACAGCTGACAACTGTGTATACTAAGAGCTGTGACCAATAAAAGGAAATATTTCTTTATAGTAAGTTGATTGGTTGTTAGCCGTGCATTAGATGTGTCTAATGCACAGCTAAAACTAGAACCCCATTTAGAACACACAGGCCCATTTTATAAAGCGCAATAAGCACTTCAGGGGATGTGCATTAGACAGTTCTAATGCATGGCTAGGAACTGGATGCCTTGGCCTGTGGCCCTCATGCCTCACCACATCCTCTCAGCCATGCATTAGAATTGTCTAATGCACATCCCATCATGTCTTATTGCTTATGTATGCAACTTGTGGAATCTACTACCACAGAGTATAATGAATTCTACAGATTTTAGCAGGTTTAAATTTAATCTTGATAACTATCTCTAACTGTTGACAACTAAAAATACACCCCACAAGGAGAGTGGTCTCCTTTGGCCTAGTGCCTTCTTCTGCTCTTTGAGAATGAGTAATATTTAGTAATCCTCCTATAAAATATAAAATAAGTATAAAACCCTGCTGTATTAGCTAAGTTCAAAAGAATAGAAGTTAGGTTTCAATAACAATAAAAATGGGGAGTGGAGAAAAAGGGATAAGGGGGCATGGAAACAATTATATATTCTGAAATACAAGAGGGACTACTGACTTCATTTATCAAAACATTCTATGTAAACAAAACACATACAGTTAATGCTTTTATCTTCCAAATAGAGTTTAATTTCAGACCCATAGTTTAGCCCTGGATATGTGTTTACTTTTAGCTGTAAGATTCAAAGGTCTCCCATTGCAGGATTACATTCTTGTAGTGCCCCCTCATGGATTTGGATTCACCTATTGATGGCCATATACATAAATTGGTGTACTTTGCCATCATTCTTATTATTCATCACATGTGTTGCTGTAGCATATGTCAGATCCCCTCAAATAATGGCTCGTTCATGCTCCCCACTCTTACTTTAAAAGCCCTCATAATTTTCATTATATATTGTAAGTAAATTAGATTTTTGTTGCATGATTGATGTACACATTCCAACCTTTTTTACCTTTTCTATACATATTTCCAGCCCTTGCATCATAACGGCAGTCTATATATTTATTCAGGACTGGATTCCCCACTCATGTCACTAATCATATTTCTTTATCGAACTGTAATTTAATTACATCAGCAACCAAGAGCACAAAAGCAATTGCAATGGACTAGATAAGTTGTGCAGTAACTATACAGTAATTAATATTTTTTACTTTTTTTACATTTATCGCTCTCTTTCTGATCTCCCACTACAACATGTAATGCTGTGTGTAAATTGTGCTGCATAATTCACAACCTCACACTGGGAGGTCACTGGGAACTGATTTGCTCATGTGTTTTAGAAAAATATTCACTCACTAGAATTGCCATCTTGCAATTTAAAGAACCACAATTATACTATACGGTTTATATCTGTACTGATATTAACCACAAAATGAGATATTTATATTAGTAGAGCAAGAAACAAAGATAGCATATCAAAGATTTATTTTCTCTGCCGTGCATTTACACTCACCCAATGACAAAATGTTCTGTAATTGTTTAAAACTGTTTTCTAAATCCATTTCAGTGAACACTAAAGGGCAAGGTGACAGCACTAGCAACCATAACCATATAAAGCGCACAAATGTTTTCCTTTAAAAACTTCACTAACAGGGTCATTGTCCACACTTATTAGTACCTTCTTTTCAAACTATTCTTTACAAAACCACAGTACCCAATATATTGATAATTTGACTCTATGTCCCTATTGCATTATCCTCCCCTTTTATTGTGTTCTGTGGACCCTATTAGTGCAGTTCTTAAAGGAGAACTTTTACACTCTATTAGTTTATGGTAGCCAGTGCTACATTGCCATAGACTCACCTATCAGCCATTATCCATAATTCCTTTACATAACATTCCAGTTCTGTTTGTAGGCAGTAAGGTTAACAGTACTGTGCTTGATCAATTACTGCCATATAATGTATGGTGGAACATTGTTACGGATCGAAATTCATCCATTTCAAAATGTTGTGCTACACTAGTTAGGTCAGCTAGTTTGTTATGCTGCACTAGCTATGTAGCTAGTGCACAATAACAACTTAGAAGGTTTGTGCATGCGGTCGGGTGACCTGTGATCCTCGGAGAATGGCTGTGGCAGTGAAATAGTCCCTGGAGGCAAAAGGAGCAAATAAAACCTCAAAATGAAAAAGATACCCTATTGTATGAGTGACCAAACACTATGAAGACTGTATGAAATCATACACTCCAAGATATTTTCAACTGTTGAGGTTTCCATGGTAACGGAGACCTCTCTAGCTGCTCTCTCAAGGTCTCCAATTACCATGGAACCCTCTGGAGTGAAAATATCCTTGTTGTGTATGAGCCGATCATACACAGTCCTCTATGTTGTTTCCTCCTAGGTTTTAAATTTCACACACATACACACGCGCACGCACGCATGCACACACACACCACTGTTTTTCAGCCTTGCTTTGCCACCACAGATGTACATAATCCACTTTACTTTACATTCCAGTTCTGTCTGCTTTTTTCCTAGTGGCATTATAAAGAAATTAGATTTTTGTCATATGATTGATGTACACATTCCAAACTTTTCCCTTTTCTATATGTATTTTTGATGCTGCATCATAACCTCAGTCTATATATTTATTCAGGGATTACATTTCCCACTCATGTCACTAATCTTATATCTTTACGAACTGTAATTTAATTACATCAACAATCAAGATCACATGAACAATTGTAATGGACTAGATAAGTTGGGCAGTGAATATAATTAATCATATTTTACTGTTTTGTTTTACATTTATCACTCACTCTGATCACCACTGCAGCTTGCAGTGCTGTGTGATAGTTTCAGCTACACAACAGTCTCCTCTAACTGGGAGGTCATGGAGGTCAGAGGGGACAGATATGCTCATGTGTTTTAGGAAAAATATCATTGATAGAATTACCATCCTGCAATTTAAGCAACCACAATTACACTATTCCATTTATCTGCATTGATATTAACCACACAATGAGATGTTTACAAAAGTAGTGCAAGAAACAACTATAGTATATCTCACATTTCCATTCCATCCCATGCATTTACACTTGCCCCATTGCAAAATGTTCTATAATTGTTTAAAAATGGTTTCTAAATCCATTTCAGTGAACACTAAGGTGCAAGGTGACCAACTGGCAACCGTAATGAATAAAGAGCAAAAATGTTTTCCTTTAAGAACTGCACTAACAGGGTCACTGTTCACACTTGTTAGTAACTTGTTTTTAAACTATATTTTACAAAACCAGAGTACCAAATATGTTAATAATTTGAACCTATGTCCTTGTTACATTATCTTCCCCATTTTATTGGGTTCTGTGGATCCTGTTATTGCAGTTCTTACAGGAGAACTTTTGCACTCTTATTAGTTTACGAATGTCAATGCAGTCACCTTGGCCCTTAGTGAAGTTCACTGAAATGGATTTAGAAAATATTTTTAAAGAATCATATAACATTCTGTCATGGGGCAAGTGTACATGCATGGTACGGAATGGAAATGTGTGATATAGTTGTTTCGCGCACTTCTGCAAATATCTAATTTAGTGGTTAATACTGGTACATATATAACTTTGTAGTGTAACTGGGGTTCTTTAAATTCCAGGATGATAATTCTATTGAGTGAGAAGTTTATTTTCTAAACACATGAGCATACCAGTTCATCTCTGATGTCTGTGACCTCCTACTGTGAGGTTACGAATACTACAGCTCAAATTAATGCACAACCTTACAAACTGTAGTAGTAGGGAACAGAGAGAGCATGTAAAATAAAAAGTAAAACATGATTCATTATATTTACTGCCCAACCTATCTAGTCCACTGCAATTGCTTATGTGCTCTTAATTGTTGATATAATTAAATTACAGTTCAGCAAATAAATAACATTAGTAGCTGGCCCAGCACTGTACTGGTCTGAGGCACTGGATACATTACCTCTTATCATGCTAGCAACTCTGATTCAGCAATGAGCCTCGGTGCTGGGGGTTGGCCAGGAGGGAAAGGATTGAGGGTCTGATGGACTGCCTCCTTTCCAGGGAGGGAGGACTGCCTCCCCACTGAATAACCATCATCAGGTGGAGGTATGATGGTAATGTTGATCTGAGGAGGGCAGAGAAAGGAGGGAACTGCAGGATTCTGTGGATTGTGCATGCTTCCACATATGCATGTCTAGCTTGCATGCCCCAGTGCATGGATAGGAACAGAAAATGGAAAACTGTAACCAGAAGCAGGCCCTATGATTCTCTTACCATGCTTCCATCCTCAGGTGTGCTCAGGTCCTGAGCCAATCTGGATTGTCACATGGGGTGGGGTGGATGACCCTCTCTCCTGTACATATATAAAAAGGAAAAATAAGTTGGGATGCGCAAATTATTTACATGATGAAAATCTCATCCCTTTATAATACCACTAGTTTGTAAAAAGGAAATACAGTCTGGAGTGGAGGAGTGAGAGTTTCATGGATGTGAGCTTTTGAGTAATGTCCAAATGTTTGTGCTGCTCAAAACACACAAGAGTATGTATTTGTTATCATACCGTCTTTCTTACAAACTTTTTACTACCATCAATAATATCACTTTGCTGCCATATTGCACAGACCAGCTGATTCAATGCACTGTGTACCTCTCTGCATCCTCTTGTTCTCATGTACCACCTAATGTCGCTCTTACCATTGCTGTTGATGACTGTACTCATGTCATTGTAGTTTGTATCATTTATACTGCTTATTCCAAGAGTCCTGAGGTCTGACTCTATGCATCGTGAACCTCTATGATGTCATTGCCTGTAATACATATTATATAATTTGTATTGTATGTACTCACTGTGCCATCTTCATTGCCCGGTCATGCCTGAAAATTGTCCTCTGGATTAGTGCACTCTCGGTAACCAAAGCATACAGACATACATACATGCATCAATAAAGAAATAAATGTTGGCTCTGTCTAGAGTTAGGTTTAGTAATTGTTTTAGTAATGTGGCAATATTTTCCTTTATTTGTGCTTTAGCTCTCTTAACTGCCCTCCTGCTTCATTTTGTATCCCGGTAAACCCCTGTCCCTCCTTCTGTGTTTGTTTTGTATCTCGAAAGTAAATTTTTTACTCCTACTTTTTGCCACCTCTCTAGAGAACCACAGTGGTCCCTTTTTCCTTTTGCCCTTGGTTACTAGCCTGACACAAAGATTTGTAGCTTTTCTATACCTTCCTTAATTTTTGTCAACTGATCCTTATCTCATCCAAGGCATCACTGAGACCATCTTCCATTTCCTTGAAGTTGGCCTCCAGAATTCAAGGACCCTCACCTTTGTGTGGTTCATTTCTGGTCCAGTCTTTATATTAAACCACACTGTATGATTGTTGTTGGTTCCCAGGTGGTCTCCCACTGCAAATGTCAGCAATACTGTCTCTGTTTGTCAGTGTAAGGTCAGCAGTGCCTCCTCATGGGTGAGCTCCTGAATAAGCTGCCAGAGGATAAACTCTGCAAGTTCAGGATGTCCCTACTCCTGGTAGTTGCCATGGCGAGGAGGCTCAATCACATTTAGTAGATTGAAATCTCCCACTAGTAACACTTCCCTTGGAGCCATCCTTTGGATTACTTCAATCATTTCCCTTCCATATCTTCCTCCTGTTGTGGAGGTCTGTAGATTACTCATATGTGAATAATAGACCCTTTCATTTTCTCCAGAGTGACCTACAGTACCTCTGCCCCCGATTGCCCTACATTTCTATAGCTTGTGTTGCCCTTTGCCAAAAGTGCCACTCCTCCACCTTTTCTGCCTATTCTATCCCTCATAAACAGAGTCTATCCTGGCATGGCCATTTCCCAGTCCTGGTTTTCACTGCACCAGGTCTCCTGATGGAGACTGTGTCTATGTCTACTTCTGCCATGTGGACTCTAGGTCAGAAGACTTGTTACCCAAACTTCTAGCACTTACAAGCATGTCTCTTCAGGTTGTGTATACACCCTCACTGCTCCCTTTTGTCCAGTCCTTATCCATCATTTATCTTTTTCAGTCCCAATCACTTCTTCCACCCTCTGGCTGCCAATTTGATTTCCTTCCTTTATTGACTTTGCTCCCCAACATTCCATTGCTGGCCTCTTGAATTAGTGAGGGTAGCAGTTGTCAACTCCTTGCTTCCTACCACCTCCTTGGCTAGTTTAAATGCTTAGCAATGTAGCATTTAAACTGTTCACTGAGGAATGCAGTCCCTTCTGATGGATGGATGTAGGCTCACTCTGTTCAGGCCCTCATCCATCCAGGTGGGTCCCAGTCACCAATGAAGTAAAAACCTCCTCTCGCACCAGTTCCTCAGCAATGCATTGAATTCCCTGATGAGTTCACTACCTTCCTCTTGCCATGGACAGGCAGTACCTCTGAGAAGGTCATGGAGCTTGCTACCTGCCCAAGGCCCCTCCTCAACTACCTAAACTCCTTCAACACCATTCTTAACCTTGCCCCATCCCTAGCTGGGTCATTTGTCCCCAAATGGACAATGGAATCCAACTCCCTCGCCTTGCTACTGCCCTAGTGATCCTTTGGATCTTTCTCCATCCCTCCAAGCTGTGCCTCCAGGAAGGCATTTAACTGCCCTCTTCCTCTCTATCCATACAAACAGAGGTGAGAAATAAAGTAAGTGTCTCAGCTGGGACTTGAACCCGGCCACCTTGAATACCATTCAGTTGCACTAACCAGCTGCGCTACTGAGACAATTGGAACATGGACTATCCCCGACACATCACGATTTCTCAAATGCACAAACAAATGGCAACACAAATATTTACTTTGTAACAATCACACAGGAGTGTGTGTGCATATTATGGAATGCATACAAACAGAGGTGAGAAATAAGTACGTGCCTCAGCTGGGACTTGAACCCAGGCCACCCAGAATACCATTCTGATTGCACTAACCAGCTATGCCACTTAGACAACTAGAACCTGGGATGTCCCTAAGCAAATTACTATTTCTTAAATGCACAACCAATGGCAACACAAATATTTACTTTGGAACAATCACACAGGGAGTGTAGGATAATGTGCCGCACTTAATTAGTGCTGCATTAATATGTTTCTCCGCAAGTGTGGTCCTGTTTCTCCTCATTTGTTGTACCCTACTTAATGTTGTACAAACAGAGATGGGAAATAAGTAGTGCCTCAACTGGGACATGAATCCAGGCCACCAGGAATAACGTTCCAATTGTGCTAACCAGTTGTGCCATTGAGACAACTGGAACCTGGGCTGTCCCCAAGCACATTACTGTTTCTCAAATACACAATTCAATGGCTTCCCAGATCCACCCCTGACTATGGAGTTCCCCACTAGAAGTTGCATCCTTCTCCTCTGGAAACCCCTGCCACCCTCTCTTGGGGATACTTTATGGAGGACCTGCTCATTCCTGGGTCACAACTGGGTGTCACTGCAGGACCTCCCATCTCCTCCAGTACAGCATAGGAGTTCAGTTACACTGGATGGGGATATGCCTCTGTTCCCCTACCTCACCCCTGAGCCCACCATAGTTCAACCACCCTCCTGCTAGGCAACCTTAGGGGTAGCAGAGGTAGACTTCAGATCCCATGCATGGGGAGGAGGCTCCCAGAATCCTAGCTAACTTGGCCCAGAGACTAGTAACCACACCTTAGTCAAGAGAGGTACCTGAAGATGAGATAGCACCATATCATCCAGAAGGTCCTCCTGAAGGCTGCTGCACCACAGCCACTGCATTGCACCAATCCCATTATCTTCCTGCCTGACTTTTCTAGTGCTGCTCTAAACCCCCTTTATATTTTTTATGTTCTTTTTCTTCTCTTAGCACAGAAAAGGATATGTGCTTTAAACCTAATAGAAGGATATGTACCTAAAACACTGCCCTTACTGAAATATACAACCCCTCAAAGCATAGAGCAAATAAGCCCTCAAACACAAAATGCAAACTTCCTCAATGCACACAAAATGTCAGCCCCAGCACACAATCCCCAAACCCCTCCCTGCACAACTATGTTTCAGTCAAAAGACAAATGGCATACCACCTGTGAGGATAAATTTTGAAGCATGCTCAGTGTGGCAAAAATAAGTGAGACAATTTTCTGAGCATGCTTAGTAACTCACCTCATATAGTATCTTGCCATGTTGTGTGTGTGTGTGTGTGTGTGTATACATAGATAGATGATAGAGAGATATGATAGATAGATAGATAGATAGATAGATAGATAGATAGATAGATAGATAGATAGATTAGACAGGCAGATAGACAGATTAGACAGACAGAAATTTAGGAACTGTTTACCATATTGATGGGATATCAGTAGAGCACACAGAGGAGGAGAGATGATATATGGATAGATGGATGGATAGAGAGATATAGATATATATATATATAGAGAGAGAGAGAGAGAGAGAGAGAGAGAGAAATAGATGAGAGATAGAGAGATAGATAAGAGAAATAGATAAGAGAAATAGATAGAATGAGAAATATAAATTTGAGAACTGTTTACTATACTGAAGGGAGATAGGTAGAGAGCACAGATGAGGAGATAGTCATAAGGTGATGATAGGAAATAACCTAATTCATCTTCTCAGTGTATTAGGGCAATGGGGGGCTAACAAGATGTTGGGATACACTGAATAGGGCTAGGAATTACAAGAAGAAGGAGTTAGTTGGTATTGCTCCTGTACAGATCAAGGTCCGCTATGCTTGAAGTACCATGTAGTTCTTCAGGATCTATATCTAAGGAAAGATAAGGACAGACTACAGGCACTGCAGAGAAGGGCTGCAAATATCATTCATGGACAACAATGCAAAATGTATGAAGAAAGACTGATGTAAGAGGGTCTATACGTGGTGTCTGAATATGCTCAGCTGGCACCCCTCACCACTCAACTTACTTTGGAGTCAGCCTGGGTTCTCTCATGTACAAGATACTGACAGGGTACAAAGAAAAGTGTTAGAGGCCCTTCACCTGGGGCAGGTGTATAAGATGGCTACCTATGTGGCCTTCACCTCCCAAGCAACAATTTTTCTTTTCCTCCCACACATCTTTAACTATTTCCACACAGTAGAGGTGAACACTATGCAAATACTATGAACATAAATTGTAAAATGCATTAACCATCAATACATTAGAAGAGAAGGGTACGGAAAGAAGAAAGTGGCATAAGGAAGAAATGGGATTAAGTTAGTATTACATAGCCCATTACCACTAGGCACTTTTCTTACATACAGTCACTATGCCACCCAAGTGGGGCACCTGGCCTTTCATCCCTAACAGCCTTGAGAAAAATATCTGTCAGTTGTGTGGGTACCTTACCATGTTGCTACTAGCTAACCAGTTGTTGCAGGGTTGGTACACTTGGAGAGACTGGAAACAAAAATTTGTAGCTTGGGAAGAAAAACTATTTAAAGGGCCACTATTTGTACTCCATTAAAAGGTGTGGCAGATGGCTCTGCTTGATCTTTTGTCTGGGCTTTTTCTGTAGATTACAAAGTCCTGACCAGGGCTTCACCCCTTTTCTGACTATATAACTAACTAACTCTCAACCAAACTCCTCAGACCTGCAGCCTGTGGTACTCACAATTCTGAAGATTTCTGGCTGTGCACTTGAAAGATACTGCTCAGCAGTGCCATTCTAAATACAGGAGGCAGCTTCTCAGAGAACAGGGGATGCTGGTTGAAGAGCCTTAATGCAGGCATTGTTTCTTCACTCTTATTGGACCTTTTGTTGTCTTCACCCTTGGGCTTTTGTCATCTTCAGCACACAGAGACAGTTCTCCAGACCCCTCCTTGCAGAGATATCAGACACACCCACCCTGGCTACAGGTGCAGAACAGGCACCACCCCGGCATGTTCAACCCCACCAGAGCTCCACTCAGATTAGTGGTTCCCCTGGATATCTTCCTCAGTCAACTGTTATGCTGGAACTTCGATCAGTGTTGGTCTTTGCAAAAGAACACTGGACTGATTGTTTACCTTCCCATGTGGGAAAACAGAAGAGCTAGTTGCCCTGCCCTGGTAATTTGGTCTCTGGAGGTGTCTGTCTGCAGCACACCTCCTCTGGCTTTGCAGCCCTCCTTATCACTCTCAAAACCTCTTCCTCCTCTCAACTCCATCTGGACTCCTCAAATCCTTGGACACAGCCCTTTATATCAGCCCCAACTCCCACTCTGATTGGCCAGCTCATTCCTGGGCAATTCCATATCTGAACTTTGACCCTACCCAGCAGCCCTTGAAGCTGGAAGGTCTCTGGAGGCTGCCATGTCTGTTTACATATGGCAACGAAACTAGAGAAGCCTCCCACCCTTAAATTAAGTTCTTTATGGACTGTTAATTATCTGATCTGGACCCACTGCCTGTTCAGGGGCCAAAAGCTCCCCTTTTGAATATCAGGAGCACTAGTTGTCCTATGGGGCTCCTGAAAGAGGGATGGCCATCTTCCAGCTATGGTGTGCATGCACACTCATTTCTGGTCTCACTGTCTGTCCTGTGACCAGGAAGAGTTCAATGCAGCACCCAAATGGTGCTTATAGCTTAAATCTCAACTCTGCTGTCTGTCCTGGAGCTGGTAATTCACAGATTTCACAGCTGAGGAGGCTAAACAGTTTATAGAGCTATGGCTCCTTTAATGACTGCCGTGCATGCACTCACTTCCCTCTGTGGTATTCATCACCCTGGCCATGGCCGGCTTTAGATTACACTCCCCAATACTGCAGTGTCTCTGGGGTGAGAATACATACCCCATGCCAAATGGCACAGGACACAGAAGGCCTTGGCCCCACTGCCCATATTGGGGCCAATGAGTAGGGAGGAGCCAGCCGCAGCAGTGAATGATGAAGGGACAGCACTTGCCTGGTTTATGTGATAACAGTGAAAGCCTAAAGGCAATCACTGTTACTGCAAAGCCAGAGTGCTGAAAATCAATTTTGGCATTTTGACATCCTGGCTTACAGCAAATGGGCACCAGGAACTTGTTTTTAAACATTTTATGTGGGGTTTGCCCCCACACCCCTACTTAAGGATTCTCAACTCCAGTGGGTACATGTCGAGGATGTGGAAAACATTGGAAAAATTTGGGCTGGGCACAACAAAAAACACACCAGCACCCTACCCACTGAAGCCACCAACCCACCCACCATGCCACGGGCCAGCTCGGTGACCCACCATGGCATCATCCCCTCACAATCCCACAATCCCTCCCACCCCTCGCTTTTGCATGCATGCTCCTTCCCCATGCGCTTGTACATATAGTGACATCCCGCCACTGTATTTGCTGACCCGCCCATCTGGTCGCACTTATCCCGCCGGGTAGCCCCAATGACATGCGCTGGGGATTAAGTCTCCGCTATTGCAGGTGCTCTATTGCCGACGCCCATTTCATGGCTACCCACATGTTCAGATCTCATCAGGAATCCTTGGACAATCTTTGGAGCCCTCTGATCCTGCTTTGCTTCAGTCTAAGGGACTGGAGAGTGAAGGAAATTACTTGAGTAAAACAGGGCTGCAGCTCCAAAACAGGAAAGCCCCAAAAGGGGGTTTATGCTGAATAGGGTTGTGCAAAACTTAAATTCCACCACTGGAATTCTTGCAAATGTGGAATTCACATCAATGAAATTCTGTGAAAACAGAGAAAATTTAGTGAAATTCCACCTTAAACTGTGGAATTTATTTTTTTTATAATTTTTATTTATCATTTTTGAGAACATACATTTACAATACTGTATGCAGGATATATACTAGTCCATTACAAAAGAAAAGGCAATATTGAGATATAGTAATATTTGAAAACAAATCATCAAGCACTTAACACTTAGCATCAGTAACTTATTTCTTCAAGCCTTTTTAACATTCATATTCATATTTTTCTCCACATTTAATACAGTACTAAATAATAATCATTCAAAACAGGCAGTCTGCCTAAGACCACATTATAAACCAAAAATTAAATAATTATCCACTCAACCTATTTCATCAACACCTCAAACACAATTTGTGACATTTCTTTTTCAGAAGAAGTCGGGACTCTCCATTCCCTGGTGATTCCGATCCGTATTGAGCTTTAAGAAATTCAACAAGCTGATCAATCCTAAAAAGATATATTGCTTCCCTGAAATTTAATCCTAACTTTTGCAGGTGCCAAAAGTTGAAAAGTCCCTCCCATCTCTAACACTTCCTGCCGATAATTCAAAAATGTCCTCCTTCTTTGTTGTGTTTGAAAAGAAAAATCAGGATATATATAAACACAATGAGATATATAAAGAAGCAACCCTTTTACTCTAGATAGTTTAACCAAAAGATCCGATCTGATTCAAAGGCAAAACTCAGAAGGATCGAGTTTTTACAGTAGCATTCACTTTGCTAGCATTCACTTTGTCAACTTGTTCTGATAAGGCAGATCTTGCTGCTTTAACAATCCTATAGGCTTTAGTAACAAATGGTAAATTCTCCAAAGGAAGATCGAAAATTGATACAAATACTGTATATCTTTAAGAAGGTCCCTTACTGAATCAAATTCCAAATCCAAGCTATCTGGCAGTCCAACTATCCATAAATTCTTATACCTCAGTTGGTTCTCCAGGGTTTCAATTTTCCATGCATATTGTAGGTTTCTAAATTGTGCTGCATTTGTTGCTTCCAACGTTATAAGCTTACATTCTTGTTTGTCTAGCTTCTCCACATTCAGAGCAATATTCCACTGATTCTCTGTAGCCATTTCTTTGGTACATTTAACCTCTTTTGTATGAAGTCCAATTTAGTATTGAATGCATCCTGCTTGTGCTCCTGCCTCTCCTAAGCTGCAAGAACACGACCGATTGATTTCCCCAAAGTTTCAATAGTGTAGCTTGTATGGCTTGATTGAAATCCAGCCAGGTGAGGGGACGCTGTTGAGATGACATAGCTTTACTTGATATAATATCAGACTCCACACTAAGCTTCAAGGGTTTCTGACCCAGAACATTTGGGGATCCACAAAAATAGTGCTCTGAATAGGCAAGCTTTCTTCATAACAACATATGTAGAAGAAACTAGCTTCGCACAGTCCCTGCAAATTGCAAACCACCAACCAGGCTGATTAAAGACCCCAGTAGTCGCTTCTCAAGTGGTTGAACATTCAGTGATGAAAACTCCTCGCTAGAAGATAAGGTAGGTCTGTCCTTGCATTTCTGTCACTTATCAGCCATATGTGCAACTAACGAACTTTGCCACAAGTACCATAGGAGAATCCAGGTTTTTCTGCTATGCTCGAGCTCCTCACGGTGCACCTAAGTGCTAGAATGCCATATTGCCGCCCATGTCATGAGCTACCCACTTTGTTCAGATCCTCCCAGGACTCCTTGGACAATCTTTGGAGCCCTCTGATCCTGCTTTGCTTCAGTCTAAGGGACTGGAGAGTGAAGGGAAATTACTTTGGCTGGAAATAGGGCCATAGCCCTAAAACAGGAAAGCTCCCAAAAGGGCGTTTACACTGAGTAGGGCTGTGTAAAATTTAAATTCCACCACTGGAATTCTTGCACAATGCAGAATTTGCTTCCATGAAATTCTGTGAAAAACAGAGGACAATTTTGTGAAATTTCACCCTAAACTGTGGAATTTTGTCATATATTGCAAAATAATGTGGTGAACTGCAGACAATATTTCCTTGGAACTGACTGCCTTTCTTTATTTAGTAATTAAAAAAACTGTTGTAACTGAGACCAAAACTGGGAAGTGGAGATGTTGGTGAAACTGGGAGGAGAAACTGAATAACTGGGAGTTGGCACTGCTGCAACTGATACTGGTGGAACTGAGAGTAGAAACTGGTGTAACTGGGATGAGACACAGATATAGTAAGCTATGGTGAATATGTGTAATTTGAATACTGTGGGATGCATTAACAGAACTGTTAGGAGAAACAAGTTCAGCTAGGAGGAGATAATGCCAGGTACAAAATTCCAATGCTTTAAGGCCCCAAGGCAAGCACTTTTGTCTAAAGACATCGACAGCTCCTCAGTGCCTGTCACTGGGGCAACTGAGGCATTAGTGCTACTGTATCTTCATTTTTATGTTGGCCTGCCATGCAGGCGCAAGTCAACATCTCACAGTAGTAGCAGATTTTGAGGTGTGTCAGTGTGGGTGAATGCAGGGCAATATTTTAGTAGGTGCATCCCTCATTCCCCAATAAGCTAGCATACTAGCCATGACACAAGTATTATTTATTTAAAGTGGCCACGACTTGTAAAGAAAGTGTCACTGCAATCAGAGACAAGCTCGCCATGTAGCAGCACAATAACACGCCTCTTGACATGCCTACTTTCCTGGTGATGAAGCAGTGCAATAAACATGGCTGCAGCATCTGCCACCTTCTCCTACATGATCCTTATAAAGCTGTGTTTGGGGTGCCTAATCCTCTGTCAGCATGTGTTAAATAACCCCCAAGATTGTCGGGCTCCTTTATAAAGTAACAAACAGTGATCGATCCTCATGTGAATCAGGCCAGGAAGGAGGATGGAGCCAGGGATCGAAGGATCAAGCCGGAGTTCTGAGGAAAGGAGCTGAGCCCTGGACCAATGGAGTGGAACAGGGAAACCAAGGAAACTGAGCTGGCAGCAAAGGGCAGAGCAGCAACTGACATGGGAGCTGTGAAAGGAAAGCCAGGAGCTCAGCAGCAGGAAGGAGGACTGGAGGGTAGCAGCTTGTCAATCTGAGGCCACCAGCTGGAAGCAGAGAGCTGGGAGAGGAGGACAACTGCTCTGGGACAGGTGGGAGCAGTGGCTGAGGACAGCACCACTACAGCTTGGCAGAGCTGGTGCAAGTCCTGGCTCGAGAGTTCCAGTGATGGGCGGACAGAAGAGGAGGTGTAGAAGAGGCGAACGGGTAACTGATGAGCCATAAACTTAATTCAGTCAGTCCATCCCCATCCATCCATCCAGTCATCAATGAGCCATCCATCAGCAGCAGAACAACAAGTAAAGTTCCAAAGGACCCCCCAGCAGGCCCCCCACAACACTGCTCCCCCAACCCTGGGCCTCCAAAACTTGTGACACTTACAGTTAGAGGTGCAGCAGCCACTGGGTGAGTGTGGTGAGTTAATCCAGAGTTGAGCCAGTGTGACTCACGGTCACATGAAGGTATGAGTATGGTGGCGGCTAGAGAAAGAGAGTGTTGTCTCTTGTGATGCTGATGGTTTCCCCAGTCCTACTGCTGTCCTTGAAATAATGCTGTCCTGCTTGTTGTCGATCGTGATTGCTCTGGTCCTGTCTTGGTACTGGCCCAGTATTGCCCTGGTTGTGCACCTCCCTCCCTCCCTCCCTTCCTGCCTGTGTGTCCTGCCTCAAGTGCTCAGGGCTGCAGCGACAGTGCATCGTGGCTCACTGGTTCAATCGGTGGCACAGCTGCATGGATGGATGGTGAGACTGGATGGTGAGTCGCTCGGTCTGTATGGGAACAGGCAGTTCAGAGACTTGTGTCGGTAGTGGTTGACGAGCTCAGGGGGTGGCTGGCATGATGACAGTGAGACGAGCAGCAGAGGTGAGGCTGAGCTGAAAGTGGAGCTGCTGATTGCAAAAGAAACAAAGTCTTTGGATCTTTATTCTGCTAATTAGTTTCCTTCAAAAATTGGCTGTAGAGAGATGGAGGCGCTGAATTAGCAACTGTTTGCACATGAAGTCCAGGCTCAGAGAGGGGTTTGAGAACTTAAAAGAGCAAACAGAGAAAAAGAGGAGGCTGAGTGTTGATGTGAACAGAGGGAAGGAAGGTTGATAATGCAAACATTTGAACACAAACAAGAAAAGTATTTTTGTGAGAGCTGAGTGGTGAAGTGTCCTAAGGTGGGAAACAGGAAATTGGATGCTAAGGAGAAAAAAGACTGAGGTTGAGAGAAAGTGAAGGAGAGGGATATTGTGCATTATGTGAGGGTGCTCAGGAGTGATGGTCAGAGTAAGGACGTGCGAACCAAGTGTCAGAGCAGGAGTTATGAAGGGAGCACACTTGCCTCTGAGGCCAGGAGGTCAGAGGGCTGTGGGTTCAGTTCCCACATCTGGCAGTTGGGTTAATATCCCAGTACTGACACTGTAGTGCAGCATGAGATGGTGCTGCACTTTGAGGTGCCCTTTCAGACGACATGTTAAACCGAGGTCCCATCTGGCTGAATTGGTGGTAGTTCAGGTGGATGTTAAAGATCCCATGGCACTTATTGAAAAAAGTGGGGAATTTGATTGAAAATTGGATTTCATTACAATACAAATACATTATATATACATTCTAAACACAATTTTAACCAATTGTAAAAACAGAAAAAAAAAGATTCAGTAGAAAAAAAACATTATATGTATTGCTCTGCATTTGTCAATGTCCTGCATACTATAATCTACCAATATTCTACAAAATATTATCATAATCACTGATTCCCATTCATTGCAATTGACCCAAAAAGCCAAGCTCTTTCAGGGCATAGCTCATCATATCAAATTTCATGGTTTTATTCAATGATATCCCAATATTCTGAAAAGTTCCAGATGAGATACTTCTCTCTGTTGCAGAACCCACATGCACCTAGCCTGCCAAATAAAATATTTTATTGTTGTAAATACTATGTACTTAGTGTCTTTGTGATATTTCCCAAATAGCCCTCCTACAGGACCATACATTACAGTCATATAATTCAAATTTCCGAACAAAGGTCCCTTCCATGTTCTAGCCAAATATGTCCAAAATGGTTTTATATATGAACATTCTAAAAAAGTGTTGTTGGTTTCCACAATTTGCCCACATGCCACTCTGGGGCAATATCTCTTCAAGCTGTTTATGCTTGTTATTACCTCTTACTCCTAATCTCCCAAAATTGCCTAACCAAACACAATCCCACATGAAAAGGGAAGTCTAGGGTTCACCAGCTGTTGGAGTACTGTTTTTTTCTGTGTCAGGGCACTCCAGGAACACTATTTCAGCCCTACATTCTGCATTTATAATCAAACCATAAATGTTTTTCCTATCTAATACTACTATTTGTTCTATACTAATGTTCCATTTCACCAGCATTTTTATACATTCCACTCCATATTGAGGAGTGTATGCCAATCTGTTCAACCCTCTGGGTTCTTATTCTCCCATACCAATTTGCATGGCTCTAGCCATGCATTTAACATTAGTGCTTCCATGGTGGATCCCAGGTCTCATGGCTGGGCTATTACCAGATAGAAAAGTACTTAAAAAGAATGCGATTGGGTTGATTATTGCCACCCCACCTTCATACAGGATGATATGTATATTCCTCTTAACAGGATTCAATCTAGATCCCCAGAACGCCTGAAAAAATATGCTGTAAATGACTGTAAACATACTTATTGAGGAGAGTATATATAACTTAAGTAGAGAAATATTGGGACCAGTAGTGTTTTAATTAAAACCACTCTTTTTCTTTGACAGTTGTTGTCCCTTCCAGCTATTGACTAATCCTGTTGCCTTCTTCTATTTCCCTTCCAGTTTAACATAGCATAGAACCTCTGTGTGCAAACACTGAGGCAAGGGTTATCCCAAAGGGTATTTGGCTGGGAAGCCAAGTTTCAAGAAAATACAAAATCACATATGCCCACACAATGCAAAGCATCATGGACTGCATATGCAAATCACCACAGAATGTTATGCTGGTCCAACTTTAAGCAGAATTGCATGGTGCGAAAGGCCTCTCACACAGTTTGCAAAGGGTGCTAACAGAAGACATAGACACGTGTTTCGTCCTACCAGGACTCATCAGTATACCTTGTCTGTTTGACACCCCAGTGGAATGGACCAGCTACCCTAAGACTTCTGTTAATACCCTTTGCAAACTGTGTGAGAGGCCTTCGCACCATGCAATTCTGCTTAAAGTTGGACCAGCATAACATTCTGTGGTGATTTATATATGCTGCCCACGATGCTTTGCAATTGTGGGCATGTGTGATTTTGTATTAACATAGCCATGTCCCCTGGACCAAACTCTGTACCTAACATAGAGATGGGCTGATCAGTCACTTGAATACCACCTATATGCCTTAACTATGGTGCCTGAGTATCACCTATTGTAACCCTTGCTCTTCCCACGTTAATTTTAGAACCTGAACATTTGGAATACTGCTGAAATATATTACTTAGAGCCTCTGCAGAATTAGAAGAAGATATTGCAAAAACTAAATCATCTGCTTATGCTAGCACCATGACCGGGGAACAATCTGGGTTACTTACTACTGCTGTGATCTTTTGTTCTTTTAACAACATTCTAATAAAAATATCTATGACAAAGATGTAAAGTAGGGGCCTAAGGGCAACCCTGTCTAAAGCCTCGTTCAACCTTTATCCTCTTCCTCCCAACCATTTATACTAGGATGATCGTGGCCACTTTATACATTTGTTTTATCCAGTTTACAAAACCTCTGGAATCCCAGATGCCCTGAGAGTTTTAAACAAGAACTTGTGAGAAACCCTGTCAAAAGCTTTCTCTTGGTCGATATTAAGATGAAGCCCTGTGCTTGTCCTGCCTGTCCTCTAAAGAGTACTTCCTTCAGAACCATAGGATTGTCCTATTGTTTCTGCCTGGTATTGAACAAGACTGAAAAGGACAAATTCGTTTTGGAGCTACTTTCAATAATCTGGTCTGCAGGATTTTACTTAGGATTTTCAAATCTGTATTTAACAGACTTAATGGATGCCAGTTACCTATTATCTGTCTCAGACCTTTCTTGTGGAGCAGTACAAGAGCTGCTTCCTACATGGAAGGGGCATAATTTGATGATGTTAAAACATAACTAAACAGAATCACCAAAGCAGGGCTAATTCTACACTAAAGGTTTTATACAATCCTGACCCTAATCCATCCATACCTGGGGCAGAATGTGGAGCTAACTGTGAAATAGCTGCTGTCACTTCCTTTACAGAAACCTCTTTAATCAAATCGTGGACCTCTATTTCAGATATCTGTGTTAACCCCAATGATTTTCATAAATTCGAGGGATCATGATACAGAGTGGTGGTACCAAATAGACCTGCCACATATTTTCTACCACATTCAAAATCTCTTGTGGAGAATTTACTAACTGTCCTGTTGGTGTGCTTAGCTCTGCAATAAATCTGTTGTCAACCCTCTTATTACACTCTTTGAAAGGGTTTAATGATTTTTGCCTTACCCGAGTCCCAAATCTCAATTCCTGGTTTAGGGACTTGGCCTATTATATTGGATGTCAGATATTTTTCCTTAGTGTTTTAATGATACATAGATACATAGACAGTGTCGGCAGATAGGGCCTATGGCTCACCCAGTCTGCCCATTTAAGTTTGTAAGTTCAGTTTATGTTTTCCAGGAAGTCTGTTGCCTCATACACTATACTTGATTGCACTATAATTATGTTTAGACAATTCAGCCTGGGAAATAAGATGTTGTAAATATTGTCTTAATTGCAGGTATTGCATATATTCCTTATTGGCTATATACATAGCTCTATTTTGAAAACGTTTCTGCCAGTTCATTTTACTGTCCTCCCACCATTCTGTAATGTTCTACATATTTCGCTACTGAGAGCCTGGCTAACCAGTCCTGATACCACATCCTTTTCATTTTTGGATCCTCTAAAAGTGTTTCATTTAAACGCTATTTATTTTCTTACATCGTGGGTTCCTCCCATGATACCTGAATCTGAACTGGCATATGGTCTGAAAATTCATTAGGGATTGTAGAAGCAGAAAGAATGTTTAACACTTGAGATGCAAAGGTAAAATCTATCCGAGTCCTTAAGGTACCCCAAAATATGTAAACCCCCATTTAGATGTTTCCTTCTATAGGTATCCACCAAACCAGCTGTTCTAACTATCTGTTATAAGGTTGTAGTGTCACAAAACAACTTTGAATCTTGGGTAGTCTTGGGTAGTTCGTGGGTAGTAAAGTAGGATTCATTGGTGAGTGGGCAAGGGGTTATGTGCCTACCTCTCCTTACTATGGGAAGAAATACAAAGTAAGATCCTGATATCTACTACAATCCCTCTAGTGCATGTACCTTCTACTCTATTGACCCGGTTGTAAAGGAAGAATATCTTCATGGTGACATTATTCTGTAATGTTAGTCCAAGACAATTTATATGGTTTATAGCTGACCAGCTAAAGCTTTTCTGTTTATGCTTTGAATGTTTTTAAGATTGTTATTGTTCTTTTATTCCTAAACATTTGCACTGAATACCTGCCTTATTTTTGATCAAATCCTAGGTTAAGTCTACGCTTGGTAGTAGTAGCTATAAATACAATGTAAACTTTGAATGACTATGGTATCCTTGGCTACTCCTGTATTAGGTATAGAGGTGCATAAATCAAATATTATTTAGCTGTACCAGTAAGATATGAAATGTTTTTGTATCAGCTGTAATGGTTATATTGATGACTGTACAAGTGTTCCAATGTACTGCTTTTAACTAGTGCTGAATAAAAATAAAGTATAAAAAAACAACTTTGAGGTTCAAGGCCTCTCTCAGTTGTAGAGTCCACAGTTAAAATCTCCTGACCAGATTACAAGTCTGAATGTATGTAGATAAGGCTGAATCTCTTTAAACAAGGCTACTCTCTGTGCTTTAGTTTGGGGAGCGTACACTGTTATTATACGAAAGCTTTCTGACATGTAGGAGATATCTAACATCAAAGCCCTTCCTGGATGTATGTCAACTAATCTGGATACTTTTAGGAGGGGCTAGCTAGTAAAATGCCTACCCATCACAGGGTTCAGTCCCTGAGGACCAAAAGGAGGCCCCTGCCAACCAGGCTGTGGATGCAGATTGTAATTCAGCATGGGTTTTAAGATGAGTGTCCTGAATACAAATGATGTCACTGTGTAAATTGTCCAGAGTAAGCAGGGCCCCAGCCTCTTTCTATCATTTTTAATACTATTGATGTTTAGAGTAATGATTTTTAATGACCCCATAATATAAAAAGGCAAAATGTCAGTATACTTGCTTCATGGCATTTTGGATGACCTTCACTGTTTTGTTCATTTTGCTATTGAATCTCCCCTCCTCCTTCAGAATCTGCAATGGATGTTACTGAAGAACAATCTGTCCCTTCCTTTCAGACTCACCATCAGTTCCTCTGAATTTAATAAAGCATATTTGTTTACAGTCTATACTGAGGCAGTTTCCTTCCTTCATATTAACTTTCCTGTTCCCCTGTGACACAGCTTTCCTTGTTTATTTCTTTTTTTATGAGATACCATTCTAAAAGGTGGATCCTTCTCTCCTGGGGTGTGGGTGGGGCATGTCCGCTCTGTTTCACCTGTCTCCCCAGTCATACCCTGGGCTTCTTCACCTGTTTCCATTCCCATTACTTCCTCTGTGGCCTGTATTCCTCAGATCCTGCCCTGGAGGGTCCCTTGGTGCAGGAGGGTCTGTAGGAACATTCTATCTAGGAGCTTGAATGCCCTGATGATGTAGCCACTACAGTGCTTGCAGAGGCTGCCTTTTTGCATATTGTTGCTGGGCCATGTTGATTAGTCCCTCATGTGAAGGACAATCCTCCCTATTCTGGGATGCCCAGGGACACCTACTATATGCATGACCTGTCCTCTTGCAAAGGTTGCAACAAAACAAGTTTAGGCAATTAGCAGAACTGTGTCCAAACTCTAAACAGTGGTTACATCTTATGGAGTTGCAGGCAGAACTTAAATGGGTCCTTGACCCACACTTGAAACATGACCTGGGTTGGCGCTATAGAATATTGATCCCCTGTCTTACCCTAAAAAGGAACTGGGGAGATAAGCAGGGCCTGTATTTCTGGAAATTAGCTAACTCTCACCCACCAACTCACTGTCCAAATTTGGGGTAGGTTTATTTAAGATTTCACACTTTGTTTCAGCCAAAAGAGGATGTCCTCAATGTTTACCCTTCATTCCTAAAAAAACTGTAATTAATTTGACTAGGGTTTCGTAAGGGACCACCAAAAAGGAATCCATAAAGGAGTATTTTTAACACCTGGTACTGGGCCCAGAAGTGGTCTAGACTTGACACAGTTTATTTATTTATTTAGTTTTTGTTGACCAGGTAAGTTCACTAGATAAATCCTGCCTATTTTCAGGCATGACCCAGGGGAGGGGATACAGATGAATGCCAACGGACTTTGAACCAGATTAAGCTGTTGTTGGTATTTTAATGAATGAGGAAATTTGGCCAGGACACTGGGAAATTCCCCTAGTCTGCTGGCACTCTGTGGTCGGTAGAGGGATGGCTAGCTTGTTGCAGGATGGCTACTTCGGGTGTGTGTTTGGAGGAGAAGGTTGTGGATACAGTAGACAAGGAGATGAAGCTTGCTTGCTGAAACAGAATCACAGATAATTTCCTTTTAGAAATGGAGCCTGAGGAAATGTTTCAAGAGGCAAGGATGACTACAGAGGCATTTGGGTTAATGTCTAGAAATGACAAAGAGGATGATAAAAATGGGAATTCCTTGAAGGCTGAGTCAGCAGAGGATCCTGTGGATTTCAACAAGGTTAGGC
Organism: Neoceratodus forsteri; assembly: GCA_016271365.2. Taxonomy (NCBI): domain Eukaryota; kingdom Metazoa; phylum Chordata; order Ceratodontiformes; family Ceratodontidae; genus Neoceratodus; species Neoceratodus forsteri. The sequence continues at coordinate 218,234,954 of JADMNL010000030.1, read as the reverse complement.
GCTGCAATGTTCAGTGCAAAAACGGACCTGCTGGTAACGCGAGATGTCTGGGGTGAGAGTCGGAACACGGAAGTATTCACTACAGACTTGCATTCAGAAGAGAATGCAGCACAAGCCATGTTGCAGGATGGAAATGCTACAACACTGTCTGTAACCAAAGGGTGATTCCAGGATTAATGGGACGGTACAGGCATTGGATGGTTCAGCAGTTACAACTATTCTAGAGTCAGTACACACTGAAGCCATTTTAACCCCACCGGTGAGTACTTCTCAGGTGAAAACCGAAAAAAATGATGAATTTAAATAAGGAATCGGGTTTTGTGTTTAAACCGGTAGGAGGGGTCAATATGAGTGCAAACTTTGAGGCCCTGTAAAATACCAAACGAACACTCACAATCAAGAGGAGTTACAGAATTTAGTTTTCGACCAAAGAGTTTGCAGCATGTGGACTTTGGGACTCAGCAAGGAACTATAGACCCCAGCACTGATAAAAAGAGTCAAGTTTAAAAGTACCTGGAGCTTCAACTAAGACAATAATGGTTCCTCAAGCTCATGACAAGACTTGGTCACCAAAGCAGCCCTGTTGGCTGCTGGCTGGGAGAAATCTGAAAAGGGGTCTGGTCTCCAGACCTAGCATGAGACAATTTTGGATCTAAATAGTGGTTCGCCTGACTGGAAACCTACAGGAGTACAGGATGGAGTAGCAAAAGGAGGGGTGTAGAAAATGGTACCATACAGTTAGTTATTCAGGATAATGTTGATACTAAGGTGGCTATGAAGGCTGCTGATAAAAGTCTGTTTTGCTAGATTCAGTCAGTAATTTGCAGACATCTGAAAAACCTTTAATGTCTTCCCTGTTTACTCAAGCAAAAGAGAGGCTGCACCTAGATGTAATGCTGTACATATCAGATATAAAGGGGTCTGGCTGAAAGGCCAGGCAGGTATTACATAGGGAAATTGTTGATAAAAGATCTCTTCATTTCTCTCCTAGGGATGTCTTTGCTTTTATTAATATATCAGGTGAAGACAATTATTGTGTCAGTTTTCGTCTGCTTATTTATTAGAGCTATTTTGGGAAAGGTATAATCAAGTGAATCTTTATCCAACATGGTCTCCTTCTTAATTTATTCTACTTACCAAACCTTTAATTAAACATGTAACTGTCATGTTTAGGAATGAGGGGTCCATGTTGAGGATATTACTCACTGGTTATCCCTGAATGTGAGATTCAAGGAGGCCCAGTGCCAATTTTAGACTCAGAACAGTTTTGGATGGGGATGGAAATTTAAAGTAAAATTAAGACAATCTGAAAAAGGAATAGAGCATATCCCAAACTCCTTCTTGCTGGAAGGGACAGAGGGGTGTGTTTCTATAGTGGCCAACCCAGAACCTGTTACAAATGTGGTTCTAAAACTCACCTTTCTAGCACATGTGATTGCCCAAGATGTGATAATTGTGGAAATAGGCCATGTCACAATGCAGTGTGCTAACCATACAAGATGCGACCTGTGTGAAGAGTATGGGCACACTTGTAGAGAGTGTACTTGGGCAGTAAAGAACAAGGCTCTTGCAGAAGTATCAATTTGATATTACAACAGGCCCAGGAGGCGGTGAAAAGAGCAGCATCTGAACCTAAGGAATTAGTTCCCCCTTACTTCAAAATCCTGTTGATAATCTTCCTGTAGCAACAGTATCTCTTTCTGCTTCTTCCGCCTCCCTCATCAGAGACAAACACTATACCTATAAAAATGGAACAAACAGTCCAGTATACAATTATTACAGCCAGTTTGTTATAAGGAACTGGAGGACAAGATAGTAGTTGATTCAGTTCAGCAGTTGCCATTACCCTGAGAAGGTCCAGTAGAAACTTTAAAATAATTCCTCCCCAGCTATAGTAGTGGTGGAAACATAGAATACATATGCTGCCCTTTTTCCTACATGGGGTGACTCGGAAATGGACCTTGGAGACTTTGACTCACAAAAATCAGTACAGGGCACTTCAGGTGCACCTTTAGAGATTATAAGGGAAAAAAAGAAACAGAGAAAATGAGGTTCACTTTCGCTAATTTGGTTTGGATAATGGGATTCCTCTGGGCTTCATTAAATACACATAGTATATTGAATAATGTGAAATGTAAAGCAATTTTCCATTTACTTCATGATAGGAATATTTCTATATGTTTTTGCAAGAGACCTGGATGTTCTCTAAAGAACAAATTCAGTCTTTTAAAATGATTGGCCATGGGGACCTTCATATTGGTCGTTTGGCAGTGAGAAAGATGATGGAATTGGGATTCTTTTAACGAGTACCAGTTTACCCTATATAAACTAATTGATTTAATTCCAGGAGAGTATTAATAATAGATGGTACATGGTTTGATTCCACTTATATGGATGATTAATCTCTACAATCCCCAAACAAAAGCATCTAGAGTCTCTTGTATGAAAGATATCCAACTGTACTTAGTAACAGCTTTGCCTATTCTTTGGGGAGGAGATTTTAATTGTATTTTACTTACTAAAGGGTAACTACAAAAAATGTATTGTGATTCAAATTGTTTGAAAACAATAATGACATTAGCAGACATGGCAAATTGTAATCAGATTGAGACGGAGAGTTCTGGTTGTACTTTTTAAAGGGACAAAAGGATCCACTATAGATTATTTGTTGGTCTCCAAAAATATTCTGGTTAAAAATTTAAAAGAGTGCCTGTAGAATTTTCAGACCACATGTTACTCCAGGTGGAGGTGGTAGATACGATTATGCAGAGATCTCAGACTAAAGATGGAAATTAAATACCTCTAGTTTACAGGACCAGATGGTTATAAACTTAATTAAACTAATTTTAAAAGCCAGATTATCAGTAAGTTTCTTATATTCAGATATAGGAGTCTGGTGGGCAGAAACAAAGAAAGATTGCATTCAATGGTTCAAGGGTTATGGGATGAATAAGAGGAATTCAAAGTTTTGTTCTTACTTAAAGCTAAGAGCCCATTTGCAACATTTACTTTTGATTGCAAATGTTTCCAAAACAGGATTTTTCCTTATAGATTAATAATATTAAGTTGAAAATGAGACAAATGCAATATGATAGAGCCAAATCTTTGCAAGCACTTTTAAATAACCATATGGAAATCGGTTATTAGGGACCCTTATTCATTATGTAAAAAATTAGAGATTCTACAACTTCAGAGTTTTTGGAATCAAATTCAGGTGGAGTGAGGATGTAAAAGCAATTAGTACCTGTATTAATGCTCACTTTCAGGAACTCCAATCTAAGAACTCTCCTTCTAGTCAGGAAATTAATAAGTATTTAGGCCTCTTTCCTCCCCAAGGTTAGATAAGAATATAGTTGCTGATATGATAAAACCATTTACACCCCAGGAAATTGAGGCTGTTCTTGGTAAACTTAAAGATAATATTTCCCAGGATTGGATGGTTTATCTAACCCATTTTATAAAACTTTTCAATCAGAAATAGTTTTTGCTTATTAATATTATTTAATAATTTTCTTGTTGGAGAAACTATCCAAGTTATTTTTCTGAAGGGCAACAAATCCATATTTTTAAATCTGAGAGAAAGGAAATATACAGAATTGGAGACAAATCACCCTGCTCAATTCAGATTACAAAATGTTTGCCTCATTAATTAATAATAGACTAAAAAAATGGCAAACGTAGTAATTTCACCACTTCAGCATTGTGGATTAGCTAATAGGAGGATTCAGTTGGTATTAATAACTACAATTAGAGATTTGATTGAACACTTGTCTGATATGGGTAATAGTGGCAGCTAATTTCCTTGGATCTCAAAAAGCATTTGATAGGGTCAACCATTTATTTCTATTTACAACCTTAAGTTTTTGGAATTCCTATAAAAATTCTCAATATAATATAAGGTTTGTATACATCAGCCACAGTATATCCTAGTATTAAAGGGATAGTAGGAGAAAATTAGTGATCAACACAGGGGTTCGCCAAGGATGCTCGTTAAGTCCCTTAATGTATAATATTTCATTAGAACACCTGATTAGAGCAGTCAGTCTCAGGCAGAAATGGAAGGGCTTTACAATTCCTGGCACAATGACTGTATTAATAATTCAAGCTTATGCAGAAGATGTGTGTTTATTTTTAAGAATCTAGAACAAATACAAAATTTCTTCCAAGAGTTTCAACTATACTAGTTTATCCATTGCAAAACTTTACTATTCAAAATCGAAAGGTTTATTGATGGGGTGTACTTACCAGACACCCATACAATACAAAGCTATTAAAATAATAACTGACCTTATTAGTGTTTTGGGGTAATTTATGGACCACAAAATCTTCCAATCGACAATTGGATAAAAGTGTTCGATAAAGTGGAAAGGAAAATACATAGATGGAAGAGTTTTCGATTTAGTAAAATAAAAAAGTACAGATATTAAAACAATTTATTTTACCATGTTTACAATATATAGCAGTAATCTTTCACCTGCCTATTCATCTAGAAACAAAACTATATAGTCTTTGTTTTCAGTTATTATGGGGCAACAGGCTAAACCCGATTAAGAGATATTACACATCTTTGGACAAAACAAAAGGAGGAGTAGGTATGATTGATCAGGTTGTTTTTGTTTTACTTTGTTTTTGCACAATCATTGAAAAACTACTATAGGAATTACAGCTAGACACGAGGATCTGTGGTTTAAGGCAGCAACAGGTCGATATTTAGTAGCTTGGACTCATTATGCTCCTAAATTGAACTCTCATCTTTCCATTCCGGTGTTTTTAGGCCAACTGCTCCAAAACTTTATAAATGGCAGTTAACAAGAACCCAAATTAGTGAAGGCTCTTCTCAGACATTATATACAGAGTTATTAGCCCCTATTTACTCAGTGTTTCCTGTCTTTAAGAACTGCCCGTTAGCTATGAATCAGTCAGTATTAAATCAGCTGAATAATCCTAGATTACCCTTATATGTGGAGACCCAATGGCTAATCAAGCGTACGGACGTTTAAATATCAGGTACAGCAAATATAAAGCAAAAGAGGAAAGGAATTGTCCCTTTTAAACTGCATTAATAAAGAAGAAACTATGGAACATTTTTTTAGATTGTTCAAATTCATCTATACTATGGGCTTATTCAGCACAAATATGGTCATTGCCTTGTTATTGAAACCTACTTATCATTTATTAATAATTGATGATATCTCTCTAAGCTTAAAAAATATGAAAAAGTACTGTATGGGTGTTGCTTGTTTGTTTGATTTTGCCTGTGGCAAGTTAGATGTCATTGGGTATTGTACCAAAAGAAAACTGCAGAGGAAGTATTTAGTCTTTATGTGGCCAATGAATTACAAAAGTATATTTAAAGGATTCACAAATGTATAATGTAGAGAAAGTTAAAACATGGTGGAAAGGTTTTCACATATTATAAAATATAAATAGGAAAGGCCTGAGGATTGTGAATTTGTGATGGTTTTCATTTAGTCAAATGTGCATACTAAATTGTAAATATTAGTAATTGTGTAATTCCTTTTTTTTTTTTGATTTATTGGTATTAATTGTAATATGTTTTATTATTATTATTATAAAATCACCCTACTCTTTCGATAAGTGCCATGGGGTCTTTAACATCCACCTGAACTACCACCAATCCAGGCAGATGGGACCTCAGTTTAACGTCTCATCTGAAAGACGGCACCTCAGAAGTGCAGCACCCTCTCATGCTGCACTACAGTGTCAGTACTGGGATATTAACCCACATGCCAGATGTGGAACTGAACCCACAGCCCTCTGATCTCCTGGCCTCAGAGGTGAGGTAAGCTACCTACTGAGCCACTAACATTTTAAAGCTAATGTCATAGTTCCTGCTTCCCAACCCTATTAGGGCAAAAATCTCAGATGAAAAAATTTCATAGAATTCTTTAAAAGTTGCTTTGCTATATGTTTCCTATCGGGGGTTCTCTAAGCCTCCCTTGTACACTAACCTAACAGCATTCCATCTGGGAGCAGGCTCCCTTTGTTTAAAACAAATCAGATGATTTAAATATAGGCTCCAATGTTGGCCTATCTTCAGACCCATGTATGACCTCCTCACTGGGTCCCATCCGTAATGGAATATCTGCCCCATTCACACTTACACCTTCAGAAATATCTCTGTTTGCCATAGATTCCCCTTCATTTATATTCCTCCAACACATGCATCAATATTACTGGTACCAGGTACAATTAGAAAAGTGTTACCCCAGGGTTTGTTGGAGCTCATGTCTTGTTCATTGATGGGGCCACTTTGTAGGTATACGCTCTATCATCTCCTGATATGAAGGGTCTCAGAATCAGGAACCCAGGCTCCCTACTGTTCCTGTTTCCAACCAGCATTCTCTAATACTTGTGCAATTGAATGCTGTACTGAACCTTCATCGCAAAAGTCAGGAGCTCTGGAGCCCCAGTCTCTCTCTCTCTCCTTCTGTCTGTCAATGAAGGAGTAAGTTTTCTCCGTTGTTTCAGTTAGTAGTGAGTCCTGTAAATGCAATTGTTTCCCAACTTCAAGTCTCATTTTGATGTTTTAGTGAGACAAACACTTTCTGTTTCCTTTGGCTCTCTGCACATGGGTTCTACACCATTTAAACTGCCAGCCGTTTGTTTAGCATTGCTTTGAACTGCCTTGTTTTTGACAGAAACAGCGGCCCTGTCTTTTGGCCTGACTGTGAGTCAGAAGCTGGATGACTCATCTCTGTGTTATTCACTACAGAAGATTTATCAGGTATTTGTGCCAGAGTTTCAAGCTCTTTCTCTAGCTCTGCAGCTCTTTGTATGATCTTTTCTTTTTAACTGAAGCATTTTAACTTTTCTTTCAATTCAATATCCAGTACCTGCACATTCTCTGTTGTTTAACCATCTTTATTTTGCATCAGCTGTCCGCTGCTTTTCTCCACTATTTCCCCACACAGGTAGGAGCAGGTGCACCATCCTCCTCACTGAATTCTATAGTCAGGTCTTCCAATCCGTAACTGTTTCTGCAGAGTTTCTGTCTTTTCAGCCTCTGTAGGAAGAGAGACAGGGAGGAGGCCATCTCCCTGCCACATCAGCACTTCCTCCTCTTCCTGTGTCCGACTCCGAAATGAGTCCCTCCATCCCATCTACAGGAAGTGACAGCACCCCTGCAGGCAGAGTAGGGAATTTCCCAGTGTCCTGACCAAATTTCCTCATTCACTAAAAAAATACCACCAACAGCTTAATCTGGTTTAAGGTTAGTTTGCATTCATCTGTATCCTCCATGGGTCATGCATGAAAAATAGGCAGGACTTGTCTAGTGCACTTACCCAGTCAACAAAAACTAAATAAATAAATAAATAAATAAATAATGGGAGACGGGAGACACTGCAGATGCACATACACACATGTCCAATTATTGCACATATGTAGCACAATTTATTGTACTTACACACCAATATATTTATTACACAATCACTGAAAATATATGCCCATCCAGTTGTTACACTTGCATACAACTATATCCCAGTCAGTTTATTGCATGCACATATATTTTCCAGTTCATTTATTACACCCACATCCTATTTCATGTATTACACAGAGGCACAACATATTAATTCCAATACAAACATCTGCACTCAAATAAGAGCACGTATACACACTGAGATACTGCATCTGTAAGTAAATGTGCTTCCTATTGGTATTAATTATTACAAGGTGGTTTATCTTTTAAATTGTATATAGGCACTTTGAGTACCCTTCAAGGGTGTCACAGAAAGAAACATTATATAGACACATGACACAGCAAGTATGTCCCCTTAGTGTGCACCACCCAAATGGCTGCAATACTATACATAGATACACAGACAGTGTCAGCAGATAAGGAGCCTATGGCCCACCCAGTCTGCCCATTTGAGCTTGTAAGTTCAGTTTATGTTTTCCTAGAAGTCTGTTGCCCTTAGCCCTGACCTCCAGAATTCCTTTATGTCTATCCCATGGTTCTTAAATCCCATGATTGTTTCAGCCCCCACCACTTCCTCTGGCAGGGTGTTCCACTTGTCCACTACCCGTTCTGTGAAGAAATTCTTTCTCATGTTTCCTCTAATCATCCTCCTCCAACTTCATCCCATGCCCACTAGTCCTGGAACATCTTTTCATTTAAAATAGTGTTTTCCTGCACCCTCCTCCCCTGTAAGATACTGTATGTCTCTATCATATCCCTTTCTCCTCCTCTCTTCCAGGGAGACATGTTCAGTTCCTTCAACCTGTCTTCATAGGACTTGTGATGCAATCCATGCACCATCTTTGTTGCCCTCCTCTGAACCTTCTCTACCCTGTCTATGTCCATACATAGGTATGGTCTCCAGAACTGTACATTGTACTCCAGGTGGGAGCCTCACTAGTGTCTTGTATAAGCGTAATTATGACCTCCCTTTTCTTGCTGGTGATGCCCTGCCTCTACATCCCAGCATCCTATTTGCTTTACCTGCTGCCTTGTCACACTGTTTCCTACCTTGAGGGTCATCAGAGATGATAACCCCAAGATCCCTTTCCTGCTTGGTGTATGCTATATCCTCACCCCAACTGATATATTGTGCCTGGGTTTTTGTGCCCCATATGCATTATCTTGCACTTCTTTGCATTGAATTTCAACTGCCAAACCCTGACCATTCTTCAAGTTTCTGCAGGTTGCTTCTCATTCTGTCTACACCCTCTGGTGTGTCTACTCTGTTACAGAGCTTTGTGTCATCAGGGAACAGTGAAATTCTGCCTTCTAGGTCCTGTGCAATGTCACTGAGAAGATGTTGAATAGGACCGTCCCAGCACTGATCCCTGTGGCACTCAATTGGTCACTCTTCTCTCTGTGGAGTGACAGCCATTTACCACCACCCTCTGTGTCCTGCCACCCAGCCAGTTACCTACCCACCATACTACTGTCCTGCCCACACCCATATTCCCCAGTTTGTGTAATAGTCTTCTATGGGGCACAGTGTCAAAGGCCTTGCTGAAGTCCAGATAGACCATGTCCACTGCCCTCCCTGATTCACCTCCCTAGTCACCAGTCAAAAATTCAACAAGGTTGGTCTGACATGACCTCCCCTGGTGAAACCATGCTGCCTTGGGTCCTGTAGCCCATTGACAACCAGATGTTCCACCAATCTCTCCTTCAGTAGTGCTTCCATGATCTTCCCTACTACCGAAGTTAAGGCTGACTGGTCTGTAGTTCTCTGCTTCCTCTTTGTTCCCACTTTTGTATAAGGGGACTACATCTGCTGTCCTCCAGTCTTTGGGTACCTCCCCTGTTTCCAGTGATTGGCTAAACAGGATAGCCAGAGGTTCAGCCACCACCTCTCTTAGTTCTTTAAGGACCCTAGGGTGCACCCGTCTGGCATTGCTTTTGTATAAACTCTTATTACTTCCAGTTCCTTCAGGACCCCTTCTCGTGTAAAGGGACTTGTGTCCATTTCTGCACCATTCTCACCCCTTGTACTCCTTCAGACCCATTACCCTCCTCTTCCTCAGTAAAGACTGAGCAGAAATACCTGTTCAATATGTCAGCTTTACTGTTATCCTCCACGTGGCCCCCATCCTCCCCTTCAGTCTCACTATCCCTCCCTTTGTCTTTCTTTTTCACTTATGTACCTGTAAAGGTTTTGTCCCTCTACCCACTAATTTTGCAGTGTGTTCTTCTGTCTGAGCTTTAGCTTCCCATGCTGACCTCCCTGCCTCCCTTTGCTTCTCCTGGTACTTCTCCCTATCCCCTTCTACCTGTGTCATTTTGTATTGCCTGAATGCAATCTTTTGGTTTCACTTTCTTTTGCTACCTCTTTGGAAACCATAATGGTCTCCTCTTCCTTTTCTTTTGCTAACCTGCTTAATGCATAATTCTGTTGTTCTTGTAATCCCCATTTTAAATACTGCTTCACTGTTCCTCAACCCCTGATTCCTGTCCCATTCCCTTAATGCCTCTTTCAAGTATCTCCCATTTTCCCAAAGTCTGCCCCCTAAAATCCAGGATAGTGTTTTGTGTGGTTTGGTTCTGCTCTTTCTGTGATTTCAAACCACAATGACTGGTGGTCACTGTTGCCCAGGTGCTCCCCACTGTTACCCCATCACACTGTCCCTGTTTGTGAGCACAAGGTCCAGTATTGCCTTCTGCCAAGTTGGTTCCATGACCAGTTGCTTGAGAAGGCACCCTGAAGGAGTCCAGGATAAATCTGCTCCTAGTTGATGCTGCTGCTGGGATGCTCCAGTCCATGTCTGGAATATTGAAGTCTCCAACCAGTACTACCTCAACCTTGCCTGCCATCCTCTGGATGGCTAGCATCAGCTCCCTTTCTGTTTCTTCCTCCTGGGCTGGTGGTCTATAGACCACACCTGTGCAGATGGCTGGCCCCATTTTCTTTTCCAGCTTAACCCACAGTATCTCTCCCCATTTTCTTCTTCCTGGATCTCTGGCCCCTTGTCATTTTCACATACAGTGCCACTCTCCTCCTTCCTGCCTGCTCTGTCTCTTCTGAATATGTTGTAGCCAGGTATGGCCAGCTCCCAGTCATGGTTATCATTACACTGGGTTTCAGTGATGGCCACAATGTCCAGGTCTGACTGCACCATGACAGCCTCCAGATCTTCCATCTTGTTGCTAAGGCTCCTGGCATTTGCACACTGGCTTTCCATGATTTGACCTCCTAGACTGTTTCACTGTTCTACTCCAGCCCCTTCCTTGGTTGTCCTTTATCCCTGGTTCTCCTTGCTGTCTGCCTTTCTGCTGAATTTTGCCCTTTTCTGCCTATCCACCTCTTGGGCACTGACTATATCTGTTATGGCTATACTCATATGGTTGGCAGCTTCTAATTTTAAAAATGGTGTGTGTGTGTTTTAGAAACAAACTCTATTAGTACTCCTAGTTAAAAATAAATACATTCAGTCCTCACCCCTTCTCCCTTTACAGCACTTTGGCTAAGTTTATATTAAGTCAGTGCCATGTCCTGATTGGACTGGACACCGTATAAATTAGGCTGGGCAGTGGCTCTGCTTGCTCCTGCACCTGAACCAGGTTTTCACAGGCCCCTATCCACTCTTCAGCCTTTACCACCAGTATAACTGTGGCAATGGTATTGCTGCTCAGAGATGCCACTTGAGGAGATGAGCTGCAGGTACCAAGGCAGGGACTTCAAGTTCACAGATGGTATTTATACACTTCTGTACCCCAGTGCCTGTCTCCCATTGAGCTGGGGAGGTACCTGACCTTTTTGCTGGGAGTTGCTCTCTCATTACAACACTCATTCTACAGGGCAAGCAGCACTGCATGGTGCCCCATATCCTTGCCCTTGCATCTCCACTTAAGTGCCCATTTACATTCCTGGAGGTAGTTTGCATGGGGCACTCAGGCCAATAAATCTACAATTAGCCCAGTAAATAGATTCACAGCCCTGGTTGGGGAAGAAGCTCTTAGCTCCGGAGTTTGTATTGGCTGCTGCAGTTAGTGGCTCAACAACAAATTGTGTTCAAAAGGCCGAGTGCCGGATGTGACAGAGTTTTATTTCAGGAGCTATTGTAGTAAATTATTAGGATTGTTATTGAAATAAATGTAGTGTTTATATCAATGCCCAGGCTTTGTATGGGGCATGTAAAGGAAACTGAACCACTCACATTAACCATGAGAGTGGAGGAGTCAGAACCCTGTAGCTACTTTTACTAACAAATCAAATGCTACATAATTGGTAGCCCTGTGGCTTGCATCTATGTCTGTCTCTCTTTATCTGTCTGTCTTTATCTATCTAGCTATCTATCTTATCTATCTATCTTTTTTCTTGCTAGCAGGCTTTTAAATTGCTGAAATTCCCCACTGGGATCTGTGGAAGTTGTGACATCTGTCACATTCCTAGTAAGGAGGTCAATGACCGATGCTGGGGGCAGTCCCTCACAGTGCCTATCCGCAGTTCTTGCTCTGAATTCCTGCACTCCCTGAATCCCTGCCAGTCCCCTAACAACTCTGGCCAATGGCCCACTACCCCTAAATAGGACCTGCACCACACTGGATCCTGAATATCGCTCAGCAGTTTTGTTTTCAATTACAGTCATGTTTGATAATTGGTGGATTAATTAAACGTGCAGACCTTACAGCTGCAAACTCTCAGCAGCACCTCTGAATTTTGCCCAGTAACAGCACAGTATTTTACCTGAGCACATGACTTTTTCAAAGGACAGAAAGAAAAACAGCTGACACTGACTGCTCCCTATTAATTCTATCACTTCCCTGGCTCTGTCTAACAATGTAAAACTGCAGAGGACGAAAGAAACCCATATTAAATATTTAGTGAGTTGTTAAACACCAATGGCATATGTACATTCAACTAAATGTAACCAAGAGGCAGCTAGAAAGACAAATAGACAGACAGACAGACAGACAGATAGATAAATAGACCTACAAGATTTGTCCACCTGCTCAGTTAGCAGGCATACTCATATATATATTTGAATATCAAATTAATTTCAAGTCACAGGCTTGTGTACTTGTAGATCAAGTATAATGCAATGTATATGTATATAAAATGAATATTACATTACTATAAATATATCGAACAATGGTATGTGCGTATCTGTGTATGTACAGAGTTATTTTATGTCACTGACTTTGTGTATCCCCATAGCAGTTGCTCCATATATTTACATGTGAAACTGTAGAATGATGGCATGCAGTATATGTATTCTTGATACTTAGCAAGCAGGTTCTCATGTAGTGAGCCTTGGAAAATGTAATAATAATCATACATATGATTTGTAATGATAATAGCAATACTAGTACACACCCTAAACTAAAGATTGTCAAGATGGTTAGACCCCATTTGGAATACTGAGCACAAGTATGGTCCCTGTACAACAGGAAGATAGCCTTAGAATAGAGGGGTACAAAAGAGCTACTAAAGCCATAGTTGGGCTTAAGACCAGACCCTACAAAGAAAGATTGGAAACCCTGAACCTCTATTCACTCCATTATAGGAGGCTTAGGGTGACATGTGTATGCTCTACAAAGCAATGGGTGACGCTAAACTGTGTGACGAGCTAGGTTTTACTCTTAAGACCAGTTGGTGAGTGGCAGGAGACATAACAAACAACTCTTACTGCCAAGGTGGAATTTGATTATGAGAACAAATTGGTTAATCAAAGGGTAATTCCATCATGGAACAAACTCCCATCTATAGTGGTAGATAGCCCTAACATGGGTGCCTGTAAGTCAAGACTAGATCTGGTTTGTAGGGATAGAACTATCGAGTTCTAAATACCAGGGGACTGGCAAGGCTACAAGGATGAAAGTCCATAATGCTTGATATTTCCTATGATTCCTATGAACTCCAGGGGTGCATGCTGGGGAGGGGAGAAACTTGTAAAACAATACTCCCACCTGCAAAACACAAACTACTGTGCTCCTCCCCAGCTCCCTAACCATGCCATCTCCCACTGTAACCAGCCTCCCTCACCACCACACACACAGCCAGCTCGGCAGCTTCTCATCTTACTACTTCCCCATACCTTCCATCCTGTTCCATCCTGCTCTGCCTCCTATTGTTCTGGTCCCTTGTTGTTCACCCCTCGCTATCCTTTCAGGGTAGCTCACATGACGCGCTGAAATTGAGTCACTTATATTCGGGTCACTCAATTTCAGTCACCATTTTGAAAGGATACCATTGCAGAGAGGTAAGAAGGGTACAAGATTCAGAGAAGCAGAGTGAGAAAATGAAGGGACAGAGTGGAAGAGGGAAGGAGGGAGGAGGAGGAGAACCAGTACTTGGATAGAAATGAGGAACAGTGAGTGCTATGCTGGGAGTGCAGGAGGGAGAGAAAGATTAAGGTGGAGGGAACAGTGATAGGCAACTTGAGGGGAGTTAGCTGCAAAATGGCAGAAAGAGTGAAAAGAAGATCCAATCTGACTACGATGGACTTGGTGGCAGCAGCAAAACCCATCCACATAGTCCTACACAGACCAGATCACATTGTAAAGGATCTCATGGCAGACTGCAAAAGGATGGTAGGATTTGTTCCAGAATGGCAGAGCTTATTGTAGGAAGGGAATGACAGAGGTAGCCTTCTATGTTAGACTGGGCAATATTAAAGTTAATGGGATTTGCTCTGCTGCCTGTTTCACCACTGAAAGTGCCCTTCTAAAGGACCTGCCAGCACTCACTATTGACAAATGTGAAATGAACAAAGTAGGGTTGGCAGCGTAGGCAGTGTGGTGCCTGAAAAAAACTGACATGAACTAGGGTGAATCAAGGTCTATTTGTTTGGGAAAAATTCCTAACAGCAGAAACAAGAAGGAGCAGTCTTTTGTGACTAAAATGGTTTGTCAGACAAACTAGCTAAAGAGCTAACTTTAAAATGTAATTTTTTCTCTACTATCTCTACCACCCTACACACATTGACCTTGGGTCCCTCCTGGGTCATTTCAAGTTTTGTAACTATTGGCAGGAAATCTAAAATATACTTTCTCATCACAAAACAACTCTTTCCATTAACCTCAATTCAGCTACATGTGATACAAAGAGCTGGTATGCTCAACATAGTCTTCCCTGGCTGGTAAACCACTGCTTCAAAAATAAAATATATCTACATGGGCAGAACAGGTTGCATGTAGGTTGATAACGAGTCCATTTTGAAATGAGGGCTGTGAGTGTGTATTTTCATTGTTAAAAGGAATGTTTTAGACCTTTGCAGTTGAGCAATAAATATTTTCAATACTAGTGGTTGCATTACAATTTATGGTAAACTTTTAAGAACACTGTAAACTCTCTGACCCCAGCCTTTTAGACTAAAATGAGGAACTGAATGCAGAATCATATTGTAATTTAATTTTAAAATTATTACGCAACTGAATAGCTATACAATTTCAATAAACTGGTAGCATTTGCATGCTATCACAGGGGTGTCTGGGACAGTTGTATTGAGTATGATTATTTTGAAGATTGAAGTCCCACAGAAATGGCAGCAAAGCTAAATAATACAAAATAGTCAATCATGTAGTGATTTCTTTTAAGTTAAGCAAAGAGGTAAATGTTGAGGGTTGTGTTAACTGCACATTTTAGTTAAAATTATTTTAGTTCAGTATGCCCTAGCGGAGAGAAGAGAATTCAAGGCATGACCTTTAACCTCCTTTCTCCAGTCCCACTGCCACTGGACTTATTTAATATTATTTTTATTTATTTATTTAAGTTTGATTAACACCTATGAGCTAGAAGCTCATTCACATAGGTTTCATGTCAGAGTACATTGGTGAGGTAAAACAATAACATTAAAGTGCAAAATAATAGGCATACAAGGAGTTTACAATGGATTGACAATACAGTAGCAAGCAAGCAGATAAACATAGTTCCTAGAGTTCACAGTTATACTTTATAAAAGGGAACATAAAGCAGCCAGAGGCATTGTCAAGTTCTGAGGAAGAAGGTAGTAGTAGGGAGATAAAGGCAAGGAGAGATCAGCAGTGGAGGGAGAGTGTTTGCTGTGAAAGTTAGGAGACAGAAGAGTCCAGAGCTAGGTGTAAAGTGGGGGTGGGAGCAGGAGAGGAGGAGGGGTGAGATAAGGAACAAAGGGGGAGGGTGGGATGTAGGAAAGAAGAGGCATTAAGGAATCGGGGACAGAGCATGAGAGATGTGAAGGAATGATGTACAGTGAATTGGAACAGGGAAAGGCAGCTGGAGCAGACCTACAGCGATTTAAATGAAATAATCACAAGAGGCACTTGTTACCAGATGTTGCTGGAGTTTGCGCTTGAAGAGGCCGAAGGTGGTAGTGTTGGCAATATCCCCAGGAAGAGAGTGACCACACTGAACTCTCCTATTCCTAGCAACCTAACCGATGACTGGCCCTTTGAGGTCAATATTTCAGTCCATGAGCCCTGATCCGTAGTCATGGTCACTGCAGGTCAACTTGTACCCTTCATCTGGAAAAAGGCTGTGTAAGCACAGCCAATGTACTCACATTATCACAACGAAAACAAACTGATGAAACTCACTTGTGTTGTGGGTTTTGGATCAATTTTGTCTTCTAGATAAGAATAATACCCCACCCCCAACTGATAACAATATGGTGTATGCTGTGTTGTTAAAGCAGGCTTGGTGTAACTTTATGCTTTAATGTGAAGTGCAATGAAAGAGAAACTTTAAAGAGAAATGCCTTAAAGAGTTACTGACAGAGCACTGAAAATGTTTGCATTTCTTTATTCATTTAGTTATTTATTTATTGAGTTTTTGTTGACCAGGTAAGTGCACTCGCAAAACTTGTCTATTTTCAGGTAGGACCAGGAGGTTACAGAACAATAGAACAGTAGAACAAGAATACATTAGTATACAGTAGAGTAGATAAGCATAATTTTGTACAGTACAATTAAAGGACAAAATAACACAATTCAGTTTATGGAGTACAGTATTATGTCTGCATGCATCTTCCTGAATGAGGATATTTGCATGAAAACAGGATCTTCTTTCTTTAGACTTCATCTCCTCCTGCTGGTTGTCTACCATGGACTCATGATCCTCTGTTTGTGGCATTTTAATTTCTTTTCACAGCAATGCATAGTGATATAACAGGGACTTTCTCACTCATGCAGTTTAATATACAGGTGTTTGGGAAAAAGGCAAAACTGGTATCATGCTGTTGAATCAAATGATCAGATTAACAGTTTTAGCCAACCAGTGTCCATGGACTGACTACAGGCATGTGTAGGGGATGTCTGATCTTGCCCACGCCTGTTCAATGTCTGATGTCCAGCATTTCTCCTCCACTAATATGGTGCTTAAGGCCACCTCGCTCACTGGTGTGTCAGTGACTGCAATGAGAAGCTGACAGAGGGCTCACTTCTGTGTTGTAAACAGAAGAGACATCAATGTCATGCCTACAGTGCTTTTTGGAACTGTCAGTAGTTCATCATAACTTTAAAATCTCTGTTGCAATTGAGACACTGATGATGTCACTGACAATGGAACTTTCAGGGTCGGCCCACTTGTCTTGGTAAAATAAATCAAATAAAAATATGATTTGGGCACAAGATCATATTTCAGTGGTCAGACAAGGCTGACTGGGTAGCGCTGTCATGAATGCAGAGTCAGTCAAGGATCAGATATCTGAAGGGCAACATCATCACCTAATAAGAGACTCTTCCAGCAGCACTCAGCAGGCTGCAGAGGTTGGTTTGCTGATATGTGAAAGTGATGCAAAGCTGAACAGACTGACGGTCTTGTTTCTGCTGGGCAATTGTGCTGGTGTGAGCAGAATCATGGTTTATCTTTCTTAAGCAGAAAACCAAATGGGGTTTAAACAGAAGGGCTTAATTGAAAGTTTAAAACTAAAAATTCATTGGCATTGTAGGGTTTTATTTAACTCTAAAACCGATTAGTATTTTGCTCATAAAAGTTATAAACATTGTGAAAATGCATAGCACTTGCCTCACTGAGTTTAACAAACATAACACTTCTAGAAAATCTATGTAAATGCTTTCTGTACAGTTAGTATTGTCCCAAGGAAAAACTGCTAATCAATTATTTAAAACCCTGCATTGTCAGCTGTAATGGTCACGCCATTCTACCCGTCACTCTGCAGCCAGTGACAGGCATCGAGGTGTGCCTTGCACTCTTTGGTCTAAAGTTCACCCCATTCTCCTATACTGCACCCATGTCAGCATATTTCCTTATGGAATGGGGTGAGGTAAGGCACCAAAGACCCTAAGGCACACCATGGCACTTGTTGGTGTCTGTGGGGTAGGGTGCGATGAAATGGTGAGGTTATGGCCGATGACCCAAAGGCACACCCAATGCTGTCACTCTTGCAGGGTGGGCCTGGGGTTGGTATCAGTTCATTACTTCACTGCCAGTCCTTTGTGCATCTCTCTAACCCCTGCACTACCAATGCCAATTCCAGCAAGCCAACATTTACAAATGCTTGTTTCTCCCATTATTACATTTTTTTCATCTCCCCAGCCCACCCTCCCCAAGCACCTGTGCCACCTGCAGTGGTGCAGCATTAGCATTGTGTTTACGATCACGAGAGCAGTTATTCTTACTTGTGGTCAAGAAACCAGGACCAGGAAGGAGCAGTGCGGTGAAGAGCTTGTCATGTGACCACAACGTTTGTGCACTGAGAATCATGCTGACTCAGTCACACAGCTGGTGTCACATGACATGTGCGTTCACAGGGCATCAGATCACCGTCTGGAGTGGAGGCATTAATTTGGCTGCTACTGGCAACTGATCCTTCCCAAGAAGTGTTGCTAGTGAGTGCTATTCAGCCCATCAGAACATGTTGTGGTGGGGAGCCCTTTTAAGGGCTATTGATACAGAGTTTTAGGGACCCTCACCAGTGCAGCATACAGTAATATGTAGTTAAAAGCTGAGGCAGTATAGTGCAGTGGTCTAAGGCTCTGAGCTGCAAATCTGGTGATATCCAGCAGACCAGACTTGGCTTTGAATCCCACAGCTTCCACTTACATACTGTGTGACCCTGAGCAAGTAACCTAACCTCTTTGTGCTCCCAGGTCGCTCTTGTAAAAAGCTTTCAGCTTAGTGTGCTATACGTGGTTAAAACAACTAAATAAAAAATGCTCTTTAAGGACTTGAGATGAATAAATTTATGGACCTACTGTATCAGGGCAAGCAAGCATCAACTTCATTCTAAAAAGCCCTTTGCAAGGCTCAGGAGCTAACAAAAGTCACTTTAAGGACTAGAGACAAACAGCCAGGCAGGAGAAAAATCATAAAAAAATTCAGGATTAGGGTATGCTATAGCATCCATTTTCAGGGCTTGTGGGCTAGTGAGTCATTTAAAGAACATGCAGGCAGGAAGGAGAAAAATCATTATGAAAAATAAAAAGAACTTAAGTAAACTTCAGAATATCTTGCAAACTATGGATTCCTCTTTCACTGTTCAGGCAATAACTCACATTTTAATCACTACTGCTGCTTCAACTGCAACTACATCCATAAGTACCCAACATCTCCCTTGTTCCAGCATTAGTGTTGTCACAGCTGTCACAGGTTTGTTTGAATTAGTCTGTGCTTGATACAGACATTACTGCCTTTGCTTTAGAGTTACATCCTGTCCCACAAAAGACTGCCATTGTGTTAAGTTGTATCCATGATACTCCAGACATTACCTCTTGGGTTCCCAACCTGCCTGATGGGTTAGTGATGCACATGTGACCCACATAAAATTTGGCAGCATACCTTGGTCCCAGAAATCTCCTTTCTCCAGTTTCACCCTTGCATTTGATGAGGCTACAGCACTGCAGGAGGCCCATATATGGCTGAATAGGAGAAGGTAGACCAAAACCCACTGGACTCAGTAATTAGCAATTAATTGTTGGACAAATTGATCATGTAGCAACTGTTTTTTTGGATAGTTTTAAGGATTCATGAGAGAGAAAGGCAATTATTCTGTTCTGAAGCTAATTACCTGCCTGATCTGAAACTAATTATCTGGTACAGTGGCTGTTCTTTCTTAACAATACACATTACTCTAATTTCACACCATTTCTCTCTCTCTCTCTCTCTCTCTCTCTCTCTCTCTCTCTCTCTCTGCATGTTTGCTACAGTTAGATCAGACGAAGCACTATATTATGAGTAAAAATATATTCCACTTTGCCCTCTCCCATGTGGCAGCGGCTTGTGGGGTGGGGAATGGGCACTTGTCCCTGAATTTGTTAACTACTTGGGAGGCCCCTATTAGTGGCCAACCACAGCATCTAAACCATAAAAGACTAATACGAAGAATCTTTTTCAGGGTTCTTCCCTCAATTTTTATGGATTCAGGAGACAGGCTATGCTTCCTCCAGGGCCTGCTGCCTGGCTAATACACTCTGGGAGACTCAGCCACCATTTTGTCTGGCTATTACTCCTGCATGCTGCACACCATTTTGTGGAGGTGCACTCCACATTGCCTGCAAGCTATTCCTGCGGCCTCAGTTTCTTAAAACTTAAGATGTCTACTGCCTGTTTCAATCATAGAGACTATGTTTAAGGGGTTTATGACGCTTTTCTTCATGATCTTTTATCAGAGCTCCTCCAATGGCTCAGTCATGCTGACTGCCCCAGGGATTAATTGTATCTCAGGACAATGGGAAACTCTTATTAATCCCTGTTATTTCACAGGCAATCATACCCTTGGATACAGGGCTAATACTGTTCCCTTTTTATGTTGATTGCATGCATGCTTTCCAGAAGCAGGTTGTGGAGGCACGGCACTGTTATGGCCAATGCCCCACAGCCTCTAAAGGCTTGGCCCACTAGTTCAGCCAGCATGCTACCAACTTGTAAAAATCAGCCGCTGCAATCAGGGGCTGCCTTGTTATTGCAGCTTGTTATCTGCTGCAATGAGGATTGACCGTCATTGCAGTGTGGGATCTTCACACTGATATTGTTTGTGAACATGGCAGCAGTTTGCCGCCGTGTTCACAAACAATTTTCACCCCCACCATGTTTATTTGCCAACAGGGCCCCAATCCCCATCAGCTTCCGATGTCCCCATGTTTATGTTGCCGATGGGGAGCCCCTCCCCGTCTGCATTATGTACCCGCTTATATTCTCTTCCGATGGGGATGCCCAATCCCGCCAGCATAATGTCACCCCACCCTTTTTGTTATGTGCCAATGGGGTGCCCAATCTCATGTCAGCTACAGCTTGCCCCCAAAAGGAAGACTCTGGTGGTATGCTGGAGCCCACCCTAGGGTGCCACATGCCCCTGTAAACAAAAAATGGTCCTGATATGTCTTTTTACCTGTAAAAAGGAAACTGTCCCTAGCATGTCTCCTGCCACCCTCCCGCATGCCATGCCCACCACTGCGACACTGCCTCCCCACACCCCCAATTCTATACTTACCTCCGGAGCTCGATGCGCATGATCTTCAGTGGACTGGGAACATGTCTGCACTCTTCAAAGCCGACTGCTAACTGATGAAATGCCGTAAGCTGTATAATGGAATAAATGTTTTTTCCAACTTTAATGCATATTTCAGTCATTTTTGGAATTTTGGCACCAAATTTTCAACATGGGATTTGTGGGACCCTTCTCATGAATTCTGGAACTGTCATGGTGTTAATCGGCCCTGAAATGTGATTTTGTGGTCACTGTGCAGAATCACCTTTTGGGGCCAGTTAATAAAATGACAGTGCCAGTGTTCATGGTGGGCTCTCAAAAAGTCTATGTTGCAACTTTGGTGGAAAAAATCAAAAGAAGACTGTTTTACAAGCGTGCATTGTGCAGTTGCTATGCAAGCTCATAACGCCGAATTTGCAATATTTTCATGCCAGATTTTCAGCAATGGAACTTGTTCACAGCTCTGTGTGAACAGTACAGCTGTCATTGTTCATATCCTGGCCGAAATGTGTTTTCACACTTCCAGTGCAGAATAGCGTGGTTGCTGTGGGAAATTACTGTTTGGGACAGTTAAGAAAATGACAGTGACACTGTTCATGAGTAGAGTCGAAAATGCCTATATTGAAAATTTGGTGGCGTCTACTCCATAAATGACTGTGTTACGAGTGTGTGTTGTGCAGTTGTACTGCACACCTAACCTTGCAAATTTTTAATATTTTCACCCAGATTTTCAACATTGCCATTTTCCACACCTACTTATGAAGAGTACAGCTGTCATTTTTCCCATCCTGGCTGAAATGTGTTTTGCACTTCTGGCACAGAATAGAGTGGTTGCTGTGGGAAATCACTGTTCAGGACAGATTAAGAAAATGGCAGTGATACTGTTCATGAGTAGAGGTCCTAAAATGCCTATGTTGAATATTTGGTGATGATAGCCCATCAAATGACCTGTGTTACAAGTGTGCATTAGCACTTTCCACATACCCTTGTAACTTCACAGATTTGTAATATTGTCACACCAGATTTTCAACACTGGCATTTTTTCATACCTCCTTATGAGCAGTACAGCTGTCATTTTCACATCCTGACTGAAATGTGTTTTCACAGTTCTGGCGCAGAATAATGCGTCGCTGTAGGAAATCAGTGTTTGGGACAGATTAAGAAATGACAGTGGCACTATTCATGAGCAGAGGTTCTAAAATCCACATGTTGAAAATTTGGTGATGAAACTCCATAATATGACTGTGTTACAAGTGTATGTTGAAATGTTTCACGCACCCTTGTAACTTTGCAAATTTATAATATTGTCATGCCACATTTTCAACAGTGGCATTTTTTGCAACTCCTTATAAACCGTATCGATGTCATTTTTCACATCCTGGCTAAAATATGTTTTGCACTCCTGCCGAGAATAGCATGGTCACTGTCAGAAATCAGTGTTTGGGACAGATTAAGATCTAGGGAGTGAGAGGGGATTGACTGAGCTCAACTGAGCTCTGTCAGGACTGCTACAGATTTGTTTGTGGGCAGAAAAAGGCACCAGCATAAGAGCCCAGTACAAAATGGCAGTCTGCAGCACTGGGAGAAATAGAACGAGAGACAAGTGAGGGAGAGAGGTGAGCAAACTCACCTGAGCACTGTTAGGACTGGTGCAGTTTCTTTGTGGGCAGAAAAAGGCATCAATGCGAGCAGGGGCCCAGTATAAAGGCCAGCCTGCAGTGCTTGGAGAAACAGAGCGAGCGTATGAGAGAGGGAGACAGAGTGACCTCAGTGGAGCTCTGTCGACAGCTGCAGATTTCTGTGTGCGAGATAAGGTACCAGTGCAACCAGGAGCCCCGCACAAAGCGTAGCCTGCTGCACCAAGAGAAACAGAATGAGCGCGAGTGACAGAACGCTGAGTGAGCGAGCTTAACTGGACTCTTGTGACTGCTGCAGATTTCTTTGTGGTAGAAAAAGGCAGCATGCAGGCAGGAGCCCAGTATAAAAGGCCAGCTTGTAGTTCCAAGAGCCAGAATGAGTGAGTGAGAGGGCGCTGGAGTGAGCGAGCTCAATGGAGGTTGTGTTGGGACTGCTTCAGGTTTCTTTCCGCCAGAAAAAGCCACTCAGTGCAGGCAGGAGCCTAGTACAAAGGGCAGCCTTCAGCAGTGGGAGACACAGAACAAGCAAGTGAGGGAAGGGGGTGAGTGAGCTCAGGAGACTCTGTTGGGACTGCTGCAGATTTGTTTGTGGGCAGAAAGGGCAGCAATGCACACAGGGGCCCAGTACAAAGGCAGCCTGCAGTGGCGGGAAAATCAGAATGAGTGAGTGAGGGGAGTGGAGCAAGTCAACGGAGCTCTATATGTAACTGCTGCAAATTTCTTTGTGGGAAGAAGAAGGCAGCAACGGCAGGAGCCCAGTAAAAGGGCAGCCTGCAGTGCTGGCAGAAATGGAATAAGCAAGTGAGAGAAGGGATTGAGCGAGCTCAATGGAACTTTGTTGGGACTGCTGCAGATTTCTTTGTTGGCAGAAAAAGGCACCAACAGAGGCAGGAGTCCAGTATAAAAGGACAGCCTGCAGCACCATGAGAAACAGAATGAGTGAGTGAGTGAGACGGGGACCACAATCTCAACTGGGCTCTGTCAAGACTGCTGTGGATTTGTTTGTGGGCAGAAAAGGCCCCAATGCAAGAGCCCAGTACAAAAGGCAGCCTGCAGCACTGGAAGAAATAGAAGCGAGAGAGCAAGTGAGGTGGGGAGTGAGCAAATTCACCCTTGGCTGTCAGGACTGCTGCTTGATTTCTTTGTGGGCAGAAAGGTGTCAAGTAGGCAGGGCCCAGTATAAAGGCCAGCCTGCAGCGCTGTGGAGAAACAGCATGAGTGAGTGAAACAGGGGACTGAGTGAGCTCAACGGAGCTCTATCAGGACTGCTGCAGATTTCTCTGTGGGCAGAAAGGTGCCAGTGCAGGCAGGAGCCCCATACAAAAGGGCAGCTTGCAGCACCAGGAAAAACAGAATGAGCACGTGAGAGATGGAGACTGAGCGATCTCAATGGAGCTCTGTCAGGACAGCTGAATTTCTTTGTGGACAGACAAAGGTGCCAATGCAGCCAGGAGCCCTGTATACAAAAGCGTAGCCTGTGCGCCAAGAGAAACAGAATGAGTGAGTGACAGATCATTAGTGAGCGAACTCACTGGAGCTCCATTGTGACTTCTGCTGATTTCTTTTGTGGGCAGAAAAAGGCAGCAATACAGGCAGGAGCCCAGTACAAAAGGCCAGCTTGTAGTGCCAACAGAAACAGAAATGAGTGAGTGAGAGAGGGGAGGAGCGAGCTCAATGGAGCTGTGTCAGGACTGCTTCAGATTTCTTTTGTACAAAAGCCACCAATGCAGGCAGGAGCCCAGTACAAAGGGTAGCCTGCAGTGGCAAGAGACACAGAACAAGTGAGTGAGGAAGGGAGGGAGGAGTGAGCTCAATGGAGCTCTGTTAGGACTGCTGTAGATTTGTTTGTGGGCAGAAAAGAGCAGCAATGCACACAGGGGCCCAGAACAAAGGCAGCCTGCTGTGGGAGGAAAACCAGAATGAGTGAGTGAGAGAGGGGTGAATGAGCTCAATGGAGCTCTCTTGTAACTGCTGCAAATTTCTTTGTGGGAAGAAGAAGGCAGCACGCAGGCAGGAGCCCAGAGAAAGGGCAGCCTGCAGCGCTGGCAGAAACGGAATGAGTGAGTGAGAGAAGGGAGTGAGCTCAATGGAACTTTGTTGGGACTGCTGCAGATTTCTTTGTGGGCAGAAAAAGGCGCCAACAGAGGCAGGAGCCCAGTACAAAAGGCAGCCTGCAGTGGCGGAGAAACACAATGAGCGAGTGAGACAGGGGAATGAGCAAGCTCAATGGAGCTCTATCAGGACTGCTGTGGATTTCTTTGTGGGCAGAAAAAGATGTCAATGCAGGCAGGGGCTCAGTACAAAGGCCAGCCTGAAGCGCTGGGAGAAACAGTACAAGCAAGTGAGACAGGGGACTGAGTGAGCTCTAATGGAGCTCTATCAGGACTGCTGCAGATTTTTGTGGGCAGAAAAAGGTGCCAATGCAGGCAGGAGCCTTGTACAAAGCACAGTTTGCAGCGCCAGGACAAACAGAATGAGCGTATGAGAGATGGAGACTGAATGACCTCATCGGAGCTCTGTCAGGACAGCTGCAGATTTCTTTGTGGACAGACAAAGGTGCCAATGCAGCCAGGAGCCCCTGTACAAAAGCGTAGCCTGCAGCGCAAGAGAAACAGAATGAGCAAGTGACAGAGCATTAGTGATCGAGCTCAATGGAGCTCTTTTGTGTGCTGCAGATTTCTTTGTGGGCGAAAAAGGCGGTAATGAAGCATGAAGCCCTGTGCAAAAGGCCAGCTTGTAGTGCCGACAGAAACAGAATGAGTGAGTGAGAGGGAGGGAGGAGTGAGCTCAATGGAGCTGTGTTGGGACTGCTTCAGATTTCTTTGTGATGAAAAAGCTGCCAATGCAGGCAGGAGCCCAGTACAAAGCGGCAGACTTCAGCGGCGGGAGATACAGAATGAGTGAGTGAGTGAGTGAGAGAGGGAGAGTGAGTGAGCTCAACAGAGCTCTGTTGGGACGGCTGCAGATTTGTTTGTGGGCAGAAAAGGGCAGCAATGCAATAGGGACCCAGTACAAAGGCAGCTTGCAGTGGCAGAAAAACCAGAATGAGTGAGTGAGAGAGAGAGATGGAGGGAGTGAGTGAGCTCAATGGAGCTGTATTCTAACTGCTGCAAATTTCTTTGTGGGCAGAAGAAGGCGGCAATGCAGGCAGGAGACCAGTAGAAAGGGCAACCTGCAGCGCTGGCAGAAATGGAATGAGCGAGTGAGAGAAGGGGAGTGAGAGGCTCAACAGAACTTTGTTGGTACTGCTGCATATTTCTTTGTTGGCAGAAAAAGGCACCAACAGAGCCAGGAGCCGTACAAAAGGACAGCCAGCAGCGCCATGAGAAACAAAATGAGTGAGTGAGACAGGGGGACTGAGCGACCCCAATGGAGCTCTGTTGGGACAGCTGCAGATTTCTTTGTGGGCAGAAAAAGGTGCTAATGCAGGCAGGAGCCCAGTTCAAAAGGGCAGCCTGCAGCATTGGAAGAAACACAGTGAGCGAGTGAGACAGGTGGAGTGAGCGAACCCAAGCAGAGCTCTATCGTGACTGCTGTGGATTTCTTTGTTGGCAGAAAAAGGCGGCAATGCAAGCAGGAGCCCAGTACAAAGGTCAGCCTGCAACTCTGGCAGAAACGGAACGAGTGAGTTAGAGAGGGGAGAGTAGGCTCAACAGACCTGTGTCAGGACTGCTGCAGATTTCTTTGTGGGCAGAAAAAGCCACCAACAGAGGCAGGAGCACAGTACAAAGGGAGCCTGCAGCGTCAGGAGAAACAGAATGAGCGAGTGAGAGGGGAGTGAGCCACCTCAACAGAGCTCTGTCGGGGACAGCTGTGGATTTTAGTGGGCAGAAAAAGCTGCCAATGCAGGTAGGAGCCCAGTACAAAGAGCAGCCTGCAGCACCGGGAGAAACAGACTGAGCAAGTGACAGAGGGCCAGTGAGCTAGCTCAACAGACCAACGAATCAACATTCAGCATTGACAAATGCTTGTTTCTTGTTGTTTCTTCTATTAGATGAAGACAAAGAAGTGCATATCTTGCAGCACAGCATTGATGCCCTACAACCCAAGCCCTCAATGTCCAGTGTGCCTCCGCAAGGATGAGCAAGAAGGAGGACATCAGCCCCTCTCACAGATCTGGACAGCCAAGGGCCCAGCCCTCTGGATGGATGAACCTGGGCTCTTCTCATCCAGACACAGCAAGCAACTGTGACCATGATGGAGATCCAGCAGAATTTTATGCTGAAGGTGATGAAGAAACTGGAGTCACTGACAAAGTAATTTTCGCCTGTGTCACCACCCCAACACTGGCTCCAGGGCCAATCCTCCCACAACCGGAACCTCAGGAGGAACCCTCACCCTCTTTCAGGGAACAAGGATACAGGAAATCCTGATGATGCTGAGGATGTAGATTTGGGGACAAAGACATGGACACCACCCCAAGTCCCTTCTCTAACTTCAAAACTTTGCTCATTCAACCTCGTCCCGGCTAATAAGGGTCATAAAGACCACAATGGGGTTCGACATTGAAATACCCAAACCAGAATCAAAGCTGGATCCTATGATTCAGCAGAGTCAGAAGGATAAGGAACCTTCCCCAGCTGCCCTGCTATCAACGAAATTATTTCAAGAGTGGGAAGTGACCGAGCCAGGCCAGTCATCAGAGAAAAGAAATTTGGATAGGGTGTATCCAGTACAGGAAGAAAAAGTCAAACTATGGTGCACTGCACCAAGCATAGACCTCAAATAGCAGCACTGAGTAAGAAGACAGTACTGCTATGTGGCACCATTCCTTCAAAGATCCCGCTGACAAGAAGGTAGAGGAAATGCTTAAGAAACTTTTCGAACATTCAGGCATGACAGCTAAGGCAGCAGTAACAGCGGTCTATGCTTCCCAGGGCACTGATCCGCTGGTTAGAGGAACTCATGGAGAAATTTGACCCCAAGTCCAGGGAGGTGAACTCCTGGAATGTACTCTGGACACAGCAAAGTATCTAGGTGACATGGCCATGAACTGTCTAAAGCTGGAAGCTAGGGCCCTGCCCTGACAAACAGAGCCAGACAGGCTGTATGGCTAAAACCTGGGAAGCGGATAATGAGTCAAAGGCACTTCTGCAGAGCCTCCACCTGAAAGGGGACAATGGCTTTGAGGAAGGGCTCAATGAATTCCTCAAGCAAAAAAGGAAGGAAAAGACCTAGCCAAGGACAAGCAGAGAACCACCTACTTGCCTTCCGCTCACCGTAGATTTTGAGGGCATGCCAGATTCCAACAGATCAGGAAACAGAGTTATGCAAATAATTCATTTTGAGGGAGAGATCAGAACAACTCCTGGGGCCTTTCTCAGAGCAGCTGCTCCACCTACAGAGGAAAGGTTCGTGATTCACTAGCAGAGGAAGGAGAGGAAGACAGAAACAATTCTGACTGGACTGCCCTACAGCCAAAACCCCAATTGCCCTAACCCCTGTGGGACAATGGGTAATGCTTTACCAGCAACGTTGGATGCAAATGACCTCCAACAAGTGGGTTCTGGAGATCGTGTCCCGGCTTATGCTATAGAGTTTTCAAACAAGCCTGCAGAGACAGGTTGATTCTGTCCACCATCTCCAAAAGAAGGAGTCGGCTCAATGGGTGCAGGAGATTTTCTGGGATCTGCTACACAACAATGCTATACAACTAGTGCCAGTCACCGAGCAAGGTGCAGAGGTATACTCCATTTCCTTCCTCGTTCTGAAGAAAATGGACATCTTCAACCTATACTCAACCTAAATTTCCTAAACATGTTTGTCTCACTCCTCAGTTCAAGATGGAGACCCTCAGGTCAACACTGAAGAGCATACAGGTAGGAGACTACCTCACCTCAGTGGATCTGAAGGATGCTTACACTCATATCCCAATCAGGCCCAGCCACCAGCATTTCCTCAGGTTCCACATACTGGGCCAGCATTTCCAGTACCAGACACTGTCCTCCGGACTCATGTCAGCACCATGGTGTTCACCAAGGTTCTCAGTCATCTTAGCAGCCCTGCTAAGGAGCAGGAGTGGACATTATCCTGTATATGGATGACTGGCTGAAATGATCACGCACCAGTGTCCAGTCACAGAGAGACACAGACCTGGTTTTCTCTATGCTGTCACAGCACGGTTTGGTGGTCAACCTGGACAAGAGTTCCCAAGCATTCATCCTAACGCATAGAACATCTCAGAGCAGAAATCGACACAGCCCTAGGAATGGCAAGGCCATCCAATAAATGCATAGAATCAGTTATCACGATGGTTCAATCACTGCAGTCCTTGCCCAACCAACCATGGGCCTAGCGGCACAGGCCCCTTGGCTGCATGGCATCTTGCCTCAACTTTGTACCCTGGGCAAGATGGAACATGTGCCGTTGCAAAACTGTGTGCTACAACAGGAATCTATTGGAGGATGACATCAACAAGGTTCTCTTCCTGCCCGACACTGTCAGAAGCTTCTTGAATTGGTGGATGCACTGCCCACATCTATCAAGGGCTGCCCTCTGGAACTATCCTTCGAGGTGACAGTGGAGACAGACACGAGCCTCACAGGTTGCAGAACATGCATGGACAACTCCACTGCCCAAGGCTGGTGGTCACCAACAAAAGCCAAATTGGCCACCAACATCCTGGAAAATAGGGCAGTCTTCCATGCCTTGAGAGTCTTCAGGAATGACATCACTGGTTGATCAGTATTAGTGAAGTCCGACAACAGAATCACGGTGGTGTACATAGCCAAACAAGGTGGAACACACAGCCATGCCATGTTCAGGGAAGCAGCCATGGTGCTGAACTGGGCCCAGTCCTATCTCATGCACATTCACACCGCCCACCTGGCCAGAAAGCTTAACATCAGAGTGGACTGGCTCAGCAGACAACAGGTACACTCAGGAGAGTGTCAGCTGCACCAGACCTATTCACCATGATACAACAGAGGTGGGGCCAGATTCCCATAGATCTGATAGCTTCCAGGTCAAACACACAGGTCAGGGCATATTTCTCCAGGTACAAGGAAAAACAGGCCATGGGAATAGATAACCTGTCCCAAGCATGGGATCACTCCTACGTATTCCCTCCAATCCCACTAATCCCACAGGTGCTAGCAAAGATCTGCCTGTCCCAGATACAGATCATCCTCATAGCACCATACTGGCTGTAGGGGCCTGGTTCACCTCAGCAGTAGCCATGTCAATCAACAGCTGGACCATTCCATTCAGGAGGGACATGCTGATCCAGTGGCCAATGATACACCCAGACCCTGGCACCCTAAAGCTGTGGCCTGGCTCCTGAAAGGCAGAGACTGCTGACTGCCGGTTACCATGACTCAGTCATAGCAACCATCCTACAATCCAGGAAGCCATCCACCACCTCTACTTATAGTAGACAGTGAAACATCTTTACAAATTGGTGCAAGTTGGCACAGTCTGACCCCATGCAGGTAGACATGCCTGTCATTTTGCTTGTACCTACAACAGGGCCTAGATAAGGGACTGTCCACTTCCTCACTCAGAGTGCAGTTGTCAGCTATAGGAGTGGCAAGAGGAAAAGTCGTCATTCATAGCCTGGGCCCATCTGAATGCTGTCAGATTCCTTAGGGCAATAGAGATCATTTGCCCTCAAGTCCGCACAACTGTAGTCTGCAGGGATCTAACCTGTTTCTAGATTCCCTAGGAAATAGCCCATTTGAACCTATACATCTAGCATCAATTTTTGGTGGGCCTCAAGACAGATTTCTAGTGGCAGTGTGCTTAGGCTCGAAGAATTAGCGAATTAGGGACCCTATCCTGTAAAGAACCATACACCATTTTCACTGACCATGGGGTGTTTACGAGAATGGTGCTGGCATTTGACCCTAGGTCATGTTTGCATTCCACAGGGACCAGCTGCTGAACTACCCACCTTTTGCACAAATTCAAGATGGGAGCTAAGGTCACATCACTCCCTAGATGTGGGTAGTACAGTTTCAAAATACATCACATGAATGCAGCTCAACTCCAGATTGGAAAGACTATTCATAATATCCCAAGGCCACAAATAAGGCATGGCAGTGTCCAGAGCTATCGCCTCTTGGCTAAAGAGGACAATACAAGAGGCATACAAAGGAAAGGACTTACCCCAGCAGGGATCAAGGCCCACTCTAAAGGCGGTGGCTACTTCTTGGGAAGAATGAGCCAATGTTTCCATGGAGGATATCTGCAGAGTGTTAGCTTGGTCCACTGTCCATACATTCGCAAAATATTACAGACTGGACACACTGTACAAACAAAGAATGGACTTGCCAGACAAATTTTGTCCACGGCAGCCAAAAGCCAGTGGGCTCCTGCTCGCCCTGTCCCACCCTGAAAGAATGGTATAACTGCTTATTAAAGTTACCCAAGAGGTAATGTCTGGAGTGTCATGGATACAGCTTAACACAATGGGTGTTTACTTACCTGGTAAAGGTGATTGTGTTAGTTGTATCCATGACATTCCACTGCACCTCCTTCAGGGCGATCACGGCAGGTATACTTCACACTGGCTGGTGTGGGAGTATTTATGACTCTGAATAATGGAATTTTGAGGTATTAAGGACCATGAAACAAATAAGTCTGAATTAACAGCTTTATGTCGGCCACACTAGGTGACCAAAACTAGAATTGTATCAATAGGAAATAAACTGAGGATATGGTCAAAATTCAAAGTTGTGTTTTTGCACAGTCTGTAATGTTAACTGTGGGGTTAAAGGAAGAGGTTGTTTTGGCCAGAGACATTATTCCCTTTCAGCTATGGAAGAATCGAAACTGGAGAAAGGGATTCGTGGGACCAAGGTATGCTGCAAATTTGATCTGGGTCACATATGCATCACTAGCCTATCAGGCAGGTTGGGAACCCAGAAGTAATGTCTGGAGTGTCAAGGATACAGCTAACACAATCTTCTTTACCAGGTGAGTAAACACCCAACTGGTGCTGGCCCCAGCTGACTGAGCCCCCTCCCTCAACTGTGGGAACATTTGACACTAAGCAGAGGGTCCAGCACCAACTCCATGCCCATTGCCACCACTGCTGGATGATGAACACATCTTTGTCCCCACACCTCTGCAACCACAAGATCCATTTCTGTCATCACCCAGCAGTGTGCAAACAAGTATCCCAGAACATCAAAAATCAATAAGCTAAGAATTATACTGCAGGAAAACACTGCAAACATCATCAGAGATGTCACAAAAACTTTCACAAATAAGAAATACCACAAAGTGCTTTGAAATATAGCTTTTGATTTACAAAAGTAAGTTGCAAAGAGCTGCAGATCTTTCTTCTTCAGCACCTGCTGTTTAACTGCCCAGAGAAGGAGGAGCAGTCACTTGGAGAGAGAGAGAGACAGAGAGAGAGGCTTGCTATGCAACTCACACTTTCACCCATAGACTCCTGCCTAATCAAACAAATTTCTGGCAGAGCCACTACGGCTGCAAATGCCATTAACTTGATAAGGGTGTTTCATGGGCTTAAAGATAAACAGGAAATGCATTTAGTGAGGCCTACAATACTGCTCCATGATGACTTGCAAACAAGCTGGGCAGCCTGGGAGTGGATCATAAGGTGGCAAACTGGGTTAGGAACTGGTTGAATGATAGAAGATGGAGAGTCATGGTAAATGGTGCTCAGTCAAAGGAAAAGAGTGTGATCAGCAGGGTGCCACAGGATCAGTCCTGGGTCCAGTCCTATTTTATGTCTTCACAATGAAATTACAGAGGGGCTGGAGGGAAAAGTGTGCCTGTTTGTGAATGACACTAAGATCTGTAACAGGATGGACACTCTGGAAAGAGTGGACAAAATGAGGAGGGACCTAGGAAAACTAGAGAAATGGTCCAAAATATTGCAGTTGAGATTTGATAAAAAATGCAAAACCATGCATCTGGGTTGCAGGAACCCAGGGAAGGATTACTGGCGAGGGAGAGGGGCTGATGGTCCTCAAAATGGAAAGGGATTTTGTGGTCATCATATTGGATGACCTAAAGTGGATAAACAATGTACCAAAGCTGTAAGAAGAGCTAGTGGAATGTTGTGGTGCACAGAGAGAGGGGTCAATGTCAACTCGCTCCGGTCAACTCGCTCCACGCCAACTCGCCCCAACAACCCGCCCCGCATCAATTGCGTTCTTGCACTATAACGCCCTTGTGTTTCGCTCCCAGCTGCCACCCGTGGATGAACAATTTAATTTTTCGACGAAATTTAAAACGATCTTGACTCTGTGGTATTTGCCTCCCTACTATACGCCTTGCAGTTTTCACTCCCAGCTGCCTCCGTGGCAGAACAATTGAATTTTATGTAAATTTAAAATGATCTTATATCTTTGTTATTTTCTTCCTGTTATATACTCTCCTTGTATTTTACAGTTAAAGATTGGGTCTGTATTTAGTGACAGCTTTAATTTTCAGCTGACAGCTGACAGCAAACTTTTCAGACTTGGTATCACAGCCATTGCTTTAGATCGTTGATAGTTTATCTTAGTGTAGGTTTGTGTGGTGACAAGTAAACTATAAATAATTAATCTGACAGTGTAAATCTGTGTTGGTTTCTTTTCAAGTACATTTAATTTGCGATAGCTCAGTGAACATCTTGCTCCTGTGTTCTTTGCCTCCATTTCGGTTCTGTAACCATGGTTGCTGTTAATTACTGCTATCAGTCACTGTCAATTTGTAATCAAGTGTATTTAAAACAATGGTTTCAGAAGAGAACTCAGTGCTAACACTTGAAAATGGAAGGAGGTTCATCTTGTCAGAACGCAACAAGCAGAAGCTTGTAGATGGACAGAATTATATTTACACACACCACAAACGTGGGCAGAATGGGAAATCTGTTTGGCAGTTTATTTGAGTATTTATTCAGCAAATCTTTTTTCAGTATTCAGCCTTGGTAAATCCGTACCCTCCTCAGATATCGGAGCGAGTTTAAATCGGGAGCAAGTTTAAATCGGGAGCTAATTGACAGCGGGTGAGTTGTCGGAGCCTATTGTCGGGAGCGAGTTGTCACAGCGAGTTGTTGGGGAGGAATTGACGCGCCCCAGAGAGAGGTATTGCCAGCAGAAGGAAGGAGGTGGTGATGTCTCTGTGTAGATCACTGGTGAGGTCTCATTTGGAATATGGTGTCCAGTTCTGGAAGCCACATTTCCATCATGCAACTTTAAATCACAAATGGGTTAAATGGTTCTATATTAGATTTTTGTCCTTTCATCTACTGCTCCCACTGGTTAGCCTTATGGATCAATCAGAACCTATCTTGGCTAGCAGGATGATTCACCTACACAAGCTGCTTCTCATTCTACAGCATTGTCTTTTAAAATGTTAACTTTGTTGAAAATATGGCATAATCTTTCCATCCATGTTATTGCCAGACATACTGTAGCTAGCATGGCTTGTGGAAGGGTGAACATGGTCAGGACCCCTTAGCAATTGAGATGCACATGCAGCAAATAAGTCCAGATATGCTAACTTACCCTACAACTGTTAAGTGTCACAGTCTGCATAATACAGAAGACTTACAGTGATGAATCTTCATATGGTTTGGCTGGTTTGGGTTCTGATGTAACTGCACAACTGCTTGCTGTTGCTTTTGTCTGCAACATGGAGCACATCTATTTAAAAACAAATATGTGATTGCTCCTCAACAATGCTGTAACCTCCACCTTTCCCCACTGTATGGCAAGGGACACATAGTTCATCTCAGCAGCAGTTATTGCTGCCTGCACTCTAAATAGAAACTGTGGCACTTTGCCTAAAACCCTGCTCCACCCATTCTGACCAACATGTTATGGACTTTTGATTCAATTGTTTGTGTCATGAATAGAAGACAGTGTTCTGCAGTGTGTGTGTGTGTGTGTGTGTTGTGTATATGGATTTTGATTCAATTGTTTGTGTCTTGTGTAGATGACAGTGCTTGTAGACAAATCTAATCATTCTGCAGCTGTGTTCTGCTGTGTGTGTGTGTGTGTGTGTGTGTGTGTAGAAGGCAATGCTTGACTGCTTGTAGACAAATCAAATCATTTTGCAGCTGTGGTCATCCATTACTAAGTAGGCTTTGTGATTATTTTTGTTAATGTGATCCAGTCCTTACTTAGTATTTATTTACTTTATTGATGTCTCCAATGGAAGAACTCAAAATGTGCAAGATAATTTATTTTAGCAAATTCAGAGAAATCACAGAGGCACCAGACTTTGACATTTGGTGGAGTTTTCCTTTAACTTCTCTCAAGCCAGAGGCAAGCAGCATAACACACTATGGAGGAGGTTTCAATTTGCCAAAATGATATTTAAAGAGATTCTTGCTAATGGCATAATCTTCCCATCAGTGTTAGTGCTAGACATACTGTAGCTAGTTTGGCTTGAGGAAGGTGAATGTGGTCAGGACCCTTAGCAATTGAGATGCATATGCAGCAAATAAGTCAAGGTGGGCTAACTCATCCTAAAACTGTTGAGTATTAAGGTCTGCATAATACATGGCTTGCAGTGATGAATCTTCATATGGTTTGGCTGGTTTGGTTCTACTGTTTATAATTCAGGGATGAAGAGCTAAGGAAACATTTTTCAATGACTGCCAAATGAGGTACAGTGGCAGATGTTTTGCAAAGGTATAACAGAAATAATGTCAACCAGGTATTGTTCCCCAGGAATTGAATCACATATTCATAGAGATGGATTACATTTAGGCACCTGATTGTCCCTTGTGAATCACTGCTGCTCTCTGTCACTGAAATCACTGTTAGACATGTAGCTGACTGAAAACTTGGTGATTCTAGATTTTACACTGAACCTGTATTTATTAATGTTTTATATATATATCTATATATATATATATATATATATAGATATATATATATATCTATATATATATATATATATATATATATATAGAGAGAGAGAGAGTGCCTAGTTATGGATTATCCCAATATCTGATTTCAGCATTTTAGTGGAAACCTTGCACTGTGATTTTCTTATTCTGAATTTTTGCAGTATGTTGTCTGTATTTATATTAATTCTGTTGCCATTCCTGGTAATGTACAGGGGACTGAGTTGTGACTGGATTTGAATAAGGAACATGAATATTCATTACATTGCTTTGCTATTCCACTGGATTTTTGCTGTTTCCTTTTAATATTAGTATACTTATTTGTTTGTTTAGGCTACTGATGTAACTGCACAATTGCTTGCTGTTGCTTTTGTCTGCATGTGTTGCATTTGAGTTCCACTTTCTTTTGGCAATGGTTACTTTTGTGTTTATGTTTTTTAAAAATATTTCATATTCTGACCATGTGTTTATGTCATGGCTTTGTTTTCAGATATGTTATTGCATGTTTAGCTTTTTGTTGCTTGTTGTTGATATTGAGTCACTTTCTTCACATCCTCATTTAGCCATCTTGGTTGTCATCATTTGTTATTATAATCCTTGATCCTTTTAATGTAAACTATTGCAATGATAATATGTTGCCCTAAGCAAGTAAGATCAACCAGCATGGTTATCAAGCAATGAATTGACACCTCTGTATTAGTGGGGAAGGGGATATGGGAAAACAAGTTTCTCAGTTTGTAAATGGTTGTAAACTAAGCACTGAAACTTAGCACAGAAAGATCACTATAGTGGAGGTTTCAGCTTGCAAATAAAGGCAGTACTGGGGATAGCTCGATTAAAGGAAAAGAACATGATAAATGTGTGTGTGTGTGTGTGTGTGTGTGTGTGTGTGTGTTGATTCAATTAGGTGTGTCTTGTGTGAAGACAGTGCTTATTTATTATTACATTTTGGTGACCGGCAAGCCTAATGGGCCCCAGACGTCCCTTTTTCAGGGGCAACCTCGGATTTACATGGAACACAAAGTGAAATAGTGAGAATGAGTTACATGGATTACAGGCAAGATATGGTATGGTTCAGCATAGTGAAGCAGTAAGCACAAGTTACACGTTATTACCAGTGACATACAGTCATGATACACCAAAAATAAGTAGGGAGCTGCAGAGTTGATAAATAGTACTGGGCCAACCAGGGTCAGGAGAGGTCCAGGGAGCATTAAATCTGAGGGGTGGTCTCAGGGTTGTTGCAGTGTCAGGTACTGGCTTTCACCATGAGGTTCTTGAGCCTGGTGTAGAAACTTGATACAGGGTGCTTCGTGCACATCAGGAGGGAGTGTGTTCCACATGGTGGGAGCAGTGTGGGTGAATGACTTGCTGCCCGCCTTGGTCCTTACTCTGGGGACTTGTAGAAGAGTTCATCCTACAGTGTGGAGGGGCTGGGGATTGACTTTAAATGATGAGCCCAGAGAGACTGGGGAGGAACCGGCTGATTAGTCCAGAGAGACGATGGGGAGCCGGCTGATTAACTTGTAGGCTTGGTATAGCAAAGGGTACTTACTGGAGGTGGGCATCCAGTAAGGGCCAGTTGAGTAGGTACTGGGTGTCACAGTGCTTGTAGACAAATCTAATTATTTTGCTGCTGTGTTCTGTTTTTGTGTGTGTGTGAGTGTTTGTGTACTTTTTGATTCAATTGCTTGTCTTGTGTAGAAGACAGTGCTTGTAGACAAATCTAATCATTTTGCAGCTGTGTTCTGGTGCATATGTGTGTGTGTGTATGTGTGTGTGTATGTATGGACTTTGATTCAGTTGCTTGTGTCTTGTGTAGAAGACAGTGCTTGTAGACAAATCTAATCATTTTGCAACTGTGTTCTGGTGTGTATGGACTTTTGATTCAATTGCTCATGTCTTGTGTAGAAGACAGTGCTTGACTGCTTGTAGACAAATCTCATCATTTTACAGCTGTGGTCATCCATGGGCTAAGCTGGCTTTATGACTGTGGTTATGTGATATCCTTAGTATTTGGTTACTTTATTGGTGTCTCCTATGGAGGGACTCAAAATGTGCAGGATAGTTTTCTAGCAAATTCTGGCAAATGTAGAGGCACCAGACTTGGACTTCAGGTGGAGTTTTCCTTTAACTTCTCTCAAGCCAGAAGAAAGCCCCATAAAGCAGTATGGAGGAGGTTTCAAATTTCCAAAAGGCAGTATGGGGAGGGCTCATCTTAAGCACTGAAACTTAAACAAAGGAAAGGCTCATAAACACTATGGAGGAGGTTTCAACTGCAAAAAGGCAGCACTGGGGAGGACTCAATTAACTTCTCAAGACAGAGGAAAATAGTGCTTTCAGCTGCCACACACACACACACACACACACACACACATACACACACACACACACACATACACAGGCAGCCTTGCAATGAGACTTCAGTGGAAGACACTATTTTAACACTCTACTATATTGTTATGAAGGTAATTATGCAGGTGGACTATTTCTCAAAACAATACATCTGCAGGGCTATGTCCATTGCAGCCATAAAACGATGAGGTGACAGCATTGCTTGCAGAATTTGTTTGTGTGTTCCGTAGAAAATGTTAGTGAACAGCGGTCTTTTAGAACTTACCACAGAATTTGTGATGAAATTACAATAAATTGCAGTTTTGAATTATACCACATCAAATTTTACTTTGAACAAGATGGACAGTATTACTAAAGAACGAGACAGGAATGGTTACAAACACTGCTTTGCTAATTCAATTCCTGCCTAAATGAATGAAATCACATGACTAAATTCCTTTCGAACACATTTTCTGCAGATTACACCCCTGAATGGCATTTTTTCTGTAATAAATATTTTCCACAGTTCTTTACATATTTTCCTCAGTACACTTAATTATTCTGCAAATCAGGTGAAAATTGCATGGAAAGTGCAAATCTCTGGCAAAATTCCACTGAAATCATGGAATTCCACAAATTTTTCATGGAAGTGGAATCCACAATTTTCACCCAGCCCTAACACTGAGCAGCCTTAACATATACAAACTGAAGAATAGAAGGAAGAGGAGAGAAATGACAGATACTGTCAAGCTTATAAAGGATTCAGCAGAGTGAACTGCTTATTTAATCTGCAAAACAGTAAATTGACTGGGAGCATATGCTTGAGATAGAAGGGAATTGAAAAAAACATTAGAAGGTACTATTTAATGGGCAGGGTGGTAGGTGAGTGGGACAAACTTTGAGACAAGGTTGTGGAGACAGACAATATCAGGTTTCAAGAGAAACTGGGTTGTAGTTAAAGAAGTTGTCAGATGGAATAGTGAGGACAGGAGAAGGAGGATCAGGGAAGGAATTAATATTAGTACGAAGAAGTCATTTATTATTAGATCATAAAATAAATCATTACAAATAAACATAAGAACAAAACATCACACTTTCAGTAGTGTATTAGAAATCGTAATTAACATTAGTAGGATTCTGGGCATAAAATCTTGGGACAAACTAGGGGACTGATAAGATCTTTGTCTGTCTATCAACTTTCTACATTTCCATGATTAGGGTTGTGGAAGGGTGGCCATGGGACTATGCCTAGCCACACAGGAGGAACAGCGGTGTTTCAGTTTTATTTTTATCCTCCATGAATACCATTGACTAGGAAAACTACTGGGTTCTAATGTTAGAGTTCCAGTTTGAAGCAATCATTTCAAGTGTTCCCATGCTCTTTTTCAATATAAAACATATTGCCATGTTCAGGATAAGGCCTACTTTTGGGCCATATGATTATTTCATAATGCTTAAAATATTCATAACTGGTGCAGGCACGAGGTCACATCAATGTGGGCCCCCTCCCACCTTACTGAGACACACACATTCTTTGGTCCTTGGGAGGGTGAAGAGGTATTGGGCATATGAAACTGCCTGTTTAGGATGTCTGCTTTTTTTGTCCTCTTCCACAGTCTTCCCTCCACCCTTTAATTTTTACTATCCATCCCCTTCCACTTCTCACTTATGTATCTCAAAAAATATTTATTCCCCTAGTGAGCCATTAGGTGAGTCTTTCCTCTGTCTGCAACTTTGCTCTGCTCACTGTCTTGCCTGCTGCATCCTGCTTCACTAGGTATATCTTCCTATCCCTCCCTCTGTATCTCTTTACACCTCATGAATGCCACCTCTATTTTCCTTCACCACCCTTGCCACTTCCTTAGAAAACCATAACAGTGTTTTTCCTTCTGCTTTTACTACTTCCTTTACACAGCGGTTGGCTGCTTTAACTGTACCTTCCTTACATTCTCCACTGTACCTCAACCTCTTTCTGGCAATTCTCCTCTTCAAGGCAGTTTCTGAGGCTGACCCCATTTCTTAAAATCTACCCTACTGAAGTCCAGGATCCTTGTTCTCATGTGGCTAGCCTCTGTTCCTGTCTTAATGTTCAACGAACTGTATGGTGATCCTCGGTACCCAGGGACTGCCCACTGTGATGTCTGTAACACTATTCCTGTTTGTAAGCAGGGTTCAGCACTTGCCCTGTCTGTGGTGGGTGCTTTGATTAGCTGCCAGAGAAAAGTAGGGTTACTTTCTGTTTGTGATCAGTGTACTGTGATGGAATTTAGGGCATTTTCTGGTATGAACATTATTTGTATCTCTTCCTTCAAACTCTTTGTATGCGTGTTGGGAGCTAATTGGGAAAAATTCAGTCAGCTACATGGACGATGTCCAGGTAACACATATGTGAAGTCATGTTCGTTTGGTTGTGAAAATGTAATTCTTATGAAATGTTTGGCAACCTATAACTCAGCTTCTTTAAATCTCCAGTCTGAAACTTTGTAGTAGGTACTGTATGTACATGCACATGGCAAGGATCTGCACACCAGCTAACTGTGTTAAAATCTGGATTGGTTATTTTAAAAGCAGATGAAAATAAATGAAATTTTAATTGTGGCAGAATTTCACAGAAGCTTCACAAAATTCTACAACATTTCATGGACTTGGATTAGTAATTCTATCTGAATTTTTCATCTGAATTGTACATTCCACACCACTTCTGTAGGCAGTACAAGCCTTTGAGGAAAGGCTTGACAAATTTCTGCTTAACAAGGAATCACTGGGTGCCCTGGGTAATGGTGTGAATGAGGAATCTATAAGTTTGTATGTGTTTATGCAGCATACTTGTTTCAGCCCAACTTATTAGAGGAGGTCATGATTGACCCAGAGTCCCTTCTAACCTCAGATTACTGTGTTACTATGTTCCTAACTAAACTGCACCCTGACAATAGTAGTGACATTCACGATCATTGTGCAGCAACTGCACATTGCTACTTTAAATATGGGTTGCTAAGTAAACCCACTGTGTCCCATCTCCTTACCTGTTGAAACAATTGGGTTACCCTCCAAGACTGGAATTGCCCTTCTTTCAAAGGAACAATAAGATCTCCACTTACAATGCTGTGAACAAGAGAACCTTATTGGCATAGAAAAGCATAGTGTGCTTCCAAGCCAATAACCTGAATTCATGAAGGTGTGGGAAGCAGTATCTGTAATGGCTAAGAGCACTGAGCTGCAGACCTGGACAACTGGGCGTGAATTCCACAGCCACCACTTGCATACTGAGTGACCATGAGCAAGTCACTTCACTTCCCTGTGCTCTCAGGATGCAGCTGGAAACAAGTCTTAGCTTAGTATGTCTTTTCTGGCATTGTAAAATAAAACAAATCAAAAATGAATGGCAGCTCTGTGGAGCCAAGTGATAGGGACTGCACAGTATGCTGGTGACCTGGGTTCATTCCTGGGCCCACAACAGCAGGAGCTGAGGCCAGTGGAGAGGGTTAGAAGCATCCATCGGATGATCCCTTCTGGGGGAGTAGGTTACACCATTTTAATAGTGGCTCCTGGTGGCCCATTGTAGTGACACATTTGTAACATGGGTGACCACATTCCACAGTGCATTCTCCCAGGACACCACATGTGTGCAGCCGCAATGGATGGGGGTTGAGGAGAAAAGGTAAAATTGTCTGCTTGGCTGACCAGGTCCCTTGTGCACACAGCATGGGTGAGTGCCTTCTAAACTGATCCTCACCATGTGCCTTGTCTAGTGTGAATCCCAAGTCTCTCCTCCTGTGGACTTCAGGAAGGGCCCCCTGGCAAAGGGATACGCAGGTTGCCCAGGGCATGGCACATTGTAGACAGTGATAATGACCAAGATGGATGGCTTGGTGGGTGATTGGGGTCCATAGATGACCCAAAGAAATAGCTGGTCAGGGGTGCATGGGGAACATAAAGAAATAAAGCAAAAACAAATAAAACAATCTTGGGGTGCACAGAGTGGGTGAGGGGCAAGGCTGGGGACATTGCTAACACTGACAGTGCTTTTCAGCTGAGGAGGGATGGTGCTGCAACCAGCATTACAGTATTCCCCTGTGGCTGGCCAGGAGCTTGTCCCCAACCAGAGTTAGCTGCAATGCCCAAGGCCATCAGGATGGTAGGCAGTGCCATCATGTGGGTGGAAGGTGATGAGAGGAACAAACCTGGGAGAAGTTCATGCTTCCATTGTAATGAGGGCCAGCAGCTACTTGCCACCCCACACAATGGACTCCTCTCGAGAGACAGTGGAGATAATTGAGGAGGATGCTGGTGTGGCTGCCATGAGTACATCCCCAGCCCCAAGAACTGGGCAGATGGCAGCAGTGGACAAAAATCTCTCTGAGAAAATATTCTATGAACAGTGATGGAGCTTTCCTGCTGTTTTCTGTAGTCATTAGACTACCTGCCACATATAGTAGCTATCACTTTGCTAGGAATGATTGCTGATTGCATGAGGACAGGTGAAGTTTATGAAAGTTCCTCTCTACCTGACGGTTCCTAGAAGAGTTTTTGAGAGAGTATGTTAGCTCTTTATAAGGTGGCAAGGTTTATACTTTCACACCCCAAAAGCTCTCATCAATCTATTTTGAAAATGTGACCCCAAATATGTTAGCAGTACTGAGCTGCTGTTTGGTCTAAAACCACATCCCATGAGAAGAGTATATGTCACCACCCACAAATACAGATTAACAACCAACCAGATTATCAGGGACAGTTTACCAAGTAAAATCATGTTCATACATAGACTTGCTCCACTGACATCACCATCTTTCCCTTTATTTTGAATCGCAGTGGGCTAGCTGGGAAAGTACATTTCCACTTCTTCGTCACTGACCATGACATTTAGAAGAGTGACCCCACATGTACTTGTTAGCATCTAAATAAAAGAGGGGAAAATAGAGCCGTTTGCCTATCAGACCTCCAAGATCATTACAGCCAGTCACTTCTCTTCTTGGACACTTCATACAGCAGCAGACTTGAAAGATGACTTACATGAAACTGGCTTTGCAGTCTTCTGTCTTGCTACCTTTTGCTCAGAAGGGCTTTGTTTATATAAGTATAAAACCCTGAAAAGTATTTAATGTGACTTTGATGCTGCAGATAATTAGCATACAGTATATGCAAAGAGAGAGAGAGCAGAGTCTACATACTTATTTCCACATTTCATTTCTTAGACTGTTTACCCAGGCTGATGCAAATGAGAAGCAACATCCTGTGTAGAGACAGAGTCTTCTGTTCCCCTTATGATCCATTCACTTGCATCTGGATCTCTGTGTCTTAGATAGTCTGCTGGTGATGTTTTTACAATGTCATATCACTTTATGACACCTTAACGTGCTGTATTATGCCATCGTATTCATTGTTTAGAGTTCTGAACTGAAAATAAAGAGGCCAGATTGAAATCTATGCACTGCCCACTCCATGACCCTTACCAAATCCCTAAAAGGCCTGAGCAATAAGCTTACTGCAGTAGCTGTAAAATCTGGTAACCCTAAGCATCCCTGCGCACCATATTCACTCTATTGCCTGGGTAAATACATTTTAAAATATAAATAAAATAAATGACAATTTCAGCAAAGATTGCAGTTGAACATTCTGAAGTTGTCAGATTTCCATATCGAGAAGACCTTGCAAGTATTTTATGAAATAAATTTATTAAACTACACAGTTAAATACTTCCTCTGATCATTAGGATGATGCCGATTAATGACTGATCTATTGCTAAATCTCTTCTGTTATGTGACATTGTGTTTTCCATATTATGTTAGATTTACATTGTTTCATTCTGAGGTCTATAACACACAACAGAAGTGTGCAGAGATGTATTTATGTCATCACTGCACATCTGGGCCTCAATTCTAGTACAGTTATGCCTGGCATTACAGCACTTGCACCAAGTAGAATTACACATGTAGCAACTTACGCCAGCAGGCCATGACATGCATGATTCTACAATGTGGCCTGTGACATAACGCAGGCCACTTGCGGCCAAGAGCTGTTAAGCTAGTAGTTGTACTATAAACCCCCTGCGACATGGGCGCCAGGGGTTTATGGCAGCAGTTGTGCCCCCATGCCAGAAGGTCAGCAACAAAGTCCCCAATGTTGAGATTCTACAAGAACCCCCAGAGGAGAACTGGCAATGTAAGCGCACCAGCTTTTAGCTGGTGTAACTTATGGATGCCCTCTGGGGTCCTGCAGACCACCAGCAGCCCAGCAGTCATTCCACAATTGCCCTCTCCCCATGCCCAGCATGCCCCAGTGGGTGCCCTATGGACTGCCCACACCCCTGTCCCTGAAGTGCTGTAACTACTCCACAGAGCTGCCACACCCCCTGCCCCCAAAGCATACTGTAACTGCCCCACAGGACTGCCCACACCCTCTGCCCACTGAATCCCTCATTGTGATATTCCCCACAGGAGCAGTGCAGTCAACCCCCACCCATACCCTGACCCTGAGTCACCACACAGTGCAACATTTGCCCAGTCCAGCCCTGGTAGTCAAGTGGCCCACCCCACCCAGCCCGTGCCAGTCACCCAGTGCCCCCTCACCCCATCTCCAGCCAGTGACTGGCACAGCCCACCTCTCACACTCACAGCCAGCTTCCAACTGAGTTCAGTAGGAGTGCTACTGCAAAGAGGGCTCAGAAATTAATTTCTGAGTGCATCTATTCAGTAAATGCTCCAAATGGACTCAGTTGGTAACTAACTGTGGATCTAATAGTGAGCTGTGCCAGTCTCTGGCTTGGATGGGTGGGGAGTGCTGAGTGGACTAGCATGGCTGGGTGGGGTGGAGGCCACTAGACTACCAGGACTGGACTGGAAATGCTGCATTTGCGGTGGTGACTTGGGGTTAGGCACACAGGTGGGGGTTGACTGCACCACCTTTGGGGCATATTGCAATG
Source organism: Neoceratodus forsteri (assembly GCA_016271365.2). Lineage (NCBI taxonomy): Eukaryota > Metazoa > Chordata > Ceratodontiformes > Ceratodontidae > Neoceratodus > Neoceratodus forsteri. The sequence goes on along the minus strand of JADMNL010000030.1, from coordinate 218,190,409 downwards.
GGGGATTTGGGGGCAGGGGGTGGACAGCACTGTGAGGCAGTTAAAGTATGCTTTAGAGCAGGGTGTGGGCAGCCCTGTGGGTGCCTCATGTGGCTTGCTGGGCATGGGGGCACTTATGACCTGCATTGGACCTGTTAGACTTGAAACATGCTCACCAGGTGTGCCCTCTGTTCCAGCATACCTGACCTTATGTCGCCAAGTCACAGGACTTAGATCTGAAACCCTGCCCTTTCTACAATAAGGCGCAGGGTCAATGTCACAGTTGCAGGGCGTGGCCTGCACTGAGCAAGATGGATGCTTAACTTCAGAGCTCCTCACTAGCAGTCAATATCTAGCATCATCCTCTGCAACTAGCCAGAGATAACATCCTACTCTAAGGAACAAATGTAAGGAGAGATATTACAGCTGTCGGGACAATTATTTTGCATAAGATATCTATACAATTTACAATACTGTTGTTGATCTGAAAGAGAACCTGCAAGGTCTCATAATGGCTTATTGTGATAAACAACTAAATACACTCAAGAAGACCGAAGAAATGTTCAACAAACTATTTACGGACATGAGCGAGCTAAAACTGCTACTCAACAAAATACACAAATGATGAAAACCATCGATACCAGACTTGCATTTACAGAAGGTAAAATTTGTGTAAGTGAAGAATCCATACAAGAGTTAAAACAACTATTAGATCTCAAGATCGAATGATTAAAGAACTACAGTTTAAAATCAAGACTTAGAAAATGGAAATCGAAGACTCAATCTTTGGATATTTGGATTTCCTGAAGGTGTGAGAACAAGAATACCACAGCATTCTTACTGCGGAGCTACCGCAAATACTCGGCCTCCAACCAGCAGTGAAATAACAATAGAACGGTCTCACCATTCTCTAGGCCCAAAACCTTCAGTGGAGCAAAGACCCAGGCCTATAATTGCTAAATTTTTAAACTATGAGAGTATAGAACTAATTACAAATATCCAGGAAATTGGTAATCTCAGATGGCAGGATCATGATATATATATATATATATATATATATATATATATATATATATATATATATATATATATATATCTCGAGACTTTCTAGAGAACTGTCACTAAACGGAGGGCTTGCACTATGGCTAGGCGAGTTATGCATCAAATGGGGCTCGCTGCACTCTTAGATACCCTGCAACTATGCAGATCTTCATGGAGGGCTCTCATAAAGATTTTATGACCAGAATCTCTGATGGCTTTTCTGAACTGCTACACAACAACTCAGCACAATGACTCTGTGGTCCGAAAAGCTCAATTTATAGCCAATCCCTGTTCAAAATTAACACTGATAAAATGTACAACAACAGTACCTCAGGAAAGCTGGTCCTGTCCTGAAATCTCCTGATAAGCCATCGGAAGATCAGACCAGCCTTTGCATAAACAAGGCAATTCCTGAAATAGTTCACGTGCAACACGAGTTACAGTTCCAAAGTATCAGATAAAAATACCTCTAAATCTGTTGCTATGGAATCAATTATCCCTAATGTTTCTGTGCAAAATAGATATGCCCTACTTCAGGATTTATCTTCCCCTGTGATGGACTCACTATAGAATCGGATATGCCAGTAAGAGATGAGGAAAGCCGCAAGCAGATGAATGTCTCCTGGTCATGTGATGGTGACAGTTCACCTGTTAAACTTAATGAACCCTCGAAGAAAATGCTGTGGTAAGAGCAAACATAAAAGAGACTCCACACCTCTAAAGCATTTGAGATAAGATGCAGAAAATCGTTGTTAATATTGTGCTATACTTCTGGTGAATCAACAGTTTGACTCAAGATATCAGGTAATGCACATCTGGGTCACTCTTACCGCTACCTTTCAGCATACATTTAATTTTCATCTAAGCTGTGCTTTCAGGAGGAACCGAGCAGTAGAAAACACAGATGGCTGTATATAAAGATCATGATATAGTGGCTGTGGTGGGACTAGAACATATGATCTATGGCAAGTGACAATATACTAGTAACCACACTTCATAAACAGACTCCAAGCAAGTCTGTGGCTGACTTTCTTCTTGCCTTGGCAGATAATATTGTTTTAGTAGGTAAATTACCTGATGGGATAGCATGTTTATATAAACTGCCTTTAAGATTAGAAAAAAGGCAACTTGTTTCGATATAAGTGGCTAATCAAGGCCATTATATGGCATAGAATCCCAATCTCTTCAGATTTATACCAGTACAAGATCTCTTCATTGTATCAGGATTCAAGATGGGTTCCTAATTGGAGAACATCTTTATATGTCTCGATCTTGCAAACTTATAAATGATCTTTGGCAAAATAGATGTTTTGGATATCAGTTAACGAAACAAACTGCTGTATTAAACACACTTTACCTTGTGTAGGACAGATAATGGATCAACAGACTGGAATATAGTAAAATCCTGTAATAACATATTCTTAATATCCCTGCAATTCAATTATTTTTTTTCCTTTTTCCTCTTCCTTTTTCAGTTTCGCTTTCTATTTGACAATATAAAGGTATGGGGAACTCTTTATGGTAGATGAAAGAAATAATATATCCATCATAAAATATATGCATATTCTTTCAATAGCCACCAGATCAAATACATTAACTGTATGTTTAGGTTGTGCTGAGCTGCCTCTACATATATATATAAAGCAGGAATAAACATAACATACTATATACTATATGTATATAGTATCTTGCACATGAATACCATCTAACTCATTATAACTGCATAACTGGATATATGTAGATAAAGGAATTAACTTTTTTTTCCTCACACTTCACTTGTTCTCGCCTTACCAGAGATGATGCTAGACCTGGTAATGTCCTTGGACTCTATTGCCTCCAACTATACAGGCATAAGAGAATATAATAAGTGTTATTTTATTTGAGCTTACTTTAAATTTCAGTACAAAGGTACTGTTTGAAAACTTTGATTGAGTCACTGTTTTAAGGAAACTTGGATAGTACTTCTCTTTATTTTCCTTGGTGCAATCCTATTTCCTGTTTGATAAGCTCATGCCCTAGAATATAGAGGGGTGGTCTTGGTCTTTGTCTCCTTTCTTTTTTGCTTACTGTTTGGGCTAGTACACTCAGACCGGGTTATTCCTCTATAGCTCCTAGATATCTGTTTTATTTTATTGTTACAAAATTAAGATGTTATATAGTGTTAAAGTTACTTTGGTTAAAGAGAGCTGCACTGTAGGGAATCAGATAAAGGATATGTATCTGTTTGTTATATTAACTCAAAGAAATTCTGCCAACACATTTACTACAAGTAACATCTATAATAAGATGTTCTGCATCACAATGTTAAATGTAAACAAACTTTATAGTCCCTTGACATCACATTCATCTCATAACAGATTAATAACTTGATACAGGATAGCTAATTTAACATTATATTCATGGAATGTCAAGGGATTCAATGTCTGAATAAATGTAAACAAGTTCTTAACCATCTTAAGAAACATAAAATACAAATTGCATTATTGCAAGAAACCAAATTATTGGAAGCAGATGGTGCTAGATTAAAATGTGATTAGGTCGGTCAGGTGTTCATGACCTCAGCTGCATCAAAAAAAAGAGGTAGCCATATTAATACATAAACAATTGAAATGGACAACCTGTAATATTCAGAAAGATTCAGAGGGCAGATGGCTCATTATAACTTTCGATACCCTCGACCACTCACTATAATTAATATTTATGCACTAAACTCAGATGACCCACAATTCTTCTAGAAGCTAACTCAAATGTTGATTGAATTAAACCTAGTCAACTCTTCTATATTGATCGGAGGGACTTTAATTTTACCTTAGATACATACATGGATAGGAGTAATGGTTCATTAGACTGTCACCCTAAAAGTCTGATTATAGTTTCTCAATTAATGTGAGATTTAGGCCTATCTGACATATGGAGGACCATCCACCCAGGGATAGAATTATACCTTTATTCTCCTCGCCACCAGATTTATAGCAGAATAGATTATGTGCTAACCTCTCCTGCATTAATGACCTATATAACTGAAGCTGATATACTCCCATTAATTATATCTGATCATGCCCCAGTCAAACTCTTACTTAATTGGGGTACTCCTACAAAAAATTGTCATCTTGCGATTAGACCCTTTGCTGCTCAAAGATCCAGAATTTTTACCCTGATTAAAATACAAATTGAAGAATTTGTTGATCTCAATGACTCAAAAGATACCTCTATGGGCATTACATGGAAGGACTTAAAGCCACACTATGTGGGAAAATATTTAGTTATGCTGCTCACAGGAGGAAGCTTAGGAACAACAAATTAACGATCTTGAAAATGTACTAAAAATTAAACAAACACTATATTCAAATAACCCACATCCTGACCCTTCCTCTAGCTTGCATTATGAAATCTTAAAATTACTATGCAAATCAATGAGTTAATTTCAGAAAAACAGAAATAGCATTATTAAGAATAAAACAAAATTCTGGGAAGGAGGCAAGAAGGAAGTAAAATACTTGCTTACAGACTAAGAATGCAACAAATGGAGTGTCATATAGCCACTCTAAAAGATCATACAGGAAAACACAAATTAGTGAGTCTGCAATAACAAAATTATGACATCCTTTTATAAAAACTATACTCTTCATCTAGTCTGTCATCATTTCTTGACATCTCTTCCTTTCTGGATAAACTAGCACTCCCCATCTCTCACAGGAAGTGACAATTCTTTAGATACACCTTTCACTATAGAAGAAGTAAAGAAAGCAATTCATTCTCTTAAATCTGGACGATCTCCGGAGGTGACAGATTTCCTGTTGAATTTATAAGCTCCTTGTTGAGCAAATATGTCCTTTATTATGTAAGGTTTTTCATGAATCTTTTGGGTCTGGATATTTATCTTTACTATGACGGAAGCAGTTGTTACAATTCTTCCCAAAAAGACAAGGACACTACTAATCCGTTAACTACCGTCCAATATCTTTACTGAATACAGATGGCAAGCTATTTACCAAGATTATGGCAAATCGTATAGAACCATATATCCCAAACTAATTCACAAATCTCAAGTGGGCTTCATTAAAGGCAAGATGGGTTCTGACCATCTGTGTTCTCTAATTAACCTTATTCATAAGGCCAAATCACTTGACTCTCCAGCAGTAGCAATTGCAATAGACTTTGAAAAGCCTTTGATTATTTGGACTGGAACTTTCTCTATCTGGTTTTATCCTGATTTGGTTTTAGTAAACAATTTTGTTCTCGTATCAAACTTCTTTATACAAAACCACATGTGGTACTCACTAATTCTACATTATCACAGTCCTTAATATTAGCAGGGGTACTAGGCAAGGATGCCTTCTTTCCCCATCTCTTTTATTTTAGCTCTTGAAACTCTTGCCACCTTTTTTAGACAGAATAATAACATAAAGGGCATCTCTATTGGGCATACACAATATACAACATTATCATATGTTGATGATATGCTTATTTTATTAGAAAACCTAAAATTATCAGTGTAACCACTCAATAATATACTCAAACTTTTTTCAAGCTCTCTAGGCTCACAGTTAATTATCAAAATCTGAAATAGTACCACTAAATAAACATTGTAATCTACTTATGAATAAACATCTCAGATTTTGTTGGTCCCCACAAAGTATCACCTACCTAGGGATAAAAGTATCAGCTGATTTAGACAGAATATGGGAAATAAACCTATGTCCCTTACTAGCAACTATCAAAACAGACTTGGATAAATGGAAGAATCTAAATCTATCTCTATTTGGTAAATATTGGTAATTAAAATGAATATTACACCTAGAATTCTTTATCAGTTTGCCTGTACTCTCCTTAAAATCCTCCTCATCTTTTAAACAATATTGATAAAACTATAGGTAACTTTCTATGGGAAGATCGCATACCAAGGTTTAACCATATTAAATTATGCTCTCATTGGACATGTGGCGGCTTTGGGTTACCATGGTATACGGCTCATTTATGGGCTTTTAGAGCATCACAAACTCTATCAAGTGGTTTCTTAAACCTAATCATAGTGTACAACACTATGGTATGATATAGAAGCATCTTTGTCTCCAGGACACATACCAAACAGTTTTATTTACTTTACACTAACCCCTAAGTTAAAAAGCATCCCATAATTAATGTGTCTATTTACTATTGGTTCAAAATGCATAACTGGCTTAAATCTGACCCCACACCTTTTACGCTTTACTCCAATTTGGGGTAATCTAAAATTACATCTAAAAACAAACCAATATATTGCAAATCATGGATGTATAAGAAAATTTTTTTCTGAACGATACCTTGACTGATAATAGCAATACATTAAATTCTTTCAGTAATCTTCAAATAAATGGAATGTTCCCAAAAGAATTTTGGAAGTACTTACAAATATGAACTATTATACTCACCACATTCAACAAACAAATAGATCGGTTTTAAGTCCTTCATACATTAATATGTGGGTCAATAATCCTCTGGTTTAGTCAGCAAAATATATAAACAGATTAGAGATATGTTACCGAACCAATCCTTCCCGCTAGAAATAGATGGAATCAGATATTAAATGAAAACATATCAGATTTCCATTGGGATAAATGTTGGAAACTCTGTCATGACTCCTTCAAAGATATGCGGTAGATTAATTCAATTTAAAATCTTACATCTATGGTATAAAACAGCATCTCATTTACATAATATAGGTCTATTATCAAATAATAAGTGCTGGTGATGTAATGCACCAAATGGTGATCTTTTACATATTTTATGGTCATGCAAACCCATATCTAACTTATGGCAAACCATTCAAAACCTAGCTTCTGAAATTATTGACTGCAATATCTCACTTGAACCTAAGTTGTGCTTATTAGGAATCACAAATAACAACATAAATCTAACAAAACACCAGCACAAGTGGTTACAGATTTTATTTATGTAAGTCAAGAGACTGATTTTAATCCACTGGAAATCCAATATAACACCTACTCTAACAGACATCTTGAAAATTTTGACCTATATTACTTCTTTAGAAGAATTTCGTATTTGACATCAGACCAACTCAAAGAATATTATTTGTGTTGGCAGGAATATTTAAATTTCTTTCAAACCCATAAGTGATAAGTATTGATAAAATTTTTCCTTTTTTCGCTTTATCTTTATTAACAGATACACTTTTTATTGGATTTTGTAGTATAATTAACATTATAAGCAGCTCCTTAAGTTCTATTATAAATTAGATAACTATGTTAGTGATCTATTTTATTCTCCTGTTATTATCTCTTTTCTGTAACACAGTACAGGCTGTTGTGTACATATTGTATGAGGTAATAGATAAGATCTTTCTATCAGGAGGTAAATATTCAGCGATTATATTGATAATGGGATATAAGGTTATGTTGAACATATTGTTATCTGCAATACTCATTATAACATGAAAGTGTATACCTGCTTAAGGTAACATATGCTGTACTTTTGTTATAGATAAAATCCTAATAAAAAATTAACTGCAAAAAAAAATGTATGATTGCAAATGGCGCAAGTCACATTTAAGCGTTACTTTAGCCAACCTTCTAGAATTGGGCCTATGTGTATATAATTGTGCTAACTATATGCATAATGCAGTAAGAAAGAAGTGACATGAAGGTAATCCAAAAGTATCATGGGAGGCTGAACTAGGAAAATTTGGCAGACCCAAACAGGTATACAATGGAGCCAGCAGGGAAAGAGAAGATATTACTGAAACATTCAAGATCCTGCAAGGAACTAATGGGGTGATTTGTAAGGACTTGTTTATAAGAATTGAGGAACAATCACTAGACGACACATGAGGCAACTGGAGGTGGGGGATTCAGGTGACTAGAGGACAGATCTAGAGGCTGGTGGTAGTGGGGGTTCAGGTGACTAGAGGGACACGTGAGACTGATGGCCATGGTAGTAGGGATTCAGGTGACTAGAAGGCACATGTGGAGACTGGTGGTGGAATTCAGGTGACTAGAGAGCACATGTGGAGACTGGTGGGGATTCAGGAGGAGGTGATTCAGTTTTCACTGAGCTGATGGTGAATGATTGGAATATACTGCCCAGGAGGTGATGGAAGCCAGGACTTTGTTGCTGTTTCAGCCCTGTGGTGCAGATATAAGTAAATAGTGAGGCCTGCAAGCAGATAATGGGAAGAGATACCTGATGAAGAGGTTGGTGATCAACACTAGGGCTATCAAATCTCTAAATCCATCCCAGTGTTAGGCTGAGCCTGGATCTAAAACAAGGAAATGGACAGAATGGATGCACCTTGGGTTCTTGTCTGCAACCACAGTTTATGTTTGTATGGTTCGTAAAATACCCACTGTTCTGTACTGTGTTATAATTACTGGGTTGCATGTTTTCCTATGGGAAACACCATTATAATTTGCTGCTATAACCAGTTGGTGTTAAAGGACGCTATCAACCCCGTGATTCAAAGTGTCTTTTGGTTAAAAAATACATTTTATGATTGCTAGTATTCTGTACAAATTGTTGATGTAGCTAGTAATTTAATTCTGATTATTTTTGCTTTTAAACAGTTAAAAACAGACTGCCCACCTTACTGGTGTTACCATACCAAAACAGGTTTGTTTAAATTTTTATCAGCTCCCTCTGCATCTTTTCTGGGCTTGGAACATCTCAACATAAGCCCAGCCATCATGATGCAGTGGCAGCTTAGCTGGCTACTGCCTCATGAGTGACTGCACTGTTTTGGGGTGCTTCACTGTTTAGGAAGTATTCAAGAAGAATTGATTCACGATTTGAAACAAAACAAAGTTGTTTATAAACATACTTTTCATGCATTTCAGTTCTACTAAACAAGCAGATAAAACAAAACCAACATTAATGAATTTTAGAGATAGTAAGCAACCGTAAATGTGGTTTTAACTAAAAATAATATGATGCATAGCAAGTTGACAGTGTTCCTTTAACAGCCAACTTGTGCTAGGTTTCCCTTGCTCTGCACCATCTCCCTGATGAACACTGCACCACCACTCATTCTCAGCAGGTAAAATGTTTTAAAATTAACAAAACAGACTTTTTCCTTTTGATCACCACACGTACTTAGGCTTTAAATCTGACAAAATGAGGTGCCACACCAGCTGTGGACCACACTTAAGCCAGATGGGACTGCAACTGAACAGGAATGTGGTTTTATTTATGTAATTACTGTGGCAAAAAAAATCTACCCAGCAATTATAAATAAAGGCTGAGTAGTTGTGGTAAAAGTTGAATGTTACACACACCCGAGATGTGGGATCCTATAATAAACCTCAAGCTGGAGGTTTACGCTCTTCTCTTGGAGTTTATGAGGCATCCTACACCTTGGGTGTGTGTAAAATTTTGTTACTCCCACCTACTCAGCCATTATCCTATATATTATAGTGACAGCAGAGATATATCATGTGATGCAATAAGATACATTTCATTAATTAAAATGCTGGCTGTTAAAATGCACAGTAATTGTTGGACCCAACTGTGGACTCATTACTTGAGGGTTCTAGTATATTTATATCATCCACTTGTTTTAGGACTATTTACAAATGTAGAAACATTGCTAAGCAGGTAGCCTGTTTTGTTACCATAATAAAACAAACAATCATTATTTTGTCTTCTACAGATGGAGTAGTGTTCCAAAACCTGTTGTTTCACATATACTAAAGCAATCCTACCTCTAAAGGCTATAAAGGATTACTATAGAACTTCAGCTGACTGTAATATTCCAGCTATAATGTAAGTATGATGAAACGCGACATACAGCAGAAACATAACTGAAATTAAATGGAACATAATTTATGAAACCTACAGTGGCATCTGCTAGGATCAGATACAGTATTACAGTGTTACAGTTTCCTGCACAACAGCTATTATTTAACTGTACTGTTTCCTGCAGAATTCCTCAAAATCTTCTGCAGGATAAGGCCACGCTATCTTGGTGGGGACAAGGTGTGCACTCTGTCACTTTACCAGCTGCCATACTGACACCTGGACTACTTCTGCTTACTGAATGGATCAGACCCGTAAATTCCAACTGATTGGCAACCCAGTCCACAAAGCCTCCCTAACCATCATGATAGCCCTAGTGTCTTCCTATATCAGCTTATAATCTTCCGCAGTAATGATGTAATAGCTTAAATAATTATTTGTTTTCAGTGCATGGAATCTGTAATTCTGTACTTATTATTTGAAGGCAAATTTGAATGTATTTCAGTGATAAAGCAGGGTATAGTTTCTGCACATTTTTACATTTTTCAGCCCATTTTTTTACCCAGACCTCTTACCCATTTCTCTCACTGCTCCTCTTACCACCTAGATTGTTTTTCTTAGTAGTAGCTCGCAGTGACTCCTATCTAGAATGGGACTGTGCTACAGCTAACCACTGGTACAAAATTCTTTCAGAGAGTAGGGAGCAGAAGTATTGGTCATGCCCAGAGGACAGACCTCAGACATCCCTGAGACTCAGATATGACTCCCAACCTCGTCTTTTCAAATGAACAATTTCAAGTGTTCCAAAATGTTGAGAGAGGTATCAAACAGTGGGCTTCTCATTGTTATACCATCCCCCAGACCACAATAGTAGTCACTCACCCTCCCCAAAACTGAGAACATCCAAAAACTTTGTCTCCTATAAACCCTGACTGGAATCCTGCCATTAGGTGTTATACTCTAGTCTCCCACTAGGAAGGCAAATGCATCTTCTACTGGGTTGCCTGGCAAGGCTCATCCAATATAAATCTTTTAACTGATAGTCTACATGGAACCCTACATTTAGTTACACATGGATTCTGAAAATAAACCTACACATATTTATTTGACTATTGTACAGATTCAAGAGCTCAAATGGAGATTTATGTGCTGATCCTCAACTTCACTGGGTCAAGAATCACATTAATTTATTTTAACAGAAGAAAACTGAGCATAACATTGTCCTACACAGAAGCAAACCTCTGGAATTTCAGGTCCCTGAAATTAAATGCTAGTGGTTATCTAAGTTGGTATCTGAAAACAGAATGCCTGTATTTTATTTTCCTTGAGGAATGGAACTTATTTGCTATTGCATTTTAATGACAAAGACTTTGAAAATGTATTTATTAATTGTGTTTAAATGTGCTGTTTAATTTAATGTATTCACTATCTGTTAAATGGTACCTGGTGTAGCAATTTGCTATTTATTGAAGGCACTTTATAAATAATTGTATGGTCAATAAAACACTCTGTACAGCAACTCATGTAGAAATTATTATTACTAAAATAATATTCAATACTTTCATGGGTGAAACTTTCAAACAGAAAACAGATATAAAATATCTGAATGTGATGTATGCATGTCAGGTGAAATTGTTCCACTCTGGTAAACAACCATTTTAATATAAGCTGGTTTAACAGCAAACTGAATATATGCAGCAGAGTCAGACAAGATGCAGTGCAGTGCATTGTAGTATTTCTGCAGAGTGCTGCAAGGAACAATGCGTCATAATGGCTAAGGCCCTTTTGTCCCTGGGTACCCTTCCCAAGGAAGCTCACCACACCAGGTTTATGTTAGTTGCTCAGTTGGCAATCAATTTATTAAAAATATTCCCTGTATTTACAGTCTACTGTTCTTTACATCATACAACACATCATAATAGTTTCATCATCATGTCCACAATTAACATTATATTTCATTTTGTTTTATTTATTTTGCCCCCCAGATGTACATCTGGGGTTCCTGTCTTCCGTGTTCAGCCTTCCTGTTGTATCTTTCATGGCACCCCTGGGCATAACTCCCAGAGTAGTCTCTCCCACCCAGCCTTGTGTACATTCTGGCAGGATTCAGCCTTCCCTCAGTTTATTTTGTCTTTCTTTCCACTAGCCCATCTCTGGTTTACACCAGATGGAGGGCTTCCTCTTCAACCCCCCTCCCCCCAATCTCCCATTTCCAATTTGCATATATTCAAACTCCATGTTAAATAAATCAGTGTCTAATCTGGACAGGTGTACACGTCTGATTGGTCTTCTCCTCTATATCGTTGTAGTGTATGACTCCCTTCCCCTACTTTCATTGAACAACTCCTACCCTTTTGTTCATCTGTTTATGACCCCTTCAATCACTGTATGCTTTCTGCTAATACCATACCCTACGTGGTACCATTTCAGACCCATTGCAGCTTAACCTTATGCCACAGCCTTTATTATCTTAATGTTCTCTTTTATCTGCAAAATACAGTAAAGTCACATTAAACTGTTCCTCCAAAGAGCTGGTTTAGCACTGTGTTTTAGAGTTGGTAATGCATTGGCAACTCATGTTGCATTGTTTTCAATGCTTAACCAGCTCAAGAGCAATGTTTGTGAAATGTTTTTACAAGTCAATTGAATGCATCTGCTGTCTGGTCACAAAGCAATGCAAAACTGAGTTGTAACTCTTAAGAAGCAGTTTATTTAGGGTTTTGTTCTGGATCCAGCAACACTTAGTGTAAATCTATCAGAAATGCTAAAGCAACTCATTACGGAACAGTTTAATGTGAATTGTAGTACACGTTGAACCATGGCCTTGTTCTCAAGTAGTTTCCAAGGTGAATTATTATCAAATGCAGCTCTGGGTTCTGGTCCACATCTCTTCCAGCAATGGGAGTAACTGTGCCCATCACATTCCTCAAAGGCTCTCCAGAATATCCGTAGCCTGTGATATTCGTAGTACATCTGTCATCCCCCTACTTTCACTGCCACCCTGTGCTCCACTCAATAAACACACAAGTGGCCACAAATCCATACCTCCAATCTCTCCCATAACTGTGGTCAAAAAAATTATTTATTTTATTTATTTTTGAAAACTTTCACCATGAAAGGCACACTGAACAATATTAAATTACTCATCTCACAGAACATCCTGGAGGGAAAGAAAATGGGTGCACAACTGTCTTAAATATACATACATCAGTAGAATACATAATACATTTGAGTTTAGCACAGCTGGCCTCAGTAAAATACAAAGACAATTTAGAATATATAGACACAGTGAATTGCAAAATAGCAAGTACATAGAATACATTTAGAGTATAGCACTGAGTGAGCTAACAAAAGTAAAGACTAGAACTACTGACAGGATGCACATCACTGTCAGCACAATTGCTATACTTATGAACTGGTGAGTTAAAGCCTCATACTCCCCACCTCCTGGTCCCCAACATCTTCGGCCTTTTTCCTTTTATATAATATTCTTATTACCAATTTCGTATATATTTTTACTCTTGTTCCTGACCTGTAAAGACAAAATAAAGATTTATTAGTCATTCAATTTTCTTATATAACTTTCTTAACTGTCTGAGGTCCACCTCCCACTTTCTTCACTTCCTCCAAGGACCCTCCTTGCTGCCACTTCTGAAGCAGCTCCAATTTAAATGAATGTGATGAGGAACACTAGATCTTCACCCACAAAACTCATTACCTTTTCAAAATTGCTGTCAATTGCCCTATTGTTTCCTGGTGCCATCCCCATACTTAAACAAGGTTCGCCCCTGTTGGGCTAACTGCCATGTGTACAAGCAAAGCCTATATGGGACAAATCCTCACTGTTGTGTGTCTATGTAATATGATCACTATACCTCTTCTTACCTGATCTGTTTTTTATTTTGAGGTGCAGTCTAATTGTATCTCCTGCCATTGCATCCCTCTACTGCAATCAGCCCTTTTCAACACCCTTACCTTGCCATAACACTTCCCCACTTGAAATGCTCCATGACACATCATTGCAAAATGTCCCAAACAATGTTGCTGCCATCCAGAATAACAGACTCATGGCAAGACCCTCTATTATCATTTCCAATAGGGCTTCCAAGAGTGACCTTCTTATCCAGCTCTCTTCTTTTACCTCTTCCATCCTTGCATCATTCATCTTATTTGTCCTTTCCTGGGTCCCCTATCCCTGAGGCTAGAAACCCACCCTATGTCCACCAAGGGACCCCACAGGTGGAATGTACTACTCCAATTCTATGTGTTCTCCACAAATTTTTCCACTTGCTCTTTGGTGACCACCCCACTTATCTCCATGTTATTGCTTATGCAGAAGGCCTGGAAAACTTTCCATGGCTCTTTGTACACTCTCAGGGTCCTTTCTGACCAAGAGTTTTAAACAAAAATTCTGCTCCTTCCAACCAGTCTCACACAGCTGGGATGGAATCCTTATCCTACTGCTATCTGCCCTGGCGTGATGGCCCTGAAACCTGTCCATCTGTAGATGGGAGAGGCTGTCAACCAACATGTTCAAAACCACTTCTACATGCCTAACTATGAAGCACATGCTCAAATTCAACCCTGAACACCAGCTGCATCAGTACCCACAAAACTGTGTCTGACATTGCCCTCCTTTGTCTAACACATTTACCATCACCCTATCATTACACCAAACTGTCACATTTTGTTGTGAAGTCTCTTTCCCATACTACTGTTGCCATGCATATAGGAAATATTTCCAACAACGTTATATCCCATGTCAACCCCCTCTATACCCATTCAACTGCCCATGGTTCCAACAACCACAAGCCTCTCAAAAACCCAACCCCCAGACCCCCAGCAGCATTGGTGCATAGTTCCAAGTCTGTGTTAAACACCGGCTCGTCCTGCCAAAAGGTCACCCCATTATGCTCATGCAGGATGTTTTACAAACCTCTGAATCTTCCCTCACACCTTTCATAATGTTGATGCAATGATGAGGTCTCCTGGCCCCTTTGTGTCCTTAGTCAGATGACATGTAAATGCACTTCCAGGGTCAATTGCTCAGCAAGCAAAATTGAAATGTCCATCAGCTGTTGGACCACCTGTAATATTAACCTTCTCTTGCCCTCTTCACTATCTGGAAGTCCTTTAACCTTTGAACCTTCTGCAATGGTAACCAAAATATCCAGCCCTTGCATCTATTTCAGTTCCTGAAAACTCCAGACATTTATTTATTTATTTGAATTTTGGTAACTGGGTAGGCACACTGAGACAATACAGTACCTTTTTCAGGGGTGACCGAGGAGAAGGATACAACACAAAACATAAGTTACAATGTAAACAAAAGTGAGTGAGAAATAATATATACAACATATAGAAGCACAGTAGTGCAAAGTATGAATGAGGTAATACACAGCATATACTCAATAGTGCATCATGACCACAGTAAACAGTGCAAATAATTATAACCATGAAAGAGTATATACATAGCATATATATTCAGTAGTGCAACATGACCACAAAGAACAGTACAAAAATTATAACCATTCAGAGTATGTCAGACTATGGTCTTGCATTATCTCTGTTGTTTAGTAGAATGAGAACCAACATTTTAATCACATACATGCCTAACGTCAATAGACCATGGAATAGTACAGGTATTCAACAAGCTATTTGAAGGTAGTGAGCGAGTAGCAGAGAGAGAGAGAGAGAGAGAGACAGGGCTACATAGGCAGAATGTGCTGAATGTCTCAAAGTGGGAGTAGGCCACTGAGCGACCCATGGGCATGGCTTTTGAAGTAAAATAAACCATTCATGCAAAAACCTCATAAATCCCAGTCCTCCATTCATACCGTAACAGTCTAAATGCTGCTTTGATGTCCGCTTTTACCAGCCATGTCTGTTTTGTTGTCCTGATCATCTGAATCACTTCCTCAAAGGTTGCATGGGTCACCCTGCTATTTTCTTCGCTAATGTGGTCATTCACCTATTCACCTACTCACCCTCTGGGTATGACAAATGGTGAATGGCTATTTTCCTAGGCTTTTTCGGTACTAAACCTAAGGGAGACACTCTAAGGTTATGTAATGGAGGCAATCTGAAGGGACTCTACACTCACCCCACCTCTCTCATTTTTCAATTTTCCTTGCTAATTTCTCTCTCTCTCTTGAACCCAAGATTTTTGCATCTTTACTTACCTCTCCCTTGAAAATGTGACTTAAAACCTTTGTAAACCCCTCCCATAGCTTCTCAGCCACACCCACCCTGATCTGGATAATCCTTAACTCACTGTTGTACTATCTTACCTTGATTGGTGTCCTGGCTAATGGGAATGCTCCTCTAATCATCCTTCCTCTGACTGGTTATCTGCCACCTTGTATGTATCCCCTACCACCTGCATAACCCCGTCCTCTTCTCCCATTATACTGAAAAGCTCCTCAGTATCCTGAGTGCCCCCAAAGGACTGCCCCTATAGTTAGCCCCCTATTTTCCATGTTTGTCCTACATTTTGATGCTGGATGAAGTCACCACATTTAGAACATGCATGTTTGAAATGACAGTTTGGCCATGAACAGTGTGGCCTGTTATAGCCCCAACTACATTTTTGAAAAGTCCCTGTGTTCTTTGCCCAATCAGCTTCTACCCTAGCACACATCTTCTGGTCTCAAACCACAAATTCACTTGCCTTGTATCACACCTCACATTTCTATGTGCAGCCATTCTCAGCCTAAATAATTTGTCACACTGTAGCCATTAATTCCCCAATCTTATATGCACTATGAATTATCAGTGAGTATGCCAACAGAGCGTTGCCAACTCAGGTTTTTTCTCACACTATTGCAATAAAATAGGTGAAACCTACTGACTAAGCATCCATGTCTTTCCTTTTGTCCCCAGTGTCTTCCCTTTCCCATAAAACAACTGCTGCCGCCATGTCTTTCTTCTGAAAGCTTTCTTTGTCCTCATATTTTTGACCATATCCTTACTAACAAGGGTGAATATGTCTCATATTCTCCTTTCCAAATGTTTTCTCTTGTGGCCAGTGGCACATGGTCCCCAGTACATATCCCTGGGGTTCTTATTTCTGCCTCAATGTACCTGGCTTCTCCCCACATATGTGATTAACTGTGTCTCTGCTTTTTCCTTTTTATCTCACCTAATGCTGTTTCAACTTTTGCAATCCCCTCAACCCCTTGTTACTCAACATCTGCTCCCATATTCCTTTACTACTTTCTATTGATGCCTCAACTTTACTTGGGTTTTGGCAACAGAGCTGATGAAAGTGTGGTATTCCCCATCTGGAAGTAGTATTAGATTACCAGGAGGTGTTGGTTGGGGTTGTCATACCAGTTCTGGCAATGGGACTGGCAATGTTGCAGCATTGGGTTGGGCTAATGGCTATGATACTGGTACTGGTATCAATTGTGGCATTGGTTGTGGTTTTAGTCCTGGTACAGGCTCTGGCCATGGACCCAGCTGTGGTTGTGGTATTGGTCCTGGCACTGGTTGTGGTGTTGGGACAAGCTGAGGCTATGGTATTAGTAGTGGTACCATCAGTGGCAATAGGCCCATCTCAGGGGTGGTCCAGCAATGACTGCGCTAGCAGCAGTGGTTGAAATACCAGTCCAGGGAGGGACTGTTGTATCATGTCCAGTTGTGGCACTGGCAATGGCTATGGCAAAGGCCTAGGAAGAGGCATCAAAACAGGCAGGGGCTCAGGTAAATAAGGAGGAAGCGGTATGAAGGGTAAGTCAGTCTGGGTCATGCAGGTCCCTTAGGTGCCGGTACCCTTGGAACTGCTCCCTCAGCTATCTTACCAACCCCACCAGTGTTCCTACCCACCCCACCCACCCCTCCTGTTCTCCTCTGTCTGGGTCATCCTCTGCTGTATCCAATATCTTGTTGACTTTTTCCATAAGGTTCATTGCCCTCTGAATTGTCTCCTCCTTTGAAAGTTTTCTGCCCAGGTTGTCTTAGTCATGGTTAGTTCCAAACCTACAATAAGTGCAATTTCCTTCATTATTATCCTTCATTATTCATCAAAGTCATGCTTGTTTGTTTGTTTTTAGCAGTCCCACCTTAACTGAATCTTCCTTTAACTTTCTTATTTCTTTTTTGTATATACATATCTGAAAACCCCATGCCTGCAACCCCAGTATTAACACTGTTGCATTCTCTTCCTCAAGCATTGTGTGTCTTTTGATCATTTGGCACCTTATACTAATGTCCATGCCTTTTTTTACTTAACTAACTGCACATTGCCACAAAACAATCTCTTCTAAAACCATTTCCTACTGTGCATGTGTTTGTTTTCCTAATAATACATTTATCCCGCAAAAGAAAAACTGCTTCTATTCTTCCTAATGCTGTCTACCCTTTCCCTTTTTAAAGCAGCATAGGCATCATCATGCTGTCTTATTGCTATGAAGTAGAATAGAAAAGGGACAGGAACGCTTATCATGTGTCCCTTCACAGTGCTACAGCCATGTTCCCAGCATTGGCTTTCCACTGGCCCTCCCATCTGCAGACCTGACACCCCTGTCCCTCCCTCCTGCTGGGGCACTGAAGAAACAGTTCTCCACAGGTTTTAAAAACACAGGATTTGGTCACCCTTTATAAACATATTCTGCTGTCAGTTTCCTATCAGGCTGGCACTAGGACCTTTGAGGAATTTGAGTCTCACAGGGTGAATGGGTTGTAGTTCCTGAGTCAGACTGCTATAGCCTATGTGGAACTTAGCAGAAAGTAAATAGAACTGCAGGATTTTTAAAAACACATCTAGGTAAGCAAAGCTGCTGTTGGTACACAGTACCTGAGAGACTGTAAATGTTTCTTCTTTAAAATCCCTTAGTTAAACAGCTGTGACATTATACAGTCCAGAAGCCTGTTTAACAAACAAGTTAAGATCAAGGCAAATGGTTTGTAGTGTTTTGCTGTATTGTGCCTTTTTCCAGTTTTGGTCCTGGTATCTAGCAGTACTGCAGCTGTTTGAGGCATTGATTTTATTGTGAACGCTTTTATTTTCTCCTCCTGGATTTTAGCCTCTGAAAAGGAAGACAAATGGAAGTCTTTCCATACAGAAAAAGGAAGAAATTTCATTGTTTTATTCTCAAAGTCCTTCATTTCTTGGTATTTGCATTTTCCTTTCTTTATCTTTATCCTTCATTTTTACTCTTGATAACCCTTCAACTACCCTTCAAATGACCCAAAAAGATCTCCATAGGTTTTATTTCATCAGCTCATCTCCAGTGTCTGGGTACAGTGAATAGAAATCAGGGTAGCTCCTGAGGCAAGCTCTAATAATTATTTTGGTACCATCTGATCTCCATCTCACTGCAAGTTTAATGGTTCAAGAAACTGGGTCATCCAGCCACTGGACACAAATAAAACTGCATGCCAAATCATCATGTCTTATTTCATCATGGGTCCCAACAACAGCTGCAACCCTGGGCACCATTTAGGTTAGCTTGTTTTCCATCTGGGTACCCAGTATATTTATAGGACTGCAACGCGGAACTAAATGCATGCCAGGGTCCTGGCTCAAACCAGTAAGGATAAAATCATTTGACCAGATTTGACCCTTCCTTGTTATGCTCCCCAAAAATAAACCTGATTGATGTTGCAATGTTATATTTTCTCACACATGTTTGCTGGTGGTCTGTTACTGCATTTGGAATATTACTGAACATGCATGCCTGAGGACCATTGTTTGTAGGGGGTTCCAGGAGGTCACACTGAAGCCCAGACAACTTTAAGTGGGAAACTATTAGCATATTAATAATGTCTGTTGACACATGTATTGTGACTGTTATGAGAGATTACTGCTTGTTCCAAGGTACAGGGCCACTAGGTGGGGTAGTGGGTAGTTATAGCTTTCCGAAGGGCTGTAACAAATTTAATAAATACCCATTGAACCTTACTCTGAGTGGAGCCTCCAAAACACTGTGTTTACCATGGGTGGGCAAACCCTGGTACTAGCTAAGTTACGAACCCATGCCCCTCAACCTGTGGATAGTAATACAGGCAGGGGTTGTAACCTCAGAAGAAGTGCTACAAGCCTGTTTAACAAGCAATGTAAAGTTTACTATACAAAGTTGCACTGGTACTGGAAGAGTGGTCCTGTTTGGGGGACTGGGATGTGGGTTTTCCTACTCTTAGCAGGGTGCTCAGCTTTAGGACTGGTCACTGGGCAGGAATGTCTAGAGGCAAGGCAAGGCAGCTTTTATTTTTCAGGTGCCCAATCCCGAGGCTGTGGGTGCTGCACAACAGTAACAAATCTATCATATTATGACAGAGGAACATAACACATTTTCCAGTCTCCAAATGGTCATGTTCATAAATTAAAATCATTAAAAACAGAAGAGGGTAAGGGAGGCCATCTTGTGGGTGGTATGGCCCACCCAGGCTCTAAGTTGTTGTGCAGCCACTAGCCTGCAAGTCTAGTGACTGGGAATATTTACTAGCCCCACCGACTCTTCCACTAGCCCAGATGAAGTACTATACTTTTGGTTGCATTCTACAGTACAAATCTACAGAGCTAGTTAAAGCAAAATCTTACTAGCCTAACACAAAATCCACCAGAAAAAGGCTAGTTGGCCAGTACAAGTTTCAACCACTGCACTCTCCGCAATGGGTTGCCAGTACTTAAACAATTTATTTTAAAATGTAATGACTGAGGTGTGGTCAGTTCTGGGACTGCCAGTGGCTGGTTGTCAGTGCCGTGACTGTCAGGGACATTGCTCTAGTGACAAATGAATGCATGCCGATTGCCCAGCAAGGATGAGGATCGGCGTGTCAGCATCACTCAGGCAGGGGAGAAAATAGAAGGTAAGATCAAAATAAAGCAGATAGAGGATAACTGCAAATTGTGGTCATAGTCAGGCCAGCCTAGTGACGTTAGCACTTCACAGTGGTGGTGGCATGAGCTGACTCTAAGAGCAAATCATCCAACCCTGAAGTATAGCAATCTCAGGTGAGACAGTAAGGTAGATTTAGCTGAGAACAGTAAATGGGCACCATAGAAAGAACGTGGAGGGAGGGAGGAGGTTGCAGTCTTTTACAGGAAGCATGAGAGGAGAGGATGAAAGTAGCAGAGCAATCCTATTTTCTGATTTTGTTTTTTGTAGTCAGTGTTATATGTTGCTCGAGCAAAGTGAGGGTCTAGCAGGATACCCAAGTATTTGAATGACTGCATTGATTCCAGGGTTTCCTGTAATTGACTGTAATTGACTGAATGTGAAATGGGCTGGGGGTCACTTTAGCAGGAGGGTTAAAATAGCATTGATTTGGTTTTTGTTGTTAAGGACTAAGTGATTCTTATGAACCATTTCTCAAGTCAGTTTCCAGGTTATGGTTAAGTCTTGGCATTGCAAGAAAACTGCATAAAATGGCATTGTCTGTATAAAGTTGCACCAGGGACCCATCACAATTTTGGGGCAAGTTATTTATAAATAGAGAGAGCAAAAGGCTGCAAGATTGTCCCTGAGGTATGCTGTGGGTTATAGAATTAAATGAAGAGAGAACCCTAGACCATTTTAGCTCCTTGGGAGTGACCAGATAGGTAATTATGGATCCAGAAGAGCGTGTATTTGATCCAGTCCCAAAGTGTGACGCCGCAACAGAAGTTTGTGGATTTGCCAAATCAAGGCCTTAGTTACGCTCTACAGAAATGTCCCAGGTATAAAACCTATGTCTAATGAGCTAAGGATATCTGAGGACTCCTTGGTAAGGGCTATGAGGGTGCTTTAATATGTATACCCTTGAGGAAAGAAGGGAGAGGGGACATGATAGAAACTTTTAAGCACCTCAGTGGAATCAACAAAGTCCAAGAGGGTAGCATCTTTCAGAAAAGAGATTTGCAAGAACAAGGGACACAATTTAAAGATAGAAGGAGGGCAGTTCAGAGGCAATGTAAGGAAGTATTATTTCACAGAGAGGGTAGTGGATGCATGGAACAGCCTTCCTGAGGAGGTGTGGGGTCTAAAACTGTGGGAGAATTCAAGAATGCATGGGACAGACATAAGGCAATTCTTGTGGGGGTAGGAAGAAATAGGCTGTTGGTTAACTAGGATCTACGGCTCATCCTGTAGATAGGAAATGGGCAGACTAGATGGCAAGCGGTCCTTATCTGCTGTCAAAGTCTATGTTTCTATGTTTCTATAGTTCTTTCCGAAATCATGCTGAGAATCAGATTGGAGGTTATGCATTCCAGGTAAGGGACAGGTAAGTACTACGACTGCTGAAGGAGGTTCAGAGGCAGTGTTGTGTTAATGGTGGGGGTCAAAACTGTGATTATTGTGGTTTGAGGTGTCAGTGCTTTAACAGTTGAGGGTGGGGAGCCAGTGCAGTTATTTTCAAGGGTGGGTGGTCAGTGCCATGACTGTCAGGTGGGAGGCAGGACTACAACTTTGGCAGTGGAGGGGAGTGCTGTGACTGTGGGGTGGGGATTACTGCTGTGTTTGTCTGTAGAGGGTATCAGCCTGTGACAGTCACAGATGTAGGAGGACAGTGCTTTGACTGTGGTAATGGGTAGTGCTGTGACTGTTAGGGTTGAGGTAAGTGCTGTCACTGTTGGGGATGAGGATCAACACTATGACTGTTGGGTAGATGGCCACTGTGACTGATGGTGGAAGGTGTTAGTTCTGTGACTATTGAAGGGGGGCAGTTCTGTGACTGTTGGAGGGCTGGGGTGGCAGTCCTGTTACCATTGTGGGTGAGGAGGCACTGCTGTGGCTGTTGTGGATGTGGGTCAGTGTGGTGACCATTAGTAGTAGTAGGTCAGTGCTGTCATTGTCAGAAGATGGGAATTAGTGCTGTGACTGATGGTAGGGGTGTCATTTATGTGACTTTGGGGGTGAGGTGGCTGAGGTGTGACTGTTAGGGATTGATGATCAGTGCCGAAGATGGGATGGGTGCAGTACTGTAACTAGTGCTGTATTATAGGGAATGGGAATCAGTGCTGTGACTCTGAGGGGTGTAAGCTCATTGCTGTGACTGCCAGGTTGGGTAGGAGTGCAGTTCTGTGACTATTGGGAATATTGAGAAAGTGTTGTGGTTCTCAGGGTGTGGCTCAGTGCTGTAACTGCCAGAGTGGTAGTCATTGTCAAGATTGTCAGTGGAGGTGTTAGTCCTGTAATTGTCAGTGGGTGATACAGTCCTGTGATGGAGGGGTTCAATCACATGCATCTGGGGAGGGGTGATACAGTCCTGTTACTGTGTGGGGTACAGTCCTGTGACTGTGGGGGGTAAAGCAGTCCTGTGACTGGGGACAGTCCTGGATCGGGGTGGTCTAATCCAATGACTTTTGGGGGTTGTCATTGCTGTGACTGATGGTGGATGGTGTCAGTACTGTAACTGTTAGAGCAGTGGTACAGTCCAGTGTCTGTTGGGAGGGGTCTGTTATGTAACTGTCAGGATAGGGTGTCATTTATGTGACTGCAGGGTGATAGTCATTCCTTTGACTTTTGGGAGGTCTGTTTATGCAATTCTACAACTTTGAGGGATGGAAGCATTTGCAGGAAGTTGTACATGTGGCAGGAAGATTGTAACAGGTGCCAAACTAAGTGACTGTTCGAGGGGGTTGTTGTGGTCCAGACTGTGTGAGGTGGTCATCAGTGCTGTGGACGACAGTGTTTTGACTGTTGGGGATTACTGCTGTGACTGTCTGTGGAAAGTGTCATCCATGTGACTGTTGGGGATATGGGTACAGTGATGTCATGGAGTTGGGGTGTAGTGCTGTGACTGTTGGGGATATGGGTACAGTGATGTCATGGAGTTGGGGGTGTAGTGCTGCGATTGTTGGGAATGGGGATAAGTTCTGTGACTGTCAAGCATGGGTGCCCAGTGCTGTGACTGACAGTGGAGGGTGTCAGTCCTGTGACTGTCTGAGGGGTACAGTCCTATGACTGTCAGGGGTGGGATGGTCAGTCCTGTGATGGTCAGGAGTCAGTGCTGTGACTGTCTGAGGGTACAGTCCCGCGGCTATCAGGGTGGAATGGTCAGTCTTGTGATGGTCAGGGGTCAGTGCTGTGACTGTCTGAGAGGGTACAATCCTGTGACTGTCAGGGGGGAGGGTCAGTGCTAGGTCAGTGCTGTGGCTATTGTGTAGGTAATGTAGAGTGATGCACAAGTAAAGGAAAAGGTGGTGCATAAGCAAAGCAGCCAGCTTTGTAATAAAAAAAGAAAAGCATGCTCAGCACTCCTAGATTCAGTGTTACATGCAAAGTGCAAGATTTATTTTCAGCAACATGCCTGCATGCAGCCACTTGGGCCAGCACTTGCCTTCAGTGGCTCTTCCGCAGAGGACAGGTCTGAGGATTAAAATGGTGCATCTCATTTATACAGAAATGTCACAGTGATATACACCACACTAAAAAACAACATGCAAGTCAAGGTGAAAACACAGAAACAACTTTTTGAATGGTAACAAGCATTTCATTATTCTGTTTTTTGTGCTTTGTTTTTGACACTTTGAAATAAACAGCTGCTGAAAGCATACTGCTTAAATTAAGTTTGTCTCTGTATCT
This sequence comes from Neoceratodus forsteri, assembly GCA_016271365.2. NCBI lineage: Eukaryota > Metazoa > Chordata > Ceratodontiformes > Ceratodontidae > Neoceratodus > Neoceratodus forsteri. Next base: position 218,166,152 of record JADMNL010000030.1, on the reverse strand, counting down.
TTTACTTCATTCAATTGTATATCTTCCCCTCAGCTATGTTTTTACCTCTTACACTGTACTCTACTCATTTCATATCTCTCCTCTGTATTTTGCCCACTATTGTATTTACTCCATATTAACCTTCATCTCTTTTGCAGGTCTCACAGGATGTGAACTCCTTCCCCATCAGATAAGTATTACAGTATGTCTAACCTGTCTTATCCTTCCTAGTAACTCTGTAAGAACTGAGACGCTTTGTGACCCCATTCTTCCATTTTATTCTACAGGTTTAAGAAATGTCATCCCTTATGACTCCTATCTCTGGCTCCATAGTGCCCTGGTAAGAGACCCTGTACATATTAGCTATACTTGATAGGTTTATTGTAACAGTGCAGCTGCACCATTATGTGAGGGATGTGTATACTGTATGTGTTGAGGTCATACATATTGCAGCATTCCCCCCATAAAACATTTTGCTCTGCCAGTTGACTCAGGCAGGCTCTCAGCCCTACCCCTATCCTTACCTCCCTGTCCATCACTCCCTGTCCCAAACCACAGATCCCAAAGTTCCCATGGATTGCCACCCTTCCCCATGATAGGGTGGCCAGTAAGGAGACCCATCCTTATCCCCACCCAGTTACTTACATCCACAACTGAGCCAGTCATCCAGGTGGTCATGTGGGACAGCGGCAGCTGGGTAGGGCTTTATGGAGCCTGCACTAGCCATTTCTGCATTTTGCCTTTCTTGAGTTCCTGCCTTCACCTGGGGAAGCCAAAGGTCAACTCAGCATGCATTTCCATGCAGGGACAGGACAGCTATGTGATTAATGTTCAATCTGCTTTCTAACCCTGGCAATCTGGCATATTCTTGAACTTGGGTCATTGATGTGGTGGGCAATAAGGCACCTAGCACCGCATCCCTCCATACCGCTGGACCTGACAGGCCTTATGCTGCAGCAAAATAATTATTTGTTATTAGTGGGACAGGCGATTGGACAACAATGGTGCCACTGCACACCAGGAAATAATTTTTTTATTAACAGGCCTGGAGGGTGGATTGTACTTGTGGACACCAGAGAATGTGTTAATTTTAACAGGGCCAGCAATCACTGTTACTGGATGCCAGTTTTAAACAAAATATTGAGCTGTTTGAGGATATATATATATATATATATATATATATATTATAAATTTCATTGTAGATCGCTCCTAATCCCTGTAAAATGTATTTACTTGATGAAGTTTGTTGACCAGTTAGGACCACTGAAACTAGAAGTCCCTTTTCAGGGTGACCAGGGTTGGGTACAGATGGTAACCAACTGCAATTAAACCTGATGAAGCTGTTGGTGGTATTTTACTGAATGTGAGAAACTGGCCTTAACACTAGGAAATGCCCCTATTCTTTTCAAGAAGTGCCATAGGATCTTTAATGTCCACCTGAACAACCACCAGACCATGCTGAAGGAACCTCGGTTTAACATCTCATCTGAAAGATGGTAGCTTTGGAGTGCAGCAAACCTCATGCTGCACTACAATGCAAGTATTGGATATAACCCATGTGTCTGGTGTGGGATAAAACCTTCAGCCTTCTGATCTTCTAGCCTCAGAGGTAAGTGTGCAACCTGCTGAGCCACTGACACTGAAAATAGCATTATGCTGCCTTGTTGTCTCTGACCAGCCCTTGTTTTTAATAACTGCAACCCTTTCAAATCATTTTTCTCTTTCTAATGCCTCACTGTTAATGATGAATCCCCAAAAGAAAGAAACCAACTGCTTCCAAAATGGTGGACCGCCACGGCCAGCCCTGTGCAAATGGCATCTCGCTGTGTGGCCAGCGATGTACAAGATGGCAGATCACCACCTGGATGGCCGCTGTCCAAAAATGGCAGATAGCCATATGGTTCTACCACGCTTCTATTCTTCTCGGATCTGTCCTGCCTTTATTTATTTTTTTCATTTTGAACTGCTCCTCGACTCTCCACATCCTGCTTGCCCCCATATTCTTTTATTATTATTATTATTATTATTATTTAATTTTTAAACCACTTCTTGTGATCATCCCCTTTTGGCCCAACCTTTCTTCATCCCTTTGTCCCTCATCCAGGCCCTGCCCTGGTTGCTGTACTCTTGCTCTCTTTCTCCTGTTATCACATGCCTCCTTTGGTCCCAACAAATGCCCCTCTTGTAGCTAAGCAAAGCAGAAAAGACAGTTCAGTCTCTGTTTCCTTGTGTCTCTACCCATTCCATGACTCTGCACTTTAGCAATACTGGCTGATTCCTTTCCTACACTTTTTCTCCCACTGGGAGTTCTTCCTTTTTTCCATTCAACTTTTATTAAAATTTACAGTACAGAGAACGAATCCACAAGGCATTTGACATAAGAAGACTGTAATTACTAGACAAAATTCTACTGATTCATCCTGTCCCTACCCACCCCTCCCCATCCATACCCCCAAGCCCAAGCGCAGCATCACCTCCACCAAGCCACATCGTATTGCCATGAGCATATACCTCAAACTTGTAAAGACTATAGGGTTTGAAAAGAGCCCCATATCCTGTTAAACTTATTAAGTTTATTAGAAAGGCTTGCAATGGTTCTTCCATTCTGAGATTAGCCAGAAGCTCCTGGAGCCACTCAAGATAGGACAAATTATCAGAATCTTTCCAATGTCTAAGGACCACCTTTAGCAGACATGGAGACTAATGCCATATAATATTTCCTACTCCATACAGAAATACCAGAAAAATCCCCAAAGACATACTTCCGGTGTAAACAAATCCACAAGCCCCAACAATGGAACTACTCTTTGTTTAATGGTGGACCAAAGTGCAGCAACACTGGGACAGTTCCAAAAATGTGAAGAAGGTCCCCAGGATGCAACTTGCACCTAGTACAGATCGAGAGGGCACCACACCCAACTTTGCCAGCTTCTGGGGTATAGTAAATATTGTGCAAAATTTTAAATTGCATTAATCTAAGTCTGTCCTGGAGTAAGAATTTATGACAGTTATGCCAGAGTTGAGGCCATTCTAATTCCTTACCTGGAAAGAGAGAGGACCAATATGAAACCAGGTCAGGGTTAGCAGGATATGCTCATGAATAAAATGCTATATATCTTAGACACTGCATGGGGCAATCCAGCCAAGTCTGCCAGTGTGGCCTGAAAAGAGATGTGGGCAGCAAGGGAGGAGTAACTCAAAACTTTAAAACACAATGCGAGCTGATAAATTTAAAATGTTCCTCTCAGGAATCCTAAACTTCTGCATAATTTCCACTGAGGAAAACCACTGTCTGTCAACTGTCCTAAAATCTTTCAGCTGACAGTTTTCTAATGGGAAAGCCAGTTGGTGGTAAGAACTTGTTATCTAGTTGTAGACCAGGATTACCATTTATTGGCTGAGACAAGTCCTTAACATTGTCATATTTGAGAAACACACACAATTGAGCATGAGCAATAATCGATACTGCGATGGGAGAATTACACAGCGCACCCGGAGAGACCCTACTTTAGTGTACAGCAACGCTCCAGGAGGAGACCATACTTTTGATGGAGGCTAACTCCACTCTAAGCCAGACTGGGACATAGGAGGATTGAGTAGTAGTTGCTCCGTGTCACCCACCTGAGGTATTTACAGTCTGGCCCAATAATACAATCCCTATGTGAGGAATTCTTAAACCCTTTTCTTTGGGAGCAGCCAGTTTGTAAAAGGCCATTCTAAATTTTTATACCCCATATAAAATTGGAAAACATGCTATGGATTTTTTAAACTAGGACAATGGGAGGCCAATATTTAACATATTGAGGGGATAGAAGAGGCAGGAAAGACATTAATTTTAATTAAATTAATCCTTCCCACAGGAGAGAGGAAGGAGCATCAACCTGCAGAGATCTTGGTCTATTTTTGAGCCAACAAATCCAGATTTAATTGTTTAAGCCGGGAAACAGTGCGCATCAGAATGATCCCAAGATTTTTAATGGAATCAGACTGCCAAGTAAGCCTTAAAGACGTGATTTCCTGCTTGTAAACCCTATGATTGAGAGGAAAGACTGAGGTTTTTCCAATATTAAGTTTATAATTAGAAACCTTATTAAACTGGTCAATTATATTGAGAGTAGGTGGAATAGATGTCGCTTGAATAGTAATTAGAAGAAGGTTGTCTGCATATGCAGCAACCTAACCATCTGCCCATTTAAAGATATACCTAGAACATCCTGAGCTTTGTTAACCTCCGAATAAGGGCTCCCATATATATTTAAGAGTAGGGGAGACAAGGACACCTTGCCTGGTTCCCACATGTAATTTAATTGGACTAGAAATCAGTCCATTACAGGAAATTCTAGCAGAAGGTGATAAATATAATGAACGAACCTATCCCAAAAATTGTTTGGGAATACAGAATGCCTCCATAGTAGCAAATAGGTAATTTCAGTAGACTCCTGTCAAAGGCCTTCTGGCATCAAGGGATACCAAGGCCACTAGAGCAGCAGCACTCTCAGCTGAGAAGACGTGCACCAGGGTTTGTAAGTGGTCTACTGATGCTCTGACCCTCATAAAACCAACCTGCTCCTCCCCTATTATATAAGGAAGAACCGTACTCAGACGATCAGCCAATAATTTTGCTAATATTTTAATGTCATGATTAATTAATGAAATGGGCCTATAACTTGAGACCAGATCCTGTGGCTTGTCTGGCTTGGGTAATAAGACAATCAGAGCTTCAAAGGAGAGGATCAGCCCTTGGCCGGAAAGGAGAAATTGAAAAAGTGACAGTAAAATAGGGTTAATTGCTTGGACAATACCTTATAAAATTAGGGAAAATCCATTAGACCAGGAGTTTTATCGGATGGCAAAGATTTAATTACCATAGCTATTTCATCCTCAGAGATAGGAGATATTAATGCAGCTTGTTGAGAGTTAGTGAGAGAAGGTAATTGTAGGTCCCCAAAATACTTTTGCAAGTCTTCCTCAGAAGGGAATTAGCCATGAGACCATATAAATCCCAGAAATAACAAGTGAATACATCAAGTATCTCTGAGGATGCAGTTTTAGGGGTTTCCTACAGAATGGACGGCTGCGATAAATCTCTGATTCTTGTTGCTTAACACGTACACAACAACCCCAGCTTTCTCCCTTGGTCTGTATAAATTGCATTTGTTTTAAAATAGCAAACTCAGCTTGCTCCTTAACAAATTAAGATAAGCATCCTTAACTTTAACTAAATCCTGCTTAAAAGTTTCGAGGAAGTAGGAGAGAGACGGATTCCATATCTCTAATTTGGGACAGAAGACGGAAGATTTATTTTCCCATTCCTTTTCCTTTTCGAAGTTAGGCCAATTAAAATCCCCTCAAGAATGCCTTTAGAGTGCTCCATTCCATGTCGGCCACTGGGAGTTCTTCCTTGCTGTGCATGATCTGAGTCTAGTTCCTACTTCCTTCCCATGTCACTGTTCCTGAAAATGCCTCATATTAATGATATTGATTCTCCCCATTAGGAAAGTGGGAGGGCCTTCCAGCATGAAAGGTCTTGTTGAAGGATCCCCATTAAGTCTTTCAGGTTAAGATTTTCATGACAGATGGCTAAGTAGAAAGGTGGATACAGAGATATTTAATAGAACCTGAAGTCCATTTCATACCAAATTTTTCAAACTCAGACCAGAATGTGTGAGAGTTAAGGGGAAGATTTCAGTTTTGTAATCATTAAGGTTGTAGTTAGATAGGAAAATAAAATTTATTTATTTTTATTTATTTTTATTTAGCTTTTGTTGACTGGGTAAGTGCACTAGACAAATCCTGCCTATTTTCAGGCACGACCGGGAAGGGATACAGATGAATGCCAACTGACCTTGAACCAGATTAAACTGTTAAATGGTCTATTACTTGTAAGACCTTTGACAGGGAGTCTGTAGGGTGAGCCAGGTGGAGGAGGATATCATCCGCATTGGCAGACAAGGTGTAAGAATGATCCCAAATGGAGATGCCAGTCATATTAGGGAGGATTTAATTTTTCTGAGAAGAAGCTCAGATATAAATTAAAAGAAGGAGACAAGGACAGCCTTGATGCGTGCCAGAGTACAGAGGAAACCAGGAGGAGAAAATGCTCTTGCAATAAATTCTTGCAGTTGGGGAGGAATAGATTACCGAATCCAGATGATGAAGGATATTGGAAACCCCATCTGCCTCAGCGTGGCTTGTAAGAAGACCCAGTCTACCCTGTCAAAGGCCTTTTCAGAATCACCCTTCTTCTTGCAGCACATCCACTGTGTTGCTACCACTGTTCTCCCAAGCATGCCCTGTGCAGGGCCTAGCTGAGCACCCTCACCTTGCAGCACTTCCACTGTAGTTGCCACCTGTGGTCACCCAGTGTGCCTGTAGCAGGGTCCAACCAAGCACCTTCTCCCTGCAGTACATCCACTGTATTGCCACCTGTGGTCATCCAAGTGTTCCCAAGCAGGGTCCAGCCAAGCACCTTTCCTCTGTAGTACATCCACTTTATTGCCACCTGTTGTTACCCAGTATGCCTTGGGCAGGGTCCTGCAAGCACCCTTCTCCCTGCAGTACATGCACTGTATTGCTCTCTGTGGTCACCCACACGTGCCCTGTGCAAGGTCCAGCCAAGCACCCTTCTCTCTGCAGTTCATCCACTGTATTGCCACTTGTGGTCACCTATGTGGTGATAGAGCAGTGCAGGCAGTGATGCTCCTGTCTCAGTGATCCCTTGGGATTCTCAATTTTTCTGCTCCCCAGTCAGCCCTCCATGACCCCATCTTAAGCCTGGGTTACTGGCATTGGACTGAGTACCACTACTAACACAGTAATGAACTTCATCTAAGCTTTGTATCCATAATAGTGCCAGACACCTCAGCTTCCTATTCTTTAAGTTCTTTTTTTCTGAAACTACGAAATAATAATAATCATAATAACCATACATTCCAGTTAGTCAGTGTTATCAATGAAACTGTTCTTTTAAAATATATTTATTTAGACAAGCGTGTTAAATATATTTCAACATTTTGTACAAAGTAGCATTTTAAAAACATTGAATACATGTTCAGTCTCTGTAACACAACAGAAACAAATTAAGTTCCCAAAGAAAATGAAACTGAAGCACATTATACTTCAGAAACATACACAAGATACCAACTAAATGATGCTGTAGCAATTTTCTGTTCAGGGTCTATAAACTCAAGAGACTTTTTACAGCTGTAGGTGGAGCCTACAGCTGTTTTGGGATCAATCAAAGCTTACAAAATGTCTGATCATGGAACCCTACATTGGACTTTTGAGTATCCTTCTGAAAGTCCAACGAGCTTGAAACACACTACCATGATTGGCCTATGGAATAACAGCTACACTATTTTAGTTGTTACTTCCACATTCCAGACAAGAACTACAGTATGCATGTGCATTTCATGTGTGTGCATAGTTCCATTGGCACTCTATATTGTGAATGGCAAAATGCCATTAATGCATCTATGCATGTGCAAGTGTCACACATGCACAGTCACATCACCGCTGCCAGCACCAGCGGGAAAGATAAGCCTCCCACTGCTGCTGTCTTCCCACTTCCCATGCCAACATTGGGATCCACAATCCTGCATCAGCATTATGTAGCCCCCCAACTCATGTGGCACACTGGGAGCCCACCCCAGTGTGCCCAACTGTATTTATTTATTTGCCTCACACACCGACATTGGGTTCCTAATCCACAGGTCAGCATTATGTGTCCCCATTAACTCATATGGCTCACTGGGAACCCACCCCAGTTTGCCCAAATGTTTGTTTTTTCTTTTTCGCCCCTGCTGGCATCAGGTACCCAATCCCCAAGTCAGCATCATGTACCACCCCCAACTCATGTGAACACTGGAGCCCACCCCAGTGTGCTCAAATGTATGTTTTATTTTCCTGCAAATAAAGAAAACCTTCCCTTGACATATGTTTTTAACTTGTTAAAAAAACTGTCCTCGTCATTGCCCCAGTTCCCTCCCCATCCCCACCCTCCCACTGAGCACCCATCTCCTGCACCCCTCTTACCCCATACTTACCTCCTGAGGTCAGCACTGTCATCTTTCTGGACCGTGACATGTCTGCACTCTTCAGAGCCGAACCAAAACTGAAGAATCAAAAGTAAGCATGCTACAATGGGGTTCAAAGGGGTTTTAACTTAGCTTGATAAATCATCCAGTTTTGTGAATTTTGGCCCCAATTTTTTAACATGGGGTTCTTGGGACACCCTTCATGAACAGTGTCACTGTCATTTTGTTACTTATTCCCAAAGGTGATTTCACAGTCACTGCACAGAATCACCTTTTGGGACCGATTAACAAAACGACAGTGCATCTGTTCATCAGGTGGAGTCCCCAAAAGTGTAGCAAATAAATATCCACACCACACAGCACCGAACCAATATGCAGCATTTATTTGTAGAAACAATATAAAACGCAAAAACACAATCAGCACCTGCTTCACTGAACCTCTACCGGTTTCACAAGATATGCATCCCTAAAAGCCCATTTTGCACATTTGGCAAAAAAAACCTCAAAAAGACTCCGTTATGAGCATGCATTAGCAGCTTCTACTCCTTTTCTGCCCTCTGAATATGTTAAACCTCTGGCTTCCTATTTCCTACTTCAAAAGGTTGCCGTCTGCGATTACTAACTTCATTTGGCTAGACAAAGCCCCTAGGCATTCAGTATAACAAACTGAGTCTTCCCAAGGGTTTGGGGCTCTGACTACCTAATTTTCTCCTCTGCTACTGGTCTAGCCACCTATATAAGTGCAGCAAGTGGTTGCTCAACCCAGCCGTGTACAATGAGGGTGACTACCATCCATTATGGTTAGAAATAGAGTTGTCCTTGATGACCAGGTTCGACATCTCTGGTTCTTCGATAGTTTTTCCTCTCTGATCTCTCTTCCACCTCTCCTATGTAATACGATAGTAGGTACCTTTATTCATGTGCTTTAGCAAATTTTCCCCACCAAAGACATTTCTCAAGCAATCCTTCTCAACAATAATATCAAAACCAGGTGTAACACCATACTAATTTCCTGGTTGCTGCAGTTAGAGGGCTGCAGGATATCAGACTTGTAACACAAGGTCAGCTTAGGTTACTTACTACAGGATAAGCTGCCAATCCTAGTTAACCAACAGCTTCACATGACTGGACCTAGTCAGGTCTGTCAACAACCTCACCGCTGTGTTCTGCACCAGCTGCAGCCTGTGGAGGGTCCCCAAGGGACTCCCGAGAAACAGAGAATTGCAGTAATCAAGCCTCGAGGTAACAAACGCATGCACTAGTGTTGGCAGGTCCTCGGTGGAACTAGGTGTTTAATTTGACAGTGTTCCTCAGGTGGTAAAAAACACCCCTAACAACAGAAGGGTGCTTGACTGGGCCTAATACTGTGGAGGTACTGCAGGAAGAGGGGCACTTGGGTGGGCTAAAAGCTGTGGAAGTACTGTAAGGAGAGGAGTGTTCATCTGGGCCATGCACAGGGCACACTTGTGTAACCACAGGTGGCAATGCTATGGAAGGACTGCAGGGAGAGGGGTGCTCAGCTGGAAGTTATGTCACTGAAGTACTGCAGGAGAGGGATGTCCAGATTAACCCTGCTCCGGGCACACTTGGGAACCACAGGTGGCTATGCATTGGAAGTACTGCAGGAGAGGGGTACTCAAGCACTGGCCATACCTGGGTGACCACAGGTGGTAATGAGGTGAAAATTCTGCAATGAGAGGGTGTTTGATTGTCCCAATGCAGTTGGAGGTACTGCAAGGAGGAGGTGCTCAGGTGGACCCAATGCCGTGAAGTACTGCAGGAGGGTTGGTTGATTGGGCCCAATGCTATGGAAGTACAGCAGGGAGAAGGGTGCTCAGATGGGCCCTGCTCAGAGCACACTTGGGGACCAGAGGTGGCAGTGTGAGTACTGCAGGAGAGGGTACTCTGATGGGGCCTACTCAAGGCACACTTGGGTGACCACAGCTGGCAATGCAGCAGAAGTACTGCAGGGAGATGGGTGCTCAGTTGGGCCCCTGCTCAGTGCACACGCTGGTGACCACAAGTGACAAAATCACATATTATGTCACCAGAATAAGATAAGAACCCTTAAGGAGAAGGTCCACTAATATGAATTCGAATGGTGACATTTGACCCTGAAAGAGCTCCTCAGCTAAAAACAAACTGATGAAATCTGGTTCCACTGATTTAAACTGCAGTTATGGTTTAAATGAGTATTTTAAATCAAAGAGAATCTTTCTGGTTTTATGTATGATCTGGGTGTTAATAGTACGTGATTTTCTAAATAACTGTCATAAGCTTCTGAGGAAGGACTTGGTTGGTCCAAAGTATAGGCACTTTGTTCTTTTTGTAACATCTATGTTGGGCCAATAAAAGGTAGCAAGCATTTGCTTCTGAATCTTTTCTTTCAAGAACCAATCAGCAACTAAACTAAATCTGTATGTCATGATAATTATGGGTAAGCTAGATCCATATTTCCCAGCGATACACCTGACTTGCCATTCAAGAGAGAGAAGAAAAGGAGAAAAAAGGGCTAGTGAGAGCAGTAATCATGTTTGATTAATATGGAACTCTACTGTAAAAGTAGCAGGACATATGGAGGGCACTAAAGCCTTTATTCTGAAGCCAGTAAGTGATTTGCTGAATGAGTGTGATCCTTTGCTAAGTACTGTTGTAGAGACAGTAGCTGGCTGTAGTGTGCATCATGATAGGAAATACAAGGTCTGAGGACATGATGATGTCACTTACTGAAACAAACAAAAATAGACCATGATGGCAGAAAAGACCAGAAGTCCATCCAGTCTGCCCATATTCCTTATAACCCCGGAGCCTATAACACTCCCTATCCTATCCCCAATCTCCTCCTAGGTCTTATCACACAGGGCTACCACTAATACCTTACTTCTATCCCATGTCTGCTTGAATCCCTGACTATGTTTGTACCAACCATTTCGGCCAACAGACTGTTCCAAAGCTCCAACACCCTTTCCATAAAGAAGTACTCTCACATCCCTCCTGAACTTCACTACTGTTGTTCCACTGATGACCACGTGATTTCAGGTTGTAAATAATTCAGTGCAGTTTACTTTGTTAATTCCTTTCAGGAGCTTAAAGGTCTGTATCATATCTCCCTCTCCTTCTGGTTTCCAGTGAATATACATTTAGTACCTCGAGGGGCTCGTCATAGGATCTGCCCTGCAGGCCCAGGATCAGTTTTGCTACTCTGCTCTGCACTGTTTCCAACCTATCTCTCCCTTTCTTTTGCTTTTGTAAACTCAAAATTTTGATACTGATGTAATACCTCAGAATTAGGTGGAATGAGGTGGAATTTTCAGATATTCCACCATATTCCATTCCATCAGAATCTGAAAATGCACACCGCACTTAAAAATTTAAATGTTACCCTGTAATTTAACTATTTATTTTACTATGACATTTGTTTTTTCTTTCAACAGAATTATGACAAAACGCAGAGCTGACCATTGTGTTCATGCTGAACTCCCCGGTCAAGCGTGCTGTGAACATTCTCCAAAAGAAGAAAATCAATAAAAATATCACATTGGGAAACACTCTGGAGTTTCTGCAGTCTAAAGACAGCACTGTATATCTTGGTTTACAGCGGTCATTAGTGCAAAAGTACATACTTTATCAAGTCTTTTTTATTTATATTCCTTAAGGAAGGCATTATTTTTTTGATACAATGTAGTGACTTAAAGAGCTAGTGTACTGCCTGGAAACTGCCTGCAAGTAATTGTAACTTTCAGATGTAGTCAGCAATCACCTTATATCTCAAGTATTTTTTCTTTTCTCTTTGCTAATTAGGATATTTTCCACCTGGCAGTATCGGGTGATGTGTGATCAGCACTTGTCCGGAGGAAAAAAGTCACTTCTGTTCCTCCCATACATCAAAACTGAGACCACATTGACTACATCATCACTAGTAACCAATGAGAACCATTGCTCACTGTCAGGTTTCACTTTCACATGAAGCAGCAGGACTAGCTCTCTCTGGTTAGTAGTGATGTAATAGTTTCCTGCATTTTGGTTGGTACCTTGTGAAAGTCACTGCTCAGGCTGTAAGGACTGTGATGCCTTAAGGTGTTTTGTCTCATTTCTGACGATGTAGTGGGAGGAACAGAACTGACTTTTTTCCTCCAGACAGAGTGCTGCTCCACCATCACCCTAGTACTGCCAGGTGGAGAACCTTTATTTAGCAGACAGAAAATAAAAAAATACTTCAGATATTGAAGTGACAGCTGACTGCATCTGAAAATTACTATTAATTCCAGAGTACACTAGCTCTTTAAGCAATCTTCTTTGAATGGAAAAGGCCTGTGCTTGAGCCTGACTTTTATTATTAGGTCCTTGAAAAGGAAACTTTAAAATGTATATGAATTACATCTTTATATATTGATTTTGTTGCCTAGGCCCAATAACTATTAACACTGAAGTCCTCCCTTGAGGTCAGGCTCTTACTGTGGTTCAGAAACAATGTATTTTGGTAGAAGTCTGAGCTCACACAATTTATCATAGTTTAGAACATGGAAACACAAAAACATTGCAATTTTTACAGGAAGAAAAGGCATTACAGGAAAAAAGACAAAGTTCACCCAGTCTGCTCTGATTGCACTTATCTCATTATCCCACTAGTCTATCACTTTGTAGGCAAGCCATGCCCTTAGTGGTAGCTAAGCCCTTTATCTGCCCATCAACCCCACCATGCTCCTGAATCCCTACCAGCCACCTATGACTGTCTCACCTCTTCTTGAAGCCCACTACAGTTTCTTTTGACACCTCATAGGGCATCCTATTCCATTTGTCCACCACTCCTTCCTTGAGCAAATGCTTTTTAAATCCTTGATAAAATGACAAGAACTGATCTGGAAATGTTATTCATGAGATGTCACCTGATCATGCATTAAATTTAAATATCCATTCAGGTGCCGGATCTCAGTCTCCTCCTATAAAAACTACTCAGAGTCCTTTATGGGTATAATAAGCACCTCAGGATGTGCATCATAGATTTTAATGCACTTCCTTGGTCATAAGGACACTGTGCCATTGGCTCATGCCTTACTACATCCCTGGGCAATCCACTGAAATTCAATAATTCACACCTGTTGTGGATTATTACTTACTTATTAATATCCTCTATTAGCTTAGACCCATTCTCTCTGATAGTAGACCCTTGACAAGGCTTGAAAAGCTGCTTGCAGTTGACCCAGTAAATTCCCTTGAGAAATGTGAATGTTTCTATCTGGCCTCCAGCAAGTGCATATTAAGGCTACTTAGATGCTCCACCTGTATTTACTCATGCTGCCTATGAATCTTCTTACTTGCACTCCTCTTCTATATTGACTCAAGCTTGCCCTTGTCTTTCTTCCGGTGGAGCATCTAGTGCTGTTTCCAGTACTCTAGGTACAACTACACCAGTGATTTGTATTAGGGAAGAATAATTTCCCTATTCCTACTGTACTAAAGAACCTCTTCCTATACAACATCAGCATTCTGTATGTCTTCCATATGCCTAATTGCACTGAGAAGTGACTTTTAGGTTATCCGCTATGATCACTCCCAGGTCCCTTTCCTTTGATATCTGTAGTTCTCGATGCCTCAAGTAAGTAATCTGTTTTAGGGTTCTTTCTGCTGATAATTAGTAGTTTCCATTTTTAAGTATTTAAGCTCACCTGCCAGATCCTGGGTCACTGTCCTAACTTATTGAGGTCCCACTTTCCAATTTATGACACCTTCCTTGCTGTCTACTCTCTCATACAACCATATACTATCTGCAAAGAGCCTAAATTCCTTCCACTATGTTGCAGATGAACAAGTAAATAGAACCAGTCCCAAGATGGATACTTGAGGCATTCCACTTGTTATGTTTGTCTCCCAAAGTCCTGGGCATTTACCACTGCTGTCAGCATCTCTGCCTCAAAGCAATTCTCCATTTACCTGTTCCAGACCACCCTAATCATAGGTCTCCTAATGTTTTCACCAACATTCTATGTCACACTGAATCAAAGGCCTTACTAAAATCAAAATGTAGTACTTCAACAGCCTGAGCCATGTTCATTGCCTGTGTCACTACACTGAAGAACTCTAGATACATCTGGCATGACATCTCCTTTACAAAGCTGTGTTACCTCATATCATGCGGCTCATTTACCTCCAGAAACTCTACTGTCTGCTTCTTTAAGTCTCAAGCAGCTCCCTATAATAGAAGTCGGGCACCAGCCTGTAATTTTGGGGTCATAATCCAGTCTCTGCATTCTTTCACTCTCAGGCCTAGTTACAACAAAGCTCACCATTTATGCAATATTGTTTTATAGTTCTATGTTCCTTGATGTGCACATAGTTGATACTGAGTTACCAAAACCTATATTTCTATGAGATAATTTTCCAAAGGATATTCCTTACTACAGAATTGAATGTCAGCTGTTAAATCAACAAAATAATATATAGTTTCATTTTTTAAACAGTTTATATTTTTCAATTAAATGGGCTAAAACATAGATATTATCAAGTGATGGAAAACCTGAATGAAACTCTGTTTTAAATTTGAAAGAGGACTAAATTTATTTACCAATTTTGAAGCCTGTTTAATAAGACCCTATAAAAATGTTTACTGCTTATATCAAGAAGACTAATGGGTCAATAATTTTTGGGATTTTGGTACAATCCTTTTGTGAATAGGTATAATAATATTTTTATGCCAGGATGAGGGGATATATCTCTCTTAAACAAATATTTAAAAACTCACAAAGAAAGGGCCTCAATAGGTCATATTTTCTTTGTATATCTCTCCGGAATACAATCAGGCCCAGGGCCTTATTATTGGCCAATTTTGTAATTGTCTGTTCAACTTCTAACCATGAAAATTGTAAAGGTAAAGACGAATCCTTCTAATAGCCATTTCGGCCATTTCAGATGATCATTTATATATCAGGATCTTTCATAAAGAGTTTTGAGTAATAAGCTAGCCAGATTTCTTTAGGCACATAAACAGTCAGTGAAGGTCAAATAATTTAACTCCTCTTGCTACCAGTAACCAGAAAGCATTTGAATCTTTTTATTTATTGCATCTAACATATGAGTCCATTGTTTTAAAGTGAACTCAATTTTTTTTAATTTTAAGAATTGTTTATATTGTTTTCATGCTTTATTAAGTCTGGTTATATTTGTTCTAGTTGAAAATTCAGTAGTTTTTTTAATCAATAGGCCCAATTTATGTTTGTCATCCTTACACTGCTAATCAAACCAAGTTAGAGGGTAGTAATTTAAGTTAGAATAGGGGTAGATAATTGTTCTAATTTTCTGATATCCCTCTTCCATATACTTATTTATATATTGTATGAGCAAGACTCTTGAGATAAAGTGAGCAATTAACTAATTCGAGAGGAAAATATAACCTCTGCCTCTTTTTCTTTATTTTTGTCATTCAATCTAAGTTTGAATTTACCTGTAATGGAGAGTGAAGGTTGGGTAAATTCTCTATATGACCCTAGAATTATCTTTTATCATATCAATCCTTCACCTGCAGAGCCAATGGTCACTTTCAGGTCTCATTACTATTTTAAAGTCCTTGAAGTGAGTATAAGCCTCTGGGGAGATTATTAAGTAATCTATAATACTCTTTCCGTTAGAAGAGAAAAAGTAAATGTTCCATCTGGTATCCAGTTCCTCTACCATTTAAAATACAGTAATTACCTTTACCAATAAACTCCATCATTTTCAAACCAGCTCCATTCACAATAATATTTTCTGAATTCCTAGGCTCAAGATCCCCATATAGATCTGAGAGTGAAGTGTTTTCAAGCTATCAAATTTAGCAATACCAGCATTTAGATCACCCCTAGTATGGTAATGTCAATACAGTATTTTAAATACATGGAATCTATCACCAATGCTAATTTTTCCCAAGGATCAGAATCAACAGTAGAGTGAAAGTTAGGTGGAAAATAAACATTGACTATCAAAAAGATAGAGAATCCCAACACAATACACAAAGCAACATTTCCTTACTACATATAATTTGCTCTATAATTTGAATTCCTTTCTTATTTTGACATAAATAGAAAGGCCCCCTTCAGTCTGCCATATTTTTTATCTTTTACCGAAGAACGTAAATTGGTGTATAACCATTAAGGTTAATGTTTGAAAGGATCCATGTCTCTTGAAATAAAATAATCTCAGCTTCAGAGACATAGTCCTTCCAACCAGAATCCATTATTTTGATTTTAGATGAGAAATATTCCATGAAATAAAATTATAAGAAACCATATTAGTAATATTATCTAATCCACTAAGCTCTGCTAATCTCATCAGTCTCAGAATCAAATAGAGATATTTGTATAGTTGACTGTCAGTTTTTAACAGAGTTCCCCTGTGATACACAGACTGCACAATCTGGATTCAAAAATCAACCAGGTGTATACTATGTCTATCTAATTTACCAACATTTAGTAAAAGGAAATCATAAAATTTTAAAGATTTAATTTTTATATCCACCTGGGAATCCAAATTAGCTTGATGTATTCTATTAACAGACCCAAAATCAGAGGAAAAATGTCACACCCTAAACAGAGAGCAAAAGTGACTGAATGTAGGCAGCTACTCTACTGGTATTTTCACCCTCAAATTTGTGAATTCCAAACATGGACACTGTCTGTATATTAATATCTCTTTCAAAATTCCAATTTAATTTAATTAAAGTGGAGATTAAGTTGTCCTTAGTGCTTGTTTTAGGGGCAGTAGTTCCATGTGCAAATTTCCAAATTGTAGTCCAGTTAACAGGAGATGATATCCTTATATCCAATTTGTTAATTAAAAATTGTTTAGCCCATATGACTTTGGCAGTGTCCATATTTGAAAGTAGTACATACACTGGTGTTGAATTAGCTGATAAATCTCTATAAACTAATTTAATATCTTTAGCTGCAGCTTCTAAGTTTAGCTCAGCTTTGAATAAATGATAAATCATATTGAATAGTGAGATATCTGATTCATAAGTTTTTAGAAAAGTATTATTGAATTTTAACACCACTTCAGATCCAGACATAGTTATGTAATCTATCTAAGGAGGAAAATTAAATCTGACTCCAAGAAGTTTCCAAAATATACTTATTACTTTCTTTATTTCTGCATATGGACGACATATTCTTTTTGATTGATCAAGCCTAATGGGATCCTGAGTTATTTTTTTGCTCTGTGTATCTAAGGAAGTTTCTAATGGTGTTTCTATAAGAATAATCTCCTCCTTCTCAGTTGAGAACAAAAGATCTTCTTTACTAGGAGTTTTAAGACTATATATAAATCTTCTTTATTCCCATAAGGTCCTGTAGGGGTTTCTGGATTGATTCAGGATTATTAAATCCAATTTCAGATCCTTCTTTGATTTCCCCACTTTGATCTAATTTTTTATTTGCTCATGTCTTAGCCTTTTTATATTCTTCTTCATATTCTTTTTGCTCTCTGCCCTTTTAGAAAATGATTGTATTATAATTTTTGAGAAAGAAGGGCTTGTCCCCCTTTTCAAACTTCTATAATTTTCGGTGATTTCAAACAGTTTATCACTGAAGAGACAGGTAAGCTTTTCTATATGAGGAAGTGGAACTGTTACAGTTACCATTTTCCTCATACTATATTTCTCTGATTTTAGATAGGATGATGTTACTATAGTATTTTATCATTGTGATTATCATTATTGAAACTGTTGCCAATTATGTTGTCAACAGGTTGGATCAAGTTTGAGTTAAGTGAGCTCAATGAGCCAGATGGACTAAAATGTCCTTAACTATCTAATAGTAAACTTTTTCTAAAAATCATGACCCACCTTCAAGGAATTAGACTCTGAATTACTGGCCATGGTAGAAAAGGATATTTTCAATTATACAAAATTAGATCTAAAATCAGTGAAAAGATCTTCCTTAATTTGAGGAGAAGTAATAAGTATATCAGAGGGATCAGGAGAAGAAAACCCTTAGAGGTCCTTTTGAACCTTTGGTGTAGATGCTGCTATAGAAATGAGGGCCAGATTCTGTGTATAAACACAGCCATTTTTTCCCCATGACCCCTAAATGAGAATTTAATTCTGGAGTTTTTGTACCTACAGGCTTCTTTTTCCTATATTTTACCAATTCTCTATCACTTCTAGTAAACATACTAAAAAAATATCAGGAGGAGCCTGCAGATCAGGCAGTATGTTCAGTATGTTCAGCCTTTCAAGTCCAAATGGCACTGCGATTCCACTAATAAGTTTCGCTTCTACGTAGCTGTAATTTTATGTAACTGTAATTCTCACTCAGTCAATAGCACAGATTTGATTTTGAATGATGACTGAAAACTCCCAAACGAATTTTTAAGTCTTTGAGATCTTTTAATTCCTCAATACTCAGGTCACAGTTCGCAAAACATCATTCACAATTCCCAGTATCCTGAAGGACCTCCTAATCAGAATGCCCCTTCTTCTCAAAACCATGGCCCCATATTTAGATAATTATGATGAATGTTGTTTGGTATCTATGGCCTTAATAACGAAATGAGAGTCATCAACAGATGCACAAAGGTTAAAAATGATGTATCTTCTCCAAAATATCTCTAAAAAGAAAGAAGGTAAATTATTGGGATCATCCAAACTTGATTATATTTAAACTCCCAAAACTATTTTCTGTTTTCAGAATATAAAACACAAAAGCCTAGTTAAAACATACGTTTTTCTAAATCCCAGCACCTTAATTATAGGCTTCAGTTTCAGCTTCTAACTATAGCTCTAGCTCTAACTCTTATAACTCTTCAGAATGAAAAGATCATTGCAGGGTTAAGTCTTACTTAATTATAATTCATGTACGTAAAAGGCACAGGATATAGAAAAGCAGATACTTCTCAAGTAGCTTTCTAACACCAGGACAAAAAGCATACAAGATTCCCCTTATGCTCGAAAAGATCGTACGCTGCTGTCTGCTCACTTTTTTAGCACCAGCTCTGCACCCAAGCATCCTGGAAAATGATGATTCTGATCCCTAGGATGCTGCACCTGTGCACTAAATAGTGAGTCAGCTGACAAGCATGTAAAAAAGAGAAACAAAAATTAAAGAAAAAATACAAAACTACAGAATTTTAAAAAGTTTTTAAAAGTTTAAAATGCAAAGGCAGCTTGCTCCTCCAAAAAAATACCTAGTCTGCTGACCATTAACTAAGAGATGCTCATAAAGTACACATTCGTGTTACAGCGCAATGCAGGCATCATCATGCACATGCAACTGTGGACAGCAGCCGGGAGGGTGTGCAGATGGACTGTGTGTCCACGTGCAGGGCTGGGTACCCACCGCGCAATGCCCGCTGAAAGACACAGGGCAGCACCAGACAGTAGCCACATTGGGAGACAGGTCAGTCATGTGACACAGTGCCCTGGCAGCCACAGATGTGTGGGCAGCCCCACTGAGACCCGCCAGCACTGACATGCTGACCACTGGCCTCGGGGTGGCACCGATGGTCCCCAGGGGTTCCACTGTGTGAACGTGACTGTGCTTGCGCAGGATCTGCAGCACACCAAACATGCCTGCACCAGGTGTACTCGGATGCCCACAGCTGAACCCAATGTTGACAGGGAGGGTGTTGCATGACACCAGGATTGGGGGTTGGACAGTGCACTGCATGGTGTCTGCAACACATGGGCACATGACTGTGACCATGACAGCAGTGAATGCCTGTGTCTGCCTGTCAATGGCAGCGGTCACATCATCCTGCAACCAGTCTATCCCTGCCAGCATCAGAGCAGTGTCTCTGCTGTGACGCCCTCTGCCCACTCCAGAGCTACACACAGTGCATCCACCGGCGTCGCAGCCATGTCTGCTGGTGGAATGATGCTTGCAATAGGTGGGTGTGCTCATCCAAGAGGTCATCTGCCTCCTCGGCATCCTGTCCCTCAGGGTGTGCATGGCCCTGATGCTCAGCACCCCTTGAGTGTGGGTGCTGCACACCAGAACCAGGTCTGGGCATGTCCACAGGTGGTGCACAGATGCCACCCTGATACTGTACCCTCAAGCCCATTGGGCTACTGCTGATGCTGCCACTCCCCACGGCTCACTGGTGCTGCAGCAGTGGCCTCAATAGTCCCACTGTCCTGTACACACACCAGTGCTGCCCCACTGGTGCTGACAGGCACAGGCTGGGACTGTGATGACACCAGCCTCCACGGCAGCACCACCCACAGCCATGGCTGCTATGTTACCTGCGTCTGGCCATCCCATGGCACACATCTCACTGCCCATGCCGTTAGCAACATCATCATCGGTGATGGACTCGGCACCAGCTGCCAGTCACAGCATGCCCGGCATCCATGGATGCTGGCATGCTGGGACATGGGCAGGGACTCTCTGCACCTGTTCCAACAACATCAGTGTGGACAGCCAGGCAGGCCCACTGTTGCACTGAGCCATGTATACCTGTGGGAGATGGATGGGCCCTCCTCCATCTCCATCTGACTGTCCTCAGTGGACAGGCTCACCACCACTGACCCATGCAGATGCTCAGGGTCTGTAAGGAAAACAAAGTTACATTACTGCATGTGACCTACCCTGCCCCCATAGACAGACCATGACCTACCATGCAGTGATAGGCTACCACCCATCTGGAAGCCACCACCTTGAACATTCTCAATGGCACAATGCTGCATGCTTCCAGCAACCCTCTCCTCCTGTGGGGTCAGTGTACCACCTCTGGCTGTCCCTCCCTGTTGCACCTCGTGTTGTCCTGATGGCAGCCACCTTCTCCTTTATCCTCCTCCTGTCTGTGCCCATCTTCTTATTGCACTCCTGCACGGAGCGCTGGTGGCTGCCATGCAGGTTCACTGCATGTGCCACCTCCTCCGCAGCAGCATGGGCTTGAGGTGTTCCTGCTGTCTGCTGAGAAGTGGCTCCTGATCCAGGTAGGCCTCAAACAGGGCATTGATCTCTGCCTTGTAAAATTAGGCCTCCCCCACCACTGTGTTCTTCTCTCGCACAACTTGCTCGGTCATTATTTAGCCTATAAGAATGACAGTTGTTACCTGTGACTATGCAGTCCCATGCATGTCCCAAACTCCATAGTCCACACTCCCAAACAGCATGCAACTCACCAATAGACTGTAGTAACTGACTATGGCCAGTGCAGCCAATGTTGCACTTTTATAGCGCAACCCATGCAAATGAGGCAAGGCGCAACTTTAAGTGGATGCAAATTGCAGTGCTGCACCATTGCATAGCTGATCAGCTGTTTTGCATATGATGACTGAATATCGCGCTGTTGCACTTTGTGTAATTGTGTTGAATGTGCTGAGCCAAGGGTACAGTTCTGTGACATGTACAGTACACACCTCACTGTGCAAGCCCGGTTGCTGACACAGGCATCTGCCATGCTGCTGACATGCTGTGCACTGGAAGCAATGCAGGGCATGGCCACCATTGTGCCAGTGGTGCAACAGCGATGTTCACCTATATGGCACTGTGGCACTGGGCCATCACAGGCGCACTGGGACAACAGCTCGGTAGGCCACTACTGGAGGTAGCACACAGGCATCCAATCACGCTACATGCATTTGGTTCCAATGGCACTGTGCCTGTCTGTGTACCAGAGTCCCTTGACCCT
Source organism: Neoceratodus forsteri (assembly GCA_016271365.2). Lineage (NCBI taxonomy): Eukaryota > Metazoa > Chordata > Ceratodontiformes > Ceratodontidae > Neoceratodus > Neoceratodus forsteri. Next base: position 218,144,535 of record JADMNL010000030.1, on the reverse strand, counting down.
GTGCCTGACCTTGCTCCCTAGGCACCATGCGTCCAGGCATAGGTGCATCACTATTGCGCTTGTTCGGGGACAGCACGATAGGGAATGGCAGCGCTGTACCGCATAACATCTGCATGTGGTGGAGCCATGCTGCAGAGCACCATTTTGCTGACTGAGCTAGGAGAATGGTGCAGAGGAGGGCTGCACAGTGGACCCAAGTGGAACTGGCCAACCTAGCGGCCATAGTAGAGCCACCCATGGACCACTGTTTGAGGAGGCTCCCTGGACAGATCCAGGAGCCAGGTGGGAGGAGGTGGCCACTCACTAGAGGAGGCCACAGGAAGGGGTGGACAGCTGAGCAGTGCCACCACAGGTATGGCGACCTGGCAGAGGAGCCAGACCTCCTTGCCCACCTGCAGGCATGTGCCAGTAGGGTCATTGTGCCATGGCTAGGTAGGTGTTATGTCCACACACTTTATCTTCCATATGAGTATCACGGTTGTATGTGTCCAGCACATGGGGAGGGACCATCCAGTGTTGGCTGTGGTGGTGTTATCAGGGTGTGGGGTGGGTGGGTCTGGCTGGGTGGGAGGACACACCTGGGGCAGGGAATTTTGCTACAGGGTTGTACTGATGTTCCTCTCCATGTTTGCACCACAGGGCTGGAGAAGTGGCGTCTAGCCTGTAAATGTGGCACCACCAGGAGGACAGGGATGCAAGGAGGGGCGATGGTCCACAGTGCCCGAGGGACCAGCCCAACGATGGTGAGTGCCATACCTCCATGATTACCATTGCATACTTGTAATGGTGTGGGCAGGGGCCATGGCCACCATCCATTGACACCACTGCCATGCACGCAATTTGTTAGTCAGCACTGTCCAGTGGCACTGCATGTCTGGGAGTACATCAATGGTGGTCCATGCATGCACTGGGTACATGACTGTGCCACTGCCTTTGCACCACATAGCCATGTCACTAAATGGCTGCGGTGGTGCTGTGCATGACTTAGCCAGTGGGTGTGTGCAGCATTCTGCATGGCTGTATGTGCCTGGGTGGGCAGGTCTTGTGGGCGTGATCACTATGGGTGGTCACACACCATCACAGAGGCATGTTCCATGACTGTATGCCATGCACAGTGAGTGGGCTGTATGGGGCTGTGCATTCGCACCTATTGACTGTGCTCCTTGTCCTAGGTGTCCACCAGCTGATGGAGATCTGGGAGGCATGGAGGGAGATCTTGAATGTGGCAAGGGCATCACTGGAGATCCTACAATGGATCAACCAGCTTGGGGTCCACAGGAGGCACTGGAGGCAGAGCAGCCAGAGTGGGGAGGGGGCTCCCATTAACAATCCCTCTGCCCCTGATATCCCTACCCCTGAACCCACCCTCACACCCCTCCTTTCCTGTTCCATTTGTTCACCCCTGCCCCTTACCCACCCCCACTTTGTTGTGGCCCCAACTTTGTATATAGTATTGTATATAGTTCATTTGATATTGTTTTGGAATACAGATCTTTTATGAATACTGTGGTGGTCTCTGATTTGCAGCAGGCTATAAGTGCTCAGCTGCAGTGGTGTGCATGGCATCAGGGTGGTGCAGTCATTGGTATGTGTGCGTGTCCATGGGGAGGTGACTATGGTGTGGGGTAGCTATCAGTCAGTGTCTGTAGGTGGGTGTTGCACCCTGTACACTGAATGACTGTGTGCAATGGTCCATGGTGCATGCTCTGTGTCCATGGTGCCCCTGTCAGCCCATCCATGGCCTGTGCAGCTGACACCCATGCATGTCTGTGACCTGCACAGTCTGCTAGATGTCAGTGGTGGCTGTCCATGCAGAGCAGCCACTGTACCCATCACAATGCTGGGTTGCCTCCTGTCACTGGTGTGGTGCATGTCTGCTTCGGGTGACACTGTGGCCTCCACAGTTGTTGACCCACCTCCCTGCTGTGGCTTGTGTGTGTTGCAGGGATGTGCACCACTGTCTGTGACTTGTACTCCGGGCAAATGATGGTGGTGTACAGGTCCACAGTGCCTGTGCAGGGTGGCTGCCACTCCTGTGCCATGGAGGACTGCAGGTTGTGTGTACACAGTTTACATGGGCCCATGCTGGGGCTTGTTGCCCTCACTGCGTCCCTGTGTTGTTATGCCCTGGGTATGGGTGGGTGTCTGTCCATGCACTGTGTGGCATCCAGTGTGGTGCATGCTTCCATGCACCACTGTGGGTGTCTGCACTGGCTGTTGTGGCCAGTGCTGGGTCAGGGATGTGTCTTTGGGAGAGTGTGCAGGGTGCTGTACCACTAGTGGTGGTATCCGGGCATGCCCTGTCCCATGTGGGTGCCTCATGTGCCGATGTATGGTTGGTCTCTCAGCTGTACCTCAGGGGCTGTGTGTGGTGGCACTGTGTATGCTGTGTTGCATCACTGTGTGCTGCCACACCCGCTGATGGGTGCTCATGGTGGGGCTGCCTTGCATGGTTCTGTGGTGCACAGGGTTGCATTGTCACAGTGGGGTTGGTGGCATGCATGGGATTTCCTGCAGTGGTGGATGCTGCTCCTGGGAAGGGTGTCTGGGGGTCATGGTGCAGGGTGTGATCTGCATTGGGGGATGGTGTGGCACAGGGTGGTCAGCCTCTTTGTGTGCCAGTCACAGCTTGTCAGCGGGTGTGATGGGGCACCATGGCTGGACTGTGGGTTGGTTACTTTTCTCCATGGGCCAGTGGTTATTCCAGCCTCTCCCAGTTGTGCAGTGCATGGGGTGTGGGGGACAATGTCTGTTCTGCTGTGTGTTCCTCTGCCCATCTGTGGCATGTGGTGGGCCCCTACCTCCCTGGTTGTGCAGTTGCATTGCCACCCTGCTTCTGGGGGCATTCCTGGTTGCACTATGACACCTCTCGACTGCTCAGCTGACCATCCCTTGTTGTGCTATGGCTCATCAGATCTGCTCAGCTTCCCTCCCTAGTTTAGCTATGACACAGGTGGTGTGATATTCAGTCATCGGCTGTAGGCACAGGTTGGCTGGCTCAATTTTGAATACCACACCTCTTGCACATGTGTAATGGACTTGCACTTGCTCCTGCTATTGCACACTTTTTGGTGCAGTTTGAATATCTGGACCAAGGTATGGGGCACTGAGAAATTAAATAACAATGGTAAAATCATTATAGAACACTCAAGTATAGCAAGCAAATTTAATTATTTTGGCTCTGTGTTTAATATTAAGGAGAATATAAATCTAAGCAAAATTAATAAACCATTGCTTCAATATTAACTGAGATTGATACACTAGCAGCCCTCAGGATGGTTAAACCACATTCAGCCCCATGTCCTGATGGTATTAATCCTGACTTTGTACTAAATACTGCAAACTCACTCTGTATACATTTAAAACATCTGTTTAACTTTTCACTACAATATGGCAAGTTACCTACTGAATGGAAACAAGCAGTGGTTGAAAACTACAGACCAATCAGCCTAACATCTGTTATATGTAAAATAATGGAGCGTATTATAAAACCTAGATTATAAAATTAATTAGAAACAAAGGAACTTAGGACCTAAACAACATGGCTTTGTTAAGCATAGATCATGTACTACTACTCTCATTGTTTTTATGAAAAGTCAGCCATCTATTAGATCAAAATATCCCAGTGGATGTTTTATTCCTTGATCTTAAAAAGGCTTTTGACAAATTCTCACATAAAATCCTTATTTCATAAAATGATAAGTATGGGTCTAGATCAACATATTACTTTGTAGGCCTACAGCATGATTAAATTCTAGGAGTCAAAAGGTTAAAATCCAGGGTACCTATTCCAACTCTATTTCTGTTACCAGTGGGGTCCCCAGGGATCTGTATTGAGGTCCATTTTATTTAATATTTTATATCTGATTTATGTATTGGTCTAAAGGCTCATATCAGTAAGTTTGCAAATGATACAAAGATTTGTAGTGAGGTTAAATCCATTGACCAATCCTCTTCTTTTCAAAATGACATTAGTAAACTTGAAAAATGGTCATTAAAAACCAAATGTCCTTTAACAAGGATAAATGTGTCATCATGCATTTAGGGTCTAAAATCACTGTACTAAATGTTATCTAAATGGTTCAGAGATTAGATCAGTAACATCGAGAGACAGATCTGGTTATTCTGATAAGTAACCAATTAACATCAGGTGAACACTGTAGACACATTATTTTAAGAGCAAATTGAATTATATCTGCTGTTAAGAAATCATTTTTCTATAAGCAGGAAGCCTGTATATTTTCTATCTACAATTCATTTGTTAGGCCACAACTAGATTCAGTGCTACTTTTGGACACCATATCTTATAAAGTATAAAATCTTACTTGAGAGTGTTCAAAGAAAAGCAACTAAATTAATCCCTAAACATCAGAATATCAGCTACAAGGACATGTGCAAAGCACTAAATTTATATCATTTAGATTCTCGGAGAACTAGAGGTGATCTACTACTATTATTTAATATCTTAAAGGTAATAATTTGAAGTCAAACTGTGGGTTGAAGTTTGCTAATAAAATTAGTGTTCTTAGATTGAATAATAAACAATTATTTGTGCCAATTGCATGCAAAGATAAAAGGAAATACTTTTTCATGATTAGAGCTGCTAAACTGTGGAATAAGCTACCATAGTACATAGTTGATGCATCAAACTTTGAGCAGTTTAAGGGTTGTCTTGATAAATACATTTTGGGCACCAGATGCTTTACTCCCATGGTGTGGACAGGTAGGTTCAATGGGACCTCGGACTTGCTTCTACCTAATCAAACTGAGTAAATCATAACATAGGTATAATAAATAAAGGTATGGCAGGAAAGAGTTCAAGTTTATTAGCAGGAATAATTCCTTTGAGCATGCTCATTTACAAAGAGGTCCTGAATGGACAATTGTAGAGCTGTGTGCAATATAAAATTCTGCCCATGGAATGCCAATGGAATATCCATTCTGATTCCATGGAATTCTGCAGACTTTCCTGAAAATCATGTGAAATTTTGCAAGATTTTAAATTTCAGTTATTTCACAATAATTTTAAGCATATGTGTCCAAATAACACCAAGTTTGTAATGTAAGCAGTACACTGTGGCTCACAAGTGGTGTACCAAATTTCATAGTTGTAGACTAAAAGGGATGGAGTTATGGGTGACAAACATTTAATAAACATTGTATTTTCAATTATTTTGAGATGATTATAAAATGTCTTATTCAAATTTCTTCATACTATCAGGATTTAGAGAATCACACAGAATGCATATATACACAAACCACATTTGAGGTCTCAAGCTTTAATGGGAGCTGAGTTACATAGGTAGCCAAATATTTTGCCAAAATTAGATTTTCTGTAATTGTAGTATAACTTTGATAATATTCATTGAAATGTTACAGAAATTGCCAGATATACAGGTAATCACTACAGTTGTATATGCACATAGTTTCAGATGTCTAGCTTTAAATGGGACTGTGTTATAGCTCTGTCAAACAAGTTGGCAAAATGTAAATTTCACAGTTAGTTCCCTTCAATTTTAAAACAACATATCCAAAATTAACCAGATTTGAAACATTTAAACTACTATACCACATAGTCATTTCTGAAAAAAGTTCATATTTTCAGCTTTAAATGGGATTGAATTAAAAGTAATCAGACTTTCACAATATTAAAAAAAAAATTGCAAGGTTGTGAACTACAAATGTATAAACCCTGAACCTTTAAAACTAGAGAATGCAATACCATTAAATTTGGTAGGTTGTTAGACCTTACAAGGAGACTGTGTATGACAATTTTATTAATTTCTTGCTGTGAGAAGCTGAAAAATAACATCTGAACTTAAGGTCAAATCCCATGAATCTGTGTGAAATTGCAGAATTTCATGAAACATCCATACAACTGGAATGCTCTAATTTCTGTCAGCCTTATCTGGGGTTCTAATTAAAGGATAGGTGTATAAGAGGCAGGCAGCACAGGGGTCACCAGGTTTTGGAGTTAGATTCTACAGTTTCACCATGAAATGGACAGCTGAACTGGTAGCACAACAATTGTAGACCCCCATGTTGGAGCAAGAAAGTACAGAGTGTCAACAATTCCAACCTGAATATAGGAAATTTAAGGATCACATTCAGTAAATTTATGATACAGGGAGCATGGTGTACCTACAAGTCTAGGATTTAGAAGTACTCAAAAGATGTAGTGGGGAAAACAATGCCTTGGGCAACTGGAAGAAAGAATTTGGGCTATTACAACAGGGCAGGATGATGGGAAAATGAGTAGATGACTCAAGTTTTAAGGGAGTTTGTCACTGTAAAGGACAAAGAGGATATTAGTGGGGTTTGTAGTTCTTCTGAGTCAATCTGGCTGTGCCAAAAGAAGGGCAGGGGAATAGCCACCAGTGAGGAACAGCAGGACTGCAAAAGCTCAGCCCAGCTTACATAGAAACATAGAATTTGATGGCAGATAAGGACTGCTTGGCCCACCTAGTCTGCCCATTTTCCTACCTAACAGATAAGCTGCAAATCTCAGTTAACCAACAGCTTACTTCCTCCTACCCCCACTAGGACTGCCTTATGCCTGTCCCATGCATTCTTGAAGTCCCCTATTTTTCTTGACTCCACAACCTCCTCAGGGAGGCTGTTCCATGCATCCACAACCCTTTCAGTGAAAAAATACTTCCTCACATTACCTCTAAGCTGTCCCTCCTCTATCTTCAAATTGTGCCCCTTGTTCTTGCACATCTCTTTTCTGGAAGATGCTACCCTCTTGGACTTTGTTAATTCCTTGAGGTACTTGAAAGTTTCTATCATGTCCCTCTCCTCCTCCTTTCCTCTAGGGTATACATATTAAGCTCCTTTAGTCTTTCTTCATATGTCTTCTGTGCAGACCCTGCACCATTTTGTTGCCCTCCTCTGAACAGCTTCCACTCTGTTTATGTCTTGTGGAGATGGGGTCTCCAGAACTGCACACAGTACTCAGATGGGGTCTCACCAACTGTCTGTACAGAGGGATAACAACTTCCTGTTTTCTACTATTGATGCCTCTTCCTATGCATCCCAGTATCCCCTGCCTTCCTTACTGCCTTCTCACATTGCTTGCCCACCTTTAGGTCATCTGATATAATTACCCCCAGGTCCCTTTCTATTTTTACTGTTGTCAGTATCTCACCCCCCATTGTGTACACTTTCCCTGGGATTTTATTTCCCATGTGCATTACCTTGCACTTCTTTGCATTGAATCAGAGCTGCCATACACTTGACCATTCCTCCAACCTTGCCAGTCCCTTCTCATCCTTTCCACTCCATCTTGTGTATCAACCCTGTTGCAGATCTTTGTGTCATCTGCAAAGAGACATACTTTTCTTTCCAGTTCCTCTGCAATGTCACTTATAAAGACATTAAAAGGACTGATCCAGTACTGAACCCTGCGGTACCCCACTAGTAACCCTCCTTTCTTCACTGTGTATTCCATTTACTACTACCCTTTGCGTCCTGTTGTCCAGCCAATTTTTATCCAGGCTACCACCTTGGGACCCACTCCAAGGCTGGCTATCTTGTGAATTAATCTTTTGTGGGACTGTATCAAATGCCTTTACAAATCTAGGTAGGCATGTCTACAGACCCTCCCTGGTCTACTACTTTGGTCACCCAGTCAAAGAAGTCTATTAGATTCATCTGACATGACCTTCCCATCATGAATCCATGCTGCCTTGGGTCCTGTGCCCACTGGCCTGTAAGTACTCAACAATTCTTTCATTCAGAAGTGATTCCATCATTTTCCCTACCACTGAGGTCAAACAAACTGGTCTGTAGTTTCCTGCCTCTGTCCTGCTCCCACTTTGTGAAGAGGAATCACATCTGCCCTCCTCCAGTCCTCAGTACCACCCCATCCTCCCATGATTTGTTAGTGAGAGAGTAGTCAGCGGTGTCACTAGTTCCACCCTTAGTTCTTTAGAATTCTTGGGTGAATCCCATCAGGCCCCATTGCTTTGTCCACCTTCAATTTTATCAGTTCTTTCAGAACCCTTTCTTCTGTAAATGGACTGGTATCGACCCCGTCTTTGGAGTGTTTCTCTTGTTTGGTTTAGGTAACTTCCCTCCTCTTCCTTTGTGAATACTGAGCAGAAATATTCGTTCAGTATCCTGCTATTTCACTGTCACCCTACCCACATTCCTCCCTTTATTAAGCTTCAGTATCCCTCCTTTGGTCTTTCTTCGCTCCCTAATGTACCTATAAAGGTCTTATCCCCTTCTTAACAGAATTGACTATCCTTTCCTCGGTTTGGGCCTTTGCTATTCTGACTGCCTTCCCAGCCTCTTTCTGCTTTAACTGATAACGTTCTCTCTCCTGCTCCTTCTGTGTTTCCTTATATTTCCTGAATGCTGTCCTTCTCTCCTTAACCTTCCATGCCACCTCTTTTGAGAACCATAGCGTTTTTTCTTCGTTGTGTTTTATTGATTTGCTTTACACAAAGGCTTGTTGCCTCTGTGATGGCTGTTTTGATCACTCCCCATTGTTCTTCCACCCTCCTTCTTGCCTGTTTGCTAGTGCTTTTCTGAGGCACTCTCTCATTTTCCCAAAGTCGGCCCTCCTAAAGTCCAGTACCCTTGCTTTTGTAGGCTTGATTGTATGGCTGTGTTTATCGTGAACTACACTGTTTGGTGGTCGCATGTTCCTCAGATGGCTACCCACTCTAAATCTGAGATTCTTTCTCCATCCCCATTTGAGAGTACAAGGTCTAAGATTGCTCCTTCCTGAGTGGGTTCCAATACTAGCTGTCTGAGGCATGCCTCTGTAGGGCATCAAGAATGACCCTGCTTTGGATGTGCCTGCAAAGGTGCTCCAGTTAACATCTGGCATATTCAGGTCCCCATCAACAATATCTCCCTTTTTCTGCCATTCTAAGAAAGCCTTCTATCATTTCCTTGTCCATTCCCTCCCCTGAGATGGGGGTCTGTATACAACGCCCATACGGATTGTGGTGCCATTTCCTGTCTCCATGGTGACCCAAAGTACCTCATCTGCTCCCCTGTTTACTCTTTAGTTCTGTTGCTTTGATCCCTCCTTTACATAGAGAGCTACCCTCCTCCTCTTTACCCTCCTGTCCCTCCTGTAGATTATGTATCCTGGTATGTTGACTTTCCAGTCATGGTTCTCTGTGTGCCATGTTTCTGTGACTGCCACAATATCCAGGCAACCCTCTTCCATCAAGGCCACTAGTTCAGGGAGCTTGTTACACAGACTATGGGCATTGGTACTCATCACCTCCACTTTTAATAGCCTTATCCTTTTAGCCCCATTTCTGTCCTTACTGCCTTTGCCTTTTTACATTTAAATCTGTTCTGCTCCCTAATAACTTCTGTACCTTGGTGTTTACCTCACTAATCACCATGTTTTGTGGGGATCAGATTTCCCTGCTCCTTTCAGTGCCTCCCCTGGCTAGTTTAAATGCTTGCCAATGATGCATTTAAACCTCTCACTAGGATCCTGGATCCCCCTGGACAGATGCAGACCATCGCCAGTATAGGTCTGCATCCCTCCAGGTGACTCCCCAGTCCCCAATGAAGCCAAAACCCTGAGCTCCACAACTGTTTTTCAACCACTCATTGAATTCCTGGTGAGAAGTGCCCTAGCATCTCCCTTGCCATAGACAGGCAGCACCTCTGAGAAGGTTACTATATGCGCTACTTGATTAGGGCCCTTCCCAACTCTATAAACTCCTCTTGCACTGCTCTGATCCCATTCCTAGCCAGGTCATTTGTCCCAGGGTGGACAATGACATTCAGCTCCCTCCTCGAAGCAGCTCCTCCCACGATCCTGAGGATTCGCTTCCTGTCCCTCCAAGCCGTGACACCTGGAAGGCACCTTCCTCCCTCTCCCTTCCTCCCCATTTCTACCCCCTAATGATTGAGTCCCCACCAGGAGTTGTTTCTTCCCCTGTGGGGTCCCATGCCACCCTCCTGTGGGTCTCCTTTGTGAAGGTTCCCAGCATCCTCCTCAGTCTCCACTGCAGGTACCACCATAGAGGAACCACTATCCACCAGAAGAGCGAATGAATTGTGGAGAGGTACAGCTGGAGGATGCAACTCTGTTCCACCACCCTCCTCCTTGAGCCCACCCTGGTCCAGCCTCTCCTCTTCTTGGCAACCTCTGAGGTAGTGGCATTGGCCCTGGTGGTCCCTGGGTGGGGAGGAGGTTTCACTGAATCCTAGCCATGTCAGCCTGGAGACGGGCAACTGCCTCTCTCAGACCAGAGAGGTGCCTGCAAACAGGGCAGCATCGCAGCCTCAAGAATGTCTCCCAGAACACTGCCGCCCCACGCCATTGCACTGCACCACCTCTATCATGTCTTATTTTGTGTCCTCTCTACTGTTTCTCTGGATGCTTACTCTCTCTCTCCTTACAGCTCTGACCCTTCCTGTTCTGGGACAGCAACTCCTATCTTCTTCAGTAGCCTCCTTCTTCCTTGCTCAATATCAGACCACCAGCAGCTGGGGAGAGGAGCTATTTTTTTTTACTTTAGGGTTGACAAAACCAATGTTTCTCTATGATCCTTTCCTTCCTTCTGCCAAACAGGATGTTCCTGGTGACAGTCAAATCCAGTGGCTATAAAAGTAGAACTGGCTTTGGGTGGGTGGGTGAGTGGGTGGAGGGTGGGATGGAGGGCAATTAGTAAGAAAAAGTCTAGCAACAGGAAGTTGTAATTTGACTCACCTGCTTTTCACAGTGTCTAAACCACACCCCAGGTAAGCTCTCTTTCCTCCACTGGTTTATGCAAGTCACCTGATTCAGTATCTTTCCTGCACAGAACATACACTGCCTTTCTTTCCTTTTCTTTCTTTTTTAACCTTAAATAAAACCCCTTCTACTTCTAATAAAGTTATATGTCTACTTAATCTTAACTCACACTGACTCCTGCTAAGATATAAGTTTTAAATTAACAAGAAAATGTAGCTTTTAGTTAGCTGCTTTCTGCTCTACAAGCAAGGCTAGCAACAGCTTATAAAATGAAATACATATGTGCATCATTAATGTTAAATTCCACACAAAACAATTCTGAATGCTTCATCTACAGAATATGCTATCATAAATATTTGAGAAACTGTTACTAAAACAGACTTTTTTTCTCGATTAAAACTGCTCAAGCAATTTATCCAGTTGTGTTAGAGACCAGGATACATAGACTATGGATATGCATGTCAAATGTTAACTCTATGCAGGCAAGAGCAGAGAAGTTACAAGCATCCTCATTTCTGAGTTTTCACAGAGTTTTGCCAATAGTTACATAGTAAAGTTTTGAACCCTGTAACTTAAAACTGTCTTATCTAATTCTCTCCATATTTACTGTAGATCATTCTATAAGCATTACAAAAGTATATCCACACAATTTGAACATGTCCTGCTTCAAAAGTGCCTGATTTATATGCAGATGAAATTGTTTCATGAAATTTCCTGAAAATAAATTGACAGATTTTGAGCACATCTGATTTTGAGATGATGCATTATATTGTCATAAAATCTGGCACATTTTAGAACACCTATCATCAAGAAATTATACTAAACTTAAGATCCCTAACCTAATAGATGGTTAAGGTATTTGCAGAAAAAATGTTTATGAAATTTCACACAAACAATAAAATGACAACATTTGAGCACCTATAATTTTGAAACTATCCTACCAAATTACACAACATCTGGCACATTTGTAGCCAATGACCCTGCATATACTTTCCACATTTCAGAGCTCTAGCTTGCATGGTTGCTGAGTTATAGTGACTTTACATTTTTAAAAATTCAGTGAAGTGGGAGTCTGAGCAATGTCCATAGATTACATTGCGCATAATCAAGAAGTAGGATAAACATGATCTGCACTAATCTCAGTCTAGCTTCTGTTGAAAAAGGATTTATTCCTTTAAAATGAAACCAAGTCTTTGCTTTTACTTTATTTGCAAGTGAAGTTATATGGGCTGAGAACGTTAGGTGGTGGTCTAAAGAGGAACACCTATGACCAAATGGAGTCCAAGGTGTAGTGTTAGGCAGGTGAAAAGTAGAGCATATCTTACTCCTTCCTTTTCTGCTGACACATTCTATGTTTCTAGGCCAATCAATATTACTTAATTCTAAACATTCCACTTGCTCTTATATACACATGAAAACTTCCATGATGAAGTGCAGTGTCACAGGTTTCCTGCATGACAAAAGGGATTAACTCACAATGAAATTGTATTGTTTGCTGCAGTAACTATACTGCAGAATTCCATAGAGTTGGGCTTCATCCTGGTGTGCTTCACTGTATGTGCATATGTACTTATGAATGACGTCACCTCTCTGTGTGTAAGAAGTCATTACATCATCCTTGGCATGTCTTTTGATAAAGAAACGTTTTCCAAAACATGTCAAGATGTGCCACACTGGTACTTTAATAAAGAATTTGCACCTGTGCCAGCGAGCAGCTCTTTTCATAAAATGGTGGTGGTGAGTGTGAGATTTTGCTTGTGAATGCTTTTCATTGATTTATCCCTGCACCCTAGCCTAGTGTGCACATCTGTGTCTTCTTGTGTATTATATGCATTGTTACTTTACGTTATAAGACTCAAGAGTTAGAGAACATTCTTGAATCTTTGGGTGAGAGAACTTTGAAGCCAAAGCAGAACAGATTTGGCACACAAAGGACTTGAGAAGAAACTCTTACCACCATAACAGACACAGCAACTGTACACATGAACATATTATAAATCATGTTAAAGGTCATTGTTCAAAAACTGAATTTGAATTTAAAATCAAAATGTTTTACTTAGAATCCCTTGTGGAAATGGACTGTGCCAACTTAATGTACAACTTCAGAATTTCAGAACTAGTTGCATGAGACAACTTATGGTTATAATAGTGCATGGAATGTTTAGTAATAAACAATCCTGATTGGCTAAATGTGATGTCATGATGTATAATGTATGTTAATACTGCCACTGGGACCAGTCTGACCACACATCTCATTAGCACTTACAATGGCCTTTGGCTACCTCCTTTCTTCCCTGCCCATGCCCCTCCCCTATCCCCACCCTCTACCTCCTGCCTACCCTTTTAAAATACTGGCAAAGCCCTGGCTACTACCTTCCCTTTCTGGTGAATTAAGAAACACTTCTACTGTCCTGTATATCCCTCTATCTTAATTCTCTACTGCTTCCTTTTCTTTGTTTATCACTGTATATTATCGATGTATTATGAATTGACTCTGTATGTTGTAACTTAATTTGTTAGCTCATCCTTTGTTTGACTACTCCTTCATTTAATTTATCACTGTATATTATGGATGTATTATGAATTGGCTCTATATGTTGTAACTCACTTTGTTAGTGCATCCTTTGTCTGACTGAAGCACCTCCCCACTGATGTGGAACCTTTGTAAATGAGCTGCCTGGCGCTCAAAGGTACCTGTAATCTGAGATTGAATGAATAAATAAATAAATAATGGTTGTTAGAAGGGTCTCATGTGCATTCCTAGGATATGAAAACCACAAATTGAAGGTGAACTGTTCTGATACCCTAATTATAGGAGACCACTTACAACTGCAAGAGTGGTCTTGGTGGCAGTATTAATATATCATTGATCAAGCTCAATCAATACTATATAATTTTTTAAAACAATATTCAAGCATACCTGTTTCCAGGGCAACTGCACATGAAACAGTCTACACAGAATAAGTGTCTCACATGCATTACATTTTGCCCTGACAGGGTGGGGCTTCTTCAGAGGTGATGTGGTTTTATGTGATATGGGCAAAATTGTAAGACTGATCCCAGAATGATGGACCCAGGTGGCAAAACCCAAAATGGCAACTTTTTTTCTTTGGGGGCTTTGAACCCCACCCCTTACTAATATAACAAACTCCAAGGTTGTAGCACATTGGGGAATGGGTGAAACCTTTGTCACCAATTTGGTTTTGCCCTTTTCCCATTGTGATTACAGGTGTCACCTTTAGGTTTTTGCCCGCTTCACTGCACACCAGTGAGGTTATAAGTGAAAAACACTTTTATTGTATACAGAAATCAATCTAAAACTGTTACAAGTGCTCATGCAAAATAATGAAAACATTAACAAAATAAGTGCCCTTTTTGTTTGAAACTACTGAAAATAGCAGCAGGGCTGCCGAGACACAAGAGAATGGATGGATAAAGATACAGCATGCATTTGTGCCACTAGTCAACTGTTAATCCCCACCCCAGTGTTGTTGTGAGACTGCCTGGGATTAACCAAACTGTCAGTCTTACAAATGCCATTAGTACCAGCAGCACTGCCACTAGTGACTGAGCTATACCAGAGTGGTTGACAGACATGAAACTGGGAACCTACAGGGCTCTGTGTACCTGTGGATGTTAAGCTATAGGTATTTCATCATAGATGTGGAGTTTAAATCATATTTATGAAAGGCTATTATTGCAGTTCAATGGTGGGAGCAATAGCCACAACTCCTGCCTGAGCTATTTAAATCAACTTCTTTCAGTCTAATTGAGATGCATTCTTTCTTTGCCATCAGAGGTTCTACTAGGCTCTTTACCCCGTTTGTCTCTTGCTTCATGTTGTGCTGTTGGGATTTCTGCTTGCTTTGTGCATCCTCCTACCCAGGTCAGTATTTTGTTCCTGGCTGCAGTTTAACCTACTCTGTCTGCTGATTTGTGCTGCCCTCTTATTTTCAGGTTCTGTGTTTTTATCTGTTCTGTTTCTTTTGGGCACTTCTAGTTTTCCTAGTACCCTGCCTTTGTTTATTTAACTTGCCTTGTGCTCCTTCAGGCACTAATGTTTGCTGTCTTTTATACCAATTGCTCCTGCTTTCATCATTCTGTTTTGCTTTGTGATTATTAAGGCTCTAGAGTTACTATGTTTATGTACAATTTGCAATCTCCCTGCTTACATACACAGTTTTAGCACCATTTGCAGACTTCTGTTCATCTAAACTCCTTAACTGCTTACACCTGGCAACCACTCCCTTTTGGGTTCAGTGGTTTATTACTCACTGCAGCAGCACACTGTATCCTGTTTGATTCCTCAAGCTATTGCATTCCATGTGCTATTGCATTACCTAACAACATTTATTCATTCTCTACAGCTTCAGCATGCTGTCTCAGTCTCCTAATAGTTGCTCCCCACCTCATGCTGTCATGCTGTGAATGCTGTCCTCAGTTCTAACAGATGTACTTCACCTCATGTAGTCTCATATACTCAGTGCTAACAGTTGCACTCACTAATGTAGTCTTTACCTTACTCTATGCTAACAGTTGCAGTGCCAGTCACTCTGTCTATTGCTGTTCTCCTTTTCCAGTTACACTCCTGATCTTGCACACTCAGTCACATCTCTGCCTCTCTCCTAGCTGGCTCTGACCTCATGAAGTCTGCATCTTGAGGTTGAGTCCCTTGCTCTGGAGTGGGGTCCTTTCTTTACCATTCAGGTGAGAAGGTCCCTCTGTGGGGAAGTCTTTGACCTTGCAGACAGCATCAGCAACACATTTTGATATAGGATTTAAGACATCAGCTTCTGGCGGGGGCGTCCTAGCCCAGGAGTTCCTTTAGCTGCTGTCAATGTCAGCAACACTTTCAAAAGCTATTGTCCCTACAACTACCTGTGGTTTACCTGGTCTCCATTCTATATCCTCCCTGTCCTTCCTACCCCTCTATGGGTGCATACTGTTCAATCCTCCTATTCTTGCTCCTACAGGGCTTGGCCTTACCCCTCCTGGGTTTGGCTTCTCCCCAGGTTTTGCTTGAGGCCAGGTGATCTCCCTTCAGTGGTCATTGATCCCTCTTCAGGTTGGGGAATGGATCCAAGCAGGGTTCTCATTTAGCTGCAGAGGCCTCTACTCACAGCACCCTCATAGCTTTCCCTTTAGAGGGATAGAAAAAGAGGCCTCCTCTAAATATCTCCCTGAACTGGGTCTCGAAATTGCAGTAGCGTAACCATCATTTAGTTATCCCAAGCCTGGGGTGCAAGGCATTCCAGGCCTTGATCCCCAAAGGTTTCACCTCATAGGGTTTTTTTCCTCTCCTCCAGGCCAAAGGTCATAAAGGCTAGGTAACCCATTAGGTAGTACATCTATAGCAGTACATTGTGACCAGGTAGGTTTCACTGTTGAGTTGAGGTTGTGTGGTAGCTTTCTTTCTACTTTGCCATTCCTCTCCTTATTGAAGCCACATTCCTTCTGCTATCAATACCGAAATTGTCAGTCATTGCTCAGTCCTGCTGTATCTGTTTTGGTCTGTTATGTCTAATTGCTACTCTGTAAATCCATGCCCATCCAGTTTCTGTGTTCATCGCCTGCTGCTTGACTTTTTGGGGCTCATAGAAACACAGACATGTGGAAGTTGTTGGTGGATAAGGACCTCTTGGCCCGCCTAGTCTACCCAGTTTTCTTTGTCTACTGTGTCACTTACAGACCCTACTGATCTCCAGTTGTCTCTTCCCTTGCCTTACTACCAAGGTCACCTTGTATCTGTCCCATGCATGCATTGTTTTGCACTTCACCACCTCTGCTGGAAGGCTGTTCCAGGCATCCATCATCTTTACGTGAGGAAGTATTTCCTCACATTTTCTCTAAGCCTCCCTGCCTCCAGCTTCATAACATGACCCCTTGGCCTCGAGCTTCTCTTTCTATGGAAAATGATAACTTCCTGTGCCTTATTAATACCTATGTGGAATGTGAATGCTTCTATCATACTCTCCCTTCCTCCTCTCCACTAGAAAGTACATATTCAGTTCCTTGTGTCTTTCCTTGTAAAGCTTTTTAATACAGGCCCTGCACCATTTTGGTATCCCTCTTTGTACCGCCTCCACCTTATCATTGTCCTTCCAGAGGTGGGGCCTCCAGAACTGACACAGTACATAAGGTGGGGTCTTACCAGTGATTTGTACAGTGGTAATATTACCTCTTCTTCCTACTGGTGATACCCCTCCTGTGCATCCCAGCATTCTGCTAGACTTGCCCACTGTCTCATCACACTTCTTGGCTATTCTGGTCATCAAAATAATTACCCTGGTCCCTTTCCTGTTTAGTGGTTGACAGAACTTCCCTCCCAATTGGTATGTACTGTAGCCCTGGGATTCTGTTCCCAAGTGTATGATTTTGCACTTTTTACATTGAAACCCAGTTGCCAAATTCTTGATCATGCTTCCAACTCTTTCAAATCATCCCTTATTTGTTCCATCCCCGGTGTGTCTACTCTGTTGCAGATTTTGTGTCATCTGTAAACAGGCATATTTCCTTTCAAGCCTTCCACAATGTCACTTATAAAGACACTGAAGAGGACCAGTCCTAGTATTGAGCCCTGAGACACACAGCTGGTCACCTTGCCTTGTCTACAGTGGACAGAATTTACTACCACCCCAGACTCCTGTTGCTTAACCAACTTCTTTCCCAGTTTATAACTTTGTTACCCATTCTCAGATGGTTCCATGTCAGGATATCGATGGTGTTGACACTGATAATTCTCGATGATTGATGGGAACAATGCCCACAGTCGGCATTGTTCCATCAGAAGAAAGTGTTTTTGCACCCTGCACCCTTCCCCATCTTTAGATAACCAACTCCATGTTGGAGCTGGTTCAGGGTGGGGCACAACACCAGCAATTGCAGTGTCAGGTCACAGTGGACCACCACAGTGAACAATCTCAACCCGGTGAGATTTGTCACTGTGGTGGTGTGCTGTCAGGATGTCGATATCCTGATGGGATACCCTCCCAGACAGACCAGCTTGTTCCTCAGTCTTCTATGTGAAATGGTGTCGAAGGTCTTACTGAAATCTAGGTAGGCCACATTTACCAGTCCTCCTGATCCACTACCCTGGTCACCCAGTCAGAGAACTTGATCTGTTTTGTCTGGCAAGACGCCTCCCCATGAAACCATGTTGCCTTGGATCCTGTAATTCACTGGTAACAATGTATTCCATTTTTCTTTGCTTCAGTAGTGTTTCCAATACTTTGCCCACTACTGAAGTCAGGCTGACAGCTCTGTAATTTTCTGCTTTCTCCCTTTTTCCACATTTGTGAAGTGTGACCACATCTGCCATCCTCCAGTCCCTCAGAACTGCTCTTGTTTCTAATGATAAGTTTAACAGAGTTGTAAGAGTGCAGCCAGCACCTCCTGGAGTTCCATCAGTATTCTGCACCCACCAGGTCCCATTGCCTTGCCTACTTTTAATTGTGTTAGTACCTCAAGGACTTACTCTCTGTAATAGGACTGGTATCCACCTCCCTACCAGTTATGCCCTTGTCCCTATCTTAGGCCCATCACCTACCTCTTCTTGGTAAATACTGAACAAAAGAATTTGTTCAATATGGCTGCCTTGTTTTGGTCCTTCTCTCCTCGCAAACCCTTTTCTTCCTTTTATCCTTACTATTCCCCTTTGATCTTCCTCTTCTTGTTTATAGTATATCTAAAGAAGGGTTTATCCCCTTCTTTACTGATTGGGCAATAGTTTCCTTATTTGTGCCTCTCTAACTGTCTTTCCCACCTCCTTTATTCTCCCTGGTAATTTTCCCTATCCTCCTCCTTATGTTTCTGTTGTGTTTTCTAAATGCTAGTTTTTTCCCTTACTTTTTCTGCTACATCTTTACAGAACCATAGCAGTCTGTTTTTCTCTTACCCCTGTTAACCTGCCTGACACAGAGATTTGTTGCTTTTGCAATGCCTCCTTTAGTTTTGCTCATAGTTTCTCGATTTCTCCGATCCTCTATCCTTGCCAGGGTGTCTCTGGGCATTCTCCCATTTTCCTGAAATTGTCCCCTGAAATCCAGGACCCTTTTCTTGGCACGTCTCGATTCTGGCCCATTCCTTATAGTGAACCACACTGCACGGTGATTGCTAGACCCAGGTGGTCACCCACCATGACATCAGCAACACAGTTGCCATTTGTCAGTACCAGGTCCAGTACCCCCTCCATGAGTGAGCTTCTTAACTATTTGCCTGAGGAATGCACTTTTTATGTCCAGGATGTCATTTCTGACTATTGCTGCAGCTAGTAGGCTCCAGCCCACATCTGGTATATTGAAGCCCCACCAACAACACCTCCCTTGTGTGCCATTCTTGGATGGCTTCTATCATGTCCTTATCCACCTCTCCTTCCTAAGGTACCTTTTAGCTTAAGCAAATTATCTTCCTTGGTGCCAATTAGGGTAGAACCCTCCTCAAGAGGGTTCCTTTTACTCACAGTACCCTGACTGGGTGGTAGTTCCCCATGGGACAGAGAGTACAAACAGCCAAAGAATCTATCACAGTCAACAATATAAGCATTTTAATACTATCAATCTATCAGTGAAGTTGCTTAAGCATATACTCATCACTAAGTTGTGCACACATTAAACTGATGGTATCAATGTATAAGCACCACAAAGAATAGGCATATAATTATCACATGTATACATATACTGTAATTTTCTCCTCTGGTTTCTCACCCTAAAGCATTGAGCAGTCACTCAACTGACAAAAGGCCAGTGACATAATTTGTGCAGGCAACTCTTATTTGAAGTTGCCTGCCTGATTAGCTAAATAAACTACTGCAGCAATTTTTTTTTTTTACAATAAATACTTAAATGTTAACTTACACAGCCTGGCTTGTACCAACCATGTACGAGCTGAGTGGCATAATCAGGAGTGCAGCACCACCCCTGCAAATCATCTTTCTGATGATGTTAGGTAGGGTTGGGCCTGCAGCACTTTATATAGTTAGTAATATGATGGGAATAGGATGGGGAGGGGCTGTCTAAATGTGCTACGTTATCTTTGCTGACAGTTACACATGTATGTGGAAATGATATATGTGATATCACCCATGCATGTACAATCATAACAAAGATGGCGTTAGTACATTTGTAGACAGACCTCTTCCCCAATCCTATTTCCATCCTATTACTAATGATACAGAGTGCCTGCAGCCCTAACACATGCGAAATGTAATAAGAAATCTGATTTTCAGGGTGGGACTGCAGCGCTGAGATAGTTGTTTGGCTTGTACATGGACTGTACAAGGCTATGGAGTTAAAATGTAAGTATTTATTGTAAAACAATGTTGTTCTAGTTCATTTAGCTTATCATGCAGGCAACTTCAAATGAGCTGCCTGCCCAGATTGTATCACCAGATATTTAAGTTGACTTCATCAATGTTCAGAATTGGATCCTCATCAAGCAACAGCTATGAACCACATGGAAATGATTTCTGTGTGATTTTGCTTCACTCATTGGCTTGGATCTGCTTAAACTGCTATGACGCTATGCTCTTATAAGGCAATCCTGTCAACTCTGTAACTTCCTATAAGTACCTTGATGCATTTTTGATCACCTCCTTGACCTCTCCCAGCACATAAAGTACATTGTGACAAAGTGTTTGCCAAACTTGTGGCTCATTGCAGGGTAAAACTGCCTTTCACTCAGTACAAGTACATGTGTATTAGAACATACTATCCTTTCCTTGCTTGATTATGGTGATGTGGTATCTCCCAGAGTCCCCAACACTGCCTTATTCAAGCTCTGCTCACTTTTCAATGCCTTTTGCAGGTTTGTCTTAGCCTGTCCACCTCAGTACTTTACTGTACCATGTGCAAGGAGCTTAACTTGGCACTCTAACTATATTGCCCTGTTTGGACAAAATACTG
Source organism: Neoceratodus forsteri (assembly GCA_016271365.2). Taxonomy (NCBI): domain Eukaryota; kingdom Metazoa; phylum Chordata; order Ceratodontiformes; family Ceratodontidae; genus Neoceratodus; species Neoceratodus forsteri. The sequence goes on along the minus strand of JADMNL010000030.1, from coordinate 218,123,919 downwards.
GGCAGGTAAATTACCCAGATACTGCAACAATGTATCTGTCCCCTCCTCCTCCAGTCTTTCCTATTCCTTATGGTTAGGGATGGCAATAGTCTTCAAATTCCTCAGTGCAGCCATAATGCTGGTCAAGCCTCTATCTGGTAAAGATTAGCAACTTGATGGAATAGCCTTCCCTTACACCAACTACCTCCTCCAGTTTCCAGTTTCCAGTGGAATAACCTTTCCCTTACACTAACTACCTCCTCCAGTTTCCAGTGAAATAGCCTTCCCTTACACTAACTGCCTCCAGTTTCTAATCTGTGAACATTTCAGTTAGGGAGAACTTCAAGGTAAATCTGACTTGTCACAACTGCCCCTGAGATTTGCACTAGTCTCTGAGGGTTTCTTGACATTGTAGCCTGGTCTCAGGTATAGTTCTGACTGTCCCATGTCTTTGAGGATGGGTTTCTGTGTAGGTATATGGCAATGCATCAGGTAAAGTTGCATGCTTAAATTTGTTTATTTTGTTGTTATATCTTGCAATCCACCCCTCTGGGGCCATGTGATCAGACCCTTTGTACCATTGTTTTGTATTTACTACTCATTCCAGTGTACATTATGGCTTTGTTTTTGATTTGTTTCTGCATTTGTTGTTTATTTGTTATCTGTTAATGCTCAAACTTATTATACATTTGATTTGGTATATAATGTGTCTTTATATTTATTATGTATTTGCTTACACTGCTTCATTAGTATTTCATTTTCCTTGACAACTTCTGTTCCTCTCGATGTTGCACTGAAATTGAATCAATTTGTCTCTATTTACACAGTAAAATATGTTTCAAGTAAATAAATAAGTCATCTTTTGCATTGCGAATGCAGGTAGATCACATGTTTACTGCCTCAGATAGTAGTGCTTTAGGCAACATGGAAATGAGCCTGTGACCACCACTCTTTGCACTGCTGGGCTTGGGAGTAGTGCCATGTTTTCTTTCCCTTACCCACTGGTGCTCCATTCAGCTCTGATTGTTCAGATGGAGCAAATTGAAATGTAAGAAATAGAAAGTTCAATTGTTTGGTTTCTTGCAGGAGATTGGCCACTTTGTTTTGATAGATTACTCTTGCCATTACCATTGGGGCTTGAGCCTTTGCCTTTCCTTTCCTTTCCTTTCCTTTCCACCTACATGGGAAGCATTAATTATTTTAAGTTACAAATGGTTATTAGGGTAAGCAAACTAGTCAAGGCCAAGGTACCAAACTGAGTGAATAAGGTACGGCATATAAAATAAAGGAACATTAACCATATTATAATACAGTTCAGAAAAGACAGGTACACATTTGACAGCAGTTTGAACAACATAAACAGCATAGGTGGGAGCAGTTTAACGCGACAGTTTTATTAAACCCCTCCTGTGACTTTTGCCCAGTGGTAACTTGATCATCACGTCAGTGAATGCAATACTGGGTATGGCAATTAGGGTTAAACCCATCTATCCCCTTCTGCTGAACTTGCCATTGCTCTGAGGGTACTCTGTCATGTGTTTACTGACATCTTCCTGGCTGTCCTCTCAAAATGGGAGCTGACATACAACAATGTATATAATTTGCATTGACCACTAGATGCTATACTACCACCTTTTCACTGGGTTGGGCTGGCCCTCCTTGATGGCTAGCATTCTTTTGTTTTAAGACAAAGAACATTGGCACAGAAGCACCGAGGCAAGCATTACCCCAAATAGCACTGACATTAAAGCCAAGCTTCAAAGAACTACAAAATCACACATTCCCTATAGTGCAAAGCATCATGGTATATATATATATATATATATTATGGTAGCACGGTAGTGCTACCATAGTCAGGGTTGAGGAGCCATTTCATGTTAAACCCAAAATTTTGCACCTTAATAACTTTGCAACCATTTGACAGATTTGCCTGAAATTTGGAATCACGATCAAGAAACATAGGCCTTGGGATCTGCCAAATTTTGTACTGGTCAGATATACAGCTGTGGGTTATTAAGCATGATCTGCTCACACTGCGTTTACGCTTTTTCTGGAATTCTATGGTCACACCTACAGGTCGTATGGTTTGCATTGACCGGCCCTAAAATCTTCAGGAACATGCAGCTAGGGGTCCCTGATGTGCCTGAAGATTTCATGAAAAATATTAAACGGTTCAAAAGTTATTCAAAACAGTTTCCCATTACAAGTCAATGGGAAAAGTTAACAAAAGTTTGACAGTGTCGCAATGCATTTTTACTTTTAAATGGGCCTGTTACTTTGCAAATCGGCCATTTGTTTTCAGTTGGTGATTAGAAAATGTTTGGCATTTAAATTTGGGACCCTCTAGCAACCTAATTCTTTTGTATTCACCTAGTCGGACCCGAGGATGCTTGCCATGTCTTTATTTTGTGATAAAACACCCCAGAAATGTTTTCAAATTTCTGGAAAGCTTTTCATAAATTACTTTCATGCTCATGAAAGTGTAGAACTTTAAGCTTCATAGAATTAAACAGTAATTTCTGATCTGTGGAAAATACAGCAATTTTTGGCACTGCACTGCAAAAAAAGAACGGTTGGGAGTTTTGGGCTGAAATTTGAGGGAATGCAGACGACATCTCACAGATGTGCCTTTCAGTGTTGTATTAAAAAATATTGCATGGTGGCAAAGTTACGGCACTCCAAAGTTGACATTTTTCCCATAGGATAACATTACTTCGCCCAACGACAAGAAATCCTTTGGATCTGTAAGCAAAATAACGGTTTGGTCTTTTTCCTGAAATTTGAGGGAAGACAGCCAACAGCCCACAGATGTGCCTTTTCAGTGGTTTGAGAAAGAATATTACAGGGAGGCAAAGTTATAGCACTCCAACTTCTTTTTTTCCTTAGGATAACATTATGACATTCGGCACGTTTTAGGGCCCGTATCTGTAAACGTAAAGTAGATATGGACTTTCGTTGGAAAATTTCTTAGCTTCCTAACAGGCACTAACTACAAAATTAGCCAGGACAGTTGTAAATAATTTGATTTAAAAATTTTTTCTACGCCGATGGTTCCTGAGATATAATCTATTTAGTATTCCAAGTTCTCATTTTCTGTCTGACACTCATTATTATGCATACATTATTTGTACTCACTGTGTTTCTCTATGCAGGTTTGGAGAAAACCAGCCTGTGCGTTTACATTACCGTTACTGTTGCCCTTTCTTGCGGTTCCGTACCCGTTCCTTACCATTGATGTTTGCACCACACGGTGCGTTATCCTTGGCGTTTTCATTTTCGGTTGGCTTCTGTTATTTTTGCCATTTGTGTCTACAGTACTGTTTCTGTTTTAGTTTGCGTCACCAAGCCCATTGAAATTTCCGTTTGCAGTTAAAATGTTACTATGTGACACATCACGGGCAACCGTTCCATCCGCCACCATGTGCGTTACCCTTTCTGTTCTCATTCGCACTTGTGTTACCATGTGTGACCACTGTTAGCACTTCTGTTTGCGTTACTATTTCTGTTACTATGCCTCAAGACATCACGTGTCGAGAACATGGGAGCTCAAGTGCCCCATGCTCGCCACCACATTACGTGGCAGGAGCATAGGGCCTGAAAAATTCCCATCTACGCCACCATGTTGCTACTCCTTCTGTTCTCATTCGCATTGTGTTACCATGTGCTCCACTGTTAGTGCTTCTGTTTGCATTGCTGTACCTGTTACCATGCCTCAAGACATCACGTGTTGGGGAGCGTGGGGCCCAAAAACAGCCTGTGCACTTACATTACTGTTACTGTTGCCCTTTCTGCTTTGCGGTTCTGTACGTTTCACTTCCCGTTGGCGTTTTAGCCACGATGTGCATTATCCTGGCGCTTCATTTCGATTGAGTTTATGTTATTTTTAGCCATTTGTGTTCACAGTACTGTTTCTGTTTTAGTTTGCATCACCAAGCCCTTTGAAACTTCCGTTTGCAGGCAAAATGTTACTATGTGACAACACATCACGTGGCAAACTGTTCCCGTCATACCATGTGCATTACCCTTTTTGTTCTCATTCACGCTTGTGTTACCATGTGCACCACTGTTAGTGCTTCTGTTTGCATTGCTGTACCTGTTACTATGCCTCAAGACATCACGTGTCGGGGAGGCGTCGGCCAGCCCTCGCTCCCCCGGCTGCATTACGTGGTGGGAGCAAGGGCCCAAAAAACAGCCTGTGTGCTTACATTACTGTTACTGTTGCCCTTTCTGCTTATGGTTCTGTACCGCTTCACTTACCGTTGATGTTTGTGCCACCGTGTGTGTTATCCTTGGCATTTTCATTTTGGTTGAGTTTATGTTATTTTAGCCATTTGTGTCTACAGTACTGTTTCTGTTTTAGTTTGCATCACCAAGCCCTTGAAACTTCTGTTTGCAGGCAAAATGTTACTATGTGACAACACATCACGTGGCAAACTGTTCCCGTCTACGCCACCATGTGCGCCATTTTTGTTCTCATTCAAGCTTGTGTTACCATGTGCACCACTGTTAGTGCTTCTGTTTGCATTGCTGTACCTGTTACTATGCCTCAAGACATCACGTGCCGGGCGTGGGGCCAGTGCCCTGCGCTCCCGCCATACGCATATACGTGGCAGGGCAGTGAGGGCAAAAAACAGCCTGTGTGCTTACATTGCTATTACTGTTGCCTTTCTGCTTGCGGTTCTGTACCCATTTCACTTACCGTTGATGTTTACGCCGTGTATTTATCCTTGGCGTTTTCATTTTGGTTGTGTTTCTGTTATTTTTGCCATTTGTGTCTACAGTACTGTTTCTGTTTTAGTTTGCGTCACCAAGCCCATTGAAATTTCTGTTTTCAGACAAAATGTTACTATGTGACAACACATCAACGTGGTAGACTGCTCCCGCTTCACGCCCACTGTGTGCATTACCCTTTCTGTTCTCATTCAAGGCTATGCTACTTCATGTGCCCATTGTTAGTGCTTCTGTTTGTGTTGCTGTTCCTGTTACTATGCCTCAAGACATCACGTGTTGGGAATGGGCCCTCCCCGCCGCCATGCTATATCTACTATTCTCGTTATCATTCTCAAAAGAAGGGAAATTAGAAGCAAAAACTCCATTTAGTGCATTAGTTAGGTTGTTCCACAGCGACAAAAGTGAGGAATTTGATGTTAGGTTGAAAACCCTAACTATGAATCCACCCCCAGCACCACACACACACACACACACACACACACATATGCAAGTATGGGGAGGACCAAGTCAACACAACCAATGACAGACATCCAGCAGCAGGTGACAGAAATAACAATCAATTGTCTAAATGTACTATGAGACATCCCCACCCACCTGACCAGGTACTGCATGCTCAGTGGAGATCAACAGCAAAACTGAGGCCATGCACCAAATGTACACATCCCTGATTGCAGCTGCACAAGCATACCACACTTAGTAGTTGCATGGCCTTACCTACCAATGCCCCAAACCAGACCACACCACATGTGGTGGGCCACCTGAGCAATACAGTTCAGCAAAACCAAGGAGTTGTACAGATATAATATCTCTGATTATAACAAGGGTTTGAGAAATGCAGCTTTCTAATTGACTGTAAACATTGTAACAGCCTTATGTTTAGTTTTTATTACATATATGTAGAACCTAACCATATGATGAACATGGTTTAATGTTATTTAAAAAACAGTTTCATTTTGATAGCAATAAGCCACTCCCAGGTATTATGTTAATGGTCAGTTTATCACTGTCTTAGTGACATGTGGCACCCGGCTATGCCCCATTCAACATTAAACCCTTCAGGGTGATTAACAGACCATTTAACATAACTGTTGGTCATGCCTTATTGCTTAATTGTCTTTATGAGTAGATACTCTCCTCTGCTAGGCACTGCAGCAGCTTTTGCAACACAGTGTCCACCCAGTTACACCATACACTGTCTAGTTACTGGAGAATGGCTGTGAATATGAACTCATAAAGATGAACAGTGTAACTTGATCATTACAGTCATTGAAACCTTAGTGTGATTATAACTGACAGAGTCAGTGATGGAGAATAACCTCTGCTGTCCTAGTACACTTACCCCATTGTGAGTTAAATCAATACTAAAAGACATTCTGTTTATGTCTACACCATACCTACTTGATTCCTGTTGTACCACAATTAACATAGTTATCACTTTGATAGCATCAGTGACAGAAGTGTGGCAAACCCAAACACTAGGCATACCACTTACTATGAAACAACTGTTAAAAAATTTTACACAGTGTCCATAAGTGGCATAGATCACTCATTGCAACAATAGTAAATGTATTACTATTTGAATAAGTTAGTCATCACAGATGCAATGAGATTGTCTTTATCAGGTACAACATACTCAGTAAGTGCCTACAGGAAAATCTATCCTATATACATCTCCGATACAGGTATGTCATTGTTGGCTCAGTAGTGCTATGATATTTACAAGTTGCTTGGCCTGATCCATGCAATTACACTGTTTCACAACTGTCATCATTCACCTTCAGCATTTATATTGACTAACGGCACAGTACCAGTTGTGGTGTGGTGGGGCATCGGTAGGTAAGGCCATGCAACTACTAAGTGTGGTATGTTGTGTGCAGCTGCAATCAGGGATGTGTACATTTGGTGTACATGGCCTCAGTTTTGCTGTTGATCTCCACTGAGCATGCAGTACCTGGTCAGGTGGGTGGGGATGTCTCGTAGTACATTTAGACAATTGTTTGTTATTTCTGTCACCTGCTGCTGGATGTCTGTCATTGGTTGTGTTGACTTGGTCCTCCCCATACTTGCATGCGTGTGTGTGTGTGTGTGTGTGTGTGTGTGTGTGTGTGTGTGTGTGTGTATGGTGCTGGGGGTGATTCGTGGTTAGGTTTTCAACCCTACATTGAATTTCCTCACTTTTGTCACTGCAGAACAATGCTAACTAATGCATTAAATGGAGTTTTTGCCTCTAATATATATATATATATATATATGCAAATCGCCATAGAAATTTTAAGCTGGTTAAGCTTTAAGAAAGATGCATGCTGCAAAAGGGCCTCTCACACAATCTGCAAAGGAGGTGCAGAAGACACAGACATGTTTCATCCTACCCAGGACTCATAGTGTGCCTCATCTGTGTCATACCCAGGGAAATTACCAGAGCCCTAAGTTGGTCTTACAGGCTTGGGTCATGGTGAATTCCCAAAAAAAAAAGCAAAAGGCAAGAACCTTGGTGTAGAAGCACTGAGGCAAGGGTTATCCTAGAGCATTGGCAGTAAGCCAAGTTTCAAAGCACCAGAATCACACTATGTAACCACACTGTGTGGTTTTGTATTTCTTTTGAAACTTGGCTTTACTGCCAATACCCTCATTGTAACCCTTGCCTCAATGCTTCTTCACTGAGGTTCTTTATCTTTAGCTTGTTTTTGGGGTCACCATTACCCAGACCCATAAGACCAACTTAGGATCTGGTTCATTTCTCCTAGGATGTGATACAAATGAGGCATTGAGTCCTGAGTAGGAAAAACATGTCTCTGTGTCTTCTGTTTTCATCCTTTTCAGATTGTGTGAGAGGCTCTTTGCACCATGCATTCTTCCTTAAAGCTGAAGCAGCTAAAATGTCAAGGAGATTTGCATATATATTTATTTTATTTTATTTAAACAGCAGTTTGAAAACCTTTGAGCCATAGGCTCATTTACAAAGGTACCTTGTCACAGTAAGACAAACCAAAATACACAGTATAGCAGTACAACACATAAGTATAACAGTAAATTAAGACATAGATACAAACAAGCTGGTACAGGTAGGATTGATGCAACAATACCAGAGTTATGTTGTCCTTAGCAGCTTAGTAATAAGCTTTGTCATAAGTACTGAGTCACGAGCTTTGACTACTGCAGTTACAGCATCAGGTGTTAAATAAGGTGGTTACGTAAGGAAGTTTTGAAGCATGATATAGTTGGAGCTTTGGAGATGGAGGGGCAGTGTGTTGAACCAGGAGGGGCCCTAAAGCTGAAGGCTCTTTGGCCATGAGAGGTCCTAGCTCTAGTGATAACAAGAGAGGTTTTCCCAGAGGTCCGAGTATGAACTAGTGGGACAGAGCGGCCTGTTGGTGGTCAATCCTGGTGGGGAAAGCCCAAGGAGGGTCTTTTGTAAGGGTACAGGTAAGATATTTGAGGCGCTCATTGAGATCAAGTACCAGCGCTTTAGCATACAGTAGACAGGTGTGTGTCATCCTAGGTGCTCCAGTAATTAACCTGCAGGCCTTATTCAGAGTAGTGCTAATTTTATGGAGGCGGTCTGATCAGCAGCACCATACAATCGGGAAGTCCATAGTCCACTAGGGACAGGATAGAGGAGGTGACTGCGAACAAGAGCCTCCGGGGAGGCAGTGTTATACCAATGTAAGATGCCCAATCGGATATTAGTGGCAGTGGCTAGGGCAGCGATGTGTCCATGGAAGGAGAGGAGGGGTCAAAATGGATCCTAGGTATTTATAGAGAAACTTGTTTGAGTGGAATGAGGACCCAGAGTGAATGAGGAGTTTGAAGTTTCAGAACTTGTTTTGGGATGAGAGAAGAACATGCTTTTTTTTTTAAGATTTATCACCAATCTATGTTCTTGAACCAGCCCTCGGCTTCAGTGAAGGACTTCTGCAGCGAGTCCTGGAGGGCAATAGGGTTATGACTTGAGGCAAAGATGACTGCATCATCAGCGATGATAGAATGTTCCCGAGCAAGAGCGTGGAAGGGTGTTAAGGTAAAGGAGAATAGTAAGGTGCCCAGAATGGAGCCCTGGGAACCCCAGAAAAGATGGGACAGATGTCTGAGTAGGTCCCATTAATTTTACACGCCGTGAGCGGTCAGACAGATAACTGGTGCACCAGGAGATAGCCCAGCAGCAAAACCAGAGAGACTAAGGGCATCAAGAAGAAGGGGTGGGAGACAGTGTCAAAAGATTTTGAGAGGTCAATGAAGACAGCACCAGCCAGAGAACCAGTGTCTAAGGAGGAGTGGAGAGTTGGAGAACTCTAGGAGGGCTGTGTTGGTACTGTGGCCCACCCAGAAGCCATGCTGCTCCAGGACAAAGGACATTGTAGGTGGAGAGGTAGTCAGAGATTTGAGAGGCCACCACTTTTCCAAGGCCTTGGAGAGAGGAGAGAGAATGGAGATCAGTCGAAGTTTCAGCCACAGTCCTATCACCACCTTTAAAGATAGGGGTGACAGTGGTGATTTTCTAGGCAGTTGGAACCTTCCCAGGCAAAGAGAGTGGTTGATGAGGCATGTGATCGGGGTAAGGACTGTGTCTAAGACCAGCCATAGGATACATGGATCCAGGTGTCACTGCCTGTACTATTACTCTTGAGGGCAGTGACAAGGTGCGGCCTAAGTTCTGGGCAGAAACACTGCACAGAGGAGAAAATAAGGGAGAGAAAAGATTTACGGCAGGTGCTGGGAGGAGGGTCAAAAATTTGTAGGGAGGATAGGGCTAAGAGTCAGTGAATGAGGTGTTGTGGTGGTTGGCTATGAGGGCTGGGTCTGAGGAGATCACACCATTAATGTTGATTGAGGTGGGGGAGTGTGCACCATTTATTTGTTTAATGTTATCCCAGAAGGTTCTGGGATTCCCCCATGAGGCAGTGAGTGAGGACCGATGAGTGCTCAGACTTGGCCTTTCCGATGGCCCGAGTGCACTTGTTTCGGGTGGCATATAACCACCTGTCATTGGGCTGGCCAGTCTTAATGGCACGGTGCCATAGGTTGTCCCTATGTTTGAGCTGGTGGATCAAAGCTGGGGTAACCCAGGGGCATTCTTCCTTTAGAACGGCAGGTCAACACTGGGGCAAAGATATCACAGGCATTATTAAAAGTTTGGGTAAAGAAGGAGAGAGCTGTGTCAATGTCAGGAGTTGCCAGTATAGGAGACCAGTCAATTTGGGACAGAAGTTCCTTAAGTTTTATCAGTCCACCAGGTATTAGACGCCAGCATGTGGACTGTGCTATGGGTTTGGGGACTGAGGTTGACCAGTGGATTAGAATGGGGAGTGATCGCTGAGAGAGTCTGGGAGGACTTGTAGCATTGGGGATCCGATTAGGGTGGTTGGTGAGTACCACATCAAACAGGTGCACTGGAGCCTCTGGGTTAGTCCTGGTAGGGTGGGTAACTAGGCTGGGTATGGTCTATTGCAGAAAAGGAGTCTCGGTAGAGGAGGAGGAGGGCTGAGCCAGTTGACATTTAAGTCACCCACCAGAATTTGATCAGCGGAAGGAGGAGAGGTAAGGTATTCTGTGAGAGAGGCAATGGCCTGTGTTTGGTCCCTGGGGGCACGTATGCAGTAGTCAGATAAAGGGTCCCTTTAAAGGGTCAGGGGTTAGTTTCAGCTTGCCTGGGCCCTAGAGTCAAGGATGGGAGTGGGCAGGGCTAGTACGGGAGAGATTCCTTGACATAATAGGGCAGCCGCCACCTGTCTCCCAACACGGTCGGACCGGAAGAGGGTGAAACCAGGAAGGGAGACTAGGGAGTCAGGAGAGGATTTACAGCCAAGTCTCAACCAGGGTGATGACATCAGGGTTAATTGATGTGACCAGGCATTGTAGTGAGTCAAACTTTTTAGGAGGCTACAGATATTCATGGAGACCATGCATAGGCCTGTGGTGTGGTGGGGAGCTCTGGGAACTGGGCCAGGGTTTGATGAATGTTCCCTGACAGGAGTAGTAGCATGACTAACACCCTGGCTGGGAGATGGTGAGAGGTTTTCTACGATTGACATGAGGGGGAGGGGAGGCTAAGGGAGCAGGGTGGGCAGGGAGGTACAGGAGAGGAAAGCAAGAATAAGGAGACACTCAGATGTGCCTGAGGTGAAGAGAAAGCCATGGGGAGGGCAGGAGGACGAGAACACACAGAGGTCCCAAGGGCAGGAGAGGAGGTTCAGGAGCAAGGGGAGGAGGGTGCCAGGGCACAGTGTGGACTAGCAGATGGGTAAGTGGGTAAGTGCACAGCTAGTGGGGATAGGCACAGGAAGAGCGTGAGGCAGGGGCCAAAACATTGTGGTGAGCAAGATCCCAGGGAAGTAGTGCTGTACAGGTAGGAGTAGGAAGTAGTGAGGGAGCATAGGTCCTCTAGTGGCCAGCAGGTATAACCTGCAAATGGGAAAGTGGGGAGATAGGTTCTGGGCAACAGGACGTGATGTCACTGGATGTGATGTCATGGGGTGGATCCTTAATTGACAGCCGCCCTGGGTGGGAGGGTGGTTGGGCGGGCGTGGCAGGCGGGCGCAAGTGTCATGGCTAGCACCCTCTGCAGGCATCCAGACGAAGAGAAGAGGCCTCTTACCTCAAAAGTTATCAGGCTGAGATTTGGTGCCTCAGCTACTCAGGTGAGCTGCTCGCTGCTTCAGTTGCTTGATTGTCCTGAGTGCCTAGCTTTGGGGAGCTGCCTATGTAGTGGAGGAAAAAGCCTCTCATTACTATGCAGTGGAGAATAGGTTGTGACTTACAAAGGAGCTCCACTTGCAAACAGGGCTATTCCAAAATGAGGTTACACTAGGACCCAGCTAACCTAATGCCTTCAGTTGCAAGCACAATTAGCTCAATACCACCATGTTAAACAAGTCTGATCTATATTAGCTGCTTGGTATATCTGGCTTTAAGATGTAATCAGCAATTAGCTCCAAATACCACCATATTAAACAAGTCTGATCTATATTAGCTGCTTGGTATATCTGGCTTTAAGATGAAATCAGCAAGGCAACTCTAGAAAACCAGTGAGTCCTTAGCTTTACACTTCTCAGCATTACTAGCACAAAGAGAAGCAATAAAGCCCACCCAGTGGTGAACAGGAACAAAGTTTATAAAATATATATGTTCATCAGGTAGCACCTCTGCAGGTGTTCAGATGAAGAGAAGAGGCTCTTTACCTCAAAAGTTATCAGGCTGGAGATTTGGCTTCCTCAGCTACTCAGGTGAGCTGCTTGTTGCTCAGTTGCTTGATTGTCCCGAGTGCCCAGCTTGGGGAGCTGCCTCAAAAGTTATCAGGCTGGAGATTTGGCTTCCTCAGCTACTCAGGTGAGCTGCTTGTTGCGTCAGTTGCTTGATTGTCCCGAGTGCCTAGCTTGGGGGCTGCCTCGAAGTTATCAGGCTGGAGTTTGGCTTCCTCAGCTACTCAGGTGAGCTGCTTGTTGCTTCAGTTGCTTGATTGTCCTGAGTGCCTAGCTTGGGGGAGCTGCCTCAAAGTTATCAGGCTGGAGATTTGGCTTCCTCAGCTACTCAGGTGAGCTGCTTGTTGTTTCAGTTGCTTGATTGTCCCGAGTGCCTAGCTTGAGGGAGGGAGCTGCCTCAAAGTTATCAGGCTGGAGATTTGGCTTCCTCAGCTACTCAGGTGAGCTGCTTGTTGCTTCAGTTGCTTGATTGTCCTGAGTGCCTAGCTTGGGGAGCTGCCTTGAAAGTTATCAGTTATCCCATGATGCTTTGCATTATGAGGGTACTGGATGTGTGAGTTTGTATTTCTTAATACTTGGCTTTATTGGCTAAAATGTCATGGTGATTTGCACTATGGGGATATGTGTGATATTGTATTATTTTGTTTTAGGCCATTTCATTCACGATCTCCTGGGTCAGGCTCCCTGTCTTCCTTACCACCTAACTGCAGCACCCATCTTCCTCCTCCTTCTCAATGAGTTCAGGTGACCTCAGCCTCTTCTTAAGGGAGATGCTTCATGAGCCTTAGCAACCTTGCTTTTGCAGTCTATGCTCACAGTTTTGGAACTCCTTTCTCCAAATATATACTGCTCCTAGTCACTCGTTGTTTTGCAAGACTCTGGAGGACAGATTTGTCCTTTCTCTTGCCCCTAACACAATCAATTAACAGGGCTTAGCCCAGCCTAGCACTAAGAACATTTTCAGTAGAACAACCCACTTATCAGAGGGTTTTATTCAATTTTATCAATGAAACAATGGTTAAGGTGTTTCGCTGCTTTGGATAAATTGATTTTAAGCTGCTTGGGAGGCCATAAGGTGATTCTCAGCCCCAAATTCTTGCCTGGCTGACCATTAGCTTTGGCATTCTAAGCTGAGCTTCCAGCATACTGCTCTATTCAAGTGAGACAAAAGGGAGCTGCCATTATATCTGTGGACCAGGAGTGTTTGCCAACTGGAATTTTTGTTGGCTGCTTGTATACTCCATGTGAACCAGTGACCAGGGAGGCACCGAAACAGAGGACAGAATGATGAGTGCACTGCATGTGCTGTAATGCCTATACTGTATGCTAAAAAGATGTTCCTACTTGGGACGAGAGTGTGCTGCTCAAACATGGTGCTTGAGTGAACAACAGCTCCTGGTCTCATCCACCCTCTGTTTGATTTATGCTGACATCCAAACTCATAAAACAAGCTCAGAAAAGTAAATCAGACATCAGAACATTAGTACTACATGATTCAGACAGCAAAAAGTACCGCACAGCTGTTTCTGTTTTTTCTGTGAAAGTGTGTAAATTACACGCAAGTCTTATCATGCCAACCTCAGCCAGGAAACAGCCTGACTTAAGAAAACAAATGTCAGCATCTCTATCCAATCTTCTCAGTCTGCCAACAATAACACCAGTAAAGATGACATTAATTAACTGAAGGAGCTGCTGGCAGGTCTAAAGGTAGACAAAGCAAAAGTTAAAACAGCAACAGTAGATTTAAGAGCCACACAAATGTTTTAAATGACAAGGCAAACAAAATGGACATACAAATAAGTGAGTTACATAACCAAATGGCCAGGTTTAGGAGTCTGGTGAAACACAAACAAAGCACATTGACTACCTATTAAACAATACTGAGGACTTGGAGAACAGAGGCAGGAGAAACAGTTTAAGGATTTTGGTGTGCCTGAAGGTTGGGAAGGCAATACTATGTTGAGTTTTTACAAAATTTCCTGCCTGAGTTATTAAATTTTCAGTGGCCATGGTCATAAAAATTAAAAAGGTATATAGAGACCTTGGTCCCAGAACCCAGAAAGACTCCAAACCATGTCCAATTATAGCATACTTTCTGTGGTTCCCTATAAAGAAGAGTTTTTAAAGCTGGCGAGAGACAGGAGAACACTTTTCTTCAATAAGGACAAAATCCTTTTGCTCTAGGATTTCTCTAGTGACCTAATGGACAAAAAGAGGATTTTATGAAGTTAAGCAGGACCAGAGAGCTTGCATTCAATATTATTTTAAACACCCAGCTACTCTGGTCATTAAAGAACCAAACAGCAGCTTTGTTTTATGTGACAATGTTTCTGACGCTCTGGGGCTATATTCATATGTCAAGTGGCTACTCAGTTCTTATTGGAAATACCGGCGCTCCTAAAAACAGTAATAATCTAAAACCAGGCACAAGGCCCCTTCAGACACAGAACCTCCTCACTCACTACACAAGAAGCTATAGTGCGTGGTGCTCTGAACCCTCAGAACATGCATTCCAAAGCTGATGCCCCTCTCAGCCCTGCTGCTAAAACTCTCACTGTCTCAGCTCCTCACCTGTATTTCAAGGCTATTATGCAGACAAAAGATCAAAGTCAGTCCAAAGGAATTACAAGGAAGCCCAAATTTTCCACAAAGGTTCTTCTCAAAATCCTACAATGAGTAAACTCTCAAAAAAAAAGAAGTTTAAGAGCATAAAGTTCACAATGCTCCTCTGGGAACTCTTCATGCCAATCACCCAACCAGGAAAAATACAATTGGTAACAAGTATTTATGTCCCCAGAGGAATGCTTCCTATTAATTTTAATGAAGGGTACCCATTTTCAGCACTGCAGTTTCTGGTGGATGCTTTCTGTGGTCACTCATTTCCTGTTCCAACAGAGACATGAAACATATGGTTGTATCTTTTTGGGCACAACGTGATTCTGATTTAGTACCAACAAAAGAGGGACAATTAGCTTTTCTGGAGCTAAATTACTTGGTACCTCTGACTTTACGTAACCTAGCAAACGGTTAACAAGTTATGTGGCCTTTTGCTGCAAATTTCTGTGTGTGAGATTCACATTTACTGCTCTTTCACTGTGCTAAATAATATCTTGTTGTATGACATGTTGATTATAGGCAAGGCTTCGAAAAATCAGAGAACACAGTTATTCTGCTGTGACAATGAATTTGAATTTCATTTTCTTTTCTTCCTCTTTCTTTCTCTCTAATTCTATACTCTTTATCTGCTCTCAGCTATCTATACTCTTAATGGCCAGTAATTCAGGGCTGCACACAGCAGAAAGCCTCCCCTACTGCAGAAGTCATTTCCTGGTTGTTAAAAATAATTTTGTTCTGCGCTGCCTTAAATATTGTTGCATGATCTATCAGCTAAGGGAAGAATGTCAGGAAGATTTGAGAGTCAGATCACTCTTGCCAGCTCCCTACAATAATTTACGGGTTAAGCACAATGTGATACTGTAGGGAGGTGTGTCAGGGAAATTCTGGGAGCAGAAAATACCTGGCAAGTCTCACAGTTCAGAGTGTCAAGCACAGTATGATACTGCAGGGAGGAGGTCAAGGAGATTCTGGAAGTAGGAACTACTCTGGTAGGTCCCACAGTTCAGAATGTGTGGTTATAAAAGTTGCACAGTAGAAAGTGGGTCAGAATCTCTCAGGGAGTTGAGACTCACTGACTGGAACCACTTTGTTTATACATCAGTTCCACATCTGTGATTATCTTAGCCATGGATAAATGCATCTTAATGGCACAGATGACAAAAGAAGGCATTCTTTATGTCTACAAGTGGGCTGCACATTGGTTGAAATGGAGTGTCTGTTTACTTTATCCTTTCACTCTTCCCTCCCCCTTTTTTTTTGTTACAGTGACCCTATGCACTATCATTGATTGTCTTGTCAACCTTAATCGCCTACTGTCATTTCACCAAATGAAATCTTATGTATGTTCTAGATTCTGCTGTGTTATTACAGCATAACTGTTCTTTTTTCTTTGTTTATAATACTGTCTTCTAAGCTGATAATGGCATAATGCTGTTCTGCAAAAGTTTTTGATGTAGGCTAGATTGAAACTAGGTTAGTAGACCCATTCACCATACCAACACCCAGAATGGGTAACTGACTGCCCTGGATCTATTGATTCCACAGAAAGGAGGCTTGAAGTAGAAAAACAACTCTACTTATTCACTTAGTCTTGGACTTGCTAGTCCATTTTCTAGTTATAATTGACTAATTGTAAGTTCTAATAAAGATTAGTTTTAGAATTAGAATTTATTTTTGATAGCTGAAGTTGAATTTTTATTTCACTATTAAGCCTGTGCCACTGCCAGACTTCATAGACGTTTAATAGATAGACTCAGGTATTGGCTCAACTTTTATAAAAATATTGAGTTTGTATAGTTGCTATAAGACTGTTACTGGTAATAATTTAATTATTATTATTCCATGTTGTTTTTTGATTATTCAAGCACGTAGTTTGAGCTTTAAGTTTAATGCCTTTATTCAAGGGCACTAACTTCTATCATTTGACCCCTTTTTTTTTCTTTATAAAACCGTTTTGCCCCATACTGGTCTACCTGCAATTTTGGTTGTTTGCTAATAGAGCTGAACTACTGTGTTACTCATTGCTTAGCTGCACTCTGAATGTTAGGTAGTAGGACCCCAATTATTATTATAGTCAGTACTAAGGAGCGAATTGGGCATCATAGCTAACTACAAATTAATCTCATGCAATGTCAATGGGTTGGATCCACCATTAAAAGAAAAAGTGCTGACTTTTTTTAATAACAGCAAAGTTGATATATCTTTTATTCAAGAGACTCATTTATTACACGAGAAGGTGGCAACACTTGCGTATGTGGATGGAACAAGAGGAACACAGTTATTTCATCACTAAGAAGCATGGAACTTCAATCCTGATCTGTGAGCGGTTGAACTGCACTAAACACTCACATACAGTTGATCAGGATGGAAGATTTCAAATTCTTGTGTGACACTTGAAAGAAGAAAAGTGGTCATGTACAATGTTTACACCCCTAACAGTGGCCAAGAACCTTTTTAAATCAGATGTACATAGAACTTGGAAAGTACTCAAACTATGATGTAATTCTTGGTGGAGACTTTAATTTGATTGTAGATCCAGTGTTAGATTATCAAACACAGCAGCACAATTTGAGACTAAATCCAGAGTCTCATTCAAGAAACTACTACAAGATCTATCTCTCACAGATAGTTGGTGTTTAGTCCACCCCAATGGTAGAGACTATACCTTCTTTTCCAACAGGCACCAGTCATAGAGTAGAATAGATTATTTACTAATAGCTAACAAACTAATGACCACAGTAGCTGGCAGAGATAAGCAATACCACTATCTCTGATCATGCACTGATAAGTGTGGTTTTGACTGGGGTAATAGAGGAAAAGACAGACAGATGGAGGATGAGCACTCAGCTACTTAAGGATAAGAAATTTATGGAAATGTTGGAGTCTCAGACAAAAGGCTTTTAAAATTAATGATAATGATGCAGTCTCCAAAGCCACACTATGGAGGCTTACAAGGCTATTATTAGGGGCAAATTATCCATATGCCTCTAAGAAAGAAAAGAAAGAGATCTGATTAGCAAAGAATGTGAACTCAAAAGACTAGAGGTCCTTTCCTAATCTCATAGAATTCCTACTAATGAGTTGCCCCACAAAATATCATGTGTTAGGTCTGAAATTAATTCTATTTACACATCCAAAGTGGTCTATGCACTATTTAGAACCAAGCAGTCTTATTGGGAAGTGGGGACAAGCCTGTAATTACTGGCAGCAAGACAGTATGGAGGCGGTATAGCACAGTGGTCTAAGGCTCTGAGCTACAAATCTGGTGACATCCAGCAGACCAGACCTGAGTTTGAATCCACAGCTTCACTTGCATACTGTGTGACCTGAGCAAGTCACTTAACCTCCTTGTGCTCCCAGGTCACTCCTGTAAAAAGCTTTCAGCTTAGTGTGCTATACCTGGTTAAACAACTAAATAAAAAAAAAGACTGAAGAAAATTCAACAACAAAGCATAATTCTAGTTGTTCAGACTAAGTTCGGGAAAACAGTAACTTGTACCACTGATATTAATAGAGAGTCTCTTTCTTTTATGAAGACATTTACTCTAACCCAAAAGTAATAACCCTACCCAGATCAATACTTTCCTCAAATCCTGGATTTACCTACTCTGACAGGCCAAGAACAGTGGGATTTAGATAGGGACATATCCCAACAGGAGGTTGACTGGCCTTTAGCTCCCAACCTCTAGTGAAACCCTGGTCCAGACAGATTACCAGGAGAGGTTTTCAAAAAACTGGGACCCACTGTAGCACCTATTGTTTATTCGTTATTGTAAGGTTTGCAGGATGATGAAACCTCATGAGTACAATGCAGGAGGCATTTATAACACTTATCCCAAAAATACAAAATCTACTTGATTGCTCCAGCTATAGGCCCATATCTTTGCTGAATTCAGATTACAAAATCCTGACCAATATTTTAGCAAAAAGGTACAAACTATTGTCATTAAACTAACTGGTAAGGAACAGGTGGGTTTTGTTCAAGGAAGATTGGGGTCAGATTGTCTGAGAAGGTTGTTTAGCCTGCTGTGGTGGCCTAACAAAAAGGAAGACCCTCATGCTATACTCTCCTTAAACATTTTTATGGCATTTGATTCCTTGCAGTGAGACTATTTACTCCAAACCCTAAACGAATTTGGATTCAGGTAAAATTCCTTACTTAGAGTCTTATATATAAAAAAAACAAAGGTACAACTTATTACAAATGCAATTTATCTGCCCCTTTCAATTTGTGCTTTGGATCAAGACAAGGATGTCCACTATCCCCTATCTTTTATTCTAGCCTTTGAGACCCTAATTTATCCCATCAATAGGAACCCAAATATCCTGGATATTAAACTGCTTAAACAGGAGCACAAGGCTGTTGCCTTTGCCGATGTCCTTCTTTGACAGTAATAAGACCAGCTGAGTCCTGTAAGGCACTCTGTGACCTTTGGAAAGGTATGCACAAATTTCAGGGTTGGTGGTAAACAGGACAAAGCCCAAGTTTTACATAATCATCTTTCCTCACTCCATAAGAGTTCATTAGATGGTGTCCTGGATGCAAAATGGTTTAAAGACTCTATGACATATTTAGGTCTTAGTGTATCTCTAACCTTGATTCCACTGTAGAGTGGAACTGTGAAACCTTGTTTAAGGAAGCTAATATTGATATGGCACGGTGGTGTAAACTTAACTCTCATTATGGGGAAAAATTAATGCTGTGAAATGATTATAGCCCTCACACTTTTCTATTTATTTTAAAATATCCCTATATTCTTGGGTAAGAATAACTTCAAGAATTCTGAGAGAGGTAGTAGACAATTTTTGTGGAATATTGCACCCTCATGGTTAGGTATTAATAAATTAAGGGTGCCAAAGAGAAAGGGGTGCTCTCCTCAATGGGAACAACATCACCTTGCTTTTGCATTGAAACAGCCCCTACCACATTTGACTAATAGTTCATCCCAAGATACTGCTATACCAATATGGTTACAAATGGAAAGGCTCCTGCTGGGCCTCAGGTCTTGACTTACCTTCTGTTACTTAAACAACCACCTAAATGGAGTGACAATCCATTTCTAACTTTGCTATCTGTAGTCTCAAATGTGTGAATAGTATTATTAACTCCAGCAATACACCCTTGGACTTTATGCCACTTTGGCTAACCTCTACTAGCCTATGATAGAAAACCTATTGTTAATGACAGTTGCAGGAAAGCAGGCATTTGTAGGTTGAAAGATGTGACAACTCGAACACTGGCGCATTACGCTGTTTCACTGAGATCCAGAATAAGTTCAGAATACATAAATCACAGTTCTATCAATATCTACAGATAAGAGATTTACTTAATAGACTAATACCAGCCCATGACTACTGTTGGGAAAGGAATCTAGAGTGAGAGCAGATCATTAGGTTGGGTACCCTCAGGAGAAATGCAGGTATCCTTTACAAGGTTCTAACATCCGCTGCCTTTTCTACAACCCCACCATTACAGCAAAAGGAGTATGGAAGAAGAGATTGGTATCCCTATCAGCATGGAAGAATGGAAGGTACCTGGAAACAGGCATGTTAAAGCCATAGGGAGTTACAGGGTAGGCTAATTCAGTTCAAGATACTGCATGGCTTTTATTACTTGCTCTCAAACTATATAACATGGGCCTAGCAGCAGACTCTAACTATTGGTGCTATAACCAATCCAATGCATATCTCTCCCATACCATCTGGTACTCTCCTGCCATTCAGGGTCTCTGGACAGAAATTCATAGGATATGTAGTACTATCTCAGGAACTACTATCCTCAAATCTCCAGCCATTTTCTTACTAGGTAGCTTCCTGAATGCTGTGAGCTAGATTCTGCAAACAAACATGGGTCTGCCTGGCATCTCTAACACTTAAAAGGATCCTACTAAGGAACTGGAAGTCTTATAAAATCCTCTAGCTAGGTGAATGATATAACAATATGGTGCTCCTAGCTAACAATGAGCATCTAAGTTATAGTATTATAGATAAATTAGATCTAGTTCATAGAATCTGGACACTCTTCTTAATGTAGCCCCATGAGATTCATCCACAGTTGGGCTCAAAAGTCTGGAGGTGCTACATAGAAACATAGAATTTGACAGCAGATAAGGACCACTTGGCCCACCCAGTCTGCCCATTTCCTACCTAATGGATAAGCTGAAGATCCTAGTTAAGCAGCAGCCCACTTTTCCTACCCCCACCCCTAGAATTGCCTTTATGACTGTCCCATGTATGCTTGAATTCCACCACTGTTTTTGACTAAACAACCTCCTCCAGAAAGCCATTCCATACAGCCACAACCCTCTGTGAAAAATACTTCTTAAATTACCTCTGAGCCATCCCT
The DNA here is from genome assembly GCA_016271365.2 of Neoceratodus forsteri. Classification (NCBI taxonomy): domain Eukaryota; kingdom Metazoa; phylum Chordata; order Ceratodontiformes; family Ceratodontidae; genus Neoceratodus; species Neoceratodus forsteri. The sequence goes on along the minus strand of JADMNL010000030.1, from coordinate 218,103,051 downwards.
CTATCTTCAAATTGTGACCCCTTGTTCTTGCACACCTTCTTCTGAAAGATGCTGCTCTCTTGGACTTTGTTGATTCCCTTGAGGTACTTGAAAGTTTCTGTCATGTCCCCTCTCCTTCCTTTCCTTGAGGGTATACATATTAAGCTCCTAAGTCCCTCTTCATATGTCTTCCGTGCAGACCCTGCACCATTTTAGTTGCCTTCCTCTGGAGAGCTTCCATCCTGTCTATGTCTTCATGGAGATTGGGTCTCCAGAACTGCACACAGTACTCCAGATGGGGTCTCACCAGCTGTCTGTATAGAGGGATAACAACTTCCTGTTTTCTACTGGTGATGCCTCCCTATGCATCCCAGTATAACCCCAGCCCTCCTAACTGCCCTCTCACATTGCTTGCCCACCTTTAGGTCATCTGATATGACTACCCCAGGTCCTTTCCATTTTTTGTTGTTAGTATCTCACCCCTCATTGTGTACTCTTCCCCTGGGCTTTTGTTTCCCAGGTGCATTACCTTGCACTTCTTAGCATTGAATCTAAGCTGCCATACATTTGACCATTCTCTAACCTTGCCAAATCCTTCTCATCCTTTCCACCCCAACTTGTCCATCAACTCTGTTGCAGATCTTTGTGTCATCTGCAAAGAGACATACTTTTCATTCCAGTCCCTGTGCAATGTCGCTTATAAAGACATTGAAGAGGACCGTCCTAACACTGAACCCTGCAGTACCCCACTATTAACAGGCCTTTCTTCAGAGTGGACTCCATTTATTATTACCTCTGTGTCCTATTCTCCAGCCAATTCTTTACCCAGGCTATCATCCTGGGACCCACTCCAGGCTGGCTAACTTGTATATTAATCTTTGTGGGGCTGTGTCAAATGCCTTGCTAAAGTCTAGGTAGGCCATGTCCACAGCCCCTCCTGATCTTCTACTTTGGTCACCCAGTCAAAGAAATCTATTAGATGCATCAGGTATGACCTTCCCACTGTGAATCCACACTGCCTTGGGTCCTGTTCTCTCTGGCCTCTAGGTACTTGACAGTTCTTTCCTTCAGAAGTGATTCCATCATTTTCCCTATCACTGAGGTTAAACTAACATGTCTGTAGTTTACCTCTTCTGCCCGCTCCCACTTTTGTGAAGTGGAATCACGCCTGTCCTCCTCCAGTCCTCAGGTACCACCCCATCCTCCCATGATTTGTTAAGAGGGTAGTCAGTGATGTCACTAGTTCTACCCTTGGTTCTTTAGAATTCTGGGATGAATCCATCAGGCCCCATTGTTTTATCCACCTTCAGTTTTGCTAAAATAAATGTTTTGTTATATTCACTGACCAATGGCATATGAGGTTTTATATCTGGTACAGGAAATGTATGTAAAGGTTTGGGAAACTAAGTGCTTAATTGTTTACTGTTTTTATTTGTGTTTGTTATTATTTGAATCATGACCTGAAAACATAATAAGATTTTTTTTCTGCTGATGTTTTATTTAGAAAAATTTCAATAAAAGCTTATGATGGTAAAAAAAAAAGAGGTTGCTACTTCACATTATCCCAGTGGTGAAGCAAGGCCAAAGGAGCTTTAAGGTTAATGGGAGAAAAGGAATATCATTTTTAATGTATAAGCTTTGGATATGATGGTCTGTCCAGCGGATCCCAGTGGAACACTGCTTGGCGACTTTTGGTGATCTATTAAGGGGTATTTCCATGAGGTACTATCTTCACCTTTTATCCTCGGTAAATCTGCTTTCCTTACCAGATTGGAAGTTAAATATTGTATCATCATTCTAAGGATTTAACTCTGGGCCCTGAACCTTGGCAATAAGGTATAGATTTAAAATGGTTCTTAAGTCTCTTCCTCCATGCCTTGCTAGAAATGCTGTTATAGTGACTCAAGGTGAGGGGACATTGTGGTATTCTCCCCACAAAGTAAAGTGCTGTTGGGCTTGAGAACAGAGCCTGAGCTCCTTGTTTCACATTTGTTCATTTAAAGTAGGCATCCAATATGTTTTGAGTCACTTGCTGGCTTGAATGTTTTAAATCATTATTATGGCACATGGTTTTGGCACCCTGCAGACTTAATATAAAGATGTCAAAAGGTACAAGGTGGTATGGCAACTTCTTATTTCAGTCATCTGGAATTACCTAAGCTATTTAACTCGAATTGAGCATTTGTGCCTCACACATTAATGCTTGGACTTCAGAGCTTAAGAACCTTGAACGATGACACTCCTGTGTATAATGAAGCCACAATTTTTGTCACATTTATACAGCATTTATTGTTGATAGCTCATGTTTGGACGCTTCAAGAATATTTCTACAGCACTTATGTTTATATGCCCAGTTAAATAATTTTTAAATTTTGTGTATTCTATGTTCTGAATTATTTACCATCTAGTAACCTATACAAACATATATGGTGAAGGGATTTGGATGGTAATTTTTAAGGATCAAGTTTTAAATAGCTTGCCTATTAACCCATGTTTAATTACTTAACAGGCCAACATCGAAGATATTTATTGCTTATAGCTTAGTATAGCTATAATGTATTGCTTGCTAAACTAGGTATATAGGAACAGGAATAGAAAATGTTTGGGATCAGCTATAATTTTTAAAATTTATATTGATCTAGAGTTTTTATGTGCTTTCTCATGTGGTTGTTACATGGGATAATTGAGCTCAAATGGCCAGTCAGTTTGTTTGGTGTGAAACATACCCTGAACACCTTTATATGACTTTTATAAAGGGACAGTCATGGTTGAGAATTGAACTGATTATATTTCAACGATGTAAGACAACTTTACCTGGGATGTACAGTTAATGAAAACTAGAATGGAAAGGCTGATCAAGGTTTATTAGGCTCAGTAATATAGTAACAGCCATTGACTGAGTATGCATCTTTATGGAAATTCTTTTGGAAATTGTGCCATTCTTGGATTACTGTAGTATCAAATGTATTTTATATGTTGCCTTTTAGATTGTACCATGTTGTAATGGTTTATAATCATCAACAATAAACTTAAATGAAATTAAAAAACTTTTTCAGTTATGGGGTGACATGTATGAGTGGGGTGGGGGTGGTTACTTCTTTGGAGTGGACTGGGGTCTCTCAATTAACAAACATTACTTTGTCTGACTGTGGGGTGGTGGGTGGTAGGATGCACCTTTGCTCCTTTTCTACTGTCATTGTTTATGTTTCTATGGGCATTATCTGGGAGGTGGATGGGAGAGGGTGATGTGTCCACCCTTGGATTGGGACCAGGTTTTCATTGTTAAAAAACAAACAGTCATCATATTTAGTGCAGCACTTCCTATAGTTCTTTGCCTAGAAAAACTGATGCTGATGAAGTGAAAGCACACATGGGGTTGGATTTTCAAAGGGCCCCTAGAATGATGCAGGGTGCATCAAACATCCACTTTGCTTCCAATCCAGGTGCACAAACACTGTGCACCCTATTTTGCAAGAAATCCATTCTCTGTCACAAAGTCCCCAAAATAATGCAAGCTGTCTGCTGCTTCAAATATGATGCATGCGGTGAGAATGATATATGCTGACAGTGAGAATGGGGGAAAGCTGAGGCACAAAATAAAATGCAAGGAGTGAGATGGAGCTAAAACGACTGCAGGTTGAGTCACAAATATAATGCAGAGGAAATGAAGCAGGTTGAGTAAAAGAAAATGAAGCAAATTGAGTAAAAAAAGAGAAAGCAAACTGAGTAAAAAGCTACATGCATGGAGAAAGTGATACAATGCTGAGTTTAACAATGATAGAAACATAGAAACATAAAATTGATGGCAGACAAGGACCGCTAGGTCCATCTAGTCTGCCCATATGCCATCCTTGTTTGTGGCCTTTGATTCTGCTTGGTCAATGGCTTTCGTCTTTTCTCCCACCCTAAGGGTTCCTTTAAATCTGCCCATGCATGTTTGAAACCTCCCACTGTGTTTGCCCCTCCACCTCCGTTGGCAAACTGTTCCATGTGTCCACTACCTTCTTTCTGTGAAGAAATACGCCTTCACATTCCTGTACCCTCCACCCCTTCCAATCTCATATTCATGGCCCATCATCCTTGTACTTCTATATTGAAAGATGTCACCCCACTGCACCTTATGTTTTTAAGGTACTTGAAGGCTTCTGTCATATCTCCCTGCTCCCTTCTTTCCTCCAATGAGTATATGTTAAGATCCTCAAACTCTCCTCATATGTTTTCTGATACAAGCTATGTACCATCTGTGTTGCCCTTTTCTGAACTGCCTCCACCCTATGTCCTTTCGAAGATGTGGCCTTCGAACTGCACACAGTACTCCAGGTGGGGCCTCACAAGTGTTCTATATAGTGGAATCACCACCTCCTCCTTCTGCTAGTGATACCCTGCCTATGCACCCGAGCATGCTGCTGGCTTTCACTGCAGCCTTTTTACTTTGCATAGACACCTTTAGGTCATCTGAAATGATAATCCCTAGATCCTTTTCTTCCTTGGTGATTGTCAACAAATCCCACCATCCTGTAGCTCCCCTAAATGCCTGTGTCCCAGGTGCATGATTTTGCACTTTTGGAACTGAACCTCAGTTGGCACACATCAGACCAGTTTTCCAGTGTCCTTAGGTCCCACTTCAGTTTATTCACCCCTTCTGGAGTTTCTACCCTGTTGTAGATTTTGGTGTCATCCGCAAACAGGCAGATCTTTCTGTCAAGCCCTTCTTCTATGTCACTAAATATACACTAAACAGTACTGGCCCATGGACTGACCCTGAAGTACCCCACCTGTCACCTCCCTCTCCCCAGATTGGATCCCATTTACCACTGCCTTCTGCCTCCTGTCTGTTAGCCACTTTGTAACCCAGCTCACCACTTTGTGACTCATGCCAAGACTATCCATCATGTTTACCAGCCTTCTATGTGGGACGGTGTCTAAGGTCTTGCTGAAATCAAGGCAGACCATGTACACTGCTCCCCATGATTCATCTCCTCTGTAACCCAGTCACAAAATCTATCTGATTCATTTGACAAGACCTCCTGCTGTGAATCCATGCTGCCTTGGGTCTTGGGCACCTCTGGATTCCAAGTGCCACAGTATTCTTTCTTTAAGCAGTGCTCCATGATTTTATGTACTACTGACATGAGACTGACTGGCCTATAGTTTCCAGCCTCCTTTTGCTATTGTTTTTGTGAAGAGGAACTACATGTGCCCTCCTCTAGTCCTCAGGAACCACCCCTGTTTTGAGGGACTCTGTGAACAGGGTTGCTAGTGAGCTGCTAGCTCCTCCATAGCTGTTTAATATTATCGGTTGAATGCCATCTGGCCCCATTGCTTTGTCCACCTTCGGTTTCATGAGTTCCTCCAGAACTCTTTCCACTGTGAATGGACTGGTGTTGACCCCCTTCATATCTGTTGCCCATATGTGGTCCCTGTCCCTCCCCTTCTTTAGTGAATACCGAACAAAAGTGTTTATTCAGTATTCCTGCCTTATCCAGTTATCACTCCTTACACTCCTGCTCCCTCTAAGTCTTACAGTCCCTCCTGGCTTTCTTCTTTGGTTGATGTACCTAAAGAATGTTTTGTCACCCTTCTTTACTCTCTGTGCTAATGTTTCCTCCATCTTCAACTTTGTGAACCTTATTTCCTGCTGCCTCCTTCCACACCTTAGGTGCACCTCCCTGTCTTCTTCCTGCTTAGTCTCCTTATATTTCCCTCAATCCCTCTTTTGGCCCTTACCTTCTCTGACACACCTTAGAGAACCATAGTGGTTTTCTACGCTCTTGCCTTTGTTTATCATTCACATGTATTGGTTTGTTACCTTGCCTTTGACTTCTTTTTTGTGTTCCACTGAGACTCCACCCACTCCTACCCTCCTCCATGCCACTGTTTCTTGGATACACTTCCCATCATATCAAAGTCTGCCATCCTTAAATCCAAGACCCTTGCCCTTGTGTGATTGGACTGTGCTTCTGTCCCCAAGTTAAACCCACACCATGTGGTGGTCGCTGGATTCAAGCTGACCTTCCACCTGACTTCAGTGATTTTCTCGCTGTTTGTCAGAAGCAGGTCCAGAAATGCCCTCTTCCTGGGGGATCAAGCAGCAGCTGCCTGAGGCCTGCTTACCACAGGGAATCCAATTTGTCTCTGCTCTTGGCTGGAGGCAGCAGCTGGAATGGTCCAATACACATCTGGCAAGTTGAAATCCACCAGCAGCAGCATTTCCCAGTTAAATTTGTTAAATAAGTTCAATGTGGGAGGCAGTATAGTGCAGTGGTTTGAGGCTTTGAGCTGCAAATCTGGAGACCTGAGTTTGAATCCACAGCTTTCACTTGCATACTGTGTGACCCTGAGCAAGTCACTTAACTTCCCTCTGCTCCCAGGTCACACCTGTAAACAAGCATTCAGCTTAGTGTGCCACACCTGCTTATACACCTCTTTCCCCTGCACTGGAGGCCTGCAGATCACACCTGTGTGGATTGCTGTGCCCAGATCTACTCAGGGTGATCCACAGTGCCTCAGCCTCCCCTGCCTACCTAGTACCTCTGTTGCCTTTAAGCCTTCTCTGACATACATGACACACCTTTTATCCCTCCTGAACAGTGCATATCCTGGTACGTTTACATCCCAGTCATGATTTTCTGTGTACCAAATCTTTTGCAGTAAGTAAATGCTCCATACAGAGGCAGACTGTTGCCTGTGTTTCCTTTATTTGTGCCTTTGCTCCCTGCCCCTTCCCTCAACCCCTATCTCATGTTTTACTCACCTTTCTTATTTTGCATTCCTTTATGCCTGTTACAGGTGCTACTGTCTGCATGTTGCCTTCCTGCTTCTCAGTACTGGCTCCTGTGACTTGTGTGAAATGGGATGTTTGATCCTCCTTGTTCCTGTTTGCCCCCAGCTGGTTTAAATGCTCCACAAGGAAGACCTTAAACCATTCATTTAGGACTGCCTTCCCCTTCCTGGACAGATGCAGCCCATTACCAGAGTACAGGGCCACATTGCCCAGGAGGGTCACTCGAGTCTCCAAAGAAGCTATATCCCTCTCCCTGCACCAGCCCTATAACCACACATTGAAGGTTCTGATATAAAGATTTCTAGTCTTCTGCTGCTGTGGACTGGGAGCACCTCTAAAAAGCTACTGAGTTTTCTACCTGCTCAAGGCACTCCCCAATTTTCTGAAATCCTCCTGTACCTTATTAATGTCCACACTCTCACTGGATAGGTCATTTGTCCCCAAGTGCAGGTAGACTTAAATGTGTAGAGTGATTTCTGCACTTCATTTGTATGCTTCAATGCAAACTAGGAAGTAGCTATGCAGTGGGAGCCAATAAATGGGGATGAACTCGGTGGGTGGTGTTTGGGAGGGAGGGAGGTATGTCCATATGTGGAATTCTCATTAGAGAACAATCAGCTCTCTCCTTAGATACCTCAGACCTGTTCAAAATTTACCCCAGGACTTTCACTAACACCACTACTTCAGCCTGAAAACTCAAAGCACAAGGGATGCACCGAACAATACACCACAGCATCTTAGTTAGTTTTCCATGGCACAGCTTTCAATCAACCTTTTATCAGTAAAATGCTTCCCCTCAACCCAATTACACAGCAATTGCAAACCAAAGAAATGTAATTAAGTAAGGATACCACAGCCCTCAGAATGCAGTCCTTGTCTCTCCTGCAGTGGCACTCAGTTCAGGTCCTGTTAGCCCCATTCTGTTGCTTTTGCCTCTGTATGGAGCATTTACTTACTGCAAATGATTTAAATACCCTCCCATCTTTGTTTCAATTTTGCACCATTTGTGACCCTTGTGATTTGCTCAGACAGCCCACCGAGTCACTCTGTCGACTCTCTCCTAAGTCTCTGTGGTATTCTCATTAAAGAGTAATCAGCTCACTCTCAGACACCTCAAGTCTGTTCAGAATTCATCCAGGACTTTCACCAACACCACTCCTTCAGCCTGAAAACTCAAAGCACAAGGTACAGTATGTGCTGGAACAATACATCCCAGCTTCTTAGTTCATTTACCATGGCACAGCTTTCAATCAGCCCTTTATCAGTAAAATGCCTCTCCTCTGTCTGATTACACAGCAACTAAAAACAAAAGAAATGTAGTTAAGTAAAGATAACATAGCCCTGAGGGGAATGCCGTCCACGTCTGCCTCCTGCAGTCATACTCCTATCCAGGTCCCGTTAGCCCTGTTCTGCCACTTTACCTCTGTATGGGGCATTTACTTACCATGGAAAATTTAAATACTGTCCTGTCATTGTTTCAATTTGGCACCCTTTGTGACCCTCGCTGTTGGTTTAGGTCACTCACCATGTAATTCTGTCAGCTCTCCAATGTCCCTTTATGGTGTTCTCATTACAGAACAATCAGCTCACTCCTCAGACTCCTCTAGCCTGTTCAGAATTCACCCCAGGACTTTCACCAACACCACTCCTTCAGCCTGAAAACTCAAAGTACAAGGGATGTACCAGAACAATACACCCTGCATCTAAGTTAGTTTACTATGGCACAGCTTCAATCAGCCCTTTATAAGTAAAATGCTTTCCTCCACCCGATTACAAAGCAATTGCAAACCAAAGAAATGCAGTTAAGATACCACAGCCCTAAGGGAATGCCGGTTTGCATCTGCCTCCTGCAGTCACACTGAGTCCTGGTCCCATAGCCCCATTCTGTTACTTTCACCTCCATATCAATGATGCAAGTTGAGTCAAAAAATAAGCAAGTTGAAAAATCATTGACAAATGGAGATTGTGCAGAGGCGGGTGACCAAAGTGGTGGAGGGATTACATCACATGCCTTATGCAGAGAGAGTGAGGGACTTCAATTTGTACAGGCTGGAACAAAGGAGGGAGAGAGTGACATGATAAAAAGATTCAAGTACTTCAAGGTCATTAACAAGGTGCAAGGGAGAATATATTCTAGATTACTAGTAGTGCCAGGACAAGATGGATATGACATGAGACCGAGGTATGTGACAAGGAGAAATGTCAGGTAGTTTTTTATCATGGAAAGGTGGTGGATGCATGGAATAGCCCGCCCCAGGAGGTGGTGGCAAACCATACAGTAGCAGGCTTCAAGCATGCATGAGACAGAAACAAAGGAATAACAGAGATAGGAAGAAAAGCTAAAGCCAATGATCAGACAGGGCCACTGGACACTTCATTAGACAGCTTAAAGGGCAAATTTGATGGGCCTAGCGGTCCTTATCTGCTGACAGCATGTATGTATCTATGAGTCAAAAATAAAACAAACTCGGTCAAAAATGGTATGGAGCAAAAATAATGCAAGCCGAGTCAAAAATTATCGCAGACAAATGGCCTAGTCAGTGGTATATTTTACCCTCTAAACACTGTCGGCTAGTGCTGCAAGGGATATTGGCTCTATTATCAATCCTCTACATAATCTATCCTCACCTTTATGTGCTCCGGGTAAGGTAGACCAGCTCTGGCTGGTCTAACAGCAGTGTGCATCTTCAGTGCAATGTCAAAGCTTTCACCTTGAAAATTAAAAAGACGATGCATCAATTCTTTTATGCAAGCCCCACTGTGAACATGGCACACCCATTTTTTGATGCACACCACTTTAGTGCAGGCAGTTCTGCTCAGCCTTTGACATAAGAGCATTATAAATTCAGAACTGTTACAAGTTTTGATGCAGCTTGCTCCTTGCATCATTCTTTTCTGGTGCAGGCTCCTTGCATCATTCTTTTCTGGTGCAGGCTCCTTGCATCATTCTTGGTCTTTTGAAAATTGAGCCCATATACCTTATCTGGTGAGATAGGCACTTTGCTAGGGCAACAACTACATGAAGTCATACTTACACACCTCTGATATTTAACTTGGACCACCATGTATTGAATTTTACCAATCTGCATTTTGTTTGTTATTTCACTTCTTCTTTGTTCTATATTTGGAGTTCAAAGTTTGTTCAAGCTGAAACATATATTTAATTAAATGAAAGTTTTGAACCAGTGAATGTCTCATTGCTACCCTATTTTAAGACTGAAATGGAGATTTACGTAACCAGATATTATGCGGCTACTCAAAGTTAGTGCCTTCTTGTAACTTTTGATTCATGTCCCATTGCTATATTTCTGCCTCTTTTCACCACATCCTGTTATGAGACCATTTCTTTTTATCTGTATCTACTGGGGAAGCAGGTGTGTGAATCATCTATTACCACAAGTGTCCAGCCACACTGTGCCTTGTTGGGGAGGAAATAGATCTTCTCTAGTGTCAGGACTCCAACATTTGTCCACTTCAAACAGACTGAAAGAAGTGTGTAATTCAGGTAGCAGTCTAAAAAGATTGACACAGTCTCATTTACCTGGTGTGCTCACTTGACTTCTTTCTACAACAAAAACCTAAAGATGACATCCATTAGTACAGTCCTGCTACTGGCTACCTTATACACAGAAAGTTTTTGCCAGCGTGAGTAGATGTCTTTATTTCTCAGAGGCATTGTTGTTATTTGTTCTTCAAGTAGTACATTGGAGGTGTTATAAACATAAACTGACTTTTTCTTATAGTAATTCATAATATAGTGGCTAGCAGTGGCAAAATTAGAAATATTTTATGAAAATTCACAAATTTTACAAAATTGCTGTAACATTTGTGGATTTGTTTATTTGGTCATACACTGGTCTTCTGTTTAATTAGAGCCATGACGCTGCTTGACTTCACTGGAAAAAGTGCCACTTAGAAAACTCACTGTGAAGTGTCAAAGTGGTTGCTTTGTGAAGTGTTTTACAAAGGCAACTTCACTGATACTTAGCGGTCAGAGTAGAACTTAACATCTCGAGCTGGTAGCCCTAACAGAGGAATAATGACTCATGTCGTATCTTTTGTGAAACGTAAACACATAGACACATAGAAAAGTATTGCCAGAAGAAGGCTGCTAAAACTTCTATTTCCCCACCCACCCAAACTGGCTCCACCTCCAACGAGGTGCAAGCAGTCCATCACAAACAGGGCTTTGTCCTCCCAGAGGATTCCAAGTCCCCTATAAACCTGAATCATTGTCTCTGCACCATGTTTTAAGTCGATTATTTATTTTGATATTCTTAACTTCCCAGCCTGACTAATAACTGGCAAGAAGGCTCTCCTCCCCTAAGCCTTTCCGAGGCACCCAGAATCTATCTTGACTACTTCAGTCCTGCATCCCCTGTCAGTCATGTGTGTGTGTGTGTGTGTGTGTGTGTGTGTGTAAATTGTAGTTTTAATAATGTTTTATTTAGAGAAATGTGCAGAAGCTGAAGAGGCACAATTACAAATGCCACAGAAAAGATGCTGCTGTACTTCAAGCTCTGTAGTATTTCCCATTTTGATTTTCAGATGTATGTGTTTCTATTGTAAATGTGTGTGCTGGAGGCAAGAAAGACATGATAGATAATTGTAGACATGGTGTGAAATGAGGGAGACTCAGTTTAAGGAGCAGAATGGGAATGACTACGGCTTTTTAAAATGAACCTCTGAAAGGTGTAACAAGGATTTAAAAAGTGTAAATATGCAACATGGCATGACTCCTTTTAACTCAATGGTTTCAGATGGGATGGGGGACTAGAGGACAAAGGTGGGAAGGGAGGAATTGGTAGGAGTAAGTGTTACAAGAGTCAAGCCAACTAAAAGTTTTGGCACCTACTGTAGCAGGAAAATGGCAAACTCACTGAACCACAAGGTCTTCATCAGATCATAAAATTCTGGTGCACCACTGCTGATCTGATCCCAGATCTGATCAGTACCCTAATTCAACAGCTAGTAACACTCATGGACAAAGATCATATAATCCCCTCTTCAACTGCCCCCATTGGCCCAGCTGATCACCCAAGGTTTTAGATCCAGCTCCCCTGCATTTCTGGTTTCGCTTTCATGAAGTACCAGGCTCATATTATGAGTTATGAAACTGATACTGCAACTCTTATTTAACTCCTGTACCTAGGTCAGCTGGTCTGCAGTGAAATAGGCTAAGCATCTCCACTGTGTGTCCCTCGTCATCAGTAATAGTTTCTTCTGCACCATCACTGGATCCTGTTTAGAGACTGTCAGAATGGAAATTCAGAATACAGATTCAGATTCTAGCCTTCACAGAGGAAGCTAGAGGGTATGGGTTGGAAGCAATGACAGATTAAAATGGGTACATTAGAGAAGAGATGACACAAGGGCCATGGCTGAACTGGGTGAGTATAGGGTTCATAGGTTGGAAGTGCAGAGGATTTAGTAATGGTTGGAAATAGAATGCAACTAAGCCAGGCTCAAGGGTGACTCCATATTTTTCAAGTGGTAGCAGGTCCTCATTGACATGGGAGCATAGTCAGGAGACAGGAGACACTGTGGATGAGGCTTGTCATCTCCTCCCCCAGAAAACTCACCTGTGAAAATATGCTAAAGGGTAGCTTTTATTGCAAATATTATAGTGTTACAGGAAGGTACTTTGTGGCAGCACCCATGCCACTGTAATGTTTTAAAGAGGCATTGCTATATTGTCCACAGATTTTGAATATTTGTATTGAAGCTGTTCTCAAAAAAGGATAGACATGAGGCATACAAGAACTTTTCTTGGCAGTTTGGGCTCATGATAAAAACCCTGAGCTGTGAACTTGAAGATTTATGTTTTAATTACACAACCATCACTCACCGTGTCACCTTCAACAAGTCACTAAACCTCTCTGAAAACTCTCAAATATGCCTCTGTAATCCATTAATTGTCCTGTGGTCTTAAGATGGCAGCAGCATTATCTCCTTCCATTGCCTGAATTGTAAGACACTTTCAGGTAAATAGTGTGTGAAAGGTGCTTTAAAACACATTTCTTTCATTTTTTTGAGTATACCAAAGCCATGTGCCTGATGCACTCAGTGCCATAATATGGGAGCCATACCTCTCAGTCATTTTTCACTGTAATGAGGGACACAGCCACTCAAAAGAGGGACACTGAAGGACACTGAACCTCCGAATAAGGGACACATCCTCAAACATAGAGATACACATGCAAAACATGAGAAAACAAGTGTCTTCACTTGTACAAAGTTTATTTTAATTTTACATCTTAGAATATACATATTTGCTTTAAAGTCCATATTATAGCAGATTCTCTATGTGAACAGTACCTGTGCTATGATGAATGGATGAGTGCCAGAGCAATATTTAGGGCAAAATAGACTTTCTTGGCAAACAGATCATTTAAGAAAGGCACACCATATTATAATTACTATATCCAACAATAGAGCCTCCATAAAGCTTAACTACCAACCATTTTAAATACCAGCCAATATACTAATCAACTGCTTATGTACAGTATTAAGTATGTCTAAATCCATACAATTTTAACATTTATATATCTATAAACTGGTACTTATTTGCACAACATACCTATAGCATTCCATTCCTGGTTATTAAGTATGTGTGCGTGTGTTGGGGAGGGGTGCATACATTATAGACAAAATCCCTTAAATTTTTAATTTTCCTATTTTACAAGTCATAACACATTGCAACAGTGTGGGAATACAGTGAGGACCATCACAGCAACATTTTCAACAGTTCACAGTGACGGTCTGCTTTGTTGCCAACACTGTTACCTCTGGGGTGTTTGCCACCTCCTGAACCAACTCAACTTGGAGTTGATTAATTTTGTAGTGTGTGGTGCAGGGGTGTGGGGACAAAGCCCCCACAGAAAACACTAGTTCTTCCTAGTGATGGCACAACACCAATTGGTGGTATTGTGCCATCGCCATGCTGACAGTTGGTAAATTCTCTGTTGCTGAGGCATAGTGCAGCTGTTACAAGCATGACTCATTTCCAAACCTAAAAGAACAAGCATTTGTCAATGCTAAATGTTTGCTTGCTGGTTTTGGCATTGGTAGTGCAGGAGTTAAAGAGATGCATGATAGGAATGGCACTAAGTATTGAAGTAAAGAACCCCAACCCCCACCCTGCAGAGACTGACAGGCATTGGGGGTGTGCCTCGAGGTTTTGGCCTTACGCCACCCCATTCCATAAGGAAATAAGATGAGATGGGTGCAGCATTGGAGAATGGGGTGAACATTAGGGCTGAAAACCCAAGGCACACCTTTATGCCTGTCAGTGGCTGCAGGGTGTGGGTGGGGGTGGTGGGAATGGGTCAACGTATGGCCAAAGACCTAAGTCACCCCTGACACCTGCCAGTCTGTACAGGGTGGATGTTATGGATGGAAACCCTAATGCCTCAGGTGTTTGTTGGTATTTTGCTCCAAATTTTCAGCTATGGCTGTTTGGGATTTTACCCCATGAACAGCAGCATTATCATTTTGTTACTCATCTCAAAAGTGATTTCTTGCAGTGAGTGTGCCATTCAGTGCCACAGGGAAAAACATTTCTGGCAGAATGTGAATAATCACAGCTGCACTGTTCTTGAGGAGTGTGAAGAAATGGCCATGTTGAAAATCTGGGTGAAAATATGAAAAGTGGCAAAGCTATGAGTGTAGTGAGAAACTGTACAATGCATACTCATAACACAGTAATTATTTTGGAATGTTTTCATCACATTTTCAACATGGCCTTTTGGGACCTCCCTCATGAACTGTAGCACTGGGATTTCATTAATCTGTCCCAAAAGTTGATTTCACACAGTGACTGTGCCATTCTGTACAGGTACCACAGGTGCAAAAACACATTCGGGAAGGATGCAAGAAAATGACAGCTGCACTGTTCATAAAGCGGAGTGAAAAATGGCAGTGTTGAAAATTTGGAGTGAAAATATTAAAATTAATGAAGTTACAAGTGTGAATAGAAACTGCACAATGGACACTTGTAGCACAGTCATTTTAGGGAGTTTTCAGCAAATTTGCAACAGGGGCTTTGGGACCCCAATTCATGAACAGTGGCACTGTAATTTTGTTAATTTATTTAGATTTTGTTGACAGGGTAAGTGCACTAGACAAATACTGCCTATTTTCAGGTACAACCCAGGTGAGGGGGATACATATTAATGCCAACTGACCTTGAACCAGATTAAGCTGTTGGTGGTATTTTAGTGTTCTGAATGATGATTCTCTGCAGTGACTGTGAAATACCCTTTTGGGACTGAGAAACAAATGACAGTGATAGTGTTCATGAGGGTGGGGTCCCAAGAACCCCTGTTGAAAATTTGAGACCAAAACTCTAAAATTGGCTGAGATGTCAACCTAAATTGAAAACCACCATTGACTGCCATTATAGGACTCACCATCATTTCTTCAGTTTTGGGTTAGTCTTTGAAAAGTGCAAGACATGTTCACGGTCCACAGAAGATCACTGTTCCGGACATCTGAGGTAAGTATGGGTGAGGGGCACGGGGAGGTGGGGTGCAGAGGGAGGGTGTGGGTTGGGGAAGGGGCTGGCAGGAACGATGAGGACCATTTTCTTTTCAGGTTTAAAAAAGACATCGTCCTGATATTTTTCTTTTACAGGTGAAATATTACAGGATGGATTTTGCCATACTGGTAGGGTGGCAGTATGCCAGAGTACTGGAGGAGGATCAATGCCGACCTGAAATTAGCACCCTCGAGGTCAGCTGAGAACATAGGAGCATGGAGGAGAGGCTGCACATCCAACACCAGGAGTGGGCATCCACTGTCAGAAACATTAAAGAAGTATTTTATGGCACACTTAGTAGGCTCCTAGTGTGACACATTAATGAGGGGAATACATGATGACATGGGGACTGAGCACCCTGATGTTGGCAGTGGATGGAGAACAGAGGGTGCAGAGCAGGCAGCAGCAGTGGGAGGGAGCACATTTGTTTTCCTGAAGTGTGACTGGTTGGGGGAGGGGGACTGCCACTGCAATGACAGAACTGTGCCTGATTGTAGCATCAGATTTCATGGAGGGGTGTGGGGTGGCAGCAGCAGTGGGAGGAGCTAAATTGATGTCCTGCTGTATGACCCGGTTGGGAGGGAGGCGGGTCTGCCGCGCACGCCAAACTGCCCCTGATTGCAGTGGAAGATTTCTTTCAAGTGCTCTGAAACTGCCGTCATTGGCAGCTTCAGCATAATTAGTGCCAACAAACAAGACAAGTAATGTGTTCACTAGATTGTTTACAACATTGCCATACCTCTGCAGTGCTTTACTATAAGTATGTTTCTTGTGCACTGTGCGCACAAGCAAACATATAAAAGAACTGATTAGAAATCTAAACAAGTATTAGTATTGTGGCTGTCTTACAACAACATTTGTTTTACCTAGCCTGCCATCTTTCTGAAAAGGACTATTTTATTTATCTAAAATATATTCATTTAAAGTCGCCTTCCAGAAAATAAAGTTCACTTGCTTGGTAAAGATGATTTTATTAGCACCCTTATGGTGCTCCGCCACTGTTCACCAAAGGGTATTTCTTGTCCATCCAATAGTCTGATGCACAATCCAATCAGAATTTACTGGTGGATTGGCTCCTTCCCTATCCCTGCTGCTGATCTTCAGTTGAGTTCTTCCATAGCTGTTCTAAAAGAAAATACTATTCAATGAGGACACTGCAATTATCGTGTCTGTTGCTGAACTCCTGATTTTAATCTGACAATAAAAATCAGATTAACAACAATAATAGAGTAACTTAAACTTCTATAAAGAAGCAAAAGCAAGCTGGCCTGGTGGCACTGAGGAGTAGAGGCACTGGATGCCACACCTCGCTCCATGCAGTTGACTCATGTTTGGAAATGAGTCCATGTTACCGAGGTTGGATGGCGGGGATCAAACATCTGAAGGACTACTTTCCTTTCCTGGGGACCGAGGGAGGAGGATGGAGGAGAATTGCTCTGCCAAATCATAATTAAACAATATGCCATGACAGGGTGTGGGTATATGGGTGAATTTACCATGCCCAGTGTGGTTTGGTCATGAGATGCAGCTGAGTGACTTAACCACACCAGAAGTAAATCCACCCATATACCCACTCCTGAGGGTATATTGCTTTATAGTATTGGTACTTTTTCGGGATATAAAATTAAATTGAAAAAATTTCCTTTTTTTGATCTTTTCATTTATTTTTGTTGTATTTGTTAGTGCACTAAAAATAGTCCTTTATTGCTAGGGATGTGTTTGGTTGCTAGGGCTGTTGCCATGACTCTCATGAATTGTCATGCAGCTTTTTTTTTTTGATTTCAGTAGCCTTTGTTTCCATTTAAAGAGATGACTGTTATTCATGCAGGAGTATTTTTTGTTGTTGCTTAGTGAGCTACAGTGGCACTGTCACAGATCTGTGATTGTGTGCCATGCACGTGAGCCATAATAGGCCCGGCATTGTAGCTTTCAGCCTAAAGCTGTGGAGATGGAAAAAATAATTACGAGGTGAGCAGTGTGGACCTGGTTACAGGAAAACAGTCTGTACCTCATTTAGGTTTGCATTGTATGTTGTTTTGCTGGGTGAAGTACTTCAGTACAAGTGACACCATTAATCATAGTGGGACCTAGAGAGAACAAGCATTTTCAGATGACCTGCGTATACTTGGCAACAGTTTTGTTGGGATGGGGGATGAAGTTTAGATTTTAGAAGGACGTGAGGAGGAAGTTTTTTATACTTTATTTTGATACTTTTCAGATGTTTGATGATTGTGTAGTTGGTTCTAGGGATGCTTTTGTTGCGGTTCTCCATCACGGTTTAGCGAGAAAACAACATGGCAGTTCTGATTGATTTTCTTTTTTTTTCCTGTAGTTGATGAGACACAACTGACTGGCACCTTTTCCAGTTGGTACACTGGAGGATTTATCATGCTGGAAAGGTGCCAGCCAACCAATCAGATTGCAGGGACTGGGAAATTAAATTTACACCACAGTATAACGTCCAATTTGAAGTGTCTTTTTATTGACTGTGCATTGTGCCCTTTGACACCCAGCCTTCCCTGTCAGCCTTCTTCCCCAGTCCCATCACTCCACTGTCCCTGGGACTTACCTTCTGACTCAGCAGTGCCCCACAGTTTACCTCTTGTGGCAGAGCCCTCTGTATTCCCTGAGCCTGGGAGGAGCTTGGTTCAGGTATGGGTTGGGACCCCAGTGAGTGAGTCACGGGGCCTGCGGGGAGAGGGCTTCATTCTGCAGGTGGGGGATTTTCTTTGTTTTTCTCCCCAAGGGCATCTTGTGGGCTAGGACTGCAACAGACATCATCACACCAGTGTGCCAACATCCCCAGCAGCCTCCCACCCATAGTGGCTGCACTTGCAGTGCCAGTTGCAGTCACCCAGGTGGCACTTCTGTGTGGAGCACTCAGACCTCCCTCTCCAGAAGCAGATAGCATACTCTGGGGTGCTTGATCTTCCTTCCTGGCTGGCCCCCAGTGACTGAGGCTCTTGTCCAAACCCAGGTCACCAGTATTGTGGGCAGTAGCCCTACCGCTGTGTTAACAGGCCCCAATCCATATAGATGACCAGGTGGTGGGAGTGCTGTATATCTCCATAATTGTCACTAATGTTTAAAACTCATTGTACCCAATAGCTCCATTATGAAGTCCAAACCATCCATTGATTCTTCTAATACAAAATGGCCAGCAGGGTAGAATGAGTTAAGAGCATATAGAAGGCACTAGTCCCATTAGTAGCTCAATTAAAGTTCCATGCAATAGATCATATTTCCACCTTTGTTTATGTAGTCATTAAATTTTTGTTTGACTATGTCTTATTTACATTTATCACAATGTCTAGCTGTAATCTGTTCCATGAGTTCACCACTCTTTGTGTGAAAAAAGTAGTTCTTTTTCCTGTTTTAACTGTCTACCCTTTTCTGTGCAGGTGATGCCTACGAGCTGCAAAGTTAGCATTTTAAATTCAGTATTGAGCTCTGTTATTAAGCCAGGTCCTGCATAATATTATACAATAGCAGGTCAACCCACCCCTGCATCTTAAGATAGTGTATATCTGACTTCTTTAGTCTGATATCATAGGGTAATTTTTCACCCCACTAACTATTTTTGTCATCTGATGCTGCACATGCTCCAATTTATTAACATCACTTCCTAGAGGAGACCCATAGCTGACTACAATACTCTAGCTGAGTTCTTACATATGACCTGTACAGTGGCAACAATACACTAGCACTTCTACTTTTAAGCTTCTCTTTATAGCTCCAATTGTTCTATGTGCAGTTGCTATAACATGAGTGCACTGATACCTAAACTCTACATGGTGAACCTCAATTACTTCAAGATTCGCTCTTTAAGTTGTGTTTTAATACTCTATTACTTAATATATATTGGGGTTGAGTGTTATTTTTCTCCAAGATGTAAAACGCAACACTTATCAAGGTTGAAAGACATTCCCCAAAGGTATCCCCATATTGATATTTTGTCCAGATCTTGTTGCATTGTTCTAATATGTTCTAGCATTATACATGAGCCTTCTAGTTTGGTATTGTCAGCGTATTTAATAATTAGGCTATAGTATATGGCTAGGACTTATTGTTCACTGAAAACAGTGGCTTTGTAGATCTTGTTGTGAGGACAGTTCAATGGTCAAAAAGTTGTTGTACTATTGTTCTGACATCACATCAATAGTACAACTTTTCAGCCTTGATCTGCCTCCTGATTGGCTCACTACATGTAGCTAATGAAAAAATTTCACAAACATGGCAGCTGCAGTTTAGTGAGCGCCGTATGGCGAGCTCTGTTAATTTTGACGCGAGGAGCTATCATTGCTCCATGTCCCGAAAGTTAATTTTTTTAATTTTATTTTAAAATTAGCAATGCCACCATTGGAAATGAGCAGCAGCAGGAAGAAGCTGGAACAAGTGGCAGTGGGAGTGGGAGTGGGTGAATCTAGAGCGAGTGGCAGCAGAACAGGGAGAAGTTGATGTGGTGGCACCAGGTAACACAAGCCACCAATAAGCAACTGAAAAAAAATAATTAAGCCCTAACCCTCTACTAAATAAAATAGTGGATTGGTGACCATCCACAACCAAGGCTGTGTTTCCATCTCGACTATTGATTACATCATGGAAACCTCTATGCCACCAAGCAACTGAAAAAAATGAATTAAGCCCTAAACATATACTATATAAAATAGCGGATGGCTAATGATGACATAATGGAGCTTCACTTTATGCCATAATTCCATTTCTCTCTTATTAAATTTTTAAGTTCCCTGTTTATCCACTGTTTTTTTTCTTTCTAACTCCTCTGTTTCAATGGTGCATGTTTTTCAATAACTTCTAGTAATGAAGAGTAAAAAGACCAAGCTGAGTGCACATCTGGACAGACATATAACAAATTCTGTTTAATTTCAGCCACATCTATTAAGTAAGTTTGGACAGTAAACATAATGAACAACCTAGTGTAAATCATCTAGGGTGGAACTGTTTCCTAAGCTGTCCCTTACACATGAAATATAACAAGTATTTACAGTGGGCACACCACACACCATCATACACCTTCCTGCAATATCCACTATATTTATTACCAGTGGTACCTTTTGACCCATGCATGCATTGTGTGTCATTGCCATACCACTACAGCCCATTACCTGGGTGACACTCTCTGTAGTCTACAACCCTCTGAGTCACACATGTCTGTTAACACCACAAAAGTCACAGAGTGTAGCCTGCACTGTTCCTCCCCTGGTGCAGTATCGTCAGCTCTACTGACAGATGTGTGACACAGTGGCTGTCACTGGACAGTGTGTGTGGCATCACTCTGTATATTCCTCCCACCCAGGTGATCTCAACATGCTATACCTGACAGTGTGGGGATATACCATGAGTTGTAGTTCACACTCCATGCCATGACCACCCATGTGCCACCATATTTATTTATTTAAAATGTGGTAACCAGGAAACGCACACTGAACCAAGGCTTGTTTCCAGGTGCAACCCAGGGAGGAAGATAGGGTAATAATGACATCATATACAGGAAGAATTCAAAGAAGAAATGCATTAGTACAATACAGGAAAGTACATAAGTAAAATATTTACTTTGAAGTGAAGAAATAATCCACCATGTGGCCGAGAGCGTCCTGTGATTTATGTACTGACAACACAATATCTACAATTGATGTGAATACATCATATACAGAAAAAAATAATACAAGAAAATGCATAAATACAATACAGGAAAATACATAAGTACAATATTTGCATTGATGTGGAGAAATATTCCACCATGTGACTGAGAACATGCTGTGATTTATGCACTGAAAATACAATATCTACAACTGATGTGAAGACAAATCACAAAGTGACATCATCCTGAAGTGGAGTCCAACCAGTCTAGATAGCGGGGAGGGAACAGGTGGGTGGGGGCTTCAGAGTGGTGTAGAGAGCAACACTGCTATGTGCATCACACACATTTGTATGTGGCTCACTCATGTCCCTCACTGCGTGTAGTGTGGCTTGTCTGCCCCACATGTCCCCTTTGAGGCATTGTGCTGTACCTGTGGTACATGGCAACTGTGTGGGTTTCTTTGCATGGTGTATGACTACATTGTAGGGCATTCCATGGTATATTGCACATTACATGCATTACCTGCCACCACAGCTATGATGTAGATTTGCTGTCTCTACAGGTCCACAGGCATACTACTTTTTGCCTACACTTATTAGCTATAAAAGAACAAAAGTAAATAGAGACATTGGGAATACAATCAAAATGATTTTTTGTGGGAAAGAATGGACATATCAAACAGTAGAGGGCATTCATGATCTAGAAATAGAATTTATTGGAATCATAACCAGCCACAAAAAAAGAAAAGTGTTACTTTCAAGACGCTAGTCAAGATATACAACAGCCACAGCCAGCCCCAAGTCAAGTTTATAAAGCCAGGAGCAGTTGTCTGACACAAACTTTTTGCAACATCTGAGGGTTTTTTCCAGAAGAATGACAGAAAAATCAGGCACCCAAAAATCAAGGGCTGTTTAAAAAATGAGGCAAGGTAGGAGAGGAAGTGAAAATCAAACACAGCCAGGTTGGAACCTGAGGAACAAAGAATCAAAATAATAAACCTCACAGAGGTTGAATTAACTGAATTACAAATAAGGGTTCTACAAAGGGCTTTTCATTTGTCCAGACACCTACTCCAGACCTGTTTAAGCTAAGGGTTGATAGCTTTAGATTAGTAAAAATTGAAATAAAGTACTTTTGGGAAACAGAAGGAAAGTGCTAAATTCTACACAAACTTGGGTGCCACAGAGAAACAAACAACACTAGAATTTGATGATTTGATTGCAGTTGAAATGGAACTATTGACCCAGCTTTACAAAATGAACATCAATGGAACTTCACAAATCGTGAAACCATTATTGATACTATTGATGATTCAGCCTTAGATCAAGCTGCTTTTGATGTAAGTGGGAATGTGGATATAGGTGAAAATAAAAATACTGATGGTACTGATTTCGAGCTAAATAATTCAGATCCAAGTCCACTTTTTGTCCCCAAGTGTTTAGCCCAGCGATCAGTTGTTTTGAAAAATGTCATACAGGGAATCTGTTAAAATGTTCTCAGACACCAAACCAAAGTTTAACAAAAACTTAACTAAAGAAGGAACTCTTACACTAAAAGAACTAGAGAAGAGGAACATAGTTCTATTACCAGAATATATATGTAGACAAATGTTTAGATCTAGTGAATGATACTAACAATTACAAAAAATTGAAAAGAGATCACTGGTTAAATTCCAAGCTGAACATCAGTGCAGTGGTGCTGAGGTTGAGGCACTGGATGCCACACCTCATGCCATGCGGTGACCCGTGTTCTGGAATGAACATGGGCTGTCGAGGGTCCAACAGGAAGAGGACAGGAATGTACATCCAGTGACAGCTCTCTCCTCCCAGGGATAGGTGTGCATATCATCCCACTCCTTGGCTGCCTCCTGGTGGAGGATAGGAGCAGTGCCAGAGAACTAAAAGTAATAATGCAGAATTAACAAAATGGTGCACATCAGGACTAAATAATATTATTACTTGTAATAATTGTTAGCACTTTAAAAGTTTTATCTGTTCTTGATTGTTCTTTTCTCTTTTGTTTTATTCCTTTTTATATATAATGCACTGTATAATTTTTGCATAATGTGTGTTGTTGTTAATTGTATAATGGGTAAATCTGTTTTTGCATTTGATATGGAACTTCATTGAAATGAGCTTGCTCAATTGAATGTATCCATTATTCTTATGAATGAATAAAAATGATTTACTACTACTACTTACTAGATCTATGGGAGACATCTGTATTTTGTGTTGGATCAGTGCTGCATTTTATTTGGAGGCTGAAAATATTGTCAGAAGGAACTTTGTATGTTACCTGGCCTTGAGTGTTGGAGCTTAGGAGAGAAAACTGCAAGAAGGAATAAGGATAATTCCTATTCTACTTTGGTACCATAAGTAGGAACTGCGTGTTGTGCAGAAATTGTGAAGATTGACATCAGTATCAGTGGATTTGGGCAGGTGTGTTGGTAGGGGTTCCCTTTATGTTCTGTGTTTGCCATTTGGCATTTTCCCCTACTCTTCATGACCAAAGCGGAGCAGTCTTTCAAGCACTGGGGAGCGGTGGCTCGTGTAAGCTTCTCCTAAGCCCCCATTAGGTGCCTTAGGGTTACTGATTTGAGGACTGTAGTTGTGGGTCATGGAGTGGTGGAGGTTGTGATGAGTGTTTTGGGGTGCTCCCCTGGTGACAGTTTTACACCCTAGCCTACTGGTTATTTTCTGATGTGTGGAACCAGTTAAGATGACTGCATGGAGTCGGAGTGTGCTCCTTAGTTATTGATGATCCAGATTGATGGTCTATGATTCCACTAAGATCTGGATCTGAGAGTGTGAATTCCTGGACCTTTTTCTTTTATTGGGTGACAATTAATGTTATTAATTTTTGTTGTTGTTGTTGTTCTCCCCACTACGTGAGAGGTAGTGGGGGAATTCTTATTGGACATTGAACTGGAGTGGTGAGAGAACTCTAGTTTTCATAATTCCTTTTTCTCTGCATGATAGGCAGTGGAGCTGACTGTTTGGACAACTTAGTGCTGGAGTTGTGAGAGAACCCCAGCATAATACAATATATTTATTTTATTCTTACTTTGTTCTATTTGTAGATTAATTTGGAGTGTTATTTCCTTTTAAATTACTAATTTTAAGAAAGGGTTAGAATCCTGTGAAAATGGGGTCATGCAGAATAATTGTTGATAAAAAGATGTGCTGGCCTATTGCCCTCCTGGTCAGGCACTACTCTCCCGTCAAACTCCGAGACCGTTGACCTTTTTTCCTCCTCCTTTGTCTGCAGAGGTCTATAACAAATGAAGGGCTTTGGCTATTGTTAGTAGAAAGAGGAGGTGGGCTGGGGCTCTGGACTTCGAGGAGGAGTGAGGTGGTTGTATCAGGGTTCTGAGGTCCAGAAGATGCCCTGGGGTGAAAGGGTCTCTAGAGCATTGTTCGGCATATCTGGTGTCCATACCAAGGGCTCCAGTAATTCTGGCAGTTAATCTGTCAGCCCCAAAATCCCATCCAAGTCGAGTGGTGTTATGCAATGCCAGGTCTATTAGAAATTAGACAGCAATTATTGCTGGTCTTGTTGGGACAACAGACCTGGGCTTGCATCACTGAAACCTGGCTTGATGACAACATGGGCCCCATTTTGGAAGCGGCGGTCCCTGATGGATTTTCAGTGATGTACCATGTGAGATCAGACCACAGAGGCAGGGAGTGGCTATCTGTTTTAGATCAGAACAGGGCCTCACTGGGTGCCAGTAGAGGAGACCAGATCATTTGAGGTTACCATAGTAGCAGGTGTGGGCTGCAGGATCATTCTCATCTACTGTTCACCAGATGGTGAGAAACTGTTCCTTCAGGAAGTGGCAGACTTCATCACTGATGTGACATTGGAGTCACCCAGGCTGATGGTCCTGGGTGACTTCCCGATGCCTGGATCGACAATGAGCGCTCACAATTTGGGCAAGACTTCCCTTCAACTATGTCATCATTGGGGTTCACACTGGTACTGCCTCTGCTACTCATAAGCACGGTCACTCACTTGATCTGGTCTTCATCCTGGGGGTCGAATCCTGTGATCTGGTGGTGGAGCCAGTCATTTGGTCTGATCATTACACCATGAGATTCAATCTCCAGACCCCATAGGCCTGCCCCTGTGAAGATGGTCAGATACTGCCCATTGAGGGGTGTTACCCCAGAGAGTCTTATGGCAGTGTTAGACCTACTGGGATTTTTAAAGATGGGTGAGGATCCAGAGAATCTAGTCTTGCCTATAACAAGGCTATCATTGAGGCCCTGGATGCTATTGCCTCAGTCCATGTGCACTCTCTCTTCACCCTCAGTCCCCTTGATTTGATGGGACCTTGAGGGAGATGAGATGGGTGGGTCAAGGTTACAGCATTGCTGGCGGAAGACAGCCCTTGATGCTGACCACCTTAGATTGATGAACCACTATCAAAGTTATCAATGGGCAATCTCATGTAAGAAGGCAGAGTTCCTGTCCGTGAGATAGCCAATGCAGAAAACTAGCTGTCTCAGCTCTTTGAACCATGGACAGACTGTGCAACCCAGCCTGTCTACAGGATCAAGGAGCATTTTCACAAGATATGAGTGACAAGTTTGCTCACTTTTTGAAGATAAGGTGGCTGACATCAGGCTGAAATCTGTCCAACACTATCTATGGAGGTTTGTGGTGGTCAGTATATGGTCACTTTCCATCAGACTTCTTGGATATCTTTCAACTGACCAGAGATAGAGGACATCATGCAGATTATCCAGAGTTTGCTGCCAGTGTGCAGTAGTTTGGATCTAGGCCCTACACGCCTAGTATTAGGGTGTTTGGAGATAATTGGCCTGGTCCTTGCAGATATTGTCTGGTGCTCCTTAGAGTCAGGAGAATTTCTAGCTCCTGAAAGAGGCGGTGACACCGCTTCTTAAGAAAGCTGTCTTGGACCAAGGCATCTGTGCTAACTACAGACTATCTCTAACCTTCCCTTTGTTGGGAAGGTGATTGAGAAAGTTGCTGCACTGCAACTGAAGAATCATCTTACTATCCATGATGTCTTTGATCCTCTCAGTCAGGCTTCCAAAGAGACATAGTACCAAGACCACTCTGGTTCAGGTGTTCAATGATCTCCTGATGGCGAGAGATCAGAAGCGCCGTCCATCTTGGTGCTTTGGATCTCACTTCAGCATTGACACTGTGGACCATGGGGTTCTGCTCGAACACCTGAGGTTCATTTGTGGACTGGCTGGTCCAGTTCTCAGATGGTTTCAGACTTTCGTAGCCGGCAGGTCTCAGAGGATGGATTCTGGGATTTTTCCTCAGAACCATTCTCTCTGCTGTGTGGGGTTCCTCAGGTATCAGTGCTGTCCCCATATTGTTTGCAGTGTATTTGCTGCCCTCGGAGACATTGTAAGATGATATGGGCTGAGTTTTTACTATTATGCAGATGATACACGGGTCTGTCTTTTCACCCGACCAGGATAGTGTGGTCTCGATGTTTAATAACTGGCTGATGGAAATACATGACTGGATGAAGTCCAGCTGGCTGAAGTTGAATTCAGGGAAGACTGAGGTGTTAGTTGTGGATCCTGGGTGCCAAATAGAGAGGTCAGTGGTGGGGTTACCTTCGGTCTTTGGCTTGGTGGTGGTACAGCTGCCTACCTCTGAATAGGTGCATAACCTGGGGTGGTATTTGATGATGGGCTGATGCTGCAGGTGCAGGTGTTAGCAGTCATCAAATTTTCCTTTACCATCTTAGGAACATTGCCAGAATTAAGCACCTTGTTCCGTCCAATGATCTGCCCACATTGATCCATGCTTTGTGACCTCATGCCTGGACTACTGCAACTCCTTATACCTAGAGCTTCCAGGGATTGATGTCCACCACTTGTAGCTAGTGCAGAACACTGTGGCATGGTTATTGATGGGGGCATTCTCGCCAGTCATATTACTCAATGCTACACAATCTGCAGTAGCGGCCTATATAGTGGTGGTCCACCTTCAAGGTTGGTCTTCTGACCTATAAAGCCCTACATGGATTGGGACTGAGTTACCTGCAAGAGCTCCTAGTTCTTTCAGCCTGGGTTGACCCCTCTGTTCAACTGATGAGGGGTTGCTAGAGGTTCTCAGGGTGCAGTTAAAGACATCTGGTGCCATGTCTTTTATGCTCATGGTGCCACCCTGTGGAACTCTCTACCTCACCAGATCAGAGAGTGCAGGACTGTGGAGGGCTTTAAGACCAGATTGAAGACTTATTTATTTAAACAGGTGTTCAATATTTGAATTTTAAGTTATATGTGGATTTTGAATTAAGTAGTGATTTTGTGAATTTTAATGAATGAATTGTGATGTCTGTATGTGAAGCGCTTTGACACTGGAATTGTACTATAAAATAAAAATATTATTATTATTATTATCAAAGCATGGCTTCATGACATATGCATGCCTCCAAGCACACACATTCATGGTTGTAAAGGGAGGAAAAGAAAAGCATGAACAATGACTGCAGGCTTCACGATGCTCCTCCAGGAAGCCAGCACCTCTCAGGCACTTCCTGAAGACAGCCTGCTCTGTATATGTGCATGGGTGGGGAGGATGCCCTCCTGGCTCACTATGGGGTAATAATGGGGATATAGGACTCAGGGGTGCCAGCAAGGAGTGGATGCAGGGTGACTGGAGGAGGTGGAAGCCTACCTGCAGGCCGAGGAGGCTAAACAGTATATGAAAAAAAGAATCCATTCTGAACTTTGTGAATTTTTTCACTGGGGTTTGAAATGTGGCTGGTTGACAAGAAATGAAACTAATACATTAAGCAGGACTATCCAGTAATACCAACATTTTACATACTACCAAACTGCATTAAAATGTGAAATCTAGATTTAGTATTTGCCATATTGGTCCTTGTAAGAACAGATTCAAGCAAATGATTTGATACCTTTTAATGGGCCAACATAGATGTAACAACAAGAACAAGTGCTCTAGCTTTTGAACCAACAAGTCCTTCATCAGAAGCATAATGACAGTTATTTAGTAAAAAACAATAATGTTAGCACCCAGATCATTCAGAAAAAACAGAAAAAAAATCCCATTGGTTTAAACACCCAGATCATACAGAAGCAAAACCCAGAAAAACAATGGGAATTTTTCTGTTTTTTCTGCATGATCTGGGTGTTAAAAGTATTGTTTTTCTAAATAACTGTCATTATGTTTGATGAAAGACTTGGTCCAAAAGCTAGAGCACTCTGTTCTTGTTGTTACATCTATTTGGCCCATTAAAAGGTATCAAATCATTTGCTTCTGGATCTGAAAAAAATGTGAGGGACCCTCCTAGACCAATAGTATCCAGGATAGGATCACAACACATAATCTGACCAATTTTATTGACAGCTTCTTACAGCCTAAGGTGGGTCTCTTGGATTCTTACTTAAGAGACAGTATGAAGCTCCTAAATAAATTAGATGGAACAATTTGGATGTGGATTACTGTTGGTTAGCCATAGATGTAAATAGTCTGTATACATCTATTAAGCACAACTTAGGATTGACACAGTTGAACATTATTATGCAAATCACCACAGAATATTATACTGGTTCAACTTTAAGCAGAAATGCATGGTGCCAAAGGCCTCTAACACAGTTTGCAAAGGCTGCCAACAGAAGACATAGACATGTTGTTTCATCCTAGAGGACTCATCAGTATGCCTCATCTGTTTGACACCCCAGTGGAATGAACCAGATACCCTAAGATGGTCTATATGGGTTATGTTGTGGTGAACCCAATTAAAACAAAAACAATTTAAGAATGAGAACTTCTGTGTGCAAGCATACTGGGGTAGTTAAACTGGGGTTTGAAGGAAGCTGTTTCAAAATCACATACTGTCCCTCACACTGCATTGTGGAGACATGTGTGATTTTGTATTTTGAAACTTGCTCCCCAACCAAATGCCCTTTGGGGTAAATTCATTGCCTTAGTGCTTGCACATAAAGGTTGTTTGTCTTTTAAATTGAACATTAATGCCAAGATGATGAAATTATTTCAATGCATTTCCTGAAATGGGCTATAGGATTTTGCCCTGACCCATAACTACTTTTGTTGTAACTGGGATTTTTCTTCAAATCTGTGGAAGGTAATGGGGCAGCATTTTCCCTCAAATGCTAACTTATTCACAGGCTACTTTGAAGAAATAGTTATTAAAGACAGGGCTAAAAACAATTTTGGATATGTAGCTAATCATGGTACAGGTTTATTGATGATATTATTATTATTATCTGGAAAGGAGACCTGAAAAAAACACCCAAATTTCTTAAGCATCTGAAAAGGGAAGGAAACAACTCCTGGTGGGGACTCCATTGTTAGGAAGGTAGAACTAGGAGAGGAAGGGAGAGGGAGGTAGGTGCCTGCCTGGCGCCATGGCTTGGAGGGACAGGGGTGAATCCTCAGGATTGCTGGAGCAGCTGTACAGGAGGGAGCTGGGATGTCATTGTCCACCTAGGAACAAATGACCTGGCTAAGAAAGGATTAGAGAAGTGCAGGAAGAGTTTGTGGAATTGGGAAGGGTCTTAGACAAGTAGCACGCACGGTAACCTTCTCGAAGGTGCTGCCCATCTATGGTGTAGGAGAGGCTAGGGTGTTCTGCACCATGGGATCTCAATCAGTGGTTGAAAACTGGTGTGGAGCTCAGGGATTTGGCTTCATTGGGGACTGGGCGTCCACCTGGAGTGATGCAAGACTATACTGGCATGATGGGCTGCATCTGTCCATGAGGGGAACCAGGATCCTAGGTGATAGGTTTAAATGCTTTATTGGCAAGCATTTAACCAGCCAGGGGAGGCACTGGGAAAGGAGCAGGGAACTTAGCCCCCAAAAATCATGGTAGTAAGTGCTGAACACCAACATAGAAGTGTCGATAGGGAGAAGGGCAGGGGTAAATGGAGAAAATGACAAAGGCAAAAAGGACAGGGATGGGGCAAAAGAGTAAGGCCATCAGGAAATTGAGGGTAATGAGTACCAATGCCCATAGTCTGGGCAACAAGCTCCCTGAGCTGGTGGCCTTGATGGAAGAGGATGCCTGGATATCATAGCAGTCACAGAAACATGGTACACAGAGAACCATGACTGAGATGTTAACATACCAGGGTACATAACCTACAGGAGAGACATGCAGGGAGAAGAGGGAGGAGTAGCTCTCTAGGTAAAGGAAGAGATAAAGCAACTGAACAAAAGAGTAAACAGGGAGTAGAGGAGGCACTGTGGGTCACCTTGGAAACTGGAAAGGCACCATAATCCACACAGGGGTTAGGTACAGACCTTGTCAGGGGGAGGAATGGACACGGATATGATAGAAGGCATTCTTAGAATGGCAGAGAAAGGGGAGATATTGTTGATGGGAGACCTGAATATGCCAGATGTTAACTGGAGCACATTTGCTGTAGCCACATCCAAGAGCAGGGCCATTCTTGATGCTCTACAGATGGCAGGCCTCAGACAGCTAGTTTTGGAACCCACTCATGAGGGAGCAATCGTAGACCTCATACTCTCAAACAGGGGCAGTGAGAGGATCTCAGATCTAGAAGTGGGTTGCCATCTGGGAACAAGTGACCATCAAACAGTGTGGTTCATGTTAAACTCAGCTACAGAGTCAAGCCGTACAAAAGTGAGGGTACTGGACGTCATGAGGGCTGACTTTGGCAAGATGGGTGAGCGCCTCAGAAAAGCACTAGCAAACAGGCTAGAAGGAGGTATGGAGCAACAATGGGATCATAACAACTGCCATCACAGAGGCAACAAGCCTTTGTGTGATGCAAATAAACAAATCAAATGAAAGAAAAGCCACTATGGTTCTCAAAAGAGGTGGCTGTGAAAGTCAGGAAGAAAAGATAGCATTCCAGAAGTATAAGGAAACACAGAAGAAGCAGGACAGAGAGCTGTACCAGTTAAGGCAGAAGGAAGCAGGGAGGAAGTCAGAATAGCAAAGGCCCAAACTGAGGAAAATATAGCCAACTCGGTTAAGAAGGGGATAAAACCTTTATAGGTACATCAGCGAGTGTAGAAAGACAACGGGAGGGATAGTGAGGCTGAATACAATGAACGGTGGGTGGGCAGAGGGGACAGTGAAAAAGCAGGATACTGAACAAATATTTCTGCTCTGTATTCACAAAAGAGGAGGGGAGTGCCTAATCCAATTAAGAGAAGCACTCTTGATAGGGAGTCAATCCCAGTCCTTTCACAGAAGAAAGGGTTCTGAAAGAACTCCTAAACTGAAGGTGGACAAAGCAATGGGGTCTGATGGAATTCACCCCAGAATTCTAAAAGAATTAAGAGGGAACTAGTGAAACCACTGGCTACTCTTTTAATAAATCATGGGAGGATGGTGTGGTACCTGAAGACTGGAGGAAGGTGGATGTGATTCCCCTTCACAAAAGTGGGACCAAGACAGAGGCAGGAAACTACAGACCTGTCAGTTTGACCTCTGTGATAGGGAAAGTGATGGAGTCACTCCTGAAGGAAAGAATAGTTGAGTATCTAGAGGCCAGGGGGCACAGAACCCAAGGCAGCATGGGTTCACAGCAGGAAGGTCATGTCAGATGAATCTAATAGATTTCTTTGACTGTGTGACCAAAGTAGTAGACAAAGGAGGGGCTGTGGACCATACCTGAAGACTTAAGCAAGGCATTTGACACAGTCCGCACAAAAGATTAATAGTCAAATTAACCAGCCTGGGAGTGGGTCCCAGGGTGGTAGCCTGGGTAAAACATTGGCTGGACAACAGGACACAGAAGGTAATTGTAAATGGAGTCCACTCTGAAGAAAGAGGAGTTACTAGTGGGGTACCGCAGGGTCCAGTATTGGGTCCAGTCCTTTTAATGTTTTCATAAGTGACATTGCAGAGGACTGGAAGGAAAGTATGCCTCTTTGCAGATGACACAAAGATCTGCAACAGGGTTGATACACAAGGAGGCGTGGAAAGGATGAGAAGGGACTTGGCAAGGTTGGAGGAATGGTCAGAAGTATGGCAGCTAGGATTCAATGCAAAAGTGCAAAATAATGCACCTGGGAATCAAGAACCCAGGGGAAGAATACACGATGAGGGGAGGTAGTAACAACAACAAAAAGGAAAGGGACCTGGGGTAATCATATCAGATTACCTTAAGGTTATCAAACAATGTGAGAAGGCAGTAGGGAGGGCTGGGGGTATACTGGGATGCATAGGAGAGGCATCAGCAGCAGAAAACGGGAAGTTGTTATCCCTCTGTACAGACAGTTGGTGAGACCCCATCTGAGTACTGCATCCATTTCTGGAGACCCCATCTCTACAAGGACATAGACAGGATAGAGGCAGTCCAGAGGAGGGCAACTAAAATGGTGCAGGGTCTGTAAGAGAAGCCGTATGAAGAGAGACTAAAGGAGCTTAATATGTATACCCTTGAGGAAAGAAGGGAGGGGAACATGATAGAAATGTTTAAGTATCTCAGTGGAAGCAACAAAGTCCAAGAGGGTAGCATCTTTCAGAAAAGCAGGCGTGCAAGACGAGTGGACAAAATTTAAAGATGGAGGCGGTTCAGGGCAATGTGAGGAAGTATTATTTCACAGAGAGGTAGTGGATGCATGGGAACAGTCTTCCTGAGGAGGTTATGGGGTCTAAAACTGGGAGAATTCAAGAATGCATGGGACAGACATAATGCACTCTTGTGGGGGTAGGAAGAAATTGGCTGTTGGTTAACTAGGATCTGCAACCTATCCTGTAGGTATGGAAATGGGCAGACTAGATGGGCCAAGAGGTCCTTATCGGCCGTCAAAGTCTATGTTTCTATGTTTCTGTGTAATTGCAGTGGCTGCTACAGAGAAGTTGCTCGTATGGTATACTGAGGCAGAAGCGGTATGCCGAGAGGCATAACAATCAGTAATGAGAAATACCTTGTTACCGATCATTAATGCATCACACTATGGAAGAGTTCTTAATTATGTGATTTAGTTGAATTCCCTTCTGCAAAGACTAAAATGCACCAGGTGGCACTATTTGCAGCTTAATTTTTCTTAATAAGTATCAAATTTCTGGTAGGTGTCCCCACAGTCCACAATCCAAGTCAGAACCTCCCTATTTGAGCCTTTTCTTTTTAGAGAATACTGCATTGGACTCCCAGCCACACGCCCCTGTTGCCCTGTTGTAAAATAAAATAAAATATCTGTCCCCTGGTAGTTTCCTTGGTGGTCCTCTGCCCAAACCCCAATCCCACACTTTGAAATTAAATATTTTCCTGAAGGTTTCATAGTCCCCACTCACAAGTCTGTTCTCACATTTTTCAGCTTAAATATCTTCCTCAGCAGTTTAGTGGACCCAAACACACAAGCCCCAATCCTTCATTTTAAAATAAAATATTTGCCCATGGTGGTCCCTCAAGCCCTGATCACCAGTTATACTGTGAGAACATAACACAGTGTACTGTACAATGCAGTAACATAGTGGAATCATTTTTTGTAATCCTGGACTGTAAAAATAAAATGTGTGTTGTGCAATCTACTACATCAAAGAAGCGTCAATATCATGCAGCAGCTTTAAATCCAAAGTGACATCATGAAGTGAAGTGATATTGTACTTGCAGAAGGCATACTGCCAGGAAGGTTGACCCAATAATTACATGTACTGTACTGTAGTCCATGAAATCCATGGCCACAAAGAATGTTGACCCATAGGAGTATGCAATTAGTAATTTAAACTGACAGATACCAGGAAATGAGCAACTCTGGTGAGTGCTCTGTTAGCTAGGTAGATGTTCTGCTTGTTAATTATAAATAGGTTCTGATCAGTTGTTTTACTATCAGCATTTTCCATGCACCTGTTTGGAGAGTCATTTACAAAAATATTTAATTCATGAAACTGCATATAAGTGTGGGGGCAATCATCTTACACTACTAGCAGACACATGGCTACAGATAGGAGACTGAAGAAAACTGTGAGTCAAAAATACAGACCAGACCTCCTCTCACTATCAGGATTGCCCACCACCTGAGTACTGAGCTTTGAATTAGGTTGGGTACCTCACATTCATGGTGATTTAGGCTAGAAACAAGTACAGCTTCACAGCATATAGAATAAATCAATTCAATTATGGGTTTGCTGAAGGAAAGTGTGTGTAGTTGTGTGGTAGTAGTTGTGCATATTGTAATGTTAATAAAGATATTGTTCCAATATCTTTATGTGAAATTAAGATTGCTACTTGCAGGGTGAGAGAGTCGTTAATGTATAAAATAGGAAATACATGTACAGTATGTTCTTGTGTGTGTGTCTGCTGCCTAAATTCTGTGAGTTTTCTTGTTCATTTTTCACAATCTCAGAAAAGTAATAGATGCTATCTGCTGATTAAAATATTATTCATCTAATTGGTGTAACATAGCAATGAGAAGTAGCAAAAACATAAAGTGTTGAGCAAGTCTGAAGCAGCCTTTCACTTGTGCAGACTATACAACTTATTTTTACTTTGTCAAATAGATCTCTCTCGGGATGGGGGCTTTTGTAGGTGAAGGTGCAGTACAGTATATAGGCGCAAAGATGCTTGGTAGTTTGAGGAAGTAGAGGTGCTGTATAGTAAGTCAACCTCAAGATAGGCAACAGCACAGCAATAAGTACAGTGTTGATGTTCATGCCTCCAGAACACAGCGGAAAGTAGAAAGGAACAATGAAGTTTCATTATTGTAATTTAAAAAGTAGTTGCCCATTCTGTTGAATAAACTAGCAAACTATTGTGAGCCCTTATATTTAGAGATTATGCTGTAACATAATATTACCACACACAAAAGAAGTTCTGATATTGGTGACTATTAACTGAAGCTAAATGATGTAGTGAAACTCCAAATCAATGATCTGAACTGACTGTGTTGCCAATGACAAATCATCAGGCATGCTTCATTGAAATTTTACACCCTTAGATTCAAATCTAATCTCGCCGACTGAGCCACAGAAAGACCTGTCATCAGCCAGCACCTCAGCCCCCACCATAATGATGATGCAGGCAGTGGCAGCATTTGCCCATGGGGCTCCATTCCAAATGAAGCACACCTGGTGAAATGTAGTGGCACAGTCACTTCAGATAATTGATTCAGGATTTTATTATATTGTTCACTTTCAGTTAATGGTCACCAATATCAGAGTTTCTTGTGTGGTACTGATGTACTGATTATGCTGTAACATAAGTTTGCTAATTTATGCAAAAGAATGTGCATCCACTTTTTAAATTACAAAAAACAGACATCATTATCATAACACAGCTTGTCTGCAGAAGTGCAGCTTTGCCTCTGGTGTGATTGCCAATAAAACAAGCATTTCCCTGTATCTGCAGGTTGTCAGATCAGTGGTGTGCCTGTGTGTCAAATGACAACTAGTGCTGACAATGCCAGTGTCATCCCAGATCAGCTAGTCAGATCAGGATTAAATCACTGCAGCAACTAAAACTCTTGCACGACTTTGACATGATTTGTATAGGTAATTGTAAAGGTGGGTTAAATTAAGAAAATGTGTATACAAGGCCAGATAGACAAAAGGTTGTATGGTGCAACAGTGTTGCATCGCATCCACTGATGCACCCGGTGATATTCAAAAGGAAAAGTGCGCAACAGTAATGTAGCGGTGCAGGTAGGAAGTGTCCATGCAAACTCTGCACAGCCCGATATCTCGCCTGGGATGTACAGAGCCATGCATGCACAACCCCTACCTGTGCCAGCACAAAGTTGATCAAAAAAAAAGAAACAACGGATGGCCACCCACAGTGAGTTGCCACTTTGCAAGGTGCAACATGGCAGCTGCCACCTGTGGGTGGCCACTCGAGCCCGCTGCACCTGGCAGTGACCCCATGCCCGATCATGGGCATTTGTAAAAAATGCAGATTTCTGTCAAATATCCCTGGTGGTCCAGTGGACTGCTGTGTGCCCAGTGCGGGCATTAGTAGTAAATAAAAATTTCACAAACTCCCTGGTGGTCCAGTGGACCACTGTGTGTCTGACTCTCGGGCATTAGTAATAAATACAAATAGCCCAAACTCCCTGGTGGTCCAGTGAACTGCTGCATGCCCAATCACAGTATGTATTAAAAACTAGAATATGTCCATATTCTTGGTGGTTCAGTGGCACCCTCCCCACCCACCCACTGAGCTCATGCCTACCCCAGTCAGCCTGGCGGGCAGCACCTCAGTATCTGCCACTTTCACTGCTCATCATCCGACCTGTTGGTTAGACGCTTATTGTCCACAGCATGAGTTACAGCATAGCCCATGCTATACTGCCACATTCCAGATATGTGAATGGATCCATTCACTGTCTGGAATGTGTAGTATGGCAGGGCTGCATGCTGATTGGCTCACGCCAGACCAATGGGCATATAGCCTCATCCGACAGCAAGTCATTTGGTGGGCGGTGGGGCGCTGGGGTGCTGCTGCCTGCCACAACTGGGGGAGTAAGGTGAGGGGATACCACTAGACCACGAGGGATATTGGACATATTTTAGTTTTTATAAAATGCCCGCGTTTGGCAGACAGCGTCCACTGACCACTAGGAGTTTAGGTATTTATATTTACATAATGCCTGTGATTAGGCAGACAGTGGTCCACTGGACCACCAGGGAGTTGGGGCTATTTTTATTTATTTAGTACCAATGCCTCGTGATTGGCAGCAGTGGTCCACTGGACCACCAGGGATATTGATGGAATATCTTTCATTACAAATGCCCGTGGATCGGCAGAAAGCAGTCCACTGGACCACCAGGGATATTGGACATAGTTCTATTTTTATAAAATGCCTCGATCGGGCTGTGGAGCACTTGCTGGCTGCAGGTGGTTTGTTCCCCAATGGCTGCTGCCTGGCAAGGCACTAGGTGCAAGTCATTGGGGTCAGAGCACCTGCATGCAAGCCTGGTTGAGACGACATGCAAATGGTCCCATGTCACTTTGCATACATTATGGCCCCATTTGCATGTCAAGTTTTGAATATCATGGTTGATGTGCATAGCACAATGGAACTTGTGATAGTGCATCCCATGCTCCACTCTGGCCACTTGCGCTGGTGCAGTGCCACTGTGCCATGTACACTGCAGGTTGCCAGGTGTGATATTCCATGCTGCTGAGCCATGGCACAGCTCCATTGAATATTGCCCAGTCCACACCCCTGTGCAGCCAAGTTGAGCTGCACCTAAGCTTGTACCACAGCCTGGCACAGTTTGAACATCTGGGCAAAGTGTCTTGGCTTTGTGAAATAAAGACACAGAAAAGTGCATGATTAATGTCCTTCCTCCACATTTACAGTACAACTTCCAGTTCCAGGGCTGGTATTTCTATCATAACATGCCAGCAGAATTTTACCATGAAATATAGTAGTTTATATCTAAACTTTGTGAAAGGCTTTTTTAGTAAAGTTTAATTCATCAAGATAGCATCTCTGACCATGCACACTTTTATTTTGATTACTCTGAGTGAAAGTCTTTATTTTTTGAATGTTAATAATTTTATATACTGTAATTATTTTCCTAGTTACATATCTCTATCGATATTTTATACATAGTACTATCTCGCTATCCACACACCTAAAAGAATTCTAAATCATACAGCCTTCATAGATCTTTCCATTTCTTCAGCCAAATAAAGGGTTTTACGCCCACTCTTATCCTGCTTAGTGTTTCATTGAGACAAACATTTAGCAGATTCCTCCCAGTTTCTTCAGCAACCTGGGCCTGTACATTATATTTAGACCTGTGTACCTCTCATAGTGGGGATACATAATTCCAACCAAACATATAAACTTTCTCAAGCACTGCAACATTTGTTTCAACCTCCCCAGAGTTCTATTTACAGGTACTATCCATCTACAGTTAACTGCAGAGATAACACTCAAATATATGTTATTTTTAACTGATGGAAGGTTTATGTTCCTAATCTCTATTTGTGCAATAATTATTTGATGCTTTAGAGACTTCAGTTTTTAACAGGAAATAGTGATCTGCCATGTTTGTGCTGCACATTACAATATCAAGCAGTTTAAGTGCACATACAGACAATCAGAAACAGTGTCAATAAGTCACTTAGTTTTACTTGCATCTTGTAGATAGTACTGATTTGTTTCTAGAAATACAGCTTTAAATAATGCTTTTTATTTAATATGAAGAGCCATACTTCACCAGTTTCTAATTTTCTGAATTGTATAAATTGAAGGCATAAATACAATATAATATATGCATAATTAAAATTAGCTCTTGCTGAAAGAGAAACACAATTAGCGGGCATAGGGACTACAGTAGTCTGTCTGGATTCCAAAATGCAATGTATAAAAACTAGAGATATCAAATATATTGTGAAAAAACAAAATCTTGATAACATTGTAGTTACTGTACATGTCAAGTCTGCCTATTGTACATGCTGTAGACTGCTTACACGAGGGTTAGGTGTTTGGTGAAACATGAATGATAAAATGATCATGACAGTGAATGATATTCTGAAGTATTAACAGTATGCTTTAAAAGCATTTGGGCAACACTTAAGGAGATGGAGAGTGAGCTCAAGAGATATTACAAAGAAATAAATACCATATAATTTCTGAAAACAAGATTTATCATGCATGTTTCACCAAACCCTCACCATAGATGAAAACAATCTGTGTACAATAAGCAGAGTTGCCTTTTACGTTATCAGTTTACCTTGTACAAGTTGCTCAGACTATCCAATTGTTTTTTATTCAGTCACTAATAGGCTTGAAGACATTTTTTCTTTTACATTTCATTACTTAAACTGCATCATTTGTTTTCAAAACACATTTCATTTCTCCACTGTAAAAGCTGTGTCATGGACACAGAACCAGATAAACATACAGCAGCTCTTCTCTAGTATTGTTGCTGTCTGCCTGCTCTGCCTGCACTCGTGCTCCACTAGATGTGCTGAAGGGATTATAACCACAGGGCAAAATAATATTTCAAAATTGCATGTTTAAAATAGCCTTCTTAAATCAAAACCACTTGAGATGTTTAGAGTAGCAGCCCCCCAAAAAAAAATGCAGTGGAATACTGGAATGGGGAACATAACATCTACTGTGCTATATAAGATTCATTATGATAGCAGGGCCCATACAACAAGCAAGAAAAGTATAATAATCCAACCAATCTCAAATTTATAGAATCTGTATTAATTGGTCTCAAACACCAATGATCCCTATTTAATACATCACTTGAATTATATATATTATATAAATATAAAACATTTATACAATGTATGTTTTGGGATAAATGTCAGCATAAATTATAGTATCTCAGCCAGGTCATGGAGATATCAATGATATCTTCACATGTGAAGAATATCACTGATATCTCCATGTTCTATATCGTCATTCTAATGAAAGTGAAAGTCTTTCACTTTCCATTCTGTGACTATCTCTTTATGAGCAGGACTCCCCTCCAAAACACACATGCATTGCTTACATTTCCTTGATCCTCCCCATATCATTAAACATATAAATATTTAAAAGCATATCTGGTTGATCCTGCTGCTCCTATGTCTTTCTTTATCCAGTTCCACCTGGAACATAACGTGACAAACAGCCTTCCCAGAAATGTACCGTGACCGAAAAGGTGAACATCGAAATGTAAGGCACTTTGAGACTTTTAGAAAAAGTAGTCGGTACTAAAACGATACATACATAGATACATAGACAGTGTCGGCAGATAAGGGCCTATGGCCCACCTAGTCTGCCCATTTGAGCTTGTAAGTTCAGTTTGTTTTCCTAGAAGTCTATTTCACTACCTCTGACCTCTAGAATTCCTTTATGCCTATCCCATGCATTCTTAAATCCAGTGATTGTTTCAGCCCCCACCACTTCCTCTGGCAGGGTGTTCCACTTGTCCACCACCCGCTCTGTGAAGAAATTCTTTCTCATGTTTCCTCTGAATCGTCCTCCTCCAACTTCATCCCATGCCCTCAGTCCTGAAACATCTTTTTCGCTTAAAAATAGTGTTTTCCTGCACCCTGTTCCTCCCTGTAAGATACTTGTACGTCTCTATCATATCCCTCTCTCCCTCCTCTCCTCCAGGGAGTACATGTTCAAGTTCCTTCAACCTGTCTTCATAGGATTTGTGATGCAACCCATGCACCATCTTTTGTTGCCCCTCTGAACCTTCTCACCCTGTCTATGTCCTCACGTAGGTATGGTCTCCAGAACTGTACACTGTACTCCAGGTGGGCCTCACTAGTGTCTTGTATAGCGGAATTATGACCTCCCTTTTCCTGCTGGTGATGCCCCTGCCTATACATCCCAGCATCCTATTTGCTTTACCTGATGCCTTGTCACACTGTTTCCTACCTTGAGGTCATCAGAGATGACAACCCCAAGATCCCTTTCCTGCTTGGTGCATGCTATATCCTCACCCCCAACTGATATATTGTGCCAGGGTTTTTGTGCCCCATATGCATTATCTTGCACTTCTTTGCATTGAATTTCAACTGCCAAACCCTTTGACCATTCTTCAAGTTTCTGCAGGTCCCTTCTCATTCTGTCTACACCTCTGGTGTGTCTACTCTGTTACAGAGCTTTGTGTCATCAGTGAACAGTGAAATTCTGCCTTCTATATCCTGTGCAATGTCACTGATGAAGATGTTGAATAGGACCAGTCCCAGCACTGATCCCTGTGGTACCCCACTGGTCACTCTTCCCTCTGTGGAGTGACAGCCATTTACCACCACCCTCTGTGTCCTGCCACCCAGCCAGTTACCTACCCACCACACTACTGTCCTGCCCACACCCATATTCTCCCGTTTGTGTAATAGTCTTCTATGTGGCACAGTGTCAAAGGCCTTGCTGAAGTCCAGATAGGCCATGTCCACTGCCCTCCCTGATCCACCTCCCTAGTCACCCAGTCAAAAATTCAATGAGGTTGGTCTGACATGACTCCCCTGGTGAAACCATGCTGCCTTGGGTCCTGTAGTCCATTGACAACCAGATGTTCCACCAATCTCTCCTTCAGTAGTGCTTCCATGATCTTTCCCACTACCGAGGTGAGGGCTGACTGGTCTGTAGTTCCCTGCTTCCTCTTTGTTCCCACTTTTGTATAAGGGACTACATCTGCTGTCCTCCAGTCTTTGGGTACCTCCCTGTTTCCCAGTGATTGGCTGAATAGGATAGCCAGAGGTTCAGCCACCACCTCTCTTAATTTTTAAGGACCCTGGGGTGCACCCCATCTGGCCCCATTGCTTTGTCAATTTTATTACTTCCAGTTCCTTCAGGACCCTTTCTAGTGTAAAGGGATCTGTGTCCATTTCTGCACCATTCTCACCCCTTTACTCCCTTCAGACCCATTACCCTCTTCCTTAGTAAAGACTGAGCAGAAATACCTGTTCAATATGTCAGCTTTACTGTTGTCATCCTCCACGCTGCTCCCATCCTCCCCTTCAGTCTAACTATCCTCCTTTGTCCTTTCTTTTTCACTTATGTACCTGTAAAAGGTTTTGTCCCCTTTAACCACTGATTTTGCAATGTGTTCTTCTGTCTGAGCTTTGGCTTCTTACTGACTTCCCTGCCTCCCTTTGTTTCTCCTGGTACTTCTCCCATCCCTTCTGCCTGTGTCTTTTTGTATTGCCTGAATGCAGTCTTTTGGCTTTCACTTTCTTTGCTACCTCTTTGGAAACCATAATGGTCTCCTCTTTCTTTTCCTCTTGCTAACCTGCTTAATGCATAACTCTGTTCTTATAATCCC
Organism: Neoceratodus forsteri; assembly: GCA_016271365.2. Classification (NCBI taxonomy): domain Eukaryota; kingdom Metazoa; phylum Chordata; order Ceratodontiformes; family Ceratodontidae; genus Neoceratodus; species Neoceratodus forsteri. The sequence continues at coordinate 218,061,455 of JADMNL010000030.1, read as the reverse complement.
CATTTTAAATACTGCCCACTGTTCCTCAATCCCTGATTCCTGTCCCATTCCCTTAATGCCTCTTTCAAGCATCTCCCATTTTCCCAAAGTCTGCCCCCTAAAATCCAGGATCGTGTTTTGTGTGGTTTGGTTCTTGCTCTTTCTGTGATTTCAAAACCACAATGACTGGTGGTCACTGTTACCCAGGTGCTCCCCCACTGTTCCCCCATCACACTGTCCCTGTTTGAGAGCACAAGGTCCAGTATTGCCTTCCTGCCGAGTTGGTTCCATGACCAGTTGCTTGAGGAAGGCACCCTGAAGGAGTCCAGGATAAATCTGCTCCTAGTTGATGCTTGCTGCTGGGATGCTCCAGTCCACATCTGGTATATTGAAGTCTCCAACCAGTACTACTCACTCTTTGTCAGCCATCCTTTGGATGGCTAGCATCAGCTCCCTATCTGTTTCTTCCTCCTGTTGGTGGTCTTAGACCACACCTGTGCGGATGGCTGGCCCCATTTTCCTTTCCAGCTTAACCCACAGTACTCTCTCCCCATTTTGTTCCTCCTGGATCTGTGTGGCCCTTATGTCATTTTTCACATACAGTGCCACTCCTCCTCCCTTCCTGCCTGCTCTGTCTTCTTCTGAATATGTTGTAGGCAGGCCATCTCCTCAGTCATGGTTATCATTACACCAGGTTTGTGTGATGGCCACAATGTCCAGGTCTGACTGTACCATGACAGCCTCCAGATCTTCCATCTTGTTGCTAAGGCTCCTGGCATTTGACACATGGCTTTCCATGATTTGACCTCCTAGACTCTTTTCACTGTTCTACTCCAGCCCCTTCCTTGGCTGTCATTTATCCCTGGTTCTCCTTGCTGTCTGCCCTTCTGCTGAATTTTGCCCCTTTCTGCTTATCCACCTTTTGGACACTAATCTCCAACTTTTGCACACTGCTTTGCAGAGATAGCCACTCCTCTGGTCACTGGTTCCATTACTAGCTGTGGGGTGAGCAAGTAGGTACCATCCTTGCTGGCCTGCCACCCCCCTTTGCTAGTTTAAATGCTTGTCAATGTAGCATTTAAACTTATCATTGAGTACTTGGATTCCCTCCAGGATGGATGCAGGCCGTAGGCTTGAACAAACCTCCATCCCTCCAGATGGGTCCCAGTCACCAATGAATCCAAACCCTTCTCACAGCACCAGTTCTTCAACCATGAGTTAAAGTTCCTGGTGCATGCACTCCTATGCTCTCCTTGCCTCTCACAGGTAGTACTTGAGAAAGTGACAGAAGTAGCTACTTGCTTGAGACCCTCCCCAGTTTCCTAAACTCTTCCTGAACTTCCTTTGGCTCCCCATTTGCCAAGTCATTAGTACCTAGGTGGATAATGACATCCAGCTCACCCTCCTGTCTTGCCTTCCCAGTGATCCCAGTATCTTCCTTCCATCCCTCCATGCCGTGGCACCTGGTAGGCACCTCACCTCCCTGTCCTCCCCTCCTGTGTTCCTAGCTGGATCCCTCTTATGATGGAGTCCCCACCAGGATTTGCTTTCCTCCTCTGGGGTCCACTGCTTTCCCACTGAGGTCACCTCCTGCCTAACCTCCACATCCTTTCCTTCCACTTCCCTGGGTACCTCTATTTGGTTGTCCTCATTTGCCAGTGTGGCATATGAGTTCTTGAGAGAATAGGATCTGGGATGTGCCTCTGCCTGACTGCTCTAACCCTCCTGAACCCACTGTCATCCAAGTGCTCCTCGTTCTCGCATCCTTGAGGCAGCTGCATTGACTGGGTGGTTCCTGGACAGGGTGATGGTACTCCTGACCCAGTTTACTTCCACTCTGAGTCTGGCTACCTCATCCCTCAGTCCTGAGAGATGCATGCAGATAGGGCAGCACCTCAGTGTCCAGAAGGTCTGCCTGAATATGGCTGCCCCACAGCCACTACATTGCACCACTCCCCACATTATACTGCAATTCCACTACTTATCTGCTACTGAAGCTCTCTTAGTTCTCTCTTTTATTTATTTACAGTATTAAAAATCCTGTAACTGATCCTCAGATATATATTTTTTTAAGGAAAAAGAAACCAATAAATAAATAAATGAGTCAAAACACTTGTCGTGCTGAGGGTGGTCTTCTTCCCCTATGCCTCTCCTACATCACACCTCTTACTATACCCTGTGTTTAGCTCCTGTCAATCAGATTTATCAGGGCATATAATTAAGAAGTGTGCTTTTTGTTAATTTTAGGTTTACTTTCTCAAAAGAAGTTGTTGATAGTACTGAGAGGATATTGAGAGAGTCAGTAGCTTCAGAACACTGGAAGGAAGCGTGAGCATCTGTTGCGATAGCAATACATGCTAGCACTTCTGTCTGGTATTCTGAAGCTGCCAACTCTCTGAATGTCCTCTCAGTACTGTCGGCAGCTTCTTTTGAGAAAATCAACTCAAATTAACAAAAGGCACACACTTTCCTTGGTGTTTCAGTACCGACCACATTTTTCTAAAAGTCTGACAGTGCCTTACATTTCAATGTTTATAGCGCCGGTGACGCTACATTTCTGGGGATAGCTGCTTGATCACACTAGTTTCAGGTGGAAGTGGGTAAAAGAAAATTTCACAATCAATTAGATATGTTTCTAAACGTTATTTGTTTAAAGATACAGACAGGATCAACCAAATGTGTGTGTTTTATTAAATACTGTAATCAGACTTTTTTAAATATATGTAATTTGTTGAGTTGTGTGTGTGTGGGGGGTCAACCACAATCCAGACAAGTATTTTGCTTTATCATAATTTCAAAGTGGCAGGCTCAAACATATATATTTTTTTTCAATAACATATGCCATGTGTTGGGAGAGAGATGTACAGCTGAGTTGCAACAACCATCACCTCTATGTGAGTGATTGTATTGAGGGGCCATTTGTGGTTGTGTTGAGTGGTCCCAAAACATACATAGTATAAACAGAACATGACATGGCTCCGACTCTGATATCATATTGTCTTCACGTGACATGATGATCTTCTCACGCAGTGGTTTCCGCCACTGTGAGATATATCATGATGTCATTGGCCTCTCGTGAAGATAAATATGATATCTTCAGTTGGCCATGTCATATCCCCCATATATCACGCACTCCCCATTGTATAATTAGTCAGTGATGTATGCACTGTGATACCTGCTTACAAATATAAACACAGTGCATACGGCCAGTACTAGATATCACCATCTTACCTATGTCAGCATACAAACTCGAAAATGAGCCTCAGACCTGAGCTACATGCATACGATGAACACAAATAATGGTACCTCCTCAGTAGAGTAGAAAACATACCTCTTCCCATGAAAGACTTGTGCTGCTCACCATAGCTCTGCTCAAGTCAGTGAAGTTAACTGGCAAAAAAAAAAAGTGCCACATAAACAGTACTTGCATGACATGAAACATGTACAGAAAATATAATGCCCACACAGAAGAAAACTAATTAAAATGGTAAAACACTCCACATCACCGACACGAACCACAAACCTGGAAGCTACTAAAACCTGTCCCCTACAACACACGCAACTAATCGAGATCCATGTACCAATGCAATGACCTATCACACAGCTACAAAACACCACCCAACTAAAACAACACAACCAATCCCACCCAACCTTATTCATCCAATAAAATCAAACAAAACAAACTATGGACCAATCCAAAACCACAACCTAATACACCTGGAAGAAATCCATTCATAAGAAATGCTCAACAGTCGGAAACATACTACAACACAGGGTTTTAAATAATTGATTAGCAGTTTTTCTTGGGACAATTCTAACTGTACAGAAAGCATTTATATAGTTTTTCTAGAAGTGTTATGTTTGTGAAATGCAGTGAGGCAAGTGCTATGCATTTTCACAATCTTTAGCACTTTTATGAGCAAAACGCTAATCAGTTTTAGAGTTAAATAAAACCCTGCAACACCATGGCAATTTGCTATCACATAACATAAAATTCTACAGTTTTAAACAGAAAACCCTTTTGTATAAATTGCACACGTTACTCCTAAAGGGCATTTGGGCTGGGAAGCCAAGTTTCAAAGAAATACAAATCACACATGCCCCCACAATGCAAAGCATCATGGGCTACATATGCAAATCACCACAGACTATTGTGCTGGTCAACTTTAAGCAGAAATACATGGTGCCAAAAGGTCTCCTACACAGTTTGCAAATGGTGCCAATAGAAGACATAGAAACGTGTTTCTTCCCACCAAGACTCATCAGTATGCCTCATCTGTTTGACTCCTCAATTGAATGAACCAGCTACCCTAAGATGGTCTAGCTGGGTTATGTTGTGGTGACCTCAATTAAAACAAAAACAATTTAAAAGACAAAGAACCTCTGAGTGCAAGCACTGAGGCAATGGTTACCTCTAAAGGGCATTTGGCAGGAATGCCAAGTTTCAAAGAAATACAAAATCACACATGCCCCCACAATGCAAATCACCACAGAATATTGTGCTGCTTCAACTTTAAGCAGAAATACATGGTGCCAAAAGACCTCTCACACAGTTTGTAAAGGGTGCCAACAGAAGACATAGGCACGTGTTTTGTCCCACCAAGACTCATCAGTATGCCTCATCTGTTTGACTCCCAGTGAAATGAACCAGCTACTCTAAGATGGTCTATCTATGTTGTGGTGAACCCAATTAAAACAAAAACAATTTAAAAGACAAAGAACCTCTGGACACAAGCACTGAGGCATTGGTTACCCCAAGGGCATTTGGCTAGGAAGCCAAGTTTCAAAGAAATACTAAATCACACATGCCCCACAATGCAAAGCATCATGGCTACATATGCAAATCACCACATATACGTACATATAGATACATATATAATATATATATATATAATATATATATATATATCACTAAAAATACCACCAACAGCTTAATCCGGTTCAAGGTCAGTTGCCATTCATCTGTATCCCTCCCCGGTCGTGCCTGAAAATAGGCAGGATTTGTCTAGTGCACTTACCCGGTCAACAAAAGCTAAATAAATAAATAATAAATATATATATGTGTGTATATATATATATATATATATATATATAAATATGGGATATAAAAGGAGAGCTGTCAGATAAATGATTTACCTGCACAAGTGCGGTTTGACCTCAGATAACCTCACAAGTTCAAGTTCAAGGAAAACTCCATTGAGCAAGCTCATTCACAAGGAGGTCCTGTGACATAAACACTTAAAGTACAAACACAGATAGGTAATAACAGTACATACATGAAATGCACGTTACATGATACAGGCTGGATATAATACAAGGGTACCACATAGGGTGACCGAGGTGGTAAACATTGATATGAGACAGGGAAGCGACTTACAGGTTGCATACTGAAAAGTGAAACATGATGACTGGTGTGTGCAATACATATCTTTTGGCAGCTAGAACAAACAACAGACTACAACTGATATGGGAGGAGGAGTGATTTGATAGAGTAGCAGGAGTGTAAGCATAGATAAAGCCAGGAGTAGAAGGGAAGGAAAGCAGTTAATATGACAAATCAATTATACCTTACCAGTGGATAAATATGGCACACATGGAGAAGGAAGAGACTTAATGACAGTTACAGGTGTCTTTTATTTGGGCTGAACTTAGCGATTTGTAGAGGTTTATTGAAACTGTGCTAGTTAGTTTCAGTACGGTTTGTAATTGGTTCCAAATGGAGGGAAGGGCATATGCAATAGCATGTTTACCAAAGGAAGTCCATGTCCTTGGTATGTCAAGCATAATAAAGTCAGATTTTCTTAATGAGTATGCACTATTGAGATACTGATAAGGGAAGAGATATAGCTTGGCAATTTCTGCAGGAGCAGTTTAAGACTCCATAGCCCAGCATGGAGCACTAGTAGTAAGGGATGTCCAACCAACAGCTGCATATAAGTCACAGTGGTGCTAACGGTAAGGGAGTTGGTAATGAACCATAACGCACAGTGATAAAGGATGTCCAGTTTACTTAGATTTGCAAGAGTGGTGGAGGAATAGATTACATCGCCATAGTAGAGTAGGGGAGAAAAGTGGCCTGCATGCTTGTTTCGAGTTTCAAGGGGAAAAGGGCCTATTTCTGTAGAAGAAACCTAACCTTGCTTTTTAACCTTCTAGAGACATCTTCGATGTGGTCATTGAAAGATAATTTATTGTCGATCCAGATACCCAGATATTTAAATTTGGTTACAACTTCCAGAGGCTCGTTTAGTGTGGTGACAATGAAGTCTTGGGCAAGGGTATTGGGGGCCTGTGACAGCACTGCGAGAGAATATCATTGCTTTAGTCTTCTTAGCATTGAGCAGAAGCTTTGCCTTTATTAGATTATGCCAGTTGTGCTAAGTCTGGTTGAAGCACTCATTTGACTTCAGATAACGATGAGCCAGAAGTATACAACACAGTATCATCTGCAAAAGTGAGATTGGACATAGATGTGTTAGCATCTAAGTCATTAATGTACAAAGAAAACAAGATAGGGCCTAAAATGGATCCTTGGGGACTCCTCTTGCAACTGGCAAGGCAGCAGAAAAGAAGCCTTCCGCCTTTACTTTTTCGAATCTTCCAGTTAGGTAGCTAGAGAACCACTGGGTGGTATGGTATGTGGCACCCAACTTTGCAAGGCAATTGACTAATATTTTGTAATCAACAGTATCAAAAGCTTTGCTGAGGTCCAAAAAGACTGCACCAGTTACCTTCTTAGCATCTATAGCAGAGATCCAATCATTGGTTACTTTTGCTAGTGCAGTGATTGTGCTATGATTAGTCCGGAAGCCAGATTGAGCTGGTTAATGAGAGAGACGATTTCCAAGTGAGATTTTAACTGTATATGGATCAGTTTTTCAAGAACTTCAGAAAGGATAGGCAATATGGAGATTGGCCTATAGTTGTTTACATCACATGGGTCACCAGATTTAAATAGAGGGAGGATATGTGCTGATTTCAGCAGGACAGCACAGTAGCAGATGTAATGGAAAGATTGAAGATGTGGAGAATTGGGGCAGGTGAGATGGGCATAGCCTGACCTTAGGAAAAGGGTTCCAAGCCATCGTCCCCTGCACTTTTTTGGTGTTCAAGTTAAGAAGAGAATCTTCTAGTTCTTTTATGTTATCTTGCACAGTTGGAAGGGGCTGGGTGCAGGACTAGATGTAGGGGAGGGTATGCTGGCTCATCACAGCACCAGCATAAGGTGACGAGTCAAAGCTAATCCAGCTGTGGCAAAGTGGGAGTTAAATTCCTCCAGGATTAGGGACTTGTTTTCCACAATCTTGCCACTTGCAACTATCTTTGTTGGGACAGAGGGGCCATGGGCCATCCTTCTATAGCTTTGATAGTCTTCCATATTTTATGAGAGTTACCTTTAGCTTGTTCGAGAGTAGAATATAATAGTTAGCTTTAGCAGAGCGAAGTTTTTACACACAGTTTTTCCTGGCTGTTCTAAAGGCCTGCCAATCCGAAGATCCTTTGGAATGTCTAGCTTTAGGCCCAGAGCTTATCTCGAGCTATAAGGGCTGCCTTGAGATCTGAGATGAACCAGGGGTTGAATTGTTCTGTACCCTTACTTTGATGAAAGGGCATGCTTTATTTATTGTAGTGAGTTTGTCATTAAGGATGTAAGCTGCCTTGTTGACATCTTTGGCTAGGTAGAGATTTTGCCATCTGATCATGCTCAGGTCAGTTAGGAAGTTTACTGCACTGAATTTGTAAAAGGATCTTTTGTTATAAATATGGGTTGCATCCAGGCCTTAATTTGAGATCTTATGCAACAATAATTCCATGATCACTCATGTCATTGTGAAACACTGCCGAATGAGATATTTGTGTGGATAGGTGGTTAGTACCACATCTAGAATGGAACTGTTGACAGTATTTAGAGTGTTGTTCCTAGTAGGTTCACTGATTAATTGCCCAAGACCTAGCTCGTCACAAGGATTTGAGGCCATGTGATTTAGGTGACAGCTAGTCCATATTTAGATCTTCTAGAAATATTGTTTGCTTTTGCATCTACGAACATGGATTTCAAAAGATTAAGGACTTCATCACCACCAGACAGTGGTCTATAACCACCTAGGATAGTGATACATTCCGAGGAGGGAGATGAAGGCTCAGCGTAAACTAACTCAAATTCCTTGCTAGAGATTTGCAACTAATATTGGTGACCAAGTACTTAGATTTGGTATAGATAACTACACCCCGCCTCTAGACTCTCTATCTGCTCTAAATAAATTGTAGCCCTGCAGTGATATTCGATTGATCAGTGTTCGTCTTTTTAACCACGACTCAGTAATTATGATAAGGTCAGGGTTAACGTGTGCAGCCCAGGCTTGCAGCTGTACAAGTTTTTAGGCAGGCTTACAATGTTGACCATCATCATTTTGAGACCTGTGGCCTTACAAAATCGATAGGCGAGGTAAGTTGTGGGGAGGGGCAGGGTTGAGCTCCACATTTCCTGAGCAGAGAAGAAGCAGAAGTATAACTTTTTTAAGGAGCTTATAAGAATGGAGACTGCTTTTTATTTATTCACGGCAACCCATATCATGCTGCGCAAGAGGCAGCACCACTGTAATGACAGTTGATCGTGATCATTGTAAGTGCTTGAGTAGACATAGGTGAGGACAGTAGCAAGGGGTGTAGGCTAACCATGGGGAATAGGCTAAAAGGGGACAGGAGAATGACATAGTGTCTGTGCAGTAGACCGCTATAACATTAGGTATTGATAAGGGTACATTGGAAAACTGAATTGCATTGAGGTACTCAATTGCACTGTATTGCCGAAAACTCTGCACCTTAGGAGCAATAAAAACACAATAAGGAGAGCCATGGTCCCAGGTTAAGTGGTCTCGGTGATTTGTATTAGTGCAATATTTTCTAGGCAGTAATTTGCCCATCTAGGTACTCACTTAAAACCTAGATGAGAAAATACAGCAGAAAGGGGAACAAGGAGAGCAGGAGCAGCTAGTTAGTGGCAGGGCTCAAGAGATATTCACACAGGGCAGTCTTATTGGCCACACTCAGATACCAATCATAGGTTGGCAGCAGTCAAAACTAGGCCAATTAAGTAGTAATATGATATAGGAGGTGGATCATGAGTGTATTTAAAGGAGGCCTGGGAGAGGGGGTGGTAGGGTGGGAGAAAATTTCAGGTCAGAGCGAGAGCTGAGAAGTCAGAATTAAGAAGGAACACTGTAACAGGCAATAGAGAAGGTGCCCCAATCAGAGCAAAGCAGGCAAGTGGGCATACCAATCACAATCCCCTATGGCAGTGCAGCACCAATCTAAGGGTGCCCAGGTGTGCTGGCTCTCTGCAGAGGATTCTATCAGTATCTATTGGTATGACAGCGCAGCGAGGTAATAATTGGGTGCTCAGCGAAACTAGCCACTTAAAAAAAAAAAAAAAGGTAGTTAGACTTATCAAGCGCCAAGGCAGAGTGCTTGGATGGGGGGCACTGCAGGAAGAGCAGTCAGACAGAAGAGGTGTAAGCACTTTAAAACAGTAGTAGAAATTACAATCCAGCTAATACAATTGAAAAACTTCTAATGACACAGTTGAAATGTGCTTAGTTCTATTGAAACTCTAACAAAGTGCCAGGTGTCTATAGCAGGGAAACTCCTGGCCAATCAGAATGGGTTTGCTGGAAGCGCCATGTTCCGATTGGCTGCGCTGTCCCATACCTTCAAGGAGCTGCAGGTGGTGTCCTGGTCTTGGTCGGTGGCTGGCTGGGTGCCGGCTCATGCGGGTGAGCTGAAGCAGCCTGTTCAGGGCAGGAGCTGAGAGAAGAAGACAGAGCAGGTCTTAAATAGCATAGAGGTAAAGGGGTTAGATTTGAGCAGTTTAGTAAGACAAAAGGTAGTTAGACTTATATGCCTAAGTGGCGTGATGCCACGAAAAGAGGTGTCCGAGGTCAAACAGCAAGTGTAGATAAATCATTTATCTGACAGCTCACCATTGAATATTTCATTTATGCAATAGGGATGCTTTCTGTCAATGCAGGGACATTTGCTTTTGATTGTTTATTTTGTTTTTGTATATGTTTGTCAAAAAGTGAAAATAAAATGCATTTTCTGCTCTTTTTGCTCATTATAAAAAATCTATAAGGAATCTATAAATGAAACGCCACTCATTTTGTAGATAATTTTGTGCAGAAGATCTTTCAGCTCACAGTACTATGCTATCTTTTTCATTTTAAAGTTATTCACATTTGAATATGAGTCCACACCTATAGCATAAATATATATATGATATACTGTATATGTTAATAGAAATCAAAAGATATATGCAGTGTATACATGACTATCCTACCTTCTCCAATCATCTTATTTACCATATCTCAATAAAATACAATGTAGTAATACAGAGTCTAAAACCATATGAGGATGTACTGTTAGCCCACTATGGCAAGTCCCTACTAGGTACTCATACTGTATACAGTACATTCACAAAAGTTGGAAAATAATAAGTAACTGTGAGGTTGTGAAGTACTTTTGCCAAAGGGCTAAAAGAACCATCAAACCATGTCCAAATTCATATTTACTACAACCATCTTGAACCCCAAATCTCTTGGGATGCTAGTGAGGAGGCTTTAAAAATATATAAGACTGGGAAACTGGGTAAAGAATTGGGGAAGGGCAGACCAATAGATTTGCATTTTGTGCTGTAAGTGTTGCTTCACACACACACACAATGTAGTTGGCATCTACATGCACTTGCTGAGCTATGTTAGATTGTGAGCCTAATAGGTGCTTTCAATTTGTCAGCCAGATACAAATTGAAAACTATTTTATATGTTTTAAAATCTCACATACATTCAGTTCAAAGACACTTCACACATATAGTGACATCATGCTGCCACAGCACTATGCCCTGTGGACAACATTAGAGACACCCCACCCCTCAACCACCCTTTCCCACTCAACTGTGACAACAGAGTATGGGGAAGAGGTGGTTGTGGAACTTCAGTCCTGTAGTTTAGACCATTAGCAGCTACTTAACCTATTATTTTCTTCTCTGCATCTCACAGCAGCACTGCAACAGATAAATATTGAGGCATATGCTAAGCTCTAGAAACGTAGAAACATAGACTTTGATAGCAGATAAGGACTGCTTGGCCCATCTAGTCTGCCCATTTCCCAACCTACAGGATAGGCCGTAGATCCTAGTTAACCAACAGCCTATTTCTTCCTACCCCCAAGAATTGCCTTATGTCTGTCCCATGCATTCTTGAATTCCTCTCATGCTTTCGACCACAACCTCCTCAGGAAGGCAGTTCCATGCATCCACTACCCTCTGAGTGAAATAATACTTCTCACATTGCCCCTGAACTGCTCCCCATCTTTAAATTGTGTCCCTTGTTCTTGCATGTCTCTTTTTCTGAAAGATGCTACCCTCTTGGACTTTGTTGATTCCACTGAGGTACTTAAAAGTTTCTATCATGTCCCCTCTCCTTCTTTCCTCAAGGGTACATATTAAGCTCCTTTAGTCTCTCCTCATATGGCTTCTCTTGCAGACCCTGCACCATTTTAGTTGCCTTCCTCTGGACTGCATTCCTGGTACTTGATCTTAAATAATATATAGTGGGCTAGATCTTTCAGGCATGATAAAAGTATCTAACTTTTATATTTAAAGCAACATCATAAAACACATCTAAGTAAGAAAACAATAGCCTCACGCCAATTACTAGGACTGTAATCCTGTATTTAAAATGATGTCAGCATATTTATTGTAGGTACCCAATGTTAAATGTAAAAGGTGCATAAAATGTACCAGTTTTTAACTGTACTGTATGTTTTCAGGAGACAAATTCAAAGTCTAACAGAACTGCTCAAGTTTGGCTTATACCATATTCTGTATCAAAGACTGACACATGATACATTGTACAAATTGTTCCATTTGCAACATTGTATTTGTCTAAAAAATTCTAAAAATGTTGCACTGTTTAGAAACATAGAATTTGATGGCAGATAAGGACCGCTTGACCCACCCAGTCTGCTCATTTCCTACCTAATGGATAAGCTGCAGATCCTAGTTAACCAACAGCCTACTTCTTTCTACCCCACCCTTAGAATTGCCTTATGGCTGTCCCATGCACGCTTGAATTCAACCTTTGTTTTGACTCCACAACTTTCTCTGGAAGGCCATTCCATGCATCCACAGCCCTCTCTGTGAAAAATACTTCCTTACATTACCTCTGAGCCACCCCATCTTTCAAATTGTGCTCCCTTGTTCTTGCACACCTCTTTTTGAAAGATGCTACCCTCTTGGACTTTGTTGATTCCTTAAGGCATCTGAACATTTCTATCATGTTCCCTCTCTCCCTCCTTTCCTCGAAGCTATACATATTAAGCTCCTTTAGTCTCTCTTCACATGTATTTTGGTGCAGACCCTGCACCATTTTAGTATGCCCTCCTCTGGACAGCTTCCAACATTGTCTATGTCCTTGCGAGCTTTGGTCTCCAGAACTGCACACAGTACTCCAGATGGGGTCTCACCAGCTGTCTGTACAGAGGGATAACAACTTCCTGTTTTCTATTGGTGATGCTCTCCCTATGCATTCCAGTATCCCCAGCCTTCCTTACTGCCCTCTCACATTGCTTGCCCACTTTTAAGTCATCTGATATGACTACCCCAGGTCCCTTTCCATTTTGTTGTTGTTAGTATCTCACCCCCACTGTGTACTCTTCCCTGGGTTTTTGTTTCCCAGGTGCATTACCTTGCACTTCAGCATTCAATCTAAGCTGTCGTACATTTGACCATTCCTATAACCTTGCCAAGTCCATTCTCATCCTTTCCACCCCACCTTGTGCATCAACTCTGTTGCAGATCTTTGTGTCATCTGCAAAGAGACATACTTTTCCTTCCAGTCCCTCTGCAATGTCAGCTTCAAAGGCATAGAAGGGGACCAGTCCTAATATTGAACCCTGAAGCACCCCACTAATAACCCCTTTCTTCAGAGTGGACTCCATTTACTATTACCCTCTGTGTCCCATTGTCCAACCAATTCTTTACCTAGGCTATGATCTTGGGACCTACTCCCAGGCTGGCTAACTTGTATATTAATATTTTGTGTGGGACTGAGTCAAATGCCTTGCTAAAGTCTAGGTAGGCCATGTCCACAGCCCTCCCTGATCTACTACTTTGGTCACCCAGTCAAAGAAATCTATTAGATTCATCTGGCATGACCTTCCTGCTGTGAATCCATGCTGCCTTGGGTCCTGTGCCCTCTGGCCTCTAGGTACTCAACAATTCTTTCCTTCAAAAGTGATTCCATCATTTTCCCTATCACTGAGGTTAAACTAATTGGTCTGTAGTTTCCCACTTCTGCCCTGCTCCCACTTTTGTGAAGGAATCACATCTGCCCTCCTCCAGTCCTCGGTACCACCCCATCCTCCCATGATTTGTTAAAGAGGGTAGTCAGTGGTGTCACTAGTTCTACCCTTAGTTCTTTTTAGAATACTGGGATGAATCCCATCAGGCCCCATTGCTTTGTCCACCTTCAGTTTTAAGAGTTCTTTCATAACCCTTTCTTCTGTAAATGGGCTGGTATCAACTTCTGCATCCAGAGTGTTTCTATTGTTTGTTTTAGGTACCTCTCCTCTTCATTTGTAAATACTGAGCAAAATATTTGTTTAGTATCTCTACCTTTTATAGTCACCCTCTGCCCACCTTCCCTTTAATTAAGCCTCACTATCCCTCCCTTAGTCTTCCTTCACTCCCTGATGTACCTAAAAAGGTTTTATCCCCTTCTTAACTGAGTTGGCTATCTTTCTCAGTTCGGCCTTTGCTGTTCTGATTGCCTTCTCAGCTTCTCTTTTGCTTTAACTGATACAATTCTCTGTCCTGCTCCTTCTGTGATTCCTTGCACTTTTGGAATGCTTTCTTTTCTCTTGAAACTTCCTGTCACCTCATTTGAGAACCATGGTGGTTTCTTACATCATTTTGTTTTGTTTATTTGCTTCACACAAAGGCTTTTCACCTCTGTGATGGCAGTTTTATTATTCCCCATTGTTCTTCCACCTCCTTCCTGCCCATTTGCTAGTGCATCCTTAGGCACTCACCCATTTTGGCAAAGTCAGCCTCCTGAAGTCCAATACTTTTGCCTTTGTATGGCTTGACTCTATTGTTGTGTTTATTGTGAGCCATACTGTTCGATTGTCATTAGTTCCCAAATGGCTACCCACCTCTATGTCTGTGATCCTCTCCATCTCCATTTGAGAGGACCAGGTCTAAGATTGCTCCTTCTCAAGTGGGTTCCAATACTAGTTGTCTAAGGCATGCCCCTGTAGGGCATCTAGGAATAATAACCCCACTCTTAGAAGTGGCTGCAGCTGCACTCCATATTCAGATCACCCAACAGCAATATCTCCCTTTATCTGCCATTCTAAGTATACTTTCTATCATTTCCTTGTCCATTTATCCCCTGAGAGGGAGGTCTGTATACAACCTCTGTGCAGATTGTGTAGCCATTGCCTACCTCCAAATTGACCCACAGTGCTTCTTCTCCTCCTGTTTACTCTTTTGTTCTGTTGCTTGATTCCTCTCTTATGTAGAGAGCTACTCCTCCTTCTTTTACTCTCCCTTCTGTAGATAGTGTATCCTAGTATATTTACATCCCAGTCATGATTCTGTGTGTACCATGTTTCTGCGACTGCCACGATATCCAGATGTTCCTCCTCCACCAAGGCCACTAATTCAGGATGCTTGTTACCCAGACTACGGGCATTGGTACTCATTGCTCTCCATTTCTTGATGACTTTACCTTCTGTAGCAGCATCCCCACTGACCTTTCTACCTTGATCTTTTTCTCATTTAGTACCCTGTTTTGTAGGGGAGGCTGGGATTATCCTGCTGCATATCAGTGCCTCCCCTTAACTAGTTTAAAAGCTTGCCAATGAAGTATTTAAACCGATTGCCTAAAATACTTATTCCCTTCCTGGACAGATGCAGTCCATCCTGCCAGTATAGGCTGGTGTCCCTCCAGGTGGAACCCTAGTTCCCAATGAAGCCAAACCCTGTGCTCCACACCATTTTTTCAACCATTCATTAAACTGCATGGTGCAAAGTACCTCGCCTCACCCATGCCACTGACAGGCAGCACCTCTGAGAAGGATACTGTGTGTGCTACTTGTCTTAACTCCTCCCCAACTCTACAACATCCTTCTGCACTGCTCTAATCTCATGATGAGCCAAGTAATTTGTCCCTAGGTGGATAATGACATCAGCTCAGACTCCTGGGCAACTGTTCTCATGATCCCAAGGATGCGCTCCTGTCCTGCCAAGCCATGGCACCAGGTAGGCACCTTACTCAGTTTTCCTGCTCCTCCAAGTTCTATCCCCTATAATTGAGTCCCCACCAGGAGCTGCTTCCTTTCCCTGTGGTGCCCTCTGAATCCTTCCTGAGGGCCTCCTTGGACAGCTGCCTGCACCCTCCTTAGTCTCCTCTGTGGTACATCCATAGGGGAACTATGCTCCCCAGAATGGTGTATGGATTGTGGAGTGGAACAACTGACTGGTGTGCCTCTGTTCCACCACCCTTACCCTCCCTGAGCCCACTGTTTTCCAACAGCTATGCTTTCTTCACAACCTCTGAGGTAGTGGTGGTGGCTCTGGTGGTCCCTGGATGGGGAGATTCCTTGCTACTGTCCAGTGTGGCCTGAAGATGGGCAACTTCTCCTCAGGGCAGATAGTTGTCTGCAAACAGGGCAGCATCTCAGCCTCCAGAAAGACTCCCGAAGACTGCTGCCCCACAGCCATTACATTATACTACTCCCACATAACTGTCTACCTTGTTTAGTTTGTGTGTGTGTGTGTGTGTGTGTGTGTGTGATTCATGTGTTATATAGAAATATATGTGTTTATATAATGTGTATGCTTATATTGTCAGTGCAGTGTGCTAGAGAGGATATGACAGTGATATGCACCTTGCCCTCTTGTGGAAATGATGTCAGAACCCCAGGTATAAATGAACAATTTCCAGGGATGGGAAGGGTTTCAGCTAAACTGTGCCCTCACAAAACAATCAGCTAAAAGGTCTGACCTACCACTGTGATGAGTACCTTCCTGTCAGCAAGATGCCATACACGACAATTTGACAGAGAAAATACCCTGGTAATCAAACAGAGAAAAATCCAAACATCCATGTCAGACACAGGTAAACCTCACCAGCCCCAAAACAGCCTGGTGACTTCTGCTTTGAAAGCAGTCAGCCCCAAAACACGTCAAGCTGTGCAGAAGGGCAGACACAGAAAACAGTATTCAGCCTCTGTGGGTTTAAACTCTTCCTGCACTGAAAATCTTAACAATTGTAACAAAAGTAAAGCAAGCTCCACCTCTTCTGTTGATTGAAAGACTGCTTTTCTGATAATTCTAAGTTCCTTATTTCACCCTTCAGTTAGACGTATCCTCCACCTGAAGAATATTAACTTTCCTAAGGAATCTGCTTCAAACCAAAGACAACTGTAAATTGTGAGGTTCACCTCCTCTGTTTTGAGCACAACTCACTTTCTTGCAAATGTCAAGTCCAGTGTTGTAGCTTCCAGCCAGAGGTAGCTTCACCTGAAGACTATTAGGTTAGGCTTCAAAGAACAAAGAACTATTTCAACAGTGTATCACCATGCTACTGATAACAACATTTGTGCTTTACTTGTAGCCACTTTATTTACACACTCTGGATATTTATTTATTTATCTATTTAATTAATTATTTATTTATTGAATAGAATCAGAGTTACAATCCTTTGAGTCATAGACTCTTTGCAAAGGCTCCATGTCTGTTAAAAAATAAAATACAAAGGAAAACAAAAGTACACATACATAACTAATATCAAATAAAACATAGTTATACAGCCCAGGATTATACACATTGGAGGGTTACAGCAACAGGGAGCTTAAAGAAGGTCCCAGGTCAAAGTTAAGACAAGATATAGTTTTGGAGGGTCTTGAAAGGACCCAGAGTCATATTATCTAAACAGTGGAATTGGGGAACCTGGAGATACATAGGTGGGAAACAAAAGAGAAACTATCCTTTATCTGTAGGATTCTTACTGTGTTAGAGCAAGTACCTGATTATAGTATGGCTTCAGCTGAGGTTCTGAGGGGTGGAGATCCTTAAAGGAGGTGGGAGTTTATTTACAGTCACAGGTTGCAGAGTCAAGGAGTGGGGTTTTGAGACCTGATTAAATAGGTTGAGACTATGGGCCAGGGAGATAGAGGATGATAGGCTGTTCAGCCACAGTGGAGCATGTTATTCAGTCCCTGATGAAGATGAATGTAATGTAATAGAATATACATAAATATATTCTGATACTTACCATATACTACAGGTCCACCCTACTTGAAAAGGCATAATTGACATAAAACACTGAGGTTTTAAAGTGGCCAGCTTACCTCGGCATCAAAAATTATTACACAGTAACTGCAGCAAGACAGTGATTTTTAGTGCTGTTCAGGAACGATAGTCTTAAACAGCCCTAACTCAGTAATAGGGCTGATAGGTAAACTTTTTTTCTTTTGATCTCAATTATTTCCTATTTTAGCAATATAATGCTACAAGTTGGGGAATTATACATACAGTATTGTTAATAACAGCAGCAAATATTTGTGTGTTGTCTTGTTTGGGCTGGGGAGGCATACAACTTATCCTCTAGTTAAAACTATGCCCTGTACTTTAAAATTCAGAATAATCTCCAAAAATGGAAACTGTTTAGTGTGTTCAGGTACTATAAAATTCACATGCTGGCACAGCTTGGGGAGGAGGCTGGCAAAATCAGAAGGCATATGGGGGCTTGGAGGGAAAGGGGGTTCTAGGGGACCCTGGCAGAAGGGCTCAAAAGATGGACATTTCCACAGCAGTAAGAAAGAGACTCAGGGTGTCCCAAGAGAACCAAGATGGGCTGTAGGGAAGGGGGTATTGGGGATGGGCTAAGGTTTACAAATCATTTGACCCTATACACCAGTTGGTAGAGGGAAACAGTGGGAGGGAGGATGTTGGTGATGATGATGATGTTGCTAGAAGCTGAGGCAGGGACAGACAGGAAGAGTGAAGGGAGCAAGAGGCAGGGATTGGAAAATGGGGAACAATAGGAGGGTAACCAGACAGGATGAAGGAAGAGGAGTAGGGGAAGAAGAAAAGGAGGATCAGGTGAACAAGGAAGAGGCTGAGGGTATGGAACAGGGGACACGATAAGCAATGGGTAAATAGGATGATAGTGAGCAGGAAGCAAAGTAGAAAGATAGAGCAGATGGATTAATCAGGAGTGGGGATAGAGATATAGAGAAGGACACTGGGGGGATGAAGAGGGCCAGGATGTGAGTAGAGGGGTGATCAGGGACAATAGGGAAGGAGATACCTTCAACACCCAGATTATGGGAGGTAAGAGGAGCCAGTAGGGAGGAGAGGCTGGATGAAGGGATGAGGAGGGGCATGTAAGTGGGAGAAACAAAAATAAGACAGGGAGACAAATCAGTGGATTAGGAAGTGGTGTGTGAAATTGAGGTATGGCCTGGTGGGGACTGGCGGGAGACCTGGGAGGATAAAAGGCTGTACACTAGGGACCAGCTCCACCTATATTTGGAGGGAAGGAAATCCTAAAGCTCAAACTTGCTGGGTTCATCAGTGAAAGGTGGGGTTTAAACTTGTGAAGGGGATATGGATCAAAAGGGGCAGTACCAGCAGGTAATATAAAGAGAGACATGGTCACATGGTCTCCACTCCTCTAGGGGCTAGGGAGATATGGAAATAGATCACCAGTGAGGGTGCAGGAGCTGATAAAGGGACCCCAAGGGGGGAAGGAGAGGAGGGAGAAGGGTGGAGGTAGTCCTGATCAATGCCAGGAGTGAAACAAGATGCCTGAGCTCCAGGCAATGCTAGTTGAGGGGTGGTGGATGTGGCAGCAGTCACTGAGACCTGGGCCACCAAAGGTCATGAGTGGGACCTAAATCTGGAGGGATACACTATGTTCAGAAAAATGGGGGCAGGGAAGGGGTAGTGTAGCACTATTAGTCAGAAATGGCATTGATATTGGAGGGTAAAGGAGGTAGGGGAATGTGGAGGCTATTTGGGTCACCCGGCTGATGTGGGGTAAGAGAGTAAAGGTCGGAGTGGTATACAGGCCACCTGCACTGGCTGGAGGCTCTGGAAGAAAGTCTGGTGGCAATTCTCAAGGGACACTGTAGTTTGGGAAAGGAAGGTAGTGGTAATGGGGACCAGACTCAACATGCCATGAACAGAATGGGGGACTGTAGTCACCAGTGGCCAGGGAGCAGAGGCTGCTGGATGTCTTCCAGGATGCATTCCTGACCCAGCAGGTGGATGGACCAACTAGGGAAGCCTGGACACTGGATGTGGTCCGGGTGGATAGTGACAGATTAGGGCCTAGAGGTGAGGGACCCATTGGCAGGGGAGTGATCACACCACAGCCTGGTTCTTCCTGGACCTGGGGGAGAAAAAACAAACAAGGATGGTAGTAACTGACTTTAGGGGTGCAGACTTCAAGGAGATGGGAAGGATCCTTAAAGATTGTTTGGTCAGGATAAGGCTGGATATGGATGCTGATAGCAGGTGGGACATCATTAGGAGGGAAACAGGAGGTTACCAGATCCTGCGCAAGGGAAAGGCATAGTTTGGTAAGGCCAGAAAAGCCTGCAGGTGGACCTGGGAGGTTCAGAAGGTGGTGAGGGACAAGAAAGTGGCCTACAGTCACTTCAAGTACTCAAGGAGTGAAAGGGATCAATGGTAGTATGAGCTGGCAGCCAAGTGGGTCACCAGGGTGGTGAGAGCAGCTAAGGCAAAAGGAGAAGTCCTTGGTAGGGGATCCAGAGGGAGGATAAGGGATTCTTTAGGTACCTAGGGAAAAAGGAAAGTAAGGGGCAGATCAGCAGGATAAGGATAGGGGAAGGTTGGGCACAGGAGGTGGGGAACAGGCAGAGGTCCTAAATGAGTACTTTGCATCAATTTCTACCAGGGGATGAAGGGGCTATGTCATGCTGGGACAAACTGGAGGAAGGGATGGGACCAGTAGAAATCAGGGCTCTGATGGGTCTGGGGAAAGGAAATGGCCACCACAGACAGGTGGGGGCCAGCAGTACAGGTGCAATAGAGCAGGAGGTGGAGGCTGAAATCCCAGCAGACAGAGTAAGGGAAGCCCTCAGGTCCCTTTGGATGGAGAAAGCACCTGTGCTGGATGAGATACATCCCATGGTGCAGAGGGAACAGGCAGATGTCCTGGCAGTCCCCTGGTGGAGCTCTTCAACATCTCTCTCAGTCTCTGATAAGATGAATGTTTTATTTTTTTTTATTTTAGTCTTTGGTAACCATGAGGCCTAATAGGCACAAGTGCCTGTTTTCAAGGGTGACCTGGGAGCACTGGGCGGTTAAGTGACTTGCTCAGAGTCACACATTATGCAAGTGGAGGCTGTGAGAATCAAACTCAGGTCTAGTCTGCTGGATGTACCAAGTTCATTCACCCCTTATTCCTCTAACCTCTAGGCTATACTGCCAGCCAATGAATAACATTCAAAACAGTTAGAAAATAATAAGTAACCATGAGACCATGAAGGAACTTTTGCCACAGGGCTAAAGCAGCCATCAAACCATGTCCAAATTCATATTTACTACAACCATCTCAAACTCCAAATGAGATGCTAGTGAGCAGGATTTAAAAAATTGTTAAACTGGGAAACTGGGGAGAGAATTGGGGCAGACCAGTAGGTTTGAGTTTTGTGCTATAAGTGCTGCTTCCACACACACTGTAGCTCGGATCTACTGCTACTTGTTGAGCTATGTTAGGTTGTGAGCCCAACAGGGTACTTTCAGTTTGTCAGCCAGATACAAATTGAAAACTCTTTATATGTTTTTAAAATATCACATGCATGCAGTTCAAAGACACTTCACACACATAGTAACATCATGCTGCCACAGCACTATGCCCTGTGGATCACATTAGAGACATCCTTCCCATTACAATAAATGTCAGTGTTCATGATATAGAGATTTGATGTAAGTTTTAAATATTATGATCCAATTTGGCTATTACTAAATACTAGTTGCTAAACCTTTGTTTTATTAGTTACAGTTTTTTTAACAAATTCTTTGTTTTTAGTTTACTGTTATGTTATACTGTTTATCTGAGATATGTTTGTGATTGTAAAAGTTTAGATAATGTATTTGAAATGGAAAACAATACAAATCATTATGAAAAAGAGACACCTTTCCCTCAACCACCCTTCCCACACAACTGTGACAAAAGAGTATGGGGAGGAATGGTTGGGAACTTCAAGTTCTGTTGTTTAGACCATTGGCAGCTGCGTAACCTAATCTTTTCTCTCTGCATCTCACAGCAGCACTGCAACAGATAAATACTGAGGCAGATGCTAAGCTCCATAGAATTCCTGGTACTTGATCTTAAATAATATATATGGGCTAGATTTTTCAGGCATGATAAAAGTACCTAACTTTTTAAATTTAAAACAATATCATAAAATGCATCTAAATAAGAAAAAAACAGCCTATGCCAATTACTAGGACTGTAATCCTGTATTTAAAACATGCATCTGCCAATGCCAAATGTTTGCTTGCTGATATTTGCATTGGTAGTGCAGGAGTTACAGAGATGCATATAATGTAGTAAAGTATAGAAGCTGTGTGTGTAATGAGTATTAAATGAGAATATACTCTATACTCATTTACACACAGCTTCTATACTTTACTGCCATTCCTATTGTACCAGGACTAGAGGGCATGGGATGAAGTTGGAGGGAGGACGATTCAGAGGAAACATGAGGAAGAATTTCTTCACAGAATGGGTGGTGGACAAGTGGAACACCCTGCCAGAGGAAGTGGTGGGGCTGAAACAATCACGGATTTAAGAATGCATGGGATAGACATAAAGGAATTCTGGAGGTCAGGGTAA
Organism: Neoceratodus forsteri; assembly: GCA_016271365.2. Taxonomy (NCBI): domain Eukaryota; kingdom Metazoa; phylum Chordata; order Ceratodontiformes; family Ceratodontidae; genus Neoceratodus; species Neoceratodus forsteri. Next base: position 218,039,538 of record JADMNL010000030.1, on the reverse strand, counting down.
GGGGCAACAGACTTAGGAAAACATAAACTGAACTTACAAGCTCAAATGGGCAGACTGGGTGGCCACAGTCCCTCATTCTGCTGACACTGTCTATGTATCTATGTGTTATGCATCTCTTGTAAAATACTATTTTTCTGGACAGGGATGGTGCTACAAGAAGTAAAGCCATCAAACAATGGAGAGCAATGAGTACTAATGCCTATAGTCTGAGTAACAAGCTTCCTGAATTAGTGGCCTTGATGGAGGAGGAACATCTGGATATCGTGGCAGTCACAGAACCATGACTGGGATGTAAACATACCAGGATACACTATCTACAAGAGGGACAGGAGGGTAAAAGGAGGAGGAGTAGCTCTCACATAAGGGAAGGAATCAAAGCAACAGAACAAAAGGGTAAACAGGGAGGGCAGGAAACACTGTGGGTCAATTTGGAGACAGGCAGTGGCACCACAATCTGCACAGGGGTTATATAGACCCCCATCACAGGGGAGGAAATGGACAAGGAAATGATAGAAAGTATACTTAGAATGGCAGATAAAGGGAGATATTGTTGATGGGTGATCCGAATATGCCAGATGTTAACTGGAGTGCATTTGCAGCAGTCACTTCTAAGAGTGGGATCATTCTAGATGCCCTACAGGGGCATGACTTAGAAAATTAGTATTGGAACCCACTCAAGAGGGAGCAATCTTAGACCTGGTACTCTCAAATGGAGATTTTGAGTAGATCAAAGATTTAGAAGAGGGTAGCCATCTGGGAACTAGTGACCATCAAACAGTATGGTTCATGATAAACACAGCAGTAGAGTCAAGCAATGTAAAGGCAAAGGTATTGGACTTCAGTAGGGCTGACTTTGCCAGAATGGGTGAGTGCCTAAGGAATGCACTAGCAAATGGGCAGGAAGGAGGGTGGAAGAATAATAGGAATAATCAAACTGCCATCACAGAGGCAACAAGCCCATGTGTGAAGCAATAACCAAAACAAAATGATGTAAGAAATCACTCTGGTTCTCAAAAGAGGTGGCAGGGAAGATTAGGGAGAAAGAAAGCATTCAGGAAGTACAAGGAATCACAGAAGGAGCAGGACAGAGAACTATATCAGTTAAAACAAAAGGAAGCTGGGAAGGCAGTCAGAACAGCAAAGTCCCAAACCGAGGAAAAGATAGCCAACTCAGTTAAGAAGGAGATAAAACCTTTATAGGTACATCAGGGAGTGAAGGAAGACCAAGGAGGGATAGTGAGGCTTAATAATGGGAGGGGGTGGACAGAGGGTGACTGTGAAAAGACAGAGATACTAAACAAATATTTTGCTCAGTATTCACAAATGAAGAGGAAAGTACTGAAACCAAACAACTGAAACACTTAGATATGAGGGTTGATACCAGCCCATTCACAGAAGAAAGGATTCTGAAAGAACTTTAAAACTGAAGGTGGACAAAGCAATGGGGCCTGATGGGATCCATCCCAGAATTCTAAAAGAACTAAGGGTAGAACTAGTGACACCACTGACTACCCTCTTTAACAAATCATGGGAGGATGGGGTGGTACCTGAGGACTGGAGGAGGGCAGATGTTATTCCACTTCACAAAATTGGGAGCAGGGCAGAAGTAGGAAACTACAGACCTGTTAGTTTAACTTCAGTGATTGGGAAGATGATGGAATCACTTGAAGGAAAGAATTGTCGAGTACCTAGAGGCCAGAGGGCACAGGACCCAAGGATGCATGGACTCACAGCAGGAAAGTCATGTCAGATGAATCTAATAGATTTCTTTGACTGGGTGACCAAAGTAATAGATCAAGGAGGGGCTGTGGACATGGCCTACCTAGACTTTGCAAAGCATTTGACACAGTCCCACACAAAGATTAATATACAAACTGGCCAGCCTGGGAGGGGTCCCAAGATGGTAGTCTGGGTAAAGAATTGGCTGGAGAATAGACACAGAGGGTAATAGTAAACGGAGTCCACTCGAAGAAAGGGGTTACTTAGTGGGGTACCGCGAGGTTCAGTATTAGGGCTGGTCCTCTTTAATGTCTTTATAAGCAACATTGCAGAGGGACTGAAAGGAAAAGTATGTTTTTTGCAGATGACACAACGATCTGCAGCAGAGTTGATACACAAGGTGGTGTGAAAAGGATGAGAAGGGACTTGGCAAAGGCTGGAGAAATGGTCAAATGTATGGCAGCTTAGATTCAATGCTAAGAAGTACAAGTAATGCACCTGGGAAACAAAACCCAGAGGAAGAGTATACAGTGGGCGAGGGTGAGATGCTGACAACAACAAAATGGAAAGGGACCTGGGGGTAGTCATATCAGATGACCTAAGTTGGGAAGCAATGTGAGACAGCAGTAAGGAGGGCTGGGGTTATACTGGGATGCATAGGAGAGGCATGACCAGTAGAAAACAAGAAGTTGTTATCCCTCTGTACAGACAGCTGGTGAAACCCCATCTGGTGTACTGCGTGCAGTTCTGCAGACCCAGTCTCTGCAAAGACATAGACAGGAGGGAGGCAGTCCAGAGGAGGGCAACTAAAATGGAGCAGTGCCTGCACCAGAAGACATATGAAGAGAGACTTAACGAGCTTAATATGTTTAGCCTCGGAGGAAAGGAGGGAGAGGGAGACATGATAGAAACTTTCAAGTACCTCAAGGGAATCAACAAAGACCAAGAGGGTAGCATCTTTCAGAACAAGAGGTGTGCAAGAACAAGGGGCAATTTGAAGATTGAGGGGGATGGCTCAGAGGCAATATGAGGAAGTATTTTTCACTGAGAGGGTTGTGGATGCATGGAACAGCCTTCTTGAGGAGGTTGTGGAGTCAAAACAGTGGTGGATTTCAAGAATTCGTGGGACAGGCATAAGGCAATTCTAGGCAGTAGTGGTAGGAAGAAATAGGCTGTTGGTTAACTAGGATCTGCAGCTTATCCATTAGATAGGGAAATGGACAGACTAGGTGGGCCAAGTGGTCCTTATCTGCCATCAAATTCTATGTTTCTATGTTTCTGAAATTTATTCAAAGCAGGATATAGCTTTGTGCTCCCATTGTCACTGAAGAAGACTTTAAAGAGGACCCTCCCCACCAGAACTGATCTGCTATCTATTTCCTTATAAGGGTTAAAACAGCAGAAAAAACTGCACAGAGTATACAGGTTAAAAATACAATTTTATTAATTATTAAAAAGCATTAACAGTCAGTACTATGGGTGCAAAATCATACAATGTGAGTGCAGAGCATGCCAGAATCTACATTCCTTGTTTATAAATATACATTAACATGCATTTCTGTTCTACCAAACAAAGAGGCAGACAAAACAAACAGCAACATCAATGAATTTTAGAGAAGATAAGCAATCACAAAATGTAGGGTTTTAACTAGAAATAATATGATGAAAACAGGTTGACAGTGTCCCTTTAATGCTTAGGTACATGCAGTACATACTGTAAATAAAAAGAGAAAACATTCAATTTAATCAAAACATGTTTACATCTTTGTAACCACTCTGGAAAAGTAGAGACAACTGATTAAATGTATTTTTTTTAATATATGTTAATTAGTATCTTTCTTCAACTCCCTTCAGAGTCACTGAGTTACTGGGCAGAAGAATAAAGCATAATCTTTAACTCATTATACAGTAATCCATCTTCTGGGTCCCATCTGCAAATGAGCCAACACAGCAAGATAGGTCAAAACAGAAACTGATTAACATGTCTTATATGTATTTATCATAAGAGGGTTTCACTCCAGATTTTTTTTTGGGGGAGTTAAGTTGGTCCATACCAGGAATGACAGCAGAAAGGGTGGGACAGTCTGTTCTGAAATATGCTAGAAGGGGTAGGGACAAGCCTCATTTAATTATACATCTTGGGATGAATTACCTGATTGACAAGACAGTATATACAGTCCAGAGGAGGTTTGAGGAACTAGGACAATTATGTGAGGGGAAGAAAGATCAGTAACTTTTTCAGAGACACTTCCAGTGCCCAAGGCAAGCACAACAAGAAAGCTGAGAATAGAGGAATTTAATGGATGGCTAAGAACCTGGTGTCATGCTAAAGGGCATGGGTTGTAGGGTTGGTGTGGAGGGATCTGGGAGGACAGTAGTCTTTATGCCAAGGACAGACTACACTTGAGTGAGGAGGGAAAGGAAGTGTTGAAACAGAGGATAGAGGAGTACATAGAGGAAGTTGAGTATTTAAACTAGGAGCGGGGGTGGAAGTGGGCAAGAGACATGCAGAGACCACAGGTTGGGAAACTATATGAGCTACCCCATAACAGTGACAAAGGAAAATGGCAAGTACTATTGGTGATGTTAGTAAAGGAGGGCAGGATGGAGGGGAGGAAAGAGTGAAGGTGGTTACCCTAATGCTACGAGCCCTGGGAGGAAAACTGCAGTTACAGGTGCTCATGGCAGAGGGAGAGATGGACATTGCAGACATCACAGAAACATGGGCCACCAATACAATGACTGGGATCTGTCTGTACGGGTACAGGTTATTTTGTAGGGACAGGGTGATTGGGAAAGGGGGGTGGCACTATATTTGAAGGAAAGACGACGTGTAAGAGAGGAAGGGAGAAGGGTAGAAATGGATTCACTTTGGATGCAAATCCAGGATTCCAAGAATAGGATTCTCAGAATGGGAGTGGTACAGGCCGCCTCTCAGATGGAGGAGTTAGACAGAGAACTAGTGGGATAGATCAGGAGGACTTGCGAGAGAGGTAGTGTGGTGATTGTGGGGACTTCAACATGCCAGGAGTGGACTGGAGTACCCCAACAACCAGGAATAAAAGGAGCAGGTACTGCTGGATGCCTTCAGGACAGCTTCCTGCAGCAAATGGTCAGTGAATAAACCAGGTTAGGGAATACCCTTGACCTTGTGCTGGCAAATGGGAAGTTTATGAGAGAACTTACGGTGGAAGAACCTCTGTCAGGGAGTGACCACCACTCAGTATGGCCTCATTGGATATGGGAAAGGAAGGAGTGGAATTTGGCCCAAGATTGCTGGACTTCAGGAGGGCCTTTGGGAGGATGGGGAAGTGGTAAAAGGGGACCTGGCCAGAATTCAACCTAGTATGGGTGCTAACCAGAGGTGGGAGCTCATAAAGCTGGGGATAGTGGAGGCAACTGAAACCTGCTGCAAGGCCCAGAGCAAGAAGGCTAGGGCTAAGAAACTGAGCTGGTTGAGCAAGGAGGTCATGGAAAGGTAAGGAGGAAAAGAACTGCCTTTAGGAGGTGCAAGAAACGGGGGGACAGGGGGAGTACCTGACAGAATCAAGGAGGTGACATGGGCAGTAAGGGGAGCCAAGGCATCTACAGAGCTCAGGCTGGCACAAGGCATTAAGAAGGGAAGAGGGACTTTCTTTAGGTACATCAGGGAGAAAAGAGTTGTAAGGACCACATGGTAAGGATTAGGAAGGAGGGGTTGGGTGGAAGCAGGGTGCGATAAGGCAGAAGCACTAAATGATTACTTCTGCTTGGTATTTACTAAGAAGAAGAGTGGGTGATACCAACGGGGTAGGAATGGCAGGCACAGGGGTTGAGGGGTGACAGATGGGTAAATCATGGACGTCAGAGTTTGGGATGGTTTGAAGGCACTGAGGGTGGCAGGCGCCAGGCCCAGATGGCATCCACCCTGGGTACTGAGAGTTGGCAGAGGTCCTTGCAGGACCTTTGACAGATCTTATTGTGCCTCACTACACAGGATGTGTACCTCAGATTGGAGGATGGCTCATGTGGTGCCCCTCCATAAGAGTGGCCCCAAGGATGAACTGGGTACTACAGGCCAGTGAGCCTACGTCCATCATGGGCGGTAAGCTGATGGAGACTACCTGAAGGAGAGGCTGGTGGCCTCCTAGAGGCCAGAGGACTACAGGACAGCAGAAAGCATGGCTTTATATGTAGCAGATCCTGCCAAACCAACCTGGTGGACTTCTATGACTGGGTAACTAGGCAACTGGACAGGGGCCATGCAGTGGATGTCCTGTGTCTGGACTTAAGTAAGGCATTTGACTTAGTGCCACATGGAAGGCTGTAAAGTAGGTTAGAAGGCATGGGGTGGGTGCAAAGCTGGTGAGATGGGTGGGAATTGGCTTCAGGGAAGGCAGCAGAGGGTGGTGGTGGTGGGAGCCTCACTCCCAAGGGTAGTGACAAGCCATGTTCCACAGGGCTCAGTGTTGGGACCAGTGTTGTTTGGGATATTCATTATAGACATATCTTTGGACATCAAGAGCAAGATGAGTCTGTTTGCTGATGATACCAAGATGGCAGTGGTGGTGGGTGACCAAGGGAGATGGCAGGGTTGCAGGATGATTTGGCAAAGCTTGAAACATGGTCATCACACCTGGAAACTGGGGTTTAATGCCAAAAAGTGCAAGATGTGGCATTTGAGGGTGAAGAACCCAAGGAAGAATTACCAGCTGTGGGGAGTGCAGCTGCCCAAAACAGAGGAGAAGGATCTGGGGGTGCTCATTACAGGGTCAATGAACAACTTGGCACAATGTAGGAAGGCAGCTGCAAAGGCCAACAAAATGCTGGGTTGCATTGCAAGGGTATATCCACGAGGAGGGAGGAGGTGATTCTGCCACTGTACAGGTCATTAGTTGGACCGCACCTGGAGTACTGCATGCAGTACTGGTGCCCATATCTGAGAGGGACATTAAGTTACTGGAGGGTGTGGCGTAGGGTGACAAAGATGATCAAGGGCTGGGGACTTATCATATGAAAGGAGGCTGAGGGATTTGAACATGTACCGCTGGAGGAGAGGAGGGATGTGGGACATGATTGAAACCTTTAAGTACATAAAAGGAAAAAAAGACAGGTACAGAGGGGCTGTTCAAAGTAAGGAGGGCAGGTACACAAGGAGCCATGATATGAGACTGGAGGGAGGAAGATTCAGGAGGAGTTGAGGAGACACTTTTTACAGAGAGGTGGTAGCTGGGTGGAATGCGTTACATGCAGAAGTGGTATCCAGTAGAACAGTGGACTGTTTCAATAGGGGATGGGACAGGACAAGGGAGGGTCAATGGAGGAGAAGGGTGGAAGGAGGGCAGCTGCAGAATAAAGGATGCTAGCTGCACATTCGAGCAGACTTGATAGACCCTCAGGCCTTTATCTGCTGGCAAATTTTGTAATTATCAGAAAAGGGTCAATTCAAATTTCTCATTAACCCTGGATATTTTAGGGCTTGTAATCAGAAAATCCATTTATGTTCCCCACAATGAAGTGCATTTTCAAAGTTTCTCCTCTTATATCTTTACTAATCTCTTCAACTCCCTAAAACAGTAACTTTGTGTTACTGATAATTGGTCCAACTTAATTTATTTTTAAACCCCTGCACCCCAAAAAATCTTGAGTGAAACCCTCTGTGATAAATATATATAAGACATGCTAAAAAGTTTCTGTTTTGACCTATCTTGCTGTGCTGGTTTATTTGCAGATGGGACCCAGAAGATGGATTACTGCATAGTGAGAGTAAAATTATGCTTTCATCTGGCCACTAACTCAGTGACTCTGAAGGAGTTAAACAAAGTTGCTAATGAATACTCTTGTGTTGTCAAATTTGGTTCTACAACCAGATAGGAATGCTGATGCCACTATGTGCCAGACCTATGTTTGCTCTGTTCATTGTTCACTGGTTCACACACACACACACTTCAAAAACAGAGATACAATTATTTATTGTTTTCTGATGGGCTCTCTAAAACTGACCTGCCATGGACCAAAGAACAACACTTAAACTAAAGACACAGAAAAGGAAAACTTTTATCATGTAAGATTACTTTAAAGGGTAAGAAACCATTCTCTGTTCAGCAGGGCACATCTTAATTATCACTTAAAGCAGTGGAAAACCTGGCAATGTGCATTTGTGCTTGTTTATTCTGAACTTTTGGTTGGCTACTATACGTGGTTTCATTTTTGCCCTGTGAGCCATTCCAGGGAGGGTCAGGTGAGGGGCAGTACAATAAAAATATAGCTCAAAATGCGTGAAATAAATTCTGTGATAAAAGGAGAGGTACCTCATTTTACAGTCAGGATGCAAATATTCAAGTGAGATTATTTCTGTGTTTTTGAAAAGGCTTGCATTTAACCTAGGGCTGAAATAGTGCAACTTTTTTTCAGTGGAGAGTTACAGATGGGCATTTTTCTTGGAAATTGTGCAGCTGAGCCCGAACTCATGAGCACAATGGGAGATGCTTAAGAGCATCTTTGTTTACTATGTGTAAGACACTGTAAGGAAATTGTCATTGGTAGGTTTTGGAAAAAGTACTGAAAAATACAGAGGGGATACATTATTTTGGGCACTTTCACATAAAATTGCAACACATAGCTAGTTAATGGAATAAATATAAAATCCGCCTAACCCTTCACACCAACTCCTGCATTTGTAGTGTGCAGCATGGGACTGGGCTGCAGAGAACCTCAGCATTGTGGCACTAACAGAAGCATTCCTCATGCAGCTCCATGCAATACAGCCTTCCCTGCCAGTCAGACTGAAACTCATGAAGTACACAGCTCAGCCCCAACGAACATATCTAATGCCGCACATACAATCTAATGGTTTACATCTCCTCACAGATTAAAGGTTTGTTTGTTTGTTTTATTTTGTTTCTTCATTTAATGGTACTGTGAACATTATAGGAGCAATTAAAGCAGTTACAGTGGCCAGACAGGCTTCTGAGAGACAACGGAGAAATACAGCACCAGGTCATATAAAGGTAGATAAAATCTTTCCCCAACAGCAAAAGGTGAAAGCTCAGAATATTAAATCTGCTTCAGAAGATGCATGAAACAGGTCATTTATTTAGTTAAGGAAAACCCTTCTGTGAGCTTTCAACATACTTATTGGCAAGCATTTGTCAGGATTCAATTGACAAATTCAGTAGTTCACAGTGCCAGGCTGACACTTCAAACAATCTGACAGTCACACTGACTGAAACAATTAGGCAGTCAAAAAGAAAGAAAGAAAGAAAGAAAGAAAGAAAGAAGAAGCACATTTAAAAGTAACAGTAAATGAAGATCTTTTATTGGCAGGACGGATTGATACTAATGTAACTGTTTCAAAGATCCTTCACAGTTTCAAACCACTAACATCCTATCAAAGCAGAAATGAAGAGATCAGTGTTAGGAAGTCAATAGAAGGTCATTATTGTATGCAAAAGGTCAAATTAATGAAAAGGACCATGCTACTATTACATAATCCAGATGATGTAACCTACTACTTTTATGTACTGTACATATGAAAAGGGGTGGGGCAGACTAGGTATGGGAAAAGTGAGTGGGGAAGACCAAAGGGGGCCTCCAGGAACTTACAGAATGAGGCAGTGTATCCCAGGATCAGGTTTTCATGCACATTATTTTTACTTTCAATTTCATCCATTAGTGCAGGCTGTATCATGGGATCAAAGTCAACATTTTAGTTTGTTACTTAAATATAATCTGACAGTAATTTAAATTTATTGCAATAAAAATTGGCACACAAAAGACATACCTGCGATTTTATTATAGATTCACTTGACCTAACCTCAAAAATACCAGGGATCCAAAATGTTAAAATCATAATTGATGACTAACAGGAGCCATAAAGGAAATAGTGTATTCAAGAGGTCAAATATTAGAATTTCCCTACAGTGTGTCCCAGGATCAGGTTTTCATGCAAATTATTTTTATTTTATTTTCAGTTTTATCCATTGTTGTGGGTTGTATTATGGGCTCAAATATAGCATGTTAGTTTATTTAGATACAGTCAGACAAATTACTAATTTATTCTTGCAACCAAAAAACATGAACCCCAAAATACATACCTACAATTTTATCTTAGAGTCACTTGATATAACCTTGAAAACACCGGGTCTTAAAATTTAAAATCACAATTCATAAATATCATACTAGTCCTCCCAAGAGGGCTGCGAGACTCCCACGCAGCCCTAATTACCTCATCCATTATGCAAATACACAGTACTTCCGTATTCTTCTTCAAAAGCTTTGCATTCTATCATTTCAGGGATTCTGTAATGCATGGATCATCCATTTTCCCAAAACAAAATGATACAGAAACCTTGAATTCAAAGCTGATGTTGAAATAACTGAGCTTTAGTTTTGTTAATTTACTTGGCTTGACATTGATATATTTCTTTCACATGGCTACAAAATTAAATAACCAAGGCATATGTCAATAAACCCATTTATTTTCTTTGCCTGAAATATTTAATTAGAGAGGAACACTGTAATAAAAAGGTGAGATTGTTCTTTTGTTTGTTTTTTCCATTATGTTGTAGACTTTTATGAGAAAAGACAAAGAAGAGGGAGTTAATGAGTAAGAGTCACAGTAAGAGAGAAGGTGAACTACGATGTTGACAAGGTTTCTTCCTTTTTCTCTATTACATAAGCTGTAAAATAATATTCTATACCAATAAACACACTTCAAGATTAATATACAAATTAAAGGCAGACATGCTGAACTTTTGTTTGTTGTTGCAGATGAGCTGGAACTGCTGTCACAACAATGTTCTCCTGGACTTTCTTTAGTGAGAAAAGATAGTTTAGAAAGCTTCCATAGCTTTGTTTTGGATTATGTTGGCCACAACACTGGATCAAAAAAAAAAAAAAAGAACATGGCCTTATTCAGTCTGTTCACATTGCTGTACATAATGGGCAGTAAAGAAGATGTGGCTGATGCAGAACATGAATACTACTCTGACCCTTATGTATATAATTGAGAGATATTCCATGGACCACTACTGTGGACCTGATCTCTACACATTGTGCCATTTTTGTGGATGATGTCTTCATGAAAAATGTACCCCATGCCTTATATAGCACAATTACACCAACATTCCAAGTCAAACTGTATTTGTCAAACAGATTGGGAGGGAGGCAAGCATACTTGCCACAGAGCCCACATGGTGCACATCTGGAGTAGTCCCATACAGTCTTGGAAGGGGACCATGAAGGATCTGCATTCAATATAGATTGATAAAGGCTGACACAGCACAACACAACAGCATGCTGACAAAATTGTTACATAATCCAGATGACATAACCTACTAGTTTTATGTACTGTACATATGAAAAGGGGGGCAGACTAGGTATGGGAAAAGTGAGAGGGAGAAGACAAAATGGGGTCTTCACTAACTTGGAGAAATAGGCAGTGTATCTGAGGATCAGGTTTTCATGCAAATTATTTTTACTTTCAATTTCATCCATTAGTGCAGGTTGTATTATAGGATCAGATACATTTTAGTTTGTTATTTAAATATAATCTGACAGTGTTTTTAATTTATTGCAATGAAAAATCTGCACCCCAAAATACAAATCTGCAATTTTATCATAGATTCTCTTGACTTAACTTTAAAAACACCAGGGATCCTAAACCTAAAATCACAATTGATGACTAGTGGGACCATACAGGAAACTGTGTAATCAAGAGGTAAAATATTATAATTTCTCCACAGTGTGTTCCAGGATCAGGTTTCCATGCAAATTATTTTTTTTTTTTCCGTTTATCCATTGTTCTGGGTTGTATTATGGGATCAAATACAGCATTTTAGTTTGTTATTTAGATAGAGTCAGACAAATCATTAATTTATTATTGCAACCAAAAATATGAAACCCAAATACATACCCACAATTTTATCTTTGATTCACTTGATATAACCTTAAAAACATCGGGTCTTAAAATTTAAAATTGCAGTGATTCCGTTTTCACTCAAGCAAGCGTGTTTGAGACATGAGATAACTAGTAATCTTATTTATGAAAAAGTTAAGATTCTGTTTTTGATTTTCCCGTTATTGCCATATACATGTTTGATAGCTGTTTCTTTTAGAAAAAAGAAAGTAAGTTTTGCCCATTTCTTTATGTAGCAAAAATACAAGATGGTTTGATCAGGCTTAAATAGCAGACACAGATAACAGATACACTCTGTTCAGCAAGTGACTTTGTCCTAGGAAAAGGATCTGAAGTTTAGGAACCAAAACTACTTAATTATTCACTAATAGCCTGGAAGGGTAAGTCAAAACTACAGGTTGGATGTCTGGATTATTACTCTTATTAAAGATCCCGCGTTGTATAACCGCTTCTTTACTTTTTTCAATCACTTATCAAAACTAGTTATAGTGCTCATATCTTCCTCTATGCTATGAGTACTTGATATGAGTAAATTCTATAAAAGTCAGTTATGTTACATTCTGTCAATTATGTTAGAATCGCACAGTCTAATGCCGATTTGCACTACCAGCATAATATACCCTGACTCCTAAACTTACATAAACCAGGTGAGAATTCCAGAACTGAATAGGGCTAGTTGGAGATCCAGCAATCCCCATATAACAACTAAATGTGGGTAAATCAACTGCTTTATCCATTGGGCCTAGTAGCATTAAATTGCAATGCAGACTGACACCTCTAATGTTCTAAAGGATACGACTGTAAAGCATAATATGGCTGCTGCAATGACCAGAGCACATGAGAACAGAACATAACATTTAATCTTCATTTCTTTAGGAGAGGATGGTCGGCTAGAAAAAGCAGGCAAATATTGTAATATTTAAAGATTGCTGTACCATCTTCTGCCATTAGATAATGCTTAAAGCTATGTTCAGCACATCTGGAGACCACAATTCCACTCTCACAGCCACCTACTGTAGGTGCATAATACATGATCTTAAGAAAGTAACTTAACTAGCTAGTGCTCTGAACTGGCATAGCTTACACTGACAAACTATACTGTGTATGTATTAAGTTTTTTTTTCTGTTATGCACCGCCACCACCTGGCTTCTTAAAAATAAAGGGACCTTTACAGCTGAAGTCCTGCAAATGTAGTCAGTACTGCTGATTTCTGCCTATTGCATGAGGAGCAAGGCATGCATTTTATTTACTTATTTCAGTGCTAGTAACAAAGTAAGTGCATTAGGCAGTAACCTAGGTATACTTATTCAGTTGCTGGCACCAGGGTTACAACTGTGACAGCCAGGTAGGCACATACTGTGTGACCCTAAAACGCTCAGGTAACTACCTACTGCTGTGAAGTCACATACTGTACCTTGCAACTGTAAAGGAAGGGCTTCTGTTCAGCTCCCACCAGGGACCAATTAGGTAGCAGTGTTTGTTGGGGCTTCTTGTAATGTACAATAATTCTTACAACTTTAAAGGAAAGGCTTGAGATCGACTCCCACCACACACCAATTTCTGTCACACCACCACCCTCCTTAAGGTGTCTATTTCAGATCATGCCACATGGCACTGATACTTATTAGAGGGGAGGGAGCATTGTATGCAGCTTTCAAAAATTTCAACTGAGCAGCTATGGCTGTCTGCCTAGTCTATGGATGTTTTTCTAATTTCACTGCATTTATTTTTTATGGACCCTTTCTGCAATACTACACAGAACAGCTCTAGTTCAAATCCCATTATCAACCATGTTCTACACCAGCACTGTCCTCCTCCTCTAGCTTTCAGCACATTCAGCTCCAGCTTACAGAAGAAACACACAACACACCAAGATTTAAAAAATCACTTTATTTCACAGTGTGACGACACGGCAAGACCGTTGCCATTGATCTTTAATTTACAGACTCCCAAGCTATGGAGCCTCCATGCACATTAGGCAGTAGCTATCACACGGGAAAAAATAACAGAGCAATGGTGCCATTTTGTCTTGCAATTAGAGGCTTTCAAATGGGTAATGGGCTGCAGAATAAGTCAGAAAATTATTCAATGGGAGTGTACATAAACAGGCACAAAAGTACCATACTGAGCCCATCCTCACATCAAAATATAAATAAATAGGATGATCTACAGCGCTAGAGTGCACCTCAGAATTGGCAGTCACAAATAATGTGGGCTTCACTTCATACAGTACATGCTCCGCACTGGGAGGGAATAAGAACTTTCTACACTGATCAGGATGTGAAAACAGTTACTGGCCAGGCATTAGACACATGGAGAAGCAATCACAAACATTGCAGAGGTTGCAATAAATAAAAGTATATTTGCTGATTGCTTCCTGACACCACCATCATTTACAACTGTGCCAGACTTGCTAGACTCCAGACCTAACCACACGTGAAAATGACACCATACACTAGCTCTTTAAGCTGTAGTGGCCAAAGGAACCCTCTAACTTATCGGAATCATCAAAGTACAGTATATGAAAGTAACGCCACCTGCTGGTACACCTGTAAACCTGGAGGAGAAAACAGTTCAGGCTTCAGTACTACTTAGATGACTTGCAGTTGCCACCTGGTAGATTAGGGAGGAAGTGCATTACAAAAATAACTATGCCACACTAAATAACATCAATACTGTGCGAATCAGTGGTACCCGCACCACACTGAGTGGTACAGTGCCGCAGTTGAGCAGTATACGCAGTACCTGGCAACTTTTCAAGAGTGACCACTGTATAATGGACTTCAGTTTTGCAACGAATTTAACAAAATTCAATAACATTCCTAGATTTGGTGTTAATAAGCATCCCCAATGAAACAATCAAAAGTAAAGGATATTAGAAATAAATTGCAGCTAACAGTTTATTACTTGCCCAGACTGCCCATCCAAAAACAGGTTCAATCTTTATCTTATGAAGAGTTAATAAGGTGGAAAAGAAATTGTACAGAAGGCAATGACTTCCAAAAGCAATCAACTGGGCTGAAAAACAGATTATTGGAGAGGAAGTATGCTCAGAAAATTCTGAATTAAGCATTTGAAAAGGTACAGAATAAAATAAGCATGATCTTTTGACCCTAAAATCCAAAAGCATTCAAAAGGAGAAGAAAGAGGAGAAAATTGTAACTTCTGAGACTGAATTTACTCCACTGGCAGGTATACTGGGAAGTCTTGTGCATAGATTCTGGCCCTTACTCCTCTCTGATCCTATCTCAAAAATGAAATTGCTGACAAATGTACAGTAACATTTTCTAAAGACAGAAATATTGGAACAGGGAAACCAAAAGCTGCTTTGTCTCCACTAAAAAGATCAAGGAGGAGTAATTGGCTTAGGGCTTGACCTAAAGCATTCCTCAAACACAAAAGGTGCAGCATTAGACAATATGTAGAGGTTGGTAAAACCTTATAAATAATGGTCTTCATTTATCCCATAGTAAAACTGTGGCATTATTTGCCATGATAAAGGAGTATTTATTATGACAAACACGTGCACGGTTTTCCTGTTTCTGAACATGAGCCCACTGCGACTTTTCCTTCTGAACTGCTGGCTCCTCGCTTCCCTCAGACATGGAACCACCATTCTCACTCAGCGGTAGGTCACCACAGAAGCAACAACTGAAATTTTGACATAAAAAGGAAATAATTCATCTTGGGGCACAAAAAGAGTATGAGCGTTTAAATAAATAAAATTGACCACTGCCCACATACTCAAACCCAAGTGGACCACAGCCACACGAAACATCTTTTTATTTTATATAATTGCTGTGGTGAAAAAGGAAAACCTAGCAATTATATCAAATAAAATATGGATACTGCGTGTTGTAAACTTAAAGTTTACACACACCCTTAGTAGATGCTTGCACAAACCCCTTGAGCTTTCATTCTTGGGGTTTATGTAGCATCTAACCTCTTGTGTGTGTAAACTTCTCATTACACACACCACCTCATACTTTATTCTATTTGTAAAAGATGGAAAGAAGTTTAAAATCAATAATTTCATCATATGCATCACTCCATTTGTGATATATGTTTATTAGTGCACATGCCCACATTTTTACATAGGCAGAACTGCAAGGCCTACCAAACCAAGAATGCAAGAGCTATGCATAATAGTGTCTTTTTATTTTATACTGAGACCAGAGCAACATTTATTTATTTCCCCAAACAGTCTCTATCTTGTCAAGAATGGTCCAGTAATAGAAATGTGTATGATTATACTTAAAACTGTTAGTATAAAGAATTGCAGAAATAATATGATGTACATGCCCTTGTTGTCAATTACTGATATGTATGCTTGTTTTAACTAGACTTTAATTTCACTTGATGTATGTCACTTTTTCAATATATATATAACATTCTCACCATTTGTTCACTTCTTAGACCTACCCTCAGAAAGGCCCAGAGAAGGGTTGAAGAAACTGGGGCTTTAGGTTTACTCTGGCGTTTGCCAATAAAGTTGCAATGGCAGTCACTAAATATTTTTTCCACAAGTGCTGAGTTGTTTGTTTAATTTATGTTTTGCCTACATCACTGTCTTGATGTGGGTCACCCAAGTATCTCTGTTGCCTTGTGTTGCCACCCTTTGCATCCCTGACATGAACATACCTGCTGAACTTATAGCAGGAGCAGGTCAAGTTTGCTGTCACCATCTATGGTGCGGATGCTCAAGTGGGATGCTACACATTCTTCTTAGCTACTTAGAGGTCTGATCTGGCTTGCTTCACCCTCATGGCAGTGGTGCAACATTTTCTCTTTTGATCTCCTTCTGAGGTCATGATACCTTTCTAGAGCTTTCATATGCTACCCCTGCAGAAGGTGATGGTATTCACTTGGTGGCCACCTAATCCCAGGCCTGCTGCCTATATGCACGCAGTTCCTTGTCCCCACCTCTGGACAGTAAAATGTTGACCTGGACCTCAACCTTCTCTATGAGGATGTTTATTTCAGTCTAAGTGAAGTTCTTCTTCTTCCTCTGGTGCCTTCCTTGCCTTACTTGCATCTACCCTTCCTCCACCATATTGGTGTGTTGGGTTCCATTAATGCTTATGGCAGTATCGCTGTTTGTACTGTTTTTATGGCACACTGTGCATCTTGCATCAGTGGGATGGGTTTTAATGCATCTGCTGCAGTACCAGAATTTGTTGTAAGACACATGACAAAAGGGCTTTACTGTAAGGCTGTGTTTCATGTACCTTGTGTCACTCTAGTGCCACTTTGAGATTTGAGCCCTAAGAGTCTATTAGCCCTAAGTCTTGAGTCATTTGTATCAGCTTTTTCATTTCTAGTATAGGGTTCAGATTTTTCTTGTCAAAGACTGGATCTATGACTTCATTTAAATGTCTCCCAAGGTAAGTTGTTATTCTTTAGAGACACTTAATGGCATCAACAGAGTATAAAAAGTATTCTTGGCCAAAGTTAGGGGCATAAATGTTGCAAATATATACCTCATCCTCATCTAAGGTACTCATTATAATCTGTGTTCTGCCTTCAGAGGCAAGTCAAGTGTTTTGTGTTTTACTTTTATATAAAATAAATAAATAAATAAATAAACTCTCTTCTTTTAAACAGAATTATGGTTCTCTTTTTAGATAAGTAACAGTTATGTTCCACTTGGCCCACCTATTTTCTACAGAATGTTTCTAGCTTTTGGTCCAGCAAGTGTGTTTCTTGCAAAAAGGCAATCTCAGTGTTCATGTAAACCTTTTTCTCTTTATGGGAGCCAAGGTCATTTACATTCCAGCTAGCAATTTTGTTGCACCTTCCTCTGCACCCCTGACCCTCTGCTCCTTCAGGTTGCTCAATGTCCTTGTCTGATCACCAGTCTCATGCTTCACTGCTGTTTCCTGCCTCATGGCTCCCCAGGCTGTTCCTGCATCCTTGGAGGGTCCAGATTATCCCTGTTGTTGGCCTCTCTCCCAGGGAGAGGAGGACAGTAACATTCCTGGGGATCTTCCAAGGTACACAGGGCTGAGGGGCAGAGCACTAGGAAGGCTATGTGTGGGGACAAAGCAGCCATCATCTGGCAGGCTGGGATGGGTGCCTTTTCTGTTTTCTGGGCCTCCCCACACCGTACCAGAAACATAAACTTTGATGGCAGATGAGGACCACTTGGCCCACCTAGTCTTCCCATAAAATGAATTCACTGTGGCAATGCTCTGGAGTTGGAGCAAGCCAATGCATGCTCACCCACAACAACGAGGCTCCACACACCACCAGATGTCATTCTATGAGAGGTGGTCTGCAGCATTATCTCCCCAGGGAGATCATCTGCATGGCTGCTCTATCACCCTCTCTGCCAGCCTCCTGTCCTGCCATCCCAGGCTTGAAACTAGAACCTGGTTTGCCAGTGTGCCAGGTGGATGCCCACTGCTTATCACCATGGAACAGGCATAGCAATTTTAAAGCATTAATTTTTCTTTACAATCCAAAAATTGTGGGTCCAAAGTTAAATACTGTCCTAAGTTTCAACACATGGACTAATACTGGGTAATAATATAAAGAATGGAATAATTTGTTACACAACTAATAGGAATGTAGGTAAGGTAAATGATCAAATAAGAGGTATCACAGTTGCAAACTATTTTGGTACTATAAGTAACAAATCTAAGTGTAAATAATATTACTCTAATTTTTTTCAAACTTGAAAACTTCAAATAACCCAATGAATAATATAGAACACTGTTATTGAAAAGTTAGGCAGGACACAATATATTTGTAACAAACAAACTACTGCTTATTACATTTCCTTGGGGGAAAAGGAAAATTCAAGCAAAATCACTGGTAAATGGAAAGAATGACAAGATAAAGGCAGTACAGACAAAACAAAATCTGGCCAGAGCCAACACGGCTGCTATATTCTTTAAGAGTGCTGAAGGGAGCATTACGGCATTCAGAAACAAATAGAGCCTGACTAATTTCACAGCTTGTTCAGGTCCTGAACAATGGGATTACAAAGGAATCACAAATTACTCTGGGCAATAGCATGACTAAGGAATCACTGTTAAAAGGCATGTTTAAACAGCATAAGTTAGTCATCCTTGTGTATGAAGCAGGGTGGGCATGTTCATTAGAATCAGAGAAACTTAAACATTATCGGCAGATAATTACCCTTTGGCCCACCTAGTCTGCCCTATTTTCCCTGCCTACAGTGCCACTGTGGACCCTAATCCTGGACCCCTTCTTGTCATATTTCTAATGTC
Organism: Neoceratodus forsteri; assembly: GCA_016271365.2. NCBI lineage: Eukaryota > Metazoa > Chordata > Ceratodontiformes > Ceratodontidae > Neoceratodus > Neoceratodus forsteri. The sequence goes on along the minus strand of JADMNL010000030.1, from coordinate 218,020,685 downwards.
CCCATGTTTCTATCCCATGCCCGCTTCGATACAGTTACCATTTTAGCACTCATCACCTCTACTGGGAGACCATTGGGTGTCCACCATCCTTTCTGTGAAGAAGCATTTCTCTCACATCTCTTCTGAGTGTCCTCCCCCTTTGGCTTCATAGCATGACTCCTTGTCCTCAAGCATAATTTTTTATGAATTGTTACCTCACATACCTTGTTAATACCTGTGATGTATTTGAACATTTCTATAATGCCCCCTTTTCCTTCTTTCCTCTAGCAAGTACATATTTAATGCTAACAATCCCTTGAGTCTTTTCTCATTGGGCTTTTGATGTAGGCCCTGCACTATTTTGATTGCCTCTTCTGCACTGCCTCCACCATATCTATGTCCTCTGTAGTTGAGGACTCAGAACTGGACACAGTACTCAATGTGAGGCCTCACCATCAATCTATATAGAGGTAACACTACCTCCATTTTTCTTCTGGTAATAACCTACCCTAAGCAGCTGAGCATCCTGATAGTGTTCCCCACTGTTTTATCATACTACGTTGTACCTTTGGATCATTAGAAATTATCACCCCAAGTTCCTTTCCTGTTTTGTGGTTTCCGATATCTCCCCACACAATGGGTATATTGCCTCTGGATTTTGTGCCCCAATTATGTGATTTTGTCTTTTGCATTGAAACCCAGTTGCTAAACCTTTGACCAGTCTTCCAGCTTTTTCAGATCGTCCCTCATCCCCCCACTGTGTGTTCACCCTGTTGCAGATTTTATGTCATCTGCTAGTAGGCATATTTTCTCATCCAGTCTTCCTGCAGTGTCGCTAATAAAGACATTGAAAATGACTGAGCCTAGTACTGATTCCTCTGGTACCCAATTGGTCATCTTGCTTTCTTCAGAATGAGCACCATTTACCACCAACCTCTGGGTCCTGTTGCTTAGACAGTTTGTTACCCATTTTACTACTTTTGGACCCACTCTTAGGCTGACTAGCTTGCTCACCAGTCTTCTGTGTGGAATGGTATCAAAGGCCTTACTGAAATCAAGGTAGGCCACATTCACCACTCTTCCTGATCCACTTCCTGATCACCCAGGGAAAGAAATCAATCAAGTTTGTCTGGAAAATCTCTCCCAGGTAAACCATGCTGCCTGGGATCCTGCAATCTGCTGGCCATGAGGTATTCCACAACCATTTCCTTCAGTAGTGATTCCATTACTTTACCCACCATTGAAGTCAGTCTGACAGAGCTGTAATTTCCTGCATCCTCCTGTTACCACTTTTTGTGAAGTGGGACCACATCTGTCCTCCTGCAGTCCCGGAATTTCTCCCATGTTTGGTGATACATTGAAAAGAGCTGTCAGAGGTACAGCCAGCACCTTCTTAAGCTCCTTCAGGATCCTAGGGTGTACCTCATCAGACCCCTTGCCTAATTTTTATTACTGTGTTGATTTTTTCCTTTATTCTTGCATGACTAGACCTTATTTGCTTATTACAAAATTACTCAAAACATTACAGATTGGGATTGAAACTGCTGTCTTCAGTGCTGCTAATTATACATTTGGTTTTATCAAACATGCTGCATCATAGCAACTAAATATGTACAGGATAGTGACCATGACTGTTGTGATGCAGTGATGCATCAATTGTTGCTGTAAAAGGAGAAAGAAAAAACTTTCATAAAGCATCATTACTTGGAACTTGGTCACTTTAAAAGTCTACACTCATTCCCCACAAATAAAGACACAAGGTAACAATATATTAACAATAGTATACATAGTAACAATTGCAGGCCAGAAAGAACAGATACACTCATAGTGCACATTGTAGAACATCTCAAATGGCAGAGGACACCCTGAAAAGTTCCACAGTTGCCAACTTCAGACCTCGGTGATCAGTAACCCTTTGGAGTAAACACCATAATGATAAAAGTATCACTGCATAGTTCAGAAAAAACCTTCTATGATGCCATAAGATTACATTGCAAAAATAAATAAATAAATAAATAAACAGGGCAACATCTCAATTTATGAAACCTATCCAGATACACAAGTCACATTAATTATTCACAGCACATACTCTGACTGTGTGAAATATCAGTCTTTCACATTCATAATGTGTATACTGTGCTTTGTTAGACAACCACATCTGCCAATGATGATGCAGCTTTGTTTTTGAAATTGCACCTCCAAATGAATAATACTTTCAAAGACTGCAAAAGCAAGATCTGTCTGGAGCATGGAAATGGTGCTGCATTATCCAAAGATAAAGATCAAGAAAGTAACACAGACTGCACAAAATGAAGAACAAATGCATATTATAAAATGCAAAAAGAGGAATTATTGTTGAAGTTATTCTTAGCTGATTAAAAACATGCAGTACATTTAAATTGCTGGGGCTGTTAGTGTTCTGCTAACTTTTACAAAAATCCTCTTTGCATCTTATACTTAGCATTATCATCATTTTGTGTACTTTATATCAATATATGTATATGAATATGTACTCACCAATAGGGACAGAGTAACTGATATAATGGTGGGTAACTACCTTGGGGTCCAATGATCATCATACAGTGTGCTTCAATGTGAGAACACCTGAGGAGTCAAACCACATGAAAGTAAGGGTACTGGATTTCAGATTTGTTGACTTTGGAAAAATGGGGAATGTCTCAAAGAAGCTCTGACAGGAAAGAAGAACGGGGATGTAGAGAAAGAATGGGCTAACCTTAAAGGAGCTATAGCAGAGGAAACAGGCCTTTGTGTTAGGCAAGTAAGCAAAACAAAGAGAAAGAAAAACACTATGGTTCTCAAAGGATGTAGCAGGGCAGGCAAGAGAGAAAAGGCTAGCTTTCAGGAGGTACAAGGAAACACAGAAGGGGAAGACTGGAAGCTGTATCTGGGAAAGCAGAGGGAGGCGGGAAAGCAGTCAGGAGTGCAAAGACAGAAACAGAGGAAAAATAGCCAGGCAATTAAGAAAGAGACAAGACCTTTTCAGGTGCAGTAGTGATAGAAAGAAGACCAGGGGTGGGATTGTGAGGTTAAAAAGGAGGAGGGGTGCAAAGGGGGCCTAGAAAAGAAACAATACTGAACAAATATTTTGTTTAGTATTCACAGAAGAAGGGAAGGAGAAGAACCACTATTGAGGGATAGGAGGTAACCCCATCAACCCCCTTGTTTAACTAGAAGGGCTGCTTCTCTCACCACATGGCTCCAACGAGGGATGGGGGTTGTCACTATGAACAATTCTACTTACCAATACTTCTGCTTCATAGCCTGCCATCACAGACAGCTAAACTAAATGTGACCAGTACCTGGCTCACACCTGGGGAACCATTTGTCATGGCCATCAACCTGGATCCCTGGGAGAAAACGTTTGCTCAGAATCATGCTAGGTTTGTACTTGAACAGGGTCACCCAAGTAAATCCAGACAGAGTGGAAGCAATAACAGTACTGTCTAAACCATTTTGGGATTCTAGAGTGTGGCTTTTATTCACATGCACAGAGAATAATACAAAGTGAAGATGGACCCCACAAGGCTACTCCCACTGGTAATGCAGATTAGTGAGGTATAGAGATACACACAGTGAACCCACAGGTTCAGAATGGAAATTGGCACACACGCCAGAACTTGTACACTTCCCTTGACTTGGCACCCTCGGCCAGTACTAGAAGACTTTCCCATATGTCATGAGGAATTACTGGTGGCACCTCAACCACCACAATGAGCACAATCAGCCTCACAGAAAATCCAAAATCCCATGTCTAGGTATTTTCTTCAGGCACTGGCCAAATGCACTGAGAGAAAACAAAGGTGCCCAAGCTGAACCCGGAGAGGTAAACATGATTACTCCAGATGGAGGAGGTCCCAACCTTTTGCTTCCAAATTTATTCTCGCCATTCATCTGGTTAATAACACCTTTCTCAGAAAACATGTAGATGCTATCTTGAAATGTCTTTCACATTTAACATACTACTTTACACACCTCTGACGTGTCCTGAAGTTAAAAGTTCTGTAATTGGCAATGTCTCTTCACTAGACCCCCACTTTAGCAGACACTTTTAAATCAGACATGAACTAAAAGTTCTGTACTTGGCAAGTCTCTCTCTCTCTCTCTGGACCCCATAGTAGGCAGATACTTTTAAACAGAAACAGACTAAAAGTTCTGCACTTGGCAAGTCTCTTTCTGGACCCCATAGTAGGCAGACACTTTAAACAGAACACACAGTCTTGGTGACAGTGTCCCTTTGCCAGAGAAAACTCACCACAGGAATTCAGGAGCCCCAGGGCTTTTTCACACAAATTTCTCAGGTACTCACAGAACAGAAGAATCTCAGGCAGCTTCAACACAGTCCAGGCTGGACCAGGGCATTGACCCTGAATCCTGAATTCCCCATCCCTCTGGGGATGGGGCACTGAAAACCCTCTAGGAATAGTCTCTACCACTTCACTTCTGGTCTTCCATGTTCTTCTTCTAGGGTGAGAACAAATGACCCAAACTACAGAGGTAGCTCTCTGTCACAGCTAAAACAGAGGAACTGCCTATTGCAGCACTCCTCACTCTACAGACTCTCTCTGACTACTACTGAACTCTAACTCAACATTCCACCCAACTCTCTGTAGCTAGCATTCCATTGTGGCTTATGCTGCTGTGACAGTTCTATGATTACATCATCCTCCAGCTCAGTTGAGACTGAAACCAGAGAATGACAGTGTGAAATCCATTTAACTGGCATTTCACAAGCTGCCTCTCCCTGCCTGCCACTGATTCTAGTGGATTCTAGTAATCCCTGGGAACATGGGGATTACAGGAGCACCAGTGGTAAGTAGGTGAACAACAGCCCATTTATGGAAGAAAGAGTCCTAAAGAAACTCGAGAATCTTAAAGGGGACAAGGCTATGGGCCAGATGGAATATATATCAGAGTATTAAAAGTTGCTGTTAGCACCGCTTAATAGCCCTATTTAACAAATTGATAGAGATGGGTGGTTCCAGGGGACTGGAGGAGGCAAATGTAGTCCCTATGTACAAAAGTGGGAGCATGAAGGAGGCTGGCAAATACAGGCCTGTCAGCCTGACCTCAGTGGTGGAGAAATTAGTGAGTCACTGCTAAAAAACAAATTGTGATATTTCTTGAATCCAGTGATGCACAGAATGCAGGGCAGTATGGATTTACAAATGGATGCACAAATAGAAAGTCTTGTCAAACAAAATCTGACAGATTTCTTTGATTGGGTGACCAGGGAGGTAGATAGGAGGGATGGTGAAGTCCAGCAAGGCCTTTGACCCCATCCCACATAAGAGGTTGATAAATATGTTGGGCAGCCTGGGAGTGCCCTAAGGTGGTAAACTGGGTCAGAAACTGGTTGAGTGACAAGACACAGAGGTGGTGGTAAATGGCATTCAACTTGAGGAGCGGGAAAACCAGCAAAGTTCCACAGGGATCCATGCTGGGCCAGTCCTCCTTAATGTCTTATTCAGTGACATTGCAGAGAGGCTTGAGGAAGGTATGCCTCTTTGTAGATGACATTAAGATCTGCAACAGGGTTGACACTACCGGGGTGGGGATTGAAACAATGAGAAAGGGCCTAAACATGTTTGAGGAGTGGTTGACAATGTGGCAACTAAGATTCAGTGCAAAGAAGTGTAAAATCATGCACTTGGGAGAAGAACTCCAAATGAGGAGTACAAGATTGGGAGAGGTACTGACGGTCACCAGTCAAGAAAGATACATGGGAATAATCATATCTGATGACCTAAAGGTAACCAAACAATGTGAGAAGGTTGTGGGGAGAGCCAGTGGAATGTTAGGGTGCATATGGACAGGTATCACCATCAGAAAAAGGAGGTGATTATGCCACTGTACAGATCCCTAGTGGGACCTCATCTGAGTACTGTGTCCAGTTCTTGGGCTGCATCTTTGGAAGGACATATACAAAATGCAGACAGTCCTGAGAAGGGCAACAAAATCGTGCAAAGACTGCACCAACGCCATATGAGGAAAGACCAGAGGACCACAATATGTATTCCCAGGAGGAGAGGAGAGAGAGGGTACACGATAGAGACATTCAGTTACATCAGAAGTATAAACAGGGTACAGGAAGGTAGAATCTTTCAGAAAGAAGGTGTACATGAACTAGTGGGCATGGCATGATGCTAGAGGGTAGGCTCAGGGTCAACGTGAGGAAGTCTTTCACAGAAAGAGTAGTGGATGCATAGAACAGCCTTCCTGCAGAGGTTGTGGGGGCAAAACAGTAGGGGAATTCAAGAATACATGGGATAGGCATAAGAATTATCTAGCAATAGGGAAGAGAGGGGCAAGCCACAGACCAACTAGGATCTGTGGTAATGCATTAGGTAGGGTGAAGGGCAGAATAGGTGGGCCATATGGTTCTCATCTGCTGTCATCTTCTGTGTATCTGTGTACTCTGTAGTCTATGTTTCTTTGTGAGTGATATTAGCACACAGGGTACAGTATGAATGAATAAAATGGCAAAAGATATGAGTTCATATGTGGATTTGAATGGGAGTGTCTACATACACTTTATCAACTAACACTTGTAAAAAACTAACACTTGTAAAATAATTATGGAGAATTCGTGGATCTACATTATTCTAACATTTATACTTTCTGATATCATCAGATGCTGTGTATTCCTATTGGTACTTCATGTTGCAATATTCTCCTCACCAAATTAAGTCAGGTCATTCGTCATTCTGTTCATTTCATTCAATTCATTTTTGAAGTAAGGTATGACTGATGAACACAGGATTGGTTATGGTTGACTTTACTTACACACACACACACACACACACTGCACACACACGCACACAGCACGCGTGAGGCTGCCAAGCACACACACACACATATTCTCACTGTCTCTGTCTGTCTCTCACTCTTTATCTTTCTGTCTCTCTTAGTCTACCAAATCAGCCATGGCAGGATTTTTCCCAGGTGTCTAAAATAGATTTAATATAATGAGCTCATATAGAATATACCATTTACAAAGCTATACATTGTAAAACTTTGCATGCTTGAGGATCTGTGCCTTACTCCTAACTCAGTCTACAGTTGATGCATCTTCTGATGTGCTACTATTTACACACTGAAATAAGTAATACAACAGACAACCCAGAGTGTCTCCAGCATTAATTACTCACTTAAGTGAATTGATTTGTAGCATTCTGGGATGGTACCAGGAGAAACATTTACACACACTTACTTCTCTCTCTCTGTCTCTCTCGCTTTCTATCTCTGTGTTTCTCAGTGCACCAAATTAGCTGTGGCATGATTTTTTTGATTTCTAAAATAGATTTAAAATAATGAGCTCATTTAGAATATACTATTTACAGAACTGCATTGTAAAACTGTGTGTGCCTCAGGGTCTCTGTCATATACCATAGCTAAGTATACAGCTGATGAACTGTTTCTTAAAACAAAGAGAAAGTCCAGCAGCTACACTCAAACAGAATGTAGGAAAACACACAGCAGTTAGGACAGGCATCAAAACAGCATTACTAATCTGTTTCCTTTACAGACTCCTGCTGGCAGTTTCCTAAATCCAACTATAGTTCAGGAGTACTGCCCTGATGGCTGAGTCTGTATCCTGCCAGCACCCAGCTGTGTAATTTCATGTCAGAAGAAAAGAGATAATGTGATGTAGACTGGGCATGGTTGGTGGTGGAGGGAGCAGACAAATAAACACCAGTATGATATATGGACATGAGGTAGAGGGATGTGATTAAAGTCAACTCAAGCACTTAGTGGATGAAGACTATCTAAGTATCCAGTTACATAGTTCCACAGTCCCTCTCCCTCCTACCCCATAGTAATATGTCAGCATGGCTTCACCCATGCAGCTGTAAAAAGTGGTGTGATTATAATAGAAGGGATAAGGTATACAGGTTAGGAACCAGCCAAAATATTGTAGTCCTGACAGTACCAGAACCAAAGTTCCAACAGTCTTCAAGCTGTCAGTGATTAACCTTGCAACAGAGTCATTAGCTATTGTTGCCAATGCCTGTATATTTAGAAGCTTATATCTGGCCTGAAATTATGCATTAGCTTTTTCCTTCTGACTGCAACCACAGGGCAAGCTAGGAGAGGTCTCATGTCATATGATGCTGGGTGGGGCCACCTTAAAACAATTCTCATGAGACAGACTAATGTCATGAGATGTTCTCTGTCCCCTAGTATAACTATTATTTGTAATCTACTAGCCTTCTGAGTCTTGTACAGCATCAAATGCACACGTTCTCTGTCCTCTCAGTGCATTAGTTCATGACCCAATGTCTGTACCATTGACTCTGCAGAGAGTTCATACAGATTTTTTTTCCTTTCAATATTTATAAATACTTTCTTATTAAAAAGCATTGACTATATCCAGCCAGCTCAGAGGTTCTAAAGAAAGTTAAGAATTATAGTTTATTTTGCTAGAAAAGCATCCAATTAAGCCAAAGTCATGTTCAAAGTCACCAGTTCTATAGGCATGCCTGCTGTAATTCCTTTATATTCTGATGAACTCTTACAGCAGCTAGTATGCATGTAGTTTTTAATGACAAAGAACCTCTGGCGCAAGCACTGAGGTGATGGTTACCCCAAAGGGCATTGGCCGGAAGCCAAGTTTCAAAGAAATACAAAATCACACATGCCCTCATAATGCAAAGCATCATTGGCTGCATATGCAAATCACCACAGAATATTATGCTGGTTCAACTTTAAGCAGAAATGCATGGTGCTAAAAGGCCTCTCACACAGTTTGCAAAGGTGCCAACAGAAGATACAGACATGTGTTTCATCCTACCAGGACTCATCAGTGTGCCTAGTCTGTTTGACACCCCAGTGGAATGAACCAGTGACCCTAAGATGGTCTATCTGGGTTATGTTGTGGTGAACCCAATTAAAACAAAAACAAGTTAAAAGACAAAGAACCTCTGTAAGCAGCACTGAGATAATGGTTACCCAAGGGCATTGGCTGGGAAGCCAAGTTTCAAAAGAAATACAAACTCACACATGCCCTCATAATTTAAAGCATCATGGGCTGCATATGCAAATCACCACATAATATAATGCTGGTTCAACTTTAAGTAGAAATGCATGGTGCCAAAAGGCCTCTCACACAGTTTGCAATGGATACCAACAGAAGACTATTTTAAAAGTTTTCCCATTTTCACCCACCCTTGCCTCAGGCATGTGCACAATTGTGGAGGCATATGCATGCCATGCACTGTGGTGCCCTCCCATAACTTGTCACCCTCCCATCTATGCTAGCCACCAGACCTCCACCTGTTGGCAGCAGAACTACATGGGGATGACAGCCACCCTAAGAGAGGAGCACTGCCTTTCCAGCTGCTCAGTCCTGCTCATCCTCACCCCATGCTGGGTCCCTGATGACCCAAGTCCATTCCTGAACCCAGTCCCAAGTATGACATAGGTAAGGTGTCCAGTGCTTCAGCCCTCTGCACCACTGGGCCAGCTGTATGCATGTAGTTTTTCCTGGGGTCAAATGTTACTTATTATCTTACCATGACAGCTACTTAGAAATACATAGTATGGCAGCGGATCTTAAAGAAACATTTAAGCACCATGTATTGGGACTCCTGTGAAATTAAGATGCATCAGTTTAGATGAAGATTCTTCTTACCAGTTTTATGATATAAATGCATAGGTCCTCCCTAATGCTGAGGTTCAAATTGAGAATATATTTATTTTCTGAGACACAGTTCTATTTTAGTCTACTATCAAGTGATGCACTGTAGAACAAATGGACCTGGGATCCCTCATCTGTCTCTGATTCCACCTATTTTTATTCTTTTGGATTTCTTTGGGTTTATGCTTTGGAGTGAATAGAGAGCACATGCATGTGGAGTTTACTTTTTCTATTAATCTCTGGTCCAGATGGCAAGGAGATTTGGAAGCAACTGCAGCATAGGAGGTGCGGGGAGGTCATTGCTTTGACAGGATTTGCATCTTCCCTCCCACTGCCTCCTTCTAATTTATCTGTAACTTGTCCATCATGTTCTTGGGATCCCCAGTAACAAGTTTTGTTCTGGACAGACTCTCCTTCATATGAGAGACTGGAGGTACTATGTCCACCACTGCTGTGTTATTGCTGGAGCTCTTCCCATTCTTAGAGTGCATCACCACCAGTCAAGACATGATGCAGCACTGTGGGTATACTTTTGTAGATAGAATAAAAATAAAATACTGCTCAAAGTGTGTTCTTATTTAAATATTTAATTTTCAGATATTTTAGCCAATGAAATATGTAGATTTTCAGCCCCAGATCATATTTTTTTCCAATTTTAAGTAATTTAAAGACAGACTTGATGGCAGCAGTGAGGTTAGGCATCCATATCTGAAAGCACTGGGCACATACCCGATGAATGATTTTGACCTTTGCAGGAGCTAATAGTTGAAATGCTGCTCCAAATTCAAGTCTTTCTTGGCAGAAAACCATGAAGGATCTCCTTCTGTTGGGCCTGATAAAACAAACTCCAGTCATAATCAGCATGGCTGCTATATGTTAACCTAATGCAAAATAAGCTTTCATGCAAATGTGCCTGAGGGAGTAGGTCATTAGGAGTGGATTTTATCATCTTAGGAACATTGCTCAGATCCGAACCTTACTCCTGCTGGAGGATCTGACCACACTGGTATATACCTTTGTCACTTCCAGGTTGGACTATTGCAATGCCCTGTACCTAGGGTTATCCAGATGCACTTTCCACAGGGTGCAGCTGGTGCAGAATGCAGCAGCAAGATTACTGACTGAGGCAAGACACAGTGATCATATAACCCTGGTCCTCCATGGTCTGCACTGGCTGTCAGTCAGGGGAGGATTGTCTTCAAGGTAGGGCTCTGACTTACAAGACCCTACATGAAGGGGGACCTGTCTATCTGCAAGATCTCCTTGCCCCTGTTGTCTGCCCTGGGCACTCCATTCTGCAGAGGGGGCTCCTTGAGTTCCCAGAGTGAGGCTGCAGCATTCTGGAGATAGGGCTTTTTCAGTTGCTGTGCCCACTCTGTGGAACTCCTTCCTGGTTATCTTATGGAAGCCCCCAGTAGAAGCTCATTAAGAAACAATTGAAAAATTGTTGTTCCATAGGTTTTAATGTTTGATTAATTTTAAATAGGATAGATAGAATTTTAATGTCTATGTTGAATTGCTGCTATGTGTATGTTGCTTTCTTGAATTGTATTGTACAGCACCCAGAGTCCCTGGAATTGGTGCTCAATAAATAAAATATCCATCTATCTATCTATCTATCTATCTATCTATCTATCTATCTATTCATTATCTATCTATCTATCTTCATTGTTGCTTCTGTAAGATTGTGGATTTCCATACCCTGCTTGATATTCTTCAGTGCCCATTGCACTGAAATGAATGGATGGAATCTGCTCAATATGAGATATCAATGGAGTAAGAGTAGCTGGGCCATGAACTCATAGTCTCACCACAGAATTTTTTCAGCTACAAGCTGCATGGAGGGGTGAGAAGTGAAAGCCACACCACAGCTTCAGATGTAGATTGGTGATGCCAGTGTGAGAGCGAGCGGGTAGGAAGTTGCTAGAGTGGAGTGATGGATGATGGAAAGACTCAGCAGAAGGCATGGGAAAGAAAGAAAGAAAGAAAGAAAGAAAGAAAGAAAGAAAGACAAAGAGAGGAAGTGCATGAATCAGCTCATGGTCTTATCTCAGCATTTCAGTGGCTTCAAGCTGCATAGGGAGATGGAAAGTGAAAGCTGCATTGCAGCTTTAGATGTACACCAGCAATACCAGTGTGAGAGCTGGGGGTAGGACAGAAGGATGGAGAATGGAAAGACTTCAGGAGTCTGTGGGTAGGGAGAACAGAGAGGGAAGCGTACAGATTTTACGAGTACTATATTGATTGATTAGTCTTTTGGTTGATCTTAAAAAGATGATTATTACAATACACAAGAAAGAGACATTATGGGATACATATATATACCATAAATATATATAAGCAATACAGGTTAAAAGAGTTACTATTGTAAAATTAAATTCATATAAAATATATAAATAAGTGCAATACAAACCGTTATTGAATATAAGTAGATCCACTACTAAATATCATCCAGCTTGCTACGTGAAGGCTTCACTAGGACCTTTTTCTTATTATCTGAGATCTTATGAGAAATTTAGATACTCTAGAGATTGTGTAGTCCTCCTCTGTAATAAATAGTGTAGTAAGAATTTCATTGTTATCCCACAGAAAACAAAGAATCCAGTATTGGCTTAATCCAAAACCTTCTGGCCTTATCAAACCAGTGACACTGTAAAATAACATGCACCAGGTCTTCAGTTTCAGATTTATTGTAATTGCAGTATCTGCCTTACTTATTTGAGGACTTGGAGAATCTGGCTAAGAGTAGATTGGATATAAATTGTTCCAGTTTGTGTTTCATGAATATTTTTCTAGTGGCATGATCCATCAGAAAATTCAAGTAGAATCAAAGATAATGGTTACAGTCAAACTTACTATACCATTTAGAAATTGTTGAGTTTGTAGTGTGTGATAAATTCAACTGGTTATAATATTTTGTGATTTTTTGAGAATGTATGTTTTATATTTATCGTTATCAGAATATTGTTTTTACATAGTATGTCAGATATTCCAAGTGATGTAAGGAGAGAATCTTGTATATGTGGGAAAGCTATTGTGAGGGTTTACGGCCAAGATCAATCCATTTTTTTCCAGTAGACATTTTTGACAGTCTGGAGTCTGATAATCTGTTAAACCTAATCCAAAAATTAAGAAGTCTGCTATCTGTATGGCTTGTAGGTGAGGTATCACCAGATCCACCCTAACAAAACATGTCAGAGTTAGCACGCAGTCCAAGTGTGGACTGCATTACTTGAAGTAATGGTTTTTCTAGTGCTTCAGTGCTTGAAGGGTCCCAGATTTCTGCAGCTTAGAGTATCTGTGAATCGTATTTAGCCTGGAAGCAATTAATAGGGAATGAAGAGAATGTCTGCCTAATGAATAACACATTTCTTAATGCCATACACTGCTGCTTTTGCCTTTGTCAACACATTTTGAAATGCCTTTTCCAACTTAAGTTCCAGGTAAATTCTACCCTAGGTAACAATAAGAATTAATTATTTTTAGAGTTGAATGGTTTAAAACCCCAGAATATTTTATTTTATTTGTGCCAAAGTAACAGTCTTCAATTTTGCAATGTTGCTTTTTAAATCTAGGGAACAGGAGCATTCGTCTCAATACGCCTAGCTTCTTCTGACATCCAACGATAATTAAGAAATTAATATTAGATCATCTTCATAGGCAGGTGTTGGACAACTCATAGCACCAATTTTGGGAGAGTCACTATTGGATATTTCTAGTGCCTGTAACAACTTATTTATGTAAATTGAAAAAAGGGTTAGGGCCAGAACACATCCTTGCTGACTCATTTGTTTGTCGAGAAAGGATCTGATAGTTGTCCATCAAGGCCAACTCATACAGAGGCCCAAGTATCTGTGTACTATGACTGAATAATGTTTGTCAAATCAGCAGATACACTGACACTTTCCATAAGACTCCATAGTGTATTCCTATTAATTGAGTGAAAAGCAATGCTAAAATCTGTGAGATGCAACATAGACATTTTGGCCCAGATATTCAAAAGGGTTGCGCATGGCACAACAGTGTTGCACTGCATGCACAACCCACTGATGCACCCCGTGATATTCAAAGGGAAAAGTGCATGGCACAAACCCGCGCCCATAGTGCCTCAGTAATGTATGCAGGCGAGGTGGGGCATGCCCATGCATACCCTGCACAGCCCGATATTCAGCCCAGGATGTCAGATCCATGCAGCGCAACCCCTACCTGTGCCACCACAAAGTTTGATCCAAAAAAATGAACAACTGATGGCCACTCACAGGTGAGCTGCCACTTTGCTGGGCGCAACACGGCAGCTGCCACCTGTGGGTGGCCACCGATTTGGCTGCACCTGGCGGTGCCCTCCCATGCCCAATCATGGGCATTTGTAAAAAAATCTGTCTAATATCCCTGGTGGTCCAGTGGACCACTGCCCGCCTCGATCGCGGGCTAAGTAAAATAATTAGATCCTAAAATTCTGGTGGTCCAGTGAACCTGCCCACCCGATCGCAGACTAAGTAATAAAATCAGATCCCGAAATCCCTGGTGGTCCAGTGGACCTGCCCACCCAATCGCGGGCTAAGTAATAAAATCAGATCCCATATCCCAGGTGGTCCAGTGGACCTCTGACTGCCCAATCATGGGCATTGTTTAAAAAAAGTAACATTGCAATCTCCCTAGTGGTCTAGGTACCCCCCTGCCCACCCGCCCACTGGAGTCCCACCTTCCCTCTCCCCAGTCAGCTGGCTGGCGGCAGCACCCACCCACCTGCTGCCCAACCACCCACCACGACACCGTCGGTGGGGTTGTACGTCCATTGGTCCATGAGCGTGAGCCAATGGGCGGAGTCTTATTTATAGCTGATGATTCCAGATATGTGAATGAACATTCACATATCTGGAATGTGTAGATGAGTACTGGGCGCACACCATTGGCTCTGCCACTGTGGACTAATGGGCGTAGCCCTATCGACGGTGTCAGTTGGCGGGCGAGGGTGGCAGGTGGTGGGCTCGCCCAACCGGCTGACCGGGGGGAGAAGGGCGGGGGCCTAGTGTGTGGGTGGGGGGGTACCAGACCACCAGGGAGATTGGTAGTATTACTTTTTTTAATACAAATGCCCACAATAAAGGCAGTCAGTGGTCCACTGGACCACCAGGGATATTGGAAGTATTTATTTATTTATAAATGCCCGCGATCAGGCAGACAGCGTCCACTGACCACCAGGATATTGGACATAGTTTCTATTTTTAATACAACTGCCCACGATCGGGTTGTTGAGCACATTGCTGGCTGCAGGGGGCATCGGTCCCTGATGGCTGCTGCCTGGCAGGGCTCCAGGTGCAAGTCGTCGAGGATTGTCACACCTGCATGCAATGAAGAGATGACATGCAAATGGACCCATTTGTGCCTTGCATATTATGGCCCTATTTGCATGTCAAGTTTTAAATATCGTCGTTGTTGCACCTAGCGCAATGTAACTTGTGCTAGTGCACCCCATGCCCCACTCTGGCCACTTGCACTGGCACAGTACCACTGCCACATGCACACTGCGTGGTAGCCAGGTGTGATATTCAATGCTGCTGAGCCATGGCACAGCTCCGCTGCATATCACCCAGTCCACACCCCTGTGCAGCCAAGTTGAGCTGCGCTAAGCTTGGCGCCACAGCTCTGGCAGTTTGAATATCTGGGCCTCAGTTTTTGAGTGTAATATATTTTTCTAATAAATGGTAGGAATAAAACAATTATCTAAAGTAGAATGCTATTGCACGAAGCCCATTTGATATGGGGAAATGTCACCTAATTTTAGGAGTTCTTTCTTCTTTAGCAGCTAAGTCAATCATACTGATTGGTCTATACATGAATACTATATGTGCTTGAACTCCACAACACAGCAGAGCAACATTATGTGATATATGTGACTGTTCAGTATCCAGTCATGCCCATTTCAGACCCCTTCTCCTCCTCCTTTGTTAGCAAGATGTCAGCATAGCTATCATTCTGCAGGCATAAAAATTAGAATTTATGAAGGACTTGAGCTTTTATATGTAGTGTGCTTTGATTTGGCAAGCTAAACCACTAAGTCCCTATCAAACTCAAAGGCAAAGGAAAGGAGAATTGTGTATTTTGGTCTATCTCAGACAGGGTGTCAACAGGTGATTCTTTTTAAGTACACAGAAGGCACTGGTGAAAAAGAAGATTTTCTGGGTGGAGATCAAAAGCGGTGATCAAAATATTTTGCCAAGTCCCAGACTAAATCAAAATGTGAGTCCAATGAAGTCAGAAACTCCATCATCCATAAAGCGATGATGCAAGTTTGCCAGGTTTACATATAGTGGTGCGACATCCGCTTACCGACATCCTCGACAGTGACAGCTGCAATGCAGTGTTGGCATTACACTGTTGGGGATGTCTCAGTGTTTTTATCTGAGTCGGAGTTGTATCAAGGAGGTGGCACAACACCAGGAGATGCACCGCCGGTGTTCAGGGACCAGCACAGTGACCTGAAGATTTCAGTGAAATACGTCACTGTACTGGGCTTTGAGGTGGCAGTGTCGCTCTCTGCTTGGTACACTGTTTGCCATAGCAAATGGGAGAACTAACCTGTAGGAGGGTTCTACAACATTGGTTCAACTACATCGCTGTTCACTGACGTTAGAGATGTATTGATGTAGGCTGCAATTGTGTAGCTTTCTCCACCAGAAAACATTTTGATTTCTTTAGGAAGCTTTGCCTCCAAACCCCTGATGCATGGGGCTCAAACCCCGCATTTACTGATGCTTCCTTGACAACTTTACCATGACCAACACTACAATGGCAACAGTATCAGATCGCTGTAGTGTCAGTGCAGGACCAGGACTGCTTTCTGGAGTATTACCCCTTCCTGAAATAACTCCTACTCAATGTTGATTATTAAAGTAGTGGGGGTGGGGCAGAGCCTCCCACATGGGTGATTTGGGGTGAAGCCCTGAAGAAAATACAGTTAGATGTGACTTCCTTTATGCCAACTGCAAACACGGTCTACATAAAGGAGTCACTGTAACATCGGTCAACAATGAAATTGTCAACCAACTGTCATAGATCCCTGCCCGCCACACACATATAATTATTATAATCAACTCTGAGTCAGAGTTGATTCAGGTAGGTGCAAGACCTTGCTAAAACATTGTCAGGTCAGTGGTGACATTACAGTGATCTGTCGCTGTAATGTTGCTCATGTAGACATTTTGAACCAGTGTCGGCATATGCCAATAGGAGTTTTAATCAGTCTCCTACCATTCAAACTGTCAAATAGTGCTGTTTTCCATGAAAACATCCTTTCATTTTGGTGTTCTGCTTCATTTACATAACCTGCCCCTTTTTTCTCACTGCTGCAACCACCAACCACGACATTATACCAGGAAACAAAGCTTATAAAAGGACACAGTCAGTATTTAGCTGTCTCTTTACATTGTTTGCAAGTAGCTACATCTAGCATTATGGCATGTGTAGAAAAGTCTAGTGATTTGATTGGCCAAAAGCAGCTTAGAGCCTTGTAATCATTGAACCACAATTACACTCCTGAACTATGCACAGGCATTCAAGCCATATAACATAAACATAGAAAGGTATCGCACTCCACATTCTGACAGGAGCTGTCACTTTAAACCTGTCACTGCACCAGCAGGTAACCATGAAACATCTACACAGAATGGCAAATGAGCTTTGTGGCCTACCTGTGTCACAAAACCATTTTCCAGAAGGTTTGCTGCAGATTGTACTGCTGTAAACATTACTGAAATAGGAGACTGCACTCTGATTAGGGAGATGGAAAATCAGCCATTTTCTGTACCCAAATGCTTCACTATGTGAATTAGTATACAAGTTATTACATTTCTGTGGTCACTACAGAGACTGGAGAATACATTTCTCAGTAAAGAAGTCTTGTAGCTAGATACGGCATGCACAATGCCTTGTTTTGAAAATAAACATACACAAGCTTATATTGTTGGCATCATTATAGAAACACGAGACTGCACTTCCAGTAAGGAACTTGGAATGCAGCTTCTATTGTACCCATAATACCTTGCTATGTACATTTACATATTAGGTGCACACCACCACCAGCATACAAAACTGTACTCTGATTAAAGTGCATTTAAGTCAATAATATACATTACCCAGAATCCTTGCCTCTGTATATAAAACATTGACAGCTCCCTTGTATGACATCATTCTGGGGTAGCCACATAAGGAAACTGCAAGGCAACCAGAAACAAGCTGCTGATAAAACATAACTATAAAATGACTATGGCAGATTATTTTATTTTGTTTTGTAAAACAAATTGCAGCTTCAACATCTGAAGCATGGCTTGCAATGGCATACTATGTGAAAAAGGCATTTGGGGAACCTTTCAATATCACTTTAAATTACTTTCATAATGTACTTGCAACCCCTGGGGTATCCCACATAAAGCCTTCTAACAATCCAGCACTCCCCTAGCCCCTTACATGTATCCTGGATTTATAAAACCCACTATGCCTGTCCATCAGACTCCTATGTTATGATAAAAGACACACCTATATAACAGGACCATCTCCCACTACACAGTGGGCATCTAGGACTAAGAGGAAATGCTCTGATCACTCTCTATCCCTATCCTTGGTGCCCTACTCAAATTAATCTTCTACCTCCTTTATGCATTGGCACCATTGAGATTAATCCTGGCCCCATCGTAGTTTATCTTCCCTGCTGATCTGACTACCATAAAAGGCCTAAGCTTCATACACTTCAATGCTTGCAGCCTCCTAAAAAGTTCATCTTAATACAGGCTTGGGTGGCACATACTCTTCCAGACTTCCTGGTCATCTCTGAATCTTGGCCTGCCTACAACAAAAGACAGTGTTGTAAACCTTCCCAATTACCAGCTCTTCAGAGCAGATCGCCCTTCCAGGGGTGGTGGGGTGGCCATATACATTAAGGACACTATCTCTGCAACCTGCCTCATCAACACATCTGAGCCAAATGAATTTGAATGTTTATTAATCAAAATATCCTTCCTAATTCGTCTTCATTTAAACTGATTGGATGCTAGGCCCCTCTGCAGGCCTTAAACTGCTTTCTCACCTAGGGTCAATTCTCAACCTAGGCCCTGAAGATACCGTCATCCTTGGTGATTTGAATTTAAACTGGCTGTCTAATGTATCTGCACCTTTGATAACCTTTTGTGACACCTATGGATTCACACAACTAATTAAAGACCCAACTAGGATCAACCTAAGAAATTCCAGCAACAGCTCACTCCTGGATATTATGTTGGTAAACAAGCCTCACTTATACTCACATGCAGGAGTACTGCCTGAGTGATGTGAGTGACCATTACCCTATAGCTGGCATAAGATCCACACTCAAACCACCAAATCCTGCAGAATTTATCCTCAAAAGGTCAAAAAGAATTTCAATATCTCAGGTTACCTCCATGACCTGAGTACTACAATATATTGGCAAGATTTCTATCTTACAACCTCTGTTGAAACAGCTCTCCAGACTTTAAAGGATATTATCACCAATGCTCTCAATATTCATGCACCTATCACCAGTATCAGAACTAAGGTAAAATCCTGCCCTTGGTTCACCTCTGAGCTTAAAGCAGCCTTGAGAACCAGAGACAAGCTGTGGAAAAGGCAAGAAAACAAAGGACACCAGAGATTGGCTAAATTTCAGAAAAGCAAGGAATTCATGTACAAAAAAAATAAGAACTGCCAAAACTGCCTACTATACAGCTGAATTGGATGCCTCCTACAATAACCATCCAGACTCTAGGGTACAATAAAAGGACTTCTGGGCCAAAATTACTCCTGCCTTAACCACCAAACTGCTACTAAATGATACAGAAATTACAGGTAAACAAGAAATCTTAAATACCTTCAATGTTCACTTCACCACTGCTGGCCTAGCATTTGACTCATCACCTGCAAATATCCTGAGATCTTCCTTGAACCTGCAAACTACTGTGGGACAAATGGCCACTTCAACTTTTTCCTTCATCCCAATATCCGTGAAAGAAGTGGAAGATCTCCTCTCTAATTTAGACACCACTAAGAGTGCAGGTGCAGACTCCTGGATCCCTATTTCCTGAAATTGCTCGCATGTCTTATCTGCCCCTCACTCATCTCTTCAATCTTTCCTAACTACTGGATCCATTCCATCTACTTGGAAAACAGCTCAAGTAGTTCCATTACTCAAATCTGGTGATACTAGGGATCTCAACAATTACAGACCTATCTCCATCCTACCAGTACTATCTAAGATGCTCGAAAAACTAGTAAACTCTCAGTTAAGGGACTATCTGGATAACAATAACCTTCTAAATTCTGCACAATCTGGATTTAGATCAAAGCATAGCACCATTACTGCCTTAGCCAAGGTAACCAACGATTGGCAGACTAACTTGGACAAGAAAAATTTTACCTGTGCTGTGTTTCTGGATTTGAGTAAAGCCTTTGACACAGTGGATCATGACTTATTAATCACCTCCCTTAACTCAATAGGCCTGGATTCCCTATCACTCAACTGGTTTAAGGATTACCTTTCAGATAGGTCACAACTGGTTAGAAATGGAAATTACCTATCCACCTCAAAACCTCTGCTAGGGGCATACCACAAGCTCTATTCTTGGCCCTATCCTCTTGCTATTTATATAAACAATATTGATGCCAACCTCACTCAATCTAACATTCATCTGTTTGCTGGTGATACTGTATTATATGTCAGCAATCCCTCACCTTCCAAGCCTGTGAACTGTTACAATCCGAATTCTCCATTCTGCAGCACAATCTACTTGACAAAAACTACTTCTAAATGCAAAAAACAAAAGCTATGTTCTTTGCCACAAAGAGTTGCACTACCACTACCCCAGCATCCAACACCCTACATTTATCCACCTTACTTGAGAGAAACTTGAATTTGTTGATAACTTCAAATACCTTGGAGTCTGGATAGATAACAGGCTTGACTATTCTGTCCATATTGAAGAGCTACTAAAAAGCTAAGACAGAGGCTCTGGACTATTTTTAGAATAAAACATTACCTAAACAGTGATTCCAAAAAAGGTTAATTCAGGCCTCATTCCTATCCCTCATTGATTATGCTGATTTTCTCTACTGCCATTGTTCAAGTCATCTCTTACATAAACTGGACACCCTGTATCACAGGTCCATAAGATTTATTACTGACCTTCCCTCCAGCACCCATCATTGCTCCCTTTATATGGCAGTCAACTGGACATCATTGCAACACAGAAGAAATAGGAATGCTGTTATCTGGATATTCAAAGCGTTAACAGGCAAACTACGACCATATCACTGATTGCTTTACCCAAATTACAACTAGGCCACACACCTTAAGGATCAGTAAACTCATCATATTAAGGTCCCAATGCCTGCACCGGTATGGGAGGGCTGCTTTCAGCTATTCCTTAGCAGTTGCATGGAACTCTCTCAAAATCCATGAAGCTAGATAGCCTACTACCTCTGGCATCCTTCAAAAGATTGTTCTCGCCCTTTTTCCAGAGCTCTGCAATTGTTTTATAAAGCCTAATCCCTACCTATCTGACCCACCTTCCTTTTCCATCCATTATATTAATTCAATTTCTTTCTTCCGAATCACCTATTATATTCTCATAAAACTAGTTAGACCATATAATTTATATTTTTATGCCTGCTATACCCTTTGTCCCTTTTTTTCCTACAGGCTAAATGGTTCTACTGTTACTTGTATATATGTAAATTGTTGTATATAATCATTTCATGCCATTGTATTGCTATTTATTCTATTCTTGTCTATGTAATAATACTTGTATCCTCATTTAATGACCACTCAGGTCCATCTTGTAAATGAGCTTTGCTCAATGATGTTCTTCTGAATAAATAAAGATTTTGATTGATTGATTTTTTTTTGATTGACTTGGTTCTTCAGGCTCACAGTTTTATGAAGCAAGTTGTAATATTCCTTTACTACAGATGAGCTATTGGCTTCTATTACTTGAAGTCTGGTATCATTTGTTGTGTCATTTGTGAGTTTTTCATAACTTTTAAAGAGATGCCGACTTTTTTCTGTGATTTGCAGATCTTTCTGTAGGAATTCAGTTGTTGTATCTAAAATCACATTTTTGTTCACTCTATTCAAATATGATTAAAATCCTATGGACAGAGCTCCTGAGAGAGTCCAGTGTATAGTGTTTCAGACTTTTCTATGACTGGTAGTGGGATTGAGTGCATAAGAAGAATAGATTGGTTACCACTTTCTTTGGTTGAAATTCTATTTGTGTTGTTTGAATCAGGTAGTATAGTGGGAATGTTGCTTGTGTGGGTCTCAATCAACAATAAGACTGGAGTAGTTGAAATCATCTGTGAGTACAACTGAAACTGCCAGGAACAGCAACAGACTGGAACTGATAAAGATTCCAGTGGTACTTTTATAGATGCTAACATATCTACCTTCAGATGATTTAGTGCTGTGTAAAATGTGTAATTCCACTAGCAAAATTTATGAATAATTTGCTTGTTCTTCTGCAGCATTCTGCCTGTTGCAGTCTGTGGATGAACAACATTTGTTCCAGGAAAATCATTCCATAACCATTTCTGCAGAAAATATTTTCTGCCATGGATTTCTGCCATTCTGTTTCCAGTGAAATTTGGTGGAATTTAAGCAGAATTTCAAAATGTCTACAAAACTGAATTCCACTGGAATTTTTAAATTCAGCACAGCACTAATGTTTTTTCAAATAAAACTTACAGTCAGTAAACAGTGCTGGCACAACCAAGGAAGTCAGATCCCCAAGAGTCTATACATTTACTGGGCATTAGATGTCCCGGGTTGAAAAAGAAACTAAACTGCTGTCAGTTACTGCTATCAGGTCTTGCCATTGGTCTTTTACTGAACTGTTGATTGATTTACTGGAAGAAAAGTTTGCTTCATTTCTTTCCCAATTGCAAATGGTGCTTAATGCTGAAGGTGTGCTTGGAAAGTAACTTAGTTGTTGAGGATGCTCAAGTCTTTGGAGGGCTGCACTTGAAAACATGAGAACATAGGATTTGTCGGCAGATAAGGACCGCTTGGCCCACTCAGTCTGCCCATTTCCCTACCTACTGGATAAGCTTGCAGATCCTAGTTAACCAGCAGCCTACTTCTTCCTACCCCCACCCCCAGAATTGCTCTTAAGACTGTCCCATGCATGTTTGAATTCCACCACTGATTTTGACTCCACAACCTCCTCCGAAGGCCGCTCCATGCATCCACAACCCTCTCTGTGAAAAAATACTTCCTTAAATTACCTCTGGGCGCCCCCATCTTCAAATTGTGCCCTCTTGTTCTTGCACACCTCTTTTTGAAAGATGCTACCATCTTGGACTTTGTTGATTCCCTTGAGGTACTTGAAAGTTTCTATCATGCCCCCCCTCCCTCCTTTCCTCGAGGCTATACATATTAAGCTCCTTAAGTCTCTTTTCATATGTCTTCCGGTGTAGACCCTGCACCATTTTAGTTGCCCTCCTCTGGACAGCTTCCATCCTGTCTATGTCTTTATGAGATTGGGTCTCCAGAACTGCACACAGTACTCCAGATGGGGTCTCACCAGCTGTCTGTACAGAGGATAATAACTTCCTGTTTTCTACTGGTGATGCCTCCCTATGCATCCCAGTAACCCCAACCCTCCTTGCTGCCCTCTCAAATTGCTTGCCCACCTTTAGGTCATCTGATATGACTACCCCAGGTCCCTTTCCATTTTGTTGTTGTTAGTATCTCACCCCATTGTGTACTCTTCCACTGGGTTTTGTTTCCCAGGTGCATTACCTTGCACTTCTTAGCATTGAATCTAAGTTGCCATACATTTGACCATTCCTCTAACCTTGCAAGTCCCTTCTCATCCTTTCCACCCCACCCTGCATCAACTCTGTTGCAGATCTTAGTGTCATCTGCAAAGAGACATATTTTCCTTCAGTCCTTCTGCAATGTACGCTATAAAGACATTGAAGAGGACCGGTCTAATACTGAACCCTCGGTACCCCACTAGTAACCCTCCTTTCTTCTGAGTGGACTCCATTTACTATTACTCTCTGTGTCCTATTCTCCAGCCAATTTTTACCCAGGCTGTCATCTTGGGACCCACTCCAGGCTGGCTAACTTGTATATTAATCTTGTGTGGGACTGTGTCAAATGCCTTGCTAAAGTCTAGGTAGGCCATGTCCACAGCCCCTCCCTGATCTACTACTTTGGTCACCCAGTCAAAGAAATCTATCAGATTTGTCTGGCATGACCTTCCCACTGTGAATCCATGCTGCTTAGGGTCCTGTGCCCTCTGGCCTCTAGATACTCGACAATTCTTTCCTTCAGAGTGATTCCATCATTTTCCTATCACTGAGGTTAAACTAACAGGTCTGTAGTTTCCTGCTTCTGCTTGCTCCCACTTTTGTGAAGGGAATCACATCTGCCCTCCTCCAGTCCTCAGTACCACCCCATCCTCCCATGATTTGTTAAAAAGGTAGTCAGTGGTGTCACTAGTTCTACCCTTAGCTCTTTAGAATTCTGGGATGAACCCTATCAGGCCCCATTGCTTTGTCCACCTTCAGTTTTAAGAGTTCTTTCAGAACCCTTTCTTCTGTAAATGGGCTGGTATCAACTTCTGTATCCAGAGTGTTACTACTGTTTGTTTTATGTACCTCCCCTCTTCATTTGTAAATACTGAGCAAAATATTTGTTTAGTATCTCTGCCTTTCATAGTATCCCTCTGCCCACCTGCCTCCCTTTATTAAGCCTCACTATCCCTCCTTGGTCTTCCTTTGCTCCTGATATACCTATAAAGGTTTTATCCCCCTTCTTAACTGAGTTGGCTATCTTTTCCTCAGTTTGGGCCTTTGCTGTTCTGACTGCCTTCCCAGCCTCTTTTGCTTTAACTGATACAGTTCTCTGTCCTGCTCCTTCTGCGATTCCTTGTACTTCCTGAATGCTTTCTTTTCTCTTGAACCTTCACTGCCACTTCCTTTGAGAACCATAGTGGTTTCTTACATCATCTTGTTTTGTTTATTTGCTCACACAAAGGCTCATTACCTCTGTGATCGCAGTTTTATTATTCCCATTGTTCTTCCCCTCCTTCCTGCCCATTTGCTAGTGCATTCCTTGGCACTCACCCATTTTTGGCAAAGTCAGCCCTCCTAAAGTCCAGTACTTTTGTCTTTGTATGGCTTGACTCTATTGCTGTGTTTATTGTGAACCATACTGTTCAATGGTCGCTAGTTCCCAGATGGCTACCACTTCTACATCTGTGATCCTCTCTCCATCTCCATTTGAGAGAATCAAGTCTAATATTGCTCCCTCTGGTGGGCTCCAGTACTAGTTGTCTAAGGCATGCCCCTGTAGGGCATCTAGAATAACTGCAATCTTTGAAGTGGCAGCTGTAACTGCACTCCAGTTAACATCTGGCATATTCAGGTCACCCATCAGCAATATCTGCCCTTTTCTGCCATTCTAAGTATACTTTCTATCATTTCCCTGTCCATTTCCTCCCCTGAGAAGGTGGTCTGTATACAACCCTGTGCATATTGTGGTGCCATTGCCTGTCTCCAAATTTACCCACAGTGCTTCTTCTCCTCCCTGTTTACCCTTTTCTTCTGTTGCTTTTATTTCTTCCCTTATGTAAAGAACTACTCCTCCTCCTCCTCTTTTACCCTCCTGTCCCTCCTGTAGACAGTGTATCCTGGTATGTTTATGTCCCAGTCATGGTTTTGTGTGTACCATGTTTCTGTGACAGCCACAATATCCAGATGTTCCTCCTCCATCAAGGCCACTAATTCAGGAAGCTTGTTACCCAGACTACGGGCATTGGTACTCATTGCTCTCCATTTTTGATGGCTTTACCTTCTGTTGCAGCATCCCCCACTGACCGTTCTACCTTGGTCTTTTTCTCATTTAGTACCCTGTTTTGTAGGGAGAGGTTGGGATTTTCCTGCTGCTTGTCAGTGCCTCCCCTTTGACTAGTTTATAAGCTTGCCAATGAAGCATTTAAACCGATTGCTCAAAAGACTTGTTCCCTTCCTGGACAGATGCAGACCATCCTGCCAGTATAGGCTGATGTCCTCAGGTGGAACCCCAGTCCCCAATGAAGCCAAACCCCTGTGCTCCACACCATTCTTTCAACCATTCATTAAACTGCATGCTGTCAATTACCCTCACCTTCCCCATGCTTTTGACAGGCAGCACCTCTGAGAAGGATACTGTGTGTGCTACTTGTCTTAGGGTCCCTCCCCAACTCTGCAATGTCCTCCTGCACTGCTCTAATCTCATGATAAGCCAAGTCATTTATCCCTAGGTGGACAATTATGTCCAGCTCAGAATCCCTTGCAGCTGTTCTCGTGATCCTGAGGATGCGCTTCCTGTCCCTCAAGCCATTGGCACCAGGCAGGCACCTTGACTTCAGTTTTCCCAGCTCCCCCAGTTCTACCCTAATAATTGGAGTCCCCACCAGGAGCTGCTACCTTTCCTGTGGTGTCCTCTGCCTCCTTCTTGTGGGCCTCCCTTGTGACAGTTATCATCAGTCTTCTCTCTGGTGCATCCATAGGGGAGCTATGGTCCCCAGAGTGGTGTATGGATTGTGGAATGGAACAATTGACTGGGTGTGCCTCTGTTCCACCCTCCTCACCCTCCCTGAGCCTACTGTGGTCCAACTGCTGTGCTCTTTGCAACCTCTGAGGTAGTGGTGGTGGCACTAGTGATCCCTGGATGGGGAGGTTCCCTTCCTACTGTCCAGTGTGGCCTGGGGAAGGTTTCCTTACTACTGTCCAGTGCAGCATGAAGACAGGCAACTTCCTCCCTCAGGGCAGATGGTTGTCTACAAATAGGGCAGCATCTCAGCCTCCAGAAAGACTCCCGGAGGACTGCTGCCCCACAGCCATTTATTGTTTCTCCCCACATGTTTATCTAGTTGTTGTTTTTTGTATTTGTGTGTGTGTGTGTGTGTGTGATTTGTTATATAGAAATATATATATATATATAATACAATGTGTATGCTTATATTGTCAGTGCAGTGTGCTAGAGAGGATATGACAGTGAAATGCACCTTGCACTCAGGAAATGATGTCAGAACCTCAGGTATAAAGAACTATTTCCAGGGGTGGGTGGGGTGAGGGGTGGGAAGGGGTTGGGCCCTAAACTGTGTCCTCACAAAACAATCAACTAAAAGCTCTCACTCACGGCTGCGATGGTGCATTCCTGTCAGCAAGGTACCCTACACAACAATTTGACAGAGAAAGTACCCTGCTAATCAAACAGAGAAAATCCAGACATCCAAGTCAGGCACAGGTAAACCTCTCCAGCCCCAAAACAGCTGGGTGGTTTGTTAGCCAAAGGAAAATCAAATATGCAGTTATTTCAGCCCTTCTGAGGATGCTGACAAGATAAGCAGTTTTAAAAACTCCTTCCTGAATTAAAACTAAAACAAACACAAAGCAAAACCACTTTGAAAGTGAGGAAACTTCTCTCAGATGTAAGCAAGAGAGAGAGAGAGAGATTAGTTACTGATATGTAGTCCAAAATAGTATATCCCATGCAGCTTCTCAGTTGTTTCCAAGCACTCCCTGTACACAACTTGGAAGAAGATGGACTTCTGCCTCAAACAGGATCACACCACTAGTTTATAGTAAGTTGAACAATGCTGAAATGGTCTAGCTAGACAAATGGCTGGGTTGCAGACCTCTGACTTGTGAAGACAATTACCCCCACCTCAGGCTATGTTTGGCATCCAATTACAAACTGCAGCTTTTGCTATTTTGAATCACACAACCCCACCAAAAGTTGCAAAATATATTGATGCAGATTCTCACAGAATTCTAGTAATCAGTCCAGTTAGCACAAAGGAAAATCAAATATGCAGAAGATAAGCAGTTTTAAAAAACCCTTCCTGAATTAAAACTAAACAAACACAAAGCAATACTACTTTAAAAGTGAAAAACTTCTCTTAGATGTAAGCAAGAGAGAGAGAGAGAGAGAGATTAGTTACTGATATTTAGTCCAAAATAGTATATCCCACGTAGCTTCTCAGTTGTTTCCAAGCACTCCCTGTACACAACTTGAAGAAGATGGACAGTTGGGATGGGTAATCCCCAACTATAAGCTGATCCATGAGTTAATCATGGACTGAAAATGCTTTTCTAGACTCTTAACTTTCAATGAAGCAAATGCCTTTCTGGGTGATGAGGATAAGAGGGCTTTTGTCTCACTGGTTATACTTTTCTCAGGCAAAAGAAACCAAGTATCTGTTTGGGGCTGCTGAAAATATAAGAAGACAACTCAAAGCAAACCTTGAGATCTGTTGCCCATGTCAGCCATCTTGCAATCATCAAAGATCATTCTATTGTTAATTGCCATGGATTTATTAAGATCTCCTCTGCACCCTCAGTCTGCAGTAGCTACTACATTTCCTCATGGGAACCCACAGACGCAGATAGGAGAACAAGGAACCACAGATTGGGAAGGAGCATGCTCCACATTGAATAAATAAGCTAAAGGCATGAGTACTCAGGTCTTTCAATCTACTAAGATCACAGAGAACACTTGACTCCAAGTCATTTGAGGGTATATTGCAAGTAGTCATCGTGTATAGTGATTAAAGACAATCACAAACAAAGTTTATACAAATTAAACCCTAGACAACAGAATCACTGGGAAACCTTATGTGGACAAAACTTTGGGATGGGATGTGAACATTTTCTTTATCTGACAAACTACTGTCTATGTATTGAGTGAGCGCCCACCTTTATCATTTTCTGAGCTCATACGTTCATCAGAGCAGCTCCCACCATATATACTACACCATAAGGTTTCCTGTAACACTAGTTTTGTTTTAATACATGTAGTGAAATATTCTGCTTACCCCAGTTTGCAAAAATTTCATTTATTTATTATTTCACAGGGTTTTTCATGAAGGATATCAGAACAAAGATGTAGCTATGCCAGGGGTTTTAAGCCTCAAGTTCTTGTGGCCTCAAAGGGCCTCAGTGTGCAACCACTAAAACTTACTAGTGGACTTACTTCATATTCTTTCACCCCAACCACCTGATATAAGAATTAGAAAGCATAAAGCTGGCAAATGTTGCTCCATAAATTAGTCTGTAATTTCGTGGAGCCTGGATCGATCTGCAAAGTGTGATGTTTTGCCACAAAATTCAGAATGTCACAGGACAAATGCCTCACTTTGCAGCAAAATCTTCCCACTGTGGTGAAAACTTTGCAATTTGGGTGAAGTCAAAGTCTCAGAGGTCAGGAAAAACTTCACAAAGCTCCACAAATGTAAATTTTGAACTTCATAGGAACTCAGCTGATGAATTTAAACTTCACCATATCTCTAAAAACAAACTGTGCTTCACATGGTATGCAATAAATCTTGTTCCTGATATATTTTCTACTTGAATTGTATCTCAATGTTTTTAAAGATAACAAATTGTTCCTTTATTTACCTTTGTAATTTGAGCTCTAAAGAGCTTTATGGCCTCATTTTGGAGAACACTGGACTAGAACAATGGGAAGGTAAATGATTTGTCCAAGGTTCCCAGTTAGTATTAGACTCTAAAATGGATCAAACTAATGATTTCCTGGTTCTGAATCAATACTATAAACATTAGAACACACTGGCCCAGATATTCAAACTGCGCCATTCTGTGGCGCAAGCCCTAGCTGCTCAAAAAGTTGCGCTGGGGTGTGCCAAGCGATATTCAATGGAGTTGCGCTATTGAGCAACCTCTTTGAATATCACCCCTAGCCACACCCACTGTGCATGGCAGTGGAACTGAGCCACCAGAAGTGGTCAGGTTGGAGCATTCAGATGCGGTGGCGCAGGATTCCATTGCGCCATGGGCAGCACCTGCGATATTCAAGGTGACATGCAAATGGGGCCATTGTTTATGCAAGGCACACAGGGACCATTTGCATCTAATTACGCCCCATTTGCATGCATTAACATGAGGTGCGCTGATCCCCGATGACTCTGCGCCTGGCGCCCAGCCAGGCAGCAGCCATCAGGGACCGACGTCCCTGCAGCCCGATCACGGGCATAACAGTATCCCCATAGCCCGATCATGGGCATAATAGTATTCCTCCCCACCCCATAGCCTGATTGCAGGCAGCACAGTAGTCTCCCAGCAGCCCGAATGTGGGCATACATTATTCCTCCCCCATTAGCCGATCGCAGGCATAACCAAACGTCCCCCACCCCCAAGTAGCCTGATCATGGGCATGAAGTTATTCTCCCCAGTAGCCCGATCGCGGGCATGAAGTTATTCTCTCTCCCCAATAGCCCAATTGCGGGCATTCAGTTATACTCCCCCACCAAAGTCCAAGATCCCTGGTAGTCCAGTGGACGCGAGAAGCCAGATCACCGGGCATCCTCAACCCCCATGTCTGCAATCCCTGTGGTGATCTAGTGGCCCCACCCACCCACCACCACAGAGCCCCACCACCCGCTCCCCATCAGCGGCAGGCGGCAGCACCTCACCCGCCTGCCGCCCGCTGCTCACGACTGACAGCTTGATAGGGCTGCATGCCCATTGGTTCAGAGCAAGAGCCAATGGGCATGCAGCCCATACCGCACAAGGCAGTCCAGATATGTGAATGAACAATGGAAGGTAAATGATTTGTCCAAGGTTCCCAGTTAGTACTAGACTCTAAAACAGATAAAACTAATGATTCCTGGTTCTGAATCAATACTATAAACACTAGAACACACTGTCTAAATATATATAATTGCTGGCAAAAGTTCAGTTTTATACATTGACTAGTTAGTATATCGGAACATAGAACCATCCTTATTCAGTGTTTTTATAGGATCAAAATGTTTTCTATTCTGCAAATGTTTTCATGCCAGGATATAGTACATCACATTAATGTCCCCAAAATAAAGTACTCCTTCTCTTTACCAGTCTGAAGGTTATAAGTATTTTCAAAGTATAGTGATGTTTAGCAATTAATAAGATTTATGAAGGCTTTCTTCTAAATATACTACTGGTCTGGGACCCAAAAAGTAGTGTACTCTGAAAATTGAATGGTTATGGAAAGCAATCAGGGCCAGGATCTAAGTTAGTAAAAGAATCG
Source organism: Neoceratodus forsteri (assembly GCA_016271365.2). Classification (NCBI taxonomy): domain Eukaryota; kingdom Metazoa; phylum Chordata; order Ceratodontiformes; family Ceratodontidae; genus Neoceratodus; species Neoceratodus forsteri. The sequence continues at coordinate 217,989,957 of JADMNL010000030.1, read as the reverse complement.
CACTGCCTCTGCCCTTCTAGGCTCCTAAATATCACTGCCTATGTATTTTCTTTTCATAACTCATTATCACAGTTATTCTCTTTCTCCTGCTAATGTGAACTCTTCTGATTTATTGTTTGTGATTATCTGACTTGTCACTATCTGATGGTCTTCAGTATTATATACTTTGTGTCTAGTTTAACAATCAGGAGGCCAATGTATTCCAGTTTTTGATCCATTCTTTTCATTGTATTGTTTATTTTATAGTATTCTTCACTTCACTGCATTGTTAATTAACAGTATTGCTCATTTTATAATATTCTTCATTTCATTGTATTATTTATTTAAGTCATCTGTAGGGTAGCTGTAACCAGTGCCTACACACCAGCCATCAAAGAAACACACTTTTCAAGCCCAGAGGATTCTGAGATTGGAACCTTGTCTACATCCCCAGTCTCAGGAACATCATTCCCAGCCTCAAGCACAGCATTCCTGGATTCAGGCCCAGTACTCCCAATCTCAGGCACAGATTTCCCAGTTTCAGGTAAGCTTACAGGTGAGTAATCCAGAAGGCACTGTGCTTGTTTCTGCCATTAGGGTTTATTTATCATTTTGTTTATGTAATAATTTAGAAATGTAATATTTTGTTCTCTAGGACAACCACATGGAATACAGTATCTTTGCTTGGGGCCCCAGAAGGCATGGCAGTCAAAAATACAAGTCTATCTCAATAAAATTGCTAACCTAGGTTCACATAAGCAATCATTGATGACAACCGTAACAGTTAAAATTAAAATTATAAGTCATTCACAGACATCAACTCACATATGGAATCACTGATGACAGAAAAACATATCCCAGATTAAAATAGCAATGTGTGGTGGAAATTTTGACTTGTACCTTTTATTCCAATTTAGATTGCCCTTACCTCTGGTCTTTTACAAGGAAACACCAAGGGAGGTTGATAGTGAAAATGCCTACTTCCTGCACAATGAAGGCACAATACTGACTCCAGTATTGTGCAGTCAAAAGTAGTGTTTTCTGTCAGGGCTCTACCTCTGCACCCTGAATTTTAAGATTATCAACTCCAGGTCAGACTTGTTCTGGGGAAGGGCAGAACACTGGGAAAGCATTACTCAAAACAGACCATTACAGCAACTGTCACTGTAATGGCCTTTTTCAGTGTAGCTGTCAGAGTGTCGAGCTGGAGGGGCACCACTTACAAACCCTTCTTTCTCAATTTCAGATCCGCTGTAGTACTTTTTACATATGAAGTAATAACAGTCATGCTCCTTTTATATGTCTCAGATCAGGATTTCATCAGTGTTTTCAGCTGTTGTACACTGTTTTCCCATAAGGTTAGGGAGCAGTGTCTACTGAATGCTAGTTTATTGTAGCTGCACGACAAGTGACTTTAAACAATGGTTGGTCATAAACAACATGGATTACTGATGAAGACCTGAACAGAGACATATTTAGAGGAGCACTCATTTATTCTGTTAAAGTAAAAATGTGATAACCCCTACTCAAAGGCAGAAGATAAGAAAAGAGACTATCTAAAATAAAATTAAAAACTGTATATCAAAAGCTATCAAAATATTCACCAGTTACAAGTACTGCTGCTTTACATTTACAAGTTATACAATGGCAATACTGACAATGGGCTCACAAAGGCAGTCAGAGAAATCAGTGATAGCAAGTTAAAACTTGCAATTACATATCTTGCATGTAAAGGAGATTGGTAAGTTTCAATGCAAAGAAGTGCAAAATAGTTACTTGTTTATGCTTTTCTCTCTACTCCTGCTCCCTTCATATAGGGACTCCTAGGTAGCCATCTATGCTGCACTGGAGATCATTGGGCTTTCCACTCCCTTCATGTGTCCTCTCTTCAGGCCTCTGATTTTCTCCCTAGTGGGGTGAAGGGCAGAGACCCAGAACCCTCCATCCTATGTCCAATTGTGGCAGACACACTGTGGAGCTCCTCCTCTGATCCCCAGTCACGGTGGTGGGGCCCATCTCAGTGAGCCAAAATGGGGTATTTTCCATATTCCCTGGATGAGCATGCACCTTGACATCAGTGCGTAACTGCTGATGTCCATCACCCCCATTTACAACATGGCTGGTGCTTAGCTTGACCAAGGCCTCCACCTGGGGTCATTCAAGCACCAAGCATCTGCCCTTCTCCCTCCTAGAGAAGGTGAGCAGTCCCTGGGACATTCAACTTTCTCCCTCCCCCGCTGCCTGGCCCTCAGACTCCCTGGCTCATTCCCAAACCGAGGTCATCAGCATCACAGGTGGTAGTGCTACTGCTGCTGTGCTGGTGGGCCAGCCAAAGTACAAAATCATGCACTTGGGCACAGAAAGCCTGGGACAGAGTACGAAATGGGAAGAGTGGTATTGGTGACCACCAAACAGGAAAGATATCTGGAAGTAATAATATCTGCTGACCTAAAGGTGGACAAACAGTGTGACAAGGCAATGGGGAAAGCCAGTGGGATGCTACGGTGCAAAGGAGGGGTATCACCAGAAGAAAGTGGGAGGTGGTGATACCACTGTACAAATCTCTGGTGATATCTCACCTGCAGTACTGTGTTCAGTTCTGTAGACCACATCTCCAGAAGGATATAGACAGAGCAGAAGCAGTCAGAGGAGGGCAACTAAAATGATGTGGGGTCTGCATGAAAAGTCCTATAAGGAGAGACTGAAGGACCTCAATATGTACACCCTGGAGGAAAGAAGGAGAGGGGATATGATTGAGACTTTAACTACATCAAGGGTATAACAAGATTCAAGAGGAAGCCTTTTCAGCGAAAAAGATGTTTCCAGGACAAGGGTCATGTTATGAAGCTAGGGTAGGAGTAGACTCAGGGAGATGTGAGGAAGTACTTCTCCACAGAAAAGTGGTGGATGCCTGAAACAACCTTCCAGCAGAGAAGGTCAGGGCAAACACTGTAATAGGATTTAAGAAGGCATGGGATACACATAAGGGAACTGTAGTGGTAAGAAAGGGGCAGCCTGAGTTCAAGTAGGGTCTGTGGTGTTATAGTTGGTAGGATAATGGGCAGACTAAGTTGGCTAAGCGGTCCTTATATACTGTCAGATTCAATGTTTCTATGTTTTTATGAAATATGCACTTTCTTTCTTTTTCTTGCAACTCAGATTGTAACTGACAAAACAAAGTTTGTAATGGGACTGCATTCCTCCAGTCTTTCAGGGAGATTCAAATTACATTTCTCTCTCTTTTGTGTGTGTGTGTGTGTGTGTGTGTGTGTGTGGTTGAGGGTTTGTTTATGTTAACCCTTTCAGGACCTATGTACAGTAATTCTTAGAAGGTTTTCAGTTGCTGCAAAGGGCATCATGGGGTTGAAAAGAAATCATGGGGTGTCAACTGCAACATCTGGCTACCCTGGAATGCATATCTCACCCTGCCAGGACCAAAATGAAGGACACTGCCCATTAAAATCACAGACAAATGCTCAAAATCAGGATACCATTTTTACTTGACATATAGCACAGCATCACAATTTTACATCTATTCAAAAGCACACCACAATCTGTTCTAGGGGTAACGTTGTGCAACTGCCATTAATACATACAGTATTCTCTTGTAAAGGTAATGTCTAGGTAAACCAAAAGTTAATTGCTTTATAATCTAGGTTATACTGCTGGCACTATAGCCTAGAGGTTAGAGTAATGAGCTGTGAACAAGTTTGGTACATCCAGCAGACCAGACCTTAGTTTGATTCTCACAACCTCCTATTGCATACTGTGTGACTCTGAGCAAGTCCTTAACTGCCCAGTGTCCCCAGATCACCCCTGAAAACAGGCACTTGTGCCTAGTGGGTCTTCCAGGTTATCAAAGACTAAAATAAAATAAAAATAAATAAATAAATAAATAAATAATTGACTGAACAGAACTGCACAAATAAAAATGGTGACTGAGCTTATTCTAAATCTTAAATTCAATGCATTCAATAAGACACTGCACAAGCACAACACATTCATGGGTTATAATCTGCATAATTTTATCATGAACATCAAAGCATCACATGCCCACTAGCAATTAATTCTGCTGCAAAATGAACACCATCAGAGCAAAAGTTAACATTTTTCATTGGGTAGCAGTAGCAGCCACTGATCAGGAAAGAACTTGAACACATTTAAAAAGATTTTAATGTAAAACAAAATAATCAGATGTAGAGTCTGCAAACTGTCATCACTATCCAGCAATGTCAGTCTCGAGACCACAAGGATTTTTCTTGGTTGCCAATCTGCAATGTATGAACAACAAATGTGGTCTCCACCTTTCCACTCAGAAGCCCTTTGGTTTCATGGGGCGGAGGGCTGGAGGTACAAATTTTTATTAAACAGAATTTGATTTTAATGGTATAATACTCTATTACCAAAACATTTATGAGTAGGAAGAAAAATATATTAATATTCACACTGTTCTGACTATCTTATTGACTTGGTCACATACCACCTCACCCCTTCTCCATATTTTAAAATCCAATGTCTGGAATGTTTGTCATAGTCAGTTTTGTTGATGTTTTATCAACACATTGTTTCTACCTGTCCTCCAGTTTTCTTTGTGTGGCCACCCCGAATGATGTAATGCAAGGAGCTGTCAATTTTCCATACAGCACCAAGGAATTCTGGGTCAATTATGAAGGTAATTTAAATGTTAATTACTCAGAAGTGCAGTCCCTTATTTTGGTAGTAGTGATTGCACTTAATAGGTATATGTGCATAACAAGGCATTGTGAGCACAATAAGAGGTTGTTTTCAGTTCCCTTACTGTGAAGTACAGACTCATATCTCTGTAGTGGCTTCAACAATAAAAGCTCTCATATGTTTATTTTCTAAATAAGGCATTGTGCATACAGTATCTAACTGACAAGGGTTCTTTTACTGAGAGATGTAGTCTCCTATGTCGGCAGTGTAGATGTCTGCAATACCAAGACTGACCAAAAGAGGTCTCTGTTTCAAAATAGTGCTTATAAACTTTGTTTCCTTCCATGACATCAAGCTTGGGGTTGCAGCACTGAGAAAAAAAGGGATGTGTTATGCAAATGAAGCAGAGCACATAAATAAAAACATTTATTTCATGGAACAAAGCACTTTTGGCAGTTTGAATGCTGGAGATTGAATCACAATTCCACAGTTTAGTACAGTTTATGACTCCTATCTGCTATGGCAAAACTTGCTAAATCACTTTAAAAACTTTATTTCACTTGCAAGATGTAAAGGTTGGGGGTTGCAGCACTGAGAAAACAAGCATTTGTCAATGCTGAATGTTGTCTTACTAGCATTGGCATTAGTAGTGCAGGAGTCAGACAAATGCATAATGGGAATGGCAGTAAAGTATGGAACCGATGTCAACCCTTCCCCACTGTGCAGAGACTGACAGGCACTGAGTGTGTCTTTGGGTCATTGGCCATAACGCTCATGCCATTTCCCTCACCCTACCCTGCAGACTCTGACAAGTGTTGAGTTATGGCTAGGGGTCATCAGACCTTATGCTCACCCCATTCAATAAGGAAATATGTTGAGATGGGTGCAGTATAAGAGAATGGGGTGAAGTTTGGGGCCAAAGGTCCAAGGCACCTTGATGCCTGTGACTGGCTGCGGGGTGGGGTGGGGTTGGAATAGCATAAGCAACTGACATTCAAAGGCACACCTGACGCTTGTCAGTCTCTACAGGGTGGAACGTTATGGTTAAAACCCTAACATCCCAGGCATTAGCTGGTATTTGCACTCCAAATTTCCATGAGCACATTTGGGACCTTCGCTCATGTACAGTGAAACTGTGATTTTGTTAATCTGTCCCGAATGTTGATTACCAACACTGACTGCACCACTCGCCAGTTGTGCGAAAACACATTACAGGTAGGATGTGAAAATGATAGCTGTACTGTTCATAAGGAGATGTGCAAAATGGCAATGTTGGAAATCTGGGTGAAAAATTAAAAATTCTCAACTGAAACTGTGCAACGACACTTGTAACATAGTCATTTTGTGGAATTGTGCCACCAAATTTTCAACATAGGCATTTTGGGACCTCCACTCATGAACAGTGTCACTGTGTTTTTTAAATCTGTCCCAAACATTGATTTCCCACAGCAACCATGCCATTGTGTGCCAGATGTGCAAAAACACATTTGGGGCAGGATGTAAACGACAGCTGTACTTTTTATGAAGGTGTGAAAAAATGGCAATGTTGAAAATCTGGAGTGAAAATATAAAAATTCTCTAACTACAGCGTTCATAGAAACTGCACAATGCACACTCATAACACAGTCATTTGGGGAATGTTTTTCACCACATTTGCAACATAGGCTTTTGAGAGCCCACCTCAAGAGCAGTGACATTGTCATTTTGTTAATCAGTCCCAAAGGTGATTCAGCACAGTGACCACAAAATCACCTTTCTGGACTTAATAACGACATGACAGTGACTGAAGTTCATGAGATGGGGTCACAAGAACCCCATGTTGAAAATTTGAGCCAAAAGCCACAAAATGGGCGACATATCCACCTAAGTTGAACCCCCCTTCTTTATGCCATTTTAGAGCTCACCGGCATTTCTTTAGGTTGCAGTCAGCTTTGAAAGTGCATATGTGTTCCGCTCCACGAAGATTGTCATGCTGGGCTCTGGAAGTGCGTATGGGGTGAGGGGGCGGGGAAGGTAGTACGTGGCGGGTGGGCGTGGGTTTGGGGGCACACGGAGACAAGAGGACCGTTTTCTCTTTTACAGACTAAAAAAAAAGACATTGCAGGACTCTTTTTTTACAGGTGTTTTGCAGCACTGGGGTGGCCTCCCAGTGTGCCACTTGTATTTTTGTGTGAGGGAACCTGAAGCCGATGGGGGTTGAGTCCCCTGTCGGCACACAAAATGTGTCTTTGTTTGAGGGGTGCATGATGCCAAGGGGATTGGGCACCCTTTGACCCACAAATTAAATAAATAGGGGACATTATTCCAAATGGGATTGGGCTCCCCTGTCGGCAAATGAACTGGGAGGAAGCATGCCGACAGGGAATTGGGCACCCTTTCAGGCAGGACTGTGAGAGGCAGATGACAATAGCCGCCATCATCTTTATTGAAATGTTACACCAGGCAAGGCACACCCTGCAATGATGGGTCGCTCCTCATTGCAGTGGCAAAGTGTTTGAAGTTGGTGGCATGCTTGCACTGCTGTCATAGACAGTGTGCTATTTCATTGATGCCACAGAGCCCAGCCCTAAAAGCAGTGGTACCATTGGCCACAACACGACCATACCTCCAAAACCTGCTATTCCAAGCTACCACAATATGTTGTTTGCACTTGCATGCAAGACAACATAACAAGTAGCTGGGCTATGCAAATGAAATGGAGCACTGAAATAAAAGGATGTTTTTCTTAGAAAAGAGTACTTTTGGCAGTTTGACTGGTAGGAGACTGATTCACAACTCTAGGGGTTACTATGTCCATTTGATATGGTAACCTTCCATTAATCACTTTAAACTTTGGAGAAACAGGTCCTACTGTATAAGCTTACTGACAGGGAGGATTAGACTGTGAGGTCAGTACATGACATCATCAACAGCTCTTCAATGAAACTGGCTTTTTTGAACTGGTAGTAAAATCAGGGTTACAAAATAGCTCATAACTTTAAAGCAATGTAACCTAGAAACCTAATTTTGGTATAGGATTTATTAGGGGTATGCTTATTCTAATTCTGCAATGTTACATTTTGGCCAGAGTCCCTCTTTAAGTGAACCTGGGAAGCTTTAAGAAATTAAAAATACTGGAGAGAGGGAGTGATGAGGATAAGCACATATAACAGGATAGACCAGATGGTACAGGTTAGAGCTGGGATTTAAACTATTCCCAGTCTGGTGTTGGCTTGCAGATGCAGGTAAATGGCAGGAGTTAACTATCTGAGGTAGGTTGAGTAATGTTTAAACTACTTCTTATCTGGGCTAGACCAGCAGTAGCAGGTAAAAGGCAGGTATTAAGTATGCCCTATCTGTGAAAGGGCTGCAGAGGCTAGTAGAGGTGGGATTTAACAGTTTCATGTGAAATATGATTACACAAAACAGCAAGAACAAAAAGCGACATCAAAATGGTACACAAGCAGCGACCAGGAAATCACAGCCATTACCGAAATGGCAACAATATTGCCACAGTGAGTTTCTGTGGGATTTTACCCCCGCACACCCTTACTATGTATAACCAACACTGGTGGGGCGTAACTTGGGGAGAAAGCCACAGGCTGCAGCTAAGCAATTGCTGTTTTTCCAGTCGCTTTATTTGAGGCACTGTTTTTGCCTCACTGTTTCTAAATTCACTGTTTTGCAGTCACTGATTTCACAGGATACTGTATTTAACTATTTCCTATTTAGGCAGGACTACAGAGTGCGGTAAAAGGCAGGAATTAACTACTCCCTATCTGGGGCAGGCCTGAAGGTAGGTTAGGGCTAAGGTTTAAACTACTTCCTCTTTGGGATAAGCCAGTGCAGTCAGGTAAAAGGCAGGCAATAACTACTCCCTATCTAGGATAGGCCTTGAAGGCAGACAAAAGATAGGAACTAACTATCTCTATCTGTGGTAGGCCCAAAGAGGCAGGTTAGAGGCAGAAATTAACTAGTCCCTGTCTAGGTAGGACCGCAGGGGCGGGTTAAGAGTATGACTTAACAACACCCTATCTATGAAGCCTGCAGGGGCAGGTTAGTAAAAGGTTGGATCTGCTCCCTACCTGGGGGTATACATATAAAGAGAAGGGAATGATCAAGCAAGAGGCAGGAAGGTGGAGCATGCTGAGCTGGAGGGTTGTGGGGCAGCAGTTTTTCTAGGCAAGGTCTGGGAGACTTGTGGATGTGTGGTGTGCAGGAGGCTGGGGTTTATGAGGGATGAAGTGCAGATGCTTCGGTCAGTACTAAGCAGGTTACTGGTGAGACAGGGATTTATATGGGTGGGCCTATAAGGAGTATAAGTGACAAGGGTAGAGGGACTATAGAGGTCACCACAAGGCCAGGGTAGGGATAAGTAGGCCAGAAATGGAGCAGAGAAACCTATGGGTGGGAGGTAGACAGATAGAGGATCAGTGGGTTTCAGGACTGTAGCCACCTCTGCCTCAGAGGGTGAGTAGGACAAAGTGGGCAGGCTGGAGAAAAACTGGGAGGGTAACTGGGTAAAAGAAAGGCAGTGAGGAAACAGATATCTCATTGGAATGCATGTACAAAATAGATACAATACCTGATACTCAGTTCCTAGGAAGATGGTATCCTGGTTGGCACAGACACGGAGACAGGGGACAAGGCAGAGTGGGCAGCATGGAGGCCATGTGGTTGAGACCTAATTCAGGCTAGGGATGTTGGTCCATCAGTGCAGTGGTAGTGTTACCACCCGTGAGGCCAGCAACTGGAGTTGGGTAGTGAGTCCGAGTTATCAGGTGCCGACTGGGAGAGGAAGTTTGAGCAACCCAGATAATGCACTCCTCCTCTGGAGAGTGTGGACTGCAAGCTCCACCACAACACTGCCACCTAGGTGACCATAAGTGGTGGTACAGGTGGAGCAACTAATCAGTGGGAGAACACTCCCTATGAAAGACATTGGTTCACCTTACTTGCATCATCATGCTGCCCACTCCATGGAGTGTCCTGGGAGAAGCAGAAAAAATCCCACTGGCTGTGGCAGGATGAAGCTGACGGTCCCCTGCAGGCTCTATAATGCCTACTGGGCTTAGAGTGGGTTTGACCTAGAGATGCTTCTAAAGGAGGACTGGGGTACTCCTTGCAGCCCCACTCACAGAAGGACACTGTGGAGATTCAAGTCAAGGCCAGAGGTAAGTCCCAGAGATGGTGGTTGATAGGGCTGGGGTGCCATCGACAGAGTGACAGCCAGCTGGTGTGTGGGGGGAAAGAAAGACGGTTAAACAAAATGGACCAGAGGAAGGGTACAGGGTGAAACTCAGGGGTGTACCAAAAGGAAGCTCAATAGGTGTAATAAGGGAGGAGCCAGCAGGGAGAAACCATGAGCTAGTAAAGTGAGGACATCACAATGGCAGTGGGGGAACTGAACACAGGAGGGTTAGCACAGGAGTGGGAAACAACAGGAGCAGGCCTACAAAATGGAGAAATTAAGTGCAGAAGGTGGATCAGGAGGAACAAACAGAAGCAGGATGGGGGAAGGATACAACAATGAGGGCATCCTGAGTGGGTGCACAAATACCAGTTGAAACTAGCAGAGGTTTGGTGATAGGAGAGACAACTGTACATGTTGTCAAATGGTCAAGGGATGGGGAACCTAGTGGGAGAGTGACAGGAGAGAATGCAGAGGAAAAGGATTGGGAAGGGAGCCAGTAGACAGCCAGAGGAAGGAGGGTGACTGGGAAGGAATTGGGGCAGGAAGCCTGAGATGTGAGAGAGTGACATCCATGAATGCCAAGAATCTGTGGAACAAAGTGTGTGACCTCCAGGCCATGATGGCAGAGGGCCGAGCAGATCTGGTGGTGGTCACCAAGACCTGGACAACAAAGAACCATACCTGGGATATGTGTGTTTCTCAATACACCCTCTGTAGCAAGGACAGAACAGAGGGAAAGGGAGAGGTGGCAATACATGATAGAGAAGCAATAAGATCACAAGGGAAGATATGGGGGAGTACAGAGACACTTTGGGTACAATTGCAATCAGGTATGGGAAGAAAGTAAGGGTGAGGGTAGTGGACTGGCTGCCAAGTTAAGATGAAACAAAAGACAGGGAGCTAAGGGATGAGATAAAAAGGCTGTAGAGTTGGTGAAGTGCTAATAAGGGGTACTTTAGTGTCCCCAATGTGGATTGCGCATCCCACAGGCCAACAGCAGCAGGAGTCAAGTGATTCTAGATGCATTTCATGATGGATTTTTGACACAGGAAGTGATGGAGCTGAAAAGGTTTCCGACCATCCCAGACCTGGTACTAAAGAATGGAGTCATATCAAAAGCATCAGGGTCACTGAACCCCTAGTAGGGAGTGACCGACCAGTCTATACGACATCTGGTGGATATGGACCGTGAGGTGCTGAACATAAAACGTTCTTGACTTTAAAACGTGGATTTGTATGCATGGGGACTATGCTGGGGGAAAGATTGACCGCGCTCAGGGAGGACATGGGTGTGAAAAGGTAGGCTGTAATTATGGAGGTGGTCCAGGCAGTCACTGCAACCTACCTTAATTAGAAGGGAAAAAGAGCAACCAGAGGAAGCTGCTGTGTATCAGTCGTGTTTTGCTGACTTGCAAGCTGATATTTTCTGTAACTATAAATCCTGAATCCCATGTAGCCGACGTCACAGCATGGCTGCAGCAGTGGGGACTCAATAACACAGTGTATGTTGAAGTTTTTATAAGCTGATCTTTTATTTGCTGGTTCAGCTGTCTTCCCTGGGCTAAGTACAGTCACAGAGGGCCATACTTAGCCTTAGGAGAACAACAAGAACAAGAACAATCTGATCAGAGCTTATAAAAACTCTAACATTTACTGCAAGCTATTTAATTGACCACTCTTGAACCCTTATCTGATGTCACCTGCAGAGGATTCTAGGATGTGTTGCCAGCAGAAAGTCTTTTTTTCCATAATAACTTTAATTGTTTAAACCAAAAAACAAGTTATCGTAATACATTGTAAGTAAGGCAGTGTACAAAAATGCAATAACCAAGGTATATATAGGAACCTAGAGACAATCATCTACTAATGAAACAATGAAAATGAGTTCTAAGTAAATAACTCACAGACTCTAAACTAAATAAGTATGCAATTAGTGTATCTAATCAGCTGCATATGTTAAGGGCATGCCATGGTAGTAAACAGATACCAAAAATAAAAAAAACTCAGCAATTATTTAGTTGGAGAAAAAGGCACTAAATTTAATTAAATGTATCAATTTTATTTTAAACTGAAATAGCTGATTAGTTCATTGTTTTCTGTACCGCACATTTGATTATACAATTCAATTACTGAAGCCGCCTGTGGACATTTCCGCATTTCACTATTAGATATTTGATATTTAGTGGGTCAGCAGGTTGTATTCTCACTTCTGAGGCTGGAAAATCAGAAGTGGATCCATGCTGTCAGAGGGTCGACCAGGGCAAGAAGGATCGAACATCTCTAGGACCGCTCTACTCCTCTTGGGGGAGAGGTGGACAGACCTTAGTTTGCCTGACCTCTGGCAGAAACTGGGGAATAGCCTAGGCAGCTCAGTCAAGGAGGTCTGGAGACATGGTAGAGATCAGTGCATGTTGTGCAGCAGTGCATGGTGTGCATCAAGGTGTCATTGCATGTGATGTCTCCAGGGCAAAACTGAAAGAAAATGCTGGCGGCAGGATGATGAGTGTACACAGGCCCTGCACCTGACTAGCTGGGAATGCCAGTAAGAACTGGATCCATTCTGTGTGGACTGGGTGAACTGCCTGACCATGCTGGGGTGAGGAGCCCAGGGGAGACAACTGGGTGGTAAGTCCTGACAAACATTGGGATAACGGGACTGAGGTGCTCCTCAGAAGGAAGCTGACCAGGGGAAGAGAAAGAAAATAATTTCTCTAATCTCTGTACAGGGCATTAGAGTATTAGACCCATTTGACAAAATATCTTGTACTCTATCCCTGCTTGGGACCACACAACACTGTCTTGAATGGATTGGTTCTGAGTTAAAGGGGTTTGACCAGATAGCATTAATTGCATGAGGAGCAGTTCAGAGTTAATTGCTAGGTTAGATTCTATTAAAATAAGGATTATCTTCAATGGTTTGAGGGACGGCAACATAAAATCAGACAAAGAATGAGGAGTTAGATTTTTTGTTTTCCATTGAAAGCATCATGGAGCCATTTCTGCAACCTCTACATTGTTCTGCAGGTGCAAGAATGCCTGCTTGAAAATAAAGGTCCATTGATACTTTTCCCAACCGAGGATTCATGAGGGTTCTTAATTTTCATAATACTTAGCCTGGGTGGTTTTGATTCTAAAACATTTCCTGATAATTGTGTCCAGCCTTTTAAACAATTTCCTGCTTAATGGAATAGGGCTATTTTGAAAAATGTAGAAAATCTGAGGGCGACTGCCATTTTATAGAATTTATTTTACCCATAAAGACAGAGTAAGGAGGCCCCATCTTACAATATCAGATTCTATATCTTTCACAAGTGGTAGAAAATTACTCTAGTTATTTTTCCAGTCTATTGTTTACCTCTAGCCCCAAATATGTCATTTCATGTTTCACCCAGTTTCCTTAGCAGTTATTTAAATTATCTTCAGTTATGTGAGATAGCTTGGAATGGAGGGCCTGGGTCCTATCACAGTTAACTTTGGGAGCATAAATAATTACTGAATAGTGTAAAAGGAGATTTTAAGAATGTGCATGACTCTTCTGGTCTGGTGAGGGTTAAGAGAGGTCATCTGCAAAGACAAATATTTTGTGGCTTAGTGAGTTCATTTTAATCCATGGGATGCCTCAGTTTTTAAACAATACTGTAATTAGGAGTTTAATAGATAAAATAAGCAAGCACAGGGATAGAGGCACCTCTGTCATGTACTTCCTGACAGCGTTAAAGGGAAGAAAATACCCCATTTTTGACCATTTGGACTGAAACATTTTTAGAAAGCAGAGTCACCAAAGCATTACATTTTCTTCTACACATAATCCCAGGCAAGTGTGTCAAAACCTTGAATAAGTTTAGGTCTAGGACAATGTACTGTATGTCTCCTTCTTTGCTATTAGCTCCCAGAGGATGTTCAGAAGTATTCTGATACTATCAGCACCAGACCTGCCTACACAAAACCCACCTACTCTTTTTCTGTCAGATCTGTGATAACACCTTTGCGTTAGAATTTTGCCAATATGTGGTAATTGTTGTTTACTAACAAGACAGGTCTATAACTAAAGCAGTTTAGAGGATCTGTTTTTATAAATCAGGGTTATTAATGTTTTACTTAGAATTTGTGGCAAGACTTTCTTACCATGTTTCTTCAATATTATTAGCAGGTAATTTTATGGTAAATTTTGGTCTTAATTATAGAGTTCTCCAGGAATGACATCAGACCTTGTGTTTTCCTTGATAGCAGATTTTTTATAGCTGTATTTACATCCTCCAAAGTGATACTTTCTTAATTTCTCCTGTTACTCTAGTGAAATATAAGGAAGGTAAAGGGAAGTTAGGAACATCTGTATTTTGTTCTCATCTATAAGTGAATCTTGGGAGAATACTTGCCAATAGAATTCCCTTAATCTGTTGTTTATGCCCTGGTTCCTGGTAAAGATCTACCTGACAAATCTTTGATTCTGTTATTATATTCTTATCGTGCAATCTTTTTGACCTATAGGCTAATAATTTCCTGCTTTGTCATCAGATTCCCAATAGTTCTGTTTTTCTTCGGGCACAAGCCATATTGTGCTTGCTCCAATAGTATCTTTTGACTTTGAATTTAGCTTGGATTATTTATGAATAAGTGAATGATATTGGAGGATGGTTTCTAAGTAATTTTCAAGCATATCTAACTGGGTTTGTGTGTTTTGTGTGTCCAAATGATACTTCTGTTTTTTCTTTTCAGGCTGCAGAAAAGCCAATTATCCTCCTTCTTATGAAGGCTTTATAAACTTCCATTGACAAATCTGTGTTATAGAACCAGTATCATTAATGTTGAAATACTCATTAGTTTCTTTAGTAATCCTCTAGAAATGTTTTTCTTAAAGCAAAGCAATATTAAACTGTCAACTGACTTCTTTAGGGCATCCCTCTGTATGCTGATTTGTAGGTCTATCAGACCATGGTCAGTAATAGTAATGCTATCAATAGCTGCATGTGTTATAGAATTGATTAAACTTAAGAAACAAATAAATAATCAGTTCTGCTGTATGTAGAGTGCCTATGCAAAAAGGTAAAATCTTTAGCTGGGGATGAACCAATCTCCAAGCATCTCAGAGATCTAGTACATTCATTAAATTATGCAGGGATTGTCTTGACTTTGTAGTTGTGAGCCATAGTTTGGAAGAATTTTCATTCGCTATTGGATTGAGAATTTCATTAAAATGTCTTCTAATTATATTTTCAAAACTTGTGAATTTACTTAATTCTGCAGGAAGCAAATCGAAGAATGAGTCATGCCTAGTATTCAGGGTACACATTACAAATAGTAATGTTTTGATCGTCATGTGAGCCCGAGAGAATTTGGAATCTGTGTTCTATACATGATCAGCCTTAAAGGGGACAGGAACTATGTACTAAATGGCAGCAGTTACTAATGTTCCTAGTAAGAGAAATGTTAAACTTGCCTCCAAATAGACCATATTTAACTGCACCTTATTAAACATTGGTGTGAAAAACTGTGTTTTCAACTGTTTTCTTTTATGAACAACATTCTGAACAATTCTCTGCATGGAACCAGTAATTTGGAGTGTTTACTATGTTATGGTTTGAGTACAGAATGCTAAACATTAGTTATTGTCCTGTCAGAACCATTCTTTGCTCAAACCGTGCCATAATTAAAACTCCAGATCACGGGTTCCATGCAGAGAACTGCAACAGAATGCTGCCCATAAAAGCAAAACAATGCAAAATACAGTTTTTCATATCACTTTATTCAGGTACAGTTACATATGGATCATTTAGGCTTATGGATAGCATTTCAGTAAAAGGAACATAATAAACAGCTACTAGTCTGAAATCATTTCCTGTCCCTTTAACAAAACTGATTTTTTATTTAGTTGTTTAACCAGGAGTAGCACACTAAGCTGAAAGCTTTTTACAGGTGCATCCTGGGAGCACAGGAAGTTAAGTGACTTGCTCAGGGTCACACTGTATGTAAGTGGAAGCTGTGGGATTCAAACCCAGGTCTAGTCTGCTGGATGTCACCAGATTTGCAGCTCAGAGCCTTAAACCACTGCACTATACTGCCTCCCTTTTCTGATTAAAATTGCAGTACCTATTTTCTTGCTATTAAAACTGCTGTACTCTACCTACGATACTCAGGATCTACAAAGCCTGCCAGATTCAATTTGATCTAAATAGGTTTCCTGGATACTGGCGATGTCTGCTTGTTTCTTGTCTACATAGTGAATGATGTTCTTATGTTTAATTGGGAACCTAAACCTTTTACATTCTAGGAGATAAATTACATAGAAGCATAATTATAACTAAAGGTCTACAACAGTCAAACTAAGAAGGTAACAGTAAGTCTCTATTGTGAAAGGGGGATGGAAAAGAGAGGATTCAAACAACAACAGAAGCAGTTGAAACAATCTATAACTATTGAAACAGTATAAATAAACAGTGAAATAAAACAGTCAAGGATATCAGAGTAGGGGTAATGCTACTATTCTGTCATTATTTCACTGGACTGTAAGACCAAGGCGAGCTGATGACTACTTGGCTATGTTAACTCCTGGGTAATAAGATGGCTAACCTCACCCATTAAACAGGGGTTCAATAATTATTTCTTGGAAAATAAAAATAATATTTTGCCAAGCAGAAATGTCTAAAAATAGAATAATTCTGTAATATTGCATAAATACTTCAGAAGAAATCATGTCATCAACCAGTAGCTGTGGAAATCGGTCTGTGGACAGGATTAAATAATAGGATACAGGACACTGCCACTCTGAACCCATGTAGTGAGAAAAGAGAGAGGAGGGGAGGAGGAAACAACTGCATGGCTCACATAGTACATAGCAATACCAAGTGGATGATTTTCTGCCTGTAGATGTTATTGTAAAACTAGTGGGTTAACATTCCAGGGTCCACCACTTATACCACCCACAGTTATTGATGGCAATTGGATTTAGTAGTTAAACCTTTTTCCACTTGAATTTTCCATTGGCAACTATACTGACGCCATATATAACATCTTAGGCATGCCATATATTACAGGCAATTTGGGGCATTCTGTCTGCCATAGATGAGGTTTTACATGTGCCAATCAAAACCTTAAAAGAAATTTATTCCACAGCTGAGGAATCATGTAACTGAAAAAACATATTAATGTTTTAGTTTTTGATTTGGGGACAACTAACTCTGTATACTGCTTTCCTGAGGATAGGGTTGATCTCCCTGAATTCCAATTTCTCAGACAGATAATTGGGTATACCACCCAGGACACTTTCATAATCAAAAACTGGTTTATGTAATTGATAGGAATCAGCTAGAAAGAGCCAGCCCAAATTAGTATACATCAAACAGTGCCGAGTGTCTCTGACACTGGAGAATTAACCTCACCCGCCTATTATACAAAACATTCAACTTCTGCAGTTTGACTATACTAGCATAGTCACAATGGACATCACTAAAATCAAACAGTGGAAAGGCCTGTGTTTCCACTATTTTCTTCATCACATTTCTCCCTAGACAATTTTTATTACGGTATTACAACACTGCTTTTACCTATAGCCCCAATACGCTTATCGACATGGGTGTTGCCAGTTGCCCATGTGTTCACCAAGTATCCTAAATACTTGCAATGAGTAATCTGCTCAAGCCTGGTCCCCTATAAATCAGTAATAATCAGTTTTGCACAGTTTTTAGGTTTGTAACAGACCCCAGGACCATACATTTTGTTTTGCTGATATCAATTTTAACTTGGATTTAACAAAAAGTCCTGTATGTCATCAAAGTTCATTTGTAAACTTACCTGAATTTCTTGTAGAAAATGGGCAGAAACATATATTACTATATCGTTGGCATACAAATGGTATGCCCACCTGTTAACTATTTCTCCAAATCCTCTTAGATATAAATAATAAGGGGCCAAGCACAGAGCCCTGGGAAACCTAATGGACAATGGGGAAAGGGTCTGAAGTCACACAGTTTACAGTTGTACTCTGATACCTCTCTCCCAAGTATGATGCAAACCATTTCAGGGCAGATAAAGATAATCCCATGTCCCTTAACCTTTGTAACAATATACGATGGTCTACTGTGTCAAAGGCCTTGGAGAGGTCAACAAAGATGGCACCAGTTAAATTGTTCTTTTCATCGCTTTGTTGATGTCATCTAAGACCCTCAACATGGAGACCACCATTTTATGGGATTTATGAAAACCCAAGTATTTATCATATAAATCATACTTGGTCAAATAATCTGTTAATTGCATTGTCAGCAGCCTCCCAATTTGGAAACCTATGACAAGAAGAAGATTGGATGATAGTTTGTTAACTGGTCAGGGCTGCCCCCTTTAAAATGCGATCACCTTGGCCAGCTTCCAGCTCTCAGGAATAACCCCTCCAAGATGGACTAGTTGATCAAAAATGTGAGAAGGGCTGCACTTTCTAGAGCCAAGAACTTTAAAAGGAATGGGGTGAGGCCATCAAGGCCACTACCCTTTTCAGTTTTAAGGCCCAAAAGTAGGTCAAGGACCTTATATTCTTCTACCGTCTTAAATGAGAAGGTCATACAATTTGTATGATGAGCTGGGCCACATTCATATCACTATCAAGATCACTGCCAGTGTTTCCAAGAAAATTGCCTACATTGACAAAATAGTTGTTAAACATGCCAGTGAGAGACCCACACCTGGCTTGGGCTGGAATTTCAATATGATGGATGGAATCTCTTATGTTGTCTGTTTAAGACTTTAACAATTTCCAAAAGGCCCTTGGGTCACCAGCTGAGCCTTCCAACTAATGTTATAATACTTCCTCTTGGTTTCTTGTACTGCTGCAACATAAGCATTTCTCTGTCCCTGTAATAGTCTCAGTCAGTTTTTGATTAGTTGTATGTGCCTGCTCCCATTACTGCATTTACTGTCACTTAAACTTTCTCAAAGCAAGAAAATACTGAAGAGCAAACCATTGCTTCATTTTCTTACATTTTAGTGGCAGATGATGATCATTGACCCCCATCAATTCAATTAAAAATAATTTAAGCCCATTGATGGGCGCAGAGGGTTGAGTGCTGTGCCTTCCTCATCACGCCCGTGACCTGGGTTCTGGAACGGACTCGGGTCCGTCGGGGACTGGCAGGGGCGGGAGAGGATTGGCGCCTATAGGACTGCTCTCCTCTCCTGGGGGTAGGTAGTGGGGTCTTGTTGTGCTGCAGTGGTCTCTGGTGGAGACCAGGAGCACTGCTGACATATGCAAGAAAAATGAGGGAGTCACTAGAAAAGCAGAAATACCACTTCATGGTAGCCAGATGACGGCTGCCGGTGCTCTGAGGCCATTAAAGGTCCTACCAAGTTCTTCACCTCAGCAGCATCCCTAGGGCTAAAAGTAGGAGCACTGGTCTGCCCCTTGGCTGGTGTCTTCCCTCGGAGGAGGGACCCATCCAGTGAAGGGTTACATGGTCACCCTGAGGATCGGCTGCACTCTGAGGTGTGAGTCTCGGAGACGGATGGATCAGAGGCGGCCTTGGCAAGCCTGAAGGAGTGGCTGCTGAGGAGCACATAGGGGTGTAAAAAGATAACACAAAAAAAAAAAATAATTCCAAGCTAGCTCTATATCTGATATTAAAGATAATCTGTCTCTGTTTATATTATCTAGGTCTTTTACGAATGACAAATAATCAACATTTTAGAAGCCTGAAAAGATATCCCTCTTACATTATAAATCATATTGTGGTCACTATTCATAGATTGGAGATTCATACAAGTGTGAAGGCAGAAAAGGACCGACAAGGCCCACGAGTCTGCCCATTTGTCCAGCTATCTGCCTGGACCTGCACCAGCAACCCCAACACCTCCCTGTGTTTGTCCCATGCCCTTTTGAATCCCTCCACTGTTTCTTCTCCAACAACCTCCTCCGGGAGTCTGTTCCACTTATCCACCACTCTCTCTGTGAAATAGTACTTCCTAACATTACTCCTGAACTGCTCCCTCCACCTGCAGGCCATACCCCTTGTCCTCCGATTTTCCTTCATCTGGAAGATGCTTTCCACTGGCACCCTGTTTATACCCTTAAGGTACTTGAATGTCTCAATCATGTCCCCTCTCCCTCCTCTGTTCCAGGAGTACATGTCCAGATCCTCAAACTTTCTTCATAGGAGAGGTGGCTCAACCATTTTACCATCTTTGTTGCTCTCCTCTGAACTCGCTCCAGCCTCCCCATATCCTTTTTGGTATGGCCTCCAGAACTGGACTCCGATTCCAAATGCGGTCTAACCAGATGGGTGTACAAGGGTACTATGACTGCCCTATTTCTATTGGTGATCCCCCTCCGATGCATCCCAGCATTTCACCACCCTTAGCCACTGCTCTTCCGCACTGTCTTTCCACCTTCATGTTCCCGATATAGTGATGCCCAGGTCCCTTTCTTGTTCCGTGACCTCCAGATCACTGCCCCATGCAATACCCTGCCTTCGGTTCCTGTAGCCAAGATGCATGACCTTGCAGTTTTCTGTTTTGAACTAAAGTTGTCACCTCTTTGACCATGCCTCAAGCCTCCCAAATCTCTCTGCATTTTTCTACCCCTTTCTGAGTGTCTACCCTATTGCAGATTTTAATATCATCTGCAAACAGACTCACACCTCCTTCAAGGCCCTCCACATGTCCCCAACAAATATATTGAATAGTAGGGCTCCAACACTGATCCCTGAGGACAATGCTTGTGACCTTGCCCTCTCCAGTTTCCACCCCATTTATTACGACCCTCTGCCTCCTGTTCCCCAGCCAGCTTCCCACCCATTCAACCACCCTCTGACCCAGCCGCGAGGCCTGACATTTTATACAGCAGCCACCTGTGGGGCATGGAGTCAAAAGCCTTCCTGAAATCCAGATAAACCACATCCACTGCCCTCCCTTGATCCAGCTCCTTTGTGACCTCCAAAAACTCTATCAAATTTGTTTAACAGGATCTGCCCTTGTAAAACCATGTTGCCTAGGATCCATCAGGCCACTTTCCTCAAGGTAGCTGGTGATCCTGCCTTTTATTAGTTTCTTCATGAGCTTGCCTACCACCAATGTCAAGGTCACAGGCCTGCAATTTTCCACTTCCTCCCTCCTCCCTCCCTCCCCCTTATGCAGTGGGACTACATTTGCCTGCCTCAGTCTTCTGGCACCACCCCAGTCTGCAAGGACTGATTGAAGAGTGCAGTCAACGGCACTGCCATATCTCCTTTAGTTCCTTAACACCCTTGGGTGTACCCCATCTAGCCCGATTGCCTTGTCCATCTGATGCAGCCTAGTTCTCCCAAAATCTCCTCCACGAGGAATGGCCTCATATCCCTCCCCATCCCCTCCATTACTTTTTCTGCTCTGCTGCCTTCACCATCTTCCTCCCTAGTGAACACGGAGCAAAAATAGCTATTTAGCAGGTCTGCTTTTCTCTGTCCCTTGTAGCAACTCCCCTCGTTTGTTTTTAACTAGAGTATTTTCTGCCTAGTCTTCCTCTTTTCACTTACGTACCAAAAGAAAGTCTTATCCTTTTTTGACCCCTCTAGCTATTCAGCTCCTCTGTCTGTGCCTTCCCTCCTTACCTCTACCCCTGCTTCTCTCTGGCTCACCTGGTATTTTCTGCAGTCCACCTCTGCTTGTGTTTCTCTGAACGTTCAGAAGGCCTTCCTTTTGCTTTTACCTTTTTAGCTACCTTCCTATTGTACCACAGAGGCTTCCTCCTCCTCTTATTTTTACTTGCTGTCTTGGACAGATGTCAGTGGGCTCTACAATAGCTTCTATCTCCACATTTCCTCCACCTCTGTCAACTCCCACCCCTTCCAAGGCCCTCTCCACCATTTCCCCATTCTCCCAAAGTTTGCCCTCTTGAAATCCAGCACCCTCAACCTAGACGGTGAACCTCCACAGTGTTTCTTATTGTAAACCTGACCGTGTTGTGGTCAGTCATACCAAGATGTTCCCCACTGATACATTTCCTACCTAACCCCATTTGTCAGGACTAGATCAAGGGTAGCTCCTGCCCTGGTTGGCTCCCTGACCAGTTGATTCAGGAGGGCCATTTGCAGGGAGTCCAATATTTCTTGCTGCT
This sequence comes from Neoceratodus forsteri, assembly GCA_016271365.2. Lineage (NCBI taxonomy): Eukaryota > Metazoa > Chordata > Ceratodontiformes > Ceratodontidae > Neoceratodus > Neoceratodus forsteri. The sequence continues at coordinate 217,968,061 of JADMNL010000030.1, read as the reverse complement.
GGTTGAAGCAGCAGAAAGGATATCCCAGTCTCGTCCAGCAGATTTAGGTCCCCATCAGCACCACTTCCGCCCTTGCTGCCATTCTCTTGAACTCATCCACCATCTTCTATCCATGGATTCCTGCTGTGCCAGGGCCTGTAAACCACCCCCATATGCTCTGTCTCCCTCTTTCCCCACTGCCTGTGAGACCCAGAATACTTTGGCCTCTCCCACCTACCCTGCAATTCTGATGCCTTGATACTCTCCTTTACATAGGTGCAACCCCTCTCTTTCCACCCTGTCCCTCCTGAACAATTTGTACCCTGGTATCTCCATTTCCCATCCCTGTTCCTGGTGGCACCATGTTTCTGTTACTCCCACAATGCCAAGGCCTTCCTCCACCATTTTGCTTTTAGAGCTGGGATCTTCCTACCTAGACTTCTGGCATTTGCACATGACCTTCCACCCCTCTTTCCTCCCACCCTATATATTCTGCCCCATAACCTTTAGCTGTGTGGGTATGGCTTTTTTGCCCCTCTTGCCTTATCAATAGGGTTACACCTGCCTTCCTTCCCAGATTTAGTTTAAATGGCAGTGTTCACAAGATAATGGTCCAGTTTGCATTTGAGCACTGCTTTCCCCTCCCCATTTAGGTGCAGCCTATCTGGGGCATATAAACTATTGTCACTCCATGTTGAACCCCAATCTCCTATCACTCCATACCCCCTCTGAGCACACCAACCTGCAAGCCAACTATTGAACTCCTCTATGCTTTGTCTCACCTCCGTACTGGCCCTTGGTACTGGCAGCACCTCAGAGAGGACAGGGTTTAAAGTCCAAGCTGCTGCAGAACCTAGCCAGTTCCATAAACCTTGCCTGCACCTCCATCACACTACTCCTTGCAGGTCATTTGTGCCTAGGTGGAAGATCAGATGAGTTTTCTCATCTATTTCTCTCCCATGAGGGGATCCAATGCATGACTTTGGCTACCGTCATGCATGGCAGGCACTCCACCCATATTTTATCCTCTCTCTGTCCCTTCTCTCCCATGTAATTCCTTTTATAATAGAGTCCCCCACTATTAAGACCCTATTCCTGTCTCCTCTTCGGCGCTCTCACTGTTGCAGTTCTCCTCCTCCTCTTTCCCAAGGTTTCCTCTCCTTACCCTTGCTATCACCCCCGAAACTTCTTCAGCCCTCCTCCCCATCCTCCTCCTCCTCCTCCTGCTCATTTCCCTGGTCCCCTTTCTGGTTCACAGGTTTTTCAGTGCAGCTCTTTCCCCCTCCAAATTTATTTGAGCCCTCCTCTCCCCGTCCTGCTCATCTCTCTGCTCCATAACCTGGTTTCCTGGCCCTTCTATGGTTCTACCTTCTCTTGTGCCTTGCTCATTTGGAGTAACCTCCCCACCTCTGGTTTTCACCTCTGTTCCTCGTACTCCGAGGCTTCATTTCTGCTCCATGCCCCATTTCCTTATCCCTTCCTGCCAAGCCCCCATCCCCTGCATCCCTGCTTCCTGCCTGGCTTGTTCTATGCAGTTTTCTTTCTTCCCTGTCCTTGCTGTTTGTTTATGGGTTTCCCAGGTCCCACTCTTTCAGCCTCACTCTATGCCCTCCTGCAGGGTCTGAGGCCCCGATCCCCCTAGCTACAGACTGATCCCTACCATTTCTATCCCTCCTCTCGGGTCTTCCTTGTCAACCCCATACTCCTGCCTGATTATTTGGACATTCACCCATTCTGGGCTCTCCCTGCCAGGATGCCTCTGTTCTCCAAGTACCTCCATTCCCTCTCCCTTGTGCCAGAACTTTCAGCACCTAGTGTAGGTTTGTAGGCACCCCTGTACCCTATTTTTTCACTCCCTAGCTGTCTCCAAATTTCTTCCATCTCCTCCTGAGTTTTGCCAACAGGTGGCACATGAGCAACCCCAAACTTCCAAGCCCAGTCAAGTACCATGGCCACCCCATATCCTGTGCACCCAACCACCCTCCCAAGATGCCTGCTCTCATGACTTGGAAGTCCCTTCCCCATCATATCATGTACCTTTGGTAAAGCCCCACTCAGCTTTCAATACTCTCAGCTAACAATTTCATACATTCAAAACATAACCTACAATTCACTATACATATCTTCCACTGCCCTGCAGCATAATTGTAAGGGGCATTTGTCAAAATCAGATCCAATAAAGTCAAGTCTTTTGAGGTTCTAATATTTGTGTAGGATCCTTAATTAATTGGTCAGCCCAAGGAAAGTGACACATTTTTATGTTGATTGCGCGATGTGCAAGAAGCATGTTGTGGAGGTTTCTCCAGAAGCAGGTTATGGAGGCATGACACTGTTGTGCCCAATGCCCCACAGTCTGCAAGGCTTGTCCCTTGTTCCCCAATGCTGCAGCATGCTGCTGCAGACACTAGTTCAGCCAGTGTGCCACAACTTTCTAAGAAGTCAGCCGCTGCAATCGAGGGCCGCCTCGTCATTGCAGCGTCAGCCATTAGCTGCAATGAGGAAGAGACCCATCATTATAGGGTGGGATGTGGGATCTCTGATATTGTTTGTGAACATGGCAGTGGGTTGCTGCCGTGTTCACAAATAATATACCCCACCATGTTTGTTGCCGATGGGGAGCCCATTTCCCATCAGCATTCTGTAACCCCGTTGTTCCTGCCAGCGGGGTGCCAAATCCTCATTGGCATAATGATTATCCCCCACCCCTGTTGTTCCTGCCAACGGGGTGCCCAATCCCCATCGGCATAATGATACCCCCCTTCCATTGCTGTAGCCAGGGGTGCCCAATCCCTTGGCTCCTGCAGCTCCCTCCCCTTGCCTTGATTGCCAGTGCGGATGCCCAATCCCCGTCGGCTAACCCACCCACACAGGTGGCATGCTGGGAGCCCACCCCAGCGTGTCAAAGCACCTGTTACATCAGAAAACAGTCCCCAATGTCTTATATTTATTACAACCTGTAAAGAAGCGGTCCTCGTAGTCTGATGCCCCCACAACCCACACCCACCCTCGCACCTGCCTCCTCACACCCCCCATACCCCATACTTACCTCCAGAGTTTGGCGATGATCTTTGCTGGACTGGAACACGTCTGCACTCTTCAAAGCCGATCGCTGAACTGAGAAATGCCAGTAAGTTGTATAATGTAATAAATAGGGTTTTTCAACTTTAGTGCATATCAGCGGCATTTTGGGAATTTTTTCACCAAATTTTCAACATGGGGTTTTGGGACCTCCTCTATGAATTCTTGAACTGTCATGGCATTAATCGGCCCGGAAAGGTGGTTTTGTGGTCACTGCATGAATCACACTTTGGGGCCAATTAATTAAGCGACAGTGCCAATGTTCATGAGGTGGGCTCTCAAAAAGCCTATGCTTGCAAGTGGTGGAACCAAATCGAAAATTACTGTTTTATGGCGTGCATTGTGCAGTTGCTAATGCGCTCATAACTTCCATGAATTTGTAATATTTTCATGCCAGATTTTCAACATTGGCATTTTGTCACACCTCCTTGTAAGCAGTATAGCTGTCATTGTTCACATCCTGGCCAAAATGTGTTTTGCAGTTCCAGTGCAGAATGGTGCAGTCATTGTGGGAAATCAGTGTTCAGGACAGATTAAGAAAATGACAGTGACACTGTTCATGAGTAGACATCCTAAAATGCCTATGTTGAAATTTGGTAATGATATTCCATAAAATGACTGTATTGCGGCGTGCATTGCGTCAGTTGACGCATACGCTTGTAACTGCAAATTTATAATATTTCCTCCAGATTTTCAATATTGCCATTTCCCACACCTACTTATGAACAGTGCAGCTGTCATTTTTCCCATCCTAGCCAAAATGTGTTTTCACACTTCCGGCAGAATAAAGCGGTCACTGTGGGAAATCACTGTCCGGGACAGATTAAAGGGACACTGTCAGCTTTGACCCATCATTTTGATAATTTCTGATCAGTGTTCCCCGAGGCACTTACTGAACAAACAATGAGAGTCAAATACCCTTGCATGTGCCAACAATAATATTTAGTAGCGATTTACCTCTATTTTTCATTATTTTATGTCAAGCGGTCCTATGAAAATAAGCCGACCTCCAGAAGCACATCCATCCTGACTGCGCATTTATACCAGGCGCAGTCATGAGGGTGCAATTTTAGCATCTCCCCATAAACTAAGCACTGAAGTTGTGTATTTCTTCAGCGAAATTGAACTATGCCTTTCAGCAAAAAAGCGAAGTACTATAACTGAAAAACACAGTTGAAAAGTGCAGCTGAAATCCGCATGCACACTAGCGACATAGCAGACACCATGCCCTAGTGCGCATCGCGAGATTCAGCTCCCTTTCAAGTATTTTGGACTGTACTGCTCGTTGCTTATTACAAAACATAGTTCAATTACAACAAACACACAATCTAAACAGACATAGAAACATAGACTTTGACGGCGAATGGGACCGCTAGGCCCATCTAGTCTGCCCATTTCCCTCACGTGCAGGATAGGCCGCAGATCCTAGTTAACCAACAGCCTATTTCTTCCTACCCCCCACAAGAATTGCCTTATGTATGTCCATGCATTCTTGAATTCTCCCACAGTTTTAGACCCCACAACCTCCTCAGGAAGGCTGTTCCATGCATCCACTACCCTCTCTGTGAAATAATACTTCTCACATTGCCCTGAACCGCCCTCCTTCTATCTTTTAAATTGTGTCCCTTGTTCTTGCAAGTCTCTCTTTCTGAAAAATGCTACCCTCTTGGACTTTGTTGATTCCACTGAGGTACTTAAAAGTTTCTATCATGTCCCCCCTCTCCCTTCTTTCCTCAAGGGTATACATATTAAGCTCCTAAGTCTCTCCTCATCGACTTCTCTTGCAGACCCTGCACCATTTTAGTTGCCCTCCTCTGGACTGCCTCTATCCTGTCTATGTCCTTGCGAGATGGGGTCTCCAGAACTGTACACAGTACTCAGATGGGGTCTCACCAACTGTCTGTACAGAGGATAACAACTTCCTGTTTTCTGCTGCTGATGCCTCTCCCTATACATCCCAGTATACCCCAGCCCTCCCTACTGCCTTCTCACATTGCTTGCTAACCTTAAGGTCATCTGATATGATTACCCCAGCTCCCTTTCCTTTTTGTTGTTGTTACTACCTCCCACCATTGTGTATTCTTCCCTGGGTTCTTGTTTCCCAGGTGCATTATTTTGCACTTCTTTGCATTGAATCCTAGCTGCCATACTTCTGACCATTCCTCCAACCTTGCCAAGTCCCTTTTCATCCTTTCCACGCCTCCTTGTGTATCAACCCTGTTTGCAGATTTTTGAGTCATCTGCAAAAGGCATACTTTTCCTTCCAGTCCCTCTGCAATGTCACTGATGAAGACATTAAAAGGACTGGACCAATCTGAACCTACGGTACCCACTAGTAACCCCTTTCTTCAGAATGGACTCCATTTACAATTACCTTCTGTGTCCTGTTGTCCAGCCAATGTTTTACCCAGGCTACCACCCTGGGTCCCACTCCCAGGCTGGTTAATTTGACTATTAATCTTTTGTGTGGGACTGTGTCAAATGCCTTGCTAAAGTCTAGGTAGGCCATGTCACAGCCCCTCCCTGGTCTACTACTTTAGTCACCCAGTCAAAGAAATCTATTAGATTAGTCTGACATGACCTTCCGCTGTGAACCCATGCTGCCTTGGGTCCTGTGCTCCACTGGCCTCTAGGTACTTGACTATTCTTTCCTTCAGAGTGACTCCATCACTTTCCCTACCACAGAGGTCAGACTGACAGGTCTGTAGTTTCATGCCTCTGCCTTGGACCCACTTTTGTGAAGGGGAATCACATCTGCCTTCCTCCAGTCCTCAGGTACCACACCCATCCTCCCATGATTTATTAAAAAGAGTAGCCAGTGGTTTCACTAGTTCCTCCCTTAATTCTTTTAGAATTCTGGGTGAATTCCATCAGGACCCATTGCTTTGTCCACCTTCAGTTTTAGGGTTCTTGCAGAATCCTTTCTTCTGTGAAAGGACTGGGATCGACCCCCTATCAAGAGTGCTTCTGTTAATTGGATTAGGCACTCCCCTCCTCTTTTGTGAATACTGAGCAGAAATATTCATTCAATATTCCTGCTTTTTCACTATCCCCTCTGCCCACCCACTGTTCATTCTATTCAGCCTCACTATCCCTCCCTTTGTCTTTCTACGCTAGCTGATGTACCTATAAAAGGTTTATCCCTTTTAACTGAGTTGGCTATCTTTCCTCAGTTTGGGCCTTTGCTATTCTGACTTTCCTCCCTGCTTCCTTCTGCCTTAACTGGTACAGCTCTCTGTCCTGCTCCTTCTGTGTTTCCTTATACTTCCGAATGCTATCTTTTCTTCCTGACTTTCACAGCCACCTCTTTTGAGAACAATAGTGGCTTTTTCTTTCGTTTTGATTTGTTCATTTGCTTCACACAAAGGCTTGTTGCCTCTGTGATGGCAGTTTGATAATTCCCCATTGTTGCTCCACACCTCCTTCTAGCCTGTTTTCTAGTACTTTCTGAGGCACTCTCCCATCTTGCCAAAGTCAGCCCCTCTAAAGTCCAGTACCCTCACTTTTGTATGGCTTGACTCTGTAGCTGAGTTTAACGTGAATCACACTGTTAGATGGTCACTTGTCCCCAGATGGCAACCCACTTCCAGATCTGAGATCCTCTCACTGCCCCCATTTGAGGTATGAGGTCTAGATTGCTCCCTCACAGTGGGTTCGAAACTAGCTGTCTAATGCCTGCCACCTGTAGGGCATCAAGAATGGCCTGCTCTTGGATGTGGCTGCAGCAAATGTGCTCCAGTTAACATCTGGCATATTCAGGTCTCCCATCAACAGTATCTCCCTTTCTCTACCATTCTAAGAATGCCTTCTATCATATCCTTGTCCATTTCCTTCCCCTGACATGGGGTCTGTACTAACCCCTGTGCAGATTGTGGTGCCCTTTCTAGTCTCCAAGGTGACCCACAGTGCCTCCTCTCCTCCCTGTTTACTCTTTTGTTCAGTTGCTTTTATCCCTTCCTTCATAGAGACTACTCCTCCCCTCTTCTCCCTGCCTGTCTCTCCTGTAGGTTGTGTACCCTGGTATGTTAACATCCCAGTCATGGTTCTGTGTACCATGTTTCTGTGACTGCTATGATATCTAGGCATCCCTCTTCCATTAAGGCCATCAGCTCAGGGGCTTGTTGCCCAGACTATGGGCATTGGTACTCATTACCCTCCATTTCCTGATGGCTTACTCCCTTTTGCCCCATCCCTGTCCTTCTTGCCTTTGTCACTTTCTTCATTTACCCCTGCCCTTCTCTGTCGACACCTCTATGTTGGTGTTTGCTGCACTACTACCGTGATTAATTGGGGGCTAGGATTTTCCTGCTCCTTTCCAGTGCTTCCCCTAGCTAGTTTAAAAGCTTGCCAATGAAGCATTTAAACCTATCACCTAGGATCCTGGTTCCCCTCCCGGACAGATGCAGCCCATCATGCCAGTATATGACTCACATCACTCCAGGTGGGCCCCAGTCCCCAATGAAGCCAAATCCTGAGCTCCACACCAGTTTTTCAGCCACTGATTGAATCCATGAGTGCGGAACACCCTAGCCTCTCCTATGCCATAGATGGGTAGCACCTCCAAGAAGGCTACGTCTGCGTGCTACTTGACTAAGGCCCTCCCAATTCCACAAACTCTTCCTGCACTTCTCTAATCCCTTTCTTAGGCAGGTCATTTGTCCCTGGGTGGACAATGACATCCAAGCTCCCTCCCTGTGCAGCTGCTCAGGCAATCCTGAGGATTCACTTCCTGTCCCTGCAAGCCATGGCAGGCAGGCACCGCACCTCCCTCTCCCTTCCTCCCCCAGTTCTACCTTCCTAACAATGGGTCCCCCACCAGGACTTGTTTCCTTCCCTGCATGGTCCCCTGCCACCCTCCTGTGGGTCTCCTTTGTGGAGGTTCCCAGCATCCTCCTTGGTCTCCACTGTGGGTGCCTCCATAGAGGAACCACACTTTGCCAGAATGGCATAGGAATGTGTGGAGAGGTAGCAATGGGAGGAATGTGCCTCTGTTCCACCACCCTCACCCTCCCTGAGCCCACTGTGGTCCAACTGCTCCTCTTTCTTGGCAACCTCTGAGGCAATGGCAGTGGCACTGGTGGTCCCTGGATGGAAGAGGGAGGTCCCACAAATCCTGGCCAACTCAGCCTGGAGATGAGCAACCTCCTCCCTCAGCCCAGAGAGGTGCCTGCAGATGGGACAACACCGTATCCTCCAGAACATCTCCCGGAAGACTGCTGCTCCACAGCCACTGCACTGTACCACTCCAATCTTGTCTTATTTCTGGCCCTTAACTGTTTGCAATCCTACTCTTTCCTCTGTTTTTCTCTCTCTCCTTACTTTCTGCCTGTGTGCCCTTTAAGCTCCTGATTGTCCTGTTCTGAGACAAGAATATCCTATATTTCACAGTAGACCACTTACTTGCTCAGAGGCAGACCTCCAGCAAGCTAGAGGGCCGGAGAGCTACTCTTACCCTTCTAGGATGGTGGGTCATTGGTGGTTCTGTGATCACTCACTTCCTTCCCTAAACAGGAAGTTCCTGTTGTCAGTCAAATTCTGTGCCTATAAAATAGAACTAGCTTTGGGTGTGGGGGTGGAGGGGAGGAAGGAGGGCAATATAGTCCCAGCAGAAGTTCAGTCACACAGCAGTCCTTTCTCCTGGTGTCTTCCGCCAAGCTATTAGCAGAAACTTTCTAAAGCAGTCTTTAAATGTAGCTTCCTTCTAGCTAAGCCACTCCCCTACTTACCAGATCTTTGTACAAGTAATTTAAACCTCACAGCAGTTAAGTCCTTTCAGTCACCTGAGATTTACACTTAGATAACTCTTCAGATACCCATTCAGTTCAGTTAACCCAAACACACTTTTTTTGTATGTTAGTTTTTTACCCTAAATTAAAAGTCAAATACAAAAGTTCTTCTACTTAGTCCCAGCAGAGAAGTTCAGTCACACAGCAGTCCTTTCTCCTGGTGTCTTCTGCCAAGCTATGCTTAGTTTATAGGGCATGCTAAAATTGCACCTCGCGACTATAATGTTACAACTGCATGTAGTCGATGGATGTGCTTCCAGTGGTCGGCTTACTTTTGTTCGGACTGCTTGGACATAAATAATGAAAATAAAAGGTAATGAGTAAAAATTATTACTTTTGGCACATGCAGGGCATTTACTTTAGTAATTTGTTTAGAATGCGTGCCTCGGGAACACTGACTAGAAATGAGCAAAAACATCGGACAAAGCTGACAGTGCCCTTTAAGAAAATGACAATGATACTGTTCATGAGCAGAGGTCCTAAAATGCCTATGTTGAAAATTTGGTGATGATAGCCCAGCAATTGACTGTGCTACAAGTGTGTGTTGTGCACTTTTCACGCACCTGTAATAACTCAGATTTGTAATATTGTCACACCAGATTTTCAACAGTGCCATTTTCACACCTCCTTATAAGCAGTACAGCTGTAATTTTTCACATCCTGACCGAAATGTGTTTTCACAGTTCCGAAGCAGAATAACGTGATTACTGTGGAAGTCAGTGTTCGGGACAGATTAAGAAAATGACAGTGGCACTGTTCATGAGCAGAGGTCCTAAAATCCTATGTTGAAAATTTGGTGATGAAACTCCATAACATGACTGTGTTACAAGCGTGGTTGAACTCTTTCCACGCACCTTGTAACCATAGAATTTGTAATACTGTCATGCCACATTTTCAACAGTGGCATTTTCACAACTCTTACGAACACTACAGTTGTCATTTTCACATCCTGGCTAAAATATGTTTTGCACTCCTGTCAGACAATACACGGTCACTCTGGGAAATCAGTATTTGGGACAGATTAAGATCAACCAAGTGAGAGGGCAGAGTAACGAGCTCAACTGAGCTCTGTCAGGACTGCTGCAGATTTGTTTGTGGGCAGACAAAGGCCTCAACACAAGAGCTCAGTACAAAGGGCAGCCTGCAGCACTGGGAGAAACAGAATGAGAGGCGAGTGAGGGAGAGAGAGTGAGCGAACTCACCGGTGCTGTCAGGACTGCTGCGGATTTCTTTGTGGGCAGAAAAAGGCATCATCACAGGCAGGGGCCCAGCACAACAGGCCAGCCTGCAGCGGGAGAAACAGTATGAGCGAGTGAGACAGGGACTTATAGTGAGCTCAATGGAGCTCTATCAGGACTGCTGGGATTTCTTTGTGGGCAAAAAGGTGCCAATGCAGGCAGGAGCCCGTACAAAGGGCGGCTTGCAGCGCCAGGACAAACAGAATGAGCGATGGAGAGGGAGGGAGACTGCGCGACCTCAACGGAACTCTGTCAGGACAGCTGCAGAGTTCTTTGTGGACAGACAAAGGTGCCAAAGCAGCCAGGAGCCCCATACAAAAAGTGCAGTCTGTGGCGCCAAGAGAAACAGAATGAGCGAGTGACAGAGCGGTAGTGAGCAAGCTAATGGGCTCCACTGTGACTGCTGCAGATTTCTTTGTGGGCGAAAATGCGGCATGACAGGCAGCTTAAGTACAAATGGCCAGCTTGCAGCGCTGGCAGAAACGGAATGTGAAAGTGACAGGGGGAGGAGTGAGCCCAGTGGAGCTGTGTCAGGACTGCTTCAGATTTCTTTCATGTCAGAAAAGCTGCCAATGCAGGCAGGGCCCAGTAGAAAAAGGCAGCCTGCAGCACCAGCAGAACCGGATGAGTGAGTGAGAGAGGGGGGTGGGAGCTCAACAGAGCTTTGTCGGGACTGCCATAACATGGCTGTGCTACTAGCGTGCATTGAACTGTTTCCAGGCACCCTTGTAACTTCCAAGAATTTGTATTACTGCCATGTCCACTGCCAACATCGGCATTTTTCCACAACCCTTATAAACACTACAGCTGTCATTTTGCATCCTGGCTACAGTATGTTTTGCACCCTGCCAGACAATAGCACGGTCACTCTGGGAAATCAGTGTTTCGGACAGATTAAGATCGACCAGTGAGAAGGCAGAGTGACTGAGCTCAAATGAGCTCTGTCAGGACTGCTGCAGATTTGTTTGTGGCCAGACAAAGGCCTCAACACAAGAGCCCAGTACAAAAGGCAGCCTGCAGCACTGGGAGAAACAGAATGAGTGGCCGAGTGAGGGAGGAAGTGAGTGAACTCACGAGCGCTGTCAGGACTGCTGCAGTTTCTTTGTGGGCAGAAAAGAGGCGTCTATACAGGCAGGGGCCCAGTACAACAGGCCAGCCTGCAGCAGTGGGAGAAACAGTATGAGCAAGTGAGACAAGGGACTTAGTGATCTCAGCAGACTCTATCATTACTGCTGGGATTTCTTTGTGGGCAGAAAAAGGCACCAATGCAGGCAGGAGCCCCGTACAAAGGGCAGCTTGCAGCACCAGGACAAACAGAATGAGTAATGAGAGGAGGGAGACTGTGCGACCTCAACGGAGCTCTGTTGGGACAGCTGCAGATTTCTTTGTGGACAGACAAAGGTGCCAACGCAGCAAGCCAAATACAAAAGCACAGTCTGCGGCACCAAGAGAAACAGAGCGGCGAGTGACAGAGCGGTAGTGAGCAAGCTCAACGGAGCTCTAGTGTGACTGCTGCAGATTTCTTTGTGGGCAGAAAATGTATGACGCGTAGGCAGGAGCGCAGTACAAATGGCCAGCTTGCAGCGCGGCAGAAATGGAATGCGAGAGTGACAGAGGGGAGTGAGCGAGCTCAGTGGAGCTGTGTCGGGACTGCTTCAGATTTCTTTCTGGCCAGAAAAAGACCACAATGCAGGCAGGAACCCAGTACAAAAGGCAGCCTGCAGCACTAGGAGACACAGAATGAGTGAGTGAGGGAGGGGATCAGTGAGCTCAACAGGGCTTTGTTGTGACTGCTGCAGATTTGTTTGTGGGCAGAACAAGGCAGCAATGCATGCAGGGGCCCAGTACAAACGGCAGCCTGCAGTGGCAGGAAAACCAGAATGAGCGAGTGAGTAAGCTCAACAGAGCTGTATTGTAACTCCTGCAAATTTCTTTGTGGGCATAAAAGGCAGCAATGCGAGCAGGAACCCAGTAGAAAGGAAGCCTGCAGCGCCGGGCAGAACAGAATGAGCAAGTGAGAGAAAGGGAGTGAGCGAGCTCAGCAGAGCTTTTGTCGCACCTGCACATTTCTTTGTGGGCAGGAAAAGGCACCAACAGAGGCAGAGCCCAGTACAAAAGGCAGCCTGCAGCGCCAGGAGAACCAGAATGGCGAGTGAGACAGGCGGGGTGAGCGACCTCAACGGAACTCAGTCGGCACAGCTGTGGTTTCTTTGTGGGTAGAATAAGCCACCAACACAGGCAGGAGCCCAGTACAAAAGGGCAGCCTGCAGCACCAGGAGAAACAGAATGAGTGAATCAGAGAGGGGAGGAGCCATCTCCAATAGAGCTCTGTCGGGACAGCTGCATATTTCTTCCTCAGCAGAACAAGGTTCCAATGCAGGCAGCAGCCCACTACAAAAGAGCAGCCTGCAGCACTGGGACAAACAGACTGAGCCAGTGACAGAGGGCCACTGAGGCGAGCTCAACAGACCAACACAATCAACATTCGGTATTGACAAATGCTTGTTATAATCAGGAGTCTCCTTTAATAACCAATGCTCATTGAAGTTCTCAATAAAAGTACTTCATGAATGTCTAAAAGGGCCTAGCAATTCTGCAAACTGGTGCATTTTATGTTTTGAATTTTTAGGGGGCAATGGACACCTATGCAGTGGTTTTCCTACAGGGAACATCGTTTCTAATGCTATATATTCACAAATGTTAGAGCATATTTCAAAGAACAATTGTTTAGAACAGAATCTATCTGAGACATACAGTATATTAGAAGATTTCCCATTTTATTCCAATCTGCTCTATGAATATTATACCCTTTGATCAGAATGTCAGCATCATCGTCCACCCTATTATACAACCAAGTCTCAGTAAATATCATAAAGTCAGGACTATGCTCAATTGAGAACTTCCTAATTAAATCTAATTAGGTACCATGCTCCTGACATTAGAGTGAGTAAAAGAAATGCCCTTTTCTTATTTTAGACTGTGCTGGTCCAGGATTAGGATTTATATCCCCACATTGTAAGAGGTACAAAGTAAAATTGTTGATTTTACCAATTCTCCTTTCAGCCCAAATTTCCCAAAGTAATAACATTCCAATAAAAATGCTCTTTCCAGGATCTAACTTTAACATGCAATGAATCAGTTGTTCTAATAATAAAGGCAGCATTAATGAGGGAAGAATGGGAAATTCTCAGGGAGGAAATGGACAGGAAATGATAGAAAGTATACTTAGAATGGCAGAAAAAGGGATATATTGCAGATGGGTGATCTGAATATGCCAGATGTTAGCTGGAATGCAGTTACAGCTGCCACTTGAAGAGTGCAGTTATTATAGATGCCTTACAGGGGTCATGCCTTAGACAACTAGTACTGGAGCCCACTCGAGAGGAGCAATATTAGACTTGATTCTCTTAAATGGAGATGGAGAGGATCACAGATGTAGAAGTGGGTAGCCATCTGAGACTAGCGACCATCGAACAGTATGGTTCACAATAAACACAGCAATAGGTCAAGCCATACAAAAGACAAAAGTACTGGACTTTAGGAGGCTGACTTTGCCAAAATGGGTGAGTGCCTAAGGAATGCACTAGCAAATGGGCAGGAAGGAGGGTGGAAGAACAATGGGGAATAATAAAAACTGCCATCACAGAGGTAGCAGGCTTTGTGTGAAGCAAATAAACAAAACAAGACGATGTAAGAAACCACTATGGTTCTCAAAGGAAGTGGCAGTGAAGGTTCAAGAGAAAAAGAAAGCATTCAGGAAGTACAAGGAATCACAGAAGGAGCAGGACAGAGAACTGTATCAGTTAAAGCAAAAGGAGGCTGGGAAGGCAGTCAGAACAGCAAAGGCCCAAACTGAGGAAAAGATAGCCAACTCAGTTAAGAAGGGGATACAACCTTTTATAGGTACATCAAGGAGCAAAGGAAGACCAAGGGAGGGATAGTGAGGCAAAAAGGGAGGGAGGGGGTGGGCAGAGGAGACTGTGAAAAGGCAGAGATACTAAACAAATATTTTGCTCAGTATTTACAAATGAAGGAGGAGGTACATAAAACAAACAGTAGTAACACTCTGGATACAGAAGTTGATACCAACCCATTTACAGAAGAAAGGGTTCTGAAAGAACTCTTAAAACTGAAGGTGGACAAAGCATTGGGGCCTGATGGGATTCATCCCAGAATTCTAAAACAGCTAAGGGTAGAACTAGTGACACCACTGACTACCCTTTTTAACAAATCATGGGATGATGGGGTGGTATCCAAGGACTGGAGGAGGGCAGATGTGATTCTTCTTCACACAAAGTGAGAGCAAGGCAGAAGCAGGAAACTACAGACCTGTTAGTTTAACCTCAGTGATAGGGAAATGATGGAATCACTTCTGAAGGAAAGAATTGTCAGTATCTAGAGGCCAGAGGGCACAGGACCCTAGCAGCATGGATTCACAGCAGGAAGGTCATGCCAGACAAATCTGATAGATTTCTTTGACTGGGTGACCAAAGTAGTAGATCAGGGAGGGGCTGTGGACATGGCCTACCTAGACTTTAGCAAGGCATTTGACACAGTCCCACAAAAGATTAATATACAAGTTAGCCAGCCTGAGGTGGGTCCTAAGATGACAGCCTGGGTAAAAATTGGCTGGAGAATAGGACACAGAGAGTAATAGTAAATGGAGTCCACTCAGAAGAAAGGAGGGTTACTAGTGGGGTACTGCAGGGTTCAGTATTGGACGGTCCTCTTCAATGTCTTTATAGCGACATTGCTTGGAAGGACTGGAAGGAAAAGTATGTCTCTTTGCAGATGACACTAAGATCTGCAACAGAGTTGATGCACAGGGTGGGGTGGAAAGGATGAGAAGGGACTTGGCAAGGTTAGAGGAATGGTCAAAATGTATGGCAACTTAGATTCGATGCTAAGAAGTACAAGGTAATGCACCTGGGAAACAAAAACCCAGGGAAGAGTACACCAATGGTGGGTGAGATACTAACAACAACAAAAATGGAAAGGGACCTGGGGTAGTCATATCAGATGACCTAAAGGTGGGCAAGCAATGTGAGAAGGCAGCAAGGAGGCTGGGGGGTTACTGGGATGCATGGGAGAGGCATCACCAGTAGAAAACAGGAAGTTATCATCCCTCTGTACAGACAGCTGGTGAGACCCCATCTGGAGTACTGTGTGCAGTTCTGGAGACCCAATCTCCACTAAAGACATAGACAGGATGGAAGCTGTCCAGAGGAGGGCAACTACAATGGTGTAGGGTCTGCACGGAAGACATATATAAAGAGAGACTTAAGGAGCTTAATATGTATAGCCTCGAGGAAAGGAGGAGAGGGGGACATGATAGAAACTTTCAAGTACCTCAACAGAATCAACAAAGTCCAAGAGGTAGCATCTTTCAAAAAAGTGTGCAAGAACAAGAGGCACAATTTGAAGATAGGGGGCAGCTCAGAGGTAATTTGAGAGTATTTTTTTCAGAGAGAGTTGTGGATGCATGGAGCAGTCTTCCGGAGGAGGTTGTGGAGTCAAAATCAGTGGTGGAATTCAAGCATGCATGGGACAGTCATAAGGCAATTCTGGGGGTGGGGTAAGAAGAAGTAGGCTGCTGGTTAACTAGGATCTGCAGCTTATCCAGTAGGTAGGGAAATGGGCAGACTGGGTGGGCCAAGCGTGTCCTTATCTGCCGTCAAATTCTGTGTTTCTATGTTTCTATAAAGGAAATGGTTTGGAACTAGAAAATCTCTAGTCAATGATATACCTCTGTGGGTGTAATGCATAGAATTTCCATGATTACTTACTAGGATTGCCGTATAAGATGGAGTCAGTCCAATTTGTGTCCCCATGCATTTATGTGGGTACTCAGAATCCAGCTCACACAAGATAATCAAATAGGGAAGCCATAACCTTATGTAAGTAACCCAGGAAATATTTACCAGAATAAGCATAATGAGCTTAGTTCTTAACTTACACCACGTATAACAAAACCCCACATTTATTTTATTCATTTATTTAGATCTCAGATTACAAATACCTTTGAGCTTAGAGCTCTTTTACAAAGGTTCTCGTCAGCAGCATAATACAACAGGTTAATAGAACAAAAATGCGGCAAAACAGTATACAGAGAAAGGAGATCAACAGGTTTACAGACTAAACAGGGTATGGTAAAATAATTGAAAATAAGAAAAGAAGCAATAGTTGACATTCACAGTGAATTAATGAATAGAAACAAGTAACGCTAAGCAGTTTCATGCACAGGAATGCAAACAGTAAATTGAAAATCAGCCAAAACAAGCTTTGTCAGTTACTGGTAAAATCATAAGGTAAGCTGAAATCAGCAACAGGTCTTGTCAGGACAGACAGGGGCGGGGGCATTAGGTACAGGGGAGGAAAGGTGAAGGGTAGGGTAGCAGAGGGAAGGGTGTCAGAGATGATGCTAAGAAGATTTAACAGTAATCAAGTGCTAGGGTTTTAGATTGTCAAAAGGGTTTAGCGGAAACAGTCACAGGAGCGAGTGGCAGAGAGTAGTCGCTGTACCTTGGATTTGAAAGGGCCCAATTTGGAATCGGAGGAGATGTCACAGTTGAGGCATTCCTCCAAAGAGGGGCTCTATAGATGAATGATCTTTATCCTGTGAGGTATGGCAGCAAGGGACCAGACAGAGCTAGGATTCAGAGCCACGGATATGGTGGGTATTAAGAGGAGCTGAGAAGACCTTGAATTCCAGGTGGTAGGAGGCCTAGGGTCATTTTTTGGCCGTCAGGTATGTTTGATATTTGATGCGATCTTTGGGCTGTAGCCAACCAGTTTGGGCATAGAGGTAGCAAGAGTGGGTGAGATGGTGGGCTCCTGAGATGAGGCGACATGCTTTGTTTAGAGCAGTGGAAATGTGCAGGAGGGCAGTGTCAGTGGCAGATCCATAGATGATCAATCCATAGTCAATAATGAAGGTAACACAGCTCTGTATAACCTTAAGGCTTCTGATGTAAGGAAATTGCTCTGTCTCAGAGGAGGTCATCAAGCAGTATTGACTGCTTTGGCAACATTATCAATGTGCACCCCATAGGATAAGATGCTGCGATGGGGATGCCGAGATACTTAAAATATTGTACCTGCTCAAAAGCGGTCCCAAGGCAATTAGAGATAGTCTGGGGATGATGCCTGTGTTTAGTGTGAGAGCTGCTGAAGATCATGAGTTTAGTTTTTTATAGTTTAGCAACAGTTTGTGATCACTGAACCATTTTCTACTGCTGCAGATCCGAGTTGCAGCTGGCTTTCAAGAGCGTGGGGTCTGTGTGACTTGTGTAGATAACAGCATCATCCACATATGCAGGATTTGTTTGGAGCAGGATCTTGGGAGATTGTATGAAGAGACTAAATAATGAGGGCCCAGGATGGACCCTTGTGGGACACATGACGAACTGGTTTAGAGTCCGAGATGACATCGGCAATTTTGACTTGTTGAATGCGGTTCTCCAGATAGCTTTTAAAACAGGCATT
The DNA here is from genome assembly GCA_016271365.2 of Neoceratodus forsteri. NCBI lineage: Eukaryota > Metazoa > Chordata > Ceratodontiformes > Ceratodontidae > Neoceratodus > Neoceratodus forsteri. The sequence goes on along the minus strand of JADMNL010000030.1, from coordinate 217,950,495 downwards.
AGAGTTGGCGGAAATTCCAGCGCTGCTTAGCTGTTCCAGTAGTACGGGTGATGGACTGTGTCGAGTGCTTTGGTCAGGTTGATAAATGTGGTCCTAACTATCTGTCCATGGTCCAGAAATTTATGTGTATGAAACAAGTGAATTCCATGAGAGCTGAGGAGTGCTGTGTCCTTTTCTGAATCCATGTTATTGGGTATATTGGATCTTATATTTATCAAGATAATCTGTAAACTGGTCAGCTTCTAATGCATTCAAGTGCCTTGAAGAGGGTGGAAGTATAGAGATGGGCCAGTAGTTCATGTGGAGGAGACCTGTCACTGCTTTTGTGTACTGGTGTTACCATGGCTAATTTCCATCCCTTGGGGAATTGGGCAAGGCTAAATGAGAATTAAAATCCAGGTAAGAGGAACTAATACTTCCTCTAGTGTGAGGGACAACAGTTTAAGATCGAGGAATCCCGCTGTGTCTAGATTTACCAATTGCCTTGAGGATGTATTTACGGGCTTCCTGTGGTGAGATAACTTTAAAGTAGAATGGGGGTGGCTAGTAGGTGTGGGAGTGCTATCAGAGGTGGGCAAGGTGTCATCTGCATCAAAAAGTCTGGTGGGAGAACACTGCTGAGGTTAGTGAATGCGTTATTGAAAGTATTGGCAATAGTTACAGGGTCAAGAGTAGTGCTCTCATTTAAGTCCAGTATGGTAGGTGGTGATTTCGAGGTTTTACCTGTGATTTCTTTAATATTATCCCAAGCTTTTCCTTTGCCCCAGATATCAGTAAGCACTTCCTGACAGCATTTCATTTTTGCTAGACGGATGGACCTAGTGCAGTCATTTCACGATCTTTGTAGTTCTGGATGTCAGATTGTGTACCAGTGGCTTGGGCATGGTGCCAGAGGTGGTCCCTTATTTTCATGTGAGCTAGGAGTTCTACAGAGAGCCAGGGGTTGTAAGGGCCTTTTATTTTGCATGTTTTACAGGTGCATGAGAGTTGCAGGCATAATTATAGGTGTTAATGAAGTGTTTGAGTGCTGTGTCAACATCCTCTGTTCTGTCGATTGGAGACCAGTCTTGCACTCTAAGGAGGGCTTTAAAAGGTTCCAGGTGACCCGGGCAAGGACTCTGCTGGTAATTGTCCATGGTGGTGGTTTTCAAAATTTGTTTGTCCACATGCAGATGACAGTGGAATGATCACTGAGTGTATCCGGGAGGACAGTGGTGTTAGTAATGCAATCTGGATGATTGGTTAGGACCCAGTCAAAAGGCGTTTCATCCACATTTTGTAATTGGATCTGGTTGGGAGTCAACCAGCTGGGAAAAATTTATGTCAGTCCTTAATGCTCTGATTTTCAGGTGCAAGCCAGTTTATATTGAACTCTCCCATCAGAATTGAGTACGACCCAGGTGGCTGGTTATGCGTGAAGTCCAGTACCAAGTTGAAACCACTCCTTGCACTTTTGGAGGGATGTATATGGATACCACAGTAAGTGCTTTAATTTGGGCACCAAGCAGAATTCTTATGGCAAGTAATTGAGTGGTTGTAGCAGCCACAGGAACAAGCAAGAGGTGGCCCATGAGTGACTCTTTGAGATAAATTGCACATCCACCACCTGTTTTGGTTGTCCTATCTTGTCTGAAGATGTTGTAGCCTGGTAGCAATAGCTGAGTCAGAACCAGTACAGTTGAAAAATGATTTTAGTGAATGTCCATGATAACAGGAATTATTACAGTGTTTTGTTGTTATTTAAAATGTGAGGATGCAGGGTTAGTGTGAAACCGGGTGAGGTTTTGTGCTCCTATACTGCAGGGCAACTCTGACACTTTCTTTACATTGCTGTGATTAAATTTTCATTTCATTTTCCATTACCTTGTGGTGCCTTGTTTTTTTTGCTTTACTACTTGGATCTACTGGTGGCATGCATGTGTGTGGAGCTGAGGATTTTGCTGCTTCTAGAGTTCATTGGTTCCACAGTCCTAAAGAAAATGTCTCTAAGAGAAAGTATATATACATGAATTCCTGTACATTTTATATCCTAGGTGCTTCATGCCAACATCCACGAAATGGTTTCTATATTGTTTATATTTCTTGATATTGTAATTTATATGTAAAGATTTTTCTAATTACATCCACTAACCAGCTATGAAAATATGTCTTGTGGGCAGTTTGTACCAGGACAATATTATACTTTCATTATGATAATTGCCGGTTGTAATTTTATAAGTGCCTCCTTGTATCCTGAGGATGTGTCATATTCATTGTTTTAAATTTTTCATTTGCACACATCTCTGGTGGTGGATAATATGGTAACCAGTTACAATAGTGCTACAAACACAGTGCAAGGAAAAACAGCGATGTCCAAATGGCGTATCACTGATAGTGACAGGGATTAAACAGCACTGTGCAGTAAGCGTGACCCAGATCACTGTCCATGGTATCAGGAAGAAGACTAGGGCTGGGGAATCAAGAAGGCTTGCTGACCTGCTCCTGTGGTGGAGAGGACTGAGACAATGGAGCAGCTCAGCCACAATGAAGATAGATACCAAGGTTCTAATCCTGGTCTCCAAATTTTCATTTTTCCCATACTCCAGCTCTAAATTGGAGTCAGTTATTTTATTTGGGGAGTGCGGGCAGAGGCGCTTGTGTCAAGGGTGGTGCAGAGGTGGAGCCCCCAATAAAATAAGTGTTTGAACTGGTAGCCATTGTTAGTGTGCCATCAACCGCTGCCAGTGGCGCTGCCTTTACTTGTGGCATTTGTTCCTGCTGCTGTTCTGCATAGAGCTGTATGGAAGACGTTGTTATTGACAATGCTGTTCATACATGTGCTATTCAGACCTGGTCCTGGATAATATAAGGGCATTTCTGCATTGAGTTACTAACTCTTATGAAGCTCTGCTTCTGAGGTGAAACTTTAATTGTCTATGCCCTAATCTGGCATAGCATTACTCCCTGCTATTCACTGCACTACTGTACTTTTGTTGTTTTAGCATTCATCCTATAAACTTGCATATCAGTAGTGTAAGTGGCTCAGCAGGTTGCACACTCAGTTTTGAGGATGAAAGAGCAGAAGACTGTGGGTTCTATCCCCACACCAGGTGCTTGGGTTAAATCCCAACAGTGACACTGTAGTGCAGGTAGGGAGTGCTGCACTCTGAGGTGCCATCTTTGGATGAGATGTTAAACTGAGGTCCCATCTGCCTGGTAGTTCAGGTGGATGTTAAAGATCCCATGGCACTTCTTGAAAAGAGTAATGGAATTTCCTGGTGTCCTGGACAAATTTCCCCATTCACTAAAAATACCACCAACAGCTTAATTTGGTTCTAATGTCAGTTAGCATTCATCTGTATCCCTCCCCTGGACGAGGCTGAATATAGGCAGAATTATCTAGTCCTGCTTTCCGGTCAACAAAAACTAAATGAATAAGTAAATCACAAATTCACTTGTAGCACGCCACTTGCCATTCGCAGTTAGTTTTACCCAATAACCCATTTATAATCTCCCTACCAGTGTTTAATGATGCCTATCCCAGAGTTCTTGGTTCCTAGTGCAAAGTAATGGGTACATCCTAGGCTCCATTCAGTAAGTACTGTAGACACAGAAACTGAACGATGCCACGGAGCAACATACCAGGTTGCTACCATGTGGTACCGGTATGTTGTTTCCACATGGAAGCAACCTGCTCATGGTAGCAGCAGCATGAAATGACAAACTACTGCAGTTTGCTAGTGCTTTTATTTATTTTTGTTTTTGCTGCAGTTTGGTTACTGGAAGCAGAATGAACTGAAATTAACTCTTATTCAACTTTGTCCTCACTGTCTAGCTCTGTGTCTGCTTCACTGCCTTGAGGTCAACATCGGTTGTATCCTTCTCTTCCCAAAGTTGAATTCTTTCTCCTGGGGTGTGCTACAACTCACTGGCGACTTGGAACCTTGCTTACATTTTTTTATTTGCATGCCAATCAGTGTCTTTGACAGGTGTAACAGCCAAAGGGCCTCAAAAGAAGCACTAGAAAACCAAATTCTCAGGCTCTTACTAATATAAGCCACCCCAAATTGTATCTGCCCCTGAATTAAAGCCACATGTCTAAAATTAAGTTTTTAGTGGAAGCCACAGATTCCAAGCAGTGAAATACAGTATGTTTTTTTTTATGAAGTTGGTTAAAGTGTTACTGCTTACTATGGAATAAAGCTGCTTTTATTTGATGTACAAGTGGCAAGTGCACAAAATAGAGGATTGTGTATGAGTAAGCATACACAACAAGGCAGTTATGATCGAGAGGTTTCCGTGGTCACCAGAGACCTCGAGGTCCCAGCTCTAGAGGTCCATTACCACGGAAACCTCGAGATCTCACAAGTGCCTTGTTTGTGTATGGTTGCTCATACACAATCTTTTTATAGTGTATAGGCAACTATGTGCAGCACCGTGATCCTCTGAACAAGTCTATGAGAAAAATAAGGCTTACTGTAGCCACATGATTACTTCCATATCGCCATGGGCCACTCAACTGTGCATGCACGAATGCGTTAGATCTTGTTGTGTTGCATCGATGGCGACTTGGTGCAGCACAACAAGATCATGATGCACCAAGAGTAGCACAACAATGCTGTTCCAGGCATGAATTTCATGTGAACAGCATTCCACCATACACTATAGTGCAACAGTACAATGAATAGCAGGGAGCTATGCTACAATAGATCACGAGTTGGAATCCCATTGTTTGCTTACTTTTTCAATTGACTCTTGGACCTGGGGGCTGGGCATCTTGTGTCAGAATAGAGGGTTGGCAGGACCGGGGTCTGACTGTCATTGTCCTCTTACTTTTTATCATTTACTGTTTGACTTCAGGGTTGGGCACTTGGTATCAGAATTGGGTGAGTTTGGTGGCACCAGGGTTGAGCAGCAAGTGGCTACGTGCTTTCATTTTAGTTTGCTATCCAACCCCAGCATTGGGCACCCAGTGTTAGGGGGCAGGAAGCAAGCACTAAAGGTTGGTTCCTTGTGACTGCTTAGCTATATTAGTAGTGGCAACTTCAGAGTTTTAAACAAAAGCAAGATACATGTTCTCTGACTGCTCTGAGTTTGTGTTACAAATTCCCCACCTATGCCTTAACCAACATGTGTCTTGAGCCTGACTGCCACAGACCCTCACTTGAGTTTGCCTCTCACCATTTCCTGTGCCTACACCCGACCTTCTCAATAAAATTGGTATTATCTGGACTCTTGGATAGTTGAAGCCCAGTCGTCAGTCACCTGCATCAAGCCAAGGCTAACTCTACAAACAACAGGTGAAATGTGTGCCTGGTTTTATAAAATTGTAATTCTTACTCGCCTGTACCAGGAGGGATTACCTTTCCTTCAGTTAATTAAAATAAAGTAACACGTCTCTTTTGAAATGCAGATACCTCCTAAGATTTTTTACAATACCTCTTGTTAAACAGTTAGGGATAGGACATGATGGACTTAGAGTCCTTTATTTATTTATTGAATTTTGATAACCAGGTAGGCCCACTGAGACAATACATTCCCTTTGCAGGAGTGAACTAGACAGTACAGTACAGTCAGTGCTCCCAGATCAGGCAAAGCATTTCCTGTAGTGCACCCTAATTGTCCCTGTAAAACTGGGATGAAATTCCTGTAGATTTTCCTGTATGCAGAAATCAATGTAAGTACACAATTGGTGTCATTATACCAGTCAACAAAATCACTAGGACAAATGTTCAGGCTGTTTTATGTGTTCTTATTTATTTTAAATATAAAAATCACCTACAACGTATCACATAACAACTCTACAGCTATAAGAACTTTATATGTAACAATATAATACCATCTTGAGTTTCTGGGGACATGTTGGAATGTATAAAGCTCAGTTCTCAAGGTTCTCATGTCTCCAGAACCTTTTGAAGGTATCATAACCTTGTAATAATACAGTCCCTTATACAGTATTCTATTTATAGTATGAAATGCCTTAACTTCAAATTTACCCCTTAATCACAGACTGATACATTTTGTGTTCTGCTCACAATGCATGAAAGGGGCATGGGATGCACAAAATGTGCATACCCCCCTGCCCCTCCACCCTGAGGACAGGTGCACCCATACTGGCATTCACCAATGCCGACCACCTGTCCACAGCTCCTCCCCAATGCACAGGACTCTGCAGGATGGCCAGAGGAGGAGTTGTCCCAGGCAGACATCCAATGGGATGCCCCTGGGACCCATAGTGGATTTCACACATAGAGTGGCATGGGTCTGGGGCTGTGCATGCCAACAGCATGCACCCAGACCAGTGAAAACTCCAGTCCCAGTGCTGCCTCACATAAACCTTCTGGTGCTCATCACCCATCCAGCTGCTCCCTACCGCCACATGCTGCCCAGCAGTTGGGAGCAGCACTGTGCACTGTCCTCGTCCCCCAGTGACAGAATACCTGTGCTCATGGGGGCATGCTGTGGGTTATAGCAGGGTCTCCTTGGTGTACCCCTGCACCACCTCTGCATCCATGTGGCCAGCACTACATGGGTTAGTGAATACACATAGTGCTGGCACACCCCGGACGTCTCCATCACGGAGCTGTCTGCAGACATGGGGGATCGGGTGTCGTGGTCTGCATGTGACCCTTCATGCATGCATGTCATGTGGGGCACAGGGGTGTAGAGTAGCTACCGCCCCAGATATGCATACATTGCCACTGCACACCAATCGTGCATTTGGGTCTACAGTTCTGTGTACCTGTTATGCTCCATTAATAAACATTGTTTCAGTGTATTGTTGTGTTTTGATTGGCATGCATACCCTTCTACACATAGACACACACACACACACACAGCTTTGTGCACTGAACTCTCAGAGGTAAAAACAAATATTCCCTTTTTTTTATTTATTTTACTAACGTTAGGCCAGACTAGGGTCTATGGGTCCCTTCTGATCTCAAACATATAATTCATAACACCTGCTTATCTTGATGAAGATACCCCATACCTTTCCCAGGCTCGCAATTAAATAGAAACACTGTCTAATTTTTTTCAAATAACCTCAACCTCTAGGTTAGTCAGAAGAAGTTCTGCCTTTGTGATCTTTTAAAACACAACTCTGCTCTGGCACCAAACAAGCCAAGTAACACTTAAGCACTTTTGTGTCCCCGTCACCCTTTAAAGCCCCCATCGAGTCTCTTGTCCTGCTTTTTGCACTTCATGTGTTTAAACAGACAAATTTGCAAAACAGAAGGTTTGCTTGCCTTGGTGGTTTGAGGCGCTGCTTCCCTCAAGCAACACTTATGCACTCTTTCTTGCCCCCCAAAAGCATATCATCATCAAGTGGTCGTCTCTTTGTCTGACCCATTTTGCACTTAAATGAGTTTAAAATAGACTAACTTGAGGCTGCCCACAAGAAGGCTAGTTTACCTTCAATGGCTCAGGCTCTCTTCAGTCCAGAACAGTGGAATCTGAGATGCAGCTTGGCTGACTCAATAGTGTTGCTGTTTTGAGTGGGGCCACACGGCAGGTGTTTTGGATCATGCAGCAGCTCACTGGTTCTTGATCAGAAGATCTGAATTCATCCTCAGAAAGATGAACTGCCAACACATTACCTTACTACCCCAGAGAAACACAGGCTGCAAATGGACCAACAGAATTACTTAGTGTAGCAAAGTCAGCAAACTGAGCACCAATTGGAGGGCTCTGTCTGGATCTTGGCAGCCATGAGATTCATAGCGGGCATTTTCAGTAGTGTTTGTCCATTTCCCTGATATTTTAAAAATAAAGATTTCCTTCCGTATCCCGTTCTTGTAGTAAAATCCTTAAAATACAGGAATCCCTGTAGATCTAGGAGCACTGGTACAGCACAAACACATACATACATCATACATGTGAACAGGAATTTTTGTGATAATGGCAATCACTGATTGGTGATGGCCATTAGGGGATGGTACATCAAGTACCCCCATGCAAACAGCAAACAGCACCAGGGACTTCAGATTTTATTATGTGGGGGGCAAAGCCCCTGTACCTCCCTACAAAAGGATTCTCAACTCTAGGGGGTGCATGTCGGGTGGGTGCAAAAGTGGAAAAGAAATTGAAAAATTGGGCTGGGCACAACAAAGATACCTTGTCCAGATCCAAACCCAGTACCATTCCTACCCCAGCCCTGAACCCACCCACCATGCAATGAGAGAAGCTTGGCAGCTCACCACTGTGCCACCCCCTCATAATCCCTCCATCGCCTCCCACTCCACACTCAGCATGCTCACTTCCCTGCATGCATAGACATGTAGCGACAGGATGTCACTATTTTCATGCACCCCAATCCAGTCGCCTACCTTCCCTGGTCACCCTGATGACAGGCACTGCAATTGAGTCACTGTTTCAGTAGGTGCCTAATCGTGGTCGCTAAAGTCACAGGATACCTGTGAACAGCAGCAACAACATCTATGTACAGCATTTAGAAGCACACAAGAAGGCTGTAGATTAATGGCCAGGATAATCAAAGACTAAGACTCAAATATGTAATTTAAAAGCAGGGGAGATGGAAGCCATACATGTGAACAGCAGCAAGAACATCTATGTATTTTGAAGCACACAGAAGGCTGAAGATTAACGACTAGGACAATCAAAGGTTAAGACTCAAATGTGTTGCAAGGTAATCTGAAAGTGGGAGGGAGATGGAAGCCATGAAAAGCTAGAACAGGTACACAATTTCACTGACTGTAATTATTATAAATATCTGTTTTAAAGACACATTTTGCAGGAAATCAACACATATATCACAGAAACAGGTAAATATGCAGCAATAAAAATGATAGACATAATAGCAGCAATCTATTTAAAGACAAAATTTTGTAATGTTGAATCAAGTTAAAGCAGAGACTGGAATGCTACTACACAGTGGAATTCAGTGCCACAGTGTAGGGAAAGAAGTGACATTGAAAGGAAATCATATTTTCATTGTTTATGGAAGTTAGCTGTTCCAAAGCTATTTAGCTTATATGCTCTTAAAATGATGAATGTGTTTCAAAGGAATTACAGCCATTACTGCCTTAAGTTCTTTAACGCACAATTATTAAAGGGGCTCAAGAAATAGTGTTGTCTACTGCAGGCAGGGTTGCAGACACACACACATTATGGTAGTAAATAGAGAGAACAGCAGAGTAATTTGAGTCATGCAGCCCAACCAAACTACTGTACTAAGTGGAAGACCACATTCTCACAATCCTATCAGTCCTCTATCTCCGACTCACAGCAATTCATCAGGATGGTGACATCACCATGCAGCTGTAAAATTAGTTAACAATAGATTAAGAAGAGGTAATGAGGTAAGCACCCCTATAAAAGTCACCATAGTTAGATTGGAAAGATACATGAACTAAGAAATGCCACAGCTTGGTAATATGAGCTTGGGTATTGATATGCCCCGTGTCTAAGATGCAGTCCAGGCTGGTGTGACTCTCAATCTTTTATTTCAATACCTTCAGTGCAGTTCTTAAAGGTCAAATAATACCCTTGCAGCTAAGGTGACTGCCAATCTACTATTAAAGAGATAGCTGCTAGGTCTGTCTTTGTTGTTTTTCGTTTCTTCCCAAAGTATAATAAAAGGGTACTTGATATAAAATGCCAACTTGTCGTGAGGAAAGGCAGAGTGGTAATAGGCTTAAGTGGGGACCCTGACAGGTAAGATGTGGAGGCTTGGGGGCAAAGGGACCCACAGTACATCCCTTTGATGAAACCCTCCCCAAGACTGTCATAGCCTGCAGCATCACCCCTCCACAGCAAGAGACTTCTCCTTTACCCCTAAGGACACTGGCATCAATCATGTCATAGCAATGGGTACCCCAGTCATATATACCTGATGTTGGATCTGTAGTCCTTGCAGTACACATACTAAGTACTGTGCCACTAGGTCCTTCTAACACTACATTGTCACAATCTCACTATATGCCCTTGCCATGCATGTTATTTTGTTTGTCACTCCAGTCAAGTTTACCATTGGGAAGTTCTCCCCATTTCTGGGGGACGAGTGTGACTCACTCTGTGTTAGCAGAGGGGTTACAGGACCAGAGGCCATAGCTGTTTTGTGTGCCTGTTTGTTCAAGAGGTGAAATAATCCATATTCAGAGCTCACCGGGAGGGTACTATCAACCTATATCATAGTATGACCCTAATTCAAACTGGTCAGCCACCCAGTTAACCCATCATAAGATGCTGATTATGGCAGGGAATGGTCAAGCTTTATATACAGTTTTATGGCACCCCTGTTAAAGATGTAGGGTTTAGATTGTAGGATACAGAGTCTAAAGGATGGGGGGTCTTTTGATAGTATATTACCTCAACTACAGTTGCTGCCATTTGCTGCTGACAGAAGTGAAAAATGGTCCAAAACAATTGTATTCTCATTGGATCTTGATAATGTCAAGGTTGACCTGATTAGTTGGTCAGAACATCATGCTATGCAGTTTATTTGGGGCTTCCATTTAATCTGCCCTGTGTAGATGGGCAGTTACTGCTGTTTCAGAAATTTAGAGACTCAGGGTCTCTGGGCAGCACTGGACATCTCAGGTGTGGAGATGGTTTGTGCAATGGGTGTCAGGGCAGCAGTGGAGGGCTGCATCATGGCTCTTGCTGTGGCTATCAACTCCCTAGTACCTATCCACGTACACTTCTTGATTTTCCACCACAGGTCACCATGGCTTGATGGGCACCTGAGGAGCTTGAAGAATATGGGGTAGGGGTTGGAGCAACATTGGAGGAGGTCCCACTGAGAAGTATAAATTGGAACTGATGGCTCACTTCGATAAGTATCAGCTAGCAATCATTCTGAAAAGTCAGTGTTCCTGTCACAGGTGATTGATGCTGGAAAGAATTGGCAAACTCAGCTCAACATAGTGAATGGATTATTAAATCTTATCTGTTTGCAGTTCTGTTGAGCATTTTTCACAGAAAAGTCTGCTGAATGTCATCACTTATTTCTGGATAAGGTGTCTTCTATCAGAGCTGGGATGCCTTATTCGGCTGACAGTGTTCAATCACAAGGGCATTTTGTCTTTATGGGAGGAGTCTGAGTCAGTGTTGGCAGAGGATGTCCTCTGGTAGTTTGTAGGCTGTGCCCTACCTACTATACATTGAACTGGGGACTAACCCATCTTCTTTGTAATGCTGGGGTATTCTCGGTCCAGTTTTTATGGAGATTGTCAGGTGTTCACTTGGGGAGGGATTTCTCCCTCTACTTTGAAAAGGGCAGTGGGAGTCCGCTTTAAGAAACCATCTCTAGACACTAATGTTCCACAAGTTACAAGCCTGTCTCAAAACTTTCCTTTCTGGGGAAGTTGATTGAGAAGGTGGTGGCAGTGCAGTTGAACAGCATCTGGAGAAATATGATGTCTATGAGCCTTTCCAGTTTGGATTCCAGCCTTGGTGATAGTATAGAAACTGCTCTGGTCAAGGTGCACCATAATCTACTCCTTGCAAGGGATCATGGATGTAGTTCCATCTTGGCTCTGCTTGATCTTTATTTGGCAGTTGACATGGTGGGCCATGGGGTGCTGTTGGCCCATTTGGATCACTATGTAGGACCCACATGGATAGTGTTATGGTGGTTTGGGCCCCACTTATCCAGTGTAGCACATGGCACTTGTCTTTTGAACTCTGCTGTAGTGTGCATCAGGGTCAGTCCTGGCTCCCATACTGTTCACAATGTACACATTGCCACTGGGTGAGATCATTAAATGATATGACCTGGGTTTTCATTTGTATGTCATTGATAGCCAGCTGCATGAGTCTTGTGCTGTTGATGATATGGCACCTGTCCTGGAACTGACTGAGTGCCTTTGGGAAATTCAGGACTGGATGGCGGTCAGCTGGCATATGCTGAATCCTTAGATGACAGAGGTGCTACTGGTGTAGCTGGGTCAGTCTGGTTCATCAGCTCTGAGTTATGGTACTGCTTTACTATCTTTGGACACAGTTGCTCTCAAGGCTGCACAGAGCGTAAAGAATCTAGGGGTTCTTGTGGACTCCAAGCTGTCATTAGAATATCAGGTGTCGGTTGTTGTCCGTAGTGTCTTTTATCATCTTCCGAACATCTTCCAGATCATGGCCTTTCTTGAGCTATCTGATGTAGCAACACTGGTGCATGCTCTTGTCTTGTCCAGACTGGATTAATATACCTCTCTATACCTCATGTTATCTGCAAAATTGCTGTGTTACTTGCTTCAGAATGTGGCAGACCAGCTGGTTGCTGCTACCTTTGGTTTGAGCATAAGTCAGTTCTCTGTATTCTGCATTGGCTCCAGGTGTGATGATGCATCAACTTCAAGGTGTGCTTGTTAACTAACAAAGCCATGCATGGTTTGGATCTAGGCTTCCTGAAAGACTTCTTGACCCAGTATGCTCCTGGTTGTCTCTTTTGGTCAGTGGATGCAGGACTTCTATCTGTTTCAAGATCTTGCTTAAATTCTTCAAATTATAGGGTATTTGAGTAGTATCCTCTTTCTCTGGAATGCCTCTTCTCCCAGAGGTAAGAGGTGCCCCTGTCCCTGACCATTTTTAACTTGAATCTGAAAACTCGATTGCCATGTATTTTGTATCATGATACTAGCTTTTTAATATTCAGCTGTGTTTATTTTTTTATCTGAATATTGTTTATTTTTTAATTGTATTCATTTTTATTAATTTGTTTGCATTTGTGAGGTGCCCAGTGTCCCTAGGATTGAGCACCATATAAATAAAATTGCCTTGCCTTACAATACATCATGGGGTAGAGACTCGAAAGTCATGGAGGATGGGTGGGGCTGGGTGGTGGTTGGATGGTAAGCAGTTTCCACCACAGGCTTCATATTGGTATCAGGGAATAATAGCTGTTTCACTTTTGTACCTATTGGGAATTGCTTTACTATTTACTGGTTACATGATTTTTATTACATATGTACTGGGTAACTCAGTGATATAGATGTTGTTGGCATCTACTTGCTCCCAGAGGTCATTAGGGACCAACAGTACCAACTCCTGACATCTGCCCCCACCCCCCGTTCATCACTAATATTAGATGAGTATCCTGGACTGGCAGGGCATTGAATTCACCCATTAAATCTAAAATGGTACTTAACCATCTGAAACATCTCCATTCCCAGGTGGAATTCCTGCCAGAAACCCACCTCATTAAAGCCAAGGCAATTAACATAATAAGACAATGAATACAGGTGTTTCAATGGGTAGGGCATTTCAATCCTTATACGTAAATGATACAAAATAATCAAAGTGGAAGATAACAGTATATTTGGTTCCTGGTAAGGGTGGACACACCAGAAGGCCCTTAATCTTTACCAATATATATAGCCCTAATGTAGACAGCTACTCATTCTTCCACAAATTGAATCAAGCCATAACTAATTTTAACTATCCTCAGGTTCCCATTGCTAATTGAGGTGGATTTTAATATAGCCCTAGAGGCTGCATAGATCACAGCTTTGAGCTCCCAAAGCTACATGCAAGGGCCCTGGAGGCCCAATGATCATTTATGGTAGAGCATGGCCTGATAGAGGTATGGCACTTCAAGTATCCCAGAAATGAAGATTATATCTGTTTCTTGGCAGTGCATTCTGCATTGAGTAGGACTGACCTTTTTCTCACATCCCCGATAACACTTGGCAATTGTCAGCCACAGAAAGATGTCCTACAGAAATATCAAATCACACTCCTCTGTTTATAGGCCTCTTATGGGGCCTGCCTAGTTCTGGGTTCCAGACATGGACCCTGGACACCTTCCAGCAAACTGATCCTAAATTCAAAGAGTTACTTATGGATAAAACTATTGCCTTCTGCTCATTGGGTGATATGGGTGAAGTGTCCAAATTTACTGTATGGGAAGCCTAAAAGGTCACTATGAATGGGAAACAATCATTAGCTATGCAGATAATAGACACTGGGAGCAGGACACCAAACAGAAGTCTCTAGAACTGGCCCTGAAAAAGGCAGAAGCAGAGTATAAATCCCAATTCCCCACGTGGAATTGCAAACCTCAGACTCGAATTTAACACTCTACTGTAAAATAAAGAATGATTAGCAATCATGCAGCTCAGGCACATGTATTGGGAAGGAAGGGAGAACAAACAAGGTACTGCCCTATAGTGTCAGGAGAACACAGGCTGAGTGGTGTATCCCAGTTCTGAGGGAATCAGAGGAGTAGATCTGCACCAGACATCAAAAATCTCATGAAAGCTTTCTATGAGAAACAATACTCCTCTCTAATACTCCAGATGGTCATCAAGTATATGGATTCTTAGAATCACTCAAAATTCTGAAAATTGTGTCCCCACAAGCCACAGCCCTAGATAGTCCTTTTTCATTGCAGAATATATCTACAGCCATTCAACGTATGAATCCTACATGGTGCAGGGAGGTTTTGGTTTTCTCATTAACTACTACCAAACACTAGCTCCAGAGGTAAGTCCCTCTCCAAGTTTTCAGGAAGACTTCAAGGACTGCTGTCTTCCACTCATCATGACAGAAGTCATTATGGTGATCCCTGAAAGTGGAAAGATTTTCAGTCTGAGGAGCTGCAGGTTAATTTCTGTTATAAACATGGATGCCAAGATTCTGGTGAAGATCCGTACAGCCAGGCTAGAGAAGGTGCTGATTGGTCTTATTAATCTTGCCCAAGTGGAATTTTTGAAAGGTCCTCTCAGATCAGATCACCTCAGCTCCTTGATAAACCTGATCTATAAGGCTGGTAAATTCCACTCCCCAGCAGCAGAGGTGGACTTTGATTTTAAGAAGACCTTTGATTCTGTGGAATCTCTTCAAAGCATTGCCCTACATGGGGTGGATGCCACCTTTCTCAACTGTATGCACACTTTACAATTACTCTTTAACTAGGATCTATACTTATAGTATGCTATTCCGTTTCTTTCATCTATAATATGGGAAAAGGCAAGGTTACTCCACTTTCACCTCTCCTCTGTGTTAAGGCTATAGATTTTTTATTTATGAATTTATTTGAACACTTGTGATTGGGAGAGGCACACTGAGCCATGGCTTGTTTCAGGCATGACCTGGGGACAAGGGAAGGGATTATTTGTACAGATGTAAACTGACTTAGGAAAGCAGAGTAAGCCTGTGGTGGTATTTTAGTGAATGGGGGATTTGGCCAAGACTCAGGAAATTTCCCCACTCTTGGCAGTAGGAGGACATCTTGAGCCAACTGCTAAGATGGCTGCTCCTGTCTCGAGCTGTGAGGTGCGGGCTGCTGGGGAGCGGGCCCCTTCCCTGTGACTTTTTTCCTGAGGCTGAAGATATGGATTGTTCATATCCTATAGATATTTCATTTTCCTTTTTCCTTTTTACTTTTATACTTGTAAATTCAAATGAGCAAACTGCCCGTTTTCATTGGAGACAAGTTTAAAGCTAAAAACATACAAAATACCAACAAACAAGCATATATACAAACAATACATTCAATCAATAAGATACAATGCATTAAAAATACATCATGTTTTCGAAAATAGCCACTGTTTTAACCTTGTCTTAAAGCCCTGACAGGAATTATTGTCAACAACTTCTAAAGATTTCATATGACCCTGAGAAGGACTATTTTGGACAATTTCTAACGAATTCTGTTAAAAAAGGTGCTCTAAATAATAAAGATCTTTGTCCGAAGACAGTCTTAAAAAATGGTATTTTAAATTTATAATTATACTGATGTCTGCTTCCCTGATTCCCTCCACCCCAGGTGTATGCAGGTTTATACATTGAGAGTTTTCTATGCCACCCGTCTCTTTGGATTTCCCACTGACAACTCCTGGAACTGTTTCTCTTGCTCTGCTTCTCCTCAAACTGAGCTGCAGGATACAGTTAATGTGCACCGAGCACTTGCTACTGCTGTGCCATGGCCACAACAAGGTGCGTCTCTGGCTCCTTTACCACTCATATGACGTCTGCCTCTTTGCCACAGGAAATGGATTTTGTTGTTCACTGCTGGATGTAGCTGCTTCCTCCACTTATGGTGTGTTCTCTGCCTTACCACACTTAGCGGCCTCTGCATTGCCTCCAGCTGTTACTCTTCCCTCACCTATGCAAGCTACAAACACCACTGTCGAGAATCGTGCTGTTCCATGAGGGTCCAGCATTGCCATCTGACCCTGCTTGCATTCCTTAATGGAGCCTGCTGACATTTGTTCTTCTACCCTGGACTTATGCTGCTATTTCATCCCTCCTGTTTACCTCAGGGCTTCACCCATGTCATGCTCAGCCTCCCTTTGATGAGCCTGCTGCTCTTCCTGCTTTGCAATCTACTGTCCCTGCTGGTACTTGGCTTGTTCCTGACTCGGCATTGCCTCACTTCCTGCCCTGAAATGGGTCACCAGACAACACTGAAAACCTTGCAGAAATGGTCTGCAGAGGCTGCCCTTATGGTGGCTGGATGGATTAAAGCCCCTGATGACTTTTCTTGGATTCTGCTGGACAAGGATGTATATTCTTTGCCCTCTCCTCCTTCATTGTCTTTTGCATCATCTGCTGCCCAGTCCCTGCTTGACCAGTATATTCTACCCACCTGCTACCATATCCTTTCTTCACCCTCCTACTAGAGTTTCTGCTACCTCTGATGCCTCCTCAACTGCATTGTCCCTCTTTACCACTGCTTCCAATCCATCAATTCCTCAGTTGGTGGCCCCGTTCCCCTGATCCTACTCCCTTCATGATATTGGATTTGTTTTCTACATGAAACGACCCACTTTCATGGAGAAAATGGTTCTTCTCTGCTATAAGGATGGCTTGGATTACCCTACCAATGGTAGCTATGTGATCCAGAAGCTCTTGAAGGACTCCATGGTTCTGTGCCTTGGATTTATTTGCTGTGACTCATAAATCGGTGAAGAGACTTTTGATGTTCACTTCTAAACTGTTCATCTGCTTCATCAGTTTTGGATCAAGTATGAAATGATTAAACACTCCTCACTTTGGTCCCCTTTCCTTGCTATCCCCTGTCCAAACCATCCATTAAGATTATCACAATTAAGTTTTGGAATGAAACCATTAATATTTCTGATATTCTCTACTAGCTCAGCCTTCATTGTGAGGTTCTGGATACCCTGTCTCCTATTATTAATACAGAACAGGTTTGACAGGGGTGGAAATTGAAAGTACATCTGCCTCATTCTGCTGATGTATTACATACCTCCTAGTAGTTTCCATATTGGCTGGGATAGAGGTATGTGTTTCTACTGAGATCAGCTGAGGACTTGCCATAAATGAGGTGTTCATACCCACTTCAGCTCAACCTGTAATGCTGTTCATCGTACTCATTGTATGGAATATGGCCACCTCAGTTCTGCCTGCCTCAACCCATTCAAATGTAACTTGTGTAAGGAACAGGGCCACTCTTTCTCCAGTGACCATGGGCTTCACACAATAGAACTGATGGTCTGAACCTAAGATGCCCCTAATTTCTCAAGGCAGGGCCTCTTGTACTACCCTGTATGACACTCCTGTCTCTGACCTTCAAGATGCACTGCCCAACCCTCCATGCTGCCTCCCTCCTCTTGTTTCATGTAGCTCCTTGAAGCTTCCTTTGCCTGCTTCTCCAAATTTAAATTCATTGGCTGGGTCTTCCTTGCCTTTTGAAATGGACCTGGCTATGCCCCTCCACTACACCGATGGGAGTGGCTGAATCCTCCAGACCTGGTAAAAAAGAGAGGTGTCAGGCAAAAACTAAACCTAACTCTGCAACCCCTCCTACTGTTCCCCATTCAGAATAAGTTTTCCATTTTGTCATCCGCTCCCCAGTGGGAGATACAGAGGCTGAAGGAACCTCTCTGAGGCATCTGCCCTCTCCTCAAAACCTTATGTCCTTTCTGAGGCTGAGGACCTAGGGAAACCCTGGCTAAATGGGTTAGGGGCCTGACCTGATGGCAGACACAAAGTCCGATAGCAACACTCCCAAAATGTCTCATTCTGTCCACCCCAATATCTTTTCTGATGCTTAATGTCAATAGTTTAGAGTCCTACAGGAAATGGTTGGTGACCTTTCCTTTGACATCCCTTACTGGCAACCTGCTCTGTTTACAGGAAACCAGGATCAAATCTCTGCATGAAAGTTCCTCAATCTGTTATTTGTGGACCTCAGGGCCTTCCTTTCCATCACAAGGCTTGAACTTATGCAATGCTGTGGTGCCTTGTGTCGCTCCCATGATTTTCAACTACAGAAAGTTGTTGATGTCTGTTCAGGGAGAGCTTTGCTCCTGGACATAACATTTGGCCACCTTTTCTTGAGGTTCATCAATATCTATGCAACTCAGACAAAGTCTGATAGGGTTAGACCCATTACTATGGTACAACTGTATTTGTACACCAGTAAACTTGTGCTTCTTGGGGTGACTTTAATTGTGGTCTCCAGTTGTTTATTTATTTATTTATTGAAGAGTTTAACCAGGCAGGCATACTGGTGGAGAACCACTGCGTTCCAGATGCGACCTGGGGAGAACAGGGAGGGACGAGGTGAAGGACAGCAATACACAATATGCTGTGTACAATAGAGGAGGCACTATATGAGAGACTATACAGCAGGTAGCTGGGCAGACATGCAACTTCTGCATAAATCTATAACAAGCACAGTGAAATAACCATTACATAGTACTGAAAATTTAACTCCACTACAGGTTTACAGAATTTAGAGAGGGACAAAAGAAAGGTGTGAGCCCAGTGCGCACCTGCCAGTGCTTAAATTGTTATCAACATGGTAGAGTAGACCAACAGGACTTGGGGCTTACATCGGTAGGCCGGGAGCAACAGCAGACCATAAGGAAATGTTCAAGAGGCGGGTGCTGAGGTGCTCATGATTGAGGAGTGGTGGATATCTGCTGGGAAGTCATTCTAGAGTTTTGGTAAATGGTATCTAAGCACCGCCCTGACCCATAAGAGGTACGATAAGAGGGATTTGGAAAAGCCTGGTATCCGAGTGACGTGGCGAGTAAGTCAATGGGGGTTGAGATGTTAAGGTAGAATCCAGGTAGGGAAGGAAGGGTATGGGACCAGTATTTAGCAGCAATTCTAGAGCAGTGGATTAGTCTGTGGGCGAGAGTGAGGGAAGGGCCTAGACCACATCCCCGTAGTCAAATATTGAGAGTATAATTTATTGTACGAGTTCACACCTGACCGGGTGGACATGCAGCCTTTGTTACAATAGAAGGCCCCTAGTTTAGTATGCAGTTTTTGTGAAGGGATTCAACATGAATTGAGAAGTCTAGGTATTGGTCAAGCCAGATGCCTAGATAGTGGAACGAGGTGCAGGATTCTAAGGAGAAAGGTCCAGGGTTAGGAAAGGGGGCGATTGGTGAGCCGAGAGCCGTAGTTGCAAGCCAAAGTTAGTGAGACTGTTTTTTTGTGTTTAGGAATAGCTGGTTTGATCTAAGCCAGTGCTGTACAGCGTTGAAATCCTGCTGAAGTTGGTCATGCACTGTTGCTGCAGAGGGCTAGTGTTGTATAACATGGTATCGCTCCACGTACATTTGGATGGCTGAGTGGGAACAGACCAGTGGGAGTTCATTTAGAATACTGAGAAGAGTTGGGCCCAAGACTAATCCTTGTGGGACACCGTGCTGATAGCGAGGGGAATGACAAATATATGAGGCCAATTTTCTATCAGCGTGCGTCTGCCACTCAAAAAGCCCTGAAACCAGTTAGTGACATGGTTGGAGAGGCTGGCAGCCTCTAGTTTGTCTATATGAGTCTGTGGAGATGGTATCAAAGGCTTTGGCCAGATTGATGAAAATGGCTGAGGTATTATGGCCTTTATCCATACCTGAGAGGATACCATTTGTTACTCTTAGTAGAGACATGATGGTGGAATGTGATTTTCAGAAACCTGATTAGTATGGGGTGAAAAAGGAGGAATCGACTAAGTATTGGAGAACTGAGCAAGGGCAAATTGTTCTTGTATTTTGCCAGAGTTGGGAGAAGGGAGATGGGGCAGTAATTCCCCAGAGGAGAGATCGCCCCTTTGGCAGTGGGATGACAGTTGCCAGCTTCCAAAGTGGTGGGTATTGTAGATGTCGAGAAGGAGAGGTTGAGCAAGTCGGCTAGCAGGAGCGAGCTATAGCGGAAGCTGATAGCTGTAGTAGTCTGGAGTCCATGCCAGAGGGGCATTTGCCCTTGTTAGGGCTTAGTTGCACAGTGCTTGGTAGACTTCAGCTGGGAGACAGGATGGAAGGAGAAGGGAGGGAGGGAGGAGGTGTTCTGTGAATTAGGTGTGGTAGTTGTCTTGGGTGGGAAAGGGGAGGCTATGTACCAGGAGGCTGCACTGTTGGTGAAGAAGGTGTTGAAAGCCGTGGCTACTTCATATGGGTCAGTGGCCAAATCGAGGATTGATAGAGCAGGGGTGGGTGGTTGTACAGGTGTGGATAGGAGGGATTTTATGGTTTTCCATAATTGGGTTGGGTGGTTAAGATTTGCGCTAAGTGCCGGCGAAAGTATTTCTGTTTGGCTAGATGAATCGATTTAGTGCAGGAGTTATGAAGGCACGATAAATTAGTAGGGCTTAGTGGGAGCTAGTTGATTTGTACTTTTTCCAGGCCAGGTCCCTGGAGCGACATTGACTGATGATATCGGTGGATATCCAGGGTAGGTGGGAACCTAACTCTAGTTCTTCCTAGTGGTGCATGTTAGTCCCAGACACTCAGGAAGCTATTTTGAAATTGTCTAGTGAAACGTCTATAGGGGCCTGTGGGATGAAGGACCAGTCTACCATAGCCAGGTCTGATAGGAGTGGTGTTAGAGATAGTGACTTGAAGGACCTGGCTAGCAGGGTCCAGGAGGGGGTTTGAGGGGTTTATGCACTTTTCTGACTAAGTAAACCATGTGATGATCACTTAGGGAGTCGGGAGTAGGCCTGCTCCTATTGACCTATGGGGTGTGTGGTCAGGGCCCAGTCCAGGAGGGAGTGGTTGTGCATTTTAGGTTTAGCCTGGTGGTTTGGGAGATTTGTTGTGCAAGGTTCAGGTGTTTACTTTGGGCGCAGCTTGCACAGTCAATTGCAAGCCAGTTGTAATTGAAGTCCCCTAGGACATAGAGCGCTCTGTTGCGGGGGAGGATTTTAATTTGGCCAGGTGGTCTAGTGTATACTAGGTATTGGGGTGTTAGAGGTGCAGTAGGATCCAGCTATAAACACAGGGAGGAGTATGGAGTGCTATTTTGACAGTTAGGGACTCAATTTGTGGTAAGGGTCAGGGCGTAGCCAGAATTCTATTTGGAGGGTGTTTAAATCTGACATTTGTGAAAAGGACAGATAAAGCCGGGTCTGGGGCATGAGCCCATCATATGGGTGTGTACATTTTCTGTGGTGATTTTGGGGTTTTCTGAAGAAACACACACATTTGTTACATGTTCTCCACCCTAATTTCATGAGAAACTTTTTTTTTTCACATGGAATCAGGGTTGTGGGAGGCAGTGACTGTCATAAGTCTACAGAACCTCCAATGGTTGTGGACAACTGGTTATCTAACAGTGCGATCAACCACCATGGTTCTACCTGCTGTGTTAGTAATGCTGCCTGGTAACAAGGCATTGTACCACTATGTACACAGATTACGGTGGAATATTATGGCATGAGCACCAGGTCACCAACTAAACTTCCCCATGTTTTCTGTCATGGTGCCCTATTTGCCCCCAATGTTACCAGTGTGCAAGCGTGGCCCTTTATATATCTGTATGTCAAAAATGAGCAGTTATATGTACTCTGAGTTCTGAGAGTGAGCTGTTAAGCTTATGCAGTTTTGAAAACAATGTTTGGGACACAGTAAGAAAATCACAGTGACACTGTTCATGAACAGATGTCCCGAAATGCCTATGTTAAACAGCTGGTCAAAAAAATTCCACAAAATGACTATGTTATTAACAGTACAGCTGTAATTTTCATATCCTACCCAAAATGTGGTTCTGATCTGCACAATGGCATGGTCGCTGTAGGAAAGCAACATTTGAGACAAATTAAGAAAATCCTACCACCACTGTTCATGAGCAAAGATCCCAACATGCCTATGTTAAAAATTTGGTGAAAGAATTCCAAAAACAGACTGTTACGGTGTAGTTGCCTAGTTTTCATGCTGGCATTGTAACGTCAAGCATTTTAATATTTTCACTCCAAACTGTCAACATTGCCATCTCTAGAAAATGGGCTTGAAAAATAAAGCATCCTGATTAGCTGAAAGCCACTGTCAGGCATGCATTTATTTTTATTAGAAAATGGAACTATAAAGCTTCATTTTGATTGGCTAAAAGTGCCAATCAGCCGGTCAAGTAGAGACAACAGAGACCGGAAATATCTAGTCCCAGTCTCTGCTGCCTATATAGTTCTAATAATACTGGGCCAGTAGAACATTGAAACGGCAACTGCAGCCATGTTGCTTCTCACTTACAAACAATAAAGCAGTTAGTTGATCTCCTCCTGTTGCATCTGCCATTTTATTGAACTTCCCTCGGTCACGGCGAGTAAATGACTGCAACATCTTGTTTTTTCATCCTGTACCCCATTACCAAATGAAGTGCACAAAGAAACGTTTAAAAAAAAACAGCCCTGTCACGCCACTTCCAACCACTAACTGCCATCCCATGATCAGAATGATCACCGTCACACTCTCTGACTCTATTTTGCAGTAAATTTAAGTGTCACAACTCACATTTATAAAAAACTATTTTGTGTCTCTGTCTCATTAATGTTACCCATTTCCCATTTTCTAAAGCAATAATACCCTGCAGCGTCGGGCCTCATACACCTGGGGGCGGTCTGGTATAGCACACTGCGCCCACCCTGTCAGTATTATTGCTTACTTAGAAAATGGGCTTTTTATTTCCTGGCATCTGATTGGCTAGTACCCTTGCCGGGGGTACATTAACTTTCAATAGATGCCCAGGAAATAAAAGTACCAGTCCCAGTGCCCCTTCACCCCACTGAAATATCCAAGTGCCCATCCTAATTTCCAATTGGCTAAAACCCTCTGATTTGAATTTGAAATAGCCGCCATTTTCTGTCTCTTAGTACACACATCCCCTCCTCAAGCTCCCTAGTTTGATGCCTACGTTTTTTTTTAAACAAAAATAAAAAAACACCATTTACAGCCGGGGACAGAAAGGATTCCTCATTCCTCACAGCCACAAACAATTCAAAAGCAAACAGTTTCCTGACCCCGCTCTTGCGCTGAGCCATAATCACTACAGCCAGCACACTCGCCGAAGAACCGTGCTGCCGCATTATGCTTAATCTCAGTTGCAGTTATAAAAGCTGGGTAACATAAATTAACCATAAACAACATTACCCACAAAGTCTTTTCATTTTTCCCCTTTCAACTGAACAACGGTTTCTGTGACGGAAAGCAGTAGTGCTAGCACATCGCATGCTCAGGACTACTTGGAAATGGTCCAGCTTCCACGAAATGCAGTACTGCTCTCCCGGAATGGCAAACCAACAAACGAAATAACGTTAGGTCATTTTAACACAGTTCACAATTACCTTCCTCGACTGACTGCCCTCCATCATATCCACAGCACTTTGCTGCAGTCTCTTCGCTTTACTTCCCAGTTCCCAGATCTTCAAGTCAGAATCTTCAACTCAGTCCCCATCCCCCAAGTAAAGTGATCGCAACAAAATAGAAAACCTTTTTTTTTTTTTTAAAAGCACTACAAGGAGTGAGGTAACTATGTCTTCTTCTGCTTGTCGGGGGAGAGAAGAGAATGGCTCAGTGGGGGGTAGTGGATGGAACACCACAGACACGGACTACTGTACAACAGAGAGTCTTCAACTTCATTTTAGTCAATATTTTGTATTTCTTTTAATTTTATTAAATCCCTTTTAAAATGCCACAGGTAGCCTATTTTCTGACAGACATCGCTCTCCAGGAGTGGGGGATGGCAATACCGGACCGGCCAGGAGTATAGCCCCCGCCCGCGCGTCGGGCCTCATTATGCCTGGCCAGTCCTGTATTGCCCACCGCCCAATTTGTCGGGCATTATTGCTACATAGAGCCCTGTCAAAAAATAGATAATTCAGGGAGCCCCATTACTTGGGGTATTGTTGGGCCATCTGAATTTTCAAACTTGCTATCCACCATTTTTTTCTCTCGCTTAGAGATTTGGTAGCATCCGCCAAGCCCCTCCCCTTCTTTTAATTAATGTTATTTAAACACTTAGCCACACATTAAAAAAAATTTAATTTAAGTTGTAACAAAGTAAAATCATCAATCAGATCATCCTCTGATCACGGCAGTGGGAAGTGGGGCTTTCAAAACAACAGTACAGCGAGCTTCTACATAGGAATGAATTCACATGTGCTGCTTGCCTTAGCCTGTGCTGCCTGCTGTACTGTCTACCTCAAACAACACAAAAAAAAATCTCTCTCAGAAGTGTCTCTATGTATTTTATTGCCTCCTGCCTCTAGGAAAACTTGTTCCTCAGAAAGACTACACTGGGGTGCAGCACTGGTGACTTACCATGATTACACTCCTGTTTTGCACCTGTTGGGTTTTAAACTCCTTCCGTCCAACCTCGGAACATCCATAGTACAGACTCCTGCCCACCACCACCACTCCTGGACCAACTCTCATGCTAAATATAATTATTTTCCTTTAGTACACCAGTTGATAAACAGTAAAGGCATTTAAATCCACCTGCTTTTGCAGGCCATCTCTTTGTTTACCTCCCAGCTTGGTTGAACTCCCAGAACCCTTGTAAATAAAAGCACCTTCTGTCCCTCAGATTCTCCACAATGCAACCGCCACCCATTACAGCTGCTCCTTGTCTGACTCTCCCTGGTCCTTCTCAGTACTGTAAGTACTAACAAAACAGGCAAACTAGGGCAGTCTGCCAGAGGTTGAAAATCAGTCATCTTCTGTTAAAAAGTATATAAGCCCCTCTTTTTCGTTAAGCTGTCCCATCCCAATCTCCCAGGAGGAGAGCACCACAGGGGTACTTTGTCCTCAACCCGCCCCATGCTGACCCACCAGTGCCCAAGCTTGCTCCAGAACCCGGTCGCTGGTGTGGCGAAGGTGTGTCGTCCAGCGCCTCAACCCTCTGTGCCACTGGGCCAGACACAAAAGGCCATGTTGAAAATTTAGAGTGCGAATACCTTTGGATAGTTGGCTATAATGCTCATACCACTGCACCCCACCATGCAGTCGCTGACAGGCATCCAGGTGTGCCTTGGACTTTTCCACTTCAAAGTTCACCCCATTCTCCTACGCTGCACCCATCTGAACATACTTCCTTATGAAATGGGTGAGTACAGGGCCTGATGACCCCAAGGCACAATGCAACACCTGTCAGAGTCTGCAGGGTAGGGTGAAGGAAATGGCACTAGCGTTATGGGCTTGGTCAATGACCCAAAGCCACACCCCAATGCATGTCACTCTCTGCTGGGTGGGCTGGGGTTCAGGATGGTTCTATATTTCATTACCACTCCTATTATGCATCTCTCTAACTATTGCACTACCAATGCCAACGCTAGCAAGACAACATTCGGCATTGACCGGGTAATTTAGTCATACTCACAAGGGTGACAAGGTTCAATCCCAGTTTCAAGCTTGATTTAAAGTTATTTAGAAACCGGTCGGTATGTTTAGTTTTTAGAAATACTGTAGTTTTAAATCCCAGGGTTATTTTGAACTAGAAAGACTTGGCCATTCAGCACACTAATTTTCACACACGTAATACCTGTATTTTTAAGGCACATATGAGGCATTCTTTCTCATAATGAACAAGTCACCTTTAGACACATTGAAGACTAGTTAAGCAATACCCTCCAGGGTGTGGGTATACTGGTGGATTTACCATGGCTGGTGTGGTTCGGTCACAAGGTGCAGCCGGGTGACTTAACCACACCAGAAGTGGTAAATCAACCAGCATACCACACTCTGGAGGGGTATATTGCTATTATACAATATCTGCTCTTTTGATAAGGAAACCCCAACACCATGCATAAGCACCGCAGAATGTCCCTGGTAGGCTAGAGGTACCCCCACCCGCCCATAGCCGCGATTGCCAAACATATGTGTAAATGATATCCTCGGTAGTCTAGTGGTAGTGGTACCCTCCACCCGTAGCTGCGATCGCTGAAAATAAAGGTAAATATATCCCTTGTAGTCTATCGGATCCTCCCCACCCCACCCGTAACCCCAATCACTGGTAAATCCCATGTAAAAAAAATTCAGGTGCTAATAAGACTCTAGTTAAAAATATTTATTCTGTCCACCTTCTTATATACGTTAACTAGAACCCTTGTCATGGGATTTCTCATGAAATGACATACCATGCAATCATATTGGATGCTCAGTTGGCTTGGCAGTGTTATTTATGTAACCCTTCACATATTTACAATCCTTTCACTCCAACCTTTATTTCCATTACAATTTTCATAAGTTTATTTACATAAAACACATCTACATAAAACACATTACAGTTTATTACATGACTACTACATTGTTTTAGAAAATGGGCTTTTATTTGAAGGCATCTGATTGGCTGGTACCCCTTGATAGTGGTACATTAGCTTTCAGTAGATGCCAACCAAACAAAAAGCGCCAGTCCAAACCTGCCAGATGACAATACAGGTATCCTTGTGCCCAGCCTGCTATTTAATTGGCACTGAACAAAAATTTAAAACTGCCACCATTTTGTTTCACGAATTAGCAAGACACACTGAGCCCTCCAGAAATGCACTCAAACAACTATTAAAAACATTTCGCTGCACAGCACCGACAAAACTGATTTACTTTAGCACAGCACCACAAAACTGATGTACATTTATCTACTATGACAGCATTGCAGCTTCTGTTAAAAACAGTCTTCACTGCTCGCGCCTCTTCAAAGCCGTCTGCTCAATAGCGGCTCTCTTCCATCTCAACCCAATTGAGTCAGACTGAGCCCTCCAGAAATCCACTCAAACAACTATTAAAAACAATTCGCTGCACAGCACCGACAAAACAGATTTACTTTATCTCCTATGCCAGCATTGCAGCTTCTCTTAAAACGGTCTTCACTGCTCACACCCGCCTCCCATCCCTTACCTCTCTGAGCTACAGTCCCACTCACTCACGCTGTAATTTCTCTCACCCTCAGAACTAGCCGCACGTACCACATTAAAAACAATCCTGGATGTCCCTAAAATATAATGGCTGCCACGCAACTCTTAGGAGCCCTATGATCTCCTCGCCTCTTTCCTTCACGTAAGCCGCTGAGAAGCCTGCAGTGTGAAAAATAAGACAGGTAAACGAAACTCCTGAGTGTCTTTTCTGCTGTGGGTGGGGTGGGTGCACTTTCCTGCCTGTCTGAATGAAAAAACTCCTGAGTGTCTCTTCTGCTGTGGGGGGTGCAGTTTCCTGCCTGTCTGAATGAAAATAACCTGCAATCACGATCTGTGCTGGTGTGTGTGTGTGTGTGTGTGTGTGTGTGTGTGTGTGACCAATGAAAATACAGGCAGAGGAACTATTTCATAACAGAACTCATTTTGAACAAGTTTTTAAAGAGCATTCATTGATTCAATTTTTTCCATGGTGCCCATTTGTAAGTGCAATAATACCCTCCAGGGTGGGCAGTATAGGACAATACCAGACCTTCCAGGGGCTATAAGGCCCTCCACCTGTAGCGTCGGGCCTCATTGCACCCTGGGCGGTCCGGGTATTGCCCAATACTGCCCACCCTGTCGGGTATATTCTTGCATATGAAACCACTACATTTCTTACACAAACCACAGTCTTCACATTCTCCTGCTTCCGGCTCGAATGTCTACCCAACACCCATATATTCAGCCCTCTTGGAAAAACCACCCCATAAGTGCCTGACACATCTGTATTTACACTCAGCCCATGCCTTGTATTTTACCACCACCTGTGCCTCCTGCATCCTCTACCTGCTCGCATCCCCCCTCCCAACTTTTTCCTCCTTCTTCCTGCTTCCTTTTCTCCTTCCTCCTACCTCTAATTCTCAGACCATGAAACCACATATTCCCTAGCCCTCTGAGGTCACTAACTTGTGAGACAAATGATGATAACATCTCTGAGGTGTTATCATTTGTTCTCTGAAATTCAATAACTTTGTGACATCTCCTCAGGACTCTGGTACTACCAGACTGGTACACCCTCCCCTGCCAGTGACAGTCAGGCAGTTCCTCAATTTCTTACCTGGCTTAAATTCACCTCCAGGCTCCGGTCCAGACTCTGAACACTTTGGGCAGGAATAGACTGCAGCAGGCCAGATGGATGGCTCACTCTGGATCTCTCCTCATCCTGTCAGCGACAGGCCTGGCACTGGCTTCTAATCACAATCGCGACTCCCCACCCCCTCTACACACCCCCACCGTCCACACCAACAGTGACTGGGGTCTCAGAAATTAAAACAAGTTCGGGACACCTACCCTCAACTTCACTAGAAGAAAACTGGTAGGACTAGGCAGCGATGACAGTGGCAGGCAGCACAGTTTAGACTCAGGCTCCAGCCGATCCGACTTTCGTTTAGCTCCGATCTCTCATTCTCTCTCTCTGTCTCCAAGCCGCCAAATACACGCTGTGCAACTTGATTGGCTGCTGTCTGCTCAGCTGAGGTGGAGCCGAGGAGGAGGACCGTGATGCAGATAGTTTGGCGCACAAAGAAAGGAGCCGACCCCCAAGGCTAATCTATATACTTGCCGGACGGCAGTACTCAACTTACTCATTTGGTTTTGTGTGCTGCTCTATTTCCTGGCTAAATCCTTTGCCACACTGTGTAACTGTGGATCAGGTGATGTCAGCAGAAATTTAAAGAGACAGCGCTCTGTCCGAAAAATTTTAAATATATTTTTGCAGTCATTTCGGAGGTGTTTGAACACCCTAAACACCCCTGCCTATGCCTCTGGCCAAGGGTGTAGGGATGTGGACCGGGGTGAATTGGTGCTTGGCAGAAATTAACATGGCAAGGCCACCCCCTCCTTATTTTCCCATACGGTCTTGCCTAATTAGGGAGTATCCTGGAATGGCAACAGTGGAAGCTGGGTGGTGGGGTTTGAGCCATGTCTCCAGAGAAGTATAAGGATTTCAAGGAAGTGCTCGGACTGATGGTTGGCAATGCTGGGGTTTTGTTAAGGATACTACAAATGTTTAGTGCAGTATTTTCATGCCTTTTGGTAGAGTCAGGGGGTTTGGTATTTTGGGAGGGGTAGGTCCGGGCTTAGTTTCTGTATCCCCAGCTAGTAACAGGAGCAGTGCTGTAAGATGCAAGAACTTATACCGAGTGGCCCTGGTTTTGCCATGGCAGTTGAAAGATCAAGGCACTGTCCTGTACAAGTCAGCCTTGAGACAACACAGCACAGATAGTCAGGGGTTAGAGGGGGAGAATGGATACTCCGATTAGCCAGTTAAGGGGGCTTGTAGGAGCTAATTGTGGGAGTGTGGTAGAGCATGATAGCTCAGTATTTAAGCCAGTGTGATGGAAATGTGGCAATGGTGGCCTTAGAGGGCAAGAGGCTGGGGGAAGGAGGCTATTGGAAAGGCAAGAAAGAATAGAGAGGGGTGAGGAACATCATATCTAGTCTGTGGCAGTCAGCCAGGCAGGATGTAGTGGCCACTAGTGGAGATAGCAGATAACCTGCTAATGGAAAAGTGGGCTGATTGTTTGCAATGCCTACCCAATCAGGTGACTATACCTATAAAGCTACGAGCTGACCAAGGGTGGTGGTCGGGGCAGTGGGGAGCTGGCACAAAGTGCCAGCGAGGCTTAGACCACGCACGACCAATCCAGCAGGCTCAACACACAAGCAGTGCATGGTCGCTGCCTTCCTTTTCCTTGCGGCTGGGGGGTCCATGATGCTCAGCGACCCTCACGACCCAGGCTGTCCTTGCTTGGAGGGCAGGCATCTCCGTGCCCTCTTGGTTACCAGCTGTGGAGAAAGAAGAAAGAGCAGGTTAAATAGGGACTGTTGGGGAGGCGTGGCGATACAGGAAAGTAGAAAGAGTCAGCAGGAGAGCAGCATCGAGTGGGCTGAATTGTGCAAAATTAATTCTGGGAGGGCTGATAGTAAGTGGAAGGGCAGGAATAAATAAGCAGGGCCTTGAGCAAAGTCAGGCCACTGGTATCTCTGCTCCTAGACAGGGCAGTTGTTATAGGGGTGCAGTAAGCGTTGTAGACTGGCACTTGCACAGGAGCTATTTAAGCCTGCAGTGGTTATATCTGCATACATATGTAAAAGCAGAATAGGAAAATACTTTTAAAGCATTAGCTATACTTGCTACATTTCTAAAGCAGTTCGGAGGAAAAATGCAGTAATATACAGGACTGCTCTTAAGGAACAGAAAGAAAACTGGCTTCAATAGTACTTGGAACAAATAACATCAATGATTGTATAAAGTACATTCGGAGAAGTCCCTTAAAGTAACAGCAGTAATTGGTTTGGGACCAGTTCAGGGTGCAAAAAGGTAGCTGAAAATCTATCTGTAGATCTGAGCTGTCTTGAAGGCCTCCACGCTTGACTGTGTAGACTGTTTACTTTTTCAAAAAGATGCCAAGCACAACCAAACGCCAGCGCCGGACGGGCCTAGACCACACGCCGACTGATCCAGCAGACTCAACACACAAGCAGTGCACGGTCATGTACCTTCCTTTTCCTTGTGGGTTGGGGTCCGCGATGCTCAGTGACCCCATGACCCAGGCTGTCCTTGCTGGGATGTAGGCATCTCTGGTGCCCTCACAGTTCCAGCTTCCCTTTTTCGCTGCTGACTGGGGGTTCCGCGATGCTCAACAGCCCTCACAGCAGAGCTGTCCCTGCTGGGAGGGCAAGCGTCTCCAGTGCCCTCTCAGTTACCACTCTTTTTCCTTGTGGCTGGGGGTCCGTGATGCTCAGCGACCCTCCACCCAGGCTGTCCTTGTTGGGAGGGCAGCCTCCGTGCCTCTCAGTTACCAGCTGTTCAACAGAGGTAGCAAAACTAGCAAGCTTCTTTTGTGATTCAGCCTTTTGCATTACATGGTTTCTGCTGCATGGCTACAGGATAATAATGCCACTGTCCCTGACTCTGCTTGGTGTACTTTTTCTAAAGACACTCTTTCCATACACCTTGATTTTCCTTTCTTGTCTTGCATATTCAATGTTACTGCTATAAAGACCATCCCTGTAGAATCATCTGATCATTTAGCAGTCTTTTGTTCTTTCTCCTTGGACTCTCCTCTCTGACCCCCCACCTGTCCTTGAAGACTTAAGGCCTCTATCTTACAAGACCCCTCAGTATGGACTGAGTGACTGCAACTCTTTTCAGACCAATGGACAGTGTTGAGCTCTTATGATGATTTTGGCATCTGATGGCAGGACTCAAGGTATTCCTTCATTCTCTATTCTGCAGGATTGCACATACTCATCATATAACAACTTATTTACATTATTGTCTCTAGACAAGATCTTCATGCACTTATTTCTTGCATGCTCTTGATGGATAGAGACCTCATGGAACCAACACATTTCCTCATGTCCACCATGATCCTCTTCCAATACGACCAAGATAAAGCTTTGGAATTGGAGAGCAAATTTAGCACTCAGGGTACCTGCCAACCTTTGACTGTTTCAAGGCCTGTCAATCCCACCTTCACTCTAGATGGATGCACTCTCTGCAGGTGTCTCCTTCTGACTCCTATTCTTCTCTGATGGATATATTGACCATTGTTCATGATTACGTGTCCTGTAAATTTGGAACATCTCCCTTCCCTACACTGTCCATTTCTCTTTCTTCATTAGGCATTCAGACCTTCTGGATGTGGACAAGGAGTATGTTTCCAGTCCTGTTGCTCTGGCTTACCTTCAGGATGCCATTCGAGCCCTCCCCAACAATGTGTCACCATCCCTGGATGGTTTACAAACTTAATTTTATAAGTCCTTTTGACATCTCTCCACACTCTCCTAATGCTTCATAACCAAATTTGGTATCAGAACTCCATACCTCCTTATTTTTGGGATGTCCTTTTGATTTTTATATAAAAAGATGACCACGTATTATTACACAATTGTAGATCACTGAGCCTTCTCAACATCTACTACAAGATTGTGGTGAAATTACTAGTTAAACTGATGACTATGGTCACTGCTTTGGTTATATCCTCATTCCAGGTGTGCTCACCTTTGGATCATAAAATTGGTGACAACCTCATCATCCTCCATGAACTCTTCACTAGGGTACATATGTATCTCTTGCTAATTTTGCTATTTCAATTGATCAGGAACATGCATTCAATAATGTGCATCTACATTTTTGAGGGACATTTTGCTCTGTTGTGGTATTCTCCTCTTATATTCAGTAGCTTACATTCAGTAGCTTACCTTATTGTACTCATTTGCTTCTGTGATCCCTTGATTAATGATTTTCTGGATGATGCAGTTCCCTCAAGAAAAGGTGTCCACCAAAGGTGCTCTCTTAGCCCCTACTCTATATTTTTGCCATTGAACCCCTTACTGCACCTGTTATATGCTAATGTTGGCTTTCAAGACCCAACTACCCCCCAGAAACCCGAAATAAAGGTACTCACTTAATTCTAATGACTTTGCATCCTCGTGAGATCTGCTTCATCCAGCCTGTGTATCTCCCAGGTACTAGAACAATTTTCTAGTTTTTGGCCCCAGATCAATTTTTCTAAACATGTTGGTATCACAATTGGCGCCGCCCCTGAGAACATTACTGATTCTATTGCTGGTATTCCACTTGTTCAGACCCACTTAAGTTGTTGAGCATCTATTTCAATCACCCTGATGCTGCAACATAAAATTAGACACTTTGCCTTATGAAGGTGGAAACTGTTCTGGCATGTGGGAGCATAGTAATTTGTAAAATTAAAACAAAATTAATCAAATCACTCCTGCTCCCATCCTTCATGTTTCTTAGTTGGTTATTCTCCCCTCCTCTGTGCTAGAGATGATACATTATAACATGTCCTTTCAAGCTTGGGGATCCTGTCTTAACTCTGTAAAATGGGGTGTTACCTACTGTTCTATTGCAAATGGCATCCTCAACATGGAAAATCCCATTTTATTTTATTTCAGTATTTTTCACATGCAATAGCTCCCTGATTTTCAATGCTCCCCTCCTCTTTGGGGTCTCTTTTGGAGGAGCACCTTGCTCTTACTTGTCATGCTGGGTATTGAGATTTTTACACTCTGGGTTGGGATTTCTCCTATGTTGTACCTTTCAACATGTTGTGGACCTTTCAAAGGTTGCACCATTTTGAGGCTGCCTTTAGATAGGCATCTAACCCAAGCTGGGAAACAGCAACCTTCAAAGTTGTGATGGGTCCCAGATAGTGCCGTGTGGAATTTTCAAATTCCAGTAGAACAAAATGCTTCAGAATATTCATACTTCTGCCAAAATTCAGCTGAATTTCACCAACAATGGAATGGCAGAATTCTGCAGCATAAAATAGTTAGGGAATGATTTCTAATGAACTAAGAATCACTGTTCCATGGAATATCAATCCTCGGATCTCAATATTTTCAGCAGAAATTGTTATGGAATAATTTTCCACAGAAAAATACTGTTCCACAGAATATTATTCTGTATATCACAGTAGGCAGAATTCTGCAGGTGAACAAGTGAAATTCCAGCAGAAATTCCGCAGGCAGACATGTCATTCCACACTAATTCCGCTGGTAGAATTCTGCATTCAGCACAGCACTAGTCCCAGATTCCTGTATTGCTAATTTAGCTTCCCATTAGTCTTCCAGCCACCTGGTTTAACAAAATCAACAGAATGGGTTGAGGGTTTTCTGTTGGAAGGTACCCTCTTAGACACAATAGAACAAAATATGGAGTTCACCTTTTTAGGGTGGATGGGGACTTCACAGTTCTTGGATTACAATATGGCATGTGTTACAGCTCAGAGAATACAGTGGTTCTCCCAAGGTCTCTTCTGTTTCATTACAATAAGTTACCACATATAGTATTAGGCAAGGCAAGGTAAGACAAGGCAAATGTATTGGTTACGCCCTTTCCTTGTAGCTTTGCTGTACAAGCAATTAAACAATAAGGAATTACATAAATAAATTATAAATATGAAGAAATTATAAAACAGACTCTATATATTGATAAATAAAACTAGCTAGTTCAAGTGGAAGTCTATTGAAATATAATGTTAAAACACCTTTAAGGCCTCCACCAAGTGGTCCAAGCAAATATCTGTTGGCAAGGAATTCCATAGATGGGAGCAGCTACCCAAATGCTCTGACACTGGAAAACTTCAGCCTTGAATGGCGAACTGCAAGAAGGACAGTTCTGGAGGAGTGGAGAGGGCAGACAAAGGTGTTGGGATATTGGAATTGTCTGAAATCACAGGAACCCAAATCATGAAAAGCCCTGCAAGGTAACACGCTAATCTTAAAAGTGATTCACCACTGAATTGGCAGCCACTGCAGATCACTCATTACTAGGTTGTATGTTCCTCCTGAAATGTACTGGTGATTAGCCATACCGGCACATTCTGGAACCATGCAAGGTCACAACAAATGTCATGATATTCTATGTAGAGGGTGTTACAGTAAGCAAAACTGATGTGAAAAACACATGAACTATCATCGCCAGATCCCTGTATGCAAGATATAGCTTAATCCATGAATTGTTTGACTGGCAGTATAGCCTAGATGTTAGAGTAATGAGCTGTGAATGAGCTTGGTACATCCAGCAGACCGAGCTTTGATTCCACAACCTCCACTTGCATCTTGTGTGACTTTGAACACATCACTTAATTTCTCCAGTGTTTCTGAGTCACCCTTGAAAACAAGCACTTGTACCTAATAGCTCTACCCATTTACCAAAGAATGAAAAAGAAAGAGTCACATATGAAAACAGCTACTACGGACAACAGACAGCAACAGAAGTTCAGGTATCAGGGTCAGCTTGCGGTCCAAAATGACCCCCAGATTTTTAACTGTATATATAGCTCCAGGTTTGATGCCATTTAAGGATGGACACAGGTCATCACAACCTGTCACAGTCAATCCATGGGAGCCTGCTTCAACAGTCAACACCTCAGTCTTCCCTGGGTTTAGGCTCAGCCACTTGAGGCCATCCATTATTAATTTCATTTGAGCAATGACTCAACACAGAGGTTTCTTGACACCCATTAGATCACCAGGACAGGTACAGTTGAATATCATCTGCATGGCAGTGAAACTGCAGACCACACCATCTTATGAACTTACCCAGTGGCAGCATTTATATAGCAAACAGCATGGACACAAGGATCGAGTCTTGAGGTACAATGCAGCTGAGTACTTGGGCACCAGAGATGAAATTATTTGAGCTATCTGTGGTGATCTCCCAGACAATGTCTGTCACAGTGAAGTTTTCATGGAATACCTTGATGAAAGAGATCCTGCTGTCGAGACACAGGTTAGGAAGCATAGGAAAGCCAGGAGCAGTTTCAAAATTTGCAAATAGGGTTTTAATTTTCTCAACAACAACAAAATAAAAATAAAAATGATTCAGTATAACTATTTACAAAGGCAGTACAAACCGAGAAAGCAGTTCTTCATCTGAGTGCTTCTTCTCAATTTCAAATCTCAGTATCCCAGCCTCTAGCGAAAAGCATTGCTGCTCTTTTATAAGCCTTTGGAACTCATTCAGAAGATATTCTGCTTCTCATAGATTGTTCTTGTCAGTTTACAGAATGTTCCTGTCAATTTCTTGCAGATGCAACAAACAGAATATAGCAACCCAGAACTTACCTCTTGTTCACAGCTCTGCAAAGATTTTGCAAACCAGCATCTCAGGTTAACCCCTTTGAGTTCAAAATAGCTTTGCAGTCATTTCAACAGTATAACTATATACATTTTCAAGCAAAGGAACTTAGTATCACATACAGTTTTACATAAAGATTCATATATATTTTAAACCACAGGTATGTATGCAGGGGAAGAAAAGAAAGAACAGCAAGGAAGACAGAGAGATAGTGAGAGACGGAGAATTGCAAAACCTTTGGATTGATTGGTTCCTAAGTCTCTCAAGAAAATTTAGTTGCACAACCAGAAAAGAAGGACAGAAAGGGAAAGGCTAGAACAGACCTTTGTGTTTAAACTCTTCTGTACAACAAATGGGACAGGGTCTTATTCAACCCAGTCACAGGTCCATGCTGTGACACAGCAGAAATTTAGATTGAAGGGGCTTGTTCATGTCAATTATTTCCAGATGCAGCTCCAGCTGTGATGCCACTATCTTCTTATTTACCTTTTTAAAGGGAAGGTCTGAGACAGGTCTGTAATTCAAAAGACTATCAGGGTCCAGAGATGACTTCTTTAGGATCTCACTACTGCCATTTTTAGGTACCAAGGAGAGTTCCATGCTTCAGAGAGGACCTGCTGTTCTGACACAATCAGTCCAAGGGTTCCCTTCAGCCAAAAAGCAGCCAGGTGGGCACTGGATCCAATAAACAGTAAATGGGGCACAGCCATGACAGCTCCCAAAATCACTTCCTTTTCCAAAACTGGCTGAAACTCCCCAGGAAAGATTAATGAACACATCCATCCTAGGATGGATACTGTAGACCATGACTGACTGCTTGAGGAGATCTCAGCCCATAAGGAGGACATCTTTCTAAAGATGGAACAATTGCACTCCTCACTTTTTCTGTGGAAAAGTCTCTTGAACCATAGGCATATAATTTTCTAGGTATTAATGGTTTAAATTGTGTAAAATTCTACAGACTGACCCACTCCTTCTGGATCATGCCCTGTCAAGGGCAACTATATGCTATGTATAGTGGGATCTGCCTCAGTTTGATAAGCTTGGAGCAGAAAGGATAACCATAGTTAACTTAAACATTTAAAGGCTCTTCATATGAAATGCATTGACTCCTTCACCTCATTGGCAGACAAATTATCTCAACCCAAGAAGGACCTTTGAGGTACTCTGCAGGTAAGGAACCACATACAGACTTGCTAACCCTTACAGGGGCCCAGTTTGGCCTTAGTATGGTACCTTAGTTGGAGAACATAACCAGTTAATATGCCATTTCATGAATAGTGCAGCAAAACCGTGCTTCATGAACATCTGCCTTGACAATGACAGGGGTAGAATAGTGAAATTAGTTACCACTTCCCTGTAACTGTCAAGGAGGGGTAGAAGTGAGAAGTAATGGAAAAGCAAAGAGGCTGGATGATCTGCTCCAGTGATGGAGAGGTCTAAGGCACAAGCTTCTCAGTCAGTAAGCTGTGGAGACCAGGGTTCAGTCCCTGGTCTCCCAACTCTTGCAATTTTGTTTTCCCTCCCAAAGTGTAGTTTTTTTAAAAGCCACTAACAAAATACTCCTCCCCAAGTTTCTACTTTTTCTGACATCTGCTCCTTGGAGTTGGTTATTTAAATATTGGGAGGGGGTTGCAGGGGCAGAGCCTACCAGGTCAGTTGGTGCAGACAGCAGAGCCCTCCACAAAACTAAACTTTCTTGCTTTCACTGTTATAACCTAGTGCTGTTGGAGAAATGTGGAAGGTACAGTACCAAAGGGGAGCGTAGAAAGATCTACAAGGAGAGTAACAGTGCATTACCTATTCTGGAGGAAATCATGACAAGAGGATGGTTTTATGCACATGGCATATGTGGATCAGAAGAGAATGGTAATCCAGAACATGGTGCTACACTGGACAGGACTCATAGGGCTGAAACCACTGGGCCTGGTGGTTTCTAATCTGTGCTGGCACTGGGGTAAAACAGGATGGGTCTTTCTCCCATTTTCCTGGCCATGCCCTCTAGTCAGCCACCACTGGTCTGAAGTAACATTCCTGTGTGAAATGGTTATGGACCAATCCATAAAACTTGATATGGGTGTCCTGGCCAGGAGTCCTTGGCTCAAGAGGTAGGAGCTACTGAGGAAATGGTAATGCTCAGGCTATTTGGCTCAAGGACAGGGCTGTAGGAACACCAGTGGAGGCCCAGTGCATAAACTAGCAACCTCAGTAAGCCCCTTAATGCAATAATGGCAACAAGCATTTCAACAAAGCAGTATAGTTCAGTAAAGGGAGAACATCAGATTCATTATGCCAATAGTGTGGAACTATGCAAAGATTATGAGCTGGTCTGCAACAGTTGGGTGGGGTTGGAAAAGCTACATTCTAGACCAAAGTCAGTGATGTCAATCGAGGCACAGGAGCATGCACTCTACCCATGGGGTGGAGGGTAGTCAGACATTTTGAGCAAGAGAGACTGAGGTCTTACAACAAAGAAAATAGACAGGGAAAGAGTACCTTCGTTTACACAGTAAACTAGAACAAAGCTTCGTGATCATGCCCCATCTAACACAACAAGTACATAAGTACATCAAAAACATGTTCTTACAGTCAGAGGCAGTTCTGTCTGGTGGAGTTGCTATGAGGATACTAGCAGTTGTGCTTGTAGCTGTGGGAGATGGTACATGCCTCTTTAGTCCCTGAGTTTCCAGAAGCTGGCAGTGGTACCATGGCTGCAACAATGGAGGTCCAGGACAGTAGCTAGTGTGGCAAGACAGGAACCGTGGTCGAGGTGGAAGCATCACCAGTTGCTGAGGTGGATGTGTATCACCTTTCTGTATTGAGAGAGTCAAGGAAGGGGAGGTTGGCCACCACAGACCATAGCAATTTTATTGCAGAAGGCCTGATGAGTGTTTTTATGCTGTCCTCTGACTTTGTTGTTTGATTGTGGCTCTGAGATTGGAGCCAGGGTCTGACTGATATTTTCTGCCCATGTGCAATTGCAGTTGTGCCTCTTCACTTTGGATGTCTGAAGTCAGGTGTCATTCTCTCAGGTCAGTGAGCTAGCCATCTTGTACCTCCATCTATACTGGCTCCCTCACATGGCTTAGGTTGGATTAGGAGTTGATTAGTGATGGGGCTTAGAACAGGGAGAGGGAACCCTGGACAAGGTCTTTAGATGAAGGTGAGCACAGATTCAGGGGAATTAAAAGTTATTGGTATGCAACTGTGGACTGAATGGAGGAAGGCAGGGTAGTGCAGCATGTCTGGAACCCCTGCTATGATGGTCTTCGTATATGTCCTCCTTGTGGTGGTCAGATCATGGAAGCAGTCCTGGATGATCATAATTCAGAGACCCTGCCACTCCAGTGTCTCTAGTTCCCAAGCCCAAGAAAGGATGTCTTCTTTGACCAGAATCTAGAGGAACTATGCCAGGATAGATCTTGGTCTCTCATCAGATTTGAGTTGTGGGGTAAAGGAGTGGTGTGCCTTCTCAGTTTCGATATGAGGGTCATCAAGCAGTTTCAGGATGGCAAGGACGACATAGCACAGAACAGCAATGGGATATTTAATCAATCTGCTCTAGGATGCCGATGAAGCATAGATTATGATGTTGGACCCATTTCTCTAGATCATTCACCTTATCATGCAGGCCTTGAAGCTGTTTTTCTTGGTCCTGTATGATAGCCTGCAACTCATGGTACAGACCCTCTATCGGAGCAGTGTGGATCTTTGTGGCCATCATTCTGTTTTCTAATTTGTAAACAGATTTGGTGTTCTGCATGTTAAACAGTTTTATTTCTTTCATTCCTGCAGAACTCGGCTAAACAGAACTTCAATATCCTCAGCACAGAGCGACACTGCCATACTGAGGCCCAGGCTACATGGAAGAACACTCCTGAGTCAACAAGTCTTTAGGAAATGCCCAGTGTCCTGAAGGATGATCTAAGATAGAAAAGAAATGTACCTGTCAATAGCTAGTAGTGTCCAGAGTCAGTGGTTCATCAGAGTAGGTAGCACTGTGGGTGCAGAATGTCAGATGTCTCTGGTTCATAATTTGGGATGAAGGAGCTCATGCATCAGGCAGCCATCTTCCACCAGCACTAGCCACACCTCTATGCCAGCTTCTTGAAGGTCTCTGCACAAATATATCCCTTCAGAGTATCGGTCTTAGCCTTGCCACAGCATTAGAGTCTGAGCTTGTTTTACTCCCAGCAATCTCAGTTTTGCTCTCAGGGAATCAAAAGATTTCCACCAGCTTGGTGGACTTCTTAAATCTGGGTATATAGACAACCATATTCCATGAGCAAAGTGTCTGGCCCATCCATCGAGGCAAGTCCAGGATTCTGTCCTCTGATGCATTCCCAATAAAACAACTGAAAACATTCTTGATGTGTTCAAGTTATCTGGTATCCACTGAGGGATAATTCCATAAGTTTGATGAGCTGTAGGATTCAGTCTACATTGAAAGTTTATTTTGCCAAGAAGCTGCAAAGTCCATCAGGGTATCCCTTTAGATGTCTCTGGTAGCCCAAGCACTTGCAAAGTCAATGATCTGGTGTAGTTTATAAATACCTGAAATCTTTATCTGAATGCTTGATATTCTTTAACTTGAGCAGTTGTTGCATTAGCTGCTGACAACATAGCCCCTGTATACACCTTTGCTTCACCCAGAGCACCTGTCAACTGAGATTTGCAGACAGATATTCATGACTGAAAATCAGTCACTTTTTGATCCAGTATTGCCACTTTCAAGCCAAGGGCTTTCACTGCTTGAAGAACATCTCTTAAGGTAATTTCTGCCTTGTCTGTGCCAGGTGAGACTGTGTCTTTCGATCTGCTCAAGGATGCATCCTGCTGTCCCACTCTTCTGTCACCATCTTGTGCACCTTTGGAAGTTTCTCATTTTAGACTGTTGGCAGGTTCAACATAGATGAGCAGCTGGTCACTGTAGCAGTTGATAGGAAAAGGTTTATTAAATTCTGGCTGAATAAAATATCTAAAAATAACTTTAATTCAGTGCTAGGGCAGGAGCTCGAGGAAAATGTGTCCTGTCTAGATGGCTGCTGGCACCACCTCCTGCCATAAATATTGTAAAATGCTATTTTGTATGGCTGTATGCTGGTCATAACTAAAATGGTCCTTTGATCAGCTTGCTTACCCAGTTACCAAAACATACATACAACATAAATAATTAAATAAATAAACATTAGTAAC
Organism: Neoceratodus forsteri; assembly: GCA_016271365.2. Classification (NCBI taxonomy): domain Eukaryota; kingdom Metazoa; phylum Chordata; order Ceratodontiformes; family Ceratodontidae; genus Neoceratodus; species Neoceratodus forsteri. The sequence continues at coordinate 217,909,606 of JADMNL010000030.1, read as the reverse complement.
TATCTATGACATCTGTAAATGAGTTCATTAAGGGACTGTTTGAGTATCATTAAGTTATGTGATCCTGTAAATGGGATTTTTCCACCTACTGTAGCTTTGAATGCATACTTCTGTTTTTAGAGCTGTGGGCTACAGGGCTACAGCCTGTCTGTCATCGCTCAGACTGTAGCTATAAAATGGCTTCTCCTGGAACTCCTTTTAGACATTTGAAAGCATTCCTCCACAGCTGAAAAGTAGTGCACTCCCCTCTGTTTTGCTGTTTGCTGCTCTGTGTTAAAGGCATCTTAAGGGGCGGGGGCTACTGTATTGTGCCTCAGAACTTCTCAGGATATTAACACAAAAACTTTCTAAACTACTGTTTCTATAATCGGCTCAGCTCAGTCTAATAGATGTATTCTATTTCTTTTTTATTGCAATGTGACTTGCTACTTTTGGAGACTAATAATTTACTGACACAACATTCAACAGGTAACAGCATCTAACTGCAGAGTAGTGTCAAATTACAGTCCTAGTCAACTCTCCCAGTGTATGCGTGTGTGTGGAAAGATTTACAGCATTTCCTCTGAATAGTTGATTGATGTTAACCCTCTCTGGATCTAATCAGTGGCATTGGATGTAGGAAGGATTTTAAATGCTAGGTAGCTAATGTTTTGGGGAATTACAAAGACGTGTCAGCTGCAGTGTTCCCAGATTGAAGAAAGCATTTCTCTGCAGGGCACCCTCCTTTTCTCTGTATTTTCCATGTAAAACTGTGACAAAACTCCTGTACATTTTTCTGTATGCAAATCAACACAACTGACTTCATTATGCCTGTCAGTAAAATCACTACAACAAATGTTGAGGCTGTTTCTATGTATTTTAAATGGTAAAACTCACCTGCAAATATATCACAGAGGCTATGGAAAAATGCTGGAATTTCTCAAACTTTGCTCTCAATGTTCACATGTCTCCAGAACATCTTGATGGTATTATAGCATTGTTACAATGTACTGACACAACCAGATAGCCTGGCTAAGATGCAATATGTCATATTCGTGGGGTTGTACTTTATCCATTTTGGCAGGGTACTGACACAGGATAGCTTTAATTAAATGCAAGATCTCATTTTAGAAGGGTCCAAATTTTACCCACTTCTACAATGTACTAATACACGTTAGCCTGGCTAAGATGCAGTATCTCATTTTCAGTGGGGTCTTACTTTTACTGGTGCGGACTTAAACTATGCATATGTGAGTATGGTGCATGTGTAGTCATGTCAGTGCTGCCATGATACGGCTGACTATGGGGCAATTGGAACTCTATGGTTTTTACTTGTAGGAAGGGTAAATAAATGCTAGGCAGCTAATCTTTTAGGGTTTTCAGAGGTTGCAAGGCATCCTAAGTAATTACAAAGAATGATAGCGTGTCAACTGCAGTGTTCCCAGATTGAACAAAGTATTTCCTGTAAGGCACCATCCTTTTCCCTGTATTTTCCATATGTAAAACTAGAACAAAACTCCTGTACATTTTCCTGTATACTCAAATCAATACATGTACACAACTGACTTCATTATACTTGTCAGTAACATCTCTATAAAATATTAAGGCACTTGTTATTTATTTTAAATGGTAAAACTCACCTGCAATATATCACAGAGGCTGTGGAAAATGCTGAGATATCTCAAGCTTTGCTCTCAATGTTCACATGTCTCCAGAACCTCTTGATTGTATTATAGCATTGTTACAATGTCAGACACAGCCAGGTATCCTGGCTGAGATGCAGCATGTCATATTCAGTGGGTCATACTTTCATTTTGACAATGTATTGACACAGGATAGCTTTGATGAGATGGAGTATCTCATTTTCATAGGGATCCTAATTTTACCTACTTCTACAATATACTGATGCACATTAAACTGGCTAAGATGCGGTGTCTCATTTTCAGTGGGGTATTACTTTTACCAGTGTTGACTTAAACCATGCATATAAGGAGCATGGTGCATAGGTAGTCATGTCAGTGCTGCCATGTTATGGCTGGATTGATGAGGCAAACTGCACATGAACGAGTATCATACAAGTGCAGTTCTGTAATGGCAGTAGTATCAGGTACATCTGACTGAGTGCGGTGAGAGCTCCTCATATTCTTTTCAGTGCTCTTGTCACTCCTGAAAGCTCTTAAAGCCATTTCCGCTCAGTGCTGGCAAAGCTAAGGGATGGGCAACACTGGGGACCTCTGTTGTCTTCATGTCCACAGTCTATATTGGCAGGTCGGTTTAGAAATCCATCACCTACCAGCCCGGTGGTGCAGAGGGTTGAGACATCGAGCTACCTCATGTCACTCTGGAGACCCAGGTTCAGGAATGACCTCAGGTTGTCGTGAATCCGGCCTGGGGATAAGATAGGTTCATTACAAGGCTGTGTTGAAAAGTAGGTGTACAAATATAAAAAGAAAAATAATTTTCAATATTTTTAACCCAGATTCCTCTCCTGCAGACCTATCAGCTCTGGCCAGAGTTTGTTTACATAGCCATGAATTCACTGTTAGGACAGCAGATTACAAAAGTATGCTAGCCTTCTCTTTCTCCTATAACGGCTTTTATGTACCCCACCTCACAAGTAGTGACCCATTTTCACTACATGTAATTTTGAATACAAGGACAACTAAGTAATGTTGTTGATGAGTCAAAGGAAGAAAATGTAATTCTTTCTTTTAGTTTTTGTTGACCAGGAAGGAGGACTACATAATGTTTTGCCTATTTTCAGCCTTGTCCTGGGGATACAGATGGATGCCAACTCAAATTGAACCAGATTTTAAGCTGTTGATGGTACTTTAGTGACATTTAATGCTTTGCCCTGCATAGTAGAACACTGGATCAATCTATTACAGAAAGGGAAAGGGAGAGTGGAAATTGTTTAACCAGGAAAGGCACACTAAGATGGAGCTTGTTTCCAGGGTAACCAGGAAGCACAAGGAGGTTAAGTGACTTGCTCAGGGTCACAAGTATACAAGTGGGGCTGATGGATTCAAACCCAGGTTTGCAGTGCAGTCTATTTGACCAATGTGCCATACTGCCTCCGAAGGGCTTCAGGTTTTAAATACTTAGATTTATACTGGCAATTGCCTAACATTTAGTGATCATGTTGCTTCTCTTAATTAAAACTGTATATAGCAATTTGGATATATTATGTAGAGTATGTTGCTGTTTGACTATGGAGTCCATAAAATAACTGCTAAGTGATTTTGATCTCCTGGTTGGCTTTTGGCATCATATACAGTGCTGCTACTCATACTGTATTGAGAAGGATTCATGCTCTTCGTAATAATATTTGTATGTTTGTCCTGGGTACAGATCAGAGGACCCATCACTGTGACCTATACTGTTGGTTACAGTGGTTGCCATTTGACAATCATAGAAAATTGGGATATGTTGACAAACCCACGGCACATTCTTTATGATGCTCATTCTGTGCCTTTAAGAATTTTTAGGGCTGAGGGTGGAGCCTACAGCCATTCTGGGATCAATCATAGCTCTAAAATGGCTGATCGTAGACCTTCCATTGGAGTTTTGGAAGTATCCTTCTGAAAGTCCAACGGAGCTTGAAACCCTCCACCATGATCGGCCACTCACGGAATAACAGCTGCGCTTATAAGCTGTTACTTCTGCATTCCAGGGCATGAACTGTGCATGCGCAACTCATGTGCCTGTGCAGTTCTGCTGGTGCTGTCATGTTGTGAATGGCAAAACTGCCATTCACAGCAACTGCGCATCATGTGCAGTTAAGGCCACCACTGGCAGCACCGACAACCAAAAACCTGCCCCACACCCTCCCACTGCTGCTGTCCTCCCCACTCCCTCTGTTCCCATCTCCACACTGACATCATGGTCCCACATCCCCGTGTCAACATTATGTAGCCCCTCCACTCATGTGACACACTGGGAGCCCACCCAGTGTGCCCAAGTGTATTTTTTCCCACCCTCTGCTGACATTGGGGTGTCCAATTCCCATGTCAGCATCATGTACCCACCCAACCCCACTCATGTAGCACACTGGGAGCCCACCCAGTGCACCCAAATGTCTGTTTTGTTTTGTTTCCTTTTAAATCCGGGTGATTTCTGAAAAGGGCTTTGGCTCAATATACTTACCAGGTAAATAAAGTAAATGAATGAATAAATAAAGAAAACCATCCCCAGATGTGTTTTTGTTATCAGTAAAAAGAAAGGGTCCCTTGTCATTGCCCTAGTCCCCTGCCCCATCACCACCCTCCCTGAGCACCCACCTCCCTTACCTCCCTTACCCCATACTTACCTCTGGAGGTTAGCACTGTCATCTTCTGGACTGGGACATGTCTGCTCTTCAAAAGCCGAACCATAAACTGAAGAATCAAAGGTAAGCATGCCTTAATGCCATTCAGTGGGTTTTCAACTTATGCTGATAAATCAGCCATTTATTGGAATTTTGGCCCTACATTTTCAAAATGGGACCCCATGTCATGAAAGCTGTCACTGTCATTTCATTACTATGTCCTGAAAGGTGATTTTGCGGTCACTGCGCGGAATCACCTGTCAGGACCAATTCACGAAATGACAGTGGCACTGTTCATGAGGTGATGTCCAAAAAGCCCATGCTGAAAATTTGGTGATCACCAATTTAGGTCAAACCATGAGATGAGCAACTTGTGTTCAGTGTGCCCTCCTGGTGAAACATTTCAATAAATAAATAAATTAGTGAAAAAGTCCAAAAATTATTGTGTTATGAGCGTGCATTGAACAGGTTTCACGCATGCTCCTAACTTTGGCAAGTTGTAATATTTTCACTCCACATTTTCAACATTGCCATTTTGCACACCACCTTTTGACCAGTAACAGTTGTCAGTTATTCATTCTGCCCAAATCGTGTTTTCACACCTGTGGCACAGAATGGCGAAGTTGTTCTGCAAAATAACCTTTCAGGACAAATGAACAAAATGACACTGGCACGCCTATGAGGAGGGATCCCAAAGGTCATGTTGAAAATTTGTGCAACGCCTCCAAAATGGCTAAGTTACATCCAGGCATTCAATAATTCCTATGCACATGTGTAACTTTCCTCATTTGGTAGCTTGTCACAGCCCTATCAGTTCTGGCTAGAACTTGTTTTATTTGTTTTGGAACTTGGTGTATAAATCAGGGCTAGCCAGGCTGGCTGGAATGCACCATCCCAAACTACCCAGTACTTTTTTATTCACTTTCTTTGGATAAAGTATGACTATATAATGTGCCACCATCTTGACTGGGTTATCTGTTTAAGACTCAGATTAATACCTTTGAGCCAGAGCTCATTTACAAAGGTTCCAAGTCAGGTGACACAATACAAGGCCATTGAGTTACATCAGTGAAGACATTGTACAGAGAGAGGAACAAGGGGTGACGCTAGACAATAATAAACATAATGAAGTGAAACAGCTGATGGCACATCATAAAAATACAGAATACTAGGTGCAATGAACAGGTTTCTAAGTGCAATTGGGCAGAAACAGGCAGAGGATTACAGCATGCATGGAAAAGCAACCACTTGTCTGCAGTAATGAGAACTTGCCATGTAGGAGAATTAGAGAGTCTAGACAGATCTAGGACAATGATGATTTAAGTTGGAGGGGTGCAGCCAGGATGTTCACGATTGTTTGGGTTTAGTTGTATAGTCTGAGATGGACCCAGGAATAAGGCCAAGCAATGATTTTTTCCCAAGTAGACAAGCCTGGTATTTGATTCTGTGATGGAGGGGAAGCCAACTGGTGTCCAAATACAAGGTGCATGTATGTATCTGATAGTCAGCACCCAGGACCAGCAGCAGGCCTTGTTGAGGGTTATGGTCCTCTTCAGGTCAGTGTCAGAGCCAGCACCGAGATCACTAGACCATAGTCAATGGTGATAACACAGAGCTGCATATAACCAGTTTAAGAGCATCCAAGGGCATAGAGTGTCTATGTCGGTAGAGAACTCCCAGTTTGGTGCTAGTTATTTTGACAACATGCTTAATGTGTGTGTGAAGGAGAGCATACCATCAAGGTATACCCAAGATATTTGAAGGTGCTGACCTGCTCTAGCAGCTCACCTTTTGACTTGTTAGTGTAGGGGCCCATGCTTTTCCTGTTTTGTGGCACCGTAAAGAGCATACACTTGTTTTATTTTGTAGTTGAGTGACAGTTTATGATGGGAAAACCAAGATTCTAGCCACTGAAAACTGGCCTGTAGGTCAGTGGTTATAGTGGTGATGTCCCTACCAGATGCAGAAATGACCACATCACTAGCATAAAGCACCATTTTTGCTGGACAGGCAACAGGTAGTGAGTTTATAAATAGACTTAATAAGAGTGGACTCAGTATGGAGTCTTGGGGACTCAAGGCTGACCTCCCTAGACTCAGAGAGAATGTAAGGATCTTCACACATTGTGTTCTATGTGAGAGGTAGCTTTCAAATGAGGTAACAGTGCTAGATGAAAGGCCTATGGAGAGGAGACACTGTAGTAGGAGTTGGAGTTGAGTAGGATGTTATCTCCTCATGGTCCTGGCAAGAGGTTCAGGTGGTCCTTTGGTAAAAACATGTATTGCTTGTTCGCTTCATATGTGTATGTTTTGACACTCCTTGGTGCAGAATGTAAAGGTTTTGTGTACATTTAGCTGTACCTTTATTTGAGGTACTATGTATGTGACTATTCTGATCACTTCTTTTGTTAGTGAATTTCAATAAAAGATTAATTACAAAAATGATTATACTGCAGTTGGTGTCCTCAATAAAGATCATACTCATTGGAATGGGTCATGTAGCTGCAAACAAAACTGCACAGAAGCAATGCCACAAGGAAAACAGCAGCTTCCCAAACAACACTGAGTACAACAGCAATCTGATGGAGGGAAGCACGCCCATTGAAAACAGTGGGATCTTTGTTTTTGTGGGGACTCTCTCCTCACCCTCTGACATGAGGGGTTTCTCCCTATACTCCTGACTTAAAACAATCAACTCTGGGAGGTTGTGGACTTCGTAATGGGGAGAAAATCAGGAGGGCTAAAGTTCTTGTTTTAAAAAAAGTCTCAGCAGGAGACCTAGCCAGAACCGAACCATGGTCCCAGTTCTGCTTTGCCATGAGCTCCTGCCCTAGCAATTCCAGCACAAGAGCAGCTTGACCAGGTACCTCAGCACACCGCTAACATGATCCTTTCCAGTTGAAATGCAGAGCGACAGGGATAATGGTCATTCCTAACATTATTCTACCCTGTAACTCAAAATCCTTTCGGCATCACACAGTACAGTTCCTGCAGTGCTCTTCCTGTTGTGCAGTTTTGACCTGTACATCCTCATTGTCATACTTTACTGATCAATGCATTTGTTTTGGCTATACATAAGGAAAAAATCTGAAAGGATAACATTAAGAACAGCTCAGGCAATACACTGTAGCAGCATTCATTATATTCGTTCTAGTCAGTACAATGAATTTATTTCTAATGATGGCTGTAAAAGGCCCTGATGGATTTAATGATTTTTGAAACATGAGACATCATTAACCATCTGAATAATTTAGCTCTGGACTGTACACGTCCATCACATGTGTACCAATATGAATAGCACTTTGATTCACTAATGGGCATACCATCATAATGTGATTGTGATTACCTTTTGCTATCATGCCACGCTTACATTGATTCGTATAATATTATTTTTCTTTTGTATCTATACAGTATAACAATACTCTCATAATGTTTAGACCTGTGACATGTACTGTATATACTTTTATTTCTAATGGAATTTAGATAGGATTCACTTTAAATTTCTGTCTTCTTAATAGCCAGCCAAGGACTAGTTATTTAATCACTTCACAGTCTCAAGCTACAATATCTGCTTTGATCTTCAAGTGAAGTCTTCCATAGCTCCACTCCAAAATTTTCCTAACTCCTTATGTGTAACTGTTCGTGCCTCCTCCAGTTGCCAGCAGTCCTATTGCTGTCAAATCTAGTTTGTAAATAAAAATATATGACCCACAGAAATGATCAAAGTGTTTGTCCTCCAATTTACCATCAATGTTGCTGGAGGATGATGTCTTCAGAGCAACAGTTAATGGTGCTGCATTAAATGCAGTTCTGCCAGTAAACCGAACCCACAATGCTTGGTTCACCTTGAGTAATGGGGAACCTTCAACTATTGTGCATATCCTGAAGTGCAGTTCTAATAGGGACTTAGACTGTGTGAGTGTGATGCACCACTGATTTGACATGTATATACAGTATTAATATAAGGAAGTGCCTGTATGTGTTGTGCTAATGTTTATGTTAGCAAAACAGTCTTACCAGTAAATGACTCTGGTACAACAAGAGTTTTGAGTGGTATTATACAGCTGTTGTATTATTTTCTATTTATGTTAGCATTCTCTGTTTTGACTGACACCAGCAGTGAGAAACAATCTTGCAAATATGTCCCTTTCCCTTTGTAACTAAGCAGTCAGTGATGGGATGGCAGCTGTAAGGCAATAAAAGTCCAGCTACAACATGGAATAGGTTACCAGGAAGCATCAGCTGCCGCATATGGAAGAAGGTGATTTAGTGGTTAAAGTTTAAATGTCAATGTTTTACAGATTTACAATAACACAGGACTACAAGTCCATGAGTCCTGGTAGTTTCCTGAAAATAACATGCTGTTTGGGTTGGTGGTTTTCTTTAAATCAGCATCTGTTAATGTGCTCTGCAGTAGCTGAAAACAGTGAAGAAACAGTGAAGATATTTCTGTCCCTATTAGTGAGTGATGACATCATTCCTGTCCAGCCTGTTGGCGCAGCAATGAAGTTCCTAATTGCCTGTAGTAGCTGGTGCACTTCCCAGTCGGAGTAATCTGTAGGGCTAATTGTCTTTACTCCAAGTGTGCTACTAATCCACCTGGTTTGTGTCTGGAGAGATTAGGTTACAATCAATCCTTCTGTTCTCCTAAACAGTTGGTCATTTGTTTTCAGTGGGTAACTGAAGTGGTATAAACAAATGTTTGTGAAAAATCTGTCTGTATCACACCTGAGTTCTGTCACATAAAAACTCTGCATCGTTGTTTGCCTATATAAATCCAGGAATGTGTAATGGATATAAAATAAATCTAAAGTTTAAGTCATAGAAGTAGTGTGTCCTTGATGTAGGCTCCATACATATGTTCAGGTGAGAACAGCATTGTTATGTCAGATTGACAACCAGTGTCTGCCACTTTGCTGTTTCAGGAATCTGTGCTGTATGAATTTGTAAATTTGTTTTCTGAGGATTCTGTGAGGAAATACATTATGTATGTGTGTAACTAGACATACTATATGTCATCCTGATGCCCCTGTCTCTTGCTTCTCAATTGAGGCTGCACCTGCTTCCTTCACCCCAGGCAGGGCCAGTGCCACCTGTCGCCCCAGTTCCAGTCTCCACAGACAGGACTGCTGTGCTCTGCTAGGCCCCTAGAGTCCCAGGGCCTCTGCCTCCACAGTTGGGACTGCTGCACCATGCTGCCCCAGGCCACCAAAGGTGGGGCTTTGCTACACCCTTTACTGCCCAAATGAGCAGGGCAGCTGAACACTGCAACTTGCCTCAGTCAGGGCTGCAGTGCACTGATGCTCCACTGTGTCCTGTCCACAGTCAAAACCTCTGCACTAAGCTGTCCTCTGCCTCAGCCATGACTGTGCCTTGCTGCATCATAGAGCCTTTTGATTCCACAGTTAGGGTTGTTGCTCCATGCTGCTCCCTGCCACCAGAGTCAGATCCTTTGGTACACTACCCAAGCTGATCAAAGAAAAAACAAACACTTTCATCTTGTGTTATAGGGTGGAGGCAGAGGGTAGAAGGGCAGCAGCCTTTCCTGTGGTGGCATGGGGCTCTAGGGCCACAGCAGCCTTGATGTGTCAACATGGTTGCAGGATGCAGCAGCCTTGGATGTGGTGGCAGAGACAGAGGACAGCATCTTGCAGATGCCACGACCATGTGGCAGGACAAAGGTTGGCATCTGGGTACAGCAGCCCTAACTGTGAGACTGAGTGTACATAATTCAGCGGCCATGCCCATTTGGGAGCAGTGGAAGTGGGTAGAAGGGGCAGCAAATGCCCCACCTTTGGTGGCCTTGGGCAGCATGATGCAGTAGACATAACAGTGTAGACAGAGTCCCTGAACTCTACAGCTTAGCAGAGTACAGCAGTCCTGTCTGTGGAGACTGGAACAGGGGCAACACGTGGCATTGGCCCTTACTGGGGGCAGTGGGAAGCAGAGTGCAGTAGCCTCAACTGAGGAGAAAGAGATAGGGGCATCAGGATGACATATAGTATGTCTAGTTACACACATACATTATGTATTTCCACACAGAATCCCTCAGAGAAATGAATTTTGAGAGTTCATACCATACAAGTTCCTGTAATAGCAAAGTGTGGCAGACACCTGTTTGTCAATCTGACATAACAATGCTATTATCACATGAACATATGTATTGAGCCTACATCAAGGACACACTACTTCTATGACAAACTTTAGATTTATTTTATATCCATTACACAACCCTGGAGTTATATAGGCAAATAACAATGCAGAGTTTTATGTGACAGAACTCAGGTGGGATACAGACAGGAGATATCTCAGTCATTTATACCACTTCAGTTACCACTGAAACACAAATGACCAACTCTTTATGAGAACAGAATGATAGATTGTGTTTTCAGTTACTGCAGAGCACATTAGCAGATGCTGATTCAAAAAACACAAAAACTAAACAGCATTTTTAGGAAACACTACTCATGACACAGGGACTTGAAGTCCTGTGTTATGTATCTGTAAAATATTGGCATTTGATCTTTACACATATAATGTCCCCACCCACTCAGTTGCAACACCACAAGGCTGCATTCCCCTCCCGGCAGTATATGTAAACAACCAGGATGTTCCCCACCCAGCAGGCCAGTACAACACATGTATAAACCTTCTACACAACAAGAAAATGTCAGCAGCCATGCTGGCCCTCCCCAACACATACAGAACAGTCCTGCAAGCTCAGACACCCCTACACAAAGTACAATCATACTGTATGACCAGCCACCCACCAACCTGAAGAGTCCAACACAGGTACATCACCAACAACACCCCACACGCACACACATATGACCACTGAGTAGCCTACACTCTGGCTGTCCCTAGATGGCCTCCTCCTCCTCCTCTGATCATTGGAGAGCACTCTGGTGTAGTGGCTGAGTAGTTCTGAACTTCCAGGAGCATCCTCCACAATGGGTTATTGTAACCCTGCAAGAGAACACATATAAAGACAGAACATCAGTCCCCAGAATGCATCCAGAGGTAACCACATCCATACAAACATGACAGTTAGCAGGCTATCTTTGATGACTCCACAACACTCTAGTACCATCCCCAGTCATCCTTGTAGTACATGTCTATGCTTCCAACATGCAGGGTGATGAAACCAGGCAGACGCAGTGACCAGTCCTTCACTTTGCCACCACTTAGCCTGTGATGCTCACCAAGGTTGCAGAGCTCCACAGCAAAGGACTCCGGCCACCCAGTAACACTCTGAAACAGAGCAAAGTACAGGGACATGGTGAGTAACTGCACATGTAGGAGGCCATTCCATGGATCACACACACAGTGGGACACTCACCTATAGGGGCTATGTGACCTTTCAGAGCACATTTCCCTCAAGCCTGTCCTGGAAGTATCTTGATGCAACATGCCACAGCTTCTGTGGGTAGGCTGCAAACCTGTCCACATGCACCCACACATCCCTGCCTGTGGCTGACACCATGGTCTGGGGATGTGCAGCCAACAACAAGCAATGCCCCAATGGGACACACCAACAGGGCATGGCGTGTGGGTGATTGATGTCCCCCCCTCTTGCGGACACATGAGGGTATGGTACAAAGGGCAGTACATGGCCCTGAGACAGCATACAGGACCGCAAGCTGTTGGTCAAAGGTGCACATGCCAGTGGTCAGTGGCAATGTGCCCCAGGATACTACTGAATGTCACACTACTGGATACCACCCTCACTGAGTGATGTGCATGGCATGCTAGGAAGAGGCCAGGACATACCAGCTGTGCCTCCTGGCCTCAGACACAAAGGAGCAGCAGTGCTAGACCTATTCTGGGTTGACCACAGTACACTGGCACTCCTTTATTCCATCATCAGGAGAGGGTCCAGCCACAGACACAGCACTCACGTGCCTTGACATTGGAGACCAAGGTCCTCTGAGCCCTGTCCTATTACACCACCAGATCATTCCAGCAGGTTTGCAGGGACATCACTGGTGTCAGCCAGTCCTTGATGTCTTGGGCCATGCACCAGGTTACTAACACACTGCTCTGCGGTGGTGGGTGCCCCATATGGTTCCACATGGTGCTACAGGAACAGCGGGTCATGAAGGAGGTGTTCTTTGCCATACATGGAATGCCCAACACACTTGGCTGTGGATGGCATGCATGTGCCAGTCATATCATTGTCAGTGTCAGTGGCTCAGAAGGTAGCACACTCACCTCTGAGGCTGGGAGATCAGAGGGCTGTGGGTTCAGTTCCCATCTGGCACTTGGGTTAATATCCCAGTACTGACACTGTAGTGCAGCATGAGAGGTGCTGCACTTCTGAGGTGCCGTCTTTCGGATGAGATGTTAAACCGAGGTCCCATCTGCCTGAATTGGTGGTAGATCAGGTGGATGTTAAAGATCCCATGGCACTTATCGAAAAAGTAGGGAATTTCCCTGTTGTCCTAGCCAAATTTCCCTAATTCACTAAAATACCACCAATAGCTTAATCTGGTTCAAGGTCAGTTGGCATTCATCTGTATCACCCTCCCGGGACGTGTCTGAAAATAAGCAGGATTTGTCTAGTGCACTTACCCGATCAACAAAAACTAAATAAATAAAATGAAAAAAATATCACCATCTGGGGATGAGGCTCCTTATCAAACTAGAAAGAGCTACCATAGCCTCAACTGTCAGATGGTGTGTGATTCTGCTGCTGCATCATGGACATTAGCATACCCAGGCTCAGCTATGTGTTTGACAACTCCGTCTTGACATTCATCTGACTGCAGGTACTGGTGGGGATGGTTGGCTTCTGGATGAGTGGAACTCTTGCTGTTGTGCAGCTGTGCTTGGGTGTGGATGTGTGTGCGTGTGTGTGTGTGTGTGTGTGTGTGTGCATGCGTGCATGTGTGTGTGTGTGTGTGTCTATATTTCTATGTTTCATATGCTCTCTCCCCACAGGTGACAGCGGATATCTCCTGAGGCATTACCTGATGACCACGATACTTTGTGCCACTAGACAGGGCTGAGATGGCTTTCAATGAAGCACATTGGAGGACACATGGATGCATGCAGCACACCAATGGCATCTAAAGATGTGGTTCTGGTGCTGGACACCATGGGTGGCACGATGATGCATGTACCCAGGTTTGCCTGCAGAATGTTAAACTTTGTGTGCCATGTTGCACAACATCTGTGTCTGTTGTGGTATACCACTCTCCCCTGCCCCATGTGACAAGCAGCACCCTGATGTTCAACCGGCACAGACAGGGACTGGGACACACCAGCTGGGTATGCTGTCCACCACTTGTCCACCACTGTCCTGTGTGCCATTGGCACAGTGATGATCATGTGGACTGAGTACTGAGCCACGTCTGGGACTGTGACCATTGCTGTGTTCTATGTGTGATGCACACCCGCCATATGCATTGTTCGATGGGACATGTGCCACCTGGGTGTACAGTGGATGCTGCCCAAGTGACCTCAGTATATGCACTGGGTAAGCCTCATCCATGCCTACTGACCATCCATCTGCCAATCTCGCAATGGCAAGTGGTGCACCAGTGCGACTCTCAATTCTCTTCCAGCACCCCATCTGGATGCCAGTGGTGGTCCATGACATGGCACTGGAAGCACCACTTCCCTGGTGTTATTTCTCTATGCCATAGGACCTATTATGCGCTTTGCCCTGATATTGTCCTGAATGTGGGAGGCATCAGGGGTGGGTAAAGCCACCAGGTATGTTGGGGCCTTGTTCCTTATTTCCCACTGGTGCTGAGTGGGTGGCAATGGCATGTGCTGCTGTGCCTCTGTGGCATGGTCATAGGGTAATGGTGCTGTGCAGTAGTGAGCCACTGGGTATTGTGCATGGTGGTGCTGTGTCAATAGCCACATCCCATGTTGCACCTCTGCATGTCTGTGTGGCTCTTGTTGGGTGTGCCAGACTTGTGGCATGTTTGTGTGCAGCCATTACCTCATGCTTTCTGTCCAATTGTGTCCAGCACAGTCTATGCCCTGTACCATAACCTCAACCACAAGGGTTAGCACATGGATGGTGTCTGTATGTTCCTTCTTCACCATGAGTCTCACCTCTTCCAGATGCCATAGCTCAGTGTAGTGCATGGCCAGCAGTCCTGTGCCTGTTGGTCACTGGTCACACCACTGATAGTCATGCAGTCCTGTTCACCCTCCTGTGCATGTGGTAGCATGGTGATGTGCACACACACATGTTCACTGCTGAAAACTGGAGCTCGAATGGCCATGGTGTGGGTGTGAGCATGTCTGTGCATGGGCGTGCAAGCAGTGGCACATTAGGTGGAGGACAGTGGGCATCCCACTCCCACCAAAGACATATGGCTCATACCACTGGTCTGTTGCACCTGTGTGGTGTCCTTGATGTCAGTGTCTGTGGACAGCTGCTGCTTGTCCAGCGGCTGGCACAGCATGGGATGTCTGGGTTGACATCTGCCTGTGCCTCTTCCTCTACCTCCTTCTGTGCATGCTGCAGATGGTTACCTGTAGTGGTACAAATGTTGCAGGGTCAGCATGGAGTAGCCTGCTGTGTGCCCAATGTGTGGGCAATCTGTCATTCAGGCAGTGTCATACATACACTCCATTTCTGTAGGCCTCCGCATCACACCTGTGCAGCTGCATGATATACCACTGTGTCTCCCAGAGGCCTTGTGTGTGTGTGTGTGTGTGTGTGTGTGTGTGTGTGTGTGTGTTGTGTGTGTGATGAGGGACAGTCAGTGGTCAGTGCATTCAGGCATGTACCTGCCCCTGCCCATTGCTGCCTGCATCCTGCCTACCTGCTGATGTATTGTAGTCATCTGGCATGCCCTGCCAGGCAACCTCAGATATCATCTATGCCACTATCTTCTCTAGGAGTGACAACTTTGTTCTGGGTGATGGTGGCCACCCCTCTTCCTGTCTCGCCTGCATGCCACTGTGAGCTTTTGTTTTATAATGGATTGGAGGTCCTTCCATTTATGTTTTATGGAGGTGAGGTACATGCCTCCGGCCCAGCAGCATTGATGGCCACCTGCATGTTCAGCCACAGCCTCTGCTTGGACTCGGCAGGATGCCATCAGTGACTGCACCCCATACAGGACAGGATAGTTGGCCTGAATGTCCATGACTAGGCTGCCACCTGGACAGTGATGAAGTTGCTGGACCTGCCCTTCTTGCCAGTGCCTCTTGGGCCCACACTGCCTGTGCCAGCCTGGTCATCCACACGGGAACCCCCCTGTGTCTTCAGCTTGGTCTGTCTGTGATGCCGTTGCACCCTCACTTCCACAATTGTGCATGCCGCTACATTTGTGTACACCCTTAATTAATGAGGTCAAGGGTGTGTCAGCGGGACTCACGGACCATGGCCACACCTGCATTATAATCCACACATTGTTATACCCCACTCATGGGGTTGCCCCAGAAAGTGTCCATGGTGTAGAATGCCACGTAGTGTCTGCACCATGCATGGCACACACATACGACAGCACTTATGCGCACTTACACAGCAGCATTGTGCCATGGAGAACAGCCCCCATTGTGAGACTCCAAGCTCATCTGTCATTAGGCATGTAAGAACTAAATTGGCAATGCTCAGCAGGATGACTTCATTATGCATGTCAGTACTTGTTTAGAGATTTCTGATTTTTTTTTCCAACTCTGCTTGTGGCAGCCACTCTGAGATTGACTGACATAGGAGTCTCATCAGGGGATAACCAAGTAGTATCTGTTTTCTACTATATTGGGGTGTTATACAGTGATATACAGTAAGAGGAGAGAGGAAAACTGAAAAACAGGCATGCCTTCAGAGCACAGCAATAATATTGCTATACTACACATATGGGAAAGAAAGAGAAAACAGTGTATCATTCAAAATGAAAATGCAAGTTTCACAGTTGGTGTGTTGCAATTTGGTACATCTGCATAGTACGCGAATATGAGCAGCATATGCTCATAAATGTGTCTCACCAAAACATATCAGGAACTTATGCCTCCCAAAAACTTTACATAGAAACATAGGCGTGGCAGCAGATAAGGGCTGCAAGGCCCATCCAGTCTGCCATTTTTCTACCTTATGAATATCCCTTAGACCTTTTCTCTGTCAATGGCCTATCTATTCATACTCATCTGTATTGCTCCCATATGCCTATCCCATGCCTGTTTGAAGCTCAGCACTGCAATCATATCCACCACTTCCTGAGGTAGGTCGTTCCATGCATTCACCACCTTTCTGTGAAAAGAACGTCCTTGCATTACCCCTTAATTGGCCTCCCTCTAATCTCATGCTGTGACCTCTTGTCCTGCTATTTTTATGTTTGCTTGTGTGCATGCTAGAAACATTATGTGACAACTTAGGAGAGAGCGGGTTGTGGAGGTGCAGCATTGTGGCAGCTAAGGGAGGTACATCATTTGGGGCTTGGCAGTTGGGCCAATGGAAGCACAGTGTGCTGATGACACTGGCTTCCAAAATTGCCACCAAGTTCTAACATTTTCATTGCAGCAATTAGGGGCTGCCTCATCATTGCAGCATCAGCCATTCTGCTGCAATGAGGGAGTGACCCGTCATTGCTGGGCAGAATGTTGGTACTGTAATATTGTTTGTGAACATGGAGGCAGCTTGCTGCCATGTTCACAAACAATACTGAGCCCCAGTGCTGAGGGGTGCCCAATCCCCGCAACATGTGCCCTCCCACAAAGTGTTTGTTATCCGAGCGGGGGCCCCAATCCCTGTAGGCTTCGATCCGATGTGCATTCAGGTTGCTGGCAGAGCCCACTCCCGTCAGCATAATAATTCCCAAAAAACATTCTGTTTATGCCAGGTGGTGCCCAATCCCTCTCGGCTCTTGTCCCCTCCCAGCACTCCCATATATTGCCACAGAGGTTGCCAAGCACCATCAGCAACCCAAACATTCAGGTGGCATGCTGGGGAGCCCACCCCAGTGTGCCCAATGCCCTGTAAAGAAAAACTGTCCTAAGAGTGGTTGTATTTTTTACACCAGTAAAAAGAAATGGTCCTTGCAATCTCCTGCCCCTTCCCACAACCTCCACCCACCCACTACGCACCCTGCCTCCCACACCCTCACCCCATACTTACTTCAGGAGTCTGGCGCGACGATCTTCAGTGGACCGTAACATGTCTGCACTCTTCAAAGCCGACTGTGAACTGAGGAAATGCCGGTAAGTTGTATAATGGAATAAATAGGGTTTTTCAACTTTGATGCATACCTCAGGCATTTATAGGAATTTTGGCACCAAATTTTCAACATGGGATTTTTGGGGTCCTTCCTCGTGAGTTCTGGCATTGTCATGGTCTTAATCATCCCTGAAAAGTGATTTCACAGTCACTGAGTGGAATCACCTTCGGGACCGATTAATGAAACGACAGTGCCAGTGTTCATGAGGTGGGCTCTCAAAATTTCTATGTTGCAAATTTGGTGAAAAATCCCAAAATGTTTTATAAGCCGCATTGCACAGTTGCTATGCACGCCAGAATTTACCCAATTTGCAATATTTTCACCCAGATTTTCAACATTGCCATTTTATTCACCTCCTTATGAAATGTACAGCTGTCATTTTTCACATCCTGCCGAAATGTGTTTTCACAGTTCTAGGGCAGAATAGCGCTGATCGCTGTGGGAAATCAGTGTTTGGGACACATTAAGAAAATTTCAGTGACACTGTTCATGAGCAGAGGTCCTAAAATGCCTGTGTTGAAAATTTAGTGATAAACGATCCATAAAATGACTGCTTTACTTGGCATGCATTGTACGCTTCCATTATGCTGGGAAGTGTGAGCATTTTTACTATTCCACTACAGATTTTCAACATTGCCATCTCTTCACACCTCCCTATGGATGATACAGCTGTCATTCTTCATATCCTGCCTGATCTGTGTTTTCGTACATGTGGTGCAGAATGGCACGGTCGCTGTTGGAAGTCAAAGTTCGAGACACATTGACAAAATCACACTGCCACTCTTCATGTGAAGAGGTCCCACTGCTGTCATGAGGGTGGGGTCACAAAGGCCATGCTGAAAATTTGTAATGCAAATGCAACAAGCGCCCAAGGGGAGTTAGGGTTTCTAACCATAATGTTCCACCCTGTCCAGACTGACAGGCATCGGGGTGTGCCTTTGGATAGCCGACTGTACATCATTGCCATCCACTCCCAGCCCCCACCCCATCCAGTGACAGGCATCCAGGTGTACCTTGGACTCTTTGGTCCCACAGTTCACCCCATTATCCTATGCTGTACCCATTTCAGCATATGTCTCATGGAATGGGGTGACTGTAAAGCCAAACACCCCAAGGCACACCTCAAAAGCGTGTCAGTGTCTGCGAGAATGGTGAGGTAACATAGCATGAACATCATAGGCGATGTTAAACAATTACCCCAATGCCTGTCCATCTCTACAGGATGGCGGTGGGGTTGGCGTGAAGTTCAACACTTCACTGCCATTCCTATTCTGCATCTGTTTACCTCCTGCATTTCCAGTGCTAATACCAGCAAACATTCGGCATTGACAAATGCTTGTTCTTATATTGAAACAAGTTAGACTCTTTCACCTTGCTAATGCCCTTAAGATGTTTTAATATTTCGATCATATCACCTTTCTCCCTCCTTTGCTCTAGGGTATACATATTGAGCTCTGTTAATCTGTCCTCATATGTTTTCTGATACAGTCTCTGCACCATTTTGGTTGCCCTTCTCTGGACTACCTCTATTTCGTTAATGTGTCTTGTGTAGGTGTGGCTCCAGTACTGCACGAGGTATTCCAGATGGAGCCTAACCAGTGTCTTGTGAAGAAGGATTATTACCTCCCCTTATGACTTGTGATACCCTACTAATACACCCCAACATCCCTCTGGCCTTACTTACAGCTTTAGTGGTATGCTTGGATGATTTCAGATCATCTGTGATGATGATGATGATGATGATGATGATGATGATGATGATGCCCAAGTCTCTTTCTTCCTTTGTGATTGCCAGTAACTCTCCTCCCAACCCATAGGTGGCTTCCACGTTTCTTTCCCTTTGTGCATGCTCTTGCACTTCTTGCATTAAACCCCAGTTGCCACTCTTCTGACCATTTTGCCAGTTTATCCAGATCTCTTCTCATTCTGCCCACCCCATCTGGATCATCTACTCTGTTGCAGATCATGGTGTCATCTGCAAACAGACAAACCTTACCCTCCAGTCCATCTACAATGTCATTGATGAAGATACTGAAGAGGACCAGCACCAGGACTGGATCCATGAGATTCTCACTTGTGACCTGCATCTCTTCTGACTGTATACCATTTACCACCATTCTCTGTTTTCTGCCTGTCAACCAGTTTGCCACTCAGTTGACCAACTTCTGACCCACCTCAAGCCTTACCAGCTTATTAATCAATCTTCTATGTGGAACAGTATCAAAGCTTTGTTGAAGTCAAGGTAGGCAACATCAACTGCACCCCCTTGGTCCACCGCTCTGGTCACCCAGTCAAATAAATCTATGAGATTAGTTTGGCATGACCTTCCTGTTTATTCCATGCCATCGTCTGGATCCTGTGCTCTATGGATTCCAGGTGTTGCATTATTCTTTCCTTAAGGAGTGCCTCCATAATCTTGCCACTACTGAGCTAAGACTAACTGGTCTGTAGTTCCCTGCCTCCTCCCTGCTACCACCCTTGTGGGGCGGGATCACATGAGCCCTTCTCCAGTCTTCTGGGACCTCTCCTGTGCTCAGAGATTCACTAAACAGTTTTGATAATGTCCCTGCTAGTTCCACCCTTAGCTGCATTACTACCTAGCATGTATGCCATCAGGTCCTATTACCTTGTCCACTCGAGCTTAGCGAGGCTCTTGTAGGACCCTTTCTTTGTGAAGGAACTTGTGCACTCCCTCCCCATGTCCATGGTGCTGAGCTGTGGGCCCTGCCCTACCTTTTCCTCAGTAAATACTGAGCAGAAGTATCTATTTAGGATAGATGCTTTTCCTGGTCCTCCTCCACACACCCGTCCCTTTTCAGACTGAAATCTTAATATTCAGAGAGTATGGGTCTTCTAGTTCTAAATTAGAACTCAAGCCCGTACATACTAAAATAACAAATCACAGAACCCAGAACAAATTATTAGGAAGAAGCGATGAGGAAAACAACACTAGTGCTGAAAGACAGAGCTACCTTTCTTCCACCTAGCTAACACAGCTCCTCCCACAACAAAACTCAAAACAAAACCACTATTTTGAAGGGGTTAAA
This sequence comes from Neoceratodus forsteri, assembly GCA_016271365.2. Lineage (NCBI taxonomy): Eukaryota > Metazoa > Chordata > Ceratodontiformes > Ceratodontidae > Neoceratodus > Neoceratodus forsteri. The sequence continues at coordinate 217,889,094 of JADMNL010000030.1, read as the reverse complement.
GTAAATTAAAGGATTCAAAAGAACACTTGTGATCTGCCCTCCCCAAACACACAGCTTAGATTAAACAGGAGCCTGTGCTTTATTTAAATTGTCACAAACTTTATGGATAAGCTGACTCTAGATGGAAAGCAATCAGAGGACAATGGAACACAGCATTAAGTAGGTAAGCCTCAGACCTATGATGCTGTGTTTTAGGGGCAGGTTGCAAGTGCCCATTTATAAATCCTTTAATTAATAAAATCCAGAATATTTCTAATATAGAGCCACAAGACATTCTAAACATATCTAGGAGTGATATTATTTTCAAAATACTCCATGTTTAAAGTGCTTTTGAAAGTTTTTTTACAGAGTTTCAGAGCAGACTTAACAGCAACTTTCTCTTCCTACAGTAAGACTGCACTAAATCCAGCCTATGCATGGCATACAGCTCATTGCAGTACCATGTGACCTCCAGTCCCATGTGGCATAGCAACCTTACCTGTGGGCACCAGTTTGCCGGCAAAGTTTATCAGCTCTGCCATTCATTGCATTTTAATTGTGATGTAAATTAGAATTACGCATTGCAGATCAAATTTGTGAATGAGATGAATTTGTGAATTTGTCTGTGTAGTGAAGGTTTCTAATTTTGCAGATCTTGCTTTTTATTCACTGTTCTATGTGTCAATTATGCATCCAAAATTTAACATGCAAACTATTGACCTTCCTGGTCTCCCTCCACAGATCAAACATCACCTCAATCACATGCAATGAAAGTAAGAAAGTACAGGATGATTGCATCACCAAAACAACAAGAAGACCCAGTGAGGCACTATTGTGGGAATTTTAGAGTAACCACATTGCTGTGATACATGTATTAGTGAAAGGTACAAATGTAAACTGACTCATACAGATCCATCAGATGTATACCATTATTAAATATTTCTTTGATTCATTAATAAAGGGCATACCATCATTATGTGACAGAGATTATCTATTACCATCTTTTCGCAATTACAGTGTTTATTCCTTCAATATGATTTATTGTATCTGTATTGTGAAATGTTCTCTCATAATGTTCAAATGTATAACAGGTGAGTACTTTTCTTTCTGATGGAGTTTCAAATATCTAGGGTTCCATTTGAATTTCTCTCATATTAATAGCTAGCCAATAACTAGTTGTTTGTTCTTGTATTGCTTCTATATCAAACTGTTTGCTTTAATCCTGAATTCTTTGGATGATGTTAGCCATAGTAAAACTAGTTAGTTCAAACATAGGAATTAAAAAAATCCAAAATTATTTATGTCTAATCTCTGTCAGTTTTGATAAATGAAAAAATTCTGTACCAAAACTCAGTTTTGTTAAGACCCTCATCCCCATTCTATTTTCCTTTAATTGATTTAACTTTAATCAGTATTTTACCTACCTGTTAAAAATGGACCCTACAATACTGGTTCGACAACACTTTTGTCGATTGTCATCTCATCAACAGGAACTATGTCGATTGCAAGTTGCAGTCAACATAATTTCTGTGAATCTCCAGTCCATTTTTTTAACTGGAGGGATTTGCCCCAAACCATCTCTGCCCCCCCATTTTTAGGATTATCAACTCAGTCAGAGTTGATTCGGGGCAGGTGCAGGACTGGAGATGTGCGCCCCTGTGTCAGGCACACCAACACAGTGGGCAGTTGGCAACCTGTCAATTTTGTCAATGGGTTGGTAGGTCGCTGTGTTTGTGTTACTGTCAGGGGCATACCTTAAAATGTACTCTAATTTTGAGATTCAGTGCTCTTCTCTCACTAGATATGCAAAAATTTAGTTGAAGAGTCCTAACAGGATGTATTCAATAAATATATCAGTGTGTGTGTGTGTGTGTGTGTGCATGCATATGTGTGTGTGTGTTTGTGTGTGCTTATACAGTAAATAGTTTAGGAAAAAAGTGTTCTCATGTTTTAAGTTTCACTTAGTGTACAGAAAATGAATGATGACAATCTGCCTGCCAGTGAAAAAATGATAAATGAAGCTACACTGTAAAATGCAGGATTATAGTTATCAAACTGCTGCCACAAAGCATAGCCCATAATGCTAACCTGGCAGTCTGACCTGATGAAGAGAGTATTAGCTCTCAAAAGCTAGTATAGAAATAATTTTGTTAATCCAATAAAAGGTATCACCTGTAACATATGTATTGTTGCCTTTTTCTTCTTTATACCAGTAAACTTTGAATAAAAATAAGAGTACCTAGTGGAATACCTGGAAAACAATTGGCATCAAGACTGTAAACAGCTCGGGTCTGTGGCAGGGATGTCTTGTCTGACCAACCAGATAGTATTGCTTGACTGGGTAGCAAGGTAGTTGACAAAGGGCACTTGTAAGACTTACTGTACTTCGACTTCAGCAAGGCATTCAACTCAGTGCCACACTGAAGGCTGTTGGAGAAGATGCATGACCTGGGTACAGCTAGGAAAATAGTAAAGTTAGTAGGGAGTTGTTTAGAGGGGAGGCAGCAAAGACTTGTAGTGAATGGGTTCAGATCAGTGGAAAAAGAAGCCACAAACAATACTACAAGGATCTGTCCTGGGCCCAGTCCTTTTCAACATGTTCACCAGTAGCAAAGGAGTGGGAATCCAGGACAGGCTGTGTCTATCTGCAGATGACACGTAACTCCATGGTGACGCTGACAATGTGTACAGGATAAGGGAATTGCAGAGATACCAGCAAAGGCTGGAAAATTTATCAAAATCTGACAAATGAAAGTCAAGATCAAGAAGTGAAAGTGATGCACTTAGAGAGACAAACCCCAGAAAAGAGTACTGGATAGGAGGGTTCAGCTGGACATAACACCAGAGGAAAGGAACCTACAAGTCACCATCAGTGACCCCTTTAAACAAACTAGCCTATGTAGCAAAGTCTTCAGCAAGGCAACCAGGATACTAGGTGCACTGGGAGAGGGTTCAACAGTAGGAAGCAGGTATTCTTGTCTTTGTATTGATCACTGAGATAGCCACACCTGAGTCTGGAATCCCCACCTAAATAAGGACAGGGACAGACTAGAGAACATAGAATGTAGGGTGACCAAGATGATTTAGGGGCAGGAAGACTGATCCTGCGAGAATTAATGGTACTGAATATGTATTCACTCAAAACTAGATGAGAAAGGGACATGATTAAGACCTTCAAGTTCCTGAATGGAATGAATAATGTAGCTCCAGTTGCCAGCAGTCCTATTGCTGTCCAAATCTAGTTTGTAAATAAAATATCGGTCCACAGAAATTATCAAAGTGTTTGTCCTCCAATTTACCATCAATTTTGCTGCAGGATGATGTCATCAGAGCAACAGATAATGGTGCTGCACTAAATGCAGTTCTGCAGTAAACCGAACCCACAATGCTTGGTTCACCTTGAGTAATGGGGAACCTTCAGCAATAGTGCATGTATCCTGAAGTGCAGTTCTAATAGGGACTTAGACTGTGTAGTGTGATGCACCACTGATTTGACATGTATATACAGTATTAATATAAGGAAGTGCCTGTATGTGTTGTGCTAATGTTTATGTTAGCAAAACAGTCTTACCCAGTAAATGACTCTGGGTACAACAAATTTTGAGTGGTATTATACAGCTGTTGTATTATTTTCTATTTATGTTAGCATTCTCTGTTTTGATTGACACCAGCAGTGAGAGACAAGCTTGCAAATATGCCCCTTTCTCTTTGTAACAAGGCAGTCAGTGATGGGGTGGCAGCTGTAAGGTAATAAAGAGTCCAGCTACAACATGAAATAGGTTACCAGGCAAGCATCAGCTGCGACATGGAAGAAGAGTGATTGAGTGGTTAAAGATCAAATGCCAATGTTTTACAGATTTACAATAACACAGGACTTCAATTCTACGAGTCCTGAGTAGTTTCCTGAAAATATCATGCTGTTTGGGTTTGTGGTTTTATTTAAATCAGCATCTGTTAATGTGCTCTGCAGTAGCTGAAAACAGTGGAAGAAACAGTGAGATATTTCTGTCCCTCTTAGTGAGTGATTACATCATTCCTGTCCAGCCTGTTGGTGCAGCAATGAAGTCCCTAATTGCCTGTAGTAGCTGGTTCACTTCCCAGTCACAGTAATCTGTAAGGCTAATTGTCTTTACTCCAAGTGTGCTACTAATCCACCTGGCTAGTGTTTGGATAGATTAGGTTACAATCAATCCTTCTGTTCTCAAAAGAGTTGGTAATTTGTTTTTCAGTGGGTAACTGAAGTGGTATAAACAAATGTTTGTGAGAAATCTGTCTGAATCATACCTTTCTGTCACATAAAAACTCTGCATCTTTATTTGCCTATATAAATCCAGGAATGTGTAATGGATATAAAATAAATCTAACGTTTAAGTCATAGAAGTAGTGTGTCCTTGATGTAGGCTCCATACGTATGTTCAGGTGAGAACAGCATTGATATGTCAGATTGACAACCAGGTGTCTGCCACACTTTGCTATTTCAGGAACCTGTACTGTATGAATTTGCAGATTTGTTTTCTGAGGGATTCTGTGTGGAAATACATCATGTATGTGTGTAACTAGACATAGTATATGTCATCCTGATGCCCTGTCTCTTGCTTCTCAATTGAGGCTGCTGCACCTAGCTTCCTTTGACCCCAGGCAGGGCCAGTGCCACCTGCGCCCAGTTCCAGTCTCCACAGACAGGACTGTTGTGCTCTACTAAGCCCTAGAGTTCCAGGGCTTCTGCCTCCCACAGCTGGGGCTGCTGCACCATGCTGCCCCAGGCCACCAAAGGTGGGGCTTTGCTACACCTTTACTGCCCCAAATGGGCAGGGCAACTGCAACACATGCACCTTGTCTCAGTCAGGGCTGCAGTGCACTGATGCTCCACTTTGTCCTGTCCACAGTCAAAACTTCTGCACCAAGCTGTCCTCTGCCCAGCCATGACTGTGCCTTGCTGCATCATAGAGCCTTTTGATTCCACAGTTAGGGTTGTTGCTCCATGCTGCTCCCTGCCACCAGAGTCAGATCCTTTGGTACACTACCCAAGCTGATCAAAAGAAAAAACAAACACTTTCATCTTGTGTTATAGGGTGGGAACAGAGGTAGAAGGGCACAGTAGCCTTTCCTGTAGTGGCATGGAGCTCTAAGGCACAGCAGCCCACAGTAGCCTTGAATGTGTCACCATGGTTGCAGGGTGCAGCAGCCTTGGATGTGGTGGCAGAGATAGAGGACAGCATCTTGCAGATACCATGACCATGTGGCAGGACAAAGGTTGGCATCTGGGTACAGCAGCCCTAACTGTGAGACTGAGTGTACATAATTCAGGGCCATGCCCATTTGGGGGCAGTGGAAGTAGGTAGAAGGGGCAGCAAAAGCCCCACCTTTGGTGGCCTTGGGCAGCATGGTGCAGTAGACACAACAGTGGAGACAGAGTCCCTGGGACTCTACAGCTTAGCAGAGCACTGCAGTGCTGTGTGTGGAGACTGGAATAGGTGGCAACGGTGGCATTGGCCCAGACTGGGAAGGGGCAGTGGGAAGCAGAGTGCTGTAGCCTCAACTGAGGGAGAAGAGACAGGGGCATCAGGATGGCATATAGTATGTCTAGTTACACACATACATGATGTATTTCCACACAGAATCCCTCAGAGAAATGAATTTTGAGAGTTCATACCATACAAGTTCCTGTAATAGCAAAGTGTGGCAGACACCTGTTTGTCAATCTGACATAACAATGCTATTATCACATGAACATATGTATTGAGCCTACATCAAGGACACTACTACTATGACAAACTTTAGATTTATTTTATATCCATTACACAACCCTGGAGTTATATAGGCAAATAACAATGCAGAGTTTTATGTGACTGAACTCAGGTGTGATACAGACAGGAGATTTATCACAAACAGTCATTTATACCACTTCAGTTACCCACTGAAACACAAATGACCAACTTTTTACGAGAACAGAATGATAGATCGTGTTTTCAGTTACTGCAGAGCACTTTAGCAGATGCTGATTAAAAAACACAAAACCAAATGGCATAATATTTCAGGTAACACTACTCATGCCACAGGGACTTGAAGTCCTGTGTTATTGTATCTGTAAAACACTGGCATTTGATCTTTAAGCATATATAATTAATGGCTTCCATTTTTACAATGGAAAAAACCGTGTGTTAAATACTGTAATACCTGAGTAGGTGTTATGGTATTCATGCTGCTTCTTCCAATGCTAATGCACTCAGACAAAAGTAAAACCGAACGAGACCTCTCGCTGTGTTTTCTAACACAAAATCAGTCAGCATAACTCACCTCCTCACTGCCAATCGCTCCATAAAATCTCAACAACCAACATAAAAACAAACATTTTCAGCACATTTCAAATCGCGGACTAAACTCAAACACAAAGGTTTTACCGCTCCCTAACCACTCTCCTTTCAACCTCACCTTTTCCCTGTAGGTCAAATGACGCCAGCACTTGAAAACACTCACTTCGTCAGAAAGGACACAAGGATCAAGACAATTTTTTTTTCTTCTTAAATATTTAGTTACTTATTAAACCTGTTCTCTGTTCAAAATTACACCAGTTACTCAACAGAAGGTAAAAGTCCTGTTTCTTTTTACATTTTCTACCAGAAAAACACAGAACTACCAGAAAAAAACAGAACTCTTCAATTATAACAAAATAAAGTATAGGGTGCAGTGTGTTTAACTTGAATTTAACACACCTAGATTTGATGGATAGTAGCATAAACCCCTCGGGCTTAAGCCTTCGGGGTTTTGTGCCCATCCAATCAACTTGTGTGTGCGTTAAATTCTCCTAACACACTGCACTCCATACTTTATCCTGTATATAATGTCCCCACCCACTCAGTGCAACACCACACAAGGCTGCATCCCCGGCAGTATATGTAAAAACCAGGATGTCCCCACCCAGCCAGGAGAGAACAACATGTATAAACCTCCTACACAACAAGAAAATGTCAGCGGCCATGCTGGCCCTCCCCAACACACAGAGAACAGTCCTGCAAGCTCATACACCCCTCACACAAAGTACAATCATACTGTATGACCAGCCACCCACCCAACCTGAAGAGTCCAACTCAGGTACATCACCAACAACACCCCACACCCACACAGATATGACCACTGAGTGGCCTACACTCTGGCTGTCCCTAGATGGCCTCATCCTCCTCCTCCTCCTCCTCTGAGTCATTGGATGAGCACTCTGGTGTAGTGGATGAGTAGTCCTGAACCTCCAGGAGCATCCTCCACAATAGGTTATTGTAACCCTGCCGAAGAGAACACATATAAGACAGACACATCAGTCCCCAGAATGCATCCAGAGGTAACCACATCCATACAAACATGACAGTTAGCAGGCTATCTTTGATGACTCCACAACACTCTAGTACCACCCCAGTCATCCTTGTAGTACATGTCTATGCTTCCAACATGCAGGGTGATGAACCCAGGCAGACGTTGTAGCCAGTCCCTCCACTTTGCCACCACTTATCCTGTGATGCTGTCACCAAGGTTGCAGAGCTCCACAGCCAAGGACTCCGGCCACCCAGTAACACTCTGAAACAGAGCAAAGTACAGGGACATGGTGAGCAACTGCACATGTAGGAGGCCACCCATGGACCACACACACAGTGGGACACTCACCTACAGGGCTATGTGACCTTCCAGAGCACATCTCCCTCAAGCCTGTCCTGGAAGTATCTTGATGCAACATGCCACAGCTTCTGTGGTAAGCTGCAAACCTGTCCACATGCACATCACATCCCTGCACCTATGGCGACACCATGGTCTGGGATGTGCAGCCAACAACAAGCAATTCCCAATGTGGGACACACCAACAGGGCATGGCATGTGGGTGGTTGATGTCCCCCTCTTGCGGACACATGAGGGTATGGTACAAAGGGCAGTACATGGCCCTGAGACAGCATACAGGACCGCAAGCTGTTGGTCAAGGTGCACATGCCAGTGGTCAGTGGCAATGTGCCCCAGGATACTACTGAATGTCACACTACTGGATACCACCCTCACTGGAGTGATGTGCATGGCATGCTAGGAAGAGGCACAGGACATACCAGCTGTGCCTCCTGGCCTCAGACCATAGGGAGCAGAAGTGCTAGACCTATTCTGGGTTGACCACAGTACACTGGCACTCCTTTATTCCATCATCAGGAGAGGATCCAGCCACAGACACAGCACTCACGTGCCATGACAGTGGAGACCAAGGTCCTCTGAGCCCTGTCCTATTACACCACCAGATCATTCCAGCAGGTTTGCAGGGACATCACTGGTGTCAGCCAGTCCTTGATGTCCTGGGCCATATACCAGGTTACTAACACACTGCTGCAGGTGGTGGGTGCCTACATATGGTCCCACACAGTGCCACAGGAACAGCGGGTCATGAAACATAGAAACATAGAATTTGACGGCAGATAAGGACCTTGGCCCACCCAGTCTGCCCATTTCCTACCTGATGGATAAGCTGCAGATCCCTAGTTAACCAGCAGCCTACTTCTTCCTACCCCCACCCCTAGAATTGCCTTTATGATTGTCCCATGCATGCTTGAATTCCACCACTGTTTTTGACTCCACAACCTCCTCTGGAAGGCTGTTCCATACATCCACAACCCTCTCTGTGAAAAATGCTTCCTTAAAATTACCTTTTGAGCCGCCCCCTTCTATCTTCAGAATTGTGCCCCTTGTTCTTGCTCACCTCTTTTTTGAAAGATGCTACCCTCTAGGACTTTGATGATTCCTTGAGGTACTTGAAGGTTTCTATCATGTCCCCTTCTCCTCCTTTCCTCGAGGCTATACATATTAAGCTCCTTAAGTCTCTCTTCATATGTCTTCTTGCAGACCCTGCACCCTTTTACTGCCCTCCTCTGGACAGCTTCCATCCAGTCTATGTCTTTGCGGAGATTGGTCTCCAGAACTGCACGTAGTACTCAGATGTGGTCTCACCTGCTGTCTGTACAGAAGGATAATAAATTCCTGTTTTCTACTGGTGATGCCTCTCCCTATGCATCCCAGTATCCCCCAGCCCTCCTTGCTGCCCTCACATTGCTTGCCCACCTTTAGGTCATCTGATATGACTACCCCAGGTCCCTTTCCATTTTTGTTGTTGTTAGTATCTCACCCCCATTGTGTACTCTTCCCTGGTTTTTGTTTCCCAGGTGCATTACCATGCACTTCTTAGCATTGAATCTAAGCTGCCATACATTTGACCATTCCTCTAACCTTGCCAAAGTCCTTCTCATCCTTTCCACCCCTTGTGCATCAACTCTGTTGCAGATCTTTGTGTCATCTGCAAGAGGCATACTTTTCCTTCCAGTCCCTCTGCAATGTCGCTTATAAAGACATTGAAGAGGACTGGTCCTAATACTGAACCCTGTGGTACCCCACTGCTAACCCCCCTTTTTCAGAGTGGATTCCATTTACTATTACTCTCTGTGTCCTATTCTCCAGCCAATTATTTACCCAGGCTGTCATCTTGGGACCCACTCCCAGGCTGGCTAACTTGTATATTAATCTTTTGTGTAGGACTGTGTCAAATGCCTTGCTAAAGTCTAGGTAGGCCATGTCCACAGCCCCTCCCTGATCTACTACTTTGGTCCCCAGTCAAAGAAATCTATCAGATTTGTCTGGCATGACCTTCCACTGTGAATCCATGGTGCCTTGGGTCCTGTGCCCTCTGGCCTCTAGATATGCAACAATTATTTCCTTCAGAAGTGATTCCATCATTTTCCCTACCACTGAGGTTAAACTAACAGGTCTGTAGTTTCCTGCTTCTGCCTTGCTCCCACTTTTGTGAAGGGAATCACATCTGCCCTCCTCCAGTCCTCGGGTACCACCCCATCCTCCCATGATTTGTTAAAGAGGGTAGTCAGTGGTGTCACTAGTTCTATCCTTAGTTCTTTTAGAATTCTGGGATGAATCCCATCAGGCCCCATTGCTTTGTCCACCTTCAGTTTTAAGAGCTCTTTCAGAACTCTTTCTTCTGTAAATGGGCTGGTATCACCTTCTGTATCCAGAGTGTTTCTACTGTTTGTTTTAGGTACCTCCCTCTTCCTTCGTAAATACTGAGCAAAAATATTTGTTTAGTATCTCTGCTTTTCACAGTCACCCTCTGCCCACCCTCCCTCCTTTATTAAGCCTCACTATCCTCCCTTGGTCTTCCTTTGCTCCCTGATGTACCTATAAAAGGTTTTATCCCCTTCTTAACTGAGTTGGCTATTTTTTCCTCGGTTTGGGCCTTTGCTGTTCTGACTGCCTTTCCAGCTTCCTTTTGCTTTAACTGATACAGTTCTCTGTCCTGTTCCTTCTGTGATTCCTTGTATTTCCTGAATGCTTTCTTTTCTCTTGAACATTCACTGCCACTTTCTTTGAGAACCATAGTGGTTTCTTACCTCGTTCGTTTTGTTTATTTGCTTTACACAAAGGCTTGTTACCTCTGTGATAGCAGTTTTATTATTCCCATTGTTCTTCCACCTCCTTCCTGCCCATTTGCTGGTGCATCCTTAGGCACTCACCCATTTGGCAAAGTCAGCCCTCCTAAAATCCAGTACCTTTGTCTTTGTATGGCTTGACTCTATTGCTGTGTTTATTGTGAACCATACTGTTCGATGGTCGCTAGTTCCCAGATGGCTACCCACTTCTACATCTGTGATCCTCTCTTCATCTCCATTTGAGAGAACCAGGTCTAAGATTGCTCCTCTCGAGTGGGCTCCAATACTAGTTGTTCAAGGCATGCCCCTGTAGGCATCTAGAATAACCCACTCTTAGAAGTGGCTGCTGCAACTGCACTCCAGTTAACATCTGGCATATTCAGATCACCCATCAGCAATATCTCCCCTTATCTGCCATTCTAAGTATACTTTCTGTCATTTCCTTGTCCATTTCCTCCCCTGAGAGGGGGTCTGTATACAACCCTGTGCGGATTGTGGTGCCATTGCCTGCCTCCAAATTGACCCACAGTGCTTATTCTCCTCCCTGTTTACCCTTTTGTTCTGTTGCTTTGATTTCTTCTCTTATGTAGAGCTACTCCTCCTCCTCTTTTACCCTCCCTGTCCCTCCTGTAAATAGTGTATCCTGGTATGTTTATGTCCCAGCCATGGTTCTGTGTGTACCATGTTTCTGTGACTGCCACAATATCCAGATCTTCCTCCTCCTTCAAGGCCACTAATTCAGAAAGCTTGTTACCCAGACTACGGGCATTGGTACTTATTGCTCTCCATTTTTGATGGCTTTACCTTCTGTAGTGGCAACCCCCACTGACCTTCTACCTTGGTCTTTTCTCATTTAGTACCCTGTTTTCTAGGGAGGCTGGGATTTTCCTTCTGCTTATCAGTGCCTCCCCCTTGACTAGTTTAAAGGCTTGCCAATGAAGCATTTAAACTGATTGCCCAAAAGACTTGTTCCTTTCCTGGACAGATGCAGACCATCCTGCCAGTATAGGCTGGTGTCCCTCAGGTGGAACCCCAGTCCCCAATGAAGCCAAACCCTGTGCTCCACACCATTTTTTCAACCATTTGTTAAACTGCATGGTGCAGAGTACCCTCGCCTCACTCATGCCACTGACAGGCAGCACCTCTGAGAAGGATACTGTGTGAACTTGTCTTAAGCCCTCCCAACTCTACAAAGTACTTTTGCACTGCTCTAATCTCATGATGAGCAAGTCATTTGTCCCTAGGTGGACAATGATGTCCAGCTCAGACTCCGTGCAACTGTTCTCGTGATCCTAAGGATGCACTTCCTGTCCCTCAAGCCATGGCACCAGGCAGGCACCTTCAGTTTTCCTGCTCCCCCAGTTCTATCCCCTAATAATGAGTCCCCACCAGGAGCTGTTTCTTTCTCTGTGGTGCCCTCTGCCTCCTTCCTGAGGGCCTCCTTGTGACAGTTGTCTGCACTCTCCTTAGTCTCCTCTGTGGGTGCATCCATTGGGGAACTATGCTCCCCAGAATGGTGTATGGATTGTGGAGTGTAACAACTGACTGGTGTGCCTCTGTTCCACCACCCTACCCTCCCTGAGCCCACTGTGGTCCAACTGCTGTGCTTTCTTTGCAACCTCTGAGGTAGTGGTGGTGGCTGTGGTTTTTCCTGGATGGGGAGGTTCCTTGCTACTGTCCAGTGCAGCCTGAAGATGGGCAACTTCCTCCCTCAGGGCAGATAGTTGTCTGCAAACAAGGCAGCATCTCAGCTCCAGAAAGAAGACTGCTGCCCCACAGCCATTACATTGTACTACTCCCCACATAACTGTCTGCCTTATTTAGTTGTTTTTGTGTGTGTGTGAGTGTGTGTGTGTGTGTGATTGGTGCATTATATAGAAATATATGTATTTATATAATGTGTATGCTTATATTGTCACTGCAGTGTGCTAGACAGGATATGACAGTGATGTGTACCTTGCCCTTTGAGAAATGATGTCAGAACCCAGGTATAAATGAACTATTTCCAGGGTGGGTGGGGTGAGGGTGGGAAGGGTTGGGCCTAAACTGTGGCCCTCATGAAACAATCAGCTAAATGCTCTGACCTCCGATGCGATGAGTGCCTTCCTGTCAGCAAGATGCCATACACGACAATTTGTAATACTGCTTCAAACCAATTTGACAGAGAAAATACCCTGCTAATCAAACAGAGAAAATCCAAACATCCAAGTCAGACACAGGTAAACCTCCCCAACCCCAAAGAGCCTGGTGACTTGTGCTCTGAAAACAGTCAGCCCCAAAACATGTCAGCTGTGCAGAAGGGCAGACACAGAAAACAGTATTTAGCCTATGTGGGTTTAAACTCTTCCTGCACTGAAAACCTTAACACTTGTAACACAAGTAAAGCAAACTCCACCTCCTCTGTTGATTGAAAGACTGCCTTTCTGATAATTCTAGTTGCTTATTTCACCCTTCAGTGAGAAGTATCCTCCACCTGAAGAATATTAACTTTCCTAAGGAATCTGCTTCAAACCAAAGACAATTGTAAATTGTAAGGTTCACTCCTCTGTTGTGAGCACTACTCACTTTCTTGCAAATCTTAAGTCCAGTGTTGCAGCTTGCAGCCAGAGGTAGCTTCACCTGAAGACTATGAGGTTATCTGATGAGCCTGCTAAAATTAGTACTTTTATCAAGGTCTGTAAGATTCTTCCAGAGTTATTGGCTGTTAAGTAGCTGTGATGTAAGCACATCCTGACACAGTCTGGCTTGGCCTTATAAGGCACACTGAGGTAAACAAAGAAAAACCAGTGTCCACCCCTAGGGACTGTCTGGGTCCAATACACAGCCTGTAACCTGCTCTCAATTCAGGGTTTTGACAAATTCTTAGCCCAGTGAATACTCACAGTATTACAAATATTGCAATGCAAACAGTCAATCACTAACTCCAATCAAGTCAGAAGGGCAGAAACACAGAAAACAGTAAAATCTTAACAATTGTAACAAGTAAAGCAAACTCCACCTCCTCTGTTGATTGAAAGACTGTCCTTATGATTGTTGTCTCCTGATGAAGGAGGTGTTCTTTGCCATACATGGAATGCCCAACACACTTGGCTTCATGGATAGCATGCATGTGCCAGTCATATCATTGTCAGCATCAGTGGCTCAGTAGGTAGCACACTCACCTCTGAGGCCGGAAGATCAGAGGCTGTGGGTTCAGTTCCACATCTGGCACTTGGGTTAATATCCCAGTACTGACACTGTAGTACAGCATGAGAAGGGTGCTGCACTCTGAGGTGCTGTCTTTTGGATGAGACGTTAAACCGAGGTCCCATCTGCCTGAATTGGTGGTAGTTCAGGTGGATGTTAAAGATCCCATGGCACTTATCGAAAAGAGAAGGGGTAATTTTTATTATAAGAATGACAAAACAATCAAATAGAATCAATCAGTGACAACAATCATAAGGGCAATACACAAAAACAGAAAAATAATAAGCGGAGGTACATACCTTCAGTTAACAAGCAGAAAAACAGTCCTGAACAACAACTGTCAAGATATATACAATGGTAACAAAACAGCATTATTTATATTTAATAATATGTGAGAACCCTCCACCACAACCTAACCAAATCTGCAGTATATATTTGTAACTCATTTAAATAAACTTTCTGTAATTCAGTTGAGGCGTAAAGAAAATTGCTTTTTCTGAAGTAAGTTTTGATACAATATCCATTGGCATCTGGTTTGCCAGAGACAAAACTTTAACACCGCCAAAAAGATCCACCGTTTGTTTTTCATATTTTGTAAATGAACTGGGAGAACTCCTAACATAAAGAGGTTATAAGAGGTATTCACCAACCATGGCAATGACCAATGTTTTGCTAAATAAGCCCATAAAGGAACAACGTTTGAACATTCTAAAATAAATGTTCCATAGTTTCTTCAACATTTATACATTTCAAATAAGGACAATTCTGTTCCTCCTTTGCTTTATATTTAGCTGACCCTCTGACATTTATCCTACCATACATAATCAACCACTGCAACTCCCACATATAGGCCGGCAGTCTAGGTTATTTAGTTGGTCCAGCACTGTCAGATTTAAAGAAGAGGCAGTTTTGAAAACTGGACTAACAGGATAATGTAAATTCAGAATGGTTTTACATAATGTTCTCGTTGAACTGCTACAAATTTGGGTTTTTGTTAATTTCCATTTGTATAATTTTTGCACTGCCGGTTTAAAATAAATCAGAAGAGAATGATGATGGTTCCATTTTGGAGCGTACTGTGTCCAAGATTTCAAGTATCTACCAATAACTGCCCCCAACCATTGCCCTTCACTCCCAGTAGAAGAACTAAGTGAAGTTTTTAAGAGTTTACAAAATCAATGAGAAACAAAACACCACAGGGTTAATCATACCCACACCTCCATTTTCTTTTCTAAATAGGTATAACATCTTTTAATCAGGTTAAGCCTATTTCCCAAAAAACTGAAACAAAAGACTATAAAGTTTAGTCTCAAACTCGATGGCAGCGGAAAAATGACCGCTAGATATTGTATACAAGGTAAAATAAATTAGTCGCAAGATGTGCACTCTCTTAAGTTTAATAAAACAAAATCTTTTCCAACAGGTTACTTTCCCTCCACCCTATCCAAGACTGATGTCCAATTTTCCAAGGGTAAGTTTGGGAACCAAACAAGACTCCCAAAACCATGATTGCACCAGTCGATATGGAAATAGAGTGTCTACAGATTGGCTGCTGAAAACTACACCCCATCCATAGTCCTTTTGATTTTATAAAGTTCAATTTGGTATTAGAAAGTGTAGCAAAATTTTGAAACTAGGGAAAAATGAATCAATTGCTCCAAATTCAAAAAAAGACAAACATCATCAGCAAATGCTTGTATCAACAACCGTTGTGACGTACCTGGGATTAATATACCTTCTCATAAGGGTTTTAAGCAGACAGCTCTTATCAACGGTTCCAATGAAAAAATGTATAACAAAGGACTTAATGGGCAGCCTTGCCTCACCCTTGTCGTAATCTCTATGTGGTGGCAAACTACCCTGAATAATAGGAATACTTTAGTTTTGCATACAGTCCTTCAATGACACCCAAAATTGGAGATGGTATCCCGAAAAATTTAGGGCATAAAAAGGAAAGTATGATTTACCCTATCAAATGCTTTTTCAAAGTCGAGGAAATCAAACACCGCCAGTACCCAAGTCAGACATGTATTCAATCACATCCCTGATTGTAGACAACATTGACTGAACTCTCCTATTGGGGATTCTGCAGTGTTGTACCGGGAAATAACTGTCGATGCCAAGCGTTGTAATCTAATATTAATTAGGGTTGCCAAAATCTTATAGTCGGAGCTTAATAGAGTAATTGGTCTCCAATTTGAACAACCCTTATCCCCAGATTTGAAAAGATAAATTTGAACCCCTTGTGTGAAAGAGCTTGGAATTGAACTTCCCAATAAGAAAGAATTAAAGAGCCATTGCAATCCCACACTCAGTACCGCATTTAAACTCCTTATAAATAAATTTGACAACCCATCTATCCCTGGAGAGGTGTTGTCTTTCAAATGACCTATGCGTCATCGATTTCCTGCACCGAAAAGGGTTTATTATGTCGGCCATCATGCTCTGATCTAACTGGGGAGGAGGAATAAAGCTGAAATAATTCTTCATATCCTGAGCAGATGGTGATACAGTAGGCCTCAATGTTTGAAAATAATTATTAATAGGAATACTAATACCTCGTATATCGGTCACCGTACCAGATGAAGTATTCAGAAACTCCAAAGCAGTAGTGTCTTTCAGAGTGTTACACAAGGAATAGGGGTCCCCAATAACTGATTTCTGTAAATGGTTATTCAAAGGCCCTTGCAAAGATTTAGCCCTGTCATATTGTAGCCTCCTCATATCTTTCTGAATAAGTGTAATTTGAGCGGATAAGTCCTGATTGGTAACATTCGCTATTGAATATAAATCTTGCAAATGAGCTCTCAGTTTTAAATAAGCCCCAAACTGTGATTTCCTTTTATAAACTCCATAAGATTTGATAGCCATTGTGCACAGTCAGTTTTATTCTCCTCCCACCAACTGCCAAGATCAGTATATAAAAACTCACCCAAAGCCTAACTTCCAAAATTAAAGTAATTGCATTTTGACCCTTTGGTCCTGAAGGCATTGAGAATTTAATTTCCAATAACTAGTCCTTGGGCCATGACAGGTAACTCCCACTTCAATCTGCACTAGTTGATGATCTGAAAATTCTATAGGTGTTATAGAAAATGATGTACCAAAAGGAATTTAGAAACAAATAAATAATCGATAAGCGGAGCCAATTGGCCCTTTATAAATGTATAACCAGCTTTGCCTGTTAGAGTCTGATTGCAATTGATCAAGTCAGCTTTTAACAGTAAAGTTTTCAAAAAATAGAGTCACAGTAGATTTTATTTCGGGTTATCTCTTTGGTAAACAAGATACAATTGAAATCCCCCATAGAATTGGTAAAGTTGTGACTAAATAAGGTTGCATTTCTTTAAGACATGCTATCCTGGCAGCTTTCGTTTGAGGATTATATAAATTTATCAAATGAAACCTAATCCCCATCCAGGATCCGTCCAAGATCAAAACTCTTCCTGAATCAGATCTATCAATTTATATAAGAAGAAGTAGAACCATTAAAAAGAATCCCAATGCCATCAGACGTAGTTCTACTCAAATGACCAAAACAACGGCCCCCATGTCCAGTCATTTTGGAAGGAGAGAATCTGAGCTTTGAAAACATCCAGGTTTCCTGGAGAAAACATAAAGAAATGCTTTTGTCATGTAATAGATGAAAAGAGCTTTATGCTTAACTGAATTCAGTAAACTATGTGTATTCAATGATGCCCAAATAAATCCCATTAGTTAATACTCTCAATCAAGCAACCACACATTATCATTTTTTCCGACGCTTTTTTTCTCTTTATATTCATTGCAGGGCTCATCCAAGTTCCCATGAACTGATTTTTGAGAGTCAGAATCCCTGGATCCATTTCTGAGTCCCCAACTTGGGAAGAGATGCATATTTATTATGTGTATCGATTCTATTTAACATGGGCGTAGTCAATTTAAGATTCCTATTAGAACGCCTAGGCGGTAAGGTCAGAGAAGTCCCGCTCACCTTTTTTCTCAGAGTCTGTATAACAAACCGGTTGTAATAAACCCATGTCCTGATTTTGTTTAGCTAATATGTCGCCCACCAAAGTCCGCTCAGAAGTGGGAGGGAGTAATAGGGAGAAGCGACCGATATTAACCGATACAGGGTTTTGTTGATAAATCTGTGACAACCTGTATTGGTTTAGAGGGATAGTTACCAATTGCTGCTCCACGGACCCTGAGTTAAGAACTGCCTCTTGGGCCTGTTGTACCAACAAATCTACATTGCTACAGGAGGCCTTGTTCCTAACAGCCCATATACAATCCTGAAAGGCATGTCCAAATTCTTCACAAAGATCACATTTTGTGGGATTATTGCATTGCATGATTCCATGACCCAAGTCCCCACAATTATCACATCTAGGTGATCACATGAACTGGATAAATGGGTCCTTGAACCACATTTATAGCATGCCTTGGTTGACCACTATAAAAACAAACTCCCTGTCCCTACCCAACATAAAGAAGTTTGGAATATGCACAATTCCAATTTCAGACTGCCTCAATTTAACCTTATATTTCCACCCCATCCAAAATTGTTGGAATCTAATATTGGTTCAGGTGCACCTAGTAATTCACATTTAAGGGATAACCAATGAGTAATGTCTTCAACATGAACCCTTTATTGTGGAACATAACTGTGATAAATTTAATCAAAGGTGTGGAAAGGGGAATTACCAAAAGAAAAATTACTCACCTTAGTAATGTTGTTTCTTCTAATGGAGTCTTGCTACATTATGACTATTGCAGTTTGTCCCACCATTAGAACTGCTCCGAGGTGAAAGAGTTAACTTCCATGCCAGGCATGGAACTTGAGCGAGCTCGGTTAGAAAAGCTCTGTCTGGAAGATTTCAAACTGAAACTGTCAGATCTTTACGAGCAAAACTCACTAAGGTTCTGTGTGGAAGTTGTAACCTACACTAGCCAACTGGCTACTTAAATATTACACATTTTCCTGGTCCAAACACCAAGACTCAAGTCAGGGACCAGAAAATAAGATAAGATAAGATAAAATAAAATACAACACCCAAACACCCCAAAAAGGAGGGTGGAAAACAAAAATGGGCATCAAAAGTGCCACACTGGAATGCCCACCCCATACCCCAAGTAGAAGTTCTGAGAGGGCAGGCTGGGGAGGTCATAATATAGCAAGACTCCATTAGAAGAAACAACATTACTAAGGTGAGTAATTTTTCTTCAAACAACATGAAGTCTTGCTATATTATGACTATTGCAGAATACACAGCAGTACCTCCATGGAGGAGGGACAGAACCTACTTAGGAATAGGCTCTGAAGCACGGGCTGTGTAAACCGAGCATCCCTCCTGGCCTGGATATCCAGGAGTAATGCTTGTTTAAAGTGTGTACTGTTTTCCAAGTAGCTGCTTGACATATCTCTAAGATAGGGATGTCTCTGGCAGCAGCTAGTGACGCAGATGTACCTCTGGTAGAGTGAGCCCTCAGGCCTAAAGGGGACCTTACCCAGTTTTTGATAGAAAATTGGATACAAGAGACAATCCACCTGGATGGATCTCTTAGTGGCAGGTTTCCTTTTCCAACCTCACTATAAGTGAGAAATAGTTGGAGGGATTTGAACCTGTGACCCTTAGTACGCTCTATGTAGTAACTTAGGGCCCTCTTAACATCTAAGCTGTGCAGCCTCCTCTCACCAGAGGAGGAATGATCAATGAAGAAGAACACTGGAAGGGAGATGGATTGATTAAGGTGGAAATCTGAAACCACCTTAGGCAAAACTTCCTGTTAGTCCTAAGGACTACCTTGTCCCTGTGAAAGGAAATAAAGTCAGTCTCCACTGACAAAGCTTGTAACTCACTTATCGCCTGGCAAGTGATGGCTACTAGAAAAACAGTTTTCCAAGTCAAGTACTTAAGCTCTGCCAAGACAGAAGTTCAAGGGGGTTGCATCAGCTGATCAATGCAAACATTAAGATCCCAGGCAGGAGCAGGGTCCCTGAAAGGTGGATCAGTATGAAGTAATCCTTTGAAAAACTTGGAAAATACAGGGTGAGCGGAAAGAGAAGAGGGCTTTCCTGCTGAAATAAAAGCAGAGACAGCTGCCAAATGCACTTTCAGGGTAGCTGGTCTCAGTCCCAAAGAATTAAGATGGACCATATAGTCCAAAACAATGGGCAAATCAGCAGATTCCGGGAAATATGCTTCCAGAACACCATATGGAAAACCTTTTCCATTTAGAGTTATAAGCAGCCCTAGTGGAAGGCTTCCTAGAAGCTTTCAGGATTTCGAGAACACCTTGAGAAAGTTGTAGGTCAGAATTCTAAATCCTCAAGAGCCAGGCCTTGAGGTTGAGGGATTGAGATCGGATACCAAACTCTCCCTGGGCACAAGTTAACAGGTTGTGGTTCCTGGGGAGACAGGGGAAGATGAACTGCTAAGGACAGAAGGAGTGGGTACCAGGGCTGTCTGGCCCAATCTGGAGCAATCAGAATCATCTTGCAGGACTGAGATCTGATTTTGACTAGCACCTTGAACAGGAGAGGGAAGGTGGGAAAGGCATATAGAAACTTCCTTCCCAATCGAGGAGAAAGGCATCCAGGGGACTGAGCCCAACACTGGGGCCTGCAACAAAACAGTGGGTTGATGATTGTCTGGGGCTGCAAAAGATCTATCTGAGGGTGCCCCATCTGGCAAAACTATCCCCAATACTCGGGAATCCAGTGACCATTCGTAATGGCCCTGGGAAATCCTGCTGACAGCATCTGCCAGGACATTGTGCTTGCCTGGGAGGTGAACTGCTATGAGGGAAGTGTTCAGGAATAGGCCAGAGACAACAACTTCATTGCCTCTGTGCACAAGGCAAGACCGAGTGCCCCTGCTTGCTGATGTACCACATTGTTGTGGTGTTGTCTGTTCTGACTTGTACCACTTTGTTCTGAACAGACGCAGAAAACACTTGAAGTGCTAAAAGACAGCTCTGAGTTCCAGCAAATTGATGTGGAGCAGAGATTCCTGGGGACCACACTCCTGAGTGGGAGAGATCGCCCATGTGGGCCCCCACCCCAGGAGGGAAGCATCTGTGGTGAGGGTCAAGGAGTGAGATAGAGGGATGAAGGGACCCTTGTCTCAGATTGCTCTGATCCTACCACCACTGAAGGGCCTGGATCAGGGTTCGAGGTCACTGGGATCAACTTGGATAGGGATCTTTTCTTTGAGACCAAAGGCTCTCAAATGGAACTGAATGTCCTCATCTGAAATCTTGCTCCTTGCACTACAGCTGTGGAAGCAGCCATGTGTCATAGGGCTGTAAAAATGCCTTGCAGGTCGAGAGACCTGCAGAGTGAAGGAGGAGGCCAGGCCACCAGGTTCCTTACCCTTTCTAGGGAAGGAAGGCTCTGGCCTGCTTTGTGTCCAGTTCTGCACCTATAAAGGTGAGTACCTGAACAGGTTCCAGAACTGACTTTGGAAGATTGAGAGAAAGACCAGAGGTAAGCAGCTGCTGGGTAACTTGCAGGTGTGATTTGACCTGGTCTGGAGACTGACCACAATGAGTCAGTCATCTAGGTAGGAAAGATGGCAATCTTTTGCCTTCTTAAATGAGCAACTGCTACTGCCAGGCATTTTGTGAATACCCTTGGGGCAGAGGTAAGGCGAAGGGCATTGCTCTGAACTGGTAATGGCCTGAGGGCAGTTCGAATCTGAGGTACTTTCAGTGGGAGCTTCTGATAAGAACATGGAAGTAGGCATCCTTGAGGTCCAGGGAAGTTAGCCAGTCCCCTGGCCTTAGAAAAGGTAAAATCATTGCCAGAGTCACCATTTTGAATTTTGGTTTTAAAAGGTGCTTGTTCAGATATCTTAGATCCAGAATGGCCGCCATTCTCCTGTCTTTTGGGGTAAGGAAGTACCTGGAGTACAGACCCTTGCCCTGGTGTGGGAGAAACCCTTTCTACAGCTCTGAGAGCCAGGAGGGTTGAGACTTCTGTTTCAAAGCAAAAGTCTCTAGGATTTGCAGGTGGAAAAGATCTGATTCTCATCTTTGGAAATTTTTGAAGCTGAGAACCAGACCCTGCTTACTACTTCCAGGACCCACTTGTCTGATGTTAAAGACTCCCAGTCCTGAATGAAGTAAGCCAGCCTGCCCTACAGGTAATGGAGAACTGCCCTGGGCACCCCATCAGGGTGCCTGTTTGGTGGGGCTTAAGCTGAGGGGTGGGAGCAGGCCTGCTGGCACCCCGTCTGCCTCTCCCTCTGAAGAACCCCTCTGAGCATAAGCGAAGAGGAGGCCTGGGTTTGGTAAAAGGCTTGTGAAAAGGCCTGCCTCTACCCCTGGGGGCTGCCTCTGAGGAGTGGCTTGCAGCTTCTGCTTGTTCACTCCTATAAGTGGTTCTATATTCATCCATTTTCTTCATATAATTCTCTGTCTGCTCCCCAAACAGAGAATTTCCCTACCAAGAAAATCCATAGCCTTAGCCTGGGTATCCTGTGACAAACTAGTACACCTGAGCCAAGCCAATCTACGAAAGGCCACAGATGTAGCCATGACTCTAGAGGATACATCATTAGAATCCACTGCGGCATGGAATTGCACCTTGGGTGCCTCAATACCATCAGCAGCCACCTGCTCCAGCTCCTTGGCAAGCTGGCCAGGGGCCTGTTTGCTAAAGCCATGACAGTATCCCATCTAGATTTTTGGTATCTTGCCACATAAGCCATATAATTTGCTTGTCTGAGTCCCAAGGACACTGCCATGTATTGTTTTAGCCATGGCATCAATCTTCCTAGAGTCCTTGTCAGGAGGATGTGAAGCCAGGGAATATTAGCCTTGTCACAGGCTGCAGCCTGCACTACCCCAACATGGCTGCATTGCTGTGAAAGAAATTCTGTATCAGGACTGACAAAGTGTACCTCCTGTCCATCTTTTGTCCACAGGAGGCACAGAATTAGGAGCTTTAAAATTTTATTGTTTGTTTCCTAAATGATTTATGTAAAGGAATAGACAATCTCCTGGACTCTGGGATATCCATCATTTCCACAAAGTCAGGTTCCCTTGCTCATCCACAGCTTCCTCCAATGGGAGATGGAGGGTTTCAACAACTTTTTATAAAACAGAAAATGAGAAGGGACTCAGAAAGCCTAGGGGAGATTCTAAAGGTCTGTCTGGGGAGATGTCCGGTTCAATGGGCACATCCAGACTCTAAGTCACATTCACACTGTTCATAATCATCCTCCCTCCTCTGGTTCATAAAACTCCTCTATATCATATTCTTGAACCGGTGGAACTAGTGGAACCGACCTTTGCCAGATAGTGGCGGTTCGGATGGAACGGAGAAAGTGACTGGACAATTTGGATTGCTTTAGCTATCTCAGCAGCAGTTGAGAAGGAATTTTGACTCCACACCTGCTGATTTTCTAGTTTTCTTTGCTGGAACTGGCTCCTCAGAGTCAGCTTTATGTTTGCCGAGGAAGTCTCGCCCTGGTCAGAGGGCACTCCCTCCGTTCGGTTGGCATTGAACCAGGCTGGCCATCGGGTCAGCGGACCTTTTGCCTCTCGTTCCTGAGCCTACCAACTCTCTTATCTAGGGTAGCTGCAGGAAATTCTTACAAATCTGGCAGTCTGAATTGAGGTGGTCAAACCCCAGACAATAAACACATGTGGTGTGTGGGTCAGCCTTGGCAAGGCTTCCCCACAGACACTACAGTGCTGAAACCCAGTGGGCCCAGTTTTTCTTCTGGGTTTCTCAGACATAATGCCAGCCTAACAAAAACTTGCCTTTTCTCGGCAGTGCCAGGCAAGACACCCTTATCGGTTCCCAACCGTGTCACGGTCGTGGAAAAAACGCTTTTTAGAACCGATAAGAACCAGGAACCGCACTCTAAAAGCTTTTAAATGCTGAGAATAAAGTTTTAAAATAAACTGATTGGTTCGAACCGAACCGATAAACATTACAAGTTCACACAGAAATAAACCTGTCTATTACTTACAATACCACAGACAGAAATTGGACCGATTGGTTTCGGTTAAAATAATAATGCGGTTGAATTTAACTGAGAAAATGGTTTTAAACCGAGAAATGAATCGAGCAGTAGGAGGAATCTCGGAGCGACTGTTCAGTGAGGTGGGTAAAGAATCTGACAGTTTCAGTTTGAAATCTTCCAGACAGAGCTTTTCTAACCGAACTCGCTCCAAGTTCCATGCCTGGCATGGAAGTTAACTCTTTCACCTCCAGAGCAGTTCTAATGGTGGTACAAACTGCAATAGTCATAATGTAGCACGACTTCATGTTATTTGAAAGGAGTCCACAAGGGGGAGAACTTTACCTGAGTATACCTCTCCCAGAATAGTTCCAATAAATGAGCAGAACGAAAACTGATATCAAAATTGTCTTTGCCAGAAATGTTAATGAGGCGAAGACATCCCTACAGAAAAACCAGAGAATCTTTGATCAACAATTTACCTACATGATATCTGTCTGGCCTAGTAGGTAAACCCTTTATACCTAAGGCACAGTATTACGCCTAGGTGCAGCCTTCTCTTGGCATTAGAAAAAAGAGGACATCAACGGTTTATCAGTATTCAGAAATGCAGTAGAAGCTGACGAAACAGGTTTAACAGCAGCTATTTCTGACACCTCTAAAACATTATTCATTTCTCTACCCGTAGTTTGTTTTAAATCCATTTCCTGCTTCTTAAGCATCCCATCCATAACCCCTGAGGTTGCCATTCTAGGGAACATTTAGATAAGTCAAAACCGTGTCCAATTCTTGGGTGGGTGTCCATACTCCTTTGTCAGATTGTCCCCAACCTGAAGCCTGTAATGCCCCTGGGAGACCAGGAATCGTCGTGGGCTAGAGGGACTTCAAAATGCTGCAGTTTAGTCTGAGCAGCTTTTAACTGTGACTCTCCCTGTGCATCTTGCCGATAAAAATCCTGCACTTCAGGTTGAAATCCTCCTGCCGACTGACTAGCGACAGAAACTTAAAACTGTTACCCCTCTTGGTTACTGCTGTCCATTTGATAACGGACTGATCTGGAAAAAGTGTTGAACCCCAGGTCCTTTTCCAGGGGTTTAAAGACAAACCAGTCCTTACTCAACCGAGAAGTACTTTTAACAGCTGCGCCCTTAGAATCACTCACCATCCCTTGACCAGTCATGTCCAAAACAGCAGCAATTGATAAGCCCTCCTCCGCTACTCGCGATGCACCATACGACTCTCCATTCCCTGAACCGCATGCTGGAACTAATTCCTCCGCTTCCTTCCATTAAGCCTGTTATGTGTTCCACCAACTCCTCGCTCTGATTAACTTCCTCCTTCAGACCAACCTTCTGATCGCAGCTCGGCATTCCAATTGCCAATCCAGTCAAAGATGTGATAGATTCAGATTCCAGAACTACGTTAAGCTCAGAGGAAGATGTAAAGCAGGTAACATCCTTAACAACTGTAATTGATTCCAGAGTCTCAAACCCTCCGCAGAAGACTGAGCTTCATGAAAAATGTCCTCGCTTTTCCACATCCGTAGGTAAACTCCGTGAACCCATGTCAAACCCAGATTCCAGACTTTGGGTTGCCTGTTCCACAACCACCTCCTCTGGACTCTCACACACAGCGGCCATCTTGCCATCAGCAAAGCCTCCCCCTACCGAGTAGGGAAGTTTCCCTGGTGTCCTGGCCAAATTTCTCTTATTCACTAAAATACCACCAATAGCTTAATCTGGTTCAAGGTCAGTTGGCATTCATCTGTATCCCCTCCCGGTCGTGCCTGAAAAATAGGCAGGATTTGTCTAGTGCACTTACCTGGTCAACAAAAACTAAATAAATAAAATGAAAAAATATCACCATCTGGGGATGAGGCTCCTTATCAAACTAGAAAGAGCTACCATAGCCTCAACTGTCAGATGGTGTGTGATGCCTACTGCTGCATCATGGACATTGCACCATACCCAGGCTCCAGCTATGTGTTTGACAACTCCGTCTTGACATGCATCTGACTGCAGGTACTGGTGGGGATGGTTGGCTTCTGGGTGGGTGGAACTCTTGCTGTTGTGCCGGCTGTGCTTGGGTGTGGACGTGTGTGCATGCGTGTGTGTGTGTGTGTGTGTGTCTATGTTTCTATGTTTCATGTGCTCTCTCCCCACAGGTGACAGCGGATATCTCCTGAGGCATTACCTGATGACACCATACTTTGTGCCACCAGACAGGGCTGAGGTGGCTTTCAATGAGTGCAATGGAGGACACATGGATGCATGCAGCACACCATTGGCATCCTAAAGATGTGGTTCTGGTGCTGGACACCACGGGTGGCACGATGATGCATGTACCCAGGTTTGCCTGCAGAATGTTAAGCTTGTGTGCCATGTTGCACAACATCTGTGTCTGTTGTGGTATACCATTCCCTCCCTGCCCCATGTGACAAGCAGCACCCTGATGTTCAACCGGCACCAGACAGGGAATGGGACACACCAACTGGGTATGCTGTCCACCACTTATCCACCACTGTCCTATGTGCCATTGGCACAGTGATGATCATGTGTACTGAGTTCCCTGGCCATGTCTGGGACTGTGACCATTCGGTGTTCTCGGTGTGATGCAGACCTGCCATCGCATTGTGCAATGGGACATGTGCACCACTGGGTGTACAGTGGATGCTGCCCAAGTGACCTCAGTATATGCACTGGGTAAGCCTCATCCATGCCTACTGACCATCCATCTGCCAATCTCGCGAATGGCAAGTGGTGCACCAGTGTGACTGGCACTTCTTCTGCCAGCACCCCATCTGGATGCCAGTGGTGGTCCATGACATGGCACTGGAAGCACCACTTCCTTGGAGTTATGTCTCCATGCCATGGGACCTAGTGTGCGCTTTGCCCTGAGATCGTCCTGAATGTGGGGGATCAGGGTGGGTAAAGGCCACCAGGTATGTTGGGGTCTTGTTCTTTATTTCCCACTGGTGCTGAGTGGGTGGCAATGGCATGTGCTGCTGTGCCTCTGTGGCATGGTCATAGAGTAATGGCTGTGCAGTAGTGGGCCAGTGGGTGTTGTGTATGGTGGTGCTGCATCAATGGCCAAATCCCATGTTGCACTCCGGCATGTCTGTGTGGTTGTTGTTGAGTGTACCAGGGTCATGGCATGTTTGTGTGCAGCCATTACCTCATGCTTTCTGTCATAATTGTGTCCAGCACAGTCTATGCCCTGTACCATAACCTCAACTACATGGGTTAGCACGTGGATGGTGTCTGTATGTTCCTTCTGCACCATGAGTCTCACCTCCTCCAGATGCCATAGCTCAGTGTAGTGCATGGCCACCAGTCCTGTGTCTGTGGGTCACTGGTCACACCATTGATAGTCGAGTCCTGTTCACCCTCCTGTGCATGTGGTAGCATGGTGATGTGCACACACACATGAGCACTGCTGAAAACTGGAGCTGAATGGCGTGGTGTGGGTGTGAAAATGTCTGCCATGGGCGTGCCATGGTGGCACATTGGGGTGGAGGACATGTGGTGCATCCCACTCCCACAAAGACATATGGCTCATACCACTGGTCTGTTGCATCTGTATGGTGTCCTTGATGTCAGTGTCTGTGGACAGCTGCTGCTTGTCCATCCAGCGTTGGCACAGCATGGGATGTCTGGGTTGACATCTGCCTGTGCCTCTTCCTCTACCTCCTTCTGTGCGTGCTGCAGATGGTTACCTGTAGTGGTACAAATGCTGCAGGGTCAGCATGGAGTAGCCTGCGTGTGCCCGATGTGTGGGCAATCTGTCATTCAGGCAGTGTCATCCATACACTCCATTTCTTAGGCCTCTGCATCACACCTGTGCAGCTGAATGATGTGCCACTGTGCCTCCCAGAAGGCTCTGTGTGTGTGTGTGTGTGTGTGTGTGTGTGTGTTTGTGTGTGTGATGAGGGACAGTCAGTGTCAGTGCATTCAGGCATGTACCTGCCCCTGCCCATTGCTGCCTGCATCCTGCCTACCTGCTGATGTATTGTAGTCATCTGGCATGCCCTGCCAGGCAACCTCAGATATCATCTATGCCACTATCTTCTCTAGGAGTGACAGCTTTGTTCTGGGTGATGGTGGCGACCCCTCTTCCTGTCTGTGCCCTGTATGTCACTGTGAGCTTTTGTTTTATAGTGGATTGGAGGTCCTCCATTTATGTTTTATGGAGGTGAGGTACATGCCTCCGGCCCAGCAGCATTTATGCCCACCTGCATGTTCAGCCACAGCCTCTGCTTGGACTCGGCAGGTGCCATCAGTGACTGCACCCCATACAGGACAGGATAGTTGGCCTGAATGTCCATGACTAGGGCTGTCACCTGGACAGGGATGAAGTTGCTGGACCTGTCCTTCTTGCCAGTGCCTCTTGGGCCCACACTGCCTGTGCCAGCCTGGTCATCCACACCGGACCCCACCTGTGTCTTCAGCTTGGTCCATCTGTGATGCCGTTGCACCCTCACTTCCACAATTGTGCATGCCGCTACCTTTGTTCACACCCTTAATTGATGGGGTCCAGGGGTGTGTCAGTGGGACTCATGGACCATGGCCCACCCTGCATTGTAATCCACACATTGTTATACCCTCCCATGGGGATGCCCCAGAAACTGTCCGTGGTGTAGAATGCCACGTAGTGTCTGCACCATGCATGGCACACACATACGCACAGCACTTATGCGCATTCACACAGCAGCATTGTGCCATGGAGAACAGCCCCCATTGTGAGACTCCAAGTTCATCTGTCATTAGGCTTGTAAGAACTAAATTGGCAATGCTCAGCAGGATGTCTTCATTATGCATATCAGTACTTGTTTAGGAATTTATGATTTTTGTTGTTGTTTTCCAACTCTGCTTGTGGCAGCCACTCTGAGTTTGACTGACATAGGAGTCTCATCAGGGATAACCAAGTAGTATCTGTTTTCTACTATATTGGGGTGTTATACAGTGATATACAGTAAGAGAGAGAGAGAAAACTGAAAAAACAGGCATGCCTTCAGAGCACAGCAATAATATTGCTATACTACACATATGGGAAAGAAAGAGAAAACAGTGTATCATTCAAAATGAAATGCAAGTTTCACAGTTGGTGTGTTGCAATTTGGTACATCTGCATGTCGTGAATATGAGCAGAATATGCTCATAAATGTGTCTCACCAAAATATATCAGGAGCTTATGCCTCCCAAAACCTTACATAGAAACATAGAAGTTGACAGCAGATAAGGACTGCAAGGCCCATCCAGTCTGCCCATTTTTCTACCTTATGAATATGCGTAGCGTTATCTCTGTCAATGGCCTATCTATTCATACTCATCTGTATTGCTTCCATATGCCTATCCCACACCTGTTTGAAGCTTGGCACTGTAATCATATCCACCACTTCCTGAGGTAGGTCGTTCCATGCATCACCACCCTTTCTGTGAAAAGAACTTCCTCACATTACCCCTTAATTGGCCTCCTCTAATCTCATGATGTGACCTCTTGTCCTGCTATTTTATGTTTGCTTATGCGCATGCTAAGAAACATTATGTGACAACTTAGGAGAGAAGCGGGTTGTGGAGGTGCAGCATTGTGGCAGCCAAAGGAGGTACATCATTTGAGGGCTTGGCAGTTTGGGCCAATGGAAGCACAGTGTGCTGATGACACTGGCTTCCAAAATTGCCACCAAGTTCTAACATTTTCATTGCAGCAATTAGGGGCCTGCTCATTGCAGCATCAGCCATTCTGCTGCAATGAGGGAGTGACCGTCATTGCTGGGCAGAATGTTGGTACTGTAATACTGTTTGTGAACATGGGTGGCTTGCTGCCACATTCACAAAGCAATAGTGAGCCCCAGTGCCAAGGGGTGCCCAATTCCCTTTGGCAGTATGTGCCTCCCACAAAGTGTTTGTTAGCCAGCAGGGGCCCCAATCCCAATCAGCTTCAGTCCGATGTGCATTCAGGTTGCCGGCAGAGCCCTCCCCATCAGCATAATAATTCCCAAAAAACATTCTGTTTATGCCAGGTGGTGCCCAATCCCTCTCGGCTCTTGTCCCCTCCCAGCACTCCCATATATTGCCACAGAGGTTGCCAAGCACCATCAGCAACCCAAACATTCAGGTGGCATGCTGAGCCCACCCCAGTGTGCCCAATGCCCTGTAAAGGAAAAACCTGTCCCGGCCATGTACTTTTTTTTACACCTGTAAAAGAAAATGGTCCC
Source organism: Neoceratodus forsteri (assembly GCA_016271365.2). NCBI lineage: Eukaryota > Metazoa > Chordata > Ceratodontiformes > Ceratodontidae > Neoceratodus > Neoceratodus forsteri. The sequence goes on along the minus strand of JADMNL010000030.1, from coordinate 217,859,308 downwards.
TCGGCTCTCCCTGCCCCTCCCACAACCTGTGCCCACCCACACACACCCCTGCCTCCCACACCTCCCTTACTCCTTACTTACCTCTGGAGTCCAGCGACAATCCTCAGTGGACCAGGAACATGTCTGCACTCTTCAAAGCCGACTGTGAACTGAGGAAATGCCAGTAAGCTGTATAATGGAATAAATAGGGTTTGTTCAACTTTGATGCATATCTCAGGCATTTTTGGAATTTTGGCACCAAATTTTCAACATGGGGTTTTTGAGACCCTTCCACATGAATTCTGGCACTGTCATGGTGTTAATTGGCCCTCAAAAGTGATTTCACAGTCACTGAGTGGAATCACCTTCGGGACGATTAATGAAACGACAGTGCCAGTGTTCATGAGGTGGGCTCTCAAAATTTCTATGTTGCAAATTTGGTGTGAAAATCCTAATATGTTTTAAGAGTGCATTGCAGTTGCTTTGCAGGCTCACAACTTAGCCAATTTGCAATATTTTCACCCAGATTTTCAACATTGCCATTTTATGCACCTCCTTATGAACTGTATAGCTGTCATTTTTCACATCCTGGCTGAAATAGTTGCTGTGGGAAATCAGTGTTCAGGGCATATAAGAAAATCACAGTGACACTGTTCATGAGCAGAGGTACTAAAATGCCAGTGTTAAAATTTTGTGACAAAAGACTGTGATAATGAGTGCGTTATGAGTGTGCATTGCGAGGTTCCATGCACCTCGTACTTCACAAATTTGCAATATTTTCTCCAGATTTTCCACATTTCCATTTTTCTGCACCCTTATGAACAGTACAGCTGTCATTTTTCACATCCCTGCAAATGTGTTTTCACACTTCCGGGCGCAGAATAGCATGGTCGCTGTGGGAAATCAGTGTTGGGATGCATTAAGAAAATCACAGTAACACTGTTCATGAGCAGAGGTCTAAAATGCCTATGTTGAAAATTTGGTGATGAATGTCCATAAAATGACTGCTTTACTGGCATGCATTGTAGCTTCCAGTATGCTTGGAAGTGTGAGCATTTTTACTATTCCACTACAGATTTTCAACATTGCCATCTCTTCACACCTCCCTATGGATGGTACAGCTGTAATTCTTCATATCCTGCCCGATCTGTGTTTTCGTACATGTGGTGCAGAATGGCACGGTAGCTGTTGGAAGTCAAAGTTCGAGACACATTGACAAAATCACACTGCCACTCTTCATGTGAAGGGTCCCACGTGCTTTCATGAGGGTGGGGTCACAAAAGGCCATGTTGAAAATTTGTAATGCAAGTACTAACAAACACCCAGGGAGTTAGGGTTTCTAACCATAACGTTCCACCTAGTACAGACTGACAGGCATAGGGTGTGCCTTTGGATAGCCAACTGTACTGCTCATACCATCCCAACCCCAGCCCCAGTGACAGGCATTCAGGTGTACCTTGGACTCTTTGGCCCCACAGCTCACCCCTTTCTCTATGCTGTACCCATTTCAGCATATGTTCTTATGGAATGGGGTGACTGTAAAGAAACACCCCAAGGCACACCTCAAAAGCGTGTCAGTGTCTGCAGAATAGGTGAGGTGACATAGCATGAACATCATGGGTGATGACTAAACAATTACCCCAATGCCTGTCCAGCTCTATAGGATGGCAGTGGGGTTGGTGTGAAGTTCAATACTTCACTGCAATTCCTGTTCTGCATCTGTCTACCTCCTGTATTTCTAATGCTAATACCAGCAAGCAAACATTCGGCATTGACAAATGCTTGTTCTTATATTGAAACAAGTTAAACTCTTTCACCTTGTTAATGGCCTTAAGATGTTTTAATGTTTCGATCATATCACCTGTCTCCTCCTTTGCTCTAGGGTATACATATTGAGCTCTGTTAATCTATCCTCATATGTTTCTGATGCAGACCCTCCACCATTTTGGTTGCCCTTCTCTGGACTGCCTCCATTTGTTAATGTCCTCATGCAGTTGTGGCCTCCAGTACTGCACGAAGTACTCAGATGGGGCCTAACCAGTGTCTTGTGAAGAAGGATTATTACCTCCCTCTTATGACTTGTGATACCCTACTAATACACCCCAACATCCCTCTGGCCTTACCTACAGCTTTAGTGGTATGCTTGGATGATTTCAGATCATCTGTGATGATGATGCCCAAGTCTCTTTCTTCCCTTATGATTGCCAGCAACTCCTCCCAACCTATAGGTGGCTTCCAGGTTTCTCTTCCCTATGTGCATGCTCTTGCACTTCTTCGCATTAAACCCCAGTTGCCACTCTTCTGACCATTTGGCAGTTTATCCAGATCTCTTCTCATTCTGTCCATCCGATCTGAATCATCTACTCTGTTGCCGATCTTGGTGTCATCTGCAAACAGACAAACCCTACCCTCCAGTCCATCTACAATGTAATTGATGAAGATATTGAAGTGGACTGAACCCTGAGATACCCACTTGTGACTTTCATCTCTTCTGACTATATACCGCTTACCACCATTCTCTGTTTTCTGCCTGTCAACCAGTTTGCCACTCAGTTGACCAACTTCTGACCCACCCCAAGCCTTCCCAGCTTATTAATCAATCTTCTATGTGAAACAGTATCAAAAGCTTTGTTGAAGTCAAGGTAGGCAACATCAACTGCACCCCTTGGTCCACCGCCTCTGGTCACCCAGTCAAATAAATCTATGAGATTAGTTTGGCATGACCTTCCTGTTGTATTCCATGCTGTCTCGGATCCTGTGCTCCTATGGATTCAGGTGTTGCATTATTCTTTCCTTAAGGAGTGCCTCCATAATCTTGCCCACTAATGAGCTAAGACTAACTGGTCTGTAGTTCCCTGCCTCCTCCCTGCTACCACCCTTGTGGGCCGGGATCACATGAGCCCTTCTCCAGTCTTCTGGGACCTCTCCTGTGCTCAGAGATTCACTAAACAGTTTTGATAATGTCCCTGCTAGTTCCACCCTTAGCTGCATTACTACCCTGGCATGTATGCCATCAGGTCCTATTACCTTGTCCACCTGAGCTTAGTGAGCCTTGTAGGACCCTTATTTTGTGAAGGAACTTGTGCACACCTCCCTCTCCCCGTGTCCATGGTGCTGAGCTGTGGGCCCTGCCCTACCTTTCCTCAGTAAATATTGAGCAGAAGTATCTATTTAGGATATATGCTTTCCTTGGTCCTCCTCCACACCCTCCCCTTATCCCTTTTCAGACTGAGCTCTTAATATTCAGAGTATGGGTCTTCTAGTTTTAAATTAGAACTCAAGCCCATAGGTACTAAAATAAATTGCAGAACACAGAAAAATATTAAGAAGAAACAATGAAGAAAACAACACTAGTGCTGAAAGACAGAGCTGCCTTTCTTCCACCTAGCTAACACAGCTCCTCCCACAACTAAACTCAAAACAAAACCACTATTTTGAAGGGGTTAAAGTAAATTAAAAGGATTCAAAAGAGACACTTGTGATCTGCCCTCCCCAAACACACAGCTTAGATTAAACAGGAGCCTGTGCTTTATTTACAATTGTCACAAACTTTATGGATAAGCGACTCTAGATGGAAAGCAATCAGAGGACAACGGAACACAACATTAAGCAAGTATGCCCCAGTCCTACAATGTTGTGTTTGTTTTAGGGAAGCAGAGTTGCAGAAGTGCCCATTTATAAATCCTTAAATTAAAAAATACCAGAAAATTTCTCATCTAGAGCCACAAGACATTCTAGGCATATCTAAGAGTGATTTTATTTTTCAAAATACTCCATGTTTAAAGTGCTTTTAAAAGTTTTTACAGAGTTGTTCAGAGCAGACTTAACACAGCTTTCTCTTCCTACAGTAAGACTGCACTAAATCCAGCCTGTGCATGGCATACTGCTCATTGCAGTACCATGTGACCTCCAGTCCCATGTGGCATAGCAACCTTACCTGTGGGCACCAGTTTGCCGGCAAAGTTTATCAGCTCTGCCATTCATTGCATTTTAATTGTGATGTAAATTAGAATTACGCATTGCAGATCAAATTTGTGAACTGAGATGAATTTGTGAATTTATCTGTGTAGTGAAGGTTTCTAATTTTGCAGATCTTGCTTTTCTTTTCACTGTTCTATGTGTCAATTATGCATCCAAAATTTAACATGCAAACTATTGACCTTCCTGGTCTCCTCCACAGATCAAACATCACCTCAATCACATGCAATGAAAGTAAGAAAGTACAGGATGATTGTACCACCAAAACAACATAAAGACCCAGTGGTGGCCTCTTTTGGGAAATTTTGTGAGTAACCACATTGCTGTGATACATGTATCAGTAAAAGGTACAATTGTGAAACTGACTCATACAGATCCATCAGATATATACCATTATTAAATATTTCTTTGATTCTCTAATAAAGGGCATACCATCATTATGTGATAGAGATTATCTATTACCATCTTTTCACAATTACAGTGTTTATTCTTTCAATATGATTTATTGTATCTGTATTGTGGAAATGTTCTCTCATAATGTTCAAATGTATAACAGGTGAGTAGTTTTCTTTCTGATGGAGTTTCAAATATCTAGGGTTCCATTTGAATTTCTCTCATATTAATAGCTAGCCAATAACTAGTTGTTTGTTCTTGTATTGCTTCTATATCAAACTGTTTGCTTTAATCCTGCATTCTTTGGATGATGTTAGCCATAGTAAAATTAGTTAGTTCAAAAATGAGAATTGAAAAAAATCCAAAATTATTTATTTCTAATCTCTGTCAGTTTTGATAAATGAAAAAATTATGTACGAAACTCAGTTCTGTTAAGACCCTCATCCCCATTCTATTTTCCTTTAATTGATTTAACTTTAATCAGCATTTTACCTCCCTGTTAAAAATGGGCTCTACAATACTGGTTCAACAACACTTTTGTCGACCCGTCATCTACGTCAACAGGAATTATGTCGTGCAAGTTGCAGTCGACATAATTCCTGTAATCTCAGTCCATTTTTTACACTAGAGGCTTTCCCCAAACCACCTCTGCCCCACCCCATCTTTAGGATTATCAACTCCAGTCAGAGTTGATTTGGGGCAGGGGTGCAGAACTCAGGAGACAGTGTGCCCCTGTGTCAGGTGCACCAACACAGTGGGCAGTTGACAACCTGCGATTTTGTCAATGGGTTGGAAGGTCGCTGTGTTTGTGTCACTGTCGGGGGCAGGGCTGCTGTTATGGGGACAATTGGGACTTTTCCTGGGCCCAGCATTGAGGGGGCCCAGCCATCTGAATGAGCAGTGCTCTGCACTCAAAAATCAAAATATTTTGCATTTATCGTCAACCATCTCCATGCAATGATCCATACCAAGATGTTTATCGACGCGCGTCACTGTAAAACCTTTTCTTTGCAATCCAGGTGGGGTTTATTTATGTATCAGTCTTCCTACAATTGCTGTTTATAAATGACCCCCAGACAATAAAGAAAAAGATATTACAGTAACCAGCATGATGCCCGCCCTGAACCTCTTCAAACGGAAATCCATAACCGTAAGGTGATGGCGTTTCCCTACTATGCTGTGCATGTTGTGTGTTCTGAGTGGGAACAGCATCAGTGCCTAGCACAGTGCAACAGCCTATTTGCCACCAGACAGAGACTCGAGGGAGTAGGGACTCGGGACCAGTAGGCGGTAGACAGATGGACCGCAGGTAGAGGCAGCCAAAGCAAAGGCAGCAAGCAAGAAGTCAGCTAGTGAGCCAGGAAGGAAGGTCGCCACCGGAGTTTCTCAGCTACTGCCCAGTAGTCGGGGCTGAGTCACAGTCACAGGCCTTAATGCTGCTTGATCGCAGCTCACCTCGTGAATCTGACTCGTGGCATTGTTGCCTCATCTGTAGCAGTGTCATTGTATGTGAGTCACACTGAGTCATTCTCTTTAACTCCACTGTGATGTCCTTAAGTTGTCCACACATCCAGCCAGGATCCAACCTGGTAAGGGCTGCCAGTGCCTTATCATATCTATTTTGCTTAACTATTATACAAATTGGAGAGATTAGGAAATGGGACTCTGGGAGATGACTGTCACAGTGGCCACAGGACTAGTCATGGGCAATGAGGGAGGTGGAAAATAATTTTTCATTTCAGGGTGCAGTCTAAGTGTCTTTCTTAGCATGACAACATAACAGCTTGACAGAAAAATGGTAATCCTGTGAATGACTTCTTCCCTATAAAAATAGTCTATGTGCAGTGCCAGTTCCTCAGACAAGAGCTCCCAGCTAACTCATCCCCAAGTTTAGAAGAAGTCAAATGTATTACCATTTTCTGTCAAGCTGTTGTGTTATCATGCTAAGAACTTGGACTTTGGCTTTCTGTTAAGTCCAGAGCATTTTCATGTTCCATGTCTCTGATTGAGTAATTAATTGGCAGACTGGTATCTGACATCTCCAGCTCTTTGTGTGCAGTCTGAGTTGTTGGCATATGTAACTGATACATAAACCTCCTTTGTGAATATCTGCATTCTCTGGAAATGGTTCTCTTCTGTTCATGCATAAGTGTAAAAAAAAGAGGAATAAAAGCATATTCACTGTGATGGCAATTGCATCCCCTTATCAGAGGGCTGAATCCCTGGGTGGGTACTCAGTCTTTAAGCTCTGAAACTGTTTGCATAGTCTGAGGCAGGGCAGGGATCAGTGCCTAACCACCTTTCCATCTGTTGGGTCTGGGTAGGTAATTGTGGGAAAACTGTGAGTGCTTCTCTCACATTCATTATTCTTTCTGTGACTCCTTGAAGTGTGCTGAAGTAAAAACAATTGTTGCTTTTTGGATGATAGGCCCGATTGCGATCCCTTTGTGTATGGTGCAGAAGCATCTGTTGGTGTATACCTAATGACATAAAGAAAAGGAAGTGCTGCTCCATTCTCAGCACCCTCTAGTATATGTGGAGTGACAGGAAGAAATGCTTTGTGTATTTGTCTGTCAAAGTAAGCTGTGGGTGGCTGATAAGCTAAGGGTACTGGATGCTGCTCTCTTGTTATTCCTCTCGGGTTGGCTTGTTTTGCATCATACAGTACATAGAATTAGAAGGCATTCAAAGTGGGGGGCAGGATAAGGAAAATATTAGAAAGTATTACTCAGAGAATGACTTATCTGGTAGGGTTGTGTTAAGGCTGTTGAAGCAGGACAAGACAGATTTCATAAGGAAAATGTTTTGAGAGTTCTGAAGTATGAGCAAGGGTAACTTTCTAGGAAATGGATAAGGGAGCAAAGTAATATTTTACTCCCATTTTGCATTATTTGCTTCCAATTTCCTATATTAAGAAAGTACTTCCTACCCTGCACATTTGAAGTATATGTGATACACATGCAAAGACTAGAAGCACCATGTGATGATGGCATCATACTAGTGCAGTACTGTACAATACAGTACAGTACAATACAGTACAGTACAGTGCACAATAGGAATGGGTGTCAGCAGTTGCTAGATGTCTGGCCAGAGTACTGTTGTGCCCTAATATTGTTATAAAATGAATAAGGTTCACAAGTTGTCTGTTGCATTCGGACCACTGCCAGCCATCGTGGGAATCATGAGGGTTTACATCATGGCTGGCAGCAGACCACATTTATAAAAAATTCTTCTGTTGTTATAAATATGAATAAGACTCAGGCTAAAGTACATTTCTTCATTGAAAATGGCATTGGGAAAGCTTCACAAAATCTTGTTTTAGTTTTACTAACAGCCCCAAAACTCACCTGAGAGCACCAAAACCCCAGAGCTTCTGGGGGCCTGGTGGTCCCCAGACCCCGGCTTCATTTTATCAGGGATACGGGGCCTCTATCTGACTGCTGCCTGCCCAGGGCCCTGAAATTATTAGCTGCAGCCCTGGTCGGGTGGGGGGGCATATCTTAAAATGTACTCTAATTTTGAGACTCAGTGCTCTTCTCTCACTAGATATGCAGAAATTTAGTTGAGAGTCCTAACAGGATGTATTCAATAAATATATCGGTGTTCGATGCGTGTGTGTGTGTGTGTGTGTGTGTGTGTGTTTATATAGTAAATAGTTTGGGAAAAGTGTTCTCATGTTTAAGTTTCACTTAGTGTACAGAAAATGAATGATGGCAATCTACCTGCCAATGAAAATGATAAATGAAGCTACATTGTAAAATGCAGGATTATAATTGTCATACTGCTGCCACAAAGCATAGCACATAATGCTAACCTTGCCAGAAAAGGGGTTGTGCAAATATGATAGCCGGCTTCAAGCAGGGATAGGCTAGACAAATGGATTTAATGAGAGTCACAGAGAAGACAATAAAGAAGAGAAAGGACAGGGGTATGAGTGACCATCAGAAGACCCAGTCCCATTAGTCTGGTAAGCCTAAGGGAAGACTGGAAAGACCAACTGGTCTTTTCCTGCTGACTAATTTTCTGTTTCCATGTCTCTGTATCTGTTTCTCAACTTATTGCTTGGGCCCAATTCTAAGGCGCATGTTGCAACTCATGGCGTATGCAAGTTGTGACATGCATAACTATGCCAGGGACCCTGAGCCCTATTCCAAGACAGGCAGGGTCCCTGGCACTTCATTCTGCACTGCCATGCGACATGCGGAACCAATTTTGTAATGATGCCCTTGTGTTATCCTCTGCCCAATATTTAATTACAGTACAGTAAATGGTTAGGGCTTATTGTGTATGGAATTTAGTGACTCTCTAAAAGCTGGTGTAGAACAGTTCAAATGTCATGGAGAGTTGCTGTAGTATCATTGTGACATAACAACAAATTTTTGTAACATTTGAAATTCCCATGTTTTTCATTAAAGTAAGGAACACTTTCTGAGGGCACAGGTTACTGCAAGAACACCTCCCTCCATCTACTCACATCAGTTAATGCCCAGAGCAGTAGTTTACACGGTGCTGCGGGATCTGCACTGGCTGCTGGTTCAGTGGCGGATCACCTTTAAAGTCAGATTACTGACATATAAAGCCCTAAATGATTTGGGCCCTGATTACCTGAAAGATTTTCTGGTGCCTTACCTTCCGATGCGATTGCTCCACTCAGCCAAAGAAGGGTTGCTGGAGATTCCGAGTAGTTTTAAAATCTTCCGGCGCCCGTGCTTTTAGTTTTGTGGCGCTGACCCTCTGGAATTCTCTACCTCATTGGATTAGAGAGTGCACGACAGTAGAGGGTTTAAAAAAGGCCTAAAATCCTTCTTATGGACAAAGGCATTTGGTGACACAGATTTAATTAATGCTGTATATTTTAGCTTGGTTTTAATTTGTTTTATGATGTTTTTATGATGTTATTTTGTAATGCGCCTTGATTTTAGAAAGGCACAAAAGAAATAAAGTTTATTATTATTATTATTATAATACATTTTTTTGTAGTATGTAAATGCATCTCAGCAGTGCAGGTCAGCAGCAGTTTGTGCATGGCTGTATGGAGTTGCTGAGGAAATGAGTGAGGGGAGATGAAGGAGTGAGTGGGGGAGATGAGCTGGCAGTCAGATGTGCCTACTGTTGTGAACTATATACTATACTAAACAATTTTGTCAACCATACACAAACAATTACTTCGTTTACATTTAAGGGTTGAGATGACAGCAAGACCTCTCAAGCTTCGCTCTCAAAGTCCCTTTGTGTGGTTGACTATACATTATTCTATATGTGCTAGACTTGTGTACTGTACTTAGTGTACATTATAATTTGGTGTAACTCCTCTGCCTGTTTTGTATTTGCTTGTGTTATCCTGTACCCACTGTTTGATTGTGACAGATGTCAGTACTGTACCTGCTGTATGCTGCGATTTTGTATATTAACCTGTGCCCATGTTTAGTTGTGCTAGAAATGTGTGCTGTACTTGCTGTTTATTGTCATTTTGCATATCTCTTTCTGTGATTGTTTTTTTTTTTGCTTGTGTTACCCTGTACTGGATGTGGACTATATCTGCAATATATTAGCACTTTGTATACCTTCTTGCTATTTGTTTGGCATTTGCTTGTATGATCCTATATCCAGTATTTAACTGTGCTATTCTTTGCACTGTACTTGTTGAGTACTGAATCTGCTGTCATCTTTGTTGCTTGTTTTGTATTTTCTTGTGTATTCCTGTGTCCAATGTTTAACTGTATGAGACTTATTCACTGGGTTTCCATTATATTGTAATTTTGTAAATCTCATTCTCTACTTGTTTTTATTTGCATGTGTTATTGTGTGCCTAGTGTGTAATTATGGTAGACTTGTGCACTGAGCTTATTGCAACTGAATTTGTATACCTATGTTTTTCTTCTTTTGTACTTGCTTGTGTTATCCTGTACTCAATATCTAATATTGTTATGCTTTTGCAATGTACTTGCTGTACTTTGCCATTTTATCTCCTCCTCTGGTAGTTTAGTATTTTGTGTTATCCTATACCCCACGTTTAATTGTTTGAGACTTGTGCAATGCACTTGCTGTATTTTGCCATTTTGCATATCTCTTCTGCATGTTTTGTTATTGCTTGTGTTATTTTCTCCCAATGTTTAACTGTACTTCATATGTCACTGCACTTGCTGTATGTTGCATTTTGAAAATTTTCTTCCCACTGTGTTTGGTATTTGGATGTGTTCTCCTGTAACCAATGTTTATTTGTTTCATACCTATATTACACTGGCCGAGATATTCAAAGGAGTTGTGACTGGCGCAGCTGAGTTGCACCAGTGCAACCCAGAACTGTGCCCTGGGACAATATTCAAAGTGCAAATTGTGTAGCACAATTCCCAATCCACCGGGTGCAGAGATAATGTATGCGGAACATCTCCAGGGGCATGCCCATGCATATGCACATTCTGATGTTCAGCCGGGATGTGTGGGCATCTGCTGGCACAACCAAAGATGTGCTGCATACCTGGGCTCAAAGTTGAGCCCATAAAAATGGTGGGCTGCTGTAGTGCAGTAAACACAGCCGCTGACTATGGTGGCACCCCCAACAGCATGCACAAGCACACACAATAGTCCCTGGAAGTCTAGGTACCCCTCCCCATACTATAACCCCAATCACTGTGAAATTATTTATTGGAAGTTCTCTGGGGTCCAGTGGTTCCTCCTCCCTGCCTGAATCCTCAATCACCATTAATGGCCAGCTAACAACCCTGGTGATCCAGTGGTTCTCCCTCCCCGCTTGAATACCCAATCAACATATTAATGGCCAGTTGACAGACCTAGAGTTCCAGTGGTTCTCCATCCCTGCCTGAATCCCCCGATTGTTGTGAAAATGGCCATGTCAACTCCCTGGCAGTCTAATGATGCCCCACCCACACAGAACCCCCAGCCCACCCAGCCCCCATCACTGGCAGGCAGCATATCCACCCACATACCACCGTGACTGCCTGCGAAGGACAGCTTACAGTATGTGCTGCAATCTCTTTGGTCCACACTCTGGACCAATGAGCTTGCAGTGCATACTGTAATAGTCATTCACAACTTTGTCAATGAAATCATGATATGAGTATGATACCTTGGCAAATAATTGTTTTTTTTCCTGGTATTTAGAGAACGGGTACATGACAACCCACTCCCACTATTTATTCTCGATGTTTTAGTTCCCGATAAAACGCCCCTTACAAGTCGGCTCTAGTGGTGCAGTGGCGACTTTTTTGATCCATGATAGTGGCCCAGGTAATGAAAGAATATTGATATTTGGCACTGAAAATCTGATGTTCCTTGAACATGCCAAGTACTGGTATGCGGGCGGAACATACAATATTGCACCTCTGCTCCTCCAACAGCTTTATGTCCTAATGGGTGAGCAGTTGGGGAACATTCAACCAGCAATATATGCCCTTTTGCCAAATAAAAGACAGGAAATATATGAGAGAATGTTTGATGTTTTAAAAACTATGAACCCCAACCATAGTCCAGCTGTAGTTATAACTTTGAGAGAGCAATAATTAATGCATTCAGTTCCGTATTCCCATGCAAGACAAATAGGTGCTTTTTCCACTTCACTCAGTGCATGTACAGGAAAATTCATGCAGAAGGAATGGCTGTCAGATATGCACAAGACCCAGAATGTTCACTAAAGTGCAGCTATCTGCCTGCCCAGTCATTTTATCCACCAGACCAAGTTGTTGCCAGATTTAAGGAGATAACGGATGAGCTGCTTAATGTTTTGCCTCAAGAACTTGAGCTCACCATTGATTATTTTGAGGATGCATGGATTGGCAGGCGCAATTGAAGGGGAACTGGTCACAGACAGACATATTATGCTATAGCTTTATGGAAGCACTGTGACAGTGTGAAGAATAGGACGCAAAATGAATAATGTTGTTGCATGGCTCACCCAACCGCGTGAAAGTTTATTGATGGGCTATGTGCTGTGAAAAAAAAAAAAGGGACTCTGAGGTGAAACAGTTCATCATAGGAAATGCATCCACTGTGTCCGGACATATTTATCAGGATAATGCTGAGTGGCTTGCAAATATTCTGGAGAGAAGCCAGGACAGAACAATGGAGGAATTTCTGCATGGTGTTGCACATAGTTTTGTCTGCTAACGACAGCACCACTTGTTTTTAAATGTGTGTGTGATTTTAATAAAGTTTGGAGTTTTAACTGCATGGGACTGGTGAACTTTTACTGAACCCCCCACCCATCCACTAAAACCACAGACTGGAAGTGAACTGTACACTGCACAGAGCAAACAGACTACTCAAAGGTAAGCTATAAATCTGTCAGTGAAATGCATGCATTTTAGTCAGCTCTGTCACTGTAATTCACTGAAAGCGCTTCTCTTACCTGCTTATTTATATTAAATGTTTATTTCAAGCAATGTTTACTTTGGAAGTGGGGCAGGAGTGAATTGGAAGGGTGGGTTGACATGGGAGAATAATGACAGAGGAGCAAACTGTCGGAATTGAGTTTTACAGGAGCCAGTTGCTGGAAGCGGTTAAGCGTGTTCCTTGAAACCATATACTACAAAAATAGTGGATGGAGACCATTCACAACTAAGTTTGTTTCCATCTCAAGAGTTGATGATGCCACAGAGATCTCCCAAGCTTCACTCGAGGTCTCTATGAGATCATCAACTCCCTCGATGTAAACACAGTCATGTTGTGATGGGCACTCATCCACTATTTTATCTGTGATATCCTGTACCCAATGTTTAATTATCTACACTTGTGCACTGTATTTGCAGTGCATTGTCATTGTGTAACTCTGTCTTAATTTGTTTTGGTATTTTTTGTGTTATCCTGTATCCAGTGTTAATTTTTCCTACGTGTTAGCACTGTACTTACCATGTTTTGAAACTCTCTATATATTCTTTTTGTTTTGTATCTGTTTATCTTTTAATTTACCCAACGTTTAAATGTGCTACACTTTCTCATTGCACTTGCAGTATATTGCCATATTAAATATTGTTTTATCTTTCCTTGTTTGGTATTGTCCTGTGCTATCCTGTACCCGATGTTTTACTGTGGTACACACATGCACTGTGGCTGCTTTTAAGCAGAGGTTAGCTTGTTTTACTGTGCAGAGTAAGTAAGTATGTGAGCACTTTCATTCAAAGGAAGGCAGCTAGCCCTGGAGAAGGGCAGGTGTTGTCCGTTGCCTTTATTTACTCAAAATTGGGTACAGGGACTCAATGGTGGGATGAGGATGCTGCTAGGATGGGAGGCTGGGTGGGAGAAATAATATTTGATTTCAGGGAATAGCAAACAAGTGCTGAAAGATGGTGGCCAGCTGCAGAGGTGGGTGGGTTGTGACGGTCACCCATCGTGGGAGATTTTTGAAAATAGGCATAAAGCTGATTAAATCATGAGTGCTGAGGAGGAGAAGGATGGGACTGGGCTTATAACAGAGGGTGTGGGCAGTGAATCTGTATTTAAGGATTTGGGCTAAGCGGAGGGTGGTGGATGTTGTCTTTTTTTGTTTTGTTTTAGTCACTTGACTACAGGAATACTGACTACTTTAATATTTGGGTTGCCTGAATATAATATTTAGCCTAACGAATTGGGAGAATGTATTCATACACTCCTACTATATATTGCCATTTGTATATTTCCTTCTCTGGTTATGTGGTGTTTAATTGTGTTATCCTGTACCTAATGTTTAATTCAGCTACCTACTGGGTCAATATGTCATACATTTAATTGCGCATGACATAACCACGTAACAGAAACTGCACGAAGGGAAGAGCTACAGGAAGTAATACCACAAAGGGTGTATGCAGGTAGTGCACCTTCTCACTCTTCCCAGGCAGAGGATAAGAGCTCTCCTGGGACAAGGGACTGGAAGCAGCTGCCATGGCTCAATGGGATGAGCCACTGGCAGCAGGGGAAGAAGGCAGTGCATTTGGGACTGGGCTTCAATTCCTGGTCAAGGCGCACAGAGTTTGTTTTATTTTTGCACTTTGTGCATATTTCACTGTAACCCCCAACACCACCACCACCACGACCACCAGAGTTAGTTATTTTAGTTGTGGTGGATTTGAGGCCAGTATCCCTCTGAAAACAAAGACTTATGTTGCTGGCAATATATTGTGCTTTACTGACAGCGCAGTAATTGTTATGCATAATGTTCATGACATTATGACCCTCATGCCACTGGGCTACACTTGTATTTGCTGTATATTGCCATTTTGCATGTCTCTTCACTTTTTAGCATTTGGTTTTATAATTCTGTACCCAGTGTTTAATTTTTCAAAGCTTGTGTAATATATTTGCTGTATTTTGTTATTTTCTATATATCGTCTACATGTTTTGTAACTGTTTGTGTTATTATTCTCCTTTGTTTAATTGTGCCTCACTTGTGTCTGTGCTTGCTATGACATTTTGAAGCATTTTTCACTTTACATTTGGCATTTTCTTGTGTTGTCCTGAGCCCAATGTTTAAAGGTACTTCATATGTGCTCTGCACTTGCTGTATGTTGCCATTTTACATTGGTTGTGCCCATACCCAAACCAACATATTGTCACAATATAGGATTTTGAGTGTGCGTTGTTGCTGAGTCTATCGCAGTACACAAAACCAGGAGTTGTAATGGGCTTGGCAGTTGGCACCAATGACCACTCAATGTGGTCCTGACACAGCTCTCTGCTAGGTGGGCTGAACAGTCATGCACTTTAAGGGCCGCAGCCTCTCCAATCAGACAGGGATTTGGTCCTTTGATTTGCATGATGCCCACATCAGTAAACAGTGAAAGGAAGTGTTGTAACAATGGTTTCCCCAAAAATCTCCTTCCCAGACCAACAGACACCCCATCCTCCTCAGTGTGGGACACAGGGTAATCCACTCCCATTGTCCATATTTGTCCTTCAGCCAAGTATGGTCCCCCTCCCCAGCAGTGTGCCTCTTCATCTAAGGTTTGCTGAAAGTGAGGTGCCCAATCCCACATTGTCAGTACCCCTCCTCTGACAGTATGGGACACTAGGTAGCCCACCCCATTGTCCCCAAATGTATAATGTACCTACAAAAGAAAACAGTCCCCAATGTCTTTTTAAGCCAGGAAAAGAAAACAGTCCTCATGGTCTCCCCATCCCCCATCCCCACCCTCTCTCTTGCGCTCACCTCCCTCACCCCTTACCCCATACTTATCTCTGGAGGTCAGTGGCTGTGATATTCCCTGGTATAGGACACTTCTGCACTCTTCAAAGCCAAACCAGGAACTGAAGAATCAAAGGTAGCGCCATATAATGACAGTCGATGGGGCTTTCAACTTAAGTTGATATCTCAACCATTTTAAATTTTGACACCAGATTTTCAAAATGGGGTTCTTAAGACACCACTTCATGAACACTGACACAACACTGTCTTCTTGTTAATCAGTACCAAAGGTGATTATGTGTAGCTATTGTGTGGAATCACCTTTCAGGACAGATTAACAAATTTAACAATGCCAATGTTAAGTGAGGCGGGGTCTCAAGAACCCTTTGAAATTGGTGCTAAAATAACTGTGTCTGGTACGCATTACACAGTTTATACTCAAGTGTGTAACTTTGACAATTTGTAATATTTTAACTACAAATTTTAACACTGCCATTTTGTCACATCCTGCTCAAAATGTTTCTTGCACCTGTGGTGCAGAAATTGCGCGGTCGCCAGTGTGAAATCAGCTTTGGCATGGATTAATGAAATCACAGTGCCAGTGTTCATGAGGGAGGTCTCAAAAGCCCATGTTGAAAATTTGGAGAAATAATTCCCAAAAATAACTGTGTTCACAGTGTGCATGGTGCAGGTTCTACTACGTACACTAACTTTGACAATTTCCATATTTTTACTCCAGATTTTTCAACATAGCCATTTTCCATACCTCCTCAGAAACAGTGTATTGCTGTCATTTTCACATCCTGACTGAACGTGTTTTCCACCTGTTGTGCAGAATAGTGCAACCACTTTGCAAAATCAAATTTCAGGACAAGTTAATGAAATGACAGTGCCAGTGTTCATGATTTGGGGTCCCAAAAGGCCATGTTGAAAATTTGGTGAAAAACTTCCTGAAAATGCCCAAGTTATGTGTGTCCATTCAGTGTTTTTGTATTTGCTTGAGTTATTCTGTAGCCAGTGTTTGTTTTCCTATAAAAAACAATGTAGAAACTGGCAAAGTATAGAAAGTACAGCATATCATCTTCTCTACTTGTTTGGTGTATGCTTGTGTATCTTTTCTAAAGTGGCATGTGCTTGCATATACTTTTCTCAGTTGTGTCTCCTTTAGAAACACAGAAACATAAACGTTGACAGCAGATAAGGACTGCTTGACCCACCTAGTCTGCCCATTTTTCTACCTACTATAACACTACAGACCCTACTTGAGCTCCAGCCTCCTACCCTTTCTCTACCTCTAAGGTTCCCTTATGCCTATCCCATGCATTCTTGTAACCTGTTATCATTTTTAACACCACATCTGCTGGAAGGCTGCTGTAGGCATCCACAACTCTTTCAGTGAAGAAGTATTTCCTCACATTTCCCGAGTCCCTCCCCGGCTGCATATCAAGTCCCTTTGTTCTTGATCATCCGCTTTGTTCTGAAACATGCTTCCATCTTTAATTGTATTTATACTTGTTGGGTATTTGAATGTTTCTATCACATCTCCCTTCCTCCTTTCCTCCAGGGTGTATATAATGGGGTCCTTCAGTCTCTCCTCACAGGGCTTGTGATGCAGACCCTGTGACCGTTTGATTGCCCTCCTCTGGGCTGCTTTCACTCTATCTATATCCATTTGGAGACATGGCCTCCAAAACTGGACACAGAATTCAAGGTGAGGTCTCACCAGCGATCTGCACAGCAACAAACACCACCTCTCTTTTTCCGCTGTTGATACCCTTCCCTATGCAGCCTAGCATCCCACTAACTCACTCTCCCCACTGTCTTGTCATATTGTCTAGCCACCTTTTGGTCATCAGATATGATTACTCACAGGTACTCTCCTGTTTAGTGATGGTTAGTACTACCCCTCCCTCCCAATTTTGTACTCTACCACTGGGGTTTTGTACCCCAAGTGCATGATTTTGCACTTAGTATTGAAACCAAGCTGCCACACACCCAGACCACTCCTCCACTTTTCCTAGATCACTATTCATCCCCTCCCCGAAGAATCTTTCCAATTTTTGTGTGCATTTGTTTGTACCCCACTGCCTGGGCTTTGTGGCAGTCATACTCACCAATCCAGTTCCCAGCACTTCAGGGAGAGTATTTATTTATTTTTATTTAGTTATTTAACCAGGTGAGACACACTAAGCTGAAAGATTTTTACAGGTGTAACCTGGGAGCACATGGAAGTTAAGTGACTTGCTCAGGGTCACACAGTATGCAAGTGGAAGCTGTGGATTCAAATCCAGTTCTGAGCTGCTGGATGTCACCAGATTTGTAACTCAGAGCCTTAAACCACTGCGCTATACTGCTTCTCTATTTAAATCTTATATTAAAACAAAAATACTTCCAATTGTAAGCAATAAAATATGACATATTTGTGAATTGCTGACACAAACACTTCTCCAGCCTCAGTGCTTTGGGACAATGTTACCCCTTCATCAGGCAGTGTGGCCACAATTTGAAAACCAGTGACAGGTGTTTCAAGTGCAACATTTTGATACAACCCAATGTGATTATGTATCTAATTTTGAGGCCAACCAATGGCAGGACAGCTCTAATTAGTGTCTGGGTACACCAGTAATTTTATTGGAATTCCAAAATAAGGTCCCCAGACACTGCTGTGTTGCCGTTGAAAGACAAGAAAAGAGAGGCATAAATAACAAAAACATCTATGATACCATAGATTTCTATCCATAAATCTGATGATTATAAACACATAAGTATTCTAGATTCCATATACTTCACAAAACATTTATACATTATTCATTTTGCAGTGTTTGAAAAGAAAAAAAGACTTAATTTCTTTGATTATATTATGTACATATATCCAACACACTCAATAATTAACATTTCATCTATGCAATGTGCCATAAAAGGAATGGTGGAAGAAAATGGGGGGACATAGAAACATAGACTTTGATGGGAGATAGGACCGCTGGCACACCTAGTCTGCCCATGTCCCTACCTAATGGATAAGCTGCAGATCCTAGTTAACCAGCAGCCTATTTCCTCCTACCCCCCAAGAATTGCCCCTATGTCTGTCCCATGCATTCTTGAATTACACCACTGTTTTTGACCTCACAGTCTCCTCAGGAAGGTAGTTCCATGTCCACAACCCTCTGTGAAAATACTTCCTTACATTGCCCTGAGCCATCCCCTCTATCTTCAAATTGTGTCCCCTTGTTCTTGTACATCTCTTTTCTGAAAGATGCTACCCTGTTAGACTTTGTTGATTCTCTTGAGGTACTTGAAAGTTTCTATCATGTCCCCCTCTCCTCCTTTCCTCAAGGGTATACATATTAAGCTCCTTTAGTCTCTCCTTGTATGGCTTCTATGGTGGACCCTGCACCATTCTGGCTGCCCTCTTCTGGACTGCCTCTATCCTGTCTATATCCTTGTGGAGATGGCATCTCCAGAACTGAATGCAGTACTCAGATGGGGTTTCACCAACTGTCTGTACAGGGGATAACAACTTCCTGTTTTCTGCTGGTGATGTCTTTCCTATACATCCCAGTATCCCCAGCCATCCCTACTGCCTTCTCACATTGCTTGCCTACCTTTAGGACATCTGATATGATCACCCCAGGTCCCTTTCCATTTTTGTTGTTGATAGTATCTCACCCACCATTGTGTACTCTTCCCTGGGTTTTTGTTTCCCAGGTGTATTACTTTGCACTTTTTGCACTGAATCCAAGCTGCCATACTTCTGACCATTCCTCCAACCTTGCCAAGTCCCTTCTCATCCTTTCCATCCCCTTGTGTATCAACCCTGTTGCAGATCTTTGTGTCATCTGCAAAGATGCATACTTTCCTTCCAGTCCCTCTGCAATGTCACTATAGGTGTAACTCCCCTAAAATGAGGGTTTCCCAAAATCTTCCCAGAGCTTACCCAATTGGTCACAGCCTGGCTGGTGTTGGTGATAAAGCCATTTAAATGATGTTGCCAGTGAGCACTTTTAAAGCCTCCATGTACTGTCTCTATAAGGGCTGCCTGCCTGCACTCAGAGTTAGTTTAAATGGGGGTCTGTGTGTTCTATGCCTGAGTTCCACCCAGGCTGCTGAATAATCATTCCGTTTCTGCCATTGCTAAATGTGCAGAGTGAGCCCTGCTGAAAGATGTCAATAATTACTGGGAATCATTTAGAGCTGTGATGAAAATGTAGTTGTTCTAACCTGCCTTTTGCAGCACAGACTGTTTCTGTTTTGCTCCACCATTTTGGTTCCGAACTGCCGAATTGGACAAATCAGTGTGTGAGGACTCTAATATGGAGCCTGTTAAAGTGGAACTGTGGTGCAGACTCTAGGAATTGTAGTTTTGGACTATTGGTGCCTTTTTGCACAAAACAGGGGAGTGTGTTGTGACTGAGAGCAGAACCAACCAATTGGATCTTTTGGATTCTGGGAAATCCTCGAGCTGTCTGCTAGCAAGCCAGATCTGAGTTGGAGACTGAGAGAGTAACAGCTCATATAACTCGAGCAGCCATTGCGGTGTAGTTTGCGCGGAGAACCGTGGAAGGCCTGACATCTGGCCTGCTAGTCTGCTTTCTGCCCTGAGAGGGAGGAGAGGACTTTCTCGACTGAATCTGAATTTAGAGAGAATGAAGAAAGCTGTTGAATTGGGACAAGGCTTAACCTGTAGAAGACCAAAGATTTTGCTGAACGTGATCAGCCTGTCAGGGATGTTCAGCCTGGTACAGTTATAGTTTCTGTGCATATGAATGTGCTATGTGCTGGATGGGATCATGATCTAATTCCCCTTGCAGTGAACTGTGTGTAAGTTGCTGGAAGCTGTACCCAGCTAATTTAGGACTAAATCCATTGTTGCCTAATGGCCTAGATCAGGTAACTAATGACTGCAGACAGTCATTTCCTGGCCAGGGTGAGTGTAACTCCCTGTTACCTGGGGTTACTAGAATCCAGTTAGACCTAGTGGTAGGCAGGGAAGGTAGCTTGTGAAACCCAGTTAAATGGATTTCACACTGTCTCACTGCTCTCAGTCTCAGCTGAGACTGAGGGATGACATCATTTTAGAACTGTCAGCAGCATAAGCCACTTGAATGTTGCAGTTGGAGGTTAGAGTAGAACGCTGGAGAATTTGAAGTCAGTTTGTAAGAGTCTGTTGCAGTCTGCAGTGGAGGAAGGAGGTGCTCTGCTGTAAGCAGGCCCTCAGAGCTCTAAGCTCTGTCAAAGAGCTATTTTATGTTGCTTGCACGCATGTGCAAGAAACATAGTCCCATCATCGGAGATTTCGAGGTGTGTCACTCCTCCTCCAATCAGTCAGTGAGCTGGCAGGTGCGGCCTGTAAGCCAATGCATTTTGGAGCTGTCTATGACACACTCAAAATGCAGTGGCACTCCCTGATTGAAAGAGACTATGCTTCAGTGAGCACTGATAAGAAGTGAGCTTCCCCACATGCAGGCATATGCGCCCCGCATATGCTGTGTGTAGCCAGCGGGGTGCTCAATCCCGCTCGGCTGAGCTGCGTCGTTCCCCGTGAGTTGGTGCCATGCTGGGAACTCACCCCAGTGTGGCAATCAGTCCTTGGCCGACAGGGTGCCCAATCCCCATCGCTGAATGCCCCCATCCTTGTGTCACACTGGGAGCCCACCCCAGCATGGCAAAATGGTCCCACGACGCCTTTTTTTAAAACCTGTAAAACAAAACGCCCGCCGGGCATGTCTCCCAACCCCCACAACCCGCACCCACCCACTGTGCACCCAGCTTCTCCACACCCCTCACCCCATACTTACATCCGACCGCGCCGACGACCATCTTCGTGGACCAGGAACACGCCTGCACTCTTCAAAGCCGACAGCGAACTGAGGAAATGCCAGTAAGCTGTATAATGGCTAGATAGGGGGTTCAACTTATTGTGCATATCTCATAGCATTTGGGGATTTTAGCACTTAACATAGTGACCTTTCACGATGTCACTGTCATGGCTATTCGGGCCCGGCGGGTGATTTCAACGAGTGATTGTGCAGTGACTGCAAAATCACCCTGTGGGCCCAAATACCGCCATGACAGTGACATCATTCATGAGAAGGGGTCCCAAACCCCATGTTGAAAATTTGCATACAAATTCCAAAATGACATTTTATGAGCGTGCATTGGGCAGTTCCTACTCAGGCTCGTAAGTTCACGAATTTCAATATTTTCACTCCAGATTTTCAACATTGCATTTTACCACACCTTCTTATGAGTAGTACAGCTGTCATTTTTCACATCTCACCCAAAATGTGTTTCCACCCTTGTAGTGCAGAATGGCGAGTCGGTAGCGAAATCTATGTATGGGACAAATTAAGAAAATCACAGTGACACTGTTCATGAGCAGAGGTCTCAAAATAGCTATGTTGAAAATTTGGTGAAAAAAGTCCTAAAAATGACTGTTTCTTGACGTGCGATGCAGCAGTTCCTACACAGGCTCGTAAGTTCATAAATTTTCAATATTTTCACTCCAGATTTTCAACAATGCCATTTTACCACACCTCCTCATGAGCAGTATAGCTGTCATTTTCATATCCTGCCCAAAACATGTTTCCACCATGTAGCGACGATGGCACAGGTCGGGTGCGAACTCAGTGTATGGGACACATTAAGAAAATCACAGTGACACTGTTCATGAGCAGAGATCTTAAAATGGCTATGTTGAAATTTTGGTGAAAAAAGTCCTAAAATGACTGTTTTACGAAGCGCAGGCTATGCAGTTCCTACACAGGCTCGTAAGTTCACAAATTTTCAATATTTTCACTCCAGATTTTCAACAATGCCATTTTACCACACCTCCTCATGAGCAGTATAGCTGTCATTTTTCACATCCTGCCCAAAACATGTTTCCGCCCATATAGCGCATTCGATGGCACAGTCGGTGTGCGAACTCAGTGTATGGGACACATTAAGAAAATCACAGTGACACTGTTCATGAGCAGAGGTCTCAAATGGCTATGTTGAAAATTTGGTGAAAAAGTCCTAAAAATGACTGTTTTACTGGCGTGCGTTGCGCAGTTCCTACACAGGCTCAGTAAGTTCAAATTTTCAATATTTTCACTCCAGATTTTCAACAATGCCATTTTACACACCTCCTCATGAGCAGTATAGCTGTCATTTTTCACATCCTGCCCAAAACATGTTTCGTCATGTAGCGCCCGATGGCATGTAGAGTGCGAACTCAGTGTATGGACACATTAAGAAAATCACAGTGACACTGTTCATGAGCAGAGGTCTCAAATGGCTATGTTGAAAATTTGGTGAAAAAGTCCTAAAATGACTGTTTTACGAAAGCGCAAGTATGCAGTTCCTACACAGGCTCGTAAGTTCACAAATTTTCAATATTTACTCCAGATTTTCAACAATGCCATTTACCACACCTCCTCATGAGCAGTATAGCTGTCATTTTTCACATCCTGCCCAAAACATGTTTCCGCCCATGTAGCGCATCGATGGCACAGTCGGTGTGCGAACTCAGTGTATGGGACACATTAAGAAAATCACAGTGTCACTGTTCATGAGCAGAGATCTTAAAATGGCAATGTTGAAATTTGGTGAAAGAATTGCTAAAATGACTGTTTTACCAGTGTGCGTTGCACAGTTCCACGCACGCTTGTAGGTTTGTGAATTTTCTATATTTCCACTCCAGATTTTCAGCATTGCCATTTTATCACACCTCCTTATGAGCAGTACAGCTGTCATTTTTCACATCCTGCCCAAAACATGTTTCCACCCATGTGAGCGCACAATGGTGCAGTCGGTGTGCAAACTCAATGTATGGGACACATTAACAAAATCACACTGACACTGTTCATGAGCAGAGGTCTTAAAATGGCTATGTTGAACATTTCATGAAAATTTCCTAACAATGACTGTTTTCATTTAGCGCATACAGCAGTTCCTACACATGCTCGTGAAGTTCGCAAATTTTCAATATTTGCACTCCAATGACTTCAAATACCTAAACAGCACATAGAAGCAAGCAACATTCGCATTGACAAATGCTTGTTTTGTATAGGTGTGTTCTCACCTGAAGAGGAACACAAGAAGAGCCCAGTGAAGTGGTAGAGACTTTCAGTGGTTCAGGGCCCCATCCCTGCGGGATGGGGAAGGAATCAGCCTGTTTCAGGGCACCCCTGGTCCGGCTAGGGAAAAGAAGCTGCCTGAGTTAAGTTCATGCTGAGGCACCAGAAGTTCTGGATGAGATTTCCTTGGAGAGAAAACGCCTGTGGGCACCTGCAACCAAGGGGTGAGTTTGCTCTGCTAAAGGGCCTATGTGTTTTCACCTGAAACAAGATGAAACTAAAGTGACTGTTACTGTGGGGTCAGGAAAAGACAGCCAAGTACAGTTTGGAAGATATGGGATTGGACTGCTTAACTCTGTAGGGGGTCTAGAGTAATGGACACAGCCAGTTATTAAGTATGTTCAAGTTCAGCACAAATGGATATAAAGATAATAGATTGAATGTGAATACATTTAAAAGAATGAGGTGTTGCAGTCCAGAGAAATGACCCGTATGAATTATGGAGCGAGAGGTGGAGACCCCCATCAGTAGTAACCAAATTCACCTCTATGGGTTTGCTTTAGGACACCTGTTGCTTTCTCTCAGGTACTTGGCCAGTGCCTGAGGAAAGTACCCAGACATGGGTTTGATGAGGAAGATTCCTGTATGGAGCCAGACGTGTTCATAGGTGGTTTAGGGAGCCACCAGTAAATGTTTCCATGCTATGGAAAGTTTCCAAAGGGCTGGCAAGGGGCCGAGCCAGGGAAACCCAAGCAGCGTACAAGTTTGGGCTGTGTGCCCAATGTGTTTCAAACCTGAGGGCCAAAGTGAATGAGGATGGGTTCTGATCTCCATAAATCTGCATTACCAGGAGTGTAGCCCGTGGTCCATCTATGCTTTGTTGATTCTGTTGGATGTGAATAAAAGCCACACTTTAGAATCCCACTTCTGGTATTGGACATTACAGTTACTGCTTCCTTTGTCCAGAGTTACTTGGGTGCCCCTGTTGCAGAATAGCCAAACCTAGCCAATGTGCCGAGTGACATATTTCTCCCGAACCCAGCCCACCAACTAGAGTTGTCAAGATGTAAACGGCATACCTGGGTGGGGTTATATGTATAAATGACGAGCAGAGACCTGAGAAAACTACAGGAGTTGTCAAAGGTATAACAGCTGAGTTTCTATGCACAAAAGTGTAAACTAATGCATTTAGGGAACAGAAACCTAGGGGAAAGTACAAAATAGGTGGAGTGGTATTAATAACCACCAGCCAGGAAAGAGACCTGGGGTAATCATATAAGATGACCAAAAGTGGTGAGGCAGTGCAACAAGGCAGTCAGGAGGGCTAGTGGGATGCTGGGTGCCTG
Source organism: Neoceratodus forsteri (assembly GCA_016271365.2). Taxonomy (NCBI): domain Eukaryota; kingdom Metazoa; phylum Chordata; order Ceratodontiformes; family Ceratodontidae; genus Neoceratodus; species Neoceratodus forsteri. Next base: position 217,834,442 of record JADMNL010000030.1, on the reverse strand, counting down.
AGTACCTACATGATCTCTTCTTTGTCATACTCTGTACCTATGTTGATTATTGTAAATACCTTTGTACCCACATGTTCTCTGCTTGTAAACACTCTGCACCAATGTTATATCTTTGTTAATGCCTGTCCTGATGTACCTGTAACTCCCAAGGTCGCATCCGGAAACAAGTAGTCCCCACTCAGTATGCCTGCCTGGTAAATCTCGTGAATGAATAAATAAATAAATAATAGGAGAGATACATCACCAGCAAACGAAGGAAGTGGTGTTTCCTATGATATATTGCTGGTAAGACCTCACCTAGGGCCAGGGTTCCAGTTCTGAGATCAAGCATCTCCAGAAGGACATTGACAGAGGGAGGGGGTCCAGAGGAGGCAACTAAAATGGTGCAGTGTCTGCATCAAAATCCCTATGAGGAGAGACTAAAGGACCGCAATATGTACAGCATGGAAGAGAGGAGGAGAGGAAGGATATGGCAGAGACCTTTAAATATCTCTTGGGAGTAAATAAAGTAAAATGGAAAGTATTTTTCAGAAACAAAAGGTGCTCAAGAAAAAGGGGACATGCTATGAAGCTGAAGGTGGATAGATTCAGTACAGATATGAGGAAGTGTGTCTTCACAGAAAAAATGGTAGATTCCTGGAATAGCCTTCCAGTGGAGGTGGTGGGGTTCAAGAATACATGGAACAGGCACAAGGGAATCAAGGTGGAAAGAAGCAGGAGGAGAAAATGCTGTAGACCAAGAAGGATCTGTGGCAATAATAGGTTGGGAAAATGAAAGACTGGGTGAGCGAAGTGGTCCTCATCTGCTGTCAAATTCTATGTTGGCATAATGCCAAGACTGCCCTTGTTTAGGTACTAAATGATCTCCTAGTGGTGAGGGATCATGGAGTCATTCCATTTTAGTTCTCCTCAACCTCTCGGCAGCATTTGACACTGTGGACCACGGGGTGTTGATGGCCCATCTGTGGGTTTTCTGTGGACTGGCTGGTATGGTCCTCAGTTGGTTTAAATCTTTTCTCACAGGCAGAATGAAAGAGTAGCATCAGAAATGTATTCCTCTGCTTTTATGACCCTGTCTTGTGGGGTCCCATGGGGCTTGGTCTTATCCCTCATGTTGTTCACAGAGAACATGCTGCCGCTGGGTGACACTATTAGGTGGTACAGGCTGAGCTTTCACTGCTATGCAGATGACACTCAGCTGTACATGTCCTTTGTGCCCAAGCAACAGGAAATAGTCTTGGTCTTTAACAACTGCCTTGCTGAGATTCAAGGTTGGATGAGAGCCAACTGGTTGAAGCTGAATCTGTACAAGATGGAAGTGTTGTTATTAGAACCTGGTCACTGGAGTGTGAAGGGACAGGCTGGTCAGTTCTCTGGCTTGAGGATCCCCAAATGCATACCTCGGATTAGGTGAGGAATCTGGGCATTGTGTAGAACTGCGGTCTGACGCTGAAATTATAGTGGTCAGGTCTGATATCATCGTCTGAGAAACATCACCTGGATTAAAGACCTGATCCCATGAACCATGAAATGGATACCCCTGGACAGTTACAGGGACTAGCATGAGCAATAAAGACAAGCTAAAGCAAACATGTACAGTATATCCCCAACATCTGCAGGAGAAGAGTTGTCTATTGACATGGAAACAAATAAACTTTACAAGACAAGAAGGTGTAGTTCTCCATTACAGACATTCTTATTCAGTCAGACATTCCCTGATATAGTCTAAGGATGGTTATAAAAGAGTATAAATGGGGTTTATTGTATGATTCATGGGGTTCATTTACATTTTATGTATTTAAGATTTGCAGTATGTAAGCACTTTGAATCCTGTGAGAATTGTGCTGATAAATAAACTCTGATTGAATGATTGGTTGATTTTATGTTCACATATCTTGAAAAAGGCCAGGAAGCTGCTAGAATTGCTGAAATTTATTCAATCATCTTTTACTAGATTTGGTGTACTAGAAATTACTTTCAGACCAAGGCAGGAACTAGGAGTCTGAAGAGTGAAAATTGAGTTGTGCAATATTAGAGATAACTTAAAACCTACTGAATGTCCTTAAGACTACAATCTGATGGGGTGATGGCAAAATTTAATTCAACCTTAGAGGCACACTTAGTGCAGACGTGACCCTGTTAGCTATAATGAGTGTTTAAAGTGATACAGTAAGGTTCCCAAATGCCTTTTCCATGTAGTATGCCATTGCCAGCCATGCTTCAGATGTTGCAGCTGCAATTTGTTTAATAAAAAATCTGTCTTAGTCATTTGTTTTGTGTTTTATCAGCATTTTGTCCTCCAGTTTTCTGTGTGTGACCACACCACCAGAAAGATCTCATACCAGGGATCTGTCAATGTTTTACATAAAGCAACACGGAATTCTGGGTAATTTATAATGTTAACTTAAATGTGCCTTACTTAGAAGTACAATTCCATATGTTGATAGTGGTGAGCACTTATATGTAAATGTACATAGCAAGGCACTGTGGATAAAATAAGAACCAGTTTTCCAATTTCATACTGTGAGATGCTATCTCACACTTCTGTAGTGATGTCAACAATATAAGCTTCATCTTTATTTTCACAAGAATGCATAGTGCATACTGTACCTAGCTACAAGACTTCAATACTGAGAGATGTAGTCTCCTATTGCATATTGCATCACTTTACAGCATCCTATACATTACCATCTGGTTACGTCCATCTCATAGGCTGCTGATGCACATGTGACCAGATGTTTGAAATCTGATCTGCCTAGGTCCTCCTCCTGCCACAGTTCTCCAGTTTATTCCTGTGCATCTAGCTGCTACTAGCATTTTGCTTAGCTCCACAACAATCGCTCGAAACCAGACAAACTCAGTCTAGAGAATATTTAACTGCATACTGATTTAAGCGAACAGTTAAAATTTGTAGCTGCTCTGTGACACCAAAAGGTTACTGTGGTTAATGCTAGAACTTCAGCAACACTGTACTCTACTAAATCATGCTGCATTCACAATTATTAGAATATGTAGATTTATAAGCCAGAAAGTAAGTCAGATAGTTAATGCATAATCAGTTAGGTAGCTAGAAGTCTGAGTATGCTGATTATTCATCAGAATGAAAGTTAATCAATCCTTCAGATGTTGTATAGAAACATAGAAACAGACTTTGATGGCAGATAAGGACAGCTTGGCCCACCTAGTCTGCCCATTTCCTAACTACTGGATAAGCTGCAGATCCTAGTTAACCAACAGAATATTTCTTCCTATCCCCACAAGAATTGCCTTATGTTTGTCCCATGCAGTCTTGAATTCTCCCACAGTTTTAGACCCCACAACCTCCTCAGGAAGGCTGTTCCATGCATCCACCACCCTCTCTGTAAAGAAATACTTCCTCCACATTGCTCCTGAGCCATCCCCCTTTATCTTCAAATTGTGCCCCTTGTTCTTGCACATCTCTTTTTCTGAAAGATGTTACCCTCTTGGACTTTGTTGATTCCACTGAGGTACTAAACGTTTCTATTATGTTTCCCCTCTCCTCCTTTCCTCAAGGGTATACATATTAAGCTTCTTTTCTCTCTCCTCGTATGGCTTCTCTTGCAGACCCTGCACCATATTAGTTGCCCTCCTCTGGACTGCCTCCATCCTGGTCATGTTCTTGTGGAGATGGGGTCTCCAGAACTGGACGAGTACTCAGATGGGGTCTCACCAACTGTCTGTACAGAGGAACAACAACCACCTGTTTTCTACTGGTGATGCCTCTCCCTATACATCCCAGTATCCCCCAGCCCTCCCTACTGACTTTTCACATTGCTTGCCAACCTTAACGTCATCTGATATGATTACCCCCAGGTCCCTTACCAATTGTTGTTGTTAATACCCCCCATTGTGTACTCTTCCCATGGTTTTTATTTCCCAGGTGCATTATTTACACTACTTTGCACTGAATCCAAGCTGCCATAGTTCTGACCATTCCTCCAACCTTGCCAAGTCCTTCTCATCCTTTCCACACCTTCTTGTGTATCAACCCTGTTGCAGATCTTTGTGTCATCTGCAAAGAGGATACTTTTCCTTCCAGTCCCTCTGCAATGGTACTTACAAAGACATTAAAATCACTGGACCCAGTACTAAACCCCAAGTGTACCCCACTAGCAACCCCCTTTTCTTCAGAGTGGACTCCGTTTACTATTACCTTCTGTGTCCTGTCGTCCAGCCAATGTTTTACCTAGACTACCACTCTGGGACCCACTCCCAGGCTGGCTAATTTGTTTATCAATCTTTTGTGTGGGACTGTGTCAAATGCCTTGCTAAAGTCTAGGCAGGCCATGTCCACAGCCCGTCCTGGTCTACTACTTTGGTTACCAAAGAAATTGATTAGATTCATCTGACATGACCTTCCCACTGTGAACCCTTGCTGTTTTAGGTCCTGTGCCCCACTGGCCTCTAGGTATTCAACAATTCTTTCCTTCAGAAGTGATTCCATCACTTTCCCTACCTCAGAGGTCAAACTGACAGGTCTGTAGTTTCCTGCCTCTGTCTTGCTCCACTTTTGTGAAAGGAATCACCAGACCTCAGGTACCACACCATCCTCCCAAGATGTGTTAAAAGGGTAGTCAGTGGTGTCACTAGTTCTCCCCTTAATTGTTTTAAAATTCTGGGGTGAATTCCATCAGGCCCCATTGCTTTGTCCACCTTCAGTTTTGGAGTTCTTTCAGAACTCCTTATTCTGTGAAAGGACTGGGATTAACTCCTCCATCAGAGTCGTCTGTTAATTGGGTTAGGTGCCTCCTTCCTCCTCTTTTGTGAATTCTGAGCAGAAGTATTCATTTGGTATCCCTGCTTTTTCACTGTCCTCTCTCTGCCCACCCACCGTCCATTCTATTCAGCCTCACTATCCCTCCTTTGTCTTTTATGCTCCTGATGAACCTATAAAAGCTTTTATCCGCTTCCTCACTGAGTTGGCTATTTTTTCCTCAGTTTGGGCCTTTGCTATTCTGACTGCCTTCCATGCTTCCTTCTGCCTTAACTGGTACAGTTCTCTGTCCTGTTCCTTCTGTGTTTCTTTATACTTCCTAAATGCTATCTTTTCTCCCTAACCTTCCCACCACCTCTTTTGAGAATCATAATGGCTTCTTTCATTTTGATTTGTTTATTTGCTTCACACAAAGGCTTGTTGCCTCTGTATGACAATATTGAAGTTTCCCATTATTGCTCCACCCTTCTTCTTGCCTGTTTGCTAGTGTTTTTCAACGCACTCTTCCATCTTGCCAAAGTCACCTCCTGAAGTTCAGTACCCTCACTTTTGTATGATTTGACTCTGCAGTTGAGTTTATTGTGAACCACACTGTTTGGTGGTCATTTGTTCCCAGATGACTACCCACTTCTAGATCTGAGATCCTCTTACTGTCCCCATTTGAGAGTACCAGGTGTAAGATTGCTCCTCCCAGTGCTCCAATACTAGCTGTCTGAGGCATGCCCATTGTATGGCATCGAGAATGGCCCTATTCTTGGATGTGCTGCAGCAAACATGCTCCAGTTAACATTTGGCATATTCTGGTCCCCCATCAACTGTATCTCCCTTTCTCTGCCATCCTAAGGATGCCTTCTATCATATCCTTTTCCATTCCCTCCACCTGAGATGGGGTCTGTATACAACCCTGTGCAGATTTTGGTGCTATTTCCAATCTCTAAGGTCAGGGTTTTATTTAACTCTAAAAATTGATTAGCATTTTGCTCATAAAAGTTCTAAAATATTGTGAAAATGCATAGCACTTGGCTCACTGTGTTCAACAAACATAACACTTCTAGAAAACCTATATAAATACTTTCTGTACAGTTAATATTGTCCCAAGAAAAAACTGCTAATCAATTATTTAAACCCTGAAGGTGACCCACAGTGCCTCCTCTCCTACCTGTTTACTCTTTTGTTCCACTGCTTTTATCCCTTCCCTTATATAGAGAGCTACCCCTCCCTCTTCTACCCTCCGTGTCTCTCCTGTAGGTTATGTACCCTGGTATGTTAACATCCCAGTCATGGTTCTCTGTGTACCATGTGTCTGTGACTGCCATGATAACTAGGTATCCCTCTTCCATCAAGGCCACCAGTTCAGGGAGCTTATACCCAGACTACAGGCATTGGTACTCATTACCCTCCATTTCTTGATGGTCTTACCCTTTTGCCCCATCCCTGTCCTTAATGTGTTTTTGTCTTTTTTCTATTTATCCCTGCCCTTCTCCCTATCGATGTCTCTATCTTGGTGTTTACCTCACTTACTTCCTTGATTTTTAAATCTATCACCTATGATCCTGCTTCCTCCTGGACAGATACAAACCATCACACCAGTATAGGCCTGCATCACTCCAGATGGACCCCATTCCCCAATCAAGCCAATCCCCTGAGGTCTGCACCAGTTTTTCAACCACTGATTGAATCCCATGGTGTGAAGCACCCTAAGCTACCCATGCCACAGACAGGCAGCACCTCAGAGAAGGTTACCATGCATGCTACTTGTCTAAGGACCCTCCCCAACTCCACAAACTCTTACTGCACTGCTCTGATCCCTTTCCTAGCCAGGCCATTTGTCCCTAAGTGGACAATGACATCCAGCTCCCTCCCCATGCAGCTGCTCCACGATCCTGAGGATTCGCTCCCTGTCCCTCTATGTTTTTATGTATACCACTCCCTTAAGCAACTTAAGTGGCTAGCAGTAATAAAATAAATAAATAAGATCGGGAGGCAGCAGACAACTGCAGCACACTCAAAGCGGTAGTTCCACCTCCTAAAGCAAACTGCCCTTAAAGCTATACACCATGACTGTTAGCAATAATAGTAAATAAATAAAATGAATAAATAAGTTGTGAGGCATCAGATAACTGCAACATACATATTTATATGCTTCTATATGCTGCATATATCTAAACCACAGGTGGCATTTCATGTGGATTCACACACATACATACCCTACGATATGTATATTTACATATTTAATCAGCAACTTAATCAGCCTGTTTCAGGCAAATATTTATTTTAATGAACCTGGAATATTTAGCTCATCAGATTATTAGAAATATATGTCCTGTATGCCACATAAAATATTACCAGTTGCAGCCCAGCTGCTGTTATGAAGCATATGATACCATGCATACATGTTAGAGTCTGTCATAATATCGCAGGTCCTCACTATCCAACCTGTTTGCAGCAACAAGATGAATGAGAAATGCAAAGTGAACTGGAGGTAGAAATGGAACAGGGTCTAGACACCCAGAGATCCACAGCAGATGAACTAACTTCAATTGCGAATAATTTTTAAAATGCAACAGGCGGTCTTGTTAAAAATCATGGCACAGATGGAAGAGATGTCAAACTCCTAAGAGAAGGGCAGTACGAGTCACCATTCACAACCCTCTAGACAACAAATCAGTAGCCCCAGTCCCACTGGACCAAAAAGAACAAGGTATATTTATGATTTGAAATACTGGGCCAACATTATCAGTACCAAACTCTCTCATTTAGGCTAGCATCCTACCTCGGGTATTCACCAAGCTACCCATCACCCTAACAGCTGCCCTCAGGCAACAGGGAATTCATGTAATTCAGTATCTGGATGACTGGCTGATCAGAGCCAGATCACCAAAGCTGATACAGTAGCATACACAGACAGTGATTTTAATGCTGAAGTATCATGGTTGGATACTAATTTGGGAGAAGAGCAGTCTACATCCCAGTAAAACTACTGAGCATCAAGGAGCTGTCATAGACACGGCATCATCAGACCATGGAAGAAATGGACAGACAGGTGTTACTGCAAGCACAGACCCTGTCCAGAACCAAGGACCCAACTTGAAGGCAATCCTGCAGACTCTCGGGTCCATAGCATTCTGCATCGGCCTAGTACCCTGGGCCCTGTGGAACATGCTTGCCCAACAGATTCTAGCAATATGAGCAGGACACAGTCTGAATCACAACCTATCCAAAACAGTCACGATGACCACATCAGCCAAGAAATCAGTGTTATGGTGAACCAAACACCACAACATACTCAAAGGATTGGCCCTAGAACACAAGGCAAATGTTATAATAGACAAGGATGCAAGTCTGACAGGCTGGGAACAACACTCAACCACATTCCAACCCAAAACAAATGGACGACAGCAGAATCAAAATGTCTACCAACATCCTTGAAATGAGGGTGGTATATCATGTACTGCAATAGTTCTGGCAATGAATTCAGTGTAAGAAAATCCTTATACAGTCAGACAACAGGGCCACAGTGTCATATATTAGTGAACCAAGGCAGAACGAGAAGCATCCGACTACTGCAGGAGGCACAGAAAGTTCTAGACTGGGCACAGAATAACCTCATATCCATTATGGCAATTCACCTGACAGGCGAACTCAACATTCAAGCAGACTGGTTCTGTAGGCAGCAGATCACACCAGGGAATGGTCTCTATACTCCCAAGTGTTTAAACTACTAAACGCGTAATGGGGTCCCCTACCAATAGACCCAGTGGCAACTCACAAGAATACTCAACTACCGCTCTTTTGCTCCAGATACACAGAATAAGGGTCACTGGGAACAGACACCCTAAATGTCAGTTTCAGAGGGCTTATGTATTTCCTCCAATATCCATGATCCAACAGACTTTGAACAAAGTCCACCAGTCCAGGGCCACAGTCGTAGTGCTGGTGCCCTACTGGCCCAGGAGACATTGGTTTATAGCCTTAATAGCCATGACAATAGACTCCCTGGACAATTCAACTGAGACACGATCTGCTAACCCAGAGTCTAGTCAGTCACCCAAGCCTATGCTCCTGCATCTCATGGCCTGTCTACTGAGAGGCAGAGACTGCTGAACAAAGGCTAGAGCTTGAGGTGGTCACCACAATGTTCCAATTTAGCAGGCATCCACCACTAATGCTTACAAATGCCAATGGGTCATTTTCCAAAGTGGAAGTCAGAGAATCATCTGCAGACAAGCCTGTTACTGTTCACAGATGCTTCAGTTCCTGCAAAAGGACTAGATAATGGTCTATCAGTTTCCTAACTGAGGGTTCAGCCACGGCCATTGGAGCAGGAAGGGTAGCATAGATGGCTTCTCACACGGAGCCCATCGAGATGTAATCAGATTCTTAAATGCAGCAACTAACATCCACCCAAAACAGAGACCAACAATCGCCCAAGGGACCTCAACATGGTGTTAGTCACTGTGGCTTCCACCGCTTGAAGCAATGTATACATCAGACATAAACTGGGTTTCCTTCAAAGCTTTATTTCTAGTGGAAATCTGCTCAGCCAGAAGAACAAGTGAAATTTGAGCATTATCCTGCAAACCCCATTCCTGATAATCCACAACGATAGAGTCACCATGCAAACTGCCCTTCATTCATCCCAAAAGTTGCCACATCATTCCATTTATCTCAGACCATCAAACTGTCAGCATGGGGACAAAAGAAGGAGACTAAGCACTGGGACATGAAGAGAGTGATCAGTACCTACTGAAACTAGAGCGAACAAAGGCTTTGGAAATTGGACAGACTTTTATTATCCCAAATGGACATAGATGAGGCCAAGCAGCTGCACAATCCATCCTTTGAGTTGGATAAAACAGACAGTCATTGAGGCCTGTACACATCAGAATCTACCACATCCTGTAGGTATCAGAGCATACTCCTTGACAGCTATAGCAACGTCATGGGCGGAACTCAAGAAGGCCTCAGTACAGGACATAAAGTATGTGCAGCAGCAGCTACCTGGTCTTCCATTCATACATTCACCAGACACTACAGGCTGGATGTAATGAACTCTGAAAGGGCTAATTTTGCAAGGAAAGTCTTGCTTAACTATAATGGTCATCAGCTGATACATCATCCAATCCCACCCAAACAATTTGTTCTTATCACTGCTTCTTAGAACCCAGATGGTAATGGATTGGGGATGCTGTGAATAGACAATATGCAATAGTATTTACTCACCTGGTAAAGGTGATTGCATAAACAACACCCTACAGCATCCCCGGACCCCTCTGGAATTCTGCATTGGATGGCGCTAATCAGTTGATATAGATAGTTGTATAAGGATAGTAATCTGATTCAAATCCTAGCATGCTATATGGGCTAGTTTGCATTAGAGTGTAGTCAATAGAAATAAACAAGCATAATTGTTTTTAAAATTGTATCAAGCAATTAATGTTCACTGTTTCACCCTTCATACTAAATGCAGTACATTAATAACACAATTTTACCACAGTATTCTTAGAGACACTTTACAGCTTTGGAAGATTTGACTGGAGAATTGTGGCAGGGAGGAGGACCTAGGCAGATCAGATTTCAAACATCTGGTCACATGTGCATCAGTAGCCTATGAGATGGACGTAACCCAGATGGTAATGGATGGGGATGCTGTAAGGTGATGCGCATGCAATCACCTTTACCAGGTGAGTAAACTACCATTTCTGCAGTTATCACAGAAATATAATACCCTGTGCACTGATTTACATACTGAGGCATTGTGGGTATAGTACATAGCTGATTTGTCTATCTAAAAACTAAAAAGTGACACTGTCCCTTTAATAACTTTGTTTCCTGATATGATGCCACAGTTGGGTGTTGCAGCACTGAGAAAAAAGGTCAGATTGTGCAAATGAAGCAGAGTACCAAAATAAAAGCATTTTTTCATTGAAAACTACTATTTGACAGTTTGAGTGGTAAGAGACTGATTCACAACACCTACAGGTTACTAGTCCCATTTGTTATGGCAAACATTGGTAAATCCTTAAATAGCTCTTTGGCGCTAATGTTTCATCTGTTTAGCCTGCAGTTTGGGGGTGGATGGGCACCAGACCCACCCTAGTGCAGCTTTGGACAGTATCCTTTGAGGATCTCTGCAGGTGAGCTATCACCACCAGTATTGGGTAAGTTACTTTTCTGTTACTTTCTATTACTTTTGAAACTTGTTCCGTGAAACACTGTGCAGTCACTGGCAAGGATGGAGAAGTACTATAAAAAGTAACACACCTTACAGTTACAGTTACTTATTTCTTCTTTTACAAAACAATACAAAAGTTATAAGTAACTGTAATATATTGCATTTATTTGAGATTAATAGGTTAGTTACTTTCAAATAAATGTAATAAGTTGTGTTACGTATTACTTTTGTATAAAAAAGGCGAATTATACTGTAAGGTGTATTACTTTTTCTAGTACTTCTTCATCCTTGCTAGTGACTGCACAGAGCTTTCTGGAACAAGTTTCCAAAGTAATAGAAAGTAACAGAAAAGTAAATTACCCAACACTGATCACCACATCAAGTGTTTGTACTGCAGCCTGCCTGAAATGTTTCAGGGTGAACCCTCTGAGCATGAAACAATCAGGATTTCCAGGTTTGCAGAACACCATGCATATAAACGCCCATACTTGGGACACGGTAACCATGTAAACATGTGGATCAATGGGGCTTTGAGTTTTCTGGACTATAAAAAGGTCTTGGTTGTGTTGTTCACTGATATTTGGCTGCTGTAGTTTGGCTATAACCATTTAGAGCATTGTTAATTACTGTGTGTGACCCTCAGGCCTTACTCATCTCAAGGTGAGGGAAACCGGAAAGTTTCCACTCAATGAGAGACACTTTCTACTGTGATCACCTTGGTGCCACAGACTGGGTGGAAGCTGATGCACTGAAGAGTTAAACTAATCATGTCTAACATAGCTTATTTATTTAGTTATTTATTTATAATTGTATTAACTGGATAGGTACACTGATTCCAGAGACCGTTTTCAGGCAAAACCCAGGCCACGTAAGGTGGCACAGAGAAGAAACTTCAGAATAACAAGAACATAACAAGAGCAGGTAATACACAGTGAAAGGTTACAGTTGTTACATTTGCAATACATGGTGGCAGTAGTTGAGGGACAACAAATAGCAAAGCAAAGTAAAACTCATGGTGGTACAGTTTAAATAAATAAGAGAACCTATTTAGTCTACCCCTGGAACCTATGGGGGCTAGTCCTTAATGCAGTGGCAGGTGGATGCCAACAGGAGCCAGTCTTTGAGGTGAGTCTTAAGCTGGTGGTGAGTGTTTATGGTGTGCAGTTCAGTAGGAAGCTTGTTCCATAGTGTGGGGGCTGCTAGAGACAGAGGTCTAGCTCCCATGTTCATGGCTACCCTGGGGATTTTCAGGGAGCGGATACTGGAGTAAGCGTAGGCAGCAGTGAGAGGTTTGGATGGTAAGAAGGGGAGCAAGAGGGTTTCTGGCCAATATGGATGGCAGAATCAATAAAACTGTACAGTGCAAGGTCAAAGCCAGCTTGTAGTAGGAGCCACCCCAGTGTAGTATAGAGTATACAGTGGTGTGTGGAGAAAGGGACAGCAGGGAGAAGCGGCAGGCACCGTTGTATGCTACTGATAGTTTTGCCATGGTGGATGCAGAGGTCCTGGAGTAGATGGGAGAGCAGTAGTCAATAGGTAGCAGGTTACCCTGGATAATGGCATGGCGGGCCTCACGGGTGAGGTATTGTCGATATCTGTAGGCAGACCCTAGGTTTTGGTGAAATCTTAGAACCAGGGAGTTATGTACTCCTGTAAAGGAAAGGGAGGATCAAGCACAACAGCTGCTTTTGTGACCAAGACATAGAGATGTCTGGAATCAGCAGTTGCTTTGCTTTCATTGCTAGGAGTGCTCCAGAACTGTAATGCCTATCAATGGGAGGTACCTGCCTCTGCCAGCAAAGCAGCCAGGTATATCCCAGGGTGAGCATCCTCTGACACTGTGTTCACAGTGGACTAAATCCTATTGCCTCTTTGCAGGATTGGTGACCAACCTAGGTTAGAGCCTTGGTATGCCATTACTTGGGAAGGTTTTGGGGTGCTGGTGCACTCTTATCAGAATGAAGAGACTGAGAACCAGCAACTCATCAAGACTTGAGAGGACTGAGGATCCTGATGGAGAACTGATTACCATCTATGGTCATGAATGACCCAGCAAACTTGATCATCCCTGCTGTGCAGTGGAGACATCTGTCAACTGCTTGTTCACCTTGTCAGTGGAGCATGAGTCAATAAATTCAAATATCTAGGAGTGTGGCTGGACCACAGGCTATCCTACATAGACCATGTAGAGGAGCTTCTAAATAAATTCATGACAAAGATTGGGTCTTTAGGATCAGCCACTTTCTAACAAGAGATGCTAAAGTAGTCTAGTCCAAACAACATTCCTTTCCTTAATAGACTCATTGGATTTCCTGTACAGTCAATGTCCTGCCTCTTATCTCATAAAACTGAACACGTTGTACCACAGAGCTCTGAAATTCATCACAGGTCTCCTTTTCTACCCACCACTGCTCCTTATATGCAGCAGTGGGCTGGTCATCCCTCCAGTATAGAGCGAACAGAAATACTGCCCTATGGACACTGAGAGCAATCTCAAAGAGACTTCCCAATACATTACTGACTGCCTTCCTTTAAACCAAATAGGCAAGTATGCCCTGAGAAGCCTTACATCCATCTCACTGAGAGTTCCCAGAGACAAGTCTTTCTTTCGTAAAGTGGCTATAAGTACAGTGTTGCTTTCTCTCTGGAACAAACTTCAGAAAACACTGAAGCTGAGTACTCGTCAGTGACTCTACCTTCAAAACACTTTACTGTCATCTCATTAAGGAACCCTGCAAATGCTTTCCTTAATCCTGACTTAAATTCCTTTATCCTATCAACTTCTACATCCATAACTCCATAATCTCACTCTTTTTCTCTCTCTGTCCACTTATACATATTCATGACCCTTTGTTTTACTCCGACTGCTCAAAGTACCTATTACCCATCTCAGCCCTCCTTGGCAGCTCAATTCTCACCCTAACTCTTCTACCTTTTCCCACTTCCCTACCCTGACACCTGAAAAGCAACCATGGAATCCTAACAAAATACCGCTATTGGGTCCTGCCCCTCCCCCACCTAGCTCTTCCCATTCCTGCTCGCACTGTACCATCCGGAAGCTTCTAAATTTATTCCCAAGTTTAGAGCCAGAACTATAACCGCATTTGGGGCTGCCACCCATAAATGGTCCCCTGCAACTTACTATCATGTGTTTGGACCATAACTTTGATTTACAACTGTACATGGTTCTCTTTGTATATGTCAGCCATGTATTCCACTATATGTCTTCATTGTTGCCTCTGTCCTCAAATGTAAATTATATACAGTGTATATAAAATTGTGTATGTGCCTACTTACTTTCTCATATGTAATGTATTTCCTTGTGTACCTGACCCTGTATATGGTTCTCTTGTATTATGTCAGCCAGGTACTCTACCGTATCTTCATTGTTGCTTTTGTTCTCAGATGTAAATTGTATATAGTGTATATATAATTGTGTATGTGTGTACTTTTATTTTCATATGTAATGTAGTTCCTTTTGTACCTGACCCTGTTATCCCCAGGTCCATCTTGCAAATGAGCCTTGCTCAATGATGATTGCCTGGATAAACAAAGATTTTGATTGATTGATTGATGAGTACCTTGGATGTTAGACTCTAAAGAGTTTCTTGCTTATTAGTAGAGAAATTTCAGCAAAGCTCCTTTCCTGTGAACTTTTCTTCAATGTTTGTGATGAAAAGTGTGTAAATGCCAATGAATCCCAATTCACCATTAGTTAGCAACTGCGAGCAACAAGGTACCCACTGCATCAAGAGGAGAGCTCTCCCATATATGACCTTTGAGTAGGTTAAAGTCAGATGCATCCGCTATAGAGTTACAAAAGCTACTGGGTGGATGGTTCTGTGGGTTATGGTTACTATTATTTAGGCATAGTGGATAAATACCGTTTTCCATATTTCCATTATATGCTAAGGTCCTTTTGACCCCCATTCCCATTAATAAAGCTGTTTCTTGTTTGCATATGGCTGTGGTGTTGTCAGTTATTTCGTTACATAAGAACTGTAGGGTAGATGCTGTACTAGAGGTGGGCAGCAATTCAGGTGTATTGTTTCCTGGAAGTATAGGTCTGTGTGTATCTGGTCCTCCATCACTACCTCAGAGGGATCAAATCAATCTGAATCTAAATGTGCACTCTAGGCTGCTTGCAGCCCAAACCCAAGCTAACAACCTTGAATGGCAAAAAGAAGGGAGGATGAGCCTCTGAGGTCTCCTGAGTGTAAAATAGCCTGCTACATTTGGAGGCCCACCACAGAAAGATGATTTTGAATGGCCTCTGGTATCATAATGTAACTATATATGTCCATTTTAGTAAGGCACTCTATGTGTCCACATTTGTAGCATGGATATACCTAGGGTATCTACGGATTCAGGAAGGATGAGGCTACTTGGCACAAGAGGCCTAGGGTTTGACTACTCTGTACAGGGGCACCCAAGTAAATCCAACTACAGAAAGCAATAACTGTAATGTCCAGAACCAGAATTGGGATTTTTCAGTGTGGCTTTATTTATTAACTCACTGGACATAAACAAAGCTCTGTATGGTCTCCACAGGGCTACATAACTGTAATGCAGGTTAGAGGTTAAACACAGCAGTCCATTGAAGAATGAACACTACAACCATTGTCTGGCTTTGGACCCACCAGGCACTCAGCCCGGACTTCGCATGTGCATTGGATACACAGCCCGACTGGCCCGGCTCCCATGCCAGCCACTCGACTAGACGGTCCACATGATGAGTGAACCCAAACTCTACTTGAAAGACATCCCATCAAACAAGGAGGCTCCCAAACTGTGGCTCCCCACACCACTTGAAGTCTGCGACTCCTAGAGAGATTTGGTTTTCATACTTCCAATTGAAACTCCCATTAAACAGAGAGACTCCCATCAAACAAGGAGTATGTTCCCATCCTGTGGCTCCCCACACCACTTGAAGTCTCGACTCCTAGAGATTTTCAAGTTGCGACCCATGTCTGATGCGCACCCATCACTAGCCTAGCGCATGAGGCAAGTAGCAAAAACACAGAAGAAATCCATACAGGTGGACCTGGTTACTAAAGATGGGGATCTATCCAACTCCAGCTCCCACAGCCCATACCCGCCATTTCTCTGGACACATAGAACTTTAGATTTTAAAACTGTCGATTGTGAGTGGATGAACTGATGCACCCTCTACAATGAACTTTAACACTTTAAACAGATGACTGCTCTATTTATTTGTCCTAGTTGACATAGTTCTCCCAAATAGCAGTCCCCAATACTTGAAATCCAACTGAAGAAAAGTAGTTTGCCCTTCCAATGAGGCCAAACACTCACCCATTCGTTGCAGGTGCCCCACAGGTGAAGAAATGTAACCTTTGCTGTTATACATGAACAGACTGAACTTAAATTAAAACAGGCAGCCTTCTTCCCAAGGTGGGAGAGGGATTGCCCTGGAACCCACAAGAACTTTTCCTCACCCCCGAAGAGGTAAACAGACACTACTGGTGTCCTTCTTGTTTGCTCAAGGACAAACCAAGACTTTTTCTCTGAGAGAGAAATCACACTGCACAATAATGCTTCCTTCTTGCTTAAGGACAAATGGAAGACTACTTTGAATTCCAAGATTCTAGAACTACTCTGAGATGAAGATTCCAACTGTGGCTCATGCAGCTGTGACAATTCTATAATGATGTCATCCTTCTAGTCTCAGCTGTGACTGAGGACAGAGTGAGACAGTGTGAAACCCATTTAACTGGAGTTTCACAAGCTGCCTTCCCTCCTACCACTAGGTCTTACTGGGATTCTAGTAACCCGGGTAACAAAGGGTTACAATAACAAGACTATGAAGTGGGAGTTACAGTACATTGGGAGGTTTTCAAAGACAGGATAAATCTGATTTAATAATCACTACAGAATATTTAAAAACATGGCTTTTAGGATAAACCACTAAGGACAGGAGACAGATAACTTGGTTTTCCAAAGAACAAATCATCGGTGATTCAGCAGAAGCTGGAACACTCAGGACAGGAGTGAGTACCTCAACTTGTCAGACAGATTCTGAATGTAACTTGTCAATGGAGGAAGTGTCAACTACAAGTTTTGTATAAAACCAGTAAAGCTCTGAAGGACTGAAAATAATTTAATTGTTTTTGAGAGGATTAATGAAGTCATAACCATGAGACATTCTAAAAGTTTATATGCATTTAAGAAGTGTAACTACTGTGTTTGACACGTCAGTTTGTAAGTGGTGTGATATTCCAATGTTTTAACATTCTCAAAATGTGTTTATGAAAAGTTAACAAATGATGGGAAAAAATCCTTGTAGCTTATACATGAGTATGACCCTTTCCTTCAGTGGGAGATAACTTTTTTGTATGATGCTGGCAAGATGTGGAACATTGGTATACTATAGGGTCCACAATTTAGACCTAAGATGGTCCACAGGGACAAATCTTGGAGGTACACAGGAGACCTTGAGAGGCAGAGATGGGAGTGTAACAGCTTAGGCTGGACTTAACACAGCAGCGAAAAGCCCACATCAGGGTCTGAGGACTGACTTCTCCAGTTCTCCCAGCCCTTGCATTAGTCACCACCGAAAAAGCCCACATCAGGTGCAGTTCCAGCCTCAGTGAAGCTGCAGTGCTCTGCTTGCTGAGGCCCATTTGATTCTTTTCCTGGCTACTTGTTTAAAAACTTTGCTGCTTTTCCTATGCTCCGGCTCTCTGCTGCTTGGGGGTTTGTGGTCTGCTCCACATCCCACCCCTGCCTTTACTAAGTACACCTATGCCCTGTCCACTGGTATTACGGACTAATCCCTGCAGTTAGGTGGTGGGATCAATCTCTGTGAAATTTGACCTTGTCTGCTATTCTCAGTCCCCTGACCTTCAGCAGCCTCTCTCTCTCTCTCTCTCTCTCTCCCCTCTTCTCCTTTGTTCCTTCCCATCTTACCTGATCTCCCAGTTCATCATGTAGCCTTCCCCTATTTCCTAGCCCTCCTGACTCCAATCTGCTGTATTATCGCACTGGGTGCTTTACCCTCAACTCAGAGTGTAGCCAGAAATGTCCATTTTGTACACAGTCTGCAACAGTTACACCTCCCCCAATTAAAAATGTACACATCCTTTCCAAATGGCACCCCTTCCAAACAAGTCAGACTGTTGTCAGATGACTCCTCTACTCTCTAAAGAGGTTATACATGTATTGGACACTCCTCAGTGGCCTTCACTTACCAAATACTACAGATTAGAATGATAATATTAACAGAGTGGCTTATGGTTTGTGACAGGCACTCAACAAAACTGTACACAAATGTGTACAGTGAGTATACCGTCTACACTCTTGCCTCAACTTATCATTCCTCTTGGTCTTGTAACCAACCTGATAGACATTTCATTCTCCAATGTGCTGCCTCTTCACAGCGTCTTCCTATCACCGCCTGTATCCATACCTAAACTGTGCTTCTACCTCTGTAGGTACCTTGTCCAATCTAAATTACCACTCGAGCCAGGACCACCTTTGCCTTCCTGATTGTAGCTACATGGATTATGATCTTCTCTTTATCACTTTCAGGTGATATTGAGACCAACCCTGGCCCAGTGGCATTTGGGCTCCCACCCTTCAGGCTAGTTTTCTGTGGGACCCCAAGCCAGCAGCATCAAGATCGCCCAAGTAAATATAAGAAGCCTTGAGGTAAATCATGCCAACATAGTGGCTTGGGCTGCCACCCATAAGCCTGACTGCCTAGGAATAACAGAATTCTGGCTTAGGCCTTCTCTCCCTGACTCTTTGTGTGCCCTCCCCAGCTACAATATGACTCTGGTTGATCAGTCCTCATCTGAAAGGTATGGTGGCCTGGCACTTTTCTAAGTCCTACTTAAACCTGACCCTTCAATCTTGCCCCCACTTGCATCCTGTGAGGTGCCTCATGCCCTGCTTCTATTAGGTAATATGAAGAGATGCACATTGTATGTGCCTACATTCCTCCTGCATCCAGTAAATGGGGACTTGAGGAATTTCTGGAATTTCTACCCAATGCCACCAAAAACAATGAAGTACTTTGCCTAGGCAACTTCAGTCAGGACTGGCTTGGCACAAGTTTCACTGTCCTCAACACTAACATGGTCAAAGCCAATCTAACTCAGCTTGACATAACCTACCAAGCACTCCAGCAGTGGCACTAGTCACACCCTGCTCAACTGGGTCTTCACCAATAGGCCAGATAGGATCTCCTCAGTTGCTGTGTTGCCTGACTCCAATAGTGACCATTCTCCTGTAACCTGTGTCTGGGATGCCTGCTCCTACCTAAAATTATCTCCGTGGCCAACTTCTCTGCCTTCAATCCCTTGGCTTTTCTATCTTATCTCCAGCAGATTGACCGATCTCCCTTTTCACCACAGACAACACTGACCTGGAAGTGGAGCACTTCTCCAACACACTGCACTCACTGCAGTCCAAGCATATTCACTTACATTAGGCATGGGGTTAGGGCCTTCCCACCAAATGATTGACCTGCCTCCTTTTCAGCTTGCTTAAATCTCGTGACAAGCTCTGGGCTGGTGGATAGCCTCCTCCCTTCGTTCCGACTTTGTTGCCTATCAATCCTTTAGGAACTCATACAAGAAAGCATTCTGTGCTGCCAAAAGCAATTACTATAGAGGTCTTCTCTGTGCCTCTGCCCATTACCGAAAAGGTACTGTTCACATATTAACCACATTCTGGGTTGCAATGCTTCAAGACCCTCATGACATGCTGATTGACAATGTCTCTTGTAACAATCCCAACTCCATAGACAATGCCTTAAACTCACTCTTCTTAGCCTCCTCCTTCTTCAACCTCCAAAGTGGCCATTCCTTCCATTCCTCCCTCCCTCGCTTCCTTCCTCCTCCTCCTTCCTTCCTCTCCAGGCCTCCTCTGTCCCATCCTCCTTTATTGTCATCCCTGTTCTAGAACTGATGTCTTAAAGATCCTCAACACTATGGGCTGATTCCAAAAGCATTATGCCTGTCAAAAGGCAATTCACGCCAAACACAACTGTACAGATTGCAACTTATGCCAACCATAACACCAGTTGCTATTCCAAAGGTGCCTTGTGCTATGCCATATGTGGGTTGTGCCAATCATGGGTTACACCACCCACTATGCTCGCAAACCCACAGTGGCAAGGCACAAGGGTGATGGCAGCAACTGCACCCTATTCCAAATGGGCAGCTGCCATAACCCATGTATATCATTCCAAGAGCCATATTGGCACAGCAGAGATAGACCAACAGGAGATGGTCTAAGGACATCCGTCCATGGCAATAGATGGATACCCACTTTGCTGCACCACAGCAATGTCCCAGCCATACTCTTCACTCCTACAGTGCATGCATGTCCCCACCCCAAATGTTGGGGATCCTAGGGTCCATTTTTCAAATTGCCTGCCTGAACGATAGTGCCACTCTCTCCTACCCCCTCATGCCCCCTCATGCCCCCGGTATTTGCAGTGGTTTAAGGGTGGGTGGTTCTGGGGGCAGTAGAATGCATGCTGCAACTTGCAGCACCCAGGCCCGTGAGCCATGCATGTGGCACTAGCCTACAGCTGTCACAAGTCACAGGTAGTGCCAGGGCCCTGCTTGTCCTGGAATATGGTGCAGGGTCCTGGCATACACCACATGGTGCAACTTGTATACACCCACGAGTTGTGCGAGCCTTATTGGAATCAGGCCCTATGTCTCCTTGTGGCAGCACTGGTCCTGATGGTCTGGAACCTAGAATTCTCAACCTTGGCACATCCATTCTTGCCACACCTATCTTATGCCTCAACCTCTCCATTAGCTCTGGCACCACACCCTGCTCCTGGAAACAAGCCAGGGTTATACTTGTCTTTAAAAGGATGACCCTAAAAACCCTATGAACTACTGCCCTATAGAACTCCTGTCTACCCTTAATAAACTTCTGGAATACTGATTCATTGTCAGGTGTCAGACTTTGTTGCCAGCTATGACCTGCTATCTCCTGCTCAGCACAGCTTCAGACCAGGCCACAGCATCTCGACTGCCCTAAGTGTAATTAACTAATGACACTGCAACCACCATGAATAGAGGCCAACTTACAGGGGCTGTATTTGTTGACTTAACGAAGGCTTTTGACTCAGTCAACCATTCACTGCTCTTGTGGTAGCTAGGTCCACTAGGCACCTCCCAGTCCACTATTGCCTGGTTCTCCAGTTACCTGCACAATCGCACCCAGTCTGTCTCTTACCATAGACTCCTCACCTCCCTGCCCTCTATCCACTGGCATTCCATAAGGTTCCATCCTTGACCCTGCTCTTTTCTATATTTATAAACAATCTACCTACTATTCCCACCCACTGTCACACCTTTCTCTACACTGATGACTTGGTCCTCTATACAGCCTCTAGCTCCATCTCTGACATTAATTCCCACTTCTTTTCTGACCTGCAATGAATCCAAACATGGCTCACATCTCACCACCTCATATTAAATGTTGCCAAGACCCAGGCTACACTCTTCAAGTCCGCAGGAAGCTCAGTGCCGTAAACCCCTCATTTCTGGTCTCTTGTCTCGATGACTGTCCGGTACAAGTTATCAACTCCTTCAGATACTTAGGGGTCACTCTGGATCCATGTCTCAGTTCCTCTCTCCATGTCAACGAGGTATGCAAGTCTGTCGATGCCAAATTGGGTTGGCTTATCATGTCTGCCACACCTGACCCCTGCTACTAGGACCTCTGTTGCCAAAGGACTTCTGCTCCCTGGTCTTTGCTATGCACTGCCAGTCTTTGCTCAAGTGCAGGCAAACATCCTTCAAGTGTGGGATGTTGCCTGTAACAATGTTTGCAGTTTTGCCTTGCCTGCCCATCAGCTTAAACACCACTTCACACTTTACTCTGACCTCCGCTGGTTAGCCCCTCACCCGATGTTTATATTCCATAGACTGCCTGACTGACAATATAATTCGTTCTTCTCTCCCTCCTCCCTTGCAGCCATGTTCACCCCAGTTGACTGCCCCTGACTCCTCTGGTCCTTGACCTTAGCTCTGGTCACTGTCCCTAATTGCTCCCACCAAAATGGGTGAACTTGCCTCTCTGTCTACACTCCCAAATTCTGGAACTCCCTTCCATTTTTCCTTAGAAGTTCCAGTTCTCACCCTGCCTTCAAGCATGCACTCTTCTTACCTCACCTACCTAGATGCATGTAAATGTCTGCAGTTCATGTATTATACCTCTTTATTTGCATGGAATATAATAATAAAAATAAGTTTATTTATAAAAGCGCCTTTCATTTTCAAGGCACTGTACATATTAAAACAATAAAATCAAATGTTAAAATTCAATAATAAACACAGATAAAACCATAACATAGTTAATAATTTCAATACAATCAGCCACCCAGAAAGCCCATTTGCCAAAATGGGTTTTCAGACCACTCTTAAATTCCTCCATGGAGTGCACTCCCATAACCAGCGGGGTAGAGAATTCCAAAGAACGGGTGCAGCATAAAAAATGCTCTACAACCTCTACAGCATGCCTCTTTACTTGCCGTTGCATTACTATCCCTTCCCTGTCCCATATCCTCATCCTATGCCACAAGCACTGCTGTTATGCGCTATGCTACTGATCTGTGCAAGCTGTTTTTATCTCTTTTGTACCATAATGCTTATGCTATGAATGCCATCACTTTCATGCTAAGTAATTCTACTGTCATGTAAGGTTGTTGATCTCATTATGTACTACATTGTATCAGCTCCTCCCTGAACTATTGTTTGTAACTTGTTTGAGTTGTAATCTCCTGGGTCATGCCTAAAGTAGCCAATCCTGTCCAGTGTACTTACCCAGTCACCAAAAGCAAATAAAAATAAATAAATAAAAACTCTTAAGACACTCTGTGGCTCTGAACAGAGTACGGTGCCCTGAGTAACAGGGTTGAATAAGGCCCTGCTCCATTTGTTATGCAGAAAGAGTTAAATGCTAGGATCTGTTTTATCCTCTCCTTTCTTTCTCTTGTTCGTCTGTCTGGTTGTGCAACCAGATTTTCTTGCAGGATCTAGGAACTTATCACTCTGACAATCTCATGATTCTCCACCTAATGCTATCTCTTTGCATCACTTGCTACTCCTGTCTTTTCTTCCCCTTTACATATCTGTGGTTATAAAAATATATGTGAATCTTTTGTGAAACTGTATGTGATACTGAGATCCTTTTTGTTGAAAATTATATATAGTTATACTGTTGAAATGATTGTGAAAAGCTATTTGGAACTCAAGTGGTTAACCTGAAATGCTGGTCTGAAAATTCTCTGCAGAGCTGTCAAGAGGACAAGAGGTCAGTTCTGGGTCATTATGTTCTTTTGCTGCATCTGCAAGGAAGCTTATAAGAACATTGAAACTGACAAGAACGCTCTGTGAAAAAACGCTATTTCTTTTTAACGATCTCTGTAAAGACTTCTTATAAAACAGCAGCAATGTTTTGCCAGAGAGACTGAGATTTGAATCTGAGAAGAAACACTCAGAACTGTTTTCTTTGTTAGAACTGCCATTGTAGTTATGCTGAGCAATTTTTATTTTTATTTTACTGTTAGTAATAAAATGCTCTTGTGAATTTTACAACTGCTCCAGGTTTTCCTATGCTTCTTTCCTGTGCCTTGATGGCAGATGGTGTAAACTACATGAGATTTATGCCATGCATACTCTAAGCCAGGAGTCTGTGCATGAGTACTAGACCTAGTACCAGGGAAGCATAACAAAAGATATGGGTTCTGCAGCAGCAAGTCCAGAAGTGATTACCAGAAGAATGGTAACCAAACTAGAAACAGAAACAAAGGTCTGAACTGAGACTGCTCAGACAGTACCAGAGATGGAAAAGAACAGGCAGTGATAGAACCTGAAAGCCTGGATGCCTTTTTCCAGTGGGGGCAATAGAATAAAAAGAGATGGAAAACAGAGAAGAGAAGAGAAGAGAAGAGAAGAGAAGAGAAGAGAAGAGAGAGAGGAGAGGAGAGGAGAGGAGAGGAGAGGAGAAGAGAAGAGAAGAGAGAAGAGAAGAGAAGAGAAAGAGAAGAGAAGAGAAGAGAAGAGAAGAGAAGAGAAGAAATGCAGCAACTTGAAAAGCACGGAAAAGAGGAGATGCAGGGACAGGAGCAGCAGCGGAGAGAAGAGATGCAGCGACAGGAGCAGTGATGACTGGATGGATGCCATGCAAGCTATCAATGGCAGAGGATCTGGTACAGATCCAGCAGAGCAAAACAACACCAGTAACTTAAAAGACACTAAACTTACAAAGCTGTGTCCTTCAGATGATATCAAAGCATACTTGACGACTTTTGAAAGGGTTGCTACAGCTTGATAGTGGACAAAGCAGCAATGGGCAATCAGGCTAATAACACCTGATAGATAAAGCCCACTTCCTACAGCAATATGGACACCCACAATCAGAAAACTATGACCTTGTGAAAAGAGAAATCCTGATGAGATATGACATTTCAGGAGAGACTTACAGGCAGAAATGTTGGTCTCTAAGCACAACTCAGTTGACAATCCTTGAGAAGCCGTCACCTGACTCAGAAAACTCCTTATGAAATGGCTCCAACCAGAGGGTAAAACACTCCCACAGATCATTAATACATTTGCAGTGGAGCAGTTCATCAACA
The DNA here is from genome assembly GCA_016271365.2 of Neoceratodus forsteri. NCBI lineage: Eukaryota > Metazoa > Chordata > Ceratodontiformes > Ceratodontidae > Neoceratodus > Neoceratodus forsteri. Next base: position 217,809,905 of record JADMNL010000030.1, on the reverse strand, counting down.
TCTTATCCACAGATGTGCAGCTTGGGTAAAAGAACACTGACCAGAAAGTGGAGAAAGGCTGTTTCTTTGGCTGAGGACTACCAAATGGCCAGATAGATGCCACAGCAGTGAGGCAACAGCCATAAACTGGTAAGACACTTTTCTTCTCATTTAATCTCCAAGCCTGATAAGAACTCTGGTGGGGGTAATAAATCTGCAGTCAAAGACTTTTTTTTTATAACTGTAATATGCCAAGTCTTATTGCAAGAAATTGCCATAGTAAGAAAAGTGACACTGGAGCAGATTTGTCCTTAGCAAGTTGGGGCAAGTACTTAACAGATGTAAAGGTGGGTGATAAGACTGTGCAGGAACTTATTGATTCAGGAAGCAGGCAGATTCTAGTGCATGTTGAAGTGCTGGAAAAACAATGTCCAGAAGGACCAAGTACTGGTGTCATCTGTATCCATGAGGACATCGATACTATCCCACCAGCTAAGTGACTCTGACTATTAATGGGGTGTCACACCAAATGAAAGGGGGTAGTGTCTAAATTACCTGTACCTGTGATTATTGAAATTGCTTTCCAGGATTTACTGAGTTAATCAATCAAAGAGGAGTAAATCCTGATGTTTCTGCAACTGTGGAGACAAGAGCTCAGGCAAAGAAACTCTCAGATGTTGGGGACCCTTTCCTTTCGGTGATCTTGTTTCAGAATTGTTTGAGCAGAGCTCCAAGATCCAGAAGTCCTGGAAAGAAAGATGGTGCCTGAAGAAACAGTGGCAACAAAAGACTGTTGGACATAAGGGGTTAACATATGAAAATGCTGAAACTAAACTGATCACGGATTGTGATTTTCTTTCACAACAAGCTAACAGGGTTCTCTCCAGGGTGATTTTAAGCAGTTGGGGGTGAAACCAAAACAGGGCAAACCTATGTTTAAGAAATGTGTTGGGCTACTATACAGAGTTTGGGTTAAACCTCAGACGCAGGAACAGACAGAACAATTGGTTGTAACACAAAAGTATAGATCTGAGTTGTTACAGATAGCATGTGATAGTCCTATGGCTGGTCACTTGGGGAGGGAGCCCCTTGCCAGATTGCTGTACATATTTTACTGGCCTGGAGTTCATTAAGATATTGCTACCTATTGCAGTTCCTGTGCTGAGTGCCAGAAAATAGCCACAGTGACTAAAAAGATAAGGTTCCTCTGGTGCCCCTACCCTTGATAGATGTGCCTTTTGAGAGAATTGCAATGGGTGTGGTTGGCCCCTTAGACAAAAGTTGATAGGGTAATCGATTCATGCAGGCGCCACACCAACAAGATAAATTGTGGTGACCACATCTAAGAAACATCTCTGCAATGAGAAGCAAGCTTCTCATTGCAGCGCATAGCCTTCCCACATAAACATGGTGACAGGGCTGCCCCACCCCCAGTCACATTCCCCCACCCACTTCATTGCTGACAGTGAAGCCCACCCCACATCAGCATAATGATATCCCTATGTGTGCCTAGGGGTGCCCAATCTCCCTCGGCATCATGTGCTCCCCAACAGTCTTCCTTTGCCAATGGGGCCCAATCCTTCAGCTACAGTCCCCATCCCTGTTTATTTAGCCGATGGGGAGCCCACTCCATCAGCATAATGTCTCCCCATCTGTTGTGTGCTGAAGGGTGCCTAATCCCCTTGGCTCTTGCCCCCACTGTGCTGATGGGGATGCCCAGTCCCCATAGGCTACAGTCCCCAACACAATCAGGTGGCATGCTGGGAGCCCACTCCAGCATGCCAAATGTGCCTGAAAAACCAAAACCATCCGTGTTGTTCCCTTGTTTTTTACCCTGTAAAATGAAAACAGTCCCTCACAGTCTCCCTCCTCCCACAACCCATGCCCACCCACTGTGCACCCTGCCTCCCACACACACCTCTCACCCCATACTTACCTCCAGAGTCTGGCGAACGATCTGTGAACCAGAACACGTCTGCACTCTTCAAAGCCAACCGCGAACTGAAGAAATGTCAATAAGCTGTGTCATGGAATAAATAGGGTTTTTAACTTTGGTGCATATCTCAGGCATGTTTGAGAATTTTTACACCATAGTTTCAACATGGGTTATTGGGACCCTCCTCATGAATTCAGTCACTGTCACAGTGTTGATTCCATCCCTAAAGTGATTTTGCAGTCACTGCACGGAATCACCTTTCAGGACCAATTAACAAACAACAGTACCACTATTCATGAGGGGCTCTCAAAAACCCTATGTTGCAAATTAGATGGGAAAAATCAAAAATGGTTGTTTTACAAGCGTGCATTGTGCAGTTTCCGGCGTACGCCGTGACTTCGTGAATTTGTAATATTTTCCCTCCATATGTTCCAAAATTGGCATTTTCTACACCTCCTCATGAACAGTACAGCTGACATTTTACATATCCTGATCAAATGTGTTTTGCCGTCCGACGAGAACAACACAGTCGCTAAGAAAATCAGTTGGGACAGTTTGAAGAAATGACAGTGACACTGTTCACGAGCAGAGGTCCTAAAATGCCTATGTTGAAAATCTGGTGATGAAAGTCCATAAATTACTATGTTATAAGCATGTGTTGTGCAGTTTTATGCAGCTTTGTAACTTCACAAATTTGCAATATTTTCATGCCACAACACTAGCATTTTTCACACCTCCTTATGAACAGTACAGCTGTCATTTTCACATCCTGCCCAAAATGTGTTTTGCACCTGTGGTGCACAATGGTGTGGTCGCTGTGAGAAATCAACATTTGGGACAAATTAACAAAATCACAATACCACTTTTCATGAGGGGAGGTCCCAAAATGCCGATGTTGAAAATGTGGTTAAAAAATCACAAAATAATTGAGTTGCACACTTTCTATGTATGCTCATGACTTTACCAATGTTTTATATTTTCACTCAAGATTTTCAACATTGCCATTTTTTACACCTCCTCATGAACAATACAGTTGTCATTTTTCACATACTGCCCCAAATGTGTTTTCATCTCTGTGTCACCAAATGACATAGCTGCTGTGCAAAACCACCTTTCAGCTAACAAACTGATAGTGCCGCTCTTCATGAGGTGGGGTCACAAAAGGCTCATGTTGAAAATTTGGAGTGAAAATACCAACACACGCCTATGGTGTTTGGGTTTCCAACTGTAAGACCCCACTCTGTACAGACTGAAAGGCATCATCAGGGGTGTAACTTGGGATCATCGGCTGTAATGCTCATGCCATTCCACCTCCACCCCACCCTGCAGCCAGTGACAGGCATTGTGGTGTGCTTTGGAGTGTTTGGCCACAAAGTTCACCCCATTCTCCTATTACTGCACCCACTTCAGCATATTTCCTTATGGAATGAGGTAAGTATAATGCCCAAAGACCCCAAGGCACACCATGACACTTGTCAGTGTTTACAGGGTAGGGTGAGGTAAAATGGCATGAGCATTATAGCTGACAACTCAAAGGCACATCCCAACACCTGTTGGTCTCTGCAGGGTGGGGGTGGGGTTGGCCTCTTCAATACTTCACTGCCATTCCTATTATGCATCTCTAACTCCTCAGACCATAAATGTCAATGCCAGTGAGACAACATTCGGCATTGACAAATGCTTGTTACTTTTCTGATATTACTTTTAAACATTTTACATTTTACTTTATAGTTTTTAAGATTATTTGGTGTAGGGTTCATTTGTACTTAAAATAAGCTTTTGGCATTGTTTTATCAGATTTTTGATAGGGTTATTTGACTAAGTTGGAATGTTTCCATTTTATTGTATTTATTTTTGATAGGCATACAGTTCTATAAGCAGTGGTTTAATTCTGCAACTAATTTATCCCATTTAGATTTAGCTGTCTCTCCTCTGAACTCACATTTCCGATCCCAATTTTGTATAAGATTTCTGATACTGATTAAGTCCGCTTTATCTTAAACCTGACTTGTGTGACATTCCTAAAAGGGCCCACTCATTTGAGATACCCAACTGTATCATGTTATGATCACTATTTGAGAAGGGTTCCCTCACTTGGCACTTAATTGCTACATCTTCGATATTAGTCAGTGTCACATCTAAGATATCGCATTCGTGTAGGTTCTGTTACCAGCTGCCTTTAATCATATGATAGAGAGATCTCAGAGTCTCTTTCCATAATTGGATGTTGCAGAACAGCTGCCCCACTGAACATTGGAGATTGAATCTCCCATTGTCATTATATTAGCGGCGGATCTACCTTGTCTAGTCCCTTAAATACGCTTTCATTTTCATCGTATGTTGACCCTGGTGGTCTACAACCAACACATAGTGTGGTTTATTCCCAGCTGTAGGGTAAATGTTAACCCACACTTGTTTTGGGAGGCTTTCTTCCTATTTTATTTATTTCACTAGAGTCTATCGACATTACGCATGTACTGCCACACCTCCCCTCTTTATTACCTCTAGTCACTTGATATGCCCTAAAACCAGGTATTGAGAGGCTCCAATTGTTTTCAGGCCACCAGGTCTCAGTAACCCTACACATCTGGATGATTTCAGTTTTCAGTATGTGTTCAGATTCATCCTTTTTATTAATAAGGCTCTGAGCATTTATGAGTAACATTTTTAAACTATTATGAGTTGTGTGTGACAACTCCCCATGCTGAATCAGTTTAAATTACTGCCTGGACTGTTTGCATTCTTTTAAGGACACCAGATATAATTCTTGCTAATACGTTCTTTCCTGCTTTGTTAAGTTGTAACCTTGCTTTTGCATATAATAATGGTCTTCCACTAAAGTCCTTCCAATTGTTCAAATAATTAAACCCCATCATGTCTAGACAGATATCTTAACTCTAGCATTAATTCTTGAATTGTTAACTTTTCTGGATGACGGTTATTTATGGGAGGATTCCTGATATCACAGCATGAGCACCTTTTTTCAACAAGCAATGCCATAAATACAATTTCAGATGCAATATCGTTTTCATGCTGTTGGTCTAGGTCATTAATACCAGTGTGTACAACAACTGTTTTGTAGTCAGTACCAGTATTTTACAGCTTTTATAGTATTTTGTGAATGTTAGTATTTCTACGCTTGGTAAACAGTTAACTTTTTCATGTATTTATTATTGTCACATATTAATGAGTCATACCCCTTAATATAGAATCTCCAGTCACAAGTTCCATAATTCTGTCCTGCCCCTTTTTTCTACTACTAGCAAAAGTAATATTTTCAGTTACCATGTCATGTTCATTCTCAGCCTCACTTTAGTACTGAGAAGCTATTGGTAACATCTAGAGTGGTATTACCAAGACCTCTCCTACATTTGTTTATTGTTGTGGAATGAGGTACAGAAGTCCAGTCACCGCTTACGTATAGGATCTAAATTACTTGAACTGGAATTGCATGAAGTATCACTGCTTAGTTTCCTTTTGTCCATTTCATTCTATTTGGGAGATAACTCTTGTTTACATTTTGTTTTAATGTTAAAAGTTCAGATTTAAGTCTGTCAAGCTCAATGCATTTTGGACAGTTAAAGTCTGTGATGGTTCTCTCTAATTCCCCAGGCAAATACATATTGCACAATATGCACTTTATTGCTGACCCTGTATCTCAGAAGATGTCCAATAAATGTTCATTTTGCTCTGCCATAGTAAAAGTCTCAGAATTCATAGCAATCCACAAAAGGAAAAGCAACTTTTGAAAAGGTGAGCAGTTTGTGTTACTGCACAATAGAGAGTAGCAAAACTGATAAACATGCCTAAAGATACTAGTTTAGTAGTCAAATACTTCATATAAACACTTAGAGTTTTGTGCCTTTCTGCCTTTCAGATCTGCAGATGCACTAGACACATGAAAATGCATGTGCCTCAGCAGCGTCTCCACTGCAGCGACTGTGTCTCACCTTGCTTGCTTGGGCAACTGTATTTCAATGGAACAATCAGGAAGTGGTCACATGGTCTGCCTGCAAAGTGGGCGAACTGTTACAAAATTAAAATAACATTTTAAAACAGCAAAGCCCTAACAATATTTAATGTTTGTCAGGGTCTAGAAGTATGATGCTAAGGTAACAAATTATTTCTCTCTACTAACATTTTAAACCAGGCAGACACGGGATTGTAATCCTCAGTACAGTCTCTCTGGACTAGAATACCCAGTGCTCTCTGTGCCTACTGGCAGCACTAAAAACTCAGTTAAAAGCAACACAACAAAATATTTCTTCTATTAGCTGCCTAGTCAGGCCTGTCTCATTACTATTGTGGCCACACAATATTTGAACTAAGCCTTGAGATACAATGACAAGGACTATTTTTGTTTCTTTTCTGTTGCTATGATCACATTTTTACTCTTTTTATCTACAATTGTTTTGTGTGCTTTTAAATAACTTTTTACTGAGGGGTCCATTTTATAAGCAGAAGAAAACACACTGAGGTGTGGTTATGACCTGATAAGAACACTTTCCAGGTGCTAAAGGCACCGTGCAAGCACTTTGTGCCTCATTATGCACCCGGATCATGCTGTGCTCTTACTGTGGCCAGAACCACACCTCATCATGTCTTATTCCTTACTTCAGAAACATTACTTTATATAGACAGACTGTTCATTAAAAACACTGCAACTGGTGGGGGGCTGCACTCATGCTGTATATCTTTGCTACAGTATGCATCTTGTGCCTAGGGAAGCGAATACACCAAGCAGTAGAGGGTAGAGGATAGAGGGTCTGGTTTTTGATCCTAGAGTGGATTCTTCTTCTTTCTACTACTATATGCATAAAATGAGAGAAATTGTCAAATGTCATTTGTGATTTTAATGATAGCCTTTCAGCAAGGTTTGACATGTTATATTTCAGATATCCTGAAAAGTTCCAGCTCAGACTTTAAGGCTTAAATGCAACTTGAAACATTACTTAAAAAGACAGGCTATTCATCATGAAAATTCACTATAACTGTGTGTGTGGTATGGGAGTCTGCACTCAGTGCTGGACGTCCCTTGCCACAACATACAGTTCTGATCTAGGAAGCTTAGTACATTTGTACAGCTACAGGCTACTGAGCAGTAGAGGGTAGGGGGCCTGAGTTTGATCCACAAGAGTGGAAATGTTTTCTTTCTCATTACAGTTGATTGATGCTGAGTCTCATACCTATCCCTAAGCATTACCCATTTCATTGTTGTATGAGCCTGTCATCCCTTGTTTCTGGCCACACAATTATTCCATGCAGACCATCTTTGGCATCTTTAGTGCCATTGCTACTTTGATTACTCCTATTTTGTTGTTATGTACTTCATTTAAAGAGACACTGTCAACATTTCTAGCATCATAGTATTTCTAGTTAAATGTTACTGGTTGTATTATCTGCCTCCTTGCTTCATAGAACCAAATTGTATGTAAGTGTATAGTTATACCCAGACTTATTTTGTTTCAAATTCTTGATCTGCTCACATTGCCAACTTCCTAAATATTAGAAATACCCCCAAACAATGTAGCCATTCATGATGCAATAGTCTCCTCTACTCAAACTGCATAATTAGTGCCTAGATTGTGTTAGGGGCATTCCTAAGTCCAGGAATGCTGCTGTGAGGAGTTGAGTAAGGACTATCAACAAATACATTTTCTGTGGTAACACTACTATGGTGGACAGATGGTTTTCATATTTAAATAGAAAAAAACAAATCAGAATCAAACTACCAGCTACATCAACAATCTCTACAAAATGTGAACAACCATAATATGTGTTTTAAACTAGGGATACTTTGAGGCCTAAGGGGGTTGATAGTGTCCTTTAAGTGGCTTGCAGCACTTACCTAGACTGGGGTTCCTTGACCCCACCCCTTGCAGTTATTAAGGCCATAAGAAACAAACATTGTGGATAGCAACCTTTGATTTATTGTTATGAGAGGCCAGTCTACTGTCATCATAAAGAGCATGTAGACTAGCAGCATTATGAGTGAGGTGATTTATAGTAACTCCTATTAGCTGTTGTGGGGTCCCCATTTCTTTTTGCAAAATAATTGCATCTCTTGAAGAAATGCTCATCACACCAGGTTATTTGTGCCCTAAAGAGGCAGTATAGTGCTGTGGTTTTAAGGATCTCAGCTGCAAATCTGGAGACCAGGTTTTGAATCCCACAGCCCCCACTTGCATACTGTGACCCTGAGCAAGTCACTTAACTTCCTGTGCTCCCACATTGAAACATAGAAACATAGAAACATAGAATTTGATGACAGATAAGGACCGCTTGGCCACCCAGTCTGCCCATTTCCTACCTGATGGATAAGTTGCAGATCCTAGTTAACCAGCAGCCTACTTCTTCCTACCCCCACCTAGAATTGCCTTATGACTGTCCCATGCATGCTTGAATTCCACCAGTTTTGACTCCACAACCTCCTCTGGAAGGCCGTTCCATACATCCACAACCCTCTGTGAAAAATACTTCCTTAAATTACCTCTGAGCTGCCCCTTCTATCTTCAAATTGTGCCCCTTGTTCTTGCACACCTCTTTTTGAAAGATGCTACCTCTTGGACTTTGTTGATTCTTTTGAGATACTTGAACATTACCATCATGTCCCCCTCTCCTCCTTTTCCTCGAGGCTATACATATTAAGCTCCTTAAGTCTCTCTTCATATGTCTTCCAGTGAGACCCTGCACCATTTAGTGCCCTCCTCTGGACAGCTTCCATCCTGTCTATGTCTTTGCACAGATTGGGTCTCCAGAACTGCACGCAGTACTCCAGATGTGGTCTCACCAGCTGTCTGTACAGAGGATAATAACTTCTTGTTTTCTACTGGTGATGCCTCTCCCATGCATCCGGTATTCCCCAGCCCTCCTTGCTGCCCTCTCACATTGCTTGCCCACCTTTAGGTCATCTGATATGACTACCCCAGGTCCCTTTCCATTTTGTTGTTGTTAGTATTTCACCCCCATTGTGTACTCTTCCCTGGGTTTTGTTTCCCAGGTGCATTTACCTTACACTTCTTAGCATTGAATCTAAGCTGCCATACATTTGACCATTCCTCTAACCTTGCCAAGTCCTTCTCATCCTTTCCACCCCACCTTGTGCATCAACTCTGTTGCAGATCTTTGTGTCATCTGCAAAGAGGCATACTTTTCTTCCAGTCCCTCTGCAATGTCGCTTATAAAGACATTGAAGAGGACCAGTCTAATACTGAACCCTGTGGTACACCACTACTAACCCCCTTTTTTCAAGGGTGGACTCCATTTACTATTACTCTCATGTCCTATTCTCCAGCCAATTCTTTACCAGGCACTTTTACCCAGGCACCTGCACCTGTAAACAAGCTTTCAGGTTAGTGTGTCTTACCTGGTTAAAGAGAGATTACAGTATGAGGACTAGGCTGGAGCCTAAAAAGTAGAGAACCTTTCTCTAAAAGTGTATTTTTGCTTTTTTTGGGGCACTGCTGCTGTTCCTTTAGTCATTTTTAAGGGTGTCAGGACCCATGACTTCCTAAATCTGCCCATGTGTAAATGGACTTAATAAATCAAAGGCACTTGCTCTATTCCTCACAACTCCAGCATGCATAACTAATAGTGCTTATGGCTGGAAGCATCAGGAATACCGAAAAGACTACAAGGCTCACAAGATTCTGTTGCTTGTAGCATTTACCTGATGATTGACACTACTCACCAATCAGAATAAAGATGAAGAAGCTGCTGGGTGTTAATAAAGATAATTGTGTAATGTGATAAGTTACAGCTGTCTAGAAAATATAACTTCAGTCTATTCGAATGACTCCTCATGCCCACCACACTACTGGCTGGGAAGAGGAATGGTTAATTTCTGCATCCCTCACTAGAAACCACCCTGACGTATGTAAAGAGGCCCACTACCATCACATCATATTTGCAAACAAATATAACATTTAATGCACTGCAATGTATCATATCCAGTGTGCGTTATAAATAAATGCATCTATCAGTCACTCAATAATTAAATAAATACATTTGCATTCTCAGTGCATGCTGGTATTAAAACTCAACCTATCATTATCAGGTTCAGCTGAGGCTGATTTTGCTGCCACCATAGTCCAGACACACCTATTGTGTATGTCACAGAAGTACAGTACCTGGTATCTGGTGCTTACATATACCTATTAGACCTTTTTACTTTTGCCTATTATAAAATAAGATAATATAGATTAATTTTATCAAGGCTTTTATCTCGGTCATACAAGGTGGCTATCAACCTCATCCCTGAGGCACTATCAACCATCCTACACCTCACCTTTCAGTCTGGGCTGAGTTCCTGTGGATTGCCCCAGAGCAGGGCCAGGGGAATGGGCCATCCTCACCCAAGAGACTCACATCCAAAATCACCCCTTAGAGTTGGGGTGGTAGGTGGTTTGTGGTGGCATGGGTGAGGCTTCATGGAGTCCAATGTCAACCATTTTTCTCCTGTTTTCACCCAGGTGCTCAGAGCTGCAGTGACACAGAGGATGATGTGCATAGTGGCACATGCACTCCAGAACCTCCAGCCCTTCCCCCACCCAGCTTTCATTAGCCTCCCAAGCATTAGTACAGCCACCAGGTCTCCACCTGGTGAATGCCAACATGTGGGACAACCCACCACCCCAGTCCAAGAAATGAAGCTGCCTGGCAGCCATCAAATCCTTTCCCAGCTCTCAGTCCCCCCACCAACCCAGGAAAAAAAACTCATTCCCAAACTCAGGTTGCCAGCATGGAGTGAGGTGAGACATTGTTAGCACCTCAGCCCCTGCACCACCAGGCAGGCTCTAGTAATAAGATTTTAAATGGATTTTAAGGTCAAATTGGAATAAGTTAGCAGTATCTAGATTTGCATTACTAGTACTTAATGGTATTTTAAACCCAACCCATCTTTGTGTGCTTTATTTTACTGATTCACAAGGGCTCAATTGGGCAGGAACCAACAGGAAGTCATTACCACAACATCTTGCAAAATCAAAGATAGTTCCTGCACCCCTGTCATCTTTCTCCATTAGATACTTTATGAGAGTTTCACCACCTAGAGATAATTCTTCCCCACCCAACATCTAAAGGTAAGAGTTCCCCACCTAAACATTTCCAATTTAATCACCCCTAATTCATACTGTTATTAACATCACAGGACAGCTAGTTTTTGTATGTCTAATTTTTGGCTTAGACCTCTAATGAATATATATGTATATAGGAAAGTGCTATATGCTTATGGAATATCTCAGAGTCTACAAATGTCAGATCTTCTTCCGCCTTAGGTCCTCCTGCAAATTCCTGCTGACCATTAAGTTATTACTCACTGGGGATATTAAATCTAACCCTGGCCATCCCTGTCCTAGTGTTCCAACTATGTCACCTTCTATGGCTGTCTGGGCTAATGTTGAAGGTCTGAAACTAGTCCACATGAACATTAACAGCCTCAGACCTAAAATGCATGAATGCAAGGCATAGGTAAATATGCACCCCTGACATAATTGCCATTTCCAAAACCTGGCTCATGCCTAGTATCTTAATGCATGAGGCTGAGCTCCAGGGTTTAAGTCTTTTAGACAAGACAGATGTGGTAGGAGGGGTAGTGGAGTTATCATTACATAAAACTCCTAAATACCTCCCTGATGGCAACACCAGACCAAACCCAATCAAAATACCGCTTGGCGGACTAATCCCCAGCTAATAGGCTGCATCTACAACCCACCTAAGACTGCAAAAGATGCCTTAAAGAGCCCTCTGTCTCTGATGCCAGGGCTACCTCAGTGGGAGAAAATAATCCTTGGTGACTTTAACCTCCACTAGGGTCAGCACACCATTAGTGATGTAAAATCCAGCTTGCTAGAGGCCAACTTGACCCAGCTGATCCAATGACCCACTAGGCTGAACAATAAGTCAGGAAACCATGCCACATTAAACTGGATTCTTGCTTCCAACACAAGTAGTTTCAAACTGGCTGGGACATTTACGGACTCCATAAGTGACCATGCCCCTATGTTCGGCATCTGGAAAAATGGCCATCCCAACCCTCCACCCAGACTTTTTAGGCTCGGATTATTCCAATTTTGACACCTGCTCCAGTCTTGAAACCCTAGCAGTGGTGTATTGGACTCAAATCAAGCTAGCCCCCAGTCTGGACTCAGCCCTTGATTTCTTCATCAATAACTTCTCTCTGCCTCCAATAAGCATGCCCCTTAAAACAAATCAGAGTCAAGGGAAAACACTAAAAGTGGCTGTCCAAAGACCTTAAAAACAAATGAGGGTGAGAGACAAAGCCTGGGAAAAATTCAAATCTACAAATCTAGCTAAGGATTGGGTGGAATACAGAAAATTGAGAAACAAGTGTAAAATGAACTAAAATCAGTTAAAGACAATACCTCCAGAACCTACAAGCTAAAACCTTTTGGACCCTACACAATTTTGGTCCCAAATTAACTGTCTCTAAAGGGAACACCACCCATGAGAAAAGTGACATCTTACTTTAAGAGCAACATTTCAAAGTGTTGAACGCTACCTTAAAAACAAAGACTACAGCAAATCCCTCTCCACACCACCAGCTTTTGAAAATGCACATCAAATACTGTTCTCAAAACAAAAAACTTAAAAAGCCAGGGCAAGTGCTCCAGACCAAAAGCAGCAGATGAGCTGACAGACTCCATCATAGAAACTCTACGAGCAGCAACTACTGGGACCTTACACTCCTGAGTCACTCCACAATACTATGTAGCTCACAACAAGTAGGTATTTTGGTGTAAGAGAAACACTGAGATGTGCAATCTCAAATGGGGAGACTTAATCCTAAGAACGGATGAGAACAATCAGAAATACATACAGCTAGACCAGAAAAGGGGAACCGAAACCTGTACTGGAGCAAATCCTAAGGACTGTCAGAAAGTAAAGCCTAAAGCCTACCAGCTCAGCAGCAACCCCCTCTAATGCCCAGTACAGAACTACCTCATATACAAATGCAAAAGACCACACGCAATGCCTTTTGGAAGACTCCTCATTCTTTCTAGCAACAAACTTCCATGCCGAGGAAAGACCACCCAATGCCTGGTACAAAAAGCCAGCCAGTAGCAATGCACAACTGGCATCAATAGTTAAAACCACAATAGCAAAACTCTCAATTGAGACATACAAAAGTTAACCGACCATTCCGTGTGAATGCACCTTGTTCAAAACTGACAGACAGTGGAATCCTCCAACAGACATAGTACATATTTTTGGACATAAGCAGCCTCCAGAGCTTAAGCAACTTCTCCAAAATAAATGAATAATAGCAGAAAACAGTCTCCAACATACTAAGCAGAGAGCCAAGTAACCAACAAGTAACTACTCAAATTGTACAAGCACCACCAGCAGCAATCCCTGACAACTGCTCAGACATCCTGGGGAGCTACTTTTAGACCCTCCATACATAGAAACATAGAAATGTAGAATTTGATGGCAGATAAGGACCACTTGGCCCCACCAGTCTGCCCATGTCCCTACCTAATGGATAAGCTGCAGATCCTAGTTAACCAGCAGCCTACTTTTCCCTACCCCACCCCTAGAATTGCCTTATGACTGTCCCATGCATGCTTGAATTCCACCACTGTTTTTGACTCCATAACCTCCTCCGGAAGGCTGTTCCATACATCCACAACCTCTCTGTGAAAAATACTTTCACACCTTACCTCTCTGAGCCACCCCTCTATCTTCAAATTGTGCCCCTTGTTCTTGCACACCCTTTTTCTTTTCTGAAAGATGCTACCCTCTTGGACTTTGTTGATTCCTTGAGGTACTTGAAAGTTTATATCATGTCCCCCTCTCCCTACTTTCCTCGAGGCTATACATATTAAGCTCCTTAAGTCTCTCTTCAGATAGTCTTCCGGCAGACCCTGCACCATTTTAGTGCCCTCCTCTGGACAGCTTCCATCCTCTCTATGTCAAGCCAAGACAATCAACTTTACCATAATACAAGTTAGCCAAACCATTTCCAATGTACTCCAAACTATGCCCCTCCCCAATCTACCTAGCACTACAATTTCTCCCTCTATTTCCCACTAATAATAAATATGATGCTTATACCAAAAGAGACCTTGAGTACTGGACTCCGACAGTGACACAGAATATAAAACAGCAGCACATCACAGCATTACTGAAGGCCCTACAGGGTGAAGATTGATTCAACCCTCAACTACTCAAAACAGGAAACAAAACACCAAGCATGGACCATGCACATCACAGAAAGGTGAAGACTGATTCTGAAAGACTCTATTTTACTGCTACAAAAATATGTTCAAAGCAACAAAATGTCATAAAGTAACACAGATGGACTATACAGTACACACCTCAGAAGATGAAGACTGATTCTACCATACTGTCACTTTGAAAATGTAAATACTTCTACAACTCTGTTAATCTTCCTTTCCACGCCATTCTACTCTCTCTTTCATTTTCAAACAATGGAAGCAATCTTTTTCCCCAAACTTCTACCTGATCTCCCCCCATACTCTTTTCAAAACTAAAGCAAGTTCTAATAAATAAGTATATCACTTTTCAAAGTGTGTAACAATTACTAAAAATGCAAATATTAACTGTTTCACAAAGTATCACAAGTTGCTACATAATGTATGGTAGAACGTTGTTATGCATAAAATCTATCCCTGACAAAAGTTGTTATGCTGCAGTAGTTGCTGTTATGCTGCACTAGATACGTAGCTACTGCAGCATAACAACTTAGAACCCTGAACTGAGATCTGATAGCTCGAGCTGCATTCTCAAACCGCAGTGGACAGCACCATCATACAGTTAACCATGTGGTAATTTCAAAATGCGAGTCTCGTGAAAAAACTATGTTGACTACCGTTTCTCTTGGGAGCTATCCAATCATGAGAGGTTTATCCAGGAAACTATATTTTCCAGCAAGAGACTATTAATGTAAAATCATCAATTACCTTGCAGGCGGACAGCGGGCTAACTGCAATGTCACTCCCAGCTAAAGCGATGAGTAAACCGCTCTTGTAAACCCCATAGCACTAACTTCCTGTGACCTTGGCTCAAAAATATTGTTTTTGTTCCGTTTGTAGGTTGCGCTGTGTTTTCGGTAGGCATACAGCTTCAGACTCCACATATTCATAAATTATGACTGTAGATAGCAGTCCATACACTATAAAGAAAATGTATAGGACACTATCTATAACAAGTTTGAAAACTCTTCTTGAGGTCATCATGGTGACAGAACCTCTCGAGCTTCGCTCTTGAGGTTCAAACGTCGCCATGACGACCTCTCAAAGAGTTTACAAACTTGTTACAGAGATAACGCCCTATACATTATCCTCATGTCATGTTCCACTACTTCACCTTCTTATGAATTGCCTAACAAACCCTGTCTTGCCTCCTCAATTGCAAATAAACAATTTAAAAGTTTGGTAATTTTTTTCTGGACTCCAAGGGTTCCAAAATCAAATTTTCCACATTGCTGCAACTCCTCCTGTCATATCCAAATAAAACAGTGCCACCCAAAAATAAAACTAAATAAATCCAAATACAGAGGGTTCTTCGCCATAATCCATTGCTGCAACACGAATGGACTCTTCATGTCCTACTCCACACCAGCCAAAAAATTACACACACACCCAAAAAATACATCTAGAAAACGCTGAAGACTCCACCAAAACTGATGAAGCCACCACCAGAAGTCGATGACCAAATCCATTAAGAATCGCCATCTGGACTCCAAGATCCTCTGAACAAGAAGAAGGCTGCACAAATCCTTTTTGCTCCAACTCCTCATCCACGCTAATCCAAAGTGCCAATGCGTGCCGCTTGATGCCACTCAGCACCGCTCCCACACGCTGGATCCTCACTGAAGCTGCCAACTAAACCACGCCACAAACCAATGCCACACCCTTGCTCCAATAAAATACTTGGCCCAAATAAGACAAGCCCCCACCCAATCAGAACACGTGATACCCTTGACACAAACCCAAACCAAACCACACCTCCTAACCAATTGCAACACACAATACACCAAACAAACCACACCCCTAACCAATCACAACACACAAACACCTGTCACCCAAACTCCATGCATAGCATCCCCACTTTCTAAACTCAACCAGTACTCACATACGCCACATCAACCCACCAACAATACCCACTGACAAAATAAGCCCAAATTACCTCCCTATTCAAAACAACTGGCAACTATGGCATAAGCACACTGCCACAAAGATGTCCCCACTAAAACAGACCATGAAACAGCTCACAGCTCCCCAAACAAAGCCTGTTGCATAAATTTAATATGAGCGCCTGTGGCTAAGAACTTATTTGTACAGTAGCCAGTGGTTTCTGGAGGTTACAGGCTACTGTACAAATAACTGCTTTATCCACAGGTGCCCCCTCATAGCCCTTATTTATCACATTTAGAAGCTCCCACCCCTACTGTATAAATATATTTATACCATGGGATGAGAGCTTTCTCAGTAGGATGTTCTGTGTTATTTCCACTGCAGTGAGGATAAATCCTGATGACATCAGCAGAGTGAGGATATCAACATTTATCCGCACTCTGCTGATGTCACCAGAGTGAGAATACCTGCACTGCAACTTGCATTCTAAAGGAAACTGCTTCAGAAAACAGTTTCTCTTTCTCACTGAAGCTGCAGCTTATTCAATTAGCTTTGCAAAACAGTCTCACCTCTGTCCCATTGTGTTTCTAACACTTCTAGCCCATTACTGTGCTGATCTCAGCTTCAAAACAACCTGACCTGGAACCTTTGTAAAGAGCCTCAGCTCAAAGATATTGTAATCCTAGACTGAAATAAAACAAATTAATGAATTCTAAATGAAACTTTTACAAAGCAGTTTCTCTCTCTCTCTTAGTGCTACCTGCAGAAATGTGTCTTTCTCTGAGCCTCTGACTCACTCAATTAGCTTTGTAAACACAACTGTGTTTCTGACTCCAGTCCATTCAGAAACACACACACACACACTGACACCACACAAAGAATGAGCAGAAAACACACAGAAACAGAAAAATGTTTTAATCGCACACATGATGGGATGATCATGGGATATGGAAAATATTCTCAGTCCTGCAGAGTGAGCTGCGCATTCTCACTTGTGCCTTCGGCACTTGTGAGAATATTTTGTCATATCCCACTCCTGCCCATATCATGTATCCATATTGATTTATATATATATATATATATATATATATATATATATATATATATATACAGTGGACCAGATATTCAAAAGGGTTGCGCATGCACAAGTCCGAATTGCGCCATTCTGCGATATTCAGCAGGAGGCAGTTGCGCCACTGAAAACAGACTGAGCAACAGCGCAATGCAAATGAATGCATGCTCAACTGGAGGGAGGAACCATGCATAAACTGCACAACCAGATATTCAGCTGGGCTGTGCAGAGTTGTCAGGCGCAACCCCCAACCTGCGCCTGCAGGACTTTGAGCCAAAAAATGCTTAAGTTGAGGGCCACCCACAGGAGAGCTACTGTTGCAGGGTGCAACACAGCAGCTGCCACCTATGGCTGGCCCCAACTCAGTCCCTGTGCCCCCCGCAGCACAATCAGGGGCATAGTGTACTCCCCCCACCAGCCCGATCGCAGGCATCAATGTGGCTCCCCTCCTCCCGTTCACATCCCTGGTGGTCCAGTGGACCAGTATGTTTAATAAATCCCCTCCCGTTCACAACCCTGGTGGTCCAATGGACCAAATGCCCAATCGCAGGCAGAAAGTAAACTGAACACCCCCAACATCTCCCTGGTGCCCAATCGCAGGCAGAAAGTAAACTGAACCCCTGAACATCTCCCTGGTGCCCGATCATGGGAGATAGCAACTGAACCCCGAACATCTCCCTGGTGGTCCAGTGGACCGAAATGCCTGCTCATGGGCAGTAAGTAAATTGAACCCCCAAACATCTCCCTGGTGGCTAGTGTCCCCCCCACCCACCCACGAGCTCCCCCCCCTGGCAGCGGCAGCATCCCACCGCCTGCCGCCCACTGCCCGCCAACTGACTGCTGGTGCTGCGTTTCATTGGTAGAATGAGCCATCGGGCATGCAGCCTAGTCGTACATGACAGTTCAGATTTGTGAATGAATGTTCTTTCACAAATCTGGACTGTCATGTATGGTATGGGCTGCATGCCCATTGGCTCTTGCTCTGCACCAATGGGCGGCAGCTGTACTGGGCAGTCAGTCGGGCGGCAGCGGGTGGCAGGCGGGTGGATGCTGCCCCGCCGCCGCCGGGGAGCGGGTGGTGGGGATTCGTGGGGGTGGGGGGGGACACCATCCACCAGGGAGATGTTTGGGGGTTTCAATTTACTTACTGCCTGCGATCGGGCATTTCGTCCACTGACCACCAGGGAGATGTCAGGAGGAGGGCTACATTGCTGCCCGTGATCGGGCTGGTGGGGGAGGGGAGTACATTATGCCCACGATCGGGCTGCAGGGGTCATCAGTCCTCAAGGCTGCCACCTGGCAAGGTGCCAGGCGCAAGTCCTCGGGATTGGCGCACTTACATGCTAATGGAATGCAAATGGGGCCATAATCAGATGCAAATGGCCCCCTGCACCTTGCATGAATTATGGCTCCATTTGCATGTCACCTTTTGAATATTGTGATTTTAGCGCATGGTGCAATGGTACTTGTGCCACCGCAGGTTAGATGCTCCACTATGACAACTTGTGGTGGCGCAGGATCCACTGTGCCATGCACAGTGCTGTGGCTGGGGGTGATATTCAAGGGATTGCTCAATGGCGCAACTCCTTTGAATATCGCCCAACCACACCAACACAACTATTTTGCGCAGCACAAGGAACACACCTCAGAATGGCGCAGTTTGAATATCAGCCCAGTATACATATATATATATATATATATATATATATATATATATATATATGTACACACACACACATATGATATACATACACACACACTATATATATATATATATATATATATGTATACTGGCAGGAGTCACAAAGCAGATGCGCTGTCCCCAAACAGTGGGATTCACAGAAGGATGTGCCACAAGATGCACTGTGTGCATTCCACTGTAAATCATACAGAAGCGCCACAGCATAACCTGAGATGCCTCAGCACAACAATGATGTGCTGAAGCACCCTGGACAGCACATCACTGAATATGGAACAAGTAAGCAAGGGACTCAGAAGTAACAGGGGAGACTGCAGTAGCAAAAGGGTGCAGGGAACACACCGGCAGGGACTAGCCAGTGTGCCAGTGAGCCAGAGAGTGGACACAGCACATAGGGTGCACAGACAGAGCACACACAGAAACACCTAGCACCAGACACACACACACCCAACACAGGGACCCAACTGGTACAGATGCCATGCACAGGGTGCCTGGTAAGGTGGGCCACAGCAGAGGTGCACCATTCAGCATGTTAGAGTCTGCTGTACACAGCCTGGTGCACAGGAACCCAGTGGTGTGGACAAGGGAGATGCCACACAGGTGGACAGGCACTATGGTGAGCAGTTCGAGGCCATGCCCTGCACAGGTGGAACATGCCACATGCAAATTAGACTGCAATAAGAGTGGCACAACAACAGGGGACCAGCACAAAAGAGGAAGCCGCCATGTGCTATACACAAAATAGGGACACCATGAAAGGCAACATTTGGTAATGCCCACCAACATGACAGAGGCAGCAAGGAGGGTGCATACTGATGCAGGCATGAAAGGGGACAGAATGCATGTGCACAGTACCACAGGTGCACACGGTGAATGGGAACAAAGGCACACAGCGGAAACCAGCAAGCATCACAGAGCACATGCACAAGGTACAGTGAATGACCACAGGCAACAGTAGCAGTATAAAACAGTTTAGTAAAAAGTAGTGAAACAGTAAAACTATGTACAAAAACAACCAGCAGTAGGAACAGGAAAGGTGTGGTGTGGGAATCTGTACAGGAATGAAACCAACAGTACACAGGAGGGTGAGTGGTACAGATGTGGGGAACAGTGGACAGCAACAGATGAAAGTGCTGTGCATGGAGTGTGAGTTGGAACAACAATGGGGCTCTACACAGATGTCCATGACCCTAATGTGCTGGATGGGCCAGCACAGCAGCCACCCCTCCGTACCTGGTACTCACCACCTGGACCAGTACAGTGAGTGCCTGCTGGAGTCGTCTCCTGCCACCTGTACAGTGGTCATATGGATCCACCTCAACACCCTCAGCAGCTGCATTCCTGCAATCAGCACAACACCCTGTTTCTACCGATGCCCTGGCACACCCAGCTGTACTCTCCATGGACCTACTGTGGGGGACACAGACAACAAGTACTAAGTGCCATGTTCCACACTGGGCCCCCTGTCCACCATGTGAGTATGCAGGAGGCATCCAACACAGCAATGGCTGCCAGCCTACCAGGCTCATTGCACACCAGCAGCAGGCTAGCACACAGTGCCACACTGTGACCATGTAATAGCACCCAGACAGCACAAGATCCACATGTGCATGTAGAGGTAGGTGAGTGGAACACGAGCCATGGCCCACACAGCATGTGCAGATGCTAGCAGGTTGCACAGGCATGCAGGCCCCATATGAACACCACTGAGCACCACAATGTGCCCATGGTCTGCAGCAGATGAATGTTTGGACACACAGGGGCCATGTGCACTGTGGCCCAAGCACATGCCACCATGGCCACACACCCATGCATGTGTGCAACCTGCAGCACATGGACATGCACAAGAGACCAGCAACAACCTGCAGAGGGCACCATCCCCAGAAACACACAGAGGATGCAGAAGATGGACACTCACCTACACCTGCACAGCCTTGTCCATGGTCTCCAACACCGCCTTATCATGCCTGGCCTCCATGACCACCGTGACCCTCCCCATGTCCGCTGGCCCTGCGAGGGAACACAAGCATTGGGGACCATAAGGTGATTGTCAATATGTCTCCCCTCAGCCCACAGCAACAACGCAGGTGCCAGCATGCAATGATGGAACCATTCCCACAGTGCCCCAATGAAGGCCCCTCTATCAGCATGCAGCAACACACAGCACCCAGACCACACCCACCGTGTGTGTGTGTGTGTGTGCAGCTGGATGTGTGCTAAGCTAATGGCTATACCACACCTAGCCCACCACAGTGACCATGCACCCCCTAACATGCACAGTGATGTACATGGCTACTCCTGGTGGCCACGCCTGTACCCTACATGCCGAAGGTGCCCGTCATGCTGTGTGTGGTAGGCATTGTGGCAGCTCACCCCCTCGGACACATAGCCCAGCCTGCTTGTGTATCTGTAGGGTGACGTGACTTACCTGGGCATGGCACTGCACCCCTGCATGCACGATCTTGGAGGCTCCTGAGTTTGTCCAGGTCGCAGCACTGCAGATCACCGTACCAGTGTCTGCATTGCTCCCAGTGCACTCCACCCCAGTCCTGGACACAAGGCACTCAGCAACCCTTGTCCACACTGCTGAGCATGGTTCTGTGAGGTCATCAGAGCCAAACAGCTGTCTCTCTACCTGCAGCACCACTGCTACAAGGCTGACCAACTCAACCTCCCCAGTTCATGGCCCTGGGCCCTGCTGCCTGCACACGTGGCATGTGTACTCTGTGTTTCCTGGGCAAGTGTACACTGATCAGGCTGCTGGTGTGCAATGGCCCAGTCACTCCACATGCATGATTGGTCATCGTGCACACCACACAACACAGTACTGCGGCATGGCAGTGTACGATTACTGCCTATCACGCATCACTGCACATGCATACCATGCAGTGCACAGGCAGGAGCACAGGGTCATGAGTCACAACTGAGTTGCACATGCACAGTTGGTGCATATCCACCATATTGTGATACAAAACAATGCCACTCACAGTACACTGTTGCAGCGCACACTGCCATTGTTGCACCATGCACTGCAGGTGCACATTAACACAATGTTATGGTGAAGCGCAATACATGCACACAATGAGACATGCAGCACAGCACCAATCGCACGTGGGGGCATGGATGCATGCACGTTCTGATTGTGCTGTCAGAAACACCAGACCAGTAGCATTGTGCCTGCCATGCCACTAATCCTGCATCCCACATGCATGGAGATGAACTGTGACACTTGTGCTGCATTCAGGAAATGCCCAATGTCAAACTCCATGTGCTGAGAATGCGCTGTAAGGGATTCGCTCAATGCATCATTTGCGCATTGCTGATTGAGATGAGCTACAATTCACAGACAATGCCCTGAAATCAGCTCATTGCCAAATTCAGGGCATCTCACCTGTTTAGCATCTCATTATAGTTGCTCCCACCTCATTTGCATGCCCTGAGCTATAAATGCTCCTGAAGCCACCGCCACAGAGCTCAGGTGACCAAGAGGAACTGCATCCTAGAAGGTAGGTCTGTTTACATTTTACCATATTCAGTGTGTCAGCACAATATGACAGCGTACAGTTTGAGGCATACAGGCATACCTCTCAACTGTTCCTTTTCATCAGGCACCTCTCTGAGTGTGCCTCACAGTGTTCCACTGATCAGGCCACAGTTGGGGGCTGTTGTCATAAAGGTAGCATAGTACAACTGACTGCCAGACAAATGTGTTACAGGCCTGCTCACTATCAGGTAGTACCTGGCAAACAAAAACAGCCACTTGTACAGGACATGGTAGCTACTATTACCATTGATACCATTCTGTCCCGGACATTGGCCACCTGTCCCTAACTGTCCTAATTCTTGTTACTGATATGTACTGCAGGCGGTTGAGAAGTATGCATACAGGGTGCCATGACCCTGCAGCAGCCAGACACTGTGCAGGCTCACATATGGTTACCTGTACTGTGCTAATGCCTGAATATTGTCACCCACAGAAACCACTATGTCCAGACAGGACACAGCTGTGGGACAAAGCTGTCCAAATTTCACTTCAGATGAGGACAAGGCACTGATTGAGGTCTACATCATCCAGAAGGACATCCTGGCTTGAAGGTGGCAGCCACCAGCAGAGAGATGATGGCTGGGAGGCAGTGGCAAGACATGTCAATGCCCATGGGAAGTTTAACCAAATACCTCAGGAGTGAAGGAAGCACTTTAATGATGAAGAGAGGAGCGCCAAGGAGAAGGTGGCACACTGAGGCCTCCTGGGTGAGGCAGGTTGAGGACCATAGATGGTGTGCATCTCACACCCACAGAGGAGCTACTGGTGGCCAGCATGGACCAGGCAGCTACTGTATGTAGGGAGATTGGAGAGAGGGTTCAGAAATGTAGCACTCCATCACAGAACTATGAGCATGCTTGCCCGGGAACATTGCCTGTCCCAGTGTGTGTGTGTGTGTGTGTGTGTGTGTGTGTGTGTGTGTGTGTGCATGCGCCACGGTGCCCTCAAAGTCTCACTGAGGGTCACTGTATGATCATGTGCCTGTATGCACCAACCATGGGGCTGTGTCACACATGCATGCCAAGCCACCCATGCGCAGACTGAGGAAGGGGGCAGTCACGGTGTGTGGTGCTGGTTCTTCTCTAGGATGTCATCCCTGTGGGTGGTGTGCAGGGTGTTGGGTCAATCACACCCACGTCCAGGGTGCATGCCTGCATTAGCTGGTGTTTGGCTGCATCAGTGGCCGCTTGGTTGACTGTCACCTGCATGGCATGTCAGATGAATCTATGGACATGTGCATGACCCCTATACCTCGTCGGCAGGGGATGGGTCATGGAGACGGTGCTGACAGGCAGGTGGGGTCCTGCTGTGCCACATCCACCATAGGTAGACACACCACAGCAGGCTGCTGAATGGGTGGAGACTGGGCTTGGGCAATCACAGCACATCCAGGTATGGCTGCATCATGGTCCCTCCTTCCGCTGTGACACCACAGCACCCTGCTAAATCATGCCAGTGGTCCTGTCCCCACAGCAGCACCAGACACAGAGCCCACATCAACCACCACTGTGGGTGGCTGTGCAGACCCTGCAGGTGTGCTGGGGGCTGCAGGACTGCTGACATCACATGGTGCTACCGTGCATGCACCCTTACCTTAGCCAATCTGCTGTCGGCCATGTCCCCCATATTTGAGTGGTATCTGGATTATCATCATCATACACCTCCTGTGTACCAGATGCCAGCACCAGCAGAGCATCTGTGATGTCCACCCTGTCCACTGGGTCATCATTGGGCAAACTCAGAATACAGACCTGCAATGATTGGTCCTGGCCACCAGCCACGGCACCAGTTGCAGAAGGGCTGGACAGCCCTGCTGCCACCAGTACTGTGGCTGTGGCTGCTGTGGAATTAGAAGGGCCTGGCACAGTATCATCCACAGCCCTTGCTGCAGCCCGTGTGATGGACAGCATCATCCCCTGCAAGGCCATCCTGTGGAGCATCTACCATAGCAGCACCCGTGAGGCGTGATGGAGCTATAAAAGAAAGAAGGGCAACATGGTTACTGACATGTGTGACTGGTGTGATCAGACAGGCATGTACAGAGGGTCAGTGAGCAGCCACCTTCCTGCACCTCCTTACCCCATACTTACCTCAGAGGTCAGTGCTATCATCTTCTCTGGACCAGGACACGTCTGCACTCTTCAAAGACAAACTGCAAACTGAAGAATCAAAGGTAAGGGCCGTATAATGGCAGTCAATGGAGTTTTTAACTTATGTTGATATCTCAGCAATTTTTCGAATTTTGACTCTAAATTTTCAACATGGGTTCTAGGAACCCACCTCGTGAACACTGACATTGTCATTTCATTACTCAGTCCGAAAGTTGATTGTGTGGTCACTACATGGAATCACCTTTCGGGACCAAGTAACAAAATGACAGTGCCCCTGTTCATAAGGTGGGGTCCCAAAATCCATGTTGTAAATTTGGTGAAAAATCCAAAACATTACTGAGTTAGGAGTGAGTGAGTTCCTACGCATGTTTGTAACTTTGCCAAAGTTTTATATTTTCTCTCCAGATTTTCAACATTGCCATTTTTTCACAACTCCTTATGAACCTGTTATTTTCACATCTTACCTGAATTGTGTTTTTGTACCTGTGGTGCAGAATAGTGTGTTATTGTGCAAATCAACTTTTGGGATGGGTTAACAAAATCACAGTGCCGCTATTCATTCGGGGATGACCCAAAAAAGCTCATGTTGAAAATTTGGTGAAACAATCTTAGGAAATGACTGTGTTAGCATGTGTTGCACAGTTTAGGCCTGACAACCCCAAGGCACACCCCAATGCCTGATGGTATGTGGAGGGTGAGTGTGGGGTGGTCTGGTCAGGTTGGATAGGGGGTGCAAGGGCTCACCCTTAGCATCTCATTTCCTACTTTTGTCTTTTCAACCCTAACTGATGCATTAATTAATTTTTTGCAATATATATATATAGATATATATAGATAGATATATATACACACACATACTGTATATATGTTGCAAAAACATATATGTATATATACATATAAAATGTATGGTGAGCCCTTATTACTGCTAAAACCAGCAAAATTATTTTTAATAATCCCATCGCTATGACGTAAGTGGTTATAAACCTCTCAAGTACATCATAGTGATGAGATTACAAACAAAGCCCATCTGCGCATGCATGTACCTTTATCTTGCGATCGATGGCCTTCCCAAAAGTAGTACAGTGGTGAGAAAATGACCCAGAACATCTGCGGTGGTGCCAAAGGTAAGCAATATTCATTTGTTTTACCAGTTTATGGGGACCATACACTGTAAATATAATGTATGGTCCCTCTATCATTAACCAGTTTGTGTAATGTCTCAAGGTTGCCATGGTCATCCTGGCAACCTCTCGATGGTTAATAAACCTGTTAATGATAGAGGACCATACATTATCCTCTATGTATCTATCTTAGCTTTCTCATTCTATATTTCCTCAAAAGTATAGTGTACAGTGCTTGTCAGCTTCCATAGTACCATATGTTACTAAACTTTTTGGAGGCGAGATTTTCAATTCTTCTTACACAGACACATGGGAAAGACCTCTCCAACTGGAACTATTTTCAAAGGCTGTGGTATTTTACAACAGTGCACCATGATTTGTGGCACTTTGCATGAACAAGCAACAGCCGGTGCCAGTCATGTTTGCTTGCAGGTTTTAATACAGGGCTTAGTTTTTCAAAACGGGCTTGGACAGGCACAAACTGTGGCAAACAGCAGTTTGTGTCAAAGTGGGATGCATCTGGGACCCTGTGTCTGACTCTCTATCTTGCTTGTAGCAACTGTGGCCAAGCGCCAAATAGATGGCATAACAAGAGTGTGTGTTGCAAGCTGTTGGGCAGCCCTGTGCCGCTCTTGACCCTGGTGGACTAGCAGCCCTCTCCAATTTCCAGTGTTGTCAGACTGAAACACATGCATAATGTCCCATTCCCCACCCCGATTCCTGATGTTGCCATAATAATTAATATGTGTAATGTCCCAGTCCCCCACCTCAATCCCGATGTTGTCAGAAGGAGTATTGTGTGTAATGTCTTAGTCACCCTCCCTGATACCTGATGATGTCAGAAGGAATAGTGGTAACAATGTCTCATGCCACTCTCCAAGAACCCTGATTGTGCCAGAATGATTATTATGAACTGGCGGCATAAATGTAAGAAGCTGATTGTCGACAGCTCTTTGAAGCCATGATGATATCTAGCTAT
Organism: Neoceratodus forsteri; assembly: GCA_016271365.2. Classification (NCBI taxonomy): domain Eukaryota; kingdom Metazoa; phylum Chordata; order Ceratodontiformes; family Ceratodontidae; genus Neoceratodus; species Neoceratodus forsteri. The sequence continues at coordinate 217,783,344 of JADMNL010000030.1, read as the reverse complement.
ATCATCATGGCTTCAAAAGCCTCTGGTCACCAGCCTCCTCACTGACAAATGGCAACCAATACAGCCGTGAGTGAAGCAGCCCTCAATAGGAGCAGAAACATCTTGCAACTGCAGAGAACAAGAAAAGCCCCAAGTTGTCATAAACTGGTACTCACAAATCTGGCTCCGGTGTCCCAAGACTGCAGATTTTGCTTTCAGTCAATACAGGCCACAAGTATTCAACTGAACAGCAGCTTCAGAAAAAACACAAGTGTTTCGTAACTACTGCTGTCCGTTGTCCGAACTATGACATGCGACCACCAAAATAAACAGGAAGTCACACACAGCTTCACTCAATCCCAGAGCAGGCAGGGGCCAGAGTCAAATGCAGGAAAACACAGTTTACATCCTAAAGCAGTGCTTGGAGGGTGAGATACACTTCACAGCTGCACCTCCTCCATGAGTTCTACGATAACAGTGCCACCTGCTGCCCAGAGCCCTCCAGGAACTATTTTATGGACAGGTACTCTCCAACACCCCAAAAGTCACTTTTAAAGGTTTTACAACTTGTCTTTAATTTTTTACTGATAAATCTTTTATGCCAGTTCATAATGGCAATAAACTCTCAGGGCGTGGTATATCATGGGATATCATCACTTCTTGAGTCATTGGATGCACTCGGTCTGCAGCCTCATGCCCAACCACCGAGACATGATGATATCCCATGATATACCACACCCTGTCATGCCTTATTGCTTAAATAGTATGTGGTTAGGGCTCGATGGAGTATGGAAACAATGGTTTTCCAAGTCTTGTTGTAGGACAGTTCAAGGTCAAAAGTTGTGCTATCGTTCTGATGTTACATCAATAGTACAACTTTTCAACTAGAACTGCCACCTGATTGGTGGAAAATGTGGTTCCTCACAAAAATTAAAAAAGTGCCACTTAGCAAGAGGTCAGGCAGGTGATTGAAAGGAAGTGTGGTCACAGACTGCCACAGACTTGGCTCTGTGTTTCCAAACTTTCAATTTTTTTAGTTTTTTTTAATGAATGACAGTTTTTTTTTTCATTGTTGGGAACAGAGAAATGGCAGTGAGTACCAGAATCTTTAGAGGCAGGAGCACTGCACATCTGCAGGGTAGTACCATGAGCAACTAGGACTGTGAACAGAAGGTATTAAATTAAACCTTGTTAAATGAATGTCGCAGAATATAGGGGAACCATATACTATATAAAATAAAGGATGGGTGACCATCCACAACTAATTTTGTGTTTCCTCATCTCAGGAGTTGATGACATCATAAGACCCTTGAGCTTCACTTGCAGTCTCCATAATGTCATCGACACCCTTGAAGGAACATATAGTCTTGTTGTGGGTGGTTGCCCATCCACTATTCTATATATATCAATTGTTTCAGGCCCCTCCCCAATGGCGCCATTAATAAACATATGTTTTATCTCCCATGCCCTCCTGCCCAATCACTGATGTCATCTGCTTTGTAAAATGTAAATTGTTCCATAACCTGGTGGACTAGTGGTCCCCCATGACCAATGTTGCCCGCTGTTTAAATATTTACACATGTACATTACCTGGTGAACTAATGGCCCCTCCCTGGTGACTAATGGACTCCGCTGTTCAAATTTTAAATATATCCATATGCTGGTGGACCAGTGGACCCCCCACCCCTGTGAATATTGTACCTCCTTGCACCCACCATCCCAAACACAACAGCACTCAGCACAACCCACCTCTCACCTCCGTGGCTGGGTTCAGATTGTACTGTCACAGAGACTCTACAGTATAGTGTATGCACCCATTGAATGTCATTGATGGACCAGAAGGATAAAGAGAAAATACATCTATTTACAACACAATTGTTAAGGTAGACAAAAGCTCAGAAATAAAGAAACATAAGAAAACAAAGATAATATATCAATAGTGAAGAAAAGCAGGAGGAGAGCAGGTAGAATTTGGGAAGAGATATGATTCTAGGGCTGTGATGGGTTGCGAAGGCTAAGCCTCCAAAACCATCTCTTTATTAGTGTTGTACGAATGAGAAATTTTATTACGAGAAATATTTCATGAAATTCACGTATTTCATAAATATTTTGCAGGTGAAAATGCTAACTTTCACCCCAAAATTGTGTAATTTCACCCAGAAATTGAAAACTTTTACCTGAAAGCGCTTAATATTTTGCAAAATGCAAAATTTTGCTAAATATTTCACTAGTGAAATTGCCGAGTTCACGGCAATTTAACTGGCAAAATATTATTTTTCAATGTCTCTACCATCTTTGGGATAGCAGTATGTTTGTTGTGTCTCTGGTAAGCAAATACAATCAGGGTTCCTATTTGTCTGTGACAGTGTGGGTCTACATTTTCAGTAGTATTAGTTTCCTATTTCTGAAGAAGTTCTGCAGTGGTAGTAGGGGCTTGACAGCAGACAGACCCTCCCAGCACCCAGGTAGGGAAAAAATGTTTGTTTCGGGGCTGAGACCCATGAATCAGGGCGCATTGTCAGTTAATGTCAGAGTCCTTCAACATGTGGGTTTGTTTGTTTATTTCTTTATTCTTTAGTAACCAGGTAAGGCCCACTGGGCATAAAACCAACTTATACATATGATCTGAGAGCACTGGAGCGATTACATGACTCACCTAAGGTCACACAGTATGCAGGTAGAGCCTGAGGTAATCAAACCCTGGTATGCTGGGTGTACCAACCTCATTCACAACTCACTGCTCTAACTCGTAGTATGCAGATATTAAAATCAACCCCATTCATCACAGCCACATCACCCTCCCCACCACACCCCACACTGAGATTCCTCAGGGTAACTCGATTTGAAGTAGTAATATTCTTATCAGTGCCCACTCTGAACAGAAATCCCCATCCTTTTAGTTTCTTTTTTATATTCAGATTTTGTTAGCTTTTTCCTGATTAAACACCAACAAGAGGACAATACAGTCAAACAAGGGAAGGATGGAAGCAAGTAGGCTGACCCACAGTATCTGGACCAAGGCTCAAGTGGGGCAATTTAAGACACAAAGGTGGGGTCTATTGCCATAATTTATTTATTTTATTTATTTAGTTTTGTTTATCGGGTAGGTGCATTAGCCAAAAGATTATTTTCAGGCATGACCCAGGAGGGTACAGAGACAAACTTCAAGAGAACATATTTGTACATGACACAAGTTACATGAAATGATTTAGCAATAAACAGCAGTAAATATGACAAAAACAATATAGCATTTAAGTTTACATGTAACAGATACAATCAGGTAATTTTAAAGTGACTGAGCAACATACAAACAATGAGGAACAAAAGTGATGCGAGAGTAAGTAGTAGCCAGGTGGAGTTTGGTGAAAGCGGAGACAATAGTTGGGGGGATAGATTTGTGTAGAAAAGTACAGGTTACCCAGTAAGGTTCAGCTGGTGATGAAAGAGGAAGGCTGTGCAGTTTGAGAAGAAGGCACACAGAAAGTGTCCCAGAAAGGAAAAAGTAAAAGGAAGAATAAAATACAAGAGGTTAGGAAGTGAGATTGAAAGGAACATGCTCCCTGTTGAAGTGGACCCCAGGCTCCCAGGGACAACAGAGAGAGGGGTGGATTAGAGAGTTAGAGGTAGGCAATTTGAAACAAGAGCAAACATAGGAGGAGACAAGATAGTGGCATAGTTTCTCTTAAAAGAGATGTGGGATGCAGTTTGATGTAGGGTTAAAGGAGTGTGTTCCAGAAAAGGGGTGCATGACAGGCAAAGGCATGACTATCTTTTGAACTGCATGTCTAGGAATTAGAACAGAGACATGAATGAAGAATAACCACCTGTTATTCCTGTTTTGACAGTTCTCAGCTTGTTGCTATAGGCTATCAGTCATCGCCTCTCAGTGATATTTCCTGTTTACAAGTGTTATCTATTCCTCCTTGGTAGGAGACTCAGGGATAAGCCATTTGTTTGTGACGCATTCTTTGGCTATTGCTAAAAGCATACCCATTAAATACCTATTTGTGGAATCCTTCATGCCCTGTGGATAAAGTGAGAAAAGAAACAAGCTTTCACTAAGTGAGATAGAGGGCTTAAAATGTCTTTGAGGTCCTCTCAATTGCTTCAAGAAAGGGCAGTAACTTTGGACTTGCCCAAAAGACATGGTGATGCATTGCCTTCTCTTCCCACAGCTCCTCCAGCAATGTGGTGTGGGTTGTGTTGCTATGAACTTGTTAGATCAGGGTTATGAAAATCTTATTACACATTTCCAGGTTAATTCCACCAAGACAGGGAGGAAGAAATCTTGTGTGTGTTGGTACAACATCTTCCACATCTCCGATCTGGTAGGTATCCTACCTCCTGTTTCCATCTTTCACATGCTTTGGGCAATGGTAATTGTTGCAGTTCAGTAAGGGTGGAGTCAAACTTGGAAATGATATGTGGGTGTTACTCCTGAAAGGGCAGATATAGTTAGGTACAGTATAGTAGTGGGTTTCTGTGATCTAGCTGTGGATCCTTCTTGTCCAGTCTAGGACATACGCCCTGGCCAGGAAGTATCCAAACATACCATCTAGTGGAAGATCAAGACTACCCTTTAACATGTTAAATGTATTGGCTTCCTTGCTCTGTAAAGTTGAAAGGGGTACCTAGACTCTCAGTGCCCGATTTTGTACCTATTACCTAATCAGGCATGAGCAAAGTCATTGGGCCTGATTCTAGAAGAGATGGCACAAGTTGGGCCAAAGGCGGCTTATGCCAAACCCCTGTTACGCCAAGGTCCCTGTGCCTGATTTTCTTTCAGGCAGGGTCCCCATGGCTAAGTCCCTCAACTTGTGCCAACCCAAACTGTACGCCAAGGAGGGAGTATCTGATTGAGTTCGCAAAGCTGTACATCACCCAGGTAAAGAGTGTAAGCTGCCCTCCAAGCCCCTATCCCGGATTGTGGCATAGGTAGCAGATTGCACCCCGACCTGAGGTTAATAAACAGATCATGACCCACAGGGCTAACAACCACACACTGCCTAATCTCTGATGTACTTCAAAAAGACCTGCAGGGTTACAGGGCCCTCCCCCACTGCCCATATCCCCCGATATATAGAAAAACAATCCACAGGGCTAGCAGACTCCACACTGCCCCAATCTGCTGATATAGTGCAAAAATGTCCCACAAGGCTAGAGGACCACCACTGCCCCAATCTCCCCACATTCAGTATGAAACACTCCACAGAGCTAGAGGACCCTCACTGCCCTGAACCTCAAACCCCAAGTCTGAGCATAATGCAACCCAGAAAGCAATCCCCATAATCCTGGTAGTCTAGTGGCCCCACACCCAACTGTGCCAGACCACCCCACACACCCTCTCCTGACCCACCCCATCAGTGACTGGCACAGCCCACCTCTCACCACTATGGACAGCCACTGACTGAGCTCAGTATATCGACATTGTAATAGTACATGCTCAATGAATGACACTGCATTCATTGAGTATGTACTATATACAGTAGTACACGCCAGAAGGAGCTCAGTCAGTGGATGGCTGCAGAGGTGAGAGATGGACTGTGCCAGTCATAGGCTGGCTATGAGTCGGGGGAGTGGGGTGGACTGGCACTGATGGGTGGGAGGCCACTAGACTACCAGGATAATGGGTTATGGAGATTTTTGTTTTACAGCAATTGTCATTTGTGGGCAGGCTGGCAATCATGGATCAGGGCTTGGGGCATGATTAGCCCTGTGGGGCTTTAATACATACATTTAGGGATCAGGGCTTGGGCATCATTAGCCCTGTGGGGCATTAATACATACATTGGGGCTGTGGGCATAGGGAGGTTCTAGCCCTACTGGGATTTTGCCACATATCTTTGGAGATTGGGGCATGGAGGGATTTCCAAAGCCCTGTGGGCTTATCCCACTGCTTGGGATTGGGGCTTGTAGTACATTATGCAACCCTGGTGGACACAATGTACACTTACACCAGCTATTAGCTGGTGTAAAGGTACTTTGACAGATGTCCTCCGAGGGTTGTTTCAGAACTACACTTTGGGATCTGGCAGTCACCCTTCCTGAAACTGGTGTAACAGCTGCCTATAAACCCCATGCACCATGTCATGGGGGTTTATGGCATAACTGGTGGTGAAGTTCATATTGGCACAAGCAGCCTGCAACATGTCACAGGCTTCTTTACAGAAGTGCAAATGTCACAACTCCTGGCATAAAGGCTACTTGTACTGTTTTTGATGCAAGTCACTTTATACAAGGTGTAACCCTTTCTAGAATCAGGCCCATTCTGTAGATGTCAGGCAAAACCATAGTATTTTGCTCTTTAAAGCCTTGAAGCTCGATCATTGGATCCTTTGTGGTCCACTTTCACCAGTTTTTGAGTGTTGTCTGTACAAATGGAGAATTACATGAGGATTGGCCAGTGAAACCTGCTAATTCAGGAGTCCTCTTTTGGGTGTAGAGATAGTATCCCTGTCCTCTCAAGGTAGGTTCAATGCTACAGGCACATTCCAGGCCCAATAGAGCACTGGATGTATCTGTGGTGCTTTATAATATAACCTTAAGTCTAGAAGAGCCAGTCTTCCTTGGTCCTTTGATCTATACAGTGTGTCATAGCTGACTCTGGGAGGTGGTCCTGCCATAGGAAATGAGATATAATTTTCTGCCATGCTACCCAGCAGTAGGTTAACACCAGTAAAGCTATAGATTGGAAAAAGCAAAGCAATTTAAGCAGTACCAACTTTTTTATAAAGATTTTTTCCTCCTGGCCCCACCATGTCCCTACATCCCCATCCATCTACTGTCCTCTGGTCTTGTTGAGCCCCATTCCTCCATGGATTCCCCCATTTGGTTGGGCTGGCAAGGGAGGGCCATCCACCATCCACCCAAAGATCCTGCATCCCGATTGGAGGTTCAGCCTAACAGCAACAGAGCAGGACAGGGCAGGCAGGCAGGGCTTTATCAAGCCTGTGATAACCATTTTCCTCCATATTTTTCCCTGTCATGGCAATTGTGAGTGCTTGTGCATGGGAGGTGCATACATACACACACACACTATGTAACCATGGCTGCTATACTGCACTGATCAACTGTAGTACTGCCACCCAGCTTCCACCAGATGGCAGCCATGGAGTGGGATAGCAGCTCCCCTGCTGAGGGAGAGGAGAACAATCTGTTGGATGGTCAACTGAACCTCTCCTTCTCCGATGACTTCAATCAACCCATGCTCATTCCTGAACATGGGTTGGTGGCATGATAGGAGGTAAGACATAGAATGCCTCAGCCCTACAGTATACTGTGTCAGCTGCAGTACCAAAATTTTGGTGGTTGTGACCTGTCATTCTAGGGATAGAGGCATGACCAACCATTTATCAAGGTCCAGTTGCAGGTGAGCCTATAGGAGAGAAGTTGTCTGGGAACAGCCGAGAGACTGAGGTTGTTAGTTTAACTCCCAAGAAACTTGATCTGGGTTAACCACCAGCAGAAGGGGTATTTTGCAGTGAACGAGCTTAGGGGCATGGTTAATTGCTGTAGCCTCTGTCTAGCTCTCATTCGGTTTACAGCCTGCCAGAGATCCAGACTCCTCAGAATATATCAAATAACTGGAAGATCTTTGTCTGGGGCTCAAAGATAAAAGAGGACATCATCTACATAAGGTGCAGTGCAATGTTCCAACCCATTGGGCACCTAAAATTCGTACATGACCTCATGCTGTCTAATCGCCTGGGTCAGAGGTTATATGTAGATGGCAAACAGGAGTAAGTAGAGGAGCAATCTTCTCAGGTGCCACTCTGGAGATTAAACATAAAGAAAATATGTCTTTTCTTACTATCTTGTGCCTCTGGAGAGATAGAGATGTTCAATATCAGATCAGTGATAGGGAGTCAAATCTAAGAAGCGTTGCATGAAGAAACGTCCAAGACACATGATCAAACAATTTCTCCATGTCAATCTTGGGGTGAGAAGAAAACAACAGAGGCAGAGGCTTGGAATAGAACCAACAAGGATCTCCTGATGCTATGCTTATCTGCTGGGAGCATACAAGTCCTGTCTGGTCTTGATGGATCAAGTCAAGAAGGAGGGCATCCATTCTTTTGGCAATTACAGCATAGATGTAAACACTTTATAGTCTGTACTGAGGACCAATATTGGTTGATATGATTCACAGTATTCTGCTAAATTTTCCTCCTTAGGGATTACTGAGGTTATAGCATAGCTTCACAAGGGGGGATGGTGAATATCCTTCTAGTAGTGAGTTAGTAACTCTGAGAAACAAGGGTGATAATTCCAGGAGAACATTTCTATAAATTCAGCTGGAAGTCCATCTAGACCAGGCATTTCTCCTGTTTCAGAGAACCTATGGCCTCCTGTGACTCTTCATTTGTGATCAGGTTCAATAGCACTGTCCTGGCCTCCTCCCAGCTAAGGGAGCCATATGTTGCTTAAAATGGTTCACAGTGCCTCTGATGTGGGTCCTGGGTCAGCACTGTAGAGTTGTTTATAGCATGTAGTGAATGCTTCTTCAATAGAACCATCATCCCTTGTTATGGACTGTGATTCCGGGTGTCTGATTTTAGTGATTGTGGCCTCTGCCAAAATCCTTTCACTCTATGGGCCAGTAGATGGGCTGTGTGAGGTCCCCAGTCATAGTATTTTTGCCTGAGGGATCTCAGGGCTTTTCTACTTTGGGCTCAGGCTAGCGTGTCTAACTATTTTTGGATTATTGATATTTGGGAGGGTGTCCCCAGGAGGTCCTCCTGGTGAGTTTTATGTTCCTTTTCAAGGTGCACTCAATAACTGATCAGGCTGTCCTGAAGGACCATTGTACACAGTAAAATGCAGGTGTACACAAGTTAATTCTAGGGTGCTAACTTTCAGGAAGGCTTATTCCACAAGGTCCAAAGAAAACAAATGTTGTAGCACTCCAGGTCAAAAAGAGCAAGTCAGGCAAAGCAAGTTAGTTTATTTTAAATCCATAAACTCCATGAATTCACGGCTCCCTTAGCACTTTAGCCCCACAATTGGGCCTTCATTGAATATAAAGGCTGGTTGCTTCCCAGGAGATCATTAAAGGCCAGTATTTCTTTTATCTGTGTGCTTACCAGCTGTAGGAATTGTTCATCCCTCAGATGGAAAGTCTCCAGCTGCCAAATAGTTTTGCAGTGTAAAAGACTCTGGTCAATTTCTACAGTTAAGGATGCATGATCTGAGAAAGATATGGGTTCCATAAGGCATGAATGGACCTTATGGAGATCTTCCCTCTGAATGAAGAGGTTGTCGATACAACTATACATCTGGTGCATGTTAAATAATGGAAGTAATTTAGCTGTCTGGTATGAAATTCCTCCACACATCCAGTCAACCCACATAGACAGTAGTATATGAAACTGTTTATGCGAGGAGGGATTCATTAGTTATGTGTTGCCATGGAATCCGGCTGGGTCCATTAAGAAATTACAGTTCCCTGCCATATATAAGAATCTCCTCTGGTTATCCAAACATGGTCCACTATACAGGTAAGAAACTGGGTGTTCAAGTTTATTGTAGGAAAACTCTGCTGAGCAAGCTCATTCACAGGGAGGTCCTTTGACACAGACAGGTAGTTGCAGATTGCATAATCAAAAAACAGTACAGCTTAAAGTACAGAATTATAGGTAAGCATTAACATGTTGCATAAAAATGACAGTGACAAAAAAATACAAGTACAGAAAAAAGGTACAAATTGCTTGTTTCTGAGTATCAAGGCGGCTAATTTCTAGGTAAGTAAGAGGAAGCAATGGGCTAGGGTTAGAGCAGTGAGCTGGGATTTAGAAGCATCTGCATGTATGTTTTATTTTTGCTGCAGTCAACCTTTTAAATTGGCTGACAGGGACAGTACCGGAAGCTTCAGTATGCCTTGGAGCTGGTTCCAGATAGTTGAGAGTACACTCAATATGACCTGCTTGCCGATTGAGGTGCGAAGTTCTCGGTACATCGAGGAGGAGGAGGTCATTTTCCTAAGAGAGAAGGGCTGTGGGAAATATGGAAAAGGATTGTGAGATAGTTCGGGAGCTTGTTCAGGAGTAGCTTAATAGTTCAGATACCAGCATGAAGCATGCGTCTAGATGAGAGTGATGTCCAGCCAGCATCTAGGTACAAATCGCAATGGTGGGCTCAGTAGGGTAGATTTGTCATGAACCATATGGCACGGTGGTAGAGGACACCTAGTTTGTGGAGCCCTGAGGCTACTCGCGGAGGAATAGATCAGATCTCCAAAATCGAGTAGCAGCCAGAAAGTGGCCTGGACCAGCCTAGTTTTGGTGTCCAATGTAAAAGAGACTTGTTACAGAAGAAGAAACCTAGCCTAATTTTTAGCCTCTTTGCCAGATCATTGAGGTGGTTGTGAAAGGAAAGCTTGTTGTCCAGCCATATACCAAGATATTTGTATTTGGAGGTGACTTCAAGGGTTCACCTAGGGAGGTAGTAATGAATTCTTTGTGCATGTTTGCAAGGAAAGTGGAGGTGGTGTTTGGGGCAAAGATCATAGCCTTAGATTTCTTGGCATTGAGGAGTAGTTTGGCATTGATTAGGTTGATTTCTAGTTGTGCAAAGTTGGCTTGGAGTACATCCCTCACTTCAGCCAGTGTATGCCTGATGAATACAGTACAGTATTATCAGCAAAGAAATGCAGATAGGACTGGGATATATGTGGCCAAGGTTATTGATGTATAGGAGAAGAGGATGGGACCTAATATGGAGCTTTGCAGAACTCCCCTGACAACTGGGAGGGATGCAGAAAAGAGGCCACCAGCTTTTACTTTCTGGGTCCTTCCAGATAGGTAGCTGGTTAAACCACTGCACAGCAAGGGTGGCACCTACTTTTATTAGGCTTGAGACTAACAGATTGTGTCGGCAGTGTCAAACGCTCTGCTGAGCTCTAAAAATACTGTAGCAGTAACTTTCTTGGAGTCCATGGCTGTAATCCATTCATTGGTAACTTTGGCTAGAGCAGTGACTGTACTATGGTTGTATTGGAAGTCAGATTGCGTGAGGGTTGAGGATTGAGAATGATTCGATATTGAATTTCATTTGGGAGTAAACTAGCTTTTCGAGGACTTTGAGAGGACAGGTAAGATTGAGATGGGACTATAGTTGTTTAGGTCACATGGGTCCCCTGACTTGAATAATGGGAGGACATGGGCAGATTTCCAGCAGGAGGAGTCATGGCAGTGGAAATGGAAAGATTGAATATGTGGAAGATAAGGGTGGTAAGGTCGAGATAGTCTAGTTTAAGAAAAAAAAAGGTTCTAGACCATCGTCCCCTGTACTTTTCGGTAATGTCGACGTTAAGAAGTGAATCTTCGACTTCTATTTAGCTAAGCAGGTACAACTGGAGTGGGCAGGTTGAAGTTTGTGAGTCAATGTTATTACAGTCTTGGTTGTTACCACAGGTTGCATAAAGCAAACAGTCAAAAGCTAGGCCAGCAGTTACAAAGTGATTGTTGATTTCTCGAGGATTTGGCAGCTACAGGAAGTTCCTATCCCAGAACAGGGAGGGTAAGAGTTGCTAAGTGCACATAGGCAGTAGGAAAGTAAGTATAAAATACATAGAGGTGTATCCCAGATGGCGCTATCCCAGGGGCTACTACCCCTGCCTGATTTGCCACTAACAGGTTGAGGGGCCTGGATCCAATGGGGGTGCCTCCACCCAGAGGTCAGGGTTTGCAATAGTTAAACTAACTTGGTCACAGCCCTCTGGGACACTGCAACCCCCTTTCTTCCCACTAGTGGCCCACACAATATATCAGAATTACCTTCACAGTATACACTTACCCCAGGTCTGGTTCCGGCACTGGGACCTCCTGTGAAATGAGATACAGTGCAACAATCACAGTACAGTACTTTAACATAGACAAATACCTCAGGCAGTATAACTTTGCTGAAACAAGCAGCTCTGATTTATTTAGGGGATATAACAAGGACAGGGGAAATCAGGTTAATTAGCTTATCACTCTAATAATCTATCTTCCTGTCGTACAGGCCTATCCCTATCAGTTACTGTCCCTGGGTACCCAAGCCCTAGTGGCTAGTCCAAACCGTGGCAGCTGGTAGGGCCCTTTCACACAGAGAAAGGAGAATTAAACAGTCAGCAGTACAGTAATTCCATTTGGATTTAATGTGGCAATTCAACAGGGAGACGACCTGAATTAGTACTCACGACCTCCAAATAAGATAGGGTCCTTCAATGTCAGCAGGGCTCACTTGAGGTACACAAACCTCTTCACACATCCATATAAAGAAAGCACTATACCAGGCAGGCTGCATCTGTATCCCGATCGCAATTACTGCACAATACCGGGAGAACACACAGCAGATTCAGTTCCTGACAGACAGAGTGCAATTTTCAGCAATTCCTCCAGTCTTCTACAGGGTGAGCCTGGTTTCTACTCTTCAGAGATCCTTTGATTCTTTTCACAGGACGGATTCAGTCCTAACAAGCTGTTACACAAGCTGCAGACCGGAACTCTGGGCCTTACACACATTTTTGACTAAAACTGCACACTGAAAAGCACAGGGCTCCTTCCTTCTTCACTGCCAAAGCTCAACTGAAACTCCAACCGACAAAACCGGCACTTCCTTTGAGTTCCTCCCAGTTCTTGACTGGATTGGCTGTCACTCAATAGACTGCTGCTGTTGGTCCAAAAGCACTGAAGTCTAAACTACATCTCCCAGAGTCACTGCCCATACAATCCTCTTGTGGCTGGCTCAGATTATGAGTCCAAGTTCTGATTCGTCCAAGGCACCATTTTAGAGCTAGCTTACCCCACACTGATTGTCCAGTTCAGCAGTTCAAAACTAGAATGGGGAACTAGCAGACACAGTTCTGACTGCAAAGAAAGCAGGTTAGACAAACTGTAATTTCATTATTACTCTAAATAATTTCTGGCAAACAGTTACATCTTTCAGATAGGTTCCCTTTGCACTCTAGTGACTGCAAAAATGAAGTGAATTGGCAGCAGCTCGAGTGGTACTCAGAGAAACACAGTCCCCCATACAACTAATTATGTCTGCAAGCAGACAGCTCTTAAAGAGACAGTACCAGAGGCTCTAAAACACTCACTGATAAATGGCTTAAATGCCAAACACCATTCAGGCTTGGAGCATTCAAGCAAGCTCCTGGAAGTCTTTTGGGAACCCCCATTTGCAGAGGGTTACACCTTCCTGGCCTGGGAAAGCTTGACGTCCGCTCAGCAAGTACTCATAAGTTTCAACTGCAACCATATACATTTGCATTAGGTGCACATGTAATCATCAGTCAATATATAATTTTACCAAGAACACATTTCTGAAACATTGCACGTCACTCTTTACACAGTATTACATACACATTGTACCATAACTCAAGTTATTACCTCTTGTACATGAAACCTGAAGAGAGGGGCCTTCCCTATCAGTTACCTTTGGGGCTGGATGGGGCAAGGGCACCATACTTAGAGGGCAACACAAGTAACTTGGAGTTAGCACTGATGCTCAGTTTGGGCAATGAGCTCGGGACACATACACTCCTTTATGGACAACATTGAGAGGCAAGTCCACAGGCCTCCAAGTGAATCATAACTGAGGTGCACCACAGGCTTTACAGCTCGACCAGTCTTTCTAGGGGAACTGTTATAGTCTCTGCACTCTGAGCCTCATTTTCAGCATTGTCCTCACTTGTCAGGAGTCTCCATGGGGGTAGAGAGGCTAGAACTTGGGGCACTTTCAGCTCCAGGAGTTACAGTTTCTGAGTCCACAACATTTGGCTCGCATGGAGAGCTTTCGGACACTGGCAGTGGACTGTCAGGGCACTCAAAATACTCTTCTTGTTCGGGTGTATCACCAGTCTGCCCCAATCTATCATTTTCTCCCCTGAAAGCTCAAACAGTTCAACCATGCACAATGATTCCATTTCATCTGATCTGATGCTTTGCACTTCACTTTCTGGGAGCATTGGCTCCAGGGATGAAGCTTGGGGCTTAGACAGTCCAGAAGGCCCAGCTTTGTCTCCAGTATTGACTAGGGATTGCCCCAAACAATTGACTCAGTTCAGAAGAGGATAGTATTCAAAGTCACTCTCACTTTCTTCCGATATGGACTGACAGTCATGCTCAACTGGGACTTGTGGAGGGAACACTTTAACTTTGCTTCTGTAGGTGCAGACTTTCTTGATCTTTTCTTAGCAGCAGCTCTAGTCACTGGTCCAGAGGGGGCATCTTCTAGGGCTCAGACTCAATTAAGATTTGTCCAATGGGCAGTAAATGATTTCTATGCATTGTTTTACATCTTTTGAATTATTCTCAGGCCTTACTTTGTACACTGGCAGATCATCTAGTTTGCCCACTACAATGTGAGGGAGATGGTGCCATCTATCAGCAATCTTGTGCTTGCCATGCAGTCCCAGATTTCTTAGCAATACCGATCTCCCTCCTGGAGTTCCTAAAGTCCACCTTTTATCATACCTTCTTTGTTGGCCAGATTTCTTTTGGCAGCCATGGTTTGAGCCAGTTGGTACGCATGAGTTAGCTGGGCCTTTAACTTTGCACATACTGTAAATAGTTGTCAGCTTGAACCCCATCAGGAGAGACCCCAAAACACACATCTACTGGTAGTTGAGCTTCTCTTCCAAACATCAGGCAGTAGGGGAGAATCCAGTGGCATCACTTTTGGTGCAGTTATAAGCATGTACCAGGGTGCTAATTTGTTGGCTCCATCTAGGCTTGTCCTTTGGGTGCAGGGTGTCTAGCATATCTAGCAAAGTGCGGTTGAAACGTTCAGGCTGTGGGTCCCCTGGGGGTGGTAAGGAGTGGTTCTGGACTTTCGCACTCCCCACAGAGAAAGCATCTCTTTGATCAGACGACTCTCAAAGTCTCTCCTTGATCAGAATGGATTCTTTGTGGAGCCCCATAGTGAACAAAAAGTTTTCTACAAGTACTTTTGCCACAGTGGATGCTTTCTGGTCTTTGGTGGGAAAGCTTGGGCATATCTCGTGAAATGGTCAGTGACCACCAGCACATTACTGATATTTCTTTGATCAGACTCAAACTCAGAAAATCAATACAGACCAGCTCCATGGGTGCACTGGTGGTGATGTTAACAAGGGGCAGCCCTCTGGGGCAAAGCTTTCCTCTGTAAGCAGCGACTACAAGTTTGAATGTGTTGCTCCCACATCAGCCCCCATCTTAGGCCAATAGAATCTGGATCTCACCAAGTCAAGTGTTCTGTCTATACCAAGGTGCCCATGTGGTTGTGCAAGGACCTCAGTACTGAGTCTCGAAGGCAGTGGGCAGCACTAGTTGTTGTTTGTCTACTTGTCCCCTCTGTCTACTGTTTCTCTGATAACAGTTTATTGATCAGTTTCAACTTAGGACCTTCTTTGTATAACAGTGCAGTTCTCAAATCAGTGGAGCGTAATTTGGACACATCTTTTCCTGCATAGAGGGCTTCTAAAGCTGCTTTGATCATGGGATCGCGGGATTGAGCCTGCGAATACTGTCATTGTCCAGCTGAGGCAGTGCACCAATGTCTATTGCAGAAAAGTGGCAATAAGCAGCAGGTATGCAATTCTCAGAGGCTCCCAAGCAATCCACTATGCAGTCCACTCGTCCGTGGACATTTGTTCCTCCCTGTCAAACTTCTCGCAGAGTGCCCAATGTCAGGTTCTGCCAATCGGACCCAATCATTCTGGGGAACAGGCCTCCGGAGAGAGCATCAGCATCTATGTGGTTCAGACCTGCTCGGGTAATCGAGAGCATAGTCATATGTAGATAATGCAGAAAGCCACCTATGGCCAGTGGCATCCAACTTAGCTGAGGTCTGCACATGGGTCAAAGGATTATTGTCAGTTTTACTAGTATTTTAGCCCCATACAAGTACTCATGGAATTGGTCAACAATAGCCCACTTCAAAGCTAGGAACTCTAACTTATGTACAGGATAGTTCTTTTCGGATGGGGTCAGGCTTCTACTGGCAAAGGCCACTGGTCTCAGGCCATTCTCGTGCTCTTGGTACAACACAGCCCCCAACCCTTGCAAGCTAGCATCAGTGTGCAGGACGTAAGGTTTTCTTGGATCGGCATAGGCCAGCACTGGAGCATGGGTAAGTTGATATATGATCTCATGAAAAGCAGTCTCACAATCAGGAGTCCATCGGGCCCCAAATACTTCATCGGATGAAAATACACTCTTTCAGTCTTGAGGGACGCTGACTTTTGGTATTTTTTGTGGGTTGGGGATACCCTTGAGTAAGGTTAAGTAAAGGCGGATCACTCTTGAATAGTCCTTGATGAAGTTACGATAATAACCACAGAATCCCAGGAATCTTTGCAGTTCTTTTAGATTTTTGGCTGTGGCAGGTGGTCAAGGCCTCAACTTTACTTGGGTCGGTCTCTATTCCTCGGTGGATACTATGTGTCCCACATACTTTACTGATGTTTGAAAGAATTGACACTTATCAATGGACAGTTTAAGGCCAAAGTCCTCCAGTCGGTCCAATACCTTAAATAATCTGCTCTCATGTTCCTCCAGTGAGCTGCCAAACACAATAACATCATCTAGGTATACAGGCACTCTAGTAAGTTCATGTCCCCACTGCACGCTCCATCAATCGTTGAAAAGTGGCTGGGGCACCTGAAATCCCTTGAGGCATCCTCATGAATTCATAGAAGCCAGCGGACAGATAAAGGCCGTCTTCTCACGGTCCTCTGGGGCCATCGATCTGGTAGTACCCACTGCGGAGATCCAGCACAGAGAACCACTTGCTCCCATTTAGGCAGTCCAAAGCATCCTGAATGCGGGCATTGTGTACTGATCAGGATAGTCCGCCGGTTTAGGTGCAATAATCCACACACATCCTTACTGTTCCATTCTTTTTCTCACTACCACAATGGGGGAAGCATAAGGGCTTCTGGATTCTTGTATTACAAGAGCTAACATCTCTTGCAGATGCCGTCTCACATCATCTATGTCAGCAGGTGCCAGGCGTGAGACCCTCATGAAATGGTCTTCGTCATGCAGCCGGATATTGTGCTCAGCTCCTTGCACGCATCCTACATCCCAATCCTTTAAAGAAAATTACCTGGTCTCTCTGGGCAAGCTTCTCACTGATCCTCACTTTCCATTCAGCTGGCAGCGGGAGTCGCCAAAATCAAACAAGTCAGGCGTTACTCTGTCATTCTTCCTTGAACTCTTGCTGCTGGGTAGCACTGCAGTGTCTGCACAATGCACATTAGCCAGGATGCAACCTCTGTTTACTGAATGTCTCTTCAGACACATTATGAACTTGGACCATTACCCTTCTGGCATAAGCATGGGCTCTAGCGGGCAAAATACTAGGCTTGACCAGCAGTCCCTCTGGCAATTTTCCATCGCCTGGTGCATCCAACATTAATATTTTATTCTTAACATCCTTTCTGATACGGACCTCTCCTGTAAGGTACACTGGGCATTTGCGCCAGGATCAGAGACTCAGGATCCTTCTTCCATACAATTCCGACCGGTTCTCTGGTTCTGTTTTTTCAGCATCTCTCTGTGCCTCATAGGCCTTCTTAATTAAAGCCGAACTCTTAAAGCTCTACTAGTCTTTGACCCCTGTTTTTCATAACACAACTGTGCCAGCCTTCCGAACATATGAGCATTTGTTCCAATCAACAAAGGGACACCATCATACAGTCCAGTGGGGGACACACTAAGGCTAGGGTCTCTACTTGTTCGGCCACTCCAGCCACGGAGGTGGGGAAAGACAGCCAAATTCGGATATACCCGGAATAGGGTAGGCCTTCTCACTTAACCCCATACATGCAGTCCTTCTAATGGTTGTAAGGGTATGTCTGACAAATGCTTCTGATACCAATCCTGGAAACATAATTGTCACTTAGGAGCCACTGTCTAATACAGCTCTTGTAGACACTCCATTCACCTTTACAGTGGTCTCCATGGAGGGACCCACTATTCTGGACCAGTCTGAGAGGCGGTAGTGGGGCCTGGGCAACTGACCTTGCCACAAAAGGACGTGAATTAGCATTTTGGTGCCCTCACTGGGACATGTTGTGCACCTCTTAACCACTGATTTCTTCTCCCAAGCTCTCCTTGTAGCCTATATGCAACTTTGTCAGTGTCTTTTGGGGACTGGCATTCCTTTCATGTGCCCATCTTTCCCACAATTATAGCAAAACATACTTTCTGGAGTTTGAGCTGGCCGAGGCGCCACACTGGGAGCCAGGGCGGGGTATTACTAACTGGAAACCTGGGTGCCATCTCTGTCTGCGCGTGATAAGCATTTGGAGACATCTCATCAGTTTCTCCACTTCCATGGTCAAGGAATTGAGTTTGAGCTGTTATCAGCAGGAGATACATGGGTGGGTACCCCCACCCCCATAGCAGATGCAGTCGGATATAGGTCAGGGCCTGCATTTGCAGGCGTGGCCTTCATAAAGGGACTGTTTTTGAATTCTCGATCTCTCTCAACAGTGCGCCCCATTGTGGCATATCTTTTTCCTTGTCAGAGCACCTTATTGACTGTCAACCCTGCCCCTGAACTTCACTTGATGGGTCACCCTCAGTCACTCGGGTCGAGCCACAGCTGTTGGTGCAGGTACCTCCCGAGGTCGCCTTTTTCTCAACCTCGACTCTCTCATTAACTCATCATAGGAGGGTGGGATTCCAGTCGATTTGCCAGGCGTAACGAAGCAACAGCAGTTCTGAGAAGGGGCAGACTTAAGGATTCTGTCCAGTCTGGTTCGGTCCAGTTCAATCGCTGGCAAACTACCCTTTCTGAGGCATTCTTGCAACAATTTTTCCAGCCGAGAGACATACAGACAACAACTCCCTTGGTACTGTTGTGCATTTCTTACTCTCCACCATAGGTCCTCATCAGAATCTGGGCTCCCATACACATTCTCCAAGGCCTCAAGATAGGCCTGTGCAGTCGCTCAGGGTTACTGGCCCGCTTAGCACGGATGGTAGCCAGGCAGGACCTCGGAGGCTCTCACTAACCCTCTTCGCTTTCGCTCCGAGCATTGCCATTCTAGCACTTGAGCAAGGATAGTTCATCCAGGTCTCCCAGTCATCCTCCCTTGGGGGTGGGGAGGTGCCAGAGAAGATCCTCAACCTTCGGTAAGAGTCGTGACTAATGGCAGGTGAGAAATAGAGTCTGCATTGGTTCAGCCACCATTACGGGCACTGGAGCAGGAGAGGTGTTGGGGAGGAACACCCAGGTGGCAAGAATAGTTTCTTCAAGTCCTCCCCAGTTTTCCTCTCCCAGCAACCATTCAGCAAATTTCTCCTCAAAAGTTTCAGATAGTGGTGGGGGCTGATTCCCCGGTCTTTACTGTCCTTAGTTATCACTCTCCAGCAGTGAGGGTCCTCTAGGTGTAATGGTCTGTGGCACTTTGAGCTATTTATGGGATCCTTAAACTCTACTAGGGCAGCAGGAAAGGGTGAGCAGATTAGCATGTCGACTCACCACCACAGGGTTTTGTAAACCTTCCACCTTGGAAAGTACTCCTGCACAGTGTCCGTATTGATACCTAGGGGGATGTCCAGGATAAGCATAGCATTTGGGGGTCGATCTCTCCCAGTACACCACTCCACCAGCCGGTGCACAGCCACTTCTGTCGGGTACCCATTTTTTTTCTTAACAGTGGTTCGTGAATATGGCCACTAGAGGACACACAATCCCAGCGGTGAGCCTCCAAGATGTAACCCCAGATGGCGCTATCCCAGGGCTACTACCCCGCCTGATTTGCCACTAACAGGTTGAGGGGCCTGGATCCAATGGTGCCTCACCCAGAGGTCAGGGTTTGCAATAGTTAAACTAACTTGGTCACAGCCCCTGGGACACTGCATTCCCCTTTTCTTCCCACTAGTGGCCCACACAATATATCAGAATTACCTTCACAGTATACACTTACCCCAGGTCTGGTTCCGCACTGGGACCTCCTGTGAAATGAGATACAGTGCAACAATCACAGTACAGTACTTTAACATAGACAAATACTCAGGCAGTATAACTTTGCTGAAACAAGCAGCTCTGATTTATTTAGGGGATATAACAAGGACAGGGGAAATCAGGTTAATTAGTTTATCACTCTAATAATTCATTTATGGCTCTGTGCACAGGCCTATCCTCTATCAGTTACTGTCCCTGGGTACCAAGCCCTAGTGGCTAGTCCAAAACCGTGGCAGCTGTTGGGCCCTTTCACACAGAGAAAAGAGAATTAAACAGTCAGCAGTACAGTAATTCCATTTGGATTTAATGTGGCAATTCAACAGGAGCGACCCTGAATTAGTACTCACGACCTCCAATAAGATAGGGTCCTTCAATGTCAGCAGGGCTCACTTGAGGTACACAAACCTCTTCACACATCCATATAAAAGAAAGCACTATACCAGGGCAGGCTGCATCTGTATCCCGATCGCAATTACTGCACAATACCCGGAGAACACACAGCAGATTCAGTTCCTGACAGACAGAGTGCAATTTTCGCAATTCCTCCAGTCTTCTACAGGGTGAGCCTGGTTTCTACTCTTCGAGATCCTTTGATTCTTTCACAGGATGGATTCAGTCCTAATAAGCTGTTACACAAGCTGCAGACCGAACTCTGGGCCTTGCAGACGTTTTTTGACTAAAACTGCACACTGAAAAGCACAGGGCCTTCCTTCTTCACTGCCAAAGCTCAACTGGAAACTCCAACCGGCAAAACCGGGCACTTCCTTTGAGTTCCTCCCAGTTCTTGACTGGATTGGCTGTCACTCACAATAGACTGCTGCTGTTGGTCCAAAAAGCACTGAAGTCTAAACTACATCTCCCAGAGTCACTGCCCATACAATCCTCTTGTGGCTGGCTCAGATTATGAGTCCAAGTTCTGATTCGTCCAAGGCACCATTTTAGAGCTAGTTTACCCCACACTGATTGGTCCAGTTCAGCAGTTCAAAACTAGAATGGGAACTAGCAGACACAGTTCTGACTGCAAAGAAAGCAGGTTAGACAAACTGTAATTTCATTATTACTCTAAATAATTTCTGGCAAACAGTTACATCTTTCAGATAGGTTCCTTTGCACTCCTAGTGACTGCAAAATGAAGTGAATTGGCAGCAGCTCGAGTGGTACTCAGAGAAGCACACAGTCCCCCATACAAACTAATTATGTCTGCAAGCAGACAGCTCTTAAAGAGACAGTACCAGAGGCTCTAAAACACTCACTGATAAATGGCTTAAATGCCAAACACCATTTCAGGCTTGGAGCATTCAAGCAAGCCCTGGAAGTCTTTTGGAACCCCATTTGCAGAGGGGTTACAGAGGAAGAGACAATAAGCATACAAAGCAACAGGAGGGGAGACACAAAATAAGTGAAGATGGGAGTGGTGCAGTGCAATGGCTGTGGAGCAGCAGTGTTCCGGGAGACATTCTGGAGGCTGCGATGCTGCCTGATTGCAGACACCTCTCTGGTCTGAGGGAGGAGGTTGCCCATCTCCAAGCTGACCTGGCTAAGATTTATGAAACCTCTCCCCACCCAGGGACTCACCAGGGCCACCACTGTTACCTCAGAGGTTGCCAAGAAAGAGGAGGGTTGGACCACGGTGGGCTCAGGTGGTGTAACAGAGGTGCATCCCTCCAGCTGTAGCTCCACATCCATATGCTGTTCTGGCAAAGAGTGGTTCCTCTATGGAGGCACCTGCAGTGGAGACCAAGGAGGATGTTTGGAACCTCCACAAAGAAGACCCACAGGAGGCTGGCACGAGACCCCACAAGGGAAGGAAACAACTCCAGGTGGGGACTCCAGTCATTGAGGGGTAGATGTGGGGAGGAAGGGATAGGTAAGGTGCCTGCCTGGCACCACAGCTTGAGAGACAGAAGCTAATCCTCAGGATCGCAGTGAGCAGCTGCATGAGGGAGGAGCTGGATGTCATTGTCCGCCTTAGGACAAATGACCTGGCTATAAATGGGATCAAAGCAGTGCAAGAGGAGTTTGTGAAGTTGGGGAGGGGCCTTAGGCAAGCAGTGTGACGGTAACCTTCTCAGAGGTGCTGCCTGTCTCATGGCAAGGATGATGCTAGAGTATTCCGCACCATGAGATTCAATGAATGGTTGAAAAACTGGTGTGGAACTCAGGGTTTTGGCTTCACTGGGACTGGGAGCCACCTGGAGGGATGCAGACTTATACTGGCGAATGGTCTGCATCTGTCCAGGGGACCCAGGATCCCAGGTGACAGGTTTAAATGCTTTATTGGCAAGCATTTAAACTAGCCAAGGGGGGGCACTAAAGGAGCAGGGAACCCAGCCTTCCCCCACAAAGTGCAGTAGTTAGAGAGGTAAACACCAAGACAGAGAAGTCAGTAGGGAGCAGGAGAGGGAAAAATGCAGAAAAAGGTATTAAGGACAGGGATAGGGCTAAAAGGGGTAAGGCCATAAAAATAAATGGAAGGTGATGAGTACCAATGCCCATAGTTCAGTGCAACAAGCTCCTGAACTAGTGGCCTTAATGGAAGAGGGCTGCCTCGATATTGTGGCAGTCACTGAAACATGGTACACAGAGAACCATAAGTGGGAAGTTAACATACCAGGCTACACAGTCTACAGGAAGGACAGGGTGGGTAAAGAGGAGGAGGAGGAGGAGGAGCTTCTATAAGGGAAGGGATTAAAGCAACAGACCTAAAGAGTAAACAGGAAGTTGATGAGTCACTATGGGTCACCCTGAAGACAGTAAGGGCACCACAATCCGCATGGGGGTTGTACAGATCCCATCTCAGGGGAGGAAATGGACAAGGAAATGATAGAAGGCATCCTTAAATGGAAGAAAAAGGGAGATATTGTTGATGGGGTACCTGAATATGCCAGATGTTAACTGAGTACCTTTGCTGCAGGCACATCCAAGAGCAGGGTCATTCTTGATGCCTCAGGAGGATGCCTCAGACAGCTAGTGTTGGAACCCACTCCAGAGGGAGCAATCTTAGACCTGGTATTCTCAAATGGGGAAGGAGAAAGGATCTCAGATTTAGAAGTGGGTAGCCATCTGGGAACAAGTGACCACCAAACAGTGTGGTTCACAATAAACACAGCTATAGAGTCAAGCTTACACAAAACAAAAGTACTGGACTTTAGGAAGGCTGACTTTGGGAAATGAGAGAGTGCCTCAGAAAAGCACTAGCAAATGGGCAAGAAGGAGGGGTAGAGGAACAATGAGGAATAATTAAAACAGACATTGCAGAGGCAACAAGCCCTTGTGTAAAGTAAATCAATAAAACAAAATGAAGGAAAAAAACACTATGGTTCTCAAAAGAGTTGGCAGGGACAGTTAAGGAGAAAAGGATATCATTCAGGAAATATAAGGAAACACAGAAGGAGCAGTGACAGATAACTTTACTCAGTTAAAGCAGAAGGAGGCAGGAAAGGCAGTCAGAATAGCAAAGGTGCAAACTGAGGAAAGATAGCCAAATGATTTGCCGTTCATTTGCATCACCAGGTAAGAAAAAGGTTTGTCTCCCCATACGATGCACAGGGTAATGTCAAACCTCACCCAACAACTAACACACCAAATCTGGCCAATGGAAAATCATGTACACAAATGCTCACAGCCTGGGAAATAAGATCCCAGACCTGCAGGCAATAATGTCAGAGGCTAAACTGGACATAGTAGCAATTAGTGAGACGTGGTTTACCAGTAACCACACTTGGGAGACTTCAGTACCTGGCTATGTATTGTTCAGAAGAGACCGAGGGTGCAAAAGGGGGGGAGAGGGCCCTGTATGTTAATGAAAATATCAAAGCTACAGAAATTCAGAATACACATAAGGAGCCAGAAGAACTGGGGTCACCCTGGAAACAGGAAATGGGACAGCCATAAGAACTGGGGTTGTCTACAGGCCCCAGACCAGAGGGAGGACATAGACACATTACTGTTAGAAGATATACAAAACATGACAGCTAAAGGGAGGTTCTGATAATGGGAGACTTCAACATGCCAGATACAGATTGGTCAATACCAGCAGGAACATCTGCCAGAACTAGACTCATAGTGGATTCCCTGCAGGGGAGGGCCTCAAACAACTGGTACAGCAACCCACAAGAGACAGGGCTATCCTAGATCTAGTACTGACTAACAAAGAAGGGATCATAGATCTCCAGGTAGAAGGTCACCTGGGGCCAGTGACCATCACATGGTATGGTTCAATTTGCTACTACATCTAAATCATCCCATTCCAAGGCAAAATATGGGACTTCAGAGGAGCTGACTTTGATAAGATGGCCAACAGAGTTAAGCTAGCCTGGCAAAAAAGAAACACAGGTGAGGAGGTACAGGCAAAGTGGGCAAGCATTAAGGATACAATACTTGAAGCAACATCCCATTGTGTTAGACAGAAAAGGAAGTGCAAAAAGAAGGAAACCACTTTGGTTCTCAAATACAGTAGCAGAAAAGGTCAGAGCCAAAAGGCTGGCCTCCAGAAAATATAAGGGAACACAGCGGATGAAGATAGGGCTACCAAACTGCCTAAGGGGAAGCAGGTAAGGCAGTAAGGCAGGCAAAGTCCCAAACTGAGGAAACACTAGCACAAAACAGTAAAGAAGGTGACAAGACTTTCTATAGATACATTAGTGAAAGGGAGAAAGTCCGAGGGGTGCATTAAGTTTAATGGAGAAAAGGGAGCATGTGAGGAGAAGGACCCTGTAAAGGCATCTATCCCAAATAGATACTTTTGCTCAGTATTCACTGAGAGAGAAGGTAGGGCAGGGCCCACAGCTCAGCATCATGGACACAGGGGGAGGGAGGTGAGCACTACTCCCTTCACAAAAGAAAGGGTCCTACAAGAGCTTGCTAGCTCAGGGTGGATAAGGCAATGGGACCTGATGGCATACATCCCAGGGTACTTAAGGAGCTAAAGGAGGAACTAGCAGAGCCATTAGCAGAATTGTTTAGTGAGTCTCTGAGCACAGGAGAGGTCCCAGAAGACTGGAGAAGGGCTTCATGTGATCCCACTCCACAAGAGTGGTAGCAGGGAGGAGGCGGGGAACTACAGACCGGTCAGTCTTACCTCAGTAGTGGGCAAGATTATGGAAGCACTCCTTAAGGAAAGGATAGTGCAACACCTGGAATCCATAAGGGCACAGGATCCAAGACAGCATGGGTTTACAAAGGAAGGTCCTGTCAAACTAATCTCATAGATTTCTTTGACTGGGTAACCAGAGTGGTGGACCAAGGGGAGCAGTTGATGTCGCCTACCTTGACTTCAGCAAAGCTTTGACACTGTTCCACATAGAAGATTGATAAATAAGCTAGGTAGGCTCGGGTGGGTCAGAAGTTGGTCAACTGGGTGGCAAACTGGTTGACTGGCAGAGAAACAGAGAGTGGTGGTAAATGGTATACAGTCAGAAGAGATGCAAGTCACAGTGGGTACCTCAGGGATCAGTCCTGGGGCCAGTCCTATTCAACATCTTCATTAGTGACCTAGCAGATGGACTAGAGGGTAAGGCTTGTCTGTTTGCAGATGACACCAAGATCTGCAACAGAGTAGATGATCCAGATGGGGTGGGCAGAATGAGAAGAGATCTGGATAAACTAGCAGAATGGTCAGAAGAGTGGCAACTGGGATTTAATGCAAAGAAGTGCAAAATCATGCACATAGGGAAGAGAAACCCTGAAGCCACTTATAGGCTGGGAGGAGTTGCTAGCAGTCACAAAGGAAGAAAGAGACTTGGGCATCATCATCACTGATGACCTGAAATCATCCAAGCAGACCTCTAAAGCAGGTAAGGCTAGGGGTGTTAGGGGTGTATTAGTAGGGGTATCACAAGTCGTAAGAGGGAGGTAATAATCCTCTGTACAAGACATTGGTTAGGCCCCATCTGGGAGTGGCTCATGTGGTATTGAGGCCACACCTTCACAAGGACATTAACCAAATTGAGGCAGTCCAGAGAAGGGCAACCAAAATGGTGCAGGGACTGCATCAGAAGACATATGAGGACAGATTAACGGAGCTCAATATGTATACCCTTGAGCAAAGGAGGAGAGAGGTGATATGATCGAGACATTTAAACACCTTAAGGGCATAAACAAGGTGAAAGAGTCTAACATGTTTAAATATAGAAAAATAGCAGGACAAGAGGACACAGCATGAGATTAGAGGGAGGCCGATTAAGGGGAATGTGAGAAATTCTTTCACAGAAAGGGTGGTAGATGCATGGAATGGCTTACCACAAGAAGTAGTGGCTATGAATACAGTGCAGGGCTTCAAACAGGCATGGGATAGTACAAGGGAGCAATACAAATGACTATGAATAGATAGGTCACTGACATAGAAAGGTCGATGGCACATTTATAAGGTAGAAAAAGAAATGGGCAGACTGGATGGCCTTGGCGGTCCTTATCTGCGCAACTTCTATGTTTTCTATGTAACTCCATTAAGAAGGGGGAAAAACTTTTTATAGGTATATTAGGGAGTGAAGAAAGACCAAAGGAGGATACAGAGATTTAATAAAGGGAGGAATGTGGCAGAGGCTGACAGTGAAAAGCAGATACTGAACGAATATTTCTGCTCATTATTCACAACAGATGAGGAGGGAGGTGCTCAAACCAAACGAGGGAGAAACTCTGAATAGGGGGTCGATACCAGTTCATTCACAGAAGAAAGGCTTTTGAAAGAACTCTTGAAACTTAGGGTGGACAAAACAATGGGGCCTGATGGGATTCATCCAAGAATACTAAAAGAATTAAGGGTAGAATTAGTAAAACCACTGACTGCTCTCTTAATAAATCATGGGAAGATGGAGTGATACCTGAGAACTGGAGGAGGGAAATGTGATTCCACTTCAAAAGTGGAGCAAGGCAGAGGCAGGAAACTACAGACCAGTTAGTTTGACTTCAGTGGTAGGGAAAAGGATGGAATCACTTGAAGGAAAGAATTGAGTACCTAGAGGCCAGTGGGGCACAGGACCCAAGGCAGCGTGGTTTCACAGCAGGAAGGTCAGCGTCACACTAACCTAATAGATTTCTTTGACTGGATGACCAAAGTAGCAGACCAGGAGGGGCTGTGGATATGGCCTACCTAGAATTTAGCAAGGCATTCAACACAGTCTCACACAAAAGACTAAATACAAGTTAGCCAGCCTTGAGTGGGTCCCAAGGTGGTAGCCTGGATAAAAACTGGCCGGACAACAGGATGCAAAAGGCAATAGTAAACAGAGTACACAGTGAAGAAAGGAGGGTAACTAGCGGGTACTGAGGGTTCGGTACTGGGACCGTCCTCTTTAATATCTTTATAAGTGACATTGGAGAGCACCTGGAAGGAAAGGTATGTCTCTTTGCAGATGACACAAATATCTGCAACAGGGTTGATACACAAGGTTAGGTGGAAAGAATGAAAAGGGACTCGGCAAGGTTGGAGGAATTGTCAAATATGTGTCAGCTCAGACTCAATGCAAAGAAATGCAAGTTAATGCATCTGGGAAACAAAACCCAGGGAAGAGTACACAATGGGGGTGAGTTAATAACAAAAAATCGAAAGAGACCTAGGAGTAATTATATCAGATGACCTAAGGTGGGCAAACAATGTGAGAAAGCGGTAATGAGGGCTGGGGAATACTGGGATGCATAGGGAGAGGCATCAACAGTAGAAAACAGGAAGTTGTTATCCCTCTCTACAGATAGTTAGTGAGACCCTATCTGCAGTACTTTGTGCAACTCTGGAGACCCCATCTCTGCAAAGACATAGACAGAGTGGAGGCTGTTCAGAGGGCAACCAAATGGTGTAAGGTCTGCACCAGAAGCCATACGAGGAGAGACTAAAGCAGCTTAATATGTATACCCTTGAGGAAAGGAGGAGAGGGGACATGATAGAAACTCAAGTATCTCAAGGAATTAACAAGGTACAAGAGGGTAGTATCTTTCAGAAGAAGTGATGTGCAAGAACAAGGGGCACAATTTGAAGATAGAGGGGGACGGCTCAGAGGTAATGTTAGAAAGTATTTTTTCTCAGAGAGAGTTGTGGATGCATGGAGCAGCCTTCCTGAGGAGGTTGTAGAGTCAGGAACAGTGGGTGAATTCAAGAATGCATAGGACAGGCATAAGGCAATTCTAGTGGGGGCAGGAGAAGTAAGCTGTTGATTAACTAGAATCTGCAGCTTATCCATCAGGTAGGAAATTGGCAGACTGGTGGGCCAAGTGGTCCTGGGCCAAGTGGTCCTTATCTGCTGTCAAATTCTATGTTTCCATGTTTTCCACTGCCCTACCATTGCTGAGGATCTTCAGGGTTGGCAGGCTACAGGCCAATTTTGATGGACTTTAGTGTCTTCCAGATTTTTGGGAACTCCCTTTGCCTGTTCAAGGGTGGAGACATAATAGTTAGCTTTGCTTGCACGGATTTGTTTAATGCAGGTGTTTCTAGCTGCTCTGAATGCCTGCCAGTCAGCTGGGCTTTTGATTTTCTAAGTCAGAATAGCAAAGGCCCAAACTGAGGAAAGGATAGCCAATTCTGTTAAGAAGGGGATAAGACCCTTTATAGGTACATTAGGGAGCGAAGAAAAGACCAAAGGAGGGATACCAAGCTTAATAAAGGGGAGGCAATGTGGGTAGAGGGAACAGTGAAAAGCAGGGATACTGAACTAATATTTCTGCTCAGTATTCACAAAGGAAGAGGAAGGGGAGTTACCTAAACCAAACAAGAGATACACTCTGAAGACGGGGTTGATACCAGTCCATTTACAGAAGCAAGGGTTCTGAAAGAACTCATAAAATTGAAGGTGGACAAAGTAATGGGGCCTGATGGGATTCACCCAAGAATTCTAAAAGAACTAAGGGTAGAACTAGTGACATCACTGACTACTCTCTTTAACAAATAATGGGAGGATGGGTGGTACCGGAGGACTGGAGGAGGGCAGATGTGATTCCTCTACACAAAAGTGGGAGCAGGACAGAGGCAGAAAACTACAGACCAGTTAGTTTGACCTCAGTGGTAGGAAAAATGATGGAATCACTTCTGAAGGAAAGAATTGTTGAATACCTAGAGGCCAGTGGGGCACAGGACCCAAGGCAGCATGGATTCACGATGGGAAGGTTGTGTCAGACAAATCTAATAGATTTCTTTGACTGGTGACCAAGTAGTAGACCATGGAGGGCTGTGGACATGGCCTACCTAGATTTTAGCAAGGCATTTGATACAGTCCCACACAAAAGATTAATACACAAGATAGCCAGCCTTGAATGGGTCCCAAGGTGGTAGCCTGGATAAAAAATTGGCTAGACAACAGGAGGGCCTGGTAGTAGTAAATGGAGTACACAGTGAAGAAAGGGTGTTACTAGCGGGGTACGGTGAGGTTCAGTACTGGGCCCGGTCCTTTTAATGTCTTTATAAGTGACATTGCAGAGGAACTGGAAGGAAAAGTATGTCTCTTTGCAGATGACACAAAGATCTGCAACAGGGTTGATACACAAGATGGAGTGGAAAGGATGAGAAGGGACTTGTAAGGTTGGCGGAATGGTCAAATGTATGGCAGCTCAGATTCAATGCAAAGAAGTGCAAGGTAATGCACATGGAAACAAAACCCAGGGAAGCGTACACAATGGAAGGTGAGATACTGACAACAGTAAAAATAGAAAGGACCTGGGGTAATTATATCAGATTACCTAAAGGTGGACAAGCAATGTGAGAAGGCAGTAAGGAAGGCTGGGGGATACTGGGATGTATAGGAAGAGGCATCAATAGTAGAAAACAGGAAGCTGTTATCCATCTGTACAGACAGTTGGTGAGACCCCATCTGGAGTACAGTGTGCAGTTCTGGAGACCCCATCTCCGCAAAGACATAGACAGAGTGGGAGGCTGTCCAGAGGAGGGCAACCAAATGGTGCAGGGTCTGCACCAGAAGACATACCAAGAAAGACTAAATGAGCTTAATATGTATACTCTTGAAGAAAGAAGGAGAGGGGACATGATAGAAACTTTCAAGTACCTCAAGGGAATTAACAAAGTCCAAGAGGGTAGCATCTTCCAGAAAAAGAGATGTGCAAGAACAAGGGGCACATTTTGAAGATAGAGGGGACGCTCAGGGTAATGTGAGGAAGTATTTTCACAGAGAGGGTTGTGGATACATGGAACAGCCTCCCTGAGGAGGTCGTGGAGTCAAGAATAGTGGGGACTTCAAGAATGCATGGGACAGGCATAAGGGCAGTCCTAAAGGGGTAAGAGGAAGTAAGCTGTTGGTTAACTAGGATCTGCAGCTTATCTGTTAGGTAGGAAAATGGGCAGACTAGGTGGGCCAAGCGGTCCCTTATCTGCCATCAAATTCTATGTTTCCATGTTTCTAGCCTTAGCCCAGAGTTTATCATGGTGTAGGAGTGTAGCCTTGAGATCTGATGTAAACCATGGGTTGGATGTTTTATGCACCCTGACTTTGATCAAAGGGCATGCTTGTTGGCCAGCATGGTGAGGTTGTCATTATGACAGTAACCGCCTAAACAATCATTTTGGCAAGGCAGAGGTCTTGCCATCTAATTTTGTTCAAGTCTGATAAGTAGTACGATGCATTAAATTTGCAAAGGACCACTAGTTATGAGTATCAGTTGCTGTCGGGCTATAATTTGTGACCTTGTACAAACAACCACCCCATGATCATTCATGTCATTGTGGAAGACTGCAGAGTGAAGAATTCTGTGGGATGAGTAGAAAGCATGACATCAAGGAGAGAACTGTTGTCAGGATTGGATGTATTGGTTCTAGTGCATTCACTGATTAACTGGGCTAAGCTGACTTCATCACAGGATTTCAGGCTGTGTAACTTGGAGGTAAGCCAGTCCATATTTAAATCCCATGTATTAAAGTTTCAGTGTTGGGGAGGTGATAAAGGATTTAAGTATGGTGAGGATGTCAGTGCCACCAGATGGGTGGTGATAATAACCAATAATAGTGAAACATTCAATGGACGGAAGGTATAATTTGACAGATATGATTTTGTACTCCTTAGGTTTAGATTTACGTGAATATCAATGACTGTAAACTTAGATTTAGGGTAGATGGACGCACTGCCACCTCTGGCTTCCCTATCTGCCCTTTGCAGATTGTAGCCAGGACGGAGACTTGCTGATCACTGTTTGACTTTTGAGCCAAGACTCAGTTATAATAATGAGGTCCGCTCAGTATGGGCAGCCCATACTTGAGCTGATCAAACTTTTAGACTCAATATATGTTGACTAAGATTAACTTAAGTCTGAGTGTAGATGCAAATTCTGTGGGAGTTGCAAGTAGTAATGGGGTCCAGGGTTTAGCTCTACATTACCTGAACAGAGAAAGAGCAAGAGAAGCAGTTTCTTGGTCCAGTTTTTGCAGGATAGGAATGCTTTTTCCCTTTGCAACCTTCTGCAAGGTGATGATGGGTGCAACGTAATGCTAGGGTGGCAGTGAAGGAAAGCTAAGGAGAGTGGTCTGATCGACATATATGAAGGAAGCAGATCGACATATATGAAGGAAGCAGAAAGTGTAAGGGTGAAGGATATGGGCCGAGGATAAAAGGAGGTGGACATATTAAATAAGGGAGGTGCAGTGGGATGAGGTTCCAGTTACAGGACTGGAAATTTCCAGAGGTGGACCTGATCGTTGTTTGTTGTGGTGAGCCGCTATGGATAAGGTGGTTAGAAATATGACAAAGCTTATGTAAGGAGTGCCATGGCACCCAAATACAAGGGCCAGGAGAGTTATGGACACAGTCAGTTAAGTGGCTAGAGAAGACAGGATTAGGTAGTGTTATGCCTGCCAGAGACAGCAAGCTGGGTGTGCAGATCAGCAGCTCTAAGGAGGAGCAGAAGCACACAGGATTGGGTAGGAACTTGGCTGGTGTGGGAAATCAATCGGTATCAGTCAGTAGAATAGGGAGTGGGAAAAACTGATGAATAGTGATAGACTGACCACACTATAAGTGAAATGAGACAGGAACTGTATTGTATTGGGTTGGATTGGGTAAGTAAGTGCTTATAACTGGGCCATCTAGTGGCTAAAAGATATAATTTGCTAATGGAAAAGTCAGCAAAAAAAAAAAAAAAGGGTGTCAGAACCAGGAGGAAAGTACCCTGTGGACAATGTGACTGAAGTTCCATCTACTTTCTCCTGAGAGTCACAAGCACCCCTCACTATCCCGGAGCACTTTGATTTCCTGAAGGGCAAGGTGATTTGCAATTACAATTTATACCTCTCCTTTAACTTTTTTGTAAGAGGAAGAGTAGACTGGCGGTACTCAAATTTTGTAGGTGCATGCAAGTACAGGGTCTCCTGGAGACATACCACATCCAGTCTATCTTTCGGTATTGCAGCAAATACTTTTGCTCTTCACAGGGTTATTTAATTCACTCACATTAACAGAATATATCTTTAGTCTGGACTTACTCATTTGCCCACTGTATTGACTAACCCCACTGTAATCAAGGCAGAATCTTGGGATCGAACCTATACCTTCCTGGGCTTCAATCACCTTCCCACCCCACCTGTGGGACACTGAGAGACTGGTTCAGCTAATGGTACATCTATATTCCATCTTCCAAGTACATCTAGATTAACTTGTTGCCTAGGTACAACAAATACAACATCTAACAGCCATAACAAACACACTCAGACAATGGGAACTTTATACAGTAGATTACAGAAGTCCTGGGCTTCAAGGCAAGGGCTCTTCTTTAGAAGAGCCCTGTAACTCTTGGTGATTTCTCAAGGGGTACCCCAAATTCTGGAGACTTTGAAGCTGCTGCTTCAGCCTCTGAGGGCTGGTGTCCCAAGAAATAGGGAAAAGGAGGGTACCAGGTAAAGAGCGGGATTAAAGAGACTAGCAGGAGGGGGAATCAGATCTAGGACTGAGGCAGTAGATACATCAGTGACCCTAAACAGATGGTTAGTGGTCGATTGCTCTGCACTCAGTCATGTGGCTGCCTGCTGACTAGAATCCACAGACAGCAGCAGCCATGGTGCCTCTCAGAGCTGTCAGTGGACAAATGCATCCAGAGGAGAGGATATACACCACTGTGGTTTGGGTTCATTCCAAGAGGACAGACCACACCCTGATCTGTCAAGGAACATACTCCCTTCAGCAGTCTAGCAGGAGCATAGACTCCCATGTAGAAAACAATTTGGGAGCCTCTTAGAGGAGGCTACAGTGCCAGCCTGTTTTTTAACTCTCTTTATGCAGCTTTTTCACTGACTCACTGACTCTCTCCGATAGAGGTCAGGCAGCATGACCTTGTCCCACCCACCTGAAGTCCCAGCCTTACCTTTCAGTAGAGGAAAACCCTACTTTGTTCTTCTCTGCCCCCAGATTTAAGCCCCAGGGTGGGACCACCGACTCTACTGGTGACTGTTCTGTAATCCAGACAGGTTACCACTGGAACAAAGGAGCACCGATGGCAGGCTGAGGACCCGGCAGAATGTGGAGACTGGCCCTGGATCCACCATTGCCTACCAAGGGTCAGGGATTTTCATTGGCAGTTTCCCCACAGGAGCATGGATGTGCAAATGACATCATGGCATCTTCGTGCTGATGTCCACCGCTGCTCCTCCCTTGCGATGTCACCACAATACTGCACTTTCTTCGAGTTCCCTCAGGAGCCACTAGAGAGCAGCACAAGATTCGGATCCTCCCAGGAAGGGAGACAGTCCTCAGATGATTAATCCCTTCTCTCACCTGCCAACCCTCTGCAGCCTGAGTCCATTCCTGAATCCAGGTTCCTGGCATGATGCAGGGTGTGTTATCCAGTGCCTCAACCTCAGCGCCACTGGGCTGGATAGCCTATTGTGGGTAACATAGAAACAAGCATCGTAGGCATCTACTGCAAAAAGAAGGGATGGTACCATTGTGACAAAAGGCAGTTCATGTTTAGTACACATTGCCTGGCAGTCATTTTAGTCCTGCCTAGGAGTGGGTCAGTACTAGGGAAGGGAACAGTTGGTAGAAAGCCCAGGACCTGGTGAAGTCCCCGCATGCGTACATCCTCTGTGCCCTGCAGGACAGGGAGCTCTTAAGATTGAAGCTCAGGACTATGGTGGTAAGGAGCAAAAGTAGCAAGGAAACAGGATGGCACTTTCTATCCTTTAGTAAATAAGTCACACAGAATGGACTGCCTCTGCTGAAAAACATATCATAAGTCACTGCCAGTAGATGGGACTAAGTGGGGGTGGCTCAGCTGCTCTGCTCATGGGGATATCCCCACTCCAGTGCAGTGGAGTCCTATCCAACCCTCCTATACCATCCAGCCTGCCTTCCAGTGCTTTGAGGTGCTCAGTGCTTGGCTACCAGTTAGTGATACTGCCTCAAGGTTCAATGATCCAGCCCAACAACTAACACACCAAAATCTGGCCAATGGAAAATCATGTACACAAATGCTCACAGCCTGGGAAATAAGATCCCAGACCTGCAGGCAATAATGTCAGAGGCTAAACTGGACATAGTAGCAATTAGTGAGGACGTGGTTTACCAGTAACCACACTTGGGAGACTTCAGTACCTGGCTATATTGTTCAGAAGAGACCGAGGTGCAAAAAGGAGGTGGCCCTGTATATTAATGAAAATATCAAAGCTACAGAAATTCAGAATACATAAGGAGCCAGAAGAACTGTGGGTCACCCTGAAACAGGAAATGGGACAGCCATAAGAACTGGGGTTGTCTACAGGCCCCAGACCAGAGGAGGACATAGACACATTACTGTTAGAAGATATACAAAACATGACAGCTAAAGGGAGACTTCAACATGCCAGATACAGATTGGTCAATACCAGCAGGAACATCTGCCAGAACTAGACTCATAGTGGATTCCCTGCAGGGGAGGGCCTCAAACAACTGGTACAGCAACCCACAAGAGACAGGGCTATCCTAGATCTAGTACTGACTAACAAAGAAGGGATCACAGATCTCCAGGTAGAAGGTCACCTGGGGAAGTGACCATCACATGGTATGGTTCAATTTGGCTACTACATCTAAATCATCCCATTCCAAGGCAAAATATGGGACTTCAGAGGAGCTGACTTTGATAAGATGGCCAACAGAGTTGCTAGCCCTGGCAAAAAGAAACACAGGTGAGGAGGTACAGGCAAAGTGGGCAAGCATTAAGGATACAATACTTGAAGCAACATCCCATTGTGTTAGACAGAAAAGGAAGTGCAAAAGAAGAAGGAAACCACTTTGGTTCTCAAATACAGTAGCAGAAAAGGTCAGAGCCAAAAGGCTGGCCTTCAGAAAATATAAGGAACACAGCGGGATGAAGATAGGAGGCATACCAAACTGCCCTAAGGGAAGCAGGTAAGGCAGTAAGGCAGGCAAAGTCCCAAACTGAGGAAACACTAGCACAAACAGTAAAAGAAGGTGACAAGACTTTCTATAGATACATTAGTGAAAGGAGAAAGTCCAGAGGGGTATTGCTAAGCTTAATGGAGAAAAGGGAGCATGTGAGGAGGAGGACCCTGTAAAAGCATCTATCCTAAATAGATACTTTTGCTCAGTATTTACTGAAGAGAAGGTAGGGCAGGGCCCACAGCTCAGCATCATGGACACAGGGGAGGAGGTGAGCACTACTTCCTTCACAAAAGAAAGGGTCCTACAAGAGCTTGCTAAGCTCAGGGTGGATAAGGCAATGGGACCTGATGGCATACATCCCAGGGTACTTAAGGAGCTAAAGGAGGAACTAGCAGAGCCATTAGCAGAATTGTTTAGTGAGTCTCTGAGCACAGGAGAGGTCCCAGAAGACTGGAGAAGGGTTTCATGTGATCCCACCCACAAGAGTGGTAGCAGGGAGGAGGCGGGGAACTACAGACCGTCAGTCTTACCTCAGTAGTGGCAAGATTATGGAGGCACCTTAAGGAAAGGATAGTGCAACACCTGGAATCCATAGGGCACAGGATCCAAGACAGCATGGGTTTACAAAAGGAAGGTCCTGTCAACTAATCTCATAGATTTCTTTGACTGGGTAACCAGAGTGGTGGACCAGGGGAGCAGTTGATGTCGCCTACCTTGACTTCAGCAAAGCTTTTGACACTGTTCCACATAGAAGATTGATAAATAAGCTAGGTAGGCTCGGGTGGGTCAGAAGTTGGTCAACTGGGTGGCAAACTGGTTGACTGGCAGAAAACAGAGAGTGGTGGTAAATGGTATACAGTCAGAAGAGATGCAAGTCACAAGTGGGTACTCAGGATCAGTCCTGGGGCACAGTCCTATTCAACATCTTCATTAGTGACCTCGCAGATGGACTAGAGGGTAAGGCTTGTCTGTTTGCAGATGACACCAAGATCTGCAACAGAGTAGATGATCCAGATGGGGTGGGCAGAATGAGAAGAGATCTGGATAAACTAGCAGAATGGTCAGAAGAGTGGCAACTGGGGTTTAATGCAAAGAAGTGCAAAATCATGCACATAGGGAAGAGAAACCCTGAAGCCACTTATAGGCTGGGAGGAGTTGCTAGCAGTCACAAAGGAAGTAAGAGACTTGGGCATCATCATCACTGATGACCAATCATCCAAGCAGACCTCTAAAGCAGTAGGTAAGGCTAGGGGTGTTAGGGTGTATTAGTAGGGTATCACAAGTCGTAAGAGGGAGGTAATAATCCTCTGTACAAGACATTGGTTAGCCCCATCTGAGTACTCGCGGCAGTATTGGAGGCCACACCTTCACAAGGACATTAATCCAAATTGAGGCAGTCCAGAGAAGGGCAACCAAAATGGTGCAGGGACTGCATCAGAGACATATAGAGGACAGATTAACGGAGCTCAATATGTATACCCTTGAGCAAAGGAGGAGAGGTGATATGATCGAGACATTTAAACACCTTAAGGGCATAAACAAGGTGAAAGAGTCTAATATGTTTAAATATAAGAAAATAGCAGGACAAGAGGACACAGCATGAGATTAGAGGAGGCCGATTAGAGGGAATGTGAGGAAATTCTTTTCACAGAAAGGGTGGTAGATGCATGGAATGGCTATACCACAAGAAGTGGTGGCTATGAATACAGTGCAGGGCTTCAAACAGGCATGGGATAGGCATAAGGGAGCAATACAAATGACTATGAATAGATAGGTCACTGACAGAGCAAAGGCCGATGGCACATTTATAAGGTAGAAAAGAAATGGGCAGACTGGATGGGCCTTACGGTCCTTATCTGCCGTCAACTTCTATGTTTCTATGTTTCTATTCAATGCTGTGTGAGCAGCAAACTGCCACTACTTCTCTACTTCTCTGTGCTCACCCCATCTCCCTCCTTGCCCTGCAAATAGTCAGGCTGTAGTCATGGGAGAGCCATAACCCTAGCCCAGTTGGGGCTGGTTTAATTAAAATGGCATGCTTAAGTACCACTGCCCATGTAACAGAACCCCAACCCCTCGAACTTCCAATGCGTTCATTCACATATCTGGTCCTGTGTAGTACAGTATGGTCTGCAAGCCCATTGGTCTACACTGTGGCCCAATAGGCATACAGATCATACTGTAGCTGCTGTCATTTGGTGGGTGGCCGGTGGTACTGGGCAGGGTGTTGCCGCCACCGATGATGTGGGGGTGCTGGGTGGCTGGGGCCTCTGTGGGTGGGTGGGTGGGTGGGGAGGGGGTACCACTGGACCACCAGGTTGCTCTCACCTCTTACTACAGCCTATGATTAGGCATAGGATTACTTCTCATTGTACTACTGGCCACGATCGGGCATATGGAGATGGAGGAGGGTCCACTAGACCAGCAGGCTTATGCGTATACTTACTTATGCCCATGCTCGGCATAGGGTCATGTCTAGTTTACTACTGCCCATGATTGTGCATTGGAATATGTTTATCTCTCTACTACCTACAACCGGCAGTGACATTTGTTTGTTGTCACTGCTCCCATGATCGGGCATTGGAATATGTTTATTTCCACTACGCCCATGATCGGGCATGCAGGGAGGGAGGGGGTCCACTAGACCACCAGGCTTATGTTTATACTTACTACTGCCCATGCTCGGGCATGGGAACATGTCTATTATTACTATTTCCCATGAGCAGGCATACAAGGGGGCTGCAATAGCCCACCAGGGAGCCAACACCCAATGGCAGCATCTTGGCAGGGAGCCAGGCACATTTTACCGACACCCAGTGCATTGCATGCAAATAATGATATGCAAATGGCCCCATTTGCACCTTTTCATAGTTTACAACCTCATTTGCATGCTCCTTGCTGAATATTGCAGTGATGTGCATAAAGAACTGCACTTGCACTGGCGCAGCCCTATGCTCCCTCCTCTGTGGCTTGTGCTGGCACAGTGCCACTTCACAATGTGCAGTATGTGTGCCAGCCGTACATATTCAATGGTGCTGAGCAATGGCGCATCACCATTTAATATCGCCTGTTCTGGCCACATGACGTAGCCCAGTTGCGCCGCCCAGGCTTGCACCACTCAGGCACAGGCTGAATATCCAGCCCATAGTGTTAGTCTTGCCCCTAATATAGTTTTAAGGCAAATCAACATATTTCCACAAATGTCATAGTGTTGTAATACCTTAAATA
Organism: Neoceratodus forsteri; assembly: GCA_016271365.2. Classification (NCBI taxonomy): domain Eukaryota; kingdom Metazoa; phylum Chordata; order Ceratodontiformes; family Ceratodontidae; genus Neoceratodus; species Neoceratodus forsteri. The sequence continues at coordinate 217,744,891 of JADMNL010000030.1, read as the reverse complement.
AATAATCATGTGAAACCTTGTCAAATGCTTTGGCCTGGTCAATCGCCAATAAGAAACCTTGGACCTGCTTCTGTCTACCAAACTCGAAAACATCTCTTAAAATGTAAGATTTACTGTAATACTATGTGCCAGAATCTAATAGGATTGTGCAGGATGGATTAATATCACGCTTATCTTCTGCAGCCTAAAACATAACATTTTTATGTTTATGTTATAGTCAGAATTGGACAAACTGATAGGTCTCCAGTTGCTCTGCAATTGTCCGCTACTCTTTTTATATAAAAAAATCATAATAGCTTCACTAAAACTGGCATCCTCCATAATCCTTTCAACATTTCATTATACACATCACATTAAGGTTCAGCTATATTTGCTGAGAATTATTTATAGAAACACTTGGTATCCTATATGGCCCTGGGGACAGACCATCTTTAAGGCATGAATAGCCTTTTCTACTTCCTGCATGGATATATGGGCATTCAGTTCTTCAGCCTTGAGCTTGATCTATCTGGGGCAATTGTAACAGAGACAGTGCTGAAAATGGAAAATCAGTGCTGTATGCAGTACTAAACGAGGCTGCTAGGAGTTGTTCCACTACCTGTAAAATGTCCAGATCCCTAGTTTGTATTTCCTGATCTGTAAGCTTGTCATCAAAGTAGTATCCAATCTTTGTTTACATGCTGCAAAAGGGTCTGAACTTGGTTGACAGGTTATACCGTATTTCATTTCTGCCTCTAAAGATGCTGCTCTGTTATACTGCCATTTGAACATGTATTCCTTATGTTCTGTTATCTGGGTGAGTACCTGTGCTTCTCATCTTGTGACTATGACATATAATGGTACAGTCTATTTCTGCACTCTAAATAATGTATATACTCTGTATTTGATTTTACCTGTCCTGAATGTACAAGTCAATTTTTATGCCTATTTTAGTATCCACCCACCACTGCCAATACAGTAGCTGTCGTACATCTCTAATACTGTTTTCCTGACATGTATTAAATAACCGCTCCATAACAATTTGTTCCTGATCTAATACAGCTATATTCATCCTCCATCGTTTAGGTGCAGAAAACATGTGGAGGAATATTAGCTAAGTTTAAAGTGCAATCCAGAATCATGTGATCTGAGAATGACATGGCAAGTTCTTAAAGTAGAGAGGAGTAGTAAACTAGAACAAAAATGTAATCTATGCGTGTGGCAAATTTATTACTGAAATTTGAGTAACCCATCTACTTTCTGTATGTGTCCACAAGATTAGCCATCAGTATAATATTTCGAAAGCATGAGAATCACAGTACAGTTTTCATTGTATAATATCCTTAGATTTAGCATCTAAGCCACAATTCATATCCTCCCCAAATTACATGTCCGTGGTGTACAAATATGGCCTAATGCTTTCAAACAACTCAGTCCTAGCTATTTTTGTTTGAGGTATATGTGTTGATTATCCTTGGTGAAAAATATCTAAAGGAACAGTCCAAAAGTAATACACCCACCTGAGCAAATGTCCACTAATCTGTGAAGGGTAAAGTCATTCCTCTAAATAAGATGCCTAACCCGTCCACTGCATCAGCACCAAAGGTCCAATATGATGGACCCCACATCCATCCTTCCTAGCCTGGTTACTGTAAAAAGTAAGTGTGACCTGGTTTCCTGAAGAAGTAGGAAGTCATGCTCTGTTGAATTAAAAAAGTCAAAGCCATCAGTCTTTTTTTTTTTATAGTTCTTAACACTACATGCATTCAAAGAAGCAATTCAAAGGGTGGCCATAACAAGGCATTATAAGGGGTGGACTGAATCAACTCAGCCTGTTTTTTCTCTGTATCCACTGTTTTCCTTTTTTTCCTTTCCTTTCAACAGGAAGGTCCTGTCAAACTAATCTCATAGATTTCTTTGACTGGGCAACCAGAGTGGTGGACTAAGGGGAACAGTTGATGTCACCTACCTTGACTTCAGCAAAGCTTTAGATACTGTTCCACATAGAAGATTGATTAATAAGCTGGGTAGGCTTGGGGTGGGTCAGAATTTGGTCAACTGGGTGGCAAACTGGTTGATGGGCAGAAAACAGAGTGGTGGTAAACAGGATACAGTCAGAAGAGATACAAGTCACAAGTGGGGTACCTCAGGGATCACTCCTGGGGCCAGTTCTCTTCAATATCTTCATCAGTGACATTGCAGATGGACTGGAGGGTAAGGTTTGTCTGTTTGCATATGACGCCAATTTCTGCAACAGAGTAGATGATCCAGATGGGGTGGGCAGAATGAGAAGAGATCTGGATAAACTGGCAAAATGGTTGGAAGAGTGGCAAATGGGGTTTAACACAAAAAGTGCAAGATCATGCACATGGGAAGAGAAACCCTGAAGCCACCTATAGGTTAGGAGGAGTTGCTGGCAATCACAAGGGAAGAAGAGACTTGGGCATCATCATCACAGATTACCCAAAATCATCCGAGCCAACCTCTAAAGCAGTAAGTAAGGCTAGAGGGATGTTAGGTGTATTAGTAGTGGTACTGCAACTCATAATAGGGAGGTAATAATCCTCTTTACAAGACACTGGTTAGGCCTCATCTGGAGTACTGTGTGCAGTACTGGAGGCCACACCTGTAAGAACATTAACAAAACAGAGGCAGTCCAGAGATAGGCAACCAAAATGGTGCAGGGACTGGATCAGAATACATATGAAGACAGATTAATGGAGCTCTCTCTCTCTCTCTCTATATATATATATATATATATATATATATATATATATATATACACACACACACACACACACACACCTAGAGCAAAGGAAGGAGGAGAGGTGATATGATCGAAACATTCAAACATCTTAAGGGCATTAACAAGGTGAAAAGAGTCTAACATGTTTCAATATAAGAAAATAGCAGGACAAGAGGACACAGCATGAGAATAGAGGAGGCTGATTAAAGGGAATGTGAGGAATTTTTTTTCACAGAAAGAGTGGTGGATGCATGGAATGGCCTACCTCAGGAAGTGGTGGATATGAATACAGTGCTGGGCTTCAAATAGGCATGGGATAGGCATAAGGAGCAATAGAGATGAGTATGAATAGCTAGGCCATTGACAGAGTACAGGCCGGTGGCATATTCATAAGGTAGAAAAGAAATGGGCAGACTGGATGGACCTTGTGGTCCTTATCTGCCATCAGCTTCTATATTTCTATGTTTCTGTCTTAGTTTGAGAGGGAACAGGGCTGGTTCTCATCTAGGTCAGAAACCACTTCTGACCATTAGGATACGTCTGATTCCATGTCTGACTCTCCCTCTCAGATTGAAGAGCCTGGTAGGTATTTTGTAATGGAATCTGGGTGAGTTTGGGTGGATATTCTTTGTTTGGAGGCCCTAGTCACCCGTCTTACCATAGGTAACTGGAAGTTTGGGGGGCATTGACAAAGAGCCTGAAACAACAGACTGTGAAGGAGCCACTGCACTCACCATTTCTGCTGCTGGTTCCTGTTAGGGTTTGGAGGGTCTGGAGTATTTCCTTCAGTCTGATGTGTGCCTTCCTGAGAGTTTGATGCCGTCTGAGAAGGGAACCCTGCCCTGAGGGAGTAAGAGAGGAGGGTCAGGCCTAGCCTGGTTTTGTTCAGTATCCAACCTTGGACAGTCTGATGTCCCAGAATTCCCTTGAGCTGTATTAACAAGATTCTCTTGATTCAGACCATCAGCTCTATTCTGCCCTGCCCATGGTCATTGATGGTACACATGCCCAACCTCCTCACAGATGCTGCGTTTATATACATTGGTACATGCCGCACTGACATGCCCCAAATCTCCACACAGAGCACATTTCAACCTGTCACAAATACTACTCAAATGTGTATGCAAACCACATTTATAACAGGCCTTCGGTTAGCCAACATAAAGTATACACACCTGTCACCCCCAAAAAACTATTAGGTATGTGACATACTTGAATTTGTTTGAAATGGTTTTATTCGGAATCACCCCACACACACACACACACACACACACTCTGGTTCATATGCCTTCTATCTATTATAGGTTCAGGCTGACCTAAAACTGTGCACCTTTTCTGTAACCAGAACAAAAATCATAGACAGTTACTCCCTCATTCCAGAACATGATGGTTATGGTTTTCAATAAAGACCTGGTTAAAGGAAATGCTATGAAATTAGCCCACAAGGGATACATTTGAACATGTTATATTTTGTCCAGAACCGATCTAATCCAAAGTGCTGATGAAAACTAACATCAAAAGTGCCTTCCCAAAAACGTGCATCAAGGCATATATTTCAGTTGGATGACATAACATTGACTCTTTAAGCAGTTTCAGTGCAATGTACACCCTGTTAGGTGTTCGTGTTCTCACAGTACCTCAGTTGTACCGCATTTTTCTAGGGGCTTGGGTGAGCTTATTTCTGAATAATTCAGAAAAGTCAAGTCCTGTCTTCTTGGCCTTTCATGCTCAGTCAATTGAATGGAATCCTCATTGGACTTCTCCTGTGTCTGAGGGGCTCCAGTGTAGTCCCTTGTGGGCTTCCAGAATTAATAGGATCTGCCCTGTAGCATATTGTTCTGGTCTAGGAGGTGTAGTTACAGGGGTTGGGTGGAAGTCCCATCTGTCCACAAGCCAGCCTGTAACTGAGCAGCACAACCTCCAATCAGTGGACTTACCTGAGCATTTGCCCTAGTAGAGAGAATCGCATCCTCCCTATTTTGAGCTCCAGTGGCAACATGTGGAGCCTGTTCATCACCTGTGGTAGAGCATTCTCCTCCTGTATGGTATACTCTCCATGTCTGGTTAAATAATCTGCTCTAGTGTTCACTTGTACCTCACCACCCTTCCACACATTCAACTGGGAGAAATCCAGCCACTGTGAATTGGGCAACCAACGCCCTTCTGCTGTTTGCTTCCCAGCTCGCACCTTCAAGTGCCTCCTGGTATCTAAGAAGCAAAGTCTAATGGCCTGTCTCTGTCTGCTTTGGCATCCACTGCACCACTCATAGAAGCAATGTTTATGCAATGGTACTTGAGAAGAGCAATCCGACTGCCCACCACTCTCAATCGCATCGCTACCCATGTCCATGTGGTACAAGTCCTCACTCACTCTGTATTCACACATTGTAGCAGTTTGTCACTCTTAAACAAGTGTTTCTGACCTCCTGCTCACAGCATCACCCGCTGCAACCTTACTGGATTCTGTTCCCCAAGCTGTCTCGCCAAAGCCTCGGAACATGTATCAGCAAATGAGGTAACACCCACCCTCAGCGATCCTGTGTGTGACCTGCCATCTTCTCGCTTGTCAGGAATCAGGTTAGACCTCATGTCCATATCCACTGTATCCATTTCTTCATCCTTAACAGTGTCACTGTCTTGATGAAAAGTCTCCTCCATCTCTTCCTCCTCCGAACATGGATCCACCATCTTGGACAGGAAGCCTACAGCAACCTGCCACAAGAGTAGGGAATTTTAAATAAATAATAAAGTAAAGCATAAAACAGCATTAACTCATACAACATAATTTCAATATCCAACATAAATGGGAAATTAAACAAGCAATGTAAACAATCTAAAGTTTCCTAATGGGTGAAAGCAGACACTTCAAACAGTTCACAAAGTTATTACTGCAAAATCATAAAGCAAATCCAAAGAAGATTAAAGTTCAGAAATTATACTTCTATTCCTGTCAACAATGTCACCCTAGTAAAGAGTTACATATTTTCTTATACTGACGAAGAAACCCATATCAAGTTTATAAACATACATGTACCCTCCCCCCACCAGCCTAAGCAAGGGAATATTTGGTAAGAAAAAATGAATTAAAGTAATATAGTAAGTCTTAAGATAACAAAAGGTAAATTCAATACAACACATGTTTTTGTGTTCCCAAAGGAGGAGAAGTTAATGTATTTTAAGACAAAACCTCCATAACCCATTTATAATTCCTCAGTATTTTTTTTGTGTTTTGTTTTGGAGACCCATTCTTTTCTGTTTGATAAATTGATTGTAAGCTATGTGCAATTTGATTCAAAACTTGTACTACAGTATGTTTTTGCTGTAATAAATATGCACACCTTGCCTGCCATAAGTAGAATCTGCAGGCTACAAATATCAACCTCAGTGTACTAGGATGGTAACCAGACAGAACTGAGGAAATATTCCATAAACTAGAATATCATATATGAGGGCTGGAGGATGCTTTTCTTTCCACTTATGCAACAATAATGTCCAGAGGGCTGTGCTATAAGGGCAGGCAATAACAAAATGCTGCACAGTCTCGAGTATGTCAGGGCATGTGTCTAGGTGGCATATTCTTTCCTCTATGGATTTATGTTTCAGGGTCCCTTGTACTCCCAGTCTCCCATGACAGGATAGTCATGTGATATCCCAAAATCTTAATGGAATCCTAAGGTCAATGAGTTATAAGAAGATTGAGTCAGGGTCCAGGTTTACACCCTGGGAGTCCAGAATTGTTGGTGTTTCAGTAAAGTTATTTTCCAAGATACAATGGTACACCTGCCTCCCAGTAAAGGTTTGTATCATAGTGGGTGTCATACGCATTGTTTTAATTTAAGGAAGGTAGGTACTGAATAAAGTGGAATTTTTAATTTCCTAAATTTCTAGGAATTTCATAGGGATACTGTTGCCAAACTAGACATAAGGGTACAGTCATGTGTTTTACTATAGAATACCAGGAAGGTGAGAGGGATGCAATAGTTGTAATATACACTGCTTAAAAACAGGTTATGGGAGAAGGCAATGGGAATGACCTTTCATACCCCACTGATACAATAATCATGGTAAGTATATAGTCTCTTAATGGGGTTCAGCGGCTGCCCCAAACCCCTGAAAAATGCACTATTGACCCCGCTCTGATGAAAAGGTATTGATATTTAGAGGCAATATGTAAAATTGAGGTGGTACTGGAGTTTTTAATAACATAACCCTTTTCCTTTTAGCTATTTAATGGCCCTTTCCAGGAGTTCACTGCTTGTTGCTTTGTTAATAGAGAGGTCCACTTATAGGAAGCATCGTCTGTGCTGCTAAGAAACAGTCCCAGTATTTTGACAGGTGTGGTTACAATAGAGATACCTGTATGTGTGTAGCTTGTCCTGGGGTTGCTGCAAGTGGATCATATAAAACAGAGCTTTTGTTATAGCTGAGCTTTGATCCTGAGAGCTCCTCAGAACTAGAAATGATGGTTGTTAGATCAGACTCTGACGAGGAGGCAGGTATGCATAAATCATCTGCATATGCAATTATTGCTGGAACGTTTGTCTCTATGGAAAATTGATTCTAGGGATAGAAGGGTGCTGCAACAACTTTCTTACTAGCGGATCAATCTAAAAAGCATAAAGAAAAGGACTGAGGGGCATTCCTGTCTTACCTCTTTTTGCCCTAGGAAGGGTAGGCCAGGAGAACCATTAATATGAGGTGTTATCAGGCAGTGCCATACAACAGTTTAATCCATGAGAAGAATGTTTGTGGAATGTGGTAGTGTTGTAAAACTTAAAACAAATACTTATGATCTACTCGGTCAAATCCTTTTTCTTGGTCTAGGAGATTAGAAGTACGGATCTTCTAATGAGGAAATTAAGCAATAATGTCTGATAGGGTGTGTGTCGTGCTGGGATAGCGTCACACCTCAGGTGGTTGGGCACGTAGTTGTAGGCCGAAAAGGGCCTTGGTAACTGAGGTGTGACATTATCCCAAATGACACATACACCCTGGAGCGCATTATTGCTATTATACAATGGCTCGTTGTTATACATAATTAAAAATCATTTTAGATGTTTTGTGTGGAAAAATATTTTTTTTTTCAAGAGAAGATGAAACAATCAAGAAAATGCTCCAGAAAATGCTCATCTACAGGTTCACAGTGAGGCTGTGACTAGACCCGTGATGTTGTGCTGGATAAGCCTCAGACTGACCAATCAGAGTCCAGGATTTTTCTTGCCATTGTATAATGTTAAATACCACTGTTAAAAGGTGAAAATAGATCCACATAATGCTGATATAATTCTGCTGTGAGACCATCTTGTCCTGGGGATGTGTTTTTTTTTTGTGATTAATTGTTTGTCTAGTTTCTTCCATTGATACAGATGTGACAAGAAAGTTCTGTCTGTTCCTGTGGGATGTCAGGAATGGGAATGTCTATGAGAAAGTCAGATCTAGCTCCAGCTGAAGATGCTGACCCAAACATATGTTCTAAATATGTTTGTGTCTTATTTTCTTATCTGGGACAAAGAATAATATATTTGGGGTGGCTTCTGCTCTATCAGCTGTTCTATGTGTGTGCCAACACCTCTCTAGAACAGCTTTTAAAGATGTCTAGAGAAGGTATGGAACTCTGTGTGCCAAACTGGGCTTCCTTTTTTAACTCATTCTTTTTTGCCCCTTACTCACTCTGCCAGTGGTCCCTCTCTCAGAGCCTCATGTGTCGCTCACCTACACCCGCTGTCTAGAGAGGCTCGAGGTGTTTGCTTCTTAGAGTGCTATGCTTCAGTCATTCAAGATCCTCAGATAATCCCTCTCTGGGGTGAAGAAGGCCCTTCTTACCTCCTCCGAACATTAGGGAAGACACAAGTGGAGTCTGCTCTCAGAGCCCTTTCTCTCTCTCTCTCTGTGGGCATGGTGCCTGGAGGTTCATTCCCTGGATCACTGACAGGACACGCTTTCCTTGTTCTGTCCTTCCTCCCCAGATGACTGCTCACAAGGAGGGTCAATGAGCTGAAGGGACGTGATAATGCTCCTTCACCTGGCTCTCAGCAGATGTCTGTCTCTTCCATGTATTCAGCCTCCTCTGCTGCACCATCACCACCCATGGTCACCCAGGTTGTGGCGGTATTATGGCGAGGAGTGCAACCCCCACCGCAGAAGGAGAGCGGCCTACTGGCCACTCAATCCTTCTACCCGGCTGACCCTCCGATGACTCGAGCTTGCTACTAAAACCCAGGTCACTGCTTCGCAAGCTGTAGTACTACTGCTGTGCCGCTGGGCTAGCTACTGATCCATTTCTAAGGACATGGCCCTGTTGTATTGGTAAGCCTTCAATTCTGTTTTAAGATTTTATATAAGCTGAGAATAATTTGTGTGGGTTTGTAAGATCTGAAATGGTGTCTAGCAGTTTCTGCCTCATTTGAGTATATTTAAGGTATTCTGACAGAGATTTGGTTCTGGCCTTTTTATGAAAACATTTTTCAAATCCACTATTGTATCCTCCTGCCAGCACAAAGGAGAGTGATATGCATCAATAACTGACCTTCTAGGTCTCAACAAATCCAGACCTGCTGCTGAAATATCAGGGTTTGCTAATAAAGAGCTATTAAGTTTCCAGCGTGATTTGGAAATTTGTGAAAAGGAGCCCCTGCTGGACTACTGGTCAAGGAGACAGCCAAATGGTCAGAGGACTCACAGTGGAGGACCACAGCCTGGGTTAACTTAGTATTTCTAGAAACAAAATATAATCTATACATGTGGCATAAGGCCCTCTGTAATAGGTTTTGCTCCTGTTTGGTGAACTGTACAATGTCCATCTGAAAGATTAGCAGTTTTAATTATTTTGTTCAGCGCAGCCATGGCTCTGAAGATTCTTTGTGTATTGGCTTCCTCTCAGCTAGGGTCAGGCCACAATTAAAATCACCTCCAAAATATACCTACTGGAAGAATGCAGGTATGGCTGTACTAGATTAAATATTTCAGATCTAGCTGCTATGCTCAGAGGTGCGTGATAGGTTAATCACTCTAAGTTTTAAGCATTTAAGGTGCAATCAATTAACATACCTTGTCCTGCTAATACTGTAAATCCATTATTCTGGAGATATGAAAGTTAAAGCCTAAAAAGAGAATGCCCAGCCCACCACATTGGTCTTCTGCATATGTCCAAAATAATGGTCCTTTAGACCATTTCTGTTTTACTTGAGAAATTTCCTGCCTACTCTTTAACCTAGCATCTTGTAATAAATAAATGCTGTGGTGCAAGTCAGTTAAATGTTGGATGGTAGTCAGTTGGTTCCTAAATGACTTTATGCTGCACACATTCAGGGTGAGGCAGCGTAATTCAGTGTCAGCATGCATGAAAACAGAAAGGAGAAAAGACAAAGTAATGCCCCAATCAGCTTTTAGGTGGTTGCACTTTTGTTTTCCTGCATCGTGAGGTAGTTCATGCTGAGAGTCAGAGGAATAGTCCATTTTCAAGGAGGATGCTCTAGAGGAGTCAGAATCAGTATCCTGCTCCTCAGTGTCTCCCACTGTCTCCTTTTGGCTAAGGCCTGGAATTTATTCCTGGAAAGGACTGCTTTTTGGAAGTGTTAGCCTCCGACTTCCTTTTCCCTCAACCTCTCTTGGAGCTCTGGACTGGTGTAAAAGTATTCTCCACTAGGGAAGGGGTGGCATAGATTCCTGACATGAAGTCCCTGCTGGGTTGTTTCCCTCAGCCCTAGGCTCTTGCTTGCTCGGGTGGGGCAACTTGATCTATTTGGCTGAGTTTAGCAGGAGGGAAGGGAGACTCTGTGTCCTAGACATGGAGACGGGAACTAGAGTATCAGATTTTTCTGGTCCTTGGGGTATGGGAACTATCTCCACTATGGTACTGAAGGGCCTCCTCTCTCTTCTTCGTAGGGCCTGAACTTGGCAGTCAGTTATGAGAGCACTCTGGTCCTGGGGGGCGATCTAGCCTTTTATGGTCTGCCCATGGGCATTGTTGGCATGTACGCCCTTGTTCATCGTAAAGATTACACATTAATGGGTTAGGGCATCCTTGGCTAACATGTCCATAGGCAAGACACAAGGTACACTGAGGTTTGTCGCAGGTTAGCTTAAATGCATTCTAGAACCACATTTATGACAAGTTCAAAGCTGCCCAGGACAGAAACAATTCCTTTATCTCTTCCTATATAAAAACTACTAGAGAGTGCAAACATAGCGCTCTGTATGTTTTAACTGCACTTTAACTTTCCAGACCCCAGTCCAGACCAAATCTTCATCTAGAATTGGATGGGGAGCATCCAATATATCACATCTTTGCTTTAGCCAGTATTGGACATCTGCAATACTCACCACTTCACTTCAAAGAGAATAGTAATAATTTTAACTAAGGGTTTAATGAGGGGATAAGTAAAAGGAGGTCCAAAGAAGATAATTTTTTTGACTTGCTCATATTTTACCCCAAAATGTTCTAACATAGACACATTCTTAAAGCGTTATGTCATTGGTAGCTTCCCATGCACATAGATAAAGGCAAACAATTCAGAAGGGCTAATCCCTAAAGTATATTTCAACATGTTATGAATTACAGTTCTCCTAGCAGGAGCAGTGTTCGTGTCCCAAGGTATTTTAATCAGACAGTGTTCCTGCATTGTGCACATTTACCTACAGATTGAAACAAGTCACTTACAGTTTGTAGCTGCAGGAGTAGCTTCAGTGTGGAGTACTTGGTTGCTAGGTGCAGCTATGGAATAAGATCTTCTTCAGAGGACGAGCTAGCTGATTGTTGTTGTGCACAGTTGGGCCTATAATTCGGTGTGAGGCAGAGACTCTCCAGCTTTGTGTCCTGGATTCTATAGGTGATTGAGTTGGCATGGGCAGTGGTTCTCCAGCTGCAGTGTTACTTGCTGAGTACAGAGTTCCACAGGGTGAGTCCTGACTTCAGTGCTGCATGCAGTGTCAATAATGTCCGTGGTGCTAACAGATCCTGGGGAAGACCATGGAGTTCTCTCTTTAACTTCCTACCATCCAGCAGCTGCTTCTGGAGATCAGGTATTGTCGTAGAGTGAGAGGGCTGCTCATGCTTCTGATGTGCAAAGAGGCAGGCTGCTGTACTTCTCCTGGTGTTAGCAAAGCAGTGTCAGTAATCAGGTTTGCAGTTTGTGTCATTGCCAGCCATAGTTGTTGCTGCAGAATATGTAACATCTGGAATATCACTCTGTAAAGATGCATTCTCCTGAACCAGCTGCATCAGGAAATGTTTATGCTTTTGGAAAGCGTGTTTGCAAATGTGCCTCAGGAATAGTGTCAGGAGATTCAAGTGCATGATTAAAGTTAGCACCTTGCAAATCTCTTCCATCTTAGGTATTTTACCTCAAAACATTAGATATGATGCCTTCTGCAAATTGTCAACCTTTCTTGATCAAAATTTAGAGAGTTGGGATCCACTGAAGTCAGCAGGCTGGAGCTGAACATCCCTGCACTTTCTCATCCTCCCGCTCTGTCCAGTTCCAAATTGGGCTCCTCCATTCCTGCTCACAGGAAGAAGAACCCCTGGTACAAGAGTAGGGGATTTTTATTTAGAAAATAAAATTAAGATACAAAACAAATAGTGTTCATTACATGAAATCATAAGAGCAGTAAATAAACATAAATATGTGTCACATAATAGATAGAGAAAAACATAATCAAACCGGCCTTTCCCCACCTCAAATCATAAAAAGGAAAAGAAAAACCTAAATGAGTATTAACATGCTTTCCACATGTACAGTACCCAAAAAGAAAAGAACATACCGATAACCAAAATTTCAGAGTCATGTTGATTAGTTCATGACAATGCTCCTCCAACCATATACCTTACATATCCCCTTTTTAAACTAATAAAGTGTCTTTTACACATTTAAGTTTCGTTCAGAAACCATGTACAACATTTCAGTATTTTTGGAAAGTTGCAGTAGATACTGTTGATTTTTCAGAGTCATATATGCCCTGTAGATTGTGCATTATTTGTGTGATAATTTGTACAGAGTTACACATTTTTGCTGCAGAAGACAAGCACATCTGGCCTGCCATAAGTAAAATCTACACGGAGCAAAAATCAAGCATAATGTACTAGGGTAATAGGTTTTAAAGCGGGGTATATGCCATATACTAAAATGTCGTAAAAGTACAGGGATAGCCTTTCCTCTCCATTTATGTTGAAGTAGGGTCCATACAGAATGTGTAAAGGGCCAGTCTAAAAAAAAACTCATTGTTTCTGGAATATTGGGGGCAAGTGTCCGAGGCACATTCTCTCTCTTCCACTGCTTTATGTTTCAGGTTGTTCTGACCCCTAACCTTCCATGATAAGCCAAATATGTAACATCCCATACCTGTTTTGGAAGCTCAGGGTCTATTAATTGCAAAAGACAGTTGTTTGATCTATTTTATTTCCACAAACATCTTCCAATGATGGAAGGTCTGAAAATGTGCCCCTAAGACCGTCTGATAGAAGTGCCTCCTGGTAGATGTCAGTATCATATTGGATGTCAAGTCCCACTGCCTAACTTTAAGAAAAGTAAAATCAGATAATGTGGAAGTTTATGTTTCCTAAAGTTCCTGGAATTTCAAACGGGTTGTTGCCAAACCTGACATAAAGAACATGTGAATAAGTATTCAACAAGTACTGAAAGGGATGTTGTGTCTGCAACACAAGAGGTATATTATGCTTTAAAATAAGCAATGAAAAAAATAGGTTTCAGCATTTTAACTCCACCATGGCAATAATCTAGGTATGTATAAGGCCTTTTAATTGATTCAGACGGCTCCCAGAAGACATGAAAAATGCATTCTTCACCCTTGATTCAAGAGTAAATGGTGTGACGCTTGGCCAGCTGGTCATGATTATTGTATGATATTTATAATATAAAAATATAGTGTGTGATTGTCTCACATAAGACAGCCTGTGCTTCCATGGTCCCCCCACACACACACACAAACACACAAGTTTCAGTAAAGCTACAGGATATGTAAACTGAGCAGGAACCATTTAATTAACTGACATCCTTCAGAATGCATTTTATTACCTTTTATGACATGCTTAGGCTTTTGAAGTGGAAATCAAATGTGACTTTATGACTTCAGAAACAGGACATCATTAGGCTGATTCCGTTGTTTTTTTTGTTTGTTTGTTTTTAAAACACATTGATGCCAGTGTGGGATTGCTAATTTCAAAGGAAATATGTGTAATTAAGAGTTATATATAGGAAAGCATTTTTCTTCTGATGCCACCTTATTTAAAATACCTCCTGATAGGAAATCATTTTTGTAATTTTATATTCTAAAAGAAGGAGCTAGATGACTCACTTAAGGGATATGGAGACACAGTGTTTAAATTGATACTTATGTCTGAAAGGTTGATATATCATTTTGGGACTCTGAGAGACACAGCTCTCTGATCTAACTTTAAAACACACTTCCAGAGGTAATACTTTAGATAGCAAAATCTAAATGTATTGTGGTAGGAGTTTTGCTTTGTAATTTTCCTTGTTCTTTTATGTGATTGTGAGCTCTTTGACATATTGTTCTGTGTTTACATTTTCATATTTTTATCATCTTTTAGTAAAGTACATTTTCTTAAGATTCTACCTGGGTCTCCATCATTTTACATATGGAGTGCCTATATTTTAAGTCTGACAACTAATCAAGAGCTTGATGGTGTTACTAAGCTTGGTAAAGGTAAGAATACACCTAACGACTCTTACAGAGTTTTAAGGGTTCATTTTGGATACCGGTTAGGTGCCCATAGGCAAAGATATATGGTATCCCGAGAGAATATTATCTGAGCCTGTACATTTGGGTACACTAGCATAAGGTTCATAGTTTGAATCCCCACAGAACTTGAGACTAAAGGTGATTCAGACTCAAAAGCAGACAGGAAGGTAACTCTGTCTGTTACGTGTTCACACTATTGTGGTCTGAGGTTGGCACTGTGGAAGCAGAGGCCTGACCTGTGGAGTGCATGTGTGACAAATGGTACTAGGTAAATGGTGGCTAAATGAAAGAAACAGGGAAGGATTAATGTCATTAGCAACATTACCTTTTCTATTTAGCTATGGAATGGCCCTTCCACGAGAACTGTGGTGAGGATTATCCAAAGGGTGCCCCAATTATGGGAGGCATCATTAGGAGGCAGTATAGCGAGTGATCTAAGGCTCTGAGCTGTAAATCTGGTGACATCCAGCAGACCAGACCTGGGTTTGAATCCAACAGCTTCCACTTGCATACTGTGTGACCTTGAGCAAGTCACTTAACCTCCTTGTGCTCCCAGGTCGCTCCTGTAAAAAGCTTTCAGCTTAGTGTGCTATACCTGGTTAAACAACTAAATTAAAAAAAATCATTGGCATTACCAAAGGTTAAACCTAAAATTCTTATTGGAGAGGAGTGCAAAGGGATACCTGCTATTTGTGCAACTGGGTTTTGGAGTGTCTGACAGTGGAAGGTGAGTGGCTGAGATTTTCTTATAGTTCAATCTAGAATCAGACACAGCTTCAAATTCCTTAGTAAAGGGGTGCCAAAGTCATCTGCATTAAGCAAAGGGTAGATGTGGATACAGAGATCATCTGCATAAGCAGATACGAATATAGTACAACTGAAGGAAGTACAATTCTTGGAATAGATGTATCCTGCAGGAATTTCATAATAAAGGGTCTATTTGAAAAGCATAGATGAGTGGGCTCAAGGGACAGCCGTGTGACTCCTTCTTCTGGCTTAAAAGGGGAAGGAGATCCACTGATACGAGGCTATATCCATGCTGTGTTGTACAGTAACATAATCCAGGTAATGAACTGTTTAGGAATACGGTAATGGGACAATACCAGAAATAAGTTATTATGATCTGCCCAGTTAAAAGCCTTCTCTTGATCTAACGAAATTACAAGTGAGGTAGGCGTTTGTTGTGCTACAAGCTGAAGTGCCACTAAGCAATGATAAATTAGGGTGATGGTTCAACTAGGGATGGCACAGGACTGGACTTCAGATATTACTTGTGTAGCTACGGAATAAGTCTAGTAAGTAGGACTGATACAAAATCTTGTAGTCCACGTTCAGTAGACTCAAAGGTCTCCAATTCTGAATAGTGGATCTACTCCCTTTTTAAATAAACTAATCATAATAGCCTCAGAGAAATGCTTAGGGACAGAATTAGGGCTAAGTATGGTATTGAAAATTAAGAGTAGTATGGGGCAAAGAAAATAAAAACTGCTGATAAAGCTGTGCAGTAAATCCACCCTGCCCAGAGAGGTACGTTTCATTTGCCTTTTTATTGCTGCCTGTACTTCTTTATAGGATATAGAGTTGGTTAAATTTGCCAACTGATTCCTTGGGACAAAGGGGATAGAGACATCCAACAGGATTTTTACTAGGGAGGCTGAGGAAACAGCTCTAAAAGTGTGCTCTAAATGAAAGTGGGATTTTTTCTTTATAGAGGTCAGTGTATTGTAAATAATTTAGAGTCTGGTTCCACAAGCTGTTCTATGTGAGTAGCAGCTACCCTATCTGAAAAGCTTTTAAACATATCTAGTGAAGCTTTAGTACTTTGTGTGCTATATTGTACTTCTGTTTTTAAGGAGAATGCCATACTATACTGGTGTTTTCCATCTCTGTTTTCAAAGCCTTTATTTGTAGGAATAATCTATTCCAGTTTCATATGCACTAGAGATGGTGTCCATAGTTTCTGTCTCACTGATAAATACTTCAGATAAGAAGTCTGAGACTTATTTTTAGCATTTGTTATGAAAAAGAATTTCAAGTCTTTTTACAGCTGCGTTAGTGGAGCCGCAGCCGTTTGCCACGGCTCAGAAAAATGAGCTACCAGAATAGGCCTTTGAATGCTTCCACAGTGGAGTTTCGGAATGATCCTTCTGAAACTGCACAATGGTCGGTAGCGGTCCACCACAACCGGCCATGCCGCTGCTCCATTGGCTGAAAATGGCCAATCTCACAACAGCTTCTGTTGGACTTTTGGAAGTATCCTTCTGAAAGCCCAATAGAACTTAAACCACTCAGCTGCCATGGTCAGGATACAGAATAACACCCGCACAATTTTGGCTGTTACTTCCACATTCTGATGTGTGAACTGTGCATGTGCACACAGAGTTCAATAGGTACCACCATGTTGGGAATGCTACAACCCCCACCCCACAATTCATGTCGCACACTGGGAGCCCACCCCAGTGCATGAAAATATTATAATTTAGGTCTCTGAAAGTAGAAAATGGTCCCTTGTTGTCCCATTGGCTGCACTCCTCCCCACATTATGCCTGACATCCAGGTGCCCAATCCCCTTGGCGGCATCATGTCCAACCCCTTCCCCATTCATGTGGCACACTGGATGCCCACCCCAGTGTGCTAAAATGTGGTTTGTTGTTTTCTCCTGTAAATTAGAAACTGTCCCTCATTGCATTCATGTGGCACACTGGGAGCCCACCCCAGAGTGCTGAAATGTTTTTTTTTTTCTGTACATTAGAAAACGGTCCTCGTTGCATTTTTTTTCATCCCTGTAAAACTGAAATGGTCCTCGTCATCACAGCAGTCCACCACCCCTCACTACCCTCCCACTGAGCACCCACCTCCCCACACACACCCCATACTTACCTCCGGAAGATGGTACTTTCATCTTCTCTGGACCTGGGCACATCTGCACTCTTCAAAGCCCAACCACAAACTGAAGAATTAAAGGTAAGCATGCTATACAGCCATTCAATGGGATTTTCAACTTATGCTGATATCTTAGCCATGTTTTGGAATTGTTGCCCAAATTTTCAACATAGGGTTCCTGGGACCCTACCTCTTAAAACTGCCACTGTCATTTTTACTCCGTCCCAAAGGTGATTTCGCAGTCACCATGCAGAATCACCTTTTGGGACAGATTCATGAAATGATAGTGCACTGTTCATGAGGTAGGGTCCCAAAAAACATGTTGGCAAATTTTGTGTAAAAATTCCACAAATGACTGTGTTATAAGCATGCATTGAGCAGTCTCTATGCACGCTCCTAATGCCACCACTTTTACTATTTTCACTCCACATTTGTACCACTGCCTTTTGCACACCTCCTTCAAACCAGTACAGCCATCATTTTCCAAGCCTGCATGCATGGAAGAGACAGTGGAAGACAGTGGAAGAAAAGATACTTACTGTTATATAACTGTATTTCCTGTTTATTTAGTGTTTACAACACATTGTTGTTTGCATTTACAACTGTTGTTCTTTGTTATATTGTATTTACCAATACCTGCTTGTTTTATCTGCTACCAGGGTGCCATGAGTTCTCCTTACCTGCTACCAGTCTCTATCTATCCTTACTCCTACTTGATTTTTCTGGGTGTGTCACAGGTATTCTCTTCATCTGCTCCTACTTTTCCCTGCTGGACCTCTGGGGTGAGTACCTCACACATGTTTACTTCGGCCTAAGCATGCAGAACTCTGCAGTGGGGATTAGTCTTATATCGTGGCATGTCAAGGGGTTGAACCATCCAACCAAGAGGTCAGTAGTTCTTAAGCATCACGCTTCTTGCAGGTGGACGTGGCACTTACACAAGAGACGATCTTACTGCAAGGAATGTATCATGGCTCAAAAGTCCTGGGTAGGTTCGGTTCTGGCCAGCTCAGCACAAACCAAGACCAAGGGGTAGCTATCCTTGTCCAAAAATCATGTCCTTGGGTAACAGACAAGGTACTCACTGATACTCAGGGCGCTGGATAGTGGCTCGGTTCTCTTACCCAGGTGGCTATGTTATTCTGGCCAATATTTATGGACCTAATGTGGATTCCCAGACTTTTCTTAGATATTAATCAAGCTCTTAAATCTTTATCCACAGGTTTTTCAAACATTCCCATCATACTTGGGGGAGATTTCAGCTTAGTGATAGATATATTCCTGAACAAATCTGAACCGACCCCACAAATGCATCCCAAAGCTGTGCTTGCCCAGCAGGAGGTAATGAAGGAAAGAGGGCTGGTGAATATATGGTGGAGGGACCACCCGCTGGACGAGATTATTCCTTTTTTCATCGGTACACTACCTACAGTCATATAGACTTTGGCAGTGAATGATATTGTCTCCTCAAAATAGGTAACATCCTTGTTTCCGACCATGCCCCAGTCTTATGTTTGTATACCCTCAGGGCAATCCGGCTCTAGTCCTAGGTGGCGGTGCAAACCCCTGTTGATCAGAGAGCCTGCATTCCAAGTGATGGTACGGACCACCGCTCAGGATTACTTTGCTCTTAATAAGCTGCAGATACCTCAGCTACAGTATGGGAGCCTTTAAGGCAGGCGCTGAGGGGCCGCATTATCACCCTATGTGGCCCCAAAAGAGCAAAGGCACGGTGAGCTGACTTGCACCATCTTCAAACCGAACTATCTACATTGGAGGCCCAGTTCAAAGTGTCTACAACAGGGAGCCTGATGCAGTGGCTCTCCGAACTATAGCGGGCTCTGTATCGCATCAACACGATACTGCATCAGAAGGCAGAGTGGCTGATGCTTCAGGCCAACATGCATACTGGGAGGGAGGAGACAAGGGCAAACTCCTAGCATACCAGCTGAAGAAACAGGCCACCTCACATATCCATGCTCTCAGGAATCATATTGCCGACATTGTCACTGACCCTAAGCAGATTAATGCCTGCATGCAACAGTTTTCCAACAACTCTATCGGTCGCACACCACCCTGGAACAGAACCAGCTGAAGACTTGGTTGAGGGACTTCTGCTCTAAAGCTAAAAAACTCCCCAACTAGCAGTATACATGAGGGCTGCTCTGGATGAACCCTTCATGGAACCAGAACTCAAGGGGCATTGTCCCAACTCGCTAAGGGAATCCCGGGCCAGATGGCATGACCACTGAGTTAAGTCAACTCATAAGTTCGAAATCACTGCTCCATTGCCTTCTGCCTTCCAGGAGGCCCATGAGTCCAGTACCTCCTGCCTACCATGCGTGAGGCACTCATTACTCTGCTACCAAAAAATCAGATGACACAATGGATTGTGCCAACTATCGCCCATATCTCTAATATCAGTAGACTGCAAAATAGTAGCCAAAATGCTTGCTAATCATATGATGGAGGTTTTGCCTTCCATAGTGCTTCCGTCTCAGGTTGGGTTTACTAAAGGAAAGCTGCAGTGGATAACATATGCCTGTTCTTCAACCTCAAGTGGCGGCTCTGCAATCTACTACTCCCATGGCTGCGATGGTGGTGGATTTTGGAAAGCCTTTGACTCAGTCAAATGGCCCTATCTGCATGCAGTGCTCCAGCAATACAGCTTTGGCCTACACTTTCGGCAGTGGATCTGAGTGTTATACAATGAGCCTCAGCTCATCCTTACTAATAAGGACATATCTCCCCATTCCCTCTGCAGCAAGGCACCCGATAAGGCTGTCTGCTGTCACCACTCTTGTTCCTGGTGCGCCTTGGATCCTCTTACCCGGAAACTATAGGCTGGGGGAGATCCAAGGCATTCAATAAGGGAAGCATGTGTATTGTGACCTCCCTCGTGGATGACCTACTCATCACACTCTTGCACCCATGGGACTCACTGCTCCAACTTTAGATGTCCTACACATTTGCCCACCTCTCTGGCCTGAAAATTAATCAGCGGAAAACCAGTGTCACCTTCTCAATGCTGCATGTTCCCAAGACTGCCTGCAGGGCTTGGACTCCCTTGGAGCCCCCAAACAACTTTACCTATCTGGGCATTCATATACCGTTCGAGCTGGGCACATTAAATCTAGGAACTTTTCTCCCTCCTAGAGCAATTAACCACAGAAGTCTCTCGGTGACTCTGGCTCAATCTCTCCTTGCCAGGGAAAATCGCTGCACTCCATTATGCTTTTCCTACCTAGAGTCACATACCTCCTTAATAACCTCCCTATTGCCCTGTCAAAAAAATCTTCAGACAGATGGACAGAATTATCTCACAATTCCTGTGGGATGGTAAAAGACACTGATGGAGCATGCATAAACTGCATGCACATCGGTCTAAGAGTAGCATGGGTCTCCCTTGGCTGCAATAATATCATTGGTGGTTCCTCACAGCTCAGGCCACGAAATTGTTCCTACCTACACCTCCCCGGTACTGTGGGTCCAGCTGAAAGCTCAAGTATTACAGGAGACCCCAGAGTCTGTTTCTGACTATTACCGGGTCCCCACAACCTTCTCACGCTAATTATGGCTGAAACTAGGAAAGCATGGTTTCATCTCACAGCCGCAGCCCGAACTAAGAAATCTGAGAGCTGGATGCTGTTCCGATACTCTAATCTTTGGCACAACCGTCTCCTAACAATAGATAACAAACTATTTAATTGGGTGTTGTGGGCCAGAACAGTATCGATACAGTTCAGGACTTATATCTCCTGACTCCACTATACTCATGTCTTTTGAGCAACTCAAAGTTCACTATTCCTTCCATCCCAAGACTTCTGGAAATTCCTGCAGCTATGGGCAGCAGTGCAGTCTGCTAACTGGTCTCAGACGGTTGATCCGAAATGGCTCTGGATCTGCACTTTGCACCTAAGACCTACATCTCGGGGTCTCGCAGCTAAGTTTTACAGCACATGGCGGGAGGCACAACCAGACTACACAAAAGACTGCAGACTTGTTTGAGTAGTGATCTTGACTGCCAACTTACACCAGACAGATGGACGTACTGTTTGCGTCAAGCCCACTCTTCATATAAGGATGCCAAGAGTCAACTGTTACAACTTAAGATCTTGCTCTGCTGGCACTGCACACTGGCAGTTCTATATAAATGGGGCACTTCCTCACTCTGAATGCTGGAGATGCCGCAAGAGCCCAGCCCACATTTTTCATATATTGTGGCAATGTCCCACCCTGGTTCTCTTTTGGGCCTCAGTGGAAATGGACTGCTCAGTAGTGTTGGGACAGCCGGTTGATCTTTCTAGCCCCATGCTTCTATTGGGAGATGCCACCCTCTTTGGAGCAGATCTCACCACAGCAGCGGGAATGGGATTTGGTAGCTTTGTTGGAAGCTAAGCGCATTCTGTTGAGGTCCTGGCGACAACCTTTGCCACCTGCTATCTCCCTGTGGCACTCTGCCCAGGCTGGCCACCTGAGAGGCTTACTTATGTTGGCAGGGACAACTGTCCCTATATCACAGCAAATGGGAGGCATACCTCAATTCAACCCTCTGTCGGGTGTCCTTCCTCCCCACAACCCCTGGATTAGTAGATTAGGTAATTTAGCTCCTAAACAAGTGGACATGTAGAGAGTATCTCTGTGAGGAGCATGACACCCTTGTCTTATGTGAAGGCACTCCCCTTACTATGAATCTTACTTGTATCTTCCTGTCCACTCTTGACTTGACTTGAGAGATTTACCTATATGTATTATTCCTCTTGCTACTTGTACTTCTGTCATAAGTACCAAAGTTAGGAGACTGCAGACTGCAGATCTTAGATTACTGGTAACTTTATTAGCAGAACTGGTAGGTTACTGTTCATGTTTTGTTTTCTTTTTCTTTTTCTCAGCTGTCTATAGACAATGTGTTACATTGCAGTAATATCCTGTTCTATCTAATGTTGTACACGGTCTTTTGATTATGGTATGGATTTTTGTTGGAAAACAATAAAAATTATGATAAAAAAGAAGAAAGATACAACAATGTGCAAATAGAAGTGTTTATGTCTCATGTTACAGCAGACTGAGTCCCAGTAGGTCTTTCAGAGAGTGAAGGATCTGGTTGGGAATCTGAAGAATAATCCATTCTTATGGAAGAAGCTTGTAAAGCGTCAGAGTCAGAGTCACGATCCTATTCTACCATGTCCCCACTGCTTTCTTTTAGTCAGGGTCTGGTGTCTGTTCCTAGTGAAGATAGGTCTCCATGGAGGGGGCCTTCTGCCTTCTTTTCCCATTCCCCCTTTTGCAGGGAAACTTCTGTAATGGGAGCCATCTCCTGAGACTGGGGGCGTTGGTTCTAAAGTGACTTCTCTAGCTAGGCCTGGATCCAAATTGGAGGAAGGAGGTTTCTGTATGCCTGACACCTCTGGAGTAGATTGAGGGTAACCACTACAGTCAAGACTTCCTCTGGGGAGAAGGAGTGGCATTAGTGGATTCTCCTTATAGTGAAGCGCCTGAGTCAGCAAGCTGGTTATCAAGGCTACCTGATCCTGAGAGTTAAGGACCAACCTATTATGGTCTGCCATGGACACTGGTGATAAGAGTGTCCAGACTCATCACCAAAGATTACATTTCAGAGGTTAGGGCACCTAGGCTCACATGTCCACAAGCCAAACAAAGACTGCATCTGGGCTTATCTTAAGTATTGCTCAGGTGGGTTCTTGAACCACATTTATGGCAGGTTCGAAGCTGCCTGGGAAAACATAACCATCTATCCCTACTCATGTAGACGCTTCCAGGTAAATAAGTAATGCCCCTATCAGACTGTTTTAGCTGTACCTTCACTTTCCAATCCCTGTCCATATAAGGTCCTTGTCCAACATAGGACGAGGGACTTTGATAATGTTGCAGCGTTGCTTCAGCCAATACTGAACATCCGCTATGCTCACCCCTCACTTTGGAAGAGCGAAATAATATTTTTAATAGTAGGTTTGGTGAGGCGTTACATAAAGGGAGCTCAAAATGGCTGTGATTTCACCAGCTCATATTTGCCCCAACATTTCTCAAGAGTGTATACATTTTTAAAGCTTATATCACAAATTGGCTCTCCCATACATGAATAAAAGCAAACAATTCACTGGCTGAAATCCCTAGAGAGTCCTGAAGCATATTATGCAAGACCGTTTTCAGTCTGGAGCAGTAGCTATATCCCAAAAACTTCAGTCGCACAAGCGTTCTATGTTGTGCTGGTTCACCCAAGTTCTGAAATAGGTCACTCAGTCTAAATCAGTTGCTAGTAGAAGTCTCACCTTCAGGCTGAAGAGCTGTGTTCCTGGGCTCAGTGTTTTGTTTTGCATCCTCTTCGAATGAGGATTGTTCTGTCAAGGACTGTTGGTGCTGTATAGCATCACGACCCTGTGTTTGCCCTGTGTCCATGGTAACCTCTGCTGGCCAGCTAGCATCAGGGCTTTCCATTGGCATGTTTTGCACCTGGCTACATATTGTACTTTTGTGCTTTGTTTCACTTCACAAGGGTGTTTCTGGCCTGGAAGAGTACTGGTAATAATTTTTGGGCACTCAAGGCCCCTGGAGATTTCAAGCAGCTTCTGAAGTAGTGTGAGTCCATCCTGCTGCATGAAGAGCAGCCTCTGGAGACCAGACAGGATCTTCTAGTGGATCAATGTGGTGGTTACCACATAAGTACAATGAAGAAGGATGCAATGTCTCAGTAAGTGCTGCAGTAGCGTCAGAAGATCTGAGCATACTTGTTGTGTCTTGCACTGTTTTTCTGTTACCATCTTAGGGTAATTAGCCTCAGGAATATCACTTTGAGAGGCATCATCCTCCCGTATAAGTTGCTTTAAGAGGTTTTGTGCTCTGCAATGACAAACCTCAATTGCTCTTCCGAGAGCACAGTAGTTTTATCAGTACCTGTGATTGTTGCCTGAGGTCCAGTGTTCAAGTCCTTCTTATCGGTGTCAACAGAATTAATGTCAGGATTTTGTGAAACCATTTTATCTTCAACCTGTTGTTTAGTTGTCTGGTTATTATTTCCTGAAACAGTTAATGCATTCCATGGTTTCTCTATGGCAAAAGCAGGCATTTGAGAAGAAGAGAGCAATCCATAATCACCTCCACCTCCTCCATCCTCCTGGATGGTGGCCATCTTGAACAAACAACCAAGCGACCAAGGTTCCCCCTACAGCAGAGTAGAAATTTTTGTTAGGGAAAAGGGAAGTATAATTCATGTTCACATGTCTGTCCATCTCTTTCAAATCATCAGTATCCACTTTATTCTAAAACCTATCTCTTTTTCTCCTTTTTTTATTTGTTTTATACAGTATCCTTCCTAGTATACTTCTATAATTCTATATCCTAACATCTCTTTTGTGATTTATTTCACACATACCCTCTGTCTTTTTATTCCCTGAAATACTATTTCCTATTGTCCTCATCCTATATTCTCTCTCTTTTTCCTTTATTTTTGTGTTAATTATCACCTTTACTAGTGTACTTATCCATTATCAAAGATCTGAATACATCCCTGCCAGAGTCATAACACTGTTTGACTGTTTCCCTTTTGATATCTTTCTCATATACTGTACCTCTTGTAATGCAAAACACACGTTACGATTATCACCTCCTGCTGTACCCTCTGTAGCTGCAATACTAACATGCATCTTGGCATATCTGATATTTCACATTGCTAAAACAACTTGTAAGGTGCCTTCATGAAATCTCTGCCATTTGTGTGTATATACAGCTAAAAACAATTCTTGGTATGTGAGAAACAAAACTTCTGGTATTTTCCACCCTACCACTACCTGTCTTCAAAAGTCTTTTACATATCCACAGTCTAAAAAGGTGTTCTTATATCCAAAAATCTGGTAGCATTCTTGTCTGAGGCAATATATTTCATCAATTGGCTTGTGTTTATTATTGTTTTGACACTTAACCTCCCATCTATTGTTAACCATATCAAATACCACACAAACGGAGGCATCCTATGACTGGTCAACTGAGATATTGCCTTCCTGTACTATTTACTGGGCATAGGGAGAAGAACTTCTTTCTCCGTTGCACTAATTCTGATACACCTCATATACCTGCTGTCTAGCATATCCTATCATCCCCTGATATGGAACTTTCCATTTTATTATTTTCTGTACTACAGTTTTTACATGAAGAGGGTCATTTTGTTCTAGTCAGGTATCTAGCATTGCCTTGCAACCATGCTGTGACGCAACCAGTCACCCATTCCTCACTGCCAAATGCCAAGGCTTAGAGACATTCTTTAATCCCTCAAATACATTATAATAAAGGTAAATACTATAAAAATACTATTGGGTGAAACATATCCAAGTCTCCCTCCTTCAGGGCCTTTATGTTACATCCAGTTTTACTGTGTTTAAGCACTGTCCCAATGCTCTAAAAATACACTCAGCAGCTTAGTTTACAGTTGTAAAGGAGGGAAGGATATAACTAAGGTATAAAAGATTGGAATAATCAAATTTTTTATCAACAAAACTCTCTTTCTTTTAGCAATCTGTATGCATCCATCCCAACATCTGTTGTTCAGCCTTTGTAGTTTAATTTACCACTTTAGTTTTGCTAAATCCCAGGCCTGAATAATATCCTAAAATTACTATAGGTTCTGTCACTATCAGAATTAAAGCATAACTTTGTCTAGTGGGGCCTTGCTGTCCTAACTCAATACCCTTACTCTTCTCCAGGTTAATTTTTGATCCGAGACTCTTGAATACTTGTCACATTGTTATATGATTTCACCTTCTTCTGTAGTTTCTTTTACCATAACTACAATATCATCAGCATATGCCAACACCTTAACCTCAGGGGTTGTCATTGCCAATGATACGCCCTGAATGTGAGGTGCCATCCTTAGTGATCTTAAAAGGGATCAATGCAAAACACATAATGCAAAGGACTCAATTGACAGCCCTGTCTAACCCTCTTTAACCGACTGTATCTCCTTTTCCATCCATTCGATCTAGGCTGCAATTTTGCCTTGTTGTAAAACATTTCTAACCATCTTTGAAATTGTTTGGGAATCCCAAAACTGTCCAAAGTCATACATATATGTATGAGAGACTGAATCAAAGGCCTTGTGTTGATCTAGGCTAAATACGATTCCTTCCTCACCTCCTTCTTGATATTGGCCAAATATCTCTGGATCATAATCAGGTTATCCTGAATACCTCATCCTGGAACTGAACATGCCTGGGCTGTGCTTATCAATATTTGTAAAACTTGCACTAATCTGTTTGCCAGTATTTTACTTAATATTTTAAAATCCATATTTAATCAGCTGATTGGCCTACAATAAATCAATGTGCTCTTGTCTCCTTTTATAAATAAATATCAAATCAGCATTCGTCATTGATTCAGGTAATGTACATGTCTGTAATATTTCATTAAATAACTGCATTAATTCCAGGAGTATGTCTTGGGCTACCCTCTTATAAAATTCTGACATAAGTCCATCCACCCGAGGCCATATCATTTTCAAAGTTGATATAACTTGTCTGACTTCTTCTATTCCTATAGTTTGGAGTCGTGGGTCAGACTGTGTTTTATTCAATGGTGGGACCTTCAACTGCCACAGGTATTCCCCAGGAGAATGTACTTCTAGACTAGTTCCATAGGCATCTACCACATATTTATCTACAATTTCCATCAACTTCTCTTTACCATTCTGAGCCTACCTGACTCATCTTCTAATTGTCTAAGTACTTTTCTTCTATCTGTTTTAGAGTATCCTTGAAGGGTTCAAAGTTTTTTTTTACTTCCTGTTCCAAACCTAAACTCTTGCTGAAGTATTTTCACTCTATTATACTGCAGTTGGAACATTCTTTTTTTATTTGTGTAATCTGCTGACTATAATCATGTTTTAATGTTTCCATCCTGGATATTAAGGAACATAATTGTTTCCTTTATGTCAGGTATTTTAAACATGTATTTGTTGAACACTTATGTGCCAATTTTTGCAAAAGAGCTTTGAATTCACTTTTAGAATCATCCCACCATTCAAGTAAAGAGCAATAAATACAAATACAAGATTTTCTCGCTGTTCACAAGTATGTCCATGCCTGTAAGATTTTCTTAGAGTCTAATAAGGATACATTCATTCTTAATGGGCTTTTCCCAAAGGTATCTTGAGTCCTTACTATCTATGTGGATTTCTATACCCCTATGATCTGTAAATTCCCAATCATGCATCACCGCCTGTGCTATATCAATCTGTTGTGAAACAAACAAAAATCAATCCGTGATTGAAGTTCTCCTCTATAAATGAGAACCCACCTGTGCATACACTGACCTATATGCATCCTTTAACCAAGTTGCTCCCATTTGTCACAATAAATTTTTTAGTTTGTCTGCCCCTATCATTCTGCTGCATGTCACAATTAAAGTCCCACCCCACACCACCTTACAAGCTGTGCACAAATATGGTTGAATCTTCCTAAATAGTTCAATCCTCTTTGTTTTAATTTGGGGAGCATATGAGTTTATAACTCGAAGTCTCAAATCATCTAACTGTATGTCCAACATTAAGGCTCTACCTGGCTCTATTTCTATAAGTCTAGTGACCTTTAAGATTGGGTTTGCAAACAAGATTCCTACACCATCACATAAAGCTAGACCCTGAGACCAGAAAGACACCCTTTGACCACAACTTTGAAGCATTAACTACTTCTTTCAAAGTTTTTAACCTTATGTCTTGCAGGCACATTTTGTCTATCTCATGTGCCTGTAGTTCAGCCAAAATAGTCAGCTTTTCTATTGCTCTTCATACTATTCACATTGACTGTGGCTATTTTTAAGTTTGGCATTTACAGACACAAGAAAGGAAAGCAAACTCTTCTTGCCGATATTACTACTGAGATCTAGTTACATACTATTTGCCAGCAGATTAGGCCTTAAGGTCTATTGAGTCTGCTCGAACTTTAGATCCTAGTTGAGTGCTGAGACCCTCCCATCCCTTGTGCTCCAGAAACCCATATCATCCATCCCCACCACCCCTGAGACAGGACATCATCTGATACATCCACTTTCTGTGTCTGTCCCATCTCTCTTGAAGCCTTCCACTGTGGATCTCTGAACTAGCTCACCAGGCAGTGCATTCCAAGTGTCCACCACCCTCTCAGTGAAAACCTCCTCCTCTTTTCCCCTTACCCTTCCACCTTCCAACTTCAAACCATGCCTCTGGTGATACCTCCCTGCTTTGGTCTAAAGATCCCTCCTTGTTTACCTATTTATTCCTTGAGTGCTTAGAGACCTCAATCATGCCCCCTAGTTCTCATTTCTTTTAACTGTACAACCTAGACCTTGATCATCTTTCTCTGAGGAGGGATCTTGGTGTGAGGAGGATAGAAAGGAAGAGTCTGACTTATCATCCTCACCCTCAGTCTCAAGAGTTGTGGGTTCCACAAGTAAAACCTTGTATTTGTTAGACTCAGTTCCTTTTTTTCCTATATGCTCACTTTCCTTTCTTTCCTTTGGGTTCAGTTTGTTTTTCACATTTCATCCTTGGTCGCTTTTATATTGTACTGTTTGAAAGATTGGCTCTGTCACCTTTTGGGAGGGGCATTAACTCAGAATCTCTGCACATTTGGCCCTAGAATCTGATGCAATAATATCATCCACCGTCTCCTGTTCCCTCTCCAAAACTCCTACTGAATTATCTATAGGTGCCTCCATTAGGATGTGCGAAAATTCATTTCCACTGGTGGAATTTTGGCAAGTGCTAAATTCGCTTCCACAAGGTTCGGAAATTATTTTCCAAGTTTCACAGAAATTCTACCTTAAAACTGCGGAAAAAGAGATAAAACTGGGGATAATTTATTAAACTACTAAAGCAAAAATCTGCAGAAAGGATCACTGCCAGTGGTAATTTCTGAGGCTTTTTAACTGCAGTTTAACTCATTAATCCACCCCACTGACCAAGGGTCCCAGTAAAGACCTCCAATCCCTTCCTTGATCCTCATGGTTTCTAGTGCCCCACCCACCGATCATAGCTCCCAAAACATTTTATTTCCTTGATGTCTAGCAGAACCCTACCTATCCTGGATTCCTTAGCTCACAAATAAACAGCCAGCAGTCCACCAACTCATTACCCTCTAGTCCCAGTATTCCCTGGTGTCTAGTGGACCTCCCCATCCCAGATCCCTTGCAAAAAAATAATCTCAAGTCCCTGGTGTCTATTAGACCCCACAAACGCCACCCTGACAGTTCATCTTCCATCACCCAACTCCTCCGCACCCTGCCCTGAGTAGGCCAGTGCAGCACTCTCTCTCCTCCACTACCAGTAGCTCATGAACAGTCAGTGAATAACTGCATGGTTGTACAAGCAGGCACTCATTCACTGACAGTTCATTAAACTGTAGAAAGAATAAATTCCATAGTTTATATGCATTTTTTGCAGTTTACAAAAAAGTCCACAGAACTCAGCGAAATCTGCAGAAAATTCTACTTTGATCAATGGCTAGTGCTGCACTCCACAAAATTTCTAAAATTTCAGAGAAGTTCTGTAGTGAAATCACAACTTTTCGCCCCACCCCTAGTCTCTGTTTCATGGCTAGGTTATGGGTTACATCCTTCTCTGGCCATGAGCTATCCTCCAAACCCCACTGTAGTGCATCATCTAGTTGTATATCTGTCTCTGCTTGAGCCTCCCCTCATGTCTCTCTTGCCCAGGATCTATAGATGCAGCTGCCAGATTTTCACCTATGCCTGTATTCCTCTCTTTTCTTTCTCTTGGAATATTTCTACATATGTCTCTCTGATGCTACTGCACAACTTTTGGGAGGCCTGGGTAATCAAAGCATCATAAGTTGGGACATCCCATTATGAGAGGCCCAGACGCGCACATAAGAATGTTCTTTTTCTTCACACAAATTACAATGAAAAGGGCTCATACATACTGCAGCTGCGTGGCTAGTATCTAAACATTGCATGCAATGCGAGTGTCACATGTGTTGCTGAGATAAAGTCTAGACCCACATTTGTGACAGGATTTTGGCTGACCTGGACAGAACAAGGAACCTCTATCCCTGCCCAGGTAAAAGCAACTTGGAAGATGTATAATACCATGGTTAGATGTAAACAATTTACATTTTATTCTCTAACCTCACATCCAGATTTGTTCTGAGTCCATTATTGGCAGTGGATGCTCAAGGACCTTGCACCTTTTTCAACCAGAACAGTACATCTGACACTTGTACCCTTTCATTTTTTAAATCACCATAAGGGTACAAACAGCAGGCTTAGTTATTGGAATTACCAAAAATGGAGTCCAAAGTGGTGTATCTTTTAATGCGTTGTACTTCCCCCAAAACCGCTCAAGTGATTCAACTGTTTTGAAGCTGACATTGTAATTATATTCATCCATATGAATGACAGCAAATATTTCTGAGGCATAATATTTGAGAACATTTTTGAGCAACCTCTTTCCCACATATATTCTATCGGGGACTCTAGGCCACCCTTACACATCAGCCGATTATGCTTTTCGAGGAGCAGATTCACCTTTGTTTTTAAAAGGTCTCTTATTCATAGCAATGGTTTAAATTGGTGCTTGTTTGCTGGATTTTGCAAATCGATCCCTACAGGTAAGGATTTTGTAAGCCTTTTGGCTTGCAATGTACATGTTACCATTCCAGCTGCTCTGGGGCTGTCACTGGATTCTCTTTTCTAGCAATTTGTCCATTACAGGGTCTGCTTATTTAGTCCTCCTCTATCAATGTCATTTGGATTACCACCTTAGGTTCTAAAGGACACACACCAGCAGTCACAGTATCAGGTACAGGTAGTTCTTCTCTTGCCTCTGTACCAGCTACTACCATTGCACAATTTGTATCAGTTCCTACACTGGACTCTGCTTTTGTTCTACCATCCATACTGCCCTTTAAAGGAGAATGCAATATTTTGCTCATAGAGCTTATGTCTATCAGAAAAAACTGTACTTTAGGGTCAGCAGGGTCCAGTATCCATGTCCCATTTTGCTCTGCTACCCAGCCTGCGACTCGTAAGGCCATAGCAGCCAACCATTCATCTTCAGATACTGCACAGTTATTTGTTTTAAAGTCACTTTAAACTGTTCTTTTCAGTTTCCACACCCAACATTTTCCTTTATGGCAACCCAGAGTTTTTAGTAGCATTAGACAGTGCCTTATCCATACCTGACATTGATGCCTCTGGCCTCTCAGGTTCGGTCACAAAAGTCACACTTTGTGGTGTGGTGACCTTTGCAGCTGTCTCATGGCCACTGCATATTGAATATCTTCCTTTAATCTTCTTGCAAGTTGTGCCTGCCACACTCCTCCATCACTGTATGTTTGGTACCTCCTGACTCTCTGTTTTGCCTCCCACTCAGAGAATGAGCGGCTCAGTTCCATATTACCGCTTTCATCTCTCCATCTCGCTGTTGTACTTCTAAAGATTCAAGCACTGAATCCTGTGTGTTCATTGGTACCTCCACTTCCATTTGTACAGATTCCAACATTTCTAATTCAGGCAACGTTGCCAGGGTGAAAATGATACTCCAGTTGAACTACTGGTCTCTTGCTGCATCGAGGCTGGGGAGGAGACCTGCCCCCAACCTCCTAAACATCCTTCGCTTGTCACAACACACCAGGACTGGACATTGCAATGGGCAGCAGCACCCTTACCTTCAAGTAGAGGAATTTCCCAGTGCCCTAGCCAAATTTCACCATGCACTGGAAATACCATCAACAGCTTAATCTGGTTCAATGTCAATTGTGGCATTCATCTGTGTGGGGGGGTGAAGGGGGCAGCTGCATGCAGGTGCTAGCTGCACACTCAAGCAGACTTGCTAGACCATGTGGCCTGTTTCTGCAGGTGAGTAGAGTAAGTAAGTAATATGTAATCTTTCCTGTGAAATATAAAGTGATGTAAAACATTATAATTACTGGTGAGCATTTTTCTCAAGGGAAACTGGGTTATAATTTGCTCTTATAACGGCAATCAAGTGCCAGGTTTACCTCATTCTGCACATGTGTCACCTGCTGCTCTTCCTCCTCAGCACTTGACTCAGACACTTCACCATCACTCAAACTCAGTGATAAGTTAGTTTTAAAAATTAACTCAGCTCTTTATGCTATTAAGATTACGCTTTAAAGACAATGGAAAAAAGAAATGTTTCATTTTACCAGCTGCTTCAACCCAATCTGAACCGCACTAAAGCCCAACCAGACCACACCTGCACCTGGATGTGTTTTTACTTTGGTGAACAAATGCTTCCCAGCAATATATAAAATAAAACATGGGGTGCTGTATTTGAATCAAATTTTACACACACCCTGAACTGGATGCTTAACAAAACCCTTCGAGCTTCACTGTCGGAGTTTATGTAGCATTTAACACTACAGGTGTGTGTAAAATCTTGTTAACCACGCAACCCCATGTATTATTCTATGTGGAATGTGGCAGATATGTAACGGTGGAGATAGTTATTATGTAACTACTTAGTAACAGCAGTTACAGTGTGACTGTATACTTATTACATGAATACTACACTGTACTACAAAAGTTACCCTTTCATATGCAGATACTATCATCTCTCTACCATGTATTCCATGCCCTGAGACATTTATGAACCCAACATGCAGTTTAATTGAAATTAGTCTATGGATGCTAAAATGTAATTCAAATGCATGTTATATGTCTGTCAGTAAAATGTATTCTTTAAAAATCAGAGAAATCTTAGTGGGCATCAAAGGTCCAGAGTTATGGTTCTACAGTCCACCAATTGACTTCTGAATCATTTAATAGAGTCTCCCTTTGTATCCATTCTCTCTGGTTCTAGGTAACTAGTGTTACTGGTTTAGTGGAGCCACAGCAAAGTCCTTTACAGTCTGTGGTAGTGGGCAACCTGATTATCAAATAGCCTGTCACTTTATGTAATTATTCTTTATATGTGCAAAGTCAGCATCAACATCTCTTGATGTGTCTGCACACTGGTAAGGACAGAAATAGCACGTATACTAAATTTCTATATCTGTATACCCTTTGAAAACTGTGCAGTTGTTATACATTGTCAGTGTCCCTAAGGTTCTCATTCAACAAACATTGCCTCATAGTCTAGCCTCCCAACCTCTACTCTTGCAGTCTGAATTTCTCTGTTGCTGACTAGCTTCCTGCATAATTCAAAACCAAGAGCTCTTTGATAGTTTGATTGACTGTGGGATAATTCTGATAGATATATGATCATCTGGTTATAATAGTGATTTATTTTTTGTTACTGATCATTGTCTCTATGCGATACCATTCACACCTCGCTACTGTCATTAGGGCAGTGGATTTTTGTACAAGTGCAAACTACCTACATCACTTTATTTTTAGATGCCCTTCATTCACCGCAAAATTATTCTGTGGTAAATGTGACTTGACCGCTTAACATTCAGGAGCATGTTACAATTAGAGTTATTTATTTGCCAACACACTCATTCACACCCACCCACAGCAGTAGGTTTCTGACATTTCTGAGGTATGTACCAACAATGCAGATCTCTACAACCATGACTTCACCAGCTCTGGGAAATTTAATGAAAGTTCCCTCATTTGATTCCTTGGGAGAGTGACATTTACAGCACCCCATATAGGTGCATCTTCTTGCATAAAAAGAGATGGTGAAACAAGAGTAGAACATACCTGAAGAAGAAAGATTTATAGAAGGCCATCTGTCTCAGTGTTACCTGAAAATCTGTCTTACTTCAGAAGATGAAGATGACACGTTTGCAGTTACTATTGTTCTACTATCTGTCTTCTGTATGGAATCTCTGTCTCTGTGTAAGTAAAGAGCATATTTTAGTTTAATTACACCTCTTGCAGGACTCTAGTATAAAGTACACCTTTAATACTGGTGCTGTATTATTTAAGCAATAAGGCACAACAGGGTGTGGGTTATTGGGGAGTTACCAATACCTTGTGTGGTGTATCACGAGGCACAGTCGAGTGGCTTAACCACATACAAGAAGTGGCAAATCACCCAATAACTCACACCCTGCAGTGCCTTATTACATTATATAATGGACCCATGTATAAAATAAATGTAAAATGTGTTTAAATATGTTTTTATAAATGTCATTCCTCAGCTGTGGGTTATACAGGATTTAACCACTGTCATGTGACATGTTTTGACCAATGAGGATACAGGATTTTCTCACACCATTGTATAATTTTGCAATATTACCCACTGCATGTGTGCTGTGAGTGGGCTTTAGGCTCGTGGAATGGCCTGTCAAATGCTGCAGAGGCATTCCTCCTTCAGTATGCATTAGAGGACAACCTCATTCCAGGAATTACTTCTGTTAAATATATTCACCAACATGACTCAGCTGAGATGCAACCACTTTCATTCAGTGAGGTCTTGTTTCATCCGAGTGTTGCAGATAGGAAGGAATCAACTCCTAATTCACTCAGCTATCTGCCAAAATTATTTCCTTGCTGGTTAACCGAGCTGCTCTGCAGATTTCACTGATTAGTGAATTATCAACTTAACATTGCTTGCAATCAGCACTTTGATTAACTACTTTGAAAGTATTTTGTTTCCATTTATAAAGTGAAAACTTCCAAAAGGGCAACTAGCATTCAATGGGACACCATCAACCCTTTCTGGCATCTAAATATTTCTAGCAAACTAGACATATTATATAATATATGGTTAAGTGGTGCTAGCGTAGTTTCACACATTCAGAATTCTTGTGCATGCACAAAAGTTATTGTGCATAGTTCAAATGTTATAAAAAGCCGATGTGTACAGTTCAAATGTTATAAAAAGGTGTTCACAGCTCAACTGTCATGACAAGTTGTGCACAAAAGTTGCTGTGTATGTCTGTCTTCGGTAAAGCCCTCCGTCAACACACTAATTCACCTTTAATATAGTTCCTGACTATAAGAGATGAAAGGTAGGTGGGAGGGAACAGATGGGTCTTGCTTACTACTGCATGTAACCTGAAATGTTCCCCTTCTGACACAGAGTAAAACCTTATCCTACAGAAAAAAAACATGGCTGCTATGCCCTGCTCAAGCTCATGTTTCCATCTCAGGATTGAAATGACATCATAGACCTCTAGCACTCCATATGATGCCATCTCAGCCCCTCAAAGGAAATGCATGCTTCATTGTGTATGGTTGTCCATGCATTATTCTCTATATTTATGCCTACCTTCTGACGACTATTGACACAGTTGATTGCTATGTACTATAACTGCTTCCTTTTCCTCATAAGCCTAAAACCAAAATGCAAAACAAACATGCTTTTTTCACATTCTTGGTCTCTTACTGAGAAGTTTGTGAACTTTCATAATACCAGTACATAGAACAGATAGTCACATGGCAGTGGTCTTCATCAACATAATCATGACCTGCTAGACTATGAAGGTGTGTGTTCATGTTTAGAAAGACAGAAACTCAGAATTTGCTGAGAGATACAGATTGCTTGGCACAGCTGGTTCGGCTCATTTGATCCCCACCTACAGTGTCTGTTTCAAGAGGGATGCAGCAGGAATAGGTCAAGGACTGTAAGTGAACAGGTTTCTATGTGGTAACAACAATGTGGATGTGGGGATAGCCAGTTGTTCACTTTCTTTAAGAAAATCAAAGCAGATACAAAGCAACCAGCTAAGTCACAAATTCTGTACAAGGTGAGCAATCATTAGATATGTTGCTCATACTAGGGACAATCTGAGACTAAAGAAGGACCCAAATATTCAGAGCTTACTTACTCATATTCATTATTTGGGTCAGAATTAGGTAGCAATAAGGATTTAAAACTCTTTTACCTTCCCCAGTTTGCTAGAGCTAGTCTAATGACCTTCCTCATCAGGCCTGCCCCAGGCCTTTAAAATGATGCGTGAAGGAAAATGTGTTTCCACAGTTTGCTGCCTGGTTGTCTGCTACCTGATAGGCCAGCCCTACATTTCCACACATGCATGACAGATTTAGGGTGTGCAGGGGTGCATACTTGTGTATGCCTGGGGGCTGCTTTACTCTTCGACATCTACAGGCCCCATTACCTTCCATAATCCCCCTCACAAAAGGAAAGAATCCTATCTGGTGGCCTGCTAGCCCTTCCACATACCAGACACCAGATGCTCTCATGTTGCACATGGTAGTACATTTTAACAGAGTAATTTCCTTTCCTGTGGATGGCTGAGTTCAAATGTTTTGCTCAAGTAATGCCTTATGTTTCACTTAAGTACTGCTGTGCCTTAGAAGTGGACTCACTGGTCTTTTTTTCTATTTGGAAATCTAATATATTCATTTCATATTTACAAAAGACATCCCAGGGTGTACATGAAGTAGGACATTGCACATCTCATGTGATGGATGCACTTGGCTATGCCTCGTGCCTTTGCCCACTCATTGCATACTGTTATCCCACAATAATGTACACCATGTTATGCTTGGTTACTTAAATATAATTTGCTTAATGAATATGTGTACTTTATGGACATGGAGTGATGACCTTTACAATTCAGATTATAGCAATACTGCAAATGAAACTATTATTGGTACCAGACCTGTAGAACTAATGTTCAAAAATCAGCATTTGATGAAGAGGTAAATAGCAATGCTGTTTGGACTGTTTACATTACAGTTTTAAAGAGCAGCTGACACCTTAAGGAGAACTTTAACAAAATATAATATTTAGACACAGTTCTGCTTGTATTTCATATTATTTCTGTATTCTTCCTCTCTATTATTTGTAGTGAAGTCATTTACATGAAAACAAGATCTTTGCTCCTGAAGAGGTCATCTATTCCTGTTGCTTTCTCCTACTGGAGGCCACAATGCACTGCTTGTGGCATCACAGTTACTCCTCATGGCAACAGATTGTAATGCCACAATAGAAGATCATGACTTCAGGTTGGGAGTAAGCTATAGAGGCAGATGAACTCTAAAGAAACTCTAAGGGATAAAGATCTTATTTTAATGCAAAATTCCTTCTGAAATAAATAATGGGAGGAGAAATATGTAGACTACAAATGGAATGCAAGCAGAATTATACTTAATTATTATGCTTTTAAAGTTTTCTTTGAGGCATCAGTAGTTCTTTAAGTCGTAGGGCTAAAGGTTCCAAAAGCATTGAATCTTATGGCAGTACGCTGGCCAGTGTAAAGCGCTTTGCAGTGATTTATATATCTTCTTGCTTATGATGGCTTGCAATAGGGAGTATGTGTTTTGTATTTCATAAAGCACTGGGGCCTGCTTTAATTTGCCCTGAGTGGGGAAGGCATGAGGCACCACAGGGCAGCAAATGTTGAGCCCAACTGAGCAAGGAAGCTGTGAGAGCCTCATCTGGGGCCATGCACTTTGGTCCTGCTGATCAGGGCAGCTTTGGAGCTGCCACCAGGCATCTTATTTTCCTGGCTGATGAAAGACCACCCACTCCACTGGTGCTCAGGATCCCAAACCAGAACAGGCAGGGTACTGATCTGGCACTCAGCCCACAAAGGCATGAGCAGCGACATGCTGTGTATAAATCAGTCATCTATTTCTTCCACATCAAGAGTGCAGTTTAAAGTGCAAAATATATTCAGCAAGGAGGACCAATGGAGCCCAAAACTGATCTCTGTAAGTTCTTCTTGCTGAAAGCATTTTTCACTTTAATCTCCACTTTTGATATGGAAGAAATACATAACATCATATCAACATTTGTGCCTTGGTGGACTGTGTACCTGTTTTTACCCTGCCTATCATACTTTCCTTCCCGCTAGTAAATCCACTGTAGGAGCCTCCCTGGAAAGCACACTTGGATTCTGGTGAGTGAGGCAGCTGCACCATCAAATGACTTACTTTAAAACCCACTCAGCAGGGTCCATTAGGATAGGCCAGTGAGTGGCACGCCTTGATCACTGCTAAGCTGAGCAGCTGCAGGACCCACCAGTGGATGCTACGCTTGACCAGTGTTGATCAGGTCACCTGCAGAGTCATCACTAGACTGTATGTCTTGATCATAGTTGAGGGAGGCAGCTGCAGGAACCTCTACTGGGTGTCGCACATTGATCCCCACTGATAGGAGAAGCTGAGGTGCTCTTACTGGGTGGCAGGTTTGATTCCAGATGAGGCAGGGAGCCACCATTGGGTAGCTAGCAGGGCAGACTGATCCACATTGAGTGGTACTGGTACCACAGTACACAGGGATCAGTGAGTAGGCCACAGTACACATACAGCGCTGTAGCAGCGATGCAGGGTAACCCTGCATGCACACACAGGATGTAAATAGTACTTCCACATGACTGTGAGTTGCAAAACTTAGCGTTTAGTGCCTTACAATGATCGCTTTTATTTATTTTAGTCTTTGGTAACCAGGTAAGGCCACTAGGTGCTGGGTAGTTAAGTGACTTGCTCAGAATCACACAGTATGCAAGTAGAGGTTGTGAGTATCAAACCCAAGTCTGGTCTACTGAATATACCAAGCTTGTTCACAGCTTATTACTTTAACCTCTAGGCTATACTGCCAGCCTTATAAATGGAAGATAAATTCTCATAAGCTACAACAGTTTACATGAATTAGCAGTACAATAGTCACTATCACTAATAATCATGTTATATCTGGTTCTTTTGTTTAGCCCTGAACTGCAACTCCATCCAAATGCTGTTTTCAGTTTTCCAATGTGAGGATCCCGCTGCCACAGTTAAAAGGCTACTTTGACACCAGCAATGAGTGCCCAAATAAAGCTGTTATGTATGTATGAACATTTATATTCTGAACAGCAGTAAAAGCAGTGCTGAGCAATTTTTCTGTTGGTGTCCAGCTTAAACACATACATTCACTAAAGTGATGGATGCACTGGTATAATAAATCAGCTTGTAGATACTGTAAGGAGTTTTGCTTTGTGTGAAAATAGTAAGCAGACCAGATAGCCTTTCTTCAGGTAACATACAGATACCTAAACAGACAAAGGGCTGGATATTCAAAGGGTTGCACATGGCACAACAGGGATGCACCATGCACAACCTACCGTGCGCCGGCGTGATATTGAAAGGGACAGGTTGGTTGCGCAACCCCGATGCACTGAGATACAACAGTAATGTGTGCGGTGCAAGTGCAGGGAACCTGCCCATGCATATACGGAACATCCTGATATTCAGCCCAGGATGTCGCGTGCGTAATGCTGGCACAAACCCTCCTTATTGCCACCGGGGGTGCAAAGATGTGCCTGGTGGAAACCAGGGCAAGTCCAGGCCACCCACAGGCGAGGCTGCCATGCTGCAGGGGGTGTGTCGACGGCCGCCAGCCATGGGTGGCCACCCACCCACCCTGAACACGGACCCCAAATCCCCTCCCCAGAACATTGTGCCCTACCCTTTGCCAATCATGGGGATAAGTATTATGGAGGTCCCTGGTGGACCTGTGCATCCCCCTCCTCGCCCTATCATGGTCAACAGTATTGAAGGTCCCTGGTGGACCGTAGTCCCCATTGCCCGATTGCAGGCATATGTGCAATGTAAGTCCCTGGTGGTCCAGTGGAAGCCCCCAACATCCTAAAGGGGTGGCAATAGCACAAAGGGACCCTGGAGATCCAGTGGTACCCCCCTCCCACCCACCCACTGGGGTCCCTGCCACCCAGCACACCCCCATCATTGGTGGGCAGCTGATCGCCCTCAAATGACAGTGTACGGTACTGTCTGTATGCCTATTGGTCCACTGTGTGGGACAATGGACATGCGAACCATACTATACTACACAGGCCGATATGTGAATGAATGCGGTACATTCACACATCAGGCCTGTATATACAATATGGTCTGCATGCCCATTGGCCCATGCAGTGGACCAATAGGTGTCCTGAACAGTACTGATACTGTCATTTAGTGGGTGGCCAGGCGGCATGTGGGGGGAGCTGCCACCTGCCAATGATGGGAGGAGGGGTGCTGGGGCAGGGACCTCAGTGGACAGGCTGGGGTACCACTGGACCTCCAGGTCCCTTGTGCTATTGCCACCCATGATCAGGCATTGCGAGGGTTCCACTGGACCACCAGGGACTTACATTGTGGATATTTCCGTGATTGGGCAACAGGGGAATTCACAGGTCCACCAGGGACCTACTCAATACTGTTCTCCGAGATCGGGTAAGGAGGGGAATACACAGGTCCACTGGACCTTCATATTACTTATGCCCATGATCGGGTGGGGATACACAGGTCCACCTGGGACTTTCTGAATATTTATGCCCGTGATCAGGCGAGCGGAGCAGGGACCACCTTGGATCTACAGGGCACCAGTCTCCGATGGCTGCAGCCTGGTAGGGCACAAGGCGAACAGTCGCTGGGGATCGGCGCCACATGCAAATGTAGCCATAATGACATGCACATGGCCCCATTTGTGCCTTGCATGCATAATGGCCTCATTTCCATGCCCAGTACTGAATATCACAGTTGATGCACCCAGTGCAACCGCATTTGTGCTGGCGCATCCCTGCTCTCTTCTGCCACTTGCATTGGCGCAGTGCCACTGCATGTGCACAGTCGTGTGCCCTCAGTGCCATATTCAGTGGTGCTGAGGCGGTGGTCGCTTGCTGTTGAATATCGCCTGGTCCCTGCCCCGGCAACCTGGTTAAACTGCACCTGGGCTTGCGCCTGCCCGGTGTAGTCTGAATATCTGGCCCAAAGAATATAGTCAGTGGAGTACCAGTAATGATGAAAATGAAAAGGGGTGGGGATGAAACATAGAAACATAGAATTTGACAGCGAATGGACGCTTGGCACACCCGGTCTGCCCATTTCCTACCTAATGGATAAGCTGCAGATCCTAGTTAACCAGCAGCCTACTTCTTCCTACCCCCACCCCTAGAATTACCTTATGACTGTCCCATGCATGCTTGAATTCCACCACTGTTTTTGACTCCACAACCTCCTCCAGAAGGCTGTTCTATGCATCCACAACCCTCTCTGTGAAAAATACTTCCTTAAATTACCTCTGAGCCGCCCCTCTATCTTCAAATTGTGCCCTCTTGTTCTTGCACCCTCTTTTTGAAAGATGCTACCCTCTTGGACTTTGTTGATTCCTTGAGGTACTTGAAAGTTTCTATCATGTCCCCTCTCCCTCCTTTCCTCGAGGCTATACATATTAAGCTCCTTAAGTCTCTCTTCATATGTCTTCCAGTGCAGACCCTGCACCATTTAGTTGCCCTCCTCTGGACAGCTTCCATCCTGTCTATGTCTTTGTGGAGATTGGGTGACGACCACAAGAAAGTGAGTGTAAATTAAACTTCAGAGAATCCCCTCAGTCCTTGTAATTCTAACCCATTCTTTCCCTTAGAAATGAATGTGTGACGTTAATGTACAGTAGACAGAAGTTTTCTGCATATAAAAGTTCAGCTGAGTCTTTGACAGTCTGACTGTGGAACAACATCCAGTTAATGATGCCCGTATTGATTACAATGCTAAGCTGTAAACATGTCCAGGGGTAATTGTATATTTGTGGCCACTGAATCTTTTTGTGTTGCATCCACATATTACCTGTAACTAAGTAGAGCAAAAATAATATCTGGGGCAAAGATTCAACAGTCATAAATATACAGCTACTCCCCCTGGACACTTCAGTGGCTGAGAATTTTAATCAGCCTGGCTGTTATACTGTCCATTGGATGATGTCATTCTCACAGCCAAAGATTCAGATGAGTGTTTATATGGGAAAAATACTGGATCCATCAACTTCACACATTCCGCTTAAGGGAATAAATTTGTTAGAACAACAGCGGACCTAAGAGACTCACAGCTGTTTTACTGCATATTCACTCAGTTTCATTTACCCAATGTTGCAGTCACACTTTATGAGCTTTGGGAGTTAGAAGGGCCCAGTCTTTAAATTGAGCCCCTTCACATTACAAGTCAACGGCAGTGATGTGTAAGCCACCAGGACCGCTTCAGTGCTGGGTGGCTGAACCCTGGCAATCCCCTGTAATTTCAACACTGCTGTACCCTGCGTCCCTCCCTTCACACACACACTTTCATTTTCCTTTTCTTTTCTTAACTTTATTGGTCTGCAGCTGCCTACAATATGTATTCTTGTGTCCATTTACATATCTTTGCACCTGAATGACTATCAATCACTTTAGATTAGAGACTGTCACAGACTGCTTCACTCCCAGAACTCAGCCTGTGATGGTTGTTGCCAGTTTACTGCAACCTCACTTGGGGTATCTCTAGGTCTGAATCCTCCAGAGCCACTTCTCACACATAGTAAAGTGTTCCTTATCAAAGACCAAGTGATCCACCCCTTGCATTACAGCTGAGAACTCTTTGCTTCGTTATGGTAACTGTGGCTAGCCTCTTCAAAGGCAGATCACAGCTCTGTCACTTTAACCAGTTGTCTAAACCTGAAATTACTCAGTCCCAGAAAGCATTAAGTATATAAAACAATATATAATAACTGCCAGCAATTTCTCTCCAATGTACTGACCAGGTTGATATTTTCCATAACAACCGCTGGTTGTTATGACATTCATGAGCCATGCCAGTCAAACTGTGCTGCTGCCTCATTGGTCAACATTCTGTATGTGGGCAGGGCCAAACAGTCTCACAAACTCCTGGAGAAAATTGCTGGTCTGTTATTATAAAAATAAAAGATGGAGAGGGTGTTTCATATGAGAATTTAATACACACCCTCATTGTGGGATGCTTTGATAAACCCTCGGGCTTTGCCCTCGGGGTTTATGTAGCATCCCACAACTTCAGGATGCATTAAATTCTCATATCAAACCCTTCCCCATCCATTATTCTCTATATATTACCGGTAGCACTTTTTCCCATAGGAAACCTGGTTATAATTTGCCGTTATAACCAGCTCGGCTGGTTATAATGGCAAACACGCCGCCAGGTTTCCTGGAACAGCCATCCCTCAGTTGCTGCTCTCCTCATCGCTCACGCTCAGTGATGGAATCCCATGGCGCAGCACACTTCCTGGTCCCTTTATATTCGGGAAACAAACTTTTCATAAAAATAAAAAATATTTTCCTCCAGTAAACCACTTAAAAACGGGAAACAAGTATTTTCCGTCAGCCAGACACCACAGCCGAGTCCATATCAGACTGCCCCTGCCTCAAGCCCAGAAGGATCGCGCAGCCGCCGCTCAGCTGTAAGTTTATATTAAAACTAAAATCTAGGTGTCTACACATTTTTTCTAAATGAAATATCCTCTTTCTTTTTCTCCAACGAGTGCAGCCCTATAATTAGGAAGACTGGGACCACATAAAATCAAGACTGATCCACAGCTTCCTGAACACTAATCTGTTAGCTAATTTAATTTTTATAATTGCTGAAGGCACACTCCTGCAATTATAAAAGATAAAATATGGGGTAGTGTGTGTAAAACTCAATTTTACACCCTCATTGTAAGGATGCTTAGCATCCCACAACTTCGGGTGTGTAAAATCTCGCTAAACACACCACCCCATATATTATTCTCTATTTAATGTTCCATGATATTTAAACGTGATGCAGGATAATACACACTAAAGACTATGGGACTACAATATTTCTACAGGGATGAAGAGAAAGACTTGAAACAGATAGAAAACACACAGAATCGTCTCTCACACATCTATCTAAATGCTAAGCAGGGAGAAGCTTACCTCAACTAATGGGTTACAGCAGACTTGAACTCTTGATGTTGTTCATTCAAAGTATCAAGTCATAACTGACTTCTCAGGGCCAAACACAGTCCACAAGTGCCTTTGGCATGGTAGCTTCATTATACATGTCTCTTACATCACAGGTTCAGCCATCTCTTTGTGCCCTGGGGAACCATCCATTTAGAGAACAGGTCCAAACTGAATTTGGTATCCAAACCCTGGTTTTGCAGATTACAGTTCCAGTCTTTTGTGCTCCCATCTGCTTTAATCCATGGGGTTCTGTGTCCTCTCTCGGCCTTGTTTGCACTCAAAACATGGCCCTTGATTATGAAAGAAGTTCAGTCCCTTTGCAGTTTAAGTAGAAAGGAAGAACTGTATCTGTTCACCCTGACCTCTCTCAGAACCAAGGACAGTATTTTATAAAGTTACTCTTCTTATCCACTCAGCTGAATAACCTCTG
Source organism: Neoceratodus forsteri (assembly GCA_016271365.2). Lineage (NCBI taxonomy): Eukaryota > Metazoa > Chordata > Ceratodontiformes > Ceratodontidae > Neoceratodus > Neoceratodus forsteri. Next base: position 217,700,499 of record JADMNL010000030.1, on the reverse strand, counting down.
CAGCCTAGCTGATAATAAAACTTTAAAAAAACACACACAGTAAAAATACATTAAAGGTTGTTACACATATGTAAAGAATATATTCTTTTACTTTTTACTGTCTGCATTCTCTTTTGACAACATGCAAAAACCCTTGACCACAAGCAGTTCTGAGTAATTCTAATTGCAAAGAGAGCCCTCTAAGGGTTATCCATGACACAGAAAGTGTATGAAGGACAATGGATAGCTCTAACCCATCAGTTTAGAGAAATGTGTGTTTAGCTGAATGGTACTTTGGGACTCAGAAACCTCAGTTTGATTTCCAGCTGGAGCTACAACTGCCCCAAATGAAGAGAGTAGATTTAACACAGAGTTTTCCTGTTATTCAGGACATGAGTTACTGTATTTGGGTCCTGATTTGTTCTTGTCACCAGATATCAGCACCAGAAAAGGATATTTCAATAGCTAAAGGTTAGAGCTGCAGATTTTACATTTATTTCTTTATTGACAGTTATTCAAAATTTGGTAACTAGGATAGGAACACTGAGGTGGTGCAGTTCATGCGAGAAGAAAAGAAAGGGTAGTGAAATACAAAACACATAACCTATAGAATAATGTATGGCGTGGTGTGTGTAACAAGAAGTTTACACACCCGAGGGTAGATGCTACATAGAACCCGACGAGCTTAAGGAGTCTGTGCAAACATCTTACCCCAGGCGTATGTAAACTTTGAGTTTACACACAACACCCCATATTTTTTTATAATTAATGGTGATTTGCACTGTTTGCGCAGCTTTATGCGACTTAACGCAGCTTTGTGCCGATTGCGTGGCTTTGCACAGTTTTGCCATTATACATACTCGTATAACTGAATTTCACGCCATGGCTTCCCATGGGAAAAGGGAAGCCATTAATTATATACAGAATAATGGCTGGGTAGGGGTCATAAGATTTTACACCCACCTCAGGTGTGGATGCCACATAAACCCAAAGAGTAAGCTTGGGTTTATAAAGGCATCCACACTAAGAAGTGGGTATAAAATATGAGTTAAGACCCTGTTACTAGCCTTTTATTTTATATAACTGCTGAACAGCATTTTTGCCACAGCAATAATATAAAATATAGATACAGTGATGTTGAGCTGCGTCCTGTGGGGATGAAGTGATCCATGGTCCAGCAACTACACAGACTTCTCCATTTCTTTGTTTGTTAATTAAAAAGTCTGTTGTACAGACTGAGAGGCAAGGTTTTTTTATTTTCCTTTTTCTTTTTTTCAAATTGACTTACCGCCAAATGGTAGTGGCAGGTAGAAAATAAGAATCTCCTTATGCATGTGCAGAAGGAGGAAACCTGGCACTTATTCAAAGTTATAACCAGCAAGTTATAATAGTAAATTATAACCAGGTTTCTCATAGGAAACAATGCCAGGCAGTAATTATAAACACAATAATCCCCAGTGACAGAATACTGTGCACACAATATGCATAATGTCTTTCTATGAACATAACACATAGTGCATAGTACTATAGTTACAAAGTCAGGGATCCATCTATACATTTAAAGCAGTATTGCTGGCTCAACAGGTAGTACACTTGCTGCTAAACCCAGATTAGATGATAGTGGGTTCTAGCCCCACACCAGGAACTTAGGGTAAAATCTCAATACTGTCATGGCAGTGCAGATTGAGGGGAGGTTGTACTGCTTTTGGATGAAATGTTTAACTGAGGGCCTGTCTGCCTGTTCAAGAGGACATTAAAGATTCTATGACACTTCTCAAAAACAGTAGGGTAATTTCCTGGAGTCCTAGCCAAATTGCCCCTCCCAGTCATGAAAAATACCACTAACAGCTTAACATGATTCAATATGTCAGCTTGCATCTGTATCTCCCCCGCCACGGGACTAGGCTGAAAATAGGCAGAATTGCCTACCCTCATCAAAAACTAAATAAATAAGTTCCAGCAGTTCAAATCAAAAATGCAAAATATTATCTAACAAATATCCCTCCAGTATGGGACAATAGCCCTGCAGTCAGAGGGGAAGGGATAACATGATTTCAAAAGATGCGTCCCAAGGGTGGGAGTCAGGGACTAAAGAGAGCAAAAGGAGAACAGCAGAATTCAAAGGGAAAGGTGAGGCAGGGAAGTTCAGGGAGTGAAAGGTGTGGGAGAAGATAGGTAGCAACTGCAAAAGGTTTATCAGGAGTTGGAAATAAGCCAGAGATGGGAGATGGGCAGAAGTGACTCTGGATGTCCTTAAGTATGACCCATCTTTACTCTAGCTTGACTTTAGCCCTCTCGTCTCTAGTAATCATGTTGTCTAAGATATATTGCAAAAATGATTCTCCCCACCCACATTTTATCAATACAGCAGGACAGGAACGTCTGGGTGTGGTGGGTCCATTGAAAATTATGGGGCAAATTATTTTATAAAACAACTTTGCATAGGGAATGCAGTACACGGTACTGGCCCATCACTACAATACCCACAATAAAGTAGTCAGGGGCTTTGAAATGCTGATGCCTCTCAGTGTGTCAGTGAAGAGAGGGGGAATTCAACAATAAGGCAAAGGGAAGGGTCTTTTTGGGTGAGTGCAGGATCAGAAAAGTGCATAGATTGAAGGCAGGAAGGAGTATGCAGAATTCAAACATTTAACAAATGTCAGGAATGCTCCAGATTTCTGCAATTATTTTTACTTTTTGTAGTGTTTGACCAGGAATGGCACACTGAGCTTTGATGGTCATTTCCATGTACACCAGTTGGAGAGTACAAGGACCTGTTTTACTGAAAGAAGTAATGTTAACCATGACACCAGGAAAATTCCTCAACTCTTTTATGTTTGCTTGCATGCATGTGCAAGAAACATAGTGCCATCATCCAAGTTTTGAGATGTGGCAGCCCTCTTTCAATTCAGTCAGTGTGTTTGCAGGCGCGCGCAGTTCTCCAATGGCTGCTGGAACTGTCTATGACAGCAGTTGAAAATGCAGTGGAGTACAGTTGAAAGGGGAGCTACGCTCAGTGAGCAGCTAAGATATCACCTGCTCATCGCGCTCCCCTACACACACACACACACACACACACACACCGCATGCTGCATGCTTGCCCCCCGCACACACTGTATAGCTGGCGGGGGTGCCCAATCCCCATTGGCTGTGCTGCACTCCCCGCCAAACAGAGTTCCACATGCCAAGCTGGGTGCCCACCCGATGTGGCTACACATCGTATAGCCGGGGGGTGCCCAATCCCCTATCGGCTCCACTGCCCCGAGATTACAGGGTGCCGCTGGGAGCCCACCAGCGTGGCAACAGATGTTGTTGCCAACAGGGCTGTCCAATCCCGTCGGTTCCACACCCCCAAACAGCGATCCTTGTGCCACGCTGGGAGGCCACCCTAGTGTGGCAATGTCCCATGTCGGCGTCCTTTTTAAAAACCTGAAACACAAAAGCGGTCCCTCACTGTCTCTGCCCCCACCCACGCCCACCCACTGCGCACCCTGCCTTCCCACACACCTCTCACCCCATACTTACCTTCCAGACTCCAGTGCGACGATGTTCGTGGACCGGGAACACGCCTGCACTCTTCAAAGCCGACCGCGAACTGAGGAAGTGCTGGTAAGCTGTTCAATGGGATAGATAGGGTTTTTCAACTTTGCTGCATATCTCAGGCATTTTTGGAATTTTGCACCAAATTTTCAACATGGGGTTTTGGAACCCTTTTCATGAATGCTGTCACTGTCATGGCGTTAATTGGCCTGAAGGGTGATTTTGCAGTCACTGTGTGAAATCACCTTCTGGGACCGAGTAATGGCGACACTGCCACTGTTCATAAGGTGGACTCTCAAAAGCCTATGTTGAAAATTTGGGTGAAATATTCCTAAAAATTACTTTTATTTAGCCGCATAAGTAGTTCCTACGTGACGTACCAGAAGTTCACAAATTTTCAATATTTTCACTCCAGATTTTCAACATTGCCATTTACCACACCTCCTTATGAGCAGTACAGCTGTCATTTTACATCTTACTTAAAGCGTGTTTCGCCCATGTAGCGCACAATGGCAGGTCGGTGTCTTGAAATCAATGTATGGGACACAATAAGAAAATCACAGTGACACTGTTCATGAGCAGAGGTCTTAAAATGGCTATGTTGAAAATTTGGTAAAATTCCTAAAATGACTGTTTTACTTAGCGTGCGTTGCACAGTTCCTATGCACGCCGTAAGTTTGCGAATTTCAATATTTTCACTCCAGATTTTCAACATTGCCATTTTATTACACTTCCTTATGAACAGTACAGCAGCCATTTTCATATGTCACCCAAAATGTGTTTCTGCACGTAGCGCACTAATGGTGCAGTCGGTGTGTGAAAGCAATGTTTGGGACAGATTAAGAAAATCAGTTACACTGTTCATGAGCAGAGGTCTTAAAATGGCTATGTTGAAAATTTGATGACAAAAGTCCATAAAATGACTGTGTTACGAGTGAGCATTGCGCGGTTTCACGCACCCTTGTAATTTCATGACTTTGTAATATTTTCAGTCCAGATTTTCACCAGTGGCATTTTTCCACACTTCCTTATGAACAGTACAGCTGTCATTTTTCACAACATGGCCGAAATGTGTTTTCACACTTTCAGTGCAGAGATGCGTGTTGCTGTGGGAAATCATTGTTCGGGACAGATAGAGAAAATCACAGTGACACTGTTCATGATCGGAGGTCCTAAAATGCCTGTGTTGACAATCTGCTGTTAAAAATCCTCAAACTTACATTATGGGTGTGCATTGCACAGTTTCTATGCATGCTCGTGACTTCACCAGTTTTTTATATTTTACTGCAGATTTGCAACATTGCCATTTTTACACCCCCATGAACAGTACAGCTCTTATTTTTCACATCCTGTTCGAATGTGTTTTTGCACCTGTGGTGCTAAATGCTGTAGTCGCTGTGCAGGGTTTTAAATAATTGATTAGCAGTTTTTTCTTGGGACAATACTAACAGTACAGAAAGTATTTATATAGGTTTTCTAGAAGTGTTACGTTTGTTAAACACAGTGAGGCAAGTGCTACGCATTTTCACAATGTTTTAGCACTTTTATGAGCAAAACGCTAATCAATTTTAGAGTTAAATAAATCCCTGCTGTGCATAAGCAGCTTTCAGCTAACAAACTGATATTGCCACTGTTCATGAGGTGGGGTCAAAAAAAAAACATGTTGAAAATTTGAAGTGAAAATACCAACGAATGCCTGAGGTGTTAGGGTTTCCAACCATAACGTCACCCTGTAAAGAATGACAGGCATCAGGGGTGTGACTTGGGATTCTTGCCTGTAATGCTCATACCATTCCACACCTTCAGCCAGTGAGAGGCATCGAGGTATGCCTTGGACTCTTGACCCCAAGGGTTCACCCATTCTCTATACGCACCCATCTCACGTATTTCCTGATGGAATGGGGTGCGCACAAGGGCCAAAGACCCTAGGCACACCGTGACACTTGTCAGTGTCTGCAGGGTAGGGTGTGGTGAAATGGTGTGGCCGTTATGCCTGATGACCCAAGGCACACCCCAATGCCTGTCACTCTGCAGGGTGGTGGTGGGTTGGCTTCATTTCAATACTTCACTGCCATTCCTATTATGCAGCTCTGTAACTTCTATACTACCAATGCCAATGCCAGCAAGCAAACATTCAGCATTGACAAATGCTTGTTTTATGTTGGCTCGCACATGGTGCAGCCATCATACTGTGGTAGTAGCAGATTTGGAGGCGTGGTCACTGTTGGGCAAATGCAGGGCATACATCGGTAGGTGCATTAGTCATTCCCCAATAAGTCTGCATGCTGGTGCCTCACCATGAATACATAATGTGGCGAGCACATCTAACGAAAGGTCCGCTATGTCTGAGCAAAGCTCAACATATGCAGTGGCACCTCCCTATGTGCTTTCCTGGTGAAAAAATGTAACATGGCGGCACACTGCCTGCTATATGCCGACTTCGGGGTGCCCAATCCTTTGTTGGCATACCCTGATACAATGTATGTGCTGGCAGGGGAACCTACTCCCCAATGGCATCATGCACCCACTATTTGTTATGTGCGAGGAGGGTGTAATCCCCTCGGCTCCATCCCACTTTAATTGTGTGCCCGATGGGGTGCCCAATCCCCGTCGGCTACAGCATCCCCAAAACACTTAGATGGCATGCTGGGAGCCCACCCAGTATGTCAAATCCTGAAAAGAAAAACGCCCACGATTTTTTTGTTTTACCTCCTGAAAGAAGAAATGGTCCCTTGCGGTCTCCCTACCCTTCCCACAACCCGCACCCACCCTCTGCGAACCCTGCTTCCCCACCCTCTCCCCACCCTCATAACCTACACTTTATCTCCAGAGTCCAGCGCAACGATCTTCGGTGGACCGAACATGTCTTCACTCTTCAAAGCCGACTGCAAACTGAAGAAATGCCGGTAAGCTGTATAATGGCATAAATAGTTTTTTCAAGTTTGGTGCATATCTCAGCCATTTTTGATTTTGCACCAAATTTTCAACATGGGGTTATTAGACCCCTCCTCATGAATTCAGTCACTGTCATAGCATTATTCAGTCCCAAAAGATGATTTTGTAGTCACTAAGGAATCACCTTTCAGGACCAAGTAACGAAATGACAGTGCCACTGCTCATGAGGGAGCCTCTCAAACAGCCTATGTTGCAAATTTGGTAAAAAATGTAAAAATAACTGCTTTATGAGTGTGCATTGTGCTGTTTCCACGTATGTTTGTAACTTCATGAATCTGTAATATTTAAACTCAGATTTTCAAAACTGGCATTTTCCACACCTCCTTATGAACAGTAAAGCTGTCCTTTTACATATCCTGGCTGAAATGTGTTTCCTCGCGTCTGGTGCAGAATAGCACGGTTGCTGTCTTGAAATCAGTTTTGGAACAGTTTGAGAAAATGATGGTGACACTGTTCATGAGCAGGTCCTAAAATGCCTATGTTGAAAATTTGGTGCTGAAAGTCCATAAATGACTGTGTTACAAGCATGCTTTGGCGCAGTTTCCACGCAACCTTCTAACTTCACAAACTTGCAATATTTTCATGCCAGTACAGCTGTCACTTTTACAGCCTGCCCAAATGTGTTTCCACACCTGTGGCGCCGTGGCGTGGTCGCTGTGAGAAATCAACTTTGGGACTGCTTAACAAAATCACAGCACCACTGTTCATGGGGAGGTCCCAAAATGCCTATGTTGAAAATGTGGCTAAAACTTCCAAAAATAATTGAGTTATGGACATGTGTTGTGCAGTTCCTATGCATGCTCATGACTTCACCAATTTTTCATATTTTCACTCCAGATTTTCAACATTGCCATTTTTACACCTCCTTATGAACAATACAGATGTTGTTTTCATATCCTCCCAACATGTGTTTTCATCCCTGTGTCACCAAATGGCATAGCCACTGTGCAAAACCACCTTCAGCTAACAAACTGATAGTGCCGTCAAGAGGTGGGCTGACAAACAGCCCATGTTGAGAATTTGGAGTGAAAATACCAACACACGCTTACGGTGTTAGGGTTTCCAACTATAACACCTACCCTGTAGAGACTGACAGTTGTCAGGGGTGTAACTTGGGATCATCGGCTGTAATGCTCATGCCATTCCACCCCACCCCACCCTGCAGCCAGTGACAGGCATTGTGGTGTGCCTTGCACTGTTTGGCCACAAAGTTCACCCCATTTTCCTTACTGCACCCACCTCACGATTTCCTTATGGAACGGGGTAAGTATAATGCCCAAAGACCCCAAAGCACACCACGACACTTGTCACTGTCTACAGGGTAGGGTGAGGTACAATGGCATGAGCGTTAAAGCTGATGACAGAAGGGCACAACCCAACGTCTGTCAGGGTGGGGTGGGGTTGGCATCACTCAATACTTCACTGCCATTCCTATTACGTATCTCTAAGTCCAGCACTACCAATGCCAATGTCAGCGAGACAGCATTCGGCATTGACAAATGCTTGTTTTTGTTAGTTTTAGTAAGTGCCATGGAATCTTTAACTTCCATGTGGACAGTGACCACAGATGAGCAGAAGGACCTCTCTTTAATGTCTTATCTTAAGGATGGCACCCCAGCAGTACAGCAATCCCCTTGTTCAGCACTACAGTGTCAGTTATAGGTATTACCCCAAGTATGTGTTGTGGGGCTAGAAACCTATGGCATTTCAATCATCTGGCCTCAGGGGCAAATGTCGACCTACAGAGTTAGTGACACCAATTAGGAGGATTAGGAGGGTGGTGGGTGACTAATTCTTTAATTTAGTATTTGTTCACCAGGAAAGGAGGGTTAGAAATGCTTCCTTTCTTCAGCTTTTGGTGAGAGCAGGGGTACAGATGCAAAATAAATGATACTGAGCCAGGTTAAACTGTTGAGGTTTCCATGACGTGGGGAAATTTGGCCTGGACATGGGACATTCCTTCATTTAAGAGGTGCCATGGAATCTATAATGTCGACCTGAATAACTGACAGAGCAGGCAGCCTGGACTTTGGTTTAACATCTCAGCCAACAGCAGACTGCCCCCTAACATCACGCTGTACGTATGCATTTTAACCAAGGAGAGAGTGCCTGTCACCAGTTCCTGCACCACCTGGTGTTCACCTGGTGGAGATCTCATCTACTACTGCTGACCAGATGTGACCCAGCATATCTTCTGAGATCTGATGGAATCAGGCTCTAAGGTGGTAAGCCTAATGGCATTCATTTAGTGGTAAGCCCTTCCCCAGCTTCATGAGATGTATGTCCTCTGGATGAATGTCCCTGTTTTATTGGTGGGGTGTCCCTAATTAGATCTGCCAGAGGGTTGAAAAGTATTTCTCAGCCAAGCATAACTTGCTCCCAGTTAAATTTTGTGGGTAGCAGTGTGGAGAGGTCTGCCCTTCCTGTCTACAGAAATCTGTACTGCAAGTAACATTTTATAAGTGCTAAAACTCTCACCAGTTTTAGTTATAAACTTCTGCCTTTCAAGATTAGAGCACCATGGGGGGTGGCTAGAGGCAGAATTTGAGGAGTGGTTTAGTATCCTGTTTTGGAAAAATGGCAACTCCATTAAAATTCAAAGGTCCAATGTAGTTTTCTTTTGTCTTTTTCACAGATTTGTAACCAACGAGGCAATGAACTATGCAGATTGCTTGATTTACCCTGGGTGCAAAGCCACATGCAGCACCTGGCAAACATTTCGGAACTCAGAGAACATGTCTATCCACCAATAAAAATGAGAAACCATATATGTATTAAATTCATCAATCGCTTACTCTAATGAGAATATTTTTAATTGAATTATTTATGAACCATGTAAACCACACATCTGAATGTCATTTTCCATGCAGCTGAAATATTATGAAGTGTTAAATGCTTTCTGGTGTACAACATGATTCAACAATAAAGACATTAAAGCTAATTTGAGTTCTGACTAATTGCAGCCTATTTTAGATTTCATGATCTATATGGATTACTTACATTTGTGGTGGATACTTAATCTTCTGAAATACTAGCTTGCTACCAGAATACCATAAAAATGTGTGTGGTTTTGTTTCAAATGCAGTATGAAGTACATTTTGTCTAACAGTTCCAAATCATAATGTCATAGTAGTACAACTCCACAGCTGTACAAAGTCCCTAGCTAAGAGCCATTTGACAGTATATACTTTATCACTGTTTTGTCCAAGCAGACTAGTCATATCTAATATGAGTTTGCCACAAAGCTGTCCGCTTCCTGCTGAACTCACCATTTAACAAATTTGACTATATTTAATTTTTCTCTTGCTTTTAATTCAACTAGTGTACTGCACATACTAAAAGACCCACTCAACCTAAAAATTCAAAGAGTGGGCTCCATTATTTTGAACTTCTCATTTCAGGAAAAATATTGCGACTTTAAGCATAGTAATTCTATTAGATCATAGGCATAGTCAAGGTGGTGGTGGGGTTCCTGGGTGCTCAGAAACCTACTCCTGTTTTGCTTCTCTTGTGCTTTCATAAAAGAAGGTTATAGACCATGGGTGTGATATTCAGAAATACCCAGAGGCAGCCGCAGTAGCTGCACAGTGCAAGTACACTGTGCCAGTGTGCACTGAGCGAATATTCAAAGGTTACATGCGATGGCATGCGCCAGTGCAACATGGCTGAATATCGCAGGGATGTGCCATAGTGCAACCAGGGCTGCACCAGGGAGCAAGCCAGCAAGCACCATAGCGGAACCAGGGCTGCACCAGGGAGCAAGTCAGCAAGCACCATAGCGCAACCAGGGCTGCACCAGGGAGCAAGCCAGCAGTGTCATAGCCAACCAGGGCTGCGCAAGAGTCAGAGGTGCATGGGCCAGGACACAGGACAACAGACAGAGCAGGGAGCATGCCACCAGAGCAGGACAGACCACCACCAGGGTGCAAAGGATGCCAGGAGGGAGGCATGGCAGGTGCACAGCTGCAGGCCCCTGACCATGCACATCACAGTGGTGCGTAGGCAGTGTGGACCAGTGTCCACTGGCCATCAGCTATGGGCACTACCACAGGAAGGCACGGGACATGCCACCTGGATCATAGCTGGCAATACATGTCCAACAGCACACAACACACATGCCACACAACATGAACAGAGTGCACACATATGCCCTAGGGCACACCCACCAGCCACTGGGCACAGACCACCAGGCACATTCCCCAGTCAACCCCAGATGTACCACTCTGCCACCATGCATACCACTGCAGCATGGCTTCACATGCCAGATGCAAAGCAGACACAGACACAGATGGCTAACAATAGAAAAGTGTATTAAAACCAAGCAACAATAACTATGTACAGAACAACAGGAACAGGAGCAGGGAATGGGGAGGCCATAAAAAAATGGTAGGCCGGGAAGGGAGGCAGGGGACAGGGGACATGGTTGGGTAAGGGTACAAGGGAGGGAAGGGAGGGGGTCAGGGAAGGGAAGGGGCTGCAGGCCAATGGGCCCCATGGGCGTCCATGCCCTACTGGCACCTGATGCGCTGTCTCCTCTGTGGCCTGCACAGGGTCTGCTGAATCAGTCGCACCACCTGTAGTGTGGCCATGGTGACCTGCAGTATCCTCGAAGGAGCCTGGTGTTGACAGCATCCCGTTGGACACTTAGGACAAAGGAGGACATGGTATGAGTGCATGTCCATATGACCGTAGCCACCTACCATGCGCAGCAGACAGCAGTGACATGCATCCTGAGATGGCACACAGCCTCCCGCAGCATGTGTGCCCTGGCTCCATCATCCGAATCATCCACAGCCATGCAGAGCACTGCACACCAACACCACCCACGTGCCGCACACCACAGCCATGGTGGCCAGGCAACAGGGCTAAGTGGTGAGATAGCAGTGGCATGGCTGGAACCTGAGTGTACCCACAGCCCATCTGCAGCAGCCACACATATTGCGATAGCCACGGCATGCTGCAGTGGACCCCGCCAGTGTGGCTACAGCTGAAATGGCTATGTGCACAGGAGGCTGTGGCCCACCCTCCCTGCACAACAACAAACCCTGAAAGAGTGCCTACCTGCTTCCATGGTGCAACTGGCACCTGTCTATGGCACCACCCATATGGCTTGCAACCCGTGCCTGGGCCCCAGTGTTGGCCTGCCCTCATCCACCTGCAGCACCTGCCATCTGGGCACATCACCTATCCTCAGGACCTAGTAGGGAGATATTGAGAAGGACACATCAGTACCTGGCAGCACCCCAGTGCCCCACCTCCTCCAGCACAGCATGCCCCTGGCCCCTCAGCAGTGGCGTGTGCAGTGGCACAGTACACACCTAGTGCACTGCCATGGCCAGCAGAGTGCATAGCCATGGCTCCCCACAGCATGGTGTGATGCCCTGCTGGCCCCACAGAACACTGGAATGGCACAGACATGGACATAGTGCACTCAACTGGACATGGCACCGTGCCCCTTCGGACATGTCTCCATAGATCTGCAGGTCTCCGTAGCAGAGGCAGCACTGCTTCCTGCTGGTGCTGTGCCCAGTGGCCTGCTCCAACCCCTCAGCCACCTCCTGCCACACCTCTGTCCAAGACCGATCCAGGAGCACCTGGCCATACAGGGAACCCACATGGCTCCACCAGGGCCACCAGGTTTACCAGTTCTACCTGGCTCCAGTTTGGTGCCCTCACAGTGCCCTGGTATGGCATGCCTGATTCTGCATTGCAAATCCAAAATGGTGCCCAGTAGCTACAGCCCATGTGCTGTGGGTGCGCGACTCGCTTGTGATGTGCTGCCATCCTCAATCCTGCATTCCCCCATGATGCGCGATACAGCTGGGGCAGCATTGGCACATGCTGCAGGCACCCTGAGGGTCAAAGGACACCCATAGGGTCATAGGGTCGGCACATGCACCGTGCACGCACAGCAGTACAGCACGCCATGCATGGTGCATATTAGGGGCATGTGTGCCCCACAGTCCCATGTGCCAATCACACAGGCACCATAGGGCGCCACAGGCGCATGGCGCCACAAGCCCAATAGCAGTAGGCGCTGTACGCATATGGCACACTGTGCATAGGATGTGCCACCAGGACTAATGCGCACATCACAGTTGCGCCATGGCTTGTGAATGCACATCACCAATGCACCATGCGCAACTTCGTATATTCAGCCAGAATATGCAGATGGACTAATCAGCATGTCCATCGGAGGCATTTGCATCCCATTACAGTTGCACATCATCTCATTTGCATGTGATGCACTATAAATGCACCACGGGACTGCACAGGTACCAGACCGCTTATTGCATCCTTCAGAGCTAATCCACCAGGCTATGGGCCTGTCTGGACAATGGATTGAAGGTGTTGTGTAGCAGCCAACACTGACCACATGTTCTTACCCACAGGAATAAGCATGACAGATTATGAGAAGGTTGAGGAGGTGGGCCTTCATGAGGGCAGAGTGCGATGTCTCTATTTGATGCCTATCTGGACCAGGAGCCTCTCTGAGTGGCTCAACAGGCACCTCACAGGCCCAGGTGACATCATGGAAGTGGTGGCCAGGGCTGTGAACCAGCAAGGCATCCATCAGAGGACAGCACAGGAGTGCGAAAGAAGGTAGGCATGGACTGGAGGAGGATCAAGGAGAAGGTGGCCACCATCTGGGTCGCATGTGCTGCCACCGGGTGGTGGATAGCCTGATGTGCCACAGCTGATGCCACAGGAGAGTTGGTGGTGGCATCCATGCAGTGCAGCACCATCCAGTGTGTGCCGGTGGAGAGATTCCAGATGGGGGGCAGCCCATCGCTGCATGAGTGGATCAGCAGCACCTGAGGAAGGGGAAGGGGCAGGGTGTAGGGTGTGTGCCAGTGGCACTAATGTGACTGTGTTCCTTTTCAGCTCCGGAGCGCATGCATGCAGTTGCAGGGGTGGGGGTGACCACCATGGGGGCAGTCCTGGACCTGGAGGACCGTCCATTCACCTCCATTGGTGTCTGGGGTCCAGACCACAGACAGCCCCTACACCACAGTCCGACCGGATATCTGTGGCGTGGTTGCAGATGAGGCCCTGGCTTGTGTTTCAGCAGGACGCCAGCCATGGCGTCCAGTATGCAGAGATACAGATCGGGAGGGGTCCGCACCAATGACAATGCCATGACTGTTATATTGGATAATGGTGTTGCCAGTCAGGGGAGCACCCACTACACACCCACCATAACAGTGCAGACGATGCCCTGGTGGTGGTTATCCACCCACTGGCCATCATGCCCGGCGAGGCTGTGAGCACCAATGGTGTGGCGCAGTCTGAAGGGGGTGGCAGGGGTGGCACAGCCACCCGGCACCGTTCTATGCACAGTGGCCAGGAGGCAGCAGCGGCAGCAGGATGGGGTCAAGGAGGGCCAGATGCAGTGGTCACTACCATTGCAAGCAGAAGGTTGATCAGCCCCCAAGGAGGCCCGCCTGCAGCCCCCACCAGCGAGGGAGGGCTGTGCTGTGGGGTCATGCAACACCCATGGGTCAGTGCAATGCCATTGCCCCCAGGGTACTGACCCCTGACCGAGCAGGCCCATCTGCTACAGGCCTCCGTGGAGCAACAGGTACTGGTCGTGGCAATGGTGCTGCACTCCACACAGAGCTGCACTAGTCCTCAGGGAGGTGTGACCAGGACTATGAGCAGCTCCTGGCCGAGACCACATGCATGTGGGAGAACACACCGCAGCCTGGATATCTTTCTTTGGACCTGGATCAGCTTACTGCTGCGGTCACAGCCAGCCTAGCACCACTGGCCACCCTGGTGCATGGCCTGCCCACCGTGGATCCCGTGGAGTGCCTTCTCAAACCCTCAGTCATGGCATTGTGTGACCCCCTCAGTGTCGATGTCAGGATCTGCTGGGGCATTCTGGGCACACCTGGAGTGGGCATGTTCAGTAGCCTGCAGAGTCCTGCAAGGGACAGGTCATGTTCCCACAGTGACACACCTGGGGATGTCTAAGACATCCCTGTGGCCGTGCACAGCCTGCATCTGCTGGGCAGTCCCAGCGGGACCATCCACGTGTCCGCAGTGGCCGTGTGACTGTATGGCGGTCCTGATCTACATCCCTTCCCATCCGCTGTCTACCGCTGCCTGTGTGCACATTGGTGTGGCATGTGAGCGCACATTCTAGGGACACGTCATCCATGAACCATGCCACACACACCTTTTACACACCCCACCCAGCCACTGGCAACTGTGGCATGTGCATAATGATGCCAACACACCAGCTGCTACTGTGCACTGGTGTGCAGCATCTGACACGCTGGCCCATTGTCGGACTTTTAGGTGTGCATGTGTGGGTGCCCACATGCATGTGTGTGCGGATGTCTGTGGGTGTGTGTGGTGGGGTCTACAGTGCTGTACAGAGTGCTTCCACAGAGTCCAGTTCCATGCCCATCCATGCTACCCTCAGCCGTGTCTGTCATGGGGCCTGGCCTTCCATGCCTGTGTACTGTTCCATGGTCCCTGCGACTTGGTGTGGTCATGTACACCTACCTGCATGCACCATAGTGCTCCTCTGCAATGTGTCCCGGTGCTGCTGAGCCATCCTGTTCAGCCGGGTTTCACACCTAGGAGGGCAGCCCACCACCACCTGGACCGGGCGACTGCGTCATCCCCACTGCTGTTCCCCTCTTTGACCTCGACAGCTATCCCACAGTCGGTGGCCATGTTGTGTAGCATACTGCAGGCCAGGAATAGGCTGCATGTCTTTGAGGGGCTGTACCGTAGGGCACTGCCAGACCTGAACAGGCAATGGAAGCATGCCTTCAGCAGCCCAAACACATGCTCGATGATGTTCCCTGTGCTGGCATGTGCCTCATTGTATCGTTCCTATGATGGGGGTCGATGGGACGCCGGTATGGGTGAGCAGCCAGGGCTGGAGTGGGTATCCGCTATCACCTGTGTGTTGACATGTGTGGTTAGCATGGAGGTCTGTGTAACTGCCCCCGCCTTCCTGCCACACCCTCTGATGCCCCAGGCTCAGCGTGCCCCCAAGCCCCACCCTGTTGTGCTAGGCTGCCATTCCAGCTGCATACTCGTCTACTAGGTGGCCAGTGGGGATGTCACCACTCTTGAACCTATGGCACAGTGCTGACTGGTTTCAGATGAAGGCATTGGGTGTTCCACCAGGTGTGTTGCCCAGACATTGATTATGCGTCCTGTGGCATCGCACCACCTGGAAGTTGACACTGGGGTAGCCCTTCCTGTTGATGTAGGTTACCCCTCCAGCCCTGGTGGTGTGCAGATGCCTATGTGGGTGCAGTCAATGGCCCCTAGCACGCCCAGGCATACATGCCACCCTGTGGAACTCCTGCATGTTTTCTCTGTGCTCTCTGCCTGTGTGCTGGGGTGGATGTATTCCACAGCATATGGCAGCAGTGCATTGAGGAACTGTGTGAGGAGCCATGACGCAGCCAACTGGGTTATGCCTGTGGTGTCCTCTGTTGGTCTCTGGAAGGTACCCGTGGTCAGCAGGCACATGACGGCCGTGACCTTGGTCTCCACTGACAGGGCATGGCTCCATCTTGTGGGTGCCTACATCTCATCACTGCACAGCTCTACAGAGCTGCCTCAGAATTGCCTGGTTCAGGTGGTACTGGCCCACAATCTCAGTGTCACTGTACTGTTCTTAGGTGGTGTGGGAACAGTACCACCTGTTCCAGGCACTCCGCTAGCAGCCCTTCCACGACCATGCCGCTCTGCCTCCTGCCTCCTCACACCCCTCATTACTGCCTCCATCTCAAAGATGGCACTGGCTATGGCCTGGGATGTCCTGCCCTCCTGGGTGGCTGTCTCCCCTGGCACCCCTGGCTGTGTGCTGCTGCTGCGTGTGCTCTGCGCTGGCGTGCACCTGTGTTGGGGGTCCCTGCTGGTGGCCTGTTGGCTGTGGTCTCCACCTCCCAGCCATCCTGGTATTTTCACTACCACTCCTATGACCAGGCTTGCAGGCTCACGCTGCAGTTGTTGCTCCCACTGCTGTCTCACACGCACACACACACACACACAGGCACCTTCAGGGCCACAAGCCCTGCCCACACTCTGTGGCACTTCCTGCCTCTGTCTTGCACCCTCCTGCTGTTCTGCCTGGCCAATGTCTCTCTTTCTCTCTCTCTCTCTCTCCCTGCTCCCTGTGGCACAAGCCTCCGTCCTTGCTTGTCCCCTCTTTTATGCATTGAAGTTGCTCCATGCATGTCTCTGTTTCTCTGTGCTTGCACCATCAGCTTGCTGTTGAATATCACACTGCGCCGCTTATTCATGGCTACACCCTGTACTTGTGCATGCATTCATTAGGGTTTGCATTGGCGCACTGCGATTTGAGCTGTGCATTTGCTCCCACTGAATATCGCTTTGGCACACTTCCACACTTGCGCAGGCGATCTCAGTTGCGCCCATGCAACTGCTTTGAATATCCCACCCCAAGACTAAGGATTTTTTGTTGGAGCCCTCTGTTCCATATCCTGATTATACCACTCTAGGTCACCATTAGGCCTTACCTTTTCAAAACAATCTTTCCTTATCTTTGTATTATGCATTGTGTCACTCCTTGTTCCCAGATGTCCTAGCATGTTCATCACCAGACTATCCATGCATGTAATCTTGTTTCTTGTTCCTCGCCAACATTGCACTAATCAAGCCTTATGCAGTCTCTATGGTTTCACTCACCCTGACAGTTTCTGTGTACATTCATATCTGAGCATACAAAATTACCAGCAGATACAGACCATTCGGTCTATCTAGTCTCTAGTGTGCAGCACTTCAGTCCATTAGACTGCAGCTGCCCCCACCTCCCTCATATGCCCTCCCCATCTCCCACCTCCTCCTGATTTGTACCGTCCCCTTGAATCTGTCCCACCTGCTCTTCAAGCCCCCAACACTCTGCAATGATACAGCTTTCTCTGGCAGGGCGTTCCACTTTGCCACCTCCCTTTCTGTGAAATAGTGCCTCTGCAGTTTCCTCTTGAACTTGCCCCTTCCAGCTTCATAGAGCGTCCCTTGGTTTCCTTCCACCTTTCAGATTGAACATACACCTGGTGTCTACTTTGTTCAAACCCTTCAGGTACTTGAAGGTCTCAATCATCCCTCTCTCTCCTTCTTTCCTCCAGAGTATACATATTGAGCTCTCTCAGTCTCTCCTCATATGGTCTGTCCCCAACACCAGGATCATTTATGCTGCCCTGCGCTGTACCCCTCCAGTAGTTTGATGTCCCTTTTCAAGTAGGAGCACCAGAACTGCACGAGTGCTCTAGTGCGGTCTCACCAGGGACCTGTACTGGGGCAAAGGGGTGGCAGGCCAGCAAGGAGGGTACCTACTTGCTTCACCCCCACAGCTAGCAGTGAAACCAGTGAACCAGAGGTAGGCTATCTCTGCAAAGCAGTGTGCAAAGATGGAGATTAGTGCCCAAGAGGCGGATAGGCAGAAAGGGGCAAAATTCAACAGAAGGGCAGACAGCAAGGAGAACCAGGGATAAAGGACAACCAAGGAAGGGGCTGAAGTAGAACAGTGAAACAGTCTAGGGAGGTCAAATCATGGAAAGCCATGCATGCAAATGCCAGGAGCCTTAACAACAAGATGGAAGATCTGGAGGCTGTCATGGTGCAGTCAGACCTGGACATTGTGGCCATCACTGAAACCTGGTGTAATGATAACCACGACTGGGAGATGGCCATACCTGGCTACATAGATTTGTGACAGATAAAGGACCGCTTAGCCCACCAGTCACCCATTTCCTACCTACTGGATAAGCTGCAGATCCTAGTTAACCAGCAGCCTACTTCTTCCTACTCCCACCTCCGAGAACTGCCTTATGACTTACAAACATATTCAGAAGAGACAGAGCAGGCAGGAAGGGAGGAGAAGTGGCACTGTATGTGAAAAATGACATAAGGGCCACAGAGATCCAGGAGGAACAAAATGGGGAGAGATACTGTGGGTTAAGCTGGAAAGGAAAATGGGAACAGCCATCCACACAGGTGTGGTCTATAGACCACCAGCCCAGGAGGAAGAAACAGATAGGGAGCTGATGCTAGCCATCAAGGATGGCAGACAAGGTGAGGTAGTACTGGTTGGAGACTTCAATATTCCAGATGTGGACTGGAGCACCCCAGCAGCAGCATCAACTAGGAGCAGATTTATTTTGGACTTCTTCAGGGTGCCTTCCTCAAGCAACTGGTCATGGAACCAACTCGGCAGAAGGCAATACTGGACCTTGTGCTCACAAACAGGGACAGTGTGATGGGGGTAACAGTGGGGAGCACCTGGGGAACAGTGATCACCAGTCATTGTGGTTTGAAATCACAGAAAGAGCAGAACCAAACTACACAAAAACACATATCCTGGATTTTAGGGGCAGATTTTGGAAAATGGGGAGATACTTGAAAGAGGCATTAAGGGGAATGGGACAGGAATCAGGGGTTGAGGAACAGTGGGCAATATTTAAAATGGGGATTACAAGAACAACAGAATTATGCATTAAGCAAGTTAGCAAAAGGAAAAAGAAGAGGAGACCATTATGGTTTTCCAAAGAAGTAGCAAAGAAAGTGAAAGCCAAAAGGATTGCATTCAGGCAATACAAAAGACACAGGCAGAAGGGATAGGGAGAAGTACTAGGAGAAGCAAAGGAGGCAGGGAGGTCAGTAAGGGAAGTCAAAGCTCAGACAGAAGAACACATTGCAAAATCAGTGGGTAGAGGGAACAAAACCTTTTACAGGTACATAAGAAAAAGAAAAGACAAAGGAGGGATAGTGAGACTGAAGGGGAGGATGGGGGCCACGTGGAGGAAGACAAGAGTAAAGCTGACGTATTGAACTGGTATTTCTGCTCAGTCTTTACTGAGGAAGAGGAGGGAATGGGTCTGAAGGGAGTACAAGGGGTAAGAATGGTGCAGAAATGGACACAAGTCCCTTTACACAAGAAAGGGTCCTGAAGGAACTGGAAGTAATAAGAGTTGATAAAGCAATGGGGCCAGATGGGGTGCACCCTAGGGTCCTTAAAGAACTAAGAGAGGTGGTGGCTGAACTCTGGCTATCCTGTTTAGCTGATCACTGAAACGGGGGTACCAAAGACTGGAGGACAGCAGATGTAGTCCCCTTATACAAGGCGGAACAAAGAGGAAGCAGGGAACTACAGACCAGTCAGCCTCACCTCGGTAGTGGGGAAGATCATGGAAGCACTACTGAAGGAGAGATTGGTGGAACATCTGGTTGTCAGTGGACTACAGGACCCAAGGTAGCATGGTTTCACTAGGGGAGGTCATGTCAGACCAACCTCATTGAATTTTTGACTGGGTGACTAGGGAGGTGGATCAGGGAGGGCAGTGGACATGGCCTATCTGGACTTCAGCAAGGCCTTTGACACTGTGCACATAGAAGACTGTTACACAAACTGGGGAATATGGTGTGGGCAGGACAGTAGTGTGGTGGATAGGTAACTGGCTGGGTGGCAGGACACAGAGGGTGGTGGTAAATGGCTGTCACTCCACAGAGGGAAGAGTGACCAGTGGGGTACCACAGGGATCAGTGCTGGGACCGGTCCTATTCAACATCTTCATCAGTGACATTGCACAGGACCTAGAAGGCAGAATTTCACTGTTCGCTGATGACACAAAGCTCTGTAACAGAGTAGACACACCAGAGGGTGTAGTCAGAATGAGAAGAGACCTGCAGAAACTTGAAGAATGGTCAGGGTTTGGCAGTTGAAATTCAATGCAAAGAAGTGCAAGATAATGCATATGGAGCAAAACCCTGGCACAATATATCAGTTGGGGGTGAGGATATAGCATGCACAAGCAGGAAAGGGATCTTGGGGTTATCATCTCTGATGACCTCAAGGTAGGGAAACAGTGTGACAAGGCAGCAGGTAAAGCAAATAGGATGCTGGGATGTATAGGCAGGGCATCACCAGCAGGAAAAGGGAGGTCATAATTCCGCTATACAAGACACTAGTGAGGCCCCACCTGGAGTACAGTGTACAGTTCTGGAGACCATACCTACGTAAGGACATAGACAGGGTAGAGAAGGTTCAGAGGAGGGCAACAAAGATGGTGCATGGATTGCATTACAAGTACTATGAAGACAGGTTGAAGGAACAGGGTGCAGGAATACACTATTTTTAAGTGAAAAGATGTTCCAGGACTAGAGGGCATGGGATGAAGTTGGGGGAGGACGATTCAGAGGAAACGTGAGGAAGAATTCTTCACAGAATGGGTGGTGGACAAGTGGAACACCCTGCCAGAGGAAGTGGTAGGGCTGAAACAATCACAGGATTTAAGAATGCATGGGATAGACATAAAGGAATTCTGGAGGTCAGGGTGAGGGGCAACAGACTTCTAGGAAAACATAAACTGAACTTACAAGCTCAAATGGGCAGACTGGGTGGGCCATAGGCTCTATCTGCCGACACTGTCTATGTATCTATGTATCTATGACCTCCCCACTCCTAGAAGTAATCCCCTTGCTATGCACCTAGCATCCTGTTTGCCTTCACTGCTGCCTTCCTGCACTGAGCAGAGTGGTTCATCTCCCTGGTTACCAGCACTCCAGATCCTTCTCCCCTCGGATTTTGTTAACGGGACACCCTCCAGCCAGTAATTGTGTCCTGGGTTCTTGCCTCCTAAATGCATCACTTTGCACTTCTTGGCGTTGAAACTAAGCTGCCAAGTGTGAGACCATTCCTCCAGTTTCACCAAATCCTCCTGAAATACTTTTGCTCCTCCTTCCCCACCTACTTCAGCACAAATCTTTGTGTCATCTGCAAAAGACTGATCTTACTCTTAATCCCCACTGCAATGGCGGCTATGAAAATGTTAAACAGAATTGGTCCCAGCACTGAGCCCTGTGGTACACCACTTGTTACTGCCCTGGGTTCAGATGCCTCCTCCTCTACATGTAGTAGTAGTAACATTTTTATTCAACTGAATTAATAACAGTGAAAAGCTACAACTTGACTGAGATAAGCTTTCTAGTGTGGCCTCACATTGTATCAAGGTTAAAATACAATACAGGTCCAAGAAAAGTATAATAAATAACAATTAAATTAAACAGTCATTACATCTTAGTAAAACAAAAATCCTACAACAGAGATAATACACCAAGACATAATACATAAAACAACAATTTCATAAAACAGACATTTTTTTACCTTCTACCTTCTGTTGTCTACCCTGCAGCCATTTCTAAACCCATCTTACCAGTTTCCTCCCTGCTCCAGACTCCACAACTTGCAGGTCAGCCTACCGTGTGGCACAGGTCAAAGGCCTTGCTGAAATCCAGGTAGAGGACATCCATTGCATGTCCCTGTCTAGTGCCCTCGTAACCCCGTTATAAAAATCAACAAGTTTGTCTGGCAGGATCTGCCTGAGACAAACCCGTGCTGCCTGCTGTCCTGGAGATTGTTATCCTCAAGAAATTGCGCCAGTCTTTCCTTTAGGATTGTCTCCATCAGTTTTCCCACAACTGCAGGTAAGGCTTACCGTCTGTAATTCCCCAGTTCATCCTTGGGCCCACTCTATGGAGAGGTACCCATGTGCTTCCCTCCAGTCCCTGGGCATGCATCCCGAGTTCAGAAAGGTATTGAATAGGTCTGCCAATGGCCTTGCCAGGACCCTCTGCCAACTCTCTCAGCACCCTGGGGTGGACTCTGCCTGGACCAGGTGCCTTGTCCACCTTCAGGGACTTTGGAGCCCTCCCTCACCCTTTCTATGTGATTTCCCCATCTGTGGTCGCTTCTCCTCCACCTCTCCTACCTCGCCCTTTCTTCTCAGGTATGGGCCCATCCCTCTCCTTGGTGAAGACTGAACAGAAGTATTCATTAAGTACTTCTGCCTGCTCAGCCCCCTTTCTACCCATCCACTTCCCTCCCTTCTGATCCTAACAATCTGATCCTTGCACATCCTCTTCTCTCTGATATATCTGAAGAAATCTTTTTTCTCCTTCTTTGGTCCCCTGTGCTAACCTCTGTTCCTAGCTGCCTTTGCTATCCTTACCACTCTGCTCACTTCTCTGGATTTCTAACATATTCTTCTCTGTCTTCTGCTCTGTTGGACCTCTTGTAAATCCTAAATGCATTTCTCTTCTCTCATCTTCTCCACTACCTCTCTACTCATCCAACTTGGTTTCTTGGTCCTAGTTTTCTTGTTCTGGCTCTTGACACATGTTTTAGTGGCTTCAGCCAGTCCTGCCTTTGATGACTGCCCATTTTGTTCCATGTCCATTTCTGGGTGGATGTCTGCCATATGACTTTCCAGTATTTGTCCCATCCTGCCAAAGTCTGCCCTTTTTGAAGTACAGGACCTAATTTTGTAGTGGCTACTTCCATACCCAGACTGATTGAGGAACCACGCAGTGGGTGGTCACTGCTTGCTAGAGGTTCCTCCACCTGTACATCCCTGACCTGTTCACCATCCTCCAGTACCAGGTCTAGTATATTCCCTCCCTCGTTGGCTCCATTACCCTCTGGGTAAGGAAACCATCCTGGAATGCTTCCAGGAGGATCTATTCCCTAGTGCAAGTGGTTGCTGGAATACTCAGTCCACCCCTGGTAGATTAAAATCTCTCACCACCATTGTGCTGCCTTTGCCACTATGCCTCCTTATCTGCTCACCCAGTTCCCTGTCAATGTCCTTGTTCTAGGCTGGAGGTCTATAAATGACCCCAGACAGAACTTTGTCCCTTTCTGGCTGTGTAGTTGCAGCCAGATTACTTCGACCTGCCTCCCTCCTGTTCCTCCCAATTACATCTGATCCCTTCCCTAACGTTAATGGCAACCCCCAGCCTTCCCTTTATCTGTATCCTCCAGGATAGTTTGTACCCTGGGATGGTTAGGTCCAGTCATGGTGCCTGGTTGCTCACTGCCCCAGTAATGGCAGCTATGTCCACCTCGCCTTCGCCATCAATGCCTGCAACTCTGCCAACTTATTCCCAGGCTCCTAGCATGTAGTGAAACCATTCTCCACACTGCTCCTAGCCTTCCTGCTTTACCCTTCACTTCAATCCCTATTTCACCTAAACTCAGATCTATCCCAGTGGTGGGGAGGTCCATTGGACCCCTCTCCTGGTGATTCCCAGCTGCAATGCATCCCCACCTACCTAGTTTAAATGATACCTCCCATTGATGAAATCCCCAGCTTTTGCTTCAACACATGACCCTGCCCTGCTGAGGTATAACCTATCCCCTGCATAAAGATCTGTGTTATCCCATGCTATCCCATATAGTACTGCTCATGTTGTTTGTTTAATTTGGTCATTTATTTCATGTTTTGATCAACATTTTAGTCTCATTTCTCAGACTGAGAATCTCATTTTTATTTGAGTCCAGGGACAGCATTTCTATAAACAAACATTATGCATTATATGTTCCTAGTACAAACAGGGCTCTCAAAGCACAACCTTCCCAACTGCACATGGTAAACAAAAGGCACTTCTTGACAAGAAACCCCCAACAATTTATTTCTAGAGCCATGCCAGCTACAGTACTTCATAGACACCTGATTTCATCACTGATCCCCAACCCCTACTAACCTTAGGCTGTTGGAGACTGCTGGTCTCCCTAACAGTTGCCTGCTCTGGCCAATTGAGCTCCTTAATTGATGCTCCCTGCAGCAATGCAACATACCTCCCAAATGTCCCTGCTATTCAGGACATGTTCTTGAGTTTGCTTCAGATATGTAATTTGTTGGCAGGCTAGGTAGTACAATAGCAAAGAAGTTCACTCTTGGGGAGGGTGGCCTGTAACGGCCAGTAATGGCAGCCTAAAAGTTGGCTCAGTCTTAACCTGGCGAACAGTTGCTAACAATCCACTAATATGCTGGACTGAAGCTTTTTATAGCAACTGGAGATCCTTCCCTACCTCTACCACTCTGAAGTTGACGAATTTTGATGAAGGAGAGGCGGTAGGTCGGCAATATCCTGCGAATTCCCACTAGGAGCTGAGCAGTCCAGACAGGCCGCAACAGCCGGAGCAAGTGTTAGGGTCCAGTTATCACATCTCCTCCTATACCCGGAGTATCTACGCCTCGACGAGAAGGGACTGGTCGTGATCCCAAGCATACTAGGAACACTGTTGATGAGGGAAGTTATAGCAGCTCTTTTTCTCCTGCTGTCCACACACCTGAACAGGATGCAAGGTGAGAATCTAATGCGCAGGAGAGACCGCGGGCGCAGGTCTTCACAAACCCTGATCAAGCTCACTTAGGGGACGCTTATCAAACATTACAAAAATGTTAGAGGCTTTACTGACAAGGGTGGATTACATCAGGGCATCCCTGGCAGGCAATGTAGTGGATGTCTGATGGCTTGAAGACAAGCAGAATGTGATAGAACAAAGGACAGAAGATCTGGAAAAGCAGCATCTAGCAGTGCTACAGCACCTAAGGGACCATGAAGCCAAACTTGCCCTAGTGTGGAATCAGGCAGAAGACCAAAAAATAGGGGTGTAGGAACAATGTTAGGATCCTGGGGTTCCAGAAGGAGCAGAAGGGACCTAACATGGAATGATTCCTAAACGACTAGATACCCCAACTCCTGAGGGACAGGTGGTGAGACCCCATAGGCATGAAGAGGCACATAGGGTCCCTGGCAGAACAGATTCCAATGCTACAAGAACAATTATTGCCTATATCCTGAAATATTCAACTAAAGAGAAATTACTTGAGTCACTAGAGACATCGTTGAGATCGCTTGAAAGGAGCTAAATTTCATTTTACAGGGACTTTTCCCAAGAAGTTGCTGCCAAGAGGAGAGAGTATGGACCCATTAAAAGTTTCTTCAAACTAATGCTTTCCAATATAGATTTACAAAACTCATCATGCTGCACATCTACAGGGAAGGAAGGCCTTCCTGGCAGAATCCACGAAGGAAGCCAAAACATGGATCAATCAACACTGGCCAAATCTCATGCCTAGAACTAGAAACAGAAACATAGAATTTGACAGCAGATAAGGACCGCTTGGCCCACCCAGTCTGCCCATTTCCTACCTACTGGATAAGCTGCAGATCCTAGTTAACCAGCAGCCTACTTCTTCCTACCCCACCCCTAGAATGGCCTTATGACTACATCTCCCAGATGCCTCTGGGCTCAAGGGACCAAATAAAAGAGGAACAACAGGCAAGGAGAAACGAGCAACAGGGTAAGAAAACGCAACTGGATTGGTATGATAGAACATGGTCTCCACTCTGCATTGCAAGAACCACTCAAGTAGCCTCAGGAAATGGTACAGGAATCAGGAAGCTCCTGGCCCCCAGATATGAACTGCTCATCACTAACAGAGCCACAGCAAGCAGGCAAGCTGGGGACATACACACCTACTAATGCCCTAAACCGCCAAAGCTCGAGAAGCCCAACCCAACCTAATGCCAATAACCTTTCTGCCTTCCTTCCTGCCAAACTCTCTCAGGCAGCAGCAACACAAGTAGATGGGCTGGATGGCTCAGATTCTGAATCTGACCAGCCAATGGATTCTGCCACCTCACTGGGTTGGGCAACTATGGTGGAGGAAGATGAAGCTGAAAGAGCAGCGGCATCTGGACTGTTAAGGCCTGGGAACAAAACATTTGCAGAGGTTTTGGGTGCCCTCCAGAATAAGTGGAGCTGACAAACCCTAGCAGGAAGACAAGCTGCCTCTAGAGCTGACGGCTGATACCCAGGACTTTTAGACATTAGCTAAGCCTTCTTTTTCTTAGTACAGCTACTCTCTTAAGTCAGGGGCTACACAGGTTTAATGGGAGAAAGCTCCACTTGGGTGGCACGCGGACTTTGGAAATCTCCGTTGTGCCTCCCTCCCCAAGAAGCCCTGAAGTTCTAATGCCTCCATATTGCCCACCAAGCTATGTATAGGGATACGACTGCTAGAGGGGCATCTCCTCGCTTATAATAGCTACCGCTGAAGACAGAGCAATAATTAGTCAAAGCCTTAGGGAGGAACATGATGGGGCTAAAACCTTTCGACCTTTAACCTACACAAGGGACTAGCTGGCCACCAATATCACTGTTTCCTGTACTGGACCTTAATGCCTTCACACTGAAATCTCAGAATGGTATGCGGCGAAAGATCCCCCAGCCCACCCCTTTCCAGTTGCTTAATGCTCTCCTGCTTATGGAGATTTTCTCCAACAGTAGGCTACCACTGGGACCACTGGTCTTCAGATCTGGATACATAGAGATCTTAATGGCCAGGTAGGGACGGATCACTGATCTTGGTTGTGACCCATCCTCAACAACTTGGTGCTAGAAATAGTGGCTTAGAGCATAGAGAGCTCATTCACACAACTACTTCAGCATCATTAGCTGTTTTGTATTAGCTTTAGGTAAAATCACTAGCTCACAAATACTGTGTAGTGTGTTTTATTATAGTGGCCAACATTTAGGTTAAGTGTTATTTTTTATTTCTTCCTCACATGGTCTGAACTTGTCTACACAGCCAACGCTGCAGCAGTCCGTGACTCATACAGTTCTACACTTCTGTTTGTGAGAATACCTAGCAAGCAGAGATCCTACTGGCTGAACTCCTACTAGGTGACTCCTCTTTCTTTTCCTGTTTTCTCACCTCTGTTGTTGCTAGTGGGTGAGTACTCTACTGACTTGTACTTCTCCTGTTTCCCTTTGGGTTGGTAATAGTAACCATGGCTGGCAGCTCATTGTCTACCAGGGCTGGAAATGTGTCTCCTGGAATGTGAAGGGCTTAACCACCCGACTAAGCGCCTAAGGTACTCAATTTTAAAATCTATGGGGAGGATATAGCACTACTTCAGGAGACTCATTTAACAAGCAGAACAGTTCATTGGCTGCAAAAGCTCTGTGTGGGCTCATTAGTTGCCAGCTGCACAACTTCCACATCTAAGGGGGTCATTATCTTACTTTGAAAAGCTTCACCATGGGTTATAGAGGCTAAACATACTGACCCCTAGGGTCGGTGGTGGTGGCTAGACTTTCGCACTCCAGGAGGAAAGGTAGTGATTGCAAATGTTTATGGACATAATAATGACTCAGGAAACCTATACTCAGAAGTCAGCCAAGCCCTTCCCGAGCTTACGGCTGGCTTCTGGATATACCAATATTGTTAGGCGGGATCATAACCTAGTTTAAGATGTTTTCTGGACAAATCCTCCCAACTCCACAAACATACCCCAATGCCCTGGCAGGTATGACTGAAATGATGGAGGAATGGGGAATGTCGACCCATGGAGGATGAATAATCCCAAAGTTAGAGATTATTCCTTTTACTCTGCAGTCCATCGTGATCACAGTAGACTAGACTTCTGGCTTATAAATCAGTGGCAGCGCCTGGGATTCTGGACACTTGATTGACAGTATAATAATTTCTGACCATGTCCCGGTGTCCATTACCTTTCTCCCACCTGGCCAAGGTGCGTTAGCCACCGATGGAGTTGCAACCCACTACTGATCCAGGACAAAACTTCTCAATCTTTCATAAGGGAAGAGACCATTAACGTACTTCTCCTTAACACGACGGATGAAGTCTCATCCTCCACAGTTTGGGAGGCCTTTCGAGCGGTCATTCAGGGAGAATTATATTGTATACTGTTGCCAATAATAAAGCCCAGGCTGCAACGGTATGCCATTTGCAAGAAGAACTCATGAACCTGGAGAAGCAGTTTAAGCTTACCGCCCAATACCCACTAAAATCTCCCTATTGCCTAAGATCACAGATCTGAAATATCAGATTAACTCACTGTTACACAAAAAGGCAGAATGGCAGTTGCTTCGGCTAAACATAAATCATGGAGGGTGGGGACAAAGGGGAAAATGACTAGCCTACCAGCTGCGTAAACAGCAGGCCTCATCCAGAATATTAGCGTTAAGAAACAAAGAGGGCAAGGTTGTATCCATACCCCAGGACATTAATGACACAATGTGAGCTTACTGCTAGAAACTTTATCAGTCCCAATCCATGCTGACACCAAAGGAGCTATCTGCACATATAGTACTGTAGAGTTTTGCAAGGGACAACCCTCCCAAGACTATCACAAGCAGACTGTAGTGCTTAGATGCCCCCATCTACCTGGCAGAGTTGCACACAGCCCTTTCCCAAATAGCTAAGGGTAAACCTGGGATCAGATATCGTAGCAGTCACAGAAACATGGTACACAGAGAACCATGACTGGGATGTTAACATACCAGGGCACATAACCTACAGGAGAGACAGGCAGGGGAGAAGAGGGGAGGAGTAGCTCTCTATGTAAAGGAAGGGATAAAAGCAACTGAACAAAAGAGTAAACAGGGAGGAGAGGAGGCACTGTGGGTCACCTTGGAGACTGGAAAGGGCACCACAATCCGCAAGACAGGTTGTGGACAGACCCCATGTCAGTGGGAAGGAATGGACATGGATATGATGGAAGGCATTCTTAGAATGGCAGAGAAAGGGAGATACTGTTGATGGGAGACCTGAATATGCCAGATGTTAACTGGAGCACATTTGCTGCAGCCACATCCAACAGCAGGGCCATTCTTGACGCCCTACAGGTGGCAGGCATTAGACAGCTAGTTTGGAACCCACTCGTGAGGGAGCAATCTTAGACCTACGTACTCTCAAATGGGGGCGTGAGAGGATCTCAGATCTAGAAGTAGGTTGCCATCTGGGGACAAGTGACCATCAAACAGTGTGGTTCATGTTAAACTCAGCTACAGAGTCAAGCCATAAAAGTGAGGGTACTGGACTTCAGGAGGGCTGACTTTGGCAAGATGGGAGAATGCCTCAGAAAAGCACTAGCAAACAGGCTAGAAGGAGGTGTGGAGCAACAATGGGGAATTATCAAAACTGCCATCACAGAGGCAACAAGCCTTTGTGTGAAGCAAATAAACAAATCAAAATGAAAGAAAAGCCACTATGGTTCTCAAGAGAGGTGGCTGTGAAAGTCAGGAAGAAAAGATAGCATTCGGAAGTATAAGGAAACACAGAAGGAGCAGGACAGAGAGCTGTACCAGTTAAGGCAGAAAGAAGCAGGTAGGAAGTCAGAATAGCAAAGGTCCAAACTGAGGAAAAGATAGCCAACTTAGTTAAGAAGGGGATAAAACCTTTATAGGTACATCAGCGAGCGTAGAAAGACAAAGGGAGGGATAGTGAGGCTGAATAGAATGAACGGTGGTGGGCAGAGGGGACAGTGAAAAGCAGGAATACTGAACTAATATTTCTGCTCAGTATTCACAAAAGAGGAGGGGAAGTGCTAATCCAATTAACAGAAGCACTCTGATAGGGGGTCGATCCCAGTCCTTTCACAGAAGAAAGGGTTCTGCAAGAACTCCTAAAACTGAAGGTGGACAAAGCAATGGGTCCTGATGGAATTCACCCCAGATTCTAAAAGAATTAAGGAAGGAACTAGTGAAACCACTGGCTACTCTTTTAATAAATCATGGGAGGATGGTGTGGTACCCAAGGACTGGAGGAAGGCGGATGTGATTCCCTTCACAAAAGTGGGACCAAGACAGAGGCATGAAACTACAGACCTGTCAGTCTGACCTCTGTGGTAGGGAAAGTGATGGAATCACTTGAAGGAAAGAATAGTTGAGTACCTAGAGGTCAGTGGAGCAGAGGATCCAAGGCAGCATGGGTTCACAGTGGGAAGGTCATGTCAGACGAATCTAATAGATTTCTTTGACTGGGTGACCAAAGTAGTAGACCAGGGAGGGCTGTGGACATGGCCTACCTAGACTTTAGCAAGGCATTTGACACAGTCCCACACAAAGATTGATAGTCAAATTAACCAGCCTGGGAGTGGGTCCCAGGGTGGTAGCCTGGTAAAACATTGGCTGGACAACAGGACACAGAAGGTAATTGTAAATGGAGTCCACTTGAAGAAAGGGCGGTTACTAGGGGTACCTGCAGGGTTCAGTATTGGGTCCAGTCCTTTTAATGTCTTCATCAGTGTCATTGCAGAGGCACTGGAAGGAAAAGTATGCCTTTTGCAGATGACACAAAGATCTGCAACAGGGTTGATACA
This sequence comes from Neoceratodus forsteri, assembly GCA_016271365.2. Lineage (NCBI taxonomy): Eukaryota > Metazoa > Chordata > Ceratodontiformes > Ceratodontidae > Neoceratodus > Neoceratodus forsteri. The sequence goes on along the minus strand of JADMNL010000030.1, from coordinate 217,670,055 downwards.
CAAGGAGGTGTGGAAAGGATGAAAAGGGACTTGGCAAGGTTGGAGGAATGGTCAGGACGATGGCAGCTAGGATTCAATGCAAAAAGTGCAAAATAATGCACCTGGGAAACAAGAACCAGGGAAGAATACACAATGGGTGGGAGGTAGTAACAACAACAAAACAGAAAGGGACCTGGGGTAATCATATCAGATGACCTTAAGGTTAGCAAGCAATGTGAGAAGGCAGTAGGGAGGGCCGGGGGTATACTGGGATGTATAGGGGAGGCATCAGCAGCAGAAAACAGGAAGTTGTTATCCCTCTGTACAGACAGTTGGTGAGACCCATCTGGAATACTGTGTCCAGTTCTGGAGACCCCATCTCCGCAAGGACATAGACAGGATAGAGGCAGTCCAGAGGAGGGCAACTAAAATGGTGCAGAGTCTGCAAGAGAAGCCATATGAGGAGAGACTAAAGAAGCTTAATATGTATACCCTTGAGGAAAGAAGGAGAGGGGACATGATAGAAACTTTCAAGTACCTCAAGGAATCAACAAAGTCCAAGAGGTAGCATCTTTCAGAAAAAGAGACTTGCAAGAACAAGGGACACAATTTTAAAGATAGAAGGAGGGCGGTTCAGGGCAATGTGAGGAAGTATTATTTCACAGAGAGGGTAGTGGATGCATGGAACAGCCTTCCTGAGGAAGTTGTGGGGTCTAAAACTGTGGAGAATTCAAGAATGCATGGGACAGACATAAGGCAATTCTTGTAGGGCAGGAAGATATAGGCTGTTGGTTAACTGGATCTGCAGCCTATCCTGTAGGTAGGGAAATGGGCAGACTAGATGGGCCTAGTGGTCCTTATCTGCCGTCCAAAGTCTATGTTTCTATGTTTCAGATGGTATGATGGTGGAACTCTACCAACCCCTGGAAAAAGAGATTACCGCCCACTTCTACGAGCCTCTTAGAAGCCCAGACAGTGGCATTACTCCCCATGATGCGGGAAGCCTTAGTGACATTGATTCCCAAAAATCTTCGGATGCAGTAGACTGTCTAACTTCTGGCCCATCTCATTGTTGTCAGTAGACACCAAAATACTGGCCAAAGTGCTTGCTAACAAAATGAAGCAGGTGCTCCACAGGCTAATACACCCACACAGTCTGGCTTTTCCAAGGGCAAATCTGGAGCAGATAATCTCTGCCTGGTCCTTAATTTGAAATGGATAGTGCTCCACTCTAAGACGTCAATGGCTGCATTGGCCATCAATTTTTCAAGACTTTCGACTCCTGGAGTGGATCTATCTACACAAGGTCCTCAGCTTATATAGATTCAGCAGCCACTTTACTGGGTCTCCACCTTATACCACCTACCCACAGCCAGGATTGTCACCAATCGTGACACCTCTTCCCCATTTCCTCTACAATGGGGAACCAGGCATGGATGTCCTCTCTTCCTTATTATTTCTTATAGCCCTGACCCTATCATCCAAAACTCATTGATACTCCCGATATCTCAGGCATCCAGGTTAAACAAAAGACATTTCTAGTCAACGATATGCAGATGATATGCTACTTACCATGTCAAACAAGGAAATGTCTCCCTCAGTTCTAAATGTAGCGCAATATGCCCACATCTCTGGCTTAGTAATAAATCAGAAAAGACAATTCTCTCCTTGAATGCCAAATGTGGTAGAGATTGCCTGAAGGACACTGACATTTTATGGGCCCCAAGGTTCTCCTATTTCGGGATCTATATATCTGCAGCATGGAGTGACCTTTAGAAAGCAAATTTGTCCCCCTCCTAATGACCCTGATGGCTGAGGTTCAATGCTGGCGTAAGCTCCAACAATCCTTGAAGGACAAAGTTGAAGCTATTCATATGTTTATCTTACCATGAGCCTCATACTTGTTGAACATCCTGCTAATCATTCTCTCCAATAAGCAATGTTGCTCCTTAGACAAACTTCTATCCTCTTTCTTTGGGAAGGTAAGGCACGCTGGGATGAGTGAAACTACGGGCTCATTGGACCAGAGGAGGACTGGGCTTACCCTAGTTTCAGAGGTACTGCCTAGCCTTTTGAATGGCCCAGCCACCACATGGTTTGTCTCCCCAACCCCACATCCCCAAAATAGGTCAGTCTTGAAGCCACCTGGTGGCAGGCATTCTCTGTTCACCCTACTTGTACAGTAAGCAAGAATGGCCTGGGGCACCAACTGACTCTTCTAATGATAGAAACTTGCAATACATGGCACTGATTGACGACCTGACTGGCACACCAGGGATGGCTAGATCTCCTCTGGTTTACTATGCTCCCTTTGGCATAACAGGCTCATCACCGTGGATCATGAACCCCTATACTGGGCTAAGTTGGGACAGGAAAGGGATCCACACAGTTGGTGATCTCCTCCTTCCACACAGTAAAATGCTCATGTCATTTGAGCAACTACAAAATAGCTTTGATCTTCCCAAACAGGACTTCTGGCACTATCTCCAGATAAGAGTGCACTCAAGCCCTGCTGATAAAACCTACAGGTGAGCTATCATGGGGTGTCTAAACTCACTTCACAAACCGAAGCAGGGACCAGGCCTGTGGGCACCTTCTATAGGGTACTAAGAGATACTCAGCCAGACACTACCTCCATCTGCCTGCTGGCATGGGAAATGAGCTCCAGAGCCCAATCTCTCAGCAGAAATGGTTTGCCTGCTTAAAGGCAGCACACACAATGTATGAAGAATTTAGGAGTCAACTAATACAGTTGAAAATCCTCCTCAGATGGTACAGAACACCTGCATTTTGGCCAAAAGAAAAGTACTGAAACACGCTAAGTGTTGGAGATGCCAGTCCTCACCATCACATCTACTTCACATCCTGTGACATGCCCTATACTTCAAGGTTTCTGGTCCACAATACTGAAGGACTGCTCCAGAACTGTAAGTAAGCCCATACTCCTGTCTCAGAACTCCTTGGTGCTGGGAGATGACTCCTCCCTATAACTCTTACAGGGGCCCCTTATAGCTTGGGCTATGACTGCAATTATGGAGACAAAAGGGCCATCCTGATGAAATGAAAACAACCCACCGCCTCCCATGGCCTCTACCTGGGGGCAGCCATGTCAGACTAGCAATTTTTGAAGCGACAGCAGTAGGAAGGGCCGTCTCCCAAGATACCATATGAAATGGGATGCATATCTGCATTCTCACATATGTATGGTTCCTCCTACCCTCCAGCCAATCCTCCCTTGGGTTAATATTTTCTCTTCCCCATTCCTCCAATACCACCCAAATCAGTATGCGACATACTGGAGCTCTCACCTTACTCTGGAATTGCTGTACCTTTACTACCTAACTCTACTCTCTGTTCTCTGTCAGGGGACTGCTGTAAGCAATTAAGCATGTGCAATTGGCACAAAGTATAGTAATCTTATGTTTGTAGTTATGTTATTTCTCTAGTCACAAACTGTCTAATTGTGTAGTAATACCATTCATAGAAATTTCAACATAAAATAGAATGACTAAGATATACTCGATAGGGTAAACTTTTTTTGCCAGATAACTGCTCTGTAAGAATCAGGCTGATTATTAAATAGACCGCAACTAGATATGTACCATGTTTGGATGTGCATGCAACTTTATAGTTCGATGTGATATAGGACAAGAGATGTGATGTATACAAAATGAGAAAATTCAATAAAATTTTACATGATAAAAGAAGTTCACTCTCTACCATGATGACATGAGCTCAGGAACAGTCTCAGGTTATGGGGAATTGACAGGGAAAGAAGAGATGAGCATCCCACAGGACAGCTTTCTCTCTCTCAAAAGTGTCCAGAAGCAAATGGCTTGATACACTTTATTGGACCAAGTTAGATGTTACAAAAGAACAAAGTGCCTAAGTTTCAGACCAACCAAGTCCTTCCTCGGAAGCTTATGACAGTTATTTAGAAAATCCCATGCTATTAACACCCAGATCATACATAACAAAACACAACAATTCTCATTGGTTTAAAATACTCATTTAAAGAGCACCTTTCCCAGTCCTTTGCATTGATTCTGGAATTGTATTTTATTTCTGGCCTCTGCGGCTAGCTTTTGCATTCTGAGCTGCTAAAAACTGCAGGGTGTACCAGAGCTTCTATAGCAAAGTTGGTCTTGCTGCAGACCCATGGCTGTGCTGCTGACATCACTATGGCAGAGAAGTGACACACTGCAGTGCAGTGAAGTTGCAGCAGTTTTGCAAGGAAAAACTACATTACTATGTGTACATACTGTGGTTCCTCTTCATCAAGACATCCTGTTAGCAATACATTATGCTAAAATCCAAATGCCTTGTCGGTATGTTTTTTTGTAAACTGACTTTCTTCTGCCACAGTAACAAAGGATGGGGAGTAAGAAAGATTGAGTTGCTGTCAGTCAAGACAGCTAACCATCAGTTAATGCATCAGTGTTATTGGTGTCTATACTTTGATCATTTGAAAGCAGTAATGTCTCCTTATCCATGCCATACTGGTGCCTTCCATGTGTTTCTGTAGTAAAGCACCTGGCAGTCACCCCAATCAAAAATCCTTTACTGCTTCTCTGTCCCATGCCTCCTCAACATTAGTATCAGCCCAAAGTGCAGGGCACAGTGCTGGTGCCAGTGGGCCATGCTCGGCCAGATACCCAGGGCACAGGCAACCCCAAGACACTGCACCCCAACCATGTACACAATCCATGTACAACCCATGTACAATCCATGTACAATCCATGTACAACCCATGTACAACCACATGGACAAGGCAGCTGAAATTTATCGCCAAGAAGTGCACTGTGATGCACTTGGAGAGTAGGAACAGAAGAGCAGGGTACACCCTAGGTGGGGAGGAAATTAAAGTAACAGAACAGGAGAGGATCTGTGGATCACAGTCTCCTTGGACCTTAAGATAGGAATCTAATGTAGTCGGGAGGTGGGAAAGGCCAATGAAATGTTGCCATGCATAGGTAGGAGCATTACTAACAACCCAACCTATGCACTTTTGTCATGTACCTCATGTGTTCTATGTCTTCAATTGTTTAAACCCTTGTGCTACTTGTGTTGCTAAATTGCCCTTGTATTACTGCTACATGTCACGTAATTGTTATTATGCTCTAACTGTATCCAATGTAGACATGTGCTTCTTGTAAAATCATACAAATGTATCCTAATGCTGCTATTTGCTTACTGTTAAATGTTCACGTAATAACCTGCATGTTATCCTATCCTCTGTACACCCTCCTCCAGGTCACACCAGGAGACAAGCATTTTGTTGCTTAGTGTTCTTTTCGGTGAAATAATTTCAATAAATAAATAAGTGGCAGAAAGAAGAAGGTTATAATGCCCTTTACAAAGCTATGGTGAGGTCACACCTGGAGTATGGCATTCAGTTCTGGAGGCCTTATTTCTGCAAGGATATAGATGCATTGGAGAGGGCTCAGAGAAGAGCAACCAAGATACTAAGATGGTGCAGGGTATGCAGGGAAGGTCAAATGAGCAGCGGTGTAAGAAGCTGGATCTGTACATGCTAGAAATAAGGAGGGAAAGGGAGACATGATTGAAACTTTTAAATATGTAAAGGGACTCAACAAAGTGAGAAGAGTGTTTACTTAAGAGGAAGGAGGGTCAAAACTAGAGGCACAGCCTCAGACTGCAAGGAGAAAGATACAGGGCAATGCAAGAGGGCATTTCTTCACACAGAGGGTGATGGAGCCCTGGAACAAACTACCAGACAGAATGGTGAGAGCTAAATTGGTGTAAGCATTCAAGAGGGCATGGGACAGGCATATGAGGCTGAGTATTGGGGAGGTCAGGGGCTGGCAGAGAGGGGATGTGTGGAAAAGCCATTAGATGTGCTGGTATGGTCTTTTTCTGCCATCAGGCTTCTATGATTCTATAATTTTAGGAACCCAAGGGGCATCCACTCACAGCCCATCCCCTGACCCCCCAAAGATGCACCACCATGCTCACTCATTCAAGTGCCATCTGGAACAGATGGCACACACCACAGACCCCTTCCTCCTGGCACATCCCTGCCTCCATTGCCAGTATGTGTGCCCCTTCCTGGCATCGACATCCCACTCCCTGTACCTGTGTGTCAGTGCTGCTCCCCAGACAGCCAGTGGCACAGCCTCTACTCACCACCACAGCCACTGGCCATCTGACATATGTGGATGCACATCGGCTACATTCCCTCAGGTACATCAAATGGCTAGCAGCCATAGTGGTGGAGTAGAGGGGCTGTGCCACTGGCCATCCTTGTGGGATGGCACCAACACAGAGGTATGGGGTGTGGGTGTGTGGTGCTGTGGGGGTTGTTGCCATGGGAGGGACACTGGCTGGCTGACACACCAGTTGGTGTGACCACAGGCAGTTGCAGGTGCCAACAGGTGGGGTCCCAGGTTAGCATTGGGTTTCTGTGGTCCAGGGTATGGGGGTTGGGTTGCTGGTATGGGAAGTGGCTCTGCAGTATGTTGGGTGGTGGGGCTACCTCCAATGGCCCAATACAGGGACAGATGTGCATGGGTCCAGGTGCCTGCAGCAGACATTCATACTCTTGGATCCACACCCATCCATGCAAGGGATCCACCTTCTGTCCAGGATGGGCATCCAATTGGATGCCCAGCTAGATCTGCAACTCACCCTGGCCACCCTGTAGAGTCCTGTGAACCAGTGGGTGGGGCCATGGACAGGTGCACATCCGATGTGCATACCCTTGGTGTGCACCTGTTCACAGGTCTGGAGCTGTACGGCAGGTTATGCACCTTTGGTGCATACCCTGCACCCATCTGTGCATAGGGGCCATAGTTCTTGGTGAGAAACCAAGATATTGATAACCAGTTAAAATGGACTCTATACGTATTAAAACAAAGAAATAAAGACATACTGAAGTCCTATTCTATGTCAATCATTTGAAGTAAAGGTCTGTAGAGGTTTAAGTGGAATGATGTAATATAAATCCCAAGTTTATGTTCATGCTATCTTCCACCATATTGAGAAGTAAAATAAGTCTGATCTCAGAAGCTCATCTCTGTTGTGTACTTTGAAATGTCCTTTTAAGACCATTACTGATGTATCTGAGATTGAGTGATCAATCTGAGAGAAGGTCACCCACTGGTGAAGAGTCCTTATCTAATTTTGAGACATTTGACCTTCTAATGCTCCTTACTTTGAAACAAACTGGCAAAATGTGATTCTTCTGCATTAAACTGCTGTTATGGTTTAAATTAGTATTTTAAATCAATGAGAATTTTGTCTTTGTGTATTATGTATGAACTGGTGTTAATAGTATGGATTTTCTAAATAACTGTCATAAGCTTCCAAGGAAGGACTTGGTTGGTCCAAAAGCTTAGGCACTTTCTTCTTTTGTAACATCTAAGTTGGTCCAATAAAAGGTATCAAACCATTTGCTTCTGGATCTGTTCTTACAAGGATCAATATGGCAACTAAACTAAATCTGTTTGTCTTTCAGAAAGGGAGCTTCTGCCTCTGCTGTTTCACTTATTGATTGCCACCTAGTGGAGACTGAGCAGTGGCACATGTGGAGCCTGTCTCAAAGTTGGGGGACTCGACAGAAACTGATGCATGCTTGCATGCAACTACACATGTGCACACAGCATCACTGCATACTCCCTGGTGAAAATTTGGTTGAAAACTCACAGCAACAGAAGGATGGCATCCCTGCACCATCTACCAGGCACACACCACTGGGCTAAATTTGCTGCCACAGGAAATCACACTCCTGGTGAGCCCCACCACTGGTGGCATGCCACAGGGCAACTGGGAAGTTGGGGTAAGTACCTAGAGATGGTGGGTGAAGGGTTGTGGAGCCAGTCAGATGGAGGTCACCAAGCAGTTAAGTGCAGAAATGATTTCTTGAACAAAAAATTTTATTTGACCCTTCTAACCCTTCAAAATTCAGTGTTTCTATTACTGACAGGTAGTGATTTGAAACACAACGGATGTCAAACATCTTAGAAACTACCTAGTTTTCCTCAAGAAAATGATCATTCATACTATCAGTTTACTGAATTGATAGTATCATTTTAAGGCTGCTAGCTAAAGCAAAGCTGACTTGTTGTGTAACTATGCAGGTAATGCATCTGGAAACCCCAAATTGCCCTGTTGTTACCTCTGCTTCCTGACTCAGGACACAACTACTGTAAATCATAAGTAATCCTATATAAGGCAACCCTGTAGTGAGTAGTGACCTATGGGACTGATTTGCAGGCACTACATGTAAAGGAAAACACCTCTGCTATGATCCAGTCTGACCAGATTGAGTCATATAAGCAGATAGATCCAATATCCACTTTTACTATCTGGCACATTCTGGACTGGAAAAGAAAATTAAACAGCCCATAATATCCAGTGGCAGCCCTCTCCCCACCCATCCCTTAAATAAATATAGTCCCCATCAAGACTCCGGTATCCAGTGGCCCCTTCACTGCAGTCCTTAAAATTAAATGTACCCCACACCAAAAAAAAGGGTCTCAATTTGGATCCCTGAAGCTCTTGCTTGCTGTCCTAAATCTGACTGAGCTCTCCTCTGAGATGCGGCTGGCAGCACTTCCTTCATGTTCCCCAGCCTCAGCAAACTTCTAAACAGGACCAGGAGCATGCACACCAGCAATACAAGCAGTCTCTCTTGGCTTGCAACACCACACACAGCATTCTTCCATCACTCTGCTGCCACTCTCAAATGGACTGCACAATCGAGCCAGGGCTGTGAACACAAGCAACATGTCTTGTCATGCCGGTTATGTCACCACATGACATCTCTTCCCAAACTCTTCACTCTGGCATAAATTGTCAACCTGCACAATTCATCCCCGGATGAGTCTGTTTTCTAACATTTATGCTTGGGGCAAATTGTCCAGGAATGAGTTGTGCTGTGTGTTGATTCAAGCTGGAGCAAAGAGGGTGAGGTATTGCATGACAATATGAATGGCATGAGTTATCATGTAGTCTTGAATACATGCCCTAGGGCCACCACTGGTTCCAGGCACTTCCTGTTGCCTTTGATCTTATGCCCAGAGGAGGACAGATGCTTTGTAACTCCCACTCACATACCCTCCAAGTGCCCTGTCTTGCAGCAGTCAGTGATCTGTTTAGACACTCTGCCTTCTGGACCCACAGAGATAAGGATTCTCTCCAGAAGGCATACAACTGGGCAGTGCAGCATTTAAAATACAAAAAATAAATGTGGTCACCCCAGTTTAATAACCACAGGCATGCCAGCAGAGAAGAGGAGGACTACATGAGGACCATAGCATGACTCAGAGCTCCATGAGCCTTTCCAGTTGCGTGAGAGGGGGGTCCCACTAGAGACCAGGGAAGCTTTTTAAAAGATTGTAGAAACTTGGATCAGTCAGTTTTGTGCAGTCCAGCTAGAGATCTGACTTGGATCAGAAAGAGCAAATTCAACTTTTAAAATCTGGGAAATGTTTGGATTTTGAGGTATCTGATTTTTTCAGTACATATTTGAACACCACTAATTTGGAGTCAGGCTTCAGTAAAGGAAAATTAATCCCTGGCGTGATCCATCTCATTGGTCCTGGCTCCTGGAGTTAGGTCACATAATTCTTTATCTACTCTCAGAAGGTTCAACTGCTGGACCATATAATAACTGACCCAATCTCACTCACAACTGCACAACTGAATTTTTCAGCTTTGTGGGGCGGTTCTTGTGCACCACTGGGATTTGCACTGACCTGTTTCAGTTTCAAGATCAGAAGGAGTTTCTGTTTGTCATCTAACAGCAGTTCTTGCATTTTGGTGTGTCTGTGATGAGATTAGGAAGGAACGACAATCTACTGATGACTGGGCAAGTTTGGTGTTGCCCTATCCGTGCTGTCTGTTGATACACCTTGAAGTTTGAAGAAAGCTCAGAATCCTGCAACAGTCAGACTCTTCCATGGTTGGAGGGATTGCTGCTGTGGACCTGGGCTTAACATTCAGTGTGGCGCAGTACTGAATTCCAGTGATCAATTCATAGGGAAATAGCTTTCATCTTGAGGATCTGGTCAAGCTAAGTGACAGTTGCAGGGTCTGGGGTTACCCTTGATGTGGAGGCCCTCTGTACCTAGATTCCCCATTCAGGAGGACTAAAAGCTTCAGAATACTTCCTGAACTGTGGGCAGGTGTAACCCCACTACACAGTTTCTAGTAAATTTCTCTCAGGTTCTGTTAGAATGCAATGCATTCAGCTTCTTGGACAGCTTGTATGTCCAAACCAGTGGTACAGCAATGGCATAAATTTTGTGCCCACTTAAACAAATGTATATCTAGGCCACTGGGAAAGGAGTTAGTGTGCAATGAGCAGGTCTATTTCTTCCTCCCAAATGTAGTATTCTAGCAGCATTACATTGATGACATTGGAATGGTATGGTGGGTCAGTGACAGAACTCAAGAAATGTGTAATTTTTTGAGGTTAGTAATGAGAATCATAGATTCTCCTTAAATTATAACCCTAACAATATCAACTTCCAAATCTGAGGATAATTAAAATCCTGACAATGTAATAGAAGTTGTCTTGTTTTGAAAATCTACTGACAGGAATAGTCTTCTAATGGTGAGCTCCTGTAACCCCTGCCACACCTTTTAGTTATTTACCTACCAGCCACTTTCTACATGTACAGAGGAACTACAGTGCACAGTAATCATTTGAACAAAATACTGATAATCTTCAGTCTAAGTTTTTGAGCAGAGGGACTTAGAGAAAGCTCATGTTAAGTTAGTGTTACTGGTAGATTGGAACTTGTACAGGCAAGTACATCTGGTCCCATCTCTGCTACCAATCCCACTCACCTTAATTTTGTAAAGCAAATGCAGCACTCACTCTCACAAGTTCCAGCACATTGTACTGAAACATTGGAACATATTGCAGATACAGGGAAACTTGCACCCTAAGCTGAACATCCATTTTGGATAGTATGTAGGAGGGTAGCCGGCATGGGTGATCAGGTAAATCATGGCCTGCAACCATTTGAACACAGTAGAACTACCACTTCGTGGTAGCTACAAATGTGGGAGATAAAGTACTGTCAAGTAACGAGGCAGGGTTCCTCTTCATTAATCCTGCTAATGGGGAAATGGTCCTTTATGTAATTTCATCAACTGTAATACAGTTTATGTTATATATCTGGCCACATGCAAATGTGGTACATTTTACATGGGTCTCACCAAATGCAGACTTAAGGATCATGTAGGCGATCATATGAGGGCACTCACAAATGTTAACTTGAGATTATGTCTTGGAGGATCATGTTCTGGAATCTACTGATTCAAGTGCACACACCTTACTTTTTATAGGAATTGATAAAGTGTATGTTGGACCCAGAGGTGGGATTTAGATTTGGTTCTAGCAAAACATGAACAATTTTGGATTTTAGGTTACAGGCCACTTTGTTCCCAGGTCTTAATGACAACACAGAACTGTCAGACAGTGGAGAGTACTGACCCACTCACCGTTGATATGTTTAGAATTTTGTCACCTAAACCACTAGTCAGTTTTTAGAAAGCATTTACAGAGTTGACATTTCATGGTTGACCTATCCACTTCTTCAGGAAAACGCTTAAAATATTGCATGCAAATTGAGATTTTGATATGTACACATTCTTCAAAAATATAATAAAGAGGAAACATGTTAAAAGCATTTGTTCTAGTTAGTTTCTTTCTGCAATTTTGTGAGTAGCTTATTTAAACATTATCTATATGCCCTTTATTCTTATCTAACCATATCAGTATCACTTCATCGATAATAATGAGTTTTTTCACACTTCCAAGGCATGTGACACCACTTAAACACCAAGGCCCAGGTATTTAGAATATGCTGGCGGTGCCTCAAGCCTGGGTGTAGCACAATGTGATGTGCTGGGCCAGGTCAGGTAATATTCAGCGGGGGATGCATGGTGCAGCACCACTGAATACGGCAAGGGCAACAAGACATACTGTGAATGGCGAGGGCATTGCGCCCGCACAAGCCACATATAAGAGCTACAGGATGCACCAGCGCAAGTGCAGTTGCACTAGGTGCATCACCCGTGATATTCACAGGGGCATGCAAATGAGGCCATAATATATTCAAGGTGCAAATGGGGCCATTTGCATGTCATTATGGTCCATTTGCATGCCCTGCACAGGGCAGCCCAGCGACTTGTGCCTGGCACCCTGCACAGCATGACGTGTGCTTTGGGGATCCCAGGGTATCCCCCACCCCGTGAGCCGTGATCGCTACGGGCATATGTGTAAAAAGTACCCCTGAGTCTTGTGGCCCCCATCCCACCTCCAAAATAGAATTCATGACCATCCTGCAGGTCTAGTGGTCCCCCTCTCAGCCAAGTCCCTGAGTCCTCAATATGTATAGATATGATCATCCCTGGTGGTCTAGTGGAACTCCCACCATGCCCCTTGCTGTGATTTTTTGGTAAATGTAATGCAAAACATTCCCTGGTAATCTAGTGGACCCCCTCCTCCTGAGTCCCTGATCATGGTGGACATCTAGAAACCATTCCCTCATAGTCCAGTGGTACCCCTCCTCCTGATGATGTGATGGATGTATAAAAATATAATCCTTGTGATCTAGTGGACCCCACTCACTCTTGGGTCCCCGATTGCTGTAAAACGCCACACAATTCCTGGTGATCCAGTGGCACCCCACCCTCCAACCACACAGGACCCTCGTCCATCCCGCTCCCCCCACCATCATTGTTGAGCAGCTGCATCCACCCGCATACTGCCTGGCCACCCACCGAATAACAGATACAATATGAACTGTAAGCCATTGGTCTCCTAATGTGGACCAATGGGCTTGCAGGCATACTGTCACTAGACAGTCCCAAATATGTGAATGAATCATTTCACATATTTGGGAACTGTCTAAACACAATATGCCCTGTAAGTCCATTGGTCCACACAGGGACAATATGTTTACAGCCCATACTGTACCTGTCATTCGGTGGGTAGCTGGGCAGTATGCAGGCAAGATGCAGCTGTCTGCCAGTGACGGGAGAGTGGGGTGGGAGTGGTCCTGCGTGGGTGGGAGGGGTGGGGTGCAACTGGATCACCAGGGAATTATGTGTGGGCATTTTACGTGATCGGGACCTGGGAGGGAGGGGTATCCACTAGACTACCACGGACTGTATTTTTATACATCCATCAGGTCATCAGGAAGGAGGCGGGTACACTGGACTACCAGGGAATGGTTTCAAGATGTTCACCATGATCGGGGACTTGGGAGGGAGGGAGGGTCCACTAGACTAACAGGGAATGTTTTACATTACTTTACCATGATCGCAGCAACAGGCATGGGAGGTTCCATTAGACCACCAGGGATGGTCATATCTACACATGTTGGGGACTCGGGACTCGGCTGGGAGTGGGGACCACTAGTCCACCAGGGATGGTCATGTATTCTATTTATTGGGGAATCAGGGACTGGGGAGGCCACTAAACTACCAGGGCTTTCTTTTAAACATTTACCATGTGATCGAGGTTAGGCAGGGGTTCTCAGGTCAGTATGTGCTTGTGGGCGGTGTTCTGGGTGGGCTGGTGGCCACCTACGGCTGGGCTGCTGTGTTGGTCTCTGAAATACTACAACCCACCTTGGGTGGCCACGAAAGTGGTTCCTATCTGCAAGGGCTCAACTTTGAGTCCCCCTATGCGGCACACTGTAGGAGTTGTGCCAGCATATGCCTATCCCGGCTAAACATCGGATGTGCCACATATGCATTGGCATGCTCTGCATCTGCACTGCATGCCATTACATTGCACCCCAGTGCATTGGGAGTTGTGCTGTGCCAGGCAGCCTTTTCAATATCCTACCAGGGTGCAATGCAGGGCTGCACCGGCGCAACTCTGTTGTGCCAGTGCAACCCATTGAATATCCAGGCCCAAGAGTAAAGCTCCAAGGGTATAAAAGACATCACACACTAAGTGTCAAGGAAAAAAATGAGAGATACACTGATGTGCAGTTTTATTAACACTTCTGAAGGTCACTTTATTAAACAGCACATTCAAGGCTGGTCTGTTGGCATAGTGGTGGCACTACCACTCACAACAATGATGACCTGAGTTCAGGAACAAGCTTGAGTCAATGGGACCAGGTTGGGAGGAAGACTGAGCATCCCAGGGATTCTTTCCTTCTCTGGGAGGAAGGACTCCATGCTTCTCTGCAGTATTACTGCCTGGATGACCACAGGTGGCACATTTGCTAGAAATTGACAGCAGGGAGGGGCATTACAGATATCAGCACTGGGATTACAGGCATAGTGTGACTATGCAAGCATTGATGTCAATTCATGCGACATCCTGGAGGATGAACTGGGAAAAAACATTGCAGCCCCAGCACCTCTGTGACAGAGACAACCCCAGCACATCCGGGTCCCCACTTTTTCTAGCACATGCTCTGCCTGACACAGACATGACAGTATGGAGGTAAGTCCCTCCACCCGACCCTTCCTTGGGGGCAGATCCATGGCTACATGGAGGTAGGAGGCAACAGCTGTGAGGTAGGAGGGATCAGGAGGTGTCTATTGATCCTGAGGAGTAGAGCAGCTGAAGAAGAGGCATACATAGAAAGTACTGCATAAAAAGTGCACATTCAGCAACAAGAATAAAAACAACTGGATTGTAAGTTAGTATTAATTTATTGAAGTCAAGTTAGTACTATGAAACATTAAAGGAATAGTAGCTGACAGGGTGTGTGTGTGCTGGGATAGCATGCACGCCTGGGGGTTTGGGCACAAGGCTGCAGGGCGAGTGCATCAATACCCAGGCATGGCGGTATCCCAAATGACACACACCCTGGAATGCATTATTCATATTATACAATGGCTCGTTGTTATATATAGAATAAAAATAATTTTAAAGAATGTTTTATTAGTGTGGAAAAATATTTTTGTTTCTAAAGAGGAGATGCAAAAATAGCTCTAGCTCTAAAAATACATCTAGCTCAAAAAATAATCTCCAGGTTCACAGTGAGGCTGAGACTAGACCTGTGGCATCGTGCTGGGATAGCATATGGGTCCAGCCCCAAACTGACCAATCACAGTCCAAGATTCTTTCTTGCCATTGTATAATACAAAGTATCATCTGAAACTGGCATTGATATTAAGAATTAAATACTTAGCAAATATCAGCATGGTCAAATGCATGTGTTTTTTCCCTCCTCTCTCTCTCTCTCTCTCTCTCTCTCTCTCTCTCTCTCCTCTCTCTGAATCAGTGCCAGCACTAAAGATGTATATGAAGGGAGGTGAGAGAAACCTACGCTGTCTGGAATGCAAGGGTGGAGATTTGGCAACATCAGAGACACAACAGCGGTTGAGGAAAGATGGTTTGGGGCTAAAGTAGGCATCAGTTCAGATGAAAATAGTTTTTAAGCATATGTTACAGTTTTAATACAGTATATAGCCTAAATTGCATTGAGTTACAGCGATATCAAATGGTTACCGAGTTATAATGGAGCTTTGTGATAACCAGGTAACCAGCTAATATCATAAGACAGTTGTTATGGCTTTTCAAATACATGGTTAGCAGGTTAACAAACATTGCAACCAGTAACTATATTGTATTTAATTTGTTCACATCTGCTGCAACACAGTAACAATTATTCACTCACTGCCACTCCTTTGACTAGTCAGTATTTTCTTCTGTTCAGCCTTTGGTCACATGAACACTCTGTTAGATATATTCTTTGTCTGTTTGGTTTGTGATATTGTATAGACTTCTTACATAACTTCGTTACAAAGTACAAAACCTACCTAAAGCTGCAACTTACTTTTCTTGTATTTTTTACTTTGTATCTGTGTTAAAATAGAGTCAGGTGATAAAGTATCTTGCTTTTTACACTGTCACCAAGCTTCACTGTTAAATTTTGCTTTTTATCCTTTTGAGTTACTCATATATAGCATCTGCTATCTCCCTTTTCTGTTCTTCTGCCCCACTCAAAAAATAAATAACACAGAGCAAACACTAAGATTTTTTTTTTTCTTTCTTTTCCTGTCATTTTAACATATTTCTATTTGTAGCCACTTTAAACAAGCTCTGGCAGAGCCACTACGATTGTGAATGCATTTACAAGATATGGGTGTTTCATGGGCTTAAATATAAACATTTATTTAAAAATATCAGATTTACAAACCTTTGAGTCAGAGACTCATTTACAAAGGCACCTCATTGAAATTAATACAAAGACAGCACAGTAACAAGTCCAAAACAATGGCTCGGAGAGCAGACAGTTATAACAAGCATTCACTGGAGATACATGGGTAGCAGTAGATAAACAGATTACATAGTTTAGACACACAGGCACCACATCAAGAAGACCAAAGCAGTTCAAACAATATACAATAGCTAAAGCAAATAGATGTCAGCAGTCAAAGAGAAGCCCAGAGTGTTCACATGAAGGCTGTTGCATGCATAACTGAATCAAAGTATAGTACATTGAGAAGGGCATATTTAAGCAATAAGGCACAACAGGGTGTGTGTTATCATGTAATAATGTCACTCCTGGGGTGGGTTGAAGCAGCAGCAAAGCCGAGTATTCATTTATTTATTTATTTGCATGTATTTATTTGATCCACTGGATCAGCAATATTTGCATAGCTGTGCCCAGTGCAGATTTTACAGCACTGGACCTGGTCTGATGATCTGGCTTTTACTCACACCACACTGCATATGGCTTAGTGATATACTGTACCGATGGCTACAGAGTCTAACCCATTGCAGGTTGAAGTTTCAGAAAACCATTATGCTACAAATATCAAGACTCACTCCCTCCCTCACCCCCAGTCACAATTAATCCTCTACCAAAGTCATGTTTAAATACTGGTGCCTCTACACCACACCACTAAGCTTTTAAAGCCAACATGCTTCTTCTGCTGCTGTGAGTTAAACTTTATTTAAAAACATTTTGTTGAAAAATTTTTGTTTTAGTATATCCATGGTCAGGAAAAATGAATTTGTAAAAGAAACCAAAATCCCCATTTATCAGTTCATTGAATCACAATACAGCATGTTATGAATTTTTCAGATTCTATGTGTAACCTACAGTAAGTCAAACATAAATTAGACACAAATGCCTACCTATTTGCAAGTGAAACAAATGTGGTTATTATCATTGGTTGTAAACACCTATAGTCACAGACAGGATTCACTTTGCTAGACTCTGGGTAAGTATGACAAGTTTCAAAATACTGGTACCTTATCCAGCTGTGCTCTGCATGGGGTGTGTGTGTGTGTGTGTGTGTGTTTAAACATGTAACTTTCTATAGTATGTTGTATAGCACTGTGAATCCTGGCTGCAGTGTTTTCTCTGCTGTGGATTAGCAAGATGCTGTAACAAGTATCACAAAGGTTTGTAATTCGATTATATTCTATAAACAATAAACAAACAAGACACTGGCCTGCTGTAGGTGCAATTAGACATCAAACCAAATGGTACACTGTGAAGACTAACTTGGAGAAGATGCAATAAGACAAACTTGAATGACAGCCCCAAACGTCATAAACACCCAGGAAAATTAGAAAACTCCTCTAACAGCCTAGGCAGAAACAAAACACTGGATTGAAGTGAGAACTCAAAACTGGTAGTAATACATATATTCCTGATTTTAACATGCAGTTTCCTTTAAGAAGATTCAGTAGAATATAAACGATTAGTTTAGCAGATGCTTGAAGCTATCTAACTGGGGTTTCTGTAAGAAAACAGCTGTTAAATATCTCTAATTCATTATTTCTGTTTTGATGTTAAAACACTCCTGCTAGCTAGACCTGATGCACAGAGAAAACAAAAGTAGTGAATTAGAGCTATTTAGCAGCTGTTGTCTTACAGAAACCCCAGTTAGCTTACTCTCAGGTATCTGCTAAACTAACTGTTGACATTTGTGCTCCCTGGATAAGAATAGTTACAAGGCTCTGCTGTTGCTAAACTAATTTTAAAGCAGTGCACATGCTAAGTCTAAGGACACGCTACATCACTGTCATATGAGACAGGGGCATCATAGAGAAAGAAAGACAATAAAACTATTTGTTATGGAGATCCCAGGGGTCATAAAACTACCATACAGCTAGCAAGCTAATTTAGGAAAAAAAAACAATAGCAGACAAAGGGAAGGACACACTAGAATTTAATATATATATCAAAACACTCTACATAACATGTTTTTGCACATTCTGGGTGGACTACTCCTTTAAAAAGAAAAATACATTTCATCACAGACTGTTTTACCAAGTACTGTGCCCATGAGTAAAATAATTTGAATCCCATCCACCAAAAATGTGCCCTCAAATGAACATGCATGATTTATCTGTAAAGACAATTAAATAATGTATTTCTAAATGCATTAGTAACACCAATGCTTTCAAAGTTATCCGTAAAGACAATTAAAAATAAAAACACTCTTCATAACATATGTTTTTGCACATTCTGGCCCAGATATTCAAAAGGGTTGCATGCAGAAAGTCCTACATTGCGCCATTCTGCGATATTCAGCAGGAGGCAGTTGCGCCACTGAAAACAGGTTGAGCAACAGCGCAATGCAAATGAATGCATGCTCAACAGGAGGGAGGAACCATGCATATACTGCACAACCCGATATTCAGTCGGGTTGTGCAGAGTTGTGCAGCGCAACCCCAACCTGCGCCTGCACAACTTTAAGCCCCCAAAAAGGATCAGTTGAGGCCACCCACAGGTGAGCTGCTGTACTGCAGGGCACAACACAGCAGCTGCCACCCATGGCTGGCCCCAACTCAGTCCCTCTGCCCCCACCAGCCCGATTGCGGGCAGAACATGAAACACCCCTGCCCAAACATCTCCCTAATGCCCGATCATGGGCAGAATGTATACTGACAACCCCCAGTGCCCGATCGCGGGCAGAATGTATACTGACAACCCCCAAACACCTCCCAATGCCCGATCGCTGGAAGAATGTATAGACAACCCCCAAACATCTCCCAATGCCCGATCGTGGGCAGTATGTATAATGACAACCCCCAAAGCTTCCAATGCCCGATGACATCATTCCTTTTGTACATACAATACTCCTGTAGGCTCTACCTACAGTCATAAAACTCATGCCCTGTACCTGCCTTCTGGTGATTCTGTTTCGACTGGGTGCTGATTCCACCAGTGACATCCTTAATATTATATGGTTGCTACCAGCAACTTTAAAGTGCACCAGTGCTGCACACATATGCAATAGGTAAAACTCACACTTGAATTTTCTGGTGAGTTCAAGGCTTCTGTATACTTTGTACTTGCACATAGACAGAATATTCACACTTAAAGTTTCTGTTGTCTGCACAAAGTACATGTTCTATGCCTGTTTTTAGCACATACGATATAACCTCCCTGTCAAATGTTACTATTGGTTTGTGGGACAATTAATATACATGGAGGTATTTGTACATTGTAATAAATATGACATAAAAATACCACTGTAAATATTGTGAGCCCAGGGACATATTTTCAAAGGCCAGAGAATGACACATGGCACTTGCATCAAAATGAAATGATGCAAGAGCAGGATGCATCAAAACTTGCATCAGTTCCAATTTTTTAATGGTGGTTGCATCATGCACCAGACTGACTTGTGCCATGCTTGCATCAATAAATGTTTGTCTCATGTTGGAAGGGATGCCTGCATCACAGAAATGATACAGCATCCCCTTATTTGGGATTTTCAAAGAATATGGGTCCCTGTCATTGTACTTAAAATGCATGCCACTGGTAGACAAACCAGAGCTGGCCTAACTGACACTAAAGGATATACAGAGGCTCACAGCAAGTGGGCAGACTTGACTAAGGTATTATGTATAGCATTCTGTTGCAAAGTCCTGCATTATAGACATTGTGATGCTTTCTCAAGGAGTGTAGCATGGAAAATGTTGCTTCCAGATAATGTTTCTGCAGTCCTTAGTGCAATTGGGAAATGAAGTGTGCATTGTACATCAAGTTTACAGTATGCAGCAATGCCACACCTCTATTAGCATGCCCAGAGTAACATTAACACATGAAAATAGCCAGCTGAAAATGATCTTGTGGTCTTACAGATCTGCTTGAGTTTGAAGATCTCTAAGTATCCATTGAGTGATCATCGCGAAGATTACCATTTAGCCTAGAACATCTTTGTATGAAATCTATACCAGACCTTTCTCAAAGATAATTTACAAATTTGCTTATCAACAACCAAATGAAAATAAATCAACTCGTATATTTTAGATAGTTTACAAAATTAAAACTCTTAAGAGCAGTTCTATATTTCAGCATGTGTTTTCATAAATAAGATATTTCAGCTGTTACAATTTACTAGAGAATAAATCTTTTCATTTTCAATGTTCATTTCCAATATTTACAGCACATCCGGTAGTACATTTAAAATGTCTGTATAAAACATTTGAAAACATGTGCCTCTCCCATGTTAACCTCATAGTGTCTTTGTTTATAGCATCATAGTGCTCGCCATGACAACAGACTGTGATGTCACAAACAGCAATAGTGAGGCAAGCAGAGGGAGAGACAGATGTGTTTTGAAAGACTGAGTTAAATAACTGCTGCATTATCTGTGATATTTAGTAGACCAACAGCAGGTGAAAGTAAAAGAAATAGCAAAGAACTAGAAAACAATAAAGTTAAAACATAATTGGTGTAAATGTAGTGTTTGTCAGCTTTTTATTATAATGAAGAGGTTGCTCTTTAATGGTTTAGAATCTTACCCTTCCATTCTAACCAGTCCTACTAATCAGAGAATATTAGCATGGTATAGAATGAATTATATTCCGCAAATTACATTTGCTTTAGACAGAAAAAGACCTGGAGTTATATCTCCATTCTGTAATCATATAAGAAATATAGATGATTTAAAACACATTGTGCTACATTGTCGGTTATAGAAAAAGCAGAGAAAATTCTGGTTAGGGCCTGTTTTAGCTACCTCAGTCTGCCTTCACAACAACTGGTTATTACTCTGTTCAATGCAAAGGATTCAGGAATATTAAAATGACTCTGTAAATTATTGATTTCACTTAAATAATAGGATACCTGCTACCTTTTTGTCTATGGTACCTGTGGTACCTTTTACTATATTTTAAATTTGTTTTAAGATATTGTAACGATATTTTGTCAAATGATAAAACCCATTGATGGTAATGATGATCGTACACAGGAGATTTATAGTCTGATTCAAAGCAAAATCAGAATCTACTTTCAGTAGAAACCTTGGATAAGTATGCAATGATACTCTTTTCTTTGCAAAATCAGGTAAGAAGGCTCGTGCGTGAGGGCTTGAAGCTCAGAAATGCTTTGAGCAGAGTTTATGGTGACTAAAAATAGAGTCTTCCATTAAAGGAAATGCATTTCACAAGCCACAGCAGGCTCAAATGGAGTCATTCAGTTTTCAGCTATGAAATTGAAGTCTCACGGTGGAACAAGTTTAAAATTGTGAGCTGCATGTGCAGAATACCCTTAAGGAATGTACAAGACACTTTATCTACTTATTTATTTGAATTTTGGTAACTGGGTAGGCCCACTGAGGCGGAATGTCCTTTTTCATCGGTAACCCTGGGAAAAGGGTTACAAAGGAGGAGCAGTGATACAATAAATAATAGCACATGGTAAGTGTATGCAGACACTCTTACAAAACATACATAATAAGCAAAATGTCACAAAGGCAGTAAATTAAGTTATATCTTCAAAACTGCTATAGGAATAAAAGTCAGAGAATGATAACTAACAAAGCATATGTACAATTAGGTATAACTGAATGCATAGTATACAGGGACAGCGAGAAATTATTTACAGCTGAGACCAATCAGACAATCAAAGCATGACTTGCATAGCACCAGAGCACAGCATAGAAAACAAGCATTTGACAGTGCCAATGTTTGCTTGCTGGCATTAGCAGTGGAAGTGCAGGAGTTAGGCAGATGCAGTGCAGAAATGCCAGTGATGTATTGAACTGATGCCTGCAGAGATGGACGAGCATTGGGGTGTACCGTTGGGTCATCACCCATAATGGTCAGCATTTCACCTCACCCTACCCTGCAGACACTGACAAGTGTCGAGGTGTGCCTTAGGGTGTCTGGGCTTTACACTCACCTCATTCCATAAGGAAATTCACTGACATGGATGCAGTATAGGAAAATGGGGTGAACTCTGGGGCCAAAGAGTCCAAGGAACACCTTGATGTCTGTCACTGGCTGCAAGGTGGGGTGGGGAGTGGAATGGCATGAGCATTGCTGTCGACAATCCCAATTCACACCTTTGATGCCTGTCAGTCCCTACAGGTTAGAGCAGATGCCTGTCAGTCCCTACAGGGTGGGGCGTTATGGTCAAAACCCTAACACCCTGGGTGTTTCTTGGTATTTTTAATTCAACTTTTCAACATGAGCTTTTGTGACCCCACCGCGAACAGTGATGCTATCAGTTTGGTAGCGAAAAGGTGATTTTGTACAGTGACTGCACAATTTGGTGCCACATGAACAAAACACATTTCAAACATGATGTGAAAAATGACAGCTGTACTGTTTGTGAGAAGGTGTAAAAAATGATAATGTTGAAAATCTGGAGTGAAAATATAAAAAAAACTAGTGAAGTCATGAAGTACGTAGAAACTGCTCAAAGCACAACAGTAATGCATTTATTTTAGGATTTTTCCCCAGATTCTTCATATAGGCATTTTGGGACCTCCGCTCATTAACAGTGTTACTGTGATTTTAAGTAGTCTATCCGAACACTGATTTCACACACAGTGACTGCGCTATTCGTGCTAGAAGTGTGAAAACACATTTTGGCCGAATGTGAAAATGACAGCTGTACTTTTCATAAGGATGTGTGTAAAATGCCAATTATGAAAATCTGGAGTAAAATATTACAAATTTGTGAAGTTGTGCTTAGAAACTGCGCAATGCACCTCATAACACAGTCATTTATGAACTCTTGTCACCAAATTTTCAATTATAGACATTTAGGACCTCTGCTCATGAACAGAGTCACTATGAATTTCTTAATCTGCCCCAAACACTGATTTCCCTCAGTGACTGCGCTATTCTGTATTCAGCCTCACCTCGGTAGTGGGGAAGATCATGGAAGCACTACTGAAGGAGAGATTGGTGGAACATCTGGTTGTCAATGGACTACAGGACCCAAGGAAGCATGGTTTCATCAGGGGAGGTCATGTCAGACCAACCTCATTGAATTTTATGACTGGGTGACTAGGGAGGTGGATCAGGGAGGGCAGTGGACATGGTCTATCTGGACTTCAGCAAGGCCTTTGACACCGTGCCACATAGAAGACTGTTACACAAACTGGGGAATATGGGTGTGGGCAGGACAGTAGTATGGTGGGTAGGTAACTGGCTGGGTGGCGGGACACAGAGGGTGGTGGTAAATGGCTGTCACTCCACAGAGGGAAGAGTGACCAGTGGGGTACCACAGGGATCAGTGCTGGGACCAGTCCTATTCTACATCTTCGTCAGTGACTTGGCACAGGACCTAGAAAGCAGAATTTCACTGTTCACTGATGACACAAAGCTCTGTAACAAAGTAGACACACCAGAGGGTGTAGACAGAATGAGAGGGACCTGCAGAAACTTGAAGAATGGTCAGGGTTTGGAGTTGAAATTCAATGCAAAGAAGTGCAAGATAATGCATATGGGCACAAAACCCTGGCACAATATATCAGTTGGGGGTGAGGATATAGCATGCACCAAGCAGGAAAGGGATCTTGGGGTTATCATCTCTGATGACCTCAAGGTAGGGAAACAGTGTGACAAGACAGCAGGTAAAGCAAATAGGATGCTGGGATGTATAAGCAAGGGCATTACCAGCAGGAAAAGGAGGTCATAATTCCGCTATACAAGACACTAGTGAGGCCCAACCTGGAGTACAGTGTAGAGTTCTGGAGACCATACCTACGTAAGGACATAGACAGGGTAGAGAAGGGTCAGAGGAGGGCAACAAAGATGGTGCATGCATTGCATCACAAGTCCTATGAAGACAGGTTGAAAGAACTGAACATGTACTCCTGGAGGAGAGGAGGGAGAGAGGGATATGATAGGGACATACAAGTATCTTACAGGGAGGAACAGGGTGCAGGAAAACACTATTTTTAAGTGAAAAGATGTTCCAGGACTAGAGGGCATGGGATGAAGTTGGAGGGAGGACGATTCAGAGGAAACATGAGAAAGAATTTCTTCACAGAACGGGTGGTGGACAAGTGGGCAGCCCTGCCAGAGGAAGTGGTGGGGCTGAAACAATCACAGGATTTAAGAATGCATGGGATAGACATAAAGGAATTCTGGAGGTCAGGGTAAGGTGCAACAGACTTCTAGGAAAACAAACTGAACTTACAAGCTCAAATGGGCAGACTGGTGGGCCAAGGCCCTTATCTGCTGACACTGTCTATGTATCTATGTATCTACGTAACTAAAGGCTGTAAGATAATGCCCAGTACCATACTCTCATCCCTTCCCTTTTCAGGATGTAAGAGTGAATGCCCCTTGTTTATTGATATAGTATACCACACTAATATTGTCTTTCTGTCTCAGCTGGGGACCTGGAATGAGGTGCTCTGTGAAGCTGTGGAGACTAAGGAAAAGAGCCCTCTTTTCAAAATATTGATGTGGAGAACAGAATCCAGGACAGTCCAAAACCACGGGTCTGAAAATAACAGAGGTGTGCACCCCATCCTGACACGGAGACATCTATTGTGAGGTCAGCACTGGAATTGGAGAAAATGGGACTTCCACAAACAAGTACTGAGGGTTCCATCCATCATATTATTGATTTACTGAAGAGGAGACATGACAAGAACCATCTGTTCCAGATTGTCCGTCAGTTGATTTTTTGATTGATTTGATTTTGTTTTTGTTGATTCAGACATGCAATTCTGCCTATTTTCAGCCTCGTCTCTAGGATGGTGGATACTGATGGAAGCCAACTCACAATGAACCAGACTAAGCTGCTGGTGGTATTTTTTGTGAATGAGGAAATGTGACCAGGACACTGGGCAAATGTCCCTACTCTTTTTGACAGGGAGCTGTGCTTCCAGCAGGCTCAATGGAGGAACCCAGTCCAGAGTTGAGTCCGATGGAGGTGGAGGTGTGGAGATTTCTACTGGTGTGCTTGACATCACAATGAAGAAACAGAAAATGCAATAGAAAGTACAGAAAATGAAAGCATTACTGAAGACATGGAGTTGTTTGATGTGGAACAAAATTTGCAACAGGACCTACAGAAGAAAAAGAATACTATGAGAACACATGCAACAAGTGGAGAAAGTCTTTTGCATGAAATAAATTCATTAAATGAAGAAAAAACAGAAAAGAGATAAACAGCTCACCGGGATATTCTTGTCAACTCTACCAAAAGTTCTTGTTTTTGGTGCCAAGAGTCAGAACCTGGATCAGAACCTAGCAATGATGGAGACAGAGGCAGCACAAACACCCATTCCAACCACAGGAAAATGGTCGTCTGAGGGCGCATTGACAAAAGCGGGTTGGATCAGAACACAGGATGGCCAATGGATCCATGATCTCCAGCTGCCAATCCGGGAGAAATAGAAAGCCTTAGGATGGATGAGACACAGCGCACTGAGGAACAGATTGCTGCTTCCTGGGCATGGCTCAGAAACAACCACAACAAACTGAAACAGAAGGTAATGTAACTTTTTCTTTAATAGACACTTCAGACAAAATATTCTATGATGCTCAACCAAGAAAGACTGTCCCCTGCAGATAATTAGGTTGAAGAGGAAACAGAACCAAGGGCCCAACAAGAGAATGTCAGTAATCCCCACATATGCAAGCTTGTTTAGAAAACCTGTTGAGCTGGCAAAAGAAGATATGTGATCCCAATCAGATATCTTCGGGTTTAGAGGATCCTCCATATGGTTCCACCATTAGAACATGCCTGTCCAAGTGTGTCCATCATTAGGGTGCCAGAATTTGAATTCACCAATCATGTTTTATGCAGGGCTGAGCCCCACACCCCTCCATGTGGGGACTATGGCCCCACACACCCTAACTAAATATACCAACTCCAGGGGGCACACCTCAGGAGGAGGCAACAAAATTGACATTTTGGTGCCCTAATGATGGTTACACTTGGACGGTGCACAGATGGCCAGAAGGGCCCCCATACAGACATTATGTAGGGAGAAATTTGCTAAAGCAATCCCTTGGTTTCCCTCCCGGAGGTGTATGCGCTCATGTAAGTGCCAGGGAGCATACATTTGATGTCGGTTTTAGAACTTCTGACTTCTTGGACCATTTTTGGTCAAAGTATAAGTTCTATTAAACAAACCCTATTTGGACATCCTTCCAGATCATTTCCTAACTAAATAAGCAGCACGAATAATAACTATATTATTCAGAAATGAAGGTGTATTACTAGATTGAGAAAAGATGCACCATACAGGGTACTCCAGAACCCATACTAGATGGGGAGGAGTTCTGGAATGGGGCTGAAGGTTGAAAGTAAAACTACATCAAGATGCAACTGAGTTTCAACACCTACCGAACTGTTTTACATTGGTAGGGACAAAGGCTTCATATTTTATTCAAGTCAGCCAAGATAATGTTACAAATGTGGATCTCCGAGACACATTAGCACTAACTGTGAGGTAATGAAATGCACACAGTGTGGGGAAGTGGGAGACTCAGAGTATCACTGTAAAAATTCCCAGAAATGCAATCTGTGTGAGGATGAGGGCCATTCATTCACAGACTACCCATGGGCCTCCACAACAAATGAAAACTCTGACTATAGGGTACAGGACTTTTACATTAACAGAGTGGCCAAGATGCAACAAAATTTTCTGGAACAAGATCCTCACCAAGGCGTCCTCGCAAGACTTCACCAGATCCCCCAAAAATGCTGCCCTTCACCAATGGACACTGGACCTAAGATACAAGTAAATCAAGCTGCTGCAGCAGATCCCAGTTTGGGGTCTAGTGACATGCCTCCCACCCCCACTCTGTTAGTCCTTTCCAGATTTACAGGTTGTGTCCAAAAATAAAAGGAGACACCTGTTCCATCAGCTGACTTGATCACCTTGCAAAACAAATATATAGTTTTGTAATAGGGGACTTGGAAAATGACAATGATTTGGACAGTGCATCATTAACATCCTCCCAGATGGACATAGTTTTGAAAAGAGATTCCTGTGGAGGTGAAAATAAAGTTTGAAAAAGAAGATGGGCACTAGAGCTAACTTTAGGAAAATGCCTTAAAACCCAAGCCATTAAAAGAAACCATGTTCGGCCACAAACAAGATCTTCAAACACTTTGTTGAAGAAGTCAGTTGGGCGATACATGGAGGTCCTTCATCCCCGCTCTAGAGGGTACACCCATTATTCAGCAGTGCACAGAACATATTCTCGGATCAATCACTGCTACACCCAGCTGGAAAACCTCCTTGTCTAGTTGATTGTAAATTGGGGAATATTTTACATTCAGATCATGCCCAGTGATTACAAATGTAATACAGGGCAAGAACGCTGCTCCACTAGATGGCACCTAAATCCATATTACCGTAAGAATGTGCCTTTTCGTGAGTTCCTTGAGGAGAAAGCTAAAGAGATCCTCTGAGAGAATGACTCCCAGAGGTTTCTGGGGTGATCCTCTGGGACACGCTGAAAGCTGTATTGAGGGGAATATTATCCAGTGTACTTTCAAACAAACTAGACCACATAAGGAAAGACAGCAGAGGTTGGGGATACTCTACACTTCTTAAAACAGGCACACCAGCAGGGCGACAAATCAGTGTTGCAACAATTAAAGATGTCAGATCACCTGTGAATGATCTCTGTCTACAACAAACTGAGATTGCTCTGACCTTTTGCATCAGAAATACTATAAGGTTGGCCCAAAGAGCTTCATGTCTCTTGGCATACCAATGCATAAGCAGAAATGTGCCTCAGTGATCACTAAACTTAAACATTCAATAACTGGTACCCTACATACTAGACTGCAAGATATAGCTAATGGGTTTAAAGACTACTATCAGGCACTGTATACCCTGGAGCATTTGGAATCTCCTGAACCAATAACCACCTTTCTAGTAAAGATCACACTACCTAGATTGTCCTCAACCCAGCAGGAGAGTCTGGCAAAGAGGAACTAGTAGTAACAATTGCCAGATCTAAGACAATGAAGATTCCAGGCCCAGATGGCTATGGCTCTGAGTTCTATAAAGTCAGTAAAAATATTTAATTTCCCGTTACTTAGAGCTCTCATTGAGGTGTGTGAGGTAATCCCCCTCCTCAAGTTGAGGTGCAAGCTGCAATCTCTGTCATTTTAAAGCCAAACAAAAACTTTGTACTCTACCCTCCTATCAACCTTTTCTGTCCCAACATCGACTTTAAATACTTCACCTCAATGATAGCCATAGAATACAAGGAATGCTGCCCTCCATAATTGCACTAGGTCAGATGGATTTGTACAGAAATGAACTACCCCAGATAACACCACAATAGTTCTATATTTATTGCATAAAATGCATGCATACCACTCCCTCACTATTGCTCAATTTAGATGCTGAGAAAGCATTTAACAGGGTTTCCTGGTGATTCATGTACTCTACTCTGCAAAATGTTGGCTTTCCTGATCCTATCATAAAGCTCTTACAAAGCTTATACTATGCTGCCGTATTTGTGTGAAGATCTCGGGACATCAGTCGGAGGATTTCGCACTCCTCCGTGTAACAAGACAGGCTTTGTCCTCTCCTATTCACCATATATATATAATCATTGGTGCACACAATCAGAGAATCAATGGAGATCTCAGGGTTAAGGCGGAAGGAGCAAGCACCGAATAGCACTATATGTAGATGATGTACTGCTTTATTTAACTAACCCCATCTCCTCCATACCAGCAATCTTTAATTTAATAGATGAATTTGAGTCAATATCAGCTATAAAATCATCACCACTAAGACTGAAGCTCTCATGTTTAACTTTTCCCCACCACCACCCTTTAAAATACTCTACCCCTTTTGCTGGGACCTAGAAAAATAAATTATCTAGGAGTCTATCTAGCACTCCCCAACAAAGCATTCCAAAATAATTACTCTTCCTTCTTTACACTAACAACTAAAGACCTCACAAGATAGGGAGTATTCCCCTCAGCCTCTCTAAGAGGATAGATGCCACATGCGTGGTGATACTTCACGGGCACTTTACTTATTTCAAAATATTCCTATAACACTACCCCACAGTTTGTTAAATGAATAAAATCATTTCCCATTTCATTTGGGCGGACAGTGCCCTGGGTTAAATTATTCCCTAAGTATGCCCGGGAAAGGGGCCTAGCCCTACTGCACCTCAAATTATACTGTTGGGCTTCTCAAGTTAGATTCATTGTGCTGTGTCAGCTGGGATACCCTCATACAACCTGGCTGGAGATGGAAAGAGAGTCCCAACCTGATGCACAGTTCTATGCTAAACTATATGACCAAATTCCACAACTCCAAACACTGCCTACTCTGTGTCTTTGGACAGTGTATCTGCTTAAAACCTGGCTCTCAGTCAGAAAGACACTTCATTTAACTCCCTTTCTACCACAGATTGCTCAAGTCCCTATCATACGACATTTCCCCAGCAAACACTGACCTGCAATACAAGGCACTGGTCTAGATTATCTCTGTAATATCTCTCACAACTATTGGCAGGCCCCTTAGTCCAGTCCTTTGCATAAGTCCAGCAAAAATATGGTCTCCAAACAATGATTTTTGGTGGTGATCATATAAAAGTTTGGAAGTGCTGAGGTATACCTCGAGGTACCACTGAGGCACTCAGGTTCACTTGGTGATAGTATAAAAGTTTGGTAGTGCTGAGGAAGTACCTGGTACCTCGAGGTACTGTACATCACTATTACAATGCCCTGCCAGTGGAAGTCCAGCACCGGAGTCCCATCCTGCGATCATTACAGTCATTGGGAATATTATAAAATCAGGGATTACAGAACACCTTATCTGACCCTCTATAGAGCCCTATTTGACTCAATAGAATATCCCACACTACAGGTAAAACAGAGCTGGCAACAAGAGCTGGCTCTCCAGATAGCTTCAGAACAATGGAGGCAGTCATGGATGAATTCCTCTAAGGTCACTAGCTCTTCACAATGGAGGAATACTCCGAAACACCTGATAAGACACTTCAGGACCCCAGTTATTACAGCCCACTATAGATTAGTTGGTGTTCCACAATGTTGCAGGGGTGTGGTGAGCCCAGAGTGCACTTAACACATGTGATGTGGGCTTGTCCTCTACAACCATTCTTCAACTCTTTCCAACTGGAATTGGAGGGACTTTACCATGAACCTATCCACCTCTGCTGAAATTGTTCTGCCGTTAAGGTTCCCAAGAGGGTTCCATAGTAACTAGTTACTGGGTATTTCCTCCCAGTGGCCAAAAAGCAGTCACTAGGATGTGGTTTACTTCCGATATCCTCTTTGGAAAATTTGAGAAACATAGTCAACCAGACATAAGATGGAAAGGATTACTCACTCACCAAATGACAAAAGTGAGCTATGTTCTTCCTAATGGAATCTATGGATTATGTATATAATGACTAAAGACCCTGAATTTGTAAAGTTTCACTATTTTATGCAGGTGTCATGGTTTTTCTCCCTCCTGATCATTATATCCCTTTTAATCTATTCCCGAGCAATAGTTGACACTCATCACTATTGCCTAATTTGGGACAAAAGTGCCCCCACCCACTGTGAAGGGATGAGACAATGAGAAAGTCTAAGTGCAGGCTTAACTGTAATAATAATCAACATTTTTAGGGATACATTTTTGACAGGGCTATATGAGGGTTTTTAACTGGAATATATTGTTGAAAGAAGCCCAGGAAAGCATGCATGGCATGCTAAATGCTAAAAATAACTTAAAACATAAAGATTTGAGCAAGAGTGTGCACAAGAACTGATTTCTGTCCAGAAAATATCAAACTATGGAATACTTATTTTTGAAAGCCCATATGTATTAACGTCTTGGTACATGGTTTATTCCAAATGGAAAGATTCACCTTTGAATTACTGACAAAATATATTTTATTTTTAGGAATGCTACCGAATGTATGTAAAAGATACTGTATGAACAAAGTACAATACACCTAATTTTACTTTGTTTTAAATATATCTGGCACACAAGAGTAAAATTAACTTACAGAAGAAATTTATTTCATTTGAGCAATTATTTTGGATGACACATCACGCTATCAGAGACATACAGAAACAGGAAAGAAAGAAAATTAATCAACTCACTTATCAAAATGGTGGAAGAACACAAACTGGTTGAATGAAACTTCATTTATGTTAATGTACTATACACAGTAAACATTAGGCAAGTAAAGAAGGTATCAGTTGACAGTAATGTATGGGTTATAATTCCCACTCTAAAAGTTATAGGTAAATAGGAAGGGGTATGATGTAATACTTATTTGAGTAAGCGGTATTGATTTCAGTTTTCCTTTTTCCCTTTTGTACTTTCTTTTGATATGACTTAACATGCATGAATTATTAAATTTGAAGTTTCATAAAAGGGGAAGAAATTTCCTACTCTTTGGGGTGGAGATTGGTTCACTGATTTAATCTTGTCCTGTTTCTTCAATGATTTGCATTTTGTTTCCAAAAGTCAACAATGCACTGTATTATGGCTGACTGTGTAAGGTTACTTCCTCATTTTTATTAGTATACAGTTAACACTACTTTGATTTATAAATATTTGATCTAGGCGATGATTTGTTCATCATTTACTTTTGATGGAAAGTAGATGTATCTGTATCAGAATTTATTTGTGAAGTCATAATATAAAACTTCCCCTACTTTTGGAAGGGGCCCTGTTGGTCTGCTGTCCAAGATGACAGACTCTGGAGCAAAGGAGATGGAGGAGGATAATTTGCAGGCTGGGGACAGGTTCTCAACCCCAGCGATTTATGCACAGAACGAAGACATGGACAGCTTCAGAAGAGTACATGCAGGCAGAAGATTTTGTGCAGGCAGAGATAAATGTTTCTGTTGGTGTAACAGCAATGGAAATGGAGTCAGAGGATAAACAAGCATCAGAGGGTAGAATACAGGAACTACACAGCAACAAGTTGCACAGGAGTTGCCCCAGCAGAATGCAGCAGTGAGTGCTGCACAGACAGAAGTTTTTTCGAATGGTCAGAGAATGGCATGATTCTCAACACTATCCCAGTGGCTGAAGAACTTGCACAAACCAATGGGATAGCTCTGTCAGATGGTGCCATAGGGAGAGGTTCCAGTGTGGGGAGCATGGCACAGCACATTGAGTGGAGACTTCTGGGTTCCAATAATTCGGAATCACAGTTAGACCAGCCTCAAGACTTTGGTAACGATCTACTGAAAGGGCACTGTGGAATGCAGGCTAGTGGCAGATGGCTGAAGGAAAATGAGTTCCAGAAACCCACCGTCTGGACCTATCGCAGGAGTCCAATGAAGGTACTCCTGCATCTACTAACTCACAGTGTGCAAATGTGAGACAAAGGGGTCAGGTTAAATGTCTGGCGGAGAGAACAGCAATTTGCGGCATCACCGCTCCTCCTGGGTTCACCTTCTCCACAAGACCAGGGGCCTGCGGCATATTGGGACTTGGGAGAAGATGGAGTCTGCTAAAGGCCTCACAGAACCCTTCCCCCAAGTAATACAGTGGTCAGCTTTCCTCCTACACACTGGCCCATGACCAGGTACCTGCAACACATCAGGACTTGGGAACAGACGGGGCTGCTAAGAGTCCTCACAGGACACCCTCCCCAAATTACTACAGCCATCGGCTTTCCTCCTACACACAGGCCCAAGACCAGGGGCCTGCAGTACATCAGGACTCAGAAGCGGACGTGGGGCTGCTAAGAGGTAAAAGCACATCTTTCCTCCTTGACTCACTGCTGCGAGGTGTTACATGGCTGAATCAGCTTCCAGATCTGTTAGCCTACTACGGTGATTGACTGTGAATGCAGGCAGACTCTCAGCCTTTTGCCCGGCTTTGCTGGGGTTACTTAAAACCATTACTGTTGAAGGATCTAGTATGTGGCAGTGCTTTAAGTGCTGTGGACTACAGTGGGTTTTGCTTGAACTGTTGTTACTGGGCTCTGTTTCTGTGGGTATTGTGCTACTCTATTGGGATTAGGGAGGTTTTCAGTTCAGCCTGATTTCTCTGCATGCCTGCTGTGCCCAAGAGATATTATTCCCCTGCAATACTGCCTGTTTATTTTCAATATTTTATTAAGTTTCTTACCTGTTAAGTAATGCACTGAATTCTTCTTCTCCTCTCCTTGCAATTGTCATTCATGCATGTAGAGCTGAGATCCTGGGTTTCTTCCAATGATAACCTGATTTCCTTTGTCTCTCCCATAGGCCTCACAAACCCTCCAAATACTACAGCAATCAGCTTTCCTCCTCACACACAGGTCAGGGGCCTGCAGCACATTATGACTTGGGAGCGGACGTGGGGCTGCTTAGAGGTAAAGGCACCCCTTTCCTCCTTGACTCACTGTTACGAGGTGTTTATTATTGATGCTCTGTGTCCTCCCTTCCCTCTTTTGAGCTGGCTGGCTCACTAAAAGAGGAGGGGCTGTGCCTTTATGTAAAAACACAGTACAAGCCACCCTAGTTAACCTCCTTCCTCTGAACAAGAGTCCCAAATTCTCACTATCAGGTTGCTCCTTGGAAGCCCAGGAAAATCCTCTACCTCTCTGTGGCTTACATCCCTCCATGTAACAAAAATCCGCCTTCAGATCTGTCCTAGACTATATCACACTTTCCCCCAAAAAATTAAGTCATCCTTGTTGGCGACTTCAACATCAATTGGCTTGCTCCTCCTCCTCTCCCTTCCATGACTCTGCCCTAACCCTTGACCTCAGTCAAGTTGTTCAATCCCCATCAGACTAAATGACAAACAGACAAATCAACTCTCCTTGACCTCGTCTTTACCAACAGACCTAACAATATCTCTTTTGTTAAAGTCTTTCCAAATACCATCAGTGACCACTCCCCAGCTGCCTGCTGATGGTTGAACAAAAACCCTGCCCCATCCCCAAACCCCTCCTTCCAGCGACAACTAAAAAGACTCCCTCTCCCACCTCAAGGCACCTTAAGTTGTGTGAATGGACCCCAATTGATAGAGCCAATTGTGTTGACACTGCCTTGTCTCACTTCACTGCCACCTTCAATGTGGCCTGTGACTGCTACACCCCCATCCTGAAGCTCCACATTAAAACAGAGACACCCCTGGATCACTCAGGCCTTCCTGGATATGATGCAACATCATGTCAATCTCTGGCACAAAGTCATTGACTCCCAGCTCCCTCAAGATAGGCAACTATACAGAGGCCAGAAATGCGTACACCTGGACCATTCGGCAGGCCAAGGCTGCCCACTATAAGGCTGCTCTTACTTCCACATGGGGCTCCAGATGTGACTTGAGGAAAAACATTAAGGAATTTAGCAGAAAAACCATGTCCATTCCCACTGCCCAACTATTCTCTTCTGGGACTACTACCCAAGACTCTCTGGTGATAGCTCACATCCTTAACACTACTTTCTCTGACCTAAGTGAGGTTCTGCCTCCCAATTTCTTTGACCCTCCTCCTGCTCTTTCTCAGCCCCTCCACAAAATATACCCCTTTTTTGTCTTTGTGTAGTCTCCTCCTCCTCCTCTCAAGCCAAGAAGTACCTATCAAATTTCTGACCAAATTACGGTATAGTAGTGACTCCCTGGACCTAAAGCTCTACATCTTACTCTTGATGAAGTCCTCCTCCTCCTAACTACAATTCTTAACAAGTCCCTCTGCTTAGGCCTATTCCGTCCCCTGGTAGCAAACTGTTATAACCCCTATCCTAAAGTGGTGATAAAACCTCCCCTAATAACTACAGGCCCATATCCATACTGTCCCCCAAAGCTTTAAAAAAATTGTTACCAACCAACTCATGCACTACCTATCGGAACATGATCTCTTCTGCCCTGAACAACATGGCTTCCATAGGGGCCATGGTACCATTACTGCCCTCATTGAGTCTACAGCCTACATCCATCAAGCCCTTGACCATGGAATCATAGTTGGTTCTCTCACATTGACCTCTCAAAGGCCTTTGACACGGTCAACCATGCCCTCCTCCTGCACTGTCTACCTGCCTTTGGACTCTCCAGGGATACCAAATCATCATTCTCAGATTACCTAACTGGTAGGCCCCAAAGTGTCAGAATTGGTTCCACCTTATCCTGATTACCACCTGGTCTATCTGGTGTCCCTCAAGGCTCAACCTTGGGCCCTCTCCTTTTCAGCACAGTCTTGAACTCACTACCAAGGTCGTGCTCTTGTAGGTTTATCTCATATGAAGATGGTGCTGTAATCTTCAGCAGCCCCCACCCCCACCATGGCTCTGTCCAAAGTACCTCTCGGAAATGGAAGCCTGGTTTGAGACCATAGGCTTGTACTCAACCACAAAAGCAAAATCTATGTTTTCGCCACCACCAGAGTCCACACTCTGGTTCAACACTTTCCATTATCAGTTCACTGGTGATACGCTAGAACAGGTTGACACCTTTAAAACCTGGGCATAACCCTTGATGTATCCTCTCTTTCATAAACACATCCAGCTCCTATCCACCTCACTAAACACTAGACTTGGTCTCCTATACCGCATCAAACACTACCTCCCTCCAGAAGCTATCCGTGTTGCTGTATCTGCCTCTGTACTCCCATCATGGATTATGGCATTATTACATATGGCGCAGCCGATCAAACAGCCCTAAGCCACTTCAAAATCACCTTAAACAAAGCCTGTCATCTTATCACAAACTATGACAGACTTACCCATTCTTGTGTACTATATCATCAGGCATAGTTGTTAAACTTTGACTCAAGGCTTAAACATCATACCTGCCTGCTGGCCAAGAAAGCTTTACTCAACCTCACTCTCCGGGGCTGGTCTGCCTTGTTCAACCAGCCCCAGCAAACAGATCTACCAGGAGTACTGACAAGTTACTCATGGCAGTCCCCACTGTGGAACCTCCCTTAGCCAAAGGACTTTCCAGTGTTGGGGCACTAAATGGCTCAATGAGCTCCCACACCTGTCCTACAATAAAAGAAAACTGTGTCCTTTCAATACCCATCTCAAAAATCTGCTCCTGTCACAGTCCTCTGCGACTGTCCCTAATTCCACTTCCCAACCCCCCCACACTGCTTCTTACCTACCCTTCCCACCTAGTCCCTATCCCTTCCCCACACTGATGTGCTTGCAACTTATCCATTGCCTGTCTGATTTATGCCCTTACATGTCTGGTACCTGCAAGTGATCCAATGTTTGGTTTAGGTGAAAACTCTCGAATCTTCTGGCTTGTTAAATTTGGACGATGGGCTTGTTCTGCTCTAATGATTCTATTGCTTACCTTGTACTATATGTCCAATTCCACTGTGTTCTTAAATTAAATTCCTATACAACTCCTAATGTATCTATGACGTGAAACCTTTGCAAAGGAGTCCATGACTAAAAGTGTATTTCTGAAAACAGAAATAAATAAATAGTTAAATAAATAAGTTGTCCCAGGACTGGATTCTCAGAACTGTTCCCAGATTCAAGAACAGGCGGCAAGTCCAAAAGCCGCTAAAGCTTCAACGAGCACAGAACAACAGGTACTAAAATAACGTGCATTTAAATGAGGAACACCAGGTTCCCCTGGAAATGAAGAACTGGGCAATAACTCCACTGCTACTGCCTCTACCTTACAATGTGGGGAAGCACTTGCAGTTATTGGCTTCTCAGGGTTCAGGTCAGCATTCATCTTTAAACAATGAGGGTGCAATGTCTATTGGACTAAGTTCAGGGATGTGTCTGATAATGAGCCCCCACCCCAGAATGAATGAGCCCAGTTTTCAGCTGGTACTGGTCCTACGTTTTCAAATTGTGAAGAAACAAACTAACTCAGGTTCCTAGAAAGAACTCAGTGAGACTGATATATTGTGGGGAGGGTTACCTGAACACTCTGATAGAATTTGTGTATCCACAAGACTACTGAAAGAGTCAATGCAGTTTCAAAAGCCGAGATTTATGCCTTAATCCATGTATCAGGTGAGGATACATTTGACATTAAAGAAGAAGAAGAATCAGAATTTATATAGTGCTTTTCATACACAGTGTATCCCAAAGCACTTTACAAGCAATGCTAGACTGGTAGTGAAGTGACTGATTGTGTAGTGTCAGCCATATCGCACATCATCACCCACACACAGCCTGGATAATTGCAAGAACCAGTTTATGGGAAGGGATTGTTGGCCATGACACCAGGAATATCCCCTACTCTTTGCAAAGAGTGTCCTGGGTTCTTTTACTTTCACCCAGACACCCACCAGGACAACACCAGGATGGGTAGAAGGGACCTCGGTTTAACGTCTCATCGGAAGGACACACCCAGCACCCCAGCAGTACAGCACCCCACAATACTGCACTTGGATGCAAGTGATTTTTAGGTGCAAGCCCAATCCTGGTGTGGGATGAGAACCCATGACCTTCTGGTCCAGAGACGGATGTGCTACCAGCTGAGTCATGCTGACATTAGCTTCAGGCATCACTCTGGGCTGGACAGATTCTGGACAAATTACAATATGTTCGATCTTTGGTATTATGGATTAACATTATGGCAATTTCTATTATGAAACCTCTGATTAAATCTGTAACAATGATGTTTCATAATGAAGGGTGATCACTAATGACATAATATTTTGGTTACAAAGCGGTGCTCTGTGTTGGGGCAACCTGAGACAATCATTGATACTGAGGGTATATTGACCGCGGTGTGGTGTTTTAAAGTCAAATTGTTTCAGAATGATTCTGAGTGCAACACATCCCTAATAGCTTTTCTGGATGAGACAAGGGCGTCTGTTTTTATGCAGGCCAACCAAGAGCATGCTATGAATGTGGAACCCACGCTCAGTTAAGTAGTACCTGTGATAGGCTTAAATGTGCTTGTGTAGTGAATTTGGACATGTAAGTATGTCCTGCAGAAACATCTTTGAATTAAATCTCAGTGAAGAAATAGGGCATGCTTATCACCAATATCCTTGGTGGGACAAAACAGGTCTGATGGTTTAAATCAGGAGAATCTGGTACACAATGCACAGGATGGAGCTAGACCACCTCCTGATTTGGCTCAAAGTTTAGTCTTCAAGGACCAGCAAAATATGGTGAACAGACAGGAGGTACCAGAACCTACACAGGAAGCTACAGGTAGGAGGACACCATCCCGAGTAGCAGTCCTATACAGGTATTACCCACCTCAGATCCAGTATTTTCAGAGGAAGGTCAGGTATCAAGTGAACAGTAAGATTTAGTTGCCCACAAGGAACAGGCTCCCCTGCACCAGTAGTCATACTCCCACCTGCAGAATTTTAACTACCTGCTACTAGAAGAGTGAATAGATCCTCCTCTAAACGGACACCCACAACTCACCAAATTGTACTTCAAAACTCCTATCAGGTGCTTCAGGAAGCAGAGAATGGGCGGGAGTCTGACCACGAATCGGATGTTTCATCACATTTTAAATGGTTTCAGGACTTGAGGAGGAAGCAAATCCTAAATTACATGGGCCCAGAAAGAAAAAAAGGAAAAAAGAAAAGCATTATCTAGAGTGGGTAGCCCTCATTACAGTTGTCCCAACGCTTCTTTAGATGGCAGCCCTACTTTCAGCATCCATCAATGTCTGTTGCATGAAAAACTACAAAAAGGCGCACCATTCTTTCTTCTTTTCAGCATTCAAAATATGATATTGTTTTTCTGCAGGAGACAAGGCTAAGTTCATTATTTCATACTGAAAAGGCTAGGAAAAGCTGGACGTAGGCCATCATATTGAATATTTGGGATGGACAGAATGGATGATTTGGGCATTCTCTTTAGTAGCCCAGACTACACCATACAGAAGCTTGTGGACATTCTTCCAGGCAGGGCCTTGTTGCTTGGCTGCACCTATAAACATTTTCTTTGCACCTTATAAATCGCATGGTCCCTATACCAAAGCAGCTAGAACAGAGTTATTTCTAAAGGTAAGACCATTCCTCTTTACTGCCAGGCAGAATTTTTTATTGGGGGGTGATATAAATTGTGGCTGAGATTCGGACAAAAGATAATATACAAAAAAAAAGTGTATTGTGACACACGAGCACTACAGGGTATTTTACAGAGAGCAAATTTAATAGATGTGTATAGGGCAGTTCACAAAGATCCAGGTTATACTTATTTCAGGAACTGACTTGCAACATGAATTGATTTTGTTTTTGTTCTAGACTATTAGCGCCTCAAAGTTTTCCTCTTCACCTAGGTAAATTCTCAGATCATGCTATATTGGATTATACTCTTAATTAGGCTAATACACCCCAAAGTTGTTTTCAGACCCAAAATGGTGAAGCCTAAATATTTCTCTGCTGGATCAGGAACAAATCCAGTTGGAAGTTTCTCAATTACTTTTGCCAAGTAATTCAGTCCTTTGCTTTTATGATGACATCTGGCAATGGTGGACTGATACCAAAACAGATACAAAACAACTTTTGGATCCATCTTGGTAGGTCTAAAGCAACCTCTGACTATTTCATATATCAGGGCCACAGAAATCTTCTATATAAATACAGAAAGTGGATGTATCAGATGATGGCCTGGCCGGGGGGTGGGGATGGATGATAGGGGTTTCTGGAACACAAGGGGAAGGCCTCGATACCAACTAGGGATCTGAGGTTCAAGCAGACGCAATAGACCGTGAGGCCTAATCTGCTTGCAATTAATATGCTAGTATGTCCTTACCTCACAGTGACAGATGTCAATATGATACCATATAGAAGAGATTAAGGTTAAAATGTTTAAGAGCTGCTGGCGTCTCAAAGTAAACTTTGAAAAACATAAAAGTTAAGTACAATTCATTCTGCACTCCATATATATTCTATTGCTTTTCCTGCACATTATTTATTACTGAAGAAATTTGCATAAATACATGATCTTTATACCTCATCTGTCTCTATAGCTTACTCCCTATATAATTCTATAATCCTCTGTTGTTACATAACAATCTGTTGCCATGAGAGTAACTGTGATGTCACAAGCAGTTCATTATGACTTCAGGTAAGGAGAAAGCAACAGGAATAGATGAATTCTTCAGGAGCAAAGATCCTGTTTGCATGCAAATGACCTCAGTAAAAAATAATTGGTAGGAGTAATACAAAACTAATGTGAAACATAAGCTAAACTGTGTCTAAATATTATGTTTTATTAAAGCTCTCATGAAGGTTTCAGCTGTTCTTTAAATTCCAGTATAACAAAGCAGCCACCTTTGAGGATGAAACTAGAGAAGGCACAGTTAAGCAGCCATATTCTGATCCTTATGTGGCATGCAAGAACAGACTGGATTCAGTGTTAATGACTGGTCTATGTGACGGTGCAGGACATACTAAGACCACAGATATTTATATGCCGACAATACAGAATACTTGCAGCGCCTTTGGTTCAGAATACAAGTCACAAACCCCTTTGACAGAATTTTTGACAACCCCTCCAGCTGGATTGTCTGAAACCCAGCGAACAGATTTGGATGCCCCAGTCACGGTAGAGGGAATAAAGCTGGTGCTCACCTCTTTAAAGCAGGTTCCTCTCCTGGACCAGGCAGCCTACCCAATGAATTTTACAAACAGAATAAAATATGGGTTGTTGTGTGTAAATAGAAGTTTACACACACGAGGGTTAGATGCTACATAAACCCTGAAGGCGAAGCTCGAGGGTTTATAAAAGCATCTAACCCCTCAGGTGTGTGTAAACTTAAAGTTTACACACAACACCCCATATTTTATGTTATATAATTGCTAGGTGTTCCTTTTGGCCACAGCAGTTATGTAAAATAAAATAGAAACAACATCCCTGACTCCTGTGCAGCTGTGGTCCGCTTTGGTTCGAAGTGCAGTCTATGGCCATTTTTATTTATTTATTTATTTATTTATTTAAATCTCTTCTGTGATTCTTTCCTGCTGGCAGGCAAACTTTTTATTTTGTTTGCAGTGACCTACTGCTGAGTCTTAGTGGCTGTTTCAGGCTCTTGTGGAACAGGAGGTGATCAGTGGTCAGGCAGGAGAGCTGTGGTGAGCGCATGGGCAGACTGACGGAAAACCGTGCACGTGTTTGCCATAATAAACACTCCTCTATTACAACAAATTATGGCATGGTTTTCTTTGGTAAAAGGAAGACCCATTAATTAGAAAACATTTATAGATGAGGTTTCTGTCTTTTCAGAGAAAATCTTTAATGATTTCTTACTATCCCCACAACCAAAAACAGATTTTGGCATGGCCGTTATGAGTTTTATATGTTAATTGCACGCATGCTAGAAACATGTTACGGCAGGTTTCTCCAGAAGCAGGTTGTGGAGGCATGGCACTGTTGTGCCCAATGCCCCCACAGAAATGCAAAGCGTTTGTCCCCCGCCCCTTACCGTCGCCAGGCACGCTGGACAGTAGTTCAGCCAGCTGCCACAACTTTCTAAAAATCAGCCGCTGCAAATCAAGGGCCACCTTGTCATCACAGCATCAGCTATCGGCCGTAATGAGGGAGCGACCTATCATTGCAGGGCGGGATGTGGGATCCCTGATATTTTTTGGAACATGGCGGAGGGTTACTCCTATGTTCACAAACAATATACCCCCACTGTGTTTACTTGCCAACGGTAGAGCCCAGTCCCGTCGGCATTCTGTAACCTCCCATTGTTCCTGCCGATGGGGTGCCCAATCCCCTTAGCATAATGATTATCCCTCACCCCTGTTGTTCCTGCCGATGAGGTGCCCAATCCCGTCAGCATAATAATACCCCCTTCCATTGCTGTAGCTGAGGGGTACCCAATCCCCTCAGCTCCTGCAGCTCTCCTTCCCTTGCCTTGTTTGCCGGTGGGGGTGCCCAATCCCCCATCAGCTAACCCACCCACACAGGTGGCATTCTGGGAGCCCACCCAGTGTGCCAAAGCACCTGTTAAATCAGAAAATGGTCCCCGATGCCTTATTTTTGCTACAACCTGTAAAAGGAAACGGCCCCTCGTAGCTCCCCTGCCCTCCCACAACCCGCACCCACCCACTATGCACCTGCCTCCCCACACCCCCATACTTACCTCCGGAGTTCGGCGCGATGATCTTCGCTGGACCGGGAACACATCTGCACTCTTCAAAGCCAACCGCGAACTGAGGAAATGCGGTAAGCTGTATAATGTAATAAATAGGGTTTTTCAACTTTAGTGCATATCTCAGGCATTTTTGAACATTTTTTCACCAAATTTTCAACATGGGGTTTTGGGACCCTCCTCGTGAATTCTTGAACTGTCTTGGCGTTAATCGGCCCTGAAAGGTGGTTTCATGGTCACTGTGCGGAATCACCCATCAGGGCTGATTAACAAAATGACAATGCCAGTGTTCATGAGGTGGGCTCTCGAAAAGCCTATGTTGCAAATTTAGTGGAAAAAATCAAAAATGACTGTTTTACGATAGTGCGTTCGCAGTTGCTATATACGCCATAACTTCACAAATTTACAATATTTCACATCACATTTTCAACACTGGCATTTTGTCACACCTCCTTGTGAGCAGCATAGCTGTCATTGTTCACATCCTGGCGAAATATGTTTCGCGAGTTCCAGCGCAGAATGGTGCGGTCGCTGTGAGAAATCAGTGTTCAGGACAGATTAAGAAAATGACAGTGACACTGTTCATGAGTAGAGGTCCTAAAATGCCTATGTTGAAAATTTGCTAATGATACTCCATAAAATGACTGTGTTACTAGTGTGGTTGCGCAGTTGGCACACAGGCTCATAACTTCACAAATTTATAATATTTCACTCCAGATTTTCAACATTGCCATTTTCCCACACCTACTTATGAACAGTGTAGCTGTCATTTTTCCCATCCTGGCCGAATGTGTTTTGCACTTCTGGTGCAGAATAGAGCAGTCGCTGTGGAAATCACTGTCGGGACAGATTAAGAAAACGACAATGATACTGTTCATGAGCAGAGGTCCTAAAATGCCTATGTTGAAAATTTGGTGATGATAGCCCATCAATTGACCGTGTTACAAATATGCATTGCGCACTTTCCACGCATGCTTGTAACATAGATTTGTAATATTGTGACACCAGATTTTCAACAGTGCCATTTTTCACACCTCCTTATAAGCAGTACAGCTGTCATTTTTCACATCCCAACCAAAATGTGTTTTCACAGTTCCGGAGCAGAATAACGTGGTTACTGTGGGAAGTCAGTGTTCGGGACAGATTAAGAAAATGACAGTGGCACTGTTCATGAGCAGAGGTCCTAAAATCCCTATGTTGAAAATTTGGTGACAAACTCCATAATAAGACTGTGTTAAAAGCGTGCATTGAACTGTTTCCATGCACCCTTGTAACTTCGCAAATTTGTAATACAGTCACGCCACATTTTCAACAGTGGCATTTTTTCACAACTCCTTATGAAAACTACAGCTGTCATTTTCACATCCTGGCTAAAATATGTTTTTGCACTCCTGCGGACAATAGCACGGTCACTCTGGAAATCAGTATTTGGGACAGATTAAGATCGGACGAGTGAGAGAGGCGGAGTGATCAAGCTCAACTGAGCTCTGTCGGGACTGTTGCGGATATTTTGAGGGCAGACAAAGGCCTGAACACAAGAGCCCAGTACAAAAGGGCAGCCTGCAGCACTGGGAGAAACAGAATAGGAGAGCGAGTGAGGGAGGGGAGGGTGAACTCACCAAAGCGCTGTCAGGACAGCTGCGGATTTCTTTGTGGGCAGAAAAG
The DNA here is from genome assembly GCA_016271365.2 of Neoceratodus forsteri. Taxonomy (NCBI): domain Eukaryota; kingdom Metazoa; phylum Chordata; order Ceratodontiformes; family Ceratodontidae; genus Neoceratodus; species Neoceratodus forsteri. The sequence goes on along the minus strand of JADMNL010000030.1, from coordinate 217,626,246 downwards.
GCGTCAACACAGGCAGGGGCCCAGTACAAAAGCCAGCCTGCACCGTGGGAGAAACAGTATGAGCGAGTGAGACAAGGGGACTTAGTGAGCTCAATGGAGCTCTATCAGGACTGCTGGGATTTCTTTGTGGGCAGAAAAAGGCGCCAATGCAGGCAGGATCCCCAGTACAAAGGGCAGCTTGCAGTGCCAGGACAAACAGAATGAGCGATGAGAGAGAGAGACTGTGCGACCTCAACGGAGCTCTGTCAGGATAGCTGTGGAGTTCTTTGTGGACAGACAAAGGTGCCAATGCAGCCAGGAGCCCCATACAAAAGCGCAGTCTGTGGCGCCAAGAAACAGAACAGTGAGTAACAGAGCGGTAGTGAGCGAGCTCAACAGAGCTCTCTGTGACTGCTGCAGATTTCTTTGTGGGCAGAAAATGCAGCAAGCAGGCAGGAGCCCAGTACAAATGGCCAGCTTGCAGCCCAGCAGAAACAGAATGTGAGAGTGACAGAGGGGGAATGAGAGAGCTCAGTGGAGCTGTGTCTGGACTGCTACAGATTTCTTTCTGGCCAGAAAAGCCGCCAATGCAGGCAGGAGCCCAGTACAAAGGGCAGCCTGCAGCACCAGGAGACACAGAATGAGCGAGTGAGGGGGGGAGTCAGTGAGCTCAACGGGCTTTGTTGGGACTGCTGCAGATTTGTTTGTGGGCAGAAAAAGGCAGCAATGCATGCAGGGGCTTAGTACAAAGGGCAGCCTGCAGTGGCAGAAAACCAGAATGAGTGAGTGAGTGAGCTCAACAGAGCTGCATTGTAACTCTGCAAATTTCTTTGTGGGCATAAGAAGGCAGCAACGCAGGCAGCAGCCCAGTAGAAAAGGGCAGCCTGCAGCACCGCAGAACAGAATGAGCGAGTGAGAGAAGGGGAGTGAGCGAGCTCAACAGAGCTTTGTCAGGACTGCCATAACAGGACTGTGTTACTAGCATGCATTGAACTGTTTCACGCACCTTGTAACCGCAAATTTGTAATACTGTCACATCACATTTTCAACAGTGGTATTTTCCACAACTCCTTATGAACACTACAGCTGTCATTTTCACATCCTGGCTACAGTATGTTTTGCACTCCTGCCAGGCAAAAGCACGGTCCCTCTGGGAAATCAGTGTTTGGGACAGATTAAGATCAACCGAGAGAGAGAGGGGAGTGACTGAGCTCAACTGAGCTCTGTCAGAACTGCTGCGGATTTGTTTGTGGGCAGACAAAGGCCCCAACATAAGAGCCCAGTACAAAGGGCAGCCTGCAGCACTGGGAGAAACAGAACGAGAAGCGAGTGAGGGAAGTGAGCAAACTCACCAGTGCTGCCAGGACTGCTGCAGATTTCTTTGTGGGCAGAAAAAGGCGTCAATACAGGTAGGGGCCCAGTACAACAGGCCAGCCTCAGCGGTGGGAGAAACAGTAAGAGCGAGTGAGACAAGGGACTTAGTCAGCTCGCCAGAGCTCTATCAGGACTGCTGGGATTTCTTTGTGGGCAGAAAAGGCGCCAATGCAGGCAGGAGCCCGTACAAAAGGGCAGCTTGCAGCACCAGGACAAACAGAATAGCGATCAGAGGGAGACTGATGAGCCTCAACTGTGCCTCTGTCGGGACAGCTGCGGTTCTTTGTGGACAGACAAGGTGCCAACGCAGCCAGGAGCCCCATACAAAGGCGCAGTCTGCAAGTGCAAGAGAAACAGAATGAGCGAGTGACAGAGCAGTAGTGAGCGAGCTCAACGGAGCTCTAGTGTGACTACTGCAGATTTCTTTGTGGGCAGAAAATGCGTCCAACGAGGCAGGAGCCCAGTACAAATGGCCAGCTTGCAGCGCGGCAGAAATGGAATGCGAGAGTGACAGAGGGGAGTGAGGCGAGCTCAGTGGAGCTGTGCCTGGACTGCTTCAGACTTCTTCTGGCCAGAAAAGCCACCAATACAGGCAGGAGCCCAGTACAAAAGGGCAGCCTGCAGCACCAGGAGACACAGAACAAGTGAGTGAGGGAGAGGGAGTCAGTGAGCTCAACGGGCTTTGTTGAGACTGCTGCAGATTGATTTGTGGGCAGAAAAGGCAGCAATGCATGCAGAGGCTCAGTACAAAGGGCAGCCTGCAGTGGCAGAAAAACAGAATGAGTGAGTTAGTAAGCTCAACAGAGCTGTATTGTAACTCCTGCAAATTTCTTTGTGGGCATAAGAAGGCAGCAACGCAGGCAGAAGCCCAGTAGAAAAGGGCAGCCTGCAGCACCAGCAGAACAGAATGAGTGAGTGAGAGAAGGGAGTGGCGGCAGCTCAACGAGCTTTGTTGGGACTGCTGCACATTCTTTGTGGGCAGAAAAGGCGTCAGCAGAGCAGGAGCCCAGTACAAATGGCCAGCTTGCAGCGCCCGGCAGAAATGGAATCACGAGAGTGACAGAGGGGAGTGAGGCGAGCTCAGTGGAGCTGTGCCTGGACTGCTTCAGACTTCTTCTGGCCAGAAAAAGCCACTCAATACAGGCAGGAGCCCAGTACAAAAGGGCAGCCTGCAGCACCAGGAGACACAGAACAAGTGAGTGAGGGAGAGGGAGTCAGTGAGCTCAACGGGCTTTGTTGAGACTGCTGCAGATTGATTTGTGGGCAGAAAAAGGCAGCAATGCATGCAGAGGCTCAGTACAAAGGGCAGCCTGCAGTGGCAGAAAAACAGAATGAGTGAGTTAGTAAGCTCAACAGAGCTGTATTGTAACTCCTGCAAATTTCTTTGTGGGCATAAGAGAGCAACAGCATGGGCAGAAGCCCAGTAGAAAAGGGCAGCCTGCAGCACCAGCAGAACAGAATGAGTGAGTGAGAGAAGGGGGGCGAGCTCAACGGAGCTTGTTGGGACTGCTGCACATTTCTTTGTGGGCAGAAAAAGGCGCCAACAGAGGCAGGAGTCCAGTACAAAGGGCAGCCTGCAGCGCCAGAAGAACCAGAATGAGCAAGTCGAGAGGGGGTGAGCCACTCAGTGGAGCTCTGTCGGGACAGCTGCGCATTTGTTCCTCAGCAGAACAAGGTGCCAATGCAGGCAGCAGCCCACTCAAAAGAGCAGCCTGCAGCACCGGGACAAACAGACCGAGCCAGTGACAGAGGGCCACTGAGCAAGCTCAACAGACCAACGCAATCAACATTTCGGCATTGACAAATGCTTGTTTTATATAAGAAATTAGACAGACAGAATCTTAATAATTGGAGACCGATAAGCCTACTCAATGTAGACTATAACAATTTACCAACATTGTTATGTCTGAGATTACAGAAAGTTGCTGATATTTTAATCCACCTGGCTCAAACATGTTCTATCCCAAATAGAAACATTACTTGCAATTTGGTGTTACTAAGAGACATGTATGAGTTTTGTAAACAGGACAAAATCCAGGGTACATCCTATCCAGTGATCAGGCCAAAGCTTTGAAAAATTTCACATATCTTTTTCCACAGTCTCCAAGCTTTTAATGTCCCCGCTGTCATCTGAGGTATACAGGTGCTGAAGAGTGCTGGGATCATGGGAAGGGGAAGAAGCAGAGATTGGCAGGGCTGTTGAGGGAATTGTAATGGGGTGGACTGGGTGGTGGAACCAGGAGACACCCTGGGAGAAATGGGCCCAGGAGAGGAGTCCTCCTTGCCTGGTGTCCATACCAAGTATAATGGGTGGGCAGGTGACAGGACCAGCCCATCGACCTATCCTTCTTGGACAGTGTTGTGCAATGCCAGATCGATTAAAACGAGATAACAATTATTGCTGATCTTGTTGCAACATCTGATCTGGCTTGCATCACTGAGATCTGGCTGGATGAAAGTGCTGGTCCAGTTTTGGAAATGGCTATTCCAGCCAGGTACTCAGTAGTACACTGCCCAAGAAAGGATTGTAGAGGTGGGAGTGTGGCAATATGTTTTACATCGGACTTGAGCTTTGCAGCCTTCCCTGAAGGAACAATGAGATCCTTCAAATGTGTAACGATTCAGGGAGTGCAGGTGCAGGTTGCAGAATCCTTGTCATCTACCAGCTACCTGGAGCTGGGAAGGAGTTTCTGGGAATACTCGAGACTTCATCGTCGAGATGGTATTGGAGTCACCCAGATGGATTATTCTGGGCAACTTCAATGCCTGGGCCAACAATGAAGTCATGCAGTTTGGTCAAGACGTTCTCCAACTATTGTGTTTGTTGAGTCTGAAACATAGAAACATAGAAATATAGAAGTCTCTGACAGATAAGAACCACAAGGCCAATCCAGTCTGCCCATTTTTCTACCTTATGAATGTGCCATAGGTTTTTACTCTGTCAATGGCCTATCTATTCATACTGATCTGTATTGCTCCCTTATGCCTATCCCATGCCTGTTTGAAGCCCTGCACTGTATTCATATCCACCACTTCCTGAGGTAGGCCATTCCATGCATTCACCACCCTTTCTGTGAAAAAGAACTTCCTCCATTACCCTTAATTGACCTCCCTCTAATCTCATGTTGTGTCCTCTTGTCCTGCTATTTTTCCTATATTGAAACATGTTAGACTCTTTCACCTTGTTAATGCCCTTAAGATGTTTGAATGTTTCGATCATATCACCTCTCTCTCTCTCTCTCTCCTCTTGCTCTATGGTATGCTACATTGAGCTTGGTTAATCTGTCCTATATATTTTCTGATGCAGTCTCTGCACCATTTTGGTTGCCTTCTCTAGACTGCTCCATTTTGTTAATGTCCTTGTGCAGGTGCAGCCCAGTACTGCACACAGTACTCCAGATGTGGCCTAACTAGTGTCTTGTAAAGAGGGATTATTACCTCCTCTTACAACATGATACCCCTACTAAACACCCCAACATCCCTCTAGCCTTACCTACTGCTTTAGAGGTCTGCCTGGATGATTTCAGGTCATCTGTGAAGATGATGCCCAAGTCTCTTTAGTTCCTTGTGATCGCTAGCAACTCCCCTCCCAACCTATAGGTAGCTTCAGGGTTTCTCTTCCTTGTATGAATGATCTTGCCACGTCTTTCGTTAAACCCCAGTTGCCACTCTTCTGATCATTTTGCCAATTTATCCAGATCTCTTCTCATTCTTCCCACTCCATCTGATCATCTGCTCTGTTGCAGATCTTGATGTCATCTGCAAACAGACAAACCTCCCCTCCAGTCCATCTGCAATGTCACTGATGAAGATATTGAAGAGGACTGGCCCCAGGAGTTCCTGAGGTACCCGCTTGTGACTTGCATCTCTTCTGGCTGCATACTGTTTACCACCACTCCCTGTTTTCTGCCCACCAACCAGTTTGCCACCCAGTTGACCAACCTCTGGCCCACTGGAAGCCTACCCAGCTTATAAATCAATCTTCAATCTTCTATGTGGAACAGTAGCAAAGCTTTGCTGAAATCAAGGTAGGTGACATTAACTGCACCCACTTGGTCCACCACTCTGGTTACTCTGTCAAAGAAATCTATGAGATTAGTTTGATAGGACCTTCCGTTTAAACCCATGCTGTCTTGGATCCTCTGCTCCAATGGATTCCAGGTGTTGCTATCCTTTCCTTAGGAGTGCCTCCATAATCTTGCCCTACTGAGGTAAGACTGACTGGTCTGAAGTTCCTGCCTCTCCTCCCTGCTACCACTGTTGCGGAGCAGGATCACATGAGCCCTTCTCCAGTCTTCTGGGACCTCTCCTGTGTTCAGAGACTCACTAAACAGTTCTGATAATGGCCCTGCTAGTTCCACCCTTAGCTCCTTTAGTACCCTGGGATGCTATGCCATCAGGTCCTTTGCCATGTCCACCCTGAGCTTAGTGATCTCTTGTAGGACCCTTTCTTTTTGAAGGGACTTGTGCACACCTCCCTCTCTCCTGTGTCCATGGTGCTGAGATGTGGGCCCTGCTCTACCTTCTCCTCAGTAAATACTGTGCAGAAATATCTATTTAGGATAGATGCCTTCCTTGGTCCTTCTCCACACCTCCGCTTATCCCCTTTGATCTTAGCAATACCCCTCTGGACTTTCTTTCGCTAATATATCTATAAAGAGTTTTGTCCACTTCTTTAACTGTTCGTGCTAGTGTTTCCTTGGTTTTGGCCTTTACCTGCTTCACTGCCTTCCTGCTTCCGTTAGGGAAGTTTGGTATGCCTCCTATCTTCATCCTGCTGTGTTACCTTATATTTCCTGAAGGCCAACCTTTTGGCTCTGACATTTGCTGCTACTGTTTTTGAGAACCAACATGGTTTCTTCCTTCTTTTGCTCTTGCTTTTCTCCCTAACACAATGGGCTGTTGCTTCAAGTATTGCATCCTTAATGCTTTCTAATTTTGCCTGCCCCCTCACCTGTATTTCTTCTTTGTCAGGGCTAGCTTAACTCTGTTGGTCATCATATCAAAGTCAGCACCTCTGAAGTCCCATATTTTGCCTTGGAATGGGATGATTTAGTTCTAGTGGCCAAATTGAACCATATCATGTGATGATCACTGGCCCCAGGTGACCTTCTACCTGGAGATCTGTGATCCTATCCCCGTTAGTCAGTACTAGATCTAGGATAGCCCTGTCTCTCATGGGTTGTTGTACCAGTTGTTTGAGGCCTTCCTTACAGGGAATCCACTATGTGTTCAGTTCTGGTGGATATTCCTGCTGGTATTGACCAATCTTTATCAGGCATGTTGAAGTCTCCCATTATCAGAATCAGGTTGTTACCTCTGCAACCCATATGTATGGCCATTCATTGAACCTCATTTTCCTGCTGGGAATGGAGGTCTTGGACCTGATTGTGGAACCAGTTTCATGGTCAGACCACCATACTGTGAGGTTCTCATTCGAGGCCCCCAAATAGACCCTCCCTATGGAAAATGGTAAAGTACTGCCTTTAAGGGGTTTGACCACAGGGTCTGATGGTGATGCAGGATCTATCATGTCCAGTAAGTATGTGCAAGGAGCCAGGGAATTGGTTGAGACCCTCGACTCTATCACACCTGTCCATGTTCGACTCCTCACCTCACATATGACGTCTCCATGGTTTGATGGGACTCTCAGGGAGATGAGAGAGAAGGGTCAAAGGTTAGAGCAGCACTGGTGAAGGTCCAGTTTGGGGAAGATAAACTTGTATTGTTGGCCCATTATTGGGACTATCAATCAGCAATCTCCAGGAAGAAGGCAGAGTTCCTGTCTGAGGAGATTGCTGCAGCAATAAACAGACCATCTCAGCTCTTCCACACCATGGACAGACTTTATAATCCTGCCTGTCTTTGGTCTGGGGAGCTTTTCACAGTCAGGATGTGATGAATTTGCTCTGTTTTTTTGCCTATAAGATTGCCTTCATCAGATTGGAGATCCAGTTGGCAACCTCGAATGGGCATTGTGGCGAATGATGTGATGTCATAGGCACTCAGTCTGTCTGGTCTGACTTTGACTAGGTTGCAGTAGTAGATTTTGTGAGAGTCATCTGGGAGTTACGGCCAGTAATTTGGAACTGGACGAGCACACCTCCTTGTGTGTGTGGATGCCATTGGCCCAGTCATAGCAAACATAGTCTGATGTTCTCTGGTGGTGGTGGTGGAGTTTCCAGAGCTCCTGAAGGAGGTGGTCGCAAGGCCTCTCCTTAAAAAACTTTACTAGATCCAGACTGTCTGGCAACTACAGCTGTCTCTAACCTTCACTTTGTGAGGAAGGTTATTGAGAATACATGGCTCTGCAACTGGAACCCTATTTAACAGCCCACAACATTTATGAGCCTCTCCAGTTGGGATTTAGGAAAAGCATAGTACTGAGACTGCCCTGGTTCAGGTGCTGAATGACCTCCTGGCAGTGAGGGATTGGGGAGACATTCCATTCTGTTTATCCTTGATCTCTTGACAGTACTTGACACCATGGACCATGGGTGCTCATGGATCTCTGTGGGTATATTGTGGACTAGCGGCTACAGTCCACAACTGGTTTAGATCCTACCTCACCAGCAGGTCACAGTATGTGGTGTCAGGGTTTCATTCCTCAGCTCCCATGCCCCTGCTATGTTGGTCCCACAGGGTTTCCTCTGTTTTGTCCCCCCATGTTGTTCACAGTGTTTATGCTATCATTGGGGACATTATAAGGCAGTATGGGTTGTTTTCACTGACATGCAGATGATACAGTTTCATATGTCCTTTGCACCTGAACAGCAGGAGGCAATCTCAGTCTTGAACACCTACCTGGACAAGATCCAAGATTGGATGAGGGTGAACTAGTTGAGGTTGAATCCAAATAAGACTGAGGTACTGGTGCTGGAACCTGGTCACCAGGGATGGGGTGCAGTCTGGTTGAGCATTAGGGCTTACGCCAGGGACTCCCAGTTACTTATCTCTGATTGGGTGAGGAACCTTGGTGTGGTTTTAGACTGTGTCCTGACACTGAAACCACAGGTGTCAACTGTGGTTAAGACCTAATTTTATCATCTGAGGAACATTTCAGGGTTAAACATCTGTCACCTCTGGCTGATTTGCCAGCACTAGTCCATACTTTTCTGATGTTGCATCTGATTACTGCAATGTCCCCTACCTCGGCTAGCAGGGTAGATCTGTGCCACCTGCAGCTAGTGCAGAATGGAGGCCAAGTTGTTAACTGGTCTGCCTAGATCATGTCATATTACACTGGTGCAGCGCTCTGTACTCTTTTTCCAGTTAGGTGGTGGATCTTCAAGGTTGGTTTGTTGACTTGTGAAGCCCTACATGATATGGGGCCTGATTACCTGCAAGATCTCTTCTGCTCCTACCAGCCCACTCTCCCTTGCACTCCTCCGATGGGGGATTTCTGGTAGTTTCCAGGATTTATTTAAAGACATCTGGGGTTCGTGCTTTTCATTTGCTGCCCTAATCCTATGGAACTCCTCCCCATCATATTCAAGAGAGCCAAACTGTGAACATTATTAATAGGAGCCTAAGATGTTTTTATTTAATTAAGCTTTTATGACCAGTTAGCAGGTTTTACTGTGGATTAATATTTATATTTATGCATTGTTTGCTTTGGTCTGTATTATTTTGTTTTTAAAGTGTGAAACTGTGTAAAGTGTATTGAGTCACAACTAAGAAACATGCTTAATCAAATAAAATATGATTGATTGATTAGAAACCTATGGTGTTCCCCACAGATGATGAAGTGACTTAAGTGCCTGTATGAGGAAGCATCTATTAGCCCCTTTGTTAATGGACTATTGGGACATTCGGTTCCTTTGAAAGTGGGCATGAGACAAGGGTGCCCTATTAGCCCAGTTCTGAATACTTTCACTTTAGATCCTCTTATCAGCAGCATCATTGATGGAAGGAGTCTCGTTGGGTGGAGGACTGGTTCCAGAAAAGGTGATTGCATATGCGGATGATGTGTGTCTTTTGTACACACTCAGACCTCAGGAATTGAAGCTTTGTACCTTATTTTCAGATATTCTCTTATTTCTGGGGCAAAATAAATTGTGAAAACACAGGACTGGCTGTTGGTGCTCTGAATCCCCCATCTTCCCTGCAGGAAATTGCTGGCATTCATATGTCACCTGTACCAGTTAAGATTTTAGGTCTGTATTTTGGGAAGGAAATCTCTCTTCTATAAATTGGAAAACTGCATCTCATTTTGTGACAGCAAAGTCCAACTGTGAAAATCTTGGACATTTTAAAAAAAAGAGGTGCTCATCATAAAAATGTCTTCTTCTGATTTTTAGTATTTAAGTTTGTTCCCCATCCTCTGGAAATCTAGAGACAATTATATAGCTGGGTTTTATTCAGATGTTATGGGGAGTAGATTAAACATTGTTAAGAGGGAGTTTACTTATTTACCAGTGAAGCTGGAAGGTCTCAATATGATAGACCCTTTAGTTTGCTTTTTTTCATTCCTTTTTTTTTCTTCCACACTAAAATTAGGTTGGGGGACTTCTTTTCACCCCTAGCAGGACTAGACAAAACTGCTGTTGCAACAGTACAGCTCTACATGGGGTATGAACCCTCCTAAGATTATAGCTTCCTACTGCATCCCAGAGGATGCGGATTCCTCTATATGAAAGGTCAGACAATGGAGACTATACAAATTGTCAGTCACGACTTTGTCCAGCAAACAAGTGTATATTCATGAGATGTCCACAAATTATGTTGTTTCTATGGTATTTCCTTCTCATTTCCTCTAAATGAAACTGGCCCTTGCAATGTTAAATGACCGTAGGATTCCAGTTAAAACATGGGATGTATTATGGCTTAGTTGACATGCCAGGTTGTGGGTGAAGGGTAATGTAAAACACGATCTTTGGAGGAGAGATTTTGCCCAGAGCCGAATGTTTCCAGGAATAAGAAACACAGGAACATTTCTTTATTAAATGCCCAGTCACTCTTCAAATTTTGCATTCCTGGCCAATAGATGGAAATGGCCTTCCTGACATCACTATCCTATGAAACTTTAATTTTGGGACATTATGCTGGTATGTTTTAAACAATTTAACCCTAGCGCATTAAATGTCATTTTGCTGGTTTAAACTTTTTACTTTGACAAGGTAGATGTCAGTATCTGACACAACAACTTCAGTCATCGCCAGTATCAATTGTTCAAATGATAGAGAGCATTATTAAGGAGGTAAAGAAGCTGGACTAGGGGTTACTGTTTATTTTTAGAGGAATTACATCACGGAGTGATTTCATTTATACCCTTTTATGATAATATGTACAAACACAAAGTTACACTTTCTGTTTCTTATTAAATGTAAATAACATGTATAAATTGGTTGGCAGACATAAGTAAATGCAATTTTTTTTAGGAAGTATTTCTTGTGTGAATAGAAGGAGGATTGTAAAATTATATTGCATAATAGGAGGAACTTATGTACTGACATTTTTTCTTTTCTGTTCATGTATTAGTAGAGGACAACTGGGGCATTTTCTGCATTTTTCTGTTTGTATTTTTATGGATGATTGTTATCCTTATTTTTTTCCTTGATGGTTTAGTTTTGTTTTCAATAAATTCCCCACACTGTGGTAGGGGAGCTGTTGTTCTGTTTAGGAATGGCAGACCAGGTGACTGTGGAACAGGTTGTACAGCAGCAAGCTGGGAGCTGTCCTCCAACCCAGCCAGAGTTGAAGGAGGACATGCCAACATACGAACCAATGGGTTAGCGGAGAAGAGGAAACTATGGACAGGATGGAGTTGAAAGAATTACGCACTGAAGATGCTGTTACACTGGATAAGGTTGAGGAGTCCTTAGAAAAGAACTTGCTGAGAAGAAAATGAAGCTACTTAAAAATACTTGCTGAAGATGAGCAGTATGAAAAGAAAAAAGATGAACTAGAACGTAAAAGAGACTCACTGATTCTTGCCAAAAGAAACTTACTGTCGGATACATCCATGCTGAGTGATGACTCAGCTGACGAGGGTACCAATCCTTTCTTAAACTTGTTAGATCAAAGTCCACTGCCATCAGTGTCAGCAGCTGTCAAACGGCATTCTCTTTTCTCTTCAGCTCCCTCCCTGGGGCCAACCATGCCCAGCTGCAGCTCCCAGCCACCTGCTAACAAGACCAAGCAAGCTCCCTATCGACCTTGGGCAGACTGTTCCCAAGTGCAGCTTCCCAGCCACCCACCAGCAAGATCAAGCAAGCTCCTTACCTCCGTTGGGCAGACCATACCAGGTGCAGCTCCCCAGCCACCTGCCAGCAAGACCAAGCAAGGTACAGTAATCAGACTCCAAACAAACACTGCTGAGACATCCCTTTGTGCTCAGTTTTGAACTTGGCACCAATTCCACTGTGAGGGCCACTGTGGGTCCTTGTATCGCTTCCTACCCTCTTCTGCAAGGGATCTCCAACCTGTACTGTATCTCTACCAGGGGTTAGCTTTTTCTGATGTTAAGAAAATCCTATGAGTGTTTTTTATATGCTGAGTGCTTTTTCTTTAAACATTTACCGCAGCACATCTCTAGTGATCCTTACACTGCTGAGACTGATTCCAGACACTGCTGTATGGGCATCTCCCCACCCACCCTCCAGCCCTATCTGGGCATTTCTGATATAGCTGCAATCAGGAATGCTGATTGGCCACCTCCATGATTTCTATTTGCTCCTTATAATTCATAGCCACTAGGGGACCTACACAGATTTGGTACACTAGGCTTCTCCTTCTCACTGTCAGCCACTAGAGGCCATCGCTGCACTGCTGCTTAATGCTAATCCCTTACCACTGTCGTAAGTTACTGATCCCAGCAGATGAATATAAGTAGAGCAATATCAGCTAAGCCCTGCTCAGCAGCCTCCTACTTCCACAGCACCCTAACCTTTCTACACATCTTCTACCCATCTGAAATATGTTCAACCATCGTGTACAACACAGTTCTGCCACTAATAGGCAGCAGGTAAAGAAATAGGATGCTGGGATGTATAGGCAGGGCATCACCAGCAGGAAAAGGAGGTCATAATTCCACTATACAAGACACTAGTGAGGCCTCACCTGGGGTACAGTGTACAGTTCTGGAGACCATACTTACGTAAGGACATAGACAGGGTAGAGAAGGTTCAGAGGAGGGCAACAAAGATGGTGCATGGATTGCATCACAAGTCCTATGAAGACAGGTTGAAGGAACTGAACATGAACTCCTGGAGGAGAGGAGGGATAGAGGGATATGATAGAGACATACAAGTATCTTACAGGGAGGAACAGGGTGCAGGAAGACACTATTTTTAAGTGAAAAGATGTTCCAGGACTAGAGGGCATGGGATGAAGTTGGAGGGAGGACGATTCAGAGGAAAACATGAGAAAGAATTTCTTTACAGAACGGGTGGTGGACAAGTGGAACACCCTGCCAGAGGAAGTGGTGGGGCTGAAACAATCATGGGATTTAAGAATGCATGGGATAGACATAAAGGAATTCTGGAGGTCAGGTAGGGGCAACAGACTTCTAGGAAAACAAACTGAACTTACAAGCTCAAATGGAGACGTGAGCCATATAGGCCCTTATCTGCTGACACTGTCTATGTATCTATGTAATATACCTGATAATCATGGCAAATGTAACAAATACATCAGCCCAGTCCATCTCAATATCCAGAGCGTCCTTGCCAAGAAAGATGCTTTGCAGGCCTGGGTCCAATGAAACAATTATGATATCATAGCTCTCTCTGAAACTTGGTTTTCAGACAAGGTTTTCTGTGGTGAGATCAAGCCAGGCAGCTTCATCTCCATCAGAAAGGACAAGGGAAGTAGAAAAGGGTGGGGCTTCATGTTCTACATCTCCAAAAGTTTTTCTTCCACAAATTCTATCCTAACATTTCTTTTCAAAACTAGAGACCCTCTCTATGCATCTTAGTCTGGCCATCAACAAAAGCCTAACTATCATCACCATTTATCCCACCCCCAAGTACCCTACAGGAGATCTTGATGCACTTCTTGGAATTAAATATTCCCTAACCCCAAACAGGGAGTGGATCCTTATGGGGATTTCAACATCAACTGGGATTCTGGTCTATCTGACCCTGCCAAATCTGTCATCTCTGATCTTGGGCCCCCAGCTTATCTCACACCCCACGAGGACCAACAACAGAACTGGTACGCAGTCGCTCATGAGCTGGATAATTGTTTCTAACCCTGCCAGAATCTTTATGCAGGGACGCTATCCAATAGCATAAGCAATCATTGTGCTGCCTTCTGTTACTGGTCTGCCCACCTTAACAAGCAACCCCCAAGTTCATCTTCACTAGGCAGCTAGATGACAACTCTCCCACAGGCATTAGGCATGCCCTCAAACAAGCAGACTGGTCCGTCATCTCAATGTTGCATGATATTGATGAGGTACATGCGTCACTTCACAGACATCTTTACAGGGATCTGTGATAATTTCACCCTCTTAAGAAAACCTGGTCTATGGGCATGACAGCAAATGGATCACCCTGACCATCCTTAAGCTTATGAGGGAAAAGGACATGGCTTGGAAAACCACAGATCACACGGAGATCCCGCCTAACTCTCACTCTATAAAACCCTACATAACAAATGTAAATCAGCTGTTAGGACAGCTAAGGTAAATGTTCTATAGAACAAGCAACTTGGGAAAATTCTAACCCCAGGCAACTCTGGGGTACTCTGAACAATCTCCTAGAGAGGGTCAGGAATAATGAACCAATCAGCCTGGCTCTAGGTGATCAGCTAACTGGTAACCCAAATGAGGTCTTTGACATTTTTAACAAATGTTTGGGGACCTGAACAAATACAAACCCTCCCCATTAACCCTCATACAGGCTCTGCTGATACTACCCTGCCTCTGCCCACCCAACCTCAACTTGACTCTCTGCCAAAGTTCTACTTCTGAGCTCTCAAACCCTTCAAAACCATCAAACTTATCCCTCTAACAATCCACACCCCACAAAGTTGCAGATGGGATTGACTAGAAACATAGACTTTGACAGCAGATTAGGACCGCTTGGCCCACCTAGTCTGCTCATTTCCTACAAGATAGGCTTAGATCCTAGTTAACCAACAGCCTATTTCTTCCTACCCCCACAAGAATTGCCTTATGTCTGTCCCATGCATTTTGAATTCTCCCACAGTTTTAGACCCCACAACCTCCTCAGGAAGGCTGTTCCATGTATCCACTACCCTCTCTGTGAAATAATACTTCCTCACATTGCCCTGAACCACCCCTCCTCTATCTTTAAATTGTGTCCCTTGTTCTTGCACTTCTTTTTCTGAAAGATGCTACCCTCTTGGACTTTGTTGATTCCACAGAGGTACTTAAAAGTTTCTATCATGTCCCCCTCCCTTCTTTCCTCAAGGGTATACATATTAAGCTCCTTTAGTCTCTCCTCATCGGCTTATCTTGCAGACCCTGCACCATTTTGGTTGCCCTCCTCTGGACTGCCTCTATCCTGTCTATGTCCTTGTGGAGATGGGGTCTCCAGAAGTGGATGCAGTACTCCAGATGGGGTCTCACCAACTGTCTGTACAGAGGGATAGCAACTTCTTGCTTTCTGCTGGTGATACCTCTCCTATGCATCCCAGTATACCTCCAGCCCTTCCTACTGCTTTCTCACATTGCTTGCTAACCTTAAGGTCATCTGATACAACATTCTCAAACTCACTATTGTCCCTCTTGCCATCCCTATCACAAACATCTTAAATCTCTCATTCTGCTCCAGCAGTTCCTCACATCTGGAAAAGTGCCACCGCTGAACCTCTGTTTAAATCCGGATTGAGGACCGAGGTTGGCAATTACAGACCCATCTCTTTCTCCTTGCCCTCTCTCTAAGAGTCTTGAGAAGGTGATTTGCTCACAAGTCACCTCCTTCCTTAACAAGATAAACATTCTCACTCGTGCCCAACATGGGTTTAGGAACTCTCACAGCACAGAGACTGCCCTCGCCAAGTTCACCACAAATACATATGGAACTACTGATAACTGGATATACACTCTGTCTGTTTTCGTGGACTTGACGAAAGCATTCAAGCTGGTCGACCACAATCTCCTCCTGTTCACCCTGATAGATCTACAACTGTCTAATAATGCCATCAAATGGTTTGAGAACTATCTCTCCAATACAGCCCCAATAACCTCCATTGATGGCCTCTTCTCCACTGCATATTCTATGAGTACAGTGTCCCCAAGGCTCTATCATGGGTCCCTTCTTTCACACTCTTCATTAATAACCTCTTCGAGATCTGCTCCTGCACCAAACTGGTCCTTTATGCCGATGATGCAGCACTGTACTGTAGCAACAAAGACTCAGATGTGATGAGGACACAACTAAAAACTGACTTTTACAAGCTTCACACTTGGTTCACTGATAAAGGCATGGTCATTAACTGTAAAAAAACAAATTCATGTTATTTTCTGGTCCAAGAAAGCCTTCCTATGCTATGACCAATGTTTTCAACATCCTTTTACCACACCACCCTGGCACAAAACTCTATCACTTATGCCAGGACTAAGCTCTATAACCAGCTCATCACATCACTTCAGGCATATACCTCTGCTAATGCTTTCCAGAGCTCCCTTAAAAGCCACTTTCTTTCTAAACTTACCTGCAAGTGCCTTCCACCCCACCCATCAGGACCTTGCCAGGAATCTCCTTTCCCGACCTTTGAGACTGGTGCCCTGGGGGTCACTTGAGGCCCTGCTTTACATGAAGTGATAAATTATGGCATACTCTTGCTCATTCCTGCCAGCTAGGTCTCTTACCTTCCTCTCCCTCATGCTTATGTTATCTCTGTTAGGAATGAATCATTTGACCTAGTTGTCCACATCTAGTTTTAGTGATGTTTAGCTGTGTATAAATATAAGGTCTCTCTGTTTGTATGGTTTCTCAACCCTCTGCACTCTTAGGCTTATATCTTATTTTTTCTGTACTTGTACAAATTTTTGATCTAGTTATTAAGGAGCAACAGGATCAATGTGCCCATACACAGGAGTGAGGGACAGAGGGCCAATGGGACAGACACAGGCCACTGAGGCAAGGGCATAACAAGAGACACAGAACCAGGACAGGGACCCAAGAACAGTGGAACCCATGGCCACGACACAAGGGCCAGGGCAGGCATACAGAAGAGGCATGCTGCAGCAGACAATGTGGCACA
The DNA here is from genome assembly GCA_016271365.2 of Neoceratodus forsteri. Classification (NCBI taxonomy): domain Eukaryota; kingdom Metazoa; phylum Chordata; order Ceratodontiformes; family Ceratodontidae; genus Neoceratodus; species Neoceratodus forsteri. The sequence goes on along the minus strand of JADMNL010000030.1, from coordinate 217,609,716 downwards.
GAATAGTGTGGAGAAGCACAGGGCACAGTGGAGGGCTGTGACAGGGCCAACCCCACATGTGGACAGCACCAAGGTAGTGCAGGGGGATGCCACAGGCAGCAGAAAGCCAAACAGCAACCAAGAGATTGAGGTACCACAGTGCCATTCAGCCAGGCCACTATCCCAAGCACAGGAACAGCACACAGGCATACAGGAAATGTGCAGCACTGCAATGGAGGTGTGCCACATGCAGTGCATACACAGGGACCAGGGGCAGTGACAAAAGCCACCAGATGGTGAGTCATGCACACTGCACAGGCTATGGCAGCACTGCATGGAGAGGGGGTATTGAAGTGGGGGCTGGAGACCACACAGCACTGCATGCACACACAGCCATCGGAGGATGGAGACATGGAACGCAACCCTGACTGTACACAAAGGAAGGTGGAATAGTGAAACAACATGGACACAAGTGCAGATTGTAGAAAGCTTTATAAAAGGGTAAAATAAAGTAAATGGGTACAACATCGGTATCACACAGTGTAACTATATACAAAGCAGATAAAACAAGGGGGGACTGAGCGAGACCAACAAGGGAGGTATGGAGTGGGCAGGTACAGGGGCTATATACAACTGTGACCCACAACAACATAGCAGGAGCCACTACCGTGGCCATGCACCCCGCGCACCATCCCCACATGGCCGCATGCAGGCAGTAAACAAAGAATGGCCCTGATGGATGCTGTGAGCTACCCTACTGTGTGGTAAAATGGTAGCAGCACTGTCTGGATGGCATGGCTGATTCTCCTGTCCAGGTTCCCCACATGGTCAAGGCCACCTCCTCCTCCATCCATAGCACGATGATCCTGGGAACCTACAGCAATGACAGAGAGAACACATACTAAGAACCATAGTGGAGACACCACCCCATCAAGCAAGATCCCATGACACCAGAAAGGCATAAACAACACAGTGCAGCACCTACCTGCCCCACTCGCACCATGCCTGGCACCTGCAGTGCCCCACCGATGAAGCCTAGTGGCCTCCGCGCCCACCACCTGACCTCCAGCCCTGCAAAACACAACAGACAAAGGGCACCATGAGTTTGACAGCATTGCTTGAACCACACCCCAACACCAGTGTGTACAAGCAATGCAGAGGTACCCAGCCATTGCAACAGTGGGGCCATGCCAGCAGGCCACAGTGGTGCATGACTGCCATGCCTGCCCCCCCGGTGCCATCCTATGGCATGCACCACACACGGTGGCATCCAGTAATGTGAGACCGTGCCCCAGACACACAAACAGCACTGCATAGTGCCCACCCTGAATGGCATGCAGAACAGGGCAACACAGGACATATGCAGCCACAGCTATGCATGTGTGGTGATCATGACCCATGTGTGTGCCCATGTGAGTAGTTCCACACATCCCACATGTGCCAGTGAAGTCAAAGAACGCACAGCATCTACCTGGCCATGGAAGTGCACCCCTGCATGCACGTTGATGCTGATGCAGCGGTCGGTCCCAGTCCCATCGTAGAGGTTGCTGTGCCTATGCCTGCACTGTTCCCCAGTGCGTGGAACCCCGTGCATCTCAGCAGCTGATGGACAATGGTGGCCCACACATGTGACCTGGGCACATGTAGGTCCTCATGTCCAAACAGCTACCTCTCCACAGGCATCACCAGTGCCACCAGGTACAGCAGCTCCACCTGTGACCAGTTCAAGGCCCTAGGCCCAACTCTCCCCAAGGCATTGCTGTGTATTACAGGTCAGTGAGCAATCCCTGGATGCACAGCATGAGACACAGTATGCGCCATGTGCGATAGCAGGACATGTGCAGCACACTGTGCACAGCTGTGTGAATCACAATTGGGCTGACAGACCACAGTGGTGGATGCACAATGCAGACTGCCAAGGCATGGCAGGGTCACATCTGGGTTGCACATGTATGATGTGCATGCAACCGCCATGTTATGCATGACAAGCGTGGCCACATAGAGCAGTTGTGATGAGCTGTAGCAAATGATCACACACACTGCACTGACGACATGAGCATCATGCAGGTGGGCGGGCAATGCATTGGAGGACACACAGCACAACGATCAGCAGCCATACTGCTGCGCTTCATACTGACAGGACAGCCGCACACCGGAGAGGATGCTCCATGGGTGTTGCAGACAGTGTGTGCGCGGGATGTGCGCCATGTAGGATGCACCAGATTCAGACACATGCACCAAACACTACGTATGTGCTGGAGATGCACCATAAATGGCTGAGTGCAAATCAACAGATGCGCTGTGAGGACTGAGATAAGCTGGGATCAATTATGCAGTTCACAGACAATGCACCCTGAACAGCTTCATCCTGCATGCATGGGCATCTCAGCTGTTTAGCATCTCATGAACACAGGCCCAGACCTCATTTGCATGCCCTGAGCCATAAATGCTCCAATTCAGCAAGCTGAGACTAGGTGACTGAGAGGATTCACAGCCTTGAAGGTGAGTACACAGCTATTCCTACATGTTCTACAGAAGGTACTGTGGTATTTCTCATGACTATAGATGTCTCTGACCACACCACGGCACATCCCAGTTGTGGGGAACCAGCGGTATACAACAGGACTGTCAGAGGCACACAGCAGCATCTGTTCAGGCACAGTGGCACTGTTGCAATGCCACAGTCTGGGGCATGCTGGTCGATACACAATGGCAGCATGCTATGTGCTGGTACCCTGGCTGCCATACTGGTTTCCCAAGGTGGAACCAAGGGAGAAAGCATGACAATGCGGATGCACCCACAGTGATGTGCGTGTGGGGCATGTCCAGGTGGATAGCACTGCATGCCTCCAAGGGCATGCAGCACCAGTGGTCCTGCGTGGACCGATGGCCATCCATGGCGTGCACTGTAACACAAAGGACAAAGTCACAAGGCACTGCACACTATGCATGGTCATGCACATGCACACCCCCATCCCTGGCTGATGGTTTCTGGGTGACAGACAGCACACACAGCCTATCAGACTCAGGCATGAGGGTCCCCGCATGCATGGCTAATGTCTGTGTGCTTCTCCCACAGAAACAATGATGTTGAAAGGCAACAGTGCTGCCAGCATGCGGAGACCAAACTTCACTAAGGACAAGTAGAGGCACTCATCAAGGTGTGCAACCTACTGCTGGATGTCGTTACTGGCAGGGGTGGCAGATGGATGGCATGGTCATTGGGCTGGGAGAGATGGCCTGCCATGTCAATGCTGTGACATCCTACAATTGCACCACACAGGAGTGCTGCCAGCACTGGAATGACAGGCACAGGAGGGTGAAGGATAAGGTGGCCCACATTGAGGCATCCTCCAATGGACTGGGAGCAGGCCATATACAAATGTCTGCCTAATCCCCAATGAGCAGCTTCTGGCTGCTGCCATCGCCAGGTCCTCTGTGCAGGGTGTCCCGGTGGTGGCCTCCAGACTAGTGGTAGCCCGTATCAGCACTGTAAGTAGCTGTGTAGCCATGGTGTGCCTGGCCCCATGTGTGTCATGATGCCATGCCTGTCACTGTGTGCCATGCAGTGTTACGGTGTACCTAGGCACTGTGCCATGTGCCCGGTTGCATATGGTTGGCCATGACATGCATCATGGGGACACAGCCCCATGTCACTGTTGCATATGGGTGGGTGCACCTGTCAGCAGTGCCTCTGGGTGGCACACATGGTTATGTGCCCGTGCATCAGTGCTATGCATTGTGCCATGGGCCACTGCCTGTCACTGCACAGTGCCAGTCACGACAGGCACATGGCATGTGTGGCATGGTGGTCATGGCAAAGCTCTGCAGCAGACAGGCATTTGTACCCATGGTGCTGTAGCACATGCTCTTGTACATGTGCATGTCTGATATCCACTGAGTTGTACTGTGCATTAGCCATGTTCTCCCTTCTTTTTCCAAAGCTCCATCATGCTCATGGGTGCAGCCGTGACCACGGCTGCATGGGATGCCCTAGCAGGCGATGATGCAGGTCCATCACACAGGTCCACTGGCATTGCAGTGGATGGCACCATCCTGGACCATCCACTGCACCAGACACAATGGTCTGGCCCCAGTGGTGGCGGGCCCTTCAGGCACCTTGGCCACCACTGGCACGGTGGCAGGCAAGGACAGCTCATGGCTGTGGTGCCTGTCAGGGTACTCTGATGATGACCATGATGATGCAGTTGGACATCACAGATTCCCTCCTTGTGCTTGCCAGTGGCGCGCTGGGAGGCAGTGCTTCCACCATGGACATCAATGCCACAAACCCCAGGAGGGACATAGCCAACAGTGGTACATGCAGCATGCAGGTGCCTCTACAGGTGGCCTTGGACACCACTGATGTCTCCGCTGTTAGTGGTGCAGCTGCAGTGACTGCTCAGCTGCCCACAGTTGTGGTGCTGTGCACCCTGCACGTGTCCTGTGCATCAGCAGGGATGTCAGGGGCTTCCAGTCAGGGTGCTGTGGTGCACACCTGTGCCATTGGACCAAAACAACACCAGCTGTGGGCATACAGTGGCTGTGCATGGCCATGGCCAGCCCATCCTGTAGCCTGCTGTGGTGCAACCACTGTCCGTGGATGCACCAGGGTGTGATGTCCCATCCCACATGTCGGTGGACGCCACCATGACACCTCACCCACCGATGGCATGGAAGGCTAGCTCAACCTCCTGCGTGCCACTGTGGAGGGCAGGCAGCCCTCTGTGGAGTTCTGTAGCCACAGGACTGTGATGATCCGGAAGCTTGAGTCCACAGTCACTTGGCATGCACAGATGTTGACAGAGGCATGCCTCATGTGGGTGGGCATGACCACAGCATTGGAGTGGATCACAGCTGCTGTGGAGGTGGTGGCTGAATCCATTGTGTGCCGTGGACATCAGGAGTTCAGTCGGACACCCAGGAGCACATCCCACACACCCGGCAATGACGCCAGGTGGACTCCTACTGCTGATGCCATTGTTGCTTGCCTCCACGCCCAGAGTCCATGTGGATGTTGGCTATTGAACAACACCACCACCACTGAGCACGTGTTCATGGTCTCGGTGCAGTACCCTGCTGGGTTGATTGATACACCCCTGGGGTTGGTGGTGGCACAACTGCAACCATCAGTTGTGGCAGAGGTCACCCACATGTCTGTGGCTGCTGGGGTGTCACCCTGTGATGTCCAGGTCCCCAGTACATTGGCAGAGGCATGTACCACCTGTGTGCACCCTGCCGCCAGTGCCTGGGGCGACGTGGTGGCAGGCACCCACCCAGGTGAGCCACTGGCTCCACCTTGTGGTACCTGTGCAGTACCACCTGTGTGTCTGTGTGTGCCACTATTGTGCCATGTGTCATGGGCATAAGTGCATTCGGTGTCTGCCATACCTGTGCACCAGTTGCAGTGCACACTGACCTATAACATCCCTGCCATGGTCCTGGTGGTACAGGTGTATTGCTGGCCCAGTGTGTGTGTTACTGTGTGTGTGTGTGTGTGTCTGTGTCTGTGTGCACCATTGACTGTGCACTGTCCAGTGTCCACTATGCATGGCACAGCTCATGTCCACACCATTGTGCACCCCCAGGATATGTACCTCCTATACTCTCCTGTGGTTCCCAGAGTTCTCCTCCACCAGCTGGCTTCAGTATTGTCTGGCCCATGCTGCCAGCCATGGGTCCCACCGCATTGTGTGGCATCTGTACCATGACCCTGTGGTATTGCGCCATCCCCCACCTCCTCCTCCTCCTCCCCGGAACTGTCACCTCGCTGGCCTTGATAAGTATTCCATGGTCTAGGGCCATGTTGTGTAGTATATAACAGGCCAGGAATATGCCACAGGCCTTCTCAGGGCTATACGGTAGGACACCACCTGACCTACACAACAGAATCGCATTTTCAGCATGCCAAAGACATGCTCTGTGACAGTGTGTGTAGCACTGTGTGCCCTATTATACCGCTTCTCTGCCTCTGTTCCAGGTCATCAGATAGGGGTGATAGGGGTGAGGAGCCAGGGCTTCTATGGTATGCCGCATCATCTGTTGGGGAGAATGTGTCCATTAGTACATTGGTAGCTTGTGTGAGAGGCACCCTGTCCCCACTCTTGGCCTCAGTGGTGTGTGTGTGCCTGTCATGCTCTCCTGCCTGTGCTTCCCCTTCCCAGCAGTCCTGCATCCCCATACCAGTGGCTGTTGCATGCCCCATTCGACATGGTATGCATGTCCCTGCCATACATGCACCACCATGGCAGTGCCCCATATCTGGTGCATTGCTCGTGTGCCACACAGTGCCTGACTGTGTCTGCCTGTGTCCTCTTGCACACCTCTGCTGTCCCAAGGCCCATGCACCTACTGCACATTGTGCATGTTGCCCCTGCCTACACTTCATGTCCTACCAGTGGGGACCTGTTGTGTTTTGTGTACTTGTCACATGCACCTAAGAGATGGCCACTGGTATGTCCTCTGTTTCTAACCTCCTGTAGAGGGCCGATTGATGCCAAATGAAGGTATCATGTGTGCTCCCAGGGTGTGGGCGCAGACATTGCTGATGTGCCCTGTGGCATTGCACACACCTGGCAGTTCACGGAGTGGTAGCCCTTCCTGTTCACATAGGTTATGACCTCATCACCAGGTGGTGCATGGATTGCCACATGGGTGCAGTCTATGGCCCCTATGATGCCTGGCATGCATGCCACCCTGTAGAACCTCTGCTTGATTCTGTCCACTCCACCTGCATGCTGTGAAATGGATGAATTCGAGCATGTGGTAGCAGTGCGGTGAAGAACTGTGTGAGGAGCTGGGAAGTGAAGGCCTGTGAGATGCCAGTGATGTCCCCAGTGGGCCTCTGGAAGGTTCCTATGGCAAGCAGGCACGTGACTGTTGTCACCTTGGTCTCCACTGAGATGGCATGACCACGTGAGGTGGGTGCCTATATTTCATCATGGCACAGCTCACAGATCTGTCTCGGAATGGCCCTGTTCAGGTGGTATCAGCCTACTGTCTCCACATCTGTCAGCTGCTCAAATGACAGCCTGGCACGATACCACCATGTGACAGGCCACCTGCAGTGCCTTTCACCTCCCGTCCCTCACCTCGTGAGTACACCAAACATGGTGACTGGTGATGGATCCATGCTGCTGCTGTTGTGCTCTCTGGCTATGTGTGTGTGTATGTGTGTGTCTTTCTCTCTCTCTCTGTCTCACTCTCTCTCTCATTGTCACACACACACACTATCCCTCTCTCAGACAGTGTGCAAGAGTTGCTGTTCAGCTGATGACCTGCAGAGGGTTTGCATTTAAGTCTACTTCTGTTATACTTATCTTTCATGGCACATTTGGTATTTGCGCTGAGACTGCTCTGTCATTGCGTCGTCAATTTGCACTGTGAATCACGATGCACTGTGTAGCATGGGTACGCCTCTGTTTATGCGCCAGATATCAGTATGATGCACTTATGGTGCTTCTTCTTGGTGCAGTGCATCTCAGATGCAGTGGTGCATTCACCCTGTGTGTGAATCACTCCACAGTGCATTTTCAGGCTATGTGGTGCATCTCAGTTGTGCCCAGTGTATCTCTTTGTGAATCTTGCCCAGAATGTGAATATTTGATTTTGGGTATCCTGTGATGCTATATTTTTTCTATTTGATTACTTTGTGTATGTGTTTATGTGTTCTAAATAAAAGTCCCCTGCTGTCCTGTAGGGGAACCCTTGTCTGCCACTCCATAATGGTAGATGCTGAGGAAGCTGGTGGAGGAGCTGGAGGAGTAGGAGTTGGAGTGGATACGGAAACAAAGTATGGAGACCATCACTGGAGCTCAGGACAGAAATGAACATAGTACAGAGATAATAGATGTACAATTAGTAGAGAAGGAGGTGCCTACCTCTATGGACATGGATTTGCCAGATACAATGACAAAGCAAAGTACAGAATGTTTGGACACACAAGGACCAGATGTTGTTATGATCCTGCAAGAGGAGATTTTAAGGCAAGCAATGCAGTCTCATAGTGAGTTTTTGTTAAAACTGCTGTAAGTGAAGGTGAGTGCTCCTAACCCAACAGATAGCCCTGCAAATGATTTGGACTCTGATTGTCTCACCATTCCATCCCAAATTTCTGAAAAACCACAACCAAGTGATATGGAAGAAAGGACAGCTGAACTGATAAAAGTGAACCCATACCTGTGCCATCTTCGGGTTTAAGGAATAGCAGACAGTCCAAAGAAACTGCAACAGCCTGGAGTCCTGAGGCTGCCTTGAGAGCTGCAAGGTGGCAAAATTGCAAGATGGAATGCACTGGGGTTCACCTGGCCCAGTAAATGTGATTGATTATTATTGCACAAAACAGATCTTGGAAACTGGAAGAATCAGCACCACTACAAAAATGTGCACTACCTGTTTATAAAAGCATCACTCAGGACATATAACCAAACTGGGAACAGATGCCAATGTTGCTAATAACAGTGAAACAATGGCTGTAGAAGAGACTGTGCTTCAGATTTGAACTTAGTACCATGGTAATGCCAGAGCATACAGTGCCCAACTTGAGGAGCCTCGAGTGAACAACAGCAGACACAGAAATGGAGGAAATGTTTACTAATGTAACAAAGGAAGCAATGACTAGCAGACGTTTCTCAGAATACTGATTTTAGAATGGCAGACCTGTTTCAACAGGAGGAGGGAGAATAGCCCAAAGACACAATGCAGTGTGTCTAAAGTTTATTAGTGATATCAAGATAGCACCAGATAGGAGGATGTTTTGCACAAATGCTGAAGGACTCTATGGGCATTTGTGCTGCTGAGCTGTTTGCATTTATACGTATGAAAGGGAGGTTATGTATGATGTTAGTTTTAAAAATGTGGCTACATTACAAAAGTTCTGGAAGAAATATCCCATGGTTAAAGATAGCCCACTATGGTCCCCTTGCTTTCCTATTCCCCTAATAAAACCTAGTGTGAAAACTATTGCACTACTCTTTATAAATGAAGGAGTTAGTATAGCCAATGTTTAATATTGGTTAAAACAGTGTTGTAACCTTATGGACTGACCTTCCCTATTCTAGATGAAGATTTTGTTTGGACTGGGGGTTGGAAGGTAAAAGTCCAGCTAAAACAGACTAATACAGGTATTATGCACCTGCCAGGGAGCTTTCACATTGGAAGAGATAGTGGACTTTGTTTTATTAGAGACAACCATGGACATGACATAAATGTGAGGCTCAGACTCCTTGAAGCTCAGTTTGTGACAAGCCTCATTGCAATTTATGTCTGAGTATGGTCATGTTCACCTGGGATGTCCCAACCCATTCAAATGTAGTCTTTGTGATGAGTCAGGGCACTGTTATAGATAGTCTTCTTGGGTGGATCATAACACACTAGATAGGGCACCCCAGGATCAGGAACAACTGATAACTGAATCTCAGACCAAAGCACAAGTGGCCAGAGCTTCAGGTTCTTTGATACCATCTGTTCCAGAAATACAGCCTGAGCAAACTATGCCTGATGAAGTGTCCTCAGTGCAGTCGGAACTGGTCACTACCTCCTCAGTCCTTTCCCCTTCCCACCTGAAGTGGTCATTTCTGAGCAAAATGACACCATCCTTGTGGTTCCTGTACAGGCTTCCCTTTAGTGGAAATGCCCCCCTTACCAGAACAACACTTGGTGGTGGTTAAATCTTCAAGAAGAGGGAAGGGAAAAGGAAAGCGAGGACTCCTCTCATAAAGTGTGGAGAAGTTACTAGGAATCATTTTCAATCTCTAGCCAAATGGAGGCAATGGGGAGACATAGAGGAGGAGGAGGGGAAGAATCAGATACATCTTGATGGCCTCATCCAAAATATATTTTTCCTCTGACTCTCAAACAAAGCTTCCTTATCTAGAATGTCTAAATGTCTGAAATTCCAAAAGGAAAACCAGAAAAAAACTGACATACTGTATGAATTCTTAAAATGGGCAGTAACCTAAACATTTCGCCTGTGACACTTAATGTGTGCAGTAGTAAAGCTTACAAAATGTATGACTACATTATAGATATTAAAAGATTTGCCAAATAACATTCTTTTATTCAAGATACTAGAATAAAATGGCATATGAAGTGTCTCAGGCGAAAACAGCCTGGCCTATAGGAGCATAGTTGCATGGGTTGGATATGTGTGGCAGAGTGGCATTTTGTTAAAAGGCTATGATTTTCAAATACAGAAGATTGTTGATATATGCCCAGGTACAGCACCAATGTTAGACATCAAGTTCAAAACCAAATATTTTTGCCTTATAAATATCTATGCCCCACAGGGACTGCTCTACAAACCGAATTGTTCTGTAGAATTCAACCATTTTCACACATCAGTAAGCACATTATTTTTGCTGGGGATTTTAACTGTGGATTCACACCAGTAGATTGTTGTGGATCTACAACAAAGGTTTTTGGTGATACCAGTTGCCTAAAATCTATGATTGCCACTGCAAATCTGAAGGATGGTTATTTGGGACTGCATAATGAAGGGCACAAACCTATGGAAGTGGGATGTTAGCCACCAGAACTGTTTTTATTTCACACAATCTAGCAGCATTGTGTGCAGAAACTATACCTTGTGAAACATCGGATCTTCTAGCTGTATCCTTGGTTTGCACTTGGATAGATGACACTAGCTCCTATAAAATTGAATCCAGATGGAAATTAAATAATACTCTGATTTTGGTTCCTCAAATAAAAATCAAGGTATAGAACAACTTAGGCAAGGCAAGGCACATTTTTTTATGGGGCACCCATTCCCTGAGGCGCTGTGCCTAACAATACATATCAAAAAATAAAACAATAAATAAAACATACTAAAATTCCAAAATCAATGAAGTTCAGAATTACAGCTTTAAATACATTTCTGATAATCCAAAATGGCTGGGCTGGAATACTTAGTCTGTAAAGTCAAGCTAAAGAGGTGGGCTTTCAGCCTCAGCTTGAAAACCTTGATTGAGGGGGCCTCCAGGCTGCAGATGGAAGCAGGTTCCACAGGGTGGGCCCAGTGACACCAAAACCACGGTCACTCAATGTCTTGAGGTAAACCCTGGAACGCCCAGGAGGCCCTTCAAAGAGGACTGGAAGGAGCAAGCAGAGGTCACAGATGTCAGGAGCTCAGACAGGTAGCCAGGATCCAGTGTGTACAGAGCCTTATAAGTGAGCAAGCCCACCTTGAAAAGGACCCTCCACCTGATAGGCAGCCAATGCAGAGCATGCAGGACCGGGTTACATGACTGGACCTAGACAGGCCCATCAACAACCAGGCTGTCAAGTTATGCACCAGCTACAGTCTGTGGAGGGTCCTCCTGAGACCCCAAAGTATAGAGAGTTGCAACAGTTGAGCCTAGAGGTAACAAAGGCATGTATCAGAGATGGCAGGTGATGTCATAAAAATACTTTCGACAACAAATGATGCCTGATCTTCAAAGGTCAGCCTGCTGTCCAGGAGCACATCAGGATTACATACCCTTAGGGAAGTGATCAATGGAGGGCCCCAGGAAGAGACCTGTGCTAGCTCCAGGCGGCAACCCATCATGCCCACAACCAGGTTCGATCACTAGCACCTCCATCTTATCTGGCTTTAGTCACAGCGAGCAGGAAGCCATACAGTAATTGATGTTAGCCAGATAGTTGTTAAGCATGTCAACAGCACTGGATTTTCTGGGTGCAAATGACAGGCACAGTTGAGTGTCATCTGCATAGCAGTGAAACTCCACGCTGCACTGCTGAATGTTCTCACCCAGGGACAGCAGGTACACTGCAAACAATATCGGTGACAAGATTGAACCTTGTGGTACTCTGCCTGACGGGGCATTCGGAGGAGGAGAAATTCTCATCACTACCAGCTGCACCCTATCAGAGGGATAGGCCTCAAACCATCTGATGACAACTCCAACGAGTCCATAAAACTCACAGAGCCAACTGAAAGACCGATGTGGTCCACAGTGTCATATGCTGAAGAGAGACTGAGGAGCACAAGAATTGACTTGTCTGCTGTATCTCTAGCCATGAGCAGGTCATTATGCACCCTAACCAGTGCTGTTTCTGTGCTGTGTCTAGCCCAAAACCTGACTGAAATGGCTTATAGATGTCAAAGGACAAGATGCGATCCTTGAGCCCAAGTTTCTCAACAACCTTGCTCAAAAATGGCAGGTTAGAAATTGGATGGTAATTCACTAGGACATCTAAGTAAAGGGAAGGTTTCTTAAAGAGAGGTCTCACCAGCACTTCTTTCAAAGTGACTGGGAATACCCCTTCCACCATCAAACACCTGGCAATCCCAGCAAACACCGGGCCAACAGCCTTGGCACATTCCATTAAGAAATGTGTCAGGGCTGGGTCCAGTTCATAGTATGTGCTTCAGTTCTATGATCACCCAGTGATCTTGAACACCTCCACAGGCCTAAACCCATTCCAGACAGGTGGAGTATCTCTGCTCCTCCCAGTCCAGCCACTGCAGGTTGATAACCTCTCCGATGGGATCCTCAACCAGACAGCTGACACTGTCACAGAAAAACAGAGCAAGCTCTTCACATAAAGTGGATGAAAAGATCTTTCTTAGCTGAAGACAGGCAATATGGAGAAGCCTATCCATAGTCTGAAAAAGCTGAGGTGGTCTGTTTCTCCTACAGCAGGGGTTCTCAAATGGTGAGGCCAGCCTCCCTGGGGAGGCCCCAACCTGTTCCAGGGAGGCTCAAGCAAGTCTTGAAAAGTACTGTATTTAAATTTTGAACTTTATAGATTTTGTGTGAAGGGATAAGGCAGACTGAACGAGGATAATAGTAGGTGAATTTTGTATTTATTCACAAGTCAGTGACCAGGGAAGGTACTGTACACTGAGCCATGGCTTATTTCAGGTGTACCCAGGGAAGGGTTATGAGAGAATACAATTCAAAATGTAACTGTAAAACACTCATGCAATACAAAATGAGTAAAAGCGCAAACAAATTACGAACAATAAACTAACAATGTGAGGAACAATGATTAATTAGACTGGCAGCAGAACTGTCCAAATACAAGAGTTAACCATACAGGTACTAGGAATAAGAGCAGGAGGAGCAAAATGATTCCTGAGAAGTTGCTTAAGAGCAGGGTGAGAGGGGAGAGGCAGAGGTCAGCAGGAAGGTTATTCCAGTTAGAGGAGAAACAGAAAAGCAGTCTGACCCAAGAAGGTATGGCAGTAAGGGTGACAATGGTTCGAGAGCCAAAATATTGGAGCAAGTAGGTTGTGCTTTGGGGGTAGGGTACAATAAGCTTAATAACATGAGAGCAAGCTATGCAAAGAGGTTTCAATTTATTCCTGATGTACCGTGAAAAGTAGGCTATTTTTCTATGGGAGGCCCAAAATATTTCAGTATTTTGGGAGAGGCTCAAGATCTTTTCATGGCTTAGGGAGGCTCACTGTGACAAAGTTTGAGAACTGTTGCCCTACAGCAATTTACCAAGACAGGAATTCTGCCTTCTTATGGGAAATTGCCTCTGGTACTCACCATAGTGAGCATGCAGGGCCAGTTTGTTGGCCTCCCACCAGGTCTTTCGCCAGCAATGATCCAACTTCCAACCCCTGATCTTCATATCCTTGATGTCCCCATCAAACCAAGGAGATCTTAAGTGAGAAAATCTGGGTCATATATGAACTGGAGGGATGGCATCTAGTGCTTTGGAGACCTCCTTATTGTAAGTGGCCACCGCCTCACTGGCACCAATCACACATGCCGCATCTACTCTAGATAGGTCAGCTAATGCCAGTAGTCCCTCTGGGTGCAAGCCCCTCAAAGGGCAGTAGCTGACCATCTCCACAGGGAAGGACTTCTGGGGGGCTCCAAATGTGAACCTCATGGTGCAGTGATCAGACTGAGAGACCTGATCAGTCTTGAGGCTACAACCCCAAGACCTAACTGGAGCAGCCAGATCAAGTGTGTGACTGTGCTGGTGGGTGTAGAAGCAACCACTTATGTCAGACCCAGTGATGCCATCAACTGGAGGCGGTCATAACTGAAATGTGAGGATTCATCATTGACCCAGGTGTTTAAGTTCTCCAGGATTAAACACCTTGGGGATTCCAACACCTGATCAATGATGAAATCTACTACCTCCTATAGGAATTTTCCTCCCAACCCAGGGGGGGTAAACAAGAAGAATCCTGCAGCCTGCACCTGGACCCCACATGTGGTGACACACTCAAAGGATCTGATATTACCAACTGGATGCACCGTGAAGTCCAAGCTGGATCAAAATGATGGCCACTGCCCCACCCCTGCGATCCTTCCTCGAGCAGTTCACTCCAGTGTACCCAGTGGGAATGGCTACCTTTAAAACTGGGCCAGCATCATCACCCAGCCAGGTTCTACATGATGCAAGCCAGGTCAACAGAGGAAATCAAATCTACAAAAATGGTGATCTTGTTCCTTATCAACCTGGCATTGCAAAGCACTGCTTAAAGAGGATTAGAGGCATGGCGGCCCTCTAGCTGCCTGCCCTCTCAGTCCAGTGGGACCCCTGGGTAAAGAGACTAAATACATCTGGCCTATATCTAGGCTGTGTTTGAACCCAGGGCATCCCCTGCACCTGACAACCCCAATGCTACTCACCTTCCTTCCTCAGCTGCTTTCCACTATTGGCAATCCACCCACCCCTTGTAATCCCATATATCAGTGTTAGATGCTTATGATTCCTCCATAGTCTTTTGTTAGACACTAAGAAAGATCTGAATGCTTTTTTATAAGTGCAGCAAGGAAAAGCAGCAGGGTTCCTATATAAAGTATCTCATACTAAGACAGACATTAATACATTTAATTTCAAGGGCCTATGAACAAAAATAGATCTAAAATTGAGGAAATAAAGGAAGAAATGGCATCCTATAAGTACAATACAGCAGATACACTGAAATGGAAGTTCAGTATGGGATGCAGGCTAAAACTAGCACTAGACATTTACAACATTTGTAAAGAGAGACTAAATACAATACAATTGAGAAAGTAAGGGATCCAGTTTCACAAGCTAAATATACAGATCAGGGTAATATTCAAGAAATTTGACAAAATATTTAGAAAACATGTTTAGAACATGGTTCTTAGCAGAATGGAATGATATTTATTTGCAGAATTTAAATATTCCAAATATTTCTCAGGAGGCACAAGAAAAACTACTGTAGATATCACCATGGAGGAAATTATACAAACAATTAAAACCTAACAATGTTCTTCCCAGGTCTTGATGGATTAACAATGGAATTTTATCAAACTTTTACAGATTTTTGATACCAGTTCTTCTTTTGATATTGAACACAATTTTACATTCGTTCTCTCTCCCAGGTTTTATGGTGCAGGCTATAATGATACTGTTATTTAAAAAGGTGAAAACAGACATGACAAATTGGAGACCAATTAAGCCTTTTAAGCGTAGATTATAACATGTTGGCCTCCATATTATCAAAAGGTTGTCTTCTGTTGCAGATGCAGTTATCAGTCCTGAACAGTCTTGTACTATCCATAATAGGTCAAATTTTCATAATTTGACTTTTATCGAGGACCTTTACATAGTAAAAGGTAATGATCCGATATACTCCTCTCACTGGACCAGGCCAAAGCTTTTGGCAGAGTGGACCAGTATTATGTGTTCAAGTTTTGGAAACATACCATACATTATACCTCCAATATTTATCACATGGATATGACAGTTATATCAAAATGCCTGGATTAGATCATATTTTAATGGGGTCCCAGGTATAGCTTTTCAGGATACAAAGGTGTTCATCAGGACTGCCCATTGAGTTCTCTTCTCTATGTCTTTAAGACAGATCCTCTTCTTAGGAGAATCTTATCTCACCCAGAGACACCCAGAATTAGACTCTCCGACTCTTGGTTGGCACCTTTTGCTTGTGCCTGTGGAGATGATGTCTGCATTTGTACTACAGAGGGAGAGCAGGTTCTGCCTTTCCTACAGTAATTACTGAGTCTAAAATATTTCTGGATCTAAACTGAATTATCAGAAAAGTAGTGATATTCGTTTGTTTTCATTGAAGGCACCTCTCTTATACAGCACATAGCCACCACTGAGATTTCTGATGCCCCACTTAAAATTTTAAGTGTGTTTTTTTGGGTGGGGAGCACAGATGATGTAACTTTGAATTGAATACTGCAATAGAGAAAGCTACAGGAGTTATTCAAACATGGAAAATAAATTTATTTCTAAAGGAAATGGTATTTTTACTAAAGAAATTCATACCTCATTTGCATACAGGGCTCGGAGTTGGCTGAATGAGCTCTCTAGTGACACCTCATCCACAGCAACACTTGGAGCATTCAAAAAAGCTCCGCCACTCCATAACTGGCACCTCCACCTGTGCTTGCACCCCTAACATCTTCATTCCCACGCTGCTTCTGACCTTATAGGTGCTAGTTTCTGCCTCTCTTCTTGCACTTACCTGTCCAATGCAACTTCTAATGCACTTGCCCTGTGTCTGTCCTGAAAAGGCCCCTCGGCTGCCTCACCCTGACCCTCTACACCTATGCCTTCCTACCCTCAGCCCTCTCCCCTTCTTGCCCTCTTCCTCCTATTGTTTCTTGAGTTACTCATCGCCAGTCTGATTTTGTCAACAAAGTTACCATCTAAAACCATGTACCGTAATCTGTTTCATGTTTTAATGTTGTTACCCTGTTACCAGCATGACGTGGAACCTTTGTAAAAGAGTCTTGGCTCAAAGGTACTTTGTAATCCTAGACACAAATAAATAAATAAATAAAATAAATACTACATTGTTTTTGCATCTTGCATATATTTTCCAATCCCAGTGAATATGGAAGTAAAAGAAATAATTTTTTTCAAGGGTTTTGAGGCAGCTATTTGAACCCAGTTATGGGATACATTGGTGATTTGCATACAGTGGCACAGTGGTTATGGACACACCATTAGTTAGGTATTGACTTTAGTGCCACTTCGTTTCCTTTCATCACTGTTTTTGCAGACCTGCTGTTGTTTTGTACTGTTTGACTAGCTTTTTCTTGTGTATTTTTATGCCTCTAGCTCTCCTATGGATTCCAGTACACCGACTGCAACGCTAGCATGATGTGCGCACATCTGTTATGTCGTGCTCTCGATTCTGCTCCCATTTGTCTTTACAGGACTCTGCTCACTTCAATATGTATGCCGAGCCACGGAGTTGCACTCATCCACAAGATGCTTCAGAATCCAGCCTTTTTCCTCGCTCGCTGAAACTACAGTATTGAGTGCCCCTGTGCACTGCTTGGCTCGGTGAGAAGTTAGACCCATGTTTTCCTGTAATACATCCCTCTGGTGGGTGACAGCAGCATTGTCTGACCGTGCATATCTAGGGAATTAATGCACGGTTAGAAAGCTGTCACCTGATGTGTTTTGACAAATCAGCTTCCTTCTTTTCAGTGCTGACATTAATGCCATGTTACAAATATATATATAAAGAACTGTCTTAATTATTAATCAATACAGCAGACATTTCGAGAAGCATCCTTCATCAGTGCTGAACTGTATGACTAAATCAAAAACATCTATGAACACTGTTAATGTATCATATATAACATACAACTTAAATAAATCCCAGTGGATCAGTCACTAAAATCAGCTCACCCATCAATTCTTTTATACCTGCACTCTGTTTCTTCTGAATTGAGATAAACCAAACACAACTTTTACATGCGGACATTATTGTGTCTCCACTTAGATACCCAAGATAAGAAAAACGTATAAAGAGTGGAGGTAAATATTTGATGGATTAATAAATATGAGCTAGCTCCTTGGTAGTGCCGACACCACAGTCCTGGGCAGCACCGCAGTTCACAATATAGCAGCAACCCTTGACTCCCCAGTCCACTTAAAGGTTGCTGGACTTGTTGCATGCTTTCTGCCAAGTCGGGCTGCCCCACCTAGTGTCAGGAATTTCCAGAGGGCCCCACTTCAGATGGGCCCTCTCCAACTAAACTTTGAAATCCTTGCATATATCTACTTTCTGTTAGTGGGCTTCTGATCATCGTAAGTAATCTAAAACACAAACACTGGAGACATTGTTTGAAGATGAGTAAAACAAGTTTTACTCATGGGGCCCTGTCCTATTCTTTTTCCAGGTGGCCCCCAGTATCAACCTTCCAAGTGGGCCTCCTCCACCACAGTCAGACTCTGTTAATACCTCTCATTTTCTAAACAATTCTCTGCTTTGGGTAATTGCAATATTCCACACCCCACACTGAAATAAGCCAAATGACAAATACAGACCCATAGAACAGAGGAGGGGTAATGTTGCACATGGCATGTTTTCTCCCTCCCGGGCAGTTTTCTGTCCATCCAATACCTAAACACGGGGCAGGGGAGGTTAACCTTCCACATGGCATGTTTTCCTTAACCCAGTCTCATACTACCTGCCAGCATGCCAGCATGTTTTCCCATCCAACGATGGACCCTCCAGAGATGTGATATTTTAAATAATCCGAGCTACATCTCCTTACAGTGCCTTTCTCCCACCCACCTTAAGGCTATTTTATGGCATTATTTTCTGAGTTTGCCAACTCACTCCCCCATCCCATATGCTGCCGCACTTTCAAGGTTACAATTCACATCGTCTCTCAACCTCTTCTTAAACCCATGATTTACTGAGACAGCAGCTCAGTCTTTGCTGCTTGCAGCAAATAAGTTCCTTGCCCTTGACTCCGAGACCCCAGCACAGATTTTTAACTAGCAAACACATAGCAGCAGAAACACAATTCCAAGTTACTCACAGTACTCTACACAGAAGCCCGAGCATCAAGATCCTTTTTAAAAGAAAACAAAAACAGTTATCTGCAATGTAAACTTTATGGTAAATGCTAATCATCTCAGTTTAACTCCCAGTAGTGCTCATGCATACCGCAGTCGGTGGCCGCTGTGGTGGTGAGAGGAGGGCTGAGCTGGTCACCAGCGCCATACCTAGTCTGTGTACGGGAGGACAGGGGACCACTAGACCACCAGGTGTTGCTGTCATTTTGGTGCTACCAGGGAAGGTGCTGGGGGATGGGGGTGGAGGAACCACTAGAACACCAGGGAAATTCTTTTCATTACCGCAGCTACGGAGGTCATGGATCATGTTTGGGGTGGAGGGACCACTAGAACACCAGGAAAATCATATAATTACAGCGGCTATGGGGGTCGGGATCATGCTGGGGTTGGGGGACCACTAGCACACCAGGGATTACTGCGCTTATTGGGGCTACCGGAGCTCGAGGATCATGCTGGGGGCACCACTACATTACCACCAGCTTTTTGTCGGTGGTATTTAGCACCACGCTTACAGGTCGTGCTAATGCCTGTAGCGCAGCACTATACATTTGAATATGCACACAGCCGGCAGTCATGGCTCCCCTAACTCCCACCCCAGCATATATTTACTTTTAACATCAGTGCTATCACACAGCACCGGCGCTATTAGGCTTTGAATATTGCAGTCTGGTGCAATCCAGTGCTATTTCAGAGTGCTGTGGCTTTGCGCCAGGTGCAATGCTTTGAATATCTGGCCCATGATGTGTACTAGAATGTTTACAGAAAGAAGATGCACTTGTTGTAATAAATCCTTACAGTGATGATTAACTAACCTGGTAGTCTTAACTATATTACAGCTACAAGTAAGGGTGGGTATCCCGTAAAAGAAACATACTTTATATTTTACAATAGAAATAATTGAAAATTGTAATACAGTATAATGATTTATGAAATACATAATCAATAAACTAGTATTTGTTACACTTTATGTTTTCAGTGTAAACTGTAATGCAGCCAAATGGAGATTTACGCTGTTTATGAATCAGACATTAGCTGTACTCTAAGACAAGTGAGTTATTTGAATTTGGTATATATTACACATCAACAGATTTTTAATTTTGAAACTTTGATTCTTATGGAGAATTGTTACTTAGTGGAGCTCTTTATGAAGTATGTTTAGATAACAAATCTCAATTCACAAGAAATAGTGTGCAGGTATAAAAGAATTGATGGTTGAATTAATTTTAGTGACCGATCCAGTGGGATTTATTTAAGTTGTATATTATATATGATACATTCATAGTATTCATAAATGTTTTTGATTTAGTGATACAGTTCAGCACTGATGAAGGATGTTTGTCCAAAATGTCTGCTGTATTTAATTGTTCTGTATCTATTAATAATTAAAACAGTTCTTTATTTGTGTGTGTGTATATATCTATATCTATATATATATATATATATATATATATATATATATATGTATCTATATATATATATACTAAATATATACCCTTGCCTCAGTGTTTGCGCACAGAGGTTCTTTGTCTTTTAAATAGTTTTTATTTTAATGGGTTCACCACAACATATACAAGACACACTGTCTTAGGGTAGCTGGTCCATTCCACTGGAGTGTCAAACAGACGAGGCATACTGATGACTTTCTGAACTTGGTTAGACAGACACGATTTTCTTTGGTATATGATTTTTCAAACTAGGATTCAAAAATTACAAAATATATGGGGTGGGATATTCAAAGGAGTTGCACATGGTGCCATGCTCAACCCACCAATGCACCCGCGCAATATTCAAAGGGCAGGTTGCACTGCACAACCCCCGATGCACCAGAGTGCACCAGTAATGTATGCGGGTGCAAGTGCGGGGCGCATGCCCATGCACATGCAACACATCCCGATATTCAGTCCGGGATGTGCGGGGTGCTGGCACATACCCACCTTGCGCCCCAGGGGTCGCAAAGATGTGCCTGATGAAACCAGAGCAAGTCCCAGCCACCCACAAGTGAGCTGCTGTATAGCAAGGTGCAACACGGAAGCTGCCTGCTGTGGGTGGCTAACCGACCACCAGGACACAGTCCACATGCCCCTGCCCAGGGGCATCATGCCCCCTCGCCCGATCATGGGCATGTGTAAGCAATCCTGGTGGTCCAGTGGACCGCTATCCATTGCTCGATCATGGGCATATGTTCAAATAATCCCTGGTGGTCCAGTGGACTGATCCCATTGCCCATCATGGGCATATGTGTGATCCAGCCCTGGTGGTACTGGGTGTTTGTTGGGGCATTATGCTGATGAGGGCGGCTCCCCATTGGCAAATCAAAGTAAGAGGGGAACATAATGCCGGCGGGAGGGCCTCTGCCGGCAACTGTAACTAAGGAGGACTGAAGCTGACAGGGATTGGGGCCCCATCGGCAAGAACACTGTTGTTGGGCACATGCTGCCGAGGGGGATGGACACCCTCAGCACTGGGGAAAATTAATATTGTTTGTGAACAGGCGGCAGGCTCCTGCCTGCATTGATGGCTTTTTACAGTCGGCAAGTTTCACCCAGCAATGACGGGACACTCCTCATTGCAGCGGTTCTGCTGATGCTGCAATGACAAGGTGGCCCCTGGTTGCTGTGGCTGAAATGTTTTAAGGTGGTGGCATGCTGGCTGAACTAGTATAAGCAGTAGCGTACCACAGCATTGGGGAAAGTGGACCAAGACTTTAAAGGCTGTGGGGGCATTGGCCACAACAGTGCCACACCTCCACAACCTGCTTCTGGCAAGTTGCTGCAATATGTTTCTTGCGCATGTGTGCAATCAACATAAAAATAGCAGTCAAAAGAAAACATATGGGGTCAGATATTCAAAACTTTGCCCCGGGACTAAATAGCACTGCCTCACATGCTAAATTAGCCTGGATCCAATAGCCTATTATATTCAAAAGGATAGCCCCACGTAAAACCTGTTGAATGTAGCATGCTAAGGAAGCTGGGCAGACTGGGCTGGGAATGCAGTGCAAAAGCAGCCAGGGATTAAGACAGCTCTGAATACAGCAACCAGGAAGTGCAAACCACAACAGCATCCCAGTTCACAGCGATGTGAAGGAAGGTAGAGGTGAACTACGTGGCTGATGTGTGTGCTAGCAAGAGAGTGGAGTCAGTAAAACTGCAAGCAGCAGTGCATGTGAAATTACATTGTACAATATTACTGAAATGTTTGTGCAGTGTAAACACATTTGCATAGGTTTAGTGCAGTGCTGCCATTTGCCTGGCACAATCACATTTGCCCAGGGCAAAACTTTGCTATATTCAAAAGTGACATGTAAATGAGCCTACTTACATAGTCTGTGGGCAAATATCCTGATTAGCATTTCATTATGACCTGATTTGCATGCAGTTTGCCCAGTGCTATTGCAAGGTCCCACGGATCCATCTGTAGGTCAGTCTGGAAGTACAGGGACTGGCTGGGTTTGCCACAGCTCCTACCTCTAGGTCAGTCTGGCAGTCATAGTGGTAGTTGCAGGCTACATTTGTACAGTACAGCAAAGAATATTTAGCCCCAGGTGACTACACAGACAGTATAAGCCTTATGCATTCTAGATGAGGCTTCTCCAGGAACCTGTACAAGGGTATATTCCTCCCTTCCCGTGCTGTCAAAAATTGAACTGAATGTTCTTATTCATATTGTCAATAATACTTTCCACATAATTATGAACTGCAGGATATAGTGTTTTATTGCCCATACATTAATTAATAAAATACATTCAACAAATGGCAAATTGCTATAAAAATTAGCATTTAACAGGTAGTGAATGCATTAAATTACACAACACATTTAAATAAGATTAATAAATAAGCATTCACAATTGCTTGTCACTATAATGCAGCAGAAAATAAAAGCAGTTCCCTAAGGAAAATAAAAATACAGATTCTGCTTTCAGATAATACAGATAATCTCTAAGAATTGTATTTTAGGGATTTGAATCTCCACAGTTTTATTTTAATGTAGGAAGATGCTATGCTCCAGATTTCATCTGTTCAATTAAATCAGTGTGCCTCTTGACCCAGCGAAGTTCAGGATTAGCACAGAATTCTCCATTTGCAGTCTTGAATCTGTTGAAAAATAAAATAAATGTTTATTGGTTTATTTATATATACTGTCAGAGACTGCATGCAACCCAACTTAGGGTCCAATGTAAACTATCAGTTATAAGCACAGAGACTGAATGAGACCAGCCTAGCAGCCCAATAGAAGCTGCATTTGCCTTGCTTGTGGGACACTGAAGTACAGCTACTGATGCAGGGCCCCAATCAGGCTGGTATGTATGTATTTAGTTATTTATTTGTTCTATGTTAACCAGGTAGGTACACTATACAATTAAATGCCTTTTTCAGGTTCAACCCAGGAGGAACTAAACAATAGTGACAAATTCCAAATTGAACAAATAAAAATTCAAAGACAAGTTTAAAAAGCCCACAATATGGGCATTGCTAGGGAGGTACATAGAAAACATAACAAAACACAGACACAAAAGAAGATGGGCAAACTCAGTTTTAAAGACTTACAAATTTCTGATGTAATACATTATGCATGGTATCAGCAAGGTAGTTTGGACATTTGATGGGGTCTAGAAACAGTTGCTGTCCATGGATAAAGTGAGATGAGCCTTCAGGGCAATTTTGAAAATGACAAGGTGGGAGAACTGCAGACCTTGGATGGTAGGATGTTCCATTGAAGAGGAGTAAATTGGGAGAAGCTCAGGTTGGTTGAATATTTTGAGATTGCGAGCAAGGTGTGATCTGAGGCTCTAAGTAAGTAAGTAGGGCAAGCACCGAGATACTAAAGAAATAGGTGTGGGCAGGGAGTCAGATCCAAGTCGTTTTAGAGGAAACTTCCAGCACATATGATCTAGAGGCAGAGGGGATAGCCACCCTAAGGAGAAGTAGAGGGAACAATGAGTGAGATGGGGAGGATAGTGCAAATGGCAGATGATGTACATGAGATTGTATTTATGAAGCAAGGATTTGAAGGCATTCATAAGAATGAGTGAGCTATACTGCAGGCAATGGAGAAGGATGCCTTGAGAGATTACTAAGTTTGCTTTTGAAATGAGGGAAGTGGTGGAGATGGTGTAGGCTGATCCTAGAATTAACAGGCTTCTTAGGGATGAGGTGTTAGCAGAAGTCCAGTACAGGGCCTAAAGTAACACCCAGGTACTTAAACTGATCTACCAGAGAGAGGACAGACATCTATAAATCAGATGGACAGTGCATGAGAGCAGGATAGTCAGCCAACAACCACTGTTTGAGTCATGGAGGCACTGAGAACTAGGTTGTTGGCCACAGTAGTTCAGAATGTGGATAAAGTCCATGGCAATTTGGGCATTAATGTGGAAGGGGTTTGTGTGTGCCACAGATCAGCTCAGAATGTGGGTGAAGCCCATGGCAATGTGGGCATTAATGTGGGAGGTTGTGTGTGCTGTACTAAATGTCAGTGTTGCCAGTGTATGTGATGCTACAGTGAGAGGAGCTGACAGAAGGAGATCATTTATGAAGACAGAGAAAAGTAGTGGGCCAAGAATACAACCTGGGGATGCCTTGAGCAATAGGCAATAAACTGAAAGATGCATCACCACATTTGAAGTATTGCTGCCTGTCTAACAGGTAGTTATTAAACCAGGCCTTGGCATGAGGGAACACCAATACCAGCTACAGTACTTTGCAGGATAGGAGGGCATGATCAACTAGATCAAATGTCTTGGACAAATAAATAATAAGACTCCAGTGAGTGCTCATTTGTCCATAGGAGATTTGATGTCATCAGTGACCTTGATTTGGTGAGTTGGATGCAGTTTCCTTTATGGAAACTGTGCTGATGTGGAATTAGGAGATGGTGAGTTTGAAGATAGTCAGTTAGATGTGAGCTACCACTTTTTTCAAGTAATTTGCTTGAGGACAGGTAGAAGGGCAAGTAGGATGATACTGAGAATGAATTTAAGGTCATCCTTTTAGGGACAGGGATTACCTTTGGATTGTCCATTGTGATGGGACTATACTAGACATGAGAGATGGGTTAAAAATATGAGTAATTGGACAGACATGTGTGTGACAGCCTAACCTGAGCAATCTAGGCTCAAGTCTTTCTAGGCCAGGACCAGAACCTGGAAGTAGGGAGTTTAGAAGTTTGTGGACTTCTTTTCAAGTGGCAACTTTCAGGTGGAAAGAGTATTGGGTTTGGGGAGAAGAAATCTGGGAGGGTCTGGAACATTGTTATGGGCTATAAGGTGACTGGCAGAGAAGGAGGGGAGGTCAGAGAACAGTGCACTGAAGGCATTGGTGATGGTAGTTTGGTTATTACAATGCACACCATCAGTGAGCATTTCCTTTAACATAGTTTCAGAGAGGCACCCAGCAGCCCTTTTATGTCCCTCCCAAAAAAATACATGGATTTCCAGCAGAGGCTAGTAGTTTCCTTACAGAAGGCGCTTTTAGTTGATGGGTAGGCTTTTTACACTGTTTTCATGGCTGTCAATAAGAATGCATATCTTGTAAGTTGGAGAAGGCCTTGACAACAGCCCAGTGTTTGTCCCTGATTTTGTAGAGGAAAGGATTTCACTATGCAAGCAAGTGTTGGCTGTGCCCCAGACTCTTCTCTCAGTGAGGGGATAAGTCTGTCATGGAGACTGGAAATGAGGGACTAAAACTGCCCAGGGCAGAGTTAACATTAGATGTGGCTGGTAGGGGACCAGTCAGTAAGTGAGAGCTCAGCATTAAGGGTTGAGGGTCCAAATTTGAGATGTCCCTGATGGTGAGAACCTTAGGAGGAACTTTGGGGA
Source organism: Neoceratodus forsteri (assembly GCA_016271365.2). NCBI lineage: Eukaryota > Metazoa > Chordata > Ceratodontiformes > Ceratodontidae > Neoceratodus > Neoceratodus forsteri. The sequence continues at coordinate 217,584,128 of JADMNL010000030.1, read as the reverse complement.
TCTAAGGCATTCCAGAAACAAAATGTTGTTGCTTGATATGGAGCTCAAGTCTACTTGGATGTTCTCAGTTTCTGGGAAGGTGACTGGCCACTATTGCTGCATTATTGAACCCCTTGTGGCCCAGGGAGAGGAGGTATAGCAGTCATAGACCCTCCTTTGAGACCTCACTCAACATTTTCAAACACTGGCTTCATGTTGAAATGACCAGCTGGAATAATAGCAGAGTCTCAGGACAGTCTGAGGAGCTGTCTTCTGGGTATAACCAATGCTATTGCACCCTTCCCAATGAAAGTCTTCTCTAGCAGTGATTAGGTGGTCCAGCAGAGGGGCCACTGGCAGTTGCCACAGGAAAAGACTGGAAGTAAAGAGGAGCAGCAAGGGAAATTGACAGGGACTCCAGTGAAGGTGACTAGGCTGAAAAGTATAAAAATGTATCCACACTCCCTAAGCATTATTGTTGAAATGCACTGAAAATTGCTCTGCATACAGTAAGTACAGAAGCACTGGTTCTATGGACTCACTGCCATTATTTAAACTTATACTGGAGTTGTGTGGAATGCGAACTCGATGGCCACAGATTATGTGAACCAGAGAATAAATAGCATTGATTACATTAACTGAAAACTATTACATAAACCACAGAATAAAGAGCCACAGATTACATAAACCACAAAATATTATATAAACCACAGAATAAATGGCCACAGATTACATAAACTGCAGACTAAATGGCCATGATTACATAAACTACAGAATAAATGGCACAGATTATATAAACCATAGAACATTACATAAATAACAGAATAAATGCCCATGGATTACATGAACTACAGAACAAAATGGCCATAATTACATAAACCACAGAATAAATGGCCACAAATTACATACACCACATAATATTACATAAACCAGAGAATAAATGCTACAGATTACATAAATCACAGAATGTTACATAACCCACAGAATAAATAGCCATGATTACATAAACCACAGAATAAATGGTTAAGGACTACATAAACTGCAGAATATTATATAACCACAGAATAAATGTCCACATATTACATAAATTCAGAATAAATGGCCACAGATTACATAAACCATAGAATTTTACATAAACCACAGAATAAATGGCCACAGATTACATAAAACCATAGAATAAATGGTCATGGTTTGTATACTATGCAAACTATTACATAAACCACAGAATAAATGGCCACAGATTACTTAAACCAGAGAATAAATAGCCCAAGATTACATAAACTGCAGTGTAAATGGCTATGGATTACATAAACTGCAGAATAAATAGCCACTAGTTACATAAACCACAGAATAAATGGCCACATATTACATAACCTAGGAATAAATAGCCACTTATTGCATGAATTGCAGAATAAATGGCACAGATTACATAAACTGCAGAATATTACATACACCACAGAATAAATGGCCCTGAGTTACATAACCACACAATAAATAGCCAGGGATTGCATAAACTGCAGAATATTACGAACCACAGAATAAATGACTACAGATTTTACAACAACTGCAGAATGAAAGACCACAGATTGCATAAACTGCAAAATATTACATAAACCACAGAATAAATGGCCACAGATCACATAAATTGCAGAATAAATAACCATGGATTACATAAACTGCAGAACAAATGGAAACAGATTCTATAAACCACAGAACAGACGGCAACAGATTACATAAATTGCAGAATAAATGGCCACAGATTACATAAACTGCAGAATATTACATACACTATAGAATAAATGGCCACATATTACATAAACCACAGAATAAATGGCCACAGATTACATAAACCACAGAACAATACATAAACCACAGAATAAATGGACATAGTCTGAAACTTGTGGGGTAGAGTTAAAATGAGGAGGCACTTCTTCATGGAAAGGGTGGTGTTAAAATGTATTGCCTGAAGAAGTGATATCATTGAAAACAGTGGAAGGTTTTAAGGGTGGGACAGGTAAAAAGTAGAGTGGCAAAGAGAGGAGGAAGGGGATTAGGAAAAGGGCTCTAATGACCAAGAGGAGGGGCAGCTCCGTAGTAGACTGAGCTGCACACTGCAGCAGACTTGATAGACCACCATGGCCTGTTTCTGTTGGCAATTTTCATATGTTCATATCAACTGCAGAATATTACATAAACAACAGAATAAATGGCTACAGATGACATAAACTGCAGAATAAATGGCCATGAATTACTTAAACCACAGAATAAATGGCCAGAATACATAAACCACAGAATATTAGATAAACCACAGAATAAATGGCCATGGATTACATAAACTGCATTATAAATGCACAGATTACATAAATTACAGAACAAATGGCAATGGATTACATAAACTGCAGAACAATCTTCCACTAACTGTAGAAAAGTAATCCATGGTTTTAGTAAACTGCAGATTACTAATCCACGAAAACATTCTACTTTCAAATTTTCAGTGTTCCACCCTGACCGAAGGAAGGTAGAATTTTGGAAATCCCACAGAATCCCATTTCATTAGTAGTTTTGATTTTGATTGATCTGGTCACTGGGTGGGTCTGCTTGTTCACATAACCCTTTACAAGTCAAGAATTTAGAAATTTGAAATTCTGCACAGCGCTAGCTCTTGCATCAATACTGAAAGATGAAAATGTTGCTGTCTGCTATGAAGACATTAGAGGTTATCATGAAAGTGAGGAGAGGCACTTAACTCTGGGCCCATCATTATGGATTGGAGCCACTCAGCTAGCATAACTAGTCTAGGTGACAGTAGTCAACTGACAAAGACTGACTATATACAGTGGTGCCCAGATCAAATGCCTGATCCTGCAGGAAACAATGCAATTCATTAACAGTTGTCATGCAGGAAATTGTGACACTGACTGTCTCTGGCCCTTGAGGACACCACTGTAGGTTTTGTAAATTATGCTCCTTTTCCTTTCAGTGATTATTCTACTATATATCCATGTTTCATAATACTTACATTACAGCTGGAATACTGCAGGCAGTTGAAGTTCTATAATAGTCCTTTATAGCCTTTAGGGTAGGATTGCATTAGTATATGTGAAACAGCAGGCTTTTGGAACATCTGCTCTGGCTGGAGAAGACAAAACAATGATTGTTTATTCATACCATTTTTACAAAGCAGGCCGACTGTGTATTAGAGGGACACTGTCAACCCTTTTACATCATAATATTTTTAGATGAAAACCCGCACTTTAAGATTGCTTAATTTCTCTAAAATTCATTGATGTTGCTGTTTGTTTTCACTGCTTCCTTTCTTAGTAGAACTGAAATTTATAATAATGGTATAATATAAACAGCCGTGTTTTGTGCCAAATCCTCGATCAGCTCTTATTGTATGTTATATGAGCATTATGAACACCCCAAACAGTGCAGCCACTCATGATGCAACCATCTCCTCTCCTCTCATTACATCGTGAGTGGCTAGATAGTTTGGGGTGTTCCCAAGTTCATGAAAGATACAGTGGAAGCTGATCAAGGAATGAAACAAACACGTTTTGGTGTGGTAACACCAGTATGGTGGGTAGTCTGTTTTTCACTTTAAAAAGAAAATAGAATCAGAATCAAACAACTAGCTACATCAGCAATCTTTACAGACTGGGCAATCATGAAATGTGTTTTTAAACTAGGGACACTTTGAGGCCTGAGGGAGTTGACAGTGTCCCTTTAAGTTGTCTGCTTTATGAAACTGTGTTAATTAAAATAAATAAATAAATAGATATTATAAATATAACAGAACCTCCAACAAATAAGCCCACAGGTCAGGTCCACCAACTACTGTGCATCTTCAACAGCCAGCATTTTAATAAATGAAATTATATATCTATCTGACGCCATTATAAGTAAAGAGTGCAAAACAGTAGGGATTTTATGAAACACAGAAACAGAAACTGTGACTGCAGAAAAGACACTGAGGATCATGGAGAGGAATAGCGGGGTCAGTGAGTGGCAGGATTGGAGAATGGGGTCTAATTGTTCTTGGTTTAGAGCCTAACTGAAGAACTCCACAGCATGCTGTGGACGTTAAGAGCAGTTTACACCTTCAGGACAATTTTAACAAAACATAATATTTAGACCCAGTCCAACTTATATTTCTCATTAGTTCTGTATTTCCCTCACCATTACTTAAAACTGAGGTCATTTGCATGAAACCAGGATCTTTTATCCTGAAGAGTTCACCCATTCCTGTTGCTGTCTCCTATCTGAGGTCATAATGCACTGCTTGTGACATCACAGTTACTCCCATGGCAACAGATTGTGATGTCACAACAGAATATTATAATTTCAAGTAGGGAGAAAGCTATGGAGGCAGAGGAACTTTAAGGATAAATATTTTGTATTCATGCAAATTTACTCAGTAATAAACAACGAGGAGCATAAATCTATAGAATGTATACTGAATGCAAGCTCACATCCTCCTAAATATTATGTTTTCAAAGCTTCCATGAGTCGGCAGCAGCTCTTTAAGATGTCATAAAGTGACATGACCTGTAAGAATGTTGCCAGCAGACTATCCAAGCCACAACTATCCAGATGCAATTAAATGAACCACAAGAGATAACAGATGAATCCTTCTAAACAAGATATTGCTTGTCATTTGGACCACCCTAGGTACACAGTCTCAAAAATGACACCTCAGATAAGTGAAAATAAATATTTAGGTCGGTATTTTCAAAGAGATGCGATGGGTGCAACAGCAAGTTGCACCACTTTCGTGCTGCAAATCACAGGTTCATCTGCATCAGAACAGTACAGTACCATTAGAAGATGATTATACTACAGTATACAGCTCCTGCACTTGCAGCCAAATCAGTGATGCAAATGTGACGCAATTATGCTGCAGCCTGCAAGTACTGATGTCAGTTCTGATCCAGCTATAAAATACAGAGCAAGTGTATACTGCATCTGTGTGATGAAAATGTACGTGTTTTGAAATAACTACTGTACATAATTTTGAGCACTTTTGAAAACACCACCCTTAGATTCTCTCTGCATACATGCTGATTACCTAGAACATCAAGGTCTCTTAATACTGCACTAAAACACATTATTTTAGGTAAATGGCATCCTCTGTCACAGTAAATACTTTTCAGGGTTTTATACTTACATAAACAAAGACTTTCTGAGCAGAAGGCAGCAAGAAACAGGACTGCAAAGACCAGCTTGATGGAAGCCATCTTACAGGTCTGCTACTGTATGAAGTGTCCAAGTAGAGAAGTGATTAGCTGTAATGATCTTGGAGGTCTGATACTCAAAGTGCTCCATCTTCACCTCTTTTATTCATGTGCTAACAAGTATGTGTGAGGAGACACTTCCACATGTTGTGGTCACTGGACGAAGAAGAAGAAGTGGAAATTTATTTTACTGGCTTACCGTTGTGATTCAAAAGTATAGGAGCAGGGGTGAGGTCAGTGGAGGAACTTTAAGAATAAACATGATTCCACTTTGTAAATTGTCTATGATAACCTGGGTGATTGTTTAACCCGTATTTGAGGATATATTAGTGACAAATACTTTTATCACAGGATGTGACTGTACACCAAACAGCAGCACATCACTAAACACGTGGGTCCCAAGTCTAAAATTAGATTGATGAGAAGTTTTTGGCTTTGAAAGTCCACAACTTTCCACCTTATAAAAGCAAAAGTTTTTTATACAAAAAAAAAACTCTTCTAGGAAATAACAGGTTGGATTGTGACTTTTGTAAACTTCGTGTTTCACACAATCATTCATCGTAGAACAATAGCTACTGTAGGTGGGAGGTAGTGTAATGACCACAGCAACAAAAGGAAAGCTCCATCTCTGTTCTTGGATCTTTTTTATAAAGATTTTTTCCACTGTTGCTATCCACCCAGACCTTCTGCTAGGGACATCCCAGTCCAATCCTCTACTGTCCCCACAGTCTGCCTGGAGGGATCCATGGGGTAAGACCCCAGGGGTTGATAGCCTTCATCCCAAGATCCCCAGGTTTCTTTTTTATAACCACTCTGCACCTACATGATGGTACCTCCTGTCATCCTGATGGCCTTGGACAATGCCACTAACCCTGGTAGAAGCAAATGAATGAATGGCCACGGATTGCATAAACTGCAGAATATTACATCAAGTCCCTGGCCCACCACAGAGGGTCACTGTAGTGCTGGTTGCAGTGCCATTCCCTCTTCATCAGGGAAGCACTGCCTGTGGCAGCAGTGTTTCCCAGCCTGACTGCCTCACTGCTCGCTGTGCCCCAAGTTCACTCTGGAACCTGAGTCACCAGCCTAGAAGCACACCACAATTCTGCTGGGCCAGTGAATGGCCTTGTTCATAGAATACTAACAGGGATTTTAGTTTTTTAAAGAGGGGCAATAAAATTCTATATGGTTAACTGTAGTTTTATCAACAACATGTACACTGAGCAAGACAAAGTTCTTCTACCCTGCTACCCATAGCTATGTAGTGAAGCACAGCTGTAGATCCTAGACTTCACTACCCTTTTGGGGTGCTGTTTGAGCAGGAATATAGTAACCTAGTTATCTGAGGTCAGAAGGAACTCTAGTTCTATCATGTCTGTTCCTCCCCATTTCATAGGCAAGAATAAAATAAATAAGTTGTGCAAACAAGTAAGAGTTTATAGACTTTTGCTATCCCCTCAACTGCCTAGGGTGCCCAGTGATTCTTTTGGTAAGCAGAAATTTGTCAAGGTTGGCCTGAAAGGCCTGTACTTCTAAAAACACAGAATATGTCAGCAGAAAAGGATTTCTTGGCCCAGCCAGTCTGTGTAAGTGTCCCCTACCTATTCTACCTCTGTTGACCCTATCTGGTCTATAACATCCCTCCTTACCTCCTTTCTAATTCACCTCTATGTTTAGTCTGCTTGAAGCCCTACCATCATTCTAGCTTCCACCACTTCTGCTGGTAATCTGTTCCAGGTATTTGCCACCCTTTCAATGAATAAATAATGTCCCATCTCTCTTGAACTCCCAATGCCCCCCGATCCTGGTGCTCATCCTTCTTTTAAACAGACTCCCCACCTGCACCCTGTTCACCCCTGTGAGGTGCCTGTAGTATCAATCATGTCACACATCTCTCTCTCTCCTCTCTTCCAGGATGTACATGTTGAGATCTCTCAGTCTCTCCTCCTAGACCTTCTCATGCAAACCTTGCACCATTTTAGTTGCCCTCTACTGGAAACAGTGGTGCTGATAGCGAGGTGCTCAGGTGCTTGCACACCCACAAAGTTAAAATGGACACCCTCAAATTATTTTGCCGGGCTGGGCTGTTATATCATTATTTTTTATCCTGTATTCCCATTCTAGGAGGTGTTCAGCACACCACCCTTGCTGCCAAGTCAGACAATTCTTCCCAGCCATCCCGCCTGAATCAATGTAAATTAAAACTGCCCCAACCTCGACGCCCACCTCCGATTCACTCACTAGGAGCTGCTGCGAGGTCTGGCCCACCCAGAGTTCTCTGTCAGTCAGTCCCCTTTGCTGTGCATGCCACAGATCTTCTTTCTCTTTGCCCCCAGCAGCCAATCATTGCGATGCTGAGAAGACCCAGCCCAGTTAGTGATGGGTCATGAAATGTGGTATCCTCATTTAGTGAGTAGCGGTGGAGCTCGGACTGCATAGCACACAATTTATTTATAGTTTTATACAGTTGGGGCCAGATATTCAAAACTTTGCCCCTGAGCTAGGTTAACACTGCCCGGCAGGCAAACTTAGCCAGGATCACAAAGCAAGCTCATATTCAAAAGGAATAGCCCGGGCAAACAGCTTCTGAATATAGCATGGGAATGAGTCCATGCAAACTGGGCTGGCATGAAGGGCAAACGTAGCCTGGAATAAGACAGCACTGAATATAGCAACCAGGAAGTGCAAACCACAACAACAACACAGTGCACAGTGACATGAGGGTAAGTAGAGGTGAACTATGTGGCCAATGTGTGTGCCAGCAAATACATGGACCCAGTACAGCTGCAGGCAGCAAAGGATGTGAAAGAACAGTGATCAAAACTGTATAATATTCCTGAACCATTAGCGCCACGCTAACAAATTAGTGCTGCTTTAGCGGAGCTGTTGCTTGCACGGTGCAAACATATTTTGCCGGTGCTAAGATTTGCCATATTCAAAAATGACATGCAAAAGAGCCTACTTTGGTAGTCTCTGGGCAAACAGCCAGATTAGCATCTCATTATGCCCTGATTTGCATGCAGTTTACCCAGCTTTACTCCAGGGTCCCACAGCCCCACCTGTAGGTCAGTCTGACAGTGCATGATGGTTGCTATAGGCTACATGTATGCAGTACAACATAGCATTGTGTACCCCAGGGGACAACACAGCATAGGCATAAGCGGTGGTGGTGATGCATGCAACTAGCACACTGTAGGGCATGCTACAGTGCACAGCAGATGCCACAGTGGCATTGGGGCCAGTAGTGTGAGGACACAGCAATGCCTATGGTATGTAGGGCAGTGACGACCACTGCACTGTACACTGTGACAAGCCCATCTTGCAGGTGTGTACTGCCAGTGGACATTACTGTCACACTGTTGTGTGACCCACAGATGCTGCACATCTGGCATGGGATGCTCATAGTGACATAGACATGGCCGTCTGTCTGTGCTGTGGTCTATGTACAGCTGTGTGGTATGTGACTGGGGGGCATGTATGATTGGACAGGCACACTGGTATTGGGGTTTTCCAATACTGGCCCATGTGCACTGCATGCTGTGTCCCAGCCTTGTGGCCGTACCCAGTCTGTGGTGAGGCCTGGCCACCCATACACCCTCTCCTCAGCACCCACCATGACCACAGTGCTGCATGTGTGCTGGCATCTGTGGTCACCATAGAGTATGGGTCTGCAGGTGTGTGCTGTATGGCCACACTACCATGATGGCCCCCATGGGCCGGGTCACCATAGACTGCCTGGCATGGTTGGAAATGGTGCCAGCAGTTGGCATCATTGTGGTGCCATCAGTGAGCAGCATGTTTCTTCCATGTCTGGCTTTTCTCTGTGTCATAGTCATATGATAGGGTTGCGCAAACCGCTAAAACCATGCTAATGCCACACAAGACCACGATATCATGCAAAGCTGTTTGCCCAGAGTTAAGACCAGCTTTTCCTGGGTGGTAATTTGTACTACACAAAGGGTTGCGCCAAGTCACGCTAAATACATTAGGCCTGCGCTGGTCGCTGAATATCCCATAGCACCTGTATTCGTGTTCAGTTTGCCCCTTGCATATAATTATGGTTTGCCCGATGCTAATGCAGTTTGCGTTTGCTATTTGTCCTTTGAATATAGCAGACCCGCTAAACATGTGCAAAGCTTTGAATATCGGGCCTTGGTCCAGTGATCAGTCATTTTACTATTAACAAAAGTAAGTTTTATAATTTCAAAAACACACAGTATATACTCTCTTGTCTCTTGTAGACAGTGTACTAGAATTTCTGTATCAGACTCGGAGAACTGCGGGCTGCAGCAGTATCATGGTTCTCACGAGCTCTTTGAAAATGTTGATATTTGGGTAATTGTTTCATATTGCACTGATTTGATATTGCACTGTTTATTTCATTTAAGAACCGAATGCTATGCATTAGTACACAGCTGTAATATTCATTAGCTGCATGGTGAACTTCCAGTTTTCTCAATGGAGGATCTATTTCAGTGGCCACCCTCCTAGCAGTTATCCACTTTACTAATTGATACCCTTTGGACAAGTAAATTAAATATGATAGTAGTCACAGTATCATTCCTTTTATTGTGGCTCTGTCCTTAGTATGCCTCTCCAAAGAACATTATTGCACACATAAGCTAGCAAAGTTCACTTGTCAGACTGTCACGCAATGCAGCACAGTGAAAGCTGTGTTCTCACCCCCAGCACAGTGTTCATTTTCAACACATGTGTGGCTCTGCTGCTGGGGCCTAAGCTAGCCAATAGGGAGGGGAATAAGGAAGGTGGGCTATAGGGCTGCTGTCTTACTAACTAAATATGGATGGTCGTTGCAGCATGCAGTGCAGTCAGTGAGCAGTCCAAGTTCTCCCTGTACAACAGTGCAGTTAGACTATCTCTGTGTTCTAACTTCAGCCAGTGGCCACAGCCTCACACACTAATTAAGCAACCAAGAATGATATATATGGTGTGTGTGTGTGTGTCTATATATATATATTATTAGAGGCAAAAACTCCGTTTAATGCATTAGTTAGGGTTGTTCCACAGCGACAAAGTGAGGAAATTGCTGTTAGGGTTGAAACCCCAACTCCGAATTCACCCCCCAGCACCACACACACACAGACACACACACACATTCAAGTATGGGGAGACCAAGTCAACACAACCAATGACAGACATCCAGCAGCAGGTGACAGAAATAACAAACAATTGTCTAAATGTACTACGAGACATCCCCACCCACCTGACCAGGTACTGCATGCTCAGTGGAGATCAACAGCAAAACTGAGGCCATGTACACCAAACGTACACATCCCTGATTGCAGCTGCACAACGTACCACACTTAGTAGTTGCATGGCCTTACCTACCGAAAATGTACCAAAATACCCCTGAAATGCACCACAAAGCACAAGAAACCCTACAGCTCCTGGGAGCCTAGGTGGTCTCCAGACCCCGGCCTTTAATGATTACCCTGAGCACCCACAAAGTTTTTCAAAACCTGGCACCCTGACTGGAAAGTCTACATACTATGTCCTTTTGAGTTGTGGATTGGAAAACTGGACACAGTACTCAAGTGGAGGTGAAACAGGGAGCATTACAATGGCAACACCTCCCTCCTCTGGCTGGAGGAGATACCCTCTCTGGCACTCCAGCTTCCCATTAGCCCTGCTCATGTCTATGTCACACTGTGCTGCCATCTTGAGGTCCTCTGTTCTAATAACAAGTCCCCTTTCTGTCTAGTCCTATCCTATACTCAGCACCAGGATTCTATTCCCCATGTACATAATTTTGCACTTTTTGCATTGAACCCAACTGCCATGTCTTTGGTCACACCTTGAGTTTCCTAAGACCTCTACACATTTTCTCCATCCCTCCTGAGTGTCAATCTGATTACAGATGTTGATGTCATCTTCAAAAAGGTATACCTTCTGCTCCAGTTCCTCTGCAATGTCCCCTGTGAAGACACTGAAGGGACCAGTCTAAGTATCAAACCCTGTTGTACCCCCAATCACTTTCCCCATCCTTAGAGTGGGTGCTGTTAGCCACCACCCTCTGTCTGCTGTCCATTAACTGGTTTCTAACCAGACTTGCCCTTTGGATCACACCTCTAGGTGGCTCAGTTTCTTTATCAGCCTCCTGTGTGGAACACTGTTGAAGGCCTTGCTGACATCCAGATAGACCACATCCCCAGACATCCTCTGATCTGTTTCACTGGTCCCCAGTCAAAGATATCTATCAGATTTGTTTGGCATGCCCCTACCCCCGCCCATGAATCCATGCTGCCTGTGGCCTTACAGTTTACTGAATTCTAGATGCTCAATCTGTCTTTCTTACAGTCAAGTTTCCATTTATTTCCCATTGCTGATGTGAGACTGACTGACCAATAGCTGTTAGCCTTCTCCCTGCTGCCACTGTTATGTAGAGGCCACACCAACCCTTTTCAACTCCAACAGCAAGCTGTTGAACAAGGCTGTCATCAGGCAGCTAGCATCTTTGTTAGTTTGTTTTGTTTATTTAAAATCTGTTAAATCCAAGGGCCAAAGACCAGTTTTCATGGGTGACCTGAGTAACATTCAAATCTGCAGTAAATCCACATTACAGACACTACATAAAACTCATAACATTCATTACACCCCTCATTCATTCCAATTAATAGTTAGAACATCTTCATTGACTCAGAGAGAATAACTATTTTCTCAAAACTTGCCTAAAGCTATGCACAGAGATGTTAATATAATCAAAGACAGTTGAAACAGTATTGAAAATTTAGATAGGTTGTAAAACTTAGTTTTTGGACAGGGTTCAGATATTCAAACATTGTGCTAGGTGCAAACTGTTTATGCTTGGTTTGCACTGAGTTTGCATGAGTCCCCTATATTCAAAGGCCAAATAGCACTGGCAAACTGCGTTAGCGCCAGGCAAAAGTATAATACATGCAAGGGCAAAAAGAGGGTGTGTACATGAATACAGGCGCAGTGTTTTGTATGATATAGCACAACACTTTGCATGGTGCAAATTACCACCCAGTAAAGGTTGTCTTAACTCGACAAACCAGTTTTGCACGAGTCTGTGGCTTTGTGCAGCTTTGCATGGTTTTGTGTGACTTTATGGAACATGCATGGCATGGAATTGTGGTTTGTGGAACTCTGTAATTCACAAGTGTGAATTAAGGAGTTTGCAAAGGTCTGCCAGCAGTGGTTTGTTGACTCTAACCAGTAAATATTAAACAAAGAAAGAAAGAAACCAGATATGGAAGAAATGTGTTCCATATGGATGGCACCTCCTATGTTGCCATCATCTACCACTGGTCCTAGCCATGCCAGGCATTAAGTGGTGACCCGGCACCCAGTGGACACCATAGCAGTGTGTCTGTACAGCACACACCTGCAGACCACCCTTTGGTGGATACCAAGAGAATCCACACACACATGAAGCACTTGGGGCTTGGAGGGTGTTGAGAGGAAGGTGTACAGGTGGCCAGTCTGCACCACATATTGGAAGCTGCCACAAGGCAGGAACAATACATACAGTACAAATGGTCCAGAGTAAGGAATACCCCAACACCAGTGTGCCTGTCTGATGGGATGTGCCCCAACCACATAGTGCGCATCTGTATAGACACCACAGCACACATAGCCAGCCATGTATATGTCACTATGAGTATCCCATGCAGGTGGTGCAGCACCTGTGGGTCACATAACAGTAGTGTTCACAGTCAGTACACACCTGCAAGATGGCCCTGTCACTATGTAAAGTGCAGCAGTCATTAATGCCTACACACCATAGGCATTGCTGTGTCCCTCACATTACTGGCCCCTTGTTACTGTAGTGTCTGCTGTACTGTAGCAGGAACTACAGTTTGAGAATTCCATGCAGCACCACCACCTGGGCCTGGGCTGTGTAGTCCTATGGAGCACAATATTCTATGCGGTTCTGTACAAATGTAGCCTGCAGTTACCACCATGCACTTCCAGAATGACCTACAGGTGGAGCTGTGGGCAGCCCCAGCCAGTCCTGTGCTTCCAGACTGACCTACAGATGGAGCTGTGGGACCCTGCAATAGTGCTGGGCCACAGCCTCACCTGTAGGCCAGTCTTGAAGTGCATAGTGGTAGTTGTAGGCTACATTTGTACAGTACAGCATAGACTATTGTGCCCTGGGGACTACACAGACAGTATAAGCCTTATGCACTCTAGATGAGGCTTCTCCAGGAACCTGTACAAGGCCATATTCCCTCACTTCCCCTGCAGTCAAAATGGAACTGAATGTTCTTATTCATATTATCAATAATACTTTCCACATAATTATGAATTTACAGGTAGTATTTTATTGACCATACATTAATTAATAAAATACATTCAACAAATGGCAAATTGCTACACCAGTTAGTATTTAACAGGTAGTGAATGCATTAAATTTCACAACACATTTAAATAAGATTAATAAATAAGCATTCACCATTGTTGTCACTATAATGCAACAGGAAATAAAAGCAGTTCCCTAAGGAAAATAAATACAGACATTCTGCTTTCAGACATTGCAGATAATCTCTAAGAATTGGATTTTAGGGACTTTAATCGTAGAGTTTTATTTTAATGTAGAAAGAGGCTATGCTCCAGATTTCATCTGTTCAATTAAGTCAGTGTGCCTCTTGACCCAGTGAAGTTGAGGATTAGCACAGAATTCTCCTTTGCGGTCTTGAATCTGTTGAAAAAAATAAAATAATGTTTATAGGTTTATTTATAGATACTGTCAGAGACTGCATGCAACCCATCTCAGGGTCCTATGTAAACTGTCAGTTAAAAGCAGAGAGACTGAATGAGCCCAACCTAGCAGCCCAATAGAAGATGCATTGTCTTCCTTGTGGACACTAGAGTAAAGCTGCTGATGCAGGGTCCTAGTCAGGGCTGGTATGTATTTATTTAGTTATTTATTTGTTCTTTATTAACCAGGTAGGTACACCAGACAATTAAATGCCTATTTTCAGGTATGACTCAGGAGGAAACTGAACAAAAGTGACAAATTCAAATTGGACAAACTAAAATTCAAAGACAAGTTTAGAAAGCCCACAATATGGGGCATTGCTAGGGAGGGTACACAGCAAACATAACAAAACACAGACATAAAATGAGATGAGCAAATTCATTGTTAAAGACTGACAAATGTATGATGTAATACATTATGCATGGTATCAGCAAGGTAGTTTGGAAATTTGACGGGGTCTAGAAACAGTTGCTGTCCATGGAAAAGTGAGATGAGCCTTCAGGGCAATTTTGAAAATGACAAGGTGGGAGAACTGTGGACTTTGGATGGTAGGAAGTTCCATTGGCGAGGAGTAAATTGGAGGAAGCCCAGCTCACTCAAGTTGGTTGAACATTTTGAGATTGTGAGCAAGGTGCGGTCTGAGGATCTGAGTGAATAAGTAGGGCAAGCAACGCTAGTAAAGAAATAGGTGTGAGCAGGAGTCAGATCCAAGTAGTTTTAGAGGAAACTTCCTAGCACATATGATCTAGAAGCAGAGGGGATAGCCACCCTAAGGAGAAATAGAGGGAACAATGAGTGAGATGGGGATGATAGTGCAAAATGGCAGATGTTGTACATGACATTGTAGTTATGTAGCAAGGATTTGAAGGCATTCATGACAATGAGTGAGCTATACTGCAGGTAAGGGAGAAGAATGCCTTGGGAGATTACTAAGTTTGTTTTGGAGTGAGGAAGTGGTGGAGATGGTAAGCCAGGCCGATCCTGGAATTAACAGGCTTCTTAGGGATGAAGTGAGTAAGTAGAAGTCAAGTGCAGGGCCTAAGGTAACACCCAGGTACTTAAATTCATCTGCCAGGAGAGAGGACAGTCATCTATACATTAGATGGACAGTGCATGAGAGCAGGATGATCAGCCAACAATCACTGTTTGAGTAGTGGAGGCACTGAGAACTAGGTTGTTGGCCACAAGCTGTTCAGAGGTGAATGAAGTCCATGGCAATTTGGGCATTAATGTGGAAGGGGTTTGTGTGTGCCACAAGCCAGTTCAGAATGTGGATGAAGCCCATGGCAATGTGGGCATTAATGTGGGAGGGTTTTGTGTGCTGTACTAAATGTCAGTGTTGTCAGTGTAGTGATGCTACAGTGAGAGGAGCTGACAGAAGGAGATCATTTATGAAGACAGAGAAAAGTAGTGGGCCTAGAATACAACCCTGGAGGATGCCTTGAGCAATAGGGAATAAACTGGAAGATGCATCACCACATTTGAAGTATTGCTGCCTCTCTAACAGGTAGTTATTAAACCAGCCATTGGCATAAGGGGAGGCACCAATACCAATTAGAGTACTTTGCAGGATAGGAGGGCATGATCAACTAGATCAAACATCTTGAACATAAATAATAAGACTCTAGTGAGTGCTCATTTGTCCATAGGAGATGTGATGTCATCAGTGACCTTAATGAGGGTAGTTGTGATGCTGTTTCCCTTATGGAAACTGTGCTGATGTGGAATTAGGAGATGGTGAGTTTGAAGATAGTTAGATGTGAGGTTACCACTTTTCAAGTAATTTGCTGAGTACCAGTAAAAGGCAAACAGGATGATATTGAGAAATTAATTTAAGGTCATCCTTTTTGTTGACAGGGATTACTTTTGTGACTGTCCATTGGGATGGAACTACACTAGACATGAGAGATGGGTTAAAACTATGAGTAACTGGACAGACGAGGTGTGAGAGCCTAATCTGAGCAATCTAGGCTCAAGTCTTTTTCAGGCCAGAACCAGTACTGTGGGTAGGGAGTTTAGAAGTTTGCAAACTTCTTTTCTAGTGACAATTTTCAGGTGGAAAGAGTATTGGGTTTGTGGGGAAGAAATCTGTGGAGGATCTGTATATTATCATGGGCTGTAGGTGACTGGCAGAGAAGGAGGAAGGTTAGAGAATAGTGCTTTGAAGGCATTGGTGACAGTAGTTTGTTTATTACAATGCACACCATCAGTCAGCATTTTTAACATAGTTTCAGAGAGGACACCCAGGAGCCCTTTTGTCCCCTCCCAAAAAAATAGCATGGATTTCAGCAGAGGCTAGTAGTTTCCTCACAGAAGGCGCTTTTAGTTGATGGGTAGGCTTCTTACACTGTTTTCATGGCTGTCAATAAGAATGCATATCTTGTAAGTTGGAGAAGGCCTCAAAGCAGCCCAGTGTTTGTCCCTGATTTTTTAGAGGAAAGGATTTCACTGTGCATTCAAGTGCTGGCTGTGCCCTAAACTCTTCCCTTAGTGAGGGGATAATTCTGTCATGGAGACTGGAAATGAGGGACTAAAACTGTCAAGGGCAGAGATAACATTAGAAGTGGCTGATAGGGAGGACCAGTCAGTAAGTGAGAGCTCAGCATAAAGGGTTGAGAGGGTTCAAATTTGAGCTGTCCCTGATGGTGAGAACCTTGGTAGGGACTTTGGGGATCTGAGGCATTCCAGAAACAAAATGTTGTTGCTTGATAGGGAGTTCAAGTCTACTTGGATGTTCTCAGTTTCTGGGAAGATGACTGGCCACTATTGCTGCATTATTGCACCCCTTGTGGCCCAGGGGAGGGGTTTAGCAGTCACAGATGCTCCTTTTGAGACCTCTCTCAACATTTTCAAACACTGACTTCATGTTGAAATGACCAACTGGAGTACTATCAGAGTCTCAGGGCAGTCTGAGGAGCTGTCTCCTGGGCATAACCAATGCTACTGCACCCTACCCAATGAAAGTCTTCGTGCAAGTGATTAGGTAGTCAGCAGAGAGGCCACTGGCAGTTGCCACAGGAAAAGATAGGAAGTAAAGAGGAGCAGCAAGGGAAATTGACACGGACCCAGTGAAGGTGACTAGGCTGAAAAGTATAAAATGTGTCCAAGCTACAGAAGCATTATTGCTGAAATGCATTGAAAATTGCCCTGCATACAGTAAGTACAGAAGCACTGGTTCTGTGGACTCACTGCCATTATTTAAACTTATACTTGAGTTGTGTGGGATGTTGAACTCAGCTGGCAGAATTTTAGTGGAATGGTTGTTCCACTTCTAAAATGCTTTTCAGAATGTATTTATGAATTCTGAAATGCATTTCTGTGTAAGTAAACAAAGGAGAAAATGGCCATGGGTAACATACACCACAGAATATCTGTCCATGGATACATAAACCACAGACTGTTACATAAACCACATGGGAAAAAAGCCATGGAATACATAAACCACAGAATAATACATTAACCACAGAATAAAAGGCCATAGATTACATAAACTGCAGAATATTATATCAACCACATAATAAATGGACACAGATGACATAAACTACTGAATAAATGGCCACAGGTTACATAAACTGTAGAATATTACATAAGCCACAGAATAAATGGGCACAGATTACATGAACTACAGAATAAATGGCACAGATTACATAAATTGCAGAATATTACATAAACCACAGAATAAAATAGCAGCTGTGAATTACATAACCACAGAATAAATAGCCATAGATTACATCAGCTGCAGAATGAATGGCACAGATAGCATAAACTGCAGAATATTACATAAACCACAGAATAAATGGCTACAGATTACAACAACTACATAATGAATGGCCACAGATTGCATAAACTGCAGAATATTACATAAACCACAGAGTAAATGGCCACAGATTATATAACTTGCAGAATACATGACCACGGATTACATAAACTGCAGAACAAATGGAAACAGATTCTATAAACCACAGAATAGACGGCTACAGATTACATCAACTGCAGAATAAATGGCCACAGATTACATAAACCGTGGAATATTACATAAACCATAGAATAAATGGCCACAGATTACATAAACCACAGAACATTACATAAGCATCAGAATCAAGGCCACTGTTTTTCGGTTTTACCGAAAATCCGCAAAATTCGAATTAGGGCTGCCTGAAAACCGGTAAAACGAAGATTTCATGGAATCTGGCATTTTCTATCAGATCAGTAAATCTATAAAAAGTCTGTTTTGTTTTAATTCCTTCCTGTACTATTTTCAGTTTGCTTTATTTAATGCTCTGTATGTTAAGCCTTCTTTAATTCTGATTATTTATGCACGTACTGAAAGAATGATAACAGAATCCCGTAAAATCCGGAAATTAGAGTAACAATCACCGCTGAAATTCTGGAATCTTAAGTCTTGAAAACGGAATTTAATTGTTTTAATCACTGTAAATCAGTGGCCTTGATCAGAATAAATGGACATAGTCTGAAACTTTGGGGTAGATTTGAAAAGAAATAAGGACGACTTTTTCATGGAAAGGGTAGTGTTAAAATGTACTGCCTGAAGAGGTGATGTAATTGAAAGCAGTGGGAAGTTTTAAAGGGGGTGGGACAGGGTAAAAGTAGACTGGCAATGAGAGGGAGGAAGGGATTGGGAAGAGAGGGATAGCTCTGACAGCCAAGGGAGGGGGCAGCTCCAGTAAAGTAGATTGAGCTGCACACTGCAGAAGACTTGATAGACTATGACGACCTTTCCTGTTGGCAATTTTCAGTGCTAGTATAAACTGTAGAATATTACATAAACAACAGAATAAATGGCTACAGATTACATAAACTGCATAATAAATGGCCACGAATTACTTAAACCACAGAATAAATGGCCATGGAATACATAAACCACAGAATATTAGATAAACCACAGAAAAAATGGCCATGGATTGCATAAACTGCAGAATAAATGGCCACAGATTACATAAATTACAGAACAAAATGGCCATGGATTACATAAAATTGCAGAACAATCTTCCACAAACTGTGGAAAAGGAAACCATGGTTTTAGTAAACTGCAGATTACTAATCCATGACAAACATTCTGCTTTAGAAATGTCAGTGTTCCACCACTGATCGGATTCCACATAGGATGGTAGAATTTTCTGAAATCCCGAGAATCCCATTTCATTAGTAGTTTTGATTTTTTGATTGATTTGGTCACTGGGTGGGTCTGTTTGTTCACATAACCCTTTTAGAAGCATGTCAAGAATTTAGAAATTTGAAATTCTGCACAGCACTAGCTCTTGCAACAATACTGCGAAGATGAAAATGTTTCTGTCTGCTATGAAGACATTAGAGGTTATCATGAAAGTGGGGAGAGGCACTTAACTCTGTGCCCATCATTATGGATTGGAGCCACTCAGCTAGCTGAACTAGTTTAGCCATCAGTAATCTGTGAGAGTTAGTTGGCATTCATCTGTATCCCCTCCCTGGGTCGTGCCTGAAAATAGGCAAGATTTGTCTAGTGCATTTACCCAGTCAACAAAACCTAAATAAATAAGTAAGTAAATAAAATCAACTGACAAAGAGACTGACTATATACAGTGGTGCCCAGGTCAGATGCCTGATCCGAAGGAAACAGTGCAATTCAATAACAGTCATCATGCAGGAAACTGTGACACACTGTGACACTGTCTCTGATCCTGACGACACCACTGTAGGTTTCATAAATTGTGCTCCTTTTCATTTCAGTGATTATTCTACTATATATCCATGTTTCATAATACTTACACTACAGCTGGAATACTGCAGGCAGTTGAAGTTCTATAGTAGTCCTTTATAGCCTTTATGGGTAGGATTGCTTAGTATATTTGAAACAGCAGACTTTTGGAACATCTGCTCTGGCTGGAGAAGACAAAACAATGATGGTTTATTTATACCATTTTACAAAGCAGGCTGACTGTGTATTAAAGGGACACTGTCAACCCTTTTACATCACAATATTTTTAGATGAAAACCCACACTTTAAGATTGCTTACTTTCTTAAAATTCATTGATGTTGCTGTTTGTTTTCACTGTTTCTTTTATAGTAGAACTGAAATTTATGATAATAATATAATATAAACAACCGTGTTTTGTGCCAAATCCTCGATCAGCTCTTATTGTATGTTATATGAGCATTATGAACACCCCAAACAGTGCAGCCACTCATGATGCAACTGCCTCCTCTCCTCTCACTACTTCTGTGAGTGGCTAGATAGTCTGGGGGTGTTCCCAAGTCCAGGAAAGATGCAGTGGAAGTTGATCAAGGAATATAAACAAACACGCTTTAGTGTGGTAAAACCAGTATGGTGGGTAGTCTGTTTTTCACTTTTAAAAGAAAAATAGAATCAGAATCAAACAACCAGCTACATCAGCAATCTTTACAGACTGGGCAATCATGAAATGTGTTTTTAAACTAGGGACACTTTGAGGCCTGAGGGAGTTGACAGTGTCCCTTGTTGTCTGCTTTATGAAACAGTGTTAATTAAAATAAATAAATAAATAGATATTATAAATATAACAGAACCTCCAACAAATAAGCCCACAGGTCAGGTCCACCAACTACTGTGCATCTTCAACAGCCAGCATTTTAATAAATGAAATTATATATCTATCTGACGCCATTATAAGTAAAGAGTGCAAAACAGTAGGGATTTTATGAAACACAGAAACAGAAACTGTGACTGCAGAAAAGACACTGAGGATCATGGAGAGGAATAGCGGGGTCAGTGAGTGGCAGGATTGAGAATGGGGTCTAATTGTTCTTGGTTTAGAGCCCTAACTGAAGAACTCCACAGCATGCTGTGGGACGTTAAGAGCAGGACACCTTCAGGACAATTTTAACAAAACATAATATTTAGACCCAATTCAGCTTATATTTCTCACTAGTTCTGTATTTCCCTCACCATTACATAAAGCTGAGGTCATTTGCATACAATCAGGATCTTTGCTCCTGAAGAGTTCATCCATTCCTGTTGCTGTCTACCAAGCTGAGGTCATAATGCACTGCTTGTGACATCACACTTACTCCATGGCAACAGATTGTGATGTCACAACAGAACATTATAATTTCAAGTAGGGAGAAAGCTATAGAGGCAGAGGAACACTAAGGGATAAATATTTGTATTCATGCAAATGTACTCAATAATAAATAATGGGGAGCATAAATCTATAGAATGTATACAGAATGCAAGCTGATGTCCTCCTAAATATTAGGTTTTCAAAGTTTTCTATGAGTTGGCAGCAGCTCTTTATGATGTCATAAAGTGATATGACCTTGTAAGGATGTCACCAGCAGAGTATCCAAGCCACAACTATCCAGATACAATTAAATGAACCACAAGGGATAACAAATCAATCCTTCTCTAAACAAGCTATTGCTTGTCATTTGGACCACCCTAGGTACACAGTCCAAAAATGACACACCCGATCAGTGAAAATATTTAGGTCGGTATTTTCAAAGAGATGCGATGGGTGCAACAGCAAGTTGCACCACTTTTGTGCTGCAAATCACAGGTTCATCTGCATCAGAATGGTACAGTACCATCAGAAGATGATTATGCTACAATCTACTGCTCCTGCACTTGCAGCCAAATCAGTGATGCAAACATGACGCAATTATGCTGCAGCCTGCAAGTAATAAGTACCGATGTCAGTTCTGATCCAGCTACGAAAATACAGAGCAAGTGTATACTGCATCTGTGTGATGAAATGAGCGTGTTTTGAAATAACTACTGTACATAATTTTGAGCACTTTTGAAAACACCACCCTTAGATTCTCTTTGCATACATGCTGATTACCTAGAACATCAAGGTCCCTTAATACTGCACTAAAACACATTATTTTAGGTAAATGGCATCCCTTATCCCTGTTGATCTCCAAGTCACAGTAAATACTTTTCAGGGTTTTATACTTACATAAACAAAGACTTTCTGAGCAGAAAGCAGCAAGAAACAGGACTGCAAAGACCAGCTTGATAGAAGCCATCTTATAGGTCTGCTATGGTATGAAGTGTCCGAGTAGAGAAGTGATTAGCTATAATGATCTTGGAGGTCTGATACTCAAAGTGCTCCATCTTCACCTCTTTTATTCATGTGCTGACATGTTCAGGTAGGAGACACTTCCACATGTCATGGTCACTGACAAAGAAGAAGTGGAAATTTATTTTACTGGCTTACCGCTGTGATTCAAAAGTGTAGGAGCAGGGGTGAGGTCAGTGGAGGAACTTTCAGAATAAACATTATTCCACTTTGTAAATTGTCTATGATGACCTGGGTGATTGTTTGACCTCTATTTGTGGATATATTAGTGACTAGTACTTTATCACAGGATGTGGCTGTACACCAAGCAGCAGCACATCACTAAACACGTGGGTCCCAAGTCTAAAATTAGATTGATCAAAATTTTGGCTTTGAAAGTCTACAACTTTCCACCTTATAAAAGCAAAAGTTTTCTATACAAAAAAATCTCTTTTAGGAAATGACAGGTTGGATTGGGACTTTGTAAACTTCTTCTGTCTTCATGCAATCAGCAATCATTCATCACAGAGCAATAGCTACTGTAAGTGGGAGGTAGTGTAATGACCACAGCAACAAAAGGAAAGCTCCATCACTGTTCTTGGATTTTTTTATAAAGATTTTTCCACTGTTGTTATCCACCCAGACCTTCTGTTAGGGACATCCCAGTCCAATCCTCTACTGTCCCCCACAGTCTGTCTAGAGGGATCCATGGGGTAAGACCCTAGGAGCTGCTAGCCTTCATCCCAAGTCCCCAGGTTTCTTCTTTCCAAATACTCTGCACCCACATGATGGCACCTCCTGCCATCCTAATGGCCTTGATAATGTCACTAACCCGGTAGAAGCAAATGAATGAATGGCCACAGATTACATAAACTGCAGAATATTACATCAAGTCCCTGGCCCACCACAGAGGTCACTGTAGTGCTGGTTGCAGTGCCATTCCTCTTCATCAGGGAAGCACTGCCTGTGACAGCAGTGTTTCCCAGCCTGGCTGCCTCCTGCTCGCTGTGCCCCAAGTTCGCTCTGGAACCTGGGTCACCAGCCTAGAAGCACACCACAATTCTGCTGGGCCAGTGGATGGCCTTGTTCATAGAATATTGATAGGGATTTTAGTTTTTAAACAGGGCAATAAAATTCTACATGGTTAACTATAGTTTTATCAACAACATATACACTGAACTGGACAAAGTGCATCTACCCTGCTACCCATAGTTATGGAAGTGAAGCACAGCTGCTACATGAAGAGCATGGACTTACTACTCCTTTGGGGAGCAGTTTGAGCAGGAATATAGTAACCTAGTTATCTGAGGTCAGAAGGAACTCTAGTTCTACCATGTCTGTCCCTGCCCCATTTCATAGGCAAGAATAAAATAAATAAGTTGTGCGTAACAAGTAAGAATGTATAGACTTTTGCTATCCTGTCGACTGCCTAGGGTGCCCAGTGATTCTTTGGTAAGCAGAAATTTGTCAAGGTTGGCCTGAAAGGCCTGTACTGTCTAAAAATACAGAATATGTCAGCAGAAAGGACCGCTTTGCCCAGCCATTCTGTGCAAGTGTTCCTACCTATTCTACCTCTGCAGACCCTATCTGGTCTCTAGCATCCCTCCTTATCTCCTTTCTAATTCACCACTACTGTATGTTTATTCTGCTTGAAGCCCCACCACTATTCTAGCTTCCACCACTTCTGCTGGCAATCTGTTCCAGGTATTTGCCGCCCTTTCAATGAAGAAATATTTTCTCATCTCTCTTGAACTCCCAATGCCCCTGATCATGGTGCTCATCCTTCTTTTAAACAGACTCCCCACCTGCACCCTGTTCACTCCTGTGAGGTGCCTGTAGTATCAATCATGTCACCACTCTCTCTCTCTCTTTCAGAATGTACATGTTGAGATCTCTCAGTCTCTCCTCCTAGGACTTCTCCTGCAAACCCTGCACCATTTTAGCTGCTTTCTAGTTGAAAGCCTCAATCTATGTCTTTTCTGAGATGTGGTTTTGAAAACTGGACACAGTACTCCAAGTGAAGGCTCACCAGGGAGCATTACAATTACAACACCTCCCTCCTCCTGCTGGAGATACCCCTCTGTGCACTCCAGCATCCCATTACCCTGCTCATGTCCTTGTCACACTGTGCTGCCACCCTGAGGTCCTCTGATCTAATAACAAGTCCCTTCCTGTCTAGTGATTATCCGTACCTTCCCTGTCCTGTACTCAGAACCAGGGTTCTACGCCATAGGTGCATGATTTTGCACTTTTTGCATTGAACCCCAACTGCCACGTCTTTGATCACTCCTTGAGCTTCCTAACATCCCTACACATTTTCTCCATCCCTTCCTGAGTGTCCACCTGATTACAGATTTTGATGTCATTTTCAAAAAGGCATACCTTCCTCCAGTTCCTCTGCAGTGTCCCCTATGAAGACATTGAAGAGGACCAATCCAAGTACCAAACCCTGTTGTACCCCCCAGTCACTCTCCCATCCTGAGTGGGTGCTGTTAGCCACCACCCTCTGTCTGCTGTCCATTAACTGGTTTCTAACCAAACTTGCCCTTTGGATCACACCTCTAGGTGGCTCAGTTTCTTTATCAGCCTCCTATGTGGCACACTGTTGAAGGCCTTGCTGACATCCAGATAGGCCACATCCCCTGACCTCCCTGATCTGTTTCACTGGTCCCCAGTCAAAGATATCTATCAGATTTGTTTGGCATGCCCTCCCCATGAATCCATGCTGCCTGTGACCTTACAGTTTATTGAATTCTAGATGCTCAATCTGTCTTTCTTATAGTCGAGTTTATTTATTTCCCATTGCAGATGTGAGACTAACTGACCAATAGCTGTTAGCCTTCTCTCTGCTGCCACTGTTATGTAGAGGGACACACCAACCCTTCTCCAGTCCTCTGAACTATGCATGTGTCCAGAAAGCTGTTGAACAAGGCTGTCATCAGGCAGCTAGCACCTTTGTTTGTTTTATTTTATTTAAAATCTGTTAAATCCAAGGGCCAAAACCAGTTTTCATGGGTGACCTAAGTAACAAATATACAGTAAATCCACATTACAGACACTACATAAAATTCATAACATTCATTACACCCCTCATTCATTCCAACTAATTATTAGAACATCTACATTGACTCAGAGAGAATAACTATTTTCTCAAAATATGCCTAAAGCTATGCATAGAGATGTTAATATAATCAAAGGCATTGAAATAGTATTGACAAATTTAGATAGGTTGTAAAACTTAGTTTTTGGACAGGGTTCAGATATTCAAAACATTGTGCTAGGCGCAAACTGCTTATGCTTGGTTTGTGCCATGTTTGCATGAGTCCGCTATATTCAAAGGCCAAATAGCACTGGCAAACAGCATTAGTGCCAGGCAAAAGTATAATGCATGAAAGGGGCAAAAAGAGGGTGTGTACAATAAATACAGGCGCAGTGTTTTGTACGCCATAGCACAACACTTTGCATGGTGCAAATTACCACCCAGGAAAAGGTAGTCTTAACTCTCGACAAACCAGTTTTGCAATTTGTGGCTTTGTGCAGCTTTGCATGGCTTTGCGGACTTTGCGTGAACATGCATGACATAGAACTAAGGTTTAGGGAACTCTAATTCACAAGTGTGAATTATGGAGTTTGTGAGGTCTGCCAGTGGTGGTTTGTTGACTCTAACCAGTAAATATTAAACAAAGAAAGAAAGAAACCAGATATGGAAGAAATGTGTTTCATATGGATGGCACCTCCTATGTTGCCATCATCTACCACTGGTCCTAGCCATGCCAGGCATTAAGTGGCACCGCGACCAGTGGACACCATAGCAGTGTGTCTATACAGCATACACCTGCAGACCACCCTTCATTGGACACCAACAGAATCCAACACACAAACATACAGCACTGGGGACATGAAGGGTGTTGAGAGGAAGGTGTACAGGTGGCCAGTCAGCACCCCATACTGGGAGCTGCCACAAGGTTGGGACAATACACAGTCAAATGGTCCAGTGTAGGAATACCCAACACCAGTGTGCCTGTCTGATGGGATGAGCCCCCTAGCCACATACTGCACATCTGTATAGACACCACAGCACACATAGCCAGCCATGTATATGTCACTATGAGTATCCCATGCAGGTGGTGCAGCACCTGTGGGTCACACAACAGCATAACAGTAATATTCACTGTCAGTACACACCTGCAAGATGGGCCTGTCACTATGTGAAGTGCAGCAGTCATTAATGCCCTACACACCATAGGCATTGCTGTGTCCCTCACACTACTGGCCCCCTTATTACTGTAGTGTCTGCTGTGCACTGTAGCAGGAACTACAGTTTGAGAATTCCATGCAGCATCACCACCTCCTGTGCCTGTGCTGTGTAGTTCTATGGGGCACAATATTCTATGCGGGTTCTGTACAAATGTAGTCTGCAGCTAGCACCATTCACTTCCAGACTGAACTACAGGTAGAGATGTGGGCAGACCCAGCCAGCCCATGTACTTCCAGACTGACCTAGAGATGGAGCTGTGGGACCCTGCAATAGCGCTGGGCTAACTGCATGCAAATCAGGACATAATAAGATGCTAATCTGGATGTCTGCCCACAGACTGCCAAAGTAGGCTCATCTGCATGTCACTTTTGAATATAGCAAATTTTTGCCCTCGCAAATGGGATCACACCAGGCAAATGGCTTAGCTTTGCAAAACCTGCGCAAATTTATTTATTTATTCGAATTACAAACCTTGAGTCAGAGACTCATTCCCAAAAGGCTCTAGAAGATTACATACAGATTTATAGGCTTAGGAATACAGGGTGCAGCAAGACATATAAGACAGTGTACATGGGTATAGACACGAAAAAAAACAGGAGAGTAATAGTGTACAGATTACATTCTTAGCGGGTGGCTGTACAAAAACAAATGTGTCTGTGCCATGCAAACATTTTGGAAACATGGTACATTTCTGCAGAATTTCACATGCGCCAGGGCTTGCAGCTTTAATGAATCTACTCCTTTGCTAGCACACACATTGGCCACGTAGTTCATCTCTGCCTTCCTTCACATCACTGTGTACTGGGCTGCTGTTGTGGTTTGCACTTGGTTGCTATATTTAGAGATGTCTTATATCCCGCTCTATTTTTCACTGCACTCCTGACCCAGTTTGCCCAGCTTCCTTAGCACACTATGAGCCAGATATTCAAAACTTTGCGCCAGGCAAAAATCATTTGCGTAGGTTTAGCGTGGGATTAGCGGGTCTGCCATATTCAAAAGGCCAAATAGTGTGGGCAAACTGCATTAGCACCAGGCAAAATTATAATGTATGCAGGCAAGCTGACATGAATACAGGCGCAATGCTATATTCAGCGACTGGCAGCTGCGCTAGCGAAGTGGTTTGCGCGACTTAGCGCGACACTTAGCGCTGGTGACATTACCGCCAGGAAAAGCTGGTCTTAATCCTGGGCAATCAGCTTTAGCGACATAATGGCTTTGCTCGGGTTTAGCGTGGGTTTTGCGCGACCCTAACAAATAAATATGACACATAGATAAAGCCAAACATAGAGGAAGCATGCTGCTAACTGATGGCATCACAATGATGCCATCATCTGCCACCAGTCCCAGCCATGCCAGGTAGTAAGTGGTGACCCTGCCACAGTAGACAGCATGGCAGTGTAGCCATACAGCACATACCTGAGGTCCACACATCTGTGGACAAAAACAGATGCCAGCACACACATGCAGCACTGTGGGCATGGAGGATGTTGAGGGAGAGTGTATGGGTGGCCAGGCTGTGCCACAGACCAGGTGTGGCCACAAGGCTGGGACACATCATGCAGTGCACATGGGCCAGTATTAGGAATACCCCCAACACTAGTGTGCCTTTCGGATAATATATGCCCCCCAGCCACATACACACAGCTGTACAACTGCCACAACACACAAAGCTAGATATGTACATGTCACTGTGAGCATCCCATGCCACAGGTACAGCATCTGTGGGTCACACAACAGTGTAACAGTAATGTCGACTGTCAGTAAACACCTGCAGGTTGGGCCTGTCACTGTGTACAGTTGCAGTCAGCATCACTGCCCTACACACCATAGGCAGTGCTGTATCCCTCACACTATTGTCCCCTTGCTACTGTAGTGTCTGCTGTGTACTGTAGCATGCCCTACAGTGTGACAGTTGCATGCAGCACCACCACCACCTGTGCCTATTCTGTCTTGTCCCTGGGGTACAATATGCTATGCTATACTGTACTGTTTACATGTAGCCTGCAGCTATCATTGTGCACTGCCAGACTGACCTACAGGTGGAGCTGCAGTTGACCTCGGTCAGCCCTGTACTTCCAGACTGACCTACAGGTGGCTCTGTGGGACCCTGCAGTAATGCTGGGCAAACTGCATGCAAATCAGGGTATAATGAGATACTAATCTGGTTGTTTGCCCAGAGACTACCTAAGTAGGCTCATTTGCATGGCACTTTGAATATGGCACATTTTAGCTCTGGCAAACGTGTTTGCCCTGGTTAACTGCTTTTAGCTCAAGGCTAATGTGTTAGCGCGGCGCTAACAGTACGGGAATAATATACAGTTTTGATCACTGTTCTTTCACATCTGCTGCTTCCTGAAGCTGTACTGAGTCCATGCATTTGCTGGCACACACTTGGCCATGTAGGTCGTTCGTATTTGCCCTCATGTTGCTGTGCACTGTGTTGTTGTTGTGGGTTGCACTTCCTGGTTGCTTTATTCAGTGCGGTCTTATTCCTGAGCTATTTTTGCCCTGCACTCCCAGACCAGTTTGCCCGGCTTCCTTAGCCTGCAATATTCAGCAGGATTAGCACTGGGCTATTTCCATTTCAATATAGCTTGCTCTGTGCTCCAGGCTAAGTTTGCCTGGGCAGTGCTAATTAGCCCTGGGCAAAGTTTTGAATATCTGGCCCTATATTCAGTAAGTTTAGCACAAGGGCTATCCCTTTTGAATATAGCTGGTTATTTGTTCTGGGCTAATTTAGCATGCTGGCAGTGTAAATTTAGCCCGGGCAAGGTTCTGAATATCTGGCCCAAGATGTTTTCATTCTAGGAACACAGAAATGTTGATGACCAGATGAATGAGTAACAAGAGAGCTGCTATATGTTTTAAAATAGAGTAGAAAGAAATTGGAACCTTCATAGTTTCATAGTGTGATACGGCTCCGAAGGCAAAAATGCCCTTAGAGAGCTCACCACCAGTATGGTGGAATAATTGCTATTGGTGGTACGATGTTTTTTTATTTCCCATATAATGATCTAATTGTTTTTAAATGATTCCATATTATCACTCTGTACTATCTCCCTTGGCAAAGCATTCCATTGAGTCACCACTCTTTTGAGTGAAACATTTACTTCTTTTATAAGTTTTACAATTTACCCTCTAAGTTTAAAGCTATGTGTACATGTATGGGTCTGGGAATTGGGACTTACTGGTGATAACTGTTTTGCAAAGATCCCAATTTAAATTTTTTTTTACCAATTATTTTACCAGGTGAGACACACTAAGCTGAAAGCTTGTTTGCAGGTGCAACCTGAGAACACGAGAAGTCAAGTGACTTGCTTAGGGTCACACAGTATGCAAGTGGGGCTGTGGGATTCAAACCCAGGTCTCCAGATTTGCAGCTCAGAGCCTTAAACCACTGCGCATACTGCCTCCCAAATTGATAGCTAGTATCAAGGAAAGCCATCCCATGTGTTTTAACAAGTCACAGTGATGAGTCCTGCTAGTAACTGAATTGCAAAACATGCAATCTGATTCAAATGAATTTTACCCTATTCAATAAACCCACCCCAGTAGAATAAAGGTCATAATCTACCCAAGCCTACCCCAGGCTGACTCTTATCCTAGCAGACAAAGCCTCCTCTGGTTGTATCCCAAGCCCGTAGTCCCCATTAGTGTCTCCTACTGTGGTATTTTGTTTAACAACTGTTTTGCTTTTTTTGTCTACTGATATAGGGCCAGATATTCAAAGCTTTGCACGGTCCACAAACAGTTTGTGCAGGAATAGCGCAGGATTAAGCATGGTCTGTCATATTCAAAGGCCAACTAGCGCGGGCAAACAGCAGTAGTGCTAGGCTAAGCATAATGATATGCAAGGGGCATAGTGAACATGAATAGATTCGCTATGAGATATTCAGCGACTAGTGCCACGCTTAAGGTGTTTAGCACGCATATAGTGACCCATAAGCTGGCACAATTTACCGCCCAGGAAAAGCTGGGTCTTAACCCTGGGCAAACAGTTTTGTGCAGTGCTATCTCAGCATTAGTGTGGCTTGTGTGGCCCTAACATATGATTATGACACTTAGAAACTGCCAAATGTGGAGGACACATGCTGCTCACTGATGGCACCACCATGATGCCATCAGCTGCCACCAGTCTGAGCCAAGCACAGACAGTGAGGGTTATCTGACCCACAGGGGACAGCATGGTGTGTGGCCATAGCACACACCTGCAGACCACACGTCTGTGGTGTGTAACAGATGCCAACACACACATGCAGCACTGTGGGCATGGTGGCCAGTGGGGAGGGTGTGGGGGTGGCCAGACCTCACCATAGCCCAGGTGTGGCCCCAAGGCTGGGACACATAGCTCAGTGCACATGGGCCAGTAGTGGGATTACTCCACCACCTGTGTTCCTGTCGGATCCTACATGCCCCCCAGCCACCTACCACACAACTGTACAGATGTCACAGCACATGCTGCCGGCCATGTACATGACACTGTGTGCATCCCATGTCACAGGTGCAGCATCTGTGGTTCACACAACAGCGTGATAGTACTGTCCACTGTCAGTAATTACCTGCAAGCTGTACCTGTCACTGTGTACAGTGCAGTGGTCATCACTGCCCTACATACCATAGGCAGTGTCGTGTCCCTCACACTACTGGCCCCCTTGCTACTGTAGTGTCTACTGTGCACTGTAGCATGACCTACAGTGTGAAGGTTGCTTGCAGCACTACCACCACCTGTGCCTATGCTGCGTTGTCCCCTGGGGTGCAGTATGCTATGCTATGCTGTACTGTTTACATGAAGCCTGCAGCTATCATCATGCACTGCCTGACTGACCTACAGGTGGATCTGCGATCAGACCTGACCAGCCCCTGTACCTCCAGACTGACCTATAGGTGGAGCTGTGGGACTCTGCAGTAACGCTGTGCAAAGTGCATGCTAATCAGGGTGTGTGATGAGATGCTAATGTGGCTGTTTGCCCAGCGATTATCTTAGTAGCCTCATTTGCATGTCACTTTTGAATATGGCAGTTTAGCGCAGGGCTAATGTGTTTGCACCAAGCAAACCGCTTAGCTCCATGCTAAAGCCACGCTAATGGTTCAGGGAATATTATACAGTTCTGATCACAGTTTTTCATGTGTGCTGCTGCCTGCAGCTG
Source organism: Neoceratodus forsteri (assembly GCA_016271365.2). Taxonomy (NCBI): domain Eukaryota; kingdom Metazoa; phylum Chordata; order Ceratodontiformes; family Ceratodontidae; genus Neoceratodus; species Neoceratodus forsteri. The sequence continues at coordinate 217,552,727 of JADMNL010000030.1, read as the reverse complement.
TACTGGGTCCATGCATTTGCCAGAGCACACATTGGCCACATAGTTCCTCTCTACCTACCCTCACGTCGCTGTGCACTGTGTAGTTGTGGTTTGCACTTCCTGGTTGTTGTATTCAGTGCTGTCTTATTCCACGGCTACGTTTGCCCTGCACTCCAGCCCAGTTTGCAGGCCTCATTCCCATGCTATATTCAGAAGCTGTTTGCCCTGGCTGTTCCTTTTGAATATAGCTTGCTTGTGCTTCAGGCTAAGTTTAGCGACCAGGCAGTGCTAATTTAGCCCGGGCAAACCTTTGAATATCTGGCCGTGAACTTCTACTTACTCCTTGCAACATGTACGCTTGATACTACTGCCTCCTGGAAATCTTTCTGTTTCTTATTTTGTTCTTTCTTTTTCATTCTTCTGTATACTTATGTATGTATGTGCACTGTTTTACATTCTGATGTGGAATTGTGTAAATGAGTCTCTGAAAACACAGGTATTCTAATTTCAAGATATGTAATAAATAAATAAAAAAGAATGATTTAATCTTGTTGTAACCTCATGTAACTTGCTTGTTTTCCAGTGTTTGCTACTTGATCTATCCTCTGTATTGCTCAATTGTATATTTGATGCAGAACCTTTGGAAATGAGTTGTTAGCTCAAAGGTTGTAATCTGAGAGTTGCATAAATAAAATAAAATTTAAAAATCCATCACTGGAATAAAGAAAACTGTGAGAGAAGTAGTCTAGTAGATGGCACACTAACAAGGGATTTAGGCCCAGATATTCAAAGCTTTGCATGGTGCACAAACCGTTTGCATGGGTTTAGCATGGGAATAGAGTGGGTCTTCTATATTCAAAAGGCCAAATAGTGTGCGAAACCGCATTAGCGCCAGGCAAACCATAATATATGCAAGGGCAAACTGATCATGAATACAGATACTATAAGATATTCAGCGACTAGTGCCGCGCTAAGGTGTTTAGCGACTTAGCATGACACTTTGCACAGTACAAATTACTGCCCAGGAAAAGCTGGTCTTAACTCTGGGCAAACAGCTTTGCGACATTGTGGCCTGTGCAGCATTAGTGGCTTTACGTGGCCTTGCGTGACCTAACATATGACTATGACACAGAGAAAAGCCAGACATGGAGGGATCATACTGCTCACTGATGGCACCACAATGATGCCAACTGCTGTCTCCAGTCCCAGCATTGCCAGGCAGTATGTGGTGACCCGGCCCCAGGGGCCACCTTAGTAGTGTGGCCATACAGCACACAACTGCAGACCATGCATCTGTGGTGACCAACAGATGCCAGCACACACATGCAGCATACCCCAATACCAGTGTGTCTGTCTGATCATACATGCCACCCCCAGTCACATACTGCACAGCTGTACATGCACCACAGCACACACAGCCGGCCATGTCTATTTCACTATGAGCATCCCATGGCAAAGGTGCAGCATCTGTGTATCACACAACAGTGTGACAGTAATGTCCACTGGCAGTACACACCTGCAAGGTGGGCTTGTCACTGTGTACAGTGCAGTGGTCATCACTTACCCTACACACCATAGGCATTGCTGTGTCCCTCACACTACTGGCCCCTTGCTCTGTGGTGTCTGCTGTGCACTGTAGCATGCCCTACAGTGTGACAGTTGCATGCATCACCACCACCGCCTGTGCCTATGCTGTGTTGTCCCCTGGGGTACACAATGCTATGCTGTACTGCATAGTGTAGCATACATGTAGCCTGCAGCTACAATCATGCACTGTCAGACTGACCTACACGGTGGAGCTGCGACCAGACCTGGCCAGCCCTGTACTTCCAGACTGACCTACAGGTGGAGCTGTGGGACCCTGCAGTAATGCTGGCAAACTGCATGCAAATCAGGGCATAATGAGATGCTAGTCTGGATGTTTGCCCATAGACTACCCAAGTAGGTTTATTTGCATGTCTCTTTTGAATATGGCAAAGTTTAACCCCAGGCAAACAGCTTAGCTCCACGCTTAAAGCCGCGCAAACGTGTTAGCAAGGCACTAATGTTCGGGAATATTATACAGTTCTTTCCATCTGCTGCTGCCTGCAGCTGTACTCGGTCCACGCATTTGCTGGCACACATTGGCCACAAAGTTCACCTCTACCTACCTTCACGTTGCTGGTGTGGTTTGCACTTCCTGGTTGCTATATTCAGAGCTGTCTTATTCCAGGGCTATGTTTGCCCTGCACTTCCTGCTCAGTTTGCCCGGCCTCATTCCCATACTATATTCAGAACCTGTTTGCCCAGGACTATTCCTTTGAATATAGCTTGCTTTGTTGCTCTGGGCTAAGTTTGCCACCGGAAGTGCTAATTTAGCCCTGGAGCAAAGTTTTGAAATTCTGGTCCTTAGTCTATAAAGCACCCTTACCTTTGACGCACAACTCTTGCAATTTGTGATTTATGATAGTCATACATCATACAGTCATTTAAGCCAAGATATTTGAGGTTCTAAATATGTTATTTCGCCTCCTCCCCATTAGTTGTGTAAGCGTGAGAACAGGTTCTGTCAATGTTTTCTTTCTACGGTTACAAAAAACATGGTTTTAGTCTTTTTCATTTAATACCAGTTTATTTGTGTAAAACAGATTCTGAAATATTATAAAATCAACTGCTATATGCTTTTTACAGTGTCAAAACAGGTTCCAATCATAAGGACCACTGGGCCAGATATTCAAAACTTTGCCCGGGGCAAAATTAGCACTACTTAGCCAAGAACAAACTTAACCTGGAGCACAGAGCACGCTATATTCAAAAGGAATAGCCCAGCGCAAACAGCTTCCGAATATGGCATGGTAATGAGGCCATGCAAACTGGCTTGGGAGTGCAGGGCACAAATAGCCCTGGAATAAGACAGCACTGAATAAAGCAACCAGGAAGTGCAACCCACAACAACAACACAGTACACAGCAACATGAGGGCAAGTACAGATGAACTACGTGGCCAATGTGTGTGCCAGCAAATGCATGGATGCAGTACAGCTGCAGGAAGCAGCAGATGTGAAAGAACAGTGATCAAAACATATAATATTCCCGGCTGTGGCGCTAACACATTAGTAGCAACGTGGCGAGCTGAAAGCAGTTAGCCCGAGCAAACACGTTTGCCCAGGGCTAAAATGTCCATATTCAAAGTGCGTATGCAATGAGCCTACTTACATAGTCTCTGGGCAAACAACCGGATTAGTATCTCATTATACCCTGATTTGCATGCAGTTTGCCCAGCGTTACTGCAGAGTCCCACAGAGCCACCTGTGGGTCAGTCTGGAAGTACAGGGCTGACCAGGTCCAACCGCAGCTCCACCTGTAGGTCAGTCTGGCAGTGCACGATGATAGCTGCAGGCTACATGTAAACAGTACAGCATAGCATAGCATATTATACCCCAGGGACAGGACACCATAGGCACAGGTGGTGGTGGTGCTGCATGCAACTGTCACATTGTAGGGCATGCTACAGTGCACAGCAGAAACTACAGTAGCAGGGGGCCAGTAGTGCGTGGCCACAGCAATGCCTTGGTGTGTAGGGCAGTGATGATGACTGCACTATACTAGCAGAGCGCCAACCTGCGGATGTTTTCTGACACTGGACATTACTGTTACGCTGTTGTGTGACCCACAGATACTCACGGTGACATGTACATTTCTGGCTTTGTGTGCTATGGCAGTTGTACAGCTGTGAGGTATGTGGCGGGGGCATATATTATCCGAAGGCACACTGGTGTTGGGGTATTCCAATACTGACCCATGTACACTGCATGATGTGTCCCAGCCTTGTGGCCACACCTGGTCTGTAGCACAGCCTCACCACCCATACATGCTCCTCTCAACATCCTCCATGCCTGCAGTGCTGCATGTGTGTGCTGGCATCTGTTGGTGTCCACGGAAGTGTGGTCCACAGGTGTGTGCTGTGTGGCCACACTGCCATGCTGTCCACTGGTGGCAGGGTCACCACTTACTGCCTGGCATGGCTGGGACTGGTGACAGATTATGGCATCATTGTGATGCCATCAGTTAACAACATGCTTCCTCTATGTTTGGCTTTATCTATGTGTCATATTTATTTGGTAGGGTCGCTTAAAAACCGCGCTAAACCAGCGCCAAATGCCGCGCAAAGCCATAATGTCACGCGCAAAAGCTGATTGCCCAGGATTAAGACCAGCTTTTCCTTTGGCGGTATTGTGCACCGGCTACTAAGTGTCGCGCTAAGTCGCCAAGAAACCACTTAGCGCTAGTCGCTGAATATAGCATTGCGCCTGTATTCATGCCAGTTTGCCCCTTGCATACATTATAATTTTGCCCAGCGCTAATGCAGTTTGCCGCGCTATTTGGCCTTTTGAATATGGCAGACCCGCGCTAATCCCGCGCTAAACCTGCGCAAATGGTTTTGCCCAGCGCAAAGTTTTGAATATCTGGCCCACTGTGTTTACAACATGAAAGGGTTGAGTATTCAAAAAAAAAAAAAGTAAAAGGGACCCAGTATTAAACCCTGAGGAACACCCACTGAAACAAGAGCAGGGGGCAAATACCACTAATTTTTGTAACCTGTGTTTCCTTGCTGGAGATAGTTTTGACACCACCCTACAACACCTCAGGACATTACAATTTTAGGAAGAGATGACAAAAGCAATTTATGGTTAACCAGGTCGAAGGCCTTGGTAATATCCATGAACAAAGGAGGCAGTAGCACAGTGGTTTAAGGCTCTGAGTTGCAAATCTGGAGACGTGGGCTTGAATCCCACAGCCCCACTTGCATACTGTGTGACCCTCAGCAAGTCACTTAACTTCCTCTGCTCCCAGGTTGCACCTGTAAACAAGCTTTCAGCTTAGTGTGCCACTCCTGGTTAAACAATTGGGAAAAAAAAAAACACAGCCACTGTAAAGAGGCCCCTGTCAAGAGCTCATGGACCATGTTCATGAACCCCACCAAGGCAGTTAATGTGCTATGTCCGGTCTGAATTCATGTTGTTCTGGTATCAGGACCTCATACCTGGGTAAAATTCTAACATTTGGTAAAAACAATCCACTGTAAGATCTCAGACAATGGTGCCAACAAAGAAATGGGATGGTAGTTTTGAATATTTGCTGTGTCTTCTGCCTTAAAAACCAAGACAGCAGTAGTACATTACCATATGAAGTCGCTGGGACAACCCATCCCTGCTCCTGGGAAGGAGAGCACCACAAGGGCACTCCTTCCTCAGCCTGCTACTGCCGATCCCAGTGCCGAGTTCACTTTTGAAGCCAGGTCACGCGCATGGCGCAAGGTGTGGTGTCCAGTGCCTCATCCCTCAGGGCCACCAGCCAGCTCATGTTGCACCCTCTTAACTGCTTCAATGCCTTTTTGTGCTGAGGAGCTCAAACCTGCATGCAGAACTGCAGCTGGTGCCTGACCAGGCCTTTAAAGTGGCAGCCTTACTTCCCGTGTTCTGTTGGTCACCCCAGCTTTGATGCATCCACTGGATTCTTTTGTGAAAAATTTCGTGCATTTCTGCCAATACGTAAGTCACAGAAGTTGTTTTACCTCCTGTTGTGTCCCACTGATCAGAACCTTCTTCTGCTCTGTTTCTTTGCTACTGTACCTGCCAATCCAGGAAACTCTTCCTGAAGAACCATAGGGACCTTGGAGTATCAGAGACCGTAACTGTTCTCCCACTACAGTCCTGCCAAAATGTGGCTTTGCCTATCAGCTGCTCAGCAGGCTGTTCCTCCATGTCTAGACACTCATGCTGAAGGCACCCCTGACAGGCCACTCATCCTTAGTGCCAGGAAGGAGGTGCATGGATTGGATGTGAAGAAGGGGATAGCCAGAGTATCATCTACCCAACTGGAAATCGTTTCCTGTTTTCTCCCTCCCACTGCCCTATGCACTGTGCTGCATAGTGACCCAGTGGATGTACAGTGGTGCACGGTCACTCATGTTGCCAAGAACACCACCACCACCTACCCACTACTAGGAGTGGCTGCAGAAGGGTACTAATGCAGCACACCACCTCGGAGAAGAGCATCTATGCAGGTGCTCTTTCATCCTCTCACTGGCCTCCACTTCAGTTTCCATGGGTTAAAGAAAGAACCAGGTTGCCAGCATGCTGAACCAGATCTCGGATGTTTAAAGTAAACTGCAGAATTTGTTTACTGAAATTAAACTGTGGAGTTTTTTCCTCACAACTGTTTCTCATAAACAAAATAGACATCGATATAATCAGTAATATATTTATTAAATGGAATGCAAACTGTGTTTTCCCTCTCTCTTTTTTCTTGTACAGTATTTTGACTACACCATGTGCAGTGTCCACAAATACTAGTGCTAGAGAAAAGGTATTCCCCTTACCCACCAGCCACATACCTTTGGGCTCACCATTGAGTTAGCATTTTGTCCACTTTTTGTGGACCTTGTTCTTCTGTTGCCCCTCAACCCCAACTAAAGCTGGTCAGAATACCCTGGTAGCCTTCCCTATCACTGCCACAGTGACTGTCTAGTTTCTTGACAATCTGCAATGCATACACACACACACACACACACACACACACACACACTCAGCTCTCATTCTATTATTTGTAGAGTTGGGGCTTGGGGCTGGGAGGTTCAGCCTGTAATCTAGAGCCGCCACAAGCAGCATCATGCGGTGCTCGGGGGGTCATCTCAGTACTACTGCTGATGGGAGTGTCTTTGTATGGGGGAGTGGGGGTCATCTCAACTACTACTGCTGCGGAGCAGCTTTGTATGGGGGATTGGGGGCGCGACCAGTACCGCTGCCAGAGGCATCAGTGTATGGGGAATGGGCTTGGGGGCTCACTGGGCTGCCAGGGTGGTCGGCGCCCATGCTGCTGCCCGCAGTGTGGTGGCCAGCCTGTAGGTGGCCCCTACTTAGAATCAGATTTTATAGACTTATCTTTCTGTGGCACAACCCCAGAGTTGTGCCACAGAAATAGGCTGTGAATGGGCTGTGCCCAGTATGCATGGGCACACCCCTCACAGCCCCTATGGATGCTCTCCGGATATCATTACAAAGTGGTTTATGGCGCATCAAGGTTGCGCCAGCACATAGGGGTTGTACTAGCAGATCAGGGTTGCACCAGCGCATCATCGTCCTGCCTGAATCTCCCTTGGGTGCATTTTGGGATGCCCTGGCACATCTCGGATGTGCTGGGCACATCCCTTTGTGAGTCCTGCTCTATGTGTGCAAAGTATTTGGGGAACCTTACACATTTGCATTAAAGACAAGAGCCCAGATATTCAAAGGGTTGTGCCTCGGTGGGATATTGAAAAGGCTGCCTGGCGCAGTGCAAATCCTGATGTGCTGGGGCTCAATGTTAATGTATGTGGCGCAGATGCAAGGGCGTGCCCATGCATATGCGGCACATCTGATATTCAGCCTGGGATGTGCGGTGCATATGCTGGAGCAACCCTGCATTGCACCACATAGGAGAGCTCAAAGTTGAGCCCGTGAAGAGTAGGAACAACTCCTGGCCACCCACAGGTGGGCTGCTGTAATGCAGTATGCAACACAGCAGCCGCCAGCTGTGGGTGGCCACCCCACCCAGAACACCATCCACAAGCACCTATAGCTCCCTGGTAGTCTAGTGGTACCCCTCTCCATTCTGTTTCTCCAATCACCAGTATAGCTCTGTCAAATAATTCCCTGGTAGTCTAGTAGTACTCCCCTCCTGTTTCCCAATCACCAGCATAGCTCTGTAAAAGCTTCCCTGGTAGCCTAGTGGTACCCCTGGTCCCTAGCCCCGATCACGATAATCCACCATAACATAATTTCCTGGTTATTCAGTGGCAACCCTCCCCTCTCACCCTCACAAGACCCTTGCTCATCCTTACCCCTGTTATTTGCGCAAGTAACTGTATCCTGTTCGCATACTACCCGGACACCTGCTGAATGATAGGTAAAGTATGGGCTTGCAGGCACACTGTACTAGATAGTCCAAAATATGTGAAGCCCTGGGACCCCAACTGTGTACACCATCATTCTGTGCAGGGTGCCAGGCGAATTGCCGGGCTGCCATGCGCAAGTGCATGCAACGGGTCCATAATGGCATGCAGATGGACCCATTTGTGCCTTGCATATATTATGGCTTCATTTGCATGCCTCTGCTGAATATCACAGGTGATGTGCCCAGCGCAACTGTCTTTGTGCTGGCACATCCCTGTGCTCCCTATCTGTGGCTTGGGCACAGTGCCACTGCGCTGTCCATGCCATATTCAGTGGTGCTGCCTGGACCTGGCCCTGACATCCCAGTTGTACTGCACCCTCACTTGCACCACTGCCAGGTGCAGTCTGAATATCCAGGCCAAGAGGTCCTAGGCCAGGAATCAAAAATTGCAAAGTGCAATGCAAAAGTCTGCATTGCGCCTTGTGATTGCCAGGTGTAAAAAATGCTGTTCACAGACAGATAGTGTATGGCATTATCCGACTGTGAATAGGTCTAGTGAGAGGCATCAGTAACACCAATACTGCTACTCTAACCTCACCAACACAGTTCCGACCCCAGCGGCGAATACCCCGCAAGTATTGTGCCAGTGTGCTAACATGGTATTCACTAAGGCAGCCATGCAAATGAGCCACTGAGTATGCATGCCACAAACAGGACATTAGCATGTTCATGAAGGGATCATTTGCATGATCTGTTGTGAGTGTAGCATGCCCTCCATGCACCGATTACTGTCCTATAAGTGCAGAATCCCTGGTAGTGCAGTGGTGATCTCCCCTTCCCGTTCCTGTCCGCTGTCCTCAACAATTTTTTTACTTCCTGGTAGTCCAGTGGGGCCCTGCCCAGTCTACATCTGCTGTCCCGAATAATTATTTTACTTCCCTGGTTGTACAGTGACCTCTTCCCTCCCATTCCACATCTGCTATCATAGGTGTTGCAGAGCTTTGAAGACTATGGTCCATTTTTGCTCGCCATAATTTCATACATAGCCCATAATATTATTAATACTCAAATCAGTATCAATTGAATATATCCATAGTAGTACTGGCTACCACCTCGATCGGAAGTTCATTCCATATCTTGGTAACTCTCACTGAGAACCACATCCTTCTTTTTTTGTTCTGCTGTATTCACCTACCAACTGTAGAAGATGAGCTCTGGTATTATACACTTGTTTCCTAAGTTTGAGGACTAATTGTTCCCATAATAGCATGTCATCCAGTGCCCTGTAGCTCAAACATATCTCCCTCAACCTATGATACTCCAGGGTCTATTATTGTAATCCAATCCTCTTACCTCATTTATCCTTCTGGTTGCCCTCCTCTGGACCCTTTCAATGGCCTGTATAACACTTTTATCTCCGGTGCCCAAAACTGTGCACAGTACTCTAAGTAGGGCGTCACCAAGGAGGTGTACAAGGGCAGCATCACTTCTTGGTTCCTACATTTAATATGCATGTTTATACAATGCAATATACTACCTGCCGTTTTTATAACTTGTTGACAGTGTAAATTAGGGCTAAGGTCATTTTAACTCTAACACCAAGATCCTCTCATCCTCTACTACTCTTAATACCCTACCTCCCAAGATATAACTGGCATGTGAATTATTTTACCAAAATGCATAACCGTGCATTTATCAGTGTTAAAGGTGAGTTTCTTAGAATTGGCCCAACATTCTAGCTCCTCTAAGGCAATTTGCAGGATATTACAATCATCATAATTGTTGACTATATGCCCAATACAGGTATCATCTGCAAATTTGGAAGCCATATCCCAGATGCTGTATTTAATGTTGTGATGTAAACATTAAAAGACAGAGACAAGCACTGACCCCTGTGACACCCCACTGGTCACCTCCTCCCAACCAGAATCTGAGCCTTAATACTGTACATACTGCTGTTTCCTATCAGAGCCAGGACATGACCCACCTGGTGATCTTTCCACTTACTCCCTGCTCTATTAGGGCATGTAAAAGTTTCCATGCAGAACTTTGTCAAAAGCCTTGGAGAAATCCAAAAAGATGACATCTACTGCATTCTGATTGTCGAGAGCTTTGCTGACTTGCCATAAAATTCCAGCAGGTTGTCCCGGTAATTATTTTACTTCCCTGGTAGTCCAGTGGTGCCTCCCATTCCCCATCTGCTGTTCCTGAATAAGTATATTCCTTCCTAGTAGTCCTGTGGTGCCCTCCTGTGTTCTATCTGCTGACCCATAAGTGCAAGTGAAGACCTGGCAGTGTAGGGGTGCCCAACCCCTCCCCACACACCAACTGCTGTCCTGTAACAAAATAAGTGCCCGGCACCTCCCACCCAAGCACCTACCCCAGAATGGAAAGAAGCTGACCTGTGCCCCCAATCCTGACCCTGTATAAATCCTAGAAAAAAATGTCCTGGTGGTCCAGTGGACCCCCCACCCTGTGACAGCATACCCACCACCCTGCTCCCCCAACCAACCCCCAGCTGGTGACCAGCACAGCTCTTCACTCACCACCACAGCTGGCCACCAAATGAGCTCTCAATGAGTGAGTACTATACATTATACACGCACAGCGATTGTCAAGCGCCTTGGCTGGTAAACTTCCAGGAATCCACCAGTCTTTCTGTTGTTCAGTGTTAGTGTATGATAAAGTTTTGAAAGTTAGGAAGATGTGTCATGAAAGGGTTTTACCTGCTTGTAGTGAGTGAGCTAAACAGTGGAGGGCAAACCTGCAAAAACATAACTCAGTGTGACATATTACCAGGTTTTTCGACTTTGAAAACTCTCTGAAGAGTGTTGATATATTAGCTTTTATTCATTTATTTATTTATTTTTGAAAGTCAGGTTTACAACCTTTGAGTCAGGGACTCATTTACAAAGGCACCTCATATGGAGGGAGGGTAGACATGGTTACAGTGTGAGACACAACAGTGGTAACATACAGGTGCAATACAGACAACAAAAGAACACAATGTAACAGTGGTTTATGGAATAAAGTTACATGCAGCAAATAGCAATCAGTATAAAGAATAACATTAATAGAAGTCACAACCCTGGTCATACCAGGAAATACCTATGTGGAAAGGTGGGGGGGAACAGGGGTGAGGAAAAGAAAAAAAGGGGGGGAAGAACCAACGGACATTGTCAAGGCTAAGGGCCAGAAATGGGGAGGGACCGTAACATTAGGTTGATTAGGCAACTACATCTTCGGGTGCCAAAGGTGGTTATGAGAGTGACTTAAGGGAACCAATTTTGGTAGACTTAGTGCAAGAAGGCGGGAGGAGTTGAACCATGTGGGGAGCAGTAGTGGAAGGACCTTTGGGCTAGGGAGGTCTTGGTATGGGGCACCAGAAAGGTGGCCTTAACTGAGCTACGGTGGCAACAGATGGGATGCAAGCCACAGGAACGCGGTGACTCCTGGGAGGAGAATCCTAGCAGGGATTTTTGGCAAGTAAGTAGGTTTGGTAGCACAGGCACTCCTCCAAGGTGAGAAGGCTGGCAGTGGAATAGAGCAGGCAAGTATGGGTGTGGAAGGATGTGCTGGTCAGGAGCCTGCAGGCCTTGTTTATCGAGGTCTGGATTCTGGTGAGGGTAGTATTGTCGGCTGCAGCGTAGAATAGGTAGACCATAGTCCACTAGGGACAGGATGGAGGAGTTGATGGCCAGTTGGAGGGCAGTTTGGGGAGGCAATCTCTGTGGAGATAGAGAAGGCCAGTCTGAGAGCTTATGGCTGAGGACAGGGTATTGATGTGGGTGTGTAATGTAAGAGCCGAGTCGAAGGTGATGCAAAGGTACTTGTAGGGCGATACTACCGAGAGGTGAGCATTACTGGGGAGAATGCAGGGGGGGCATTTTGGCCTTATTCTGGTGATGTGAAAAGCGTAGATTTGGTTTTTGAGGTTAATGACCAGCCGGTGGTCAAGGAATCACTTTTCGACTTGGTTGAATGTGTGCTGCAGGATTCCTATAGAGATGCAGGGTCAGGGTGGGAGGCAAGGAGAACCGCATCATCAGCAGAGTACCATATTGCCTGAGCAGGAGCTGGGGAGGTGTTGAGAAACAGGCTGAACAGAACGGGGCCCAGGATGGAACCAGGGGACCCCAGAGTGAATGGGCAGGGTATTGGACAGGATGCCATTTATCTTCATGCACTGTGATCTGGTAGAGAGGTAACTGGTGAATCTAGCCAGTGGCCAGGGAAGCCAAGTTGGTGGAGGAGTCAAGTAGTAGGGGTGACAGACAGTGTCAAAGGCATTAGAGGTCCATAAACACTGCACCGCACATGACCAGAGTCAAAAGCAGAGTGGAGGTGCTAAGAGAACACCAGGAGGGCTGTGGTGGTGCTGTGTCAGAGGCGGAATCCATGTTGTTCTGGACACAGCAGGTCATGTATTGGCAGATACTCGGAGAGCTGAATGGCCACTATTTTTCTAGTGCTTTTGGGGAGGGAATGGAGATGGGCCTGAAATTGTTTGGGAAGGTTCTATCTCCACTCTTATGGATAGAGGTGATTTCTGCAACTTTCCAGGCACTGGGAAATTGACCAAGACATAGTGACGGTTTAAAGGTTGGTGAGAGGGGCTAGCACAGTATCTAGGACTAATCTGAGAATCCTGGAGTCCAGGGGATCACAGCTGGGGTTGTTGCTAGCTAAGGCATTTTGTAGGTTAGGCCTGGCTTCAAGGGGTGATATGGTATGCAGGCAGAAAGGAGGCGATCCAAGGTGGGGGTGGAGGCAGGGATAGGGTCAAAAAGTAGTTGGGGAGGACAAAGCTTAGATCTGAGAAAGCCATATTGAGGCACTCAGCTGTGGGAGGATCGTGGTGGCCAGTACCGTCTATGGAGGTAGTGATGGTCAGAGATCTGTTACATGCTGCATTATAGGTTTGTCTGTTGGCCGGTTGCCTGTCTCAACAGCAGTATGCCAGAGATTATCTCTTTGTTTCAGTGTTTGGATGAGGCATTGGGAGATCCATGGGGCATTGTGTTTCTTGGTACAGGTTCTGGTCAGGGGCTAAAGGTCGTAGGCCTTGCTGAAATCACTGGAGAAATAGGCTGGGCAGAGTCAATATCCATTGCGAGTAGGATTGCGGACCAGTCAAGCTGGGCTAGGTGCTTTTTTGACCAGGTAAGCACACTAGACAAAACAATTGCCTATTTTCAGCTGCAGCCGGAGAGTACAAAGAAGAACAACAGTCCATACAAAAACAATGAGATACAGGTAAGCACTACACCAGATCAAGTAGAAACAGTTGACATCACATTACATAAGGAGTAAGGATATAAACACAGTTGGGTAGGAACAGAGCATACATTGGACCACATAAGGATAAGAACAGTACATCAATAAATCATCGCCCAGCAGCATAGAGGTGAATACAATTCTATACAATCTAGGGTGAATACAATTCTATACAGACCAGGACCACCAAACAGTACATCCACCAGAACTCCGCCTAGAGGAGAGAGTAGGTACAATATGATGCAAAAGCAGGACCTAAGCAAAATAAGAACCACCCTCAAGGCCTCCACAGGGCCGCCAGAAATGCAGGGATGTATTAGCCCAGTGTAGGAAGCATGCAAAATTTATACTGGCTGAGGACAGTCACATACAGAGGAAAGCTTCAGAAAAGTCCAGAGGGAGCTCAAAGGCATGAGTGAGAGGGAGAGGAGCCAACCTGGGAGGAAAGGAGTTCCAAACTCTGGGAACTATACGGCAAAACCCCTATCCCCCATTTGTGTAAGAGTGGCAGGAACTTTGAGCAAAGTAGAGCCCAAAGACTGGAGGGAGTAAGAGGTGCCAGGTCATGAGGAGCTCAGCAAGTCCTTGGGGGTGCCAGTTCTGAGCACCTTACCCATGAAGCAACCCAGGACAAAGCTCCTATAGTTGGGAGGGGACAACCAGTCTAGTTTACTGTACAGGTCACAATGGTGGGTGAGAAGGGGGCAGCAAGTGCAAAACGACAAATGTTGTTATAGGCAATATTCCACCTAGCAAGGTGACCTTTGGAAGTGTGCACATGCAGGGCGAGCCCATAACAGAGAGTAGGAAGAAGCACACCTCTGGCCAGTGTCCTGCAGGCAGCAGATAAGGTTTTTCTTTGCTCTATAGGCTAGACCCAGCTTGCAGTTGACAGCCCTGCTTACATTTAGGAAGTGATAACCAAGGTCCAGCTAGGGGTCAAGTGTCACCCCTAAGTATTTAATGGTATCAGTAATCAAGACAGGGAGCCGTCTATTCCAGTGATGCACAGGGGGCAGGGAAGCCTTTATCTTGGCCGGGGACCCAAAGAGCATGGCTTGGGTTTTTAAGGTTTAGGACAAGCTTGTTGGCTGTAATCCAGGACTGGATGTTCCTGAAATCTGTGTTCAGCTGGTGGTTAATGATCCGATGTCCGGGGAATAGGTAAGGATGACTAGGTCATCAGCATAATGAATGGATCTACACTGGGAAGAAACAGTGGGAAGGTTGTTCAAGATGGAAAAGAGGCCCCAGGACTAATCCTGGAGAACACCAGAGACCACAGGGGAAAGTGTCAGAGAGGACCTTGCTGAACTTGGTTAACTGATTTCATCCTGAAGGTAGCTGGTGAACCAGCTAAGGACAGGGGGACAGTCCAGGGACCAGAGCCAGGAGATGAGTAGGCATGATCGACTGAGTCGAAGGCCTTAGATAGGTTAATGAAGATGGCACCTGAGAGCGTGCCCTGGTCCATTGCAGCCCTAATCCCAGATAATGGGACGGAGGTGGGGAGTGACTCTGGAGTAGGAGAAGATACTTGACTATCGCTTCCACCTGTGGAGAAAAGGGAGGTGAATGCAGACAAATCAGTAGCACATGAGGTTGGTACCTGAAAGATGCGCCGTCCAAAATGGTGACCTTGATGTGGGTGAAAGCCCGAAAGGCGTGGGGGCAGGGAAGGCAACCAGATGTGGGGTTAGGCGACCCAGCGTACAGGATGTCGCTATACATATACGTGCGCAGGCAGGCGTGGCATGACATGGGAGAGGGCGGAGGGGATGTAGGGGGTGGCACTGCAGTCAGCTGCTGAGCTGCACCATGGCATTAGGGGTTGGCCTCCACTTGCAGTGTGTGGGGTTCCAGGTTTGGGTCTGGGTCCAGGCTACTGCATTTTTGTTTCCCGCCCAAAACTGAGCTTTATTTTGCTTTTACCCCCCGACATGCATCCCCTGGAGCTGAGAATCCTTAAGTATGGGGTGTGGGTGCAGCCACCCTAGAAAGCAAAGTATTGAAATCCCGGCGCTGTTCTCCCATGCACCAAGGATGTCAGGGTGGCCAAATTGTTTCACTGCGCCTGACATTGCGATAATGCAAGTCGCCGTCCGTGCTCGCTTATTATCACATACAGAACCAGACAAATCAGTGAAGTGAGAGTTGAATGCATTAGCAATAGTTAGGGATTACTGCAGTTCAATCTATCAATGAACATATCAGAGACCCTACAGTTAGAGGAACTGCTCACAATGTTTTTGATATTGTCCAGAAGTTCCTGGGATCCTTAGCTGAATTTAGCAAGGCAGCTTTACAATAATCACTCCTAGCAGTCCTGGTGCTCTTTACACTCATTTCTAAACCTCCTATACTGCTGAAATATAGTCTGATCCATCGTAGTCCTTAAAGTTAGCCCAGCATTTGTCTCTAGTCCGCATAAGGGCTAGAAGGCACCCATGGAGCCACTTAGTAACATACCCCTAACTCTCCTCCTGATGAGGGGTGTGTGCTTGTCCTGCAGTGCCGAAAAGGTACAGAGGAAGTAACTAACAGTAGTAGGACAGTCAGGAGCACTCAGCATCGCAGTCCAGTCCATGAGCCTCAGGTCCTCATGGAGGAAGCCAGGTCGAACATAGAAAAATCCCTAACTTGGATTACTATGTGGGGAATTTTCAGGGAGAAACCCTCCATACACAGTACAGGAGTGTGATCTGAAATAGAGTCAGGAGGGTAACTGAGGAATCCTCTCAGGCCTGTTGGACAGAACCCAGTCAAGGAGGAGTTGTTTCCACCAGTGGTAGACCACCTGGTATGCTCTTGGATGAGTTGTGACAGAGAGAGACCAGTAAGCAGGGGTCCATACACCTTGGCATTACCTCCCAGCCAATTAAGATTGAGATCACCTATAATAAGGCGCTCATGATCCCCGTCCTTAGCACCCACAACATCAAAGGAGGAGGATAACTCCGGCACTCCACCCTTGGGGATTGTATGTGCAAATGATATGCAGCTTTTGGCGTTACCTAGTAGGAGAACTGTATGAAGCAGCTCACTGGGAAGCTGTGGGGCTGTGGGTGAGCCACAACAGTCAGACTGAGGTTGCTCTAAAGTAAATCAAGATACCCCACCTCATTTCCTCCTGTCCAGTCAAGCCTAATAAGATCGAAGCCAGGAAGCATACAGGTAGAATCAGGGATAGAAGGTTTCAGCCATGACTCGGTGACACCGAGGATTTCAGGCTAGTAATGAGAGACCCATGCAGCAAGCTCAGCCAGACTGGGCAAGAGGATATGAATGTTGAGATGAACTATTTTAGTCCTTTCAATGATGACCAGCTGGCAGGAAGGGAGGAGGCTTGGTAAGGGGGCCTGGGTTAGGCTCAATGTCCCCAGCCAGGACTAATATCACCAGCAGAAGCCAAAGGAGATGCCTTGAGGGAGGACACTCCCCACGGGTTGAGGGTTTGTGTCACGAGGTGCTTGGTGACAGTAGAGGGTACAGAACACACCTGAGGTCAAGGCAATGGATAGCCAGAGGTGCTGACAGCCAAAGGCTATCAGGTTGGAGAAGGTAAAGTCATGTTACTCAGACTGTTCAGGAGTACCCAGGGCCCCTCAGGGGAGGAGAGCAGTCAGCGAAGAGTAGGGGGCGGTAGAGGGAGGAGATTAGACCAAGGATGAGGACAATACTAAAGGAAAGGACTTAGCAGCCACCTCAGGAGCTTAGGGATCAACATGCCCAGAGTACCAGTCACAGGGACTAACCAGGATGAGGACCGGGAAAGTAGTCGGGGGCAGTAACCACCCCAGCACAAGAAAGTGGGGAACGCTAGAGTATACAGCACAATTGGGAAGTGAACAGGGCATACCCTGGCTAGAATAGTAGAGTCAAAGTAGTTAGACAAGCAAATACCAAGGTCTCCTACAGAGACTAAATATAGACTAACAGTGGTACCAGTGTTACACAGAATAAATATACTCAAACATGTCAGCACAGGGAAAATCAATGATTAGCCTTCAATCCTACATCCTGACTCAGAGACCATACACTGTAAATCAAATATCACACCTCAAAGATAACTGGCAACTGTAAACTACAGCAGGTTAAGAATAAAGACAGAGTAGGTATTATAAAATATCAGCTGCACCAGATAGCTATACAGGGCAAGCACTTACAGTAGCCGGGAGGGCCGAGGGGGTGGCCACACAACCTCAGTTGCCCCAACAGCACAGACAATTCAGGATGGATCAGTCAAAAGTTCCAAGTGCTGGTGAAGGTCTCACGGGTAAGAAGCAAGTAGGGACAGGAGACAGCTGCAGATAACTCCTTGTGGTAAGACCCCCAAAGCCAGTATAGAGGCTTAGGTGCATTTAAGGGGACAAGGGAATGGGGTGGGATTGGGGAGACAAATTTGTCCTCCAGTGCGGTCTCCTTACTGTATGCCCCTTAGTCATGGCGGCTGTCTGCTGCACCGAGCAGCGGATCAGGTGCTAAGCGAAGAAGCAAAAAGCAGAGTATGCAGGGAGATCCACTGACTCTAGGCAGTGAGCCGGTGCATCAACCCTGCACCAACAAAACAAAGTCCAGGTGGGTGGGCGGGGGACCCACGAAGCAGAGGTCTCGCGCCCCTCAACAAGTAGTCAAATGAAGTCCATACAGGGCCACTGTGCTCCACACAGCCTTTTCAGTTGGTGGGCAGCATGTCACAGCAGCCCAGCATCCAATCAGGCCACAGTGCTAATATTTACAATTGGCACCAAAATACCTCCAGGAGCTGTAAGACAAATGGGAGGCTTGGCGGTGATCCAGAAGTTCATCATCCAGTGCGGTTCCCTTACGGAATGTCCCTTTCCTCCCAATGCTGTCTCCTGCACGAGCAGAGGCTCAGTGCTGAACGAAGAAGCAAAAAGCAGTGGAGTGTGCCTGACTCTATGCAGTGAGCTGGCACCTCAACCCTGCACCAACAAAGACAAAAAGTCCTGGGGACTAACTGAAGCAGAGGTCACCACGCCGCCCCTCAATGAGTAGTCAGATGAAGTCCGTAAGGGGTCACCAGTTATAAGAAAATCTGAAACATTTCTGCTGGCTCATGGGTTTATTATAACAACAGTGAGGAATAGATAGGACTGATGTCATGTATCAGAGCCATGATCAGCTGATTGACTCTGAGTGCATATCAGATGTGACCAAAGGCAGAGTGAGGCCTTGGCTGGAACATACAGAGATTGTGTGGGATGTATGTGACTGTAGTGTGTGTGTGTGTTTGTATGGTGTAAGAATGCAATGAGTGTATGAACATATGTGTATGGGAAGAGTGTGTAAGGTGTGTGTGTGTGTGTGTGTGTGTACCTCTTTGTGTGTATTATTTATTTAGACGATATGTACCTGGGAAAGGCACATAGAGCTGAGACTCATTTCAGGTGCAACCTGGAGGAAGGAGTTACCGGACGAAACAGCAAAACATAAACACAAGCGCATTTCAGCGGTGTATACAAAAGCAAACACAGCACAGTATTAAATACTTTACAGGCACAAGCACTGGCTCAAATTAAAGTGCAAGTTTATGTTTTGAAAGTAGTAATTACTGGTGCATAAGAAAAACTGAAATAGGTTATTGAAATGGAACACAAGCAAACAATGTCTCACATTTGCTAATAGTCTGACTGTGGTGAAACAAAGCCCTGAGCGGCCATATTCAACAGCAAGGGACCTCCTATGGAAACAAGTTAGGAGTTTCTGTGGGTACCTGAAGGAGTCAGAGGTGGAATGGCAGACGGAAAAGGGAGCTAGTTCCAGAGTGTTGAAAGGCAACGAGAGAGGGCAATTTGCCCAGCAAGAGGAATGGTGGTGAAGAGAGAGAAGGTTTTCTGGTCCCTGGACCAGAGTGAGCATGGAGGAGAGGCAGAAAGAAGGGAATCAAACCAGTATTTGGAGATGAAGTATTTGAAGTACTACCATTTGTGCTTGTCAGTCTGCATCCATTTTAGTTTGCATGTGCGTGTGTGTGTGTGTGTGTGTGTGTGTGTATGTATGTGTGTGTGTATGTATGTATGTACATCTTTATGTATATTAGTATCGGTGCTTGTCGGTTTGAGTCCATTAGTATGGGTCTGTGCGCTGCGTGCGTGTGTGTGTGTGTGTGTGTCGTGTGAGATACCCAACAGAGACTTGTGAAATACATCAGTTTTATCTTGTGAGTGTTGTTTGACCTTGGGTAATCTCATGAGTGGTGTAAGCCAGCAGTGATGTGCCCAAGTTCAAACATAGCATGAAATAAATCATGTATTCCACAAGGTCCCTGTTAATTATTTATTTTACACAATAGGCAGGGATCTTGTGGGTTGGGGTTTATAAATTGTAATTTTTAATTTTTGAAAAATGATGAAAGATCTATTGTTTATTTTTACTAAAAGTGCTCTTACGCTTTTACTGTTGGCAGTTGCTCGGAGTGCTTGCTAGGGAATCAGGCTTGAGGATGTTGCATTTTTGTTGTGTTGTCTTTGTTGATTAGTGTGTTTTATTTATCTGGGTAGGCAGTTACAAAAGAATGGCGCTTTGTTTCTCCATTATGGAGAAGGTGGTTTTCTGAGTGCTTCTTTTGTTTTCCCGGTTACATTATCTGGTTGATCCAGCATTTGGCGGTGGGGTTTGTGTTGTGAAATATGTTGTTGATCCAACTTTTGGTAACACTGGGGATGGTTTCTTGTCTTGGGAGAGAAAGGAACATTTGTGTGGCCAGACTGAGAGAGACAGTGAGTGCTGCCAGCTGTAGGATTCATGAAATTGAAATTGGAGAAACATTTTAAACAAAGCTAATGTTTTTCTTGCTGCAGCTGGGTACCTGTTTGAATGGTACTAAAGGAAGGACAGCTGGCGGTAATGAGGATTTATGAAGGATGTGTGGAATGAACATTTTTCAAGGTCTATGTGAGTTTGTAGGCAAAGCGAGCCAAACAGGAATAGTAACTGGGGAGTGGCAATGCTCAGTTCTGGCAGGAGAGGGATGATTGATGGCAGAGTGTTAAATAAATGTGTTTGAATGACATTAGGGTGTCATATAAATAGTAGGTTCTGATATTTTGTATACCAGTGAGAATAAACACATTTTTATTGATTTTCACCTCCTCCTCTTGTATGTGTGTATATATATATGTGTGTGTGTGTGTGTGTGTGTGTGTGTGTGTGTGTGTATATATATATATGTGTGTGTGTTTGTATACCTGCATATATATATATATATATATATATATATATATGTATTATACAGGTGTAGTTACACCTGTATATAATGGTTAATACGCACTTTCATGTTAAACCCAATTTTGCACCTTCATAACTTTGCCACCATTCAACTGATTAACATGAAATTTGGAAGGCACAGCCTTTGTGACGGGATATCTTGATCCTTAAAATTTCATGTAGATCAGTTTAGTGAAACAAAAGCTATAAATGCAAACAACATAAAAGTCTCAGTTTTTCACAATATTAAGATGTTTTTGTCACCTGATAACTGAAAATATGGGGCTTTGAAACCTGCAACTTTCAGGTTTGATAAAGCTTGGTCAATGTGTGTGCTTTTGTGTTTTTAAGGTACAATTGTTAAGTAGTTTTTACATTATCTAAGAAAATGTTCCATTTCTGAGCATGAGCAGCTCAAAAATCAACATTCTCTGAATAACTTAATTTTTTAGGACAATAGCTGGTTGCACTATCACGACACAGCTGTCTCTAACAAATGACTGCTGTGCATATAGTCTAACCCCTCTGTCATGACTCATTTGTGAGGGATTGGGCTACTGTCATTACAGCCCCATCATCCTGACTGTGCAGTATCTGCACAGGGGCTAATCCTCAGTGGCAATGTATTTGTTTATTCATTTGTTTATTTTTTATTTATTCATGTGGTATAATTTGACACGGGATGTCCACTCCCAGTGTCGGATGCCCCCTAGTGCAGCCCACTGTCTTGTTAATATTGCCAACATTAATACTGCCCAATCCCCATGTCAACCTTTACAAGCCCCCTACAACCAGTGAGGGACACTGGGGAGCCCACCCCAAGTGTCCTGAAATATTGATTTATTTTTCTGTTACTTCTGCAAAAGAAAACAATCCCCCAATGTATTTTTTAAACCTGAAAAAGAAAATTATCCCTGTCATCACTGCCATCCATCTCCACCCATTCCCCCCTCCCAATGAGAAACCACCACCCACACACCTCGCTTACCCTGTACTTACCACTGGTGGCCATACGCTGTCATCTTCTGTGGAATGAGACACATCTGCACTCTTCAAAGCTGAACCATGAACTAAGGAATAAATTTAAGTGCTCTATAATGTATTTAAATGGTGTTTTGAACTTATGTTCAGAACCTTGCCATTTTAGAAATTGTTTCACCAGATTTTCAACATGGCCTTTTGGGACCCCACATCAGGAACACTGGTGGTGTTGTTTCATTAATCAGGCCTGGAAGGTGATTTTGCACAGTTGCAAGGTTCCACCACCAGTATTCATGAGTTCGGTCCCAAAAGGTCATGTTGAAATTTGGTGAAAACATTTCAAAAAATGAGTGAGTTTATTTATTTAGTTAGTTTTTGTTAACTAGGTAAGTACACTAGGCAAAACACATGCCTATTTTCAGGTATGACCCGGAAGAGTACAGGAAATTAAAGAACATACACAGTACAAATTGAAGCAAGTAATGCAAATACACTGAAACAACAAAACATAAATTTGACGGCAGATAAGGACGCTTGGCCCACCAGTCTGCCCATTTCCTACTCCATCTGGATAAGCTGCAGATCCTAGTTAACCAGCAGCCTACTTCTTCTTACCCCCACACCCTGAATTGCCCTTTATGACTGTCCCATGCATGCTTGAATTCCACCACTGATTTTGACT
Organism: Neoceratodus forsteri; assembly: GCA_016271365.2. NCBI lineage: Eukaryota > Metazoa > Chordata > Ceratodontiformes > Ceratodontidae > Neoceratodus > Neoceratodus forsteri. The sequence continues at coordinate 217,530,665 of JADMNL010000030.1, read as the reverse complement.
CCACAACCTCCTCCGAAGGCCGTTCCATGCATCCACAACCCTCTCTGTGAAAAATACTTCCTTAAATTACCTCTGAGCCGCTCCCCCATCTTCAAATTGTGCCCTCTTGTTCTTGCACACCTCTTTTTTGAAAGATGCTACCCTCTTGGACTTTGTTGATTCCCTTGAGGTACTTGAAAGTTTCTATCATGTCCCCCCTCCCTCCTTTCCTCGAGGCCTATACATATTAAGCTCCTTAAGTCTCTCTTCATATGTCTTCCAGTGCAGACCCTGCACCATTTTAGTTGCCCTCCTCTGGACAGCTTCCATCCTGTCTATGTCTTTCGGAGATTGGGTCTCCAGAACTACACAGAGTACTCCAGATGGGGTCTCACCAGCTGTCTGTACAGAGGGATAATAACTTCTTGTTTTCTACTGGTGATGCCTCTCCTATGCATCCCAGTAACCCCCAGCCCTCCTTGCTGCCCTCTCCATTGCTTGCCCACCTTTAGGTCATCTGATATGATACCCCCAGGTCCCTTTCCATTTTTGTTGTTGTTAGTATCTCACCCCCATTGTGTACTCTTCCCCTGGTTTTGTTTCCCAGGTGCATTACCTTGCACTTCTTAGCACTGAATCTAAGCTGCCATACATTTGACCATTCCTCTAACCTTGCCAAGTCCCTTCTCATCCTTTCCACCCCACCCTGTGCATCAACTCTGTTGCAGATCTTAGTGTCATCTGCAAAGAGACATACTTTTCCTTCCAGTCCTTCTGCAATGTGTATAAAGACATTGAAGAGGACCGATCCTAATACTGAACCCTCGGTACCCACTAGTAACCTCCTTTCTTCTGAGTGGACTCCATTTACTATTACTCTCTGTGTCCTATTCTCCAGCCAATTCTTTACCCAGGCTGTCATCTTGGGACCCACTCCCAGGCTGGCTAACTTGTATATTAATCTTTTGTGTGGGACTGCGTCAAATGCCTTGCTAAAGTCTAGGTAGGCCATGTCCACAGCCCCTCCTGATCTACTACTTTGGTCACCCAGTCAAAGAAATCTATCAGATTTGTCTGGCATGACCTTCCGCTGTGAATCCATGCTGCCTAGGGTCCTGTGCCCTCTGACCTCTAGATACTCGACAATTCTTTCCTTCAGAAGTGATTCGATCATTTTCCTATTACTGAGGTTAAACTAACAGGTCTGTAGTTTCCTGCTTCTGCCTTGCTCCCACTTTGTGAAGGGAATCACATCTGCCCTCCTCCAGTCCTCGGGTACCACTCCATCCTCCCATGATTTGTTAAAAGGGTAGTCAGTAGTGTCACTAGTTCTACCCTTGGTTCTTGTAGAATTCTGGGATGAATCCCATCAGGCCCCATTGCTTTGTCCACCTTCAGTTTTAAGAGTTCTTTCAGAACCCTTTCTTCTGTAAGTGGGCTGGTATCAACTTCTGTATCCAGAGTGTTACTACTGTTTGTTTTATGTACCTCCCCTCTTCATTTGTAAATACTGAGCAAAAATATTTGTTTAGTATCTCTGCCTTTTCACAGTCTCCTCTGCCCACCCTCCCTCCCTTTATTAAGCCTCACTATCCTCCCTTGGTCTTTCTTTGCTCCTGATGTACCTATAAAGGTTTTATCCCCTTCTTAACTGAGTTGGCTATCTTTTCCTCAGTTTGGGTCTTTGCTGTTCTGACTGCCTTCCAACCTCCTTTGCTTTAACTGATACAGTTCTCTGTCCTGCTCCTTCTGTGATTCCTTGTACTTCCTGAATGCTTTTTCTCTTGAACCTTCACTGCCACTTCCTTTGAGAACAATAGTGGTTTCTTACATTGTCTTGTTTTGTTTATTTGCTTCACACAAAGGCTTGTTACCTCTGTGATGGCAGTTTTATTATTCCCCATTGTTCTTCCACCCTCCTTTCTGCCCATTTGCTAGTGCATTCCTTAGGCACTCACCCATTTTAGCAAAGTCAGCCCTCCTAAAGTCCAGTACTTTTGTCTTTGTATGGCTTGACTCTATTGCTGTGTTTATTGTAACCATACTGTTCGATGGTCGCTAGTTCCCAGATGGCTACCCACTTCTACATCTGTAATCCTCTCTCCATCTCCATTTGAGAGAATCAAGTCTAATATTGCTCCCTCTCGAGTGGGCTCCAGTACTAGTTGTCTAAGGCATGCCCCTGTAGGGCATCTAGAATAACTGCACTCTTAGTGGCAGCTGCAACTGCACTCCAGTTAACATCTGGCATATTCAGATCACCCATCAGCAATATCTCCCTTTTTCTGCCATTCTAAGTATACTTTCTATCATTTCCTGTCCATTTCCTCCCTGAGAAGGGGTCTGTATACAACCCTACGTATTGTGGTGCCATTGCCTGTCTCCAAATTTACCCACAGTGCTTCTTCTCCTCCCTGTTTACCCTTTTGTTCTGTTGCTTTTATTCCTTCCCTTATGTAAAGAACTCCTCCTCCTCTTTTACCCTCCCTGTTCCTCCTGTAGACAGTGTATCCTGGTATGTTTATGTCCCAGTCATGGTTTTGTGTGTACCATGTTTCTGTGACTGCCACGATATCCAGATGTTCCTCCTCCATCAAGGCCACTAATTCAGGAAGCTTGTTACCAGACTGAAGTCAGGAGAAACATAACGCTCATAGTGGGATAGCTCAAATTATAACAGTGGACACTGTCAAATGAGTGTTCATTAAAATCTTTCTATACCGTGCATAACTTTGGTAATTTTTAATAGTTTGACTCCAGATTTTTAGCATAGCCATTTTCTCACACCAACTCATGAACAGTATAGCTGTCATTTTCACATCCTGTTCAAAATGTGTTTTTGCACCTGTGGCATGGAATGGCGTTTCAGCACAGATTTGAAAATTATCACCTGCAGACTTTATGGTGGAGTCATGAGAAGACTACATTGAAAATTTTGGCTCAAAATAAAAAAAAGAAGTTATTAAGAAATTTTGTTTGCAGGGATGTCTGTTGCACCACTGGGTAATATGCTGCCTTACCATGCCAGTAAAGCGGAGTTCAGGTGTGAACTCAGTGAGCCAGTTTAAGGGACATGGCTGATAGAGGGGAGATGCAACATGCAGCACCAACCCTAGCCTGGATAGGGACAGTATTTTGGCACAGATGCCACAGCCTGTGGTTGGTCAGGGGAACCTCACCGACACGGTATTGACATGTGTGCCGTGGCCTGCTGGGTCCATTCACTGGGTCAGGATTGTCACCAATATTGTTGTAATCTCTTTTGTGTGGTTCCCAAAGGTACCAGCGCAAATGAGGATACAATTCCACTATCAGAAAAGAAGAGAATTCATTGCAAAAAAACATGCTAATGCAGACACTAGGGTTATAGAGCATAAAAGCACACAAGAAGGAAAATAATAAACATTAGGAGTTTGAGTCTCCAGAGCATTGTCGAATCAGTGGTGGGGTCTTACTTGCGGTTGTCAACCTAATGCCCATCCCAACCCTGATCAGATAAGGGCAGATGTGATGTCTTTACACCGGCCCCTAGGGATCTATATGACTCCAACAGATTATGTTGGCCATATTGTATCACTATGAGGCACAAGGCTGGAGCTGGTTCCATGCCATAATGGCGATGCAGAAAGGCGATCACCATTACAGAAAGTGTACATTACTGAACATCAGTTTTGGTGGTGCACACTGCAGCATGGACAAAAACAGTGCCCAAGACCTACAGTTCTCATTGTTAATGAAGGGACTGTTTCCCTGCACCCCTGCGCCCCCTACTTATGGATTCTCAACTGCAGGGGCTGCTTGTCAGGGAAATGTAAAAAATACATGCCAGCTTCCAAGAAAAGAAGTCTGCACCTGAACCCTGTACCCTGTGCCTCCCAGCTGACCACCCTTCCCATGATGCCAGCAGTCCAGCTCAGCAGCTGCTTGCCACACCCGTCCCACATACCATCCCTACCCTGCCTGTCCCTCCCCCATGGGTGCATGCAAGTGTGCATATTCCCCCTACTTCCCATTGCATTTGTTTGTCCACTCCAGTATCCAGTCGCTCCCCTCCTTGGTAGCTGTGAACATAGGCGCCGTAATTGAGTCTCCATTTTGGTAGGTGCCCAATTTCTGTCACCTTGTTCACTGGATACCATTGAGCTGTACCTTGTACTTCAGACAGGAGGATATGGGCTGGGGAGGCAGTAGGCATTAGGGTGACAAACCTTAGTAAGACCCCACCATTGGTTTGCCAATACTCTAAGACACAAATCCCAAATGTTTATCATTTCCTTTCTTTGTGACCTTTGCAATCTACAACCCTAATGTCTGCATTACCATAGTTTTTTGCAAAGAATATCTATCTATATACTGTGTATATATATATATATATATATATATATACATACTGTGTGTATATATATATATATATATTTATTTACAGTGAGGCCCATCAGGATGAAGCACAGCACTGCAGAATTCTACAGTAGAGTTACTGCAGCAAACAATGCAGTTCCAAAGCGAGTTAATCTCTTTTATTAGGCAGTAAACCTGTGACATTATGCTACATACTAGTGTGCTTCATCATGCATGTCGTGTGTATAATACATATATATATATATATATATATATATATATATATATATATATATATATGTAATAGATAACCCACTCTAGGGTGTTTGGTCATGCTCTGATATCCGCATGCCTTGGTGTGCTTTGTTATGCCTGAGGCCGCAGATCGAAGTGCTTTAACCACCACGGTGTGCATATAACGGAGCGCAACCACACATCACAGAGTGAGTTATCTATATTATAAAATAATAAAATTGTTTTGGAGGGGTGAAAGTGCAGGTGTGCAGTCATGCACTGATGTACCCATGGTCATGTAATGTGTTTTAACCAACTAGATGATACCTTTTTCTTACCCATTTTATAAATATATATATATAGATATATAAATATAGATATACATCTTTGTTTGTATTAGTATTTTGTGCTTGTTGGTTAGTTTCTGTGGGTGTGTGTGTGCTTCTCGATTTACGAGATTTGCATTACGGTACTTGATGGTATTTAACCCCAACCCTTCTTTATTTCATTGACTCCCAGGCTAAATTGGGCAAGAGCTAACTAGAAGTCAGTTCCTCGCATCTTCCAAAATCAAAAAGTCCCTACACCTCTGTTATTGTTCTCCACTGACTACTTCAGGAAAGTTTCACCACCTAAAGATAACAGTTCCCCACCCACACATCTAGAGAGAGTTTCCCTAAACATTTCCCATTTATCCACAGCTAATTCATATATTTTTTTACATTCCAGGTTAGCTTGTTTGTTGTGTGTGATTATTACATAGCTTAGATCTCAACTGTATATGTATGTATATATAGACATAGATGTTTATTGCAAAAACATCATTAATGGACTAGAGTAAAAGTGACAGAAGTAGGAAATGTTGCATCATGGTTCCACTCCTAACACGCACCTCCAGGTAGCACAACAGGCGAGGGGTGTGCCTTGGGGTTCTCAAGCCTAACGCTCACCCCATTCCATTTGTAAACAAGCTCATATGTGTAAAGTGTATGGTAATGGGGCAAACATTAGGCTTAAGAACCCCAAGGCACACCCACACATTATGTGTTGCCTGGAGGGGTGTCAGGGTTTGAAACCATAACACCACATTGCCCTACTTGTGTCACTTTAACCCCAACTAGAGCATTAACAAAGTTTTTGCAATTAATTTCCTTACTTTTGAGATAGTACAATCATATCCTTATTTGGTTGTGGGATCACAAGACCACCTAGCCCTACTCCTCTATGCATACATAATTTTAGTTCCAGTGACATTGTTCATAAGTTCATGTGCCAAAAGCAGATTTTGTAAATTTGGTGTCAAGATGTAAATAGATGGCAAAGTTATGCACCAATGCAAATCCCTTTTCTATATATTATACTTTATATATACTGTATATATGCAGTATTTGTACCATAGTTAGGTTGAGTACCCCTTTAAGGTTAAATGGTGAACTTTGCTTTTAATAACTTTGCCACCGCTCAATGAATTTGCCTGAAATTTGTCAGGCACAGGGTGTAACCATAGATCTTGGGATCTGCTGAATTTCATACCAGTCAGATATACAGCTGCAGAGTTATTAAGTGACATTCTGGGACACATTTACGGGTTGAGGGTTTGTGTGCAAGGCGCTGGTGACAGTAGAGGGTATAGAACACACCTGAGGTCAAGGCAATGGATAGGCCAGAGGTGCTGACAGCCAAAGGCTATCAGGTTGGAGAAGGTAAAGTCATATTCCTCAGACTGTTCAGGAGTACCCCAGAGGGCCCCTCAGGGAGGGCACAGTCAGTAAAGAGTAGGGAGGCAGAGGGAGAAGATTAGGCCAAGGATGAGGACTATACTAAAAGGAAAGGGCTTAGCATCCACCCCAGGAGCTTAGGGACCAACATGCCCAGAGTACCAGTCTGAGGGCTAACCAGGACGAGGACTCGGGAAAGTAATTGGGGGAGACAGTAACCAACCCAGCACAAGAACGTGGGGAAAGTTATAGTATACAGCACAATTGGAAAGTGAACAGGGCATACCCTGGCTAGAATAGCAGAGTCAAAGTAGTTAGGCAAGCAAATACCAAAGGTCTCCTACACAGTCTAAATATAGACTAATAGTGGTACCAGTGTTACACAGAATGAATATACTCAAACATGTCCAGCACAGGGAAAATCAATTAATATCCTTCAATCCTACATCCTGACTCAGAGAATTCCACACTGTAAATCAAATATCACACCTCAAAGATAACTGGCAACTGTAAACTACAGCAGGTTAAGAATAAGGACAGAGTAGTTATTATAAAATATCAGCTGCACCAGATAACTATACAGGGCAAGCACTTAGAACAGCAGGGGTGGGTCCCATGCAGACACTAACATGTGAATTAAGCAAACTAACCACCCAGTTGCCCCAACAGCACAGCAATTCAGAATGGATCAGTCAAAAGTTTCAAGTGCTGGTGAAGGTCTCACGGGAAAGGAGCAAGTAGGGGCAGGAGACAGCTGCAGATAACCCCTTGTGATAAGACCCCAAAGCCAGTAGGAGAGGCTTAGGTGCATTTAAGGGGATGAGGAATGGGGTAGGCTGGGGGACAAAGTTCATCCTCAGTGTGGTTCCCTTACCAGAATGTCTCCTTCTTCCTGACGCTGTCTCCTGCACCGAGCAGGGGCTCCAGTGCTGAAAGAAGAAGCAAAGCAGCGGAGTATGCATTGGAGGTCCGCTGACTCTAGGCAGTGCGCGGTGCATCAACCCTGCACCAACAAAGACAAAAGTCCAGGCAGGTAGGAGAGGAACCCATGGAAGCAGAGGTCACCCACGCCACACTTCAACGGTAGTCAAATGAAGACTGTACAGGGCCGCTGTGTTCCACTCAAACTTTTCAATAGGCAGACAGCGATCACAGCAGCCCAACATCCAATCAGGGCACAGTGCTAATATTTAAAATTGGCACGAAAATACCTCCAGGACCTGTAAGACAAACAGCAGGCTTGGCGGTGATCCAGAAGTTCGTCGTCCAGTGCAGTTCCCTAACGGAATGTCCCTTTCCTCCCGACACTGTCTCCTGCACCAAGCAGAGGCTCCAGTGCTGAACAAAGGAGCAAAAAGCAGCGGAGTGTGTAGGGAGTTCTGCCTGACTCTATGCAGTGAGCCGGCACCTCAACCCTGCACCAACAAAGGCGAAAGGCCAGGAGGGTGCAGGGGACCCACGAAGCAGAGATCACCACGCCACCCCTCAACGAGTAGTCAGATGAAGTCCATAAGGGGTCACCAGTTATTATAAGAAAATCTGAAATGTTTCTGTTGGCTCATGGGTTTATTATAACAACAGCGGGAATAGATAGGACTGATGTCATGTATCAGAGCCACGATCAGCTGATTGACTCTGATTGTATAACAGATGTGACCAAAGACAGAGTGAGGCCTTGGCTGGAACATACAGAGGATTGTGTGTGGATGTAGTGACTGTTGTGTGTGTTTATATGGTATGAGAATGCAATGAGTGTATGAGCATTATGTGTATGGGAAGAGTGAGTGTGTGTGTGTGTGTGTGTATATACCTCTTTGTCGTATTATTTTTTGAAAACTTGTACCTGGAAAGGCACATAGAGCTAAGACTCATTTCCAGGTGCAACCTGTAGGAAGGTTCGCGCGAAACAGCAAAACATAAACACAGCGCATTTCAGTGGTTATACATAAAGAGCAAACACAGCACAGTATTAAATACTTTACAGGCACAAGCACGGCTCAAATTAAAGTGCAAGTTTATGTTTTGAAAGTAATGCAATTACTGGTGCATAAGAAAAACTGAAATAAGTTATTGAAATGGAACACAGGCAAACAATTTATCACATTTGATAATAGTCTGACTGTGGTGAAACAAACCCTGAGCAGCCATATTCACTAGCAAGGGACCTCCTATGGGAAACAAGTTAGGAGTTTCTGTGGGTACCTCAGTGGAGTCAGGGAGGTGGAATGGCAGAGGGAAAAGGGAGCTAGTTCCAGAGTGTTGAAAGGCAATGAGGGAGGGCAAACTGCCCAGCAGAGAATGGTGGTGAATGGAGAAGGTTTCTGGTCCCTGGACCAGAGTGAGCATGGAGGAGAGGCAGGAAGAAAGAGAATCAAACCAGTATTTGGAGATGAAGTATTTGAAGTATTCACTGACCTAACAGCCAGTGTAGTGTTGCGGCTTGTGTAACTGTGTTAGTTTTGGTTGTGGCCGTTCGCGCACTCTATTCAAGGAATTACCACCCTGTGGGGCATGAAACAAGGAACTCTCTGAGAGGGTTCTGCCCCTAGAGATGCCACAGGACAGTTCCACATGGCTAAAGGTACCTTAAGGAATCCCCCTAAGGAGAGTGCTGCCGCTGGAGGAGGGGGAAGATGGTGGGGCGAAGACAAAATGCTTCACAATGAGGCTGAGAGGAACTGCTTGTATAGCTCAGAAAGTGGGAGTGGCTGGCTGCTTAGCCACTGAATTACAGGCAAGCCTTTCAATTCACTGACCTACGCAGCCAGTATAGTGTTATGCTTGTGTAACTGTGTTAGTTTTGGTTGTGGCCATTCGACTCTCTATTCCAGAGGAATTACCACCCTGCAGGGACACGAAGCAAGGAACTCTCGGAGAGGGTTCTGCCCCTAGAGGTACCACGGACAGTTCCCATGGCTAAAGGTACCTTAGGAATCCCAAAGAAGTGTAGTATCATCCCCAAAGAAGGCAACATGATGTGTATGAGCAAGCAGTAACAGTGGCGTAGAAGCAGTAACTGGAACATAGTAATAGAGAAGAATAGTGATGGCTTGCATTGAGAGAGGGATCCCTTAAGGAGAGAGAAATGGCAGGACATCCTCCACCTCCATCCAACAATGGAACCTACCTAAAACTAGGAAAACAACAATGTTAACTAAGTGTTATGACCTGAGGCAATAGAGGAGAAAAAAAACTCTATAAGGAGGAAATCTCTGGGGATCCAAGGCCTAGGCCACCTTCCCTCAAGCTTGGGAAAATGTATTTAGTGATGGCTCTGCAGCTGCAGTTTGGAAAACCCAATTAAAGGGAGGTGGAAAATAATCCAATTTGGAGGAAGGCTCTCACTCAAACCCTCTAGCAGGAACATCTTGGAAGGTTGCGAGAAAACTCTGCAACTGTCTGAGCATCAAGGCACAGGAGGAGAGCAACTGCTGAGGCACTGCCTGGCCTACCACCCTAAATCAAACCAGGTGAACCAGAGGCAGTCATGGGGAAAATGCAGTGAAAGTGCCTTGCTAGGAAACCACAAAGTCAATGGCCAACCGTTACAGTGGAACACTAGAGCCAAAGGAGATCGTCATAACCACCTTTCACCACTAGTCTTAAATTCTACACCAGGAGCTGCTGTTGCATAGCAGGTAGCTAAAGCCAAGCCGGGGCAAGGACATTCCCAGCTATGGGCCAGGTGAGAAGGATCCTGCCCCAACTTGGACACGCTTAATGATGCGGACTAATGCAGAGTGAGACCATCGGCTGCAGGAACCTGCACCAGATTAGAATGGCTGCATGCCCCAGAACTGATTGAGAGCTGTAAAGCTGGTGAGCTGAATGAGCACGGTGTGCCGAGATCATAGGGCATTGAGTGCTGAGACCTTGCAAGGTCGGATGCAGATTGAGAGCAGTAGAATCCCAGGCAAAGCCAAGGGGATGGCACTAGGCATAAAGCAATGGTTTGCATAAGCAAGGAGCAATGGTTGTAAGCAAGTGGGGACCTGATAGGTCAGTAAGCAGTAGCAGTAGTAATAGGTGGAGTGCATAACAACTGTATAGCAAGTAAACAGCACTGAGTTAGGGGCAAGCCAGCCAGACATGAATAACCAAATCAAGGTGACAAACTATGAGGATTTTCAGTGGCAAGACAGGATTTAGAACAAAATAATTAACCACATAGGCCACGAACCCCAAAGCACCTCCCAGTCGACCGTGGGGCAAACAAGGAAGCGATGAAAGGCGAGAACCACATGCGATATAAAAGCTTGTTTAATAGCCTCACCAGGAGCTTCAGCTAACCTCAGAGTAAACAAGGCAGAATAGGAATGGGTGTAAACAATGCAGCAGCAGGAAGCAAGTGGGCCTGTACAGCAGTAGTTAAATGAATACAGTGTTAAAACACAGGCACTGGGTACAATAGTAATTAAACAGTCAGCAGCAGTGGCTGAAGTTGTAGGTAACTGAAAGCAGTAGCATGAGCTCGGAGTAGGTTTGCAGTTGCAGTGCAGTAAACTGAGAGTTGTAACTGAAAGCAAGCAGAATGAGCTCTGTAGTAGCAGTATGCTAAGAGTTTTAAAATAAAAGCTCCCTCCAAAGAGGAAGCCAAAACACGGCAAAACAGAAAACAGGAAGGCAAAAAACAAGAAACAAAACACAGGAAAGCATAGAGCGGAGGAGAGACACAAACCAGAAGCAGGAAAACAAACACTGAAGTCCAGCAGAAACAGCATACTTTTTTTTTTGGGGGGTTGAGGCCCCAGCCAGCTCAGAAGACAAACCAACATAACCTCCGGCTGCAAAGACAAAATGCTGCATAAAGGCTGACAGGAACTGCTTATATAGCTCAGGAAGTGGGAGTGGCTGGCTGCTTGGCCATTGAATTACAGGCAAGCCTTTCAATTACCATTTGTGCTTGTCAGTGTGTGTACATTTTAGTTTGCGTGTGTGTATGTACATCTTTATGTATATTAGTATCTGTGCTTGTTGGTTTGAGTCCATTAGTATGAGTGTCGCGTGTACATCTTTATGTATATTAATATCTGTGCTTGTCGGTTTGAGTCCATTAGTATGGGTGTGTGGGTGTGTATGATACCCAACAGGGACTTATGGAATACATCAGTTTTATTTTCTTGCGTGTTGTTTGACCTTGGGTAACCTCATGAGTGGTGTAAGCCACGAGTGATGTGATCCAGGTCAAACAAACGATCGAAAATAAATCATGTATTCCACAAGGTCCTGTTAATTATCTACTTTACACAATAGGCAGGGATCTTGTGGGTTGGGATTTATAAATTGTAATGTTTCTTTAATTTTTGAAAAATGATGAAGGATCTATCATTTATTTTTACTAAAAGTGCTCTTAGCGCTTTTGCTGTTGCGATTGCTCGGGTGCTTGCTAGGGAATCAGGTATGAGAATGTTGCATTTTGTTGCGTTGTCTTTGTTGATTAGTGTGTTTTTATTTATGTGGGTAGGCAGTTACAAAGAATGGCGGCTGTGCTTCTCCATTATGGAGAAGGTGGTTTTCTGTGTGCTTCTTTTACTCCGGTTACATTATCTGGTTGATCCAGTGTTTGGCGGTGGGGTTTGTGTTGTGAAATATGTTGCTGATCCAACTTTTGGTAACGTTGGGGTGGTTTCATGTCTTGGGAGAGAAAGGAACATTTGTGTGGCCAGACTGAGAGAGAGACAGAGCGCTGCCAGCTGCAGGATTCATGAAACTGAAATTGGAGAAACATTTTAAACAAAGCTACTGTTTTCTTTGCTGCAGCTGGGTACCTGTTTGAATGGTACTGCGAGGTAAGGACAGCTGTGGCAGGGATGAGGGATTTATGAAGGATGTGTGGAATGAACATTTTCAAGGGGCTGTGTCAGTCTGTAGGCAAAAGCGGAGCCAAACAGGAATGGTAGCAGGGGAGCAATGCTCTAGTTCTGGCAGGAGAGGGATGATTGATGGCAGAGTGTTAAATAAATGTGATTGAATGACATTAGGGTGTTATATAAATAGTAGGTTCTGATATTTTGTATACCAGTGAGAATAAACACACTTTTTTGATTTGTACCTACTCCTCTTGTATGTGTATATGTATATATGTGTGTGTGTTTGTGTGTGTGTATATATATATATATATATATACACACAGTATATGTGTGTTGTATACCTGCATATACACATATATATATATATATATATATATATATATATATATATATATATATATATATATATATATTATACAGGTGTAAGTTACACCTGTATATAATGGTTAATGCACTTTCATATTTAAACCTCAATTTTGCACCTTTGTAACTTTGCCACTATTCAACTGATTTACATGAAATTTTGGAAGGCACAGTCTTTGTGATGGGATCTCTTGATCCTTAAAATTTCATGTAGATCGGTTTAGTGGGGCAAAGCTATAAAGTGCAAACAACATAAAAGTCTCAGTTTTCACAATATTAAGATTTTTTTGTCACCTGATAACTGAAAATATAGGAGGCTTTGAAACCTGAAACTTTCAGGTTTGATAAACTTAGTCCAATGTGTGTGCTTTTGTGTTTTTTAGGTACAATTGTTAAGTAGTTTTACATTATCTAAGAAAATGTTTCATTTCTGAGCATGAGCAGCTCAAAAATCAACATTCTCTGAATAACTTAATTTTTGCAACAATAGCTGGTTGCACTATACGACACAGCTGTCTCCTAACAAATGACTGCTGTGTCATATAGTACAACCCTGCTATGTCATGACTCATTTGTCAGGTTGGGCTACTGTCATTATAGCCCCACCATCCTGACTGTGCAGTATCTGCACACCGGGTGCCAATCCTCAGTGGCAGTGTATTTGTTTATTCATTTGTTTATTTTTTTATTTATTCATGTGGTATAATTTGACACGGGATGTCCACTCCCGGTGTCGGATGCTCCCCTCGATGCAGCCCATTGTTTTATTAATACTGCCAACATTAATACTGCCCAATCCCCATGTCAACCTTTACAAGCCCCCTCCAAGCAATGCGGGACACTGTGGAGCCCACCCCAAGTGTCCTGAAATATTTGATTTATTTTTCAGTTACTTCTGCAAAAAGAAAACAATTCCCCCAACATATTTTTTAAACCTGAAAAAGAAAACTATCCCTGTCATCACGCCATCCATCTCCACCCATTCCACCCTCCCAATGAGAAACACACCACCCCACACACACACAGCTTACCCTGTACTTACCACTGGTGGCCATACGCTGTCATCTTCTGTGGAATGAGACACGTCTGCACTCTTCAAAGCTGAACCATGAACTAAGGAATAAATTTAAGTGCTCTATAATGTATTTCAATGTTGTTTTGAACTTATGTTCATAACTTTTCCATTTTAGAAATTGTTTCACCAGATTTTCAACATAGCCTTTTGTGACCCCATGTCAGGAACACTAGTGGTGGTGTTCCATTAACCGGCCTGGAAGGTGATTTTGCACAGTTGCAAGGTTTCACCACCAGTGTTCATGAGGTGGGGTCCCAAAAGGTCATGTTGAAAATTTGGTGAAAAACATCTAAAAATGGGCGAGTTTATTTATTTATTTAGCTTTTGTTAACCATATAAGTACACTAGGCAAAACATATGCCTATTTTCAGGTACGACCTGGGAGAGTACAGCAAATTAAAAGAACATACACAGTACAAATTCAAGCAAGTAAGGCAGATAGATTGAAGTCAGGAGAAACATAACACACATAGTGGGATAGCTCAAATTATAACAGTGGACACTGTCAAATGAGTGTTCATTAAACTTTTTCTACACAGTGCAGAACTTTGGTAATTTTTAATAGTTTGACTCCAGATTTTAGCATAGCCATTTTCACACCACCTCATGAACAGTATAGCTGTCATTTTCACATCCTGTTTAAAATGTGTTTTTGCACCTGTGGCATGGAATGGCGTTTCAGCACAGATTTGAAAATTATCACCTGCAGACTTTATGGTGGAGTCATGAAAAGACTACATTGAAAGTTTTGGGTCAAAATAAAAACAAAGAAGTTATTAAGAAATGTTGTTTGCATGGATGCCCATTGCACCACTGGGTAATATGCTGCTTACCATACCAGTAAGCTGAGTTCAGGTGTGAACTCAGTGAGCCGTTTAATGGGACATGGCTGATGGAGAAGGAGATGCAACATGCAGCACCAACCCTAGCCTGGGTAGGGAGAGAACAGATTCTACAGCCTGTGGTGGGTCAGGGAACCTCACCACAAGGTATTGATATGTGTGCCGTGGCCTGCTAGGTCCAGTCACTGGGTCAGGATTGTCACCAATATTGTTGTAATCTCTTTTTGTGTGGGTCCCAAAGGTACCAGCGCAAATGAGGATACAATTCCACTATCAGAAAAGAAGAATTCATTGCAAAAAAACATGCTAATGCAGACTCTAGGGCTGTAGAACACAAAAGCGCAAAGAATGAAACTAATAAACATTAGGGATTTGAGTCTCCAGAGTATTGTCGAATCTGTGGTGGGTCTTACTTGGGGTTGTCAACCTAATGCCCACCCTCCACTGATCAAATCAGGTCAAATGTGATCATACCTCTCAACCTCCTGCCTCGTAAATCAGGGACAAGGCTTAAAAAATCAGGGACAAAGAACAAAAATCAGGGACACATCTTCAAAATTTGAGCTATCTACCCAGAAAGCTGGTAGAATATGGGCTTAGTGCAAAATGCATTTCCAAAGAAGAACAAGTCTGTAACTTTAATGCTTGACATTGTTTTGTGCTTTCAGTCCCTCTGTTGAGGCACAAAACCACAAATTTTAGGAGGGACAGAGTAAAATTTTGAGGCAAAATCAGGGACATCCCTGAAAATCAGGACACTTGAGAGGTATGAATGTGATGTCTTTACATAGGGCACATAGGGATCTATATGAAGAAAGCTCCGACAGATTATGTTGGCCATACTGTATCACTATGAGGCACAAGGCTATAGCTGGTTCCATGCCATAATGGCAATTGCAGAAAGGCAATCACCGATATGGAGAGTGTACATTACTGAACATCAGTTTTGGTAATGTACACTCCCAGCATGAGACAAAACTGTGCATAAGACCTACAGGTTTCATTGGTAATGAGGGGACTGTTCCCTGCACCCCTGCACCCCCTACTTATGGATTCTCAACTGCAGGGACTGCATGTCAGGGGTGAAAACATAAAAAATACATGCCAGCTGCTTGGCAAAAGAAACCCGCACCAAAACCATGTACCTCGCCTCCCAGTTGACCACCCTTCCCTTGATGCCAGTGGTCCAGTTCAGCAGCTGCCTGCCACACCCTCCCACATACCATATCTACCCTGCCTGTCCCCTCCCCATGGGTGCATGCAAGTGTGCATATACCCCTACTTCCCATCACGTATTTTTGCCCACTCCAGTATCTGGTCGTTCCCCTCCTTGGTAGCTGTGAAAACAGGCGCCGTGAATTGAGTCACCATTTTTGTAGGTGCCAAATTTCGGTCCTTGTTCACTGGATAACATTGAGCTGTATCTTGTACTTCAGACAGGAGGCAATGGGCTGGGGAGGCAGTAGGCATTCAGATGAGAAACCTTAGTAAGACCCCACCATTGGTTTGCCAATACTCTGAAGACACAGATCCCAAATGTTTATCATTTCCCTTCTTTGTGCACTTTGCATTCTACAACCCTAATGTCTGCATTGAAGTTTTTTGCAAAGAATATATATATATATATATGTACAGTGAAGTCCATCAGGATGAAGCACGGCACTGCAGAATTCTACAGTAGAGTTACTGCAGCAAACAATGCAGTTCCAAAGGGAGTTAATCTCTTTTGTCAGGCAGTAAGCCTGTGACACTATGCTACTTACTGGCGTGCTTCATCATGTATGTGTGTGTGCGTGTGTATATATATATATATATATATATATATATATGTGTGTGTAATAGATAACCCACTCTAGAGTGTGTGGTCATGCTCTGATATCCGCATGCCTTGGTGTGCTTTGTTGTGCCTAAGGCTGCAGGTCAAGTGCTTTAACCACTCACGGTGTGCATATATCGGGCGCAACTGCACACTGCAGAGTGAGTTATCTATATTATAAAATGATAAAATTGTTTTGGAGGGGTGAAAGTGCAGGTGTGCAGTCATGCATTGATGTACGTATGGTCATGTGATGTGTTTCAACCAACTAGATGATACCTTTTTCTTACCCATTTTATAAATATATATATATAAATGTATAGATATTGATATAGATATACATCTTTGTGAGTATTAATATTTGTGCTTGTTGGTTAGTTTCCGTGGGTGTGTGTGTAAGTGTGTCAATTACAAAGATTTGCATTACCAGTACTTGATGGTATTTAACTCCAACCCATCTTTATTTTATTGACTCACAGGCTAAATTAGGCAAGAGCTAACTAGAAGTCAGTTCCTCCGCATCTC
This sequence comes from Neoceratodus forsteri, assembly GCA_016271365.2. Lineage (NCBI taxonomy): Eukaryota > Metazoa > Chordata > Ceratodontiformes > Ceratodontidae > Neoceratodus > Neoceratodus forsteri. Next base: position 217,513,965 of record JADMNL010000030.1, on the reverse strand, counting down.
TCAAAATAAAAAGAGAGTCCCTACACCTCTGTTATCGTTCTCCACTGACTACTTCAGGAGAGTTTCACCACCTAAAGATAACAGTTCCCCACCCACACATCTAGAGGTGAGAGTTCCCACCTAAACATTTCCCATTTAACCACTGCTAATTCATATATTTTTTACATCCCAGGTTAGCTTGTTTGTTGTGTGTGATTATTACATAGCTTAGATCTCTACTGTATATGTATGTATATATAGACATAGATGTTTATTGCAAAAGCATCATTAATGTACTATTAGAGTAAAAGTGACAGAAGTAGAAATGTGGCATCAGGGTTTCCACTCCTAACACCCACCCCTCAGGCAGCACAACAGGTGAGGGTGAGCCTTGGGGTTCTCAAGCCTAACGCTCACCCCATTCCATTTGTAAACAAGCTCATATGTGTAAAGTGTATGGTAATGGGGCAAACATTAGGCTTAAGAACCCCAAGAGCACACCACACATATGTGTTGCCTGGAGGAAATGTCAGGGTTTGAAACCATAACACCACATTCCCTACTTGTGTCACTTTAACCCCAACTAGTGTATTAACAAAGTTTTGCAATTAATTTCCTTACTTTTTGAGATAGTACAACCATATCCTTATTTGTCTTTGAGACCACAGGACCTCCTGGCCCTACTCTCTATGCATACATAATTTTCAGTTCCAGTGACATTGTTCATAAGTTCATGTGTCAAAAAGCAGATTTCGTAAATTTGGTGTCAAGATGTAAATAGATGGCAAAGTTATGCACCAATGCTGGAAATCCCTTTTCTATATATTATACTTTATATATACTGTATATATGCAGTATTTGTACCATAGTTAAGGTTGAGTACACCCTTTAAGGTTAAATGGTGAAGTTTTGTATTTAATAACTTTGCCACCTTTCAATGAATTTGCCTAAAATTTGGCAGACTAAGAAGTAACCATAGATCTTGGTATTTGATGAATTCTGTACCAGTCAGATATACAGCTGCGGAGTTATTAAGTGACATTCTGGGACACATTTATGGGTTGAGGGTTTGTGTGCGGCGCTTGGTGACAATAGAGGTATAGAACACACCTGAGGTCAAGGCAATGGATAGGCCAGAGGTGCTGACAGCCAAAGGCTATCAGGTTGGAGAAAGATAAAGTCAAGTTCCTCAGACTGTTTGGGAGTACCCCAGGGCCCCTCAGGGGAGGAGAGCAGTCAGCGAAGAGTAGGGAGGCAGAGGGAGAAGATTAGGCCAAGGATGAGGACAATACTAAAGGAAAGGGCTTAGCAGCCACCCCGGGAGTTTAGGGACCAATATGCCCAGAGTACCAGTCACAGGGGCTAACCAGGACAAGGACTGGGGAAAGTAATTGGGGTGGGACAGTAACCACCCCAGCACAAGAATGTGGGGAAAGCTACAGTATACAGCACAATTGGGAAGTGAACAGGGCATACCCTGGCTAGAATAGCAGAGTCAAAATAGTTAGGCAAGCAAATACCAAAGGTCTCCTACAGAGACTAAATATAGACTAACAGTGGTACCAGTGTTACACAGAATGAATATACTCAAACATGTCCAGCACTGGGAAAATCAATTAATATCCTTCAATCCTACATCCTGACTCATTGAATACCACACTGTAAATCAAATATCACACCTCAAAGATAACTGGCAACTGTAAACTACAGCAGGTTAAAAATAAGGACAGAGTAGTTGTTATAAAATATCAGCTGCACCAGATAGCTATACAGGGCAAGCACTTAGAACAGCGGGGTAGGTCCCATGCAGAGCACTAACATGTGAATTAAGCAAACTAACCACCAGTTGCCCCAACAGCACAGCAATTCAGAATGGATCAGTCAAAAGTTCCAAGTGCTCGTGAAGGCCTCACAGAGAAAGGAGCAAGTAGGGGCAGGGAGAGCTGCAGATAACTCCTTGTGATAAGACCCCAAAGCCAGTAGGAGGGACTTAGGTGCATTTAAGGGGATGATGGAATGGGGTAGGCTTGGGGGGACAAAGTTAGTCCTCCAGTGCGGTTCCCTTACCAGAATGTCCCCTTCCTCCTGGCGCTGTCTCCTACTCCGAGCAGGGGCTCCGGTGCTGAAAGAAAAGCAAAAGCAGCGGAGTATGCATTGGAGGTCCGCTGACTCTAGGCAGTGCAGGTGCATCAACCCTGCACCAACAAAGACAAAAGTCCAGGCAGATGGGGGAACCCACGGAAGCAGAGGTCACCCGCGCCTCTCAACGAGTAGTCAAATGAAGACTGTTCAGGGCCACTGTGCTCCACTCAAACTTTTCAATAGGTGGACAGCGCATCACAGCAGCCCAGCATCCAATCAGGGCACAGTGCTAATATTTAAAATTGGCACCGAAATACCTCCAGGACCTGTAAGACAAGCGGCAGGCTTGGCAGTGATCCAGAAGTTCGTTGTCCAGTGCAGTTCCCCACGAATGTCCCTTTCCTCCCGATGCTGTCTCTGCACTGAGCAGAGGCTCTGGTGCTGAACAAAGGAGCAAAAGCAGTGGAGTGTGCAGGGAGGTCTGCCTGACTCTATGCAGTGAGCCAGCACCTCAACCCTGCACCAACAAAGACAAAAGTCCAGGAGGGTGGGAGGGACCCACGAAGCAGAGGTCACCCATGCCGCCCCTCAACGAGTAGTCAGATGAAGTCCATAAGGGTCACAAGTTATTATAAGAAAATCTGAAATGTTTCTGCTGGCTCATGGGTTTATTATAACAACAGCGGGAATAGATAGGACTGATGTCATGTATCAGAGTCACGATCAGCTGATTGACTCTGAGTGTATATCAGATGTGACCAAAGACAGAGTGAGGCCTTGGCTGGAACATACAGAGGATTGTGTGGGATGTATGTGACTGTTGTGTGTGTGTGTTTGTATGGTATGAGAATGCAATGAGTGTATGAATGTATGTGTATGGTGAGAGTGTGTGTGTGTGGCAGTGTACCTCTTTATGCGTATTATTTATTTGAAAACTTGTACTGTGGAACAATTTTCAAAGGACAGTCTTACAAGATTTAATACACTGTCCTACATGCTGGGCGCCTGGAGATCTTATGGGTTCAGCTCTGGGCAGCATGGGCAGAGATTGCACGCCTCAAATTTCATATTCAAGAGGAAATACATTATAAGAACCACCCGCCATTTCCCCAGCATCCAACAGAAAAACCTCGACCGCAGAGGGTGGTTGGTCCAGGAGGTTGGCAGGTGGTTAGGAGGGCAAATCGGGTGCCCCATCACTCTCTGCTCTCCAACATATTACCTCCAAAACCATATAAACACTACAAACAGGTATCTGCCTCTATCTCTGAAATCAAACAAAGAGGCAGAAGACACTGCAGAGCAGGACACTGCAGCACAGGAGCTAGCACAACAAAACTCACCCAAATCAGGAACCAAAACAAAAAAGCAAAGGGAAATTCAAAAACTTCTGATCGTAGGAGACTCCATGATTCGGGAGTTGATACCCATCTCCAGCCAGGGAAATGGTCAGATGTCTCCCAGGTACATCAGCATGGAGACACTGACCACATTGCTAAAATTGTTCACAGAGCAGGAAAAACATTGATGTCCTAGTCACAATAGGGACTAATGATCTTGCCAGCCAGTCAGTTGTGGAGACCAAGGAACACCTGACCAGGCTGGGTGACAAACTATCATCTATTTCGTCCAGCATCTCCTTCTCTGAGATCCTGCCAGTCTGGGAGAGGGGAACAGATGGACGGAAGGTCAGAAAGGGGAGATAGGGAGTTAAACACGTGGCTCAAGGACTGGTGCCAGGAAAAGGACACAGATTTGTAGGAACTGGTAACAGTTCTGGGAGCGAAAGTTCTTTAAATTTGATGGACTGCATCTGACTAGGAAGGAGTCAGAGCATTGGGCAGAAGTTTGATGTCTTGCAGAATATTTAAACTAGCAAATGGGAGAGGGGCGCAGCACCCCATACGTCGAATGGGAAGAACACCCTCCCCTCAGCTAGTGGTCAAACAGGGATTCAGCATGTTTGCAGTTCATTTGCATCACCAAGCAAGAAAGAAGGTTTGTCTCCCCATACGACGCACAGGGGTAATACCAAACCTCACCCAACAACTAACACACCAAAATCTGGCCAATGGAAAATCATGTACACAAATGCTCACAGCCTGGGAAATAAGATCTCAGACCTGCAGGCAATAATGTCAGAGGCTAAACTAGACAAAGTAGCAATTAGTGAGACGTGGTTTACCAGTAACCACCTTGGAGACTTCAGTACCTGGTTATGTATTGTTCAGAAGAGACCGAGGTGCAAAAAGGGGAGGAGTGGGCCTGTATGTCAATGAAAATATCAAAGCTACAGAAATTCAGAATACACATAAGGAGCCAGAAGAACTGTGGGTCACCTGGAAATAGGAAATGGGACAGCCATAAGAACTGGGGTTGTCTACAGGCCCCCAGACCAGGGGAGGACATAGACACATTACTGTTAGAAGATACACAAAACATGACAGCTAAAGGGAGGTTCTGATAATGGGAGGCTTCAACATGCGGATACAGATTGGTCAATACCAGCAGGAACATCTGCCAGAACTAGACACATAGTGGATTCCCTGCAGGGAGGGACTCAAACAACTGGTACAGCAACCCACAAGAGACAGGGCTATCCTAGATCTAGTACTGACCAACAAGGAAGGGATCACAGATCTCAGGTAGAAGGTCACCTGGGGCCAGTGACCATCACATGGTATGGTTCAATTTGGCTACTACATCTAAATCATCCCATTCCAAGGCAAAAATATGGGACTTCAGAGGAGCTGACTTTGATAAAATGGCCAACAGAGTTAAGCTAGCCTAGCAAAAGAAACACAGGTGAGGGGTACAGGCAAAGTGGGCAAGCATTAAGGATGCAATACTTGAAGCAACATCCCATTGTGTTAGACAGAAAAGGAAGTGCAAAAGAAGAAGGAAGCCACTTTGGTTCTCAAATACAGTAGCAGAAAAGGTCAGAGCCAAAGGCTGACCTTCAGGAAATATAAAGGAACACAGCGGGATGAAGATAGGGAGGTATACCAAACTGCCCTAAGGGAAGCAGGGAAGGCAGTAAGGCAGGCAAAGTCCCAAACTGAGGAAACACTAGCACGAACAGTAAAGAAGGTGACAAGACTTTCTATAGATACATTAGTGAAAGGAGAAAGTCCAGAGGGGTACTGCTAAGCTAAATGGAGAAAAGGGAGCATGTGAGGAGAAGGACCCTGTAAAGGCATCTATCCTAAATAGATACTTTTCCTCAGTATTTACTGAAGAGAAGGTAGGGAGGCCCACAGCTCAGCATCATGGACACAGGGGAGGAGGTGAGCACTACTCTCTTCACAAAAAAAAGGGTCCTACAAGAGATTGCTAAGCTCAGGGTGGATAAGGCAATGGGATCTGATGGCATACATCCCAGGGTACTTAAGGAGCTAAAGGTGGAACTAGCAGAGCCATTAGCAGAACTGTTTAGTGAGTCTCTGAGCACAGGAGAGGTCCCAGAAGACTGGAGAAGGGCTCATGTGATCCCGCTCCACAAGAGTGGTAGCAGGAGGAGGCGGGAACTACAGACCAGTCAGTCTTACCTCAGTAGTGGGCAAGATTATGGAGGCAGTCCTTAAGGAAAGGATAGTGCAACACCTGGAATCCATAGGGCACAGGATCCAAGACAGCATGGGTTTACAAAAGGAAGGTCCTGTCAAACTAATTTCATAGTTTTCTTTGACTGGGTAACCAGAGTGGTGGACCAAGGGGAGCAGTTGATGTTGCCTACCTTGACTTCAACAAAGCTTTTGACTCTGTTCCACATAGAAGATTGATAAATAAGCTGGGTAGGCTCGGGGTGGGTCAGAAGTTGGTCAACTGGGTGGCAAACTGGTTGATGGGCAGAAAACAGAGAGTGGTGGCAAAAGGTATACAGTCAGAAGAATGCAAGTTACAAGTAGGGTACCTCAGGGATCAATCCTGGGCCAGTCCTCTTCAACATCTTCATTAGTGACCTTGCAGATGGACTAGAGGTTAAGGCTTGTCTGTTTGCATATGACTCCAAGATCTGCAACAGAGTAGATGATCCAGATGGGGTGGACAGAATGAAAAGAGATCTGGATAAACTAGCAAAATGGTCAGAAGAGTGGCAACTGGGATTTAATGCAAAGAAGTGCAAAATCATGCACATAGGGAAGAGAAATCCTGAAGCCACCTATAGGCTGAGAGGAGTTGCTAGCAGTCACCAAGGAAGAAAGAGACTTGGGCATCATCATCACTGATGACCTGAAATCATCAAGCAGACCTCTAAAGCAGTAGGTAAGGCTAGGGGGTGTTGGCTGTATTAGTAGGGTATCACAAGTCGTAGAGGAGGTAATAATCCCTCATTACAAGACACTGGTTAGGCCCCATCTGGAGTACTGCATGCAGTATTGAGGCCACACCTTCACAAGGACATTAACCAAATTGAGGCAGTCCAGAGAAGGGCAACCAAAATGGTGCAGGGACTGCATCAGAAGACATATGAGGACAGATTAACAGAGCTCAATACGTATACCCTTGAGCAAAGGAGGGAGAGAGGTGAAATGATCAAGGCATTCAAACACCTTAAGGGCATTAACAAGGTGAAAGAGTCTAAACTGTTTAAATATAAGAAAAATAACAGGACAAGAGGACACAGCATGAGATTATAGGGGGGACGATTAAGGGATGTGAGGAAATTCTTTTTCACAGAAAGGGTGGTGGATGCATGGAATGGCTTACCACAAGAAGTGGTGGCTATGAATACAGTGCAGGGCTTCAAACAGGCATGGGATAGGCATAAGGAAGCAATACAAATGACTATAAATAGATAGACCACTGACAGAGCAAAGGCTGATTGCACATTTATAAGGTAGAAAAGAAAGGGCAGACTGGATGGGCCTTGCGGTCCTTGTCTGCCGTCAACTCTGTGTTACCTGGGAAAGGCACATAGAGCTAAGACTCATTTTCAGGTGCAACTTGGAGGAAGGTTATGGACGAAACAGCAAAACATAAACACAGCGCATATCAGTGGTTATACATAAAGAGCAAACACAGCACAGTATTAAATACTTTACAGGAACAAGCACTGGCTCAAATTAAAGTGGAAGTTTATGTTTTGAAAGTAGTGCAATTACTGGTGCATAAGAAAACTGAAATAAGTTATTGAAATGGAACACAGGCAAACAATTTATCACATTTGATAATAGTCTGACTGTGGTGAAACAAAACCCTAAGCAGCCACATTCACTAGCAAGGGACCTCCTATGGGAAACAAGTTAGGAGTTTCTGTGGGTACCTGAAGGAGTCAGGGAGGTGGAATGGCAGAGGGAAAAGGGAGCTAGTTCCAGAGTGTTGAAGGCAACAAGATAGGGAAATTGCCCAGCAGAGGAATGGTGGTGAATGGAGAAGGTTTTCTGGTCCCTGGACCAGAGTGAGCATGGAGGAGAGGCAGGAAGAAAGAGAATCAAACCAGTATTTGGAGATGAAGTATTTTAAGTATTCACTGACTCAAGCCAGTGTAGTGCTTTGCTTGTGTAACTGTGTTAGTTTTGGTTGTGTCCGTTCACACTCTCTATTCCAGAGGAATTACCACCCTGTAGGAGCATGAAACAAGGAACTCTCTGAGAGGGTTCTGCCCCTAGAGATGCCACAGGACAGTTCCACATGGCTAAAGGTACCTTAAGGAATCCCCCAAGGGAGGTGCTGCCACTGGAGGAGGAGGGAGGATGGTGGGGCAAAGACAAATGCTTCACAGTGAGGCTGAGAGGAACTGCTTATATAGCAAAGAAAGGGGATGGCTGGCTGCTTGGCCACTGAATTACAGGCAAGCCTTTCACACTGACCTATGCAGCCAGTATAATTGTTATGCTTGTGTAACTGTGTTAGTTTTGCTGTGGCCATTCGTGACTCTCTATTCCAGAGGAATTACCACCCTGCAGGGACACGAAGCAAGGAACTCTCGGAGAGGTTCTGCCCCTAGAGGTGCCACGGGACAGTTCCCATGGCTAAAGGTACCTTAGGAATTCCCAAAGAAGTGTAGCATCATCCCCAAAGAAGGCAACATGATGCATATAAACAAGCAGTAACTGGATCATAATAGTAGAGAAGAATAGTGATGGCTTGTATTGAGAGAAGGGATCCCTTAAGGAGAGAGGAAAAGGCAGGGCATCCTCCACCTCCATCCAACAACGGAACCTACCTAAGGAAACAACTATGTTAACTAAGTGTTATGACCTGAGGCAAATGGAGGAGAAAAAAAACCCTATGAGGAGGAAATCTCTGGGGATCCAAGGCCTAGGTCACCTTCCCTCCAAGCTTGGGAAAATTTATTTAGTGATGGTTCTGCAGCTGCAATTTGGAAAACCCAATTAAAGGAAGGTGGAAAATAATCCAATTTGGAGAGGCTCTCCTCAAACCCTCTAGCGGGAACATCTTGGAAGGTTGCAGAAAACTCTGCAACAATACAAGCATCCAATGCACAGGAGGAGAGCAACAACTGCTGAGGTACTCACCTGGTCTACCCACCCTAAGTCAAGCCAGGTGAACCAGAGGCAGTCGTAGGTAGAATGTGGTGAAGGTGCCTTGCTAGGAAACCACCAAAGTCAATGGCCAACGTTATAGTGTAACACTAGAGCCAAAGGAGATCTGTCATAACCACCTTTCACCACTAGTCTTAAATTCTACACCAGGAGTTGCTGTTGCATAGCAGGCAGCTGAAGCCAAGCCCGAGGTGAGGACATTCCCAGCTTTGGGCCAGTTGAGAAGGATCCCGCCCCAACTTGGACACGCTCGATGATGCAGACTAATGCAGAGTGAGACCATCGGCTGCAGGAACCTGCACCAGATTAGAATGGCTGGAATGCTCCAGAACTGATTGAGAGCTGTAAAGCTGGTGAGCTGAATGAGCAGGGCATGCCGAGATCATAAGGAGCATTGAGTGCTGAGACCTTGCAAGGTCAGATGCAGATTGAGAGCAGTAGAATGCCAGGCAAAGCCAAGGGGATGGCACTAGGTATGAAGCAATGGTTTGCGTAAGCAAGGAGCAATGGTTGTAGCAAGTGGGGACCAATAGGTAAGTAAGCAGTAGTAGTAGTAATAGGTGGACCTGCATAACAACTGTATAGCAAGTAAACAGCACTGAGTTAGGGGCAAGCCAGCCAGACATGAATAACCAAATCAAGGTGACAAACTCTGAGGATTTTCAGTGGCAAAGACAGGATTTAGAACAAAATAATTAACCACATAGGCCATGACCCCCAAAGCACCACCCAGTCCCACCATAGGGCAAACAAGGAAGCAATGAAGGCAGAAAACCACATGCGATATAAAGTTTAATAGCCTCAGCAGGAACTTCAGTTAACTTCAGAGTAAACAAGGTAGAATAGGAATGGGTGTAAACAATGCAGCAGCAGGAAGCAAGTGGGCATATACAGCAGTAGTTAAATGAGTACAGTGTTAAAACACAGGCACTGGGTACAATAGTAATGTAAACAGTCAGCAGCAGTGGCTGAAGTTGTAGGTAACTGAAAGCAGAAGCATGAGCTCTGAGTAGGTTTGCAGTTGCAGTGCAGTAAACTGAGAGCTGTAACTGAAAGCAAGCAGAATTAGCTCTGTAGTGGCAGTATGCTAGGAGTTTTAAAAATAAAAGCCCCTCCAAAGAGGAAACCAAAACATGACAAAACAGAAAACAGGAAGGCTCCAAAAAACAAGAAACAAAACACAGGAAAGCATAGAGCCAGGGAGAGACACAAACCAGAAGCAGGAAAACAAACACTGAAGTCCAGCAGAGACACACAGAAACAGCAGACTTTTCTTTTTGGAGGGTGGTTTAGGCCCAGCCAGCTCAGAAGACAAACCAACATAACCTCCGCTGCAAAGACAAAATGCTTCACAGTGAGGCTGACAGGAACTGCTTATATAGCTCAGGAAGTGGGAGTGGCTGGCTGCTTGGCCACTGAATTACAGGCAAGCCTTTCAATTACCATTTGAGCTTGTCAGTCTGTGTCCATTTTAGTTTGCTTGTGTGTATATACATCTTTATGTATTAGTATCTGTGCTTATCGGTTTGAGTCCATTAGTATGGTGTGAGCATGCGGCTGTGTGTGTGTGTGTGTGTGTGTGTACATCTTTATGTATATTAGTATCTGTGCTTGTCGGTTTGGGTCCATTAGTATGGGTCTGTGCGTATGCACATGCGGCGTGTGTGGGTGTATGATACCCAACAGGGACTTGTGGAATACATCAGTTTTATTTTCTTGAGTGTTGTTTGACCTTGGGTAACCTCATGAGTGGTATAAGCCACGGTGATGTGCCCCAGGTCAAACAACATGAGCGAAATCAATATGTATTCCATAAGGTCTCTGTTAATTATCTGCTTACACAATAGGCAGGAATCTTGTGGATTGGGGTTTATAAATTGTAATGGTTTTTAATTTTTGAAAATTGATGAAAGATCTATCATTTATTTTTACTAAAAGTGCTATTCGCTTTTAATGTTGGCGGTTGCTCGGGTGTTTGCTAAGGAATCAGGCATGAGGATGTTGCATTTTGTTGCATTGTCTTTGTTGATTAGTGTGTTTTATTTATGTGGGTAGGCAGTTACAAAAGAATGGTGGCTTTGTTTCTCCATTATGGAGAAGGTGGTTTTTCTGTGCTTCTTTTTTCTCCCGGTACATTATCTGGTTGATCCAGCATTTGGCGGTGGGGTTTGTGTTGTGAAATATGTTGTTTATCCAACTTTTGGTAACTTTGGGGTGGTTTCATGTCTTGGGAGAGAAAGGAACATTTGTGTGGCCAGACTGAGAGAGACAGAGAGAGTGCTGCCAGCTGCAGCACTCATGAAACTGACATTTGGAGTAACATTTTTAAACAAAGCTACTGTTTTTCTTTGCTGCAGCTGGGTAAGTGTTTGAATGGCACTGCGAGGTAAGGACAGCTGTGGCAGGAATGAGGATTTATGAAGGATGTATGGGACGAACATTTTCAAGGGCTGTGTGTGAGTCTGTAGGCAAAGCTGAGCCAAACAGGAATGGTAACGGGGGCAATGCTCTAGTTCTGGCAGGAGAGGGGATGATTGATCGCAGAGTGTTAAATAAATGTGATTGAATGACATTAGGGTGTTATATAAATAGTAGGTTCTGATATTTTGTATACCAGTGAGATTAAACACATTTTTAATTGATTTTGTACCTATTCCTCTTGTATGTGTGTATATGTATGTATATATGTGTGTGTGTGTGTGTGTGTGTGTATATATATATACAGTATATATATATATATATATATATATATATATGTATGTGTGTGTTTGTATACCTGCATATATACACTATGGGCCAGATATTCAAAAGGGTTAGCCATGCACAACAGAAGTTGCGCATGCGCAAGTCCGAGAGTGCGCCATTCTGTGATATTCAGCAGGAGGCAGTTGCGCCACTGAAAACAGGCTGAGCAACAGTGCAATGCACATGAATGCTCAACTGGAGGAGGAACCATGCATAAACTGCACAGCCCGATATTCAGCCAGGCTGTGCAGGTTGTCAGGTGCAACCCCAACCCGCGCCTGCACAACTTGAGCAAAAAAAAGGCTTAAGTCGAGGGCCACCCACAGGTGAGCTGTTGTATTGCAGGGCGCAGCACAGCAGCTGCCACCTGTGGCTGGCCCCAACCCAGTCCCTGTGCCCCCGCAGCCCGGATCGAGGGCATAGTGTACTCCTTCCCCCACCAGCCCGATCACGGGCAGCAATGTAACTCCCGAACATCCCCTGGTGGTCCTGTGGACCGAAATGCCCGATCGCGGGCAGAAAGTAAAATGAACCCCGAACATCTCCCTGGTGGTCCTGTGGACGAAATGCCGATCGCGGGCAGAAAGTAAACTGAACTCCCGAACATCTCCCTGGTGGTCCAGTGGACCGAAATGCCCGATCGCGGGCAGTAAGTAAATTGAACCCCCAAACATCTCCTGGTGGCTGTGTCCCCACCCACCCACCCACAAGCCCCACCACACTCCCCCGGCAGCCAGCAGGCAGCATCCCCCGCCTGCCGCCCGCCCGCCCGCCAACTGACTGCCGGTGGGCTGCACCGCCCGGTGGTGCAGAGCAGAGCCAATGGGCATGCAGCCATACCGTACATGACAGTCGGGTTGCTTGTGAATGATGTTCATTTTACAAATCTGGACTGCCATGCTCTGATATGGGCTACTGCGCCCGTGGCTTGCTCGCAACAAGCGTCTCTGAACGATCGGCTCGGCCCGAGCGGTGGCCCGGCAGGCAGGTGAAGATGCTGCCGCCGCCTGCCGAGGCGGGTGGTGAAACCGATGGTGGTGGAAACATAACCACCGGGAGGATCAATTGCCTCTGCCTGCGGTCGGGCATTGTCAATGGTCCTGAGGAAGATCGAAGGCGTTCAATGCTGCCGTGATCCGGGCTGGTGGGGAGGAGTACACTATGCCAGCGATCCCGGGCTGCAGAGGCGTCAGTCCCCAGCGGCTGCTGCCTGGCGGGGCACCAGGCGCAAGTCTTCAGGGATCGGGCGCACCTACATGCTAATGGCATGCAAATGGGGCCATAATCAGATGCAAATGGCCCCCTGGCCTTGCATGATTATGGCCCCATTTGCATGTCACCTTTTGAATGTAAACGATTTTTGCGCGCGTAGCAATGGTACTGCGCCACACTAAGTTGAATGTCACTCTGACAACACGGTGGCGCAAGTTCCACTGCGCCATGCACAGTGGTTGTGGTGGGGTGATATTCAAAGGAGTTGCTCAATAGTGCAACTCCTTTGAATATCGCCCAACCACCCTCGCGAACTATTTTTGAGCGCAAGTGGCTTGCGCCTCAGAATGGTACAGTTTGAATATCCAGCCCTATATATATATATATATGTGTGTATTATACAGGTGTAGTTATACCTGTATATAACGTTAATATGCACTTTCATGTTAAACCCCAATTTTTGCACCTTATTAACTTTGCCATTATCAACTGATTTACATGAAATTTGGAAGGCACAGTCTCTGTGATGGGATCTCTTGATCCTTAAAATTTCATGTAGATCGGTTTAGTGGGGCAAAGCTACATAGGTGCAAACAACATAAAAGTCTCAGTTTTCACAATATTAAGACTTTATTTGTCACCTGATAACTGAAAATATAGGAGGCTTTGAAACCTGAAACTTTCAGGTTTGATAAAGCTTGATCCAATGTGTGTGCTTTTGTGTTCTTTAGGTACAATTGTTAAGTAGTTTTACATTATCTAAGAAAATGTTCCATTTCTGAGCATGAGCAGCTCAAAAATCAACATTCTCAGGATAACTTAATTTTTGCGACAATAGCTGGTTGCACTACTTCGACCCAGCTGTCTTCTAACAAATGACTGCTGTGTTATATAGTGCAACCCCTGCTTGTCATGACTCATTTGTCAGAGTTGGGCTACTGTCATTAGAGCCCCACCATCCTGACTGTGCAGTATCTGTACACCGGCCCCAATCCTCAGTGGCAGTGTATTTGTTTATTCATTTGTTTATTTTTTATTTATTCATGTGGTATAATTTGACACGGGATGTCCACTCCCGGGGTTGGATCCTCCCCTCGGTGCAGCCTATTGTTTTGTTAATACTGCCAACATTAATACTGCCCAATCTCCATGTCAACCTTTACAAGTCCCCTCCAAGCAGTGTGGGCACTGGGAGCCCACCCAGGTGTCCTGAAATATTTGATTTATTTTTCTTTTACTTCTGCAAAAGAAAACAATCCCCCAATGTATTTTTAAACCTGAAAAAAAAACTATCCCCTGTCATCACCGCCATCCATCTCTACCCATTCCACCCTCCCAATGAGAACCCACCACCCACACACACCCACTTACCCTGTACTTAACACTGGAGGCCATACACTGTCATCTTCTGTGGAATGAGGCACATCTGCACTCTTCAAAGCTGAACCATGAACTTAGGAATAAATTTAAGTGCTGTATAATGTATTTCAATGGTGTTTTGAACTTATGTTCATAACTTTGCCATTTTAGAAACTGTTTCACCAGATTTTCAACATGGTCTTTTGGGACCCCATGTCAGGAACAGTGGTGGTTTTGTTTCAGTAATCGGGCCTGAAGGTGATTTTGCACAGTTGCAAGGTTTCACCACCCAGTGTTCATGATGTGGGGTCCCAAAAGGTCATGTTGAAAATTTGGTGAAAACATTTCAAAAATGGGCAAGATTTATTTATTTATTTAGCTGTTGTTAACCAGATAACTACACTAGGCAAAACATATGCCTATTTTCAGGTACGACCGGGACAGTACAGAAATTAAAAGAACATACACAGTACAAATTGAAGCAAGTAAGGCAGATACACTGAAGTCAGGAGAAACATAACACACATAGTGGGATAGCTCAAATTATAACCGTGGACACTGTCAAATGAGTGTTCATTAAAATGTGTCTATACATGCAGAACTTTGGTAATTTTAATAGTTTGACTCCAGATTTTAGCATAGCCATTTTTCACACCACCTCATGAACAGTAAGCTGTCATTTCACATCCTATTCAAAATGTGTTTTGCACCTGTGGCATGGAATGGCGTTTCAACACAGTTTGAAAATGATCACCTACAGACTTTATGGTGGAGTCATGAGAAGACTACATTGAAAGTTTTGGGTCAAAATAAAACAAAGAAGTTATTAAGAAATTTTGTTTGCAGGGATGTCCATTGCACCACTGGGTAATATGCTGCCTTACCATACCAGTAAGCTGAGTTCAGGTGTGAACTCAGTGAGCCGGTTAATGGGACATGGCTGATGGAGAAGGAGATGCAACATGCAGCACCAACCCTAGCCTGGGTAGGGAGAGAACAGATTCTACAGCCTGTGGTGGGTCAGGGAACCTCACCGACAAGGTATTGACATGTGTGCGTGGCCTGCTGGGTCCATTCACTGGGTCAGGATTGTTACCAATATTGTCGTAATCTCTTTTGTGTGGGTCCCAAAGGTACCAGCGCAAATGAGGATACAATTCCACTATCAGAAAAGAGGAATTCATTGCAAAAAACATGCTAATGCAGACACTAGGGCTGTAGAACACAAAGCGCACAAAGAAGGAAAATAATAAACATTAATGATTTGAGTCTCCAGAGTATTGTCGAATCAGTGAGTGCGGTCTTACTTGGGGTTGTCAACCTAATGCCCACCCTCCCCGATCAGATAAGGTCAAATGTGATGTCTTTACATAGGGCACGTAAGGATCTATATGCAAAAGCTCCGACAGATTGTGTTGGCCATACTGTATCAATATGAGGCCCAAGGCTGGAGCTGGTTCCATGCCATAATGGTGATTGCAGAAAGGCGATCACGTTCTGAGAGAGTACATTACTGATCATCAGTTTTTTGTTTGATGCACACTCTAGCATGGACAAAATAGAGCGCACAAGACCTAAAGGTCTCATTGTTAATGAGGGAGACTGTTTCCAGACTCCTGCACCCCTACTTTATAGATTCTCAACTGCAGGGGCTGCTTGTCAGGGGTGAAAACTTAAAAAATAAATGCCAGCTGCCGCAAAAGAAGCCTGCACCCAAACCCTGTACCCTGGCCCCCAGCTGACCACCCTTCTCATGATGCCAGCAATCCAGCTCAGCAGCTGCTTGCCACACCCCTCCCACATACCATCCCACCCTGCCTGTCCTCTCCCCCATGGGTGCATGCAAGTGTGCATATACCCCCTACTTCCCATTGTGTTTGTTTGCCCACTCCAGTATCCAGTCGTTCCCTCCTTGGTAGCTGTGAACACAGGCGCGCGTAATTGAGTCACCATTTTTGTAGGTGCCCAATTTCGGTCGCCTTGTTCACTGGATAACTATGGAGCTGTATCTTGTACTTCAGATAGGAGGCTATGGGCTGGGGTGGCAGTAGGCATTAGGGTGACAAACTTAGTAAGACACCACCATTGATTTGCCAATACTCTGAAGACACAAATCCCAAATGTTTATCATTTCCCTTCTTGGTGCACTTTGCATTCTACAACCTAATGTCTGCATTAGCATAGTTTTTGCAAATAATATATATATATATATATATATATACATACACATATATATACATACAGTGAAGCTCATCAGGATGAAGCAGCACTGCAGAATTCTACAGTAGAGTTACTGCAGCAAACAATGCAGTTCAAAGGAGTTAATCTCTTTTGCCAGGCAGTAAACCTGTGACACTATTCTACATACTGGTGGGCTTCATTGTACACATATATATATATATAATAGACCACTCTAGGGTGCATGGTCATGCTCTGATATCTGCATGCCTTGCTGTGCTTTATTATGCGTTAACCACCCAAGGCATGCATATATCAGAGCACAACCACCACAGAGTGAGTTATCTATCTTATAAAATGATAAAATTGTTTTGGAGGGGTGAAAGTGCAGGTGTGCAGTCATGCACTAATGTGCATGGTCATGTGATGTGTTTCTACCAACTAGATGATACCTTTTTTCTTACCCATTTTATAAAGATAGATAGATAGATAGATAGATAGATAGATATAGATATACATCTTTGTGTGTATTAGTATTTGGCTTGTTGATTAGTTTCCGTGTGTGTGTGTGTGTAAGTGTGTACTTGTCGATTTGCATAGATTTGCATTACCAGTACTTGATGGTATTTAACCCCAACCTTTCTTTATTTTATTGACTCTCAGGCTAAATTGGGCAGGAGCCAACTGGAAGTTAGTTCCACCACATCTTGTAAAATCAAAGAGAGTCCCTACACCTCTGTTATCGTTCTCCACTGACTACTTCAGGAGAGTTTCACCACCTAGAGATAACAGTTCCCCACCCACACATCTAGAGGTGAGAGTTCCCCACCTAAGCATTTCCCATTTAACCACTGCTAAGTCATATATTTTTTATATCCCAGGTTAGCTTGTTTGTTGTGTGTGATTATTACATAGCTTAGATCTCTACTGTATATGTATGTATATACAGACATAGATGTTTATTGCAAAAACATAATTAATGCACTAGTTAGAGTAAAAGTGACAGAAGTAAGGAAATGTGGCATTAGGGTTTCCACCACTAACACCCACCCCTCAGGCAGCACAACAGGTGAGGGTGTGCCTTGGGGTTCTCAAGCCTAACGCTCACCCATTCCATTTATAAGCAAGCCTATGTGTAAAGTGTAAGGTAATGGGGCAAACATTAGCTTCAAAACCCCAAGTAACACCCCACACATTATGTGTTGCCTGAGGGGTGTTAGGGTCTGAAACCATAACACTCCATTTCCTACTTGTATCACTTTAACCCCAACTAGTGCATTAACAAAGTGTTTACAATTAATTTCCTTACTTTTGAGATAGTATAATCATATCCTTATTTGGCTGTGGGACCACAGGACTGCCTTAGCCCTACTCTTCTATGCATACATAATTTTCAGTTCCAGTGACATTGTTCATAAGGTCATGTGTCAAAAAGCACATTTAAGTAAATTTGGTGTCAAAATGTAAATAGATGGCAAAGTTATGCACCAATGTTGGAAATCCCTTTACTATATATTTTATTTTATATAATGTATAGTAGAGCGCTATTAACCTTAGGAAATCATCATTTCCTAAGGTTGTTAACCTATCAATGTAGCGTAGATATGTTGTTAACCAATGATGCTACATCACATTGATAGGTTAACAACAGCCATTGGTTCTGCGATGTAGCGCTCTTTTTTTTCAATGGGAACCGACGGATGAATGCAGTGGTTAGGGAAGGACTGAGCGGCCATGGTGGTGACTAGTTATCAAAAAGTAAGCAGCCGTTTTACTTTTTCATTGGGACCATACACTATAAAATATAATGTATGGTCCCTCTATCGACAATCAGTCACTGTTAACCGTCTCGAGGTTGCCATGGGGATAAATCTCTGAGCTTCACTCTCGAGGGTTTACCCGATAGCCTGGCAACCTCTCAAACAGTTAACTGACCGGTTACCGATAGAGGACTATATATATATATATATATATATATATATATATTATGGTAACACGGTATTGGTACCATAGTTAGGTTAAGTACCCCCTTTAAGGTTAAATGGTGAAATTTTGCACCTTAATAACTTTGCCACCTTTCAATGAATTTGCCTGAAATTTGGCAGGCACAGTGTGTAACCATAGATCTTGGGATATGCTAAATTATGTACCGGTCAGATATACGGCTGTGGAGTTATTAAGTCACATTCTGGGCCACATTTATGTTTTTTGAGCGTTCTTTGCTCACACCTGCAAGTCACATGGTTTGTACAACCAGTCCAAAACCTTAGGGAATGTGCAGCCAGGTTCCCGGATGTGCCTTTGAAGACTTCGTGAAAAATATTGAACGGGTCAAAAGTTATTCAAAAACAAGTTTCTATTGTGGTCATTGGGAAAAGTTAACAAAAGTTTGACAGTGTCTCAAATGCAGTTTTTAGTGTCTAAATGACCCTTGTAGTGTCATGAGTCAGCCATTTTTTATTCAGTTACTGATCACAGAAATGCTTGACATTTAAAATTGGGACCATTTAGGGACACAATTGTTTTGTGTTTACCTAGTCGAGCCCTGAGGATGCTAGGCATGTTTTTATTTTGGGTTAAACACCCCAGAATAATGTTTTGAAATTTTGGGAAAAGTAGTGTCATAAAGCAGTGCAGTACCTGCGACACTTTCATGACTTTGTTTGCGAAAGTGTCGCAAATCACACCACCACTTTGCAACACTATGGCCAAAATGACAGGAATTGTTTGCCACCCTGCTGCAAAAGAACAGTTTGGTCTTTTGGGCTGAAATATAAAAGGCAGAAAGCCAACATCTCACAGATGTGCTTTTGGTGGTTTGGTGAAAAATATTGCAGGAATGCAAAGTTACGGAACTCAAGTTGATGCTTTTTCCATAGATTAACATTACAAAGGCCCGCTGTGTTTTCAGGGCCCGATTCAGAACGTGTGAGATACAGACTTTCAATAGAAAATGCTTAGCCTCAAATGGGGTCTAAGTACAAAACTAGCCAGGAAAGTCATAATTCATACGAAATTTTAATTTGTTTTCTCGTCGTCGGGTTCCTGAGATATAACCAATTTAGTATTCCAACTCCTCATTTTCTGCTCGAGCCCCATTATTATGCATACATTCTTTGTACTCACTGTGTTTCTCTATGCAGCTGTTAGGGAAAACCAGAGTGTGTGCTCCATTCCTGTTACACATAAGCGTTTCCACTTGCGTTTCGTACCTGTTTGCATTAGCGTTCCGTTGTACGACTACCGTGTCATTATCCTTTTGCATTTCTGTTTGCTCTTGCATTTGCATTACTCTTACCATTTCTGTCTACAGTACTGTTTCTGTTTTTGTTTCACTTTGCATCACCATCGCATTACCATTTGCATTTGCAGCCGCCTTCCATTTGCGTTTGTCTTTCGTTTCGTCATCATTGTTGTTACCATTATCATTTGCATTTCCAATTGCATTCCCATACCCGTACACGTTACGGTTTGCATTTCCATATGCACTTGCATTTGCGTTTGAGTTTCTGTTTCCTTTGGCATTATTGTTACTGTTACCACTACCATTAGTGTTTACAATTGTGGCACCATGACTGTGCATGTTGGTTTGCTTTTCCATACGCCCTTGAGTTTGCCTTTCCATTGCTGTTTCCTTTGGTGTTATTTTGCTGTTACCATTACCATTTGCGTTTTACAATTGTGGTACCATGACCGTCGTAGCGTAAGCTTTGCATTTCCATACTCGCTTGCATTTGCCCTTCTGTTTCTGTTCTCTTTGGCATTACTGTTGCCGTAGCAGTTAAGATTTGCATTTACAATAGCAGTACCTTGACCATGTGCATTACCACTTGCGTTTCCATATGCACTTGCATCTCCGTTTGCATCACTGTTTGCTCTGGTGTCACTTTAGCTTGCATTTCTATAAGCATTTGGGTACCATTTACGTTTGTTACCATGTGTGTAATCATTAGCGCTTGCGTTTGATTGCAGTTACCATTACTATGACACAGACATCATGTGGTGGGAGCGTGAGGCATGAAGGCCCACACTCCCACCACTGCATTCCATTCACTATTTATAGTCCTCATTCTCAAAAAGAAGGGAAATTTCATGGCAAAAAAATCCATTTAATGCATCAGTTAGGGTTGTTCACAGTGACGAAAGTGAGGAAATTCGATGTTAGGGTTGAAAGCCCCTTGCATCCCCAGCCCACCCCAACTGGCATAGGGTGTTCATTAGGGTCGTCGGTCCTAACTCTCACTTAGGGGCTAACTAGCCAGGAAAGTCATAAATAATATGAGATTTTAATTTTTTCTCGTCATACAGTTCCTGAGATATAAGCAATTTAGTATTCCAAGTGTTCATTTTCTGCTCTGAGGCCCATTATTATACATACATTCTTTGTAGTCACTGTGTTTCTGAATGCAGCTTTTGGGGAGAAAAAGGGTGTGTGTTTCTGTTGCTGTTACAGTTAATGTTTCCACTTCCGTTTCCGTAACTGTTTGCATTCCCGTTTATGCCACCATGTGAGTTACCCTTTGCGTTTGCATCTGCCCTTCGTTTACATTACTGTTAACATTTGCATTTTCATTACTGTTTTGTTTTGTATTTCCTTTTGCATCACCGTGTGCATTACCATTTGCGTTTGCGTATGTGCTTCCGTTTGCATTTCCATTTGCATTTCTGTTTTCTTTACAACATTGTTGGTGTTACCACTAGCGTTTGTGTTCGAGTTGCATTACCATGACCATCGTGTTACAATTTATGCTTTGCATAATGCATTTCTGCATTTGCGCCTGCTTGTTACTGTTCCCTGGCATCATCATTGGTGTTACTGCAACCGTTTCTGTTTCCAATTGCTTTACCATTATTGTTTGCTTCTTCATCACCATTTGCTTTCTGTTGGCCTTAGCATTTGCATTTTCGGTAGAGTTTCGATGTCGATTTCATTATTGTTTCTTTCTGTGTCACCGTTGCCATTACCATTTGCATTTCTGTTTGCATCCCAATTTTCATTTCACTTGGTCATACAGTTTTGTGCAGCGAAGTGACAAAAATCACATGGTGGGCCCTGCGCTCCACCACCAGATTCCATTCACTATTAATAGTGCACATTCTCAAAGAAGGGAAATTCATGGCAAAAACTCCATTTAATGCATCAGTTAGGGTTGTTCCACAGTGACAAAAGTGAAGAAATTTGGTGTTAGGGTTAAAAACTAACTCGCATCCCCCACCTCTACCAACACCACACACACACATATACATGCAAGTAGGGGAAGGACCAAGGCAACACAACCAACCACACACAACCACCACCAGGTAACAGGAATAACATACAACTATGTAAACCATGAAACCACACACCTACACTCCCATTGGGCTGTCGCATGGGGTTGTCACTGCTAACTCTCATCCGGACATTCCACGCACTGCTAAACACATATCACTACAGACAACTGGACATCTTGGGCACATGCTGCCACCAACACATAACACAGACTACCGTATGGTTTCTTGAGGTTTGCAAGATCAAAAACAGGATTTTGCACAATCCCTGAAATACTTTCAAAATCAGTTTCACAAATGTGAAAGCATCATGCTATCATACTTTCGTGTTTGCGATAGTATTTTGTGAAAGTATGTTCCTAATGACTGCACATCTTTGCCATCATCCTGCAAGCAAACGGTTGGGTCCTTTGGCCTCAAATTTGCAGGATGGCAAGACCTGGTCCCACTGATGTCCTTTTTCCTGCTATTGTGCTATGATACTTAAGGATTACAAACTTACACTGTTCCAAAATTGAGCAATTTGCCATAGACTAACATTGCAGCCCCATGATGCCTTTCACGACCCATATGTTGAAAACAAGGAGAGGTACACCATTTTCACATTGCCAGCTCGTTCACCTTTATGTGAACTAATCCAGAAAAACAACTTTGTAAATAATCTATGATATCTCAGTAGGATTTCTCCACTTCCTGCACTAACACAGGTATACACCTCCTGCTGGATGTGTGTGATTGGTTGTGTTGCATTGGTCCTTCCCCTACTTGCATGTGTGTGTGTGTGTGTGTGTGTGTGTGTGTGTGTGGTGGTGGTGGGGTATGTACAGTTAAGGTTTTCAACCCTAACACTAAATTTCCTCACTTTTGTCGCTGTGTAACAACTCTAACTGATGCATTAAACAGAGTTTTTGCCATGAATATGAATATATATATATATATATATATGTCATTTGGTTTATATATATTTCCATGGTGTACAGTAGTACATATCAAACATAATAAGCATTTGTCAATGTCGAATGTTGCTTGCTTGTATGTGCTGTTTAGGTATTTGGAAGTCATTGGAGTGCAAATATTGAAAATTCGCGAACTTACGGCGTGCATAGGAACTGAGCAGCATGCTCATAAAGTCATTTTAGAATTTTTATGGCAAATTTTCAACATAGCCATTTAAGACCTCTGCTCGTGAACAGTGTCACTGTGATTTTCCTAATGTGTCCCATACATTGATTTTGCACACCGTCTGCGCCATTGTGTGCTACATGGGCGGAAACACGTTTTGGGCAGGATGTGAAAATGACATCTGTACTGCTCATAAGGAGGTGTGGTAAAATGGCAATGTTGAAAATCTGGAGTGAAAATATTGAAAATTCGAACTACAGTGATGCGTAGGAAAACAGTCAGTTTAGGAATTTTTCACCAAATTTTCAACATAGGCTTTTTGAGCCTGTATGAACACTGGTAGTGTCATTTCATTAATCAGCTCCAAAAGGTGATTTCACAGTGACGGTGAAATCACCCTTCGGCCCAATTAACGCCATGACAGTACAAGAATTCATGAGGAGGGGTCCCAAAAACCCCATGTTGAAAATTTGGACCAAAATTCCCAAAATGACTGAGATATGCAACAAAGTTGAAAAACCCTATTTATTCCATTATACAGCTTAATGGCATTTCTTCACTTCGTGGTCGGCTTTGAACAGTGCAGATGTGTTCCCGGTCCACCGATGATCATCACGCCGAGCTCCGGAGGTAAGTATGGAGTGAAGGGGGTGGGGAGGCAGGGTGCACAGTGGGTGGATGCGGGTGGGGCAGTGAGACTGCAAGGGACCGCTTTTTATTTACAGTTTTTTTAAATTAAGATGACATGGGACATTTGCCATGCTGGGGTGGGCTCCCAGTGTGGCAGCTGGAGAGGCTGTTTGGGGGCTGGAGCTGACGGGGATTGGGCACCCCATCAGCCACAACAAGATTTGCCACACTGGGGTGGACTCCCAGCCTGGCACCTGGAAAGGTTTTGGGGGACGTGAAGCCGTGGAGCCAATGGGGGATTGGGCACCCCGTGCTGGCTATAACATTTTTGCCACGCTGGGGTGGGCTCCCAGCATGGCACCTGGACAGCTTTTGTGGGGAGGGCATGGAGCCAACGGAGGATTGGGAACCCCATCAGCCATACAGTGTGTGCGTGGGAGGCAGCCCATCAGCCGCAATATGCGTGCTTGCGTGCATGTGTGTGTGTGTGGGGGAGAGCTCTGCTCACTGGAGCGGAGCTCTCCCTTTCAACTGTATGCCACTGCATTTTCGATGCTGTCATAGACAGCTGCAGCAGTCATTGGAGAACTGTGGCCACGCCTCAAACTCACTGACTGAATTGGAAGATGGAGTGCCACACCTCCGAAAACTCGATGATGGCACTATGTTTCTTGCACATGCGTGCAAGCAAACATAAAATAGTAAAGAATAAGTTGGGACCTGACCAAAGGGATGCATTGTGAAAGGGTAATTAGGCTTGTTCAAAACTCATCTGTTTGTAAAATATCCTTATTTAAAACATACTACTAAGAATACATCAATTAGATAAAGAAAAAACTCAATTTCAAGTTGTTCAGGGCAGTATCTTGGGGACACACTGGACTTTGCTTTAGTAGGCTCTAATCAAGCATACTGTAGTGACAAAAGTACATGGGTTGGTAAAGTAGCTAAAGGATGTCTTCCAAATGAGCCATTTACATTTGTTATGACAAATTTGATAAAGTGGTTGAAAGACTGAATCATGCATGCCTTTCAAGGGGCACTTTCAGCTTTGCCCCTCCGTTTTTGATAACATTTGAACAGTGTGCCTTTTGGCACACACCTACAATATGTAATTTATACTCTAGAATGCCCCAATAGATCTAAAAAATATTCAGTTGTACCTGTTTTGGCAATTGTAGTAAAATTTATTGTTCCCTCAGTTCAAGGTTAAATCACCTGCCACCAGAAGTGTATCCTGCTTGAGAATGCACATCAGCACAGCGCAGATCCTGAAGTGGAATTTTATACCATGCCCACTCTATAAACATGCTGCCCTGTAAATTCAGCAATAGTGAACCACTCCTGGCGATTTGGAACAAAAACAGAGCACTGCGAGTATCACAATTTATACTTTCACACGGGCCGAAATCCCATGAATGCACAGGCGGCACACTCTTGCACATACACAGGATCTTTGCACATCTTTATTTTACACAAGTGGGATTTCAGCTCCGGTTTGAAAATGTAAATTGTGTTACTACTTGAGTGCTCGGTTTTGAATTCTAAAAGTACCAGGAGTGGTTTTACCATTGCTGAATTTACAGGGGCAGCATGTTTTTAGAGTGGGCATGGTATGCAATTCCTGCTTCGAACTGTGCTCATGCCTGACATGCGTTCTCAAGGAGGATATGCTTCCAGTGGTGGGTGATTTAACCTTTGACTGAGGGAACAACATATTTTACTACAAATTACCAAAACAGGTACAACTGATTATTTTAAGATCTATGGAGGCATTCTAGAGTGCAAATTACACAGATGTGTGCCAAAATGCATGTTGCTCAGATGTTATCAAAAACAGAAGGGCAAAGCTGACAGTGCCCTTTAAGCAGCTTGTTTATGGTGTATACATTTACAAACAAAAGTGATCAATTTAAACTTCTAGTTTCTAATAAAGTGAAGTCTATTAATTTATGTAAGTCACAATTGTGAATAAATTGTGTTGCATTAAATAATTAACCTTAAAGCTGTATGGCTGGATTGGAAAGTACACAATACCAGGTGCTTCCATACTGCAGCAGTGTCTAGTGGTGCCCCACCCCCAATGGGTGTTGCCCTTTATGCTTATCCTAGCCCTGGTGTCTAGTGGCATCCCACCATCCTCCCAGTCATTTCACATCCTAAAAATAAGAAAACAGTCCCTCAGTGTCTTTTATTTTATTTTGTTTACATCTATAAAAAAAGTCCACAGATGATTGAACCACTTCCCCCACCTAACTCCTGTGCCTACCACACCACCCACCCTAGACCCTCCACACACACCTTCAATCACTTGAACCAGTCCCTAGGAAGATCCACTCTCCAATCAAAGAACGTCTTGCCACTGGAACCAGTGACTACTGTATAGAAATAAGGTAACTGCAGTTTGAGGTATTTCAGTGGGATTTTCACCATTCTTACTGTACCTTATTTCTCATATAGCGATGCGCCGGTTCCAGCAGCAATACATGTCTTCAATCGGAGAGTGGATCTTCACAGTTTGTGATTCAAGTGAATGAGGGTGTGTAGGGGGGCTGGGGGGTGGGATGGGTGCACAGTGAGAGGTTGGTGGGGGTGCGAATGTGAGTGTGTATCACCAGTGGACATTTTGTTTAAAGATGCAACAAAAAATAATAAATAAATAAAATACATTGAAGGACCATGCTCCTATTTTCAGGATGCAAAGGACCTGGGAGGATGGGGGTTACCACTAGACACCAGGGTCACATATAACATATTTATGGGGAGTGGAGCACAATTAGAGGGTAAGGGAGTACCACTGGACACCAGGGACACATATAACATATTTATGGGGACTGGGACACAATCAGAGGGTGGGGTTACCACTAGACACCAGGGATACATATAACATATTTATGGGGACTGGGGCACAATCAGAGGGTGGAGGAGTACCACTGGACACCAAAGAAAATTGAGAAAATGACAGGAACAGTTAAAATCCCTTTTCAGGCCAGCCTGGTGGCACTGAGGGTTGACGGGCTGGATGCCACACCTCACACTACACCAGCAATCCGGGGGCAGGCTACAGGGCAGTAATACCCTAGCGTTGCCACGGTGGAAGCACTGGCAGTGAGGTGTAAATGACTCTCTACAAGGGAGTCAGTGGAGGGCACTGCAGATGCTTGATGGAGACGTGCATAAGCATGCTGCCTGTTAAATTAAGTCCTCTGCATTGGTGCTCTCAGGGGTGGGACCAGGAGAAAACCAAGGCAAAAATCTTCCAGTCCCATGCAGAATGATGCTTGATCCACGCTACATGGGACCAAGCCAAAGTCCGAGGAAGGTACGGTAATCCTTGAGGCACGGACCTGGAGAAAGTACAAAAAATCCTTTTCATTTCAGTGAATACTTTGCCTTATGAAATGAAAAAAGATGCCTAGAAAAGAACAAGGAATCAGAAAACAAATAAAATCAGAACATTTTTCATGCCAAAGGATCCTTTTCATTTTAATGAAACTATCAAACAAAAAGGATCCTTGGCATGAACAAGAATTTGGACTTCATTATTTCCTGATTCTTTTATCATATCAAGGGATGCTTTTTCATTTGACAGTTTCATTTTAATGAAAAAGATGTATTGAAAAGCATCAGAAACATTGGCACTTGGTTTGTGTGGGGGTGCTACTTATCAATAAACCTGCTGTTTTATACTACTCTAGTATTGAGCGCTCTTCAGTCTGGAGGTGTAGTCAACTCTTTCTGCTTTCAGAACAAAAAGATCCCTTGGCACCAAAAAGGATTTTGAACTTAGCTTTTTCTGGCTTTTTTGTACCTAGGATCCTTTTGTGAGCCTTTCATTCAAATGAAGAAGGATCCATTGGCACAAAAAGGATTTATGACTTAGTTTTTCTTATTCATTTTTCATGCCAAGGGATCCCTTTCGTACCAGTGAGGCTTGCCACTAAAAGGCAGGCCAGGTTGTCCAAGCTCCCCTACCAGGAAGGAGCAATGGGGGAAGGAGGAGGGGATGGCGAATGGAGACATCATGGGTGACAAGAACAGGGTAATATGACATGGCTAGGGATGAAGGCCAGGGATTGGCTGTGAACAGTGCTAACAGAGGTCCTGAGTTGGGGTCCTGAGGGTATATAAGGCAAACCACCCTCAGACCAACCTCTTTTGCTGGAAATTCTGCTTGGAAAGTTCAGCACATCACTTGGCAAATGAGTAAACACATGAGGCAGTTAGGTCTTTCACAGGCCTGGAGGCTCTGTGGTTTAGCTGTGGTTGAAATACTTATTTGATGGTAAAAATGCAGCCTGGAAACAACGCATGGTATTTGGCAGTAGTGGTCATTATTTCTCTGGCTTGTATGTGATGTTGGAACAGTACAAGGTGCATGGTGATCCGCATTTATTTGGTAGTGAGTGGCTTTGCTGTTTGTAAGTGAAGGCTGTTTGTGGCCAAAGGAACTGTAGCCAAAGCATTCAGAGTAGGGTTTATAAGAGACCATAGCCACATGGCAAGGTGCAGGCATCGGGTGGCTGGGTTGATTAAAATGAGAAGAAAATAGAAGTCAGAGATGGAGCGGTTACCCAGAGAGGCCTACTGGTGGCAGGCAAGATGTAAGGTTTTGAACCAGGAAGGCCATTTGTAGTGCTGGAGGTGTTTTGTGGGAGTTAGGAGAGGGTGACTGTACAGGTTGTCTGAAATTTTGCAAGCGTGACAGCGTGGCGTGAGAGCGCAGTACAAAAGGGCAGAGGAACTGCCGCTCAAGACAGAACTGCATACAGAGCAAGCGCTCGGAGCCTGGTGCCTCCCTCCAGTGGTGCAAGGCATTGATGTGAGGCATAGTGGCTGTGTGCAAGTGTGGGGAGGCCTATGGGAAGAGTGACCCATACTGGAGAAGAGTGAGGGTAACTTGGTAGAGAAAAGGTTTAAAGAAATGCAAAAAAAAAAACAAAGAAGAAACCAAGAGGCCGAAGCTGCGATCTGGGGAGAGAAGTGGGCCTAGAGGATAGGACCAAGGAGCACTGGCATGCGGCGCAGTGCATTTTAGCAGTGGGTGATGTCATACAGGGCAGAGCCCCACATGGTGTGTGGGGCAGTATTCAGCAGGCTTGGACAGTAGAAGGAACAGCAAGCCCTGGGCGGTCCAGAGTTGGAGAGGGGCTCTCATGAGCAGATGGGACAAGGGAGGACAGGAGAGGCTGGGTAGATAGCAGCCATGCAGCAGTGGGCAGGCCATGGAAGTAGCGACCAAGAATGCCCAATCAAATGGGCAACCAAGTGGACTTTGGGTCCGGGCCTGCTAAGAGCAAGTAAAGGACAGCATCCCAGCAGACAAGGGGAGGCCGGGGACGCCTAAAAGGAGTTGTTATCGGACATGGTCCTCCCCTCATGGCAGGAGCACACAGGACTTAGCCACAGGCCAGCCATGCGGTGATGGGGGGCTCAATAGGTGAGCTAGGAATGGAAAGGTAGCCAGTGGCCAGATGATGGGTTGCTATCATGCCGGGTGGCAGAGAGCCAGGAAGAACAGGAGGCACACCCAAGGCCTCAGACAGAATGGAAGGATGCAGGAGGAGATTGGAAGAGCACAGCTGATGCACAGTCAGGTGTATGGGTGGGGGCAGACTGTCTCAGCATCAGGGCCATGCCCAATCATGTGAGTATGCATCCGGAGAGGGGTTCTCCAAGGAAGGAGTGTGGGCCTCAGTGTACCTTCCATCTGGAATGGGGAGGCTAATCCTGGGGTGGGCAATAGAGGGGACAGCACTGATAGGCAACTTCAACGCAAAGGTCGCCATTAGGAAAAGTAATGGGGAGCAGTGCCTGCTGTGTGGCGACAAGACAGGGAAGGCGATGGACACGCTTGGTACAAGAGAAGGTGGGCGACCCACTTTGGGGGCCTGAGCAATGGAGGGCAATGCCCATGGAAAAAATTAGTATTTACTTTTCGCTTTTCTGCATGCAATGTTACAGTGACCAGCAATGGCACACAAGAGAACCCCGATGTCCAGTGAAAAGATGATGCAGGAGGTGGCTAAGCTGATGGGATAGATGACGGAGTTGGTGGCAGAGGTGAAGCAGAGAGAAGTGGAGGAGGAAGCTCAGGGAAGTGGAAGGAGGTGAGGAGTGCCCAAACAGGGGAAGATGGGAAGAGATTCAGGTGGGTGGCACCAGATACAGCACCTTCCCAACGCCAGTGCCCACTCCAGAGCCGGATGGCAAAAACACGACAGGGGTAAGAATGACGAAAATCTCCTATGAGAATGGTTTGAAGGATTATTTGGAAGGGCTATTGGGAGATATGGGATGCAGGGATTGAAAAGATGGAGTGGGCCTACAGGCACTAAAAGGAAAAATAACTGGGAGGATAAAGGGGCTGGGACCAAGACAGCAGCCAAGAAGCTATATAGACGGACCACCAGGTTGCTCATAGGTGAACCATGTCCCAACACTGAACAAAGATAAAATCTGGAAGGGGAATGTGTGACATCTTTCAGCTGGTGGACGAGGACACGACCACAAAATACGAGCAGAAGGAATCAGTGTGGACGTCTGAGATGGCGGTGGCATTGGCAGTGGTAGAGGCACAAGGCTGAGGAGGCCAAGTGCAAGGAAGACCACTGAGACTTGGCAAGGGATTCATTATCTATAGTGCCCTGCTACTGGAGAACCAGCCAGACCACGCTGTTCCACTGCTGACGTACATGTCCATCATTGGGACACATACAAGGCAAAGTTGGGCTATGGGTGGCTGAAATATGATGAGGCATTTCTGTAAAGAATGGCAGCAAAGGGGATTTGAAGTGGGATTGCACTCACTGGAGCTGTGGGTGAGACCCTGTCAGGTGAAGGGGTGCCGGGGGTGAGCAGGTGAAGAAGAACCCCCTAGCCTCGGAGGCCAAGGCTTGTTGGGGCTTTAACAAAGCCAGCTGCATTGGAATAACTGTAAGTTCAAGGCGTGTATGCTGAAAATGTGGTGGGGCTCACCCAATGTCCAACTGTAGGCAAGGTGAGGGAAAAGGAGGCAGAGCAGAGAGCAGTACCATGAGCAGCCCTTTTGAGGCTCAGGTGGGAGGACAGGGCAGGGGACAGGAATGTTACAACAGAGGAAATTATAATCCACATATGGCTGGAATTAGAAGCCGGAAAGTGAAGGACTTTGGGATTATGTGCTGACTGCACACCCATCTCCTTAAAGGTGATGGAGGCATGGACGGGTATCAAAACGAAAAAGTGGCGGCACTACTTTAGGGAGGGTTTTCGAAAGGGCTTCCCTTGGGTTTTCAAGGGGTGGGCAGGATGAGGACAAGAACCTTGGGTCAGTGAGAGGGAATGAGGAAGTAGTATGGGCCAAGATTCTAAAGGAAATTGAGGCAGGCCGGGTGGAAGGGCTTTTGAAGGCCCCACCATGCAACAACTTCTGAGTGTCCCCATTGGGCATAGTGCCAAAGAAGTTGGAAGGAGAGTTCCGCTTGATTCACCATCTGTCGTATCCTGAGGGCTTGTCGGTGAATGAAGACAGCCTGAACACCTCAGGGCAGTGTCCTATGCCTCCTTAGAGCAGGCTATATACTAATCAGGGCAGTCAAGGCACATGCCTGGCAAAGATGGACATAGAGTCAGTTTTCTGTTACTGCCAGTCAATCTGTCAGTTTGGGATCTTTTGGGTTCCAATTTGAGAGCAGACTCTATTTCGACAAGGCCATGCCTATGGACTGCTCAGTGACCGGTTCCACTTTGGAGGCCTTCAGCACCTGGGTGCAATGGGTGTTTGGGTTCAGGTATGGGCACAGAAGGATAGTACACTACCTGGATGACTTCCTTCTCATTGGGGAGACACGGGCAGAGGAGCATAGGATGTTTGGGATTTCAAAAGTATGTGCCAACACATAGGGAGTCCATTGGCACAGGGAAAGACGGAGGCTCTGTCTGTAGGTTAGAATTTCTAGGCATAGAGTTGGACACAGAAATGGGATGTTTCCAGCTGCCTGGGGCCAAAGTGGCATGGCTCAAGGGTTTACTAGCTCAAGTGATGGGGAGGAGGAGGTGCCACTGGTACAGGTACAGCAACTGCTGGAGTACCTTAATTTCACTTGCAAGGCCATTAGCCTAGGAAGGGCATTCACAAGGAGGCTGGTCATAGCTACAGGGAAGGCTAAATGACTGCACCACTGGGTGGACATGTCCAAAGGGTGCTGGAGGATTTTAAGTTGTGGAAGGAATTTTGGACAGCTATAATGGAGTAACATTCTGGCAGGGGTGAGGGAACAGAATTCAGATTTGAGTTGGTCACGATCACCTCTTCACCCTGGGAATGGGAGCATACTTCCAAGGAAATTGATGTCAGAGGTGTGGCCTGAGCAGTGGAAAGACAAAGGTTTATTGAAGGATATCACATTTCTGGAGATATTCCCGATATGGGTAGCCTTGGAGGTATGGGGGCTCAGGATGAGGGGTAAGTGCATTCTCTTCTGGTGCGATAATAAAGGGGTGGTGAAGGTTATTAATAGGCAGGGCGGGAAGATGGAGACAGTGAGCAGGATCCTGTGAAGCATGGTGTTACTGGGGCTACATTGAATTTGTCTTCAAAGCCCAGCATGTTGAAGAAATTAAGAACGGAGTAGCTGACAGTCTTTCCCATTTGCAGATTGGAAGGTTTCAGGAGCTGGTGCCACAGGCAGCAACACACACAACCAGGGTCCTGGACCAGTTGTGGGAGATTGGAGGACACAGCCAGGGCACTATACCATGGCTCCTGGTCAGCCAACACCCTGAAGGCTTATGAAGGTGGATGGGTGAGGTTCCAGGAGTTAAGGGGAGGCATGGTTGGGACAGGGAAGAACCGGCCCTGGACGAGCAGGTAAGAAGGTTCATAGTGGAGGGAAGATGGGATGGCCCACGCCATGTTCATGGTGCAACTGGCAGGCATCAGATGGGTTTGTCAGAGGGTGGCAGGATGCCATGGCCAACATGGCAATTAAGAGGATGATCACAGGCTGGCAGAGGGACAAGGTTACAGGACAGATAGGAGGCACCCATTAAGGGGCAATTGCTGACAGACATACTAGGGGTGACAGGGCGGGTGTGTTCTTCAGCCCAGGAAGCAATCCTGCTCAGGGCCATATTTGTAGCCATGGCAGTAGGGGCCTTCAGGTGGGGGATGGTAGCCCCACGCATGTCGGCAGCCAGCATGGTGCTGCAGTACAAAACATGGTGTGGGGGAAGGACAGCATAGCCATCACGCTGGCCAGATCGAAAATGGACCAAGGGAAAGGGACCATGATGATGCTGGTATGGCAGCCATGGGGCCAACTGCACAGTGGCAGCCCTAGAAGCATACGAGCATTATGGGGCCAGTTGGGGGGCTTTGTTCCACCATGGGGATGGCTCCTCCATCACCAGTTGTCAGGCGGTGGCAGTGCTCTGGAAGACATTGGTTTTCATAGGTGAAGATCCGGGGATTTCACCCCCACTCATTCTGGATCGGGCAGCCTCAGAGGCAGCCAAACAGGGGGCTTCAGTGGAGGACATAAAAGGGTTGGGTGATGGAAGTCCAACTGCTACAGGAAATATGTCAGGTGCTGATATCATCATCTCACACTGTTTTTGCTAATTTCCATGGCAGATTCCAAGAGGAAGGTGTGGATAGTGGGCATTCCTTCATTTACTGGGCAAAGAGGTTTGCAGTTACCACAGACAGAGGAACACGGTTTCACAGCAACATGGAGCACACCAAGGTGCAATGGAAGAACATCAGGGGCATGTGTGGGCCCAACTGTTGCCTCTGCTGGATGAGCTGAGGGTGCAGTTGGGAAGGCCTGATTGCATCATCATCCACTTGGGAGCAATGATCTATGGAGTTTGCCATGGGGGTGCTGGGGCAGAGCATGATGGGGATTTGGAGGAGATAAAAGGGTGATGGCCAGGGGTGACCATCGGCTGGTCTGAGATCACCTCCCAGAGGGTTTGGAGGGAGGCCAGGGATGTTAAGTTGATCATAAAGGAGAAAGTGTCTGAACAGGAGAGTAGCGAGGGCAGTAGTTGAGATGGGGGAGTACACATCCAGCACAGGGACATTTCCTTCAATCAAGCTATGGTTTACAGGTCTAATTGGGTGCACTTGTCCAAATTCGGGATGTGTCTATTCCTAAGGTTGTTTGATACAAGGGGGAGCCCCACCATTCCTTCGCAAGCTGGAGATAGGCAGTGGAAGAAAGGAAAGGGGAGCAGGGAGGGAAAGGGGAGGAAAGGGGAGGGGGTAGGCTACACGGCTGGGACAACAAATCCAGGTGTGGTGTTACTGCAGGGAGGGGAGATAGGTCCAGGCACCGGATTCAGAAGTGTCCGGGCCTGGAGGACAAGGCCGGGTAAGATGGAACCAGCCTGGTTCTGGTGAGGCAAGAGAGGACCAGATTCACAGTGTCTGGACCCTGAAAACACCACAGAGGACAAGCAAGGAAGAGACCAGAGTCAAGAAAGCCATGGAACTGAACTGTATATGTATTTACTAGTGATAATTGATATCGAGGATGTAACATAGAAACATAGACTTTGATTGACATATAAGGACCACTTGGCCCATCTAGTCTGCCCATTTCCTACCTACAGGATAGGCCGCAGATCCTAGTTAACCAACAGCCTATTTCTTCCTACCCCACAAGAATTGCCTTATGTCTGTCCCATGCATTCTTGAATTCTCCCACAGTTTTAGACCCCACAACCTCCTCAGGAAGGCTGTTCCATGCATCCACTACCCTCTCTGTGAAATAATACTTCCACATTGCCTCTGAACGCTCCTCCTTCTATCTTAAAATTGTGTCCCCTTGTTCTTGCATGTCTCTTTTCTGAAAGATGCTACCCTCTTGGACTTTGTTGATTCCACTGAGGAACTTAAAGGTTTCTATCATGTCCCTCTCCCTTCTTTCCCTCAAGGGCAAGTTACATATTAAGTTCCTTTAGTCTCTCCTCATACGGCTTCTCTTGCAGACCCTGAACCATTTAGTTGCCCTCCCTGAACTACTCTCTATCCTTTCTATGTCCTTGAGGAGATGGGGTCTCCAGAACTGGACACAGTACTCAGATGGGGTCTCACCAACTGTCTGTACAGAGGGATAACAACTTCCTGTTTTCTGCTGCTGATGCCTCTCCCTATACATCCCAGTATACCCCAGCCCTCCCTACAGCCTTCTCACATTGCTTGCTAACCTTAAGGTCATCTGATATGATTACCCCAGGTCCCTTTCCTTTTTGTTGTTGTTATTACCTCCCCACCCATTGTGTATTCTTCCCTGGGTTCTTGTTTCCCAGGTGCATTATTTTGCCTTCTTTGCATTGAATCCTAGCTGCCATACTCTGACCATTCCTCCAACTTTGCCAAGTCCCTTTCATCCTTTCCACGCCTTGTGTATCAACCCTGTTGCAGATCTTGTGTCATCTGCAAAAGGCATACTTTCCTTCCAGTCCCTCTGCAATGTCACTGATGAAGACATTAAAAAGAACTAGACCCAATACAGAACCTCATGGTACCCCACTAGTAACCCTCTTTCTTCAGAGTGGACTCCATTTGCAATTACCTTCTGTGTCCTGTTGTGCAGCCAATGTTTTACCAGGCTACCACCTGGGACCCACTCCCAGGCTGGTTAATTTGATTATTAATCTTTTGTGTGGGACTGTGTCAAATGCCTTGCTAAAGTCTAGGTAGGCCATGTCCACAGCCCTCCCTGGTCTACTACTTGGTCACCCAGTCAAAGAAATCTATTAGATTTGTCTGACATGTCCTTCCTGTGAACCCATGCTGCGAGGGTCCTATACTCCACTGGCCTCTAGGTACTCAACTATTCTTTCCTTCAGAAGTGACTCCATCACTTTCCCTACCACAGAGGTCAGACTGACAGGTCTGTAGTTTCCTGCCTCTGTCTTGGTCCCACTTTTGTGAAGGAATCACATCCACCTTCCTCCAGTCCTCGGGTACCACACCATCCTCCCATGATTTATTAAAAGAATAGCCAGTGGTTTCACTAGTTCCTCCTTAATTCTTTTAGAATTCTGGGGTGAATTCCATCAGGACCCATTGCTTTGTCCACCTTCAGTTTTAGGAGTTCTTGCAGAACCCTTTCTTCTGTGAAAGGACTGGGATCGACCCCCTATCAAGAGTGCTTCTGTTAATTGGATTAGGCACTTCCCCTCCTCTTGTGAATACTGAGCAGAAATATTCGTTCAGTATCCTGCTTTTCACTGTGCCCCTCTGCCCACCCACGTTCATTCTATTCAGCCTCACTATCCCTCCCTTTGTCTTTCTCACTGCTGATGTACCTGTAAAGGTTTTATCCCCTTCTTAACTCAGTTGGCTATCTTTTCCTCAGTTTGGGCCTTTGCTATTCTGACTTCCCTCCCTGCTTCCTTCTGCCTTAACTGGTACAGCTCTCTGGCCTGCTCCTTCTGTGTTTCCTTATACTTCCGGAATGCTATCTTTTTCTTCCTGACTTTCCAGCCACCTCTTTTGAGAACCATAGTGGCTTTTTCTTTCATTTGATTTGTTTATTTGCTTCACACAAAGACTTGTTGCCTCTGTGATGGCAGTTTTGATGATTCCCCATTGTTGCTCCACACCTCCTTCTAGCTTGTTTGCTAGTGCTTTTCTGAAGCTCTCCCATCTTACCAAAGTCAGCCCTCCTAAAGTCCAGTACCCTCACTTTTGTATGGCTTGACTCTGTAGCTGATTTTAACGTGAACCACACTGTTTGATGGTCACTTGTCCCCAGATGGCAACCCATTTCTAGAATCTGAGATCCTCTCACTGCCCCCATTTGAAATTACGAGGTCTAAGATTGCTCCCTCACAAGTGGGTTCGAAACTAGCTGTCTGAGACCTGCCACCTGTAGGAGCATCAAGAATAGCCCTGTTCTTGGATGTGGCTGCAGCAAATGTGCTCCAGTTAACATCTGGCATATTCAGGTCTCCCATCAACAGTATCTCCCTTTCTCTGCCATTCTAAGAATACCTTCTATCATATCCTTGTCCATTTCCTCCCCTGACATGAGGTCTGTACCTAACCCTGTACGGTTGTGGTGCCCTTTCCAGTCTCCAAGGTGACCCACAGTGCCTCCTCTCCTCCCTATTTACTCTTTTGTTCAGTTGCTTTCATCCCTTCCTTTACATGAGAGCTACTCCTCCCCTCTTCTCCCTGCCTGTCTCTCCTGTAGGTTATGTACCTGGTATTAACATCCCAGTCATGGTTCTCTGTGTACCATGTTTCTGTGACTGCTATGATATCCAGGCATCCTCTTCCATCAAGGCCACCAGCTCAGAGAGCTTGTTGCCCCAGACTACGGGCATTGGTACTCATTACCTCCATTTCCTGATGAACTTACTCCTTTTTGCCCCATCCCTGTCCTTCTTGCCTTTGTCACTTTCTCCATTTACCCTGCCCTTCTCCCTATCGACACCTCTATGTTGGTGTTTGATGCACTTACTACTGTGATTATTTGAAGGAGGCTAGGATTTCCTGCTCCTTCCAGTGCCTCCCTTGGCTAGTTTAAATGCTTGCCAATGAAGCATTTAAACCTATCACCTAGATCCTGGTTCCTCCCGGACAGATGCAGCCCATCATGCCAGTATAGGCTTGCATCACTCCAGGTGGACCCCAGTCCCAGTGAAGCCAAATCCCTGAGCTCCACACCAGTTTTTCAACCACTGATTGAATTCCATGGGCACGGAACACCCTAGCCTCTCCTGTGCCATAGATGGGCAGCACCTCCAAGAAGGTTACCGCGTGCTACTTGACAAGGCCCATCCCCAATTCCACAAACTCTTCCTGCACTTCTCTAATCCCTTTCTTAGCCAGGTCATTTGTCCCTAGGTGGACAATGACGCATCCAGCTCCCTCCTGTGCAGCTGCTCTGGCAATCCCTGAGGATTCGCTCTCTGTCCCTCAAGCCATGGCGCCAGGCAGGCACCTTGCCTCCTCTCCCTTCCTCCCCCAGTTCTACCTTCCTAACAATGAGTCCCCCACCAGGAGTTGTTTCCTTCCCCTGCAGGGTCCCTGCCACCCTCCTGTGGGTCTCCTTTGTGGAGGTTCCAGCATCCTCCTTGGTCTCCACTGTGGTGCCTCCATAGAGGAACCACACTTTGCCAGAATGGCATAGGAATTGTGAAGAGGTACAACTGGAGGGATGTGCCTCTGTTCCACCACCCTCAGCCTCCCTGAGCCCACTGTGGCCCAACCGCTCCTCTTTCTTGGCAACCTCTGAGGCAGCGACAGTGGCACTGGTGGTCCCTGGATGGAAGAGGAGGTCCCACAAATCCTGGTCAACTCAGCCTGGAGATGAGCAACCTCCTCCCTCAGCCCAGAGAGGTGCCTGCAGATGGGACAACACTGCATCCTCCAGAGCGTCTCCCAGAAGACTGCTGCTCCACAGCCACTACACTGCACCACTCCAATCATGTCTTATTTCTGGCCCTTAACTGTTTGCAATCCTTACTCTTTCCTCTGTTTTTTTTTCTCTCTCCTTACTTTCTGCCTGTGTGCCCTTTAAGCTCCTGATTGTCCTGTTCTGAGACAAGAATATCTATATTTCTCAGTAGACCACTTACTTGCTCAGAGGCAGACCTCCAGCAGCTAGAGGGGCGGGAGAACTACTCTTGCCCTTCTAGGGTGGTGGGTCTTTGGTGGTTCTGTGATCACTCACTTCCTGCTCCCAAACAGGAAGTTCCTGTTCTCAGTCAAGTCCTGTGCCTATAAAATAGAACTAGCTTTGGGTGGGGCAGTGGAGGGAGGAAGGAAGGCAATATAGTCCCAGCAGAGAAGTCCAGTCACACAGCAGTCCTTTCTCCTGGTGTCTTCTACCAAGCTATTGAATAT
Organism: Neoceratodus forsteri; assembly: GCA_016271365.2. NCBI lineage: Eukaryota > Metazoa > Chordata > Ceratodontiformes > Ceratodontidae > Neoceratodus > Neoceratodus forsteri. Next base: position 217,476,030 of record JADMNL010000030.1, on the reverse strand, counting down.
CTCTGTGATAAATAAATTGTGCCAGCAAGCAACCAAAAAATTAATAAGTTGTGGAGTTCATCATTCCTGGGTGGGGGAATCATGGGACGAGGATCTTTTTCATGAGTTCTTTTCTGTTCAAATGAAAAGGATTCTTTGACACAAAAAGGAATTGGGGAGGAAACTAAGTCTGAAATCCTTTTTAGTGAGACATAATTCTTTTTCATTTTGAAGTTTTGACATTTAAAAAAGATGGTGGAAAACGAAAAGGATTTTCTTCACAAATAAAGTATTGGCCCTTTAATAAAAAAATCATGTATTTATTTATTTATTTGAATGTTGTTGCCCAGGTAAGGTCACTGGGCCTGGGAGGTCTTTCAGGGTGACCCAGGATTAATTACAAGAGAAAGATTGCAGACTGGCAGGATACAATAAGTAATGGATATGAGCAGGCAGTTATACAACACTTAATATTAGTTACAAGGAATCATTGTTGTTTACACACATTCTATTCTAAACATTCCAGATATACATATATACTTTCATAGGTATCATAATTGCTTTCGCTTAGCCAAATTCTTTTTGTTCCAGAAAGCTATCAAGGAGAGTGAAATCCTCATTCAAAAATAATGTGAACTTAAAAATGTAATAACTTTGTAACAGATTAATATTTTTCATTAAATAAATGAAAGGCACATCTGTGACCCAAGCCCTTTCTACCCAGAAAATTTCAAACAAATTTCCAAACTGTCTGGGTGCAAGGCAATGACAAAAATGGTGAAAAACAGCGATTTTTGGTTTTATACTATCAGGATCATGGAATCAACACCCAACCGAAACAAAACTTGATACTTCACCTGCAAACTTTTTGCAAATCCATTGAAGGTTCCAAGTTATTAAATCAAAATTTGAGGGTTAACATAGAAAGCCCTGCTCAACTCTAACTATAGGGCGCTACTGCACCCTATAAGATATCTATCTATCTATCTATCTATCTATCTATCTATCTATCTATCTAACTATCTATTTATCTGTCTATCTATCTACAGTAGTAGCTACAGACACTGCAAGCTATTTCCTGAAATTTCTGGGATATTTCCAGAAATATCTGATGCTTTTGCATTTAAACAGTAGGGAGCAGAGAGAAGCTCTTCAGAAATTTGAAATATCTGGAAATAGCTTACAATGTCTGTGACTACCACTGTAGATAGACAGACACAGATAGATAGATAGATAATAGCTAACTTAGCTAGCTAGCTTATAGGCACGGGTGCCCTCCCTATTCGCAATCACCATTATTGACTTTTAAATTCCTGGTGTCTAGTGGCACTCCCCACCCTCATATTACAAGCTAAACCTGAAAATAAGAAAATGGTCCCTCAACGTTTTATTAACTTGTAAAAGAGGTCTCTCACTGATTAACCCATTTATCCCACCTCCCACTCAGCACCCAACACCCCTCACCTCCCAGTATACCTCTACACACCTCACTCATCTGAACAGGTCCCATGTTCAAGACCCACTCTCTGATTGGAGACATGTCTTGCTGCTGGAGCTGGCAACTGCAGTATGAGAAACTATGGTGAATTCGGTTCAATATATTTCTACGGGGTCAACTTTCATGCATAACTCAGCCATTTTTGAGAATTTGACCCCAAATTTTCAACATGTCATTTGGAGACCCTCCTCATGAACAATAGGATTGTCATTACGCAACTCCCACCTGAAAAGTGATTTTAGGGTCACTTGGTGTATTCACCTATAGGCAGGATTTGGAACTTTTGTTGCCCTTGTTCATGAGATGGAGTCATAAGAAGCTATGTTGAAAATTTGGGGTCAAAATATGAAAAATGCCAACGTTATGACCATTTGTTGCAATTTCGCTATGCATGCTTGTAATTTTGAAAATGCTAAATATGTTGCCCCAAATTTTCAACATACCTTCTTATTACCCCACTTCATGTATGTCATAGCTGTCATTTTTCAGATCCTGCCCAAAATGTGTTTCGCACCTGTGGCATGGAATGGCATTACAGTTACACAGAATTACATTTTGGTGGGGATTCAACATTTTCTCTACTGGATACATGAGGTGGGGTAATAAGATGGCTGTGCTGACAATTTGGTCACTGTTGTCCTATAAATGGAAGCACAGGTCCCTCTTGAGCCTTGCACTTCCACAGCTACATACATATGTGCATCTACAAAGATTCTTCCATAGTAAAATAAAGGTACTATTATACTATTTCTAAAATAAGGAAATAAGTTGCATAAAACTTTGTTAATGCTCCAGTTAGGGTAAAAGCGACTAAAGTTTGGAAATGAGGCATTAGGGTTTTAGCTCTAACATCCCACCCTCCCAAACCAGGCAGCAGAGCAAGTGTTGGGTATGCGTGATCTTCTCAAGCCTAATACTTACCCCATTCTCATAAAGTCTACATATCTGACCATGCTTACAGATGGAATGGGTGAGTGCTAGGCATGAGAACCTAAGGCACACCAAATCAAGACTATTTTTAGCATCTGAAATGTCTTGATTTCCTTGCCTGTAAAGTTGAAAGTGATACCTGAGGCCTCACTGGTGCCAGATTTTGTACTCATTTTCTAATCAGGCAGGAGCAAAGTTATTGTATAGATGCTGGGGCAAAGTTATAGCAGTTGCTACTTGAAGTTAAACTTGTGGTCCACTTTTACAAGGTTCTCAGTGGTGTCAGTGCAAATGGAGAATTACAGGAGGAGGGGTCAGTGAAACCTGCCAATCTAGGAGTCTTCCTCTGGGGGTATGAATGGTATCTCCGCCTCTCAAGCTGGGGCCCAATGATGAGAAGGTGTTCCAGAGCCCACAGAGCATTAGCTGTATTTAGTACTTCATATTATAGCTTTAGGTTTCCTCCTTGATCCTTTGGCCTAAACAATGGGGCGTGGCTGACTTAAAAGGGTGGCCCTGTCATAGGAGCCAGGATATCATTTTCTACCACGCTGACCAACAATGGGCTGTCACCAGTACAGCTAGAGACTGGCAAAAGTAAAGGAATTTAGGCAGTACCATCATTTTGATGGTTGCAACCAGTCGTTCTAGGGACAGAGACATGACCAACCATATATCAAGGTCCAGTTGCAGTTGAGCCTGTAGTGGAGAGAAGCTGTCCAGGAACAGATAAGAAACTGTAGTAAGCAGTTTAACCCCACATACTTCATCTGGAGTAACCATGACCGAAAGGGTATTTTGCAGTGAGCGCAGTTGGAGGGCATATTTAATTGCTATAGCCTCCATCTTACTCTCATTCAGTTTGTAGCCTGCCAGAGATCCAACTCCTTCAGGAGGGACCAGAGTGGCATGGAGAAAGGTCCAAGACACACAGTCAAACACTTTCTCCACATCGAAGATGAGGGTGAGGAGAGGGGAAACCTGAGGCAGAGGCCTGAATAGAACCAACAGGAATCTTCCCATGCTATGTATCATCTGCCAGAGCATACAAATCCCGTCTGGTCAGGATGGATCATGGCAGGGAGGAGGAGAGCATTCATTCTTTTGGCAGTTCTAGACAAAACACTTTATAGTCTATATTGAGGACTGATATCAGTTGATATGATTCACTGTATTCTGGTTGGTTTCCTTCTTAAGGATTACCAAGATCACAGTATAGCTCCTTGAGGTGGGGGTTGGGTGTCCTTCTAGTAGTGCGTTAGCAACTCTTAGAAACAAGGTTGATAGCTCAAGGGAGAATGTTTTAATAAACTCAGCTGGATATTCATCCAAACCCAGGCATTTCTTCTGCTTCAGACAACCTAGGGTCTCCTGCAGCTCTACATCAGTGATCAGGTTCAATAGTGCTGTCCTGACTGCCTCTCTCAGTTGAAGGAATCATATGTTGCCCAAAAGGTTGACAGTGCCTCTGGTGTGGGTGCCAGATCAGCAGTATAGAGTTGTTAATGGTATGCAGTGAATGCTTCTCCAATAAAACTAACATCCCTTGTTTTGGACTGCAATTCCAGGTGTCTGGTCTTGGTGATTGTGGCTGCTGCCAAAACTCTGTCACTCTGTGAGCCAGTAGATGGGCAGCTCGAATTCTCACATCATAGTATTTTGCTAGTTTAGACTTGGGTCAGCTCATCCAACTGTTTTGGATTATTGGTTTTGGGAGGGTCAGCCAGTGTGCCTTGCTTAAGTTGCTGCTGCAGAAAGGAGAGTGTCCCCAGGGGTGTTTCTGGAGAGCTCTACATTCCTTTTCATGGTAAGCTGAGTAACTGATCAAGTGGCCCTGAAGGACCACTTTGATGGAGTCCCACACCAAGGTCATTTGTATACTGGAGATTATTAAAGGCCAATATTCCTTTTACCTGTGTACATACCATGTGTAGGAACTCCTCCTCATCCCTCTGATGAGGTGTGTGATCTGAGAAAGATATGGGTCCCATGACACATGAATGGTCCTTATGGAGATCTTCCTTGGGGTGAAGATGTAGAGGTCAATATGTCTATACATATGGTGCGGGTGTGAGAAATGGAATAATCTATCTGTACTGGGTGAAGTTCCCTTTATACATCCAACCAACCCAGCATAGAGAGCAATCTGTTTAATGTATAGGAGGGATTTGGTAGTTATGTGTCACCATAGAATCCTAGGCTGAGTCCATCAAGAGGTTACAGTTCCCTTCCATATATAAGAATCCCTCTGGTTATCCAAAACAAGGTTCACTATACAGGTAAGAAACTGGGTGTCGGAACCAGGAGGAAAGTTTCCTGTGGCCAATGTGACTGAGGCTCCATCTACCTCCCCTGCACAATCCCACAGCAACCCTCCCTGTCCCTGATCACTGATTTCCTGAAAGGCCCGTTGATTTGCAATTACAATTGACACCCCTATCCTGTGTGGCGGAAGCAGGGCTCAGCACTGTTTTTGTTTTGCTTTTCAATGTGTTTATCATTGTCAGTGAAAGCCTTTTTGTTACTGTCTAGCACTTGTATATCTATTGTATCCTACTCCTATCTTACTTGCCCTATTTAGTATACAGTAATACAGTGTTTGTAATGGTTGTAAAATCTTGAATCTTCTCTACCTTGTTATTTCCATCACTTCCTCACCTCCTTCACAGGACATATCTGGAACATAGCTGATTGCAGTTTAGTAAGCTTCTGTAGGAAAACCTTCAATAAATAAATAAACTCAACAATTTTGTATTCAGTTTCCTTTCCCCAGGACATTCTTGAATGTGAGCTGCCCACAGTTCAGTGTAACAGTCGGCATTGTCATGGTGATAACTTACTCGACTAACACTACAGCAACAACAGTGCCAGGTCACTGTACTGTCAGCATGGGACCACAGCACTGCTTTCTGGGGTTTCTGCATCCCCAAGCTTCTCTGACTCAGAGTTGATTAATTTAGTAGCGGTGAGGAGCAGGCAGAGTCCCACCTACATGGAGGGTCCAGGAGGCAAAGCCCCCAGAGAAAACACAGTCTGAAGTGACTTTATGCTGACCACAAATGTGGTCGATAAAGGAGTCGCTGTAACATCAGTTGACAAACAAAATTCTCGACTGACTGTCATGGATCCCAGTGTACCCACCTGGCCACATATTTTCATATCTCTTTATGTTTTCGGGCACAGGTTACATGGAACTTATACTTTTGTAACTGTATACCAGTATAACTACTGGAATAACATGGTTAAGTGGTAAATAGTTCCTTATTATATAGTTACTACCTCTACACGTACTATAATATGTAACCTTTGCCATGAAATATAGAGGGTGCAAAAACACTGTATTGTGGCAGGTATTACCATGTAAATGTGGAAATAGGTATTATGTAACTACATAGTAATAGCAGTTACAATGTACAGCTGCATACTTATTACATGAATGCTACATGGTAATAGCAATAGTATTACCCTGTTGTCATGCAATTACTACCATATACTGTATATCTACCATGAAACCCATGCTCAGAGACATTCATGAACCCAACATGCAGTTTGTTTGGAAATGAGTCTGTGGATGCCAACATATAATTCAAATGGCATTTTCCATGTTGATCAGTGAAATGCATTCTTTGAAAATTCAGCCCCTGCCCTCACTCCACTGCTGGCTAGTCTGCTTCTCATACTGGCTCCCTCTACTGTGGAGCAACCTACCCTCCAACCTTCACCTTACCTCCCTCTCTCATCCATCAAAAGACTTCTCAGACTTCTCCTCCTCTCTGTATCCCCAGTGCTCCTAAATTCGCTGGTCTCACAGGTCTTCCCAGCAAGTGTTGTCTATCCTTCTCATCTCGAGCTTTCTACTGCCTGCTCCAAGTCCCCTGTCAAGGGCCCAAACATGAGAAAGTGCAAACAACACGGCTCAGGAGATGTAAGCTGGAGCTACACTAAAGGGAAACCCAGCATTACAAGAAAAAGTGGGCTCAACAGCACAAGAAAAACTAGTTACATTCAGCTCCAAATAGTAGCATATTTTAATATTAAAAGTAAAGCACCCCATACACCAACATCAATGTTTCACGCTGCCCTGGCACTTTTTCAAGATGTCAGCACAGCACGTATGGATACGTGTATTTATAGTGTCAACCCCACTTATCACTTAAAGATATATACATAGCCTAAACATATTATTCAAATTCCACACGAATAAACAACTGTAATCACATACACAAGAAAATACAGAAGTAAAATGAAAAACAAATTAAACATGACTACTATGGCACTACTACTACCCAAAGTACTATACAGTTACAACATACATACAGCAAAGCACAACAAAACAACTTAGCCAGATATTATAGCTGTAAGTCTTGCTACCTAGGTGCTAAGCTGCACCACAAACATGTCAAAATATATCAATGCTTAACACGCATTATTATCCATGCCTATTTCTCAGTGTCTTACCTTTTATCCACGGTAATATTTTAGTCTCTTGCCTTTATTCCATTGTACCAAAAATATTAATTTCCTGTAAACAAATCTTTGATTGTACTGTAACACTTGCATTCTGTATTTTAAACATTTTTATCAACTGTATTGTGACATTGTTTACTCCTGTATGTTCATTGCACTAGGTTGCACTGCAGAAATGAGCTCGGCTCAGTGTGTCTTTCCTGGTCACCAAGTTTAAATAAATAAATAGAAATCTTTGTGGCCATCAAAAGGTCTAGAGTTATGGATCTGCAGTCCACCAATTTAGACTTCTGAAAGTCTAACAAAGGGAATTGCCCTTCTTAGCTGTATTCTCTGGTTCTAAATAACTAGTGCTACTGGATTAGTGGGTTCAAAGCTAAGTCCTTTACAGTCTGTGGTAGTGGGCAACCTGATTATCAAATAGCCTGTCACTTTATGTAATTATTCTTTATATGTGCTAGGGCAGCATCAACATATCTTGATGTGTCTGCACACTGGTAAGGACAGAAATATCACATGTGTATGCCAGATCTCTATATTTGTATACCCTTTGAAAACTGTGCAGTTGTTATACATTGTCAGTGTCCCTAAGGTTCTTCTTCAACTAACATTGCCCCATATTCTAGCCTCCCAACCTCTACTCATGCAGTCTGAATTTCACTTTTGTTGGAACTAGCTTCCTGCATGATTCAGAAACCCAGAGCTCTTTGATAGTTTGGCTGACTGTGGTATAATTCTGATAGCATGATCATCAGGTAATAATGATTTTTTTAACTGATCACCTCTTGCAATACCATTCAGAGTTTGCTACTGTCATTAGGACAATGGATTTTGTATCAGTGCAAACTACCTACAACACTTTATTTTTAAATGCCATTCACTCACCACAAGATTATTTTGTAGTAAATGTAACTTGACTGTTTGACATTCAGGAGTAGACGATACTTTGAGTCATTTTGTATGGCAACACACTCACTCACACACACACCCACTCCAGCATGTTTCTCACATTTCCATACATTGTGATGATGTGGATCTCTACAACTATGACTTCACCAGCTCTGGAAATTTAATAAAAGTTCCCCATTTGATTCCCTGGGTGAGTGACATTTTACAACCCCCTGCAGGTGCATCTTCTTGTATAAAAGAGAAGATGAGACAAGAGAGAGACATCCGAGGAAGAAAGATTTCTAGAAGGCGATCTGTCTCAGAGTATACCTGAAAAGTCCGCTTACTTCAGAAGATGAAGATGACACAGCTTGCAGTCACGGCCATTCTACTGTCTGTCTTCTGTATGGAATCTCTGTCTCTGTGTAGGTAAACAGTATGTTTTATTGTAATTTCACCTTTTGCATGTCTCTAATGTAAAGTATACCTGGTGCTGTAATATTTCTGCAATATTACGCAACACATGTGATCTGTGAGTGGGTACGGCATCTGTGAGAATGAGCTGCAGCATGCTACAGAGGCATCCTCCCTTCCTCCCTCCCTCCAGCATGCATTAGAGGACAACCTCATTACAGGGATCAATGTTTTTCACCAGCATGACTCAGCTGAGATGCATCCACTTCCATTCGGCAAGGTCTTGCTTCACCTCAGTGTTACAAATAGGAAGCACTCAGCTCCTCAATTCACTCAGCTGTCTGCTCAAATTATTTCCTTGTTGGTTAGCTGAGCTGCTCTACAGATTTCACTGATTGATGAATTATCAGCTTAACGCTGCTTGCAATCAGCACTTTGGTAAACTACTTTAAAAGTAGTTGGTTTCCATTAATAAGGTGAAAGCTTCCAAAAAAAGATAAAAGCATTCAATGAGACACCATCAACCCTTTTGGCATCATATTATTTGTAGCAAACTAAACATGTTATATAGTATATGGTTAGTGTTGCTGCACATGGATTTCCATATGCTCAGAATCCTTATTGTGCATGCACAAAAGGTTATTGTGCATAGTTCAAAGGTCACAAAATATCACAGCATATGGTTATCTACAGTTAAGCCCCTCCACATTGATGTAAGGCAGATAGCACAGTGGTTCAGGCTCTGAGCTGCAAATCTGGTGACATCCAGCAGACCAGACCTGGGTTTGAATCCCACAGCTTCCACTTGCATACTGTGTGACCTTGAGCAAGTCACTTAACCTCCTTGTGCTCCCAGGTCGCTCCTGTAAAAAGACTATCAGCTTAGTGTGCTATACCTGGTTAAATAACAAAAAATTCATCTTTAATATAGTTATTGACTATGAGAGATGAAAGGTAGGTGGCAGCGGAGCAGATGGGTCCTGCCTACTCCTGTATGTAAACTAAAATGTTCCCTTTGACATATAGTAAAATCATATGAGAGAAACATGGCAACCATGCCCAGCTCGGCTCATGTTTCCATATCAAGTTGAGATGACACCATATGGACCTCTACTGGTCCATATGATGTCATCTCAGCTCCTCAAAGGAAATACATGCCTCATTGTGCATGGTTGCCTCATGCATTATTCTTTGTATTTATGCTTACCTTCTGAATACTTTGTTGATACAGTAGGCTTTTATTTACTGTAACTGCATCCTTTTCTTTAGTAAAACTAAAACCAAAATGTAAAACAAATGTGTTTTTTTCACATTCTTGCTCTCTTACTGAATACTTCTTGAGCTTTGGGAATGCCAGTCCATTGTTCAGCCATTCCTGGGGTAGTGGTCTCCATCCACATAGTCATGAGTGGCTAGACTGTGTAGGTGTGGTCTCATGTTTTGCAACATAATATAGAAACATAATTTTCTGGCAGATAAAGACTGCTTGTCTCACCTAGTCTGCTCATTTTTTCCTTACTGACAGTGTCAGTTTCAAGAAGGATGCAGCACAAATAGATCAAGGACCATAAGTGAACATTTTTTGCATGAGAACAATAATGGGGGCAGCCAGTTGTTCACTTTCTTTAAGAAAATCAAAGCAGATACAAAGCAACCAGCTAAGTCTCAAATTCTGTATAAGGTGAGCAATCATTAGATATGTTGCTCATAGTATGGACAATCTGAGACTAAAGAAAGCCCCAAATATTCAGACTTTACTTGGGTCAGAATTAGATAGCCATAAAGGATTTAAAAGTCTTTCCCTCCCCAGTTTACCAGGGCTAGTCCAATGGTCCCTCCTCATCATGGCTACTACCAGGCTTTTTTTTTGGGGGGTTGTTTAACCAGGAAAGGTACACTAAGCTGAAACTTGTTTCCAGATGTGACCTGGAAGCACGAGGAGATTAAGTGACTTGCTCAGGGTCACACAGTATGCAAGTGGGGGCTGTGGAATTCAAACCGGGTCTCCAGGTTTGCAGCTCAAAGCCTTAAACTACTCGCTATACTGTCTTTAAAATGATACACAAAGGGACATGTGTTTCCATAGTTTGCTGCCTGGTAGGCCAGCCCTTAATTATAACACATGCTTGACAGAATTATTTTATTTATTTTTGTTGACTGGGTAAGTGCACTAGGCAGATTCTGCCTATTTTCAGGCCAACCCAGGAGGGATACAGATGAATGCCAACTGACCTCGAACCAGATTAAGCTGTTGGTGGTATTTTTAGTGAATGAGGAAATTTGGCCCTACTCTTTTCGAGAAGTGCCATGGGATCTTTAACATCCACCTGAACTGGTAGATGGGACCTCGGTTTAACGTCTCCATCTGAAAGATGGCACCTCAGAAGTGCAGCACCCCTCTCATGCTGCACTACAGTGTCAGTATTGGGATATTAGCAAGTGCCTGGTGTGGGGATAGAACCCACAGCCTTCTGATATCCCAGCCTCAGAGGCAAGTGTGCTACCTGCTGAGCCACTGACCTGCACATATGAAGGCCTTAAGGGTCACAGGTGCATGCATGAGTATGCCTGGGGCAGTTTACTCCTTGATGTATACAGTCCCCAACTACCTTCCATGATCCTCCTTACAAAAGGAAACAACCCTATCTGGTGTCCTGCTAGCTCGTCCACATATCAGATACCAAAGAATCTCACATTGCACATGGTAGCACATTTTAACAGTGAAAGTCCCTTTTCCTGTGGGAGGCTGAGTGCACGTGTTTTCCTCTCGTAATACTTTATGTTAAGCTTAAGTACTGCCGTGCCTTTGAACTGGACATACTATCACATTTTCCTATTTGGAAATCTAATGTATGCAATAGGTGCGGAGCCAAAATCCATTGCATAAATCCATTTATCTCCACATATGTGGGATAAATCTAACCACCCTAAATTTATCCACGTGTGTGGGATACACACAACTGTCAATCAAAGCTTTTTGACAAATAAATGTGAATAACTTTAAAACAAAAAGTGATAGCATGGTACTATGAGCACAAAAATGTTCAGCACAAAAATATATACAAAATAAGTGATGTTTCATTAATAGAAACCTTTTAGTTTTTATAATTAGCAAAAACAGCATAAAATTAAATTTTCTTTTCACTTTTTAAAAAAATGTAAATAATTTTAAAAAAAAAAGATAGCATGGTACTGTGAGCATGACATTTGTTCAGTGAGATGTTTTCTACAAAATGAGTGGTGTTTCATTTATTAGCAACCACTACTCTAGGCGGACATACATTAGGAAAGTTAACCAAACGTCCCAGAAATTATCATTTAAAAAGGTAAACAGTCAAAACCAAATGTTCCTGCACTAATAGAAACCATCTCTATTACATAAATGAAATATACAATGGTGAACTGTCAGATAAATGATTTATCTACACTTGTGCTGTTTGACCTTGGATACCTCACTCGTAGGCTACGCCACTCATGAGGTTACCCCAGGTCAAACAGCACTGCACTGTATTGATCTCTTTTCTTACAAATGGAAGACAAATTCTCATACACTACAGCAGTTTACATGAATTAACAGTACAGTAGTCACTCCTCATTATTAATTATGTTATATTTGTTTCTTTTGATTAGCCCTAGGGACTGAAACTCCATCCAAATGCTGTTTTAAGTTTTGTAATGAGAGGATCCCGCTGCTGCGGTTAAAAGGCTACTTTATCACCAATGATGCGTGCTCCAATCCAGCTGTCATATGCGTATCAACATTTATACTCTGAACAACAGTAAAAACAGTGCTGAGTAATTCTTCTGTTGCCAGCTTGAATCCAAGAATCTCACATGGACACATTGACACCACAAATCAAAGTTTGTAGACACTGTAAAGTGTTTTGCTTTGTGTCAAAACAGTACGCAGACAGGACAAGACACCTAAACAGACCAAGAATATAGCCAGTGGAGCAACAGTAATAATGAAAAAAGGAAAGGTGAGGGATGAAGACCACAAGAAAGTGAGCGCAAATGAAACTTCAGAGAATCCCTTGTTTTCTTATTATTCTAACCCATTCTTTCCCTTAGAACTGCATTTGTAAAGTTAATAATAATAATAATATGTAGAGCAGTTTTCTACAGGTAGTCTGACTGTGAGAACATCACCACATTAATGACAGCCACATTGATTACAACGCTAAGCCACAAATGTGTACAGGAGTAATTGTATATTTGTGGCTACTGAATCTTTTTTGTTGTTGATCCACATATTACCTGTAACTAGCCCCAAAAACAATATCTGGGCCAAAAGATTCAACAACCATAAATATACAGCTACTCTCACCTTGCACACTTCAGTAGCTGATCATTTAATCAGTCTGGCCATTCTACTGTCCATCAGATGATGTCATTCTCATAGCCATTCAGACAGCCAAAGACTCAGATGAATGTTTATATGGGGAAAATTACTGTATCCATCAACTTCACACATTTCAGCCTAAGGGAATTAATTTGTTAGAATAGTAACAGACCTAAGAGACTCACAGCAGTGTTACTATATATCCACTCAGTTTCCACTACTCAGTCTTGAAATTACACTTTATGAGCATTTGGGAGCTGGGGGGCCATAAGGGCCCTTTCTATAAGCTGAGCCTGCCTTCACATTGTAAGTAAATTGATCACTTTGGATTAGGAGATTGTCACAGACTGGTTCTCTCCCAGAGCTCAGCCAGTGATGGTTGATACCAGTTTCAACCCATAGGATGACTGAAAGGGTTATCTTTGTGTGATGTCACCACTTACTGCAACCTCACTTGCGGTATCTCTAGATCTGAATCCTCCAGAGCCATTGCTCACACAGCTTTCCTCACCCAAGGGCAAATGACCCACCCTTGTGTTACAGCTGAGAACAATTTTGCTTGGTTATGTAACCATGGCCTGCCTCTTCAAAGGCAAATCACAGCATTGTCAGTTAAACCCAGTTGTCTATACCTGCAATTACTCAGTCCCAGAAATAATAAAATATATAAAATAATATTGAATACTCCTTGATATTTATATATATTTACATTTCAAGCAAGATAATACACATTAAAGACTATTGGGACTACAGTATTTCTACAGAGATAAGAGGAAAGACTTTTGAAACAGATAAAGAACACACAGAACAGTCTCTCTCACCTCTATCTGAATCCTAAGCAGGGACAAGCTTACCTCAACTAGTGAGTTATGGTAGACTTGAACTCTTGATGTTGTTCATTCAAAGCACCAAATCATAACTGACTTCTCAGGGCCAAACACAGACAACAATGGTCTTCAGCACAATCACTTCATTATACATGTCTCTTACATCATAGGTTCGACCATCTTTTTGTGCCAAGGAGAACCACCCATTTAAAGAACAGGTCCAAACTGGATTTATTATCCAGGCCCATATTTTATGGATTTGCAATTTCAGTCTTATGCCCCCCATCTGGTTTTACTCCATGGGGTTCTGTGTCCTTTGCCTGGGCATTGTTTACCCTCAAACACAGCCTTTGATTATGGAAGCAATTCACCCTCTTTGTAGTTTAAACAGAACAGATGAACTGGGTCTGTTCACACCCAACCTCTCTCAAACCCAGGACTGTATTTTCAAAGATACCCCTCTTATCCACTCATCTGAATCACCTTCATCAGCCTAACTGATAAAAAAAATTAGAAAAATGCACACAGTAAAATACATAAGAAGTTGTTACAGAGATGTACAGGATATATTTTTTTCTTTTCACTGTCAGCATTCTGTTTGGTAACATGCAAAACCCTTGACCACAAGTAGTTCTGAGTAATTCTAAAGCAACAGGAGCCCTCTAATGGTGATTCATGAGATAGAAGGTGTATGCAGGACGATGGATAGCTCTAACCCACCAGTTAAGAGAAATTCCCTTTAGCTGAATGGTTAGAGCTGCTGTCTTTGTGACTCAGGATCCTCAATTTGATTCCCAGCAACAGCTGGAGATGCCCAGCCCCAAATGGAAACAGTAGATTTAACATGGAGTACCCCTGTGATTTGGGGCATTAGGTATACTATTTGGGTACTGATTTGTTCCTGTCACTAGTTATCAGCACCAGAAAAGGGAGCTTTCTATAGCTGAAAGGTTAGAGCTGAAGTTTTGTGAATTTATTTATTTATTTATTGACAAAGTTATACTATATTTGGTAACTAGGATAAGAACACAAACAATGCAACTCATGGGAGGAGAAAAGGAAGGGTAGTGAACTACAAAGCGATAACAAATAGAATAATGCATAGTAACAGAATACTGTGCATAGATATACATAATGTCATTGCTACAGTATGACCATAAAACATGCTGCATGGTACTGTAGTTACAAAGTCCAGGACCCATATAAACATTTAAAGCAGTGTCAGTGGCTCATGAGGGTTGCACACGCACTTCTGAGGACAGACGATTCAAAGATTGAGGTTCTAATCCCACACCAGGAACTTGGGATAAAACCCCAATACTGTCAAGGCAATGCAGAATGATGGGTGCTTAGTTGCTGTCTTTTGGATGAGATGTTAAACTGAGGTCCTGTCCACCTGTTCAGATAGATGTTAAAGATTTTGTGGCAGTTCTTGAAAAGTAGGAGAATTTCTTCAAGTCCTAGCCAAATTCTCCCTATTCACTAAAAATGCCACCAACAGCTTAACATGATCCAATGTGTCAGTTTACATCTGGGACTAGGCTGAAAATAAGAAGATTTGTCTAACCTCAACAAAAACTAAATAAATACCAAGTTTCAGCTGTTCAAATAGAGAACTGAAGTTAGGACTGTCTGAAGAAGTGACAGATGTGAAATGCTATGAGCAATGCAAAATATTATCTAACAAATATCCTCCAGTATGGCACAATGGTCCTGGCAGTCAGAGGGGAAGGGATAATATGGTTGCAAAAAGATGGAGCCCTGAGAGTGGGAGCTGGGGATTAAAGAGAGTAAAATGGAGAATCATACTAGGAGTCCTAGGGATTGGCGCAACTTCCCTTATTTTGGGTTGTATTGATTCCATCAGTGTGGTCCTTGCATGGTTCTTGCATGGATAGTTTGGTGCTCCTTGGAAACAGGTGAGTTTCCTAGCTCCCTGAAGGGGCGGTGGTAACACCTCTCTTGAAGAAAGCTTCCTTGGACCCAAACTACCATGCGAACTACAGACTAATCTCAAACCTTCCTTTTCAGGGAAGGTGGTTGAGAAGCTAGCAGCTGCTCAGCTGGAGAACAATTTAACCATCCATGACATCTATGAACCTCTCCAGACTGGTTTTCAAAGAGGCATAGTACTGAGACAGCACTGGTTTGGGTGCTCAATAATCTTCTGATGGTGAGAGATTGGGAAAAATGTTCTATCCTGGTTCTTCTGGATCTCTCTTCAGCCTTTGACACTGTGGACCATGGGGTCCTTCTCAATCGTCTGAGGTTCATCTGTGGCCTGTCGGGTACATTCCTCAGGTGGTTTACATCTTAACTCACTGGAAGAACTCAGAGGGTGGTGCACAGACTTTATTCCTCAGACCCAATCCCTCTGACATGTAGGGTTCCTAAAGGATTGGTGTTGTCCCCATGTTGTTTGCAGTGTATATGCTGCCTCTGAGACATTGTAAGGAGGTATGGGCTGAGGTTTTCATTGCTATGTGGATGATGCACCTACCTTTCCTTTGCACGACTAGGATGGAGCTCTCTCAGTCTTTAACAACCGCCTCCTAGATATCCAGGGTGGATGAATTCAGTTGGTTGAAGTTGAACTTAGGAAAGACTGAAGTGCTGGTTGTGGACCCAGGTGGCTGGATAGGTGGGTTGGGAGTAGGTTTACCTTGGGGCTTTTTCTTGGGGTTTGTCTCTTCTGACCTCTGAACAGGTGCAAACTTGGGGGTACTCTTTGATTAGGGCTGATGCTGCATGCACAGGTCATTATCAAAACTTCCTTTTACCACCTTAGGAATATCTCCAGGATTAAGCATCTTGTTCCATCTGGTGACCTTTCCACATTGGTCCACGCCTTTGTGTCTATGCACTTGGATTATTGCAACTCCTTTACTTAGTTCTTTCTGGGGTGGAAATCTGCGTTTGCAGCTAGTGCAGAATGCAGCAGCATGGCTTTGACAGGAACCTCTTGGTCTTGACATATTTCTCCGGTACTGTGTGGTCTGCACTGATTGCCAGTACAATGGCGGATCATCTTTAAAGTCGGTCTTCTGACTTATAAAGCCCTACACAGACAGGGCCCTGACTACCTGAAAGAATTCTGGTTCCTACCACACTGGGCGATCGTTAGCTCAGCTGGCGAGTGGTTGCTAGAGATTCCTAGAGTATGTTTAAAATCATCTGGGGCCCAGGCTTTTTATGCATGCAGCCTTTTCTTGGAATTCTATACCCCGCCAGTTACTTAGAATGCACGATGTGGAGGGATTTAAAAGAGGCCTAAAACTTACCTTTGGTATCATGCTTTTGGTGACTGATTTATTTGTTTTATCTTGAATGTTTATTGTTCCATTTAAATTAAGTATGTTGATTTGTTATGTTTTAAAACTGTGAGGTGCCTTGGTTTTGGAAAGGCGCCATAAAAATAAAGTTTTATTATTACTTTTATTGAGCCGGGATGAGGGTATGACTGAGTGCCACCAGTGTCTCCGACATGGTCACTGGTTTATCCTAGGATCTTCATTGTTGATGACCTCCTCTAGGGCTCTAGGTTACAAGATTTTGGCATGGTCCTGGCTGACAGACTGACACCTGAAGCATGGGCATCGGCAGTTGTCCAACATGTTTTTACCACTTGAGGAACATTGCCAGGATCAAACCCTAATCCGCTCAAAGACCTGCACACAATAGTACATGTCTTTGTAACGTCCAGGCAGGATTAATGTAATGCTCTCTACTCAGTAGACTCTGGAGGTACCCTTTGTTGGCTGCAGTTGGTGCAGAAGACAGCTGCCAGGTTGCTGACTGGCCTTTCTAGGTTCAGCCATGTGACCCCGGTGGTGTGTGCTCTGCACTAGCTGCCGGTTAGGTGGAGGGTTATTTTCAAGGTGAGTTTACCGCCTATAAGGCCCCAAACCGACTCAACCTTGGCTACCTGGCCAATCTGCTGCCACCTGCCACCTCGTTGCTCCATCTGCTCTCAACCAAGGGCCTCCTTGAAGTTCCTAGGACCAGACTAAGAACTTCTGGTGACCAGGCTTTCGTGTCACTGGACCAGTCCTATGGAACTCTTCCAGCTGTTCTCAGGTGGCCCCATCGGTCAAGAGATTCAGGAGTGGTTTGAAGGCCTACTTGTTTTCAATGGCCTTCCTGTTGAGTCCATTTGACCAGCCTTAGAAATGTCCAGACTAATTATCAATGCAATATCTGAAGTTTTACTACTTTGTTTTGGTTTTATTTATGATGTATGTTTTTATTCAACACCCTGCCTGTTTTATGTAAGACTCCCAGAGCCTCCAGGATTGGCTGCCATATAAATAAACCTTGCTGCCTTGCCATTCACCAAAGAAAAAAAGAAAAAAGGAGTACTAGTACAACCTGACGTTTTCAATTCTGTACTGTATGTAGATACATAACTCTAATGGGACAGCTCTAGCTGTCGGCACTGGTGAGTTGCACTAAACTGTAAGTTATGTGACACTCTACAAAGAACAAGCTCCTTCATACTGTTTTGTACTCAGGACTGCTAACTGCAGGATCTGATTAATTTTAAGCAAGTACAAATTTCAAGTAGTGAGCAGTGACAATATCAGGGCTGACTATTATCTGATCTGTGTGCAGCTGGTTTAAATAGTGTTCTGTGTGGTGAACAGTTGTCATCATCAGCTGAATGACGTAAGATTTTTACACTTTATTTCAGTTGTTCTATTCAAAGCTTATCAATATGGCAACCAGTACTTGAGCAAGAGACCATTTCACAGATGTAGTTTTTCCAGTATCAGCAGTCAGCACATGTCACGTTTTTAAATGCTGCTTCACTTACCCCATTTATATGCAAGGTCGGTGATGTCCGCATTTCAAATCTTGACACGCAGCTACTTCCAGTACTGAAACTGCTGCTGTGAAGTGATTCTTATCAAGTAACTGTATTAGCAGCCATGGGGCTCTGACCAGAGTTTGTTTACTTTAGTATTTGTTGACCAGGGAAGGAGGGCTTAGAAATACTTTCCTTTCTTCAGCTTTGCTCAGTGCAGGGATACAGATGCAAAACATATGATACTGACCAAGGATAAACTGCTAATGTTTTCAGTGAAATGGGAACATTTGGCCTTAAGGAGGTGCGATGGAATCTATAATGTCCACCTGAATAACTGACAGAGTAGGCAGCCTGGACCTTGGATTAACATCTCAGCCAACAGATTGCCCCACCCAAACACCTGCCTGTGGTATACATATTTTAACCAAGGAAAGGTGCCTCCTATAAAGTTACCAACACAGTTCCTGCACCACCTGGTGTACTTGGAGGTTTCTATACTACTACTAACCAGACCTGACCCTGCTTATCTTCTAAGATCTGATGGAATCAGGCTCTAAGGTGGTAAGCCTAGAAGCATTCATATACAGGTAACCCCTTCCCCAGTTTCATGAGGCATATGTCCTCTAGGTGATTGTCCTCATTTTAGTGGTAGGGTGTCCATGATTAGTATGCCAGAGGGTTGTGAAGTATTACATGGTCAAACATAACTCTCTTCCAGTTAGGATTTTATGGGTGGTCATATTGAGAGGTCTGCCCTCCCTGCCCATAGAAATCTGGACTGTGAGTAACATTTTATAAGTGCTAAAATCACCCAAGTTTTAGTTATAAATGTTCTGCCTGTCAAGATTTGAGCTGTGTGAAAAGGGGTAGGGTAGAGTGAGGGGAATGGTTTAGTATCCTTGTTTTGGTCTTATCCAAAGATGACAACCATATTCAAGATTCAAAGGTCCAATGTAGTTTTCTTTTCCCTTTTTTCACAGATTTGTAAACAAAGAAGGCAAGGAACTATGCGCATCTCCTGATTTACGCTGGGTGCAAAACCACATGAAGAATTTGAAAAACATTTACAACAACCAATAAAACTGAAAAGCCACGTATTTATTACTGAATTGCTTACTATAAAAGGATTTTTAATTAAATTATTAATGAACAATATAAGCTACACATCTGAAAATATAATTTTCTATGGAACGGAAATATTATGAAGTGTTGAATGTTTTTGGTGTGAAGTATGATTCGACAATAAAGACATTAAAGCAAATTTGAGTTCTGAATTATTGGAACCTATTTTAGACTTCATCATCTACAGTAGGTGTGTTACATTTGTGGTAGAATACTTAATTTTCAGAAATACTACTTGGGTACCAGAATATCAAAGCATGTGTGTGATTTTGTTTCAAATACAGTATGAAGTACATTTTGTCTGACAGTTCCAAAATATGATGTCATATTGTGATAGGGTGAGCCCTGTCTGGGGTGGATGCCCATGAGTTGGGTGTCCACCACCTTTCCTTTCACTCTTTGTTTTTATGGAACAGCTGCTCATGTTGGGAATGAAAATGAAATATGTTTGCTGTCTGCTTGTCTATTTTAGGGTGTCACATTTAATGATTTAAAGGAAATAACAAGAAAAAGATATGAGGAGTTCCAGGGTTGTCAGGAGAGGGAGAAGAGGAGCACACCCTCATTCTCTCATTCCCTGCAAAGTCAGTGGAACCATCATGGACTTTCTGTCTTATTAAAATTATCTTCTGAGATGAAACAAAATGTAAACATAAACCCCCTTTACATGTACCCCCCCCTTAGCATATGACCCCTTAACATAAACCCCCTTAACCAAGAAAAGAGGCACTGAGGAGTCTAGGTTAGAAAAATTTACATTTATGAACATTTATGTCTTTACTGTTTGATGGGGAACTCGGAGAATAAGAGTTTTATACTGGTTTTAGCAAAAGGGGATGGATCACCTGATGGTGATGTCATCCATGAAAGGTATAAAACCCATCCCTTGGAGTAACAAAGATAGATAAGGGAATCAGTTGACTATCAAGTGAGGAGGACCTCAGAATTGTGTGTTTGTTTCACACAGTTCTATTTGCAAAGCTGAAGCTAAGCCTCAGGAACTGTTGAAATTAGAAAGTTTGCTGGATACTGGACATTGAATAGCTATTTGCTTTCTGTATATTTATTATTTTATTTTATTTTTTTTTTCTGATTTGAATACAATAACAATGTACATTTGCATTTTGATGCACCTGACTTCTGGTTTGTTGTGTCTGTTTTATCCACACCTTCACAGTGGTGTCAAGTGAGATTTCTGGTATATCTAGACTGCCTGGATGACGTTATCAGCAGGTATTGAACCAATACCCAGACATATGCAAATGAGTTTCAAGGGTTGGCAGAAGGGAGAAGAGGAGCACACCTCATTCTCCTGTTCCCCTTGCAAACCCAGTGGAACCCTTATGGACTTATTAACTTAATACTATCTTTTGAGATGAAACAAAATGGAAACATAAAACCCCATCAACATGGGGACCCCTTAGCACAGAACCCTCTTAACATAAAACCCCTTAGCCAAGAAAAGAGGGGTTGAGTATAGGATAGAAAAATTAACATGTATGAACATGTATGCATTTACTGTTTGATAGGGAACTCCTTAGAATAAGAGGTTTATACTTGTTTTAGCAAAAGGGTGGATCATCTGATGGTGATGCGGTATAAAAATTCCACCACTTTTAACAAGGATAGATAGGGGAATCAGTTGAATACTGACTACCAAGGGAGGAGGACCTCAAAGTGTGTGCTTGTTTCCACACTGCTCTATTTGCAAAGACCAAGCTAAGCCTCAGCACATTTCAGAATTAGAAAGTTTGCAGGATACTGACATTGAATAATCTTTTGTTTTCTGTATTTTATTATTTTTATTTTTTTTATTTTCTGATTTGACTAAAATAATGCACGTTAGCATTTTTATGCACCTAACTTCTGGTTTGTTGTGTCTGTTTTATCCCACACCTTCACACATATCAGTACAACACCACAGTTGTAAGTCATTAGCTAAGGGCCACATGACAATAAATATTGCTACTCTGTCTAATGGGCTAGCCATATCCAACATGGATGCACAAAGCTGTCCACATTCTGATGTGTTCACCCTTTAACAAATTAGACTAAATTTTATTTTCTCTTAGCTTTTAATTCAACTAGACCTACTACACCAAGAAATTCAAGAGGTCCTATTTTTTTTTTTTACTTCAAATTTTCAGGAAAAATATTTGACCTTAAGCATAGTAATTCTATTAGGCCATATGCATAGCCAAGGGGTGGAGGTGGGGTGGGAGGTTCCTGGGTGCCCAGAAACCCACTCTTATTATGCTTCTCTTATGTTTTCATAAAAAATATATATATATATAAATAAATATATTGCTTCTCTTATATTTTCATAACATAAAATGTTTGTATACCAAGACTAAAGATTTCCTTGTTGGAATCCCTGTTCCTAAATCCTGGTTACACCCTGTAGGTCATCATTAGACCTTATCTTTTTGAAATAATGTTTTCATGGGCCCAATTCCAGAAGGCGTTATGCCTGGTGCAAATCAATTTATGCCAAACCTGATGGCGCAAATTACAGCTTGTGGCGAGCATAATGAAATCATAATTCAAGTCTTGGCTTGCACCATGTCATCGTGGATTGCACCAAAGGTGGCTACACCACCCACTATGTCCACAATCCACAACAGCATGAGGCAAGGGTGGGTTACAGCTGCAACTGCACCCTATTCCAGAAGGGCAGCTGCTGTAACCCACCTACACTATTCCAGGACACAGTTTGACATAGCAGGTTTGGACCATCCTTTGGTGGTCTAAGGCATCCATCCTGGCACATTGATGGATGTCTCCCCACAAAATGGCATGCCTGTGCCCCACATGCCTCCTGCTGTGTCATGCCCCCACCCCTGAAATTTGGGGATCCCCAGGGTTTGTTTTCATCACTGCCCCCAAGCACATGTGCCAACTGGCTAGCCCCCCAATGCCCCCAGGTGCTTGCTGGTGTATTTCAGGGCAGGGGCTCGGGGGCAGTTGATTGTGTGCCGTGACTTGGGGCACCCAGGTCCAGTGTGCCATTCCTTTGGCACCAACCTGCGGCTGCCTCAAGTCAGGGGGCGTAGTGCCAGGGACCCTGGCCTGTCTTAGAATAGGGTGCAGGGTCCCCAGGGTAGTGCTGCATGGTGCAATTTGCATACGCCTGGGAGTTGTGCAATGTAACTTCAAATTGGGCCCCTTATCTTTAGTTTATATTACACATTGTGTCACTCCTTGGTCCCAAAATGTTCATCACCAGACCATCCATGTGTGTAATCTTGCTTCCTTTTCTCCTTCAACATTGCTCTAATCAGGCTATATGCAGTTGTGACAGGGTATGTCCCTGTCACTGTGGTAGACCCCTTTATCTATTCTAGGGTTGCAACCCCTCTTTAACAATTCTATCATTCTTTCTGCTTAACACTATCCCTTTCTTTCTGTCTGGGGGCAGGTCACCTCCAAATAGCCCTCATTCCTACACTTTATTTCTTATTTTTCTTGTTTTTCCATGGGTCTGTTTTATAGGAGGTCAACTTGCAGTGACCCCTTGGTCTCAGATTGGCTGGGGCACCACTAGCAGTACAGTACGAAGAATGCAGTTAAAGGAACACAGTATTACGCTGTGTAATATGGATGTACAAAGAAATGGCAACCCCTTACCCTTTTTGTTTTCTGTATCCCTATTGCTGCCACAAATAAGTAGCAACATAACAAAAGGTGGTATGAAACAAAGTTAAGAGGAAGAAAACATATGCTGTGCCAGCATGAGCCTTTCAGCATGGCTTCTCCTGTTAGCGGTGCTTGTCACTGTTCATAGCACACTAAAAAGGAAAGTACTCCTAATTGTACCTTTCAGGAAAAGTCCAGCCCAAAGAAGTGAAGGTTGGCTTATTTTGTACTCGTGACTGTGAGGTACAAGCTCTCTCTGTTCCCAACTTGTGACATACGCTAGTTGCAAGACAAACACTCCCTGCAACCCTCGCTGCACCCGAAAGAAACCAAGAGTTTCTGGTACCCAATTCTGGTGTCTGTGTCTCCCTGTGTGAGCAGTGCATTTAGCAAAGGAGGATAGAGTGGTGTACAAAAGTCGGAGGAAATGTCAAGCCTTCCATCAGTGTCCCATTCCTACATTAACCCTTGCAGGGCTGTGGACTTACATAGCAGTCCAAAATTCCTATACATTATAATTCTATAGGCAGTCTAAAGGTTAAAAGGAGTGGTTTTTTTTCAGGCTTTCTTGTTTTTAAACCTGTTTGTTATGCTCTGATTCAAGAAGGGACACAGCCAGCATTTTGTTTAAATGTCTATAACTGTTACCAGGAAATTAAATAAAAGGAAAATAGTTAAAACACTAAAACATGCAAAACAATTATGTTAGGCTGTTTGCCAGTAAAACACAAACTCAAGCCATTTATGGAAACTACAGCAATATCTTATGTGGACCTTGTTATTAAGTCTTGCTTTTAGTCGTAATGTAGGTATGTGCTTACCAGAGTCTAGGTATTGAATGGGAATGTCTATAGGGAGGCAGCGGCTCCTTGTGGCCCCTTTATAATCAGCCAGCTGTCAATCATTAATGAAACAAACAAACATAGCAGCCAGCTTAACTATGGGTGTGGAAAGAGGCACTTGTCCACATTATAGGACACTATACAAAACTGATTTTATTGTTAAAAACAGTAAAAGGGCAAATGCCTAGTGCAAATAATGGCAATCAATGTTTTATGTCTATACCAGATGCTTTTCAAGATGTCAGCAGCTAGACATTCAGTGTTTAAATAGTGTAACTAACCCCTTTTTAATTAATTTAAAGGGACACTGTCAACCCCTCAAGGTCTCAAAGTGTCTAGTTAAAAAACATATTTTATGACTGCCAAAATTGTGTAAAGACTGTTGATGTAACTGGTAGTTTGATTTTAACTCATATTTTCTTTACAAAGTAAAAACAGACTGCCAACATACTGGTGTTATCACACCACAACAGGTTTGTTTACATTCTTGATCAGCTAAAAATGCATCTTTCCTGGACTTGGGAACACTCACAAAACAGTCTAGCCCCTCATGATGCTGTAGGAGTTCAGAGACTACTTCCTTATGAGTGACTGAACTGTTTGGATGTGCTTCTAATGCTCAAGAAGCTTGCAGTAAGAACAGAACCAAGATTGTAACCAAAAACAAGGTTGCTTATAAATATACACTGCCATGCATTTCAGTTCTATTAAACAAGGAGAAAGACAAAACAAACAGCAACATCAGTGAATTTTAGAGAGGGTAAGCATAATAACATGTGAGGTTTCAACTAGTAATAATATGATGAAAACAGGTTGACAGTGTCCATTTACAGGCATATTCCACATTAAAAACAGCTTTATACCTTCACTACAGATTACTATATATATTATGGTAGCACAGTAGTGCTACCATAGTTAGGGTTGAAGAGCCATTTCATGTTAAACCCCAAAACTTTGCACCTTAATAACTTTGCAACTGTTTGATGGATTTGCCTGAAATTTTGAATTTATGATCAAGAATCATAGGCCTTGGGATCTGCCAAGTTTCGTACTGGTCGGATATACGGCTGCGGAGTTATTAAATGTGATCTGTGCGGCTTAGCACGCTTAGAATTCTGTGGTCGCACCTACAGGTCGTACGGTTTATGTGACTGGCCCAAAATCTTCAGGAACATGCAGCCAGGATCCCTGATGTGCCTTTCAAGATTTCGTGAAAAAATATTAAACAGTTCAAAAGTTATTAAAAACAGTTTCCCATTATAAGTAAATGGGAAAAGTTAACAAAAGTTCAACACTTTCGCAAATGCATTTTTACTTTCGCAAATGGGCCTGTTACTTTCGCAAATTGGCCATTTTGTTTTCAGTTGGTGATCAGAAAATGGTTGGCATTTAAATTTGGGACCCTCTAGCAACCTAATTTTTTTTATATTCACCTAGTCGGGCCCTGAGGATGCTTGCCATGTCTTTATTTGTGGTAAAACACCCCATAAATATGTTTTCAAATTTCTGGAAAAATACTTTCTAAATTACTTTCATGCTCACAAGTGTCGCAAATTTTAGCTTTGCTTAAGTTGCGACAGTAATTTTTCTAGTCTGTGGGAAATGACAGTAATTCTTTGGCACTGCGCTGCAAAGAACGGTTGGGAGTTTTGGGCTGAAATTTGGAGGAAGCAGCTGACATCTCACAGATGTGCCTTTCCAGTGTTGTGTTGAAAAAATATTACATGGCGGCAAAGTTATAGCACTCCAAAGTTGACAGTTTTTCCCATAGGATAACATTACGAGCACCGACGCATTACAGGAATCCTTTGGCACCCTGCTGCAAAATAACGGTTTGGTCTTTTTCCTGAAATTTGGAGGAAGACAGCCAACAGCCCACAGATGTGCCTTTCAGTGGTTTGGTGAAAAAATATTACAGGGAGGCAAAGTTATGGCACTCCGAACTTCTCTTTTTCCCATAGGATAACATTACGGCATTCACTGCGCCTTTCATAGAAACATAGAAACATAGAAGTTGACGGCAGATAAGGACCGCAAGGCCCATCCAGTCTGCCCATTTCTTTTTCTACCTTATAAATGTGCCATCGGCCTTTGCTCTGTCAGTGACCTATCTATTCATAGTCATTTGTATTGCTCCTTATGCCTATCCCATGCCTGTTTGAAGCCCTGCACTGTATTCATAGCCACCACTTCTTGTGGTAAGCCATTCCATGCATCTACCACCCTTTCTGTGAAAAGAATTTCCTCACATTCCCCTTAATCGGCCTCCCTCTAATCTCATGCTGTGTCCTCTTGTCCTGCTATTTTTCTTATATTTAAACATGTTAGACTCTTTCACCTTGTTTATGCCCTTAAGGTGTTTAAATGTCTCGATCATATCACCTCTCTCCTCCTTTGCTCAAGGGTATACATATTGAGCTCCGTTAATCTGTCCTCATATGTCTTCTGATGCAGTCCCTGCACCATTTTGGTTGCCCTTCTCTGGACTGCCTCAATTTGGTTAATGTCCTTGTGAAGGTGTGGCCTCCAATACTGCATGCAGTACTCCAGATGGGGCCTAACCAATGTCTTGTACAGAGGGATTATTACCTCCCTCTTACGACTTGTGATACCCCTACTAATACACCCTAACACCCCCTAGCCTTACCTACTGCTTTAGAGGTCTGCTTGGATGATTTTAGGTCATCAGTGATGATGATGCCCAAGTCTCTTTCTTCCTTTGTGACTGCTAGCAACTCCCTCCCAGCCTATAAGTGGCTTCAGGGTTTCTCTTCCCTATGTGCATGATTTTGCACTTCTTTGCATTAAATCCCAGTTGCCACTCTTCTGACCATTTTGCTAGTTTATCCAGATCTCTTCTCATTCTGCCCACCCCATCTGGATCATCTACTCTGTTGCAGATCTTGGTGTCATCTGCAAACAGACAAGCCTTACCCTCTAGTCCATCTGCTAGGTCACTAATGAAGATGTTGAATAGGACTGGCCCCAGGACTGATCCCTGAGGTACCCACTTGTACTTGCATCTCTTCTGACTGTATACCATTTACCACCACTCTCTGTTTTCTGCCAGTCAACCAGTTTGCCACCCAGTTGACCAACTTCTGACCCACCCGAGCCTACCTAGCTTATTTATCAATCTTCTATGTGGAACAGTGTCAAAAGCTTTGCTGAAGTCAAGGTAGGCGACATCAACTGCTCCCCTTGGTCCACCACTCTGGTTACCCAGTCAAAATCTATGAGATTAGTTTGACAGGACCTTCCTTGTAAACCCATGCTGTCTTGGATCCTGTGCCCTATGGATTCCAGGTGTTGCACTATCCTTTCCTTAAGGATCCTCCATAATCTTGCCCACTACTGAGGTAAGACTGACTGGTCTGTAGTTCCCGCCTCCTCCTGCTACCACTCTTGTGGAGTGGGATCACATAAGCCCTTCTCCAGTCTTCTGGGACCTCTCCTGTGCTCAGAGACTCACTAAACAATTCTGCTAATGGCTCTGCTAGTTCCTCCTTTAGCTCCTTAAGTACCCTGGGATGTATGCCATCAGGTCCCATTGCCTTATCCACCCTGAGCTTAGCAAGCTCTTGTAGGACCCTTTCTTTTGTGAAGGGAGTAGTGCTCACCTCCTCCCCTGTGTCCATGATGCTGAGCTGTGGGCCCTGCCCTACCTTCTCTTCAGTAAATACTGAGCAAAGTATCTATTTAGGATAGATGCCTTTACAGGGTCCTCCTCCTCACATGCTCCCTTTTCTCCATTAAGCTTAGCAATACCCCTCTGGACTTTCTCCTTTCACTAATGTATCTATAGAAAGTCTTGTCACCTTCTTTACTGTTCGTGCTAGTGTTTCCTCAGTTTGGGACTTTGCCTGCCTTACTGCCTTACCTGCTTCCCTTAGGGCAGTTTGGTATGCCTCCTATCTTCATCCCGCTGTGTTCCCTTATATTTTCTGAAGGCCAGCCTTTTGGCTCTGACCTTTTCTGCTACTGTATTGAGAACAAAGTGGTTTTTCTAAATACATTATATCTCGGAACCGTCTGTCATCGAAAAAAATTTAAAGTCATATTATTTGGAGCCCTGCTGCAAAATAAACGAGTTTGGTCTTTTCCTGGAAATTTGGAGGAAGACAGCCAATAGCCACAGATGTGCCTTTCAGTAGTTGGTGAAAAAAACATTACAGGAGGCAAGTTATGGTGCTCGAACTTTTCTTTTCCATAGGATAACATTCTGGCCGTGCTTGGCGCCTTTCAGGGCCATGTCTGGAAATGGTGCGAGATACTGACCAATAGAAATTTCTCTAGCCCTCACTGGGGCTAAGATCCAATTAGCCAGGACAGTTGTAAATAATAACTTTTAAATTTTTTTTCTCGATCGTCACGGTTCCCTGAGATATAATGTATTTAGTATTCCAATCTCATTTTCTGCCTTGTTCTCATTATTTTGCATACATTATTTGTACTCCTGTCTTTTCTCAATACAGGTTTTGGGAAAACCAGCCGCAATAGCAGCTTACATTACTGTTACTGTTGCCCTTTCGCTTGCAGATCCGTACCTGTTTCACTTACCATTGGCGTCTATGTACCATAGTGCGTTATCCTTCGTTTTCATTTGCACTTGCGTTTGTGTTATTTTTGCCATTTCTGTCTGCAGTACTACTGTTTGATCTTACTGTTTCACTTCCATCACCATGCCCATTGACATTTCTGTTTGCAGGCACCATGTTGTTATGTGACAACACATCCACGTAGCAGACCATTCCGTCATGCCACCATGTACTTTACCCTTTCTGTTCTCATAGGTGGCAGTATTGACCATGTGGCCACTGTTAGCATTTCTGTTTGCGTTGCTGTCCCTGTTAGTATGCCACAACACATCATGTAGGCGGGCGTGGGGCCAGTGAGGCCCAAAGAGCCCCTCCCACCTGCATTACATTCCACTATTTCAGTTATCATTCTCAAAAGAAGGGAAATTAGAGGCAAAAACTCCGTTTAATGCATTAGTTAGGGTTGTTCCACAGCGACAAAGTGAAAATCGCTGCGGGTTGAAAACCCTGGACCCCGCCCACCTACAACCGGCGCAGAGGTAGCACTTGGGATCGTGGACTAACTCTCACCATTCTCCTATACTTCTGCTGCTTTACACATGTCGGGATGAGGTTGGGGCTGGCCGATCTGTAACCTGTCCGTTGAGCCAGAGGGGTCAGGGTTCACAGACAGACTATGTGAGTACGAACTCTAATCTATATTATATGGTTCTACTTTACAGATATGTTATAATAAGGTGCACCACTTATCAATGACAGGAGTAAACACATTCAATAGTCATATCACTATATACACATTACAAAGAAGGTTTTTAAGGAAGATTTTTCTGAAATTACTATGTACCAGGAAGCGTTGTATCTTAGCAAGTGCTCCCATTCCAAAATATTTTGGAAGCAAGTATTGCAGAATTGCAGAACTAATAAGAAATAATAAAGAGTAGACATATACACAGTGTAGAGGCATATGAAAAATCCACATGTGTACTTGTATGTATGTTGTATGGAAAAACTGGAGACAACAAAACAGGCTGAACAGATCTCATTCACCCTTACAACTATCACATTCATCTTCATTTCTTTAACAAAGGGGCTAACTGAAAGAGTCACTGAGCCCAGAGAAGCATCCTGCTTTAGGCTATATTACCAAAATGTCTCCAGCACAACAACTTGTTATCCAAGTCACCTCCTCTAAGGCCTAATGTAACCCATTCAAGGCCCCTAAACAAAAAGGAATGCCCCAGTCCAGCACTATTAATGTGATTGGTTAACGATTCTCTTTTTGTTATTTCTTATACAGCCCAGGTGCTCCAATATTTTACTTTTGAATTTCCTGCCAGTCTTGCCCTACATAAAAATACTTACAAATGTAAGTCACCAAATAGATAACAGATTCTGTATGGTACCAGATGCAACTCCTAACACAGTATATCTGTCTGTTATTAGAAATATTAAAGGAAGATCCCACCTGGATGTAGTTGCCTCTTGCACAGTTTTCACATCTGAAATTTCCATTAGGCAATACTGGACCTTTCTTAGTTGTGTCTGCATTCTCTTTGTTATGAATAAGCAGATCTGCTAGGTTGCTTCCCTTCAGGATATTACTTTGGACCCTGCTCATTTATCTCAGTCAGCCTGGGTTCCACATTCAAACTAGTCCACTGTTTCTGTACAATAGTTTCAATAGCAGATGCCCGTGCATTAAAGACCGTAATCAAGTTCTGAGACTGAACACACATTTACTATTGTTATTCTTTTTAGCACTGCATTCCTTGCTTTTGAACAGAGCTGCTCTATCAGTGTTATCCACTTATGTTATAGCATTCTCAAGACACTTGCCACTATATCCCCTGCATGGAACCTCCTAGTCATCTCATGTTTGGCAGTATTGTACCCCTTATCTCTGCTGCAATTTCTTTTACTGCACATTTATTGCACAACTTGTATGTTCCTTGCCACATGTTTAGGGTGGCAGCTATTATAATACAAAACAACATTTCTGCATGTCTCCTTTCTAAAATTTTAGTAGATAGCCCCTCCCCCATCCTTGGAAATGACAATCTAAAAGCCTACCTGGTCAAGGCTTGCTGTAACGCTAAACCTTGGATTCAAATTTGTTCCCTACAAATATTGTACAAACTCTAATAGCTGCACCCCATCACCATCCAAATCATGATGATGTCATCAATTAAACATTGAAAAAACAATCTGATCCAGGGTTCAATTTTAACATTGTTTTACTAGCCCAAAACCTAGTGCAAATTGGCCAGGGCTAGTGCAGCTAATCCTCTACTTGTCCGTCTTGACTAGTGGAGGTTTCCATGGCTGTTTATGAAGTTAAAATGTCCCTACTTTAGCATGTTCTAGTGCTGGTGCTAATCTCTCTTGTGTTTCAGATGGTCTGATGTGATTAACACCTCCATTAAGAGGTGCAGTTATCTGGCAGTTCAAGAGGGGATCCCACAAAAGGACTCGATGTGAGTCATTATCACTCCACTGTTACAACTGTCAGCTAGTGTCCAAGGTGTGATCAAGGGTAGAAGCTGTTAAGTCACTAGCTTCCAGTTTTCTGAATGTATCTCTATCCGACAATTTGTCCCATATTTTAAGACCAGTGTGCCTCATTTCTCTACATTTGGAGTGGCTGTATCCAACATTTCAGTGACAAAATGCTAAGAGGCATACAGTGTCAGTCTGCTGATGGTGGGTTTTATCCAAACCGCACCATAGCTGTTCCATCTCCCCTTCAAATATCTTAACTCTGTACTTTCTGGATACCACTGCAGACCATACTCTGAAATGACTGTCCATAGCCCCATTGCTGCCATCACTGGCAAGTGTAGGGTCTCCAGCTCTTATAAATGGACCATGCCAGCCAATGCCGTCCACACAGTCCCACCCTTTTCCAACCCAGCATGTCCTTTCATCCTAAAACAAAGCTTTGGTGCATGTGTGGTACAAAATACCTTAATAAAATGTATAACTTGAAAGGTTAAATAAGCCTTCCTGGGGTGCATAGATCATCCTATATAGAAACAGGGTAGTATATAGTATCATGCCTGTGTACTGTTTACCCTAGTACAGATGAAATAAGAATGTTAAAATACATCTGTTATTATTTGGGCATAGCATGTTAAAATCAATACTTTTAAAAATATAAATGTCATAAAGTTTTAAGTTTTCCAAGCCAGTTAGGTATGGGTAGCCTCCTCCCAAAAAAATCCTAGATAAGCTCCTGGCTCACTAGACACTGTATGGAAACTTTCAAAAGTACCAGTCTCCAGTAGATCACAGGGTGGGGCTGAGTGTGTCTTTAGCTGTCTGACTCTGTTCATTGTCCTGTGTGTGGTGGTGAGGTGTATGATGATGCCAGTTATTGTGTGTGCAGAGCTAGGTCTGCTTGTCGAACATTTGCTACTGTGCTATCCTCTGGTTCAGGGGTGTAGAAAGAGACGAAGTCATGGTACAAAACAATTGGGGCACACTGTGTGTGATGCACTATGGTATTTTTTCTGCTGGGGCCAGAAGCAATGTGGGAGCAGGATAAATGTGCAACAATCAGAGTATTTCTTAGCTCGCATGTTTTCCTGTATAAGTGATCAAAGTGTACCTTTACAATTGTGGCTAGTGCAATTTAGAATCAACTTGTCTTGCTGGCTAGTGCAAAGAAAAGTTAAGGTTGACCCCTGATCTGATCTATAAATGGGTTGTTCTCCATCATGCCACCCACTTTGGCCTCCCACTCTGACAAATAAATATTAGCATAATTGGGGCCATTGCTGCCCCATAGCTGTTCCTTTGACTTGGTGATACAATTGCTCATTATACTAAAATACATTTTAGTCAGAACGAGTTCCAATAGATCAACTATGAAAAGGAGACGCAAATGCAACCTGCAAACCATGTCATGGAGAATATTCGGTGTCAAGGACTGTACATCAAGGGTAATTAGCATCCAATTTTGCTCCACAGTCATGTCCTCTAGTAAGTTTAGAACACGGGTGATGTCTTTTAAATATGTCCTTGAACCCATAGCTGTTGCTTTGATGTAGGTATCAATATATTGGGCCATGGCTCCTTCAATGAGCCCTTGCTAGATACGATAAGCCTAATGGGTGGATGCTCTTTACATTAATGTTTTGGGCAGACCATGTATATATGGCCTAAAGGACACCGCACAGTCAGAAAATCACTTGTTTGTTTTGTAATCACGCCTGCTAATACTGCCTGATAAAACAATATATCAACTTCTTGTTAAAATTTAGTTACTGGATCATTTTGAACCTTGCAATAAAATATCAGTATTATCTAGGTGTTCCAACATTATGATGTCATACTAACTTTGTTCATCACTACAATGGCTCTGCCCTTGTCAGTGGGCCTAACGGTGATGGCATTGTTATTCTGCAGTGTTTCTATAGTTCTCTTCTCTAACAAAGTGCAGTTGAAGTACCCTGGTCTTGACAAAGATTCATGTAATTTGTTACTGTCCTGTTCACATCTTTTAAGAAAACATTCACAACAGGATTCATGGTAGGCAAAATATAGATTTTCTCTTCCAATTTGGTTTGCTTGGCATTCCATCCTCTTCTTCTGAATGATCTAGAGAGTTCTGCAAGTCTAGTTCCCCAGAATGATCTTTAGAAAACAATATTCTGAGATTCAGTTTCCGTGCATAGCTATTTAGATCCACCACAGTATCAAATTCTCTACTATTGTTAGTCGGAATGAATGACAATCCCTTGACAGAAGCTGTTCCTCTGCTTCAGATAAGCTATAAGAGGAGATATTTATCACTAAAGATTTTTCACTTGGGGCCAGTCCTTGTTCCAGTAGTGCTGATGGCCCCTCCTGCCACTGGAATCTCCTCCCCCATTGTTGTGTCTGTTCCTATTGTTATATTGGCCCCTTCTGTGATTATATGCTGGACCCCATCAAGCTGTCAATCATTACCTGGTGGAAAGTTTCTCACCTTTCCTTAGATATAGTTTCACATAGGAAGATCTTGTTATAATATAAAAGCTGATTCTGCTAATAGAACTGCATATGAAGCTCGCTAGCATTATATAAAATTAAAAGAAGGGCTTAGAAAACTGTTTATATCTTGTGTGATGTTTGGTCACCTGATCCAAGGGGTGGGTATAAAAGGACTGCCTGTGCAAACAGAAGTCAGATAGGGTCAGTTTCTTCTGGCAGAGTATAGGTGAATGTCTTGGAGAGTCTGATGCTACACTAATATGAGAGTGGTAAAGAGAATTTACAAATCCTTTTCTTTTGATGTATTTTGATTGTTTTCATTTACTTTTATGGTGCAGAAGCTATATGCTGTTTATGATGAAAAAATAAGCATCCTGCTAAGGAAAAAGTGGGTTGCACCTAAAATCACTTATGTTGTGTTGTGTCCATCTGTATTTCCACACCTTTACAGCAGTCTCCTATGGTTTTATTCACCCAGTACAGTTCCTATGTGCATTCATATAGTACTGCTCATGTTATTTCATTACTTAATTTATCTAATTCAAGTTTTGAGCAGCGGATAGTGTAATTTCCCGGACTGAGAATCTCATTTTCATTTGGGTCCAGCAGACAACATTTCTACAGAAGAACAATATGTATTCTGCATTCCTGGTGCAAACATGATTATCAAAGCACCAACAGCTCATGATGACCAAAGACACTTCTCAACAACAAACCCCTAGCAGTCCACTTCTACAACCATGCCAGCCATTTCAAAGGCACCTGATTTGTCACCGATTCCCCATCCTAATTAATCTTAGACTGTTGAGGGCTGTTGGTCTCCTAACAGCCACTTGCTGTGCCACTAACTGGGCCTCTTAAACAGGCTTGGGTTGCAGGGGGTGCTTGACAGGAGAAGGAGAGATGAGTGTCCCACTGGATCACACTCCTCTTTCAGAAAGGAGATTTTACCATCTGCTGTTTCTCTTATCGACTGCCACCTATTCAAGACTTGGCAGCAGCACATGTGGAGACCGCCTCAAGGTTGGGGACTGCAGCAGACTGATGCATGCTTGAACACAACTGCATATGTGCACACAGCATCACTATATGCCTCCAGGAGGAAACCAGGTGGAAAACTCTCAGCAACAGAAGGATGTCAGCCCTGCACCATCTACCAGGCATACACCTCTGGGCTAAATCCTGCTGCCACAGGAAATCATACTTCCTGCTTGGCCCCACCATGGGTGGAAAGCCACAGGAAACTGGGAAGTTGGGGTACGTACCTGGGGTGGTGCTTGAAGCAGTTGGGATGCCAGTCAGATGGAGGTCACACAGCAGCTCAGGTATGGAAATGATTGCTTGAACAAAACAAACAGTAATTTGACCCTTCTAATCCTTCAAAATTCATTGTTTGTCACTGACAAGTAGTGATTTGAAAACAACATGATGCCAAACATCACAGAAGCTAGCTAGTTTTGAGAAAATTATAATTTACATTGTTATTAATTTACTGAGTTGACAGTGCCATTTAAGGCTGCTAGGCAAAAGCAAAGCTAAATTGTTATGGTAATTATACAGAGTAATACACCTGAAAACCCTGAATCACCCTGTTGTCACCTCCACTTTCTGATGCAGCACATAACTATTCTACATCATAAGCAATCCTATACAAGGCAAACCTATAGTGAGTAGTCACCTATGGGATTGCCTAGAAAACACTATTTGTGAAGGAAAAACATCCCTGCTGTGATCCAGTCTGATCAGATTGAGTCATATAAGCAGAAAGATCCGATGTCCACTCTTACTATTTAGCACATTCTGGACCTGAACAGAAAAATTAACAGCCTGTAGTATCCAATGACAGCCCCCCAACCATCCCTTAAATAAATATAGCCTCCATTAAGTCTCGTGTGTCCAGTGGCCCCCTCACTGCAGTCCTGAAAATTCAACGTATCTCCCCAAAAAGGGCTTAATCTGGCTCCCTGTAGCTCTTGTTTGCTTTCCTAAGTCTGACTGAGCACTTCTCTGAGATGAGGCTGGCAGCACTTCCTTCATGCTCCCCAGCTTCAAACATCTAAACAAAACCAGGAGCATGCAAACCAGCAACACTAGAAGTCTCCATCATGGCCAGCATCACCACACAGCATCCTCCCACCGCTCAGCTGCTGGTCACAAATGGACTGTGGAACTGAGCCAGGGCTGTGCACACAAGGGACACATTAAGTTATGCCAGTCATCTCACCGTGTCACACCTCACAGACACTTTGCTCCAGTGTGAATGGCCACCCTGCACAGTTCATCCCCAGATGAGTTTGTTTTCTAATATTTAGGCTGGGGGTGATTGGGGAGGTATTGTGCAGGGTGCTGATTCACCTTGGAGCAAAGAGTCTGGGGTGAGGCATCATGTGATGACATGACTGGCACAAGTTGTCATGTAGTCTTGAACATATACACTCTGCCAGTACTAGTTCCATGTTCTTTCTGGTGCCTTTAACCTTGTACCCCAGAGGAGAAGAGATGCTCTGTTACTCTACACCCTTCAAGTGTCTGATCTTGTAGCAGCCTGTGATCTGCTTGGACAGTCTTCCTTCTGGCACCACAGACATAGCAGCACTCTCTGGGAGGCATAACACTGATCAGTGCAGCATCTAAAATGCATAAAAATAAAATGCAGTCACCCGAGCTCAGCCCCTGCAAGCATGCCAGTGGACAAGAACACTATTTGAGGACCACAGCATGACTCAGAGCTCAATGAGCCTTTATGGCTGGGTGAGAAGCGTAGCACTAGATGTCAGGGACGTTTTTAAAAGATTGCAGAAACTTGGATCAGTCAGATTTTGCTCAGTACAATTTGAGATCTGACTCAGATCAGATCTTGGATCAGAAAGCTCAAAATACATTTTAAATCTGAGAAAATGTTAGGATTTTGAGGTATCTGATTTTTAGGACATATTTGGGCACCACTAATTCAGAGTCAGGTCTAAGTGAAGGAAAATAAATCCACAGTGTAATTCATCTTACTGGTCCTGGCTCCTGCGGCAAAGGGAGGTGGAGTCAGGCCACACAATTCTTGTATCTGATCTCAGTAAGGACAACTGCTGAACCATATAATAACTAACCCAATCTCACTCACCACTGCACAACTGTATTTCTCAGCTTTATGGGGTAGTTCTCTATACACCACTGGATCTGCACTGACCTGTTTCAGTTTCAAGATCAGAAGGATTCTCTATTTGACAACCAACAGCAATTGCTACATTTTGGGTTGTCAGTGGTGAGAGTAGGAAGGAACTTCTATCTAGTGCTGTAACTGAGTAAGTTTGGTGTTGGCCTGTCCTGTGCTGTGCTGTCTGTTGGTGTTTCTTGAAGCCTGAAGAAAGCACAGAGCCCAAAGTGAGAGGAAGTGTTGCTGTGCACCTGGGCTTAGCATTCAGAGTGGTGCAGTCCTGAATTCTGCCGATCAGTTCAGTAGAGGAATAGTTTTCATCCTGAGGATCAGGTTAGGCTAGATGACATTTACAAGGGTCTGTGGGGATATCCTTGATGTGGAGACCCTCTATATCAAGATTCCCCATACAGGAGGTTTAAAAACTTTAGAATATTTCCTGAACTTGGGGAAGAGTAACCCACTACACAATTTCTAATGGATTTATATCAGTTTGTGTTAAAATGCAATGCATTCTGCTTCTTGGGCAATTTCTATGTCCAAATCAGTGGCACAGCAATGCACATACGTTTTGTGCCCACTTACACACATTTATATCTAGGTCACATGGGAAAGGAAGTAGTGTATAATAAGCAGGTCAAATTCTTCCTTCAAATGTGGTATTCTGGCATTGTTACATTTATGACATTGTGATGGTATAGTGGTGTTGGTGACAGAACTCAAGAAATGTGCATCCTTTTCGAAGGCCAATAATGAGACTCATACATTCTCCTCAAATTAGAACCCTAACACTTTCAGCTTCCTGGATCTGAAGATCATTAAAATCCTAACAATGGAATAGATACTACCTAGTTTTGAAAAGCCACCAACATGAATAGTCTTCTAATGGTGAGCTCCTGTCCTCCTGCACACCTTCAGTAATATACCTACCAGACACCTTATACATGTGCAAAGGACACAGTGCATATAAGTTATTTGAATAAAATGCTGAGTATCTTGAGCTTAGGTTTTTCAACATATGGCACAGTAGAGGGGACACTGAGAAAGCTCGTGTTGAGCTATTGCTGCTGATAGACTGGAACTTGTACAAGCAAGAACATTAGTAATAGAATAACTAGGTCACATGGGCCCAAATTAAGAGGAGAAATATTTAATGCTGAGAGGAGGGGTAAATGGTTCAGTCAAAGGGTCATGGATGTGTGACATGCCCTGCCAGAACCCATAGTTTCTAGTGGTTTGATGGAAATGTTTTAAAAAATCTTTAGATGACCCATGGTAATGAACAAGCTACACAGTATCACTGATATTTGATGAGTCTTAAAAGTTTCTAACCTCCTGAGTCAATTCTCCCCATGGTAACTCATCAAAATTGTGACTGCGGAATGGCAACCTGTGACAGGAATCATGGTGCTGACACCTTTGTATGACCGACAGTTCCCCATCCCGAGTGGTGCCCCTCAGTGTTAGAATCCAAATGGAGGGGCATGAAGGCAAAAGCTCCACACAAGGGGAGGATGCAGATGGTGAAGCCCTCTGGAAAAAACATAGTTTCCTAACTGGTCATATTGCAGGTTCGGTGCCCTTGTCATGGATTGTTGTGCTGCGGTTGTGATTATGGCATGGAACCTTCACCTATGAACCAATCTGATCTTATCTCCACTACTAATCCCACTTCCATAAAAACATACACATGAAAAACAACTTACTGGTAAATAACCTTAACAAAATTTGAAATTAATTAAATTTTGTCAGAGAAAATAGAATACACTTTATTTCAGACAAAACAGAACTATTGGTAATATGAATAAAAACCCAGTGAATTACTAGCATATAAGTTGGAACTAAACCACAATCAGAATATAGTTCATAGTGTATTTGACAGCAAATGGAAAAACAGTAAATTCTAAAGGTATTAATGAAAGCTTTGCATTTTACCCAAAACTCTATACTACCAAAGTCACTTCAACTATCTCTGACATTAATGCCTTTTGACAAAAGTAAATATTCCTACTCTGAGTGAGGAAAACAAACAGGGTGGGATATTCAAAGGTTGCGCCATGCGCAACAGGAGTTCTTGCATGCTCAAGTCCTACATTGCGCCATTCTGCGATATTCAGCAGGAGGCAGTTCGCCACTGAAAACAGGCTGAGCAACAGCGCAATGCAAATGAATGCATGCTCAACAGGAGGAGAACCATGCATAAACTGCACAACCCGATATTCAGTCGGGCTGTGCAGAAATGTCTGGCGCAACCCCAACCTGCGCCTGCACAACTTTGAGCCAAAAAAAGGCTTAAGTTGAGGCCACCCACAGGTGAGCTGCTGTATTGCAGGGTGCAACACAGCAGCTGCCACCCGTGGCTGGCCCCAACTCAGTCCCTGTGCCCCCCCACCAGCCCGATTGTGGGCATCAGTGTGGCCCCCTCCCATTCCATCTCTGGTGGTCCAGTGGACCGTAATGCCCGATCGCGGGCAGAATGTGAAAAGAACCTCCGCCCAAACATCTCCCTAATGCCCAATCAGCGGGCAGAATGTGAAAACAACCCCCGTGCCTGATCGTGGGCATAATGTGAAAACAACCCCCAGTGCCCGATCGTGGGCAGAATGTAATAAAGAACCCCCAACCTGAATATCTCCCTGGTGGTCCAGTGGACAGTAATGCCCGATCACGGGCAGAATGTATATGAAACCCCCAAAACATCTCCCTGGTGTCTAGTGTCCCCCACCCCACCACCCATGAAGCCCCACCACCCTGCTCCCCGGCAGCCAGCAGCATCCCACCGCCTGCCGCCCGCTGCCCGCTGACTGACTGTCGGTAGGAGCTGCATGCCCATTGGTGCAGAGCTACAGCCAATGGGCATGCAGTCATACTAACATGACAGTCCAGATTTGTGAATGAAATGTCATTCACAAATCTGGACTATCATAACTACATGTAAGGGCTACACCAATAGCTCTAGCTCTGCACCAATGGCGTGCAGCACTACCGAACAGTCAGTCGGCAGGCGGTGGGTGGCAGGCTGGTAAGGATGCTGCCGCCCACCAGCTGCATGGGGAAGAAGTGGTGAGGCTTCATGGTGGTGGGTGGGAGACACTAGACACCAGAGGAGATGTTTGCGGGGGTTTCATATACATTCTGCCTGCGATCGGGCATTACAGTCCACTGGACCACCAAGGGAGATATTCGGGTTGGGGTTCCTATTACATTCTGCCTGATCGGGCACTGGGGAGTTGTTTTCACATTCTGCCCGTGATCGGGCATTAGGGAGATGTTTGGGAGGTTTTTTCACGTTCTGCCCACGATCGGGCTGCAGGGCATGGTCGGTCCCCGACGGCTGCTGCCTGGCAGTGGCCAGGCGCAAGTCCTCGGGATCGGTGCACCTACATGCTAATGGCATTCAAATGGGGCCATAATCAGATGCAAATGGCCCCCCTGTGCCTTGCATGAATTATGGCCCCATTTGCATGTCACCTTTTGAATATCGGAATTTGCGCATTGGCGCAATGGTACTCGCCACGCAAGTTGAACTCCCACTCTGTCAACTTCATGTGGCACAAGTTCCACTGCTTCATGCACAGTGGCTGTGGTTGGGTGACCAAAGGAGTTGCTCAATAGCGCAACTCCTTTGAATATCGGCCTGCCACACCCCTGCTAACTATTTTGAGCAGCGCAAGAGCTTGCGCCTCAGAATGGCGTAGTTTGAATATCCCAGCCACAGTTTTAGATAAACCAGTTTCAATCAGAGAAATCTCACTAGCCATCAACATGCTGCCATCTTCCAACACACTAAGCTTAGATGGCCTCCCCAAAGAGTTCTGTGCAGCATTATTGGACAGCCTACTGAACTTTCTTTAAGAGCCTATCAAGAAGACCAAGAAAGGAAAGAACTCCACCCAATATGAGGCGTGATTATTACAGTGCTATCAAAGAGGATAAGGATCTCCAATATTGCAGTAACTAATGCCCTATCTCACTACTGAACACTGATTATAAGATATTTGCAAAACTCTTAGCTTCAGACCAGTGAAAACAAAAATAGTCCACAGAGATCAATTAGAGGTTTATTAAATCCAGATATAGCCTAGGTAATATCAGAAGACTGCTTTCTCTTAACTGGTCCTCTAACCAGTCAAATTTGCCCTCTGTGATTCTATCTTTAGATTCTGAAAAAGCATTCATTTGGGTAGAATGGCCTTATTTTAAATGACTCTTACTCACTTTGGCATTGAAGATTGTTTTTCTGATTGGGTTTTCAAGCTATATAACAAAGCATTTGCCAGGGTCTTAATGAATGACATCTTGTCCCCTGATTTTGATTTAGAAAGGCACATGACAGAGTTGCCCCCATCCCTCTATTATTCATCCTTACATTGGAACTGCTGTTGTGTTACATTAGAAATAACTCAAACATACTGTAACAGGAAAAAAAATTAGAATTCAAGGAATCAAGATCCTTGCGTATGCATATGATATGTTATTATCAGCTTACCCCATCCACTCTGTTAACCAAGTAATCAAGACATTAAAAGAATTTTAGCTGTTAGATTTGAACATCAAAATGGAAAAATCTAAACTAATGCCTACTAATAATTTATTGTCTTATGAACAATTTTACAGGCTAAAATTCCGATGAAATAGGCACCTGAGTTAATTACATATCTAGGAATCAGAGTTACTAGAAATATAAAATTATTGGAAAAGGTTAACTTTGAAACACTACTGGAGAAGATAAAGCTAGATTTGGCTAAATGGGAGAAACGTAATCTTATCTTGTGGGCAAAAGTAACACCTTCAAATTAATCTTGTCGCCAAATATATTTTTTCTTTTTAGAACATCTCCTATTAAATTAAACAACAATATTTTTGATATGATAGATGAAGCTTTAAAAGAAATATCTTTGGGGAAATTTATCAGCAAAGTTAGGTTTTCAAAATTACAAGCCAACTGGAAGAAAGGTGGTATGGGCCTCTTGAATTTTAAGCAGTATCATATCTCATACATGGCCAAACAATTAGCTTGCTGGTTCCAAACTAGTATGAATTCTACCATTTGGGTGCATTATAAGGAAGAACTGATCAAACCTAGGGATGTAATATGTCTTAGGTGCTCATTAGATGAATCTATAGCATCTCACCCAGTACTGATTGAAGTTAAGGTAACCTATAGGAAAATAACCTCTCTTGTTCAGAAAACAGAGATCCCAATGAATGGCAACCACTGTGGAATAATCCCTAGTTAAATGTGAAAACAAGACACTACTAGATGAAGGATTGCTAAAGAAGGTGTAAAGCTGATTTAAGATTTGGTAGATTCAAACAGGTGTACTATATTCTTTATGGAGGTTAAAAATGTAGGCTTCCAGTTACTGTACCTGTTTTATAAATACCTACAAATAAGATAAGCTTTGTCAGGGTTGCTTGGTACAAACTTTAAAAGTAAGTCCACTACAAGATGGTCTAATCTTATGAGAAAAGGAGGGAGCAAGTAGAATTTACAGACTGTCAGTGAGAGAACACAGCATTAACAAATAATGCCAGACAGAAATGAGACAGCAACAATTGGTGCGGGAATGGTGTCTGACTATAAGTATGGATTGATGGGTGAATTAGGACATACATGGGATCACAAAGATATATTCACTAGGGATAGACTACATTTAAGTAAGGACAGGAAGGAGGTCCTTAAGAACAAACTAGGGGATTATATAAGTTCTCTTTGGGATTTAAACTAGATGAGGTGTGGCTTGATAGTAACAGGCTAATGCACAGCATAGGAGGACCTAGGCTCTTCCCCAATCTGGAGGGGTAGCGGAAGTGAAATTTGACTCAAACTGGGGCAGGGCAAGGGTAGGGAGGATAGGGGAAATTGTGGGAAGGCCTGGAAAGTGGTTTTGATTAATGCACAGAGTCAGGGAACAACATGCTGGAGCTGCAGGCATTGTTGAAGGCAGGAGGTGGAAAGTGGCAGCAGTCACAGAGACCAGGGTCACCCAGTACCATGACTGGGACATGAGGTTTCCTGGTGCACTGCATAAGAGGGATAGGACAGTGGGAAGGGGTGAGGGGTGGCATTGTTCATTAGAGAAGGGATAGTGCACAGCAGGGAGGAGGAAAGGGTGGGAATGTGGAGGTGGTTTGAGCCACATTACAGGATATCAAGGGGAGCAGGATCAATCTTGGGGTGGTCTACAGGCCCCCATGCAATCAGAGCACATGGACAGTGAACTGATTGACAACTTGAGAAAGCACTGTAGCAGGGTAGGGGTTGGAATGTTATATTGGGAGATTTTAACATGCCAGGAGCAGACTGGAATACCATGATGTCTACATCTGCTAGGGACCAAAGGGTACTGACACCCTCCAGGATGAATTTCTGACTCAGCTGGTAGGAGAATTGACTAGAGAGGTAATATCCTGGACTTAGTACTAGCAGATGGAGACCAGGTTAAGAACCTGGTGGTGGGTGACCTTTGGCTGGAAGTGACCACTCCATGGTATGTTTCACCTTGGAC
The DNA here is from genome assembly GCA_016271365.2 of Neoceratodus forsteri. Taxonomy (NCBI): domain Eukaryota; kingdom Metazoa; phylum Chordata; order Ceratodontiformes; family Ceratodontidae; genus Neoceratodus; species Neoceratodus forsteri. The sequence goes on along the minus strand of JADMNL010000030.1, from coordinate 217,433,106 downwards.
CTAGGGAAAGGGTGGAATTAAATAAAGACCATAGTAGTGGATTTTAGGATGGCAGACTTAAGGAGATGGCCTATATCCTCAGGAATATAGGAAAAATCAGACCTGGGATGTGCATGGAAGGCAGTGGGAAATTCTGAGTTGGACATCCTGGAGGCCACAAAAAAGCTGAGCAAGGTCCTATCAATGGATGGCTAAGGCTCAGAAACCTTTCTGGTGGATAAGGTAAGTGCAGGAGGGTGTGAGAAACAAAGAATGAACTTTAAATGGTACAAGTGCTCCATAGAGAGGCAGACAGAGAGGAGTACGACAGGATCTCCAGGAAGTCAGTAAGAAAGTAAGAGCTGCCAAGGCTGAAAAGAGTTTAGGTTAATGCAAGGAATCAGGAGGGGAGAAAGAATTCTATAGATATATTACAGAGTGAAAAAGGGTAGGGCAAGTAAGCAAGCTGAAGAAGAAGGAGGGAAGCATGGAGAGGTGGTACAGCAGGCTAAAGTACTGAATAATTATTTCAGTTCATTTGTTACTAGGAAAGGGATGGCCACTGCCACAGGTGAAGCAGGGTAGGGGCATGGGGAGGCATTCACAGATGGTGAGATCCAGGTGGGAGGGTGAGGAAGCTCTCAAGTCCTTCAGACAAATAAAGCCCCAGGGCCAGATGGCATCCACCTTAGTGTTCTGAAGGAACTGGTGAATGTCCTAGTGGCTCCAATGATGGATCTATTCAATCCCTCCCTCCAATCAGGATGTGTTCCTCTGGCCTGGAGGATGGCACACATCATGCCCCTTCCCCAGGAACAGACCCTCGAGATGAACTGGGGAACTACAGATCGGTCAGCCTGACATCCATAGTGGAGAAATGATGGAGCCCATCTTAAAAGAAGGTGGTGGAGTTCTGGGAGCCAAATGATTTTCAAGATGAAAACCAACATTGGTTTGTCTGGGGAGATCATGTCAAACCAACTTAGTTGAATTCTTGACTGGGTGACCAGATCCCTGGATGGGAGAAAGCCTGTTGATGTTCTATACCTGGACGTTCACAAGGCTTTTGATTCAATTTACATGAATGACTAATTTGGAATTTGAGAAACCTGGAGGTGGAAGAAAAATTGGTGGGTGGGTGGCAAACTGGCTTAACAACAGATAGCAGAGAGAGTGGTGCGAGGTGAAACCTCAACTCATGGAAGGGTCATCAGTAGGATTCTACAAGGTTCATTGTTAGGGACCTATTCTTTTCAATGCATTCATCATGGACATCAGGGTGGGAGTTAGGAGTAGAATGAGCCTGTTCACTGATGATTCCAAACTGGAGGTTGAGGTGGAAAGTGAGGAGGAAGGAGGTACTCAGGAAGACTGGGTGTGGCTGAAAACTGGCCACACATGTGGTAGTTAGAGTTTGATGCATGTAAGTACAGTGTTCTGCATCTGGGTGTTAGGAACACTGGGTATAGCTATCATTTGGGAGTACTGCTCTATGATGCAAAAGGATCTGGGGGATGATTGAAGCCAAATTGAACAACTCAGAGCAGTGCAGGAGGTTCCTAAAGTGGATACAATGCTTGCGTGTACAGCTGGGGAATAACGTCCAGGAGCAGAGGTTATACTTCCCTGAACAACTCACTGGTGAGGCTGCACCTGTAATACTGTGTGCAGTTCTGGTGTTCCCACCTAAAGAAGGACATCATACTGCTAGAAAGAGTCCAGAGAAGTGAAAAGATGATCAGGGGTTGGGAGAAATGTCATATGAGGACAGACTTAGACAGCTGTATATGTACTCCTGGAGAACAGAAGGAAAGGGGAGATATGACTGAGGCCTTCAAATATCTGAAGGAATCAATAGGGTAAAATGGAAGGACTGTTCAAATTAGGCGGGAGGGACTACAAGAGGCCATAGTCTAAAACTAGTAGTGGGACAGTACAGAGGAGGTGAGAGGACATTATTCATGGAGAGGTGGTGGCACCCTGGAATGTGCTTCCAGATGAGCTGATAAATATGGATACTGTAGGAGGTTTCAAGAGATTAGGACAGACACAGGGGTATGGTTGGGTTGGAGTAAGGAGAACAGCAGAAGTATGTGGGGAGGGGAGTGTGGGAGTGATGGGTTAAACAGGGAGGTAGAAGCTACAATTCCTCACCAACAAGCTGTGATGGACAGACATGATAGACCGATAGGCCTGATCTGCTAGCAACTACAGTATGTATATACATATGTATGTATGTATGTATGTATGCCTGTATGGATGTATGTACTGTAAATGGGTGTAACACTAAATGAAAAAGATTGGAATAGGCTGTGGTTTAATGCCTACCAATTCGCTAAAGATGTGCAAGGATGTCTAGTTCATTTCAAGATATTATACTGTTTTTATTACTCACCAAAGACTAAAGCAAATGGGAAAAATACTGGATATGGAGTGCAGATGTCATGGGATTAGTCTGGCTCTTTTCACATGTTATGAGAGTGCTCAGAAATTCTCAATATTTAGGGTACACTTAACAGTACTATATATGTTCAGAAATTATACATTTAAAACCATTAGAATTCAAGATGTTTATTCTGGGGACTTATCTAGCCTTACTGTAATAAAGAAAAACAAATTATGATTCTACTTGTGACACTAGCATTTAAAACTTATTCTATCTAAATGGAAAGATTCCACTTGCCCTACTATGGAAGAATAGCTTGGAGCAATGGAGAGACTTATAAATAGTTAAAGGATTAGCTACAGGATTAATAGAAGTTGATACAATTTGAAAACACATGAGCCACCTTCTTCACTTTCTCTTAAACAAATCAGGTTATATTCTCACACAACATCGGCTGTAGATATGATAATAAGGCAACATTTCTGACTATTTCAGTACAACTGGAGTTAAACAGGGATGTCCTTTGGCCCCCTTCTTTTTAATTTGTATATTGATGCCCTTCTGACTTCTAAAGATATAGATACTCTTGATTCCCAAAACTTAAGAATATCCCAGTACATTGTCTGGCCTGTGCAGACAATTTTATTATTTGCTCTATCTGCTCAAGGTTTACAAAATAAAATAAATCAATTTTACTCTAAATGTAGACATTTGGACTTATTAATAAATATGAAAAAAACTAAGCTGTTGGTTTTGCACCCTTACAGGACATCAAATTAAACCAAGTTTATTTAAATAACAAACTTCTTGAAGTGGTATCCTCTTATATATATTTGGGGGTGAAGTTTGCTTCAATGGAAAGTGGATAGAGCATTGGAGATGACAAGTGATAAGGGCAAAACTGAATATTAAGGCTCTCTTATGTTTGCTAGGAAATATACAGGATATTTGGTCTCTTGGCATTGATAGCGGCAAGGCCATTAATCTATTCTTTTATGCGGTGCAGAGGTCTGGAACAACAATGTCCCTTCATGGTTGGAGATCCACTTTCTCTACTATAAATCTTTATTGCAAGTTCCACTTGCCACTTATAATGTTATAGCTAGGTCTGAATTGGGTAGAGTACCTATTGTTACAATAATTGATATACGTCTCATGAGTTACTGGATCAAAATTATTAATCAACAGACTAATATTATGCCTCTACTATGCCTTAGAGAAAAATTATCTTGGCACAAACAGAATTTTAGGTCTGCTTGGGTCAAAATATTCAACGTATTTTGGGCAGTGTTAATATGCTTCATCTTTGGACAGATTGGGAGAAATCAATATCAATATCTTACGTGTTTAAGGAGTATGTCAAAAGAAAATACTTAGGCTTGCCTATGATAAGCAAATGGAGCTCCTCAGAGCTCAACGTCAAACCAGATGGTTAGCTCAAAATAAAATTGATGTATTTATAGAGAAATATCTTACTCTTGGGCTGACCCTGTTAGAAAGAAAATGATTACTGGCAAGACTGGGAATCATCTGTTCTAAATATGCTTTTTAATAAGGCAGCTCCACCCAATTTAGGTTTGGAGTTTTGCAGATGTAACAAGGGTTTCAAGAAGATCTTTATCATATTACAGTACAGTGCCCTTTATATAAAATCCCATGGTTTAATCTGTTAAATGATTTCCTTACTAAATATGTGAAGGCAAAATGATATTTTATTCATACTTCTTCACCCTCAGACATTGGAGGAGGCTAAGATGGTTTCAAGTTTTTTTAATCAGGTGTTGAAACACAAAGAAAAATGTCTCTTTGCCTATGACAACTAATTTGTTCATGGATTTTTATGTGTTAAATTTTAAATGTAATATTAGATTTAATATTTGTTTTCTCTTTTTTTGTATATAAATTTATGTGCTTAGTATGTTGTAAAGGCTTGATTGCTGAACAATAAAACTTTGAAACCTGAAACCTGAAACAAATCAGATTGACAAATACCATAGGCAATTAAAATGTCTTGCTCTCTTCCTTTCCTCAATAGATACAAGGCTTCTAGGCCTGGGTTCTTCTAAATAGTTAATGGGAATTAGAGAGAGATAAATAAAATAAAATAACTTAAATATAGAGAGACATTGAATATAAACTATAGAACCAGAGAACCGCATTGGCATAAGCAGAGAGATAATTAGTTGGGAATTGATATGAATATATATATTATTATTACTAGTAGTATTAGCATTTTATCGTTTTACTTTAATTAATTAATGATTGTATAGAGATCCATTGTTCCATGTTTTTTTCTTTTCTTTCTATGTACATTTCTTTTTATCTTTCCTGTTATTATTTACAATATTTTACTCTACATTTGTATTTGAAAATCCAGCAAAAAAATAATGAGGTAGGGTCCTCTTTCAATAATCCTGAAAATGGGAAATAATCCACATATGTAATTTCATCAGCTGTGGTACAGTTTATGTTACAGTATACTGTATATCTGGCTACCATGCAAATGTGGCAGGTTTCATGGGTCGCACCAAATGCAGATGATGATGGCACTCACAAATGCCAATCAAGGTTATGTCTTGGTGGATCATATTCTGGAATCTACTGATTCAAATGCACACCTTACTTTTATGGGAGCTGAGAAAGTGTATGGTGGACCCAGAGGTGGGGATCTAGATTTGGTTCTAGCAAAACATGAACAATTTTGGATTTTCAAGTTACAGGCCACTATTTTCCCAGGTCTTAACGACAAGACAGAACTGTTACACAGTGGAGTAATGACTCACTCACCAGTTGATATATTAAGAATTTTATTGTCTAAACCTCTAGTCAGTTTTTAAAAGCATATACAGAGTCAACATTTCATAGCTAACCTATCCACTTCTTCAGGAAAACACTTGAAAATATTATATGCAAACTGAGATTTTGATATGTACATGTTGTTAAAAAATATAATAAAAAGGAAACATGTTAAAAATATTTGTTCTAGTTAATTTCCTTCTGCAATTCTACGGTAGCTTAATTATTACCTGTATGTCCTTTATCCTTGTCTAACCATATTAGTATCCTTAATTAAGCGTTTTCTTAATCATGCAATATATATATATATATTGCATATCACGAGTCATATATCATGAGTCACAAAAAAAGATTTATACTCCCAAAAATATTTTCTAGGGCATTTCTTCAACAGATGAGTGCAGTATTTAGCTGAGGGACCCAATAAGCAAGCTACATGTTTTGGTTTCTACTCAACACATAAATGTTTTGAGTTATTAGATTATGTTTCTCTGATTAACTGTAAAACAAGATGGTGGCAGCATAGAGAAAGATGCCCCATTTGCAACACAGGGTGACCTGTTTGCAAAAAAGGATCACTCACTTGTGACAAAGGATCCTTTTGAGTAGAACATCTAACTCCTCCCATTGAAAATAATGGGAAACTTTAGAACTTAACTTTTGAATGGATTCACATTTTTGCACCAAATCTTCAAAAGGCACATATGTGACCCAAAACCTTTCTACCCTAAACATTTCAGACCCAAATTTCATACTGTTTTTTCTTTTTGCATCAGCATGACAAAGAATTTGACAAACAAAATAGTAATTTTCACATTTATTGACACTGTATCTAGCACCTACACATGTGACCAGAACAAAACTTGCCACATCAAAGAGATCTTTTGTTTGGTTCCTGAAGATGATTGCAACATTTCATGTGAATCGCTTGAATGGTTTCAAAGTTATTAAAGTGCAAAATTTCAAGTTTAACATAAGCGTGACCAGTGAACCCTAACTATAGGGATGTGACTGTGCCCATTTTATATATATATATATATATAATATATATATATATATATATATATATATATGTATGTATACGCACACACAGGAGAGAGAGATAGAGAGATATGCACTGCAAAAGACTGCATAAATCCACCAGGTAGTGTTCAATTTAACACCACAAAAGTAGGGAAATGTGGCATTAGGGTTTCCAACCCTAACTCCCCTGAGCAGTAAAAGGAAAAGACCACACAAGCAACCACAGACAGCCATCAACAGGTGTGAAAAACATACAAGTGTTTTCAGATGACACAAATGAAGAAGCACTGATGTACTACCTTCATGGATTGTATCTATGTACGCACTGCAAAACATACACATTAACTTCTGGCTGCAGATAGAAATACACAATATTCAAATCACAACACTACTTCTGAGTGCAGATGACAGGCCCCTGCAGACACAGTTAGAAATCCACAAAACCCAGATTACAAGAGTTCTTAGCGGAAGTGCAGGATCCTATGAAACCAGTATTTCTATAGACACTACTAGTGCACGCTGTAAGACATAAACACCAATATCTGGCTACAGAAGCACAAGCCCCACAAAATGCATGATGCAACATACAGCTGTCCCAGGGAAGAGTACACATGGGGGTGAGATACTGACAACAACAAAATGGAAAGGGACCTGGGGTAGTCATATCAGATGACCTAAAGGTGGGCCAGCAATGTGAGCAGGCAGTAAGGAGGCTGGGGGATACTGGGATGCATAGGGAGAGGCATCACCAGTAGAAAACAGGAAGTTGTTGGTCCTCTGTACAGACAGTTGGTAAGACCACATCTGGAGTACTGTGTACAGTTCTGGAGACCCCATCTCCATAAAGACATAGACAGGGTGGAGGCTGTCCAGAGGAGGCAACCAGAAGACATATGAAGAAAGACTAAAGGAACTAAAGATGTATAGCCTTGAAGAATGGAGGAAGCAGGAACATGATAGAAAGTTTCAAGTACCTCAAGGGAATCAACAAAGTCCAAGAGGTAGCATCTTTCAGAAAAGAGATGTACAAAAACATTGGGGCACAATTTGTAGATAGAGGAGATGGCTCAGAGGTAATGTGAGGAAGTATTTTTTCACAGAGGGTTGTGGATACATGGAACAGCCTTCCTGAGGAGGTCATAGAGTCAAAACAGTGGGGAATTCAAGAATGCGTGGGACAGACATAAGGCAATTCTAGTGGGGGTAGGAGGAAGTAGGCTATTGGTTAACTAGGATCTGCAGCTTATCCGTTAGGTAGGGAGATGGGCAGACTAGGTGGGCCAAGCAGTCTTTATTGCCATCAAATTCTATGTTTCTATGTTCCTAGATTACACAAATGGAGTAGCACTGATGTGCAACCCTCATGGATTTGTGTCTGTGGTAGCCAACTCTAACTGGTTAGAATAGCATTTCATGAATAGCGCTGGTTAAAACAGCTCTGCAATAATAGCATAGGCAAGAACAAACTACAGGGGTAAAATAGAAAGCTACTTACTACTACCCCTGTAGCTGTCACATCAGGGGAAGAAGAGGAGGAGATTGTCAAGTAAAGAAAATTTTGGTATCTGGCTGAGGTGCTGTCATGGAGGAGAGGCTAAGGCATGAAACAGCTCAGTAAATGCAGTCCTAGAGAGCAGGGTTTCTATTCCTGGTCTCCCAATTGTCAGCTTTTCATCTCTCTCCACTAAAGTAATTTTTTATAAGTCTACTAACCCTCAGTAGATCCCCCACCTGAGCTTCATCCTTTCCCAGAGATCCCTCCACCCATGGAGTTGATTATTATAATTATAGGGTACAGGGCTGACATAGTCCCCTGAGACAAAATATATATCCAAGGCCAATTCCACATGGCTGGGCAATAGAGGGATTGCCTGGCATGGTCAACCCAGGATCATGTCTGAACCTAGGGATGACAGGAGCAGAGGGTGGCAGGGAGGGCTCAAGAGTGTCCTCTGGATGATCTCCTTCTGGGAGGGAGGGTTGGTATGCCATTGCCCTTTGGTGGTTCCTGGTGGCCAGTTTAGCCATTGGCCTCACACTTTGTGTGTGGGTGACCGCACATCACATGTGTGAATGACCAGGATGCTCGTGTGAGTGGGGGGCATGAAAGAGGCTGCCTAGCCAGCCAGATCATTGCTGCGGACCTCACATCAGTGCGACAGCCTAGGATGCATTGCTGCCATCACTGCCCCAGCAAAATGAAGAAGTGCCTTCGGTGTGGACAGTCTGCCCTCCTGGTCATGACAACCGGAGGGACCCCCAGCAAAGGGATATGTTGGGTCAGTTGGGGCATGGCATGATGAGGGCAGAGGATGACAGATGGGAGGAGCATGGTGGTGGGCCTGGCCATCAAAGGTGGATGTCTAGGCTAGCGGTGGGGAATAAATAAATAACACACAAAGAAAAAATATCCAGTGATTAGCTTGAAATATGGTAGCAATTCTTGTTATATTTTGGACCACCACCGTTGTCAATATTATGTCCTGCAGTGTTTTTTCTTGGTGCTGCTGTTGGCGCTGTTGTGGCTGTGCTCTTCTTTACTGTGCTATTGCTGCAGTCATGGATCTAACCAAGTGCCTGTATATGGCAAGACATACACATTATCTTCTGACTGCAGATAGAAATACAGGACACTCAAATCACAACTCTACATCTGTGTGCAGATTGACAGGCCCCACAGCCAGAGTTAGAAATCCACAATACCCAAATTACAGGAGTTCTTGCAGAAGCACAGGATCATATAGGGCCAGTTCTTCTGTAGACACAAATACTACAGTAGTATACACTGTAAGATGTATACGCCAACATCCGCTGCAGAAGCACAGGCCCCACCAAATGCATTATACCAAAACTGCAAAAGTACTTTGTCTGCAGAAATGTAGGCCCTCCTCTGGTAGCCAAAAGTGCAGAGGTGTAAGGCCCTATGCCAAGAGAAGAGTCTTCTTTACTATATGGTACTTGAGCTAGTGTGGCCAACACTGCACCTTCCCTTTCAGGCTGGGGTTGTGCCACAGCAGCACCATTTCTCCCAGGCTTTGTCCATCCAGCTGGCTGACTGAGCTTACCCCCACTCAGCTCACCGAGACAGGATCACAAAGCACTGCCCATTGGGCCACCAGCTGGTACTACAATGTTTCTTAATATTTGTTTAAGTTTTGACCCCAAATTTTCAGCTCAATCATTTTAAGACTCCTATTATAAACATGATATGTGGTATTTATAGATTACTGTCCAAAATGTTATGTCATGTCATGAGTTTCAAAACATATTTTGGTCCAGATTTGAAAAATGACAACTGTCACATTTGTGAGGTGGTGTAACAAAATGGCTATCTTGAAAGTTTGAGGACAAAATAATGAAAGCCACCAAAGTTATGAGTGAGCTTTGAAAAATGTCAATATACATTCATAACTTTGCTGTTTTTAATATTTTGATGCTACATTTTGAACATAGTCTTCTTATGACCCTACTCATGAATCCCATAGGTGAAAATGTTAAATTCCTGCCTGAAAAGTGATTTCCGTGACTAATTACAAAAATTGCCTTTCAACTCAGATTTGAAAAATTGCCCTGCCTTGTTCATTTGGGGCAAAAGGCCAAGTTGAAAGATTGGTGGAAAAATATTGCAAAATCACAAAGTTATGAGTGAATGTTGAAATATTTCAATGTTCATGATAACTTGGTCATTTTGCAATATTCTTTCACCAAATTGTAAACATAGTCTTCTTATGATCCCGGTGGTTAATTTCTTTAAATCCTACCCAAAAAGTGATTTCATGGAGTGAATGCAAAATCCCTTTTGGTCTGGATTTGAAAATTTTTCACCTACCTTATTCAAGAGGTGGTGTCTCAGAAGGTCATGTTGAATATTTGGTGTAAAACTATTTAAAATGACAAAGTTATGAGTAAAAGTTCAAAGCCAATTGAAAGACATTAATTGGACTTGCCTTAGTTCCTCATATTGCAGCTGTGGTTCCCAGAGGAGAGGCCTTTCAGGCTGCAGGGTGAATCTACAATGTGGGACCCTGTTTAGTTGGGTGAGTGTGTGTGGGGTTGTGGGTGCTGAGTGGGGAGTTGGGTTGGGGACAGGCGAAAGGAAACCGTTCTCTTGTTTTCAGGTTTGAAACAACAAAACAAAATATCTATAAAGGACATTTCTCATTTTCAGGGACTGGACTGACACTGGTGATTGGGCACCCCAGTGTCTGCAAAGGTTTAGTGGCTCCAGGTGTGGGCATCCCAGTGTCGCCACCTATCTGATGGGGTTGCAATTGGGGGCATGAAGTAGTACCCAGGGTGGGCCCCAGTCTGTTTGAAGATTAAAGTAATCCAGAAATTATAGAGATCTCTGAGGGACTTATATTTAATTTATATTTTATATCTGGCAACTGTCAAGCATGACATTTTGATAAAATCCTTTGATTTAGTTTCTGAAAGTGATCAGGAGGTAGGCAGGCTAAATGGCAGTGTGAAGGACTATTAAATACTCTATCTCTTGTTTTAGATGTGATGTACAAATTCCCTTTTGTAGCACTTTGTACAGGACAGAGGAATTCTTGTCTCGCAGCCTTAAAATGGCTCCACTCACTAAGTTGGATACTCATGAATTTGGGGTGACCAGAAAACATATTTCTGGGATGAAAATTGAAAACAAACATTAGACTCCAGCTAAATGGATCCCGTTTACCTAGGTTCAAGAGTTTGATCTTTGAAAATATACAATTTATATATATTTTCCATCTTTTTGTTTAAAAGAAACACAAGATGGTAGCCATCATAACTGAAATTTTTTCTGACAAAAGTAAAACACTAATTTGCCAAATGCAATTGCTCAAAGGTACATTATCTTTTGTATCAGAGTTATACTAAAACCCTACTCGGCATGTTCAGAAAAAATTGAAAATCCTTATCACTCTGGAACCAATTAATATTTTTGGTCCCTTCAATCCTAAAAGTTCTAGGAAAAGTCCTGTAATATCTAGGCTGTAGGTGAGAGCAAAAAGTGTAATAAAAGTCTAAACATTTTAAACTTTTCTGTAAATATGACACATCTGGACCTCAGAAACCAGATAGCGACTGCTTGCGAAACTTCCCACATCTTGAGAAACTGCCTCCCAGGCAAAGCATGCCAGGGAGTTATTTATTATTACATTATTAAGGTGCAAAGTTAAGAGTTTAACATTGAACACTGTATGCAGCCAAACTAAACTGCTGCTACTGCACCAGTATAATATGTGTATTTATATGTGTATATAGGATATACAATGGGCTGGCTTGAAATATACAATTTATCTTCATGTTGAGGGACAGGACTATAGCTCATGAGTGGCGGAGCCATGGTGATTTATGAAAGTCCTGTCCACTCCCACAAGTGCTGATAAATTGCCTGTTTGATTCAGGCTATTATATAGCCTATATATACAACATTAGATTACAAGTTACAGCTTTTAAGTCAGTGGTCTGTTTAAAGATGTTACTGTTTTCTTTGATTTAAATGGCTGGCTTCAGTGCAGCACTAGGCATTGTGATGATACAAGCATTATAAAGTCTGTTCTCTGATTGGCTCAGTCAGCATTCCACTGTGATGACAGTAACCCTAACCCTTTGGAGCCTGGGCAGGCATCTCTGTACTAGGAAAACAATGGATGTATCTGTTGTTAGGTTCCAAAGGTTAAAACATCCATTGTGAGCTGACCTGTTGGCACAGTGGTAACACTACCACTCACGACACTGGTGGCCCAAGTTCAGGAGTAGACTTGGATCACTGGGACTAGCAGGGAGGAGGATTGAGCATCCCAGAATGTTCTCCTCCTCTGGGTGGGAGGGTCATCATTCCCACTGAAATACCATTACCTGGGTGACCACAGGTGGAGGTGCAGCCTGGGGGATACTGTAAATAAGGAGGATGTTGACGGGCTCTAGGAGCAGTTTGGACATGCCTCCATATACCCATGATCCCTGATCTCTTTGCAGGTTGATGTCTGGACAGCCATATAGAAAAATGGAAAAATGGACCCACAGTCAGGCCAGATAATAAGCCCCTGCTGCCTAAGCAAGGACCTGATGCAGGAACCATGGACACTGACACGACATGCATTGTGGTAGTAGGGAGATGGGGACCTCACCCTTCCCCTGGGGAAACCAAGGCAGAATTAGGGTGTGGGCCACCAGAATCTGAAATTGGGTAGAGCCGAGAGACACCTTAAGGGACTCAGAAGGAAGGATGGCTGTGGTAATGAATGCTACCCCAGCGCTTCACCCCAAATGAGGCTTGCTTGGGGTGGGTTACAAAACATAAATCAGTGTTTAAATAGTCGCAATGTGATGACATCAGAAGAAATACACCATTCAAATGCATTTTACATAGAAATTTCCTTATCTATCATTCAATTCAAAAACACCATTGTGACATGGATCCACGACAGGTGTCAACACAAATTCTGTTAACCGCCCGTCAGAGACACGGAAGGTCAACGCATTCTGCAGTCTGCTGCGGTTCACTATTGCTGTATTTGTTTTCTTGGGGGCTTTGATCCCTGAACTCCCCTCAGGGGCTGCACCCCTCACCCCAATTAGGATTCTCAACTCCAGTTGGAGCTGATTGGGAAGTGCAGGACCCGACAGACAGCGTCGGGTTCCAGCAGTCTCCACCATGGTTAGAGGCACTTTAGTCATGTGGGAGACCTCGCTGTGAAAATGTCACTACGAGGGGGTAAACAGTGTGACATTTACAAATTGAAACATGTATGGCTTTTCTTACAGGTACAAAAAGTTCATACAGGAACACTGAATTTATTGATTCAGTTTTAATTCATTACTGTCTTTTAACAAGTAAATGGGTATTTATTTTAGGTAAATTCAGTGAATGAGAGAACACTATTCATATTATACAAGTCCTGCTAATTTTTAACAAACTTTTATTTTTCATTTAAGTTTAACTGGCGATTATCCATTTCATGCTGAACTCTCTCTGGGGATCTACTAGTAGATGCAGCATCAGGTCAATTTTCTTTTTAAACATCCAGTGAGGCACCTTTCATGCAGGAACCTGTAGATGGAGCAGAACACAAAAAGAGCAATAAGTGTAATTGTTTACAACATTAATACATTCCTACCACAGTTGTAATATATTCCTGTATATTAGAAATTATCAGTTAATATTTCTATAGGCATTTTTCAATTGAGAACTACATCACCATATTAGAGCACTTAAAACTAGTCCACATTGTAGGGACCCCAATGCCATCCCTAATTGCACCTGAATACACCCACAGTCCATGTCCATTTATTTTAGTCTTTGGTAACCGGGTAACCATAGTATAGTGGCCCCACTCCACCTCAATGGTGCACAGACAGCCCCTCCCTGCCCCCACCCCATCCCATTGCAATAACTGGCTCTGTAATGGGATTGTACCAATCTCATCTGTGGGTGGCAGAGCACTCACAGTAGGATGCTGGAATGTGTTATATGTAGGCACGAGCTGGTGGCCATACCCTCAGGCACTGCATGTGGATCCATCAGCCTGGTGCCATTGCACTGCTCAGTGTGGGTGATGGCTGATGCTGCGCCCACTCACACAGGTCCCAAAACAGGCATGTTACAGTCGATCACCTGTTCATTTGTACAATTGGGGAACTGTGGATGAACTTTCTATAGCCTAAGCATGCTGCAAATGGCATTACAGGATACCACATCCCATGACACCCAGGATACTTCAGAGTCCAGAGGGTGGCATGTTACACAGGAATAGGGAGAGTGTGGACTTGCAGTGGTGTATGACAGCAAGAAGATACAGCATTGACAAGGCATGCATTGAAGATATGTAAATTCCTTCTTCAGTTTGCCAGGGACATACACACAGCTGCATACACTGGTGGATCCATAGCTGACATGGTGTCCCAATGTATGGTACAGACAGTTTGGTCATTCCAGAGTGCAGGTTCCCAGCCGGGGTTCAGTGGTATCAATGGCTGACCATAGCAGTGTGGAGGGTAGTGCCAGTCTTTGCAACAGGTTGGGTATGGGGGAGTGAGGGTGTCTGTGTACAGGGTGGTGGATGGGAGTCCTCTAGACTATGGATATGGACCATGGTTTCCTGTGGTGCAATCAGGTCTGGGGACCCTATACTATGGAGCTCTTCAGGGATGGAGTTAGCTGGATTGGGGATGGAAAGGGGGTACCTCTGTCCACCAGTGCTGCCAGGCTGCTGTACATCTGGGTGCACATCTGCAGCCTGCTTGTGGGTGGCTGGCCAGGTTGGGCCAGCTATTCATGGCCTAACTGTAGGCTGTAGTGCTCTGGACTATGAGGGACACATTCCACTGAAAATGCTGCAGCATGGCCTATGCAACTTGAATGGCATGCCATTTGTGTGTGCCCTGGCCACTCCCTTGCAGCCAGCGTATCCCACACATTTGAATATTGCGCTGTTGTGCATTTTGGACTTATGTGCTGCACATCTCCATTTTCCACTGGGATGTGTTATGTATCTCCTTTGACTATGGGCCCTGGACTAGGTAGCCTGACTACATTATAAAAATGGTAAAACTGTGACCCCACTGAAAGCAGATATTGCATCTAATCTAGGACAGCCTGAGTAAATACAGTGCAAAATGTGTAAATGAACATCCTTGTGGCAATGAGATGTAGCATCTCCCTGCTCTATCCAGGATACAAAATATAGGATAAGCAATGTTCAATGTTCCCAGATCCAAACAACCATTACTCTGTAAAAGCCTTAATTTTCCTGTGTTTTCCCCAGAAAGGCAAAATCAAATCCCCTATAAATCCCTGTAAATTTGTTGTAAGTCACTGGTTCTTTATGACTTTGTTCTTTGTTTATTGTATCAGTAGCCTTTTATTAGATAAAGAGCTCTAATTTGCTGCTCAGTACTAATATTATATGTCACCATGGCCTTGGAATGATTTGGATTTATATGTCATGCATAAGGCATATTTGGGGACTATGGAAATAACAAATATCAAGCTCATTATTTCATGAACTATACTCAAAATTAGTAATCACAAGTCAGACAATCTTTCAAAGATACTAGCAATAGCTATAAATAAATTTATTGCAAATAGAGACATTTCCATATATTATATATACACATATATATACACAAACAAATGCTATTTTTGTATCTTATAGTTGTTAGTTTTCAGACAAATTCTCATAGACATTTTGTCTGCCTGATGGAATCTTGAATGAGTTACGTAAATGTTATTATGTTATCAAGGCCCTGATCCAGCAACTCAGTAAATACACACTCAGTATATCATATTATAAAATAACAAAAAAAGGTCTACTGTTTGCAGTTGTTTGATCAGGAATTTTATAAATGATTTAAGTCCTTTATGTCACATCTATGTTGGTTCAATAAAGGTATCAAATCATTTGCTTCTGTATCACTTATGGTTTGTCAGCAGTTAATTCATTAGATGAGGTCTCCTATTGCCTAGAGTTTGACTGTTTCTCCACCCCCACACACACACACACACACACACACCTTACTATAAGAGACCTCAGTAGCTCTTATCTGTTACATGTGGAAAGCAGGCCACAGCCCTTATGTCATAAAGAAATGTATGTATTTAGTATGGGTAGTTAACTGAAGACCTGGCATTTTATCAGATACTGTAGGTCTCGAGAGGTTAACAACAGTGCAAATCTTTACAAAATTTGCTGGGAAAGGGTAACATTCATGAGGTATGAATCTTTCTTGAAAGCTATTTATCCCCAACTGAATTAGTAGTAAAAAAATGTTTAAATGCTAATCATTTAAATGTGCAAGCTGTTGCATTTCATGGGGGTAAACATATCTCCAGTTTAATAGGCAACACATATTTAACAAGCTGTTTCAGTTTCTTAATGGCCATCAGATAAGCAGCTTGGAGTTATGTCTCCAACATTCTAAACAGAAAGAAGGGATTACTTTATTTTAGTTGTCATAGTGATCTGTAGATGTGGAAGAATACATTGAAATATCTAGAAAATAAGTTCCACAAAACTCCATTTTCAAGCTACAGATAGCAAAATGGCTGTAGGCTCCACCCACAGCCATAAAAATGGGAGGGAGTGAAAAGGAAAATAAAAAATAGGCAAATCAAGCAAACAATTAGTTTGTTATTAACATCATTTTGTCATGACTAACCAGCTGATTTAAGATTGCTTTAGATATGGCTTTAGCTCTAAATGTTCATTTAGTCCAAATGGTGTTACAGTGTTCAGTCTATAAGTCCAGTATCCTATTTACAATAGGAGATTCTGTCTATCCCCACCCCTATTGCAACATTTGACACATTCTATTCCATATATATTTAAATTCCATTGGATTGCTTTTGTTTTTTTGAGAGAAGTGTCTGCCTATCGGTTTATCCAGTCTTACATTTATAACGGACCTAATATGTTCTTGTATCCTTTCTTTAAAACTGCATACAGTTTTCCCACGTATCCCATACCCATGAACACCATAAAAGATAGACAACAAAAGTAGTATTGCATGAAATCAGTTCTCTAATTTTGATTTCTGAGTGTCCATTGAAGGGCCTAGATCTTCACCAGTTACCACATACTGGCAAATATTGCATTTGTGCATTTGTAGTTGCCTGACGGTCTTGTAGGCAGCCAGCTTTTATTTGTGTCAACTCTATTTCTTTTATGTTTGCTGTAATCTTGCCTTTTATGCTGGGTGCATCTTTAAAGCTTACATCAAGCATAGCTCCTATTGCCTCACCTACTGTGTTGTTCCTCAGCAGTATGTTCCAATTACTTCATATAATGTTCCTATTGAGCCTGCTGGGCTGTTAAATTCAGTGGAGACTGTAACTGGGCCCCATCTGTTCTCTGTGTGTGATTTTTATCTGCAGTTTTGTTCACTAACGATGTTGTGTTTTGTGTGCACTGTGGAAAAAGCTTTTTATATTAGAGTCTTACTGTAACCACTGCTTAATAACCTGTTCTCAAGTTCTGTAGCTTGTGTCTTGAATTCCTTTGTATCTGTGCAATTTCTCCCTATACATAGCATTTGTCCATGAGGTATGGAGTCTTTAAGGCTTTTGGATATGCACTGTCATATCTTACAATTGCATTTGTAAATGTAGATTTCCTAAGGCCTTTTGTTGTGACTATGATTTATTGCATCTCCTGTAGTGTGATGTCCAGGAAATCTATACTGATTTTTCTGTTTTATCTGTAGCTACTTCTTCTTTGCCTTTAAAACACAGATACAATCATCAATATATCTGTACCAGCCCACTCTGTTTCCATAAAATGGGTTGGTGGCTGCATTTAATATTGTGGTAGCTTCCTCAGTATCTCAGGAACACATTGGCATATGTACTTTCCCTTGAACTTATGCCTTACCAAAGGTGTATAAAATATGAGCTAACCCCCAGGAAGACCCATAGTGTCTGGAACTGGCTCAACAACTGAAACAATTGGATATTTAATTGATTTTCTTCTTCAGAATTCAGCCAGCAAATTGTCATCTTTTTGAGATACATCAGTGACACTATTAAGGAACTTACAAATGTTAAATGGCAAAATGATTTCATATGGCTAACTGTTGATACTGAATTGATTGTCATCAGACATACTGATGGCATGAGAGAGGCTCAGTACTTCTTGGAAAATGATGACTTGAACAGTACAATACCTGTGGAATTTGTTCTGAAATCTTTGGAATTTGTAGTAACAAACAACGTCATTGAATTCAAGGGAAAGTATTATCTACAGTACAAACCTGTGAAACAGTGATGGAGGAGTAACGACCCTGTATATGCCATTGTTTTTATTGGGCTATTGGGAAGCTACCACAGTATTAAATGCAGCCACCAACCCATTTCATGGAAACACAGTGGGCTGGTACAGATATATTGATGTATGTGTCTGTGTCTGTGTTAAAAGCAAAGAAGAAGTAGCTACAGAGTTTGTGAATTGGCTTAATCAAAATTATTTAAATTTGTGATTTAAGAGTAAAACAGACAAAATCAGCTTAGATTTCCTACACATCACACTACAGGGAGATACAATAAATCATAGAGTCACCACAAAGGGCTTAAGGAAATCTACATCTGCAATGCAATTTAAAGGGAGAATAAACATTGCAGGGGTCACTCAAATTG
Source organism: Neoceratodus forsteri (assembly GCA_016271365.2). Classification (NCBI taxonomy): domain Eukaryota; kingdom Metazoa; phylum Chordata; order Ceratodontiformes; family Ceratodontidae; genus Neoceratodus; species Neoceratodus forsteri. The sequence continues at coordinate 217,414,795 of JADMNL010000030.1, read as the reverse complement.
TGAAAGCCATTAGTGATATTTCAAATGAGGCACTGGACATCCTTGTAAGTGTCATGTGACCGAGATATGACTGCATAATCTGTAAATCAAAACAAAGCGCAGCCATTTTAAACCAGAAATGTCGTCACTGAGGGCAAGCTGCATGCTGTTAATTACAATCTGCCTCTCAGTGACATCCTTGTTGGTCTTATGATTCAATGAAATGGCTGCTGCCTTGTTTTGATTTACAGATGATTTAGGTATTCATATCTCAGGAACCCTGACACCTACAGGTAAACCGAATACCTCATTTGAAAGAATGTTTTATGGGTTTTCAGTATTTGAGTGACTCCTGCAATGTTTACTCCCTTAAGATATGACAGTGTACATCTGAAAAGTCTTAAAGGGAAACTCCTGACTAGATACTGCTCCCAAAGTCATTTTCTTTACCACATTTGCAGTCTGTACATCATTGCCATTTTGTAGTTTTCTACCATGCTGTTCTTAATTCTAATTTATATTATCCATGATAGAAAACACTGCCCTACATGCTGCATGGCTGTGTACACTCTGGCCATGCAGTGTATTCAAATGAGTTTATTTCCGCCTGAACTGACGTGTGGTTCAGTGGCTGTGCTTACGCAGGTCTCCGTAGCAACTGGGGTCATAGTGCAAATCATGGTCTCAGCATGAACATGCAAACTCAGTGCTGAGATCATGCCTTATATTGCCTGAGAGCACTTATTTTTATTATTTGTGCTGCTTAGGATCCTGTGTAGCGCCGCACGCATTTGGTGTTCCTGGCAGCTGCATGTGTCGCTATGTGGCATGCTCAACAAGTATTGCAGTGCCAATTTCAGTATTGTTTGTGCAGATATTTGCAGAATTATATATAGTACTGTGTGTGGAATGGCAAAAGTGTTACTTTACATGGGGTCATGCTGCATGATTGCTAGCAGGTATTTGCAAAAGGACAACAACAAGGAGGCACTTTCTCTGTTTCCAGTGGAATATATACCAGAAAACATAACCTGTGGGAAAACTGGAATACATAGTACAGTAGTAGTAACATTTATTTATACAGTATAACACCATTAGGGTTATATATATATATATACCCTATTCACAAGGTAGCCTGTATGACTAGGACACATATTGGCTGTAGTGTCCGTAACTCTGAATTTCTTGTGGTATAGATGAACAAGGTGTCAAGATGAACAACTCAGAGACTTGTAAGAGGGCAGCGACCAAGGCAAACAGGATGCTGGGATGCATCTTTGGGGATCACCTCCAGAAGGAAGTGATACTCCCTCTGTATAACTGCTTGGTGAGGCAGCACCTCTAGTACTTTGTGCAGTTTTGGAGGCCACACTTAAAAGGAAACCAAAATGATTTGGGCCAGGGGACAGGACCTATGGGAAGAGGCTCGAAGAGCTGAATATGTACACATTGGAAGAGAGAGGGACCGGAGGGACGTGACAGAGGTCTTCAGGTACATAAAGGGGTAAATAGGGGAGGAGCAGTCTGGGTGCTTCGAAGGAAGGGGGAGCAACTTGAGGGGCATTGCTGGAAGCTGGAGGAGATTCAGGGAGAAAGGAGGGGTGGTACTTCACTGAGGAGGTGGTGGAGCCATGGAATCGCTGCCCAGGGGCTGGTGGAGCAGCGACAGTGGAGGGTTCAAAAGGGTGGGACAGGTACAGTGGAAAGGTTCTGGAAGCAAAATTCAGTGAGTGAGAATATCTGGAACTGAGAAGGAGAAGCCAGAAAGGAGAGGGGCAGCAAGGTCAGCTCCCAGGGTGGGAGTATGACCAAACAAGCGAACCTGAAGACCGTTAGGCCTATTTGCTGACATTTAGTATGTTAGTATGTGTCTCATTGAGACAGACTGTCTTTCTGATTCTACATTGCAGTGAAACAGAGACATTTTCTCCTCTTGTGGTTGTGCTTTTACAAAATACCTGTGAGCAGTTAGTGATATTGAGTCCATATGTAGTAACACTTGTTCTGTGGCCCAGACAGAGTACCCACATAACTATAACAAGGCATAAACTGGTCCCACTGCCACCCCATCCCTGCTTGTCCACCAAAATAGTATACATCATGATTTAGCAGTACCATTCCATCAAGGGTTATACAGTAGCTTATTATGTAAGAAGTCTAGAACAAGGTGAGAGTGCAAGAAAAGCAGAAGCACTGTTGTGAAGAACCACCCTATGTTGGGAGCAATTTCTGTTTTCATCTCCTATGTCTTGCATGAGCACATACAGTTTTACAGGTGTTGTATGCACCACTTATTTGTGTGTTCTTGAAGCAGTGATCAATGAGTGTCATCCGCTTTTTGGTCCCCACACACCATTACTCCTGCAATGTGTATTGCTAGCTGATGCTCCGCATTAACGTAATCCCACTGATACCTTGCAGCTGCCTGGCTCCAATAGGTGGTTCCCATAGTGCTAGATTATTTCAGCAGAAACAGTTATTTTACATCTGTAAAGAGCATTCAAAATAAGTTCAGTCAATAAACCCAACATTTTCCTCTGTGAGAGATGAAACAACAAAAAGTTGTGTTCAGCAGGCACCGCATCCCATATCATTTCCCCATGACACTCAAGCATGCATGTGGTAGTGTGTCATCTGGCATTACAGTGTATGTGCACTTTTCTTATTACATTCATGCATCGAGATGCTATGTCTTCTACCAAGCAGCACCACCACATGGAAAAAGTGTCATAACACTATAGTCCCTCCTCCTTAACAGCTCACTTTGGAAAGGGCACTAAAGCAGAGGTTGGAGGGGTACATAGCATCAGGATAGATTTAAACTGAGTGGGGGTGGTGAGAGGACGGCTAGTAGGCAGGGATCCCAGAGGGAGGAGCAAAGCGTGGCGATCCCTCAAGCTATCAGAGAGGTATCTGAGATTGGGACACAAGGAGAGATTAGAAAGGGAGTAGCCAGGGTTGGGGAGTTGGAGGGTGGTCTCGCTGAATGCGAGAAGCTTAGATAACAAATCAGCAAAACTGCAGGCTCTCTTGACTACTTGGGGATGGTGAACATTGTAGCCATCATGGAGACATGGGCCACCCAGAACCAGGACTGGGATGTGATTCATACTAAGATTCCTACTAAAAGGATTAGATACAGAAGGTCAAGGCCCATAGATGTGCATCTCGGCCAAGCCAGTTCATAATCCCTTGGTCAGTAAATATTGGTCCAGGTTATATTTAAAATCTGTGTGGTCGGGTACAAACTAGTACCGATTTAGGTAAGTGTTTCATAGGGATTATTGCTGAGTGAAGAAGGTGTGTCTTTATTATTTCTTGGGTATATGAGACAACTGATACTTGTGACTTCAGAGGTTACAGTCCCATTGGTTAAAGGTAATTCCTAATTGTGGCAATAGTTCTGTATCATTTTCCAATTTATGCATTAAAAGGAGTTCTCCTCTAATTCTTCTTTGTTCCAAGGTGTATAGATTTAATTCGTCCAATCTTTCTTTATACTCTTTATTGTGCATATTTTTAACCATTTTAGTCAGTCTTCTGTGGACAACCTCCAGTCTAATTACATCCTTCCTGAGGTGTGGACTCACAGGGGCTAACAATAATCCAGAGTACAGGATATTCAGAATGGACGGGACTAGGGGAAAGGGGGCATGGTGATCTACATGAGGGAGGGATAAGGTGTATGAGAGAGGGGGGAGGGCAGGGCAGAGGCCCTATGGATGCAGTTTCAAGACTCCAAAAGAAAAATAGCTGAGACTGGAGTGGGGAGATTCAGGAGGAAATCAGGAGACACTTTTTCATGGAAAGAGTGGTAGATAAGTGGAACACTCTGCTCGAGGAGGTAGTATCTTGTAGAATGCTGGAAGGATTTAGAGAGGTAGGACAGAGTGAGCTGGTGGTGGTTATGGGAGGGGAGGGGTGGGGTGGGGCAGCTGCAGGTTGAGGGGCTAGCTGCACAATCAAGCAGACTTGATAGACCATGAGGCCAGTATCTGCTGGCATTACGTATGTTCGTATGTAACCTTAGTTGATGTGCTTGCAAGCAGTATCCGCACTACTGCCTCAACTTGCCAGTTCACAAGTGTCTTATTTACTGAATAATACACAGCAAATTGGTACATTATGTAATAACATCATGGCTTGGTGTGATGGTATATACCAGATCAAGGCACATGGTTTTGCAGAAACAAGTACAATGTCAAGGCAAAAATGATATTGCGTGATATAATGTGGCCCATGTTACCATACTAGACTCCGTGACCCAATGATTAGCTTGTGTTTTCATCATTCTCGGTCTGCCTTCTACCCTCCTTATTGCTACCCTAAGTATTATGCACTTTACTCAGTCTTAGCTGTTATAGAACCCAATTATGTATTTTTCCATTTCTACCTCTGCTGGTATAATACAAGCATATTAAAAGTGACTGTGGAAAAGGCCTTTTGGTCTATTGAATTGGTTCGATTTAGCAGCTAGCAGGCCTATTCTGCATCTGCTGCTCCATCCATACCTCCTCCTCCTCCCTCCTCTTGCCCTATCACAGCCTCTTTTGAATCTTTCAACTGTTTTACAGCCCACCACCTCCGCTGGCAACACATTTCACTGTACAACCACACTGTCATTAAATAGATTCTTCTCATTTTCCTCTTGAACAGTCCACCATACAATCGCATATCATGGCCTCTGTGTCTCTCCCCAACCTTACCTTGAATAGTCCTTCTGTACCACTCCTGTGCATCCCTCTGATATACTTGCATGTCTCCAACATATCTCCCTATCCCTCCTCTTCTCCAGTTACTACATGTTCAGCTTTATCAGCCTACTTTTGTATTTTAAGTCCACCCTCCATGGATCACCTTTGTTGCCATACGCTGTACCTCTTCCAGTAATTTAATGCCTCTGTTCACGTACTGTCTCAGTACAGTACACAGTGCTCCAGGTGTGGTCTAACCAGCGATTGATACAACTGAAGAATACCCTCCGCCCCTCCTTCCTGCAGGCAGTTCTCAACACATTGCACCATTTCCTGGCCACCCATGTGTCTTGTAGTTGTTGTTCCAAGTCTCCCATGTGGTACCAAACTGACTGCCTTACTAAAGTTCTGGTAAACACTATCCACTGCATCACACTTGTCCATCTAGCTAGTGACTCAGCCATAGCCCAATCCTCTTGTAAACCCTGCCACCCCTCCAAGTTAGCCACTACTGCTCTATCTTGGTGTCATCTGCAAACAGAGTGATCTTCCTCTTACACCTGTTGCAATGTGTGCTTTGAAAACCAAACAATACCAGCCCAGGTACAGAGCCATATGGCAAACCGTTTGTCATCTCACTGTGTGATGAGATCTCCACTTCCACCACCACACTCTCCTGTCTCCAGGGCAGCCAGGTGACTATCCATCCCACCATGTTTGCCCCTGCCCTGTGTCTTCCAGCTTACTACCTAGTCTCCCACGTGGTACTAAATGTAATACCTTACTGAAGTCCAGGTACAGTACATCAACTGCATGGCCCCTGTCTAATTACCTGTTTACCCTGGCATAGTACTCTACTCTACTCAGTTGCTCTGACCCAATCTACCAGACACAAACCCACACTGTCTGCTGTCCTGCAGCCCATAGTCTCTAGTTGGAAACCAGCCTCTCCTTTAGTATCGTCTCTCCATGATGTACCTGAGTAAGTTCTTCTCACCATGGTTAATGCCCTGTGCTAGCATGAGTTCCTGGGATGCCTTGACTTCCATAACTGCCCTTGTCTCCTCCTTGACTCATTTAGGTAATCCTCTCTGTCCTCCCTCACCCTGTTATTTTTTATCGTCTCAGAAGGCTGCTCTTTTCTTTCTTACTTTCTCCATGATGCCCCTGCTCAACCAGCTAGGTTTCTTGTAGCCTCGCCCACTTACTCTTGACCGTTGTAGATGTTGCATTTTCCTAGTCAATACACCATTACTATTTCCTTCATCCTTACAAAGTCGGCCTTTCTTTTATTTTAACACCATTGCTCACGATACTACTCCGTCTTCCCCATGTTTAATCTCAGCCACAACGAGTGATGTTTACTTCTGCCACTGCTTTTAAATATGCACAGCTCCCTCACAAATGCCACATTTGACAGTAGTAGGTCAAGGGTATTCCCTAGCCTAGTTGGCTCGTTGACCATGTGCAACAGGGAAGCTGTCCTGAAAGCCATCCCAATGTACCTGCTCCATCATATTCATGGTGGTTGTGTTGCTCCAATATAATCCCAACAGGTTGAAGTCACCCATAATCACTGTACAGACCCTTTAGCATGTCATTCTGACTTGTCCCTGGGTTCCCTGTCTAGCTACTCAGTCTGAGATGGTAGCCTGTACACCACTCCCATCCTGAGGTTATTATTTTGGAGTCCGAGAGATGCACACATAATAAGTCTGTATTGCCTTCTTCTCTTTCCTCCCTGACACAGTTCTGACCTTCTCTCACATACAGTGGAGCACACACCTTCTGTGGCAGTGTGTCATGCATGACAGTGTCTGAGGGTTTGATGAACATAGCATTGAGACTTGAGCTGGTAATGCCTGATGAACCCTTTGTCTTTCTTTAGAGGTATGCACCTGTCCGCCTACATACAGTACACCACTGGATTCATGACATTTTAGGACGTGAGATAAGGAGAGTCATTACTACTTTCATTGTTACTTCCATTCATAACAAATAGCCAGACAGGAGTGGAATTTATAAGGGATTCCATGATGCTGGTGAGAAAGGGATGAAATGTGGACACAGTCGTTCTTGGCTGAATTTCAACAAAACAATTAGAAACTGTTTGAAAACTGTTTACCATGTTCATAATACTATTACCTGTTCATCAAGTGTCGTTATGTTGTCTTTTAAATAATGCTTCCTGGACCACTAAGTTAACAATTCACCTGTTGCATGGAAACCATGCTGTTGAACGATGCATAGCTAATTCTGTTTATTCTGGCATTTGAAAGCCTTTCATGGATGTTTACCTTTCGCTGTTTCCATACCTTAAGTTTGCATTATGCAACATATACAGTAATCATTTCAACAATTTTGAGTACATGTTACCGACTTTAAAGTTCAATAATCTTGTATGGTGTGTGATTACCAAAAAAATACATTACCTGTTTGTTAACAGCATTTTTTTAAAAGTGACGTTCATTTATCAGTACATACATGTGAAGTTTCAATACAAGCATTTTACATGATGTACACAGTTGTGGTTACATCGCATTTCAGTACAGCTCTTGATTACCTGATATTTGGGTAACTCTTGATTTACATGGCGTTACAGTTTGGGTCATTAACATGCTACACATGTTGTCCACCATATTCAAAGCCCTTAGATGTGCCACGATCTCATTGAGCAGCACAAAAGAATCCCATCTCCACCTGCCCAGTCATGTGCTGGGTACCCCATCTCATATTGTAGTGGCCACCACCCCACCCTTATACCCATCGCTGACTGGTAATAAACACGACAATCCCTGGTACTTTACTGGGCTCCCCATCTGAACCACAATCCATTGCAAACACATAACATAAGAAACTAAATCAATGGTTGTCTAGTGGTCCCCCAACTCACAAACCTCATCCATCGGAGACCATTTCTCAAGTTCCCAGCACTGTTGTGACTGGAGGAGTGGGGTGGGATGTGGTTCTTGAGTTGATGGGAGGAAGTAGATTAACATGGTTTTGTGTTTTTATGTTATGGGTTAGGAAGTGAATCATGGCTGTGTGAGGGATGTGCCACTAGACTACCATGGTTTTCCGTTTTTATTGTAAGGGTCTGCAATGGATGCTGGTTGTGAAATGGGGTGCCACATGACTACAAGGGATTACTGTTTCTTATTTTACAGGTCGATGATGGATGTTTGTTGTAAGATTGTTGCCACTAGACTACCATTGATTTTTGTATTATTTCTATTATGAATCAAAAAGGTGTCATGTTTGGGGGAGGACCACTAAACTACCACAGATTTTCATTAACTATTACCAGTCGGCATATGTATTGGAATTGTGAGTGGTGCCACTACACCTGCCAGTGAAGGATGTTTCTGTTGTACAGTACCAGATTGTATGGTGTGATTTGGCTAGCCACAGGGCTGCAGGCAACTCCTCTGCTGCTATGTCCACTACAGCAGGCCACCTGTGAGTGGCTACCAGTTAGGGCTTTTCTTTTTGGTGGCACATCACCAAGATGTGATGGCACATGGACCACACATCAAGGATGAATATAGAGATATCACACATATTCATGTGCAGATGCCCTTGAGATGCACCATGTCCATTATTGCAGTGCTTCTGCACACTCAGAGATACATGTCGCATCTCCAGCATTTCAATATAGCTCAGTTGCACCCTTTTGCAAGATGCATCGATACATATGTGATGCAAATGTGCATCTCCTTTGAACATGTCCCCCAATAACAAACTAAATGCTTGTGTGCTAATAAAGGAATAATGCCCGACAGAGTGTGTGTCATGCTGGGATAACGTCACACCTGGGGTGATTGGGCATGAGGCTGCAGCATGACACACACTCTGGAGGGCACTGTTCCTATTATACAATGGTTTGTTGTTATACAGAATTAAAAATAATCATTTTAAAGATGTTTTGTTAGTGTGGAAAAATATTTTGGTTTCTTCAGAGAAAAGGAATCATCCAAATCCAACAACCCAAGGCAATCAGTCAGGAGATTCATAGTGAGGCTGAGACTATACCCGTGATGTTATGCGGGATAACATCACAGGTCCAGCCCCAGACTGACCAATCAGAGTCCGGAAATTTTCTTGCCATTGTAAAATTGTGATTGACAAACACACAGGATGTGGCAGGATGCATGTCAACACACACAAGGTGATTCATACTCCTCAGTACCAGCAGACAGTGCAGTGTGTGATTTGTTTGTTATTTCTGTCACTGAAATGTGAATCTGTTGCTGATGTTGACCACTAAAGTAGCACTCACATTTTCCATTCTTGCATTATGTGCTGGACAGCTCAGTAAATGGTAAAACAGAACACAATTACACACCAGCAGCAGTAATATATGATAAACAATATGAAACAAACATTTTATTAACAATGCTTGAATGTAGCATTAGCACGTGATGAAAAAGCATAACTATTTACTAACAATACTTAGAAGTGGACATAACATAGCTATTCAGTTCTACAGTGGAACTTTAACTTTTAAATCTGGTAAATGGTACCTGTCAGTGGTAACTTGAAGGCTCTTTCCTCCTACCAGTTCCTCATCCAGCAGTCCGCCAGCTCACTGCTGAAATGAAGGTGCCTGCTCCAGATCAACCAGCAAGTCTAGAAAATGCCCTTATTTACTTGTGCACTATTATAATGAAAATTGTTCAACTATACCCACACAGAGCTTATACCTACAAAATACTTTCCTTCTCTACGCTGATCCACGGTGCAGCACTGCCTGTCACATATGCTCAACGCCACTCTACAACCACTCACAGATTTGTCTTTCACCACTCCCAGCAAATTAAAATAAAATGAAGCCAATACCTGCACATAACAAGAAAGAAAAAAATAAAGCAATCAATTTCTCGAGCCAACACCTGTTCCTTCCCCATATTTTCATTCGACATCATTTAGCATCTTTGTAGTAACAGTCGAGGCTTTTTTAATTTATTGTTTTCTTTAGTTTTACATGGAGTTGTGGGGCTCATTTTGCTTTTACTAGACTTGAACTTGTGAGATGAATGTGTGAGTTGTTGGAGGTGGAGTGAACAAACAGAAAATGGCAGGTGGCACGTGGATCACCATGAGCTACGGAAGTAATGCTGTACTTGTAAGACCTATATAGGTACAGTGCAATACTGTTTCATTACAAAATTGCACACATAAAACTCTGTCTTCATCTTTGGTTGTGGGGTTAAGAGACAAGGACTACTTTAACACGCAAACATTTAAACATCATTATAACAACTTTTTGTAATTTTGTGAAATCATAGATAAAATTCATAGTGCTCATTTTGTAAATGCAATAGTAACCTCAAGGGCTGGCAGTATGTGCAATACGGACCTTCCACGTGCCTGCAGATTTTGCCCTGCTTACACACATTGTGATCCAACATTGTCCAATACCACCAATCCTGGTGGGTATTACTGCTTTCATGTCACACCTCACAGATGAAAAATGGGAAAATACACACCCTTTTCATGGTGCAACACTCCTCATATCCTTGTTCCTCCTGGTAACAATCGCCTTGTCCCCAATGCTGTTATCATTAGCAAGTGTCATGACCATGCTGCAATGACAAGTCTGGTAACCCAGGAAGTGCCACCAGTGGTAGAAAGTGCAATCCAGAACATGGTGCATGCTGTTTCTGTGGTGCTACAGCTCTGCAGACACGCACATTTCATACAAAACAGTGGAGGAAAAACACTGCATGCAATCCAATGTTGAAATATCTTGCTGAGCAACCCTGTGCCAGACAATAACATATTTGTAAGGAAAGGCATTAACTAATAAACACAAATATACTTATGCATTCATAAATGGGGAAATGAAGCAATGGTCATCTGTACAGTATCGCAAATGTGTTCTTGGTCAAGCATAAATAATTCATCCACACAGTCAGTGTGATAACTGATAAGGGGAAGAACGGCACATGTCCATGATGATGTAATGTGTATAAATCACATATACATTGATGACTAAACAAAATGTAGTGTACAGCACAAATACAGGAGCAGATCTGAGTTAAAAGTCAAACTGCGGTATGGAACAGTAAATAATAAAATCTCGTTGTTGCAACATTTTACAGTGACCAATGATAATGCAGCATGCTGAATCACTGACTCTTAAAGTAAGTGTAGTGCGTCAGGACCAAGTCATCTGTTGCAGGATGCTTTGTTGGTGCGATATTTGAAGGTAACTCCAGTACAAGTAACATTTCAGTGTCTTTCAATGTTCCTTGCTTGAAGTGAACCACATCCTGCAGCATAGATGCAACATCATTGTATGTCTTCTTCTCCTCAATCTTCTTTACAACCCACTGTTTCGTTTGTTTTGGGAAGGCTAAGCAATGCCGTTTCTTCCCTTGTCTTTTCCCTTCTTGATCACTGCCTGCTGAAGATTTCAATTCTCCGAGCAGCCCAGCATTGCTAAGTGAGTGCGTGCTGTCATTCCCAAATAACTGAAATGTTGCCTCTTTGGACAATATTTTATCAGCAAAGAATTATATACTTTCAAATTCCCTGTGTGACAACATTTTATAATTTTGTAATGTCCTTCAGTAGTCTTGTATCCATGACCATCACGTTTCAGTGCCTCATGTGCTGGCTCTGCCTTGCACAGCCAGTTTGTTAACCTTTCCTCCTCCCTTGGCAGTTCGCCATGGTCACACTAACGATATACCAGTCCAACCTCCCACACATGTATATTGGTGGTGTGGCCAGGACATAGATCCACTTTTCCTAAGCACCATTGCATTTTCCCCACACGTTGTAGCAGACCACCAAAAGTGGTTCAAGATTGATCTAATCCATGGAGTTAGTTGCTCATAGTGTTTTTGTTTTGATTTGGCAGCTAATTTCTTAACTATGGACTTGAACGTGCTACACATCGAGACTGATGTTCCAATCCTTGACATCAGTGCTGCGATCTATGGATGTCTGTCCATTACTATAGTAATTACTTTCAGTCCTCCATCTAATATTCGCATAACAGTGCGGATGAATCCTTCTTTTCGATGACATTGGAATTAGCTACTTCTGAAACTTGAATGAGAAAAGAGTCCAATATTTTATTACTGTCCATGTCCATAATGGTATATGTAAAATTGATTAATTGCCAAGTGTCCGGAGAGTCACATCTCCCATCACAAATAACTGTTAGGTCCTTCTCCAACAATGATGCCCAAATCCTGTTCTTCTCCACAAACCAAGCATTATTTATTACAGGAAATGGATAAATGCGCTGTATTACATGGTGTTGGGACTGTGCAAATATATGGAGTCAAGAAACGAAATAATAGTGCGACATTAGAATATGTATTGCCACTGAACAAAATAGATACACTAAGCAATAAATTCCCAGCACCTATCACGAATGACCAGTGGCTGTGAATGCCACATGAAGCTATGGTTCTTTGGACAGTAAAAGTTGGCAAATAACATCATTCCACAGACAAAAGTGTCAGTGAGCATCGTTGCAGTTTGCATAGTTGGCACCACGATCATGCTCATTAGTATTAACATTGAACTTTTAAAAACAATGAACTTTGCATCCTGCACAAGTCCATTATCGAGACGTGTAGGAGTCATCCAGGCACAAGTCATCATCACTATCTATATAGTCTTCTGACTCAGGCGTGAACATTGATGGTTACGTATGGATGCTCGAGTTATAATTACACTTTTGAAAATCTGGCAATTGTTTCTGTACAGTACCGACAGATCTTTAATCAGTGCAGTTGTGGGAGTTCTATGTGATAACGGTGAAAGCCTAAAGGTGATCGCCATTACGCGGTCACAGTGCGAAATGTTTTCTGCCACTGTGACACCCTGGTAGCCTGAGAGAAAGCAGTGCGGGGACTTACTTTTAATGTTTTTCTGAGGGGGTGCACCCCACACCCCTACTAAAGGATTCTCAACTCCAGGGGCACATGTTGCATGTTGATGATCAGCAGAACCAAGTGGTACTTTGGGAATAAAGGTCTTTATCTGTCCTCGACAACCGAGGCGGAGTAGAGTGGTGTACGAGGGCACAATTGTTGACAGCCCTTGTGGAGTTAGTTTCACATGAGTTGAGGTGCTTCTTTATCTTTGTAGAAGTCACCTGACCCTGTGGGTGGTTATGAGGTGGATCCACTATGCCATGGTGACAAGAAATTTGTCAACCCGTCGGCTGTGACAACACACTGCCAGTTGTTATTGTTCCGTCACTGGAGGAACAAGTGTTTTCTGTCAGGGGCTTTGCCCCACACACCCATGCAGGGGCTCTGCCTCCTGCACCCCTGCTCTAGGATTACCAACTCCAGTTGGAGTTAGTTCAGCGAGGTGGGCAAGCACCCGGTGGCAACAGTGTCAGAATACATGAAGATGGATCCATGACGAATTATCGACAAAATATTTGTCAAATGACCTGACAGTGAAACTGGCAGGTTGACTTCATTACAGTCAGCTGCTGGTTTGCAGAAGCAGCAAGTGTTTTCTTCGGGGGCTTCGCCCCCGAACCACCCACATGGGGGTTACACCCCATCCCTCACTGAGGATTCTCAACTCTGAGTTGGACCTGAGTTGAGGGCTGCAGGACCCCTACAAACAGTGCCAGGTGCCAGCAGGTTTCCTACAGTGATGTGGCACTGTTGTCACTGTAGGGGACTCCACTGTTGACACGTTGACATCAAGGCTGTATGTCCATGGAGACCATCACAATGAGCTGCCGAAAATGTCACTGTGATGGTCTTTGTGGTATTCCATTGCTGTGCCATTGGTATACCATTATGAGGCACAGCAGGGTAACTCACATCAAGATGTCAGTGTTCTATCACCCCAGCATCAGGTCATCCAGTTGCAGTATCTGGGGCATTTGGGTACTCTGGTCTCCGTCATCTTGTGTTGGGATCACACAACTACCCTCAGGCATCACAAGTATCAAATCACACAGCAGACCATCTGGCATCAGGTAGGCCAGCAGACAACTGGAAGTGCCTTACTCTATTAGCATCTGTGGGTACCCTAAGTTTTCCAGACTGTGTGCAGGTAAACTGTCGTCTAGGTGTCAGGCATTTGTGCAGGCATAGGAAGGGCTGGGGAAGCAGCCAGCTGATGCATGGTTGTAGTAGCCTGCAGTGGAGGCTTATCTACAGATCATGATGTGCACCCATTGCACCGTGGTAAAGAGTGCCACAGTGCTGCATGCTGCTTGTCGACATCGGCAACTGACTTCATGGCAGAGTCAGTGGACAACATGGACAGGTAGAACTGGTGCACAAATGGCCACCACCTGAGCCACTAGGCTTACAGCATCCTGGGATAATTGGCTTCAGCTGTATGAGCTGTGAAGTATTGCATGAATTCACATGCACCAAACAGCCTTCTTCAGAAATGGAGATGAGGGAGGGTGGCATAAAGAATGGGAGCCAGGAGTTAATTCTGAAGGAGGAGGGGTTGCCCACATTGTGGGTGACGATCATGATCTTCTGCCAGTGAGTTCTCCTTGTCTTGCTGATTGTGTTTGACAATCAATTTCTTCTCTTTGTGGGATGACAAAGAAGAATGTGAGGATGAACAGCTTGTGCAATGAAGTTCCTTCTCCATGGCAGAAATCGGCTTGTTCAGCCAACATTCTTAGGCGTCTTCTGGCGCGGAGTCTTCTGTGCTGGTTGAGATTACGGCACTGTTGGCACTTCTCAATTATGTGGTCCTGGGCAAGGCATAACATGTAGGGTGAATGGCCATTTAATGTGGGATCTGCTTGACACACACACACACTTACAGAAAAGACGGCGTGCAGATATCCATCAAAGTTGTGCTAGAAAATGGTAATAAAAAGGCATTGAAAAACTTGTCAAACTGGGGTCAACTAGCTGCAAGTGTCTGCAGAGGTCCGACTTACACTGTCAAAGGTGGGAAAAGAAATGTGTATTGGCTGGGAGACTGCACCTTTTATACCATATGTGATGGGTGCGTGCCAAGGTGGGGGCAGTCCCAGGCTGGGTATTGCTAGCTAGAAAGCTTACGTGTGATCCTGCCACCTGACGCCTTAGTCCTAAAGGTCCCAAAGATATTACCTGCTGTGAGACTCAATCTACAAGTCAGATATATTAAATCTGGAATTTGACAAGTCAAAGTGCCAGATTGAGCACATCCAAGGATATTGAAAGAGCTCACAGATGTGCTGGCTGCCCGCAGTTTGGTATGTGATAGTTAAACTCCTTTATTCATGTTGAGCACATTCCTGCCAGTGTCTGTCAGGTCTTGGCTGGGTACCCTGTTTTGGGGTTTGAAACACACAGAGTTGACGTTGACCATTCCAGGAGAAGAATGACAGTTCTTTATTGGACAACTCGGTCCTATTGCCAGTGAGATTGTCGGTAATGGTCTTTACATGAGTACAGGACTGGGGTCATACCATAGCAAATTGTCATTCTAATGCTGAACCTGTACTGCCGACTTCCATGTGTGGGCACCCACCACCAAAACAGGTTACCCGCACCAACCTGACACTGAGACTGACAGTAATGTGCTTCACATGACTACATGAACGTAGCCATCCCATTCAGAAGCAACATTCTGCACTGTGCAAGTCACAGTGACTTCCATGTTATACACCACCCCAAAAAACAGACTGTGTCAGTTGTGGGTATGTATCTTGTTTTTCTGGTGGTGTGCCCACACAGAATAGATCGTAACAGGTAGAGGGTCACAATGACATGCCTCCTTCAGCAACCACGTGCTTCAACAACACACGTGCATAAAGATGTTACATATTGGTCTGCTGCACTACTGACAAAGATGGTGCAAGACAACAACATCATGACATCAGTGCTCAGGCACAGCAAGGAAGTAGCAGCAGTACAATAAAAGCAACAGTACGGATGTACCATATAATAAATACCATTGACTATGTACTTTAATAAGATGTAGATATGTTTAATCCATGTCCTGTCAATGACTGAGGAGAGGGATCGTGGAGTAGCAGCACTCCTATTTCAAAGGAGCCATAATGGAGTCAACAAACATTTGCATTTTGCAACTCAACAATGGAAATGGAAAGAGAATGCCAATATTGATCTGAAATGAAGTTGCATGGAAGCTAAGGGCAAAAAATATTTGTTTTATGAAAAATATGGACACTCAGCAGGACTAGGACAGGTAGCAGTATCTGGGAAACAGAATGAATCATGGAAACAAGTTAGGATAGTGAAGGCACAAAATTGGGGAAAAGCAGAAGATGAGTTACAGAAAGGAGAGAAGACTTTGTATAGTTAAATTTGTGAAATTAGAAAAAAGTTAAAAGCAGAATCAGGCTTACAGGAGAAATACATGTATGTGGAAGGGGACATGAAAATGTCATGCGAACATAGAAATCCGACAGCAGAAACAGACAGTATGATCTATCAAAGTCTGATCAAGTGTGCAGCTACCACCTCAAGATTGCAGCTGCTGACACCCTCCCACTCATGCATCTTCAGAACATTCTCAACTCTATTCAAAAGACCCTCACCACTTTCCTGTCTCATGCCCTTTTAAAACATCATACCATCTTACATTATATCATCCACTCCAGTAGGGCATTCCACATCGACACCACCCTCTACATGAAGTAATGTCTCCTCATCTCTCGCTCCAGTTTGGTTAGCTCTCCTTGTAGCTGTTTCCACCCATCCAGTTCATCAACTACCCATTTTTGTATCATCTGTGAATAGACTAATCCTGCTCCCAAATCCATGTGATATATCTGATACAATTAGCCCAAACAGCACCAGACCCAGCACAGAACACTGTGGTACTACACTCATCACTGGCCTAGGTCCTGAGAGTTCACCCCAACCACCACCCATTGATGCCTCCCACCCAGCCAGTTTCACCACCACCCCTACTGAAGTCAGTTTCCACCCTTTGTGCCCGTGAGTCACTGAATCAATGGCCTTGCTGAAGTCCAAATATAGGACATCCACAGTGTGCCCTTATCCAGCTCCCTTGTTACCCAGTCTTAATATTGTTAAATATTGGTCTGCTAAGACCTCCATGAGATGAACCCATGCTGCCACACATCCTGGAGTTCATTTCAATCCAGCAATGCCACCAGTCTCTCTTTCAGTATAGCCTCCATAAGTTTACACACTTTGGAAGTGAGACTGACAGGTTGGTAGTTTCCAGTTTGTCCTGTAGGGCTACCTTGTGAATGGGCAACACATGGGCCACCTGACAGTCCTTGGGCACATAACCTGTGTCCAGGGAGGTGCTGAACAGATTCACCAGAAGCCTGACCAGTGCCTTTGCCATACCCTCGGCACCCCTGGGGAGAATACCATCAGGGCCTGGTGCATTGTACACCATTATTGCTATCAGTAAAACTTGCTTTTCTGAATAGATAGTGAAATCAGGGTTACAAAACAGCTCATAACTTTAAAATGAAATAAGGTAGAAACCTAAATTTGGTATGAGAGTTATTGGGAGTATGGTCATTCTAATTCTTTTTTAATAAGTATGCTGTATTTGAGAGAAAAACAACCACAATTTACAGACAACATGGTGGCGTTGAAAAGTATACCACCAGTACAATGTGGATAAGTGAAAATACATTTGATGACAAAGAGAGAGGCAGTTATTAAGAATAATTGTGATAACAGTTGTCTGTAACCCACCTCCCTAACCCCATTTTCCCAAGACAACCCCACTGCCACTACGTTATAAAGCTGGGACAGCTGGAAAAATCAACCTCAATAGTTGCATGACTGGGGACAATGAGAAGGAAAGTTATTTTAGGGGTTAACTAATACTATTAGGGTTAGAGTGAATCCATAGAAGATTAAATAATGGGTCCCAAACTTGTCTATATTTACTCAGCCTATTAGTAATACCTGCAATGATGTGCTCAGCTTGTAGGGCAAACATAATCTCCTTACACCCATTCTACATGACTGGGAGTGATCAAGTCCAACCAATGTCTTAGTACAACTTTCTTAGCACAAGCTGAGATTAATGCCACGTGAGTCCTTTGATTGCAGCCCATCAGGTTTCTATAGTCTCCCAAGATATAAGTCTCAGGAGTAAATTTATCTGATAAAGCTAGTAATGGATCCAGGTGTGTCTGGATAAGTTGCCAGAAAGGAGAAACTTTTCACAGGACCGTAACACATGAAGTAAATCTCCAGTTGCCTTTTGGCGTTTGGGACATTGACTAGAGGGCAGGGTTCCCACTTGGTGGAGCTTAACTGGAGTGTAGTACAGATTGTGAATAATCTGAAATTGCATATACCTATATCTATCCCACCTAATATACCTATATAGGTGCTTCCAGATTACTGACCAGTGCCTGGAGGGGTAGCTGTTGGTAAAGCTTGGTCCCACCTGTAGAATCTCAGACCTTCTAACCCAGAAATTGTAGTTAATAAAATGTATATGCCTATGATATCAAGTTAGATATTGGGGCAGAACTGACATATGGGAGAGAGTAGACATGAGTGATCTAGACCACAACCCAGTGCCAAACTGTTTTAATAATGTGAAAAATTTGTAAATATTAAAGGCGTGTGGAGGACCACTTGAAAGAAAGCAAGCCTCTTGAAAAGGCAGCAGTTCATGATTATTAACTAGGTCTTTCACTCTTCCACACAAAAAGATTAGATTTGAGAACTTTGCCCAAGATTAGAAGGTCAGGATTATGGAAGAGAGCTGCGCTGTATTCCTGTATCCATCCGTTTTGAGGAAGGTAGTTAGCTGGTGTTGTGTTTAGGCAGAGCCTAACAATGAATCTTTCAAGTTTTGGGAAGGTTTTTAATTATAAAGGGACAGCTATAGGGTCAATGTCATGTGCAGAGCACAAGGTTTGTTCAATTTTCAGCTAGAGGGACGATAAGGAGAATTGGAGGCATTACTTGTGGGAAGCAAACCAGAATCTGAATCTGGTTAGATGTATGGATAGGTTGTATAAGTAGAAGTTAGGAGCCTGAAGGCCACCATCTACTTTTGATGAGTAAGTTTTATGTAGCTTTATCTGGCTTTTTTCCCAAGCCATAAAAGGAGCTAATGATTCTGTGTAGTTGTGAGAACCATGACAATGGAAGTGCCCAATTAAACATTTGTAGAGGATATAAAATACAAGGTAATACATTCATCTTTACAATACTCATACAACCCCACATGGATACGGGTAAATGGGAGCAGCGCCTAAAGTCTTCTTTTAGTGTACTTATAATGGTATCAAGGTTGAGCTTTTCATAATATTAGGAGAAGGGTGAAGATTAATGCCTAGATATTTTAATTTATCAGTACACAACTGCAGCTCTCAAGGTATATTTGTTAAGAAACAATTCTGTTTTATCTAAATTTAATTTATAATTTGAGATGGATCCAAACTGGGAGATTATCTGAAATGCTGCACAGAAAGACTAGGCAGGGAAGAAATATGTGGTAGTATATCATCCGTATAAGTGGAGACTTTATAGTCTGTGCCGCCTACTGAAATACCACTTATAAGTGGAGAAATTTAGAGTTTTTCTAATAAGGGTTTTAGGAAGAGATTGAAAAGATAGGGTGAGAGGGGCAGCCTTGTCGAGTACCCTGATGTAAGGCAAGGTGTAAAAGAATACTATTACACTGAACTCGTGCAGAGAGGGATGAGTAAAGGATTTTGATCCATTGTCGATTTCTTGTGGAATACAGTATTTGGGAGAAGCATGAAAAAATAGTCCCAGGAAACCCCAGCAAAAGCCTTTTCTGCATCTAGAAAACCAGTGCTGCTGGTGTGGAGGAATCTTTAGATGCAGAGGAGAGGTAGCTAGTTTCGAAGGTGATCCGATGAAAGTGGACCCTTGACCACACTGATTTGTTCTTCACTAATCAGTAGATCCCGGACATGACTTAATCTGGAAGACAGTATTTTGGCTAGGATTTTAGATCTACATTAATTAGGGAGATAGGTCTATAGTTGGAAATAAATAAAGGGCCTTTGCCAGGTTTGGGAAGCACTACTATGGTGGCTAATGTTAAAGAAGTACCTGAAATACCATCTTTGAAAAAGTAATGGAAGGTATTCAGGAGAATAGGAGCTACCATGCCTTTAAAAGTTTTGTAAAAGTTAGTAGGGAAGAAGAAGAAGAAGAAGAATAGTATTTATATAGTGCTTTCATACATCCAAAGTGCTTTACAAGCAATGCTAGACTGGTAGTGAAGTGACTGAATGTGTGGTGGCAGCCATATTGCACATCATCACTCACACACAGCCTGAATAATTGCATGAACCGGTTTATGGGAAGGAATGTTGGCCAGACACCGGAATGTTCTCTACTCTTTGCAATGAGTGCCCTGGGTTCTTTTACTTCCACCTGGACACCCACCAGGATGGGTAGAAGGGACCTCGTTTAACATCTCATCCGAAGAACGGCACACCCAGCAGTACAGCACCCCAATACTGCACTAGGGTGCCAGCAATTTTAGGTGCAAGTCAATCCGGTGTGGGGCGAGAACCCACAACCTTCTGGTCCAGCGGCAGATGTGCTACCCACTGAGCCACGGGTCCAGGTGACTTATCAGAAGGGACTGAATTGATAGCATCAAGTACCTCTGCTAGGATGATAGGAGCTGTTTGGGGTCGGATAACACTAGGAGATTAATGTTTCAAAGAAAGCATCCAGCAGCTGTGGTGAGAATGTCGGTGTGGAGGAGTATATAATTGACTACACAATTCTTTGAAGGCCTCAATAATATCTATGGGAGAGGTGAGGAGATTTCCAGAGGTTGAGTAGATAGATGTAACAATTTTATCAGTGATCTGAGTGCGTGGGTGAAGGCCAAGAGCTTTCCTGCTCTTTCCCTGATCAAAATAAGATGCTTAGGAGCTGACATAAGGAATTGGTTGTATTGGGCACAGAGAGATTTGACCTTTCTCAATCCTGTATGTGAAAGGAAGGATAAAGGCAGTTCTCAGCCTCTGTAATTTGATCAAAAATAGACAAAAGAACAGCAGATCTTTGTTTTTTTTCGCTTGTCGCGGGTGAATTAATTGCCTTTGCAGTGCACATTTCAACAAACCCCATAATACATCTATTTTATGCATAGATGGTGCATTATAAAGTTTCTGATTAATGTTTGGAGGTGTTGTAAGTGGTCCTCTAATTTCAGAAGTTGATTGTTAAGTTCCAGATTCTATCTTTCTGTACATTGGGTAAAAGTTCCAAATAATAGGTGAGCAATGTGATGGTCTGAGAAGACCTTAGAGGAATAAAAGGCAAGAGTGACCCCTGGGAGGTGATCCACACTTATAAGGAAGTAATCTATACGAGAGAAGGAGTGATGTGGGAGGAATGGAATGGGTATTCCTTTCTATCTGGATACAAAAGTCTTCAGAGGTCAGTGAGACCAAGAAGTGCATTAGATCATGTATGGCTTTTGTCCTGTCAATAGGGATTGCCTGACATGGCCTGATCTGTCTAGATGATTGGATAGTACTTGATTCCAATCACCTCCCAGGATTATTGGGAGCGTGGTCCGGGTGGCTAATATAGCCATAAGGTTTGTGAAGAATTCCGGATCCTCTCTGTTGGGACCATAGATGGAACCTAAAATTACCTCAGAATGACCTAGAAGGGCTCTTAGAACCACAAAATGACCTCCTGGATCAGAGATTTCTTGAATGAGGTGAAATGGCATTCTACATGTAATAATGATGGCAACCTCCTTTTACGAGAGTCAAGGCCTGAACCAAACACTTGACTCACCCAATTTGTAGATAGGTAGTGGGTTTGACTAGGTAAGAGATCGTCTCTTGTTGGAAGGCTGTATCTGTTTGTAGGGTGCTTAGATGAAGTAATACCTTAGTTCATTTAGCAGGGCTTAGGTCCCATTAATATTGCAAGAGCAAAATTTTAAACCCAGTCATGATGGATTAGGGGTGGAAATGCATGGCCATTAATGTAATAAGATTCAACCAGTCCAAAATATATGAGATTGATGTGTTAGACCCTTTTCCTTTGGCAGTCCACCCCTAACTAGGCCCCATAGTCCCAACCCCTCTCAC
The DNA here is from genome assembly GCA_016271365.2 of Neoceratodus forsteri. Classification (NCBI taxonomy): domain Eukaryota; kingdom Metazoa; phylum Chordata; order Ceratodontiformes; family Ceratodontidae; genus Neoceratodus; species Neoceratodus forsteri. The sequence continues at coordinate 217,393,093 of JADMNL010000030.1, read as the reverse complement.
CCTAGAATCCAAGCCCTCCCCAAACAAACCCACCCGAACCCCTAATATGAGACGGATACAAGACTAAAGTAAATCCCATAATGGGACAACAGTGATGGAGGTTCGATTCCCCATAACAAAGTCATGACTGCTTCCCAACAGTTGCACTGCCCTGTACCTCCCCACCCCAGAGTAGATATATAAACCATGTAGTAAACAATTGAAGGTAGGGGTTAACCCCAGAACTATAGGTCCAACCCATTCGCAATGGCAAAATAAAAAGTTGTGAACTATATCATATTCAAGTAACATTAGTAATAACTCCAACAACATATAACTATTAATCATAAATGTTAGAATGAAACATTTACTTACCAAATATAACTATACATAAATTGAAGGCAGCTAATCAGAGCTCACCCCAAGGTCAATGTAGTAGTTTAAGAACAGCTTCAATATATGCACTATTTGATCTGAACCCTGCCAGAGAGATTCATCTGAACTATAGTTCCAGAGCCATAAACTTATAGGAGTTCCTAGAAAACTGTGTATAAATTTGAAGTTAGAATTTTAACTTTTGCAAGATCCAATTATTGCCATAAATCAGGCCACTGCATGCCGATTTATGCTATAATAAAAAGCACAAATAAAGTAACAACAGATGAAGAGGAAAGAAAAAGTAAAAGAACTTCTTGTCCATTGAGCTTTAGGTAGTTGGCCCTTTTACCAAGAGAGTCCTAGTATGTGCTGTAGACTGAATGTGCACATGCAATTAAACATGCGCTGAGGTAGAGCAGGGAGAATCGCATATCGTATAGTAGGCTCTGCGAATGTGTACAAGATCAAGCAGGGCAGAGAGACCACATGTTCGAGGAGGAGGATGTTGATCTTGTAGTGCTGATAGGTTGGCCAGGATAGCCGCAATCTCCCACAACAGACAAATTATAGAAAAGCACATTTGAGATCAGTGAAGAGCTAAGGAGAAAGACACAAAACAACTTGCTAAAATGAGCAGTACACGCCAGAATAATGGCACAGTCTCTGACTTGGGCTGATCACAGGTGGAGACGTTACCTCTGGTAACTATTGCTGGAAAGGCAGCATTGAGATGAAGGAGAAAATCCAGGCGGTGTACCGATTCTTCATTCGCAGCCAGTCTGTGCTATCTGATCCAAAGTTTGTAGAAAAATCAGTAAGCACAGCGATTAACATAATCCTGAGATAACACAGACAAGTCAGGTGCTACCATTTCAGCACTGGTTGAAAAGATGAGGGAAGATAGTGAATAAGTCTCTTGCAGCTTGTTCTGCATTTTCAAAAGTCTTCCAGCTTCCCTGATATGTGAAAGCCTAGCTGGGTAGAGGATTCAGAACTTTATTCCTGCTGCAGTCAGCTTGGTTATGGACAGATGATATTCAGTCCATTTCTGGTGAGTGATAGCAAGGAGGTCTTGTGTTATTCTTAAGTGTGAGCCCCCATTTCATTTCTTGCAGTTCTTTGGACTTGTTCAGGATATTTTGACAGTCAATGTAGCTCAGAAGGCACAGGATAAAGGCCTGGGCTTGGCTCGGGAAGCGGACTAGTCCTCAAGGGTCTGTGCGCTCTCTCAACTATGTAGGTTGTGGAGTGTGGAGGAGGGCCTGCTATTTTTCTGAGTGGTTTCTGGTAAACAACACAAGAGAAGATCCTTCAGCCTCTTCAAGAAGGCCAAAATGACCAGGTTGTCATGCCTGTTTCAGCCTTCCAAGTCTTCTATTTTGAGTTCCATCCTAGTAAGCTTTTGCACAGAGAGATAATTTCAGATTCCACTCATGTTTGCCAATTTTCTAAAGATGTTGTATGGGCTGAGACATGTGATATCTTTTTGTTAGTATCCTTTAGATCAGCTTGGATAGATTTTAAATCAGATGCAAAGTCTAGAAAGGCAGCTTTAAGTGGAGCAATTTCAGCTAGGAATTTATCGTCTGATAATGGTGCTGCAGTGGAAGGCTGTGAGCTCTTGCCAGCTGAGGCATTTTGCATTTTCGGCCTCTTTGACTCTTTGTCCGATGTCTGAGGTGGCATGTGAGATGGACCTGTCTCATTTCAGTCTCCATTCTTCCTTGAATCTTCCACTTTTTAAGAAAATGAGCACCGGAGGACTCACAAATCTTCTGGCAGACGGAAGGTTGGTTGTTAGGTAGATGGATTCGCTGGATCTGAGGTTTTAGGTCGTTATTTGGGAGCTGAGGTCAGAGCAGGAGTGCTACACATCTGTTCAGTAGGACGGCATCACGTGGTCTCCCATTCTAATTCTTCAATGTAACACTTTTGGTGGGGGTCCGTCTTTAAGTCAACAATATTGAGAAAATATATTGTTTCTGTATTCACAGAAGAAGGTGAGGTACTACAGTTGGGTAACAAACAAATATGTTAGGCAGGCACACAACATTATTGTTATGAATGAGACGGTATCACAGCAAGTACCAAAACTGAGACTGGTAAAGGCAATGGGACATGATGGAATATACCATGGAATATTAAAGGAAGTACTGCGGTGCTGGCAGCACCACTGCAAGCCAAGTTCAAGGACTCACTAGATACAACAACGGTTCCAAAGTAATCCAGGATGGCATATGTAATCCCTCTTCACAAAAGTGGGAGTAGGGAGGTGGATGGAACAAATATACCAGCCGGCCTCACATCAATAATTTGTGACATTAGGGGATCACTACTTCACTCCAACCTGTGACATTAATTGGATGCAGTCACTCAGTGGGTCCTGATGTTGACACCTCTGCTTACCTGGGTTGCTATTTCTATGAAAACTGAACACATTGAGGAGTTGCTCCAGTTTCAGTAATGTAGCAGTACATGCAAATACAGAAATCAACATTAGCATCAGTATCCACTGCCTTATAGCAACTGTCGATGCCACTAGTTGGTGTCCCTAAATTGGTGCAGTATGGTGGGTACATACATAGCTGATTTTATATTTTTGAAATAGTGTTTGTTTGCCAACTCCCTCCAGCCCTGTGGACACCTTGTCTTGTCATGGACTCTACCATCACAGCTCAGTTACGTCACCATTCCCTAAGGCTTACTTCCTTTCAACTTGCTATGGTGGCTTGCACTCCATGGGCGACCATTGATAGCATATGCTCATTCCCAATCCAGTTCACTGGCTTTGTGAGTGGTAGCTCTAACACTGTGCAGATCGGTAATCAGTAGGACAGATATTACTGGTTGCCGCCCCCCACCCCATGTCCTGTGAAGTACATGGTGCAGTCAAGCATATGACCACCTAGGAACTGTAGTGACATCTGTCTCACACCACACGCATAAACATTTTGCTTATATATTGACTTGTTTAGGTGGAAAAATGTCTGAACAAGACATTTTATAAATAAAAAAATTCTAGGGATGTGTTGATGGGCCACTGGCTATATGTGGCTCTGCTGGACTGGATTCCTGGGTTTGGTATGTTGAGCGGAAGACCACATGTGGGACTGCTGCCACTGGAAGTGGGTTGCATTTGGAGAGGGCTTGTGGCAGGTTCAGGCAGCACAACAACCCCTGCAGAGTACCAGGTATCTCACTCCATCAAAGCACATGGTGGGAATACATTAGTCTGCTACATGTAGGGTATCCATGCCAGGGTAGGTTCACAAGAGGCAGAAGGGAATAAAATAATTTGATTCTCTGTCTGGATGATGATTACTGGATCACCAAGCCTGCATGCACTGTAGTCCACTGTAGGCAACAAACACTCTATGAAGGGCAGGATATATAAAGGAAACATCCAAAAGTACTAGTTCACAGAACAAGTGGTGAAAACATACATAGATACATAGATACATAGACAGTGTCAGCAGATAAGGGCCTACGACCCACCTAGTCTACCCATTTGAGCTTGTAAGTTTACTTTGTTTTCCTAGAAGTCTGTTGCCCCTTAACCCTGACCTCCAGAATTCCTTTATGTCTATCCCATGCATTCTTAAATCCTGTGATCGTTCAGCCTCCACCACTTCCTCTGGCAGGGTGTTCCACTTGTCCACCACCCGTTCTGTGAAGAAATTCTTCCTCACATTTCCTCTGAATCGTCCTCCTGCAACTTCCTCTCATGCCTTCTAGTCCTGGAACATCTCTTTCACTTAAAATAGTGTCTTCCTGCATCGTGTTCCTCCCTGTAAGATACTTGTATGTCTCTATCATATCCCTCTCTCCTCCAGGGAGTACATATTCAATTCCTTCAACCTGTCCTCAATAGACTTGTGATGCAATCCATGTACCATCTTTGTTGCCCTCCTCTGAGCCTTCTCTACCCTGTCTATGTCCTTACGTAAGTAAGGTCTCCAGAACTGCACACCGTACTCCAGGTGCAGCCTCACTAGTGTCTTGTATAGTGGAATTATGACCTCCTTTTCCTGCTGGTGATGCCGTGCCCATGCCTATGCATCCCAACATCCTATTTGCTTTACCTGCTGCCTTGTCACACTGTTTCCTACCTTGAAGCCATCAGAGACGATAACCCCAAGATCCCTTTCCTACTTTGTGCATGCTATATCCTCACCCCCAACTGATATATTGTGCCAGGGTTTTTGTGCCCCATATGCATTATCTTGCACTTCTTTGCATTGAATTTCAACTGCCAAACCCCTGACCATTCTTCAAGTTTCTCCAGGTTCCTTCTCATTCTGTCTACATCCTTTGGTGTGTCTACTCTGTTACAGAGCTTTGTGTCATCAGCAAACAGTGAAATTCTGCCTTCTGGGATTGACCTCCACAGCAGGTGATATCAGTTGATACTGTAATGCCAGTCATGCTCTGAGTCAGCAAGTACTTTAAAGACATAGAGGTGACAGGATTCTTACTGAGTTGGTATACAGGGAATGGGAGGGGCCTGACAGAAGGGTGTGGGGAGGAAGGAGCATGGGGCACTACTGTATGTCAGACAGACTGCAAGAACGACATGGTATGACATCAATGACATGGTGGGAGTGCCATTTGAAGAGCCACAGAGTCCCTAGGATGGCAACACTTATGGGGGCGTGGGGATGGACATAGCTCTTTCGAGTATGCTCAGTAAGGTTTTAGAATAACCCTATGATAAAAAGATAAATTTAACTCCAGTGAGCATTTACCTTTCATAAAATTAGTGATGCATTACTTGTGAGAAAATATCATTCATGATGGCTGCCCACTTGTTTTTTATTAGGTTAAAAATTGAAATACATAAACATGAGTAATTTGAAAAAAATACACAAATCTTGCTAAACATGACCAAGTCAGAAATATTTTGTTTTCTTTTCCCAAAATTTTCCAGATATACCTTTCTGTGACTTTGGCTGTCATTTTACTGAAATGACCGATTTATGTATCATGAGAAAATAATTTGTGTGTCACAACACATTTAAGAGAGGCACACAAATTTATGTCACACATTTTACATTTCAAACTTTTCCTCATAACTTGATCATTTTACAATATTTTAGCCTTACATTTTGAAAATACTGTTTACATGACCCTACCTCATGAACAAGGATGGTAGGAATTTTCAGTAAATATGAAGGTGATTTTCAAATGTTACATTAATTTGCAACACATAAATTCATGTGTCAAACATGTTACTGTCTCACATACTTTTATTCATAACTTGGTTGTTTTGCAATATTTTAGTCCCACATTTTGAATATACTGTTTACATGACTCTACCTCATGAACAAGGATGGTAGGAATGTTCAAGTACAGGCTAAAGATGATGTTGAAGTGCAACATATAACTTTAGGTGTCACACATTCTAGTGTCTTACGTATTTTTTCATAGCTTAGTTGTTTTACAATATTTTAGCATCACATTTTAAATAGACTGTTTACATGACCTTACCACATGAACAATTATGGTGGAAATTTTCAAGTAAGGTCAAAAGATGATTTCAAACAGCAACACATAAAATTATGACACATAATTTGTTGCACATTTTAGTGTTTCACATACTTTTACTCACAACTTGGCCATTTTACAATATTTCAGTCCCACATTTTGAATATACTGTTTATGTAAACCCTTACAAGGATGGTGGAATTTTCAAGTACAGGCCAAAATATGATTTTGAAGAGTAACACATACATTTCCAACATATAAATGTATGCATCACACATTTTAGTGTCTCATATAATTTTACTCATAACTTGGCCATTTTGCAATACTTTAATCCCAAATTTTGAATCCACTGTTTACATGACCCTACATCATGAACAAGGATGATAAGAATTTTCAACTACAGGTTGAAAGGTGATTTCAAGGTGCAACAGACACATTTGTGCACATAAATGTATGTGTTGTACATTCTAGTGTCTCACATACTTTTACTCATAACTTGGATGTTTTGCAATATTTTAGTCCCTAATTTTAAATATACTGTTTACATGACTTACATCTTGAACAAGGATGGTGGGATTTTCAAGTACAGGTCAAAGGTGATTTCAGATTGCAACGATACATTTGTGACACATAAATCTATGTGTTGTACATTTTAATCTCTCACATACTTTTTTCTCACAATTATACCATTTTATAATAGTTTTTCCAGAAATGCTGAATATGCTGTTTACATGATCCTACTTCATGAACAGGAATGGTGAGACTTTTCAAGTACAGCTTGAAATGTGATTTTAAAGTTCAAATGGTAGATTTGCAATACATTTATTTAGTTTTTGTTTACCGGTAAGTACACTAGACAAGTTTTATGCCTATTTTCATAAATGTAGGTGTTTCACATTTTAGTGTCTCATATGCTATAACTCATAACTTAGCTGTTTTATAATATTTCAGTCCTACATTTTGAAAAATACTGTTTATGTGACACTATGTCACAAACAAGGATGGTGGAAATTTTCAACTACAGATGGAATGATTTCAAAGTTTGACACAAATTTTGGTCACATACATTTATGTGTTGCACATTTTAGTGTCCCATATTTTTACTCATAACGTGGTTATTTTACAATGTTTTATTCCCACATTTTGAATACGCTGTTTACATGACCCTACCTCATGAACAAGGATGACAAGAATTTTCAAGTACAGGTCAAAAGGTGATTTCAAAGTGTAAGATGTAGGTTTGCAACACATAAATTTATGTGTCAACACCTTAGTGTCTCATATACTTTTACCCATAACTTGGGTATTTGACAACATTTTAGTCCCAAATTTTAATATACTGTTTACATGATCCTACCTCATGAACAACGATGATGGAATTTTCTAGTGCATTTAGTTGTGACTCTAAACTGCAATACTAAACTCTGCAACATATATTTTAATGTTGCACATTGTAGTGTTGTACTTTAGATGTGCAACATTAAAATGTGCAATACTACTTTTAAATTACATTATTTCATGAACAAGGATGGTAATGTTCAAATACAGGTCAACAGGTCATTTCACTGCCCTCTGCAAAAACACATTCTGGGTGGAATTTAACCCATTCTAGTGACCATGTTCATGGTATAGAGGTAAAATAATTTTTGTGTTGCATATTTAAGTGAAACACTAAAGTGCAGCATGAAAGTTTACAACAGAAAATTTTTTCATTTGCATCAAAGATTGAATTCCTGGATCACACTTAACGAGGACAAACTCTTCCTTGGGCCCTGCACATCTATATCTGTCTCTTTTTGAGGACATGATTCCACTATCTAAAAACAAAGGAAGTTCATTGCAAAAAACTGTGCTAATGCACTAGTTAGGGTTTAACGACACCACACAGTGGGGGAAATGTGGTGTTAGAGTTTTCTGCCCACTCCCCACCCCAGCAAAAGAGGACAAACCACACAAGCAATCACTGACAGCCATCATTAGGTAAGACTAACACTATACAACTGTTTCCAGATGACACAAATGAAGCAGCACTGATTTTCTACCTTCATGAATTTGTATCTATGACATGCAGACTGAAAGAAATACACGCTCATTTCTGGCTGAAGATAGAAATCCACAATTTTCAAATCAAAACACTACTTCTGCCTGCAGAAGCACAGGTCCCTGCAGCCACAGATACAAATGCATGATATCAAAATTACAAGAGTTCTTCTGTCTGCAGAAGTGCAGGCCCCTATGGTGTCAACCCCTTCTGTGGCCAAAGGTACTCAAACACACTGTGAGACATACATGCAGTTCTGACTGCAGAAGCACAGGCCCCTGAGGAGTCTGCACTTCTGTAGCCACTTGTGCAAGACATACAGTTGAGCTCTGGCGAGAACCATTAGCTTCTTGAAATCCATTATACCCAAATAGCAACACTACTTCTGTCTGCAGAAGTGCAGGTGCCACAGGAGCCTGCATTATTGTAGTGTAAGACATATGCACTAACTGTAGTGTGTAGATGCACAGGCCCCTGTGGGGCCTGCATCTGTGTGCTGCATATAGAATCCATGATACCAAAATTGCAACACTTATTTTGTCTGCAGAAGAACAGTTGCCTACCAAAACAATGCTTCTGCAGCTGCAGGTGTAAGATGTAGACTCTGGCTTTTGCTTACAGAAGCACCAGCTCCTGTGGGGCCTACACTTCTGCTTCTGCATATAGAAAACAATGAAACTAAACTCAATACTACTTCTGTCTGCAAAAGCACATGCCTTCTGGGACCAGTGCTCTACATCCACAGGTACCTATGCACACTGTAAGACATACACATATATTTCTGGCTGTAGAAGCACAGGTCCCTGTGAGATGTGCACTTTTCCAGCTGTAGATACAAATCTATGAAGATAGCACATTTGTACTGTTGCATGTTTGGCATCAGGAAACAGTTTTATGCTGTTTGTTTTGCCTGATGATTACTGCCAGTGGTTGCTTGTGTGGTCTTGTCATTTTGCTACTTGGTGGTGAGGAGTTAGGTTTGTAAACCCTAAGCAACACTTCTACTTTTGTGGCATTATGTTGAACCTAACTGGTACATTAATGTAGTTTTATTTTTGCAATGAATATAGATATTACATATATCTTTGTAAAAGAACTGCATAAATGCACCAGTTAGGATTGAACATAATGCCACAAACATAGGGAAATGTGGAAATACCCCAGCAGAAAAAGGAAAGACACAGTTTAATAAGAAGACTACGCTCAAAATTTGGGATAAAATATTGTTTAAAATGATGAAGTTATGAATATACATTGGAAGTCTCCTATGCTCACTTATAATGTTGGAAAGTATCAATATTTTGGCTCCAGACTTTCAACATAGCCATTTTTTAACACCATGTCATACATGTGGCATGTGTCATTTTTCAAGTCCTGAGCAAAACAGACATCGCTCAAGCATGCAAATGAGGATGCCAGCTTGAGTTAGTGGCTCTGGTGCCAATCTAATATTTATCTAAATTAAGTTTTAAAATCTTTTTTGATGCCACAATTGTTGTCTTTATTTTATTTTGTTTACTGTAGGTGCGCTAGCCATAGAAATGACTATTTTCAGGCACTACCTGGGAGGTTATAGAGTGGAATTACATAAAACACAGAAACAAAACAAAGTTTTACAGTAAAAATAACAGTACATACTGTAGATAATAACTGAGGTCAAAATAAGCTAAACATCAGCTTCTGAGTATTCAGTAATTTTAAAATAAACCTGTCTGAAGTATTCAGTGGTGTGACCAGGTTATGATGCCCAGCAATGGTAAACAATCAATCAATCAATCAATCAATCAATCAATCATTCTTTATTTATATAAGGTGCCTTTCCTAAACCAAGGCACCTTTACAAATTACATAAAACAATAAATATTTAGAACAAGATTAAAATAATCAACAATCATTAAAAGCTTTGTTAAAAGGTAGGTTTTCAAGGCTTCGTTAAAGCTTTGGACAGTCGGACAGTTTCGCGCCTGATGAGGTAGAGAATTTCACAGGGTCAGGGCCATAAAACTAAAGATCTTGCTACTGAAGTTTTTAAGTGAACCCTGGGAATCTCTAGCAATCCCTCGTCAGTGGATCAGAGAGAGTGGGGGACAGTAGGGACAAAGGAGATCTTTCAGGTAAGCAGGTCCCTGATTGTGTAGGGCCTGATAGGTCAGCAAACCAACCTTGAAGGTGATTCATCAACAAACTGATAGCCAGTGCAGTTTCAGGAGCACAGGTGTTATATGATTGGACCTAGAAGAACCAGTCAGAAGCCTGGCTGCCACATTCTGCACTAGCTGCAAGCGCGCAGGTTCAACTCCCGTGAGCCCTAAAGTATAGGCATTGCAGTAGTCCAGGTGGGAGGTAACAAAGGCATGGACCAAAGTTGGAAGATCCTCTGAGGAACCAGGTGCTTCACCTGGGTGAAATTCTCAGATGATAAAAGAGGTTTTGACAACCGCTGACACCTGAGATTTAAAAGTCAGACAATCATCAAATACAATGCCCAGGTTCCACACCGGTCTGAGGTGGTCAGCTGGACACCCCAAGCCATAAGCCCGAGGGGTGATCCAGCTAACAAACCTGCCTCACAGCAACCCTGGTCCACAACCAACACCTCCATTTTTCAGGGTTCAACCACAGCCAACTCACATTCATCCAGTCTTGGATTTCAGCAAGACAGTTGTTAAAGACTGAAATGGCAGCATTCTGGTCGAGCACAAAGGACATGTACAGCTGGGTCATTTGCATAGCAATGAAAACCAAGCCGTACCACCTAATAATCACTCCTAATGGCAGCATATACACTGCAAACAACATGGGTGCCAAATGGAACCTCATGCGACCCACAGGATAGGGAGACTGATGTGGGAAAAATTCCAGACACCACCCTCTGGGTCCTACCCTCAAGGATGCAGTCGAAACCACCTGAGGACTGTATCAGACAGCCCACAGATAGATAGCAAATGTTCCAGTAGCACACCATGGTCCACAGTGTCAAACACTGCAGAGAGATCAAGAAGGACCAAGATGGAACAGGTCCTTGATCTCTCACTATTAGGAGGTCATTTAGTACCCGCACAAGTGCTATCTAGGTACTATGCCTTTCCTTAATCCAAACTGGAGAGAATCATAGACATTGTAGTTGGTCAGATGATCATCCAACTGTGATGCAACCATCTTCTCAAAAACTTTACCCACAAAGGGTAAGTTAGAGACAGGCCTGTAAATAGCCAGACAGTCCGGGTCCAAGGAGGACTTTAAGAAAGGGCTTAACTACAGCCTCCTTAAGAGGATCTGGAAAATCCTCTCCAAGGACCTCCAGACTATCTCAGCAAGGACTGGGCTGATTTTATACACAATCCACTAAGAGATGTGTGGGCCTGGGTCCAAATTACAGTTGGTCGGACGAGTGATTGGATGACCATCACAATGTCACTGACTGTGGGGAGGCTGAAGTCAGAACACACAAACTGGGTGTCTGACATCTCCTGCCGACCATCACAACTCCCATTTAAGAGGGTCAAATGGACCTCAGATCTGATTTTGGCAACCTTATCTGCAAAGAACAGAGCAAACTCCTCACATCGTTCTTAAGAAAAGGCTCTTCTGAGCTGAAGACAGATTGGATTGCACAATCTGTCCACAGTCTGGAAGAGCTGAGCTGGTCTTTTCTGTGCAGCTGCAATCTCTCTGACAGGAATTCTGCCTTCTTACGAGAGATTGCAGATTGACAGACTACATAGTGGTCCATCAAAATAAGCTTGTCACCATCCAGACCCAACCTCCGCCAGCACCTCTCCAACTCTTCGTCCAACTCTCCTCAACTCCTCTAGGTCTCATCAAACCAAGGAGACCTGGGGTGAAGAGCAGAGGATGAACATGAACAGGAGCAATGGAATCCAGGGCCCTGCCACCGCTCTATTATAGGCAAGTACCAGCTCTCCTGGATCCATGCACCCTTGGTAAGCCTCGCTAGATCCAGCACCGCCATCAGGTCATCTAGGGAAACACCCTTAATGGGCGGTACCGGACCATTTCCATAGGGGCTGACCTACTAGGTGGCCTCAAAACTGAACCCAATGGAGTGATGGTCCGACCATCCAACCGGTTCCACCACCCAGTCGGATATCTCCATCCCCAGAAGGAACACCAACTCCAATGAATGACCACCAACATGGGTCGAGGAGGAAATAACCTGTGTGAAGCCCAGTGAAATCATTAACTGGAGGAAGTCTTGACCAAAATTCAGAGTTCATCATAGACCCAGGCATTGAAGTCCCCAGAACCAACCATCTGCGGGATCCCAGTGTCAGGTCGACAATGAAGTCTGCGACTTCCGCAGGAAAACATTCCCATCACCTGGTGGACAGTATATGAGAACTGTCCTTTGCCCCACACCCTTGCCTAGAATACAGTCAAAGTTTGTTAATTCCCACTGGCGCACTCCTAGGCCCAGTTCTGTTCTAAAACAAACAGCAACACCCCCGCTCTTTGATCCACCTGGGTGTATCACCAAGTACCTGGACGGAATTACTGCCACCAAAACTGGTGCAGCATTTTCATCAAGCAGGTCTCGGTGATGCACGCCAGGTTAGATGAACCCAACAAAATCAGCTATAATAGCTGTCTTGTTTTTAATAGACCTGGAGCTGCACAACACCACACGAGTAGGATGAGCCTCTGAGGATGACCGTGCTACCTGCTGACTATAATCAGAACCCTTGGGTATGGGCACCAGACAGGAGGTCCCTTTCTGGGCCCATTTCACCCCAGGGTATCTCCTTGTCCCCACTGTCCCAGTCTGCTCACTCCTTTCCATTCCCCTCCAGACCAGCCCCATCCTCCTCCTCCTCCTCCCCACAAGCCCCAAGGTTGTACAACATCTATAGACCTCAGGCGATAAGGGAGGACAAGAAAAGGGTGAAGATCCCTGAGCCTGGAGGGGAATAATACCGACTGTCCTAATATTATCCCAACACATAATTATCACACCAAATAAACAATCCAAAATTAACCCACCTCTAAAACTTAAATAAATACAAAGCTCTATAATGAAATAAAATACAGTTTAACCAAACCTCAGACTATTAATTTAAAACTCTTACCCCAAACAAGAAACAGATACAAAACATTAACAGAATTCTCTTCCCACCCCTATCCTCTCATCACTGGGGAAACACTATACCTTCTAATCAATAATTAATTTAATTTAATTCAATTTAATTCCTTCCCACCCAGTCCTCACACCACTGGGAAGACAGGAAAATAATACCAATATCAAACAATAATATAAACTAAAATCTAAATAAACAGAATAACTAAATAACTGGATATAGAGTCCTCTCACCACCCAACTATCCAGATAAAATAAAATAGTATAAATCAATTCCTTCAAACCAAACAAAGTATCTATAACTTAAAATAAAAGATTGAAGTCTGAAGTCAAATGTCCACAAAGTTTCACCAAGCTCTAGGCTGGCCAGTAACCAGTTCACCCCTCTCACTGGTGAAAACAGAACCGTCTCAGAATAAGTAAAATATTTGTCTCTCCAAATAGTGGTTCAGGTTTGAAAGTGAGCTCCCACTTTCACTTAAAACCTTAGACAAAATCTCATCTTCAGATAAATAAGAGCAGTCTGAATTAAAGTTCACTGCAAACCCACAGAGCAGGGAGGATCCAGAAATCAAATATCCAACCACATTTTAATTCACAGTTAAAACCAAAATGGGATGGAGCAGAGAGAAAGACCAGAACCTCCAGAGGACAGCAATACACCTCCTTCACACAGTCAGGAGACAGATCGAGTTCTTCATATAACCTGCTAAGTTATTACAGACATCGCCCAACGCCAGATATTTCACTAGTTCAGTACACTTTTAGCATTCTCAAACCCAGCCACAGAGAGATCTCCACCCCAACCCAGTCCCTCTCCCCAGACCCACTCACCACCCCGCTGCCCACCAGCTGCTGAGCTGCAAACACAGAAGAGCTGAAAGTACAGCCAACCTACAGCAGCCACACCATGGCTCACCACTGGCTCGAGATCAGGGCTAGAAATTATCTCCCAATTTACCAGGAACAGGAAAACCTCCAAAATCCATATTATCTGGGTTGCAGTAAAGGTAGCATGGCTCACCAAACCACTCGCTACTCCCTCGCAGCACTCCAGCACTTCAGCACTGCAACACCTCAGGCAATCCTGATGGAAACACGCTGTTCCCCCAATTTACCAATCTCCTTGCTCCGGGCTCCACTCACTCCACTCTGCCCCAACTCCCAGTTCAGTTCCTGATTAGATACCAACAACCTCGATCCAAAATGCAATCCTTGAACACGATTTCAAATCAAAAATAAACTAATAAATTGATCAAATAAACAAGAAAAAAATGAATTAAGATGATAACAAACTAAAACGGACCAAATAACAGTAAATTGACAGTGAAATAAAACTTAAAAAGAACTCTAAACTCCCGCTCCTGAAGGCTAGCCATTGTAGCGCCATGTTGGTTCTCATCATGGCACACAAACCTGTCAGAGCGGAGCAGGCTCAACCTCTCATCGATGCTCCCTTCAGAAAAAACCCTGTCTGTGGTAAAGGTAACAACTCCAAAATGACAAGAATGATATGAGTTTTGTTAAAGACAAGCATATGTCCATTAAGGAAGACATTGCAGATTTAAAGCTTAAGGACAATGTTACAAACAAAAAAATGACAAATTAATTCTCGATGTATTCTTTTGAGGACAGAAACATAGAAACATAGACTTTGACTGCAGATAAGGACCACTTGGCCAACCGAGTCTGCCCATTTCCCTACCTACAGGATAAGCTGCAGATCCTATTTAACCAACAGCCTATTTCTTCCTACCCCCCACAAAAATTGCCTTACGCCTGTCCCATGCATTCTTGAATTCTCCCAGTTTTAGACCCCACAAACTCCTCAGGAAGACTGTTCCATGCATCCACCGCCTTCTCTCTGAGAAAAATACTTCCTCACATTGCCCCTGAGCCATCATCCCTCTATCTTCAAATTGTGTCCCTTGTTCTTGCACATTTGTTTTCTGAAAGATACTACCCTCTTGAACTTTGATTCCAATGAGGTACTTAAAAGTTTCTATCATGCCCCCTTCCTCAAGGGTATACATATTAAGCTTCTTTAGTCTCTTCTCCTATTGCTTCTCTTGCAGACCCTGCACCATTTGAGTTGCCTCCTCGGGACTGCCTCCATGTCCTTGTGGAGATGGGGTCTTCAGAACTGGATGCAGTACTCCAAATGGTGTCTCACCAACTGTCTGTACAGAGGGATAACAACTTCTTGTTTTCTGCTGGTGATGCTTCTCCCTATATATCCCAGTATCCCCCAGCCCTCCCTACTGCCTTCTCTCATTGTTTGCTAACCTTAAGATCATCTGATATGATTAACTCTTTCCATTTTTGTTGTTGTTACTACCTCCACCCATTGCGTAATCTTCCTCTGGGTTTTGTCTCCCAGGTGCATTATTTTGCACTTCTTATTGAATCCAAGCTGCCATACCTCTGACCATTCCTCTAACCTTGCCAAGTCCCTTCTCATTCTTTCCATGCTTCCTTGTGTATCAACCCTTTTGCAGATCTTTTGTGTCATCTGCAAAGAGACATACTTTCCTTCAGTTCCTCTGCAATGTCACTTGTAAAGACATTAAAAATGACTGGACCAGTACTGAACCCTGTGGTACCCACTAGTAACCTATCTTTCTTCAGAGTGGACTCCATTTACTATGACCTTCTGTGTCCTGTTATCCATCTGGTGTTTTACCCAGGCTACCACCCTGGGACCCACTCACAGGCTGGTTAATTTGACTATTAATCTTTTGTGTGGGACTGTGTCAAATGCCTTACTAAAGTCTAGGTAGGCGATGTCCACAGACCCTCCCTGGTCTACTACTTTGTTCACCCAGTCAAAGAAATCAATTAGATTTGTTTGACATGACCTTCCACTGTGAATCCATGCTGCCTTTGGTCCTGTACCCCACTGGCCTCTAGGTACTCAACAGTTCTTTCCTTCAAGTGATTCCATCACTTTCCCAAACACAGAGGTCAAACTGCAGGTCTGTAGTTCCTGCCTCTGTCTTGCTCCCACTTTTGTGAAGGGAACACATCCACCTTCCTCTAGTCCTCAGGTACCACACCATCCTCTCATGATTTGTTAAAAGGGTAGTCAGGTGGTGTCACTAGGTCTCTCCTTAATTATTTTAGAATTCTGGGTGAATTCCATCAGACCCATTGCTTTGTCCACCTTCAGTTTTAGGAATCCTTGCAGAACTTTTCTTCTGTGAAAGGACCGGATTGACCCCACTATCCAGAGTGCTTCTGTTAATTGGATTAGACAGCCCCCTCCTCCTCTTTGTGAATACTGAGCAGAAGTATTCATTCAGTATCCCTGCTTTTTCACTGTCCCTCTCTGCCCATCCACCATCCTTTCTATTCAGCCTCACTATCCCTCCATTTGTCTTTCTATGCTCCTGATGTACCTATAAAGGTTTTATCCCTTTCTTAACTGATATCTTTTCTCAGTTTGGGCCTTTACTATTCTGACTACCCTCCTGCTTCCTTCTGCCTTAACTGGTACAGTTCTCTGTCCTGCTCCTTCTCTGTTTCCTTATACTTCTTAAATTATATCTTTTTCTCCCTAACCTTCACAGCCACCTCTTTTGAGAACCATAGTGGTTTTTTCATTTTGATTTTTTATTTGCTTCACACAAGGCTTTTTGCCTCTGTGATGGCAGTTTTGATGTTTCCCATTGTTGCTCCACCCCCACCCTGTTTGCTAGTGCTTTTCAAAGCACCTCCCACCCTGCCAAAGTCAGCCCTCCTGAAGACCAGAACCCTCACTTTTGTATGGTTTGACTCTGTAGCTGAGCTTATCGTGAACCACACTGTTTGGTGGTCACTTGTTCCAAGATGGCTACCCAATTCTAGATCTGAGATCCTCTCACTGTCCCCATTTGAGAGTATGAGGTCTAAAATTGCTCCCCATGAGTGGGTTCCAAAACTAGCTGTCTGAGGCATGCCACCTGAAGAGCATTGAGAATGGCCCTGCTTTTGGTTGTGGCTGCAACAAAGGTGCTCAGTTAACATCCAGCATATTCAGGTCCCCATCAACAGTATCTCCCTTTCTCTGCCATCCTAAGGATGGCTTCTATTATATCCTTGTCCATTCCCTCTCCATGACATGGGGTTCTGTATACAACCCATGTGCTGGTTGTGGTGCCATTTCCAGTCTTTAAAGTGACCCACGTGTCTCCTCTCCTCCCTGTTTACTCTTTTGTTCAGTTGCTTTTATCCTTCCATTACATAGAGAGCTACTCCTCCCTCTTCTCCACTCCCTATCTTTTCTGTAGGTTGTGTACCCTGGTATGTTAACATCCCAGTCATGGTTCTCTGTGCACCATGTTTCTGTGACTGCTACAATATCAGGCATCCCTCTTCCATCAAGGCCACCAGTTCAGCGAGCTTGTTGCCCAGACTATGGGCATTAGTACTCATTACTTTCCATTTCTTGATGGCCTTACCCTTTTGCCCCATCTCTGTCTTTATTGTGTTTGTTATTTCTCCATTTATCCTTGCCCTTCTCCTGTCGACATCTCTATCTTGGTGTTTACCTTACTTACTAGCCTGATCTTTGGGGGCTAGGATGTCCCTACTTTTTCCAGTGCCTCCCTTGGCTAGTTTAAATGCTTGTCAATGAAGCATTTAAACCAATCACCTAGGATCCTGGTTCCCTCCTGGACAGATGTAGACCATTACACCAGTACAGGCTGGCATCCCTCCAGGTGGACCCCCGTCCCCAATGAAGCCAAATCCTGAGCTCTGCACCAGTTTTTCAACAACTGATTGAATCTCATGGTGTGGAGCACCCTAGCCTCACCAATGTCATAGACAGGCAGCACCTCCGAGAAGGTTACCATGTGTGCTACATGTCTAAGGCCCTCCCAACTCCACAAACTCTTCCTGCACTGCTCTGATCCCTTTCTTAGCCAGGTCATTTGTCTTTAGGTGGACAATGACATCCAGCTCCTTCCCCTGTGCAGCTGCTCCAGTGATCCTAATGATTTGCTCCCTATCCCTCCAAATCATGGTGCCAGGAAGGCACCTCACCGCCTCTTCCCTTTCCTCCCCAGTTCTACCTTCCTAACAATGGAGTCCCCCACCAGGAGTTGTTTCCTTCCCTCTGGGGTCCCATGCCATCCTCCTGTGGGTCTCCTTTGTGGAGGTTCCCAGCATCCTCCTTGGTCTCCACTGTGGGTGCCTCCATAGAGGAACCACACTTTGCCAGAACAGCATATGAATTATGGAGAGGTACAACTTGAGGATGCACCTCTGTTCCACCACCCTCACCCTCTCTGAGCCCCCTGTGGTCCAACTGCTCCTCATTCTTGGCAACCTCTGAGGCAATGGTAGTGGCCCTGGTGGTCTCTGGGTGGGAGAAGAGGTCCCACAAATCCTGGCCAACTCACCCTGGAGATGAGCAACCTCCTCCCTCAGCCCAGAAAGGTGTCTGCAGATGGGACAACACCACATCCTCCAGAACATCTCCCAGAAGACTGCAGCTCCATAGCCTCTGCACCACTTCCATCATACCTTATTTCTGGACCCTTAACTTTTGGAATACTTACTCTTTTCTCTTTAAGCTCCTGATCTTCCTGTTCTGAGACAAGAAGTTCCTATATTTCTCAGTAGTCTCCTTCCTTGCTCAGAGTCAGACCTTCAGCAGCGGGGGCAGAGAGCTACTCTTTTCCTTCTAGGGTGGTGAGTCTTTGGTTGTTATGTGATAACTCACTTCCTGCTCCCAAACAGCATGTTCCTGTTGTCAGTCAAATCCTGTGCCTATGAAAGTAGAAGTGATTTAGAGTGGGGGTGGAGGAGAGTGGAGGAAGAAGGGCAATATAGTCCCAGTAGAAGTTCAGTTTTAACAGCAGCTCCTTCCTCCTGATGTTCTCTGCCTGGTCTCTGGCAGAAGCTGTCTAGGGCAGTGTTTAAATCTGGCTTTAACATGGCTTCCTTCTAGCTAACCCACTCCCCTACTTTACAAATCTTTCTACACTTAGTTAATGGCACAGATAACAATTTCCTTCAGCCACCTGGGAAACACCTAGATAACTGCACAGATTACAATTCACTTCAGCCAACTCAGACAAATGCACTCATTTTTTTGTTTTTTCTTTTACCCTAAATTGAAGGTCCCAGTAGTAGAGTTCTAGTTCTTTAGTCCCAGTAGAAATTTAGTTTTAACAGCAGCTCCTTCCTCCTGCTGTTCTCTGCCTGGTCTGGGTTTATAGACACAATAGGGTTTATAGAAGACTCTCACAAAATCAGAAGACTTTGTAGAAGGAAGCAAGACAAATGAGTCGGGTCACTGAGAAACTAGATGATTTAGAAAACAGGGAGAAGAAATAATTTAAAATTGGTTGGGGTTCCTGAGGGGTTAGAAGGGACAGATATGATATGATTTCTACAAGAATTCCTCCCAGCCTTATTAAATTACCAATGAAACTGGCCAATCAAAATTGAAAGAGCCCTGAACTTCATCAGCTAAACCAAAACAGGGTCAGAGACCTAGACCCATCATCATAAACTTCTTAAGATTTATACTTAAAGAGGAGGTGCTTCAAAATAGCTAGAGAAAGGAATGTACTTAGTTGGAATGGGGAGAGGATTTATATTTTCCAAAATTCTCAGCTGAGTTGGTTAAAAATAGAAAGGTGTTTGCCCCAGTCAGAGCCATGCTTCAGAAACTGAATGTAAGATACTTTTTAAATATCCAGCAGTACGTGATGGCCCAGTGGCACTGAGGGTTGAGGCACTGAACACAACACCTCATGCTATGCCTGTGACTAGTGTTCAGGAAAGGGCACGGATCTCCAGGGGTTGGCCAGGAGGTGGCAGATCAAGCATCCCAGTGACATCTCCTCCTCCTCTGGGGAAGGTGGGGGTCATGACCTACCAAGGTGCCAGCTCCTAGCAGTGGCTGGGGATGTGCAGCTTTGGGGCCAACAGTAAGGGACAGCATTGGTGGTGTCCAATGTGAAACATATGGAAGCATGCATTGCAAGTCACTGATGCCCCTTGTATGCCAGCACCAAGGGGAGTTACCTACAAGTAAAAGTTCCTTGCAGCATGATGGCTGCCTCAATGATGCCACTACAGTTATGCCCAAGTCAGCTCCTTCCTGAGCCCACCCTCCAGGTCTACACAGTGTTGGGGTGGGTACCACTGCAATGCAGTCTGGGAAGGACTGTGGCAGGAGGTGTAGCACTGGCAGTGACTGGGGTGGGGCCATGAAGATTAGCTGGAAAGGGGAACCAAAGGCACACACCCCCAGCCAAAGGACAGAAAAAAATGAAAACAAAAAATATATATATATCCTTCAGTGCTAGTGACACAGAAAGGGAGGGAGGAGACTGCACTCTTTTAAAAATATAGAGGAATCCTGGTAATGTATTACTAAAATTGGCCTAACAGCACAAAACCAAAAGATTTTTCCAAACAAATCGAAATACAACAGTCACCCACTCACGCTTCAGACATGAAGCACCTCCACAAGACTGTCATTGGTTCCTGCAGTGCAGGAGTACAATAATCAAGAAAGGTCAGGCCACCAACTAACTACCATGCACATAAACTCAGTTGGAGCCATAACATCAATGCCAGTTGACACCAAACCCCTAACTAAATCTCTGTCTTAGTTAAATCTTACAGAAAAATGATTCCAATATCAAAAAACAGATATTGAACCTCAGAGGTGGTATCCAAAGCCAGCAAACAGCAGATTTGTTCTAATGTGAAGATTCAACGATCTGATGCTATGCACCAGCCTACCTCTCCGATCAGCTCTCAATTCAATCCGATGGACTGTGAGGTACCTTCAGATGAAGAAAATGCCCAATACCTTCAAGAGATGTAATGCTCCAGACTGATGCAGTTCTTTGGTTTTGCAAAGCTTAGATTAAAAAATGCAATAATAAAATTGAAGTAGCCAGACCTCATGCCATAGAAACTCTACACAGTCCTCTTTCTTCTTGAAAGAAAAAGTTATACAGTAGTGACAGTCATGAGTCATTCCTTCCTTCTATTTACATGATTGCTCAAAGAAATGCTCAAGACTAGGAATGCTGAGTAATGTAGTGAAAAGACTGAGTAATAAAGCACTGCAGGTAGCTCCACTCTATCTGCAATGTTGTGATAAGTCACACAATTTGAATATGAGGTAGCCACTTCTATAGCTGTACATCATCATGACAGACTACCAAACTAGCTGGTGGAAAAAATTTTCATTTAAATGATTCTTGCTGGTCCGATATATATAATTGTTATTTGATTGTCTTTCTGTTTGATTTGTTCCTCTTTTGCTGTAACAGTGACATCTAGAGGCTAACTTACAACATATAATGTAATAATACAAAGACCAGATTGTTAAGTTTTTCTTTTTTTTTCAGATTAATCAGTAAAGCTCAGAAGAAAAATCCCACAGATCTTGACCTACCAGTACTAATATAGGAACCCCTGGTTGTCTGATACATTAAGGTGAGTCTAGCTTGCTGTCAATCAATGCCTCTTTGTAGACAGTGGTCCAGGTTGGGGGCATTGAACTGGTACTGATTTTCCAGTGGATGCCAAGTGAAAGGTGGGTAAAGTGACAGCAATATATATGCCTATGAATTCTGCAGACCTTAATAGACTTCCACATCTAAACTTTAATGGAAGGTAATCCATCTTATCTAAGGAGTCTTAATTTTCTCACTGGCAGTTATAGTGAGCTATGATAATCCTCAGTAGCTAGAGGTGTACAATTTGAGGTAATAACCTCTGATTCCAGGACTCTCAGGACCCCATCCCTAGTACAATGCCCTACAATGGACAATAGTATCCTTTGGTTGGACATCCCAGTAGGGGAAGGTTTGAGAATGCATGGTGGCTCTCAACAATGCTGGCTAACTGAGAACACTGTATCCTGTGGGTATATACTAAGAACACGCGCTGCCTTGACTTGTGGGACCTTTTTCTGGTACAATAGTTATTTTTGGGATGCTAGTTGAGGTCTGGAGGATATTTAAAATGAGTTATGGACCTGGGAGGTGATAGGAATTTGGGGTAAGTAATAAATAGTAATATACATGCAGTACTAACAACAGTCCCATAAAAGGTTTCAGACTTATACAATTTTTCTGATGATATGAAGCTCATCCACTGAAAGAGAAGTGCCAGTATTCCATGTCCACTAGTTGGATGCATCTATGAATAGACAGGGCAGACAGTAATGGCAGACTGGTCTTAAGAACTACAAAACATCCTTGACAATTACTAATATCTCATACTCTGAAGAATACTATTATAGACATTTTTTCCAATGGTTTGACCTTCAAAGTATGAAGTTGTGGCTTTACTTCTTTAAGTGCATTAACAAATAGAGAACAGGATTTAAGCTTATTGAATTCAAGCTGGCTTGAAACCATTAGAGGTACCTTTGAGGATTCCACTCGATGCAGTCTCTTTGACTCTTTCCCTAACAGTTAGACAGAGTTTTTACTTCAGAATTATTAAGAAGTAATTTTGAAATATTTACCTGTTATTGTATTTGTTATTTAAAGTTAGAATAATATATTGTGCATTAAGTTAAATATCTAAGTATTTAGTGTTATAGGTTTATATTTGTTTTATCTGTACTGTTTAGTTTCTAGAAAATAATTTCAATTTGAAGTTATCCTATTATAACATTGTTTTATAGTACAGAAATTCAATATACTCAGGGTTAGTTGTATTCACAAGTTTAGACAGTTCTGAATTCTCTGTGTTCTATTTACTATTAAGAAAGAACATGTGGTAGATTTAGAAGGCATGGTTTCAAATACTTGCAGGATCCTTGTTTGGTAGAAATGTCACACTATGTAATGTCTATGCCCCAAAATAGAGAGAGAGATCTATGTTTTTCAAGAATTGCTTTTGACACTATTGCCCTTTAAGGATTTTGAAATAATACTGGGTGGGGACTTTAACAATGTTATAGATCCACTGCTGGATAAGACAGGCTCCAAGAACTCACTTCACAATTTACAGGAACTGATAATGAACTTAGGTCTATTAGATGTACTGAGGCTAGTTAACCCTAATGGTAAAGATTTATTTTAAAATCAAGAATGTTTTATTTTAGGAAAATACAGAGCATGTAATACATAGAAGTAATACAATGTGTTATATAGCACATAAAATGTACTTATTGACTATATGACAATTATATTTACTCATTAAAGCAAAGATTTTTCAGTAGATTCTACTATTAAAAGAAACATTTAATTCAGAATGATATTAACTCTTGCTGACTTCTCATTTGTTCGGCACAACATAATTTCTGTAGTAGAATAGATTACCTCTTTATGCCACTTTCTCTATGCAATACAACTACAGATGTTAACTATGATTCCATTATTATATCTGATCATGGATCTTATGTCATAATAGCAATCACAAAACAGTGATCGCTATTATGGTGAGTGTATATCACCCAAAAGCAAATCAGTGACACACACGCCAGTGAATAGACATCTAGCAAGGAATCCAAGTGTTTATAAGAGGGCTGTGTCTCTGCTCCCTCCTCAAAAGGGCTTTTCCCTACACACTCCTACTAAAGAATGATCAACTCTGGGGATGCATGTTGGGGAGGGGGCAACACTCCAGATTGCTGCAAAACAAAAATGCAGTGGCAGCCAGTTGTAAAGGTTCTCTGGTCCCAGCCTGAAATCAGTACCTGCTGAGTTGGAGCTAGCCATCTTCACCACCACACTACATAGCTAGCTCAGCTTTAGCAGGCACACTACCCCTGACAAACCCTCTTTCCTATCCCTCCTCTTCCCTCACTATTCTCCCTTCTGGTCACCCTCTCATCTAGTCATCTTCATATAGCACCACTACCTTTGCATGGTAGCCTATAAGAGTAGCGCTTGATTAT
Organism: Neoceratodus forsteri; assembly: GCA_016271365.2. Classification (NCBI taxonomy): domain Eukaryota; kingdom Metazoa; phylum Chordata; order Ceratodontiformes; family Ceratodontidae; genus Neoceratodus; species Neoceratodus forsteri. Next base: position 217,369,246 of record JADMNL010000030.1, on the reverse strand, counting down.
GAGTCGCTGTTTTGACAGTTGCTCATATTCAGTCACTATCTTCACTGGATATCAATCATGGGTTGCTTAAAATATATTGTTTACTGGAAGGTAAACCTCAGAAACAATGTAGATGGTGCTTTAATGCATCACTGATGCAAGACCCAGAGTTCAAGGAATGGCTTATCAAAGAGACAGATTTATTTTTTGATCTTAATGGCAATAAAGAAACTTCCTATCAAATACTCTGGGATGCATACAAAGCATATATCAGAAGAGGTATTATCAGATATGCATCCATTAAGAAAAAGAAAAACAAGAAGAAATTGAAAGTCAGGAAAACTTAAACAAACTGAAAAACCCCAATAAGAATTAAGATCTAATTTACCAATTGACAACACTCAAATTCAAGGCCAACAAAATACATTCCAGAAAAGCAGAATTTGCCCTCTTCTGCACTAAACAACTATACTGTGAGTCTGGGAAAACAAGAGAAGCTATTAGCATATCTTCTGAAGAAAAAACAATCTAAATATGATTCCTAAACTTTGGAAAGAAAAAATATTATAACTCACAGCATAACTGAGATAAATGCTTGTTTCAGAAGTACTATGAAAAACTATATAAACCATTTAATCCAGACACTGGAGCAGGTATTGCTAGCTTTCTGGACTCTGCAAAACTTCCTAGATTATCTACACTAGAGAGTGAGGCATTAGACAAACCAATTTAAAAACTAGAAATTTCTCAGATAATACAGCCAGCAAGCACACACACAAAAACCCAGGCCTGGTGGATTCTCTAGTGAATTCTACAAATATAATAATCTGATAATCATAGACTATCTAGAGAAACTGTTTCAACAATGTTTACAAAATGGGCAGATTTCAAGTACCCTTAATGATGCTTATATCTGCCTAATAGCTAAAAAATAAGGATCTCTTAGAACCTGCAAACTATTAACCCATTTCCTCCAAAACTTTGACTATAAGATATTGACCAAAGTGTTAGCTAACAGACTTACACATGTTATACAGTCACTAATTAGTAAGTTCAGGTTAAAGTAGAAGTGTATTAAAGGGGAAACAATTCCATTGAGTGGGCTCATTTGCAAGGAAGTCCCTTAATCTACTCTACATAGCTAGAGTACATAGTTCATAATTAAATATTAATGAAAAAGAAAAAAAGAAGAAATGGAAAGTAAGGAAAGACTTACTAAACAAATTGAAAACTAATTGAAACAAAACCTAATAAGAATCAAGATCGATTTACCAATTGAAAACATTTAGCTTCGAGGTCAACCAAATATATTCCAGTAAAGCAGAATCTGCCCTCTGCTACACTAAACAACTATATGTTAGGTGTATTAGTAGGGGTATCACAAGTCGAAGAGGGAGGTAATAATCCCTCTGTACAAGACATTGGTTAGGCCCCATCTGGAGTACTGCGTGCAGTATTGGAGGCCACACCTTCACAAGGACATTAACTAAATTGAGGCAGTCCAGAGAAGGGCAACCAAAATGGTACAGGGACTGCATCAGAAGACATATGAGGACAGATTAACGGAGCTCAATATGTATACCCTTGAGCAAAGGAGGAGAGAGGTGATATGATCGAGACATTTAAACACCTTAAGGGCATAAACAAGGTGAAAGAGTCTAACATGTTTAAATATAAGAAAAATAGCAGGACAAGAGGACACAGCATGAGATTAGAGGGAGGCCGATTAAGGGGAATATGAGGAAATTCTTTCACAGAAAGGGTGGTGGATGCATGGAATGGCTTACCACAAGAAGTGGTGGCTATGAATACAGTGCAGGGCTTCAAACAGGCATGGGATAGGCATAAGGAAGCAATACAAATGACTATGAATAGATAGGTCACTGACAGAGCAAAGGCCGATGGCACATTTATGAGGTAGAAAAGAAATGGGCAGACTGGATGGGCCTTATGTCCTTATCTGTCGCCAACTTCTATGTATACTGGGAGTCTGGGGAAAAACAAGGGACGCTTTTAGCATATTGTCTGAAAACCAGCAAAATTGATGCCTATACTGTATCTGCCAAATAGTTCAAAAAGGCTCTCTTAGAACCTGCAAACAAAAAGTAAGCAACTAGTGGGATTTGCTAGCGGCTATCAGGCATCAGACAACCTCAGGAGACATTTTGTGTAATCTGGTCTGCTAAGAGAAGTAAATGCCCTCAATAACCCTCTCCTTAGATAAAAGAAAGGCCTTTGACTCTTTGGACTGGTCACGTTTACAGAATGTCCTAGAGTTTCAATTTTGGGCTCATCTTTAGACAATGAATCTCGACCATATATTCTACCCCAAAGCAGCTATTATCTCTAATAGAGTAATTGTACAACCTATTCAGCTGTATAGGGGCACTGGCAGGGGTACCTACTTCCCCGTCCTGTTTATTTTAGCATTTCAGCCCTTATTAAGACATATTAATCTTTCCACTTAAATTCAGGGTGTTTGATCTGGGAAAATAGAAAACAAATCATTTGCATTTGCAGATGAGTTAAGAGTGAATCTTTCAAACCCAAATAAATCACTGGCTGCTCTCAGTGCCCTACTGGATAGGTTCACCAAAATATCGGACTTATATGTGAATTGGTAAAAATCAGAAGGACTTATACTTCACAAATCAGGATAGAAAAATATACTTTAACCAATCACTTTAGTTTCACCTGGGGTGATAAGGAGATTCAGTATTTGGGAATGCAGATATTTAATTTGATCTCACAAATTATATAGTCCAACTTGTCAGAGCTTATAGGAAACATACAAAAGGAACTTGAAAATGGTCTAAGTTAAATCTTTCCTTATGGGATAAGATTAACTTGATCAAAATGATCTTTACATCAAACATTTGTTGTATTTTTAATAATATTTCAACAAAAACAGAAAGATTGGTACAAAAGAATTGATAATATCTTCTCTAAATTCTTGTGGGACAATAAGACTCCTAGACTAAATATCACTAAACTGAGAGCTTCTTGGTGAATAGGTGGCTTTAATGATCCCTGGTGGCAAGGATATCATTGGGCATTTTTATTAAAACAATTAGCTCTATGGCTACCTAAAAGAGCTCAGAGAGATTGCCATTATGGCTTCTCATAGAACAAGAAATAGCTAACCCTCACATTTTGACAGATTTTCTTTTCAGATCTATCACAGCTGACCTTAGGCCTCATCCCGCTTTGTCTGCCACCAGTTGGCTCTTCAAAATCTAGAGGAAAACTTCAGCTAGGTGCACTACCTTTAGAAATGGTTCCAATTTGGGATAATCCAGAGCTTAAATATAATGGGTCACATTTTAAGAATACAGACTGGAAGAATGCTGGGTAATTGGGTAAGGGATCTACAAGATCCAGAAAGAGGTTTACTCTTTTCCTTTAATGAAATCAAGGAAACATTTCACATTCCCAGGACACATTTTGGTTATATCTGCAACTGAGAGAGAAGTTAATCAATATATACCTAATCCCACCCCACCTCCATTCCTGAAAGACTCCAAATGGTACCAAATTCTAAAATTGCACTAAAGAAAAAGGATCTAGCCTTGTATATAAGTTTATATCTGAATGTAATATCAGTATTACCTGCTTGGGAACAGGATTTTAAGGTAAACATATATGTTCAAAGTTGGGAAAATATGTGGAAGAATGCATACAAATGTAGCAGGGAGATTAATGAGAGGTTGACCCAATTTAAGGTACTCCACAGATATTATCACTCTCCAAGTAGACTGAACAAACTTTTCAATACTCAGCTTCACAACTGCTGGAAATGAGGAGCTTTTAGCATTCTTAGGACATACGTTTTGCATTATCCCAGAGTACTATCAAAATGGAGGAAATATATTTGCTCTGTCAGAAGATTATGAAGGTACAAATTCCATTCTCACCTCATATATTCATCTTGGAGATACTACACAGTTGTCTTTTCTACCAAGACTCTCTCAGCTATGGATTTTGAACCTAGCCCTGGCATATAAAAGATTGTTGTTACAAAACTGGAAGGTTCATAGGGTTCCAGTCATTAGAGAGTTAATGGACTCTATAGGAACATTGCTAATAATAAATGTATTACTTACTCATTTTGCAATAGATTAGACAAGTTTAATGAAATATGGAATCCCTTTTTGATTTCACAAATGTATAAGCTGTATTCTTGCTCATAAATGACCTTGAAAAGTTATATAAGCATATAAGATTCCTGTACAGACTTTGATGTTTTATAGAATAAAAAATGGAAGATCCATTTTGCAATATTTATAGATAATGTATATAATTGTTAGCTGTTTCAATAATAAAAAATGTTAGTAAAAATTTAAATTGAAAAAAATCCTGGGCAAAACACTTGTGGTGTGAAATTACATTTTGATCACTGTTCTTTAAATAACACATGACATGTTTATAAAGGGAGTCATAAGATGACTTTCTTGAAAATGTGGGTAAAATTAAAAAAAATATATTAAGAAACATGTGTAGTGACAGCTTTCACCCCAGTGGGTATTGCTTTGTGTTACCATACCAGTAAGCTAAGTTTGTGGCTGCACTCAGTGAGCCAGTTGGATGGGCCAAGGTTGGGAGATTACACTTATTTGGCAGCAACCTCCAGCCCCAGAAGTGAAGATGCAGGGTTGGCCATATAGCCCAAGAACCATATAGTGAAGAAAATATTCTCTTGGCCTAGGGTCCTGCACCCCTGCACCAATGGGTACCAGAGAGGCCTGTGCTTTGGCTGACAGGTGGACTCTTTCCCCTCTGCATCTGTTATATAGCCACATAGAAGCATGGAGCCCAAAGTGCCCTGCACTTCTGCAACCCACCAGACAGCTTAACAAATTCTTGACAATCATTGCCACACAAAATGCAGGATCCTCTTGACCCTGCACTTCCACAAGCAGATGGTGTCTGCCCTTGACCTGCATGAGGATATGATTCTACTTTCTCAAAAGAAAGGACATTTCTTTGCAAAAATTGTGTTAATGCACCAGTTAAGGTTCAACTTAACACCACAAAAGTAAGAAAATGGGGTGTTGGATTTCAATCTAACCCCCACCCATGCAAACAACAAAGGGCAAAACCACACAAGCAACCACAGACAGCCATCATCAGGTAAGACAACCAACATGCAGCTGTTTCCAGATTACACAAATTTAGTAGTACTGATGTGATGCCTTTGTGGATTTGTGTCTATGACTGGAACCACTGGCCCCATAAGCTCCATAAAGGCCTGTGTTTCACAGCCTCACCCGTGATGTATATGTTATACAGTGTGCATGAGTACCTGTGGCTGCAGAACTGCACTTTTATAAACAGATAAACTGTTGCAGGATGTGTATCATGGTTTTAACAGTGGATTTAGAAATTGTTCAAGGGAAGCAGTTTTTTAACCTTTGTTTTACCAGGTGAGACACACTAAGCTGAAAGCTTGTTTACAGTTGCAACCTGGGAGCACAGGGAAGTTAAGTGACTTGCTTAGGGTCATACAGTATGCAAGTGGGGTCTGTGGGAGTCAAATCCAGGCCTCCAGGTTTGCAGCTCAGAGCCTTAATCCACTGTGCTGTACCACTTCCTGTTTTGTCTAGAGGTAGCACTTTCCCAAAGTAAAATGTTACCTTCTGTATCTCACATTAGGTTAAAATGGTTACTTTTGCTGGACTAAGGTAGCAGTGGGTGTTACCTGTCTACATAGCTGGATCTGCTAGTGCATGGTTGACTATACAAAGCTGTATAAGTGCAGTTAACACAGGGCCTGTGCTTCGCAGCCAGACGGTTTGTATTTCTTAGCTTTTTTGTTTGCTTCTTATTAAAATCAAAGAGCAGGACAATACAGCAGTCTATAGAACAGAACATCACAGAATCAATAGCGCATTGTGTACAGAAGGTTAATAAAAACATTAGTCTTACTGGTAGCAAAATCAGGCTTCAAATATCAGCAGTACACAACAGGAGACATCATGGGGCCAATGTAAGTCGATGAAACCTGGTGGCAGTGAAAATGCAAGATAAGACCAAGTTTCTGGAAAGTTAATAGTCTGGTGCAGGGGATAACAATAACCATGTTTAAGGCACAATATGTCATATATGGCCATAATATACATGACCCAGATCTGCCATTTAGTCTGAAATTGTGGTAACTAACCATTCAGAGAGTCTCTGATACATTCCATGGCATGAATGTGTTTATAATACTTCACCAGCACTTTACCATGGGAGGTTTCTGCTGCATTCACATCTTAGTAATTGCCTTTTGCTGCCAGAATATACAGGTATGTCATGGAACAAGGAGCCAACTGAGTACTCAGCACTAGCACTAGAGTTGGGAACACAGTTTCTGCTAGTAAGGACAAAAGCTACAGTTGTCCTGTGATTTCTACTAAAAGGTAGCAAGGACTGTCTGAATGTCTTCATTAGGGACATATCAGAAGGCTTAGAGGGTAAGGTAGCCTTTTCACTGGCGATATGAAAATATGCAATAGGATCGACATCAGTGGTGGGGTGGAGAGAATGAAGGCAGATCTCAGAAACTTGGAATTGTGGTTGAAAACATGGCAGCTGATATTCAATGCCAAGAAGTGCAAAAGTCATACACCTAGGGAATGCAACTCTGGAGAGGAACACCACATGGAGGGCGTGAAGCTAGAGAACACAAAGCAAGAGAGAGAGATCTGGGAGTGATTATAACAGATGATCTAAAAAGACCAAGCAGTGTGAGAAGACTGCATTATGTAATGCTAGGATGCAGAGGAAGGGGAATAACCAGTAGAAAAAGGGAAAAAGGGAAGTTGTAATGCTGCTCTATAGATCACTGGTAAGACCACACCTGGGTACTGCGTTCCATTCTGGAGACCACAACTCAGAAGGGCATAGATTAGAGACAGCGCAAAGGAGAGGTACAAAGATGATACAGGGCCTGCATCAGAAATCATATGATGAGAGGTTGAAGGATCTCAACATGTATTCCTTGGAACAATGGAGGAGACATTATTAAAACCTTCAAATACATGAAGGACAAAATGAGGTACAGATCCATTACCTCTTTCAAGTAAAGAATTATAAAGAGACCTAGGGATCATGATATGAAACTGAGGGAGGGCAAGCTCAGGAGCAACACTCATAAGTTCTTTTTCATGGAGAGGGTGGTCAGCGATGGAACAGCCTCACCAAAAGAGTGGTGGAGGCAAGGATGGTTGGGGCTTTCATGAATGCTTGGGATAGGTACACAGGAGCCATAGCACTGAGTAGCAGTTAGGATGGGGTAGAGTCATGACAGACCAGATGGATCTTTGTGATCCACTTCTGCCCGTCACTTTCTATGTTGTGACTGGGCACTGCCAGAATATGTAAGCAAGATCTGCAAGAGGTTGACTACTGCATCCAACAATGTCCATAGTCTGGGGGCATAAATTTAGCTAAGATAGCTAGAGTTTGAAAGAACCTATAGCGACATTTCCAAGCAAATTTTCTCCATTGTCTAGAGAAAGTGATTTGATGAGAGAGCAATGTTTTACCCAAACCTGGTAAGAAATAATGATATTTAGTTCCCTGTTCCATTTATCAAGAGTAGTTTGAGTGGAGCACCCAGACATTCCTGTAGCCCACTGTACATAGTACCAATCACATGTTGCCAGACATCTACCTAAATAGCTCCCATCAATAAATGCAGAAACAATGGGTCTGAATCTGTGAAGTGGGTCTGCCCCTCCCTTTTACGTGACAGATATGGCTGCACCTGTATATATTGAAAATGCTCATGGCCTGTATGACCATATTTCTGTTGGATGCTTGAAGGAAGTACTTCTTGCATATCTAAGAACTGAAAAATATACAGTATATTAAGCCTAGTTGCCTCCATCTTTGGAAGGTGTGGTCAATCTGAGTTGGAAGAAATCTGAATCAGCTGCCAGTAGTGTACATAAACAATAGACCTGAGAAAGTTTAGGAAGGACTTACAACTTAAATAACACTGCCAAAGTCTGAGTGGTGAAACCAGTATAGACTGCTAGGCAAGAAGATTCACCAAGTTTGACAGTAAGAGTTTATCGATATCGTATATGTCTTTTACGAAAAATTCTATTTGTTTCCAGGATGGGTTTATCTGGCATCAGAGTCAGCAGTATATCATGCAGAGATGAGTGGAACTGGCATAGTTGTGTAAATTCAGGAGGTTAATGCTACCTAGCGTGGGGTGTAATGCAATAGGGAGTATCATAGTCATGGTGGTGCCGCCCCAGATAAAATAGAAAATCAAACTCTTCCAAGATGCAAAGTAGCAAGGGATGGAAAATGGAGACAATCTGTAAAAATATAGTATGCAGGGTAGAATATTCATATGTACTGTCTCCAACCTTGAAAAAGGGGTTCTAGCTGACTCCACAGGGAAACGTCATTGGTTAAGTGATAGTAAGGGTTCATACTTAAGGAGTTTCAAGTTCCCTGAATTTTTGGGATCTATACACTCAGATATGTTAGCTTTGTGCTTCTTCATTTCAGGAAACCCCTGTTGTAGCGCATCAGCGTAGAGTTGTTGAACAGTAAAACTCTGTCTTACAGAGGTGAAGGGATAATCTGGATAGAGAGCCAAAGGGTGAAACACAGTCCTTGCTGCTGGGATGGAAATGTCAGGGTTCAGCAGAATGAAAAGAATGTCATCTGCATAAAGGATCACTTTATAGTTGACATCACCCAAGGGCACCCTTCCACCTGAGCAGAGAGGCAGACAGCTGCTGCCAGGAGCTCTATGTATAAAGCAATCAATAAGTTGAAGTAGGCAGCCTGCCTGGTGTCCCTTGTAGACTGATGGGGAGCCTAAGAGCAATTTACTCCAACATAAACCTGGGGCTGGCATAAAGCTTTTGAAGTCAGATGACAAAGGAACAGGGAATCTGAAGGCTAACAGGGTGTCCCAGAGGAAATTTTAGGATACATTGTCAAATGCCTTCTCCGTGTCCAGGCTGATAAATGCAGCCAGAATAGTTGCTGTACCACATATTTGTTTAAGAGAAAGGTACAGTGGATATTAGCCATTGTCTATTGACATCAGATAAAACCAGCTGGATTGCAATGAATTAAGGAAGGAGGAGCTAGTTCAGCCTGCATGCCCAAATTTCCAAATATAGTTTGAAATCTATATTTAAAATGCAGATTGGTTGGTAGGACATGAGACATGTTGGGTCTTTCCAGCTTCAGTATAGTGGATAACATGGCATAGTTTCAGGTTGGACGAGGAGAGACTACTTCACTGACTGCCTGGAAATTAGTGGTGAAATGAGGAACAGCAGGTCAGAAAAACCTTATACCATTCCACCTGATAGCCATTAGGGCCAGGGCGCCTGTGGTTTTGCCTCCTGAAGGGTCAAAGGGTTTCATCTACCTGAATTAGGGCTGATAGAGACTGCTGGAAGAAAGAAACATGAGCAAACATTGGACACTTAGGAGGAAGGAGAGAGGAGGATTCTGTATATAAGGTCTAAAATATTCCTGGAATATTCTCAGCGTTTGGTGGGTTTCATGCATAGGTTACCCTGAGTGGGAGTTCTTAAGATGCATAACTCAAGTGGACCTTCTCTGGGCTCACAACCTCCAAGCCAATAAGCTTGTACCTCTGGTGCTTACTTCATAAAATACGTGTGTTTGAGCAAGTTTAAAGCCACTTGATGGATCACCTTTACGTTACTCTACTTTCCACAGTGGCATGTATTTCATCCTGGAATGGGTGATATCAGCAGCTATGATCCTGCCTCCCTGGTTATAGAGCTGAAGCGAGGTGTGCAGTTGTTCTGTCAGCTGCAATAATATCTGATTCTGCAGAGGTCTTTTGAGAAGCAAAAGCAATAATAAATCACCTCTAAGGGCCATTTTAATAGTGTCCCAGAGAATAGGCCAGGGTGTGTTTGAGAAGGAATTCTTTCAAATATGTTATACTCGGTCTGAGACTAAAGTGCATCAAAGATTCGCCCTTAAGGAGGGTAGTATCAATCCTCCGGAAGAAGATCTATATTTCTTACCAAGATCCATCTTCAGTGAGAGTGGGTTATGGTAAGACAGAAGCAGGGGCACATATGTTAGATCTTGAATACTGGTGAAATGCTCTTAGGTAGTGAAAAGTAATCCAGATGGGCCAAGCTACCATATCAGGGAACTATGGGTATATGCCCTTCCTGTTGGGGAAAAATGCCAGCAGATGTCCACAAAACCCATCTGAGAGAAGTGTGTATGTAAATATTTTTTGGCCGTGGAGGCTCTGTATCAGGTAGGGTGAGCAGTAGCTAAATCAGGGATTGGTAATGTTAAACCCCTGCTTAAGAACAAGCTGGCCTTGTGGAGAGGTCCAGTAGTTTACCCAGAAAGTGCCTGACAACAAGAGAATCCACATTAAGGGAAAGTAGACACTGGCAAGGGTTACTTCAGTATTATAGAGACGGCCTCTCAGGATGACATACAACCAGCCATGTCACAATACTTTGTTGTAATTTAAATGGGGTTGGAGCCAGAATTAGAATAGCTGCTCCCATCTTTCTCCTTGGCATAGGAAGAGTTGTTGATCAGGGACCATCCACCCCAGGATAGTTTTAAATGTTCCTGGGGAGTGAGATGCATCTCCTGTACCAAAATAACATCTGTGGGATGTTGATGCAAGTACTGAAAAACTTTGTTCACCTCACCGGGTTATTCAAACCATATATGTTTTGTAAAAAATTACAGCTGGGGTCGCCATCACCTCGAAGGATACGCCAGAGCTCTGGGGTGCATGCAAAGAGTATAGCCTTATGCAGAGCAATTTACCAGCACCAGAAATTCCATATGAGGCTGCCATCCCAGACACTCGCCCTGAGAGACCTAACACAGTGAAGTATCTGAAAGTGCAGGCCCCCCACCCACAGGGGTCTGCATCCTGAACAAATCACCAGTAATAAACTCCTGCTGCAAAGTATGACATGTAAAACCATATGTGCAGTGCCTGCCTCTGAAGTTTTTAACTTTTGGGGGGCCAACGTAGCTACCCAGAAGGCAAAGAAAACTGTAGGCAACACATAACTAGCCAACCAGGCCATGCTGTATATCAGGTATGATACTCTACAGTAGTTATGGAACTTCTAAAGGAGGACACCTGGAAAGGGCACCTAAAGAGTTGAATGGAGGTCCATCAAGGGGACTGTGCATCCATCTAACAGGTCCACTTATAAAGTCTCCTGAAGAAAACAGAGCTCAGAATTACCCAGCATCTCAGTTTGCAGTTCATGAAGGCAGAAGCAATGCCTCAGTTCAGTAACAATTGTTCATGAAGGAGTAGCCGCTCCCCAGCCCCAGGTTTTGAAGCTTTTGTATATATTTTGTGAATGGGGCAGTCAAATCTACTTAAGGCGTAGCCTGGCAAAGTCCCAGATGATATTTGACCTGACAGGTATGACAGTATCGTTTGGTGCTCATAAAGATCTACAAAAGTATACTGCACTGGTGAACTGGATGATTTAAGGTCTCAAGGAGGGGTGAGATTTGCTTGCAAAACACAGAAAGCAGAGTACTGAATGAGTTCATGGCCTAAAAGAAAGTCAAAATGGATACAGTCATTAAATTCACAGTCAGAGGCCACCAGTTGATAAGCTGGGGATCAGAGCCACCACAGGGCAAGAGTGAGAAGCCACACCCAGTGGTGAGAAAGGGCAATCTAGTAAGGGGGTATCCCATCTCCAGACCCTCGAGGAAAAGAAGCCTAGTGACTGAAATGTGGTGACCCCAGGTAGAAAAGTATAGTGGGAGAAAACCCAACCACATCATCATTTTTATGTTTGAAGTGATCCTGTGGGAAAGCAGTGGGGAAGAGTGGAGGATCCAGCAGATATGGGGGGCAGCTGACACAGTCTCAGGCCTGCACCTGGGCCCAAGCCAGGACCCTCCCATCTACTTTGCTTCAATAACTCAAAGTTAACTGCAGCAGAAATGTCACATCATAGACCAGATATATCAAATCCCATGGCTTGCTGAATCAGAAGGCACTGGCCCAAGTAGTCCTCACCATATTGGGCAGCTTCAACCAGGAGCCCTGCATTTGTGCATCAGTAGGAGTCTCAGGCCAAGTTACTGCCATCTTGCTACTGAAAAGATCCCAGTAGGGCTATGGGTTACATTAGTTGTCAAGGCTCTGGCACAGGGACAAGGAGACTGGGAAGTCTCCCTCCCTTCATATCCCCAGAGCTTCCCTCCACCCTCAGCTGGCACATGGTACCTGGAAGCATCTCTGGTCTGGTGCTGCAGAAGGCAGCATCTATTATAGGACGTGGTATTCCATGGATTAGGCTCAAGCTGAATAGAAAAGATCAAAATGAGTGTTCTACACTTGTTTCTAGGTCTCAAATGCAACATAGCTCAGCTGAGAGTCAGAAAATACATAGAGAGGATGTCCTGAAAGCTGAGCTCACATTGTTAATCTCAGGAGCAGCTGGGGCATTGGAAGTGCTTCAATAATTTCTTAATTTGCATTAAGGTGTCCTGAGACTGTTGGTGGCTGTCATGATTGCTGGCAAAAGAGAAGATGGATGTGGTTCTACAGGTGGAGTGGGTTTAAGCTGAGCATGTGGGTGGAGCCAAAACAGAGCTGGGAGCGAGAGGGCTGAAGGATTGCTTGCCACTGTTGCTATCTGTCAGCTTTACCTTCTGCAGGGTATAATATAAAATTTCCAACTGAGGCACACAGCCCAAATGTGGTTGGGTAAGGGGTCTGAAATTTGACTCTCATCTGCTGCAGAGCCTGCAAATATGGTGTGTAGGTCTTCCATTTGATCTGAATAGCAGGAGCATAATCATTATCCTAGGTAGTGCTGCTCTTCTTTATACTTTATGATCTCTTGTCTCCAGGCTGTTAAAAGCACACATTCTTTGGTCTGCAAGGAAAAATCCTGTGGTACCAGAGGAGCTACTCACCAAAATGTAAAGGAATGTTGCCTCTTCTTCTTTAATGATGTTATGGAATCACACATTACTGTTTTAACACAGTAATTGCTGTCACTTAAATCCTTCTTAATTTCAATTTATGGTGTACTGTGTCTTTAAGTATGTTTATCTGAACTAGGGGTATTGTTACTATTGCTGCACTGCCTGGTGTTGCTTTAATGGTGCCAGTTGACATTTGTAGGTGCCTTGCCATCATCTCTGTGAGGGCGACTTCTTATATGAGCTGTATAGTATGATATTACGGTATATTTTTCCATAAATAAATTATTCATAACATGAGTTTTTAATTGGAGCCCATTTTTTACAACAGAGGTCGTTCTTTTTATTTTTTCTGGTTGCCTCTTATTAAGCACACTTAGCAGTTAGATGATCTTTTTGCTGCTTTGTCAGTATACTTACCTACTACTCTCTTTTCCTTTTGCCAAGCCATGTCATTAGAGCCAGTTGACTCCTCTATTCCTCTGGTTGTTCCTCCCTCTCCCCGGTAGCCTCCTTCTCTCACACTTTGGTATCTCTGGTACAGGGTCATAATGTTGCAAAACATTATGCTGCAACATATATTGCAAGCGGCATATGTCTTTCTTTGTGGGTGGCTATGCCCCCTCACCCCCTATTATGGGGGGCTGTGCCTGAACCCCCACAACTATAAAAACAACTTGTGTGGTGGTTAACACTTAACTTCATACAAAGGGCAAGAATAAAAAAAACTTTGCGTCTGAGACAGGAATCGCAACCCGGTCCCAAACGCACTGCCTCCCTCCTAACTGCCTGTGGCTCATCCCGTCAAGCCACAGCAGCTGCTCACCAGCTCCACCTCCTAGCACAGGTCTCATCCCTACCTGGGAAGAGTGAAAGAGTGCACTATGGTGCATATACACTTTTGCAGTTTTGCACCATCTTGCTGTATCCTACCACGCTGCTCCTGTTGAACAGTTTTAATGTATGTTATTAAGCGTGATGAGATACTAACCCGTAGGGGTATCACTTAACCTTTGTATCTGTACTACCTGACACTGAACCTGTTCACAGTCCCTACCATGGCCACCCCATTTGACAGCCTATTCCACTGGTCCACCACCCTCTCAGTGAAGGAGAACTTCCTTACATCCTTCTTGAGCTTCCTCTGACCAGTCCCCACCAATGCCCTCTCGCAACCTACATTGTTTATTCTCCTCAAGAATCTGTAAGTCTCAATCATATCCTCCTCTCCATCCATGTGCCCAATAAGTACATGTTGAGATCTGTCAGATATTTCTCTTATGTCCTGCCCTGCTGCCCAGAACATATTTTTTTTTTATTTTAATGCTTTGGTAATGGAGTATGACCCCTGTGCAAAGTGCTTGTTTTCAGGGCAACCTAGGAGCAATGGGGCAGTAAAGTGATATGCTCAGAGTCCCATGGTATGCAAGTGGAGGTTTTGGGAATCTAACAAAGGTCTGTTGGTGGACGTACCAAGCTCATTAACAGCTTGTTACTCTAATCTTGTTACTCTAATCCATGCTAGGCTGCATTGACAGCCCAGGGACCCTCTTTTCCACATGGTCCTTCCTTAGCTTTGCACTGTACTCCAGATGAGACTTCAACAGGAACCTGTAGAAAGGCAAACCCCTCCCTTCTCCTGCTATCAAAAACTGAACTGAATGTTTTTATTAAAATTATCAATACTAATACTTTCCACATAATTATGAATTGCTGATACAGTGTTTTATTGACCATACATTTATTAATAAAGTACCTTCAACAATGGCAAATTGCTATATGAAATAGCATTTAACAGGTAGTCAGTGCATTAAATTGCACAGCACATTTAAATAAGATTAATTCAATTCAATTTTATTTTTACCAGATAACACCATTGAGACAACTCATTTGCGAGGTGGTCCTGGAAGTACTAACATACATAGGAGGTAATGTAGAATTAATAATCACAATGGCAGATTCAACAACAGTGGTAACAAGATCAATGGTACAAAACAAGTACTATGCAAGTACAGCTCTCTTAGGTTCCATACAGAGAAATCAAGGTGGCAGATACAAAAACAATGCTAACTGTACAAGGGATACAAGACAGATAATGTGTAGGTACAACTCAAAATAACTGCAGAAAGGAATTAACACTAAAAGAGTGGGAGAACAGGAAGAGTTGCTGGAAAGAGGTGTAAGAGTATTGGTAAGGGCAACAAGACAGCAAGAGACAGATGGGGATGGGAGGGTAGAAAATCTAGCAATGTAGAGCGCTGTCATTGGCAAAGAGGGACGCTTGCAGTGGTAATATTAAAGTCGATGTTATTGATATAAATAACAAATAATAGTGGCTCCAAGATGGACCCCTGAGGTACTCTCTCTGCAATGGTTTTAGAGACAAGAATGTGCCATAACCTTTTACCCTCTGCTGTCTACCAGTAAGGTAGCAGGAGAGCCATTTTATAGGAATGTCATCCAACCCAATGTTATATAGCATTATTAAAAGTATTTGATGGTCAACAGTGTCAAAAACTTTACTCAAATCTAAAAAAAGAGCACAGGCATAATTTTTTACTTCAAGGAGGTTTGCCAATAATTGATTACTTTTGTCAGAGCTGATACTGACCTATGTTTAGGCCTGAATCTGACTGGAGGAAGTTCAGTAGGTTTGCAGATTCAAGATGGTCTCTAAGTTGGGAGCTGACCAATTTTTTCTAGATGTTTGGATAGGATGGGTAGCAAGGAGATTGGCCTATAATTAACAAGATCATGGACCACCAGATTTGAAAAGGGAATAACATGCTCTATTTTCCAATCAGAGGGAAGTGCACCTTGAGCGAGGGATAGATTGAAGAGGTGGGTACAGGCGGGACAGAGTGTAGTAGCCTAATTTTAGGAAAAGAGGGTTCAAGCTGATTGGCCCCATCATTTTTCTTTTCATCCAGGGTGATTAAAGATCTTCAACCTGTTTGAGAGTAACTAGCTTGAAACTGAATTGGTTTTGGTGATGATGGGCTTTAGTTGGTAGGTGCAGAGGGTCACCAGCCAAGGGTGGGGAAGAATATTGCTAGTGGTTGAAGAGTCAAAGCTAGCCCAGCGGTCGCAAAATGGTTGTTTAGTTGGTCCAGCATATCATGGTTGCTTGTATAGGTATTTGTTCCTGCTACTATTTTAGCTGGGAGGGATGAAGGCTGTTTATGCCCTTCGACTTCCCTGAGGACTTGCCAGAATTTGGTAGCATTGTTTTTGAGGATTCCAATGCTGACAGGAAATAGTTAGACTTATCTGGCCAAACAAGTCTAGTGCAGTGGTTTCTGGCTGTTCTGAAAGCAGCCCAATTTGAATCTGATTTAGTTTTATGAGCTTTCTTCCATAACTTGTCGCTGTGGAGTAGAAAGGTTTTAGTGTGTTGTAAACCAAAGGCATGTTCTTTTTCTTACTCTAACTTTAACCATTGGGGCATGTTTGTTAATCACTTGCAAAACAAGGTGCTGGAAAGGTTGCACACCTCAGTGACTGTGGGGCCTGGTAGGAGTCCTGCCATCTAATCTTGCTGAGATCAGCCAAAAATCTGGAATACTGAATTTACAGAAACTTCTTTTGAATGAAAAGACCAGCAAGCAAGTAGTTTTGGGTAGGAGCCTCACATAAGCTATAGCTCTGTGGTCTGTAATATTATTATCAAATACCCAATGTATGAAATGTTATGTGGTCTGTTAGTAAGTATCAAATCAAGGACGGTGCTGTGTTCGGTTTTTTAGGCTGAGACGGGTGATGTCACCGATTAGTTGAATAAGACAGAGAGTGTCGCATGAGGTTTTTATTGGTTCAGAGCAGTTTGAGTTCCAGTCTAGGTTAAAATCTCCCAAGAAGATAACATTCAGAATTGGCGGCTTCTGTGATCACATGGAGGTGACAAAATATCCTAGTTCTCCTGGCGGTGGTTGGTAGCAACCGGAAATGAAAAAGGACTCGTTAGAAGTTAAAGAAATTTTAAGGTGAGGCTTTAACCCCTTGGGTGAGGAGGTGGAATCAAAAACAGAGACTGAAGGCCTGTCTGAGACATAGATTGCAAACCCTCCTCCCACCCCTGGTAGTCCTATCAGTCCTAAATACATTGTAAGAAGGGATATTAATAGCGTGGTCAGTGGTAGACACTTTCAGCCAGGATTCAGTGACCACTAGTATATCTGGGGAGGAATGGAGGACCCAGGCCAGTGTAAATCCAACTTTTAAGCAGGCTGCAGGTGTTATTATGAAGAAAGCTGATACCTTTTAATTGGATGAGGTCTAAGGAGGCCGCATAGATATGGGGGTCCGGATTTAATCTAATATTACCAGAACACAACACTAGTAATAAGATAAGTTTATTGAGTCTGCTAAATAGGAATTTAGGAGCAAAAGATGGCCCCATTTAGAGGGCAGGTTCCTGGAGGAGAAAGAAGAGAAGAGAGGAACAGAGTATAGTCAGTAAAGAGATAGCACATACAGTGCCATATGAACAGGGATACTTAGTGGCTCATAGATGTAATGAGAGGATAATGCAGTTAGAAAGAGAGCAGTATATTCATGGAGGCAGTACCAGAATAGTAGGAAGGTTGTAATTGCACAATTAGTTTATGTAGTACTGGGAGGCAGCAAAATTGAGATGGTGGGACCCATCTGAACTGGTGTCTGGGGTCCGTCAAGACTGAGTGTTCTACAATTAAGTCTAAGAACACAGGAGAATAAGAGAGGAAGGAGGAGGCATAGTGGAAGGGTTGCATGTTAAGTTTAAAAGTTAAAAGTTAAGAGAGAGCAGTAATGGGAAGGTAGCGAAGACATGGAGATTTAACCTCTAGTGGCTAGAAGTTATAATCTTCTAATGGAAAAGTCAGTATGGAATGGGAATGATAAATAAGCTTTCATAATTGTCACTATAATGCAACAGAAAATAAATGAAGTTCCCTAAGTAAAATAAAATACAGATATTCTGCTTTCAGATAACAGATAATCTCCAGGAACTTTTAATTTAGGGACTTGTATCTCCACGGTTTTGTTTTAATGTTGGAAAATGTTATGCTCCAGATTTCAGCTGTTAAATAAATCAGTGTGCCTCTTACCCAAAGTTGAGGATTAGCACAGAATTCTCCATTTGCAGTCTTGAATCTATTGAGAAATGAAATAAATGTTTATAGGTTTATTTATAGACACTGTCAGAGACCGCATGCAACCCAGCTTAGGGTCTCATGTAAACTATATGTTATAATTATAGAGACTGATTGAGCCCAGCCTAGCAGCCCACTGGAAGATGTCTTTGCCTTCCTTGTGGGACACTGTAGTACAGCTGCTGATGCAGGGTTCCAGTCAGAGCTGGTATGTATGTATTTAGTTGTTTGTTTGTTTTTATTAACCAGGTAGGTACACTACAATTAAATGCCTATTTTCAGGTATGACCCAGCAGGGTACTGAACATCACTGACAAATTCTAAATTGAACAAACAAAAAATTCAAAGATCGGATTCAAAAAGCCCACAATATGGGCATTGCTAGGAGGGTACATAGCAAACATAACAAAACACAGACACAAATGGGATGAGCAAATTCAGTGTTAAAGACTCACATACAGGATTGGGCAACCAAATTCAGTGTTAAAACTGACAAATTTAAGATACAGTACATCATTTAAGGTATCAGCAAGGTAGTTTGCAATTTGAAGGACCTAGAAACAATTGCAGTCCTCATATAAAGTGAGACAAACCTTCATGGCAATTTTGAAAATGACAAGGTGGACCTTCAAGTGAGCCAGAGAGGAGAGGGCAAAATTGCAAATGCTGTACATGACATCCCATTATGTTCAAGTTCAAGTTTATTGCAGGAAAACTCCATTGAGCAAGCTCATTCACAAGGAGGTCCTGTGACATAAACACTTAAAGTACAAACACAGATAGGTAACAACAGTATATACATGAAATGCACGTTACATGATACAGGCTGAATATACATACAAGGGTACCACAGGGTGACCGCAGGTGGTAAACATTGATATGAGACAGGAAGTACTTACAGGTTGATATACTGATAAATGAAACATGATGACTGGTGTGTGCACATATACAGTATTTTGGCAGCTAGAACAAACAACAGTCTACAACTGATATGGGGGGGAGGAGGATTTGATAGAGTAGCAGTGGAGCGAAGCAAAGAAAAAGCCAGGAGTAGAAGGGAAGGGAAAGCAGTTAATATGACAAATCAATTATACCTTACCAGTGGATAAATATGGCACACATGGGAAGGAAGAGACTTAATGACAGTTACAGGTGTCTTTTATTTTGGCTGAACTTAGCAATTTGTAGAAGTTTATTGAAACTGTGCTAGTTAGTTTCAGTACGGTTTGTAATTGGTTCCAAATGGAGGGAAGGGCATATGCAATACGCTTACCAAAGGAAGTCCCGTCCTTGGTATGTCAAGCATAATAAAGTCAGATTTTCTTAACAAGTATGCACTATGTGAGATACTAATAAGGGAAGAGAGATAGCTTGGCAATTTCTGCAGGAGCAATTTAAGTCCATAGCCCAGCATGGAGCAGGCGCCTAGTAGTAAGGATGTCCAACCAACAGCTGCATATAAGTCACAGTGGTGCGAACGGTAAGGGAGTTGGTAATGAACCGTAACGCACTGTGATAAAGGATGTCCAGTTTACTTAGATTTGCAAGAGTGGTGGAGGATTATGTATCAAGGATTTAGAGGCATTGGTAAGAATGAGTGAGCTAAACTGCAGGGAAGGGAGAAGGATGCCTTGTGAGATTACTGAGTTCACTTTCAGAGTGAGGAAGTGGTAAAGACAGTGCTCAGACCATTCCTGAATTAATGGACTTGCTCAGGAATGAGGGTGTGCAAGTAGAAGTGCAGTGCAGAGCTCAAAGTTACACCCAGGTACTTAAATTTATCCACCAGGAAAGAGGAGAGCCATCTACACATTAGATGGAAAGTGCATGACAGCAGGATGATCAGCTTGCCTTGGTGCCAAATAACATTGTTTTGAGTCGTGGAGGCACTGAGAACCAGGTTGTTAGCCATGAACCAATTCAGAATGTGGATGAAGTCCACGGTGATTCGGGCATTAATATGGGAGGGATTTTGTGTGTTGTAGTAAATGGCAGTGTTGTCAGCATATGTGATAGAGGTGTAAGAGGAGTTGACTAAGGTGAGGTTGTTTATGAAGACAGAGAAAGGAAGTGGCATAGAAAAGCACCTTGTGGTCTGGGATGCCTTGAGTAATAAGCAATAACCTGGAAGATGCATCACCAAATCTGAAGTATTGCTGTTTGCCTAACAGGTAGTTATTAAACTAGGCTTTTGGTATAAGGAAACACCAACACAAGCTAATATACAGGACAGGAGGGTGTGATCAACTAGGTCAAATGCCTTGGACAAATGAATGAACACGACTTCAATGAGTGCTCCTTTGTCCATAGCAGATTTGATGTCATCAGTGACCGTGATGAGGGTGGTTGTGGTGCCATTCCATTTATGGAAACCATGCTGATGTTTAGTTAGGAGATGGTGAGTTTGCAGTTTGTCAGTTTGCTGGGAGCTACCACTTTTCAAGTAATTTGCTGAGGATAGGTAGAAAGGTAAATAGGATGATATTGAAAATGTGTTTGAGGGCACCCTTTAGGGGACATGGATTACCTTGGTGATTTTTCCATTGGGAAGGACTACACCAGAGGTGAGAAAGAGGTTAAAGGTATGAGTAATTGGATGACTGAGTGTCTGTGGAACCTAACCTGGAGTAATCTAGGCTCAAGTCCATCACACCTGGACCAGCGCCTAGGGGTAGGGAGTTGAGCAGTGTGTGGACTTCTTTCTAGTGACAGTTTTCAGGTGGAAAGAGGGTGAGTTTGGGGAAGAAATTTGGAGAGGATATGACATTGCATTGTCATGGGCTGTATGGTGACTGCCAGAGAAGAAGGAGAGGTCAGTGAATAAGGCATTAAAGGTATTGGCGATGTGGTGTGGTTATTACAGTGCACACCCATCAGTAAGCATTTCCTTTAACATAGCTTCAGAGGAGCACTCAGAATCCCTTTCTGTGACCCACAAAATTGCATGGATTTCCAACACAGGCCAGTAGTTTCTCATCACAGAAGGAGCATTTAGTGGATGGGGAGCCTTCTTACACTGGTTCTGCAGCTGTCGATAAGAAAGAAAATCTCGTAAGGTGGATATGGCTTTGAAAGCAGCCCCAGTGTTTGTCCCTGATTTTGTAGAGGGAGAGGAGGGCACTGTGCAGCCATGAGGTGGCTGAGCCCCAAACCCTTCTCTTAGTGAGGGAATAAGTCTGTTTTGGAAACTGGAAATGAGGGACTTAAACTGTCCAGCGCAGAGTCAACATCACAGGTGGCTTTTAGTCCAGTCAATAAGTGAGTGCAGCATTAAGGGATGAGGGTCTAAATTTGAGAAGTCCCTGAGGGTGAGTACCTTGGCAGGGCTCTACCGTGCAGGTGCAAGAAAAAGATTGTGACCAGCATTACAGCAATGGCTCCATGTTGACCGCAAGTTGCAGTCGGCATGGAACCACACACAGTTGGATCTATTTTTACATTAGGGGCTTCACCTTAACCCACACACTCCAAACTAAGGATTCTAACTCCAGGTCAGAGTTAGTCTCGGGAGGTGCAGGTCAAGGAAGTGTTGCCCCTTTCAGCAGCACTCTATGGTGGCATGGCGCCATATCAATATCGACGCATGGTACCATAGAAATGTCTCTGTTAGGGTGGCATACCCCTTGGGAGGGACGTTTGGGATCTGGGCATTCCATAAACAAAAGGTTGTTGCTTGATAGGAGACCAAGTACATGGATATTCTCAGTTTCTAGGGAAGGTTACTGGCACTATTGCTGCATTATTGCCACATTGGAGCCCAGGAGAAGGTATAGCAGTCACAGCCTCCTTTTGGGACCTCTCAACATTTTCAAACACTAGCTTCATGTTGAAATGACCAGACGGGTAATATCAGAGTCTCGGGGCAATCTGGGTAGCTGTCTTCTGGTTCTTAACCAATGCTTCTTCTCCCTATCCACTGAAACTCTATTGTAACACTAATTAGCTGAATAGTAGAGGAGCTACAGGGAGCTGCCACAGAGAAACAAAAGATAGGAAGTAAAGTACAGCAGCAAGGGTAATTGATGGGGACACAAAAAATGAGTGTGAAAAGTGTAAAATGTGCCAAAACTACCCTCAGCTTTATTGCTGAAATGCATTAAAAGTTACCCTTCATACAGTAAGTGCGGAGACACAGGTTCCATGGACTCAGTGCCATTAATTAAACTTATACTAGAAATGTCTCTAATGCTGAATTCTTCTGGCAGAATTGCATGGCATGGTAATTCCACTTCGAATGCTTTTCAGAATTAATTTTGGAATTCAATGGAGTCCTGAAAACATTTCTGTGTATGTAAACCACAGAATAAACCACATAATAAATGGCCATGGATTACATAAACTGCAGAATAAATGGCCATGCATTACACAAACTGCTGAATAATCATAGATTGTGGAAAAGGAATCCATGGTTTACGTAAACTGCAGATTACTAAACCACTAAAAACATTCTGAGGGGTTGTCGCTGTTGAGCCCATTGCAGCACACAAAACCAGGAGCTTACAACGGCTCATATAAAGAAGTCGACACCAATGACCACTCGTGCGTAGTCCTGACACAATCCTTCTTTGATAGGTGGGCTGAATGGTCATGCACTTCATAGAACTGAAGCTGCTCCAATGAGAGAGGTCTTTGGTCCTTTAATCTGCATATAGCCACATCAGCAGAGCCAAGAAATCCTGGGATTCTGACACTATACAGTCAATGCTGTCCTTGCTGAATTTATACTGTGGTGGAGCAGGAAGATGACAACCGCAGCAGCTAGGAGGCACTAAGAGACAGGCGAGCACTCACAAACAGCTGCCTACACAACAACTTGCACTCAAACTTGATTCCAGAGGATGAGCTAGATGGCTGCAGTGCATGCGTGGCAGTTGGGAGTGAGCTGGAGGTGAAAGTGGTGATGGGAGCATGCCCTGTATGATGTCCTCACTCCTCTGACCTCCCAAAGGCCTCAACAGTAGCTGTGGTGCAGCCTTCTCTCCCTGGTCCTCACTCCTCTGCCCCCCACCCTGTTTCAACATTAGTCATGAGTGTAGCTTTCTCTTAAAGTTGACATCCAGGTTGCCCAATCCTCGTGTTGGCAATACACAACCCTGTGCTGCCATTAAGGCACACTGGGGAGACCTCTACCTGTCCCTTGTTTCCTGCTGCCCATTTGCCATCTGGGACACTGGGAACCCACTCCCAGTGTCCCCATATTTGTATCCTCCATTAGTCTGGGACACGGGAGCCCACTCCCAGTGTCCCTATATCTATGTTCCTCAGTAGTTTGGGACAATGAGGATCCCACCCCATTGTCTCCAAAAATCATTTACAAATGTACCTGTAATAGAAAGAAAATGGTCCACCAATGTTTTCTTTACCTGAAAAAAGAAAATGGTCCTCATCACCTCCCATCCCCCCCAGTCTTGACCCTCCCCTGTGTACCCACCTAACCACTCCCCTTACCCCATACTTACCTCCAGAGGTTGGCGGGTGTCATCTTCTGTGGAGCAAGTCATGTCTGCACTCTTCAAAGTCAAACCCCAACTGAAGAATCAAGATAAGAGCCGTATAATGGCTGTCAATGATGGGTTTTTAATCACATTATTTTACCACCTCTGCAGACCAGCAAGGGCTATGATCCCATCCCCAATTGGAGGTGTTACTCCCTGCCCATTAGGGCCATCATGGGTCCTCCTGGGTCCCGTATTTTCCTCTGTTTTTTTTTCCCCATGTCCATGCCCATGCAATGGTGCAGCAGCTGTCTCCACCTCTGGTGGAGGCAGAAGCACCCTGGGCACGTCTGAACTCTCTTGTGCTGATATGCAGCACAAACCCCTCCCTGAGGAAGGAGAGCAGTCTTCTGGTTGCTCAATCCTTACCTTCCCAGCCAACCCCTGCATGACCTGAGTCCATTCTCGAACATGGGTCGCCCGGCGTAGGCATAGGTCACGCGGCGTCAGCACCTCAACCCTCAGTGCCACTGAGCCAGCTGTCAATGACATTTTGAACTTATGTTGATATCTAGACCATTTTTGAATTTTCACACCAGATTTTCAGCATAGCCTTTTGGGACCCACCTCATGAACACTGTCACTGTCATCTCATTAATCAGCCCCAAAGGTGATTTTGTGGTCATTGTGCAGAATCACCTTTTAGGACTAAAAGATGAATGAAATGGCAGTGCCAGTGTTTATGAGGTAGGGTCCTAAAAGCCCATGTTGAAAATTTGGTGCAAAATACCAACAAAACACCGGAGTTACATGCGGTCATTGAAATTTTGCTATGCTTTGCATAACATTGGCAGTTAATACTTTCCTTCAGATTTTCAATAGTCATTTTTCTCATCACCTCATAACTAGTACAGCTGCCATTTCTCACATCCTGCCCCAAAATGTGTCTATGCAGCAGTGATGCAGAATGGCACAGTTGCGGTCAATTCTGAAACACAAATAAATAAAAATAAATAAATTAAAATGGTGCACAAATCACCTTTCAGACCCAGTAATAAAAAGACAGTGTACTATTATTCATGAGGTGGGTCCCCAAAAGGCCTTGTTGAAAAACTGGTGCAAAAATACCTAAAACTGGCCACGGTACAAATATGCCTTGTACAGTTTCTACACAGGTGCATAACTTTGCCAATTTTAATATTTTCACTCTGAAATTTCAACATACACTTTTATCACACCACCTCATGAATAGTACAGCTGTCATTTTTCACATCCTGCCTGAAATATGTTTTTCTCACCTCTGGCAGAATTTGCACAGGGTGCAAAATCATCTTTCAGGATTGATTAAGGAAACAACAGTGCCAGTGTTAATGAGGTAGGGTACCAAAAATGCCCATGTTGAAAATTTCCATGAAAAACTTAAAATGGCCATGTTATACAGGTTCATTGACATTTTCTTACACACGTGCATAACATTGTACTGTCCTTCCCGCACCCTCTGTTCCTGTTCCCAACATCCAGTTAAACCTTCTCGCCCCTCCCTCTGCATGCTATCTTCCCCACCCTCCATTCCCCATCTCAGAATCCAACTGCACCCTTCCGCTCCCTCCATCTACATGCTGTCCACCTGCAGTCTGCATTACCAGCCCCTCTAACACAATACACCTAGCTACAAATCCCATGCAAGGAAACATTTGGCATTGAGTAATGCTTGTTTGATGAAGTGAGTTGGAAAGTCTGAAGAGTTTTGATTTAGCCAAAAGTGAGGAACTGCTTTCTATTTTCAAATGTTTTGACTTTGTAGTGTTTGCATGCAAGGTGGTAAAATAACATAGGTGTGGGCCAGTGTTTTAGACTTGTGCATAATATTTAAATGCTGACTGCAAAATATTACTGGTTTCAGGAGTCGTTCTGCTGCTGTTTCAGTTGTGCAAGAGAAAGGTGTATTATCTATACCTACCTTAGGCAGAACCTCAATATTTATATGGAAATGCAGGTAAAACAAATGTCTGAAGTTCATCTTTGGCAATAGTCACAGTACCCCAGAAGTGCAGAGCAGAGCTCCACGAGGTGCATATTAATTGGCAGGTTGAAGAGATTGGAAGGCAGTTAAAGTGTGTGGTGTTATTTGTTTACAGTGCATGTAGATTTATTCAGAGTCTATACTCAGCAACTTTCTGAAAAAAAAGTGCTGGTTTTTATGCCATGTGTAGGACTTCTGCATCTTACTAGTTTCATTGCTTGGACAACAAAAGCTGTGTAAGCACATACTTGATCTTGATGTATTGCATCTTGCAGCATGTTTGCATAATTTAAAACCAAGCCACAACTGGCCCTTTCATGTTTGAAAACTGGACACTGTCTGAATTGTATGTATTGCTTTCTTAAAAGACAGAGAACATGGTTTTATTTATTGGATTTTGATAACCAGATAGAGAGAAAGGATCACTGAGACAGAAATTTCCTTTATACATTGGTTGCATGCATGCACAAGCCAATAAATTGTGGCAATAGATGAATCTGGGGTGCATATCACTGCCAAGCCCATTGCAATGCACAAAACTAGGGGCTCGGAATGAGCTCGGCAGTCTACACGATGACCACTGTGTGGTTAACACCAACTGTCCGCTGGGTGGGCTGAATGTTCATGCACTTCAAAGGACTGAAGCTGCTCCAATCAGAGGGCTTCAGTCTTTGATTTGCATAAAGTGGAGGGCTACTGGACAGATGTGGAAAACAAGCACCCAACAGAGTACCCTCTGGAACTGTTGCTCTGAGACCAAGAGTAAGTGCCAGCAAGCAAGTCGGCAGTCCACTCTGCCAGTTCGGCCAGCCCACCAGTCTGCAGCCCTTCATTCATTCATCCATCCTGGGCTAGATGCCAGTGAGTGTAGAGATCCACATCACCTCACAGTCCAAGGGCTGCACCTGAGGCCCTTCCTAAACGTTCATTAGTTGAAAGCTGCTGTGGCACTGCCCACCTAATCTGCCTATCTGTGCCACACCACCCATGGCCCAGGCTACTGAGCAGGCTGAGCAATCAAGGAAGGAGAAGGAGATGGAATGGGGTGCCACAAGAAGAACCAGACCAGCAGCAGAGAAGGATAGATGCCCAGGCCAGGCAGCAGTGAGGTGAGGCCTAGCCCAGCCCAGTCAGGATGCCAGTTGCCTGGAGAGAGAGAGGACAACTTTATTGCCTGCTTGGAGTTGGAGTGGTCGTCCAGTCCAGTCGTGGTACTTGCCTGGCAGAACAGCAAAGCCTGAGCCAGCCAGTGCCCCATTGTTGCCAGCCTAGGCTGCCTGCAGACTGCCAGCCCACTGAGTGGCCCACCAGAGGAGACGACCAGCAGAGGCCCAACAGGGCCAGATCCAGTCAAGGTAGGTCTGCTCTCACTGACTGACTGTAGCAGTATCTTTAACCAACCACCCTTCCCTCAGACTCTACTCACTGAGTCCCAAAACGACTCTCACGATTCTTTGCTCCTGTCTCTAGAAAAATCAAATTGTATAACAAGCAACCAACATTCGGTATTGACAAATGCTTGTTAAATTATTTACTGATTTGGTCACAGAGTGGATATACTGGTTCACATAACCCTTTACAGGCATGACCAGAATCTGAAATTTGAAATTCTGCACAGCACTAGCTCATGCATCATTACAGTGAAGGATAAAAATGTTGCTATCTGCTGTGAAGGCACTAGAGGTTACCATGAAGCCGGGAGGAGCAATTTCAGTGATGTACAACCCCAGCAACAGAGAGCACAAGGAATTGTGATTTTTACTTTTATGCAGGGCTGTGCCTCCTGCACTTCCATGGGGGATTTGCCCCTGCACCCACCTACTTTAGATTTACAACTCCAGGACAGTGCATGTCGGGGTGGGGGTTCAACAGTGAAAAATAAAAATACACCTACTCGGCCAGGCACTACAAAACATACCTGCGCTCGGGACCCGAACCCTGCATCAAAGCCACTTAGGCCAGCACCCACCCCACCACGCCATGGAGCCAGCTCAGTGTCTGACTGCGGCACCACCCCACACAAACCCTCCTACCCTCGCTCAGTGTGCTCGCTCCCCCCCATGCATGTGTATATAGCGACATCCATCCCTTTCGCAAAACCTTCCCATCCGATCACCCTCCCTACTCCCTCACCATCTGGGTATAGCTCTGCAAGTGGGTCGTCATTGGTAGGTGCCCACTTGCAGTGTGCCCAGCTCACAGGATGCCTAACATTAGATTAGAACAAGCTGACAATGTTACCAAGGTTCAGCTTGCACGGTGGACCCATGTTTCATAGTCAATGGTGTTTCTATTCTGCCCAATATCAAGTGGGCAAGCCCAGAGATTCAAGAGTAGGGCCTGGATAAAATAGGATCTGTACCCTTTGTTCCTTAGTGTAAATTTACTATACCCAGGAAAGTGAATTTTTCAAAACGTATTAGTAGAGCAAATGTTAGGATTTGTTTCAAAAGTGACTACTTATGCCCACTGGCCATCTGATCTGAAAGCCTATGAATAGCTCTTTCAATTAAGGCATTAGGCAAACCTGTAGCTAGAAGCCCTCTCCAGAGATATAGCTAACTGAATCTGTGCACATAATAACATTACAGCCATTTAGAATACTGTGATGCCAGTGATGAAAAACTGAGCTTAACTCAGTGTGGTTAGTGTACATCTTGTTCCTCCATGACATCACAATGTTCTAAAATGGCTGCAATGTAGTATTTATATTGCACAGACTCTGTCATCTATATCTCTGGAGGACTTCAACTACAATATGCCTAATACCTCCTTTGAAAGAGCTATCTATGGCTTTCAAACTGTAATAGTCACTGGGCATGAATATGTCCCTTTAAACATACACCTGTTACTAGAAGATTGATCAGTATTCTGTTGCTTATCTCAGACCTCAGTCCATCCTCACCCTGGACCTGAGAACTTCACTTTCTCCACCCTGAGGTTACTAATTATTCAACTGGGGTCACTGGCAATGTTAATCATTCTATAAAACAGTTCACTTGAACATTCAAAGTCTTCAAACCAGGTGGTGTCAGTTTGAGGTTGGGTACTTCAACATGATTTCGATATAATTACCTTGTCAGAAACATGGCTATCTAATAAGATTGATAATACAAGGTTCATTTACCAGGTTATAATACCTTTAGACAGGATAGAAAGAAGGAAAGGGGGTACTTATTTATTCTAAATCCAAATTTAATTGTATTCCCTAGATTATTAGTGTAACAACACAGATTGTGATTTGCTTTCAGCTGAACTGATCTTTGGTCAGAATAAATTATTGGTCATCAGTTCAATTTACATCCCCTGGACTTATTAAAGTGGGACTACAGCTCCCTCTGGAATTAAAAGTAGTTATAATTCAGAACAGAGTGTATATTAGTGGACTTTAACTGTAATTGGGAATTAGATGCTAACTTATCTATTAAGGAAACCATTCTGAAAGTAAGGGTTCATCAGATTATAAATGAAGCAACAAGGTTTAATATAAAATAGGGACTGGGTCTGTCCTCGATTGGAAAGTTGTTTTGCATCCTAATAAGACTGTTGCATCACAAGTTCTGGCAGATACAATAAATGACCATTGCCCAGTACAGTGTAATTGGTCAATGAAAACATACAGAAAACATCCTCCATTTTATAGAGACAAGGGATTTAAAAGTTGAATTCTGCCCAGGTTAACATAGAATGCAGCAAAACTGACTGGATAATCCTGCAAACAATAAAAACCCTGATGATTATATTTATCTATTTTCCAGAGCGGATAACTCAATAATGGACAAGATTGCTCCTAAAGACACCGTGTGTTAGGGCCCTCAAGAATAAGTGGGTCAGTCAAGATCTGTTAAAATTTATGAGGCTCAGAGATAGGGCCTGTAGAGCCTATAAAACATTGTGACCCCTCTCTTTTAATTACTTAAAAGCAGTTAAGAAACAAATGTAAAACTGAGGTCCATAAATAAAAAAAACACAATTTTTTTCAGATCAATTAAAAATGTAATAATCCAAAAGACATGGCCACTACTAAATGATTTAATGGGCAAAGAACATAGGAAACAGAATTGGTAATTAGGGATGGTGATAAAATAATTAAGGAACCCCTTTATTGGCTGAATCATTTAATCATTTTTCAGGGACCTGGACAAATTTTAGAATAACAGCAGTTCACTCCCCCACAATCTGATAATGGCTGTTTAAGCTGTGACTCTAAACTTTATTTTCTGTGGTTACTCCAGCCATTATTAGGGACTATATTATCAAAATTACCCTAAGCCTAAACTGGCTCATGACAACCTAAATTTTAGGTTCCTTACATTGGTATTGATATATTAGCATATTCTATCTCAGATTTATTTAATCTTTCACTTTGTTCTGGGAAATTTCCTATTTCTTGGAAAATAGCTATAATAAGACCGATCTTTAAAAATGGTGGGAGAGATAATCTATCTAATTATAGACCAATATCTCTGTTACTACCAATGTCAAAATACTAGAAAGAATTGTTTTAGATCAAGTAATGGATTTTCTGGAAAAATATGATCTACTTACTCAACATCAACATGGTTTTAAGTCAAAACATAGCACTTAGACAGCCTTGGTGGGTTCACCAGCAGCTTACAGGGTTCCCTTGGTAATGGAGACTCTGTGGCAGCTGGTTTTTAGGACCTCACCAAGGCCTTCGACCTTGTTGGTCATGATTTGTTATATCATACAATTTTGGAGGTCAATTTTAATCCGAGGTTTTGGGCTGTTTTTCTTTTACTATTTTACAAACAGAGCCCATAAAACAAACATTAATGGTGTATTTTCCCAGCCCAGAAACTCCAAGTGTGGCGTTCCACAGGGCTCCATCCTTGGTCCATTAATCTTTTACTATATATGAATTCTGCTTCTTTATCATGACAATAACTCCCAAATGACCATGTTAGCTGATGATGTTGTAATCTATCATTCCAGTCCTGACCCAGTTGAAGCACTTTCTGTTGTTCAAGAGCGATTTTTTGTCATTTTAAAAATGGCTGATGTCAAACAGATGATATTAAATGTTAAAGAAAAAATAATGTTTTTTTCAGGCCCAAAGAAGAAGGCCATAGTAATTGCAGTATTGGTTGATTTGAATGGCGAGTGGTAGGAAATGTTGAACATTTTAGTTATCTTTGGATTACACTTGATTCTGGATTAACTTTTGAAATACACATTCAAACAATAAGTATCAAGTATGTCTGCTCTCAAGAAGTCCTCCATAGGCCTTACTCCCCCAGGTACACAATCCTTCCTCAGTCCCTCCACCAACTGCAGGAAAACCACAGGTGTGTGTGTGTTTATTTTAAGTCCCTTCCACTGTACCTCACAGGGACAATGCTTTTTGTCTACAGGGCCTCCAAATGGCTGAACTCGCTCAGCTCTGACCTCCCTACTGGAACCCAAACTCAGCCCTTTCAAAACTAAACTCCGTTCCTATCTTGCCACTTCCAGCTCTTACGACTGAGATAGTGAACGCCACATCTCAATTATTTTGCCCTCCTTTTTAACTTGTTTCTACCAGCACTTATATAACCTCCTCCTCCTCCCTTCCTCTCCCTGCCACTAGTCTTACCCCTCTATCCTCCCTCCCTGGTCTTCTTGCCTCTTGTACAAGACCCTTTCCTTCACCCCTGGATTACCCCCCCACCTCATGCCACTCATCTTGTACCCAATAAGGCTCTCTGGGCTGCTCCAGCCTCTCAAGTCCTGTCACCCGATCACCTGCTGTTCTCAATTGTCTCCTCTTCTTCACTGACCTGCCTCCCTCCTACTCTCCCATTCTCCTTCTTACTTCTCCTTTGCCTCTCACTTCATGCTTGATACTCATTTATAGGCTGATAATATACTTTGTTATGCTTCTCTTGTTACCTTATCATTAGCCTGTATATAGTACATTGTATTAATTTTGATGGATACTGTGTGACAAGCATGGGCTACATTCTATGTTCACTACTACCAGTCTTGCACAACTTTTGTTTCTGCACTTGTCAGCTGTTACACTGCTTTGTATTCTGTTTTTCAATGTGGAATCTTTGTAAATGAGCTTCCGAGATGTCAATAAATAAATAATATATACTCTGCACTGCACTGTCTCCAACCTATCCTTATCCTTTCTGAGGTGAGGACTCCAGAACTAGAATAGTACTCTAGGTGAGGCCTCACCGGGGATCTGTAGAGTGGAAGTATTACCTCTTTTCTTCTGCTATCAGTACCCCTCCGATACATCCCAGCATCCTGTTAGTCTTGCTATAGGTCTTGTTGCACTGACTCGATTGCTTACATTGATGCCAATGATAACGCCTAGATCCAGTAATCTCATCCATAGTACTAAGTCTCTCTCCACCCATCCAGTACTCTGTCTTAGAAAACACTCAAATACAATTAAAATATATATAGTAATTCCCACAAATGAGGTCCACCCTAAACTGAGCAGATGACTAAAGCTATTAGTAGTACTAGACTTTATTTTTAAGCACCCAATTACAGGGCTCGAGCATTGTACAATGACTATAAAACAGATATCATTAATAACATTAAATAAATACAATAAATACAGTTATAAATAATATGTATATACTGTAAAACAGAGCCTACAATGCAAAATATAGGAGAAGTGGAGTGCAACAGTTCAAAGCTTTTGAATCATATGGTGCCAAAGGCCTCTGGAATGAGCCCTCAGAAGCTTGTTCTAGTGGGCTTCACTGTGTGTGTGTTGTAACTAGTTACACTTCTAATCTGAACCCAAATTATTGTAAAATTCCTGTTTTGGAACCTCTTCTTGAGCTCAGAAATTTGATCATATTTACAGATCAGTTATTTTCCATTTACATAGTAATGTATCACTAGTGTTTCAAACCAGTCAAACTGTTTTAGTTCCCTGCTTGACTGCACAAATAAAAGTGTGGCCACTCTGCTGAGAGCTGCAGAAATGAATGGCACTGCATTGTCCCCAGATCCCTTCCAATGAAGACACCAGACAAATGGTGTGTGGGTGCTCAGACTTGGCACTCAATTTACTTGATTTCTTTTTCATGCACAAATTCCAATCCATCCACATTGTCATTATTTACACATGTATATCCTGCAATTGATTAATCCATTTTATTATATAATAATTACATTGTATAATTTTCCATTCCCATTTATGTGTATTAATTTTATTTTTATTTTTGTTTATTCAGGTCAGGATTACAACCTTTGAGCTAAAAGCTCATTTGCAAAGGTTCCACGTCAGAAAGGAAACAATACCATAATGGTTAGAACAAAGTCATTGCAAATGTACACACATTAATAATAATAAAATAAAATAAAATAATAAAAATATTAATAATAATAAAATAATTTCCTTGTATTCTCATTTCTTCCTTCACCTCCTAGATGTACATCATGGGGGCCACCTTTCTTCTTCCTCTTTCTGCCCAGTGTATGAGTATACACCTGTACCCCTGATTCTTCTTGGGCTGTCCTGTGGTGTAATGTTGTAAACTTGTGTTTGTGACATAGCATGAGCTTGCTAATACTTACACATGCACTGAAGTTGTAGCTTGGTGAATACAATCTGTGACTTCAGGTGTGGAATCCTTGTTTTATCTACACTACAGTTGGGACGGTGCTATCACTAGTGGATTTTAACTAGCTGGGACAAACAGTTCCAGTGAGCACCTCACTTTTAATGTTTGTAAACTTCAGTATGAACCATAATCATTCACACTTTTCAGCCGTGGGTGCCACCATGGTTATAACTTGGGGACATGGATCTACTGAGCCTTTTGCTGCTGATGCCAATGCCATTGGTGATTTTGCAGGGTCTCAAAATTGAAGGTGACTGGAACACCCCCATGGTTCCGTATATGTTTTCAGTCCAGCAAGCAAGAATCCAATCTAGTAAAGGAAACATTTGAATCTGAATTGCAGTTCATGTGTATTTATATGTCCCAGCAGCAGATGGCAGAGAGAGCCATAACTGAAGAACACAGCAGAATAATGCAAAGTACACAAGTTTTATACCAGATCTTTCATATCCTGTATCGCAAAGAAGAACCAGAATAAAGGACTTAACAGTGTGTAACCATAGCAACATTTCCACATGGCTCCCAGAATGGGATCTAGGAACAACCAGCCCCAAGTCCTCCTGAACCAAACTACGGTAATGACCAGGCAGGCAGTCTGGCATTTGAACTCAGCAATGGCAGCATCAAACTCCAGTATTTACTTATCTTATATAAAATGAGGGTCCCCACTCACAGTTGCTACCGGATGTTGCACAAATAGGTAGATTTTAGTTGCACCATTGTTCCGCTACCTGATTATACCATATATAGTGCCATCCACCAGGGTCAAGCGGTGTTATCAATGCTCCTGCCATTGATATTTTACAGAATACTGCAGGCACTCAATGTAATCCAGTGGCAATTGACACAATTTGTTACACAACTGTGAAATATCACACAGGATGCTTAATTCTGGTGGATGACACTGTACAAAGCTTAGCAGTCAGGGGTCTGGCTAAAGGAGGAGTTTTCTTCCTCCAGGGAGGGTAGATTCTGTGTCCTGCTGTGATACTACAAGCTGGGTGACCACAGGAGGCAGTGTAGATGGAAACACTCAATGAGGAGGCAAGAAGTCTCCTGATGCCAATAGGCCAGCATGGTTCACATGCCGCATCCACCCTGGCCGTTAACATGCCGTCACACTTCACATGCACATTCACCCTGATGTCAGCAAGCCATCACACTTCCCATGCATGCATCTACCCTAATGTCAGCATGCCGTCACCTTCACATGCATGCATCACCCTGATGTCAGCATGCCATCACACTTCCACATACATGCATCCACCCTGATGTCCAGTATGTCTTCACGCTTCACATGCACAAATCCACCCTGATGTCTGCATGTTGGCATGCTTACATGCATACATCCACCTTGATGCCAGCATGCCAGCATGCTTCACATGCACATGTCCACCCTGATGACAACATGCTGGCACACTTCACATGCACACATTCACTCTGATGCCAGCATGTCTGCATGCTTCACATGCACACATCCACCCTGATGCCAGCATGCTAGCATCCTTCACATGCATGCATCCATCCTGATGTCAGCATACCAACATGCTTCACATGCACACACCCACTCTGATGCCAACTTGCTGACATGCTTTACATGCACACATCTACCCTAATGTCTGCTGCTGGCATGCTTTACATACACACATCTACCCCTAATTTCTGCTGCTGGCATAGCACATACACATCTACCCTAATGTCTGCTGCTGGCATGCTTTCATGCATGCAGCCATCCCTCACGCCTGCATGCCACATGCACACATTCACTCTGATGCCAGCATGTCTGCATACTTCACATGCACACATCCACTCCTGATGCCAGCATGCTGGCATGCTTCCCATGCACAAATGCACTGTGATGCCAGACTGTGGGCAAGCTTTACATGCACACATCCATCCTGATGTCTGCATGCCAGTACACTTCATGCCCATATCCACCCTGATGTTCATGTCGGAGATATCCTGAAGGAGGGACTTCAACAAAGGGAGGCAAATCCCTAGTACCATGTGGCATGAAGGTCCCACCACACACTTGGACCCTTCCTCCATCTGTATTTACCCTGCACAGCAATAATGTGTTCTGAAGTGACAATACCCTTGCTCACATCACCCCCACCTTGAGGGTAAACTGTTGCTCAATGGAGGAATAAGGTGATGATGTTGAGTAGCTGTCTTGGGGGGACAAATACAAGGCCTTGTTGGAGTCAGGAGCATACAAATAGAGAGTTAAAAACATCTTTACATAGAAAATTAGGATTTAGGATTCCATTTCTGATTCAGATGTTGATTCTGAGGTCATATAGATGGAATCTGGATTGGAGTTTACCTAGTCTGAGCACCCCTAATACCAAGAGCTCCCACTTGGTCTTAGACAAAGCATCTCAACTGATTACTTTGGACAGCTGTAAGGAGAGGACAGGGGCTGCTATCTGTTCCATAGGGTTTAATACAAAAAGGTGTGGAAGGGTCTGTAACAGCTATAGCTCTAATGAAAATTTGGGAGGGGATGATTGAGTTCCTCTCCAGTTAATCACTGTGTCTTTGTACATTGTATCAAGACACAGAGACCCAACAGAAGCCAGTCCAACTGCCTCTGTGTTTTGTCTTCTAGGTTTAAAGAGTCACTGAAACATTAATTGTCATTATCTACCAATATTGGGGCAAAGTCCATATGAAACAGCACAAAACACTATCTACTGTGCATCACAGATTTGAGGAATACTGCTCATTGTTTCCTTGTGCATACACAGCAAACATCTTGTCAGGATTAACAGCATTTTAGAGGTGTGTCACTGCCAAGCCAATTACATTTTGAGATGCAGGGCTTGACAGTGCAGACCAATGATAAGGCATGTTAAGTATGACACTGATCAAACTCTGATGGGTGGAAACTTTGTGTACTTGAAAGGACTGAAGCACTCCAATGAGAGAGTGCGTCAGTCCATTCATGTGCATAAAGCCATATGGCAGCTACCTCCCCAGCCAAAGCCGTTGCATCCCATTTGAAGGGTCACAGGTTACTTTTATTGGGCCAGAACATTTCCATCAACATTGGCAGTGCTTGAAATAAAGCTGCCTTGCCTTGCCTAGATCTAGCAACTGGCAGTTACATGGGCATTCTCGAATATTTTGCACAAACTATATTCAGACCAGACCATTTTACCGAACCGGCATTAAACAGGCACAGTCCACAAATCCCAGGCACTTAGATACATAAAATGGGCAATTAAAACACGCTAAACTACTGATGAGATCTCACATGCTACCCTGTTACAGGTACAGTTCTGTGGTTTCCACGCACACCAAGCTTCTGCTCATGACTGTACATCTAGCCGCGCACACTTTCCTGGGCTCCACCTGCCAAGTTCTAATTAGATTTTAGTTGCCATCCATTGACTCCAGTGGTCTCCATGACAACAGAAAGCTGGGCTGATGAAGATGGTGACAAAGACAGAGGCAAAAGTAATCTCAAATCAAGTCAGGGGAATCCAGCGGTGCAAGGCAGTGAGCAGAACATTGCTGATGCTTCCTCTGTAAGGGTTGTCTCATAAAAATGTTTTTATTGTTCACTGTAAAGTAATGGAATAAACTAAATCCAACCCTACATGTTGCATTTCATAATAAACCATGTGGAATGCTGAGAGTTCCTGTTACACAAAACAGGACAGTAGGAGTATTAGTTAGAATAAATGCTATGTTCCTACATTATGCAGTTCCAGAGCATAACCACAGAAGATGCCTGGGATGTACTAGGCAGACTGTTAACAAGTAAATTGCCAAGTCACCATAACTTTACCCTTTATTTATATTGTTATTTGAAGCTGCACTCTACACCTGCATGTCTGAGGACTTGGAGGATGTTCCACATTTTATGCTTCCTTCCATGGGCAAAAACACCTTGTCTTTAGCCCTTACCAAGACCCCATATGTCAGTAAGACTCACAGCATTATTAGTAAAGTGAAGTAGTATGAAGTTAAACACACCAAGTTCCTTCAATTAGGTTTGAGTTTGTATATATTTTGTGTCCATTTTGCCTGTCTTACATCATGTCAGTTACCAATGGCATGGCACAGCCTGTCCTCCTTGCTGCACACCCACCATTCACTTGACTCTTGTTCAGACCACTCTACTGCTTATAAATACAGAAAAGACTCCACATGTTTTTATTCTCATTTGTGGTCTCTTATTATGAAGCGATCTACCTGCCCACCGCCACTGGCTCTACGATGCTGGTTCAACAACTAAGTTGTCGACTGTCATCACAGTGACGGATTTATGTCAACTGCAACTTGAGATTGATATAAATCTGACTGGAGACCCTGGCTATTTTTCATCAGGTGGGCTTCACCCCGAACACCCAAGCGGGGCTCTGCCTCCTGCACCTCCAGATCTATAGAATTCTAACTCCAAGTCGGAATTGGATTTGGGAGGAGGTGCAGGACTGGAAACAGAGTTCAGGGTCTTAGGTGGACTAACAGTGAAAACATCAATGTTGTTGGCATCAATGTGTTCGCTGTAATAGTGTCACCATACAGGAGTCATACTCCCACGGCTCACTCCCAGCAACCATTCCATCCAAACACCTTTAAGACAGCAATACATTTTTTGTTAACTAGTCATGACTCTTGTTTTGCATCAGCCACTTTTCTTATCCAGTAGTCACCTCCATACACTTGCTCAGTTTCCTTGTGAATGAGAACTAAAATGATGTTACTAAGGCTGTGCTGCTATTGACTAAAATTATTTACTCTTGGTGCCATGATTTCTAAAAAGATTGCACTTGTGCTACAGCTTCTCCCTCATACTGTATGCATTACCTAAATGCTGTCCTCCATTCTTCCATGCAGGAGTGATGGCATATGTTTTCTAAAAATAAACAGTTCTTGCTGCTTGTTCCCTCTGGTCCTGATTTGGAAAAATACAGCCCAGTACAGAACCATAGCAAGCGCTCTTAGGGCAGTACTCAGAACTAAACAAATGGAAAACAAAACTACAACTATGGATGCCTAATCGTGGCAAACATCCTAAAGCAAAAATAAAACACATAGGGCGGATATTCAGAAATGTGCCAAAGGCTGGCGAAACCCCAGTGCAGCGTAACTCAACTGTGCTATGGCGAGTGACTGTGATATTCAATGGCTGTGCACTACAACATGCACCAGTGCAACACAGCTGACTATCGTGGGATGTGCTATGGCGCAGGCAGAGGTGCACCAGGGAGCAACTCGACATGTGCCATAGCACAACCAGGGATGCGCAGGGATGAGGAAGATGCGCCAAGGCACAGAAGGATCAGCCACAGGCACAGCAAGGAGCAAGGCACTGGGGAAGTGGGGGCAGCGCAGGAGGTGGTGGAACCAGACCAGGAACTCTGGTAGGGATGCGAGCTGGCCCACAGAAGTCCACTGCCCATGAAGCGCAGACATGCAGCCAGCTACCCCCAGCACCACAGCAGTGGACACAAGGAACAGGTGGTGCCAACATCCAAGCATGAGCTTCCATTGGTCCTCCCCACTGGATGGCATGCCCCTGCCAGCATGGACCACAGCAAGCCACCATGGCACACGGTACCCAACACACATGCAACACAGCCCATACAGCCAGCCCATGGCCACCCCAAGGCACAGCCACCAACCGAGGGGGCAGGCACCACCATGCATGGCCCGTGACAATGACACAGGTGCACCACACAGCCACCCACCACACCACTGCAGCATGGCTCCACTCGCCAGCTGCAAAGCAGGACAGACACAGCTGGTAAGCAAGGAAAATATATATTGTGAAACTACAGTACAAAATAAGGATACGGTAAGTGAGTAAGTGATGGGGACAGGGTCTGTACAGTGGTACAGGAAGGGAGGTCAGGGGCAAGAAGGGTGTCCGTGTCCACTACTGGTGGCCATGGCCTGCTGCCAACTGGCACCTCTCCCTGCACCGGTCCCTCAGCAGGATCCTCCTGGTCTTGTCCGTGATCTCCATTGTCATTGAGGCTATTAAAATTATCTGTCGCAGGAGGCAACAGTACGGAGGCAGCCACAATCCCTCTGGACACTGATGGCAAAGGAAGGGACAGGTGATCAGTGCACGCTCATAGCACCCAAGCCCTCCCACTGTGCGCAGATGGATGTGGTAACACACCCCAGAGGAGGCACCCTGGCCACCTGCAATGGACAGGCCAATGCCTGCCGCCAACCTGGCATGCCACAACTGTGCACAGCACTGAACACTGCTGCCCAAGGGCCACCCAACCTCACAGTGGCAGGCAGGTGGCACAGTGCTGCAGTGAAACCACAGTAGCACTGGTGGCAGCCAGACGCACACCCAGGCCACCAACAGCTGCCACACATGTGCAATGGCCTGTCCATGGTGCTGCAGCACACCAACGGCGCTGCACACAGCTGACATGGCACAAGGCACAGGAGGCGGTGGCCATACCCCCACTCCCACCAACCACCCTGTACAGTGTAGAGGGAATGAACAGTGCCTACCTGCCCACCATGGTACTGCATGCACCAGTCCTCCAGCCACCTCCACCACCACTGGGTCCAGCCTCCCTGCCGAAGGGCCAGCAGCAGCCTTCTAGAGCCCACCAGGCACCCTGCCACCCTGGCGTGTCTCCTATCTTCAGACCCTAGGACAGGAACACAGACAGGCACACATCAGAACACAGTCACAGCATGAGCCCACTGCTTCCCCGAAGCACAGTGTGTACCCAGCTGGACATGAGCTGAGGGTGGTTGCACAGCACACACAGTGACAGGCATTGCCACACCACAGGGCACATAACAACAGGGCCCCTCTCCCGCATGGCATGCAGCCAACACCATGGTATGGTGGCCGCGCATAGACGGCATGTGCCCACTTACCTGGCCATGGCACGCCCCCAGACACGCAACTGCAGCGCCTTCAGCTGCTCCAGGTCCCTCCTCTTCAGGTTGCCATACCTGTGGCGGCACTGCTCCCTCAGTGCACTGCACCCCGCGGCCTGGACCAGGCCAGCAGCTATGGACTGCCACAACAGTCCAGCAGCATGGAGCTCCACCTGAGCCACCAGGTTGACCAGCTCGACCTGGCTCCAATTTCTAACCCATCTCACATCAGGGCGTCATGCTGCTATTGCTATAGATGAATCAAAATGGCACCCAGTAGCGCATGTGTGGATGCGCCTCATGGACAGTTGCACAGCCTCCAACAATCGCTCATCTCCAGAGATGCATGGCATGGGCGGTCACACTGGCATGTGTAGCAGGAGTCCCAAGGGCATAGTGCAGGGCGGGGTCAGCATGTGCAATGTGCACCTGGGCACCATAGGGCCTATCTGCATAGTGCACAATAGGGTCATATTGCACTATGCCCCATGGGCCTTATAGCACTAGAGTGCCATTGGCCCACCTAGGCACCATAGGGTCCATAGTGCGTAAGTGCCATGGCCCCAATAGCGCTCCTAGCGTGCAGTGTGCAATAGGTGGTAGCACATGCCACGGCATATGCGTGTTGTCAAGGGTGCACTGCACATGTCACGGCATTGTGCCATGACATTAAGCAATTCCAGTGTGCAAGGCGCGCAAGGCGTGATATTCAGCCGTCACATGCAAATTAGCTCATCAGCCTATCCACGGTGCACTGGGATATTTGCATGTCATTATCATTGCGCAACAGCTCATTTGCATGCGATGCACCATAAAGACATCACACAATGGCCCAGGCCACAGACCAGTACTGCAACCTTCTGAGGTAAGTTGCGCCTGCCATGGTGTTGGCCAGCACAGTGGGAGGGATGGATGGGTGGCTTCTGCAGCCAGTAACCACATGTTCATGTCCACAGGTGGCAACATGTCTGAGCATGAGGAGGATGAGAAGCGTGGACCTGCCTTAGCGCGAGCCCAACTTTACAAAGGCGGAGGCCAATGCCCTGTTTGAGGTGTACCTCAACAGGGAGCCATTACAGTGACACTGGCACACCCCAGGCCAGAGCCAGGCCTGGGTGGAGGTGGCGTGGCAGTGAGCCAGCAGGAAGCCACCAACAGTCTGCACAGGAATGCAGGAAGAAGGTTGGCACCAACAAACACTGGATTAAGGAGAAGGTGGCAGCCATGCAGGCTGCCAGGATGGCAACTGGTGGGGGCCAAGCTGCTGTGCCACAGCTCACAGCACAAGAGAGCTGGTGGTGGCCACCATGCAGCACAGCACAGTTGAGGGTGTGCCAGGAGGTGGCTTCCAGACTGGTGGGACCCCATCACTGCATAGTAGGTATGGCGAGGAGGCGGCTGGTACAATGGCACTAACACATCAGTGTTCCTTACAGCACTGGCTCACCAGCATGCAGTGGCAGGGCACCTGGCTGCCATGGGGCAAGTCCAGTCCTGGAGGACCAGCCATCCACCTCCATGGGCATCCGGGGCCCAGTCAGCTGCAGCTCACCGCCGCCATCCAGCCGGATGTCCCGGGCGTGGTGGCTGGCGAGGCCCTGGTTGTGTTCCAGTGGGGCGCCAGCCATGGATTCTGAGAGGAGAGCAGCCTTACAGCACTAATCCTGCTCCTCCCACCCTCCCATGCTGGCACTCTGATGACCTGAGATCATTCCCAAACCCAGGTCACTGGCACAGCATAAGGTAAGGCATCCAGCGCATCAACCCTCAGCATCACTGGGCTGGCGCTTCCATAATTTAAAAACTGAAATAGGTTGTCCTTGCCTTTTGTTTGCCCCATTTCTAGAATAAATTCTTAACAATGTTCTTGGTGTCCAGCCACCAATCCCCCAGAGAATCATACCAGGGAGACTACTACCGTTACCCTAGCTAAGAGCACATCTATGGTCTTAGTACTGTAATAATGGTTTGATCTGCAAATAGCCCATTGCTGAATCTGCTGATATGCCAATAACCTGGGCCAATGGTGTTATGCTGGTGGTCACCTAGGGTCACTTGAAGTAAAAAGTGGTCCGACATGGCTGAAGGGACTGTGTCTACCAGGAAGATCTTCCATTAACTAGAAACAAAAACGTAGTCAATTCTGGAGGACAGTGTACCTCTATGTTATGTATGGCCACCTGAGGAATATAATACTCTATAAGAGTCCAACAACTGTGCAGTAGCCATGATTTGCTTCAGGGTATTGGTATCACAGAAAAAGTTTGGTGGTCAAGCCAGTTTTCTCTATACATTCCAGAGGGCAGTTGAAGTCTCCTCCCCAAATTAATTTATAATGGGTATGTATATATATGGTTGCAGGAGTTTAAATAGGTCTGTTCTAGCAGTCTTAGTCTGTGAGGCATAAATTATGCCTATCCTGATGTCTTGCTGTTGATACTGGATATCTAGGAATAATGCTCTCCTGGAGCAATATCCATCAGTTTCATTATTTTACCTGTTCCTGCAAAAGAATCCCAACCCCTGAACATACTTCTTCCCCAGGGACCAAACAGATGTATGCCAAGGCCAAGCTTGCTGTGCCTGATAAATATCTGCTTTGGATCTCAGTCTAGTGTCTTGTAATCTTCTATCTGTTTGCAGATGATACAAAGCTCTGCAACAGAGTGGATTCAATGGAAGGGCAGACAAATGGAAGCTGACCTAAAGTAGAGGAATGGTCCAAGGATTGGCAGTTGAAATGTAATACCAAAAGATATAAGGTGATGCACATGGGTAAAAGGAACCCATGTAGAACATATATACTGGGAGGACATCAACTAGAGGAAACAGAGTGAGCGAGACTTAGGTATAGTAATCACTGACAACTTAAAGGTAGGAAAACAGTGTGAGAAGGCACAGAAGACAAACGGTATCCTGGGCTGCATTAGTAGAGGCATTACAAGTAGAAAGCAGGAAGTGATACTACCTCTATATGGGTCCTTGGTGAGGCCAACTTGGAATACTGTGGTCAGTTCTGGAGACCTCACCTCAGAAAGGACATCGACCATTTGGAGATGGTGCACAGAAGAGCCACTAAAATGGTGCAAGGTCGAACACCACAAGACATACGAGGCACGACTCAGGAAGTTAATTTATACTCTCTCCAGCACAGGAGAGACACAGGAGAGATGATCAAAACATTTAAGTACATGAAGGGTCTAAACACAGCTCAGTCAGGACATCTCTTTCAGCAGAATCCAACAGCATGTACAAGGGGCCATGATCAAAGATTGGTGGGGGCAGGTTCAAAAGCAACCTCAAAAGTTCTACTTCACAGAAAGAGTGGTAGATCCATGGAACAGCCTGCCCCAGGAGGTGGTAGTCTCAAAGACAATTAGAGAATTCAAAAAACTAGCATGGGACAAGTATAGGGGACAGGTTAGGATGCAGGCTACTTTGGGGGTAGCAGTACTGGGCAGACTAGATGGACCATAGGGTCCCATCTGCCGACACCTTTCATGTGTTCACATGTTCGTATGTTCGTAACAGACATATATGAGAAGCAGAATCATGCAGAGCTTGGAAAGTGATACATCTCCATTTAAAATTTTAATACTGTTCACATTTAAAGATGTTACAGTAATTTTGTCCCCAGGAG
Organism: Neoceratodus forsteri; assembly: GCA_016271365.2. Taxonomy (NCBI): domain Eukaryota; kingdom Metazoa; phylum Chordata; order Ceratodontiformes; family Ceratodontidae; genus Neoceratodus; species Neoceratodus forsteri. The sequence continues at coordinate 217,325,624 of JADMNL010000030.1, read as the reverse complement.
GAACAGCCATACAAAATCACCAGGTAGCACCTAAGACCTTATGATTTTTCTTAGTTTTCTTCTGAACTTTAGGTCTGATAGAGTCATTCTCTTCCATGTCTGAGGTCTCTTTTGAGAGGAAGCAACAGAGGAATTTTCTGAATCCTTTATCTTCCTCTGCTGAATGAACTTGAAGGACTGTGTATTTATTCAGGTCAGGCAGAGAGTCCGTCTTTGGTATTTTGGATTTGGAATATTTCTGGTAGATCTATGCTTCCTTGAACCACCCTGGTAACCATACGCTCGGGAGGGTGGCGTAGAAGATTTGGGTTGAGTGTGAAAGGAAGTTCTCATTTGTACCTCATCCTCCGCTACCGCAGAAGCCTGGTTCTGCATGTCAGACCACTGTTCCTGAGTAGACAGCAAATGGTCTGTGAGAGTTTGTTCCGTGATCTCTAGTGATTCTGCTGGTGCCATCAGTGGGGGTTCTGTGCCGTTAGTGAAGCCAGGGATTGTGACTGGTAAGTAGCAGGTGAAGCTTGCTTTTCCTCTGCAGCATGAATAATGTTGTCCTGGTTCCAGAAAGTACTGCAGTTATGCACTGCCCAGGAACACTGTAGGAAAAAGGTTGCCACGTTCATCACACAGGTTGCATTTAGGTGGATTTCTGCACTGGTTACTTGGGTGGCCAATCTGTAGACAAAAGTTGCAAACGACGGCCTCACAGGCGCTGCTTAGATGGGAAAAGCACCACACCTGTGACATGTTTTAGGCTGTCCAGGGTAGAAACAGAAGCCTCTGTCCAAACCAAGATAGAAACAACTAGGATGGTGAACCAGACCATCTTCCATCATGCAACTTGTCCTTGAGCTTCCAGCCCCTAGTCCATATGTTTTCACTATCCAATATCGGAACAGGTCTCTCAAACACAGCAGCTTTTTGTTTAACCCAATGTACAAAAAGAATAGTTATAGTTTCACAGAGGGTCTGGTGAGAGAATAACAATAAAAGGTATAACCATAAGAGTGACTGTTTAAGACAGGCATATTAAGTCCTAATTTCAAGCTGTACTGGGGTATAGAAGCTGACATCAAAAATAGTGTCACCTGAAATGTGGATAAGTGCAAAGACATCTGTAGCCAAAAGTTCATTGATTCTTTCAGACGTTTCTTGCCACAAACACTCTATCAGGGTAAAGTTCAAACCACCTTTATATTTCAAAGTACAGCATTCCGCTGAGATCTAGGTTTGTAATAAATATGACATTCAAAACCTAGGGTTAGAATGCTGTCTATGTGAGTTAGAATGGGGAGGTGAGGCGTGAGCCAGGGCCTGACCTGTTCTCCTCTTATTCTCCTCTCCCTTCCCTGATTTTGTTCCATAGTTTCAGCCCATGAGGTAGACGGAATGACCTGGTCAGGCTGGGAAGTGCCACCCTCCACTGATAAAATTTCAGGTCCCTTGGCATCGTTATCCAATACAGGGGTTGAGGAGTCATTTATGTTTCCCAGAGTTAGAAGTAACAGCCACAGTAGGTATTTGTATATTTGCATCAACAACAAGGTTCACAGTACCTGTAGTAGGAATGTCTTGTTCCATGTTTTGAAATGACCAAGAATGGATGTAGTAGCCGTGGAAGATTCACTCTGGGCTGTCCCACCTTGTTCAGTATTCTCAGTTGGATTCTGTGCTGCATCCTGCTGCTGAGTAGGAGAAAGCCAGTGAAACTGATTCTGTATCTCAGCAACAGTCGGGCATCTCCAGGCAACCAGTGTACCCCATCTGAAACGAGAGTCCAACCAGCGGCACAAAGTGATCTGTCAGACAACCAAAGTGAATTTAACAGTGTATTCTCTTGCTGGTCTGTAGTTTCTCCAGAGCAATTGTTATCCTGAAGTCTGATGGGTCCTCTGACGAACTCTGTGGAATATTCAAAGTAAGTGCAATCATGTGGAGCAGCCTCGCCCATTGGGCTGCTTCCTGGCAGGCAAACATTCTTCTGAGATATCCAGAGAAGTAATACCAGCTGCAGATCTCACAGGGTGAGCAGAAACAGGGACTGCAGTGTCCATACAACTGCTTTCAGTAGGAGCAGTGTCCACATCTTCAGTAGTATCAGAAAAACATTGGGATGTCCACAGAACTAGTGAATAATACTTTATCAGAGATTGAAGCATTCCTCTCACAACTCCACCATCTACACCTTCACCCTCCATAGGATCTGTCCAAAGCTCCCGAACTTCCTCCACCAACATCCACCTCTGTACCTCCTCCTCCTCCTCTGTCCAGCTCCAAATTAGGCTACTCCATCCCTGCTCACATGAAAAAGAGCCTCTGGTGGCAGAGTAGGGGAATTTCCCAGTTCCCTGGCCAGATTTCTCCTCATTCAATAAAAATACCACCAACAGCTTAATCTGGTTCAAGGTCAGTTGGCATTCATCTGTATCACATCCACCTATGTCGCTCCTGAAAATAGGTAAGAATTTGTCTAGTGCACTTACCGTCAACAAAATGAAATAAAATCAGATACCTGTAATAGCACCATCCTACTTCATATACAATATGACTCCAGCATGTACCTTCCACAGATAACTTCAGCAGAAGAGATTTTTTAAATTGCAAGTGGCGATCATTTTCATGATGCAAGTCATTAATTACAAAATTGACTATAAAAGCTGTTTCAGCTATATCTGAGAAAACTAAAGATATACTGAATGTAAATCTTAGAAAGTCAGAAATACATTTATGCTAAAAAACTATATGATGAAACTTTTTGCCGACTAACAAATACTGCTTCCTTTAACACAAATTCAGCATATATGGAATAGATTTTCAGTATTTTTATTCCTTCTATTTTTCATTAGTAGGTTTCTTTACATGGAAAACCATCCTACAGTTGCTCTATGCCTGCTCATCCTTCATAAAGTCACAATCTTCTGTCTGCAACACCAGTTCATGGTCATTTCCATAACAACAAATTGGGATGTCACAAACAGGGCTATGACCTTAGATTTTTATATCAGTTTACTAATTCTAACTTTTAAATATGCTGTTTGTGTAACTGTTTTCTTAATTTCAATTGCTGGCTTCAACACACACACAGGTTCTAGATTTTGGGAAAGATTTCGGCAGACAGTAAATAGAAATGGCAACTCTAAAGATTGGATGATGGGGTTCCAGGACAGTAAGAACAAAGGCAATTGTTTATGTAAGTGTTGCTGTAAAATACTAAATAATTTTCTTTTAGTGCAGCTAATTAATAAAAGCTTACATCTTTGTGGAGAATTATTTTGTAAGAATTATCAGCCTCCATAGTCAAACAGTTAGTGAAGGACCAAGAATAGCACAAGCCAAAGGGGCAGGGGTCATATTTAAAGACCCCTCATGTGAGGAACTGACCCAGCAGTGCAACAACACAGAATATGTTGCTACACTAATGCGAATGAAGGATTCACATACATACAGAATGAAACAGTACATTTAAAGGTTTGGGCAGCACAAAACAGTTGCCATTGCAGTGCTGTTTAATCCTGCCAAAAGCCTGTCCTTATCCTTGCATACAGGGTGCATGCTCCACTGCTAACCACTGCCCAGTAGTGGAGTGAGAGCAGGAGCTGTCAGTCCAGCATCACCACCATCCTCCTCATCTACTGGGCTGTATATTGTACAGTCTTTTCTAGTTCTATAGTGGTCCCCCACACCCCTGATCACATCACCTGGAGACCATTGTACAGTCCCTGTTGTGATAAAGTGATCTCTCCCAAATTGCTGCCCCCGAAATTACAAAAGACCCCTTTCTGTCTCATTTGTTCTGAACCTTCCACCCAAACTCACCCTTCCCTCTCTTGCACACTGAAACCATTATATGGCAGCTGAATGGCGACCAGCATAGCTCCATCACTCACCACTTTGGCCAGCCATAATCTGAATGACAGGGAGCATGCTCACTAATACTATTTCAGTACAAGATAATGCTTGTGTAAGCTGGAGCTCACCAGGTTTGGTGATCAGTGGAGGACCATTATACCACTAACGAGGACTGTACAAGATACAGGTTACCAAGTGATGTGAGTGGGGAGGGGTCTGCACAGCTCCACTGCTTTGACACAACCCCATATTCAGCTTGTGCACTTTGGTTGGTTCATGTTAACGGCCTGAATATTGCCCCTGTGTTGGCTGGAGCACTGTCTGCCACGCAGCACTCTTGTCTACACAATTCTTTTGGCTAGCTCTCAGTATGGAAATCAAATCTGTGTGGCTCTGCAGTCTTACTTCTACACCTGCCAGCTGTAGTCAGCAGCTCTACATCCCCCAAAAATTCAAAGCCCTACAAATGCCCATAAAAGCTTCCTAGTGTTCATTATTAGCAAAGTTTATATCTCGATAACCAGAAATCATATCTTAGATTTGCTATACTTGATTTGGAAAATAAGTTTTCTCCACTATAATCAACTGTCCATTATATAGAGAATAAAGTATGGGTACCTGTACAATAAGCCTGTGTTTCCATTGAGGGGTTGAGATACCAGCATATGGACCGGAGAGCAAAGCTTGAGTGGTCCATCCTGGTATCTCTGCCCCAAATTGGAAACAAGGCAAGTTGTATATGGGACCCCTTACTTATTTGCTATAGTAGATGGTTTAAGAAAAAACAATGATAGTGTGATTGTTGTAAATTTGCTTAAGGACTACAACTGAATAAATAACATTTGTTGATAGGCAGTGTTTTACCATTAATTTCTTAAGTCGGCAGTTGAAATTGTTGAAAGATCTGTCCAAGCAACAGCATAGCAAGAGAAAGGGGAACAGAGAGCCATCCCTTACAGAAATATAGGTGTGCTGTGTACATGCAGAATGCATGCCACATGCTTAATTGTGCAATATTTGCATGCAGTTCACATACCTGTATACAAAGTGATCCTAAATGAACCAGGTCTAAAAGCAAATCAGGTTCACATGCTGCAAGCTTGACATGTGCAGGTAAGCTGGTGTAAATCCCATCTAAAAACACATCAGTTTCTATTTCTTATACCACTGCTAGCAATTAAACTCATTAAAATACATTTTATTTAAATTCTATACAAATTAGGTAAACTCATTAATTCTGATCCTTTTGCAAGTCGCTTAATGGCTTTTGATTTTGTCATTTAATCACCCTTAAGGGACACTGTCAACCTTTTTTGCATAGTATTATTTTTAGGTAAAACCCACATTTTATGATTGATGACCTTCTAAAATTCATTCATGTTGCTGGGTGTTTTAGCTGTCTCCTTGCTGGGGGATACTGGGATGTACTGTATAGGAGACGATCACCAGCAGAAAACAAGAAGTTGTTATCCCTCTGTACAGACAGTTGGTGAGACTCCATCTGGAGTACTGTGTCCAGTTCTGAGACCCCATCTCCTCAAGGACATAGACAGGATGGAGGCAGTCCAGAGGAGGGCAACTAAATGGTGCAGGGTCTGCAAGAGAAGCCGTATGAGGAGAGACTAAAGGAGCTTAATATGTATACCCTTGAGGAAAGGAGGTGGGGGACATGATAGAAACTTTTAAGTACCTCAGTGGAGTCAACAAAGTCTTAGAGGGTAGCATCTTTCAGAAAAAGAGATTGCAAGAACAAGGGACACAATTTGAAGATAGAGAGGGATGGCTCAGGGCAATGTGAAGAAGTATTTTTCACAGAGAAGGTGGTGGACACATGGAATAGCCTTCCTGAGAAGGTTGTAGGGTCTAAAACTGTGGAGAATTCAAGAATGCATGGGACAGACATAAGGCAATTCTTGTGGGGGTAGGAAGAAATAGGCTGTTGGTTAACTGGAATCTGCAGCTTATCCTGTAGGTAGGGAAATGGGCAGACTAGATGGGCCAAGTGGTCCTTATCTGCCATCAAAGTCTATGTTTCTATTAGAGCTGAAATGCATGATAATGTATAGCTATACCCGGATGCAAATTTTGGGACAGCTTGAAATCCCTAAACGGCAACCCCCACCCAGACCAACTGAACATAAACGAAGTCTATCTCTAATAACCTCAGCTGGTTGCTGAAGCACTTAAGACCTCTTTCTCCAACCTCTGCTCTATTCTCTCCCATAAATTCTTCAGCCCAACTGCCCTCCCCCACCTCACCCTCCTTTCCATTTCCACATTCTGTCTCTGCTGGAAGCCAAACCCCTACCTCCTCAAAGCCCTCAGTGGCTGTCACCACAGTCGTGACACGCTTGATCTCCAGATCCTGGGTCTGACTCTTGACGAAGTCATCTCCCCCTAACCACCCTACTAAACTCTCTCTCTTCACCTGGATAGGTTCACCACCATGTGGAAAGCAGCGATATAACCCCTATCCACAAATCGGGTGACCGCCTTGCCCAAGCAACTACCACTCACATCAATCCTTCCCCCCACTCTCCAAGACCCTAGAATGCATTGTAGCAGATCAACTCACCAAATACTCTCTAAATATAACCTTCTATCTTCTGAGCAACACTACTTCAGACAAGGCCACAGCACCTCCACCTCCTGGAGTTTTCCAGTTTCATACACTCTACTCTTGACATTGACAGGCTGGCCAGTGCAGTATTCCTTGACCTGTCCAGGTGCTCAATACCATGAACCACTCACTCCTTCTCACCACCCCTCTCACAACTTGGCCTGCCCCAAGAAGCTATGGCCTAGTTTATTGACTACCTGTTGAACCACCTCAGAAAGTTAAAATCTGCACCACCCCTCAAAAACCCTCTCAGTGCTCTCAGGTGTCCCCAAGGGTCCATACTTGACCCATCCTTTTCAATCTCACCTTAACTCTCTACCTAAGGCTTGCTCTGGAAATATCCTCTGACATGCAGACAACGCTGTTCTATATGCATCTCATGCCAACCCTGCCCACTTAGAGCTCTCCCTCCAAGCCACCTTCTCTGAGGCTCAAGTCCTGGTTCACCAAGCACAAACTTGTATTGAACCAGAAAAGTCCAAGGTCATGCTCTTTGCCCACCATCAAAACAAACTCAAGCAGCAACTGGGCTGAGGGAGGAGGTTGCTCATCTCCAGGCTGAGTTGGCTAGGATTTGTGGGACCTCCTGTTCCATCCAGGGACCACCAGTGCCACTGCTGCTGCCTCAGAGGTTGCCAAAAAGAGGAGCGTTGGACCACAGTGGCTCAGGGAGGGTGAGAGTGGTGGAACAGAACCACATCCCTCCCATTGTACCTCTCCACAATTCCTATGCCATTCTGGCAAAGTGTGGTTCCTCTATGGAGGCACCCACAGTGGAGACCAAGGAGGATGTTGGAACCTCCACAAAGGAGACCCACAGAGGGTGGCAGGGGACCCTGCAGGGAAGGAAACAACTCCTGGTGGGGACCCATTGTTAGGAAGGTAGAACTGGGGGAGGAAGGGGAGAGGAGGTGGCGCCTGCCTGGCGCCATGGCTTGCAGGGACAGGAAGCGATCCTCAGGATTGCCAGAGCAGCTGCACAGGGAGGGAGTTGGATGTCTTGTCCACCTAGGGACAAATGACCTGGCTAAGAAAGGGATTAGAGAAGTGCAGGAAGAGTTTGTGGAATTAGGAGGGGCCTTAGCCAAGTAGCACGCACGGTAACTCCTCTCGAGGTGCTACCCATCTATGGCATAGGAGAGGCTAGGTGTTCCGCAGACTATGGGATTCAATCAGTGGTTGAAAACTGGTGTGGAGCTCAGGGATTTGGCTTCACTGGGGACTGGGGTCCACTTGAGTGATGCAAGCCCATACTGGCATGATGGGCTGCATCTGTCCGGGAGGGAACCAGGATCCTAGGTGATAGGTTTAATGCTTCATTGGCAAGCTTTTAAACTACAGCCAAGGGGAGGCACTGGAAAGGAGCAGAAAAATCCTAGCCCCCAAAAAATAATCACGGTAGTAGTGCTGCAAACACCAACATAGAGGTGTCGATAGGGAGAAGGGCAGGGGTAAATGAAGAAAGTGACAAAGGCAAAAAGGACAGGGATGGGGCAAAAGGGAGTAAGGCCATCAGGAAATGGAGGGTAATGAGTACCAATGCCTGTAGACTGGGCAACAAGCTCCTGAGCTGATGGCCTTAATGGAAGAGGGATGCCTGGACATCGTAGCAGTCACAGAAACATGGTACACAGAGAACCATGACTGGGATGTTAACATACCAGGTACATAACCTACAGGAGAGACAGGCAGGGGAGAAGAGGGGAGGAGTAGCTCTCATGTAAAGGAAGGGATAAAAGCAACTGAACAAAAGAGTAAACAGGAGGAGAGGAGGCACTGTGGGTCACCTTGGAGACTGGAAAGGCACCACAATCCGCACAGGGTTAGGTACAGACCCCATGTCAGGGGGAAGGAATGGACAAGGATATGATAGAAGGCATTCTTGAATGGCAGAGAAAGGGGAGATACTGTTGATGGGAGATCTGAATATGCCAGATGTTAACTGGAGCACATTTGCTGCAGCCACATCCAAGAGCAGGGCCATTCTTGATGCCGTACAGGTGGCAAGCATTAGACAGCTAGTTTCGAACCCACTGTGAGGGAGCAATCTTAGACCTCATACTCTCAAACAGGGGCAGTGAGAGGATATCAGATCTAGAAGTGGGTTGCCATCTGGGGACAAGTGACCATCAAACAGTTTGGTCTGTTGCAACTTAGCTGCAGAGTCAAGCCATACAAAAGTGAGGGTACTGGACTTTAGGAGGGCTGACTTTGGCAAGATGGGAGAGTGCCTCAGAAAAGCTCTAGCAAACAGGCTAGAAGGAGGTGTGGAGCAACAATGGGGAATTATCAAAACTGCCATCACAGAGGCAACAAGCCTTTGTGTGAAGCAATGAACAAATCAAATGAAAGAAAAGCCACTATGGTTCTCAAAAGAGGTGGCTGTGAAAGTCAGGAAGAAAAGATAGCATTCCGAAGTATAAGGAAAACAGAAGGAGCAGGACAGAGAGCTGTACCAGTTAAGGCAGAAGGAAGCAGGGAGGGAAGTCAGAATAGCAAAGGCCCAAACTGAGGAAAGATAGCCAACTCAGTTAAGAAGGGGGATAAACCTTTATAGGTCACATCAGCGAAGTGAGAAAGACAAGGAGGGATAGTGAGGCTGAATAGAATGAACAGTGGGTGGGCAGAGGGGACAGTGAGAAAGCAGGAATACTGAACTAATATTTCTGCTCAGTATTCACAAAAAAGAGGAGGGGAAGTGCCTAATCCAATTAACAGAAGCACTTTGATAGGGGGTCGATCCCAGTCCTTTCACAGAAGAAAGGGTTCTGCAAGAACTCCTAAAACTGAAGGTGGACAAAGCAATGGGTCCTGATGGAATTCACCCCAGAATTCTAAAAGAATTAAGGGAGGAATAGTGAAACCACTGGCTACTCTTTAATATATCATGGGAGAATGGTGTGGTACCTGAGGACTGGAGAAGGCAAATGTGATTCCCTTCACAAAGTGGGTCCAAGACAGAGGCAGGAAACTACAGACCTGTCAGTCTGACCTCTGTGGTAGGGAAAGTGATGGAGTCACTTCTGAAGGAAAGAATAGTCGAGTACCTAGAGGCCAGTGGAGCACAGGACCCAAGGCAGCATGGGTTCACAGCGGGAAGGTCATGTCAGATGAATCTAATAGATTTTTTGACTGGGTGAACAAAGTAGTAGACCAGGGAGGGGCTGTGACATGGCCTACCTAGACTTTAGCAAGGCATTTGACACAGTCCCACACAAAAGATTAATAGTCAAATTAACCAGCCTGGGAGTGGACCCAGGGTGGTAGCCTGGGTAAAACATTGGCTGGACAACAGGACACAGAAGGTAATTGTAAATGAGTCCATTCTGAAGAAAGGTTACTAGTGGGTACCGCGAGGGTTCAGATTGGGTCCAGTCCTTTTAATGTCTTCATCAGTGACATTGCAGAGGGACTGGAAGGAAAAGATGCCTTTTGCAGATGACACAAAAATCTGCAACAGGGTTGATACACAAGGAGGCGTGGAAAGGATGAAAAGGGACTGCAAGGTTGGAGGAATGGTCAGAAGTATGGCAGCTAGGATTCAATGCAAAGAAGTGCAAAATAATGCACCTAGGAAACAAGAACCCAGGGAAGAATACACAGTGGTGGGAGGTAGTAACAACAATAAAAAGGAAAGGGACCTGGGGTAATCATATCAGATGACCTTAAGGTTAGCAAGCAATGTGAGAAGGCAGTAGGGAGGGCTGGGGTATACTGGGATGTATAGGGAGAGGCATCAGCAGCAGAAAACAGGAAGTTGTTATCCCTCTGTACAGACAGTTGGTGAGACCCCATCTGGAGTACTGTGTCCAGTTCTGGAGACCCCATCTCCTAAGGACATAGACAGGATAGAGGCAGTCCAGAGGAGGGCAACTAAAATGGTGCAGAGTCTGCAAGAGAAGCTCGATGAGGAGAGGCTAAAGGAGCTTAATATGTATACCCTTGAGGAAAGAAAGGAGAGGGGGATGATAGAAACTTTGGCACCTCAGTGGAATCAACAAAGTCCAACAGGGTAGCATTTTTCAGAAAAGAGACTTGCAAGAACAAGGGGACACAATTTAAAGATAGAAGGAGGGCAGTTCAGGGCAATGTGAGGAAGTATTATTTCACAGAGAGGGTAGTGGATGCATGGAACAGCCTTCCTGAGGAGGTTGTGGGTCTAAAACTGTGGGAGAATTCAAGAATGCATGGGACAGACATAAGGCAATTCTTGTGGGGGTAGGAAGAAATAGGCTGTTGGTTAACTAGGATCTGCGCTCATCCTGTAGGTAGGGAATGGGCAGACTAGATGGGCCTAGCAGTCCCTATCTCGCCGTCAAGTCTATGTTTCTATGTTTCTAAGCACTCCTCCTTCACTTCAGTACTTCCTTCTACTTCCCCTTGAGCAAGTTCACACCTTCAAATACCTAGGAATCACTGACCCCGCCATCACCTTCCACTGACCACATCCACTCCTCTGTACCTCTGTCAACACCCATATTGGCCTTCTATACTGTCATAGAAACTGCCTCCCTCCAGAAGACCTCCAACTCACCATCATCTCCTCAGTTCTATCAATCTTAGATTATAGCATCCTTATATATGGGGCTGCTGATAACACTGCCCTTCAAAGAGTAAAAGTGTCCCTGAATAAAGCCTGCCGCCTTGCCCTGGGATGCCCAAACACCACCACACCTGCTCGCTGTACAGCCAAACCAACTGTTTGATTCCAATGGCAGGCTACAACACCAAACGTGCTCTCCTAGCCAGAAAGATATCCTCTGGGCTTACCACGCCCTGCCTCTCCCACCTCCTGCAAGCTGCTCCCCACCAGGACCACCAGGAGCTCTCTCAAACCTACCCTCCTGGTGCTACGACAAAAACCTCTCCTGGTCAATGCTCTTGCCTTATAGAGCACCTTCCTGGTTAAACTCCTTTCCCTCACATTACCCAGGAAACGAAGTTTGGCTGGTTTAAATCCCTGCTCCGCCTCACCTCTCCTCACGCCTCCTGTAACTGCTCCGAACACCCACTCAGCCTGACAATGGCCTCTGTCCCACCTGCACTGCTTCTCTTACTCCCTCTAATATCCCCCACCCTAACCTTCCTCCATCTGAGACAATGGACTCGCTCTGCTTTCTCCCACCCTCTGTCTCCCCACTATTCCCAGTTCTCTCAATGTCCCTCCTCATACTCTAACCAGTATACTGATGTCTGGCTAGCCACCTCCCAGCCACCATCTACCTACCCTGCCCTCTTTCTGAATGTATGAACACTGTGTTACCAAATTTTGTATTTGTGCCTAGCTACATTTTCTCCCTTATGATCTAATTGTTTAACTCCTGTATTTAGTCCTTATATAATGTATATACAGTAATTCACCCAAATGTATATACTTTGTTTTACAATTTCACTGTGCGTTATGTCTGTTGTATCATGACGTGAGCCTTTGAAAAGGAGTTCTGACTCAAAGGATTGTAATTTGATTTTCCTCAAAATAAAATAAAATGAATACCCAGCCTTGTTTTGTTTCAAATCATTGACGTACTTTTACTGTATACTTCCTGAACATTAGAAACATCCTCAAACAATGCAGCCACTCACGATGCAATAACCTCCTCTACTCCCACTGCATAATGAGTGGCTAGACTGTGTTTGGTGTGTTCCTGAGCTAAGGAAAGATGCAGTGGAGTTGGTCAAGGAATGTGAACAAACTTGTTTTAGGTGTCATAACACCAGTATGGTTGGCGCTCAGTTTTCACTTCTTAAAAGAAAAAGGAATCTGAATCAAACTACCAGCTGCATCAGCAGTGTCTATAGAACATGAACAATCATAAAATGTGTTTTTAAAGCAGCAGTGCAATGAAAATGGGTTAAATTTGACCCCTCCTTTTTTCTTCTTAATTGATGCCAGATGTCTTGCAGTCTGTTTTGGTGGTAAAAGTTTGTTTTCATTATCATTTAAGAATTGTATGAAAGTTTTAAATAATTGTTTCTCAAGAAAAAAGATGGGCGTTTAATTTTTGCATAGAAATAATATTGAGGACCCGAGGAGGGTAATAGTCCAGCCAAATTTCAAATGTACAGTACACAGCGCAGGAAGCATCCAGAAAACCCAAATCAACAGTTCTGCCAATATTTTCATAACCATAGCAGAAAATTAACTTTTGAATAACTTTTTTCGTTGCACTGCTGTTTTAAACAAGGGTCACTTTGGTTCCACTATACCATGCGACAAGAAATTTGTCGACTGATGACATAGCGACAACACAACCCCACCAATGGTGTTGTGCTATCACTAGGGATAAGAGCTGTGGGGGCTTTTGCCCCCACAACCACTATGCAGGGCCCACCCCATGCACCCCTCATACTTAGATTACTAACCCAGTCAGAATTAGTTCAGGATGGGGGCAAGCACCTCGGCACCAGTGTTGTGGTGGAAACCATCACAGTGACTGTCTACAATGTCACTGTGATGGTCTTCGCTGCAGAACCGATGTTGCTGGGTCTGTATACGGGTCACTTTGAGACCTAAGTAGGTTGACAGTGTCCCTTTAATTTGTAAAATATTGTTTGTTTACTGTATTAAATGCTTAGAATATAGCCAGTCAACTTTCCCATTCCAGATGTATGAAGAGGGGCCTGTGTTTCGTGAAGCCTGTCCTTTTGTTTTGGATCATGCAAACCTTTATGCATATTTAGTCCTACAAATGTGTTTCTCCATGACTGTTTCATCTTACTTACTTTCCCATTGTCATTCTGTATTGAGCATATACACTATGGCCATGCTCAGCACTCTTTGTGCTGAGTAGGGTCTTAGAAGCATGTACCATACCTCACATTTTGTCACTGAAATAAGGGACATGGACACTCAAATGAGGAACAGTGAGGGACTGTAACCCACATGATGATCAGGACACAGAAACATAGACTTTGTCGGCAGATAAGGACCACTTGCCCACCTATTCTGCCCATTTCCCTACCTACTGGATAAGCTGTAGATCCTAGTTAACCAACAGCCTACTTCCTCCTAACCCCCACAAGAATTGCTTTATGTCTGTCCCATGCATTCTTGAATTCCCCACTGTTTTTGACCCTATAGACTCTCAGGAAGGCTGTTCCATGCATCCACTATCCTTCTGTGAAAAATACGTCCTTACACCGCCCCTGAGCCGCCCCCATCTTCAAATTTTGCCCCTTGTTCTTGCACATCACTTTTTCTGAAAGATGCTACCCTCTTTGACTTTATTGATTCCCTTGAGGTACTTAAATGTTTATATCATGTTCTCCCTCCTCCTTTCCTCAAGGGTATATGTAACCCTAGGTGGTGCTATCCCAAGGGCTTTCTACCCTGCCTGCTTGGCTAGGGTTGTAGGTTAAGGGCCTAGGTTCTGATAATCATGCTCCCACCCAGAGGTCAGGTGTTGGTAGTGGTCAAGTTGACCTTGCAATAGCCTCGGGACACTGTAACCCCCTTTTCTCCATCTAGTGGCATGAATAGCACACACAATCACTTTCACAATACCTCTTATTCATCAAGCAATTGACCACACTGTTTGCATGTACCACCAGGGCTAGTTCCTGTAGCTTGACCCTGGGGATCCCTGTAAATCAAGGTTACACAGCAACTAACAACAGTACAATACTCTTGGCACAAACTGGAACCACAGGTTAAATGCAAACAAAGTTAAATCTGATTTATTCAGTGGACCTGAACAAGGGAGGGCATAATCAGGTTGAATTGCTTAAAAGCTATATTGACTGAGACAGTTATGCATGCAGTTCAGAGTCCCTACACAGTCACACACTCTGGGTACCCAGGTAGGAAAACAGTGGGCTAGCCAGGAACGCTGCAGCTTGTTGGAGCCCTGTGATGGAAGAAAGCAACATGCACAACACACACTATTTGTAATCCAGAGCTGGAGGGCTCAGTTCTTGAAAGAAAAGGCAACAAGACAATCAGATGACAACACTTTTAGATTTAGCTGTCGTTGCAGGAGCTACCCTGATGTTTACTCATGATACCTACTACTGGACACAGGCAGGATGAAATCGAGACTGCAGGCTGTTGAGCTGGAGTGCCCAGAGAAGCAGGACCCACACGAATCACCAAGGCATCTTTCCTGTTCAAGGCGCGAGCAGGGGTTGATCTCAGGCCGGTCTCATCGATGACTTTCTCTGCATAGCAGTATTCTGGCTGGGCCAGTGTAGCAGGGCCCAGGCAAACAGAAATGGATACGTATTCAGTCCGTGGAGCTGGATACAGCCTTCAGCAAATTAAACATAGTTCAGATACACAGTGGGGAACCAATTCATGACCCTCTATAAGCACACAGCACATTCACATGTAAGGAAATTCCACTGTACCAGGCAAATAGCTCTCCGGTCGCAATTACAGTCTCTGCACAATCTGGGAGTTCAGAGGTAGTTGGAAGTCTTGACAGACCAATAGCATTCAGCAAATCTTTGGTCTTATTCAGGTTAAAGCCTGGTCATCATTCAGTGGCTTAATTTGCTCTCCAAGTTTGGATTCAGTCAAAAAATAAACTCAAGTTTTCCTTTCAGGAACAGCAGACAGGCATGCAGGCCATCTCAGGCCTTTCCACAGTTCTCTCACACAGATCCACTATGGATTGCTGCTTGAACTATCTTGAGCTGTTATTTCTTCACTTCTCAGCTCAGATCTAACTGAAACTGCAAGCAGTGTGGGACTTCCCCAAGATCCAAAAGGCTCGGTTGGCTGATCTGTCTTGCAGTCACAACAAGGGGCCTCTTCCAGATTATTTTAGGCACCAAAGCCCAAAACTACAATTCCTACAAGTTTTGGCCCCACCAAGCCCCTGTAGACAGACTCCATTTTAGAGTCCCAAATGTACTGATTGGCCCATTCTGCAGTCCAGGACCAAGATGGTGGAAACAAATAGAACTGTTCATGCTGCAAAGAACAAACTGCAATATTATTATTACTATAACAAATGATCAGCAAACAAGTAATTTTCTAACAGAGCTCCTCTCAGATTAATTATGACTGCAATCAAGGCAGCTCTTAAAGAGACAGTACACAGAGGCTATACAGGCACACTCTGGCAATCACATTTAAACTGCTAACACGCAGGACACCAGCCTGGCAGTGAGCATTTAGGCAAGCTCAAGAAAGACTTTTTCAGGAACCCCCATTTGTAGGGGGGTTACATATACATATTAAGCTCCTTTAGTCTCTCTTTGTATGGCTTATGGTGCAGGTCCTGCTCCATTTTAGTTGCCCTCTCTCTGGACTGCTCCATCCTGTCTATGTCATTGCAGAGATGAGGTCTCCAGAACCGCACGCAATATCCAGATGGGGTCTCACCAACTGTCTGTACAGAGGGATAACAATATCCTGTTTTCTACCGTGATGCCTCCCTATGCATCCTAGTATCCCCCGCCCTTCTTACTGCCTTCTCACGTTGTTTGCCTACCTTTAAGTCATCTGATATGACTACCCCAGGTCCCTTCCATTTTGGTGTTGTTAGCACCTCCCCACATTGTGTACTCTTCCCTGGGTTTTTGTTTTCCAGGTGCATTACTTTGATCTTTTGCATTGAATCTAAGATCCATACTTTGACCATTCCTCCAACCTTGCCAAGTCCCTTCTCATCCTTTCCACCCCTGTTGTGTATCAACCCTGTTGCAGATCTTTATGTCATCTGCAAAGAGGCATACCTTCCTTCCAGTCCCACTGCAATGTCACCTATAAAGACATTAAAGTGGACCAGTCCCAGTACTGAACCCTGCAGTACTCCACTAGTTTTTTTTTTTATTTAGTTTTTGTTGACCGGT
Organism: Neoceratodus forsteri; assembly: GCA_016271365.2. NCBI lineage: Eukaryota > Metazoa > Chordata > Ceratodontiformes > Ceratodontidae > Neoceratodus > Neoceratodus forsteri. The sequence goes on along the minus strand of JADMNL010000030.1, from coordinate 217,309,360 downwards.
AAGTGCACTAGACAAGTTCTGCCTATTTTCAGGCACGACCCAGGGAAAGGGATACAGATGAATGCCTACTGACCTTGAACCAGATTAAGCTGTTGGTGGTATTTTTTTTTTTTTTTAGTGAATGAGGGAAATTTGTCCAGGGCACCAGGGAAATTTCCTCACTTTTCGATAAGTGCCATGGGATCTTTAACATCCACCTGAACTACCACCAATCCAGGCAGATGGGACATTGATTTAACGCCTCATCCGAAAGATGGCACCTCTGAAGTGCAGCATCCTCTCATGTTGCACTACAATGTCAGTACTGGATATTAACCCTAGTGCCAGATGTAGGAACTGAACCCACAGCCCTCGATCTCCCGGCCTCAGAGGCGCAGTGTGCTACCCACTGAGCCACTGACACTGTAGTAACCCCTTTCTTCAGAGTGGACTCCATTTACTATTACCCTCTGTGTTCTGTTGCCCAGCCAATGTTTTACCCAAGCTACAACCCTGAGGCCCACTCCAAGGCTGGCTAACTTATTTATTAATCTTTGTGTGGGACTATGTCAAATGCCTTGCTAAAGTCTAGGTAGGTCATGTCCACAGCCCCTTCTTGTTCCACTACTTGGTCACCCAGTCAAAGAAATCGATTAAATTCATCTGACATGACCTTCCTGCTGTGAATCCATGCTGCCTTGGGTCCTGTGCCACACTGGCCTCTAGAAACTCAACATTTCTTTCCTTCAGAAGTGATTCCATCATTTTCCTACCACTGAGGTCAAACTAGCAGGTCTGTAGTTTCCAGCCTCTGTCTTGCTCCCACTTTTGTGAAGGGGAACACATCCACTCTCCTCCAGTCCTCAGGTCTCATACCATCCTCCCATGATTTGTTAAAAGTGTAGTCAGTGGTGTCACTAGTTCTCCCTTAGTTCTTTTAGAATTCTGGGGTGAATCCCATAAGGCCACATTGCTTTGTCTACTTCCAGTTTTAGGAGTTCTTTCAGGACCTTTCTTCTGTAAATGGATTGGTATAGACCCTCCAATCTAGAGTGCTTCAATTATTTGGTTTAGGTACCTCCTGGCATCTTCTTTGTGAAGAGCAGAGTATTTGTTCACTATCCCTGCTTTTTCACTGTCACCTTCTGCCCCCCTTCCCTTTATAAAGCCTCAGTATCCTCCCTTGTCTTTCTTCGCCTCCCTAATGTACCTGTAAAAGGTTTTATCCCTTTTAACTGAGTTGGCTATCATTTCCTCAGTTTGGGCCTTTGCTGTTCTGACTGCTTCCCTGCTTCCTTCTGCTTTAACTGGTACTGTTCTCTATCCTGCTCCTTCTGTGTTTCCTTATACTTCCTGAATGCTATCTTTTCTCCCTAACCATCCCTGCCACCTCTTTGAGAACCATAGTGTTTTTTCCTTCATTTTGTTTTGTTGATTTGCTTCACACAAAGGCTTGTTGCCTCATGGATGGCTGTTTTGATTTTTCCCCATTGTTCCTCCACCCTCCTTCTTGCCCATTTGCTAAGTGCTTTTCCCAAAGTCAGCCCTCCTAAAGTCCAGTACTCTTGCTTTTACATGGCTTGACTCTATGGCTGTATTATCGTGACTCACACGCTTGGTGGTAGCTTGTTTCCAGATGGCTACCCACTTCTAAATCCAAGATCCTCTCCTCCCCATTTGAGAGTACCAGGTCTAAGATTGCTCCCTCCCAACTGGGTTCCAACACTAGCTGTCTGAGGCATGCCCTGTAGGCATCGAGAATGACCCTGCACTTGGATGTGGCTACAGCAAAGGTGCTCCAACTCACATCTGGGATATTCAAGTCCCACATTAACAATATCTCCCTTTTCTGCCATTCTTAGGATGCTATCATTTTCTTGTCCATTGCCTCTCTCGAGGTGGGGGTCTGTATACAACCCTGTGAAGATTGTGGTGCCATTTCCTGTCTCCAGGATGACCCACAGTGCCTCCTCTACTCACTGTTTTACCCTTTAGTTCTGTTGCTTTGATCCTTCACTTCAGAGAGCTCCTACTCCTCCTCTTTACCCCTCTGTCCCTCCTGTAGATTGTGTACCTGGCCATGTTGCCATTCCAGTCATGGTTCTCCATGTACCATGTTTCTGTGACTGCCACAATATCCAGCCTCTGATGGGACACCTCCACATAGTGGCTGCAGTCCTGAGCTGGCCACCCATGCCACCTCCACCTGCCATTGGGACCCTCCTGCTAGGATCTCCAGCCCCTGACAGGGCTCCTCCCTCATAGTGGCTGTGGCTTCCCAGTCGGCTGCCCCTGAACCTCCACATGCCATTGGAGACCCTCTCATGCCAGATCTCCAGCCCCTGACAAGGCTCCTCCTCAGCAGCCGCAGCTTCCTCAGCCGCTGCCCACACCACCTCCACGTACTATTGGGACCTGTCTCAAGCCGGATTCCAGACCCTGACAGGGCTTCTCCTCCTTGTAGGCTGGCCACGGCTTCTCAGCCAGCCACCCATGCCACCTCAACACGCCATTGGGGACCCTTCAAGATGGATCTCAGCCCCTGACAGGGCTTCTCCTCATAGCGGCCATAGCTTCTTCAGTTGGCAGCCCACGCCACCTCCACACCATTGGGGACCCTCTCAAGCCAGATATCCAGCCTCAACAGGGATCCTTCTTGTAGCGGCCGCAGCTTCTTCAGCTAGCCACCACCCACCCACCACACCACCTCACATGCTGTTGTGGACCTCTCCTGCCAGATCTCCAGCCCCTGACAGGGCTGCTCCTCAGCAGCTTCCTCAGCCAGCCACCCACCCACGCCACCTCCACACACCACTGGGGACCCCTGTCAAGCAGTATCTACAGCCCCAACAGGGTTCCTTCTCATAGTGGTTGTGACTTCACCAGCCAGCCACCCACGCCCACCCATATGCCACTGGGAATCCCTCAAGCCAGATCTCCAGCCCCTGACAGGACTCCTCCTCATCATAGTGGCCATGGCTTCTCTGCCCAGCCACCCACACCATCTCCACATGCCACTGGGGACCCCTCCTGCTGGATCTCCAGCCCTAATGGGGTTCCTCCTTGTAGGCCATGGCTTCCTCAGCCAGCCACCCATGCCACCTCCACATGCCACTGGGGACCCCTCTCAAGCCATATCTCCAGCCCCTGGCTGGGCTCCTCCGTAGTAGCAGCTGCTTTCTGCAGCCGCTCACGCCATCTCCACATGCCACTGGGGACCCTCTCAAGCTGGATTCCAGGCTCTGACAGGGCTCCTCCTCATAGCAGCTTCCTCAGCCAGCTGCCCACACCACTCTACATGCCACCGGGGACCCCCTCTCAAGATGGATCGCCAGCCCCTGACAGGGATCCTCCTTAGCTGCCATGGCTTCCTCAGCCAGCCACCTCCACCACTTCCACACCTGCTGGGGACCCTTCTAGCTGGATCTCCAGCCCCTGATGGGACTCCTCCTCATAGCGGCTGTGGCTTCCTGAGCCAGCCACCCATGCCACCTCCACATGCCATTGAGACCCTCTCAAGCAGCATCTCCAGCCTCTGACAGAGCTCCTCCTGTAGTGGCCATGGCTTCCTCAATCGGCAGCCCATGCAACCTCCACATGCCATTGGAGACCCTCTCAAGCTAGCTCTCCAGCCCCTGACAGAGCTCCTCTTCCTCCTCGTATCGGCCACTGCTTCCTCAGTCAGTCACCCACGCCACCTCCACATGCCATTGGGGACCCCTCTCAAGCTGAGTAAGGATGCTGGCTGCTCTGGGAATTCTCTGAGTGGCTCTTAATTGGCTGCCTGTTGCTGCCTCCCTGCCCTGATTGGTCTCCTGCACTGTACTTGGCCATGGATAAGCCCATTTTTTCTCTCTGTCCTCTGCTTATCTGGGCTTCTGTGCCCAAAGGATGGAATGGCAGTTTGCTGAATTTTGCACCCGCCTCCTTCCCCACCTCCCACCTTTCACCTTAATTAAATAGGCCTTAGCCCCACCCACTTGTACTTAGATCTCTTCCAGCTTGTACCAAATTGGTTTCCAGTTGATTTAGCCTGGGGGAAAGGGAAGGAGGGGACATGATAGAAACTTGCAAATACCCCAAGGGAATCAACAAAGTCCGAGAGGGTGGCATCTTTCAGAAAAGAGATGTGCAAGAACAAGGGGGCACAATTTGAAGATAGAGCTGAGACGGCTCAGAGGTAATGTGAGGAAGTATTTCTTCACAGAGGGTTGTAGATGCATGGAACAGTCTTCCAGAGGAGTTTGTAGAGTCAAAACAGTGGGGGAATTCAAGAATGCATGGGACAGACATAAGGTAGTCCTAGTGGGGGTAGGAAGGAGTAGTCTGTTGGTTAACTAGGATCTGCAGCTTATCTGTTAGGTAGGGAAATGGGCAGACTAGGTGGGCCATGGTCCTTATCTGCGTCACAAATTCTATGTTTCTATATTTCTATCCTCCCATCTCCCCACCCATGCTCTCTCTCCTCTCTCCTCCTTCTCCTCCACTGTTTCCTGAACTCTCTCTAATCTGTTCCTTGTACCAGCCACACTGCTCTCCCCCGGTTTCCATCACTGGCTGTACCCCCTCCTGTATAAGCAGTTGTTTCTCCAACCCCCTCCAAGGAGTATAATGACTCTATCCTACCTTCATCTCCGCTTCATTACCTTGATTTCCCTGCTTCCTCACTGTACTCTACCAGTAAGCAACCCCTCGCTTCCCCATCTACCAGATTGAACATCCCTACCCACCCACCAGAACCCCACCCATGCTCCTAGCTCCCATTTCCCCTCAGCTGAAAATGGATCAGAAACACCCATGGAGTCATGCGATGGTAACATATAAGCATTTGTTCCCTACCACTCCTGTCACTCATGACTGCTCTCTGGGACTATAGGCAACAATACCACCCTTGCTCGTGTAGTAAACATACCAGGAAAATCCCACCTCAGACAACTGCAATGGTACACCTAAGCTCCTGCTGCCCCTGTTGCAGATTTTGGGCAACATTCACCCCAGCCCGGACCTGACCTGCAACCTCTTGCTCTTGCTCTGGCTACCAACCGAGTCACTCTGAGATGCTCACCCTTGCTTTTCCCAACATCTGCAGCCTTCTGAAAACTTGATGCCCTGCAACTATTTGCAAACAACACAAACCAGATAGCCTTGCAATTGTCAAACCTGGCTTTTTCATAAAATCCCTGACATGGCAATTACCCTGCCAGACTTGACAGGAATGCAAAAGAGGCAGTGGCTGTGCCTTATACCTCAAAACATCTCCAGGGCCACCCTGCAAAACCCTTGTCTCAGACTCATCCTCTCAGATTCTAACTGTTAAGGTTCTGTTAGGGGTCACAACAAAGCCCTGACAATTGCCATAGGTGTACATTCCTCCTAAAGAACAAGGAAAAGGTCTCAACTCTGTACTGACCTCACCCGATCCCAACCCCTTGGCTCAGAGACAATCCTAATAGGTGACTTTAATATTAACTAGCTTGCCCGGAAACTGGGGTTTCAAAGATGCTCTCTCTTCAGCCAACCTCACCCACTGGTTGACTCCCCACTAGGTTCAACTTATAAACAGGCACTAGTACTTTCCTGGACTAGATTCTGACCAATCACCCATTCCGCCTCTCAAACGCTTTCTGTCCTTCCTGACTTCTAAGCGACCATTCCCAGTCATCTGCGAATGGTCAAACAAGTTCACCGCCCCTCCCCAAAATTAATAAACAGCAGAGTCCTTTATGGGGACAGTTGAAACACCTAAAATCCTGCCTCAGACAGCAAGATTGGTCTCCGATTTTCAACGCACCAGATGTCAGTTCAGCCCTTGACTTCTTCATCAACACTTTCAATGCTGCCTGTGACTCCTATGCCCTTTCAAAGAGCAAAGTCAAAGGACTAAGCAACCCCGGCTCTATTCAGAACTACTGGCACAACTCAAGTCTAGGGACCACCTCTGGGCCTGTCGCATGCTTCAGGAAAACAAGCTGACATACAGAATTACAAACAGGCTGAAAATCATTGTACAAAACTAGTCCATCTACATAAAAGTACCTTCTATAAAGATGCCCTTACAAACACCTGGAAAAGGTAAAATCCTTTTGAACAATATAAAAGAAGTCACTGGAAGCAACAAATAACTTCACCTACTATGCTGGTCGTAGATGAGAACACAACGCTTGACCCTACCACTATTACAAATTATTTCAACACTGCATTCTCTGACCTCAGTGCTGTCCTCCCACCTGAATTTTCTCAATGAAGACAACCTTCCAGTCATCCCCTCTAGCCTCTCACTTTCTCCTAATTGACCTTCATTCTACTTCAAAGCAGTCAAGATGCACGAAGTCCACAACTATCTCAGGAAAGCTATAGCCAGGTCAAGGTTTAGTGGGGACTCCCTTGACCTCGAACTGCTGTCCTCACCCTCTAAGAGGTGCTTCTACTGTTAACAAAACTTTCAACCTCCATCTCCCTCAGCCAGTTCCCTGACAGATGGAAATCCACCACAGTCACTCCGGTCGACAAGAATGGAGACATGGAATTATCGCCCATCTCCATATTACCCTCTCTAAGGGTATAGTATCAGACCAACTTATGGAATACCTTGATAATCACGAAATCCTGTGTTCACAACAACATGGTTTCAGAAAATGGCACAGTACTACATCTGCCTTCCTTGAATTCACTGGAGCAATCCACAGTTCTCTGGACAAAAGCCTTCTCACTGGAGTGGTCTTCATAGACCTGACTAAAGCTTTCGACACCATCCATCACCACCTACTAATCTCACAGTTGCTAAATGCAGAGTTATCCATACATCTATGACTTGGTTTACGAGCTACCTAGAAATCTGCTCCCAAAGGGTGAAAATTATTGATGTCCTCTCTGAAGCAAGACCTGTATGCTCTGGTGTACCACAATGATCCATTCTTGGGCCTCTTCTTTTCAGTCACTTTCTGAATAGTCTTCCACAGTCCTGTCCTGAGCAAATCCTTCTCACGCCGATGATGCTGTCATCCACTCCACCCATAAGGACCTCACCCTCCTGCAGAGCAAGCTACAGCATGGCTTCACCTCAGTTGAAAACTGGTTAAGTAAACACAAAATGACGCTCAATTATAAAAAAACTACGCTGTTCTGCAGCTTACAATAAGCACCTGTGTCACCCCTTACTATTTCCAACTGCTTAGGTGAAACCTTGAACAAGTGGAATCCTTCAAATACCTTTGGCATCACAATCGGCAGTAACCTGTCTTATGGGTTTCACATTGAAAATGTTGCCAAAGTGGCTAATATATGCATAGGCCTTCTCTACGGCATAGGAAATGCCTAACCTCTGACGCCTTAAGGATCGTAGTCCAGAGCTTGGCCTCATCATTTACAGTTCTGCTTCCCTCCGCCCTTAGGTATATATTCTTGGCCTCAACAAAGCTTGAGACTCATCACCAGATCCCACTGTCGTACTCCATACGTGTGACCTTTCTCACAAACTGGGTGACTTCAACCTCAAACTGCATCAAGTACCAAACATGCATAATGGCTAAAACCAATGATGGCCTATGCCCCCTCCCCCACCGGAGTACAAGCTCTCATCTGAACTGCTCATAATCCTCACCTCACTAGCGGCTCTGAATCTCAATTACTACACATCCCAAGATGCTAGACTATGCAAGGACAAAGATCTTTTGCTTATAGAGTTCCCAGCTGGTTAAATGGCTTCAACAGTGACATCTCCTCCCCTACCTAAGCAAGAGCCGCTCAAAGCTAACCTTTGCCAGCTTCTTCTGCATCTAGCACATGCAACTGTCTCACCTGATCTATTTCTCTCCAGCTCTTATCCCATCCTCTCTTCACCCCCATCCTCTCTTCACCCCTATACTCCCTCCCCTGCACCCACCCCCCATACTTGCACTTCCTACTGGCACTTTCTGTGTTTTTGTGTGATCTTGACAATTTCCAATGGCTGCATCTTCAGTGTGTCTCGCACCCATTAATTATGTGAACCCAGTCTTTGTCAAGCACCTAGTACCACCAAACTGTATGTACGCTACTGATTGTAAGCAACTGTAACCTGTTATCCTGTCTTAATGTCCTGCTTTGCTTTGTACTCACCTGACATGGAACCTTTGTAAAAGAGCCTTGGCTCAAAGGTATTTGTAATCCTAGACTGAAATAAATGAAATAAAATAAAATAAATAAATAAATTGATGTGTTTTTCATGTTTCTTCACCTTTGGGCAGCTTCATAACCCATAGGGGATTAGTATTGAATGGAATGGAGCTGAGATCGGAGAGAAAATCAGGTAAAGTTATTTTTGAGGACTTCCAGTTCCGCCTCCAACCTGAAGAGACTGTAGATTTCAGAGTTCACCTCTGGGGATCATCAATCGTGATTAAAATCGCAGTGTTTGGTGCCCATCAGGAATTTCCTAATGCTACTACATCAGTTAATACCAACACTGATCAGAATGCCACCGAAAGGATTACCAAAGGAAACTCTGATGGAGTTTCTCAGACTAACGACCACACTGGATTCTCAAGATGCCAGGGCTGCAGGGAAGAACAAGGCCCCTACCAAGAGCTGCAGAAAATAAATGAAACCATGATTAAAATGGAGAATACTGCCCTGGAAACCAAAAAGAGCTGGCAGAGGTAGCGCATCACACCATGGACCTCGAGGCCAGGCTCACTGACAGTGATGCTGCCATACAGAAACATGATAGGATCATCAGGTATCTCCTACAGTAGGATAAAGAATTTACAGAAAAACTGGATGATCTTGAACTCCGTCCCAAATGGACAATTTACTCATTTACAGGGTCCCAGAGGATACTGAATAGGGAGAAAATGGAACTATTCATCGAAAGCTTCCTAAAAGAACTGTTGACTTACCTCAGTATCAGCCTTGAAAATAATGCATGCCCATAGAGCCCTTGCTAAGAAACCAACTGGGCTAAGGCAACCCCCACTCAATTGTCCTTAGGTTTCTGGACCATCGTACTCAAAACTACGTCCTTTAGGCTGCCTGGGTGAAGAAAACAGTCTTATTCGGTGACAAGTGCCTCTATTTCAACCACAATTTTACACCTTTTACTCAGTAAAAAGGAGGACCCTTCTGGACATCACGAAATACCTTGTGGCCTAAAACATTAAACTGCACTTGACTGCTCCAGTGCAGCTGAAACTTTTCCTTCCTAAGGGCCTCTGTTCTTCAAAACACTGGCAGAGGCCCGTCCCACCCTCCTTAAGCTAAATATCCCCAGGATTTACTCATCAAACCTGGACCACTCCCAGCTAAAAACCAGATGATGCAGAAAGAGCCCTGGTTGAAGGCTGCCAGATCTAGAAAGTGAGGCCATGCAGAATCTTCCCAGTTACCATCCCAAAGAATGGAGCAGACAGCAGGAACTCGAAAAGCTGAACTGTTCATGGATGTGGACACCAAATCTGAGTGCCATGAGAAGCGCCACCTCTAGGCCACAACATGAAACTTAGTAACAAGCTTCGACACTTACTGAGACTGCCTTAGACAGTCACTGAGAATCTTGGGGGAAATTGGACTTTTTTGAGGTGGGAGATACATTTTGAGCACTGAACTGTGTTTTTAGCTTAAGGTTGGGGTGTTGCTTGAAGGTCTTGTCTCTGATTGCCTCCTGCTCTTGTCTCTCCTTTTCTTTTCTCTGTGTTGTCCCTTGTGCAGGTCTCCTGGGCACCTGCAATGAAGTGATGGCCCTCCAGTGTCGTGATCACCGCTCTCACCGCAAAGACCCATCAACCGAAAGGTGCTCAACCGAATGGATGGAAAGCCTCCGGGATGCTATCTTGTTCCGCTGCCAGATAGACCTGTTGGTTTCCCCAGAATCAGACTCCCAGGCCTGCTGTGCTGTCTCTTACCTCACTGGCATACTGCCCACGCAACATGGAACAGAAGGTAGGAGCTGATTCTGGCTGCCAGGGTTATATTCCCTTCTCTTGGCCTGTATCCCACGGTACCGGGCTCTGGTCTGTGGGTGGGGGAGGATTGATGCTCTTTGCACCAAGGTGCTGGACCCGACTTGCCCAGGTTGGGGCTGGGTGGCAGGGAGGGAGGTGAAATGGCCGTGGCTGGGGGTGGATCTGGCCATGCTCCCTCTTGCTCAAGATTTCAGGAGGGAGGTGCAGGTCGGGTCTGAAGCCTGGTCCCGTGTTAGTCGAGAGTGAGTTGGGCTGGAGCCCCACGAAAGGCCCGACCTTGAGGTCCCTTGGCTGGGGAGGGAATCAGGATGGGATCTTCGACCCCAAATATCCCCAAAAGTACCGCCGGAGAGAACATGAGGGAAGCAGCCAGGTGGTGGCTGACAATGGTGACCTTGGGGGCTGACTGCCACTGGCTGGGAACCCCACCTGCTCAGCTGCTGCTAAAGAGGCTCAGAGCTCCATGCCACGGCATCACTGTACCCTCCTCAGAAACCTTGTCTCCAGTTGCCACACCACCCGATGTTTTGCCTTAATGAACGTGGGGTTACACCAGGTAATGTGTTGGGTACTACAGAGGAAGCTCAGCTGGAATTCAAGGGGTGGCTCCTCTGCCCCCAGTGTCAGTCTGGCCTAGTGGGTGCTTTACTGGGGCCCTCCCCAGAGCCCTGGGTGGTCGTGCTGCTGGGGGACCATCACAATCTAAGCAGGCCTTTTGCCTGATCAATGTTGATTGTGGACACATTGTACATGACATGGTTGTAACAGCCTTTGAGAGATGTGACACTGGGGCTGATAGGAAGGGTTCAAAGGGTATCACCACTTGATGGGGCTGGAGATGGTGACCCGGAACAGTGAGGGGTGGGGTGGGGTGGAGCAGGCCAGCATTGTAAAACCAGACCAAGTGAGGAAGGGAGGAGGGAGTCACTCGAGATGAGCATGCAGAGGGGGTTCATACTGCCAGTACAAGAGAGAATAAATGTCAAATGTATTGGGACCACCCCTCCCTGGGACATCTCTGAGAGCATTGAGACATAGCTGGATGCCCTAGTCTCAGCGAGGAGGGGTACATCTTCAGGCGGGCCACAGGGACCTGCCGGGGAGGAGAGGGGAGTCAATCGAATAACCCATCATTCAAGTCAGGGACTCAGGACAGACATAGGGGTCCATCCACTCTGCTACCCCAACCACATACCTCCTCTGAGGGGAGAGGGAATGCTACCTAGTAGAATAGGTGGGCACTGTGATTCTAGCTTAATTCATGATAGCTCCAGGGACAATGACCCAGGAGGTAGGGTTGTATAGGGAGATACACTGGTAGGCACATGACGCCAGGCATCTCATAAGTGCACATTTGGTGCACATCCCCTACAGAGGAGCTACACTCTGCCCACTTAGAAACAACTGACAAGAAGGCAGGGTGCCTATGAAACATTGGAAGAGCTATCTTGTTGTATATAGTTTTGTTGTTTTTATTATACCCAATTTGAAGGTCTGAGAGACTGTGGCACAACAGTGGGAGGTCAGGGAGGCTCCAGATTAAAATTGCAGAGGGCAACATGACCACAAACAACATCAGGGCCTGGGCAGTCCAGTTAAAAGAATGAGAATTTTAAGTCAGTTAAAAAAGTACAGGCCAAATCACTTTCCTCCAGGAAACCCACCTGGGACCGAGGAAAATGCAAGTTGAAGAGGGCTTGGGTGGGCCAGGTATTCTCAGCATTGTACGAGAGCATCCACACAGAAGGGGTGGCTATCTCAATCCATAAGAACTGTCCTTTCCATCAAATTAGTAGCCAACAAGATGTGGAGGGTAGGTACCTGGTAGTAAAGGGCATCTATAGGACAACCCTGTACCCTGCTGAATATTTACGCCTCTAACTTAGATGCAGAGAACAGCACATTCTAAGGGAGACTCTACTCGGGCGATACCCCTCCAGGAGAGCTGTTAGTGGTGGGAGGGATTTCACTGTCACCCTCAACTCATTCCTAGACAAGTCAGGCATGAGTCTGGGGCCAATCTCCTGTGCTGCCAAAACACTGAGTTATCTCAGCCGGAATTGGGTCTGGTGGATGTCTGGCAGCACCTTCACCCTAGGGACCACGACTATTCCTGCTGGTCTGCACCCCATAAGGAATACTCTAGACTGGACCTGATATTGGTCCCAGTGGACTGGATGTACAGGGTCGAGGAGGTGAAGATTCATCCCAGGACCGTGTCAGACCATGGGTTGGTATCCATGAAGCTGTGGCTGGCACCTAAGGCATGCAAGTCCTCATGGAGACTAAATGTGTCTCCTGAACAGAGCAGAGTTTAAGGATTTGGTTAGAGAGGCTATCATGAATATACGGAAGAAAATCCCACCCAGGACACTTCGGCTGCCATCTGGTGGGATGATCTGGAAGGCATTTATCACAGGCAAATCTATGCCATATGCCTCCCACCTTAAGAGGAAGAATCAGAAAGAGATCCTGGACTGGGAGACCAGACTCTGGGACCTTGAGGTAGAGAATACAATTGCTCTTGACCCAATGGTCAAGGAAAGTCTGGACAACACTCAGCAGAGGTTAAACAAACTGCTGAATGAGAGAATTGAAGGCCAGTTTCAATATTCCCACCAGAGATTTTACGAATCAGGTGGCAGAACAGGCAAACTCCTGTGTGGCAACTCATCCAGAACAGCTTTTAACCTGAGGGCTTATGGGGAGATGGGACTTGTCTCAGACCTGGAGCATATCACAACATGATTCCAGGAGTTCTATAAACACTTTTACTCCCAAGACCCTATAGATGACTACCAGAGCAAACTAGATGCTTTCTATGGAGGGCCAAACTACAAGGAGTCACCAGGGAGGAAAGGGAAGTCCTCTCCAGCATACATGCCCTGAAAGGAGGGAAAGCCCTGGACCAGATGGGATGGCAGCTGAAATGTACAAAGCCTTAAAGGAGATCTGGACTCCACTGCTTGGGAGTACATGTCAGAGATACGGGGGCGACCCACCAAGTTGGCAATATGCTCAAATAACGATAATTCATAAGGAAGGTAAAGATCCAACTGAATGTGGGTCATACAGACCGATCTCTCTCTGTTAAATGTGGATCAGAAGATATACACCTTATTCTGGCCCACAGGTTGCAGAATATTGTAAGGTGTCTGGTCCACCCAGATCAGACAGGATTCATTAATGGGCGATTTTTGCTTGATAGTGTGAGACAGCTGTTAAACTTGATCACCCATACTCACAGTCTTTATGGACGCTGAGAAGGCCTTTGACAAGGTGAACTGGAAATTCCTCCACAGAACTCTGTTGGAGGGTTGGGTCCCAAATTCAGGAATGGGTGGAAGCCTATATGCAGCCCACAGGCTACAGTCAGGGTCAATGGATTCACCATGGGGAGATTTTATCTCACAAGTGGCATGAGACAGGGGTTCCAACTCTCCCTTACTTTTTGCTCTATGCATTGAGCCCTTGGCAGTGACAGTTAGAACAGCTGAAGACATCCAGGAGATCAGAGTGGACAACAGAGATCACAAGATCTCACTCAGTGCAGATGACTCCTCTTATGTGACTTCCCAGGTACTCTCTGGTCTTGGAAAGGGAACTCAGTATATGGCCTGATTTCAGGCTACAAGATAAACCTGGAGAAATCAGAGGCAATCAAATTTGTTGGCACAGTCCCCAGGGATGAGCTCAGGGATTTTCCAATATAAATGGGCCAAGGCAAATACAGTAAGATACCTAGGTGTTAGGATCTCTCCACGGATATCCACATTGTTTGATCTAAACTACAGGAAGCTGTGGGGTGAGATTTCTTCTGACCTAGTTAGCACAGTGGAAATTGCTTCCCTGTCCCTGGGTGGAAGGATTGAGACGGTGAAGATGAACATACTCCTCGCTTCTTGTTCCTGTTCCAGGCCCTTCTGGTGGACATCCTAATAGTTTTTGGAAGAAGGTGACCACTGCTCTGTTGGACTTCACTTGGCAGGGTGGGGACAGAAGGAGAATCAGTGATAGACTCCTCTTGTAACCCAAGGAGAGGGAGGCCTACCAGACTTAAACCTCATTATGTAGCAGGCCAGTTGGCCCGGTGATCTCTTGGATGGAACACAGAGAGAGACAGACTGGCAGGACATAGCGAGATTCCACTCACAGATCTTCCTCCTAACCTCACTCCCACATGCCCCAATTTCTCCAGCCATATGGAGGAGTCTCACAAACCCATGGACTAAACACACCTCAGGGTTCTGATGAGAGCAGGAGCATAACTCAAATGCCAGAGGGAATTGACCCTCACTTCCATTCTAGGGGACCCAGGCTTTGCCCCAGGCTTTGTCCCGCCTGATCGGACCCCAGATTCTGTACATGGAACACCATGGCCCTCATCAGGTTTCACAACCTGATGCAGGGAGAAGGCCTCATAACATTTGATGCCTTACAACATAAGTATCACCTTGGAAGAGCTGACTTCCACAGATACCTACAGATCCAACACTATTTGACCTCTAATTGGTTGGTCCCTAGGATCACAAGAGACCTCATGAGCCTCTAAGAATTCTTGTATTGGTCAGCTAGGCTGACGGGATTGAGGAGAGTGACAACCGGAGCCTACAAGACTCTCCAAGGTGAGAATTGCCCTCATTTTCAGGCTCTTAGGGAGAAATGGGAGGGGAGCTAGACACCCACTCACACAGGGAACACTGGGAGCTTGTCTGGAGGAGAGGCTGGCAAACCACATCTCCTGGTTGAAGAGAATTCTTCTGGAAATGCCTGACTCACTTTTTCCACATGCCTTCAATCACAAAGCACTTCCAGAGGGGTAACACAGAGTTATGGTGGAGGAGGCATAGCCAGGTGGGCACCCACAGCCACATTTTCTGGACGCTGCTAGGCTTTACTGGAGTTGTGACAGGGTCACACTAACACTCAGTCAGATGTGAGGGTCTAGATCCCTTCATATTTGCCACAATGATATTGGGTCTAGAGTTGTCTGATAGGAAATAGCAGACAACAAGGCCTATTCAGGCTACTATGTTTTGCAGCATTGAAAGAAATAATGGCAAAATGGCTGAGCGGACCTCACTGAGGCTGGGTTTTTGGAGGGCCAGGGCAGAGAGCATCAGACATATGGAGATCCTGACAGTCAGTCTCAGACTGGCAGGAGAAAACACATTGAGCTCTGGAGTGTTTGGAGACCTTGGGGGTGAGTGCCCAGGGACAGAGGCAGCAATGTAACTGTTTAGTACCAAGTATATGCATATTGTGATGAGAGACAAAAATGTGGGACTGCCCAGACGAAACTCCCTCAGATGCCCCTATCTCAACTTATCCTACCAACAATCATGGTGAGGGCCCAAGTTCACATCGGGGCCCCTGACATAGCAGAGCCAGTCAGGTACTATGATAGCAGAGTTCTCTATACTGTTTTGGAACTCAGTTGAGTCACAAATTGAAGTTTTTCTTTTAGCACTTAATTTAGATTACCTGTAAAGTGAAGACATGGTGGACTGAGATCACCCAGATGCCACCTTAGTGAATACAACATTCATTTCCTTAAGATGATGTTGGTGGTGATGAAGACACACAGGGACCAGAGGAAGAGGTGCACATTGCAGGGGTTGGGTTGATACAGTCAAAAGAATAAATTCTAGAACCAAAAGTAAAAGGGTGGTGGGCTATCAATGGAGGTTGCACCTCAAATTCAAGGGGTTGTCGAAGGGACCCCAGTACATCACTCTCTACCAGATTATATGAAACTGTATCTTGTGATTCTTGTTTTCCTGTCTGCATATTCATGTGATGTGCACTGTATTTACTTGAAATAAAAATGAGTTTAAAAAAAAGTTTTGGAGGGAGAGAGACAGAACTTCACCAAGGAAAAACTTAGTAACTGGGTGGGTCTAAGCCCAAATCTGATGCACTGCTCCAGGGTATATACAGATGAATCTTATACATTTTAATTTTTCCTGATCTGCACACCTCTTTTCAGTCAAAACAAATAAGTTGCACCTTTTAGAGATGTTGCAGACATTCTAGAGCTGTCCCTTGCATTCACTGACAGTTGAGAAGTATAGTATGCACAGACTATTGGAGCCCCACTATAGTCAGGCTTATGCACCCTCCAGTGAAGCTGACCTTCACATCCCCACTCTCAGGCACATTATGACAAAGGGCAAAGGAGACTGCAGGGTGTGCACCATTGAAATGAATGGGGGTATTTTTATTGCTATTTTATACACTTATTTATTAGTTTTGATGACCAGGTAAGTGCATTAGGCAAAGAATCCTGCCTATTTTCAGGCACGATCCAGGAGAGTACAGTAAAAATAATACACCCAAAACATTAAAGACAACAATGAGGTAATAAATGGCACAGAATACTAGCAAAACACTCTTCTTATATGGTAGTAACACAGTTAAAGAATACACATCAAGAATACTTCAGCTAGCATAAGCATACAAATTCCCACAGTAACTTTTTATTGATGGAGAGTTGAGATTAATGAAGCCACTGCTTGATTAAGAAGGGCATTGTTATTAAAACAGTGGCCTTTATTATGCTCCAACTCACCATTATAACATATAAAATAGTAATAAAAAATAACTTCATTCATTTCAAGGGGTATGCCCCAGCACTCCGACCCATGGACTTTATCTCTTAAAGACTTCTGCCTCTGGCTCCCTAGTACTCAAATAAGAGACTTTTTACTTACATCTATACTTGGTGGGTTGTCTATAGCAGCATGGCCAAATCCGCTACAGTGTGTGTGTACATGGGGGTGGGACTGGTTATGTGGATGTGTCGAGTTATTGCTACTTTTGTGTTTTGCACCTTAAAGCCTGTTTGCATGGTAGCATTCAAAACTATGGAGAGAAAACAGTAGGAGTATAGGCCAGATAGAAGTAATTAAGTGGTTTTGTGGGTAGGTTTGTGTATTGGGGTGGAAACACATGTGTTTCCATTGGTTTGTGTGCTACACTTTAACTGTGAAACTAAGATGAGGGAGAGAAGAAAACTGAAAGCATAACAGTGGCTACAAGAATGCAGATGTATTCAGATACAGTATCTACTGAAGTAAAACAAGCAATATGTGCACAAACAGTATGGCTTAGTGGTTAAAGGCACTGAACTACAAGCCAGGAGACTTAGAGGCATGAAGATCTAGGTTTGAAGCTCATCAGCCCCACTTATGTATGGTGTGATCCTGAGCAAGTCGCAACTTCTATGTGTGCAGTTATCAGTGACCACTTTGCTTTTTTGCATGCATGCCACATTCATGCAGTCTTTCCCATTTAACATAAAAATCATGGTTTCCACACTTGTTTGCTGCACACATGCCACATGCATGCAATCAATTCCAATTTAACATTTAAATCATACTTGCAGCACGCATATCACTTGGGTAGTTTTATGTGTAGCATGAAAACATTTCATATAACTATTTATGTAAGGGTTTGGAGCTGCTCTGCTGAGTAAGATCTTCTGTTTGGCATAGGGTCATAATGTCATATACAGCGCGATATATGCCATGAGGCATAAGTGTTTTCTTTGTGGGGTCACCATCGCACATGCCCATGTTATGGGGCTGTGCCCCGAACTCCCAAACTAAAATAACTAACTCAGGAGGGGAGGGTTGACAGAAATATTGCACAAAGTGTGAAAAACAGAAACCTCCATGCATCTGAGACTTGAATTGAACCTGGTCCCAAATGCATTGCCTGCTTCCCTTGCTGCAAGTAGCTCATTCCATTGGGCTACAGCAGCTGCTCTGTGGAATTCTGTCCCAGCAGAGGTCTCATCCTCTGCCTGGGACAGTGAGAGGTGCAGTACTGCTCACAGACCCATTCGTGGTATTGCACACTTCTCTGTATTATACCGCTGTTGCAGTTTCGGGAAATGTCTTACACTATTAAACATATGACATTTTGACCCAGTAGGCTACTGTTCAGAGGAGAATCCCTCACACATGCTGAGGATGGGCATTGTGAACTGCTTGTACTGTCACAAAGGCAGGCTGTTGCCTGTAAGTCAGTGCAAATATCAGTTTCCAATATACATCTGCTAACTTTTTTTTAATTTGTGGACTCAGAGTGTTTAGTGAAGGGAGCTGCTGGTATTGTAGTGAGACCCTTACAGAAATAATTATATGAAATATTTTCATGCTGCACACATAAAACTACCCATGTGATATGCATGCTGCAAGCATAATTTAAATGTTAAATTGAACAAACTGCATGCTTGTGGCAAGCGTGCAGCAAGCAAGTGTGAAAGCATTCTTTTATGTTAAATTGAACAGACTGCATGCATGTGGCATGTGTGCAAAAAGCAAGTCATCACTGATAACTGCACACATAATATTTAAGTGACTTGCTCAGGATCACACCATATACAAGTGGGGGTTGATGAGATTCAAACCTAGGTCTTTAAGTCTCAAAATTTCCTGGCTTGCACTTCAGTGCCTTTAACCACTAAGTTATAAAGCCTGCACACATATGGCTTGCTTGTACTTCAATACAAATCTGCCTACATCTGCAAGCATGCAGCATGCTTATAGCCACTGTTATACTTTTTAGTTTTCTTGTCCCATTCATCTCAGCTGTGCAGCTGAACTGTAGCACACATACAAATGGAAATACATGTGGTTCTTCCCACCCCAATATACAAACTTACCCACAAAACTACTGTATTTAATTACTTCTGTCTGGCCTGTATTCCTACTATTTTCTCCATGGTTTTGAATGCTTTCATGCAGACTTTAAGGGACAAACACAAAAGTAGCAATAACTTGACACCCACCCACATGGCCAGGATCCCCCATGCACACACACTGTAGTGGGTGCGGCCATGCTCCTACAGACAACCCACCAAGTATTGCTATGTCAAGAGTCTGTTACCTGAGTACTAGGAAGCCAGAGGCAGGAGTCTTTAAGAGATGATGCCTATTGGTCAGAGTGCTGGGTGTACCTTGAAATGAATGGAGTTATTTTTATTACTATTTTATACATTATGATGGTGAGTTGGAGAATAATGAAGGCACTGTTCTACTAACAAGGCCCTTGTTAGTCGAGTGGTGGCCTTCATTAATCTCCAACACTTCATCAATAATGTATAAAATAGTAATGAAAAAATACCCCATTAATTTCAATGGTGCATGACCCTGCACTATCCCTTGCTCTATGTCATAATGTGCCTGAGTGTGAGGATGTGGAGGCCAGCTTTACTGGGAGGGCATAAGCCTGATTATAGTGGGACTCCATATTCTGTGCATACCATACTGCTCAACTGTCCCTGAATGCAAGGGACAGCCCTCATTTTACCCACAAACCACTCTGCTCCTCATCCGTCCCTTATGGAAAACATGCTGCTTACACAGAGAATGCCCTGTAAATTTAGACTTTATTGCAGGGGCACCATTTCAGATTTCAGTAGGGTGGAGCCAGCAACCAGTGGAGGCCAGGTGCTAGCTAGCCCTATAGGTGAGAAGCTCTATAATGTCTGGAACATCTCTAAAAGGTAAAACTTTTTTTTAGACTAAAAATGAAATGCAAATCAGGAAAAATTCAAATGTATAAGATTAATTTGTCTATACCCCAGAGCAGTGCATCAGATTTGGGCTTAAACCTACCCAGTTACTAACCAGTTTTTCCTGTTTTTCCTGGCTGAAGTTTTTTCCTAGCTGAGTTCTGTACTTCAATATAATTTGCCCCCAAAAAAAACGCTGTCCAAGTTTATCTCTCTGACTCCATGCAGTTCAATACCCTTCCCATATGGGTCGTGAAGCTGCCCAAATGCACAGAAACATGAAAACACATCAATATTTCAGTCCTTCCTCCTTCCTTCCCAATCCCCTGTAAAAATTATTTACTTTTACTTACCTGGCCTTCTGGCCAGGAGCGGTGGCCTGGTCCAGTGTGCCACCAGCCCAGTTTTTCGGTCCCTTCCTCCTCTGTCCTTCCTCCAGAAACCGGATACTAGAACTGACCATCCCAGATCTCTGATGTGATCTGCAACCAAGTCACCTCAGAAACCGAGCTCACCCAAACAGTGTTGCTCATTTTTTGCTTGACTTCTGCCGTGGCTTCTACCACATTGTACTGATCAAGGCATATGAAAATCACCCACACCACTGTCACCACAGCTGCTAGGCCCTCTTGCTACCATGGGGGCCTGTACTTTTTTTTGAGCTGAGCCTGGTAGAGTAGCTAGCCTAGTCTTGAGTTAGTTTCTAGCTCACCCTCTGCCCTTCAGCCTCCAGGGAGATGGAGACTCACTAAGAGTAGACCAACAAAGATATTACCCCACAACACTGCTATTGAGAGTTCAGTGCTCACCAACTCTTCAAAGCTGTAGTGTGCATCCTGTCTACTCTGTGGTGGGAAAGACAGTGTCATACTCGCATGACTCATGTGCTTTTGCCTGGCTTGAGCTCCTCCACATCATATGTGATGGCACTGCTGCTAACAGGTGGAGACAGTGGACAATACAATACAGACACAGTTGAGTCAAGGTACACCTGCAGAGTCGCGCGCACACAGACCAGAGGGCACATATTGTATAAAAGATTAAATCCAACTTTAAAGCCATTATTGCCACACCATAAGAACAACCTAGGCACACATTTGGGGGGCAACTGCCCTACTCTGCCCTACCTAAATGGCACCCTGCTTCATGGTAGAATTTAGAAATTCATTCTCAGGTGCTAACATTGGTACAAGTAAATACAATGGTTTTCACTGTGTTTTGAGTACCGTATCTCCGTGTTTCAGGATGTGTCCTGATCATCGAGAGGGTTAGTGTGCCTTATGGGCCTTCATTTTGAGTGTCCATGTTCCTCATTTCAGTGACAAAATGTGAGGCATGGTGCATGCTTCCAAGACCCGACTCAGTACAAAGAGTGCCGTGCATGTCCATAGTGTATATGCTTCATGCAGAATGACAAAGGGAAAGTAAGTGAGTCGAAACAGTCAAGGAGAAACACATTTGTAGCACTAAATATGCATAAGAGTTTGCATAACCCAAAACAAAAGGTAAGGCTTTACAACGCAGAGGCCCTGTTATGGTGTGGGATATAAAAGTTGGACAGGCGCTCC
Organism: Neoceratodus forsteri; assembly: GCA_016271365.2. Classification (NCBI taxonomy): domain Eukaryota; kingdom Metazoa; phylum Chordata; order Ceratodontiformes; family Ceratodontidae; genus Neoceratodus; species Neoceratodus forsteri. The sequence goes on along the minus strand of JADMNL010000030.1, from coordinate 217,288,352 downwards.
AGAATAAGGTGCAACCCACCTGGTTAAGTGGAATTTTATTATAAAACAAACAAAAAAAATAAAAAAAAAATATAAATCACAGTCTTAGCTTTGGCACCTTCTTCAGCATTCACTTCCACTTGCACCAGTTTGTAGAACAAGATATGAACAAAAACATAACAGAATATCCTCTAACCAGTGGAACCTTCCTCCACCACTGATCAGCAAACACTGACCTTATCTAAAAAAAGGCAGCTTACTAAGGACATTTATATCCTCCCCTGAAACATGTGACTTAGATTCATTATGTAACAAAACAATAAATGCCTTTAAAAATTAGCTTACCATTTTAAAGCACACATGGGTTGCTGTACAATGCTTGAATTAATTGTAGAAGTCTTTTCTGTGACCAATTTTGATATACCAAGCCTAAGTATATTCAATCACCATGCATGACTTTGCAACAGTATAAATCTAGCCCACTAGGGGCCGCCATTCCCTATAGCTCCCTGCCAAAATGACACAGCTAAACCTCAGAGCAGCTTCCATTTTGTATCTCTTCTGCCAAGCTTAAGGTACAATTTATTTATTCCTTTATTTTGAATATAAAATTTCTACTACTGTGGCATTACTGAAGGGGGATTTGAAAAGTGCAGAGAGTAAAAGTCGGAGCACACTACTAATATATGCTCCAGGGAAAGAAACAACAAAATGAAAAGGTCTCATTAAGAACTGGGATTCATACTTATTTTCACAGTGTTTTTCTGGGCTTCCTGCAAGGACAATATTTGTTTACCAAGGCTGCCCACCCTCTTCTGCCACTAGGTCCATGCTACTGGGAAGCACAGACTCCTGCAGCAAGAAAACAGGAGGAAACTATGTTTATGCAGGCTAGACAGCTGGCTTCAGTGTAGACTTGGCAGGCTAAACTGTCGGCAGCGTTCACTCTAGGAACAAAGAAGCACTTCAGAGAGTCTCTGCACTCTCTCAGGACAAGGGCTGTGCGATTTGGGCAAAATTACAACTCTAGGCAGCATTTAACATCATGCTGCCATTTAATTCTATATTTGCAATATAACAATTCCTGCCGCGAGCGTCTTGGCGATCGCACTGCTCAGCCAGCCACCACAAAGGTTATAAGCGAACAAAAAGGGGTGAGCTACAAAAGCATACAAAATAAGCCCAGACAGATTTTATTACCCTTTGGGCAACTTAAGGACCTTATAAACTGCAAAGCTCCCATAGTCTTTTCCACAAAAGTACAGGGATATGTATTTCTTTATTAAAGACATTATACCACTACATCAATTATTTAAGGAGCCATATCCCTTTTCTAACAGTATAAGGTGGTTTTATGCTGGAAATTTGTGAATAATGTTTCAATGGAAGGAAGAGAATAAAAAGAGGGCAAAGAATATAGAAGACTTAAAAGGGAGGGGGTTTACTTGATAAGGAGGTGGCCTGACTTCTTATCAGGAAAATAAAAGGGATAGCTCTAGAAGACAAGAAGATAGATGCTTGCAACCAAGAGAAAGTATGAAACATTATTCCATTACAGGTATTAGCCCTGTCACAGACCCCTTTTCTCACATCTGGAAGGGGAAGTTGAACTTGATGTTAACAAGCAGATCTTGAAGGTGACTGACTATATCCTAGGCATTTAATGCAGTAAGCAAACAGTACTTTATAATTAATGGCAATTTAATGACAAAATCAAAAGCCATTAACTTGCAAAACAATCAGAATTAATAAGTTTACCTAATTTTGATGGGAAATCAATGAAGAATGTATTTTAATGGCTCTAATTGCTAGCAGTAGTATGAGAAATAGAAACCGATGTGCTTTTTAGATGAGATTTGCACCAGCTTAGTTGCTGCACACATGGTAAGTGTGCAACGTGAACCTGATGTGATTTTAAATGTTCATACCAGCTTAACTGCTGCACTCATGTCAAGCATGCAACACGTGAACCTGCTGTGATTTTAGAAGATGTTCGCACCAGCTTACCTGCTGCACATGTGTCAAGCTTACAGAATGTGAACTTGATTTGCTTTTTAGACCTGGTTCACTTAGATTCACTTTGTGTGTGAGACTGCATTCAAACATTGCACAATTAAGCATGTGGCATGCATTCTGTATGTACACAGCACACTTCTATTTCTGTAAGTGGGTGCCTCTGTGGTAAGTGCAGCACTAACAGGTGAGAACAATGTAAGAGAGTGGTGGAGACAGTCGGGGTAAATGATGCGGCACGCACTGGAGAATCCCCGACATAAAGCAGGCAGGCATCGAACCCATTAGTGTGGTCAGAAGGCTGGCTGTGGGCTACAAAGCTGTTTTGGGAGCCAGAGCACTGAGTGAAACTGAAAGAGATGCAAGGCAGGAGTCAGCTTGATGAGATGCACAGGTACACTTGATGATAGAACGTGCACAACTTTTTAGAATGTGCACAAGAACGTTTGGAATGTGCACAAGAATGTTTGAACAACCACTAATTTCTATACAGAATAAGCCCTAACTATATACTGTAACAGTGTCCATTATAAGTTGAGTGCACTGTAAAACTTCAGAGATTACATCTGAGCACAAGTACTCATTTATAAAGGTTCCATGATAAATGCATAGGCACAGAAAAATGTTACAAGTGCAATAAGGAGTTCCAGAATAAATGAAGTCAAGGCACGCAGGCAATTAAAGAAGAACAATTGATGCAGTTTTGCAGTTTTGAGAAAGGCCTTACAGATCATTGTATAAAAGTCACAGGATATGTGCAGAGAGAAACTGAATAAAACAGTGTAATGGTTACAACTGCACTGGACTGCAAGAGCAGACGATAATAATCTTTAAAAATGATTAATCTTGGGGAGATTTAGCAGTGCATCAGGCAGTTTATTTAACCAGTTAGCAGCCCTCACAGCAAATGACAGCTTGCCCAGCTGTGTATGCTGAAAAGGAGGCGTGTAGGCATTTGTGGCCATACTCCTGGTGTTGTACTGGTTGGAGGGTGGCACAGGGCAATTTGTTAAAGCAGGGGTTGTTATGCCAGGAGCACCTTTTTGGCTAGCAAACAGGTCTGGATTGTTATTGTACAGGCTAAAGGAAGCCAGTTAGTGAGTGTATAAAGGGCACAACTATGAGTGTGGTTATATGTACAAAGTAGCATACCTTATTGTAGATCAGCTTTTCTCTATTTAGCATCATGACACAAGCAGCTGCATAGACAGGAAAGCCATAATCTATAAGTGACAGAATGGATCTGGCCACAATAAGGCATCTACCCAGTGAGATTGTTCCATTTCCAGTAAAGGCACCCAGTCTTCTGGTAACTATTGCCACAGACTGAGAACATAGGTGCAAAAAATATGGCAAGCAAGGTGACTTTATTTTTAAAGCACCCAGTTCAAAAAAGCTCTGAGCACTGTAAAGGTTCAGACATAAAATAGCATAAACTAATAATTTGTTAAAATACTATTTAAATTACAATACAGTAATCCAAGTCAAGGAATTAATTAATCAGAAAATGATTCTTGGTATAAGGTCTTCAAAGAGGCTTTGAAGGCTTCCTCCATGTTGGCCATCACGTACAGTATATGAGAAAGGAACAAATTCCATACAACTGGAGCAGCCACTCTAAAAGTTCTGTCACCGATACTGTCAGTGTTGAACGAGGGCAACAAGCAGGCCCAGTGGAGTGGTGGGAGTAGAGGGGAACACTGGGTGATAAGGACCAGGATCTCTTTCAAGTAGTCCAGTCCCAAACCAATTAGTGCTTTGTATGCTTGTGTGTATGTTTGTAGATAGGGGACCTGAGCTAAAGTCAAAAGGGAAGGAGGGTAAATTGGTGGGTCTCAGCCCATTTACTGTGCATAGGGTTAGAGCAAAGCTAGATAGACTAAGGGTGGACAAGACAATGGGGCCTGATGGGTTACACCCCAGGTGATATGGGAATTGAAGGAGGAGTTGGCCACACCCTTGACAAGGCTCTTCAACTTGTCCTTGGATATGGGGAGAGTGCCAGAGGACTGGAAGAGGGTGAACGTGAGTGTCTTTACACTAGAGAGGTAGTAAGGAGGTGTGAAGGAGATCTACTGACCTGTCAGCCTCATATCAGTGGTGGGGAAGGTAATGGAGGCATTAATTAAGGAGAGGTTGGTATATTACCTGGAGGACAGTGGCTTGCAGGACAGCAGACAGCAAGGCTTCAAGAAGAGAAGTCTTGCCAGACAAACCTAATTGAGTTCTTTGATTAAGTGACTTAGGTGATTGACCAAGGAGAGGGCAGTGGATGTGGCCTATCTAGACTTCAGTAAGGGCTTTGACCCTGTCCCCATAGGAGGCTGGTGGGCCAGATGGAAAGCCTGGTGTTGGGTGGGAAAATAACAAGTTGAGTGGAGGCCTGGCTGGCAGGAAGAACTCAGAGGTGGTGCTAAACAGAATGCACTCCAGGATGGTGAGGGTGAAGAGTGGAGTGCCACAGGGGTCAGTTTTGTCCTCTTCTCTTCAACATCTACATCAGTGATATTACGGAGGGTTTGAGGGGAGGTGTGCTATTTGTTAATGTTATGAAAATATGCTAGGGTGGACACCATTGCTGGGGGTGGAGGACATGAGGGAGGACATAATGATGCTTGAGAAATGGTCTGGGATGTGGCAGCTGAAATTTAATGCCAAGACATGTGCTGTGATGCACTTGGGGAGTAGGAACAGAAGAGTAGGATGCACCCTAGGTGGTGAGGAAATCAAAGTAACAGAGCACGGGAGAAGGAACTGGGATTATAGTCTCCTCAAACCTTAAGGTAGGAATCCATTGTAGCAGGGCAGCAGGAAAGGCCAATGGAATGTTGCATGCATAGGCAGGGACATTACTAGCAGAAAGAGGGGTGATAATGCCCTTTACAAAGTCATGGTGAGGCTGCATCTGGAGTTCGGGGTTCAGTTCTGGAGGCCACATCTCCACAAGGATATAGATACATTGGAAAGGGTTCAGAGAAGTGCAAACAAGACAGTGCAGGGTATGCAAGGAAAGACATATGAGCAAAAGTGTAAGCAGCTGGATCTGTATACCCTAGAGACCAGGAGGAAAGGGTAGACATGATTGAAACTTTTAAATATATAAGGGGTTCAATAAAGTAGAAGAAGAGGGTTTACTTAAGAGGAAGGAGGGGTCAGAACTAGAGGTACACCCTCAGACTGCAAGGAAAAAAGACACATGGACAATGTGAGCAGGTGTTTCTTTACAGAGAGGGTGGTGGAGCCCTGGAACAGGATACCATACAGAGTGGTGGAGGCTAAATTGGTGAAATAATTCAAGAGGGCATGGGACAAGCACATGGGGCTGAGTATCGGGGAGGGCTGGGGCTGGCAGGGAGGGTAGGTGTAGGGAAAAAGTGCAGACTAGATGGGCTAGTATGGTCCTTTTCACCAACAAGCTTCTATGATTCTAATGATATGTTAACAAGCAAATCTTGAAGGTGATGTACCACTCAAGAAGGCAGCCAGTGCAGTGTATGCAGAATTGGCAGGATATGGTCACTGCATGAGGAGCCTACTATAATGGCTGCAGTATTTTGACCAGCTGCAGGTGTCACATCAAACATCCAGATAACCCAAGTTAAAGCCCGTTGCAATAGTCCAACCTGGAGGCGATGAAAGCATGGATGATTGGCACTAGGTCCTCTCAAAGCTAGACATTTATTTACTGTATTTGTTTACAATTTTACCAGGAAAAGACTCCCAGGTTCTTTGCCACATCAGCTGTCATGAGAGATTGGCTGCCCACTGAAGGGAGAGCCACACCATCCACAGCAGCTAAGACCAAGAATCCCAAATTTGACTACCATGATCTCTGTCTTACCTGGGTTTAGATGAAACCAGTTTGAGGCCATCCAGTCATTATTTTTGTCAAACAGTGACTCATCAGAGAAACCGTGAGATCATCATCAAGAGAACAAGACAGGTAAAGCTGAGTATCATCTGCATAACAGTAAAACCCAGCACTGTATTGTCTAATGATCTCCCTAATGGCAGCACGTACAGTTCACAGAAAACAAAATGAAGCGAGGATCCAACCTTGAGGAATTCCACAGGACAACACAGAAGCTTTAGAGGTAAAGTTCCCCAGAACTACCTGCTGGGTTCTCCCAGTTATATAAGACTCAACCAGTGCAAATCTGTGCTGGTGAGGCCCAAAAGTTCCTCAGGTAATCCAAAAGCACCTAATGGTCAACTGCATTGAATGCTGATGAGAGATCCAAGAGCACCAGAATGGAACATTGCCCTTGGTCATTCACCATGAAGAGATCATGAGTTACCCTGATGAGAGCAGTCTCCATGTTGTGACTGTGCATAAACCCAACTGGAGAGGTTTGTAGATGGAAAAGACTTCAGACAGTCGGTCAGCTGCTCTGCCGCCATCTTCTCAATAACCATCCCTAAAAAGTGAAGATTAGAGACATGCCTATAGTTCACTAGAGTGTCAGGGTTCAAGGAAGACTTGGTTTAGAAGGGGTCTAACCACAGCTTTTTCAAGGACAATAGAAAGACACCCTCCTCAAGGATCATTAACAACCTCTGTGAACACAGGACACAGGAACACACCACATCTTAGAATCAGCCATGTTGGTCCCAGATCCAGCATATAGTAGGTAGTGCACAAACTGGACACTACCTGGATCACCTCAGCCTCAGACACAGGTCAAAATGTGACTCAGAAAAGCAGATCTACATCACCAAAAGTACGACTACTACTGACCCATGCCAGGCTGCTTGAAAAAAACTCCAAATCTAATGGCAGACACCTTGTCAGTGAAAACAAATCTGAACTCCTCATACTTTCTGTGAAAAATGCTATGACGGACTGCAGGCAGAGAGGGTTTAACAACCTGTCAACAGTGTGGAAGAGCTGAGTTGAATGGTTTTCCCTGTAACAATTGACTGTGACAAGAACTCTACCTTTTTCAGGTCAATTGCCTGTTGATATTCAGCATAGTGAGTTCTCAATGCCAACCTGTCCTCCACAGACATGGAGCTTCTCAGGAATGTTCTAATCTGTGTCCCTTAGTCTTCAACTGATGCAGCTCAACACAGTACTATGGTGAACTGCGATAGGAGGTCAAGGGACAGATGCAGTATGGTGTAATGGAGTCTCGTTGTCATGCAGAGTTATTCCAAGGTATATGACAATCTCCACGTGTTCAAGGTTTTGTTCCTAGTCATTTTGGATGACAAAGGGTTGAACTTATCTTTTCTGTGGGATGCTAGAGTATGGTCTTTCATTTTTGAAACTGAAGACCACTTTATCATTGGACAGCCAGATTTCAAGTGACCGAGTTACTTTGCAGAGTGGTGGTGAGGCTGTCAAGGTTAGGGTTTTTGGAATAGATGACAGCATATTGCCATAGAGGAGTACATTGGCTGTCTGATAGGCATCCGCAGTAGAATTACAAAGATACTAAATAGAAGTGGGCCCAATATGGAGCCCTGTGGTCCACCAATGGATACTCCCATAGTGTCAGACAAAGGTTTATTGATGTTCACCTGCTGGGAGAAATTGGTGAGATGACGAACTGCCCCTTGGGCAGTACCGTTGAGCTCATCTTTGCTAATTGCATTGCACTAAGCCATGTTTCTAGAAATAATTAAAAAAACAGTAGTCAATTATCTGGTCTTTTGTATATCCTGTTTCACGACTGTAAAGTTAACTTTCCTAGTGGCACTCTCTGTTTCCACATTTACCTCTTACAGAGTTCTTAATTCCCCAGGAAAGCCCATTGCACACAAATTCTGGCTTTAAATGTGTGCACTGATCCACACTTGGCCACCAGTTTGTGACAGGGCCATATCAGCTTACAGGGCAGTTTTGATATTCTGATTCTCTTAGCTGCCACCACCTGATTATGTCAAAAATATCTCGTCCTGCTCAGGGCCTTGGGAGGTCAAACACATTAATATTTGGTAGAGTGCATTTCAGATGGTGGTCTGTAAACATAGAATTATTTGAGTCACATGATGCAGTCTTGTGACTAACAGCTTCCTACAACACTCTCGCTGGCCCCGACTAACAAACAACACTATTTTGGCTTAAAGTGCGGTTGTTTCTCCACTGGTCTATTCATCTGAGTGCCTAAGACTGCTTTGCTTATCCTGTCGTGAAGTGGAGCTTGTAATATGGAGGCAAAGATGAGAATGGCACCCCAAGCATACACCACCCCAATGGAGAAGACTAATAAAAATCTAGGCCTCAAACTGCATCAGCAGGTGCACCAGTAGCTCCAATCTAGATTAAAACCTGCTGACCATCGATCGATTCTTAGAGGAACTTAGGCACTTTCTAGAGCAACTTAAAATGCTTACATTGGAGGTTAAATTGATGTCCTCAGCACTAGAAGAGATCTCCCGTCGTACAAGAGATAACGGCGGATCAGCTCGTGGAGAAAAAGATGGATAAGGTTGACCTGGAGTTTGTGCTCATAAGGCAACACATGGCTCATCTGGAAGCAAAGATCAAGATCTGCAGGGCTGTACTAGGACAACAATGCGATAATCATCGGTCTTCCTGAATGGGAAGAGGGCTCCAATATGGTCTTGTTTATTCAGAACCTGGTGCTCAATCTAGCGGGACCATCTCCATTTGGGGCCTTGTATTCCATCTAGAAGGCTCACCAGGCATTACGACCGATACCTTCTGGGGTCACGCCACCCAAACCACTAATCTTTAGATTCCTCAATTTTGGAGCAGCAGCTTTTCCTCACCAAAATCAAGGAGCTGCAAGGGGTCAGATGGGTGAAGTTAAAATCCGAGTGGCCCAGAACTTACAGGCGCGTTCACCAGAGACGCACAGCATTCCACCCGTGGTAGCCATACTGATCCTGGCTAGGATAAAGTTCCACATGATGTACCCAGCAAAACTGCAGGTCAACTTACAAGGAGTGTGGATGAGCTATGAAGACTGTAAGGCTGCAGAGACTGCTTTGATTGAGGCCCTTCCAATTCTGTTTAAACCCCGCTGAAACCTGTCAGTTGTGGTGCCTGGAGGCATAATGTACTGTACATTGTGGATCCTGGGTGTTTGATATTGTTTAATGTCACACTGTCAGCACTGCCTCATTCAGCTTGGAGGCAAAGGGACTTGATGGCCTATCACTAGAGCTTGTTTGTTAGCTTACCTCCTTACAAATTGCTGCTATAGTCCAGTGATATAAGGCCTCTGTGGGGAAAGTGGCGAATTTTCCTTCTCCCTCATTTCGTTGGATAAGCCTGGTCACAGGCCATGGCTCAGATGCTGCCAGTCACTGGTTTACACAGAGGATGACACTAAGAAGGTCTGTGAGAGTGAAGCTTACTTTAATTTCTCGGACATTGTTTGAACATTCCTAAACCCCTCAATGTCTTGCCCAGGCCTCTAATCTTTATTTGTTATTGTGTGGGGCACTTTACAGGCCATTCTCCAGTGGCATTATTTTCAATCTTTATAGTGTTAATATGGGCAAGTAGTAACTGGAGCATACCTTTACTGGACATGTTTCTGGACATTGTCTAGGAAGGGCCTTTTATGCTACAGGAGTATAATTTGTGTTTTACATAAAATCCTTTATGGACCATTTAGATCTGCTCACTGATGTAGTATTGCAGTTATTCTTAGTGTTATTCATTGTTCTGATTGCAATTCATTGTTCTGATTGCAATTTCTTGTTGGTTTTGGAGTGCTGTTGGTTGGTTGGGGGTGGTGGGGAGGGCACTGTTTGGTGAGGTTTTGCACCATGGACCGAAGCACTTTTGTGCTGGGGGTGGAGAGGTTTGTTTCCTGTTCATAGTTCTATGGTATATTGGGTCATGGGGGAAGGAGAGGGAGAGATGGGGTTTAACATCTGGGTTTTTCTTTTGATTCTTTATTCAAGGTACTGTTTATCGAAGGAGGGAGAGAGCAGGGGCTTGTATTAGGAAGTAAACTAGGGAGGGACGGGGTTTGGCAACTTTCCTTACACTGACAACAGGCATGCAACCTATCATTATGGCATCATCTTACACAGGGACCCTAGTTCACGTGAGCTGATGGCAGGAGAAGTAAAATTTATATCTTGGAACATGAGGGAGATAGGTGCAAGTTTAGAAGGTACCAGATCCTGAAACATCTTCAGTATCTTAAAGGAAATATCTTTTATTTACAGGAAACTCATCTTTTAAAGAATGAAGCCAACCTTTTTAGGAGGCAATTTATAGGCCAAGTTTTCACAGCAGGGGCAGTACACAGAGTAGTGATATTGCTATTCTCTTTCCCACAGGATTCCTTTGTCTGCTTGCAGTGCAAACAGGTCCCAAATGATCTCTATCTCCTACTTAGAGGGCTGTTAGATAGGACAAATCTAGTTCTGGGTTGTGTATATGGCCTCAACACAGATCTCCTTTCTTTTTTATGGAACTAGTCTTGGTGCTTGCTTCCTTCCTAGCTCTCCTTTATTTTGAGGGGGGATTGAGATCTCCCTTTACACCTGACTTAGATAAGCTCATAGGAGGACCCAGGGTTTATCACCGGCCCACAGAGCCATCAGGGTGCTGCTGGATCACTCTGGGCTGTATGACCCATGCCGGACGCTAAACCCAGATACTTGGGCTGACACCTTCTGTTCGATGGTCCATAATACCTAATCCAGAATAGACTGTTTTCTGGTGAGTAGAACCCTGTGATCAGGGACCTAGATAGTAACATCAAACCTGGGGTGATCTCTGACCACTCCCCAGTTTGGTGCCAAGTCACCATAGACACCTAGCAGCAGAAAGAAACCATTTGGCAAATAAACAATCAACTGCTAAAAGATGACCGGTCAGTCAAGCAGTTGGCTAGGTTGATTGAATTTACACTGAGTGCAATCTCAACTTGACAGGTAAATCTGACATGGAATGGAGGCTTTGAAATGTTACATTGGGGGAATTGATATGAATGGCATCCACTAGGAGGCACAAGCAGGAGAAGCAAGCCTCTAGGTTACTAGCCCAAATAAGAGAAACTGAAATTAAACTCTCCCACACTCCAGTGAGAGTACCAGAGTGAGTCTTATCAAGCTCCGTGCAAGCTACAATGAGCTGTTGAGGACAAAGCTGAGTTTGCCATACTCAAGACCTGATCCACCTACATAGACCAGGGAGAAAAGGCAGGACACTTACTGGCTCTTAGGGTTAAACATCAGGAATCATCTAGACTTATCAAGCTATCTGCCCAGTACGAGATGGGACCTTGAAAATCAGCCCCAAAGAAATTGCACATGAATTTGAGCACTACTACAGGGGCTTATATAGTCCCATGGACCCCTTGCCAACCCCCATGAGAGAGAAGTCTACCTAGACTCAGTCTCCTAACCATCCCTAAGTGAGGACGAAAGAAATTCTTTGCTAGTTCCCATCATGGCAGGTGAGATCAGGGAGGTGGTTAACAGCCTTCCCTTGATAAAGCCCCTGGACCGATGGCTTCTCTCAAAATTTTATAAAACTTTCATAGAGCAGTTGATGCCCTGGCTGCACAGACTATTTGCATACATTCTCTCCTCGGACCCTCTGATACTCACTTGCTGGAAGTCCTGATTATCGAATTGCACAAACAGGGAAAGCAGAAGATGCAGTCACGTTACAGACCGATTTCCTTGTTAAATTATGATATAAAAATACTGTCCAAGATCCTGGCAAACAGACTTGGTAGGGTGCTTCCTACCCTAATCAAGGAGAAGCAAGTGGGTTTTATGGCGGGCAGAACATCTTCCGACCACCTCTGTAAGTTAGCCCATATTTTCTTCATGTCCAGGGATCCATGTTACCAGCAGTGCTGGTTTCCTAGATACAGAGAAAGCTTTAGACAAAGTGGACTGGAGGTTTCTGTTTGGAGTTCTTTGTAAGTTCAGATCTCTGTCCTTGTTTATCCATTGGATATGCACGCTATATACTGGTCCAAGTGCTAGGATATATTGCAATGTTTTTCCCTCTACTTTCCCTCTATATTTGGAGACCCGACTGGGATGTCCCTTATCATCCATTATTCAGTTTATTTCTGGAACCTCTCTTGTACAGGCTGAAGGTGAATCCCAGTATAAAAGGAGTCAAGTTAGGAGCTCTAGAAGTAAAAGTTTCGCCTATGCGGATGATATTTTGCTTCACCTAACTCAGCTCGCACTCTCAGTCCAGACCACCCTTGAAACTATCTCAGAGTTCAGTCGGCTGTCCAATTACAAGGTCAATGCTAATAAAATGCAGGTCTTCCCACTGAATGATAGGACTCATAGTAGTGTATTAGGGACACGGGTTACAATGAGCCCCAAAGTCTCTTATATACTTAGGTATCATCCTGGCCAGGAGTGACTTTAAGATGAGGAAATTGAATTTAGATTCTCTGCAAAATGTAATTCAGCAGGATCTGGCTCATTGGAAGGACTCCCCTGTCCCTGTGGGGCAGGATCAGTCTGATCAAAGGAATGTTCAGCCCGTATATTTTATCCCCTCAACATTCTCAATATTTGGCTGCCCTTAGTTGGTTCAAGAGGATGCATAGGATCATCTCCAATTTTTCTGGAGGAACATGCCCCAAAGAAAGCATATTACAAGCTGGCCACTCTAAAGATGGGGGATTGAAGTTACCCCATTTGGGGCTATATTACTGGGCCAGTCATGCAAGCAAGTACTTGTGCTGACTGCAGCCACTTGAGTCCTCCCACACGTTTCCATATGTACCTACTTGGTTGGCAGAGAAGGGCCTGATAGCCTCAAGGGTATCTCCCATCTGGCTGTGCTGCATGTCAGTCAGAAAGATCTTCCTTAAGATGGCATGACTCCCCAGTAGCCACATCAGTGAAAATCCATTCCTAGCTTTGCTCATTTTAAAGTACTCACATACTGTTGACCCAGACCAGCCCATTCTGTCAAACCCAAATTTTAGGATCGGAGGGAAAATTCTTACATCAGGATGGCTTTCACAACTGAGTGGTGCCTGCCCTAGTGACCTGATTGATGTGGAGTCATGCCTCACATCGAAAGAGATCATGTACACATTTCAGGAAGGCTCCTCAGGGATTTTAAAATTTTCCAACTGCAACACCACCTGATAACCAGAAAATTAGTACCTGAAGATAAGGGGGTAGGTGCCACAATTAAAGCTCTTGCCATTTTAGCCACACAACCCCATGCAGTTTCAAACATCTATCCCAGCCTTTACTCTGGCTTTCCCTTGATAGATGGGGCCTCAGCTTTCTGGGTACATTGTTTCACCGAGTCTTAGATTTGAGAAAAATCTGTAAATCCTGTCACTCCTGTATTACTCAGGACTGTCTGAGGGTAATGCAATTTTCGATTCTCCATGGCATGTATATGACCCTGGTCAAATTACATATAATGGATAGATTCCCAAATTCCATCAGTGTGAGATGCAGCCAGGCCACAGGCAACCTGTTCCACATTTTCAGGGAATGCCCAAGTATTGCCCCCTTATGGAATACCATAAAACAGTGTGCAGATCCACTGTTGGGCATTAGTGATTTGTTTGCTCCAGAAATATGCCTGGTTGGGACTATTCTGGGGTGGGCATCTCCCAGCGGAAATACCACATGGCCATGACTGCCCTCTCTCTTAAAACACTCGTGTTGCATCACTGGAAAGACGCCACTGTGGTATCATATGATGAATGGGTTCAGGAACCTCTGGCTAATCTGAGAGTTTAGAGTATGATTGCCAGTATTCACAAAAGGCTTCCCAGGTATACAAAGATTTAGGACAGGTTAGACACCTTACATAGCACTTAGGAGGCTTTAATGTAAGAAGCAGGAAACTGTAGACCTGTAAGTTTGACCTCAGTGATAGTGAAAATGATGGAATCACTTTGAAAGATAGAATTGTTGAGTACCTAGAGGCCAGCAAGGTACAGGACCAAAAGCAGCATGGATTTACAGCAGGAAGGACATGTCAGATGAATCTAATATATTTATTTGACTGGGTGACCAAAGTAATAGACCAGGGAGGGGCTGTGGATATGGCCTACCTAGACTTTAGCAAGGCATTTGACACAGTCCCACAAAGATTGATAATCAGTTAGCCAGCCTGGGAGTGGGTCCCAGGGTGGTAGCCTGGGTAGCAAACTGGCTGTACAATGGGACACAGAAGGTAATAGTGAATGGAACACATTCAAGAAAAGGGAGTTACTAGTGGAGTACCTTAGTGCTCAGTACTAGGTCCAGTCCTCTTTAACATCTTTATAGGTGACATTGCAGAGGGTCTGGAGGAAAGGTATGCCTCTTTGCAGATGACACAAAGATCTGCAACAGATTTGATACACAAGGGGTAGGAAGGATGAGAAGGGACTTGGCAAGGTTGGAGGAATGGTCAAACATATGGCAACTTAGATTCAATGCAAAGAAGTGCAAGTAATGCACCTGGGAAACAAAAACCCAGGAGAAGTGTACACAATAGCAGGGAGGTACTAACAACAACAACAATGGAAAGGGACCTGGGGGTAGTCATATCAGATGATCTAAAGGTAGGTAAACAATGTGAGAAGTCAGTAAGGAGAGCTGGGGGATACTGGGATGCATAGGAAGGGCATCACAAGTAGAAAAAGGGAAGTGGTTATCCTCTGTACAGACAGTTGGTGAGACCCCATCTGGAGTACTGCGTGCAGTTTTGGAGAACTCATCTCACGCAAGGACATAGACAGGATGGAAGCAGTCCAGAGGAGGGCAACTAAAATGGTGCAGGGTCTGCATCAGAAACCATATGAAGAGAGACTGAGAGAGCTTAATATGTATACCCTTGATGAAAGGAGGGACAGGGGGACATGATAGAAATGTTCAAGTACCTCAAGGAATCAACAAAGTCCAGGAGGGTAGCATCTTTCAGAAAAGAGATGTGTAAGAATAAGGTGCACAATTTAAAGATAGAAGGGGATGGTTCAGGGTAATGTGAGGATTTTTTTTTCATGGAGAGTGGTGGACACATGGAACCACCTTCCTGGAGAGGCTGTGGGGTCTAAAACAATGGAGGAATTCAAACATGCATGGGACAGACATAAGGCAATTATAGTGGGGTGGCAGGAAGTAGACTGTTGGTTAACTAAAATCTGCAGCTTATCCAGTAGGTAGGGAAATGGGCAGACTGGGTGGGCCAAGTGGTCCTTATCTGCCATCAAAGTCTATGTTTCTATGTTTCGTCCTGCTTACATGGTCCCCTATTCCTCTGACTGTCTTTATTTCTAAATAAAATTGGAGATGCCGGGAGGAAGGGTGTAATTGGGGTGGAGGGAGGTAGTTTTGTATATGTGCAGTTGTGTTGTGTTGGATTGTATTATATTGTCTTGTACTCTGTGTATTTATGTTTTTCTGTTCAGAAAACTGAATAAAGTTGATTAAATTAAAAAAATGGAATCATTTGTTTGTCAGAAGAAATAGTAAAATTACCTTTACAATAATGAGGTACTGTACAGTCATGAGTTCTATAAAAAAAATAGATTCCTTACAACTAGATACTGCAGGTATTAACAAATAAATAGGATATGTACAGCAAAAAAGTACACATTTACTGGAAAGGAAAATAAAAATAGTTAACAGACAGATAATTGGTAGAAGAATCTGAAAAATTTAGTCTCTCCTAGAGTCTATATTTACCTGCCAACTAACTTGACAGAACACTCACCTAGAACTGTCATTCCCTCTCACAGACTGGCTACCTGTTGGTAGGTCTGCCCTTCTTCACCAGATGTAGAAAGTCAGAGATAGTGAGAGAGAAAGAGCTGGGTTCTCGGCTCCCAATTTATATACTCAGGGCTGTGATCTCTCCTTGAGGGACAATACCTTCCCCAGCCCCCATTTATGTGAGTGTGTGAGTGTGTGTGTGTGTGTGTGTGTGTATATTTATGACATTACCAGCTCAACTAGCTTTATTCTCACCAAGCAACATCCTTATAAATTTACAACCCTGTTTTATCCTTTTGCAGGATGTCTCCATGCCAGAAATAGTACCCTCACATCTGCAAGGGTCTGCTGCTGGATGATCTTGTGGGAAACCGCCTACCCATAGAGTTGGCAATTGTTTCTCCAGAGAGCTGCCTGGATATGTGATCTGGAAGTTATTTTGTATCCATTCCAAACAGCAAGAACTTTTATGAACATCTGTATAAATCAAAGAGAAAATAATTACAATAAGAAAAAGAATAACTTAATCTTGTCACATTCCCATATAAGGAGATAGCTGTGAAATTTTCTGTAACAAACCCAGGCCAAGGAGTTTTTTAAGAGCAGCAGACACCTTCAGGACAACTATAACAAATCATAATATTTAGACACAGTTCAGTTTGCATTTCAGGTTAGTTCTATATTCCTCCTCCTCATTATTTATTACTGAGGCCATCTGCATTAAAACAAAGTCTTTGTTCATGAAGAGTTCATCTATCCCTGCTGCTTTCTCCTACTTGAGGTCATAATGCTACTTGTGACATCACAGTTATTCTCAAGGCAACACACTGTGATGTCACAACAGAGGATTATGATTTGAAGTAGGAGTGAGCTATAGAGGCAGATGAACTCTGAGGACTAAGGATCATGTATTTGTGCACATTTACTTAGTAGTAAATAATGGGAAGAGAAATATATAGAATATATATGAAATGCAAGCCGAATAGTACCTAATTATTATGTTTTCAATGTTTTCTTTAAGACGTTGGTAGTTCTTTAAGTAGGTAATTATGGATGACCAGGTCAAAGGCCTTAGTAAGTTCAATTTGTATAACTCCAATGATGTCATCACTGTTAAGGGCCTCATGAACACACCGGATGGAGGTCTGGGGCCCAATTCCAAGTCACATGGCGCAACTCATGGGTGCATGGGAGTTGCACCATGCAGCACTACGCTGGGGACCCTGCACCATATTCCAAGACAGGCAGGGCCCCTGCACCTATGAACCATGACTTGCAGTAGCTGCCGCTAGTACCACAGGAATGACACAATGGACCAGGGTACATAAGTTGCAGCCTGTGATTTACTGCCCCTGGAGCCCCTCCTAAAAGCACCTGCAACCACCTGGGAACATTGGAGGGCTGGCCAGATGGCACAGGCATTTGGGGGCAGTGTGGGAAATAGACCCTGGAGGATCCCGTCATTTGGGGGGTGGGGACATGACCTTGCTGGGGGATATGGAGCAGGGCTATGTGCTTCTGCAGCACTGTAGAGTGGACATCTATCAGTTTGCAAGGATGGATGTCCATTAGACCACCTCCACGCTGGTCTAGGTCTGCAGTGCCATAGCAGGTCTTGGAATGGTGTAGTGGGTTACAGCAGCTGCCATTCTGGAATAGGCACAGTTGCTGCCATAACCCACCCTTGCCCCATGCGGCAGTGGGTTGCAGGCATAGTGGGTGGCGCATGGCCCACCTTTGGCACAACCTGCATGTGGCATAGCGCAAGCCGCAACTTGGAATCTAACTTGCAGAACGCATGGTATAAGGCAATTTAGGCCATAGGGTTCATGAAAGCACCTGTGCCATGTGTAAGTCATTTTGAAATCAGACCCTGGTGTTGCTGCTATTAACAATATGCTTATCTGATTGTAATCATTCACTGTATGAACTGCCCTGTAAACCTTGTTAAATATTACGTTGTCTACCTTACTTTATCCTATGTTTTTACTGTTGTCAACATTGTACTTATGCCCAGGTACATCTTAAAATGAGTTCTTCTCAATGATATTTCACCTGATTAAATAAAGATTGATTGATTGATTGAACATTGTTTGTGTATTCAACGAGCACCATGTTGGTTCTGTGGAGCTTATGGAAGCCATGCTGCTGTACACACTAGGCATTGTGTTTTTTATGGGTGCAGTGGGCATAGCCCTGCAGATGTTTTGCTTTGAGAAAAGAACTCCTGCATAAATTACCTTCCAAACAACATGATAGAATGTTAAAATAGTGTCCCACCGAAGCCTCATTACTATGCTGCCTATGTGTGTATGGGAGCTTGAGAGCATTATTTTTCTTCTGGCTTAAGAAGTTAATTGAGCCCTCTCCAGCACTGCTTTTTTTTGCAAGTTGAAACCTCCTCCAAAGTTTTTTGGGGCCTTTTCTTTGTTTAAGTTTCAATGCTTAATTTACTGCCTTTGCAAACTGAAAACTGCTGCTTTGCTGGTATCCCTCCCCACTCATCCAGAGGAGTGAATTCCTTTGTTAGCCATTGGATGACCACAGCTGCAAAATGATTGAATTTATCCACAAGCACTGTCTTCTAGGCAAGACACAGGCAACTGAATCAACACACACACACCACCCTAAGCAGAACACAGCTGGATAATGTACCAATATTTAGGAAACTTATTATGCTTACTCAAAGACTAGCTGTGTAACTCCTGGCTGCTTTGTTCTCTCTGCTGTGGCTGAGCTGTAATAAAGATCCTGTAACACGACACTGGCTCCTGCAGGGGCTGTTAGACATCAGAGCAAAGGGCACTCTGGGAAGACTCTCTGGGACAAGATGCAATAAAAGAAACCTGCATGGCAGCTCCCTGGGGCCATAAACAGCCAGGAAAAATAGAAAAATTCCTTTCACAGTCTGAACAGAAAAAATAACACTGGGATGAAGTAAGAACACAAACAAATTAATGATACATACAGTATATTTTCCTGATTTTAACATGCAGTTTTCCTTTAATAATCCACAGGTTTGGACTGGGATATACCCACACCTGGCAAATGGCCAACAATGCCAGGCATGCATAAGTACTCAGTGCACTCCACACTGTGCAGTGGATTACTGTGATTGTACAACTGGTTGGAAGTAAAGAAGTAAATGAAAGTTATTAACATACTCAATTTCTAGAATGGAGCATAGGTGCAAAGGAGATGAGGTATTGGCTTACCTTTAGATGTCAGCTATCCAGGCATATCTCTGTCTAAATCAGTCTTATCTTAAATCAAGGCAGTAGCCATTTCATAGAACCATGAGACAGAAAATGATTCTGCAGTTGATAAAGCTGTGCTGGGCAGCATATAGCTAGCTAACCTCTGGCATCAATTTCTGTCTCAAGGTTTTTGTGACTCTTTACTGCTTTGCTGAAGAGATGTCAAACTGACCTTGATGTATAGCTGACAGCTGGCTAGCCCGTCAACACTACATAGAAAATAATTTATAAGACATCACCTCCCGACTTACAGGGTTATTATTCCTTTGGGTTCTTCCAAAAACTTTGCTCCTCATCTTAACAAATTTGAAGTGAATAGACCAGAATCTTAGTTTAATTTAAAGCAATTGTATGACAAGTTTATTACTTAGACATCTTTAATGCAGCACTAAATATAGAGAATACTGGATAGGCAACTATGCACAACCGTGTCTTCTGCCAAAGGGTTTTGATTTCCTCTGACCAGGTACAAAGCTCAAGAGGTCCATGGGAATCAGAACCCCAGGTGACTAAAACACACTGGTTTGCATAAAGTTGCCATCCTATATTTTTATAGTGTATAGCAGTATTATGTGAAATGTATCAATTGTGTTTTTCTCTCTTTTATAATGAAACTGTCGTATGACATCTCTAGAGGTTCCTCAACCCTTTTGTGAAGAAATACTTCCTTGGGGTACCTTTAATCTACTCCCTTCCAACCACATGTCATGTTCCCTCATTCCTGACCTCTCCTTTTCTGAAAGATGCTACCTCCAGCACCCTGTTTATGCCTTTTAGATATTTGAAGGTTTCTATCATATCACCCTGTATCTTCTCTTCTACAGGGTATATATTGAGGTTTCAAGTCTCTCCTCATATGACTTTTAGTGCAGGCCCTGCACTATCTTTGTGCCCTTCTTTACTGCCTCTGCTCTGTCTACATCCTTATGAAGATGTGGCCTCCAGAACTGGACATGGTATTCCAAATGAGGCCTCACCAGTGATCTTCAGAGTGGCATCACCACCTTCTTCCTTCTGCTGGTGATACCTCTCCTATGCACCCCAGCATCCCACTGGCTCTCCCATAGCCTTGGTACATTGTTTAGCCACCTTTAGGTCATCCAGTATGATTACCCCAAATCCCTTTCCTGTTTGGGGCCATCAGTTCCCCTCCGTAATCCTCCCTGGGTTCCTGCAACCCAAATGCATGACTTTGTACTTTTATGCATTAAATCTCAGCTGCTACACTTTAGATCATTCCTCTGGTTTTCCTAGGTCCCTCCTTATTTTTCCACCCATCACAGAGTGTCCGCCCTGTTGCAGATCTTAGAGTTATTCACAAAGAGGCACACTTTCCTTCCAGCCCCTCTGCAATTTCTCTTATGAAGACATTAAACAGGACTGGGCCCAGGACTGATCCCTGTGGCACCCTGCAGGTCACACTCCTTTCCTTACATTGAGCACTATTTACCATGACTCTCTATCTTCTGTCATTCAACCAGTTCCTAACCCAGTTTACCACCTTGTGACCCACTCTCAGGCTGCCCAGCTTGTTCATAAGTCATATGTGGAATGGTATCAGAGGCCTTACTAAATGCAATTCATGTTTATGTTTAAGCCATGAATCCCCTTGTCTAGTTAATGCATTTGTAGCTGTAGTGGCTCTGCCAGAACTTTTTGGTATGTGACAAGTTGGTCAGAAACTATTCTCTTAAGGGCCTTGAATGATGGGGAGAGACTAGAAATGGGTTTGTAACTGGCGAGGCTAGTGTGGTCTCCACTTTGAAAACTTATGTAACCAGTAAAGATTTCCACTTCTCAGAAAACTGTGAGTAGCACAGGGAAAAGTTAAACAATCTAGAGATGGGGTGGGAAAGTTCCCTACTGCCAGGGCAAGAAGCTTCATATCAGCAAAATCACTCCCACACCTAGTTTTGGCAAGTACCCTACTGATGTATTTCAAGGTGTCTTTGGCTGAAACAGCTTTTTTCCTTAGGTACTTTATTCATTTTACTTTTGTCCCAATCCCGCCCATATGTCCCTGATGCGACGCATGTATGTGGAGACAGGCACACTTCATGCCTTGTGGTACACCCCACCCTACCAGTCACTCCATTATCACCTGCACCAGCCACCAGAGCTCCATCCGGTGGTGATGGGACTACGTACAGGTGAATCCTCCTGGGAAAGGAGAGCCGACTCTCAATCTTGCTTGTACCCTCCCCGTGCCCACACCCTGGCAACCAGGTCATTCCCACACCCAGGTTGACAGCATAGCATGAGTGTGGCATCCAGCACCTCAATCCTCAGTGCCACTGGGCAGCCTGATGGAAATAGCTTTAAAGTAGAATTTAGGGTACCCTCATTCAGAGCCCTCCATCTGGGAGACTTCATGACCAGGTTCCCTGAAGAGGGTTTGGGTAGGATTAGTAGGGATGATGGAACTGAGGTCATTAAAAGCATTGTTGAAGTAATTAGCAATTTCAGTGGGATCAAGGACCACTCAACCCTCCATCATGAGCATGTGAGCAGTGGTTTTAACTCCCTTGCCAAGGAGCTCTGAAATATTGTCCCAGAATCTTCTGCCACCGCTCCAGTTCTGGGTCTACTAGTCCTTACAGAAATCATATCTGATTTTTCTGATCATACTAGTGCACTTATTGTGGGGTCCTCTTTACCTTTGCAGGAAGACTGGGGACTCTGTATCCCTGGCCAATACCCACAGATTTTCCCTCTCCCTCATGCAGGCAAGAAGTTCCAGGATGATCCATCCAGACAGTGTTCCTCTTGCCTTGCATTTTAAAAGTAGGCAAATTTAGAGGGAATGTTATGCACTGAGTAAATGATGACCAGAAAGTGTGCACTGGACATCAGAATTTATTTTATTTTTATTTAAACATTTGTTCACCGAGTAATCAATATGAGCCAAGGCCCTTTTTCAAAAGTGACCCAGGACCATACAGTACAGTCAAAACATTATATACACATAAAATACAAAACATACAAAGTAACGCAACTAAAACAGTCACATTTCAAGGATTCCACATAAAATTGTCTTAATGCCATTTTAAAAGAAGTATAACTTGTTGTGAGTGGATATTAGGTTACAAACCTTTCCAAATTAATGGAGCAGACTATGAAAGGGCATATCTTCCCATATTTGTTAACCTCTTTGGATTTCAAGTAACAAAGAACTGTTTGAGCGACACACCCTATTACGTCTTTATTACAAGCAGTGAGTGTAAGGAGATGTAAATCCAATTTTAATATATCGTATGTTAAAGTGTTCAAACTATGCAAACAATGAGTACTTGGAGCTAGCCAGCCTGTTAAGTCATACAGAGTACAATGATGTGTCCAAAGAGGAACTTTAAGAGCAAACCAGCAAATTGAGTGAAATGTGGTTCAGTATAATTTCAAATCTGTTTTAGCTAAACCCTGAAATTGGAAAGAATTATAGTACTATATGGACAATGCTACATTGTTAGCCACCACTAATCTAGCTTGCTCATTAACAAACTCTTAATCCTGTACAACATACCCAGCCTTTGGTTAATCTGTCTGCACGTTGTTTATATATTTAAAAATAAGATAATCTGCGATCTAATAAGGTCCCTAAATATTTAAATTGATTAACTTGTTCTAGTTTAGTACCAACAGAATTTTATACTTCTAATAGCGTACATTTGGCTAACCTTTGTCTAGAACCAAAGAGCATGCTCTTTGTTTTTGGTGTTGAACAACAAACAATTAGCATTGAGCCAATTGTCCATAGTTTGGAAATCAGCATTTAAATTAAGCAAGTTCTCATCCTCAGAGGAAGATCTGTAGTAAATTATGATATCATCAGCATATATCAGGCAATTAGTATGGGGCAGATAGTAACTGATCAATAAAAATGAAACAAAAGGGGCCCCAGGATAGAGCCCTGGGGTACCCCTAATCTCCAGTACTCTATCACCGACAATGCTCTGTGATAGTTCATCCTAAGAGTGCAATCTATTAAATAACTCTCAAACCAGTCTAAAGAAGATTCCTTGACTCTGATGTTCTCCAGCCTCCCGGCAGCAGGTCCACAAACACAGCATCGGTAAGCCTACCACAATCCATTGCCTGACCAATGTGGTCCATGAATCTGGCCAAGGCCATTCCAGTTCCATGGAACTTAAGGAACTCAAGCTGCTTGGGAGACCAGAATCCAGAGCAGTCAGGATAGTGAACCAATTTCTCATTTACCAGTTTTTCCAATAGTTTACCCAGGACAGGAAGTAGTGAAATGGGTCGATAGTTATCCATGCCAGAAGGAGTTCTCCTTTGAGAAATGGTTTAATGAGTGTTTTTCCACTGTCTTGGAAACTGACTAGTAAGGAGAGAGAGAGAGATTATACACTTTGTAAGTGGTAAATAAATATATGGGGCAATTAACTTCAAAACCTAGCTCTAAGTTGTCCGCCCAGAACATTTATCAGGGATAATTGTTTTAATAATTTCAATACTTGCTTAGGTTTAATCAAACGAAAATGAAAAGAAAATGGAGTTTGATCTGCTGATGAAACGCCCAAAGAATAAAGAGTTGTGATTTGTGAAGACATTAAGGACCCCTGCAACTGAAACAGTGCCAATTAAGGAGCATATGCAGCCACCAGAAGAAGGTCATGATTCCATGGGTAGTGATAACACTATTTTGCTTGATCTCTGAGAGACTATTCAGTGGAGCTGATGGCCATAAGGACATTAAACTGAAGATACAGCTGCACATTGACCTCATTGTGGGGACGCAGGTGACTGTTGCCTGTGCTTGTGTGAGCATCAGAACTCTGGACAATTACAAAGTTCACAACCTACTGTAGCTAAAATCAATCAATCAATCAAAATCTTTAATGATCCAGGTGAACATCATTGAACAGAACTCTTTACAAGATGGACCTGGTTAGAACAGGATGGGGTAACATCCATCATAAAAGCATGTAAATAAGTATATAAACACAAACACAATTGTGCAGTAATAGAGTCAAATGATAAAAGGAAGACAAGGCAAGCCATAACAGAGGAGGATTCAAATACAAGGGGGCAGGTCCACCATTGAACCATGCAACAGTATATAAACCATGTTCTCTGTATAGAAGTTCCAGTTAGTTCATTTACCAGGGGCAGTCACTAGTACTAGCCATGAAAATGGCTTGAGAACCATCAACTAATGGCAGATGGGGTACCAGGAGGGTATGTAATATGTAAATGAAGGATAAACATTGTAAGAAGTGAAGTCCCAAGGATAGGTTGGTAGAACTGATACAGCAGTGGGGGCCTACGGGAGAGGAAAGGGTGTTAGAGCTTTTATAGTATGACTGCGTGCAGATTGTGGATGAGTGCAGTATAGAGTTGTGAAAAGAAGGCTGAGAAAGTGGGAAGATAGGCCAGTATCAAAGGGAGGACAGAGGCATCAAGGTGTTACAAGAAAGCATGATGACAGACCAGGGCCAAGGAGGAGACATGCACTAGAAGTAATTCATTCATGGTTAAATGGTACAGGTTAGCATGATAACAATTAATGGACATGAGAAATAAGTGCACTGACCTTTTCTGAAACGTGAATATAAGAGCTTGAAAGATGAGATGCCGATGGGTGACCTCAGTTTCAGTTTTTTGCAATTTATTCCACAAGGAGGGCAATGTAAAGCTTACAGCAGCCCTGCCAATGTGAGAGTTAACTTGGAACCATCAGTAGGAGAGATTTGCAACTTCTCAGGGTGTAATTGCCTATTGGTTTTATAGGAAGACAGTCTGTAATGTATTAGGGCAGTTTTTGGAGATGGCTCTCAGGGTCCATAAGGCTGCATTTTTATCACGCCTAAATTGAAGAGAACTCCACCCCACTGATTGATATAAGGAGCAGTGGTGAGTGGAATAAGGCAGGCCTGTGACGAACCTTAAGGCTCTATGATATAATGTGTCAAGTTTGGTGAGGTAGGAAATGGGACCATGACTGTTGAGGATGTCAGCATAATCTATCAAGGATAGAAAGGTTGATTGTACTAGCTGTAGTTTGGCATCTCTAGTTAAGAAGCGGCTATCCTAAAGAACAGGCCAAGTCTCTGTCGTAATTTTTTGAGTAATTCTTCAATGTGCTCTATAAAGGAGAGCCTATGGTCCAGCCATACTCCCAGGTATTTGAATTTAGGGACAAATTCCAACTTCTCACCAAGAATTATAGTAATCTGCAGCACAGCATCTGATAGGGCTGAATTTACCATTTGGGCAGAGGGATAAAAGAACATTGCTTTTGTTTTCTTGGCGTTAAGTAATAGTTTTGTTTAGGAGTTGGTGTTGCAGCAGGTTGAACTCAGATTGAAGGTCATTACATGCAGATTGTAATGACAGGTGGCTTATGTAAGAACTGTGTCATCTGCAAACAGATGAGTGTTGTACTTAGTTATGCTTTCATCAATATTGTTGATGTGTATTGCAAATAAGATCGGTCCTAAGATAGAACCTGGGAACACCTCTTAGGAGAGGTTTGAGTTGAGACATCTCCTTCCGCTTTCACCTGCTGGAAATGATCAGAGAGGTAGTTGTTGAACCACTGTAAAGATAATGGTTCAGCGCCTAGTGAGGTCAGGAAGAGAGTAGCAGAGAATGGTCGACAGTGTTGAAGGCCTTGCTCAGGTCCAAGAATACAGGCTGGTGTAATTCCTGTTGTCTAGCTCTTTGCCAGTCATTAGTCACATTGGCAAGTGCTGTGATGGTGCTATGTTTAGCTCTAAACCCTGATTGGACTAGATTAAGCAGGTTATTAGCTTCTAGATACTGCCTCAGCTGGTACTTACTACTTTTTCCAGTCATTTTGACAAGACTGGGAGAATCGAAATTGGTCTGTAATTATTTAGATCACAGGATTTCTGGACTTGAACAAAGGTATGATGTCGTTGTTTTCCATATTGAAGGAATGGATCCTTGAGTTAATGATAGGTTAAATAAATGGGTTATAGGCATGACTAACACATGGATGACCACCTTCAAAAATATGGGTCAAGGGTATCTGCACTAGCACTTTTTACATCCAGTTTTAGCAATAGGTCTTCAACTTCTTTTACAGTAGTAGGACGCAAGGAGAAGACTGAATCGGTGGCGCTAGGATCTGCACCTTGATTATTCACCTGAGAACGTATCAAATTCACAGGGGAATTGTTGAA
The DNA here is from genome assembly GCA_016271365.2 of Neoceratodus forsteri. Taxonomy (NCBI): domain Eukaryota; kingdom Metazoa; phylum Chordata; order Ceratodontiformes; family Ceratodontidae; genus Neoceratodus; species Neoceratodus forsteri. Next base: position 217,262,290 of record JADMNL010000030.1, on the reverse strand, counting down.
GGCTAAGCCTGCAGTCACAAAGTGATTATTGAAGGCATCCAGAACTTTCAGTCTGTCACTAATGATGTTATTGTTTAAGGAGATTTCATCAGGTAGTGAGCCACGGACGGTGACCAGACAAGTCCTTGATGGTTTTCCAAAATTTTGTAGGATTTTGGAGGCAGAGAAATTCAGAATGACAGTATGCAGCTTTTGTATCTCTAACCATTCTAGTACATGAGTTTCGTGTCTTTTGAACTTGCACCAATCTGCAGCAGACTGGGTTTTGCGTGCTTTTTCCATAGGTTATCTCTTTCAGTCAATGCAGATTTTAGTAATGGTGTGAACCATCTACATGCATTTTTGCTATTCGCACCTTAACTATAGGGGCATATTTATTTAGGGCATCTAGGATAATTTTGCTGAATATGTCAAAAAGCTGATTGTGTGTTATTTGTCAAATAGAACTGTTGCCAATATAAGGAGTGTTTCAGTTCGTTTATGTAGGCAGTGAGATCAAAGTTCCAGTTCCATCTAGATCCCTTGGCAGCAAACTGGGAAGTAGTAGGCTTGTTGCTTGATCTTATGCAAGCAATAAATGAGTGATCACTGATATCACTGAAGAAGGAGCCAGCAAAGCAGAGATGTGGTTTATTCACTAGGATAACATCTAGCAGGGAGCTGTTATCCACGTTCTTTTATTTACTCGTGTTGGTTCGACAATGTTGCGATAATCCATGGTGTCACAGAAAGCTATGAGAGGAGTGGCGGTTTTAGATAGCCAGTCTAAATTAAGATGCCCATGAATAATTATTTCTGAGGATTGTTGTTCGATGATATTACTCAGCTGAGGTAACAATTGTAGATCGGCAAAGGAGGTCTAGAGCACCCTATGATACATAATGTTGAAGTGTGCGAGATGGTAACTTGAAGAGACAGACATTCATAAGCATTTGCAACAGATAAAGCACTCAGACAGGATGCCGTATACCACCTGCTGTATAGCATCAAGGACCCCTTGGTGCCAAAGGAACAAGACAGTTTGCTGGAGGAGATACTGCAAGTCACCACAGTATTTGGACTACTCTGAGGAGGTTCCCTAACCCACTGAGCAATAACAGAAGAGGGTGGAGCACTGATTATGATCCACCAGATAACCAGGGTCACAGTCTGAACCTTTCAGACCTGCATACTAATATCCATCCTTGTGAAATTCTGCCAGACAGATCCCCAAATGGACCAGTGATGTATAATACAGGGGTACCATTTCTCTGTCTTCCTGTATGGTTGTGGATGATGGTTGAGTTACACTGAGGGAGGCCACATCAGGCAGCCACTGAATGCCTGAAGTAGCAGGGCATTGAAACAGAGGAGGAGTACAAGACCACAATTCAAAATCTCACTGATCAATGGAGTGTGGTCATCAGTATCTGCATGCCCAGCAATGTCTGTCATACTACTGCTGGCATTCATGAGTTAAAACAAGCTGAGCACTGGCAGGCTGGGGGTTCATGGTGAAACCTCACGAAGGCACTAACTATTGAAGCCCACAGTAAAAAGTCCTGAAAAACCTGTTGACTAGAGACATATAGGGGCCAAAGCTCTGGCGGAATGAGGTTTGTGTCTGCCTTTTGAGTTTAGGATAAGCCAGATGAATCTGGAAGGAGAGGCAGGAAGCTTACTCAGGGATCACGATGCAAAGGGTTTATTACCGGGGACAAAAGGAACAATAAGATAACTATTTTTGCAGTGCTACAAGACAATGGGCAAGTAAGCAAGAACAACACAATCAGTACCAACAATTGGCATGGCCAATAAAAGTGTGTTAACCCTTTCAGTCAAGTCTTGAGTGCTATTTGCAGATATGATGAGTACATGGAGATCCAATGACAAAACTGACTAGTGAAGCCTGGGGTTCATGGACGTGCTGACTGATCAGCAAATGGGAACAGACCCCACAAAGTGCTTTGTACAAACAGACCATGATGGGGCATCCCCGGACAAACAGAAAATGTAGAAGGATGCTGCTAGCTGGATAATGAAGAACTTGGCAATCTTCTACCCCTGGTGAGAAGCTGAAGGTCCTGGGTGGAGAGAAGCTGAAGTCTCCTGACAGGGTCGCTGAAGGGTTGCCACCCGCCGGTGGAGGGATGACTATGGCCACATAAAAGAAAGGAAAATAACATGGTAACTCACTATTCACCGTACTGTGGAGGGAGCCTCACCACCACTGAACGAGGTTAGTTACTATGTTGACTACACAGTGGTACTGGCTATTACAACTCTGGCTGCTTCAGACTTTGGCATCTTTTTTTCAGTAAATGATTTTATTCTTTTCACTTATATATACACAGCAAGGACATACAAGAGCATTTCAGTTACTGAGTATAAAACAGCTTCTGGAACAGCAGAGAAGGATTTAGGCATACTAGCCAGAGTCTTATAGCAGATATACATCAATTTGTAGGTTATGAGCTTGACTGAAATTCTGAAGGAGTAGGAGGCAATGCCTCTCAACTCTGCTCTGCACTATAAACAAATAGAGAATATCAAGTAACATATCCTAAATCGTGTTTCTCCGATGTATACCACTGTAAGGAGGACTATGAGAAAAAGAAAAGGGTTAGACAAATACTCAGACAGTCTACTCAAATGTGAGCTAGGCATTTCTGCATCCAGTTTCATTTTGATTTAGAGCTTGAAGTGAGGGTCACACTATTGGGATTATCAATAATGTAGGGATAACCAAACAAGGCTGGCCCTAAGGTCAGCCTATTCCTAGTCCTGGGTTTCAAGTATGTTAGGAAGGGGCCCAGCAGTCAACATACACATTGGGTTTATTAGACATATTATGAGATAATCTATCCAATGTAGCAAGAGTGTAAGAGCCTGGTGCAGTTCTCGCATGGTAGGAATTTCAGTAGTTCTCCACTGGCACAGTATTAGGCATTTGGCGGAGATTCCGACTAGGGCAGCCATCTAATTTGAGAGGGTTTACAGCACAGTTCTGAGAGGGTAGGCCCAGGATCCAAAGAAGGGATAAAATGGTATACTTAGACCAAGGATGTTCATAGCAAACTTTTTACTGTTCGCCAAAGGGGCCAGCACAGAGCATTGCCACAATGTGGTACAGATCTCCAGGCTGAGTCTGGCATCTCCAACATATATTAGCATCAAGGAGATGAGCTTTGAATAACACATCTGGGGTTCTGTACCAGTGGTGCAGCAATTTATTTTGGATAAGCTTGCTTCAGGCGTCTGGATAACATGTGTGTGCCAGTTTAAAGATTAAGACTTTGGCATCTTTGCTGTACATCCCATGCAGACTTTGACTCAAGTGCTGGATGGTGGAGATCTGAAAGTGTCAGCTGGCTGGGCAGGAAATAGATGAGGCCAGTCACTACAGGCTGAGGATGAAGCCGGAAGCTGAAAGATGCAGTTATCAGGTGTGTTGCCTCTGGCATGGGGTTGCCAGAAAAGCAGGAAGGGTGAAGATGCTGAGCACTTCACCTTGAACCATCCCAGGTGACTATAGGGATGTACACACTACAGAAGGGGTTCTAGACAGGAGTTTGGATCTTGGGAAATACAGCTCAGGACACAGGACAAAACTAGTATAGGCAACTTGTTCAGTTCTTAGGCAACCTGTTCCGTTCTTAGGCACAACAGTTCAATTCAAGAAAAGAAACTGGCATATGCAAAAACAGTTCAGGCCCTGAGGCAGAATAGTTCAGTTTGTAAGCAAAAGAGTTTAGCCTCCAGGTGTGGGCTGGCAGTATAGCCTAGAGGTTAGAGGAACGAGGTGTGAGCGAGCTTGGTACATTCAGCAGACCAGACCTGAGTTTGATTCTCACAACCTACACTTGCATACTGTGTGACTCTGAGCAAGTCACTTAACCACCCAGTGCTCCCAGGTCATCCCTGAAAACAGGCACTTGTGCCTAGTGGGCCTACCCAGCTACCAAAGACTAAAATAAATAAAAAAAAAAAATGTCCTGAAAAGTGTTCAATGTAAAACAGATCTTAGGGTCTTAATTAATAATTTCTTCCCCAGGGACCAGTGCAAAGATTTAGTATCCAAAGCAAATAAGCAAATAAGCTCATGGCAGCTATTGGAAGATACATCATTAGCACGAAGGCCAAGGTGATTATACCACTGGGCTTACATATGACCAATCCTGGAATTTGGGAGTCAGATCTGGTGCCCATACAGGGTTTCAGACATACACAAACTGGAATAATTATAGAGGAAAGCAACAAAACTTAAAGGTTTACAAAACATGATTTAAACTTATATACACTAGAACACAGGAGACTTAGGGTAATCTAATACTTATGTACGATATAGTTCATGATTCTTACTTACTATACCAGCTTATTATGGTCGTAAAGCACAGTGATATTCAGATCAGAGGCCACCCTATACAACTTATGCCATCCAGGTTCAAAACAAATAACAGAAAGTACTTATTTTCTATGAGTAATGAATCCTGGAATCATTTGCCAAATACAGCAATTAACTGTGATTCAGAAGTAATTTAAAAAAAGACTGGATAATTTTTTTTGTTTAGATGAGGTACCTCATCATACTATTAAACTTTTGATAGGAGCAATCATGGCTAATGCTGTTTCACTCCTTCCAGCTTTTGTGAACCTTTGTGAACCAGGTGCAAATATAGCAACACAGTTCAGTTTGTAGGAGGCATAGCACTAGACCCTCAGTTCAGTTCACAGGGAAGGCACCCACATGCAATTCCCTCAGTGGACACTAACAAACTCTGGTCATGAAGAACCTTGAGAATGTGCTGGCCCTTTGAATTAACCCTCTCAGCCTGCACTCCAATACACTAGCCAGAGGAATGCCCACCTTCCCTTAATAGACACATAGAAATATAGAATGAGATGGCAGATAGAGCTGCTGGTCCCAGTCTGCTCATGTCTGTTATTCTTCATATTTTCTCGTATCAATCAGCTGTAGTGTCTTGGCTATGCCCACTGCTTCCCCTGGCCTTGCAAAGGAAACCGAAGGAACAGGGTGAATTCCTGGAGGGTAATGCTGTTGCCATTATGCCTCTGCTTTACAATCATTAGCTCAGGCTACTGTCAGATAGCCAAGACTGAATTTCTTCCTTTTCCAGACCATGCTCGATCTTTCTTTAGGTAGCAACCTTTGGGTTCTGTTATGCAGGTGGGTGCTGGCTGCTTTCCTTGATTAAACTAACAGAGATTCTTCTTAGCTTCAACCTCATCAGTTTATCCTCCTCTCTCTCTGTTACCCCAAGTAAAACTGGAAAGAGCGAACCACTCTCCTGCCTGGAGGGCAAGTGGCATAAACAGTTCTCTCTCTCTCTCTTTCTCTTCTCAACTCCAGGCTACTAGCTGATTATATGCTGAATCTTCATTCCCAGTCTTCCGCGAGATGAAGACCCTCTGCAGCTTGATCGCCTCTCCCGCACACTACTTTAATGTGCCACTTCTGCATTTTAGTTCAGAACTGAGTGCATGTGCTGTTCAATAGCCATTCCTTCACTGGCAAAAAAAAAATAAGCAAATATTTTAAAAGATCACCAATAGGAAACTATTTTTGCTTGAGACAACTTGCACAGAGCTGTTGTTCCCAAAATGCAGAACTACAAAGATGACAAAGCGATGGTTCCAGACAGCAGAAATGGTGGGAATACAGCATTAAACAACAATGACAGGGACAACAATAAAACAGTCATGCTCACCTGCCTGATGTCATTTGTCTGGTTTTAGGTGAGTCAGTGTCTGCAACTGTTCAAGCCACAAACAACTATAACTTGAGGTGAAACAGATGTGAGGCTAAGGAGTCTAGCAATCAAATCATTGTAGTGTTAAGAGCCTGAACTGGGTGTAGACAATGGTCTGTTTTCCTAAGCCTTGAAACAGAACATGTTGCTGTGGAGTTGCTAAAGTGATGCTACTAGGCATTGTATCAGCATAAGGGCACATATTTAAACCAAAAATAGCAGTGTCCTATCCATCACTTAGACCCACAGCTTCTGCAGCAAAGCGGTACCCTAAGTGTGTACTAAGAATTTGGCAGTCTATCACCACAACTGTCCTCTCTCTGAAGAGAGGAGGATCACACGCTAATTAAACCCAGGAACTATGTAATTACAGTTTGAACCTCAGAAACGTCCAGGTAATTAGTGACTGTTAAATCTGCTAGTCCTCTTATTAAAGGTAAAGACATCACTGAGCATGAACATGTTTAATTCTTTTAGTTACTGAGTTAGGGTGGATTTTACTATATCCACAGTTATGCTGCTTTCCCTGAGGCCAGCCTGTCTCAAAACAGTTTCCTTGCTTTCTCCCATATGTCTTAATGACATTCTTTTTTCAACACTTTTATTAAGTTGTCTAGTAAATGCATTGTACATATTTCATTTCACGCAATCAAATGAACACTTAAATACAGTCACGAAAAGATAAAATATATAATAAGGCACCTTCTTCTGCCTTTACATATTGTAAAATACTTTCTTAATCTAAGACATAAAATATTCCCGATATCTAAACGAACTTGTATACAGAAAATTTAATAATCTATCTATATATCCAGCTTTCTCGACATAATGTTTCTATGGGGAATCTAACCAAGATAAGAAAGGGTCCATATTTCATTGTATTTATGATAGTTCTAGCATGACAATGGCTGATATATTCTTTAACAGCTATTTTAGTGAGTGCCTTGGCCCATTCATTCAATGTAGGGGTTGATTATCTTCCAATGACTAAGGATCAGTTGTTTGAAACATAAAGAGGCTATTGCCAACCATTTTTCCAGGTGTGGGCATATCAAAAAGCAAGTTATAGTCACCTATTATAAATATACTAGGATCAAAAGGAAATTATGTTGCAGAATTTGTTGACATACTTTCCAAATAATAATCCAGCCGGCCTTAATGATGAACAGTCTCACATCATGTGGAATAAATTAGCTTCTGTAGCATCACATCTCCAACATTTACTATCCATAGACAGATCCCGTTTGTACATTTTTTTCTGGTGTGTAGTACCAGTTATGTAACAGCTTGAACTGGATCAGCTTACCTTCAAATCCATACTAGATTTATAGGCATTATTCCAAACTGAGTCCCATGCCTGGGCAGAGATAGAGTACCCAGGTATGTTTCCATAACTTTTAGATGCCACAATAAGATCCTGCCCTGATTTGATCGAAAATTTATATAATTTAACAGCTCCTCCTTTGTTATTAGCCATTGCTAATAGGTTCTCAAAGTCTCTGGAAATAGGAAAGCAAAGGTTTTGTCTAAAATGCTTCTTAGCGAATCCTGAATTTGTAGATAAGAGTGAAATTGAGTATAAGGCAATCCATATATCTACTTTAACTGTTTTTAGTTTTGGCAAACTAATCCTAGCTTGCTTACCTCCCATAGAACATTTCTAATAAGATAATCCATTTTCTTAAACCAAAATGAATAGATATGCATTGGCATGACATTAAAAGTAAAGAATCTTGGTGCCAGCATCATTTTCAAGGTGTTGACTTTACCCCATATTGACAGATTTAGTTTAGCCCATTTCTCTAGGTGTAATTTCATGTCTTCTAAAATTTATTTCATATTAATTTGAACCAATAAGTCTAACCTGTTAGAAACTCTGACTCTAAATAAGTATTATATTCCTCCTGCCATAACAATGCATTCTCCAAACATAATTTCTTTAGATTTTATTTATTACCCTTCAAGGGAGCATTTCAGATTTAGACCAATTAATCGAGAGGCCAGACAATAGTCTGAACTCTTCCAGGAGCTCCATTTTGGGTGTAAGAGATCTATATGCATTGGAAAGTGATAATAACAATTCACCAGCGTAGGCTACAACCTTATGTTCCATCTTGCCTATTATAATCCCAGAAATGTCTTTGTTTTCCTAATAATACATAATAACGGCTCCAAAGCTAAAATAAAAAGTAAAGGCAAAGGGACAACCCTGTCTAGTGCCTCTTTCTAGTGAAAATGACTCACACACTCCGTTAGTACAATTTCTTGCAGTAGGGACTGATATAGTGGCTACTTTATCTGAGAATGTCTCTCCCAGACCAAAGGCTTTAATACTCTATATAGATAATGGCATTCTATGGAGTCAAAAGCTTTATGTGTGTCTAATGACAACAAAATAGACTCATCTTGTAATCGGAGCCATCCAAATAGTAGAGAGAGAATTCTTCTAACATTTTCAAGCCGCCCCTTTAATAAATCCAACTTGGTCTTCATGAATATATTTATTGAGAATGTTTTGCAGTCTACTTGCCATAATTTTGGCCCAAATTTTATCATCAATATTTAGCAAGGAAATAGGGCAATAGTTGGCTGGGTCCAAGGGTCCTTCCTTCTTCAACATAACCGTAATGATTGCTTCTGACATTGTTGGTGGTAAGGTTTTAATTTTCTCTGCCTCTGAGAATACTTTGTGTAGTATTGGACTAACTGCATCCTTCAGAAGAGAGTAAAACTCAGCTGGTAAACCATCCGATCCGGGAGCTTTACATTTGGGCATGCCCAAAATCACGTCATAAATCTCATTGACTGAAATAACCTTATCAAGGATCTGTTGATCTAAATTTGAAACCAAGGGTAATTTAGCTTTAAATAGAAATTTGTCAATTAAGTCTAAGTTGTCTAAATCTTTGGTTTTATATAGATTCTCATAGAATTGCTGAAAGACATAGTTAATATCCTGTTTTTAATAAAGGTGTTTTGGGCTTTATCCATTATGCTGTGTATGTTGTTTCTGTTTTGAACTTGTTTAAGCCTATAAGCCAATAATCTACCATCTTTTCACCCGACTCCCAGTAATTTTGTTGCATACTAAACAAAGCAAATTCAGCTTTGCTAGTATGAATTTTATTTATTTCATATCTTATCAATATTATTTTCCTTAGAATATTCCAACCATCTCCCTTATGATTTTATGTATCTTCACTAAATCTTCCAACTCTTTCTCTTTATATGCCAAGTGTTTCTCCCTTTCTTTCTTCTTGTAGGATGAGTAACTGAGAATTCTGCCTCTGATATATGCCTTGTAGGTCTCCCATACTATGGCATAAGATGTCTCATTATTATCGTTGATATCAAAAACTGTTTTGTTTCATTTACCACCCAAGGCTGGAAATCACTATCTTTTAACAAAGAGCAGTTAACCGCCAGTAGAAAGGTTTTGTAGAACTGGGATCTAATTGTTGGATGACAGAAATCGGGGCATGGTCTGAGATTGCAATTGTACCTATGTTGGCTTTCATCATACAATTTAACAGGCTACCGGATAATAGGAACAAGTCTATCCTACTATATGTACTATGTCTATTTGAAAAAAAAAAAAGAATAATCTCTGCTATCTGGATACATCATCCTCCATGCATCAGATAAACCTAAGTCTTTCATCCTATCCTTTATGATATTCCTAGCCTTTGAGTTGGTTATCTTACTAGGTGAATTACTCTTATCTAGTAAATGATCAAGGGCAATGTTCATATCTTCGCCAATCACAATATTTCTGCAGGTTATCTTACTAACTATTTCAAAGAAGTCTCTAAAAAGGCACTGGACTCACCATTAGGTACATAGACATTGCATATAACTATGTCTGTGCCATCTACAGAACCTTCCAAAATTTGCCATCTACCATTAGGATCTGTTTGATGTGAAGCGATGACAAAATTAACTTTTTTTTTATATGGATAACTAATCCTTTTGTTTTTTACAAACTGAATTATGAAAGACTTCTCCCTCCCAGGATCGTTTAAGCTGTATGACTTCATCACATAATAAATGTGTCTCCTGCAAAAGTGCTTTGTCTGTTTTTAGTTTAAAGGTAGAAAGTATTTTCTTTCTTTTAATGGGGATCCTAACCCCTTTACATTCCAAGAAACACATTTGATGCTCACCTGCTATCACCCATTTTCAATGACTGACCAGACTATAATAAAGAGTATCTCATAAATAGCTGTATAATAAAAATAGGAACATTCTATAACTATGCCATATAGAGACTGAATACGAACTATATGTAAAACCATTCATATGAGAAATAAGTACCTTAGTGTTAACTGCATGAATGTATAACTTTCTGAATAAAATACTTTTGGATATTGTAATCCTGTCACATACCCTTTGGTGAAGTAATCCCCATCCCCTGCAATCCAAATAGCATTAAACTTAGCTATACAACTTGAGATACTTTGACATATAAAACTCTGTAGAGTTGTAACTAAACCATAAATCCCATCTTTCCTAAATAACCTAAAAAGTTAAAACCATAAAGCACAATTGTTTTAAAAATATCAAAAGTAGTACTAATAAAGAGATTCTAAAAATAAACATCATCAAAGAACTATAATCCGATAGTCCAGTTTTCCCAAGGACTCAGGGTCATAAGCTCCTGTCACATGACTAATTATTCAATTGTCAAGATACAATCTTAGTTAATAACAAATCGGAGAAAAATAATTAATGAAAGAAAAAAATATATAAATTCTAATATGGCAAAACTTCTTAATAAGATAAAGCTTTCTCCAGACAAAATGAGTGCAGCATTAAGGATTAGTAACCTTATTAGCATCAAGCAGTAAAATGCACCATCCATCATTAGAATCTAATTATTGACAACTTATACAGAATATAGAGTGGAATAGGTAGGTGGTATAGAGCATCAACAAAATCAGGGTAAACACTGAAGTAAATACAGTATTGTTCAAAAAAGGCTGTTAAAAGCTTGGTATTCTATTATATGTTTCATGACATAGAAACATAGAAACATAGAATATGATGGCAGATAAGGACTGCTTGGCCCACCTAGTCTGCCTATTTTCCTACCCTAACAGATAAGCTGCAGATCCTAGTTAACCAACAGATTACTTCCTCTTACCGCCCCTAGGACTGCCTTATGCCTGTCCCATGCATTCTTGAAGTCTCCCACTGTTCTTGACTCCACAACCTCCTCAGGAGGCTGTTCCATGCATCCACAACCCTCTCAGTGAAAAATACTTCCTCACATTACCTCTGAGCCATCCCCTCTATCTTCAAATTGTGCCCCTTGTTCTTGCACATCTCTTTTCTGGAAGATGCTACCCTCTTGGACTTTGTTAATTCCTTGAGGTGACGAAAGTTTCTATCATGTCCCGCTCTCCTTCTTTACGTCAGGGTACACATATTAAGCTCCTTTAGTCTTTCTTATGTCTTCTGGTGCAGACCCTGCACCATTTTGGTTGCCTCCTCTGGACAGCCTCCACTCTGTCTATGTCTTTGCGGAGATGGGTTCTCCAGAACTGCACAGTACTCAGATGGGGTCTCACCAACTGTCTGCACAGAGGATAACAACTTCTTGTTTTCTACTATTGATGCCTCTTCCTATGCATCTCAGTATCCCCCACCTTCCTTACTGCCTTCTCACATTGTTTGCCCACTTTTAAGTCATCTGATATCAATACTCCCAGGTCCCTTTCTATTTTTACTGTTGTCAGTATCTCACTCCCCATGTGTACACCCCTGGTTTTTGTTTCCCATGTGCATTACCTTGCACTTCTTTGCATTGAATCTGAGATGCCATACATTTGACCATTCCTCCAACCTTGCCAAGTCCCTTCTCATCCTTTCCACTCCATCTTGTGTATCAACCCTGTTGCAGATCTTTGTGTCATCTACAAAGAGACATACTTTTCCTTCCAGTTCCTCTGCAATGTCACTTACAAAGACATTAAAAGGACCGGTCCCAGTACTGAACCCTGCGGTACCCACTAGTAACCCTCCTTTCTTCACTGTGTACTCCATTTACTACTACCGTTTGTGTCCTGTTGTCTAGCCAATTTTTATCAAGCTACCACCTTGGGACCCACCCAAGGCTGGCTATCTTGTGTATTAATCTCTTGTGTGGGACTGTATCAAATGCCTTGCTAAAATCTAGGTAGACCATGTCCATAGTCCTCCCTGGTCTACTACTCTGGTCACACAGTCAAAGAAATCTATTAGATTTGTCTGACATGACTTCCATTATGAATCCATGTTGCCTTGGGTCCTGTGCCCCACTGGCCTCTAGGTACTCAACAGTTCTTTCCTTCAGAAGTGATTCCATCATTTTCCCTACTGAGGTCAAACTAACTGGTCTGTAGTTTCCTGCCTCTGTCCTGCTCCCACTTTTGTGAAGAGGAATCACATCTGCCCTCCTCCAGTCCTTGGGTGCCACCGCAGCCTCCCATGATTTGTTAAAGAGAGTAGTCACGGTGTCACTAGTTCTACCCTTAGTTCTTTTAGAATTCTTGGGTGAATCCCATCAGGCACCATTGCTTTGTCTACCTTCAATTTTATTAGTTCTTTCAGAACCCTTTCTTCTGTAAATGGACTGGTATTGACCCTGTCTTTTTTTTTTTAGTTGTTTAACCAGGTATAGCACAGTAAGCTGACAGCTTTTTACAGGCGACCTGGGAGGAATGAACTAACAATGTCTTCAGAGTGTTTCTCTTGTTTGGTTTAGGTAACTCCCCTCCTCTTCCTTTGTGAATACTGAGCAGAAATATTTGTTCAGTATCCCTGCTTTTCACTGTCACCTCTACCCACATTCCCTCCCCTTTATTAAGCTTCAGTATCCCTCCTTTGGTCTTTCTTCACTCCCTAATGTACCTATAAAGGTCTTACTCCTTCTTAACAGAATTGGCTATCCTTTCCTCAGTTTGGGCCTTTGCTATTCTGACTGCCTTCCCAGCCTCTTTCTGCTTTAACTGATAAGTTATCTGTCCTGCTCCTTCTGTGTTTCCTTATATTTCCTGAATGCTGTCCTTTTCTCCTTAACCTTTCCTACCACCTCTTTTGAGAAGCATAGTGTTTTTCCTTCGTTGTGTTTTATTGATTTGCTTTACACAAAGGCTTGTTGTCTCTGTGATGGCTGTTTTGATCCTCCCTTCACTTGTCTGCAGTTCCACTCGTAGACCAGAGAAAACAATGGCAATAGTTAAAGTTTCTGTACTGGCTTAGGGTATTTTAACTATAGACTTACAGTCATCAATGAGTATTTACACACAGCAATAACTCCTTCAGCTTGAGCCATTTAGAAATGTGCAGGCTCATGATGTGTAAGCTCCAGTTATATCCAAACCCTTGATTACCAGAACTATTGCTGCTTCTCCTATCAGTCCTTACAAGCATTGTCAGCATTTGACCAACCTCTGAATACCAGAGAGAAAGGGGTTAAAACATATAGCATGTTAGAACATTGAGAAAAGAAATGGTAGAAACGGAGAAAAGAATAAACCATTTTTTGTTAAAAACAGTTAATAGACCATGTTAAAAGGGGAGACATAAGGACATGTAGACATACATCTCTTTCCATAGACAGGACAGGCTGTTTAACTGCAATGCAACTGCCAAACTCATTTTTCAGTCTAGAAGCCTTAAAGATAGAAGAGTTTATATATATATATATATATATATATATATATATATATATATAATCCTTGCCTGAGTACAGAAAAGAGGCCATAATATGTTGCCAAATATATCAATGCAAAAAATCAGTCGGTAGATGAAAGAAACTGTCTGTATGAGTTCCTTTAAAAATAAAAATAATTACTTTCCTTCTCTGGCTTGTTGTAATGATCCAGGAATCATGGTGCTATCCACTCAGCCAACCATTTGCTCTAAAATGTTAATGAATCAGCTCTCAGAAACTGTAACAGTCTCTAGGTATTGCAGTAAATGTTACTAGCAAAATTAATTGTACATAACAGAAGAATAAGCTCTGCAAATGTATTCTGATAATTATCTCATTAAAAGCGGGATCACGGATCATATGGAGGGGTGGGACATTCTGGGTCATCTGGATTCTCATCCAATTGGGGACCTTCTAGCTGAGTGAGAGCTGGATCATCCTCTGTTGAGTGTTTTTAGTGATTGACCCCATCTCCACTACCAGAAGTGAGGCACAGTGATTAGACAACAGGAGCGGATATTCAAACTGCACCCAAAAGTGTGCAACAGCAGGAGCAAGCACAAGTCAATTGCACACATACGCAATAGACGTGATATTCAAACATGGAGCAAGACAAATTGCGCAACCAGCCAACATCTGAATATTGCAAACCCGCGCTATAGCACAACCAGGAAGGGAAGCTGAGCAGAGACTATATGCCATAGCGCAGCAAAGGCAGCCCAGCTGAGCAGTCCAGAGGTGCCATAGTGCAAGCAGAAAGACCCCAGCAGCAGAAATGGAACTGCACAACCAGGAGGTAGGCAGGGCCCACCACCTATGCCACAGATGGGCACAGGGACACACTGCAGAACTAACAATGTACCCCACACCCCAAGCACAGCATAACTGGGAGGGACGGAATATCCACCGGCCCATGGGACAAGCAAACAAAGCACATCCCGGCCGTGTTACCCCCAGCACACCCGACTGGCAAGATGAAACTGCCACACAAAGGGGCGGACCACCCAGTGTACATCAGCCCCCCAGTGACACAGCACACCCCTGCACTGTGACCCCAAGACACCACCCATGAGCAGTGACCATCACTGCAGGAACCCCACGCATCCCCCGTCACACTGCAACCTCGTGTACCACAGAACCATACAAGCCAGACCCACCATGAGCACCCAGCAATGGGTGGCAGCACCGGCAATACTGACTGAAAGCCACACCACACCAGGACACCACCCACACACACACACACACATACCATGACCATACCACCCCAGATGCCATGCACACTGCTGCAACTGAGCATCTATAGCCAGCTGCAAATCAGAGACCACCACAGTATTCATATCAAAATATATAATTGTAATAAACAAGAATAAGAACAACAAATAGAACTATGTACATATATATATATATATATATACAAAGCAGGGTGGGGTATGGGTATAAGGTAGGGGTGGGTAAGGGCAGGGTGAACTAACCGGGAGAGGGAAGGTGGGGTGAGGTGATGGGCAGCTACCGGCTGCCAGCCTGCCCTCCTGCTGTTGGGCTGGGGCCTCCTCCTGTGCCTCACTCCATGACACTGAAGGTCCAACAGGATGGTGAGTGTATCAATGGCCACCTGTGTCAGCCGCTGCAGTGACTGCTGCATCGCCGCAGGATCTGGATACCTAGGACAAGGGATCAGAGTCAATGGCTGTGACTGCCCATATCCCTGAATCCCACCCATCATGCATGGCATACAGCCAAGTGCCCTGCTCCTGTGATGGACTGCACCCACCCACAGTGACCGTGCACAAGACATGCCCAACCAGGCACCAACAGCCATGTGTACCACTGTATACACACACACACACCGCCCATGTCCATCACAGCACAACCAAGGCTGTCCAGTGACGTGGCTATGTGGTGGGATGCTAGTGCCACAGCCATGTGCCCAGTGCATGCATGGGCCACCAGTGATGCACTCACAGACATGCAGTGCCACTGGACAGTGATGACTGTCACTTGTTGCGTGCATGGTAGTGTTGTCCATGGATGGTGGCCGTGCCCCCACAGCATGCAATAGCATCCATGATGTACTGACACTCACTCTCGTCAAGTCGGTGCTGCGGCTGCAGCTGCTGCTGCTGTGCCTGCACCTATGCCACCTCTGCCAGCCACACCTTGCCTCAGCCTGGGCTCGCCTCCGCTCCTCCACGCCTGTGGAGACAAATGATGAGAAACACATCAGTGAGATCCCAAGCAGACAACCGCCTGCCCCATTGAGTGCCTGCCACACAGCCAGACCCATACTACACACCTGCAAACACCGTCACAGCAAGCCATAGCCCAACCCACCCCATGCGCAGGTCACATTACACAGTGTCACCCATGTGGACAATACAGGTGTATAGACAGCGCACCCACCTGGCCTAGGCACAATGCCCCTCCTGGCACATGACCTGAGGTGCTCCAGCAGGTCCTGCTCCCTCCCGCGGAGGTCACCATACTGGTGCCTGCACTGCTCTGGAGTCCTCCGCCGCCCAGTGGCCTGCTCCAGATCGGTGGCCACCTGCCGCCACACATGGCTGCGGGCCATGTGCAGGGGTTCTCCCAAACAGTGACCCATGGTGAGGCTCCACCACAGCCAACAGGTTGGCCACCTCCAACGCACTACACTGTTGCGCCTCCTGCGTGCCATCCCTGCAGTTGTATAGTAGGCAATATTTATTTATTTATTTAGCTTTTGTTGACCGGGTAAGTGCACTAGACAAATCCTGCCTATTTTCAGGCACAACCGGGGAGGGATACAGATGAATGCCAACTGACCTCAGAACCAGATTAAGCTGTTGGTGGTATTTTTAGTGAATGAGGGAAATTTGGCCAGGACACCGGGAAATTCCCTACTCGACAGAGGGAATACTCTGTCAAGATGGCGGAACCTCCTGTGCTTGCTGCAGAGGTAGCTGGGGAGGCAGGAGACTTGGTCTCAGCTCCTGTCTCTGGATGTTTGGAGACCTCGACTGACACTGTTATGATTAAGGAAGCAACTGTTTCATCTGAAAGTACCTCCAGGAATGTATCTATTGTGGGAACTATACCTCTCCCTGCCCTCACGGCAATGGACAATATTACCTCTCTTGCTATCCCAGTGGTGGAAGACACGTTGATAATGCTGAAAATGCAGGACGCGGACGTTGGAAGCGATTGGCTGAGTCGGTCTGCCATTGGCGCCACATGCTCCAACTATGCAAGATGATCTACTGTGTATGCGAGTGCTGCTACAGATGGCGATGGCTCCTCCGATCTCTCTGAGGGACTCACAGGGCTATCAGGAATGCCCCTGTGCTGTCGCCTGCATTGGAGAGTTTAATATTGTTAGTTACTGGTCCTGACACAAGGCCCACTTTGTAGGTGCCGACAAACTGCTCTGCTGGAACACATGATACGCCTCCCTGAGCCACCCCCGGATGGCAGACCTTTTGCAAACCCCTGCACACATTGCTGGTAATGATGTAGAGCCTATCTGGTCAGTAGAATCCGCATTGCGTGGTGCTGGGTGGATTCAGGAACCTGGGCTTGGGCATTGTATCTCCGGTCCATCCCTATTCGGTCCCCGTCCTGAGGACTTTCTGGAAGTGCAACAGGGGAAACTGGCTTCACAGTGTTCTTCTGACCCCTTGAGCATGCCGATGGAACTTCAACTCACTCAAAATCCTGTTTTGTCCCTTGTGCAAAAGCCCACTTTGGAAGTATGCCCCCATCTGATGGTAAAGCAGTAACTGTCTTGGATTCTGTTAAAAGGATAAACTCCTTCTGTACAGGTGGGACAGTCTCATTCCTTCTCCTCTTTATTTCATCACCCTGTCCTTGCTGCGAAAAGACATAATGCTGTGAGACTTGTTTATAGAGGTGGACTTCCAGACCCTCCTGACCCGCGTGTATGTGGCCAGAACTCTGTTGAAGGACTCATTGAAATTTTTGCCCATGAGATTTACGCTCTGATCCATGTATCAGGTGAATCCACATTCGATGTGAGTTTCCAGACATCTCGTGGCCTAGACCACTTTTTGGGCTAGGTACCACGCCATGGAATACTGCTTTATGGACTTCTTTCAGGCCGTCCCCTCTCGAAACCCGCCTTTAAGACCATTACGGTGATGTTTGAAATGAAGGCGTGGATGTGTCTGATATTGTGTACTGGTTGAAACAATGCTGTAGGTGCAGGGCCAACCTGAAGCTATCCTGGACACGGAAAATATTTGGAAGGAGGGTGGAAGTTTAAGGTTCTGTTACATACCAATGGCTCTGGCCCTGTCCATTTACCTAATTCCTTTTCTTAGGTCATGATAGGGGTCCTCTTTTACCAGGTCAGCCCAAAGCCTGTTACAGATGTGGGGATCCTCACACCTGAGTAGTGTATGTGACAAGATAAAATGTAATAATTGTGGTGAGTTGGGTCATGTTGGGATCCATTGCGGAACAGTAGCAGATGTAACCTTTGTGAAGAGCTAGGACATTCTTTTCAAACTTGCCACTGGTCTGCCCACGCTCAGGCGAATCATGATGGTGGCATTGATCAGCGCTTTGTGATTACACAGGCACAAAGCTCGGCTCGTACCACAGTGACCGCACCCCTGCAGCAGCAGTGATCCCAGCTTTGCAGACCCTGTGCCTGTGCCTACCCGGTCATTTGCTCCCCAGAAAGCCGATGTGTGTGAGAACACCATTAGAGGTGGACCCCCACCGAAAAATGCCCTGTCAGCTACATCTGACTTGGCTCAAATCCCAGGTCCTAGTACTATGCCACCCCCTGTGAACCTTTTACTGTTATCGTGGGAGGTCTCTGAGGCTGGACCTCATACTTCACCACCTCCTACAAAGACATTGATAACTCAGCCCATAGCCCTGTCTAATACCTTTGAGGTGCTTCAGCCATCTACTGACGACGAGGTGAGTCTGACACTTCCTCCATCGCGTCTTCTCTCCTGGCGGCTCTACAGATTCGAGCTCCAGCTGGGCACTGGCCTCTCACAAAAGCGTAAGGCTAGAGTTAAACTGAAAGGAAAGAATTTGGCTGGGAAGAGAAAGTCGTGATGTTTCTTGACACTTATTTTTTTATGACATGGCGCACCGTTTGCCATACCATTAATGTAAACAGTATGAAACGTATAGAAACACATAAATTAGTGTTTTCCTTCTTAAGACTTTTGCCATTGGGTATCTTTTGTTGCAGGATACTAGACTCCATACGGTGCAGGAGATTAGACAAGCTAAACAAGACTGGCTTTTGGGCCCATCGTTTTGGTCTATAGGCCGGACCCCTGTTCAGGTCTTGGCATTCTAATTAATATTCCAGACTTTCGGTTACTTAAACTGTTTGATTTAGTTCCTGGTAGGGTCCTCATTTTAGATTTTGTTTTAGGTAACTGCCCGTATCGAGCCATTAACATTTATGCCCCATAAGTTAAGTCTGCCCGTGATAGCCTTATTTTCCTTGATTCGCTCCTATTTACACACGTCCTTCCAAGTGATTTTTTCATGATTTTAACTGTGGCCTGAGTCTTCAAGACAAAGTTTGTTTGCCACCACCAAAAATTTTTGTGACTCCCATGAATTGGATAAATTAATTTGGATGGCGCACTTGACTGATGCTTACCTCTCTTTCACGCCAAACATACCCCACATTTCAAAAGACACGTTGGCAACAAGGATTGATTTTGTCTTTTGGCCGTTACATTGCCAATAAGTTCTGCTCCAGGTACAGGCAGTGGCCTTCTCTGATCACAAACTACTCTCAGTCGGTATAGGCTCAGTTGCCCCTTTTAGCAAAGGGCCAGGATTTTGGAAATTTAACACTTCCCTGTTGCAGGACATGATGTTTCAAAGATTTATTCTGTCCTTTATATCTGCTCGTAAATCTGTGTTTATTTGCTATAACGATCGATACATTGGTGGTTGGCTCTGAAACATGCCCTGATTATATATCTGAAAAGTTACAGTCGACAACAATGTAGGAGGCATTTTTGGCTTATTTACAAAGAGAACTCATCTCATCGCTGCTGTCTGTAGCACATATGACTGGTCAGGACCTATCTCTTCAAATACAAGCAATACGGAGGGACATGCTTTGTTTTCAGTCCAAACAATCCCAACAATTGTACCATCAACATAAATTCCATGTCTGGACCACGGGACGTAGTTTGCCCTTTGAGTCTAATTCACGTCTTGTTTCCCAGAAATCAATGCTGAGCCTAGCGAATTCTGTAGGTGCGTTGTGCTCTACACGTTCTGAAATTCTGCAGATTGTGACAGATCACACGACCACCTTTTCTCCCCTTCCAGCTACTATGACTGACATTGCCACCCTGTTCACGGATCTTGAGATCCCTCCCTTGGAACAGAATGTGGCTGTGGCATGTGCTACCGTGATGGTGCAGAGCTGTCTTCAGTGATTTCCTCGCTGCCCATGCAGAAAACCCTGGCCCGGATGGTCTCCCAGCTGATTTGTATAAAGTGTTAAATGTTCACTTGGCCACTGAACTGACCTCAGTATTTAATGCCCTGTTACGTAGCGAGGACATTCCTTAGATTTTGAAGGGTACTTTGCTGTATATCTACAAACAGAAAGGCGACATTCACCTCCTTGAGAATTGGCGCCCTCTTTGCATGTTAAATACTGATTTCAAGATCCTTATAGAAGATATCATGAAACGTCTGACTGGCATTGTGGCGAGGTCTTACACCCTGCCCATTCTTGCTCTATAGCTACCAGGCGAATCTCAGATCACCTGATTCTCCTACGAGAACTGTTTTCCCATGGATTTGCGGGCCTGACCTCTGGTATCATTGTTTCAGTGGATCAGAAGGCTGCATTTGATTGAGTTAACCACGATTTTTGTGGGCGGCATTACGTTTTCTGCATATACCAGAAGACATGATATGATGTACAAAAATTCTACAGGACGCCACGGTGGTCCCTGTGGTAAATGGGTGGGTAGGACCTATGATTCCTGTTAAAGAGGAGTCCGCCAAGGCTGTCCTGTAAGTCCTCTGCTATATGTCCTGTTTTTAGATGTCCTGCTTGACGTCTGAATGTTCACCCTCAGATTCATGCCATCTCCTGCCCGCTACGTGCACCATTTACAGCTATTGCATATGCAGATGATATATGTTTCCTAGTAGCTGATCATCCTCAATGTGACCTCCTACAAGTATGTTCTTTGTTTGGAACTTATTCGAGAGCCCGTCTGAACTTTGACAAAAGTGTGGGTATCAGGTTGAGATCAGTCGTGGCCCGATGTCCTATATTGGCCAGCTATGTCTGGTAGAGGCCCTATTCATATTTTGGGGTTTATTTTGGGACCAAAGATTCAGATTTTTAACTGGGATCATAAATTGCAACAGGGTAAACTGAAAGTCGCCTCTTGGAATAGAGGGTCGATTGGGAAGAAAAAGAGTTTATTTGATAAAAACCTTTTGATTCCATTGTTTCTATATTTAAGTTATGTTTTCCTATTCCAAAACAACTGGAAACAATGGTTTTAGCCTCTTCTTTCAGGCGTTATGGGAGCAGGCTGACCCGATCAAGAGAAATGTTACTATTTGTCTGCTATGGAGGAGGTGTTGGTATGATAAATCCTCTGTTGTTTTTTCTAGCATTTTTTCGGCTAATCTGAGACCTCTTCTGATCAACTCTCAGAGAGGGTGGGAAATGTGGTTTATGATTCCTGTGAGTTTGGTTCCACCAGTGGAACACAACCCTTCGTGTTACGACATACAGAAGGCACGCCATTGTATGTGAAACATATGTTTTACGCTTGAAACAATGGAAAGTATCGCCTCAGATACTTATTGCCCATCCGCATAAGACCCTGTATAAGACTCTTCTCTCCTCTGTCTGTTTGACACAATCCCTTTTGAGAAATGTCGGTCCAGCATCTTTCCTCTCTTTTATCATTGTTGCGGTGTAAAGAATACCTGCACATATGTGGGATTATCATTGGCTATCTTGCCATGAGACGGATAAATGTTAAAGCCAGCCACAAACATAAACAGCTTCCGGATAGAGTGTGTTTCTAGGCCATTATGCACAGATGCATTGGAGACAATCTCCCATTTGTTTTTTGAATGTACATTTATTCGAATTGGTGGGCCTTTTGCACGACAGTGGGCTACCCAATTTTCAGTCTGTAACTTTTCAGATGCTTATATATGGTATTTTTCCCTCAATGGTCCTCCTGGCATGCAGATACTTTAAATCTTGTCTTCATTGTAATTAAATGGAACATTTGGATGGCTAGATGTAAGTTTGCTCTACAACAGAAAGACTGCACATATTTGGAATTAGAACAGAAAATAGTGAAAGATTTGAAAACCATGAATGAACTTGAACAAAACATGCACTCAGAGTCACGCCTGCTTGCTTTATGGATTGCACTTCCTTGGATAACTGACTCAGATTTTGCTGTGACTTGATGGTTATTCCTTCATTATATCTTTGTAATGCCTTTCTTTTCGGTTTGCAAATTGTTATATACTGTATTACCTTTGTATTCCTTTTTTCTCTCTCTGTTGTTTGTAGATTTTGTGCAGTACTGGTATGTGTTACACGATTTTCTGTCTCAATAAAACTTTCCCTACTCTTTTCGATAAGTGCCATGGGATCTTTAACATCCACCTGAACTACCACCAATCCAGGTAGATGGGACCTCAGTTTAACGCTCATCTGAAAGACGGCACCTCAGAAATGCAGCACCCTCTCATGCTGCATTACAGTGTCAGTACTGGGATATTAACCCAAGTGCCAGATGTGGGAACTGAACCCACAGCCCTCTGATCCCCGGCCTCAGAGGCGAGTGTGCTACCTACTGAGCCACTGACACTGACATATGGCACTCCGCAGCACGGCAACCGTGGTAATGTTGTGCAATACAACTCCATCAGTCCCTATCGGCGCTGTTCGTATAGCACCGTCAAGGTCCACATCACAGGCTGTTACCGAACAGCGCGATAGAGCCATAGACATGCCAGACGACAGCGCCAGGGGTCAAAGGTCATGCACAAGGTCATGGGTTCTGGCGCAAGGCCACGCACAGTGCCATCGGACATTTACATGCCAGCACAATCGGTCACCTGCGTGCCAGTGCCACAGTGGACTATTGCACAGTTGTGCCACAGCGCTATGTGGTGACCAGTGCTGTAGCACCACTGGCACAATGGTGGTTGTGTCCTGGATTGCTGATCGCGCACAAGCACGTCATCAGTGTGGCAGACACCTGCTTCTGCTACGGCATGCAATGCGGTGTACTATGCAGTCACAGAATGCGCCATTGACTCAGCCTGCTCAACGGATTCGCAAAAGCGCAACAGCGCGATGTTCAGCCGACATATGCAAATCATCTGATCAGCCATTCAAAGGTGCAGTGGCATGATTTGCATCTCATTAAAGTTGCTCACTCCTTATTTCCATGCATTGTGCTATAAATGTGTGACAGTGATTTGCAGTGGCCAGAGTCGGTTTACTGCAGGTGAGAGGTGAGTTGCATGCTGTGTGATGTTCTGGGCAATGGTCATGGGATAATGCAGTATACTGCACAGAGACAGGTGTCCACTTCCACCCATACAGATCGACATGGCGAGCAAGGACTGAGTGAGGAGGATGATGGTGGGTGAAGAGGAGGTCCAACTTCACGAAGTCCGAGACAGAGGCACTCTTCCAGGCCTCCGGATGAGGAGCCACTACTTAGTGGACGGCGGGGCACCCACAGGCCTGTGCTGCTGCTGCATGGGAGGGGTAGCTCATGCCATAAACCTGCATGGAAGCCACCAGCGCTCTGTGCAGGAATGTAAAAAAAAATTGAGACCGACAGGAGATGGGTGAAAGAAGGTGGCAGCCCTCAGGGTGGCATGCGCTGCCACAGGCGGAGGCCAGCCAGAGATGGTGCAGCTGACCCCAGTGGAGGACCAACTGGCTGCATCCATGCAGTGCAGTGCAATCGAGGGCATTCAGGAGGTGGCTTCCAGACAGGTGGAAGCCCATCACTGCAGGTATGACATGGTGGTGGTGGTGGGGGAGGTTGATCCCATGCACTAACATGTTCTCACTTTCTGTTACAGATCCTGTGCATCTGCAGGGGACAGTGGTGGTGGAACCACGCAGTGTGGACATCCAGCCAGAGTTGGAGGAGGGTCCATCCACCTCTGCTGCCAGCCGGCATGCATTGCACCAGTGTGCACACCTGGCTGCCATCTCCGATGTCGGTGAGTCAGGTGTGGGGTGTCCATCCTGTGTCACAGCAGTCTGGTATGCAAGCATGCCAGCACGCAGTGACTGTGGTGTTGCACCAACCTGCACCATTGATGATGCAAGGACCGCGAATGGGCAGTGACACGTGTGTGTCTCATAACAGACACACAGCAGGACAGCACATGCCCCTGGACCTAGCTGGTTCCAACGTGTGTGCCAGCACATCAGCACAGTCCCAGGCTGTGCCTGTCGGCACTGGTGGGCAGCACGGTGGCTGTGCAGGTCTCTGGCACTGTTGTGGACACAGCAGTGGAACGACTGGTCCCTGGGGCACAGCAGTTGGAGGGCAGCAGCAGCAGCAGTCACCCACCAGGTCTAGGGGTACAGGGTTCAGCGGTGGCACATGCACACCGCCTGTTGTGTCACCCATACCTGGTCCTGGTGAACAGCTCCCACCCTCAAGGGATGTTGAGCATCAGGACCTTCCATACCTTGGGACAGATTCCGATGTGGCAGGCGACCCATTTGATGAGCACACCCACCTGCTGCGGCATCAGTACAGGAGCAGATCCGGGTTGCAATGTCCGCGTGGAGGCACTGTGCATGGCTGTGGAGCGGCACAGCAGGGACAATGCACTGATCCTTGCAGAGATGGTCCAAATGCAGATGGATGTGACTGCCGCCATTGACAGGCTGACCCAGGCATTGGTCGCTGTTGTGGCTGCATTGGGCACACTGTCAGGTGCCCCTACCACACACCACACACGTACACTCTTCCTCCCGTTCCGGCATCGTGTGACATCCAGTCTGTTGGCGCGGGTTCTGCTGTGGGCATCCGAGCACACCTGGTGCAGGTATGTTCGGCATGCTGCAGACCCCTGTGCGGACAAGGTCGCGCTCGTGCAGTGGGACCCATGGTGGTACATCGGTGCCACCCATGTGCCCTGCTCCAGCCTGCCAGTGCTGCTGGGTCACGGTGGGGCCGCCCACGCATCCGAGGTGGCCATGGCACAGTGCCACCTGACTGACCTGTCTCCCAGTGCAGGCCCTGTCTGGTGCTGCCCTGTGTGCAATGTATGTCATGGTGGGCAGTGCACTGGTGGGTGCCCTGCCCAACATGCCGACACATGGACCACCTGCACACCACCTGACTGCTGTCCACAGGTGTGTGCATGATGATGCCTGCATTGTACTGTACACCAAGGTGCAAGGGTGCCCAGCATCTGACACGGTACTTGGACAGTACAGGTGGTGGGGTGGTCCGTGGATCTGTGTGTTTCACATGTCTGTTCCTGCTCTGCTGTGCACCTGCCCATATGCGCTTTGTGCCTAGCGTGTGTGTGTCCATATAGCATGTAACTATTCACCCCTCCCTGATGTTGTGTTTGTGCACCTGGACCCTTCCTCCTTTGCCATCATGCACATATGGTGTGTTACCCTGTGTGCCAGTGGGTTGCGCCTGAGACAGTGTTGGTTGCACATGGCCCGATGACTTACCTGTGTCATGAAATGCTCCTCCATGATGGTGTCCCGGTGCAGCTGGGCCTGCGGATCAGTCGGGGTCCCGCTGTCCACGGGTGGTCTGCTCATCCCTATCATCACCGGTGTCACCGCATCCCATCGTTATCCCTCTCTCGACCTGTACGGCTATCCCACAGTCCTTGACCATGTTGTGCAGGATACAACAGGCCAGGAATATCCCACAGGCCTTTGAGGGGCTGTACTGTCCGCACCGCCGGAGGTGTCTAGGCATTGAAGCGTGCGTAAGCATCCCATACACCCACCGATGATGTTGCATGTGGCGGCATGTGCCTCATTATAAGCGTTGCTGCGATGGGGTCATGGGGCGCGGTAGGGTGTGAGCAGCCAGGGGCGGAGTGGGTATCCGCTGTCACCTGTGTGGAGATAGTGGAGATAAGTATCATATTCAGGTCCATATTGCCCATAGCCCTGTGTGCCACTACCATGGCACCGTGGCTTTCCCACCGTGCCCCAACTTTGCCACTCCTACATGCATACTCACCCACTAGATGTCCTGTGGGATGTCCCCACTCTCAAATCGATGGCACAGTGCAGACTGGTACCATATGAAGGCATCATGTGCTCCGCCAGGGGTGTGGCACAGACATTGATGATCGCCCACTGGCATCACACACCACCTGGCAGTTGACACTGGTGAAACCCTTCTGGTTTTGGTATGCAGCCCCATCGGGGCCAGGTGGTGTGTGAATAGCCACATGGGTGCAGTCTATCGCCCCTAGCATGCCAGGCATACATGCTACCCTGTGGAACTTCTGCATGTTTGCTGTCGCTCTGCTGCGTTGCTGGGGAAATGGATGTACTCCGCGGCATGTGGCAGCAGTGCGCTGAGAATTGGGTGAGGATGCGTGATGTGGCCGACTGTGTTATGCCTGTGGTGTCCCCTGGTTGGCCTCTGGAAGGTACCCGTGGTGAGCAGGCACATGCAAGCTGTTACCTTTGTCTCCACTGACAGGCGTGACTCCGTCGTGAGGGTGCCTGCATCACATCACTGCACAGCTCACAGAGCCACCTCAGTATTGTCTTTTCAGGCGGTACCAGCCACAATCTCAACATCCATGCACAGCTCAAAGCTGATGTGGCACGGTACTGCCTGTTGGGGCATATCGCCGACGGGCCCTTCCACGGCCACGCCCTCTTGCAGCATGCCTTTTCACCCCCCTCATTACAGCTTCCATGTGGATGTTGGCACTGTCCATGTCCTGGCTTGTGTTCCCCGGCTGTTGTTGCTTCTTACCCCCACTGTCCTGACTGCTACCTTCAGTGCACGGGTACACCTACTGGCCTCTGCAGTCTGTGGCCCCACACCTTCCCTTGCCCCTATTTTGTTCTCAGATCTCCCTAGCCTGCCCTCTTTGTCCCTCTTGCCTTGTCTCTCTCCCTGCCTTATTGGTTCCCTGTAGCATTCTTGTGCCTCTTCCTTGAGCCTTTTATTTTGGCTCATTTCCGCCATAGTGCACCTTCGGCTGATCCGCTGTTGCAGCTTCGCAAACTAAATATCCTGTTCTTGCTCTTTATGCATGGTTCCACCTTGGTTGCATGCCTTCATTTGCATTGTGCTGTTGCTCAGCACGTTTTCGGTGGCACAACTGCCTCCCGCTGAATATCGCAGAATGGCGCATTTTCGACTTGGCGCTTAGTGTAACCCTATTGCGCATAGCTGCAACCCTTTGAATATCCGCCCCAAGAGTTTATCTGGATTGCTTTTCATCACAAACCCTATGGATGACGGCAATTTCTGGAGAGAAGACCTTTACACTTTCGATTTACATACTGCCGTCTCACTTGGGAAGCTTCAGGAAGCACTGCTGGAAGTTTTGTATTGTTAGACTTCTTAGAATTCTGAGGTGTCTGGGTTCTGATGGCGCTAGCATTGTCCTGGAGTCTTGTGGCTGTTGTGGGCTAGAACTATTAAATTTTCAAAGTGAGAGTCAGGCTGCTGAAAACTGTTATGTTTTTACTCCAGTTATTAACAAAACTTTTGCCTCATCAGGCAATTTGAATTACATGATACCCTTTAGCTGACACAATTAAGATAGCAGGAAATTTAATTCTGTATGAGAGGCCTAATTTTTATAAACTTTCCTGACCTCAGTAAATGCTTTTCTCTGAGATGCAACCTCAGTAGAATAATCCTGATGAAATTAAATCCGGTTCCCATTCCACGAAAGTGACCTCCGCTCTCGCTATATTTAAAATCTCTTCTTTTACAGAGAACCATAGAAAATATGCCACTATAGGTCTTGGAGGGACTCCTGGCTTTGGTTTGGGAGAAAGTGTCCTGTGTACCCTCTCTGTATTTCTAAAGGCCAACCTAGGTTGTACTGTAAGACATTTGGGATGACATTTTGTAAAACTTAGACATTTGTGGACCCTTGACTCCCTCAGGCACTCCCAGAATTCTGGCGTTGTTTCTCCGACCTCTGTTTCGAGGTCATCAACTTTTGCCATAGAAGATTAATCTGCTGTTGAAAATATTAGAATCAGTGTCCAGTTTAAACACAGAATCTTCCACTGCTGCCACCCTTTCTTCAGCCTCAGTTAGCCTTTCATGAAACTTATCTGAATTTGATTTATTAATGTCTACCACTACTTTAGGCCCAGCAATATTCTGTTTTATTTCCTTTTGACTTAATGTAATTTCATGTAACATATCTTTAATGTTATTGATATCATCACCTCTGCCCTCTGTAGAAGAATTGATCCTATTCCTGCATAAGCCCCACTGGGTCCACTGAAATTTGTAACTGAAATTGCAGCACTCGCTAGTGTGAATTTGCTGTAAGGCAAAATGACTCATTGAGAGAAAAGCAGTCTATTTAAAACAAGCGATCCACCGAAACTTCACTGAAATGCTTTTCTAACCTTCTGATGTTAATTTATTTATTTTTCAACTGCTGATAACCGGGTTTGATAGTATCAAGAGCAGGATTTAATGCCGACTCGTCCTCCGTAATTAGCATTGACTACAGTTGGCTGACTGTGCGTGACCTCTTACTGAGCGTTCTTGACATACAGGTTGTTATAGTTTGTTTCTTGGCATGAAAGGGCATGTGGCATTACAGGAATTACAGTTTCTCTGAAAAACTGAAAGCACATATATTTTAATCCAGAATAAAAGCACAGCATCAAGTTTTGTTTAATGCCTGCAGATATCGTTCCTTTACAAGCTATAGAAAGTTGCCAGATCAAAACTTGCTTGTTCAACTAGCAGCAAAATTCTTCCAAGAATAAAAGTGCTTGGTCATTATGCAATGTATTGACCAGACTCGGACCCCACAATTTCTGGAACCTAAACTGTTTTCAGAAATCCTCTGTACTGCAAGGGATCCAGCGTGTCTTGACCAGGCTCGGACCCCTCAATTTCTGGAACCTAAACAGTTTTCAGAAATCCTCTGTACTGCAAGGGATCCAGTGTGCCTTGACCAGGCTCTGGACCCCTCAATTTCTGGAACCTAAACAGTTTTCAGAAATCCTCTGTACTGCAAGGGATCCAGTGTGCCTTGACCAGGCTCTGGACCCCTCAATTTCTGGAACCTAAACAGTTTTCAGAAATTCTCTGTACTGCAAGGGATCCAGCATGCCTTGACCAGGCTCTGGACCCCTCAATTTCTGGAACCTAAACAGTTTTCAGAAATCCTCTGTACTGCAAGGGATCCAGTGTGCCTTGACCAGGCTCGGACCCCTCATTTCTGGAACCTAAACAGTTTTCAGAAATCCTCTGTACTGCAAGGGATCCAGCGTGCCTTGACCAGGCTCGGACCCCTCATTTTCTGGAACTAAACAGTTTTCAGAAATCCTCTGTACTGCAAGGGATCAGTTTGCCTTGACCAGGCTCCGGACCCTCAATTTCTGGAACCTAAACAGTTTTCAGAAATCCTCTGTACTGCAAGGGATCCAGCGTGCCTTGACCAGGCTCTGGACCCTCAATTTCTGGAACCTAAACAGTTTTTCAGAAATCCTCTGTACTGCAAGGGATCCAGCGTGCCTTGACCAGGCTCCGGACCCTCAATTTCTGGAACCTAAACAGTTTTCAGAAATCCACTGTACTGCAAGGTACTAGCCCTGACTTTTGGATTTGGTACTAGTGGAAGCTGATTTCTAAGTGGCCCCACTATCTCCTGCTGAACACATCTCTAACTACTGTATCTCCCTCTGTGTCTCTAGCTGAATTTATGTGCTAGTGTTTAATAATTTGTTTAATCCTTACAGTCATTTTAAGTTCTGAGTTGATATTAGAAGTGAATTTAGAGCTTTTTTTTTCATTAGCAGATTATATCCTTTCACCACTAGAGGGCTATATCTCTATCTCTTTATCTAGTACATGCCATGTGGGCTCTCTGCCTTTCTCTCACTTCTCCTCCTCCTCCTTGCCTGGCCCCCTCTTCTCTCTCCCTGGTCCTAGCCACCCCACCCCACCCCACCCCACCCCACCACCCTCTACTCTGGTTTCCACTGCTACTCCAAGGGAACTCTCCACTTCCTCCGAGTGTTGAGCTTGGTGCAACCGATTGGATATTCCTGGTTACTTAACCTGACCACTACTCTCAATAAGCGTGGCCACCTCTCTACATTGTACCACCTTGCGGTCCATATGGGACACTGCCTGGAACCTTGCAACCTCTACTCCAGGAAACAACAACCAAAACTATCTTTCAAAGAGCTGCGACTCTGCCCTAAAACTCCTACTCCTCCTCTCTCATCTCAGGCAGCCCATCCCAATCCTGGCTCTAGAAGCTCAGGCCACACACAAACTCCAGGTGCCCTTATCCTTGCAACTATTAATATCTGCAGCCTACTACCAAAGCTGGATGCACTCCAAGCCTTCATGTGCCAACACAACCCTGACATCCTTGCAGTGGTGGAAACTTGGCTGACACCTAAAGTTCCGATTCAGCAGTAACAATAGAGGCTATAATGTCCACAGGCTGGACGGATATCCAAAAAGGCGGTGGTTGTGCAATCTATATCAAACACTCCTGTCTTGGTACCCTGTAGCAACTCCATCACTTTCTGCCTCAGCCCAGATTCTGCCAATAAAAATCGTCCTAGATCCCAACCATAAAGCCCCGACTATTGTCTCTGTATACATCCCGCCCAGGAACCCTAAACATGGATTCAATGACGTCCTAAACTTTATCAACTCTCATCCTTCCAAAGCTGAACTTATTCTACTAGGGGATTTCAACATAAACTGGTTAGCATCGAGTGCCAGTGCCTATAAAGACTCCATCTCAGTTGCTAACCTCACACAAATGGTAAACTCCCTACTAGGATTAGCTAAAGACTGGCACCAGTACCCTCTTGGATTGAGTCCTCACCACTCACCCCACAAGGATTTCTCGTGCGACCATTCTCCCAGACTCATTCAGTGAACACTCCCCAGTCATGTGCATGGTCTAACAAATTCCTTAAGCCCCCTCAAATTATTGCTAGCAGAGTCCTTCCTCATGGAAAACTTCCATCTCAAACAACACCTGCTTCTACAAGACTGGCTACCAATCTATGAAGCAACAGATGTTAACTGGCTCTTGATCACTTCATCTCAATTTTCAACAAAGCCTGTGACCTCTTTGCCCCTTTGGCTTTCTCTCACAGCTGAAACTAAGGGATCACCTCTGGGCAGTTGCCGGGGCCACTGGCAAACAACTGGACATCCAAAATTACAAACAAGCACGAAATGTCTGCAACAAAAGCCTACACGGCTAATGAAATCCACTCATTACAAAGACGCCTCACCAACACATGGGGAAATGGTCGTGCTTTCTGGGACAATATCAAGGATGTCACAGGAAGCAGCCAAAACCTCTCCAGCCATGTTAATGGTTGATGGTTCCTCAACCCTTGACCCCAAGGTGATCACAAACATCTTTAACATGGCTTTTCAGACCTTAGTGCTGTCCTACCCCATGACTTTTTTGAAAATAGGCCTACTCCCCAAATACCTCAGCCCCTCAGTCTAACCATCCCTCTTCTACTCATCTACTTCAGGAAGGTAAGGCTGAATGAAGCTCACCGCTATATTACTGCAGCTATCTCTAAATCTAGATCTAGTAGCGACACCCTGGACCTTAAGCTTCTGTTGCTCACCTCGATGAGGTAATTCATCCATTAACAAAATCCTAAACCTCTCTCTCAGCTGTGGAAAATTTCCAGACCTATGGAAAACAGCCACCATGACACCTGTCCATAAAAGTGGGGACAAGGTGATTCACTCAAATTATCGCCCTATCTCCATACTGCCCACTCTCTAAGACAGTTGAGCGCGATCGTGGCTGATCAACTTACCGACCACTTGTATAAATACAATATACCTTGTCCACAACAACACGGCTTCCAGAAGGTCACAGCACCACCACAGCCCTTCTTGAGTTCACTGGAGCTTTGCACAAATCCCTTGACCATGACCTTCTCACTGGGGCCGTTTTAATCATTTTCTCTCAAGGCGCGATACAGTACACCATGGACTACTAATATACCAACTACTGAATGCGGGCTATCACCTGACTCTTCTCTCTGGTTTAAAAGCTACTTAGAAAACCGGTCACAGAGAGTAAAATTGTGGATGCTCTTTCAACACCCTGCCTGTTCGCTCAGGTGTCCCACAGGGATCCATACTAGGACCCCTCCTTTTAGCCTTTCTTAAACTCCCTCCCTTACCACTGCTCTGAGCAGATCATACTATATGCTGATGATGCTGTTGTATTCTCCACTCACAATGATCCTGCAACTCTTCAACAACCTTCAACTTGCTTCAGTTCTGTAGAGTCTTGGTTTCTTAATCATAAACTGGTCCTCAATGACAAGAAACCAAATCTATGCTCTTCTGCAGCTCTCATAACCCACACAAGCTACACCATTTGGCTATCTCCACCACCCAGGGCAACACTCTAGATCAGGTTTTGTCCTTCAAATACTTAGGGATTCAGCTTGACCCTAATCTCTCCTATGGACTTCATGTAGATAATGTAGCTAGAGCTGCTAATACACGGCTTGGTCTCCTCTACAAACACAGACCACACTTCACGCCAGAAGCTTTGAAGGTTGCAGTTCCTGAGCTCTGTGATCTCTGTAATAGACTATGGTCTCATCATTTATGGCTCGCCACAACCACAACCCTTAGACACCACTCAACTGCCTTAAATAAAGCATGTCGGCTCATCACTGGTGCTCACCGGCTCCACCCACACATGTGACCTGTACACTCAGACCGGCTGGCTCCAACTATCAAACTGCATAAACTTTCTCACCTGCTCCATGGTCAAAAAATCTACCTTGGCCTTGTACCTTCTGGAGTCTCAACTCTTACAACACCGAATTGACAAATGGTGCCTTAGGAGATCCATTTACAGCTACTGAAAGTCACCCACTGTCACACTTCACAGGGACAATGCTCTTTTGCTTATCGAGCACCACTCTGGTTCAATGGCCTCAGCCCAACCATCTCCTCTGCCCCAACTATTGGTATGTTTAAAACTAGGCTCTGGGACTATCTCACTACCAACAGCTCCTGTGACTGCCAACTTAACCTTGTTTCTCTACTTCCTTTCTGCTCTGGTCCCCCCACTGGATTCTACCCTCACATCTTGGTATACCCAATGCTGCACTTTTCACCCTCTTGCCACCCTTCCTACATTCCTTCCCCCCACCTTTTCCCTCTCCCTATGACTCTGGTACTTCTTATCTGTTGTCTGTTTTTCTGACAAATGCCGCTGGCTGCCTTGTTACAATGCTACCCTTGAACTGTATTAATCTGTACTCTGTTTGCAATGTTTACATTGTTGTAATGCCTGTCTTGATGTTCCCCATAATTTGTATTTCTCTGACGTGGAACCTTTGTAAAGAGCCATGACTCAAAGGTATTTGTAATCCTAGACTTGATAAATAAATAAAGGATACTGCACTTGGTCTGTTGGATTTGCTTCCTGTCTGATTAAATGCAAACATATGCTATCTTTTAACTTCTGCTCTCCCTACTCCACCAACTCTTGCTATGCTGCCACCCCCAAATTTATTTTGTTTAAATTTGATTTCATATAATGACATTCCATATGGGTCAAAATGCCCATTTGTGCCATATTTTACTACATATAACTATCAGTGTGTCTCAAAGATGGCTAGAAGTCATCATTTAAATCAAATTGTTAGATCGAAGTGCGTGCATGTGCAGTTCTGTCATTGCCTCATCTTGTGAATGCCATACTGCACCAGCATTTTTATTTGCTTATTTCATTTGAATGTTTCACCATCATTCTTAGCAGCACTCTGATCCATCACCATATGCCCCCCCACGAAAAGCCCTGTACTCCGCCACTCCAATATCCATTAGCTCCATCTCACCAGAGCACCTAAATGCTCTGCACAGAGTATCAGCTCTAACCAGATTCTGTTTAGGATGGGGATGGTCCTGGCTTCTGGCCAAGGAATTGGATCCTTTCTCAAGTGTCAGCCTCCTGGGGCTGATAATGGGCCTTAGGCCAGCCCAAGGCATGACTAGGGGTGCAGGGCTTCAGAACATCTTTTTTTTTTGGTGGAAATCAAATACTTCAATGGGTTGAAATTTGGAAGTCATTTCAGTTTTACAGGATTGAAAATACTTCCTGCTGCCAATTTTGGAAGTCAAAATAATTCCAGCCCATAAATTTGGAAGTCGAAATACTCCAGATCCTATAATTTTTGAAGTCATGGGCCTTCTGAATACCTCACTATAACTCCATCTGTGGCACTTCCACAGAATTACATTCTGAATGAGCCCAGGAAAGGAAAAGAGTCACAGTAGATCAGTTACTCACAGCATGGGTTTATTTCATTAATTGTTCTTGCAGTTCAAGTAACCTCTATCAGTCTTGTGTTAAGTTGCTTGCAGTCAGATGCCTGCTACATTCAAAGTCTGGTGGTCATACACTAACACTAACAGACAGATTTTACCTTCCTGTTGAAGCAGACAGATGTTTTTATATCAGATCTCATTTGTTGTATTATTATACATTGATGATGGCAAGCAAGATACAACACATGAATCAATCATGCAACCAACACATCGAGTCAAACAAACTTGT
The DNA here is from genome assembly GCA_016271365.2 of Neoceratodus forsteri. NCBI lineage: Eukaryota > Metazoa > Chordata > Ceratodontiformes > Ceratodontidae > Neoceratodus > Neoceratodus forsteri. The sequence continues at coordinate 217,228,024 of JADMNL010000030.1, read as the reverse complement.
TATAGTTTTGTTTTGTTTGTTGTTCAAGCTTTAATTAACAGCATGTTGTGGAGTATTGCCACCACTTCTGATCAGAGAGGAGAAGAATGGGAGGACCTAATTCTAGTATATGAGTCAACAAAGGGCATGATGGTGGCATTGTTGTGCTGCCCGTGTGCATAGGCTCTGAGCAGAGCTGAAACTTCATGAAACCTTTTGAACCCTCTGAAGTCTCTTCTAATTTTCTAGTTTTAACTTTCATTAACTTTATAGTCTTTACTAGATAATAAATCCTTTAGGAGAGTAATTATGTTACTACCGACAACCATGACAGATATTCCAGAGTTGGAATTCTAGTTAGGTTTGCAAACAGGGTTTCAGTAATAGTTGTAGGGTTGGGTAAGTGATTGTATGGTAGGAGTCAGTTTTATTATTTTTAAGTTAGATCTGAGTGCATCTACTCACTGAATTGTGCAGTGAACTGATGAGAGGCTCCTGGGAGGACGAGGGCTGCAGAAACATAAAGTGAAGAATGAGGAGGAATGAGGAAGAACCACCTCTCCATCTGCTATCTCTACACCAGACTGAGTGTACTGGGTCCGTGCTGTAGCAGAATGCTGCAGGAGCATCTGAACATTGGCCTTGTATAAACTCTGGCACTATAGTGAACTTTGACTAGAAAACTATCTTGACTGCCTAAACAGCCTAGAATTACAATCAGTTCCCAGTAACTGCTGTAAGATTTCCGGTGCCTTCACTTGTCAAATTAGGACTATTGAGTGGGGAGCCCACAGTGGCAACACAGGTTCATCCTAACTGACTACTGTAATTTGCCATGGATTCACAGACTGTATGCTGTTTAGGCTAAGGCTCAATTTTGAGTCCTGTGTTTGGCCCAGTTGAAGATTCTGCTCAGAAGACCTCCGACACAAATGAGAGTGGCATCAAAGGGTGAAATCTGGACTTAACTATATTGGTGGTGAGCTACTTCATGATTTTCTAATTCAATACTACCCCAGCATAAGTGAGATTGATGGGGTCAGTCCTACAAAAACTGTAGTCTGACCTCCCTAGGTGAGCTTTTCCTCGCTTAACTTTCAACATTAGCCAGATTCTCCTGCTATCAGGACTTGAGCTTAACACAGCTTTATGAGAGGGAGCCGAGTCAGACTTGGAAAATCTGTCCTTTGAAAGTTATCTTTAAACTGATTCACTAACTCTGTACATTGAACTCATTGGATACCTCCTTTGCAAACAGGGACTACTGACTTATTTTGCATTCAGAATCTCTGCTGTTTTTAATGAATACTGATTTGTTTAATTTGGGTGGGTTGTGGGTGGAGTGTGGATTAAATAGAGTATGGCTCTAGGTGCATAAGTAAGGGACTCTATGGTATTATTTATTGTTTGAACATTGTGTGAATGTGTTGTTAGGTTCTCTTTTTCATTCTTTGTGTTTGGTTTATTTGTTAGTGTTTTGAATTTTAGTTTAGAAATGTATGTTCAGGAGTTCAGGGTCCCTCCGGATTAGCTACCCAGAGGCCCTGCTGCATGACCTCCACCCTTTGTGTGACTTCCCTCTCACTGCTGCTGCCCTAAGGTGTTGTATGGAGGTGGGTATCACTAGGAGAGTAGGAGATCAGTGGCGGTGCACTGGGAGCTCAATTGAGGTGAGAGAGATTTGGGTGGTTTGGAATTGAAGATGCCCAAGGGTTAAACGGACCTGGAGAGATGCCAGACATGTTGGTTCTGTCCTAGGTTTCCCACCAGACTGCATGGACAAGTAGTTAGGGATCTTCAGCCAACATGGATCCTCTTTGAGCAATGCTATGCAATGCCAGGTCAATGAGGAACAAGACCGCAATTATGTCAGACTTGATTTCCTTGGTCAACCTGGCATGCATCATGGAAACGTGGCTAGAGTGGTGACGTGGAGCTGGTGTTGGTCCCAGCTGGGTTTTCTATGGTGCACTGCCCAAGGATGGATTGCAGGGGTGGGGATGTAGCCATCTGTTTTAGATCCAGCCTGAACTTCTCAGTACATCATGGGTTCTGCCAGGTCATTTAAATGTGTGGCAGTGCATGATGGACCAGGTGCAGGCTGCACATTCTCCTCATTTACCACCCTCTGGGGTTGGGGAGAATGTTTGCAGGAGATAGTGGACTTCATCATTGACAACGTGATTGGAGTCTACCAAATGGCTTATTCTGGGTGACTTCAATGCCTGGATTGAGAATAACCGCAATTTGGATCTAACCTCCTCCAGCTGATGACATTGCTGGGCCTAGCACAGACCTTTGCCTCAGTGACTCATCATCACGGACACATCTTGGACATGGTATTCTCACTGGTCTCATGATTACTGACCTCGAGATTGATTAGGTTGGTTGGTTTGATCACTGTACCGTGAAGTTCAAGTTCAGGGCTCCCTCTGTTGGTCCCTTCTCTGTTGAGATGGTCAGCTACCACCCTTTGAGGGGCCTAACCACAGAGGATTGATGGTGTTAGTTGATTTCTCCAGTGTCAGTGCTGTTAGTGTGATTGGCTTGGGTGAAGCAGTGGCAGCCTACAATCGGGCTGTCTCTGAGGCACTTGACGCTATCGCTGTGGTCGGTATATGACCTAAGTCTTCTCCCCAAGACCCCATGGTTTGATGTGGCTATCCAGGCAATGAAGACCGTAGGCAAAGACTGAAGCTTTGCTGGTGAAGGATCCAGCTAGTGGAGGACAGACTGGCTTTGAGAAATCACTACAATGACTATCATCTGCTCTGGGAGATGAGAGCTCCTCTCTATCACCACCCTCTGCTGTTTTCCTTGTAGCCAGTTTAGTACCTATTCCACCATCATCGCCCTCACCCCTATGCCTTCCAGCTTATTCCCAAGCCTCCCATGTAGCACTGGATTGCTTTCTCCCTACCTGAGGTCATAATGCCCTGCTTGTGACATCACAGTTATTCCAATGGCAACAAATTGCGATGTACATCAGAAGATTATGACTTGAAGTAGGGAGTAAGCTACAGAGGCAGACAAACTATAAGGAAATCTAAGGTATAAAAATCATGTACTCATGCAGATTTACTGTAATAAATAATGAGGAAGAGAACTATATAGAATACCTATGGAATGCAAGCTGAATTGTACCTAATTATTATGTTTTTAAAGTTTTCTTGTTGAAGTCAGTAGCTCTTTAAGATCACTTTATTTAAGCTGTGCATTCTTATTGATTCCACATCTTTGAATAAGTTAACATATAGAATATAATGCTGTCTTTTGCAATGCCTTTCGTTATGTTTTCTTCTCTGATAGCTACTATAATATCTGAATGGTGTTTTAATATAGTTCTGATGTTATTTCTAAGGTTCACATAAAACTTCTCTTCTGATTGTTTCTGTATGTTACCAAGCAATTAAAGGTAATACTTACAGTATTATCCTTGGTGCTAATCTAATAATAATTTATGTGAGCCATACACCAGCCTCATTTTCTTTACCGTCATAGAGTGCAGGTAAATCCTTTTTATCATATATATAAGGTACTGCACCTTTTAATGAGGAATAACACTTGGAATTCTGGGTAACCAGTATGACCTTCTGGTACTACCTCTCTTTCTAGCCACTATATTGGTATATTGCACCTATTAAATATAATAAGTTCAGGCATATAACACTTCTTTGTCTCAATGGTCAATCCAACTTTGGGCCCTATGCATGATGCCAGTGCATCCACCTAAACCGGGCGTGTTGATATGCTTGTGAATGCTGCAGATTGGTGGCCATGGGGCATTCACAACATGGATGTGCAGGGTTATGCACCTGATATCCTAGCCATGCAGACAGCAATACACGGGTGCAGGTGGGGATATTCTGGGAGCATGCCAGCAGTATGCAGTATGGATGAACCCGCAAGTGCTGGCTGTATAGGTGTGGAGTGGAGTGCAGGTTACTGCAGGGGACCCTGCCATAACTCACTGTGCACCCCATGGACACAGACCACTGGTCACTAGGGGACTTGGACAGGGCTCACTGTGCTGCCCCTGACTGCTGGGCAGCTGGAGACAGCAGGGGCAGCTGAAAGTGCAAGTGCCCTAGCACTGGATGGGAGTGGTGGCACTGGAATGGGATGGGATGGTGCTGCACAGGTCCAGGTGTCTGCAATCAGCATGCACAGCCCTGGACCCATGCTTTCCTATGCAAGGGATCCACTGGAGGCCCAGGTGGGCATCCCATTGGATGCCCACCCAGAACATCAACTCCTCCCCAGCCACCCTGCAGAGTCCTGAGCACTGGGGTGGACCAATGGACAGGTAGACAGCATTTGTGCATGCATGTATGGCCACACCTGTCCACAGGTGTGCAGCTGTGCGGGCGGAGTATGCATTTCTTTTGTGTACCTAAATCAAATAGTACATAGCTACTACTTTTTATTTCTTTGTTTTTAGAAATTCTCTTATCTTCTTCACCCGACTCTAAGTCCTATAATTATTGGTATGTCTCTTAACATGTGATACATCCAAATATTACATTAGCAGCATTTACAATTTTATTTATAAGTAATTATTTTCCTTAGTGCTATTGGATATTTAACTATATTGAAAGGTATACATAATAAAAATTACCATAGGTGGAAACTTCTACTTAGTCTTATCTCATATTGTAGGGTTTTTAATAGCTTTTGAACAAATTGGATTAAACGTATCAGCTACCGTAGGTACTTGACAGAAACCAGACAAGTTTGTGGAACACCAATACCTAAGGCTTTGTCTTGTATTTTCTGCTACCAGAAGTAGTTTACCAACCTACTTCTTAAAGACTAGATTTAGTTTTAGAATTAGTTTACTTGTTTTAGCTAGTTGTTGTTTTTAACATTGTTGCAGCTGTTTCTTATGCATTTTGCTATATATTACAACCCAGAATGTATCTTAAGTTGTATAGTTATTTATTATTATTTATTTTAACTTTGTGAGGTACTGCAAGGGGCAGCAGTGCTGTCCTGAGGTTGCACCTGAGTTTTGGGCATTTCTGTGCCTCCTGCATTTACAAGGGGCCAGGAACAAGGTAGGCACTCATTGGACTGCTCAGGAGAGGCTGGTTTTATAGCTGCCTGGTGTTGGCTAGTCTGCCTTTTAAAGGCAGGCTATATATGATATCTGGCCTGAACTCAGGGAAGTATTAGGGTTCAAGCATCACCAGGCCAATGGCTGATGTCATCACAAGTGCCCTATATAGCACTCAGCTCCAGTGAGCATGGGAAACAGTGTTGGGTTGACTGCACATTGCCGTAGCACTATTGCTAGTGTGTTTAAACTGTGTGGGTTACTGCAAGGCAGCAGCACTGTTCTGAGGCTGTACCTGTGTTTTGGCATTTCTGTTCCTCCCACATTTACAAGGGCCAGGAACAAGATAGGAACTCATTTGAGTGCTCAAGAGGCAGGTTTACAGCTGTCTGGTGTTGGCTAGTCTGCCTTTTAAAGACAAGCTATATACCTTACCTGGCCTGAACTCAGGAGGTATTAGGCATGATGCTGCCAGGGCAACAGCTGACATCATCACCTAGTGCCCTATATAGCGTTCCGCCTCCAGCGAGCATGGGGAAACAGTGATGGTCTGACTGCACATCACTAGTGGCATTATTGTTGGTGTGTTTTAACTTTGTGGTGTACTGCAAGGGCAGCAGTGCTGTTCTTAGGTTGTACCTGTGTTTTGGGCAATTCTGTGCCTCCTGTGTTTACAAGGGGCCAGGAACAAGATAGTCACTCATTTGAGTGCTCAGGAGAGGCTGTTTTTTAGCTGCCTGGTGTTGGTTAGTCTGCTTTTCTAAGGCAGGCTATATACATTATCTGGCCTGAACTCAAGGAGGTATTAGGGTACAAGTGTCACCAGGAAATGGCTGATGTCATCACTAGCACCCTGTATAGCACTGGCTCCAGCAAGCATGGGCAAACAGTGATGGGCTGACTGCACATTGCTAGTAGCATTATTGCTAGTGTGTTTTAACTTTGTGGAGTACTGCAAGAGGCAGCAGTGTTGTCCTGAGGTTATACCTATGTTTTGGATGTTTCTGTGCCTCCCATTTAGGGTGCCAGGAACAAGATAGGCACTCATCTGAGTACTCAGGAGGGCTGGTTTACAGCTGCCTGGTGTTGGCTAGTCTGGCTTTTAAAGGCAGGCTATATACATTCCTGGCCTGAATTCAGGGAGATATTAGGGTATGAGTATTGCCAGGTCAATGGCTGTCATCATCACTAGTGCCCTATATAGCGCTCGGCCCAGCGAGCATGGGGAAACAGTGTTGGACTGACTGCACATCACTAGTAGCATTATTGCTAGTGTGTTTTAACTTTGTAGAGTACTGCAATGGGCAGCAGCACTGTTCTGGGGTTGTACCTGTGTTTGGGGTGTTTCTGTGCCTCCTAAATTTATGAGGCCAGGAACAAGAGAACACTCATTTGAGTGCTCAGAGAGGCTGGGTTTATAGCTGCCTGGTGTTGGCTAGTCTGCCTTTTAAAGGCAGGCTATATACGATATCTGACTGGAACTCAGGGAGGTATTAGGTATGAGTGTCTCCAGGGCAATGGCTGACATCATCACTAGTACCTTATATAGTGCTAGGTTCCAGTGAGCAGAGTCAAGCATGGAGCAGAGTCAAGCAGGCAGAGGCCAGCAGCATCTGTTGGCATCAGTCGGTGGCAGATGGGCAGCGGGCTGAAAAGCATTGTGAAATTAGTAAGTAGGGGTGGTTACACAGTACTGCAGAATGAACATAATTTACTGTGATGCTGATATAGCAAAATGAATACTCTATGTAATGTTGCAGGGGAAGTAATAGGGTAAATGTTCAACATGTTCAAAGTTTAGTGTAGTGGAAATGGTTGATTTTACATTTTATATGTGGGCAGTGCATAGAAATAAAGAAATTAAAAGTCAAGGTAACAGGACCAGAGATGAAGCTTAAATGTTACAAACTGAAGGACACACAACTATATAATGGGAGTACCAAATAAGAAATAAAACTGTAGGGGTGTAAAAGAATAAGTGACACAGTAGAGGACACTGAATCATCAACAACAAAACAAGTTAAAAAAAGGAAGAAGGGCTATGTTATTTACAATGGCAACAGAAAATTATTTTGAGCCACTGGAGCAAATAGGAGAGGAGACAGATTTAGAGATCAAACATGAAAAAACCAGGGACAAGAAGGAAATTATTAGGAGATAACTCCAGAATGTAACATAGCGAGTCATGAAACCCCCAGTAACAAACACAATGTGTATATTTTAGGAGACTCCATTATCAAAATCACTGATCACATGACAAAGATGGGCAAGCAAACAATTGTCAGTAGTTCTTTTCCTGGGGCTGGGGTCAGGGACATGATTACCATCATTGATGAACTAATGAAGAAAATACCAATAAATGCGACTGTATTGGTTCACATCAGAGCTAATGACATAAGAAGTTGTACAATTGAGGACATCTTTAGTGCAATTCAAGCAACTGAACAAAAGATTCATAATAAAGGTTGTAGATTAATAATTTCTTAAATGTTGCCAATACCAAGAATGAATCATTATATTAATAGGAAAATAAAAATATATATTAATAACTGGATTAAAGAATGGAGTTTACTTAGAGGAACTGCATGTATTAGAAGTTGGGGATTTTTGACAATCAGTATCATTTGTATAGCCATGATAAGTTACACTTAAGCAGAAAAGGGAGGTTTATTAGGGACACTATTTGTGGATGGAATTAGAACTGTGTTAATCTAACATTTGGGGGACAAGGAATATAAAACTGGGACCTATGCTAAGTATGTTGGAAGGTTGAATAAAATAGATAAAGAGAATTAGCATAGTAAGAATAAAATCACCTTACTAGGGAAGAAAGGGCAAAAAGTAAGCATGAATAAAACTGCTGGGCACCAGAAAGGCACAAATCAAGGGTGTAAAAACAGGCCTGTACTCGGATATTATTAGCAAATGTAAGAAGCCTCAGAAATAAAACTGATGAACTGAAAATGTTATAACAACACATGATGTACATGTTTGCGCTCTAACTGAAACCTGGCTTAAGACTAAGACTGGGGAGTCAATATTCCTGGATATATAATGTTTTGTAAAAAATCAGGTTAATAAGAGTGGAGGGGTATTATATATATGCAGTACATGACGCTAGAGCATTTGAAGTAACGCCTCCTAGAGTATCATGTGAAGGATCAGAAATATTATGGGTCAAGATTCAAACTGGAGGTAAGGATATTACAACTGGGGTAGGGTACAGGTCCCTAGTTTAAGTAAAGAGGGTAACGAGGCTTTTCTCATAGAAGTTCATAATATGAATGTCAATGGTGAGTGTCTGTTACTGGGGATTTTAATTTCCCAGCTATTGATTGGGAGACTCAGAAAGGTTGTACATCATACGAAAAGTCTTTTCTTGACATTATGGCTCAACAGAAGCTGGAGCAATTTGTACGTGAAAACCACACAGAAACAATACCTTGGATCTTGTTTTGAAAATATGGAACCAGAGAAGGTCACAATAAGTACAGATATGCCAGTTGTATCTAGTGATCACAATGCTATATATATAAAAATAGACAGGAAAATGGAAAATGTTGAGGTAATACCATGATTAAAAATTATTATAAGGCAGATTATGCATCTATGCAGATTATCTGCAAGAATGGAATTGGGAAATGGACTTGAAGTATCTAGATGTGGATGTGACATGGCTGAAAATAAAAACTTGGATTGACTATTGTATAGATGCATGGGTACTAGTGGTAAGAAATATGGTAGTGGAGGAAGGATACCAGACTGGTGAAACAAAGGGATCAGAAAAGTATAAGAAGGAAGAAGAGAAAGTTTGTTAAATATAAAAAAACAGGGAGTGGTGGCATATACAAAGGAGATAAATAAGAACAAACGTATGATTAGAAGAACTAAAACTAAAGCAGAAACAAAATGGCAAATGATGTTAGGGATAATAAGAAAACATTCTTCAGCTATGTTGGCCCCTAAGAGGCAATAACATAGGACTAGGTCCATTAAAAAGATCAAAAGCATTAATTGATGAGGGTGAAATTGCAAAGCCTTAAACAGTTACTTTTGAGTACTTTCCAACCAAGGATAAGACATATACCTGGGAATATACCCCAAATTAACACACATACTGAGATAACTTGTTCCATGGTGATGGACAATTAAACAATTTAAAGATTAATAAATTCATGGGACCAGATGGTATAAGTCCTAGGTTGATAAAAGAACTGAGTGTGAACTGGTGGGACCAATTACCAAGATGTTCAATGACCCATTAGGCAAGGAAACGTGATACAGGAGTGGAGGAAGCCTTAGTGACCCCAATCTATAAGAAGGGTGACTGATCATAGGTAGAAAATTATAGGCCTATTAGCCTGATCTCCATCTTGGAGAAGCTTATGGAGGGGTTACTGAATGATCAAATATTCGCCATATAAAAAAATGGAAAGATTGATGTAACACAGCATGGATTTACTGTTGGTAGGTCTTGTCTGATGAATCAGTTGTATTTTTATGAATCAGTTAATGATGCACTTGATAGGGAATGGCAGTGGATGTGGTGTTTTTAGATTATGCAAAGGCATTGACACACTGGATCATTATGTATTGTTGAGACAATTAATTACCTATAAATACATCCAAATGTAATATCTTGGGTGGAGTCCTGGTTGTCTGGTAGGAGACAAAGGGTGTGTATTCATGATTATTGCTCTGGAGTGGGGGCAAAGTTACAGAGTGGGGTGCCACAGGGCTCAGTCCTGGGGCCCACCTTCATTCAGTCTGGTGGTATCAACAATGCAAGGAACCAGTCATGTCTGGATGGCCAAGTACGCGATGATAGCAAGGTCAGGGCCATCATTAATAGTAAAATAGGGGTCAGATGACAGAAAGCACTCAATGGATTACAACAGTTGGCTGAAGCACATAAATGAAGGTTTAACTTGAAGAAATGCAGAGTAATGCATCTGGGCCTTCATAACACAGAGTATAAATATAGGTTGAAAGGGTCATATTTAAAATAACTACACAGGAAATGTACTTGAGGGTAACTATTACCAGAGATCTCTTTTGATATCCATACTAAAAATAAGGTTAAACAATGTAACAGATTATTGGGATGTACTAAGAAAAATATTGTTAGTAGACAAGCAGAGGTCCTGATGCCCTGTATACCTCCATTGTGAGGCGCATATGTATTATAGACCCTTTATGCACCCCAAACAAGGGGAGACAGGCTCTTGTGGAAAGGGTGCAGAGGAGAGTAACAAAGTAAGCTAGCTCCTAAGATTAAAGACATGTGGAGAGAGGTTAGAAGAACTGGGTCTCTACTCTTTGAATTACAGGTGATTAAGAGGACCTGTGTCTTGTTTATGGTGCATCTATAGATGCATATAATTGGGAAACGATTGGTCTAGTATCACAGGAAAATAATAGAAGTACCTGGAGTCATGGTTTGAAGATAACATGGATGGCAAATAAGACAACAAAACAAAGAAGGTGGTTTTCCAGGGTGGTGTCTGTGTGGAATGGGTTGCCAGATTAAGTGGTAACAAGTGAGAATATGAATACTTTAAATACAGATTGGATGTATATGGGAGAAACAAATATGAGCACCACTGATGTTGTGAGCTATTAAAGGGTCATTAAACCTTCAAGCTTGTAATTATCTATGAATCTATGAATATATTCTTCACATTATGATGTTCCCATACCAATTCATGTCCTGGAATGTACTAAGTATTGGCTCTCAATTAAAAGGAAAAACTTAATTACCACACTTAACAAAAGCAGACTTTGCTTTTATTCTGAGACTCACCAGTGGGATTGGTAGCCTCTCCTAAAATATTACTATTTCAATTCTAAGAAAGAGGCACTGCCATTCTTATTAGAAAGGGATCAAATTTGTCAAAAGAATCTCATGTTACAGACCCAGAAGGAAGATATCAAATTTTGGTGGAATTATGGATGGACAAAAGATCTTGTTATGTAATAATTAAGCCACAACCTCTAAGCGAGAAGGCCCTAGGGAAAGGTATGCAATAACTAGACATGACATAAAGAAAAAGGCTTATAATGAGGGAGCAGTGACAGTCAACGTCTTATCATGTGACTCAGTGTGCATCTGCATCTGACTTTTCTTTTTTCCTATTGTTTTTGTTCTTTGGTAACTAGGTGAGTCCCACTAGGCACAAATGCTTGCTTTCAGGGTGACCCAGGAGCACTAGATGGCTAAATGTTTTGCTCAGAGTCACACAGTCTGCAAATAGCAGTTGTGGGAATCAAACACGGTATACTGGAAGTACCAAGCTCATTGCTCTAACCTCTATGGTGTACTGTCATTCCAATTCTGTCTGGAAAGATTCACATCGGAGTAAATCTGAATCTTTAGAAACAGATTAGTGTAAGAATTAGACTTGGGTCACAGCTGACCCTCCCAACCCTAATATATACTCCTGCAGAATTATACAGGTTTTAATGACTGGGCTGTTGAAAGAAGAAACTGTTATTTGTGATAGGGATTTGCAGAACCAGTTCTCAAAACTTTTAAGACTGACCAGCTAAAAAATAACCTCAACTTAAAGAGTGTTTTGAAAAGCTTTGCAATAGCAATACAATTATAATTAAGACCAACAGGTCAGCCTTGTGGCACTTGTTGAGAGTGTGCTGTACTACCATGTGGAGAGAACAAGGATAAAATACTGATCTTGACTCCTCACTCTGTGTCAGTGGGGTCCTGGCTTAAGGGTTGCAGAGTATGTTGTAGAAGCAAAGGGTTAGTATTAGAAATATTATCAAAAACGCTTAAATAATAACAAAATTTTAAAGGTTATTTCTAACCATCTATTGGATAGAGCGTACTTAAATCACCATCATGAATAAGTATATCTAGAACATCACCAGCTTTAGAAATATTATTGCTAATATAGATAAGATGTGTGTTTTCTATCTAAAAGTGTTTTCAAGGAAAGTGTCCAAGGGTCCATATGTAGATTAAGAATAGGCAAATATTGAGTCAAAGCAAGCAAATATTGTGGATCAGTATCAATTACATTTGGTTCAGGAATGGGAACAGGAGTAATCCCAGTGTGACCAATTACAGTTTTCTGCTGTAGAGTAAAGCAAAAGTTAGGAAAGTTTATACTGTAGGTTTTAGCACCATATGGCCATATGAAAAAGAAGCATGATTTGTCACTACAGAATATTGCCATTGGAATTATAGGTAACTCTCAAGATGGAACTCTCCATTTTGTAGACTATTAGGATGTGTGAAGAATTGGGTGGTGAGCAGCGTCGTGAAGTGATGTACCTCCTCCAGGTAGCTTCGGATGCAGATGTTTCTGCGCCTGGCACTAAAGATGCAGGTTGCAGAGACTGTTCAGTCAGGTTGGACGGCAGATCATCACCCAAGATTAAGGACCAATCCAAGTTTTCCGCAAATATCCACATACTGGTTTAACAATGTCAAATAAATCACAACGCCACAGGTAATGGTATCCCTTTTGGCACAGTAGTTGGTATGTGGTGTGACCCAAGCTTTCAGAACAGGATGGTAATCCAGCAAGGATGGCTGATCAGTTCATTCTCAGTAAATGCTGTCATCAAGAGGTCCGATGGAATTAACAGTAGTCAGTTTGTCAAAGACTGATGTTTGTGTATCAAAATGAGGTAGTGTGACAGTGAATGTAACTAACATGTTGTTATTCATTGTACAACGATTGTTGAAACAGAAAAGTGCTTGGTTTGGATAGTGTGAAACATACCCAAGATTTCTAGCAGTAGACATAGAAATATTAACAGAATTTGACATACACAGTGTAATGCAAGTGGTAGATTTATAGTGAGGACTGTACCATTTAGATATCCTGCTATCATGAATAATATCTGGAATACGTCCTGATTCCAAATCCCTGAAGAGTTGTTAACAGTAACAATTACATAAGAACCATAAGCAGAACATAAGATTTCACAGGCAATATATTGCTTGTGTGCCTCCTTGTTATTTTGGAAAATTAGTTAATTTTGTTTTAGTGTCATTGAACCCTTTTGCAATTTCTTGCAAATTGTATACAGTAAAGTGCTCCTCTCACATAAATCATCTATGCCACGTAACAGGGGTGATAACATAATTTTCATAGCTTGTTGAAACTTAAGTGTTTGTGCTTTAATAGCAAGTATATCTGCTCTATTCCAGATTGACATTACTTAGTCAAAAGGCCGAGGCGGTGCCTGCTGCACTGGTGATATCTGCAGTGGCACACCTAGTGCATGCTTTAACCTTAGCATTAGGTATGGGTCTAAAAACTCCTAAGTGTTCAGTAACATGAGGTCCACTAACTGGATCCCTTGTGCAAGTTTGGTAAGTGGATACAATGTCGAGAAGGTGCTATCTCTGGACGCACCCAGAGGGTTAAGTGGAGGATAAAGTCTCCAAGCTAGCTCCACTCAAAGAAGGGGTACCCCTAAGGTCAATCCTCGGCCCCTTCTTTACACTGTTCATAAATGATCTGCATAAACACTGCGGAGTAGCAGTGCCATCCAGTATGCGGACGATGCAGTCATTTACAGAGCTTCCTCTAACTTAATAGAGTTGGAGACAGCCCTCCAAGAAGACATCTATCAGATGGAGGACTGGCTCACTCTGAACAAAATGGTTTTAAACTCCAACAAAATGAAGGTAATGCTCTTGGCCCTAGATCCCTGGGAACTGAGAGGTCACATCTCCCCAACTCCAGTCCAAGGGGTGTAAAACTTGAGGTGGTCACCCCACCAAATACCTTGGCCTTACCCTGGACCAAGGCTTCACACTAAAGAATCACGTTGATCAAATCACCAAAGCCATCCATGGAAACTTGGAATCCTCTATAGACTAAAGGACCAGATTATCCCGGAAGCTAGGGTAGCCATTGCCACTAGCGTACTCTTCCCAAACCTCACATCACGCGCGCCCCGATTCTCCAGGGCGTGTCCGCGATGGAGTTAGGAAGGCTGCAGACCTTGTACAATAAGATAGTCCACTTTGCCACCATGTCACACCCGAGGACTCACCACTGTGAGGCCCAATCCAGGCTCAGGTGGCCATCTCTGGAAGCTCACCTCTCTACCCAACCCTCTGTCTTACTTTCAAGCTACTGGGTCCCCACCTCCCCAGCCTGAATGGTCTCATCAGGGTGAAACCCAACCCACGGTGCCTGCGCTCATCAGGCCAAACTCTCCTCAGGGTTCCCAAGACTAGGACAAAAGCCGGTCTAGGTCCTTGCGACATCGCCTCTTCCGTCTGGAACAACCTCCCTTGGAGGTACGGGAGGCCGAGACCATCACCAGCTTCGGACAAAGCTTAAGGGACACCTGCTCAATAGGAGCATATGTCTTTGCCACAGTACCTGACCATGTATAGCCACTCTGGTAGCTCAATAGACCCAACCTCGCCATCCTGGCAGCATAATGGTCCTCCCTCCAGACGGGGTGCACTATGTCCCAACTTATCCCCTTCCGATTTGCCCACACAGCAGCTAACCCTAGGTCTTTAGCTTCTGCTCGCCATTCCAGAGCACTTTTTATCTAATTTCTAACTAGTGATGTATAATTGTCTCACTATGTGTAACCTCTTTGTCCTTACAGCCTGCATGTCTTCCACTCCTGCTGCCCGTAAACATATGTATTCCTACTGTTAAAACCTTTTCAATCTCCTGACTGTACTGATCTGTTACCTGTATGTTGTTGCTTCACCGGGTCGCCCCTGAAAAGGGACCTCCGGCCCAGGCCTACCGGTCATCAAAATTCAATAAATAAATAAGCATAATGTTGACAAATTTAGAAGTGTTGGTTGTATGAAAGAAACCAAACTCAGCCATATTCCACTGTGTGAGATTAAAATAACAGGAACATGCATGAATTGCACATTGTTAATTAAAGATCCTGGAAGAGAAGGGGTGATCAGGCCACTAAGAGGACCAGGCTCCTGAGGAGGACATAAGTCAGTTCCTCTTCAGTGGGTGGGACTACAGAAAGGAACATAGCTTCAGTAGCATGTAGTTGTGAAGACAGAAAGCTTGTGATTCCTCAGAGGTGAGGCGGTCACAAAGGTAGGATTTATTAAAGCAGTCAAGTTGTAGAGACCAGTGTGTCTGGAATTTGCTTGTTGAATGGAGAGTGTACAATTTGGTGCAATCCTGTGTTGGGCCAACTGTGAAAAGTGCCCTTAGATGAACGTGCTACAGGAAGTGTGTATCTATTGTAATCAGTTTCCATTGTAGCTGTAATGGATTTGTCCGGAGCTACTACCATAGCATTAAGGTAGGTGTCTATGCCTTCCTTAACAGTAATCAAATTGTAGGGCAGCTATATGGACTCCTGGAGGCTGGAGCTGGGTGCATCTCTAGATGTATGTTGAAGGTTGTGGAACAAATGTGCTATGCATCGTCTTTGATCAGTTGTAAGAGATTTGTCTTTGGAGTAAGTCAAAGAAACTAGTCCCACCAGGACAATTAGGTGCAAGATAGTCATCTTGCCAGTGTATCTGAAAGAAGCAGAAAAGGATTGTTAAGTAAGGGTACTATTCTGCCCCAACAGGGTTGGGAAAAGTAATTAGTCACCTTCATACAACTTGAGCTGATTGGCATGGAACCACTTGTCAGTGGTCTGTTTCTGATGCTTAACTCTAACCTGATAAACTGCAGGGCTGAGTTTGTTGACAATGGGAATGGGCCTCCCATTTTTGGCAAATAAATGACCCACTGGTGTATACTGGAGAAGCATGACTTGATCTCCAATGCCAGTCAACTTCTTTGGCATGATTATCAAAATGAGCTTTTGCTTGTTGTTGAGCCTCACCCATGTCACTTGCAGTGAGCAAGTGTATCTTCATGATGTCATACCAATGTTTTTCAACATATTTGTCCACAGATACCCTGTCTGCTGTAGGGGTGTGGAGGTCAATCAACAGGTGCTCAGGTAATCTCATGGCTCTACCAGTCATGACCTCATATGGTGTGCACTGAGTAGTAGCTGCTGGAGGGACCCTCATTGCTATCAAAAGTAGTGGCAAGATGAAATCCCAGTCCTTGAATCGTCATTGATGAATTTGCATAGCATCTGTTTGATTCTTCTGTTCGCTCTTTCTTCCTGACCTGAGGACTGAGGATGGTATGGGATATAAAATTTCTGATCTACTCCAAGTAATTGGAGTGTCTCCTTCATCAGCTCAGCTATGAAACTGGTTCCCTAGTCTGAGTCTACCTTGAGGGGTAGGCCCAACTGGAGAACAACTGATCCACCAGGATCTTGGCAGTTGTCTTTGCCATGTTATTCTGAGCAGGAATGCCTCAACCCGCTTGGAAAACAAATCTGTGACAACAAGTCATACTTGTTGTACTTACTGGAGCTGGTCAGTGGGCCAATGAAATCAATTTGTATCCCATTCCATGCTCCAGATTGCCTTTGTGGCAATAATTTGGCATTTCTCTTTCACTGAAATTGGACTGTTCTGGGCACACACTATGCAGTTGTCCGCTAATACTCCATGTTCTTGGTTGTACCAGACCACCAGATGACAGTTTAAGTCTCCATGGTGTTATCTGACCCCTGGTGTCCACCAGTAGGAGTATCATGAACCATATGAATGAATGCAGTTCGTAGGGTTTGGGGTGCAACCCACAGTTTATGACCGTATTGTCCTTCCTATACCAGATCAGTTTCTGACCATGAGATAGGTGTAAATTGTCATACTGTAGTGTCTTTTGTATGGACTACCCATGGGCAGTTCCTGTTCAATTCCTTTGTCCAGGTATTTGAACACATCTTTTAGTTCTGGGTCAGATTTCTGTGCAGCAAAGGTTCAATGGGACCTCTGGTTGCAGTTTCTGCCTGGTGTTGGCAGCAAGAAAATGGCTGCCAAGGCTACTGGGTGAGTTGACCATGTCCACCCCCATCCCTCCCAAGCACCCGCTTTGGAAAGTGAGTCTGCTCAATCATTTAATTCATGGTAAGGGTCAGTTTTGCAGTGAGACTTTACCTTGTAAATGTATGGTTTGTGAGTAAACTGTTGAGTCAGTGTGTGTATGTACACAAACAAATCCCTTTATTTGACAGTTGTGCCATCAGATGATGCAAAATAATTTTTCTCCCAGAATGGTAGAAATTCAGTAAGGAGGAGCAGACCCAGTCGGAGTCTGCAAAGGTGATAGCATCTTTAGCACCATGGGGCATAACCTCTACAGCACAGATCACAGCTGCCAATTCAGCATACTGTGAGGAAATGATAGTGCATTTCTAGCAATGCGGATGAAGTCGCGTCTGGATAGACTATGAACACATCAAACCCTGCTACCTGTTCCTCCTCCATAGGAAGTGGAGCCATCTGTGAAGATGCAATACATGCTGGTGTTCTGCAAGATAGCTGGTGTAGCCAGAGGAATGGTCCCAGCTCAGGTATGTCAAGAGGTTGGAGTGCACAGTCGTGAGACTGACCTGTATAGAGTAGGCCATGATCTAGGATGGATGACATTTTGCAGGTAGTACTTTAATGTCCCTGTCCTGTGAAAGCAAAGACCAGTGGATAAGTCTGGCATTGGAGACTGAACCATCTTTCACTTTGTCTGAAAGTAAAGTTGGTTGGTGTGTGACAGGTATGCAAAAGAATGGGTGCATAGCCAATGATGTACATGAAATGTTTGGCAGCCAATAGGTTGCCAAGAGCATTCTCTCAGAAAGACTATACTTCCTCTCTACTGTAGATAACATTTGAGAAGCAGAGCAATGGGCCTGAAGTACTATACTTTTGTGCCAACTGCAGACATGGCCACATCAGATGTGGCAGTTTTAGATGGAATGAAAGATCTGGCTTAGGATTGATCAGTGCTGAGGCTGAGGCTAAGGCTTGTTTTAGCAGTGTCACAGTGTCAGTATGAGTAGGGTCTCATGTCCATGGGACGTCCTTCTTCAGAAGTTCATACAAAGGAGTTGTTTTAAGACAAAGTCAGGATAAAATCCCTGGAGTGGTTTACCATTCCTAGCTAATGCCTGAGTGCCACACTCAGTGGAAGTGGCAGATCTTGCAAGCCCTGGATCTTTTGACACCTGAGCTCCTGTCTTGGTCTGTAATACATAGGCCAAGGAAGATGACCTCCTTCTCACACAATTGTGCCTTGGAGATTGCAATTGAGGCCTGCTCTTTTAAGAGGGACAAAAGTTAATCTAGATGGGCCAAATTATCCTCTTTTGTAGTTGTTGCTAAGAGCAAGTCATCCACATACTGTGGGAGGCACTGTGGCATCATGGACTCCTGCAGAGCATCCATAATGTGGAGATAAAGAGGAAGGGCTATTATGAAACCCCTGTAGGAGGCATATCCAAGTATATTGATGTCCATCAAATGTGAAAGCAAACTTGTATTGGCTGTCCTGTGCTAATGGGAGTGACCAAAACCTATTAGAAATGTCAAGAGCTGGGAACCACTTTTGTCAGGTGTCAACAGCTTGAGTACATTAGGTGCTGATGCTACCATTGGTGTGCAGCTAGGAGTAACTCGATTGAGTTTCCTATAGTCACTTGTAAGTCTCCAGGCTCCATTCAGCTTCTTCACAGGCCAAATGGGTGAGTTGATAGTAGAGACACAGGTCCTAATCACTCCTTGTTGAAGCAGTGATTGGATGATTTCCTAAGTGATGGCAAAGTTTCAGCAGGAAATGGGTACTGCTTTTGCCTCACAGGGTCAGGCCCTGTGATTTCAATTGTAGTGTGCATTCTACCACAGTTGTGTTTGTTGGTGGCAAACATATCAAGATGTTTTGCAGCAGAGGTGCAAGATCAGAAAACAAGTCATGACTCTGGAACAAAGCCATGACGTCACATTCCTTGTTGTGGAGATGGCTGCCACCACATGCGAGTCTGAGATGGGAACAGCATGACATCATCCTTTGATCTGAATGAGTAGCCTGTTGGCTAAATCCACTACACAGCCATGTAGTGCTATGAAATCAATTCCCAGGATGCTGGGTGATGACATAAAACCATGAAGTCAAAAGAAAAATCTGCCTTGAGGTGGCCTACCACCACAGGGATAGATTGGTAGCTGTGTAGATGGGTACCATCTACACCCTGTGAACTGGTCTTACAGCCAGCAGACCAGTCAGATTAGGCTAAATTCTCATCATAAGGACTGACATGGCTGCTCCGGTGTCCAGAATCAGAGTAGGTTGGCGGCCCCAACTGTGGCCTTTGCACACAGCCATCCATTTGTGTCAATGATCAGATTACTCATGATCTGGACTGGGGCCTGTAATTGTCAATCTGATTTTTCAGAACCGGCATTGTCTTCCTGTTCCTGAAATCAAAGGCCTGCAGGATCTGCTAGGGCCTCTTGTATGTCTTGCACTGGTAGAAGTGTACTTGCGACATCACAGGTGCAGTAGTGGCCTGCACTGACAGGTCTGCCATTGATGCCACATCGGCCTGGCCAGTAACTGATGCAACATCCCTTGGCTGCTCGATGACTCGACTGCCGGGCTAGGGCAGCTATCTGTCATGCGGATGGTTTCCTTTCCTGCATGAGCTTCCTCCAAACATTTTTGGAGGTTTTCATTCACTCTTTGATTTGTCGAGCTAGGACCATTTCAGTATTGGTTCTGGCTATTTTGTTGTGAATTTTGATTTTCCAGCTGCCCTGTTGTCCCTATTGTTCCTGTTGCTTCTGTAATTCCAGTCCTCCCCTTGTGTGACTGTTTGTCAACAGAAGGGGTATTGTTTTCTGGGTATTTCCTCCAACCCATAATGGGTGGGGGCATCAGAGGTGGGCTGCACTGTGGTTACCTTGTTGGACTTGTCAGAGGAAAAAGCACGGAGATCTGACAGGCTCATTCCATTTTAGTGAGGATAACTCAAACTTGTCGGTATTTGGGAAAACATTAAGCTCAACCTTTTTCCGTAAGGCCAGATACATGTTCCAGATGACCAAATTTTATATTTGATTTGATCTATGTCTGATTCCTCGTCAGCGAGGGCCTTTCTAGTTCTGTACACAAACTACAACTATTGATGGTAGGCATCTGGGATTTCCTTTGCACATTGCTGGACATTGTAGGCCAAGTGAGTAATCACAATTCCATGGAATTTGCACAAATAATTGCAGCCACAATCTCATCAAAATCACGTTATCCATATTCCATGCTGTCTCTGACCGCGGCTCCCAGAGAGTTGGTTTGATTGTCTGTCTCATGATTTGTATCTGGTGTGGAGGTTGAAGAGAGCTTCTCACAAAGGGAACACACTTTCTCCAAGTGGCAACTGAGATTGTCAATTGGGGTTCATCTGTCCAATGCTCCATGCAACGGTTGAACAGAGTGAGTGACCTGTAGTGGGTTGGTGGTAGCCATCATCAGACTGAACCCAGGTTGAAGCAAAGCTCCATGGAGTGCAACCTCTGTGGCTGCATCTGCAACAGCTTTGTAAGTCTGATCCTGTGTAACCAGTTCTTTCAGCTGTTTGTCTATTTTGACTCAACTGAGCATATTGTTGACCATGCCAAGGATATCTGATTTGTCACTACTAGGTGATAGGAACCAGTGGAGCTACACTACAATGTATAGGTGCTCCACCTGTGTCATGGGGCCACCATCTTGGTGTTGTGTGTCACATCTGCTATGTTGGTGAGGACGTGGCAATGCAGTATGTATGCTGACGCCGGTGCCATCTTGGGAATGGTGAGCGGAAATTGCTTCATTATGGAGGTTGGACTGGTGTGTGACATGGCATGCCTCGTCATCAGAATGATCATCACTAGATGACACAGTATCGTGGGTGTGTACTAGAACCCATTCATGGCCTTAACATGGCCAGCAAGAACCTCCTGTTGGTGGCCCAATTTCACCATCTTTTGTCTACACTTTCTGTGACAAACCTTTGCACTGCCCACTCAATACCTTTCTCAATTCTCTCTCTGCAACACTCTATATGCGACCCAATTTGACCTTTTCCCTAAGCTCTTTATCCAACTCATTACTCACTTGCTTATAATCCTCTCTCAACTCAGCATTCTCTTCTCTCAGAGTCTCATTCGTATTACTCAAACTATCATTCAAATGTGATAACTGTTTCTTATCACATTTGAATTGTTCCAGTCATCTCTTAACAAACATAACTCTTGTTCAATGTCTTGAGCAGCACAATGCAGAAGACTGGAATTTACATTGTGGAGTGATTGTGCCTCCTCTGCCATTTTCTTTTTTTTTTCTGTAACTCCGATGCCTGGAAGCCCATCTTTTCTTTTAGAGATGAATTTTGCAGTTCAAGGAGGCACATCTCTGTGAGACTCTCAATAGCAGTATGTAGAGCTGCAACCAAAAGACCTTTGGTGGTGTATTTTTGGTTGTTTGTTTAGCCTCTAAGTATTGATCAGAAATTAGCATCAATGGTTTGTCAGCAGATTTCACATCCAGCACAAAATCTGTCCATCCGCCATGGAATGTGAGGTAGTTTGAGACATCGAGTCTCAGTTCTGTGCACAGGTCTGACATAACAACTAAGTGACAAACAAATAGAAAAGGAAAGTGCAGAAACCTGCTGGAATACCCTGGCACCATCACCTACCACTTTCGGTCCATAGCGGTTGATCGGTTGAGCCAGGGAGTATGCTGCCACACCCAAGAACAAACACAGTTTGGGTTTTCCATGACTGCTACCACTGTAAGTACCAGTAGGTCCAAGTAGGTGATATAAAGATCGCACTACACTACTCAACATTCAAAATAAATTGAATGTGAATCTTCCCTTGTTTATTCCACCTGCACACAGTCACCAAAATGTAAGGGTTGCAAAATCCCCTTGTCAGGTTCTTGGTGGAACTAAACAATTGAGAAGAGACAACACAGACAAGTGATACTCATGTAATAAATAAAGTTTATTACAGATGATTAATACAGACTTATTACCAGTACAGTGTAAACACTGGGAGAAGCAGGTTTCTTTACCTAGGTAAAAGCAGACAGTCTCTCTCTGAGAGCTATGTTTTACAAGGGTCTTATACCTGATAATTACTATAACAACGGCTAGAGAAGATACATAAAATTAATATAATTGGACAAAAACAGGTGGTCTTGAGCAACTGTTCTAACTAGTGTAAAAGTTATATTACTAAGTAGATAAAGTACAAAGAAGGTACTCATCTCCAAGGGCAGTTGCAATAATGCACAATTACTAGAGATGGCACTGTTGCCTTACATATAGAGTACAGTAAAAACAGAGCAACAGCATTTCTCATGTCAGTACAGTGAACTCCACTTATTGCGCCCATGGTTAATCCGGGCAGTCAGTTATATCGGGCAGATTTTTAAAACCAAAAGCCAACTCCTTTGACATCAATAACAGAACCTTTGTTTATAGCGATCTTTGCCCGCCTGCTACTTCAGGCAGATTTGACAGTTTAACACAGGTGCCAGCAATATTGCACCTTGTTAGCGGTATTTTCAGAAGTGGCTCATAAATGCACACCCTCCCACTCAAAATCAACTCTTCCAGTGCCAGCAATAATCAGTCCTTGTAAGCAAAACACTGTCCTCCCGTCAAAAGCAATGCCTTCCTGAGTCCTGAGTCAGTATTTTCTACCGCTCCCTCCTTGATGTCACCTCGAAGCTACCTAAGCAAGGGTGCACAAAAAGAAACCACTGTAATGGACTGAAACTGGACCAAGAGAAGAGGGCATTTGTTGCTGGAGGTCTGATGTGGTTCATGACACCCAAGAGGAGCAGTGTGGGAATGCAAATACAGCAGGGGTAGCTGGAGTAGACAAAACTGGGAAACTGCAGGTTTTTACTATAGCTAAAGGTATACTGTACATAGAACACTTATTTTTCAGTAAAAATTGTTATAGCAGTGACTTCAGTTGTAATACAGTTGCTGGAAATAAACTATGATATCTCATACTGCTATTTTTTTACTATAGCGCTAAAGGTATACTGTACAGAGAAAAATCAGTCAAAATGGTTATAGCGCCACGTGCTATAGCGGGCATAATTCAGCTGCACAAACAAGCCCGTTATAAGTGGTTTTGACTGTATATATCAGTAGAACATAGTGAACATAACAGAACACAGATCCTAACACTTATGCTTATATGATAAGCGTCTTAGCCCTAAGGTTCAATTGTGCTTACACAAGTGGATGAGGTGCATGCTTGTGTGACGTTGATACATTGTGGCTATTCGCCTCTCTAGCTGTGGGATATACCACCCTGTATGGGTAAAACACAAGAAACCCTAGAGGAGGGTTCCCCTTATAGGTGCCACAGGAAATTCCCTGGCTAAAGGTAGTTTAGGGAGAAGCTCATGGGAAAAGGGATGAGCTGCTGGAGGAGGGAGGAGGATGATGGGGCAATGATGAGATTAATCCTGTAACAGTCCAGGAGTAGTGGCCTTTTAAGGCCTGATGGGGAGTGATGTAGTTGCTCCACCCACAGAACCTCAGGCTTAAAAGTTCCCTATTCAATTGTGCTTACACAGCTGGATGAGATGTATGCTTGTGTAACTTTGATACATTGTGGCTATTCACCTCTCTATCCATGGGATATACCACCCTGTAAGGGTATGACACAAGGAACCCTAGAGGAGAGTCCTGCTCATGGGCCACGGAAATTCCCTTGGCTAAAGGTAGATTAGGAAGAAGCCCAAAAAGAATACCCAAAAGCATGTCGTAGCATTGAAGAGGTGAGAAATCAGAAGATTTCTAGACTGGAAATACATGTGACAGACATAGATGAGAAAGACAGGAAAATAATAAGAAAAGACAAGGACAATGAACGAAAGGAACTCTGACAAGATGCAGAAGGGATGACTTCCTAAGGAGAGAGGAACAGACAGGGCCACCATCCAACTCCATCCAACAGCGGAACCTAACTAAGGAACCTATGAAAGTACAAAACCCTAATATTATGACCATTGGCACATAAGAGAGGAAAAACCTTTGAGGAGGAAACCTCTGGGGATCCAAGGCCCAGGACACCTTCCTCCAGGCTGAAGGACGTTTGAGTAGAGACGGCCCGCCACAGCAATTTAAAGTAGAGATCAAGGAAGAAGGAAAAGTCCAATTTAGAGGAAGCCTCACTTTGTCCTTCCAAGTGGACAGCTATCGAGGATGCGAATGATGTCTGCAACTAGATGCTTGAATGCAAGAGAGGAAAGTACGATGATGAAAAGGAGCCTTGAAGGCCTGCAGGGTTTAAAGTGAGACATGAAATGAATGATAAACAATGATGAGAAGAAGTTTGCCAGCCCATAGCCAAGAGGCAATAGGTATGAGGACATGTCTCCGAGTTGGGAGCAAGTTGAGGGAAGATAGCATGGACCTGAGAGGGTTATGCCTCAGTAGTTGATTTGAAGGAGTAGACCCACAGAGGTCAGATGAGTGAGGGATACCTGGAGGTGGGCACAAGAAGACTGATGGTGATAATAACTGCAAGATTGCAGCAGTTCAATGAGGTAGCATAGGACCCAATGAGAGGTACAGTATGCTTGATTAAGTGATATAAATGAGTAGACCCTGAGGTCAGACTGAGCGAAGGAGAACCTGACTCAAGCACTTGGATGCCAAATGGACTAAAGTAATATGAGGATATGAATAAGGAAGGTGATGTCAGGATAGGGAAAACCACAAGAGAAAGCAAAGGTCATTGATGGAGTGGAATGGAGATGGAGGGGTCCAAGTACCATGAGATTAGAAGGCCAGAGCTATGATAGTCAACCCCGAAAGGGTGAGAGGTACAGGAATAGGGGTAGAGCCCAGGAGTGACCCTTGTGGTCATCGATCTCTCAACTACAAGAAAGTGAGCAAAACACCAGAAATGCCACACTGAAATTTACCGGCTCTGGATCGATTACCGTGTTCCTCATGATGGTAGAGCTAGGCAAAGGAAAACTAGACTTACGCGACTGGGACACCAGCTGGACTAGGTAAGAGGAGGATATGAATAGGGAAGGTGATGGTAGGATAGGAAAACAAAACAAAAGAAAGCAATGGTCAGAGAACAAGCTGGATTGGGGACTGAGGGAAGCACAGATCGAGGAAGGAAAAGAAATAAGGGTAGAAGGAACAAAGGAGGAGGACAAGGAGAGCTAAATTGCAGGGTAAGGGTCAACAGGGGAATGGAGAAGAGCACGAGATGGTGAAGTAGAAGAGGTGAGGGTTGAAGCAGTGGGGGAAGGGGAGACCGCAGCACTATGGTGGTAGGAGTCAAGACTGCACCAGGATGGATGTAGAGGAGGCAGCAAGACAAGAGGAGATGGGCAGAGGTCATGCAAGGAGCAGGTTTGTTAAGTTGGGTTGGTGCTATGAATATGGAAGGCCAGCACTAAGATAGTCAATGCTGAGGAGGCTGAGAGGTAGGATTAGTAGGAAAAGCAGGAGAACAGAAAGTACGAGCCAGAGAGGAAGCGAAGGTATCAGTAGCAGGAGCTGAGATACTCCATGCCCTTAGCACTTTAGGCTACAGACTGTTGACAATATCCATCAGAAGACCAAGGAATGGAGGTGGTGGAGAATTCCTATCTCCATTTACTTTGTAATATGATAAGGGAAACACAGGCAACCAGAGAGCTCTTTCATTCATTGATGCCCTCAATCAATATGGGGGGTGACGTGATGTCAGGAAACTCTCTGGCATAAACTCATGATTTCCAGCATCTTGCAAACCCCACCCTGAATGTCCTTCAGTGGTGTAGTTGGCACAACAGACCCACTAACCTCTAGTCAAGCGATCATCTGGCACAGGTGCTGGCAACAAGAAACATAGATGAAATGAATAGAGAGGTTCAAGTGCACTCATGCAGCTGAATGAATTAATTGATGAAATGAGTAGTCAGGCCTAAGAGAGGCTATGGAGTCGGAGCTAGAGGAAGCCAGGTGCAAAGGAGACAGCACACCGAAACATCGGGGGGAGCAGTGCAGAGGACTTCCCAATGTAATACAGTGGAGGATGAAACAACAAGGAGGAGCAGAATGGCTCAGAGACCCACAATGCAGGAGTAGGCAGATGCTAAGGAGCAAGCTTGAGAAGGAAGCACCAAGGCAGAACAGTAGCTGCAGTGCCGAGGAGGAAAATCCAAAAGAAAAGGCAACATCAGGGGAAAGAGCATGAAGAACAAGGTATAGGGAAAGGGAACGGAAAGGCGGGGAAGGGACAACAGGCAGAATTGTGAGACAGGGACGAGCGCCAGAGACATGAGGAAAAGAAGATAGGTCGGACTGAAAGGCGCACCTCCGGCTGCAACGATGAGACGAATCCTGAAACAGTCCAGGAGGAGTGGCCTTTAAGGCCTGATGGGGATTAACATAGTTGCTCTGCCCATTGAACCTCAGGCTTAAAGCCTTCCCATTAGCACACGTACATACAGAAGTTGCTTCCCAGTGAGGCAGGGCACCATCAAGGTGCTGGTCCATGGATAACACTGGATGTGCTACAGAGACAGCAGGCACTTACCACAGGGTGGAAGATTTGCTGCCATTTACTCTGCTGCTCCTTATATGGAATGCAGTGAACCTTGATGTTGCAAGTGACCACATGATGTCGGCTACCTCAGTTCATATGACTGTCATCATTTAATCTGATTTTAGAATTGCCACTGAAGGCCACTGCCAGTTGTGGGGGAGTGAGCAATGCAGGAGCTTGTCCCCAGCAATCCAGAACTCCAGTTTGGACTTGTCTTCCACTGCTGCAAAACTTGGTACAAAGGTACTCACCTTTGAATTTTGCACGCTTTCCGTGATTAAACTGTGGAGGAAGGTCACATGACCTGGGCAGATAGTTGGGTTGAACTCAGAAGTCTGCACCTCACTAGCTAGTGAGTGCTAGCCTGCCAGGTTTGTGATCCCTCCACATGTGGCCACTAATAGTTGGGAGCAGCTGAACAAGGCAGGAGTCTTCACCAACTCATTTTCTGACTTGTCTTCTGCTGCTGCTGAACTTGGTTCAAAGGTATCCACCTTTAAAGTGTTGCACCCTTTATGCAGGCAAACTTCAAGCAGGTCATGTGACTTAGGAAGCCAGTCCAGATAAGCCCAGGAGTCCACACTTTTCTAGTGAGTGAGAACTAGTCCAGTTGGCCTTTGGGACCCACTAAATATTACTGTCAACAGCGGGAGCAGATCAATGCGGCAGGAGCATCCATGCCAATGCCAATGAACAGCAAGATATGACTGAGAGAAGAAAACCTATAAAAACTAGTAACTAGTACAAACACTCTATGTAAAAAAAAAACTGGAACAATACAACACAATCTGTTGAAGATCTTCTACAACAATCTCCATTTTTGAGATTGCATTAGACCAAAATAATCTACCAAGAAAGTCTGATGGGCTCATAACAGTCAGCTACTCTCTCCAGTACACTCTAGCTAGGACTGCACAGAGCAGTCAAGTGGTGAACGAAACTGCAGTTTGACCTGTAACCTGCAGTTCTGTGCAGTCTGCAGGTCATATGCTGTCTTTATCTCCTGCCTTGATTTTC
The DNA here is from genome assembly GCA_016271365.2 of Neoceratodus forsteri. Lineage (NCBI taxonomy): Eukaryota > Metazoa > Chordata > Ceratodontiformes > Ceratodontidae > Neoceratodus > Neoceratodus forsteri. The sequence goes on along the minus strand of JADMNL010000030.1, from coordinate 217,200,515 downwards.
AGTGGACTTCGACAGCAAAGCTGGCACTTCAGTGGTGACACAGACACTGCATAACTTCAGAAAGGGTTCTCCACTTCACAAAGTGGACTTGGTAGTGTTGGAATTGCATGGGGCTTGCCAGGGTTGGGCTCCCTCTGCACTGAAGTGAGCCTCTAGCTCTAATATCACTGCCATTGACATATAATGGGAAGGATGTACACTTTTAAAGGCATACAGCCCATTGACCCTATGGTTCCCAAAACTCATAAAATACCATTTTAACATAAAGACTTTGCACAAAAAAGTTTGCAACTTTTCCTACTCTAACTGAGGCCTTGCACAGCAATATGCATAGCTGATCAGAGGTAAATTATTCAAGAAATAACAAGTAAGGAGCTGGTAACTTGAGGGATTAACAATCGGTTGGGGGATGGGTGGTCACCTCCTCCAGCTGGTCATTAATCCAAGGATGTGACTGGTTTCAAGGCTGTTATTTAGATTATGTCTAATCACAATAATACGCTTTGTTTTTGCCATTTGTTTTTGTTTTGATGTGTGGCATGAGCCATGCATTCCACACTGCATCGGTTGGCAGCTGGATTGGTAATTTCTCAGACATTACTCCTGCGTAATCAATCAGGAGCCTCACTAGGCTCATGAATAATTAATTAGGCATATCAGAATTATAAATGTTCTTTCTCTGCAGCACTGGTATGCATCAGGTGATGCTGCCTCTGCCATGCCTTATACCGAGTCCTTGCACTGCAGTAGCTCTGATTGTGGATAAACTGCAGATTACAGTGAACACTCTTATACGCTGCAGTCAGGAAATGAGTAGTACCCATATGGAGCCATAAAAGGATTGCAAGCCCAGCAGAAAGTAAAATGCAGTATGGTGCAGCCTTTTTCAGAAAAGAAAATTGGAACAAAATGCAAGTCAAAAGTACCAAGTGGTCAAAAGGTCAAACCCGATTCCTGAAACTAAATATACCAAGTAGCAGTCTTGTGTGCTACTATGCAGAGTTTTTCTTGAGGCTCAATACATTTTCAAGTCTTTTTATGTTGACTTGCGCTTGTGCAGCCAGCATATTGCAGTAGAAGCAGATTTGGAGGAGCGGTCACTGTGAGCGAATGCAGGGTACACATCAGTAGGTGCGTCCCTCATTCCCCAATGAGCCTGCTGCAGGCACTGACACCAGCAACACATAACGGCCACTAGACCAAAGAAAGGTCTGCTGCAGTGAGAGCCAAGCTCATCATGCAGCAACACCTTCTGACGTGCCTTGCTGGTGAAGCAACTTGGCAGCAGTGACTGCTGCCACCACCTGCCACAATGTCTTAGTCTGGGGCATGCCCAGCTGCCCTGTTGGCATGCCCAATCCACTTCATGTGCTGACGGGGAGCCCGCTCCCCATTGGCATAATGCCCTCCCCTCATTTGTTGTGTGCCAAGGGGTGCCCAATCCCCTCAGCACTTGCCCACCCTTCAATATGTGCTGGTGGGGGTGCCAATTTACCATCGGCTAGCCCCAAACATCAGGTGGCATGCTGGGAGCCCACCCCAGCATGCCAAATGCCCTGTAAAACAAAACCATCCTGCAATGTTTGTTTTTTAAACCTGTAAAAGAAGAAAATGGTCCTTCACAGCCCCCTTCGGTATGAAGCAGCAGGTGCCCAACTCCATTGGCTAGCCCCCAAACACTTTCGGTGGCATGCTGGGAGACCACCCAGCATGCCAATTTCGTAAAAAAAATCCTGCAATTTTTTTTAAACGAAAGAATAAAAAGTCCCTTGCGGTCTGTCCTGCTCCCTCCCCAGCCTGCACCCACCCTCTGCGCACTCTGCCTCCCCACTCCCTTCTCACCCCATACTTACCTCTGAGTCTGGCACAATGATCTTCGTGGACCGGAACACGCCTGCACTCTCCAAAGCCAACCACGAACTAAGAAATGCTGATAAGCTGTATAATGGCATAAATAGGGTTTTTCAACTTTGGTGCATTATCTTGCACATTTTAGGAATTCTGGCACCAAATTTCCAACATGGGGTTATTGGGGCCCCTCCTCATGAATTCAGTCACTGTCATGAGCAAGATTTTGTCCCAAAAGGTGATTTCTGTAGTTACTACAATGGAATCACCTTTTGGGACAGATTAACAAAATGACAGTACCACTGTTCATGAGGTGGGCTCTCAAAAGTCTATGTTGTAAATTTGGTGAAAATCTAATAAAATACCATTTCATGAGCATATGCTATGCAGTTCCAATGCATGCTTGTAACTTCATGAATTTGTAATATTTTCACTCCAGATTTTCAACATTGCCATTTTTCCACACCTCCTTATCAACAGTATAGCTGTCATTTTACATATCCTGGCTGAAATGTGTTTTGCACTTCCAGCGCAGAAAAGCGAGTCACTGTGCAAAATCAGTTTTAGGACAGTTTGACAAAATGACAGTGACACTCTTCACGAGCAGAGGTCCTAAATGCATATGTTGAAAATTTGTGATGAAAGTCCATAAAATGATTGTGTTATAAGCATGCATTGCACAGTTTCCACGCACCCTTGTAACTTCACAAATGTGCAATATTTTCAAACCAGATTTTCAACACTGCCATTTTTCACACCTCCTTATGAACAGTACAGCTGTAATTTTTCACATCCTGTCCAAATGTGTTTTGCACCTGTGGCACAGAATGGCTGGTTGCTGTGAGAATTCAACTTTTGAGACAGATTAACAAAATCACAGTGCCACTGTTCATGAGGGAGGTCCCAAAATGCCTATGTTGAAAATATGTCTCTTCAGGGTGGGGGTGAGGTTGGTGTCAGTTCAGTACTTCACTGCTATTCCTATTATGCTTCTCTAACTCCTGCACTACTAATGCCAATGCCATGAGACAAATTCGGCATTGACAAATGTTTATTTTAATGCACTAATAGACCTTCTTCTAACTACAAACTGCATCAGTGCATACACTGTGGTAACAACATGGGCTTGCTCTTAGACTGTAATATGTGATTCAGATTCTGAAAATTAACTTTAATCATTGATTTCTCCCAGTTTCACTTTGAATTTAAAAGAATTCCTACAAACAAAACATGCATAAGACAACATTTCCATCACACAGACATTTGTGGTCATCATACAGATGTTTTCACAATTTTTTTTCCTTATTGGTCTGGGTGAAACATTTCAGCGCCACTCTGTAGATAGTTGCAGCCAGCCTTAGTGTTCTTTTTATTTAATTTACATGGTATCTTGGTTTGATTTCTCCTTTAGGAACCCTGAGTGAAAGTTCCCAAAAATGATTTTTAGTAAGCCATCCTGGTGGTGCTGAGGGTTCAGATGCTAGATGCCATACATTGTGCTATGCCAGTGACCTGGGTTCAGGAACAAGCCTGGCTCCATCAGGGGTCAATATTAGGGGCCAGGAGATGGACTGAGCAGCCATATGGCAACTCTCCTCTCCCGGGTGAGGTCTCTGCTGTGCCTGCTGCAAGGCTTCCCCAGGTGGAGGTCCAGAGGTAGTGCAGACAGGATTGACTAGACTAAGGATGGTGCCCCATGCTGCTGCATGCGCATGCCTCCACACGTGCCAAGTAATGTTATATGGCTGCACCTGCATCAGTTCCGCTGGAGTCTAGAAGTTGTCTAGAAGTTTGGGAAGGGGGAAAGTCAGTGCTCCTCTCTCTCAGCCTTGCCATGGGGAGTGGAGGCAACCTGGTGGGGAGTTTCCAGGAGGAGCTGGTGTGGGGAATCAAAGCTGGAAAGTGAGCCCCTCTGAGGGAGGGAGGGACCAGAGCCGCCTGCCAGCCCAGCGAGGGGGATGAAAATCTGAACTAAAAAATGTTTTTACTCTCCTCTCCTACCCTTTTCACTCCCCTCATTATATATATATATATATAGTGGTGCACACACCAACAGAGATGTTGCCTCATCATTTAGAATACAAGAGTAAACACCACCATCCAGCCAGTAAATATTCTCCCGGTAACATGAACATTTTCCTGACTCCATTTTATGCACCTTCCTAGCCACAGGTAAGTGTATTATTTCTTAGCTTAACATAACACTGTTAACTTAAAAGGTGCCCATTATCGAGTTACTCATTCTTAAAACTGTATTTGTTAAATCAACCTCTTGTACAATGCAAATACTATACGCTTGAGTCACTTACTAATGAAACTATTCAGGTTCTTATAGCAAATATTCAGCAAATAATTAGCACTTCTCATGGCAATAAGATATTTTTCTAGCCTATGGATGAGGGTGGGTGTATAAAGTTGATACTTAAAGTTGCAATAATTTCTAGTCAACAAAAATGACATAATATAGTTTTGTAACAAAAATGCATTGCCTACTTCCTTAGATTCAGCATTTGTGTATTTTACTGTCCTCAGATATTTTCACAGCTGCTTGTATTACCAATTTTGTAACAAGTGACTAAAACAATAAAGATACCTGCCACAGTCAATGTTTTTAAAACTCTTTTTAGCTTACATTTTACTGAACAAACTAGTGCTTGCATACATTATTAACACTGAACAGCACAATGCTATACAAAGATGTCTAATTTTTGGCTTTATATTTGAGTGGACTGAATGTTGATAAATTATTTTCAGAGTTAGCGTGTGATTTTTCTCTTGGTTAGTCCTGTGACAAGTATATAAGTATATAAATATACATTTTATATATATATATATATATATATATATATATCATACATATGCACATACACACACACACATATATATATATATACTGTGTGTGTGTATATATATATATATATATATCCTGTAGCAGCTTTCAGAAAGTTGTCTGTCTTTGTTTACTCTCTGCCACCAGCTGGTTCTACCAGCAAAATCACCTCCCTCCCTGCACAGAGCTGGGAGGTCAAACATGCAGTTGCGCAGATTGAAGTCTGGTAGCGTGCCTTTCAGGGAGAGGATGCTAACAAAGTTTTCCTTTGTCAGTGTAAACCATAAAATACCTTAGAAAGAGATACCATAGAAGACAGAATACCCCAAATAATCTGGCAACCTAAGATCCAGATATCCAAAACAGCACATTATGGGATACAATCAATGCTGTGCTATGAGGGGCTATAATAAAATATGCAACCCATTATCCGAAACAAACAGGAATTGAAGAAGGAACAACTTATCAGACAATTAAAAACTACAGGAGATGCATTCTGGAGGAGACACAGGCATTCTACCACTCCTGCAGGCAACTAGAGAACAACTGCAAAATGAATAGGTATATAGGCAGAGCATGCCCTGCAGACCCTAAAACAAAAATACTATGAGCGGACCCAGAGCCACTAGGCTCTTAGCACATAGATTAAGGCAAAAACACTTCAGTCCACCATAACACAAATTAGAGACCTAGATACTGGTAAACTAATAACTGTGCCCTCTCAGATAGGACAGCATTCTAAAAATTCTGTCAAATTATATACCCCGAGAATCAGACAGACTTAATAAAGTTAAGAATTTTTGGAGAGGCTGAAGTTACCGCAATAAATTTGGAACAGCAGAAGGCCCTAATGGCACCAACTACAGAAACAGAACTTACACAGGCTATATCTAATCTATAAACATACAAAAGCCTAGGCCCAAATAGCTACACGGAGAGTTTTATAAAACTTTTCAGACAAAATTAACCTCAGTCCTGTTGGAGGCCTGCAGGGATATACAAGAGGGAAGGGGTAATCCAGATTCCTGGTGATATGTAACCATTACAACTGTATTGAAACCTAGAAAATATATTGCAAATTGTGCCTCATATCACCCTATTTTGTATTAAATATCGATTATAAAATATTTACATCAAATATAGTTAAACAGAGGGGCTGATACCTGGACTAATTGACCAGGACCAAACGGGGTTTATACTAGGCAGACAAACTCAAGATACTATAAAGAGAATTTTACATCTGTTACACTATGCCGCCTCTGTCAGAGGCCCCATTCCTGCTTTTAAGTCTGGATGCAGAGAAGGCCTTCAACAGGGTGGCATGGCCCTTCCTGGGTGCAGTAATGGAAAAATGGGGACTCCCGGGAGAGTTCAAACAGATAGTAACTGGATTATACACCAACCGACAGCATACATAAAATTAAATGGATCAATTTCGACACTAATTAACCTTTTAAGGGCACTAGACAGGGTGCCCTTTATCACCTCTACTATTTGCTTTGTACTTAGAACCCCTAGCACAAGCACTTAGACAACATAGGGATATCCAAGGAATATGGGTGGGAAATTTGGAACATAAGGTGTCCTTATATGGACGATTTATTAATATACCTGACAGAACCAGAACATTCCCTGAAACCATTATGGGAAATACTGGAGAATGCTGGGAAATTGCAGGGTATGGAATCAATAGTATATTATAGAATGTATACTAGCTACCTACTATTTTATACTACCTACTATTCAAGTACTGTGTGTAAACTGTTTGTTATTGCTGTCATTGTCACTGTTTGACATGGAACCTTTGTAAAAGAGCTCTGAGCTCAAAGGTATGATCCAATCCCTAAATAAATAAATAAAATACTTCAAAATTGAAATATTGAGCATTAACTATATTCCTACAGAACATACAAAAAATACCTTCCCATTCAGGTGGTCTCTGACTACTCTGAGATACCTAGAGTACAGCTTAGTCAAACCAAGGTCAGCTATTTTATCTCAATTATATACCACTCATGGAGAAAATAACAAAAGACCTGGAGTGGTGGAAGAGTCTCTATCCCACTGATACAGAGAGTAGCAGCATACCTCTCAACCTTTTGTCCCCAAATGTGGAACATTGCCTCTCAAAATGTGGAACAAATGAGCAAAATGTGGAACACTTAATCAAATCTTTACCTAAGAAGCTCAGAACACTGTTAAAATGTTTGCATTTATGTTCAGAAAGTCTGTTATTAACTAAATGATATATTTTTGCATCATTTACTATAGATTTTGCTTTAAAATTATAACACTGAACGTGGAAAAGCCCTCACAATGTGGAACAGGAGCTTTTGTGAAGTAAAATGAGGAACGCTCCTCATAATGTGGTACAGTTGAGAGGTACGGTAGCAGCAGTACATATGGTAGTGCTACCGATTCTTCTTTTGGCACAAACCCTCTTGATAACAATACCAGAGGCTTTTTATAAGAAATTAAAGTAAAGGTCACCCAATACATATGGGGATCCCAGAAACCTAGAATTAGATTATTGATTTTACAGCTCTAAAAAAAAGGGAGGGGCTTTCCTACCAAATGTTAAAATGATCATGCTGCAGCACAGGTCTATGTGATAATGGCGAACACCTAAAGGTGATCACTTATTGCTCAGTCAGAGTCCCAAAAATATTTTGGCACTCTGACAACCAGCGCCTCAGGACAACGGCACCAGGACAGTATTTTACTGCTTTCCCACACACACACCCTCACGGGGGCTTTGCCCTTGCCCCCTAACATAAGGATTCTCAACTCCAGGGGGTGCAAGTCAAGAGGGGTGAAAGTAGGGAAAAAAGGTTCAGCCAGACCACCAGCACCCAGACCTAAACCTTGTACACTCTCCCACCACAACCACTAGACAATCCCTCGATGTCATGACGCAGCTCAGCCAGTCACCGCAGCACTACTCCCTCACAGCCTCCACCCCTCCTAGCCCATGCTCACGTGGCTCACTTCCACCCCCACACGATATGCATAGCAACATCCTGTCACCCAGTTTGCCCACAGCCTCATCCAGTCACCCTACCTCCCCATCACCATGAGGGATTGCACCGAAGGAATCACCATAATGGACATCACCCTTCCTCATTCGCCCACCTCCCGGTATCCCTGCAGCACAGATAAGGACCATACTGTACTGGCTGCACCCTCCTATACTGCAAAATGGAAAATGCTGGAAGAAGTAGAGGAGGATTTGATGCAACCACACAAGGTGCTGTTGTCATCCTTTAAAGAGGGAGTTTCAAGAGATATTAGTAATCCATGCACGGAGGCCACCCTAGAGAACTGGTATCTTGTTCTAACCTCTAAGCATTTTATGACTTGAGGGCACAGTTTTACTCCTTACTCTATTAAAAGATTTTCTGTCAACCAAACTGGATGGAGAATACCATAGATCAGAGAGACAGGGAATACATATGGTCTATCAATTCGTGTAGGGGGTATTTTTGACACTTACAGACTTGGAGACACGTTACGGCATATCTCCTCGAGATAGTTTTAGTATTTTCAAGTTAGAGATCTGGTTAAAACCTTGAAAGAGGAAGCCTGGACAACCCTCCCATCCCACAATTGGTTGACCTTTTAAATTGATTTTAGAGGGTAGAACCCCCTGGAACATATAATACTTATTTATTTTTATTTATTTAGATTTTACCTATATGCTGTGATTCACGAGTTAGTGGAAGAATCTACCTTAACAATACAAAAGCTTGGGGTAAAGACTTAGAAATAGAGATACCAGGAATATATGGAGGGATGTATAAGTAAAATACACAGAAGTACATCCTCACTAGGGTGGAGTGAATTTGCATGGAAAACACTGTTACATTTTTCAGAGTACCTGCAGTAAAGGTTCACGATGCACAAGGAAACAGAGCAGACTGTTGGAGGAGATGAGGAATACCAGGCCACACATGTACTTATCTTTGGGAATGCCCAGTGATTCAAACTTTTATAGTGGAGTTGCAAGATACCATTGGGAAGGTCTTCTCACCAACCCTGAAGCTAACCCTTCCTATTTCTGTTTCTGGTGGTACCTAGAGAACACAAAGATAAATCAACAATAAAGTTATTATTAATAATGCTGCTGGCAGCTAAGAAGGCTATAACCAGAAAGTGGTTGAAACAGGAACCACCAAACATTACACAGTGGTAAGACATTATGATTGGACTATATAAAATGGAAAGATTAACAGCATTGATAAACGAAAGAGGGCCCAGTTTGAGGAGCTGTGCAGGAGATGGGTCATATTTATTACTCCACTCAGACAAGATTTTGTACCATGAAAGTTAAGATACCACAATATTATTTAAAAAATGTGAGGAAAACAGGGATGTTCCCAATAAGAGAGCCAGACAAGACAATATTCTATATAACAATGTATTGTGCTTTAGTTTGTATAAAATAAGTAACTTAAAGACCACTTATCTAGCATACAGTCTTATATCCCCTCTCTCAGTTGATAGATAAGAGACTATGTATAAACTGATAAATAGCTTTCATGATTGATATATGCTGATTAACTCCATGTCAGGCACTATATATTATACTGTTGGTGTATTTGCATGTTTATTGTATTTATTCAATCTGAGAATTGAATCATAAATAAAGTTTAAAAAATACCTTAGAAATAATTTAAAACACAACCACAGCTGTTGTGAAAATAAATTATCTTTTTACTTAAAGAAGGTCAAAAGTTGCATTACAGGATATAACTACATCTGAGACAAGAGAAGAATACTGATACAGGAAAAGTAAGCAAATGGTTTTAAATTACAGATGACAAAAAAAAAAGGTTATTAACTAAGTTACGTAGTCTGTCTTATGCCTCAACTACACTTAAGAGAGAAACTGAATCCCTATGTTATCTATCAGCTCTTACAGACGAAGTTAGCAGTAGGCTCAACAATTCAGATCTCTCAGATGGTAACCCCAGCAGACTTCTCCTTGAAACTGTCTCGAACATTTTATATTCCCTTTGAGTAGATAATTCTTGTTCCTTCAAATGCACCAACCATTTATGATATATGTATTTAATTGCTTCAATCAGTTTGAACACCTATAGGTGTCCAGTTATATTCATTTAACATTCAGTTTTTATTTGAGTAGTCCAGTCCTTTTCAAACTCTGTATGTTTTGTAAGTTGTATGTGCATTCCCACCTCTAGGTCATTCTCTCTGAGATTTACAACCGAGGTCCCACCTTATCTCAAAGCTGCTAGGCAGTGGAATCCCAACGTGTTTTTTTCAGAAGGCAAAACAAAATCCAAGCCAAAATCCCAGCCATTAACTCATTCCTTCCATTTCAGTTACACCCCATCGGTAATGAATGCATGTCCTTTGGGCCACTGCAAGTGACACAGCCATTCATACAGCTGCTGGGAAGTGCCCAAAGTATCCAGCCATGCTGTTAGACCTGTCTAGATAGCCTTTCCACATTGGCATTATTTACCACTGTGGTGCTGGATGGTCATGTTGCATGCCTGCAGTACCAAGTTCCAGCATAGCAGTTTTCCATTTGCCTGCTTGACCTATGAAGCCAGATCAGGGATTATGATATATGACCACAGTAAATTCTTTCCCATATAGGAAGGCTGCAGCTTCTGAAGGGCCCACACTGTTCCCAAGCACTCCTTTTCAATTGTGGTATAAGCATCCTCCCTGGGCAGATGCCTCCAACTGAGGTGAACAACAAGGTGCTCCTCTCCTGCTGGGTAACCTGGCTCAGCATGGCACCCAGTCCATGGTCTGAGGTATCCACATGGACAATGAACTTTAGACTGTAATCAGGGCTGTCCAATACAGGAAGCCCACTTAAGGCCTTCATTAACTCCTGAAAGCAGTCTCACAGCCCTCTGTCCACTACACCTTATCTGACTTTCCATTCTTGGTTAGGTCCGTCAGGATCTTGACCAGATCACAATAGCAAGGAACAAACCTCCAGTAGTACCCCACTGTCCCCAGAAATGCCCTCACCTGTTTCTTGGTGGTAAGAGTGGGTCAGGCCAGGATGCCATCAACCTTGGCAGGCTTAGGCGGATGCATCCACTGCCCACGCATTGCCCAAGGTGAGGACACTTCTGCCATACCTAACTGGCACTTTCTACCTTGACTGTCAGACCTGCATCCTTCAGCCTGTGGAACACCTCCACACATTCTTGATGTGCTTCTCACAGCTCTGGCTGTATATAGCTATGTAATCCATATACGCCAGTGCAAACTCACCTGCCCCACCCAGAATGTGATCCATAAGCCATTGAAAGGTTGCAGGTGCATTCTTCAATCCAAATGGCATTATCCTGAATTTGTATAAGCCAAATGGAGTGATAAAAGCTGATCTCTCCATGACTGCAGGGGTCAGAGGTACCTGCCAGTAGCTTTTTATTAGGTCTATTGTGGTCAGATACTTGGCTACCCTCTAGTTTCTCCAGTGTTTCATGTGTCCTGGGTATGGGTAGGTGTTTGACTCTGTGCAGCTGTTGAGCCTCCAGTAGTCAATGCAAAATCAGGTGGTACCATCCTTCTTGGGATCAGTACCACAGGTGAGGCCCAGGGGTTACTGAATTCCTGGAATACTCCAAGTTCCAGCATCTCCTTGACCTCCTCTTCACAGTCTGCTTAACCTGCTCTGGTATTCTGTAGGGATACTGTCTCAGGGCATCTGTGTCCCAGTATCCACGTGGTGCTCAGTCAGCATGGTGTATTCCAGTTTCCTGTGAACATGTCCACATATTCTCTCACCACCCCCAAATCTCCTGCACCTAGGCTGGTGTCAGCAGGTCAGAGAGGGTGAGGTTGTCCACGGAGGATCCAAACTTGACCTCCCAAGCAAGTCCACCAGTAGATCAGTTTAAGTTTCCTCTTGTGGTGTGCTGCACAGCATGGACCAATTCCTCCTGTCATAGTAAGGCTGCAGCATGTTGATATGATACATCTTTTGCCTGCATCTCCTGCCAGGTAGCTCTTTCATGTAATTGACATCACTAAGCTTTTGGACAATGGAGAATGGCCCTCCATGCTGCCTGCAGTTTATTCTGTTGGACAGGGATGAGTGCCATCACTTGCTGTCCCACCTTATATTCTCTGGCTCAGGCCCGCAGTTATACCAGACTTTCTGACACTGTTTTGCATTGGCCAAGTGCTGCTGAGCAAGTCCCATGAGCTCCTAAGGTGGGTCCTGAAGTTCAGGACATACTCCACAACAGACTCCCTTTGGGAGGCACGGTCACCTTCCCATTCATCCTGAAGAAAATCTAGAGGCCCCCGCACCTCTATTGAACATCTGTTGTTGTATCAGTTTACATTGCATGTCGTTGTTGACCCTGGTGCTTTGTTTCTGAAATTTTGAAGATATCGCAAAAGTAAAGGCTAGTAAACTTTGTAGCTTTCAGCAGAACATGACAGTGCTCTGTAGCAGTGTTATCATATGTGTGCTTCATCCATGAATCACAAGGACAGAAAAGTGGGTGGAGGTGGGTGGAGGTAAATTTCACATTGACTTCAATTCAGTCTGCTACATAGCTGAACAATGGTTCATGGCATGTCCAGGTAACACAAACTGATACACAAATTCTTTGCTGTGACAACCATATAGTGCAAAGTTTTGCTGTTGCCTGATACAGGGATGATAGTTGCCTAACCCGATTAAGCTGGCTTTGCATAGTACAGAATAAATGTATATTTGACATGGTATAAGCAATTCTCAATACACTTAATGGAATGCGCCTGTCATACTTTCACTTACAAACTGGATATAAATATGTACCTCAATATGAAGTTAGATAGAATGGCATTGCTGGCCTGATGATGCAGAACACAACATGTCATATTACTGTGGCCAAGAAACTTTGGAATGTTGCTATTCCAGATTCATTTACCTAGGCCAAAAGGGTGTGCAAGGTTCTCTGCTAAGTGCAGCTGTTGTAGGCAGTGGTGCCTTAGAATGACGCCATTGTTTTTGATAGCACTGTGTCCAGTGATGATGTTCCTCTCTGATGGACTCATTTAGAAAGATTATAACAGTGCTACAATACCACTTCTGAGGACCTTTATGACAATTCCCATTTTAACGCTTTCACTGGTAAAAGATGAAATTGATATGAGGCAAAAAGAACCCATTCAGAGCCTACCACGGGGTTTGCTAACTGGGCTTGGTATCTATCAGATGTTTTTGACTTACCCACCCTTCTTGCACCTAAATGACTTAGTTGACAGTCATTTGCATGGCACAACCACCCTTTGTTGACAAACTGCTTTCACACGCAGCACCCTTATCCTTGACCCTTATGCTCCTAAGTTATTCATTGTTGTTACTGGTCCACAGTTACTGATTCAACTATCTTACACTTACAGTGTAAAATAAAAAGTATTTGGTTTTGCCAGGTAATATAAACACACTGCGCACATGTGTACAGTGAATATGCCTGCCTATACCATATACAACACCATGATATGAGTAAAATCCACCAACATGCTGATCCTATCTGACATTCCATCATACATATTGCAAATATAACTGTCATCTGGCAAGCTACACTGCTTACGGCAACAAGCCCTGTCGTACTGTGCTGCACAAAGCTATTGGATTATCAAGTTACCCACACTGTTTGAATTACACTTTATAAGCTTTTGGTCCAAGGGTCTCTAGGTCCTATCTTTAAATTGAGTCACCTGTACCTGATAACTCTATGGCAGTGATGTTTTAGCTACTGGGCTCACTGCAGAGCTACTGTGGCAGTGTCTGGGCAATCACCACTTCCTCATTCCAGGTGCACCAGTTTGCACTTCTTTGAATGGAACTCTAGCTGACACATCTCAGACCATTTTACATCTTCACCAGGTCCCTTTTCATTTTACATGCCTTCTGGTGTATCCACCCTCTTGCAGATTTTGGTGTCACCATGGAATAAGCAGAACTTTCCTCCTGTCCTACTGCAGTGTCACAGTTGAAGAGATTACACTGGAATGGTACAGGCAATTATCCCTGAGGTACCCTGCTGATCAGCCCTCTACACGGACTGGACACCATTCACCAATATACTCTGCATCATGTCTGTAAGCCACTTTGTCTCCCCTTTACCACCTTGTGCCACATGCCCAGGATACCCATGTTTTTACCAGCCTTTTATGTGGGACAGTGATCTTACAGAAGTCGAGATAGGTGACATCTTTCATCCGCCCCTCCATTTACCTCCTTTGGCAACATGTCAAAAATAGATTTGATTTGTCTGACACCTCGCTGCTGTGAATTCATGCTGCCTGAGATCAGCAGCTCTGAAGGATTCCAGGTCTGTCACTAATATTTCTTTCAGCAGTGCCTCCATAATATTACCTACCACTGAGGTGATGCTGAATGGTTGACAGTTCACTTCCTCCTCCATACTACCTCTTTTGTGCAGTGGGACTTCATGTGCACTCTTCCAGTCCTCCTGAAGCACTCATATGATGATCAACTCTGAAAAAGGCTGCCAGAGGCACTGTTATCTCTATCATCAACTCCATTAATATCCTTGGTTACATGCCATAATGCCCCATTGCTGAGTCCACCCTCAGGTTAGCGAGCTCCTCGAGGAGTCCATCCACTATATACAGAACTCTGTCTTCCTACCTTTGAATTGGATACACAGCCATGGTCCATGCACTTCTCCGCCATCAGGGAATACTGAGCAGAAGTATTTCTGTAGTATCTCCACCTTTTCCATGTCCCCCTACTTACATTTCCCTGTGTCCCTAAGAGCGTTACTATGTCTCCCTTGGTTTCCTCTTTCACTTATGTACCCATTGAATGCTGTTTCTTCTTTCTTCACAGCATGTGTTACTCTATATTTGGTGTGCGCCTTTGCTCTCCTTGAAGTCTTTCATGCTTCTCTTAGATTCTTTAGGTATACTTCTGGTAGTCCTTTTAATGCAACAACTGTTAAGAGGGATTAACTTACTGGACATAGTCCTGAAAATGGAGAAAGTCTGGATTAGGTGGTGGTAGGGGAGGGTCTGGGTACAAGTGACCACAAAATAGTAAGTTTCATGATGAAAGTGAGGGAGACAAACCGACAAGAACTAGAGCTTTGGAATTCAGAAAAGCGGACTTTATGAAAATGAGAAGGGTATTTTGGGAGGAGATAAAGGAAGATAAATATATGAACATATGAACATAATAAATTTGCCAGCAGAAACAAGCCACGTAGTCTATCAAGTCTGCTCGAATGTGCAGCTAGCGCCACTATCTTGGTTGCCCCTCCCTTCACAATAACCCCTCCTCTCACCAGGTCCCATCCCCTTTGAATCCTCAACTGTCTTGCAGGATACCACCTCCTCTGGCACAGAGTTCCATTCTGTCACAACCCTTGTGAAAAGTGTCTCCTCATATCCCTCCTGTATCTTCCCCTCCAATCTAAGACCATGACCTCTCATGTCCCTCCCCTCCTTAACTTAAATATCCCTTTTGTACATGTCTTGTTAATCCCTTTAAGTACTTGACAGTCTCAATCATATCCCTCTGATATCTTCACTCCTCCAGGAGTACATATCTGACTCATGCAGCCTCTCCTCATATGGCATTGCCCCAAGTCCCTGGATCATCCTAGTTGCTCTGCGCTGTATCCATTCCAGTAGTTGTTTTTAATTAAATATGCTTTAGTAAGTTTTCAAGTTACACATACAAGCATAGAGATCATTGACACAATCAATATTATTTCTAATACAAAGCAATAAGTAACAATTATCAGATAATAATGACAAAACACAAATACCAAATGACAAATTCCTTCCCCGCCCCCTATCCTCCGATCACCTGTCTAGACCTACCCAGGAAGGAAAAATAGAAAATGGGGAAGGCCTCTGGGAATTTAAAAAAACAGGCTTAGGTACCCCAGAGGAGAGTAAAGTATAGTGACTCCTATGTATCACAAATGGATCATGGCTCTTTCCAGATAGTTGCGATGTGTTTTCTAACTGGAGAGCCAATAAGGTCTCCCAGTGTCACTCCAAAACTGTTGGAAGTGCATCTTCTTTACAGTGCCACAGCATGACTAGTTTTGCAGTGGCAACAATCAAAGTTAAGTGAGCTTTCCTGATGCAGGGTAGCCAAGGGAAAATCACTAATAAACAGCTCTCAGGAGTGAAAAAGGTCTCCAGACCCAGCATTGGGTCCAAGGCCTGCTGAATGGAGTTCCAGAAGGACTGAACCCTAGGGCACTGCCAAATCAGGTGATAGAGTGAGCCGGCAGCCCCATGGCATCTAGTACATAGTGGGGATGGGAATTTGCCCATTCTGTACAACTTAGTAGGGATAAACTATAAATTATGCATTATATTAAATTGTACTAGTCGGAGGCGGTCTTGCTTAATGTATTTGTACACATTACGCCATGAGACCTTCCAGAGCTCACCATCAGCTGGTATGTGAAGTTTTGAACCCAGCAATAACAAATACCCAAATGGAGGCATGAGTCCAGAGACTGGAGATATTTGTACAGTGCTGACACCACAAGCGTTGCTCTGCCATGGACAATAGGGGAGCTGCATCCTCCAGAAATGTTGTATCCCTGGGTTTAGAGCCCAAAAAGAAGAGTACCGTGTTTTTGAGCTGTAAGAATTTAAAAAGATCTCTGCTATGTAACTGGAACTGAGCCTGCAAGTTAGGAAAGGAAATTATTCCATCTTCTTGAAGTAAGCCAGCTAATGTACAGCCATGCAATTTGGGACAAAAGGAAGATGGAATGGGACAGTGGCCTATCTGAAAGTGGGATTTATTAAATATTGGTTGGGTAATTGATCTGGTCCAGAGTAGGGATAGGTACAGTAAGTTTTGAGTTGGTACCATGCTTTGAGGGACCATTCTACAAGTGTAGAATTCTGAGGCCGAGAAGCCAGGAATGCCGTAGGTAGAGCAGGCTTGTCAGAGAGCCACATGTTTTAGTAGCTAGGGCCCTTTCAATTCCATCCAGAGTGGAGTATATATGGAGGGGTCAGGTTGTGATAACCAAGCCCACTGAAGTAATTTGCTAGCATGCTGGGCCCAATAATACAAAATATAGACGGTAGGGATAGTCTCCTTTCAATTTAGGTGACATTAATTTAATGTAGGCTCTACAGACCACCATGTTCTGCTAAAGGAAGGAATTAAACATCCTTGGAGGTGGATAAGCCAACTCTTAGGGAAATATAGCCCAGCATGCCCAAGGGGTATAGCAGGCAGGTAGAGCGTCATTTTGAGAATGCTGATCCATACCCATAAGGATAAGAGAAGTACAGACCATCTGTCTAAATCTACTTTAAGGACGGACAATAATCTGGACGAGTTTTCTTTAATCATTGCCAGGACCAAGCAGGAATGTTTATACCTAGGTATGTCAACAATCTTGGTTTCCATGAGAGTCCCATATCAATAATGTCTGCTTTAGGTACCCTACAGTAAGGGGAAAACTTTGGTCTTGCAGAGATTCAGTTTGTAAAGGATACTTTAGAAAAGCTAGCTATTTTCTGGAGTAAGGTTAAGAAGGATGTTTGGGTTCTCCAGATGAAGTAGGAGATCATCTACATAGGCAGAAAGGTGTACCATCTACCCTCTACCAGGATGCCCTGAAGAGCAAATAAACTACCCAGCCTCAGTATCAGTGGCTCGAAATAGAAATTAAATAAAAGAGGAGATAGCAGACACCCTGTCGAATGCCACGCTGTAAAGGAAAAGGGGTTGATAAACATCCATTGTACCAGGCCTTGGCTGAGGTGTAGAGTACAGGAGTCAAACCCAGGTGATGAATTCTGCAGAGATCCTGAAATGGTGCAATGTCTCAAATAGGAAGCTCCAAGGGACCCGATCAAAGGCCTTTTCCACATCCAGGGAGACCCGATGCAGAAATCAAATGAAGGAGTTTTTGAGGTGGCCCCTGAGAATCGGCCTGACCTGTTCTTGACTATTAATGCACCCCATCACTGAGGCCAAGTGAGGGCCAGAATTTTAGAGAGGATTTTACATCTGAATTCAATAGGGAGATTAGGAGATAGCTCTCTGCAAGGAAGGGGTCCTTGCCAGGTTTTAGTATAATGTGATTAATGCTTCTAGGAAGAGTGGGTCATTGATTCCTTCTCAACCAAAAATTAAAACATTCACTAGGAGTGGGGCCACCTGAGTAGCACACGCTTTGTAAATGTTATTGGTTAAACCATCCAGCCCTGGTGCTTTATCAGGGGCAGTTGCCCAATTACTTTTTCCACTTTGTCTAACGTGACTGGGCACCCAAATGTGTTACTGAAGGTGGGATAATACGAGAGGGGAACAGAGCATAGGTAGGCTGAGATGGCTTCTGCAGAAGGATTTAACCTTGGATCTACAGCAAAGAGGTTTTGGAAATAGGTACTGAAGGTTGCAGCCATCTTCCTGGGATTAGTTATAACTGTGGCATCAGGGCTAGTCAATAATCCTGGATGATCATGGCCGTCTCTGCCTAGCGAGTCAGAGAGCAAGGAGTTTTCCCATTTTTCTCCAGCTTCAAGGTATTTAGTTTGGTATCATGCAAGGCAAGCTCGGCCTTTGCGCCAAAGTATCTGCATATTGAGTTTGTAGATAGTGCAATCTAGTCCATTTTGTTTCTGGGAGGACCAATCCAGGGAGTATTCCAAGCTGGTGATTTAGTTCAAAATCACCTCTAGTTGTGCCTTGCCCTTCCAGGCCTGGACAACTGAGAGATGAATGAATTTGCCTTATAAGGCACACTTGAGCGCTGCCCAGATTGTATCCACCTTCCATGGTGCCTCTATTGGCATCCAAGAAAGTGGTAATAAAATATTGAATGTGGATAAAGAGTCGAGTTTTGTAATAGCTGTGCATTGAGGCACCATGAGGTATCTTGGTGCACCCGGCCCAATAAGTAAGTGATACTAATAGGGAAGTGGTTGAGAGCACTTTTGAGTGAATGTCTGCTGCTAGTATACCTGGCAAACACAAGGAACTCACGAAAAGATAATCAGTTCAGGAAAATGTTTTATGGGAGGGGAGTAAAAGTATATTGTCTAGATGTAGAGTTAAGAGTTCACCACACATCCACTAAGCCAGTCCCACTCATTAGATCTCAGAGGGTCCACTGAGCTGGAGACAGACCCATCCTTTAGTGTCAGGATCGCCCAGGTCTGATTGGGGGCCAAATTCAATCTCTGCACAAAAGAGTGGGTAATGGGGGTCAAGGGCTAGAAGGGGAGTAAGTTGGGAAAATAACTTAGGGAATCAACATTTGGGCCATAGACTGAACCAAGAACCACAGAGTGAGTGCTCTATATACCCTGAATTATGATGCATCTCCCCAAGGGGTCCTAATATCTGTTGTAGTTGGACTGAGATTGTCCTAGCTATTAATATAATGACTCCACCTCTCTTGGAGAAGATACCTGATCTGAAAACTTGACCAACCCAATCCCACCTAAAGAGGGAAATCTCTTCTGTGTGGAGATGGGTTTCCGCAAGTAAACTACTCCTGCTTTGGGTTGTTTGAGGTGATGAAGAATCAATGTGCATTGATGCCTATCTTGTACCTCTTTAACATTCCAACTAAAAAGTGTATGGTCCACTCATTATGGTCTTAGATCTTCTCCAAAACTGTTGGGAGAGCATAGTAAGGTATACTCCATTTAAACGTAGTACTCCCAGAGGCATAGTGCAATATTTGACTAGGTCACCAGCCCAGTGGCGCTGAGGGTTGAGGTGCTGACGCCACACTTCATGCTACGCCGACGACCCTGATTCAGGGAGAGAGAGGATTGAGCATCTGCAGGACTTCTCCTCTCTCTGGGAGGGATCTGGGTAGCCCAGTGCAGCAGCAGCCCTCGTGGAGACCGGCAGCACTGCTACGCACATGGGGCTTGGCGCTAAGGTGCACGCCAGGCGGATGTCTCTGGACATGGGTGGAGCACCCACATCTCGGGCTAGGACAGCATTGCATGTCCCACGCTGGGGTGTAAACACTACAGAAAAATCCTCTGCTCGGATAGGCGATAGCCTCCCTGAGCCATGCTGTCACATGCCCAATACTGGAGCCCTTCCACTGCCCCTTCTATCTCCTTGAGCTCTATGTCTACGGGGGGCTCTAGGAGTAACATACATCCTTGAGGATGGTGGGGCTCCAGTGGCGAGAGGTGTACTGGCCAGTGGTGAGGCCTGAGAGAGTTCCGTACCAGGGTGATAAAGAGAGCTAAAAAATATTTGACTAGGTCACAGACACCTAAACCCACCCCTCTCCTCCCCTGTCATCCTCCCCATCTGCACAACCCAAAACTCCTCCCACCGCCCACTCCTAACCATCCCCTCCCACTCTGACCCAACTCGCAACAAATAGTTAACAAGCATGAACAATATTATCCCTGGTCCTAACAACCACACTCCTAACACTTACCCATCCATGATGATTACAATTTCACACTGCCCTAAAACCAACCCTCCCTGCTCCCCGCTTATTAATTGAAAGAACATACTACCATTAAAGCATATAATTCTAACAACACCAATAGCAATAAAACAGTAAAAATGTAACAATAACATTCCTGATGGAATATAACCTGGTTAAGCATAACCTATTTGAGTAAACTACCTCTTGGATGTCCCTCCTTCTGGGGTGATCATCCGGAAGAAGAAGGGACATAAGCTCGATGTCGATAATCAGAGGGGAAACCTCTATACAGATGTTTTGTTTAATAAAATAACATAAAGGGGTTCAAAGTGAAGAGGTACATTATAAACAATTAGAGGAGAAAAGGAAAGTGAAACAATAGCCCCAACACTTGGGCCCAAAGGATATTTCAAATAAAACATTTATAACTCCATTGTGGCCTCACACAATGCCAAACACAAGTGATCTATAGGTCTGAAGTCCTAAAAGTCTTAAATGAAAGTATATAGCAAAAATAACATCAGGTAACAAGTCCAAAATGGGACTTGATCAATATTCCAAATAGTTTATGTCCAACTCACCCTCATACTCCACGATCCCTTTGTAACTAGTTTAGGAAACCAGGATAGGGTAGAAATTGCTGGAAGACACATCAGTGTAAAAGTTACTTTCAAAATGGGGTGGGGGAGGAAGGAAACAAAGTAATCGTCGGGTGCTGTCACATCGATATAATGACTAGGGCAAATGTCAAAAGCTGGCAGAGATCTTATCTGAAGACATCCCAGGTGAAGGATAGGTTCTGTGCCAGCCCATGACAACAAGCAATGGTCTCCTGACTACACACATCCAAAACCGAATTTGATTAAGAGATATAGCCACAGCAAAGAAAGCATCCCAGTTCTCATTTAAATAAGTCAGGGAACCAAACCTTTAGCTCAATTGCAGCTTGAGTTGGGGTGTCCAGGGAGTGCCATTTGCCCTCGCAGAACTTGCAGGACAGCTGGGTATCAAACTCTAAATGATTTCCTGCTGCTATAAGCTTAAACACAAGTGGTGTGCAGTTCTATGCGCCTGGCTCTGATTGTGGTAAATCCTGTGCCAAACGGAGACGGTGTCCTTCCCACAGCAAGTCTTTCAAATCTCAAGTCATAGACAAAATATGCTGTTTGTCTAGAATATTGAGCAGTTTAAAGATGATGAGTCTGAGTGGAGATCCCAGTGGTGGTGGTGGTGAAAGAATGGTGGCTCACTCTATAACATACTGTAGCCCATTAGGTGAGGGACCTGCCACCTGTCCACAAAGTTTTGAACAATAACACTGTGTTGTTGCCCTCTTCCTTTTCTGGTAATCCAAATATAAGAAGGTTTGCTACTGGCCCTGCCATCAAGGTCTTCCAATTTGTCCTTGAGCCGGGCGGAGCCTTTTGGCGCTGAAGATGCATCTGCATCTGCCTTGGACCTCCATTGTTCCACTCGTGAGAGATGGGTTTCCGTGTCGGTGACCCACACTGCAATGGAATCCACAGAGGAGTGGAGCCTTTGGAGTTCCTCTGTGAAGGAAGAGACCACCTGTTGAAGGGTTTCATCTCCTTGAGGAATCTTTCTCCATTAGTGTAGTCCCCACGGCAGAAGATTTGATGGCTGCAGCCTGTTGCTTGAGCCTCTTGGCATTTTATCTCATTCCAATGTTGGGAGGAGTGTGAAGTGGCAATGGATTTTTCATTTCTGCATCCATTTCTTTTCACAGAGTGAGAATGAATCAGCCACTGAAATGCTGCCATAACCCTGTGAAATAAGACAGAAGCTTCCAAAGCAGTTTAAATATCGCAAAATAGTGAAAAATTAGCAGGCAGTAGTAGAGAGGAGCAGGGAGATGCACACACTTAGGCAGCCAGCACATGACCCTCTTTCCAGTAGTCTGATATCCTTCTTTAGATATGGGTGCCAGTATTGCACACAGTACTCCAGGTGTGGCCTGACTATAGAGAGGCAGCATCATCTTCCTGTTCCTGGAGGACAATCCTTCGCAATACGCCTTAGCATCCTATTGGCCTTTGCTGCCACCCTCCTGCACTGCCCGAGTTGTTCATTTTCCTAGTTATAACCACCTCTAGGTCATTTCCTCTTCGGTGGTACCTAGCTGTACTCCACCCAGCTGATAGCTCCTCCTGGGTTCTTGCTCCAGTGCATCACCTTGCACTTTTTAGCATTGAACCCCAGCTGCCACTCCTCTGACTACTCCTTCAGTTTAGTCAGGTCATTCTGCAGTCCCTGCCAACCCACTATGTTGCTCACTACTGCCCCAACTTGGTATCATCAATGAAGAAGCTGATCTTGTTGTTGATGCCATGTGAGATGTCCACTATGAAAATCCCAAACAACACCGCCCCAGTGCCGATCCCTGTGGCACCCCGCTTGTCACTGCCCTTGGAGACGATAGCCCCCACCACCACCCTCTGCTGTTTTCCTTGTAGCCAATTTTCAATCCAGTTAACCATCTTAGTCCCAACCCTCTACATACCTCACTTTCCACCCCAACCTCCCATGCAGGACTGAATCAAAGACCTTGCTTAAGTCCAAAATATGACATCCACTGCATGACCTTTGTCCAATTCCTCATTACCCAGTCATAATACTCAACTAGGTTAGTCTGACAGAACTCTCCTGACACAAACCCATGTTGATGACCATCCTGAGTCCATTATCCTCCAGAAATGTCACCAGCCTCCCTTCAAGACTGTCTCTATCAGCTTCCCAAGATGAATGTCAGGCTTACAGGTTTGTAACTGCCTGGTTCATCCTTAGGGCCACTTTTATGGAGGGGCACCATGCTGGCCATCCTGCAGTCCTGTAGCATGCACCCTGTGTCCAGGGATGTGTTGAACAGGTCCATCAGTAGCCCAGCCAATACCTCCACCAGTTCCCCAGCACCCTGGGATGTATGCCATCCAGACCTAGTGCCTTATCCACCCTCAGAGCCCTCAGACCCTCCAATACACTGCCCTCAGTGATTACCTTGTCTGTCCCCCATTGCCCACTCTCCCACCCCTGCAGAAGCTGCCCACCATTCTTTCTTGTGAATATCGAACAGAAATATTAAAGTGTCAGGTAATTACTGGGTCCAGTTCCCTAACCCACTCTCCAAGGGTTGTTCCATGTCCCTGGAATAATCCCTCGAACCAGAGGGAACAACCACAACTTTCAGAAATTTAGTTTGCTTAGGTGAAGTCTAATCGGTGTGCTTGATAGTGCACATGGCTGAGTGTCCAATTAGGTTTATCTTATAACCTCCTATTTGAATCATGGTCTAATCTGATTAAAATTACCGTATCATAAGCCTTTGTGGTTATTTTTTTTTTATGTTGGCTCGCACTGCACATGAGTCAACATTATTGCAGTAGTAGGCAGATTTGGAGGTGCAGTCACTGTGAAAGGGCAGGGCACGCATTAGTAGATGCGCCCTAATTCCCTAATAAGGTAGCATGCAGACACCACACCAGCAATGCAGATGTGGCCATCAGATCTAAGAAAAGGTTGGGCTGCAATGAGAAGCAGCTTCTCATTACAACCGCCTCAATACGCCTCCCAACGTAAACATGGTGGCACTGACTGCCGCTGCCCAACTTCAGGGTGCCCAATTCCCCTGTCACATGCCCCGACCCACTTCATTTGCTGACAGGGAAACCCACTCCCGTCGGCATATTGACTCCCTAAGGTGTGCGAGGGGTGTCCAATCCCCTGCATCATGCACTCTCCCCAACAGTCTTCCTTTACAATGGGGGCCTAATCCCCATCGGCTACAGTCCCCCTTCCCTGTTTATTTTGTCAATGGGGAACCCACTCCCAGTCAGCATAACGCTTCCCCATCTGTTGTGTGCCGAGGGGTGCCCAACCTCTCGCTCTTGCTCCCTTTTATATAAGGATGGGGTGCCCAGTCCCTGTCGGCTACAGACCCCCTAAAACAATCAGGTGGCATGCTGGGAGCCCACCCCAGTGTGCCAAATGTCCGTGAAAAAACATCCCACAATGTTCCCTTTTTTCACCTGTAAAACAGAAATGGTCCATCGCAGTCTCCTGACCCCTCCCCAAACCCACACCCACCCTCTCACCCTGCCTCCCCTCACCCCATACTTACCTCCAGAGTCCGGGCGCAACAACCTTCGTGGACCAGGAACATGTCTGCACTCTTCAAAGCCAACCGTGAACTGAAGAAATGCTGGTAAGCTGTATAATGGCATAAATAAGTTTTTTCAACTGTGCCTATCTCAGGCATTTTTGGGAATTTTGACACCAAATTTTAACATGAGGTTATTGGAACCCTCCTCATGAATTCTGTCACTGTCATGGCATTATTCAGTCCTGAAAGGTGATATCGCAGTCACTGTACAGAATCACCTTTAGGACTGATTAACAAAATAACAGTGCCACTGTTCAGGGGGTTCTCAAAAGCCTATGTTGCAAATTCGCGGAAAATCCCAAAATGGCTGTTTTATGAGCATGCATTGAGCAATTTCCACGCACACTGTAATTTCGTGAATTTGTAATATTTTCACTCCAGATTTTCAGAATTGGCATTTTTCCACACCTCCTTATGAACAGTGCAGCTGTCATTGTACATATCTTGGCCAAAATGTGTTTTTGCACATATGGCACAGAATAGCTGATTTGCTGTACAAAATCAGTTTTGGGACAGTTTGAGGAAATAATGGTGACGCTGTTCATGAGCAGGGTTCCTAAAATGCTTATGTTGAAAATTTGGTGATGAAAGTCTATAGGATGACTGTGTTCCAAGCGTCATTATGGAGTTCCCACGCACTCTTGTAACTTCACAAATTTGCAATATTTTCATGCCAGATTTTCAACACTGGCATTTTTCACACCTCCTTATGAACAGTACAGCTGTCATTTTTACATCCTGCCCAAAATGTGTTTTCACACCTGTGGCGCAAATGGCGTTGGTCGCTGGAAATCAACTTTGTGCAAATTAACAAAATCACACTACATTGTTCATGAGGGAGGTCCCAAAATGCCTATGTTGAAAATGTGGTTAAAAAATCCCAAAATAATTGGGTTACAGATGTGTGTTGTACAGTTTCTATGCATGCTCATGACTTCGCCAATTTTCATATTTTCACTCCAGATTTTCAATTTTGCCATTTTTACACCGCCTCATGAACAATACAGTTGTCATTTTTACATACTGCCCAAATGTGTTTTCAGACCTGTGTCACCAAATGGCATAGCAGCTATGCAAAATCACCTTTCAACTAACAAACTGATAGTTCTGCTGTTCATGAGGTGGGGTCACAAATAGCCCATGTTGAAAATTTGGAGTGAAAATACCAACACATGCCTATGGTGATAGGATTTCCAACTGTAACACCGCACCCTGTGCAGACTAACAGGTGTCAGGGTGTGACTTGGGATCATCGGCTGTAATGCTCTCTATTCCACCCCCACCCCACCCTGTAGCCAGTGATAGACACTGTAGTATGCCTTGAGTATTCGGCCACAACGCTTACCCTATTCTCCTATACTGCATCCACCTCAATGTATTTCCTTATGGAATGGGGTAAGTATAATGCCCAAAGGCCCCAAAGCACACCACAACACTTGTAAGTCTCTACAGGGTAGGTGAGGTAAATGGCATGAGCGTTATAGCTGATGACCCAAAGGCACACCCAACGCCTGCTGATCTCTGCAGGTGGGGTGGGGTTGGCATCACTTCAGTACTTCACTGCCATTCCTATTATACATCTCTAACTACTGCACTACCAATGCAATGCCAGCGAGACAACATTCAGCATTGACAAATGCTTGTTTTAAAATATATTTGTAGAACTTATACCAATGGTCATATTTAAGTTTTACTCCTGCATTGTAAGTGAACACTTGTATAAGTTCAAATATTTAATTGAAAAGAAAGACCAGGAAATGTCATATTGTCTTATTTTTTATTTAAAACTTGTATACAGAATTAACATCATTTTGATCAGCAGCAAATAAAAATAACATGAATTAGCATGATGAAGGGGCAGCCCCTTAACTTTAGATGCAATAAAATAAAAATTAACAAGCCAAGCATTAACTTTGTCCCTGCTCCAATATGTCAGTGATAAAGGCAACCTTACCACACCACAAGTACCCAGATGTTCAGGCTGAAGTCCTAAGAGAGGTCTCTGCTCTAGTAGTCCTGCTTCTCCTCTCCTACCTTGATTATTTTGAGGACGGGCTTATATATCAAGATGCAGTAGCATCTGCAG
Source organism: Neoceratodus forsteri (assembly GCA_016271365.2). NCBI lineage: Eukaryota > Metazoa > Chordata > Ceratodontiformes > Ceratodontidae > Neoceratodus > Neoceratodus forsteri. Next base: position 217,174,161 of record JADMNL010000030.1, on the reverse strand, counting down.
ACTTTAAATGCAACTATTGAAGGTAGAAGCTTATTCTATGTAAATTAGAGCTCTTGACGCTCAGCTTGATTGGACCAGGATGTGGTTTGTGGCTAGGCACTAGATCTTGTTCATGAATACACAGTTTAACTAGTAAAAGACACATTTTAAAGCATTTGACATCTGCAAGAATAAAGTAATTTGCTTTTATAATGTTATAATGTAAGATATATCTTAATCCAAGGATCATAATGATAGACAGCTGCTATATATATATATATATATATATACACACACCACACACACACTCATATTCATGACAAAAAAATCCAGTGTTGTTCCAATGACAAAAGTGAGGAAATTAGTGTTAGGGTAAAGCCCCTGAATTCCTCGGCCCTAACTCCACCCCATCACATGTGTAAATGTTGAGGTATAGGAGACTGGGGTGAGAGTTAGGACCAACGCATCTAACGCACAACCTGATGCCTGTTGGGGGCATGCTGGGCGGTGCAAGGGGCTTTCAACCCAACACTAAATTTCCTTACTTTTGTCACTGTGGAACAACTGTAACTGATGCATTAAATGGATTTTTGCCATGAATTTCCTTCTTTTGAGAAGGAGGACTATAAACAGTGAATGAATGGTGTTGGGAGTGCGGGCTCTTTGGGCACCGCTCCCACCACGGATGTCTTGTGACATAATAACGGTAACTGCAACACAAACACAAGTGCTAATGGTTACGCGACATGGTAATGCAAACTAATAGAAATGCAAGCACAAAGTGATGCCAAAGCAAAACAATGAAGTAAACGGAGACACAAGCACGACGAAACGCAACTGGTAACACACATAGTCATGGTACTGCTATTGCAAACACAAATGTTAACTGTTACAACAACATTAACGCCAAAGGGAACAGAAACAGAAAGACAAGCTCAAGCGCATATGGAAACGCAGAAGCGTAATGTTCTACTGTCATGGCACCGCAATTGCAAATGCAAATGGTAACAGTAACAGCAAAATAATACCAAAGGAAACAGCAAATAGAAAGGCAAATGGAAGCTAATAAAGAAACACAAACCATTACGCCACAGTCATAGTACCACAATTGTAAATGCAAATGGCAACAGTAATAATGACACCAAAGAAATAGAAACAGAAATGAAATGCAAGCATGTATGGAAATGCAAACCGTGAATGCGATGGTCACGGTACTGCAATTGGAAATGCAAATGATAACGTAACAGCAACTATAACACCAAAGGAAACAGAAATGCAAGTGGTTATGGAAATGCAAACCATAATGCGATGGGCACAGGAACACAATTGAAACGCAAATGGTAACAGCAATAACAACGATTATGAAAATGAAAGAGAAACGCAAATGTAAACAGAAGGGAGGCTGCAAACGCAAATGGTAAGGTGCACGGTGATGCAAAGTGAACACAAACAGAAACAGTACTATAGACACAAATGGTAAGAGTAACGCAAACGAAGCGCAAAACAGAAACGAAAGGATAACGCACACAGTGGCTTACACGGAACGCTTAATGCAAACGAGTACGGAACAAAGTGGAAACACTACGTTAACAGTAACTGGAGCACACACCCTGGGTTTTCCCAACAGCTGCATAGAGAAACACAGTGAGTACAAAGAATGTATGCATAATAATGGGTCTCAAGCAGAAATGAGGAGTTGGAATACTTAATTGCTTATATCTCAGGAACCGATTTATGTAGAACATTTTTTAAATTTCAGATGAAATATGACTTTTCTAGTTAGTTTTGTACTTAGCCCCTATATGGGGGGCTAAGCATTTTCCAACAAAAGTTCATATCTCACTGTTTCCAGATACAGGCACCAAAAGCGTGGCAGATGCCGTAGTGTTGCTCTATGGATAAATGATTGCCTTTGAGCACTGTAACTTTCCATCCATGCAATAGTTTGTCACCAAACCACAAAAGACAGATCTGTGGGACATTGGCTTTCTTCCTCCAAATTTCAGCCCAAAAGTCTAAACCATTGTTTTACAGCAGGGTGGCAAAGAATTCCTGTTATTTTGGGCATAGTGTTGCAAATCACAACACTTTCACAAATGAAATCACGAAAATGTTGTGAGTGCATACTACTTTTCCAAAAGTTTCAAAACATATTTCTGGGGTGTTTAACCCCCAAAAAGACATGACTAGCATCTTCAGGGTCCGACTAGGTCAACACAAAAGAAGTGTGTCCCTAGAGGGCTCCAAATTTAAATGCCAAGCATTTCTGTGACCACTAACTGAAACAAAATGGCAGACTCACAACACTACAGGGTCATTTGCGACACTAAAACTGCATTTGAGACACTGTTGAACTTTTTGTTAACTTTTCCTTGACTATAATGGAAAATTGTTTTCTGAATAACTTTGAACGTTCAATATTTTTTCACAAAATCTTCAAAGGCACGTTGGGGACCCTGACCACACGCTCCTGAAGTTTTGGACCAGTCGTGCAAACCATGTAACCTGCAGGCACGAGCAAAGAATGCACTAAAAATATATTTGCACACACTAATGTTGTTAATAACTCTGCAGCCATATATCGGACTGATACGAATGTTGTCAGATCCCAAGATCTATGGTTATGCCCTGTGCCTGCCAAATTTCAGGCAAATCCATTGAATGGTGGCAAAATTATTAAGGTGCAAAGTTTCACCATTTAACCTTAAATGGGGTACTCAACCTAACTATGGTAGCACTCATACATATATATATATATATATATATATATATATATATGTATACACACACACACACATACACACACAGAGCATGAGATGCTAGTAGTATGATCCACTTTATTCTTGTACTGAAAGCGCAGATTACATTGCTTGGTTGGCTTAATTCCTTTTATCAGAAACTGACAAGTTGTGTCTCAAGCATATGCTAAAAAAATAAAAGACTATTTATCTCTTATTTTCTATTCCTTTTAACATTTCCTTCAGATAGCCTAAATGGTCTAACTGTTTGCCCATCTGGTCAGTTGGGAGAGACCATTCCTCTGTTATCTGTCTCAGTTCCTCATTGACATCCTCATTCATCTGGGGATTAGGTCAGGTAGTCCCATTTGGGATGATGACAAGGTGCAGGCTGTGCAGTACTCATTTAGTGCTTCTGCCTGTTCTGCTCCTTTCTCTGCCCCCACCCCGTCCTTCTTGATCCTCACTGTCTGGTCCTTGCAGTTCCTTCTCTCCATTATGTATCGGAAGAGTCCTTTCCCATTTTTGATTCCTGTGCCAGCCTCAGTTCCCTGGGGGCCTTGGCCACTCTAAGACCCTTGGTAACTTGTCTGGACTTCTTCAAATACTCCTCCTATCCTCCCTCCCAGATTTCTTATATCTACTGAATGCTTCTTTTTACCCTCACCTTATTTGAAACTTCCTACTCATCCAACTTGGCTTCTTAGCTTTTCCTTCTTGCTCTGCAGTTTGGTACAGGTCCCAGTAGCCTCAACAAGCCCTAATTTGAAATTTTTCCCATTTCTGGTTTGCATCCCAGTGTGACTGAATTCCTGTCAGGTACTCCCCTAAGATTTCACCCATCTTTCTGAAGTCAACCACCCTGGTCCCTGTACCCCCGCTTCCCTGCCCATGTTGCGCATGAACAACATGGATTGGTTATCACTCCTGCCAGTGGTCTGCGCTTCAAATCCCTTACAGCCGCCCCCATTGGGTAGAACTAGAGCCAGCATATTACCCAATCTAGTCGGCTCAGTAGCTAGCTGTCCTAGGAAGCTGTCCTGGAATGCCTTTAGAAGTTTCTGTTCCTGGCACTCAATGTGACTGGAGTACTCAATCCACTCCTGGGAGACTGAAGTCCCTATGATCACTGTATTACCCTTCCTGCACACCTTACTAATTCACTCTGATAGCTCCCAATCTAAAGTCCTCCTCCTGAGTTAGTGGCCTGTATACCACCCCCATCCTGAGGATCCTATTTCTCAAGCTCTAGATCTACACCTACAAGGCCTCAGTTCTACCCTCCTCCCCTCTTCCCTTGAACACCTAATCCCTCCCTCCTGTAAATCATCTCCTCCCACTTTCCCTGACCCTATCCATACTGAAGATCCTATACCCTGGGATCATTAGGTCCCAGTCCTGGTATTGGTTGGACCAGGTTTTGGTAATGGCCACTGTGTCCACCTCCCTCTGCCAATAGAGCCAGAAGTCCTTCAGTTTTGATTCCTAGGCTTCTAGCATTCAAGAAGACAACCTTCAAGTTGATCCCCTTCCTTCCTTACCCTTGTCCTGCCCTTCTTAAGCCCCTCCATTGACTCCACTCTGGATCCATTCCTGTTGGTATGGAGGGTAGGATTCTTTGACTTCCTCTTGGAGACACCTCCTTCCAGGTGCCCACTTGCTACCCCCAGTCTAGTTTAAAGTAACCTTTATCTACATGTATCCCTCTATCACCTGCTTTAAGACCCTCAGCCCCTCCCTGCTCAATTGTAATCTGTCTTCTGTGAACAGTTCACTATTGTCCCAAATCCACCCTTAGCCCCCACTATTCCGCACTTGGATCACACCATACCTCAGCCAGATGTAGAACTCCTCTATTCTACCCTTCCTTGCTGTACTTGCACAGGGCACCTGTAGTACTTAGAGAAGGCCCTGATCCCCTAACTCCTTGCACAATTTCCCCAGTTCTTCAAACCTCTCCTTACCATCTCCACCATTTCACCCACCAGGCCATTTGTCCCCAAGTGCACCATGACATGCAGTTTCAGCCTTTCCTTCTTGCGCACCTGAGAATAGGCTGTTCTGCCTACCTGCCGTCACCTCAGGTACAGACTCTACCCATATGCACCATGCCTTTCCCTTTACTTCCCCATCTGACCACTTTCAGCATAGAGCCTCCCAGCACTAGTACACTCCTTCCTCATTTCTCTTCCTTCCCCTTCCCCCATGTAACTGCTTTGAGGTTTCACTCCAGTCTGTCCATCCACATCACCCCCAGGCTGTTCTGTGTCACAATCTTCACCCATCATTCTGTCTCTGTCACCTGGTCCCATGTCTCTGTCTCCGCTAGTGCCCACCCTGTCTGATCTGCTCTATGTCTAACTCTATCTTCCATGCTCTTTGTACCAGGCCCCTCCACCCTTTCCTCACCTTGGCTATAATTCCTTATCCATCCTTTTTGTATGACTCCTTTTCACTTTACTCATGCCCACCACCTCTGGCTGAATGTTGCCTCCAGGGCATTAACTCCCGTCCTACTCCTGCCCCCATCACAGAGATTCCTCCATCCTCATCCCTCATCATAGCCAGCACCACAAAGCTATTTCCTGTCCCTGCTGTACTGCCATTTGTGGGTCTGTCCCCTCCTTCAAAACAGTATATTAGTTACTCAGCTGGACCAGTTTGGGATGTGCCTCAGCCCCCAATCCCAAGACCTCCTGAGTCCACCATGATCCAACCACTCCTCCCTCTGGGCAACCTGTGAGGTTTAGGTTGTGGATCAGGTGACCTCTAGGGTGAGGATGAAAGCCTCCTGTAACCTGGCCAACTCAAATCAGAGACAGGTGACCTCCTCTCTCAACCCAGAGAAGTGCCTGCTGATAGGGCAGAATCGCAGCTCAGAACATCTCCCTGAAGACAGCTGATCCACAACCACTACACTTCACCACTCCCAACATGTTTGTTGTAGACTTCCTTTGTACTACCTATTAGTTTGTTGCTCCTCCCTTCCTGGTCAGATATGTCCTGATTGGTACACCCTATGGGCCTATGGCCTATATAACAGGAGTAGGAACCTAGGGGTGGGTGGCAGATAGCCCCTGCCACTGTCCTCCAAAACACCCCTATCCTCCAGACCCTGTCCCCAAAAACAATGACCCAGAAAACAAAGCAGGAAAGCAAACAGTCCAGCAACAGCGCAGTAGTGTCTTTGTACCTACTGCTGTTGAAAGTAGAGCCCCACCTACTTAGAAACAGCCAGAACCTTCCAGAAACTGAGCAAACATAAATTTCCAGAGCTGTAGCTTGCTCCTCCCCACATCAGACTGAGGCAAACTATCTCAGCTCACCTCAATTTAAACTCAGAACAAAACACAGAATTACTTGATGCTGTAATAACACAAAGAAACCTCCAGAGTTGTAGCTTGCTCCTTCCTCACATCAAACTGATATGACAAATATAGAGGGAGCAGAAGAGCTGTGTGGAGCTGAAGGCCACAGAAATTTGTATAAGAAAAGTAAGTAAAACAAAAATGAAGGAGACCACTTGGTATCCAAGGGAGGTGGCAGGGGCAATCAGGGAATGGAAAAGGGCCTTTAGGAAGTACCAGAAGACATAGAGTAAACAGTATAGAGAGACTTACAGGAGAAGCTGAAAGTAGCAGGACTGAGGAGGAGGAAGGCCAAAGCTGACACAGAGGAGAAAATTGCAAGACAGGCAAAAGGGGGATAAAACTTTTTAGGTATGCAGGAAAGTGAGGAATACCAAACAGGGATAGTTCAATTGAAGGGAGAAGGAAGTAAGATGCTGGAGGTATCTTTGACAAAGCAAAGGTTCTAAATAGTTACTTCTGTTCGGTATTCATGAAGGAAGGTGTGTAGAGGACCTGTACTGAAATGGAGGGAAGCAAAGTCAAAACATGGAGTCTATTCAGATCAGTGAGGATAGGGTAAGGGAAGAGTTGGAAAGGATGAAGGTAGTCAAGTCAAGGGGCTGGACGGTTTAAAACTGAGGATACTGGGGAACTGAGGAGGACCTGATGGCCTCTATGATGAGGTGATTCAAATTTTCCTGGATACACTGGAGTGCGCCAGGATTGGAAAAGGGCAGATGTGGTGCCACTGCACAAGAGGCATAGCAAGGAGGAGGTGGAAAATTGTCACCGGTCAGCCTCATATCATTAGTAGGAAAGGTGATTGTGGTACAAACAAAAGAAAGGGCGGTGGACCACTTGGAAAGCAGGAGCTTGCTATATGATAGACCACATGGCTTCACAATAGGGAAGTCATGTCAGACGACTCTGATTGAGTTCTTCAATTGGGTGATGCAGGTAGTCAACCAAGGGGAAGTGGACATGGCCTGTTTTGGTTCCATGTCATAACAGCGATCACAGAATAGCATTACGCTATTACGCGAGTGTATATCACTGAAAAGCAAATCAGTGATATACACTTCAGGCAACCCGACATCTGGAATTGAAAAGAGTTTTGCACCCCACCGCCTGCAGCCCTGAATAAGGATTCTCAGCCCGAGGGGTGCATGTCAGGAGGGGCAATATCCCTGGACCAAAAAATTATGCCATTGTCACAGGCAGTGGCAAAATTTTCCTGCACCTGGTCCCAAACCCTATACCTGTTGCACCTGAGCTAGCCACCCACACCACCACACCACATGGCTAGTGCAGCGGCAGCAGGTACACCCATCCCTCAAAACCCATTCCTTGTCCATCCCCTTCCCTTTCCTCTCCCTATCCCTCCTTCCTTTCAACATACACTATAGCTGTCGTACAGTCAATACACTTAGGGTAACCCATGAGGTAAAGGCCCAATATGAGTCACCGCTTTGACGTGGCACCCATATTCGGTCACCATACTCATGGTATACCACTTATCTGGACTTCAAAAGGCCTTTCACACACATAGTAGGCAAAATAAAATTGAAAGCTTACGGTGGGACAGAAAATAACTAGGTGGATGGAAAACTGACTGATGGGCAGAAGCTAGAGTGTTGGTCAATGGAGTATACTCTTGGGTGGGAAAGGTGACAAGTTGGGTACCACAGGGGTCAGTCCTGGGGCCCCTCCTTTTAATGTGTGCATTAGTGACACAGCAGAAGGGCTGGCATGGATGGTGTGCTATTTGCTGATGATGCAAAGATCTGCAATAGGGTTGATACTCCTCAATGGGGTACAGGCCATGAGACAGGACCTAAAGACACTTGAAAGTTGGTCAGACACATGGCAGCTGCATTTCAATATCAAGAAGTGTGCAGTGATGCACATGGGATGAAAAACACAAGCCACTTACACACTTAGGGGATAGAAAATTAAGACAACAGAGCAGGAGATGTATCTGGGGATATTAATATCAAACCACCTGAAGGTAAGAAACCAGTGCAGCAATGCAGTGGGGAAAATGAACGGAATGTTGGCCTAACTATGGTGGTTTACAGTGTTTGTAAAACGAACTGCTCACAGCTCTAGGTAGCTGCACTGATGGCATGCGCCACTTTATCAGGTAAAGAGATACGTGACTGTTAACCAATATCTTTATTAGTGCAGCACCTGAAAATTAAGAATTGAACCTATGCAGCAGCAGCAGAAACAGATCATCCTGACCAACACATCATCTTAGTTTGATCACTACAGTACCTGAAATCTATAACAACATGTCATACCAAATAATACTATTGACTATACTACAGTCATCTTGGTCTTAATGATACCTCTTTATTGTATGACTATCCTACTTTTGCATTCCCCAACATTGTGTGTTGATGCAGACACAAATAACCGTAGGGGCCCTGCATATTGAGGCTTTAAGGAATGCCATACAGTAATTGAAGCTATTGTCCTGTTACGCTCACAATATAACATTTACTCCTTGAAGCCCTGGTACCTATTATTACACTTTTTTTACAAATCAAAACATTTGCTCCAGAATGACAGCATTCCAAAATATGGAAATGAGTAATGAAAAACTGAACATGTCAAAAGCAATTCCAAACATTGAACATTAATAAGAAATTGTTATGTCAACCTGCAATGGCTACAAACATGGAGCAGTAACTGTACACTGTTTCCAAATTTTACATAATGTGCACGTGATGTGATATGCTTATTAATCCAATCTGCATGGTATAAGCCCTACATAGAGACCATTGGGATCAGGACACCGTCCCTGATTCTCCATAGCCAGCACGATGGCATCACCCTCCAGTTTCCAGAACCTAGTCAACCATGTTGCCACAAAATAAATTGACGATATGCAGTGTACCTCAACTCTTTATTATGGTCCTCTACTGCTCATTGATGTAGTCCAAATACGTCATTTCTGCAGGTAGCTGTCAGAGCAAGGATTGGTTGATGTAGGCACAGAAGATAGTCATAGTCACTGTTTGACTTACACAGTGCTGCGTTCCTTGTCGCAACATTGTCTCTCAAACAGAGTTGGCACTCACAGCAAAATCACAGATGCACCATGGTGGTGTTGCTTGACTAGCCTGACTGCCCTGTATCCCAGGTGTTGCATCTCATAGCACAATAAATATCAGCCCCAGGGTCATCTGATTATGACCACCACCAATCTCTCCAGACTTTATCTATCTTGATTGTAACCAATTCTGTAACAATGAAGTGGAGTATGAGACACCACATTGTGCATTAAGTTGTGCACTACATATCAATACAGTTACATAGAGCAAGAAGCAAAGGGCACGGCAGCTCAGTTACTGAATACTAAAAAGACAGTATGCAGAGAATTTTAACGTTTGTTGCCAGTGAAGTTCATTCATTGCTGACGTGTGTGCTACTGGACCTTGCCTTCTTGCCGACATGGCATTACATGCAACGTCACACTGCGTGATGTGCCTGTGGTGCATTAAATTGCTAAACAGGCTGTTCAAACTTCCTGAGATCCATAAACATATTACTATAAGTTACATTTAAAGAATTAAACAGATCTTATGTAACCACTGCATTGGATCATAAAAAGATGATGCATGGACTACTGTACTGTAGTAATAGGCACAGGTTTGACCACTGCACAGTGAAGCCACAAAACACACTGCAAAAGAAATGACCAAACACAGGTAGCACCATCATCACAGTTGTAAAATATCACAGCTCTGCAATTCGGTAACAGAGAATGCTGTTCCAGCATGAGTCACGAGATATCATGCGCCATGACCATGTAAGTTTAACGCTGGAATGTAGGAAGCACACATATTCTTGCATAAGACATGCAGCACTGATACAAACATAAGCATTTTGCCAACTACAGTGGCAAAAGCTGCAGCTGTTGATGTAGTAATCAAACAGAATTTGTGTCACAAAACACTGTTGATAGCTGTTACCAGCACCAAGATACATTAGAAGGCTGAGAAGTCACAAATTGAAAGGTTTTCCAATCTGCACAGTAGTAACTCAAAATGTCATTATGACATTGCGAGGATGCAATAACATAGTTTCACCCTTTGTATTTTGACCAGTGCCAGAAACAGGTATACCAATTTATTTATAAATGGGCAAAGAATTTCAAGCAATCTAAAGCATGGCTTAATCTGAAACATTGAAAATACATAGACCCGCTTGATAAGTCCAATAAGACACGATGGGGTGTTTGTTGAACTGTTCTATCACAAGGCTAGTGGACTGGATGTGATCAGCCTGCTGTCTTGTGCCTCAATACACTGTCCTATCTGCACATTACAAATATTTAGCAAACACCCTGTATGCCTTACTGTTTGCATGCCATTGCCATCAACATGAATGGAAACGCATGGTGGGCACCAATGAACAGTTAAAATTAAGGTATAATTTGTTGTACATAGTCATGGTTCAGTACCAAAGCTCTCTGTCATGTGTTGCTGTAACAGACTGACAATGTTGATATGAGAACACACAGTCATCTTGAGCAAGACATTCAGTAGTAACATACAAACATACAACACTGCCAGTAGATAATGGCCATACCATCTATCAAGTCTGCTCGAGTGTGCAGCTAGCAATTATTACAGTGCAGCCGTTCCTCCCTCCTCTTATCCCATATGAGTGACCCTCTCCCTCACTGTGTCACATCCCTAGTTAAACTGCACATTGACTTATGGGATAAAGACTCTTTTGGCATCACATTCCACAGAGCCACCACCCTCTCAGCTAAGAAGTAATAAACTGCCTCCTCATTTTCATCCAGAAGCCTCAACCTTACAATCTCAGACAAGGTTGTCTCATTTCTCTCCCTCCCATTAATGAAAAATCACCTCTGTACAAGTCTTATTTATATCGTCATATGTAAAGGTCAATATCATATCACTTCTAGCCTTCCTCTCCTCCAGGGAATACGTGTTAAGCTCCTCAGACTGTCCTCTTTGGATTTATTTTGAAATACCAGGATCATCCTGTTTGCTCCATACTGAACCACATCCAGTAAATAAACATCCTTCTTTAAGTATGGGCAACAGTACTGAACACAGTACTCCATGAGCAATCTCACCAATGACTGGTGCAGTGGCACGATCACCCCACCCCCACAGTAGGTGATTTCTCTAGCAATACATGCAAACATCTTATTGGCTTTATCTACTGCTTTCCTGCACTGTTATGTATGGGCGCATTTGCGTGTTATTATCAACCCAAGATCTTTCTCCTCCTATGTAGTGGCTATATGTACCGGCCAACTGTTAACACTTCCTTGGGCTCCTTGCTCACAGTGCATGAGTTTGCACTCTCTTAGCATTGAACCCCAGCTGCCAAATATCTAACTAGTACTTAGGTCTACTCAGATCATCTAGTAGCCACTGTTGTCCTACTCTGTCATCCACCACCACACCTATATTGCTGGTATCTGCAAGTGACTACTATTATTCTCAATGTTATGCAAGACATTGGCAATGAAACTGCAAAGCAACATTGGAACCAGTACCAAGTCTCTGTGGTATACAGCTCAGTACTGCCCTTGTAGCTGACAGTCTCCAGCCCACCCCACTGCACTCAGTTTTTGTCTCTTGCAACCAGTTCTTGATCCATTCACCATGTTTGTCCATACTCCCTGGCATCCAGACTTTAACCAGCCTCCCATGTGGCACTGAATAGAATGCCTTGCAAAATCCAGATACAGGACATCCACCACATGTCCCTTGTCCAGAACCCTAGTGACCAAGTTGCAATACATTACCCAATTGGTATGGCATGATTTGCACAGATAAACACATTCTACTTTCCATCCTGGACACCATAATGTGCTGGGACAGTTACCAGCCTCTTCAAAAGGACTGTCTGTATTAACTTGACTGTAATGGATGTAAAGCTCACTAGTCTATAGTTTTCCAGTTCATCCTAGTGTCTGATTTTGAGGTGGAGCACCATGTGACCCATCCTCCCATCCAGGGGTATGCATCCTGTTGTCAGAGAAGTATTGAACAAATCTGTTAATGACTCTGCCAAGAGCACAGCCATTCCTTCATTACCCATTGGTGTATACCATCCACGCCTTTGCACCTTTATTGTAATATTTGCTCACTTCGTATATTTGAAAATTATCTATGTGATGATTCACATTGTTTTCATTGTATATTTCACATGTACTTCATAAATCATGCACTAGCATTAAGGATATAGTGTGTCACCTGTATTTCTTTAGTTGATCATCAACTAGTGATTGGCTTTCAGTACTGTGGCTTTATCAAATAAAGCACGTGCACGCCCACAACTCCTCTTCCTCCCATGTGCTCTTGATTGAGCACCAGCAGAACCACAACGCCCATGGCATCTTCCTGATCTTTCCTTCCTCTGGAACCTTGTTGTCCCCTGAGCCATAGATGTTGTGATGTTAGAACTTGATGAGCTGTCTGGTATTGATGCATCAGTTCAGTTTGTATCAGAGAGGCTATGAGAGATAAGAAAATTATGTGACAGTTTCACAGTACATCAAGCAGTTTATACAATCATAAGTTACGATTGTGGTCTCCTTTGTAAGGGAATAGCATGACTGCAACATTGCATGTCTTGTTAGTGTTAAGAACAGTAATGCAGGCCCTGTTGACCAAGTCTGACATTTCATTTCACTGTATTGGGAGGATTGGAATGTCTGAATAAGCAGATGCAGGAGCTGGTAGAAGAGCTGGTTGACTAAGAATTGCTCTGGAATCATTGTCTGCTGCAGACACACGTTGAAGATATCAGCAATATTCAGGAGGGATGGACTGCAGCCTGCCTTGACAAGGATAGCAGTAGAAATACAGAAAACTATTATTTGTCAGAAGATAAGGACAGCTAGGCCCATTCAGTCTGTCCATAAGACTTGCATTATTATGCAGGCTCTGACACTGCCTGGTCAATGGCTTATTTTTCTCTGACCCACCACCTTATGCCTGTCACAGGCTACTTTCAATCCTCCACTGTCATCTCTCCCACTAGATCCTGTGGCAGCCTGTTGCACACATCTGCCACCCTCTCTCCACTAAGAGTAAATATCTCTAGATTTACCTCAGCTATACCCCTTCTAATTTTATATCCAGCCCTATGGTTCATGCACTATGCCTATCATGTAAAATGTCCACCCTTCCCCTTGTCTATGCCTATACAGTAATTTAATTTTATATCATGTCACCCAGAACCATCCTCTCCTACATCAAGTACATACTGAAGTCCTTTAATATAACATCAGATGTTTTGGTGCAAGCCCTGCACCATCTTTGTCACCCTTATCTTGACCTACTCCTACCTGTCAATGTTCTCTCCAAGTTGCTGCATGCAGTACTGAGCAAAGTACTCCAGGTGAGGCATCACCAATGTTTTGTACAATTGCATGACCACCTCCTTCCTTTTACTTGTGTTGCTCCTGCCTATGTACCCTAGCATGTCACTGGACCTCTCCGCTGCCATTGTACTCTGCTCATACAGCGTTAGGTAGTCTGAAATGATAATGCTCGTGTCTGTTTCTTCCTTGTGATAGTCCCCTCCTCCACTGTTTTCCCATGAGTTCCTTCTTCTTTCCATGTTCATTATATTGTGCTTACTCGATTAGAACTTCTGTTTCACATCTCTGATAATTTTTCAAACTTCAATAGGTCACTACTAAATTTCTCCACCCTGTCTGGTGTATCCACCCTGTTTCAGGTCTTGGTGTGATCCACAAACAGTCAGACCTTACCCAGCAGCCATTCTGCAATGTCACCAATGAAGACAGTAAACAAGACCAGTCACAGGAGTGATCACAGAGGTACCCACTGGTCATATTATTTTGCCCATACTGGATCCCATTTAACACCACCCTCTGCCTCCCATCTGTCTGTCAGTTTCTAACACAGTGTACCACCTTTGCCCCATGACAAGACTACCAATCTTGTTAACCAGCCTTTATGTGTGATGGTGTCAAGGCTTGCTGAAATCAAAGTAAGCAATGTGCATGCCCCACGCACTCTAATTTACTTCCTTTGTCACACGTTAAAAATCTATTAGATTCTTTGGATACAACATTCCTGCTGTGAAGTCATGCTATCTTGGATCCTGGCACTGACCAATTCTAAGTGTGCCACAAGTCTCTCTTTCAGCAGTGACACCATCATTTTACCTACTAATTAAGTGAGGCTTACTAGTGTATAATTCCCTGTCTCCTCCCTGCCACCTGTTTTGTGTTGAGGGACCATGTGCCCTCTTCCATTCCTCTAGTACCACCCTGTGTCACGTGAATCTGTGAACATGGCTTCCAGAGGTGCTACTAGCTGCCACTGCAGCTCATATAATATAATGTGGTGTATGCAGTCTTGCCATTGCCTTGTCAACATTTAGCTATGTGAGCTGTTGCATGACTATCCCTCCGTGAAATGACTTGTATCAACTTCCTCCCTTTCTTAGTGTATTTTACCCAGCTGTGGTTCTTGATCCTACCACTCCTCAGTGAGTACTACGTAAAAATAATTGTTCAGTATTTCTGCCCTATACAGGTCTCCCTCCTTACACTCTCTTGTATCACCTCTGAGTCCACCCCTACTGTGTTTTATAATTTCACTGATGCACTTAAAGAATGTCTTGCCAGTAACCTTTTTGACAGTCTCCACCAAGCCATCCTAACTCTGCACATTTGCACTCCTAACAGCCTTCACCACCTGCCTTAGACACTGAAGGTACACCTCTCTGTCTTCTTCCTTTTGGTGTCCATATATATCCTGAGCTTTGAAGACAGGAAGCATGGCTTGTGGCTGACATGTTCACACACTGTGAAAACTCAGAATTGCTTACAGAGCACTGTATCAGGGCACATGGAGCCCATGCAAACAAAAGTGCTAACAAGGACGAGGCAGTGAACGGTATGATGTTCTGCATCACCAAAGCAGTGAGTAACACGCTAGAGGCAGTGCTGAAAGACAGAATACTGTCAGCTTTGGAAAATACTGCTAGCAATGTTCTCAGGCAACATGGATTCCAATTGTGAAGAACATGTCATACAAATAGGATGTATAGGGTAGACAAGGTGTCAAATGAAGTGAAATGGAGTGTGGGTGATGTGGTGTGTAATTGGACTTTGTCAAAATTGACTTCAATTATCCTTAGACACCGACAAAAAAGGGTGTTTAACATGATGGATGATTTGGGCATGGGGTACAAGGTGGTAAAGGTTCTATGTGATAGCGGTGAGTGCGAGCAGCGACCAGCGTTATCACGATGTCAAGCGGAAAAACAATTCTGCCACCTGACGTCTCGGTATAGAGGAACAGTGCTGGGGACTTGGTTCTTTGCTTTCTGTGAGGCTGCAACCCCACCTCACCTCCATGTGGGGGCTTTGCCCTAGCACCCCCTGCTAAAAGGATTCTCAACTCCAGGGGGTGCATGTTGGGGAGCAAAGCAAGAACAACAAAGTTTCATGCGGGTGCAAAAAAGCAAGTAGCACCTGGGCCAGAGACCAGACCCCGATCCCCCATGCACCACAAAGCGGAGAGAGGCCCAACCCCAACACCACAGCGCAGCTCAGCAGCTGACCACAGCACCACCCCTACATCCCTCTGCCCCTCCCAGGTCATGCTCACCATGCTCGCTCCCCGCACACATGTACATATAGCGACATCCTGTCGCTTCTGATATACCCACCACATCCGGTTGCCTACCCCCCTACCATTTGGACTTTGGCCCACATCGCGTTGCTGTTTTGGATGGTGCCTTAATTCAGGTGCCAATGTCACAAGCTACCAGTGGTAAATGGGTAAGTAAGTGGATAACAGACAGGAGGTAGAGGAGGGGTGAAAGGTGATAAACATCGTGTAGAGGCTGTGTACACGCATGGTACCTCCTTTGTCAGTTCATGAGCTATTCCACATCTGTGTCTTGATTGGTGGCTTTTCAGACTGTGGGAATGCGTGTTGTTCCACCTTTGTAGATGAAAGTACGATGAGCATAGTGTGGGTATTCAGGACTAGACAGATAAAATGAGAATTGTATAACATGTGGAGCAACAGTGTGAGTTGTGGCAACTAATGGTATGGTAAAATAAGTCCCAAGCTGTTCACCATAGATTAGGGAACCCTGATGATTGCCGCAGGATGTGGTGGGGGGATGCAACACCTCAGCACAGAGAATACAGACCAGTGGATTAGCACTGCACATTACAGCACGGGATCTATGTGATAATGGGAAAGCCTAAAGGCGATCGCCGTTATCGAGAAGTCAACAGTGCCAAAATTTATTTTGGCACTCTGACACCCAGTGCACAGCAAAACAGCACCGGGGAGTTCATTTTTTTTATGTTTTATGTGGTGGGCTGTGTCCCCGCATCTCCTTCTTAAGGATTCTCAACTCCAGGTGGGTGAGTGGGGGTTGTAAAACATAAAAAAAAAGCTTCAGGCCAAGTGCAACAAAAATGCACCACACCCAGGACCCGAACCCAGCACCCTGCCTACCAACACCACCAACCCACCACCACACCACGGGGTCATCTTGGTAACCCACCGTGGTACCACCCTCACATTCCCTCTCACCCCTCACTGTGCGTGCTCACCCCCACAAGACACGATAGAGACATCCCATCGCTATATTCGCTGACCCCCCATCTGGCCACCCAATCCTACAGTAGCTCCCCAGAGACATGCACTGGGGACTGGGTCACCATTATTGTAGGCGCCCAATCCCCAGCGCTTATTATATCATGCTATCCAGCATGGTGTGTAATCATTGTACCAGTTCTAACAGGAGTGAAAGTGGCATGCTGGAGTGCACAGCTAGTCCTGATTTTCATGATGGAATGGTGGTCTGCATGTTGGTTTTCAGTGAAACAAAATAAAAGTTGGAACAGGGCAGGCAGGTTGAGACGGGTGTTTGAAGTGTGAATGAAGTACAGACAGCCATATTTTTATAAGAACAGCAAGTACTGCCTATGACTGAAGTCCTCAATTCACAAAATGTCTGAAATTCTGGAGGAGTGAAATAAGTTCAAGACAGAAATCATGTAGCGCTGAGTAGGCATCAAGCAGTGCATTTGCATGGTACTGACTTCTTGCACTCACACACACACATCCCACAAACACACACATGGCAATACATGTCAGTTTAACAAATGTCTGAGCACATAGTGACATATGCTGCTAATTTAAACAGTGTTCGCAATTCAATTTAAAATCTTAGAAACTGGATCAACACTCATGGCTTATACTGTTAAAAAATGTGGGCAACCGAGTTATGAATGCAGTAAAAATTGATAATGTCATAGCGTGACCCTTGATCAACACTGACATAAATATAGCAATTACACACAGTCAGGATGTTGTGATTATGGTACGGTGTTTGACAGACCTTTGCTGTGATACTGTATTGTTACTTGTTCATAGACTCCAGACAGTAAGTTCCTATTTATGTGTACATCGGTCTGTTCTCCCTTCACAGGTTATAGAAATAAAGTGTTGCAAATAGGAACACTCCGATTCTTTTCTGAGACACATCAACTGTTGCACACAAATGCATACAAAACATCTAATAAGCGACAGCAAGCTCATGAAACTATAAATCCAGTTTTCAGAGAAAAGAACATCACATGCACATGGCAAGTTATTATGTCACCATCAGTGCCGTGAACTCAGCTGCCACAATCAGAACACTACCACAGTTTACAGTTTATTTGTATTGTTTCGGCACTCTAATAAATGTGTACTGCCACTAATTTGTGGGTGATCGTTACATTGTGATTCCATGTTATTGGCAGTGTACAAGCACTGATGTTCCTTTATTCCACTGACTTCACATTTGGTGATATAATATCTGTTTGACATGGTCTTGGTGTGCATGGGTATGGGAGGTGGGGGCTGGCAGAGCCGCATGTCACGTAACATACTTACAGTACAGTAGTACCAAACTGCCTGATATGCGTACATGTCTGAAATGAATAATTGCTGTCATTTCTGTGCATTTAAAAGTTTAGTACAGCTCAAACAGAAGTAGTTTCTGTGACCTGTGCAACTGCAATAGACCCACCCACCACCAGTTACACACAATCAGTCCATGTCAAAGAGATACTATATTCATCCATGATCAATCAAAGACAGAGTAATTGCAAATGCTCATATTGCCTTCCGCCTCTTTGAGTACTTCAGCCTGTATAGCCCCTCCCACCTTAGTCAGCACATGACTTGCAATCAGATATGAAAGTCCACCATGTAATGCAAGTAAACAAAATAATAGTACTGATACACTTTTTCTGCATGACAGCTGAATCGCAATTTTCAGATAGTCCTGATGTGGTCATTATAATAGTTATCTGCCTGTGTCATTCTTATATTGGCTTGCATGCATGCGCAAGCAACATCTTATAGTATAGCACATTTCAGAGATGTGTCAGTGTTGTGGCAAATGCAGGGGATGCTTTAGTGGGTGCATCCCTCAGTTGCCAATCAGTGAGCATGTTGGCAATGACAGAAAACGTCAAAGAGAGACAAAAGTTTAAAGAAATCTGCTGCTGCAATCGGGGCAGTTCCATTATTGCAGCATCGGATAATAAGGCTATGTGCATTACAATGCCCAGAAGTGCACATGGCTAGAGTTACGCTCAATATGTTTGCTCAGTGTGCCTTCCTGGTGAAACATTTCAATAAATAATGTAGCCTCAGAGTGGCTTTCCACGATGGCAACTCCTACCACCAGCCACACAGTCCTACAAAATCAACATCAGAGGTGCCCAATCCCATGTCATCATGTAATCCCCCATTAAATGTGATACACTGGGAGCCCGGCCACAGTGTGCCAAAATATGGCAGCTCCTGCCACCCACCACACACTCCTGAAAAGCTGACATCAGGGTGCCCAATCCCAGTGTTGGCATGTATTCCCTCCCCCATTAAATGTAGGCACACTGGGAGCCCACCACAGTGTGCCAAAATGTATGCAGCTCCTGCCACCCACCACACACTCTGAAAAGCTGGACATCAGGTGCCCAATCCCAGTGTTGGCATGTATTCCCTCCCCTCATTAATGTGGCACACTGGGAGCCCACAACCTAGTGTGGCAAATTTTTTTCTTCCGACACTAGGATGCCCACTCGGTGTTGGATGGGCCCCTCCCCAAACCCCTCTACATGATTTGCCGCATCAGGATGCCCAATCCCCATTTGACATGCCCCTCCCCACTATTGTGGCACACTGGGAGCCCACCCCAGTGCTCACATTAATAAAACATTTCTGTGAAAGAAGAAAATGTCTTTATTGATTTTTTTTTTTTACATAAAAAGAAAAACGGTCCATTTTTATGTCCCCATCTCCTCCCCACCCCAACCCTACCTCTATGCACCCACCTCCCTGCACTCCTTCCTCACTCCTTACTTTCCTCTGGAGGTCAGGCACTGTCATCTTCACATCTCCACTCTGCAAAGCCGAACCGCAAAATGAATAATAAAAGGTAAGCCATATAATGGTAGTCAATGGGAGGGGTCAACTTAGGTTGATATCTTAGCCATTTTTGGGAATTTTGGCCCAAAATTTTCAATATGGGGTTTAGGACCTTACCTCAGAACATTGGCACTGTCATTTCATTTCTGGTCCCAAAAGGTGATTTCCACGGTCACTGTGTGGAATCACCTTTCAGGACCAATCAACAAAACAACAGTGCCACTGTTCATGAGGGGAGGTCCCAAAAGCTTATCTTGCAAATCTGGTGAAAAATTCCAAACAATGACCGCATTACAAGTGTCTGTTGGCAGTTTCTATGCACCTTCATAACTTCGCCAGTTTGTAATATTTTCTCTTCAAATTTTCAATATTGCCATTTTTTCACACCTCCTTATGAATAGTACAGCTGTCATTTTTTACATCCTTCCCAAAGATGTTTTGCACCTGTGGTACAGAATGACACGGTCACTGTGGGAAATCAACCTTTGGGACAGATTAACACAGTTACAGTGTCACTGTTCATGACGGAGGTCCCAAAATGCCCATGTTAAAAATTTGGTGAAAAATTCAAAACATGATTGCATTACGGGCATGCGTTGCGTAGTTTCTATGCACACTCTAATTTTGCCATTTTTTCACACCTCTTCATGAACAGAATAGTAGTAATTTTCACATCCTGCCTGAAATGTGGCACCAAATGGCTCAGTTGCTGTGCAAAATCACCTTTCAGGATTAAGTAATGAAACGATAGTGACACTGTTCATGAGGTTGGGTCCCAAAAGCCCATGTTGAAAATGTGGAGTTAAAATAATGTTGGTGGAGGTTGGATGTGGAAAATTATTCAATTTGAGCCAGTGATTGCCCCAGGGAGGCCACTAGACACCAGGGATGTACAGATCATGGGGGATTGTTGAATTTGGGCCAGTGATCGGCCAGGGAGGGGTGGGACCGCTAGACACCAGGAATGGGATTTGAAAAGGGCATTAGGACACTGAGCTGCAAAATTTCAAGTGCAATTTTACAGTTTCATGAAATTGCCGATTTAAGGCAATTCATCAATGAAATTTTATTTCGTAACATCTCTAGTCATGACAGGACGTCTGTTTACAGTGTTTAGTAAATAATCAATTTTTGAGACTGTTCGTGTTATGCTTATTCACATTTAACATTTCATATATAGCTATTCCTTGATATTGAACATATGTTGTTGTACATTGCATGTCATTGCTGACCCTGGGGCTTTGTTTCTGAAATTTTGAAGCTATCACATAAGTAAGGCTCGTAAACCTTATAACTTTCAGCGGAACATGACTGTGCTCTGTAGCAACACTATCATATGTGTGCTTCATCCATGAATCACAGGACAGAAAAGGTGGGAGGAGGTGGGACAGAGTTTGAATTTCACATTGACTTCACTTCAATGTGCAACATAACTGCACAGTGGTTCATGTCATGTCCAGGTAACACAAACTGATATATACATGCTTTGCTGTGACAACCATATAATGTAGTCCGCCTCATCCTCATCCACTGAGGATCTGTCCCCATCTCAAGCCCAGGAATTGTCTGCCCCTGAGGGCCATCTCAGCCCTGCATACAGTGGGGAAGCTGCCAGCTGGACCTGGAATGTCCACCTCATTCACAGAGGATCTGTCCCCATCTCCAAGCCCAGGAACTGTCTGCCCCTGAGGGCCATCTTATCTCCTGTGCACAGTGGGGGAAGCCGCTGGGCGGACCTGGAACTTCTGCCTTATCCACCAAGGGATCTTCCCCCATCTCAAGCCCAGGGATTGTCTGCCCCGAGGGTCATCTCAGCCCCTGCGTACAGTGGGGAAGCCGCCAGCGGACCTGGAATGTCCACCTCTTTCTCTCACCACATTTCTATGCTTTTTGTCCGACTAGTCCCTGAGCTATTGGTTTTGTGGGGGAATTATTGACTGTTTTACTTTATGTTGAGAAGGTGTTTGTGACTCAGGAGGCCTTAGAAATAAGATGGGTCTTTTTGTTTTGAAACTACTATTTATTCTCTCCCTGAGCCAGAGCCCCACACCATCGGAGGCAGCACACATGTGGCACCCCTCACATAACCTACTTGACCTCTGGCAGGTCCCCATGGTGCCATGGCTATACCCCCAGGTGGAGTGCAGTGGGGCGCCAACACCTGAGACACTTCACTGTTTCATCGGACCCCAGAGGATTCAGGTAGTCATTAGGGTCTCCACTTCAGCACTCCATTTTCCCGGTGCTCTGGCACTGATTTTCCCAGTTCTGGGGAGTGGCATGCACCCAATGTCAAGGTGTCACGCTGATGTCCACCACTCCCCAACCCTCTCTCTGCTTGCTCTGCACTTGCTGAGTGTCCAGCCACCGCCAGAGGCCAGTCAAGTGCTGAGCATGTGCCCCTCCCAGGAGAGTTGAGGAGAGCTGTCCACTGGATGCTCAATCCTCTCCCTCCCTGCCAACCCCAATGGCCTGGGCTCATTCCCGAACCGGTCGCTGGAGTGGCGCGAGATGTGACATCCAGTGCCTCAACCCTCTGCACCACTGGGCCTACTAAGCTAGGTCTTTTATTAACTGCTGCTAATATGTGGGAAAGCTGTGTAATTTAAGAGACTTGTATGTAAATGTTGATGTTTAAAACTAACTGCTTCTGCTGATCCAGAAGCATAGTTAATGAGCTTTATTTTTATTTAGATGTGTTTAGTAATTATAGCCTGGGTCAGGACATTCTTTTTTTTTCTTTCCTCATTTTCTACACCCTTAGTGCCTTCTAAATCAACCCCTGTATTTCTGTTATACCTACTGAAGTAACCCCTGTACTTTTTATCTTGTCTCTAGCTCACCCTATATTTCTTGTGGGCTAACTTTTTGAATTCTGTTTCTGCCCTTCCCTTGACCGCATGCAAGTCTGTCCTGTGGACGTCAAACCAGCACCTACCTGCAGTCCTGTTTGAGCCTCCCTTCCCCAGCCCCGCCAGCCATTTAGTATTTTGTCCTTCCAACAGTCCTAGTCCAGCTCCTCCCTGTGGTTTCAGTTAGAGCGTTGGTACCTTTGGATATCTTTGATTCTGTTAGGTGCCAACCACCTGCTAGAGTGAGCAAGCTTCCCCGGTCTCTTTGCTAATCCCTTATCCCACTCAACCATTTAGCAGCTCTTTTTCTGACCTTTGTTCTCTAGGTTATATCTGTAACATTCCCTCTCTTTTTTTTCCAGGAATTGTCTGCTCCTGAGGGCCATCTCGGACCCTGCGTACAGTGGGAAGCCACTGGCGGACCGGAACATCCACCTCATCCACTGTGGATCTGTCCCCATCTCAAGCCCAGGTATGGCAGCAGAATCTGGCTCTAGCTGTGAATTTGATTTCGTCTAGTAGCTGAATGACCTAAGCCTATTGGTGAGTACTACGGAAGCCAGGTTCTGATTAGCTGTAGCACCTTCCAGCTGTCTAGGTATTTCTCTGGGACTCTGCCATGGCTGTGAGGCATATGGAATCTGGCAGCTGCATTTCTATGCTTTTTGCTGTACGAGTCCTGGGCCAGCTTTTGGGCCTCCCCAGCCCCTCCTTAGGCCACCTTAAATCGTGCTGTCCCCACCTATGTATGGGAAAATCACCCTCATTGGGCATCCTTATATCATGTTACTGTGGTGTCTTGCCTAAGGGAACATGCCCCTTTAAACTGAGTAATTCAAATACCTGCTTCCACCTTTGCTCACTAGCCTTAAAGAGCTATATCCTGGAAAGCTGCAAGTTTTGAACTGATACAGCAGTACCTTGCATTCCTTTTCCTGTCCACTGATCTGAGCAAATCTGTATACTCAGAACAACTTTGTGACCCGGCTTTTATCATGAAGACTGCATCTATGGCCCTGTCTTCTCCTATTATGTTCCTTGAAACACACAACTCCACCTGTTACATTCTAGCAGTGTTCATATAACCTATGCTTCAGTGGACTGCCTGTGCACATATGGCAACTCTAAATTCCGTTCTAACCACAGGAATCCACTAATATTATTACTTTTGCAGTGCTCCTTTAAGCTAGCACTGCCCGGAGCAAATGGAATGCTATGCTAATGATGGAATCTTTAGTTCATGCATCCAGTTTCAAAACTGCCCAGTGTAACTGCCTACATTCTAACCTCAAATTTCTTCTCTTCAGTGCAAAGTTCAGATGCCCTGGAGATCTTCTCTAAATCACTAGCGATTTCTGAAGTGCATTTAACAAAAAACCTTTGAGTATTTTGTTAATTCTTTCATTACTGTCTAGTGTAATTGTTTGTTAGTGTTTCTGCCTCATATTTTTTATTTTTAACATTATTCTCTGGTTCCTAGCGGTTCCTGTAGAACCAAGGGGTAACTGATTCTTTTTTTGAACTGGAACATTTTTTTAAGGTTTCTGATTATATTTTCTGTATTTTTTTATAAATTTACCACATTTGAACTGAGGTTTATCGGTTCCCTCAGTGGTTTCTCAGTTCCAGATCCAAATGGAACCGTTAGTTTTGGACTTTATTGGTTGTTGAACTGACCGCAAATATTTAAACTGTCTCTATTTTTGTCAGTTCCCAGTTCCTGTTTTCTTAAAATATCAGATAAACCTAAAAGTAAACAGGGCCTCCTGGTTTTAAAAATTGCCTGAAGTGTGCAGAAGTGTTTGCCAATGCAAACAAACATGACTTATGTTTACTGTGCCTTGGTCAACGCACTTTTCTGAAAATTGTGATATTTGTAAGTCTTTCGCCTGATAAAACAGTGGAAAAATGTAGTGAGAGGCCTAAAGAAGATTAGAAGAGGGGTCCATGGGCTCTAACCAGTCCACCCCTCTAAAACTGTAGCGGTTCCTTCCAGACCCTCCAACATAGGCACGGAACGGGAGGGTGGGAGGGCGTGAACCCCACCAATGTTTTGTGCACTAGGAGATTGCCCCTATGAATTATAAATTATTCTTTCTGTTAGTGACTGTCATTGTGTGACAGTACTGCAGTGCCTAGCTAGTGGAATCATCTCTGCCGTGCCCTCTGTGCACCACTAAACAAAACAAAAGAAACACCTGCTGTGTTTAAATGCTCAGGTAGCAACAGAGTTGTAAAGTAGAGCCATTATTATAACAACTCTACTTACAACTCTGGAACTTAACTTTTGTTTAAGCAGCTCAGCTAGCAGCATTAATACATCTGTCTTATCTCCTTTTGTTTTGGGGACTTGGAGTCAGGAAGTGTTAGCACCTAGTTAGCCAGTGAGCCATTATCCTAAGCCCCAGCTGCTGAGATAACTGCATTACAGTTTAACTCAATGAGTCTGTCTTTGGTAATGCATCCTGCCTCCACTTCACTGGTGCCTCTAAGTCTACAAAAAGAAATTGAAATTTGAAGGTCAGCTTTTTTAAATCTCCCAACTTCAGAAGTTCCAAGCTGAGCCCTGCTGCCTGCCTGAGAACAAGAAGTGATGAGAAGAGTGAATGAAGCCAGCCGGGCTGGCCAGGGATTATAAAGGTAGGCACTCACACACATCCCCAAATCCAATATTTCCTGACTCCTTCAGCTTCCTGGCTTTTGACTGGGGCCCGGGTTGACTTGTGGACTTTGCTGGCCTAGCTGCTGATTTCTTTCACTCTCAGACGCTGCTCGCTAGTCGCTTGTTCAGTCAGTTCTCAAAATTAAGTTTAATAACTAACTAAAGTAAGGTTCAAGCTCAGACAGCTGGCCCAAGACGCGACTGTGCTGGAGCCTGAGAAGAAGAAGAAGAAAAGAATCCGCCACTGTGTTGTTGACAGAGTGAGTCCAAACAATTAAAACAAATTTGTTTACTATTTTAAATGACATTTTGCATTGGATTGGTTTATTTTACTTTATTTATTTTGGTCTGTGTTCTCCCTCCGCCTCTCTGACCGCGGTCAGTGATATGCTGTATATGCATTTAGTCTAACTGGAGCCCACATTGTGACTGGATGATCTTGATGATGATAGATTTACTTCTCTTAAATTATTTGGGAGTCCCACTTTTGGATCAAGGTATGCTAATGCAGCACAGCAGGTCTGTGTTCTCTAAGCAGGCCTAACACAGACTTCAGAGCAGAGGGCTACTGAATTATGCCTCAGTCAGATCGATGTAGAAAAAACTGCAATTTGTTAGGGATATTTAATTTAGCCCTTGTTGCTGTGCCTTGGACTGATTGATGTATATCAGTCCAGAATGAGAATTCAGATTCTTATTTAATTTTCTGTTGGTCGGCAGTCTAAGGGACTGAAGGAGTAGTAAATATAATGGAAACTGGGAAAGCAAAATTAAGGAGGGATAGTAAATCTTGTCGGCAGGAGCAGGTACAGGTACAGGGCAGAAGGTGTGTGTGTTTTGGGAGGGCTCTGCCATTTCCAAGATCGGACTGCAAAGAGGGAGAGAGAGGAGAGCAGCAGCAGCATTACAACTGCGATTGACTGTCTGTTGGTAGCATGCATGCAGCATTACAAATAAGTCAGAGTTACTTAGTGTTCGATACTGTACTGGGCAAGAGGGCAGAGACAGTAGATCAGTAAAAGTTTTTTGTGATGATAGTGCTGACAGTTTAGGGAGTTTGCATAATTTTCCTTTACAACACTGATCTACTTCTTAAAAAGTGAAAGAGAGAATTATCAATTTGTCTTTTATTTCACTTCTTTTATCAAACTGTTGCATCCCTACATTAGGATGGACAAGGTTATTAGTAAGGACAGACAACTTGCTGTTCTTGAGTAAGACTCCATGGTTCATCCTCCTTCCTTCCCGTTCCTCCCTCCTTCTCCACATGGGTTATCTTTCAAAACGGTTCTGATATGGGCAAATGTGAGAGTCCTGCATGTCTGTGTTTCGTTGCACTATTGGGGAAGTGAAACTCTAGTCAGCTGTTATTTTAGGATGATCTAGCTAGTAGCTACTAGTACTCCCGTATTCTCGCTAGCACTCTGGGATGTACCTATTTCTGCTTTTATAAGTGATTTTTTTTTGTATAAAATGGTATGAGTTCTTACCATCAACAGAAAGTCAGGAAATAAACATTTCTTAAGCAAAGCCAGACACTGCATGTAAGCACCCAGCTCTTGTATATTTTTTATTTGATCTTATTCCTAAATTCTTTAAGTCGTTATGCTGTTCCCCAGAACTACCCCTAGTTAGCAAAAAGTGAACTATTTTTAAATGTTTTGTTTAAAACTTAATATACTTGAATAGGAAGTCAGAGTTCCAGCATTATGGCTGCTAAGTGGTGAAAATTGGTTAGGTAGAGCCAGTACTAATTTTAAACAAACAACTGAACCTTTTAAAAACATTTAAACTGCTGTTTTCATTACATCTGTTTACTGCTTTAATGTGCCTGAAATCATAGCAGTGCAAATTATCAGTTATTGAGCATATGCAAGTTTGTTAAAACTTGCTTTTCTTATTAGTTTTTTAAATGTTCTAGATGGCTACAACCAACACCATATAAGCTGTCCTGTGATTAGGGAATGCAATCAGTTATTAAGGTGCTTGAAAGTGATTTCTGTGAGCCTGTCCGGTCATTAAAGGACTCACCAGTAATTATATAATATTTGGTGTTTTTTATGGACAAGTGCCACATTTCTTTTGATGCAAGGAAACTGCTTTTGATATTTTGCTAGCAGAAAAAATGAAATTAGGTGGCCTTCAGATAACTTCCTCAAAATTGTTCTGATCAGCCATAATAGAATAGTCTAATTATTATTACTTTGCAAAATATTTATTTTCCTATAAATATTTATGACTAAAGTTCAAGGATGATGTAGGAGGGTTGCCAATAATTAAATAAAGAGAAAATGAATGCATTCATGCATTAAAGAAGTGTCTATCACTGAGGGGTTTGAATTTGAGTAGGAGAGGTTTGAATAAGGGAAAAACATGCTCATCTTATTTTACCAATTAATTGTACTTAATGTTGGGACTGGGATGAGTAATGCTAGCCAGAGTTATGGACTCGTGTTTTTAAATTCAGGCATTATGCAATTCTGAGTTTGTTTTTATGCAGGCAGGTAGGACTTCTAGCCTGGAGTAGTTAAAGATATTATGTTGTTGAGTTAAAATAAGGCAGCGAGGTGATGTTAGCTTAGCTGTCATTTGATTTGACATGTTGGCCAGGCTTTGGGGAGACCTGGTGTGTAGCAGACCATAACAAATGGGGTCAGACTCGGTCCTACCAGAAGGATTTGAGATGGAATACCTTGATTTCGATAACCTGCCTGACCCTTGTCTGTTGAACCAGGGACTCGAGGAGAAGAAGATCTGAATTCATTGATCCAATAGGCTGCCCTGCTTGGGCAGGACTGGTACTGTTTGCTGCTGTGCTTAGTGTTACAGGTAAAACAGATAACATCAGTTTTTTTTTCTGTAGATACATACTTAACTGCATATTCTGCAGGGCAAGGGTTGCTCAGTTCCGTGCTGTTGTACGTTTTTTATACATCTATTTTTAGTTAAAATACACTTCATTACAAGTTAACAGCCAGGATACATATGTAGAGAATACTGGATGGGCAATTATGCAGAACAAGTGTGTTCTGACACAGAGGGGTTCTGATTCCCTCTGACCTCGAGAGCCAATTTGGCTTGAGAGGTCCATAGGACTCAGAACCCGAGATGGCAAAACACACTGGTTGTGCATCGAGTTGCTCATCCTGTATTTTTATAGTGTATAGTACTGTGTGAAATACTGTATGTGTTTTCTAAGTTCTTTTGCTTTCAAAATAAAACTGACAGTAGAGGTTCTAGAATGCTGTTCTACCACAGTAGGGTAGAATCACATTCCATGACCTCCTTGGAACTGTGGAAGAACAGCATTTTGAAAGGGATGGAATTCTATACAGACCAACACTCCACTATACACTATATATGTATTATAACTCTGACAGTATCATGTTTAAAAATCTGTTTTTATTACTGTAGTATGTTCTAATATGTATACCCTTGAGGAAAGAAGGAGAGGGGGGACATGATATAAACTTTTAAGTACCTCAGTGGAATCAACAAAGTCCAAGAGGGTAGCATCTTTCAGAAAAAGACTTGCAAGAACAAGGGACACAATTTAAAGATAGAAGGAGGGCGGTTCAGGGGCAATGTGAGGAAGTATTATTTCACAGAGAGGTAGTGGATGCATGGAACAGCCTTCCTGAGGAGGTTGTGGGGTCTAAAACTGTGGGAGAATTCAAGAATGCATGGACAGACATAAGGCAATTCTTGTGGGGGTAGGAAGAAATAGGCTGTTGGTTAACTAGGATCTATGGCCTATCCTGCAGTGTAGGAAATGGGCAGACTAGATTGGCCAGCGGTCCTTATCTGCCATCAAAGTCTATGTTTCTATAGTGTTTTCCATTAGTGGATGGAGAGCAAGTTCACAACAAGTACGCGAGGAAAGCACTTTCAGGTTTAGGTTGCATTATTAGCCGCACCAATGTGCAGAGTGTAGACATGATTATAAGGGAATTAATTTATGACATGAAAGTGTGTTTACCTACTCAGTTGGGACCTGTGGTTACTCAAAGTTGTACTATTCCATTCCTGTGACTCCTGTCTTATGTATTGTTCTTATGTGCTGATCTGAGCTCTGCAATGCTATTTGATTAGGAACATACACATATTATATTATTTTCAGGTTTTACCATGTAGTGTTACACCTTTCACAGTTGTAGCATAGTTTAGTTGTTGGGGCATATTAACCTCTTGCTCCTTAAGTTGTTTATGCTGTATAGTATATCTAGTTGTATGCTATTACGTAAAACCAATGATTAATTTTACCCATAAGAACTTTACTTTTCCTCTTCCCTTGCTCCCCATCCCAAATATATTCCTTATTCTATGTTATAAATTAATAAGATACCCTCTGCCCCTTTTGGATTATTGGGGGATTAATTTTGTAACAAACTACAATAATTTGCAACAAGGGGAGAGACATAGCAAACAATGCAGTCACTTATGAGAAAGGCCGATTGCAGCTTGTTTCCTGGTGTGTCCTGGGGAAAAGGAGATGGATGCACAGTTCACAGACAACTGAACCAGCACTGTGTAAGGGTATGTTTTAACCGTCCCTATTTCTTGTGGAACATGAGTTCTGGTTCAGTTTGCTGTATAACAACATGCAAGTCTGTGGTATTCTCCCATCGATTGGCCTATTTCCTGTTAAATAAATGTATCCTTGTAGATCTGGTATCTGGAAGCACTAGGTTTGGCAGACCAAGGTCCAATATAGCACCATTTGTTATTTATTTTGTTTTAGTTAACAGATCAGCCACTCTAGGCTGAAGACCTATTTTGAGGTGTGACATCAAACGGACAATAAACAGCTCATGCTGGCTGACACAGCTAATAATAAAATGCTGCCAGTTATGTACAGATATGTACAAATATATACATGTCTGAAAATGTTGATTAAAATAATATTTCAGTTAAAAACTTAAAGCATGGCATTTACTAGGAGATTGTGCAAGTAAGTGTTGTTTTAATTGTTCCAATTGCTTGGATTGCCAGGACTGACATCAGTGAAAACTATGGAGCCTTGTTTGCATTGAAAAGAAGTGATGCTGTGCAAATGTGAACTGAGCTGGGTATGAAGGAGGCAGCTGTGCCTGCAAGAGTGCTTAGAATGAGTAATTATTTATCTTGTCCTGTGGATGCTATTGTTGGAAAATATTACAGTCTGAGTTTGTATTTCCAAGGGCATGGTGCTATAAAGGAAATGATCACAGTCAGTATTGGGGGAATGTTCATCCAGGTGTTTAAAGATCATGTGTGCACTGTAATTTTTCCAGCCCTCCAAAACACATATGCTAGCTTACTTGCTCCAGTGTGGAGAGGTATTAAATATTCCATGTGGTTCAGTCCATTGAAAAAGTTACAGGACCCCAAATTTGTACCCCACAAAAAGGACACTTCCTGAACCTGTTGATAAACCCCAAACAGGTGCCGCCACTCACAGCCCCTTCACAATGTCAGAATGAAAATGAGGGCTGTGGTATGCTCCATTGACCTATATGAGTGGCATTTTCTATACATTTTAGTAATATTTAGAGGTGTGATTTAGAAAAATCAAAGTGGCTGCTCAACTTACAGGGATTGCTACTCCAGAAGTCACTTTGATTTGTTTATATCGTAATTCTAAATAGTACTAAAAGCTGTAGAAAAATTGGGCTCATACAAGTCAATGGAGCACACACAATGCCTTCATTTCAGACATCAAAAGGGACTTTGGCTGCCTGGGATTGGGAACCTGTCAGCAGGTTCAGGAAGCAGCTCTGCTTTTCTGGGAGTACACATAGGGGTGCTGTAACTTTTTACTGGACTGAACCACGTGGGATTTTTAAAACACCTCAATACTGGAGCAGGTCAGCTATCATATATGTTTGGGAGGGTTGGAAGAATGACAGTGCGCACCTGCTCTTCAATACTAACATACTATGAAGCCAGAACATTAGGCCTGTAATTATTTCTATAGCCATATATATTTCTATAGTCTTGTTTCTGTTATACTGTTCATGTGGTGTTATTTACACAGTGTGGCATTTGTTTGTGGTGGCAGATAATGGCATGGAAGGAATCTGCCTTGCATGCAGCATGTTGGACTGGAGTATGGCACTGATGAGTTCAGGGTGGTAAATGAAATTGGCACTCTGCATGACTTGTGCGAGATAAACCACTGGAGTGGTATAGGGAGCATTGGTAAAAGCAGTGCCACTACGTCAAAAGTCCTCCCTGTGGGAACCATTTATAAAAACTGAGGTTTGATGTGATCCTCATATTAAAACAATTCAGTATTGGGTGAATTGTATATAGTGCTTGCGTGCACTGAACTTTGGCCTCTCTCTATCCACACCCTTGGTTGAAGAGTCAGGCAGTGATAGGGAATAGAGGACCCAGCAGCAAGGGAGAAAGCGTTTCAGAGGAGGAGGAGTTGGGGAGGCTGGGGTGCATTTGAAAATTCTGAGTTTCAGTTGCTCGGATAGGCAGACTGATATGTGACATATGGAAGGAGGAATCAAATTTCCCAGTATTGAATGATCATGGACAAAAGCCCTGCCATTGTAACTGTTGGGCAGCTGAGCAAGCAAACACAGTGGCATACAAAAATAATAGTTTCATTGTCAGTACTAGCCAAATCATGCATTATAAATTGTATTGGACCCATGTCTTGTACAATAGTGGTGCAGTACACAAGCATTGATGCAAGGGTCACTAGCCAAGAATGGTTAAAGCACCCCAGTAGTTGAGGATAAATAACTATTGACAAAGACGGGGGGAGGGAAGGGCAAGATATAAAAATGTTTTTGCCATTGACACGTCATTGCTAGTGTGCTTAATAATGTTCATGCTGCAGTGCCTTGCCAGAAGATGGTAACCAGATGGGTTCACCAAACTGTATATGCAAATTCTTCTCAGAGCCTGCACTGTTTGTCACTGCATTCAAATATGCCAAGGTCTGAGAGATGAAAAACAGATGGAGAAACAACTGGCTGATATTGCTGCTAAGATGCCAAGAAAACTAAATTACTGGTTTGGGAGTGCCCAGATACCAATAGCTTCAGAGCCTGCAAGGGACATTGCCGTTGAGATCAATACCACTGATACTGGCACTGCCACACACACTGCAGCTGTCAGTTGTACTGGTACAGTATGTGACAATGTAACTGTGTATACAGCTTCGTTGCAATGGCTTTGATAGAGTCAAATGCAACCAAGTTTGTTTCAAAGCTGCATCAGTGCCAGAACTGACATGTTCCTTGCCTGATGTGGATTGTCCTGCAGCTGCTATTGCAGTGCCCTGGATGGTAAGGACTGCTCTGATATGGAAAACAGAGCTGCAGAGCTGTTCCCCATGAACAACAATAGCGATGGGAACATCATGCATGTCTCTGAGAATACCTGGGTCACAGAAGTTGACCAAGAGTCTGAATCTGCTGTCTCTTTGTCTCTCCTCCTGTTCTGAGAATACCTGGGTCACTTAGTTAAACCAGTGTCTGAATCTGCTGTCTCTTTGTCTCCCCTCCTGCTCTTCTGTTTGTTGCCACAATATTAACAGTGTTTTTCAACCAAGCAGTGTTATAGCACATCCATCAAACAAGTCATTCCATGAACCAATGGGAGAACTGAAACAAGAATTTGTCAAACACAGTGGTTTTCATCTTTCAGCTGGCTAACCTACTGTGTTTCAAAGAGGATGTGTATTCTGCTACTACTGTCGGACAGCAGTGGAAATAAAACTCATCACAGGCAGTTGTTGTGGTGAACCAACCTTTATTTCATCAGGATTTAGTGATCGGAGGAAAGCAATTGACAAATTTAAGAAACATCAGGCATCATTATTCCACTGTGAAGCTGTTGAGAAGTATACTGCATTCAGCAACACAAGGATGAATGTTGGTGCTAGCTCAGCCAGCATCTTGCACAGGAACAGATGAGAAACCGAGAAATGTTCCAGAAACAGCTAAATGCAATACAGTTTCTAGTTCACCAAGGACTAGCAATTTGTGGCAAAGAGGAAGAGGAAAGCAACTTGAGGCAGAAAATGTTGAGTAGGGCAGTTGACATACCAGAACTACTGAGATGGATCCAGGAAGGAAATATCAGAGTTCAGATATTGTGAATGAAGACATGGAACTCATGGCACATCAGCTGCTGAGGAACCTTCTGGAAGAGATACGTAATTATTCAACGCTGTATGCAATTATAGCAGATGAATCTTGGGATATCAGCCAACATGAACAGATGACGATATGTGTATGATGGGTTTCCCTGCCTCATTTTGTTATACATGAAGATTTTTGGGATGTACAAAATGGCAAAGACCAATACTGAATCCATCACCAGTTCCATTAAGGATGTTTTAGTAAGATGTAATTTACCAATCAACAACATGAGGGACAGGCATATGATGGAGCAGCAAATATGAGTGGATGTATTTCTGGAACTGCAACAAGAATTAGAGAGAAAATCCACTAGCACTGAATTTCCATTGTGCAAATCATTCCTTGGACCTGGTGTTGCAAAACTGTGGCAAAACAAGTGATGCCATTGAAGACACCCTCAGCTTTGTCTAGAATTTAAGTGTGTTGATTTGAGGATCACCACAAAGGTGAACTCTTTATGAAAATATTGCAGTGAATGACAGCGAGGTCCCTTACATGATGATAGAGGGCCTGCACTTACTTTGTCCAACAAGATGGACAGCAAGAGCAAAGAGCATCAAGTCAGTTCTCAAAAACTATGGAGGCTATAGAGCACTCTATGAAACCTTACAAGAGCTGGAACAAGACAGATCTAATGATGTGCAAGTAAGGTCAAGGGCCTGTTGTCAACGTTGAAAAGTTTCTGACCTATTTTGGACTGGTTGTCTGTACAATACATTCAGCATATCAGAACAAATGGCTTCAATCTTGCAAACAAAAACACTGACAGCAGAAACTACAATGATGAGTGTAAACTCCTGAAGCACAATTTACAAAGAAAGTGCAATGACTTTGACCAGGTCTATGAAGGTATCAAAGAGAAAGCACAACTACTGAAAATTGTGAAAGAGTCCAAACTTCCCCGACAGTGCTATGTCCCAGCAAGGCTGCAACATTATAGTGCACCTCATCACCATCCTGAATCTGCTAAGGACTGGTATCGACAAATGTACTATGAAGCCATTGATACTTGTCTTGTTAAACTAGATTAATGTTTTGATCAAGAAACCTACACTTTGCTGTCATCCATGGAGAATTTGTTGCTTCAAGCAGCCAATGAAAAGGCATTTTCAGTTCCTCCTCAGATCACACAGTGATATGGAGATAGGACTTGGACATTGACATTCTGAATGTACAACTGAACTTGCTCCCAGGATTTGTGCAGCAGGTTTTGCCAGAGGTGAGGGCAGTAACTTCAATCAACACCATTATTGATGTATTAGTGGGAAAAGGTTGCCAGCAGCAGACACTTTATTCAGAAGTAGTGAAGCTCATTCAAATTTACCTCCTCGTCCTAAATGAGTACAGCAACTGGGGAGAGATCCTTTTCAACACAGCGGAGGATAAAGTCTTACTTACGAAGCATCATGACAGAGAAGAGGTACAATCACTTAATGTTGAACATTCACAAAGAGAGAACAGACAAGTTGGATCGGATACAAATTGTTTGGGAGGTTGTGCAGTGAAATAAAAGACGATGTAACTTTTTCAGAAACATTTGATACTGGAAACCTTTACTTAAGGGAACAATTCATATGGTGGTAAATTGGTTGATTGGGTAATTTGGTGGCCCCAGGGCCTAGGAATGACTTGTCCAGCACACCAGCCTGAAGGGTGCCAAGAGCATCCAGAGGATTCATTCATGGCAGAAGTATAGAGTTGGTGGTAAATTGGTTGATTTGGTAGCCACCAGGGCCTGGGAATGACTTGTCCAGCATACCAGCCTGAAGTGGTAACCAGAGCATCCAGAGGATTCATTCATGGCAGAAGTATAGATGTGGTGGTAAATTGGTTGATTGATTGATCTGGTGGCCACCAGGGCCTAGAAATAGCTTGTACAGGCATACCAGCCTGAAGTGAAGACCAGAGCATTCATGGGATGATTTGGTGGCCACCAGGGCCTGGTAATGGCTTACAGGCATACCAGCCTGACATGGTGACCAGAGCATTCATGGATGATTTGGTGGCCACCAGGGCCTACTAATGGTGTGTACAGGCATACCAGCCTGAAGTGGTGACCAGAGCATTCATGGTTGATTGGTGGCCACCACAGCCTGGGAATGACTTGTACAGGCATACCAGCCTGAAGTGGTGCCCAGATCATCAGAGGACTCATTCATGGCAGAAGTATAGATTTGGTGGTAAATTGGTTGATTTATTGATTTGGTGGCCACCAGGGTCTGGGAAAGACTTGTCCAGCATACCAGCCTGAAGTGGTGACCAGAGCATTCATGGGATGATTTGGTGGCCACCATGCCTGCTAATGGATTGTACATGCATACCAGCCTGAAGTGGTGACCAGAGCATTCAAGGGATGATTTGGTGGCCACCAGGGCCACGTAATGGCTTGTACAGGCATACCAGCCTGAAGTGGTGACCAGAGCATTCATGGGACGATTTGGTGGCCACCATGCCTGCTAATGGATTGTACATGCATACCAGCCTGAAGTGGTGACCAGAGCATTCAAGGGATGATTTGGTGGCCACCAGGGCTGTGTAATAACAGCACAGGCATACCAGCCTGAAGTGGTGACAGAGCATTCATGGGATGATTTGGTGGCCACCAGGCCTGGGAATGGCTTGTACAGGCATACCAGCCTGAAGTGGTAACCAGAGCATCCAGAGTATTCATTCATGGCAGAAGTATAGATGTGATGATAAATTAGTTGACTGGTGATTTAGTGGCCACCAGGATCTGGGAATGACCTGTGCAGCATACCAGCCTGAAGTGGTGACCAGAGCATCGAGAGTATTTATTCATGGCAGAAGTATAGATGTGGTAGTAAATTGGTTGATTGGGCAAGCCTGTGGTATGCAGTTGCAACAGTACAGGAACAAATAAGTAGATGGCTTTCCTCTATTAAATTCTTAGGAACAGTGGCCCATTTCCAAGTGTATCCTACTCCTCCATCCAGACTTTGCTGTAAAATCTGTTTTGTGCCCATATTGTTGTAAAATAATGTTATTTACTGTCATTGTATACTATGATTCATTAATAGATACACTTTGCACTGTACACTGTGATTCATTAATAAATAAGCTGTATAAACTTAATGGCTCTGTGTCATTATTTCTCCAGCCTCCGGAGTTTACCTTGTCGCTGGTGGCTGGGCTTAACTTCTGACTTTATCCTGAAGTTAGTGGAACCAAAACTCCTAACTCATTTGTGTGAAGACTGCATGCTTGGGACTGGTGATACACATATTACTATGCCATCTCTCTGTTTCACCTAGGCAGCCACTGTATCAGGTTAAGCAATGGATGGTTCAAACTTCATGTGGAGCTATTGGAGGAATGGGTTGACAGCTGCTCTTTAATATAGCTGCACACTTGAGCAGCCTTAGACTGGGTAGTCTATTTCTGCTGGCACATTCGTATGTCTGTAATATACTGCATAAATATTCCTATATGGGACTGCATTCTTAATGTTACGATCATCATATGTGTACATTTATTGTATTTTGTATGGCAAAACTAGTGTAGAAAGTGCCCTTTTGCTCTCAGAAGTGCCATTCTGAGCCTCTGCCCCTCAGCTTTTACTATCTTCCGCACCCATACCCTCCAAATCCACCCCAATATAGGTGGGGGCTCTGGCAAGAGACACAATGAGCCAGCTGACTCTCCGTGTCTGCCAAAAGCAAAGAAAACAAAGCACACTGAAACCCCAGCTGAAACACCTCAAAGAGGTCCCTCAGGTGCCTGTACCTGCTCCTTCACTTGCTGATCTAACACAGACTCTGGTCTTACTACAAGTGATGCAGGGCTTACTGCCCCTAAGCAGCCTGTGGTCACTCCTGCTGAGAAAGCTATGGTTTTACACCTCTTTATCCACTGACACAGTGGAATGTCAGGAAGATGATCAGGATGAGGAGGGTATTGAACACAAGGTCTCACCAGAACAAGACTTTGGCTTACCTCCCAAAACCACAGTGGACTTTTCATCTTATTTCTCTTTGTTAGGAAAATGATGGAGACCCTGGATCTGCAAACTGCAGAAGAAATCCAGGATGAAGAAGAAGCTCAATATATGGCGCTCATGGGGCTGACACCCACAAAGGGCTTCTTCTGCCTATGTACAAGTTCTTAAGAAGGATGTCCTGAAATCCTCAAGACTCCTAACACTGTCACACCCACTGATAAAAGTGTGACAAGAAATATCAGCTTGAAAGTCAGGAGCTGAGTTTTTGTTTACTCACCCTGACCACCAGGGTATTGTTCAGCAGGCTGCCTGTGGAAAGGCTAAAACTCCCTTGTCCTCTCACCCCCGAGAAGGACTTGAGGAGGATAGACAGCATGGCAAAAAAGAGTACCTTTCAGCATCCTTGGCAGTTCACCAATCCAGCTGTCAGGCTTATGCAGCTCTCTACCAGAAGGCTCTTTGGCAGTCCATTTTGGATAATGCTGAGGCTAATCCTCTCTGATGGTTTCAGAGTTGCTGGATACTGCAAGACTGGGCTTGAGGCTTCCAAGTACCAGTTTCAAATGTCAGCTGACACAAACGACACAGCTGCTAGATGGATAGCAGGTACCATAGCACGGAGAAGGTTTGCCTAGCTGAGAGCTACTAATCTCACCCAGGACACCCAGAGTAAGGCTATGGACTTTTCAGTCGAGGGCCACTCTCTTTGGTGCCCAGACTGAGGCACATATGAAGAAAGTAGATGAGTAAAAGGCTACTTTCAGGAGCAAATACTACTAAAGAGAAAACCTCTCTCCACTTCTTCTTATGGTAGCGAAGCAGGGTAGGTCTTCTTTAGTAGGCCTCTTCAGGTGCAGGCTGTTCCCAACATCAGTACCAATCACAGCAAGGTGGCTTTTATAGAGCCAGAGGCAGAAGGGGTTCCAAAAGAGGATCCCAATCTGCACAGCCCCAGCAGCAAGCAAAACAAAATCCTGACTTCTCCCACCAGGCTGCCTCTCCATCTCCTGTAGGGGCAGATTAACTCATTATTTTCAGGAATGGCTGAAAATAACAACAGGCAAGTGGGTTCTGGACATAGTGAGTCAGGGTCTATCCCTTTGTTTCAAGTCCTTTCTCCTCCAAGACCAAAGCAGCTTACACCAGCTCCTTTCACAGAAAGAAGACCACTGGAGCAGGAGGTGTAGGCTTTACTGCTAGCAAGAGCAGTAGACCCTGTTCCCCCAGCCAAAGAGGGCAAAGGTTCTATTCAAGATACTTCCATAGCAAAAAGAATGGCGAGTGGCAGCCCATACTTGACCTCAAGAATGCTAAACAAGTACCTGGTAAAACCCAGGTTCAACATTGTCACATTGGCCATGATTCTGCCAACCATGCAAAATGGAGACTGGATAGTCTCCTTAGACCTAAAGAACACATATTCCATATTCTATAAGGGAGTCACACAGAAAATATCTGAGATTCAGACTTCCCTCAGGCCACTATCAGTTCTCAACACTTTCCTTCGGCCTCACCTCTGCACCAAGGGTTTTTACCAAGTGCATGGCAGTAGTGGTGGCACACCCAAGAAGGCTAGGTGTCACAGGTTTTCCCTATCTGGACGATTGGCTAATCATGGGAGAATCTCACCAGCAGGTGACAGAACACCTTCAGGTAACCTAGAATCTGTTGCACTCCCTAGGATTCCTCCTCAACATTAAAAGTCAGTCCTGAACCTCTGCAGGTTCTGCAGTTCATAGGTGCAGAACTAAACATTATACTAGAAGGGCTTTCCTCCCTCAGGAGAGGGCAGAAAGCATTCAGCTTTTGGCAGGCTCATTTGTCCTGGGCAGGCCAAAGACAGCAAGACAGTTTCTACAACTGTTAGGGCACATGGCTTTAGCAACAAGCACAGTCACAGGTACCAGGTTTCAGATGAGACGTTCAGTTCTACCTCAGAGCACACTAGTGCCAAAGTCAGGACTCCCTTTCAAAGCCAGTACCAGTAACAAAGGTGTTACTACAGGCACTTCAATGGTGGCTGGAGTTGGAAAACTTGAGAGAAGGGGTCCCATTCCTGCAGGAGTCCCCACTGATTCCCACAACAGGTGCTTCCCTGTAAGGTGGGGTGCTCATTTGGGAGCACATCATTCATGGTACCTTGGAGGTGCAGACTCACTCCTGCACATAAATCTGCTGGAGATAAGGGATGTTTACCTGGCTGTTCAGGCTTTTTCACACCTAATACAGGAAAGGTGATACAAGTCAGAACAGACAATACCACAACAATGTACTACATCAACAAGCAAGGAAGGACAAGGGCCACTCCACTCTGTACAGAGGCAATGAAGGTATGGAGCCTTTCTTACTCCCTAAATGCCTCCCTACAGTTGATCCATCTGCCTGGCAAGAACAACACCCTGGCAGATGCCTTGAGCAGTATAAACCAGGTCCATCACAAGGAGGTGGGGAAGCCCAGAAATAGACCTTTTGCATCCCACCAAAATCATCACTTATCTCAGTATTGTTGCAGGGTCCCTGTAAAGGGGCAGTTCCCTGAATGCCTTGATTCTATATTAGACAGGGAGGCATCTTTATGCCTTTCCCCTTTCCCCTGATACTCAGGGTGCTCATCAAGCTCAGGTCACAGCCAGGTTCAATGATTCCAGTAGCTCCAGACTGGGCCAGACAGCCTTGGTACTCCCTCCTGTTCTCTGTGTCAGTGACCAAACCAATTCACCTTCCACAAAGATACAACCTACTGACCTCTTTTCAGGGAGAGTCATGTCTGTCTATTGATGGGTATAGATCCTCCTGTATTTCTGTCTTGAGTGGTGTTCCCAGGGATCAGTACTTGCACCAATTATATTTCAATGTTTAATTTCAGATCTATCATGTTGCATTGAAAGTAACATTATAAAGTATGCTGATGATTGTAAAATTGCAAACATTGCAAGACACCCAAATGACTGTGCTGTTATTCAAAAGATCTGGACACATTAGGAAAATGGTCATTGCATTGAATTTGGATTTAATATTTCAAAGTGTACAGTTTTACACTTTGAAAAAAGAATTCCAGTATCAGTATTACTTGTATAATGAGCTAATCATGAACACAAAATATGAAAAGATCTAGATGTTATGATAGATTTAAATCTAAATGTTGACACTCAAATTTCAAATTGTATAAATTAAGCAAACAGAATTTGGTGGTCAATTAAAAGAAATATTGTTTCCAGAAATCCCAAAATCTTTTTCCACTTTACTGTACATATGTCGTCCACATCTAGATTATGCATCCCAACTTTGGCCCCCATTTGCATAAAGACATTAATAGAATCGAAAGGGTACAACAGAGAATCACAAAATCCTTCTTTTCAAATAAATATCAGTATTATAAGTTCACATATCTGTCACAATGTTAAATTTCAAGCCAATCAGTGGGTGGCATGTCATTTGATAGGTGGCGTGGCCTAAAATGGACCAATCAGAATCAGTCCTTGTTTAACAGGAAGTCCCTCCCTAAATGTGTTAGCCCCACTCACTTCCACCAGAAGTGACATATCTCGAACCTGTGTTCTGCCCCTTGAGCAGGAAATGACATGCGCTGAAACCCTGGAAGTGACCACCATTTTGTAGTCGCCCTCATACCCCTCCTCATACACTCCTCAAACCCCCGCCACACCATCCTGGCTGGAACCCGAGTACCACCATCCTAGCTCAAACTCCTGTCCCCTCCTTTCTCCTACACCCCCACCATCCTGGCTTGAACCCCTGTCCCTCTTCACCACCATGCCCCACCCCACCCCAAAAATAAGTTAGGTTTTATGTAATATTATGTGTCCCCTGTCAGCTTCAGTGTATAATTTCAGGGTATGTGTGTGTTTTTGATTAGATATTTTCAGAATGCTGTATTTAGGAGGCAGCCTGATCATACAGTGGTTTCACAGATCTGTTTGGAGACCCCACAGAGGAACTCCATCTGCCTGTGTAAGTACCCCATCTTCTGTTTTATAGCAAGGTATAAAATAATTAACAAGCATCTGTAGGACTGTGTAAAACTTGCACCAAAATGTTACCTCTATGTTTATGTATATGCATGTACCATTCATAAGCTAAAACAGGAACCTCCATGTAAATAAGATGGTTCAACAGTTTCTCTGGATAGCATTACGAATGCTAGAATGGGGTGTGTGTGTTTGTTTGTTGAATTTTGTTGACCCAGTAAGCCCACTGGGCCTAGAAGTACCTTTTCAGGGGCTACAGATGGTGAGCAACTGAAACTGAACCAGATTAAGCTGTTGGTAGTATTTTTAGTGAATGGGGAAATTTGGCCAGGACACCAGGGACATTCCTCACTTTTCGATAAGTTCCATGGGATCTTTAACATTCACCTGAACTACCACTAATCCAGGCAGATGGGACCTCAGTTTAATGTCTCATCCAAAAGACGGCACCTCAGAAGTGCAGCACCCTCTCATGCTACACTACAGTGTCAGTATTGGGATATTAACCCAAGTTCCAGATGTGGGAACTGAACCCACAGCCCTCTGATCTCCCAGCTTCAGAGGTGAGTGTGCTACCTACTGAGCCACTGACACTGTGTGTGTGTGTGTACGGGACCTCCATGTAAATAAGCTGGTTCAACAGTTTCTCTGTATAGCATTGCAAATGCTAACAATGGTGTGTGTGTGTCAAGATTTCTGTATTTACAGGGATCTGTAAAATGTAGATATAAACTTTTGTTTTAAAAAATAAACTGTGTGTTTTAAATTTAGAGGGAGAAAGGCTAAGAATCTGGTGTGTGTGTGTCAAGATTTCTGTATTTACAGGGATCTGTAAAATGTAGATATAAGCTTTTGTTTTAAAAAATAAAACTACATGTTTTAAATTGAAAGGAAGAAAGGCTAAGAATCTGTGTGTGTGTGTGTATATGGGGACCTCCATGTAAATAAGCTGGTTCAACAGTTTCTCTGGATAGCAAGGCAAATGATAGCAATCACAAACTAATTATTTATACCCCATCATGAATTACAGAATAAAATACATTGAATCACAAACTAATCATTTATAACCATCATGAATTACAGAATAAAATACATTTAAATTAGAAAAAGGAAGACTCTTTATGCATGTTAGAAATATAGATGGTCTTTTTGAGGGCTTGCAAGTATGTGTTTTAAGACTGAGAAAAACATCTTTTTCATTTACACACACAGAATCATTAGCTCCCTTTCTAGGAGCCCTGCTGTATAAAGAGAAAAAAACAACAGGTGATTCTCATGATCTACTTTTTAGAAAAACAAAATAAGTTTTATCTTCCGATAGTGAAATGTAGCTGTTACACTGAATTACTACTTTAAAGGATGCAGCTGTTTTAGAAAAAGACAAGATTTTCATTATGTATTTTAAAACCTAACTAAGCTATAAGATTATTTGAGTTTAAAAAGCAGTCTGCATACCTTTTAATTAGACTGTGACCAAAGTTTTCACAGAATTGTAAAAGCATTAGAGAAACCTTCCAGTCACAGGAAGTGTAAACAAAGCCCACAAGGAGCTGTGTAGGACTTATATATATATTCTCATGGAGAAGAGTGGGAGGGATTGGATTGACAGTGCCAGATGTTTAGGCATTTTCAGTACTAGCCACACACTTGATGTTGGGATTACACATTTTATATAAGAGCTCTAAATACTGGGAGCTGAAGACAAACAACAGAGCAAAACTGCCAAAAATATGTCTTGAGCTAAAGAATTTTTAAAAACATTAAAATAATTGACAATAATGGATCCATGGTAAGGATCTGAAGCCCTTTTCCAAATGATTGAAAAGCTGAATAGTGTACAGTCTATCACTACAGAAGGTGTGTATTTTATTTTTAACTAGAGATAGTAGATGCTGCCAATTTTAGATCTGAAATTTGTCCTACAGTATAATGCTGAAAATGGGAGCTGGGGGGTTAAGGAAAAAGGCTGCACGTTTTAGAGTTGAAATTTTGTCCTACAATATAATGCTGAAAATACAAAAGTAGTGACAGGGTGTATTTTCTGTTTTTGCCAACAGCACAAAGAAACTCTGCAGGAGAGAGAGGAGGAAAACATCACTTGAATGTGAAGTTCTCCAGAAACGCCAAAAGTTTCTGCTGGTGTGAGTGATGAGCAAAATAGATCTTGTGTGAATTTGAATGATGATGTACAGCCATCCACAAGCAGCAGCAGTGCAGGGGTTTCTGACAAAGAGTCATTGCACCCAAGGTTTCAAGAGAAGGACCTTGAGGCTGTGAATGTAGGGAAAGCTTGTATTCTTGCTACAGTTGATGGTTTGTTTAAAGGCATGTTAATTGAGAGCAGATTATCTAGTAAGGATTATGATCATGAGCTTTTTAAATCTTAGTTTTGTAAGGGTACTTTGCTAAGCAGTATATTTTCTTTATTATGTGCATCAAGTACTCATGCTAAGAGCTGAAACAGACAGCGTAATGTGGCCCAAATGTTTGTAAAGGTCAGACATTAGAGGAAAAGCTGTCCAAAAATAAAATGATAAAGTGAAAGAACAGAAGTTCTCACAAGCTGAGTGAAAAGGGGGCAGCACTAACAACATGAAAAAAAATAACAAATGGTGTCAAAAAGAAAAATCTGGGTAAAAATAAAACAATCCGAGAAAATTTGAAAGAAA
This sequence comes from Neoceratodus forsteri, assembly GCA_016271365.2. Lineage (NCBI taxonomy): Eukaryota > Metazoa > Chordata > Ceratodontiformes > Ceratodontidae > Neoceratodus > Neoceratodus forsteri. The sequence goes on along the minus strand of JADMNL010000030.1, from coordinate 217,130,336 downwards.
AGTAAAGCGTACAGGAAAATATTACATCATAGGGTATTACAGCATGTTGCTGAAGTTCAACAAGTTGGTGAATTAGAAAATCAGCTTGATGACTAGCTGGAAACAGGAGCCTCCTACAGTTTTTTAGAAAGCGCAGCATAATGAACGTGTTTTAAAAAAATTTAAAACCACTGAATTTCACGAAAGTAATATCGGTTTATGGAATCTAGGTAAGATAAAATCTTTACAGAGGCAATTGCTGCAATCCATCAGGCTATTCAAGAATTGCTGGACGGATGATGAGACAAACACACTGTGGAGACTTTATACAGTTATGACTGAATGTTGCCTCTTTAAATCACCCCTTGTTCTCAAGGAAAACACACTTAATGAGTTAAATGCAGCCACCTTTTAGATCAGATAGCTGACATGTTAAGAGCAATGCAGAAGTCATTGCTAGTGACACTACACATCTTGTGGTAACCACTATCAGAAATCACCAGGGGTAGGGGTGGGGAAGACAGGTGCTGAGCTCCATCTTGTATAGCAGGATTTTACAAAAAAAGAGCGAGGTACTCGATTGATTTAAAATAAATAACAGAGATAATAGTTTGTGTTTTGGTGGTTCAATTCTCACACCCTAAATCCACATGAGTGACAGTCAGTTGCTGAATAAGGCTAAAATATTGCACACTAAGCTGGGTTTGTCAGACCAAACCCTGTCACTTTCAGTGATGTGTCCCAGTTTGAACATTTTTTAGAGTAAAAATTAAGATTTTATATCATCATGAAGGAAATTGGCAAACATTTTCAACAGGGCCAGAAAGACTTCCTAAAACTCTGTTTGCATTACTGCATGACAATCACTATTATGGTATAAGAGACATAAAGAAATTTATTGTAGCTAGATACCTATGTGAATATTGCAGGGTTTTAAATAATTGATTAGCAGTTTTTCTTGGGACAATACTAACTGTACAGAAAGTATTTATAGGTTTTCTTGAAGTGTTATGTTTGTTAAACACAATGAGGCAATTGCTATGCATTTTCACAATGTTTTAGCACTTTTATGAGCAAAATGCTAATCAATTTTAGAGTTAAATAAAACCCTGATATTGTCACATAGAATACAGCCACAAGGAAAATTACGTCTGTGCACAGCAGTGCAAAGTTTGAGCTGGACCCCAACAGTACACAACAGGAAACTGACACTGCATCCTGCCCCTACTGTAAAAAGATTTGTAGGTCTTAGCATGCCTAGAAAGGCATTTAGCTAGAGCTGATGGGAGTACAGGGCCTTGTAAATCCATGAAACTGTGTGAAGAATGTTTTGTCTTTTACAAGGGTTCTCATACATGTAAGTTGATTCAGTGTGACAGATGTGGGTCTTTCATGACCGCAGACAAGCATCTGTGTTACATGTCACCACTCACAGATGTAAAATCTCTGAGAAATATATAGTGTTTGATTTTGAGGCTAGACAGGAAACTGGGATGCACATACCAAATGTTGTGTATGCTAAGCAATTAGATGGGAAGAGGTCCTGGGAATTTGAAGGGAAGATTGTATAAAAGATTTTGTAGGACATTTTATTGACACACCATTTAGATACTACACATTTATAGCACACAATGCCAAAGGCTATGACAGTTATTTTATCATTAGCCTGCTAGTCAAGGAAATAATTGATATTAAATCGTTCACACAGGGAGGAAAATTACTTTGTGTCACAGTGACATCCCTGCACATCAGATTTATCAACAGCCATTGTTTTTTTCCTTTTAACTACAAAATCCCTGCAGCCCTTGGAGTTGAGAATGAGATTGTTAAAGGTTACTTTACCCATTTTTAACACCAAGGCCAATGAAAATTATGTAGGCCCCCTGCCCGATGCTCAGTTTTATGGTTCTGAATATATGCTGTCTGCAGAGAAGCAATAGTTTTTGCAATGGTACCTAGCTAACTGACACAGAGAATTTGTTCTGAAAGAGAGCTTCGCTACTATTGTTAGTTAGATGTTGAAATTCTTCTAAAAGCCTGTGACAGATTTGGGAAAGAAGTGATGAAATTACAGCCAAAAGTGTTTTAAAACAGTCATGTTGTGATACAGTAGAGTATGAAACAGTATCCTTACCCTTCCAGTACATCACGATAGCCTCGGTCTGTATGGCCATGTACAGATTTTTTAATTTTTGACAGAATGCACTATCGCTGTTCTTCCCCAGATGACTACCAGACAAGTAAAGAGATAGTCCATACCTACTATTCTTGGCTTATGTAATATTCTGAGAAAGAAAACATTTTTATTCAGCATGCATTAAGGGGGTGAATTTAAGGTAAGGCTGTACTTTTGGATGGTTTCGCTGTCATAAATGGAATACCCACAGCATTTGAATTTAATTTTTTTCATGGCTGCAACATCTGTTACTGTGAGAAAGATAGAAACCACATGACAAGGACTAGTTTTGGACAGTTATTCAATAGGACCATACACAAATTTCATTTTCTAAAAGCAAGGGTTTTGCCATTAGAGTACTGTGGGAACATGAATGGAATGCAATGTTGGCTACAGATCAGGGTTTGAATAATTTCTTGAGGGACAGGCAGCTACCACAGCCACTCGAACCTAGGCAGTCACTGTTTGGGGAGAACAAATGCCATTTGTCTGTACTATTAGACGCAGCCTGATGAGAAAATGTACTATTACAATTTTACCAGCCTCTACCCTTTTGTTAACAAAACAAAACAGTATCCAGTTGGTCATCTTGACATCATTTATGAAAATTTTGATGACCTCACTCAGTACTTTGGTTTAGCAAAAGTAAAAGTATTAACTGCTAGAGGTCTTTTTTTTCCAGTGTTGCCATCCAGGATTGGAAAAAAATTGTGTTTTACATTATGTCTTGCATGCTGAAGACAGACTTCAAATGACATCATGTATACACAATGATGAGCAAAGGGCACTTACAGGTACCTACTGTACTGTAGAACTAAACCTGGCACTGGAAAAAGCCTACAAAATCATTAACATTTATGAAGTTTGGCATTTTAAAGAGTCATGCACAGAGCTTTTGCAGATTACATCAAGTTGCATCTAAAAGGCAAGCAAAGGCATCTGGTTTCCCTTCATGGGTAAAAATGACACAAATAAAGTCAGGTACATACAGTAGTATTTTGAAAGGAAAATGTACATTTGAACCCTGTGGCCATGGCTGTTAACCCTGCAAGGAGACAGATATCTAAACTGTTTTAAATTCTCTTTGGGACAAATTTGGCAGAGAGCTAATTTGTTGACCACAAGCATAGTAACAGACCCTGACAAGTTGTTTCAGTACATGTTTGCCTCTTACTATGATATTGACCATGCTGTTTCATCGATGATGAAACAGCTTGTTTAAGTTGAAATATGCCAGAGACCATTATCCAAATTCTGATAATATCAACATATTCATAGCTAGTTTTACAACAGCATATGTCAGAGTGGAACTCTACAACCTGCTAGATAAGTTACAGGACAGGTGCCTTTACCACAACACCGACTCTGTCATTTTTGTGTCCAGACCGGGTGACTGGACCCCACCTCTGGGCAATTATTTAGGGAGCTAACCAGTGAAGTTCCTGCAGATGAACACATTACAGAGTTAATTTCCACAGGTCCAAAACTTATGGCTACTGACTGCCCAGAGGAGAGGTTGTTCTTAAAGTGAAAGGCTTTACCCTTAATGTAGCCAGCAGTAAACACATTAATTTTGAAAGTCTGAAGGACCTGGTCTTTGATTATATGGGGTCACAGATCTCTAAAGAAATTACCATGAGTCAACCTAGCATTGTTAGGAATAAAAAGCAGTGGTCCCTTGAAACAAAAATGCTGTCCAAGACCCAGAGAGTAGTTTATGACAAGCTTAGTTTTACAAGCCAATTTAAAACACTTCCTTATGGATACTGATTGTGAAAATGGATATCAGGTTGCAGCATCCCTTTACTTGTCTGTTGGCTGGCCCTCTAATAGTGGGAACAGCTTATTCATAAAACAGTTGTTGGAAAAGCTGATGCCACTTTATCACACAAGCCTGAAAATATTGTCTGGTTCTACAGCTGTTGGCAACCTTGTATAATGAATTCTCACAGATTAAATTTGTGGAGGGGCTACTGATGTCACTAGCTGACAATGATCTCTTACTCCTGGGAAGGTAAATTTGTTGTTATAGATGATTTAATGGACTGTGCCTGTCAAAATAGTGAAGTTGAGTATGGGTTTACCAAGTAGAGCCATCATAAACAGTTGACAATATTTTAATTGTCCAGAATGTGCTCTGTCAAGGTAAAAAAAAGCTGGACCATCACACTAATTGCCAAATACATGATTTTGTTTAAAAACCCCAGAGACAAGCTGCAGATCATAACTTTGGCTAGGCAGATGTATCCTGGTCAGACAAAATTTTTCTTAGAAGCTTTTGAAGATGCCACAAGAAAGTCTCATGGCTATTTACTGGTTGATTTAAGATCCAATACACCAGATGAATATAGACTGTGTAGTGGGTTGTTTCCCCGACTGGCCTGTGGCTTATGTCATGAAAAAAACACATTCTGCTTCTAAAAACATTTGATACTGTATTGTCATTATGTCTAAAGACTGCAGAGAAATCTGTCTGTTCTAAAGTTACTAGTAAAGGGCATCCGAGCTTAAGAAAAGCTATTTTATGTTCAGCCTCTGAAGATCTGATATCAGCTATAGCTGAGATAGCCTTAAACATTCTCAAAGGAAATATTCCACTGTCAGCAAAACAGTTAGATTTGCTGAAAAAAATGGAGACCATTAAAACTTTAAGCAATAAACAAATAACCTTAAAAGGAAAAAGGAAATAGTTAACCAGACATGTGGCTTAATAGGGACACTGTTAGGAACTGCCATTCCTTGATCACCAGACTGCTGGCTAACAGATAATGGATTTTACTCAGAAAATGTATTTGGTGCCTCAGCAACAGATGGATCACATTAAAACTAATTACCCTGATCAGGATATGAGAAAAGTTGCAACTAACAGTTTGACACTGGCATGAGAGCTATACTGTTGTGGACTGATTTATCAGACTATGACAAAGCCAAAATGCACTCTGCTCTGTTACAGTGCTACCTGACTTTGGTAAGACAAGGAGAACAAGCTAAAACCAGTTTAACATTATTGATGCCTGAAATGAATAAATTTCTGAGCCCCTTGTGGACACGGCAGAGACAGCTTCTGTACCTAGTACTATGGAAAAGACATTTTAAGTAGTGTTTCTCATCGGTCTAAAACCAATGCTGAACTTTTGTTAAAGCGTATGGCAAAGAACAAGGATATTGTGTTTTGGAGTGATAAGGGAATTAATGTATAAAGATACTGTTGCTTCTGGGTCTCACATGGTCAATTTGGTAAGAGCGGCTACAGCCACTCACACAATCCCTGACCACAGAAAGCCAAAGGGCTGGGATGTTTTTGTCAAAGCAATGGCTGAGTCTAACGTACCCACCTCTGTGTTTGCTCATTCAGCAAACAGGAGCTATGTGGAAAGTCTGAAAACAACAACTATTGCAAAACAGCTGCAGCCATCTCCAGTTAACCAATGGTCAGTGACACCCAAAAGATGAAAGTCTTTTAAAAAACCTCACGTAGCTCACTATGTAAAACTTAAATGCCATCTCTATGTATGAATGTTACATACCTCAGTGACTGCTGTATATAGCCCATGTTAGCCATTTACCTCATACTTGAATATCTAATCCTAACTCAGTGACTGCTGTGCATGGCCTATGTTAATCATTTACCTCATACTGAATATGTAATCCTGTTTTACAAAAAGTGTTTATATTGATGTATGTTAGCCTACCTCATAGTTAAATATGTTAACATGTTTTTAGAAAGAGGTGCTTATCATAATTGTACCTCAATGCTATGTCGTATATAGTGTGCATTTTTAACAGGAGATGCTTCAGTTTAATATGTTTTATCTATGATGTTACCACTGAGGTATGTCATATTTTATTGACATGTTTTTACAATAAATACCTTTATATTTTATATATTTTGTCATTACTGAAGACATTGCATATATGAAAATTTTAAAAACAGGTACCCCCAAACCACAAAGTTTAAATACAGGTCCCCAGAAAAACTGACAAAGACACATAATTATGAGTGTTTATATATGATTTCATAAAGGACTGGTTTTGAACAAAATTACAGGCGGTTGCATATGTTAAATTCCTTACAAGACAAACAAGTCTGAGCGATGTTACCACCTCACTGATACGTGCCCTGAGATGTTTAGATGTCTCAAAAGGTGATGTACAAAACTAGTTACCATGGTATCATTTTCATCAAATCATTACAGTACATTTTAAAATTTGATCATAAGAAAGTCCTTTTCATCTGTGGTGAGATGGATTTCCCTCTGTGGGGTCTCCAAACTGATCTGTGAAACCTCTGCATGATCAGGCTGCCTCCTAAATACAGCATTCTGAAAATATCCTAATCAAAAACACACACATGCCCCTGCAATTATGCACCCAAGCCGACAGGGGACATAACACTACATAAACCCTAACTTATTTTTGGGGTGGGTTGGGAGCACGGTGGTGAAGAGGGACAGGGTTTGAGCCAGGATGATTGGGTGCAAGAGAAAGGAGGGGACAGGAGTTTGAGCTAGGAGGTGGGACTCGGGTTCCAGCCAGGATGGCGTGGCAGGGGTTGAGGAGTGTATGAAAAGGAGGGTGTAGGACACTTATAAAATGGTGATGTTATGTCACTTCCAGGATTTCAGTGCATGTCATTTCCTGCGCAAGAGGGTGGGACACAGGTTCGGTATGTCACTTCCGGTGGAGGTGGGCGGGGCTAACACATTTAGGAGGGACTTCCAGTTAAACAAGGGACTGTTCTGACTGGTCCATTTTAGGCCATGCCCATCTGCGAAATGACATGGCACATGCTGATTGGCTGAAATTTAACATTGTGATGAGAGACATGAACTTATACTACTAACATTTTATCTATGATGATAGATTACAAAATCTAATGTCTTTAGAACAAAGGTGCCTGAGGGTGATCTATTATTTGTTTGGGACATTAATAATGATGATAACTTATTAATTGAATGATTGTGGTCTGGAATATAAACAATTACTTTTTAAACTTTGAGATCATCCACTTCAATTAAAAACAAATATGTAAAACAAAGAAAATATTTTTTATTTTTCACAAAGGGTGGTGAAACCCTGGAATAAATTACCTTTAAATATAGTTAGTAGTACGAGTAAAATACATTTAAGAATAGGCTTGATAGATACTTGTTATCCAATTCAAGTACTTCAAACTATATGTAGTTTAGGGCTTTCATGGGTCTATGGGCCTGCTGCACCCTATGTATCCTAGTATGACTCCTAGTATGTACCCCAGTCTCAGTCTCTCAGGCTCAAGGCATGGCTCTTGAGGACTTAGAAACACACAGGTTGGCAATTGAAGGGGTACTTAGAGGGTATAGGAAACCTTCTACTAAGAAAACCTATGCCTCGAAATGGAAATGATTCTCTATATGGTGTAAAGATAAGGTATAGTCCCAGCTCAGGCTGGCATCCCAACCCTGCTGGACTATTTGACTCACCTGCATTCCCAGAGGTTGCAGCGCTCAACCCTAAAGGTGCACCTGGCTTTAGTGTCAGCTTAAATTTGAGCTGGAAAGTACACCTCCTTAGCATCAAATCCTATCTTCAGGAAGTTCTTTAAGGAACTCTCTCATTTGTTTCCACTCACAGGAACCAGTGCCAGCATGGGACCTGAACATTTGCATTGTCCAGCTTATGCTTCCTCCCTTGAGTGTATGGCCTCTGCAGAGCTTTACATTTGTTACTTGGAAGGTAGTTATTTTGGTAGCAATCACTTCTGCCAGGAGGTTAAGTGAGCTCCAGGCCCTCTGTGTGGAAAAGGACTATGTTTCCTTCCACAGGGACAAGGTAGTGTTGAGAACTAATAGGAAGTTCTTCCCCAAGGTGGTCTCTGACTTCCATCTGACCCAGTTTATTACCTTGCCAGTTTTCTTTACTGATCACTCTAGCTCAAGGGAGCTTAGACTGCACAGCTTGATGTAAAAAGGGCTTTGGTTAGTATATGACTCATACCAAGGATCATAGGCAGGACAAGCAACAGCTGTTCTTCACATATGGAGAGGTAGAAAAGGGACACCTGTTCTCAAAAAGAACTATCTCTTGATGGATAGTTCAGTGTATTCAGTTTTCAACTCAAAATCTGGTAAGATACCCCATTGGGTTTAGGACCCTATTCTACAAGGGCAGCTGCTGCTATTGTAGCTACCCAAGAGGTGCCTTTGGTGTATATCTGTAAAGCAGCTATCTGGAGGTCAATCCACATCTTCACTAAGCATTATAGCCTGGACACCCAGTCCATGAGTGATGCCAGGTTTGGCACAGCAGTTCTGCAGAGTCTTTCTCCTAAATAGATTCTTCTTTGCTCACCTCATTGGGGTACTGCTGCATAGTCTGCAAAAGTAATAACATTAGTGGATTCCTGGGGTAGAAGAAAAATTACTCACCTGTAGTAATCTTGTTTCTTCCAACAGGATCCACTAATATTATTACTTCCCACCCTGACTCCCTTCAGAATCAGTAAAAGAAAACCCTCTCCACAGCTGATTGCATGTATAATTGGGTGGTATGCCATCTACTGGCACTTCTTTGTAATGTTTTATAGCTTGTAGGTTCTTTTTCTTAGGTAAATCTGACATTAAGAAAAAGGGAAATTTCTTTTTTTTTTCTTGTGTGTGGATGTTTACTAGTTACCCCAGTTGGGCCCCCTTTTTCCATTGTTATTTTATTGATAGATTATTATGGCCTCTTTGCAGGCTCCTAAGAAATCTGAGGTTAGAATGTAGGCAGTTACACCTGGCAGTTTGAAACTGGATGCATGAGCTAAAGATTCCATCATTAGCATAGCATTCCATTTGGCATGCTTAAAGGAGCACTGCAAGTAATAATATTAGTGGATCCATTGGAAGAAATAAGATTACTACAAGTGAGTAATTTTTTCTTCTTGGATACGTCAGTTACCTGTACTGAAGCCTCTAGTGCAAAGACCCTGGTGGGTAGAACCCAAGCATGGAGACACAGTGAAAGCGTGACTTATTTATCACCCTCAGTTCCTCAGTTCTTCTGTTCTTGTCGGTGAGGGTTCTTGCATACTCGACATTATGCCTCCTGGTTTCAGCCTTAGCTGCCCTCTGATTATACTTGAACACATAAGCAAAAGACAATGGATTAAAACCCATAGACTTCTTCTAGGGGCTATCAAGAAACTTGCCACTCCTGTTATTGTGTTCAGGCAACGTCGAGCTGAACCCCTGCCCCTAGCGGCCATCACATCTCCCACAGACTTGGCCGGTATAGAGGTGTGAGTTTCATGCATGTACAGTAGCAGCCACAGACACTGTCAGCTGTTTCCTGGAATTTCTGTGATATTTCCAGAGATATCTCATGCTTTCTCCATTTCCACAGTAGGGGCAGCAGAGAAACTCTTTAGAAATTTTGTGAAATAGCTGGCAATGTCTGTGGCTACTACTGTAAATGCATGCAGTCTTCTAAAGAAATTTACTTCTATACAGACATGGACTCTTCATACTGAACCTGACATCCTGGCGGTCACTGAATCCTGGTTTAGACCTAACACCACAGACCAAAGGTGAATATTCCATCCTATAACATTTTAGAACTGACAGACAAACAAGAGGAGGAGGGTTGCCATCTATGTCCACGATAAATTTTCTGTATCTGTCATTAATTCAGTCTCTTGTCCTAATGAATATGAAAGCCTGACCCTTAAAGTTGAGCTCTCCCCTCTGTATCATTTGGTGTCATGGAATGTTACAGGCCCCTTCAGCCGGATTGCTGCTGCTAGAGATCATTTACAGTATATTAGGGTCAGTGTCCTCAGAATTTAATATACTGGGTGACCTCAACCTGGACTGGCACTCCAGTATCTCCAAGCTTCTCAAAACCATTTGTGATTCCTTTGGACTGTTCCATCTTATAACTAAAGTAACGCTCCCCAACTAAAAGCACTAAAATAACAGTACACTACTGGACCTTATCCTAGTATCTAAAGCGCATCTGTTCACATATGCTGGTGTGTTTTTCACTGATATAAGTGACTATTGCTTCATTGCCTGTATGAGATCCATGGCTAAACCAGCCACTACATCCAAGTTTACTGTTAAGAGAAGCTGCCTTAACTTAATTACTGGGCATTTATATCAGATCTGCAAAATTCTCTAAGATGGCAGGACATCTATCTTGCAAAAACTGTAACTGCAGCATAGGATATCTTCCAGGAAATCATGCTCAGGACTCTAGACAAGCATGCACCCATGACTAACAGCCACATCAAAACAAATCTTGTCTCTGTTTCTCTGCAGATCTGAAGGCTGCCCTTCGAAATAGAGACTTACTTTGAAAATTGCTTGTATGTCCAAGCTTCCAGCAGATTGGTCTTCATTCAGGAGGGCTAGGAACCATTGTACTAAACTGATTAGGGAAATCAAGTCTATTTTTTCCAGGCTGAACTTGAAACCTTCTCTAGGTGTTCTGTTAGATTTTGGAAAATCCTTAAGGAATAGAAGGTCATGTATCCTCAAATTCTTTACCTGCTAAAATCTCCAAAGGTGGTGTTTTAGTGACAGATAAGCAGGCAATCCTCGAACAGCTCAATAATCATTTCACTACTGCAGGATTAGCCTTTGATACTTCACCTGCCAATATACTTTGATCCCAGCTTGGGATACAAGTCCTAGTTGCTCCAGTCACAGATGCAGTGTTCTCATTAAAACCTGCAACACTGGAGGAGGTTGAAGATGTACTACTACACTTGGATATCAAGAAGAGTGCAGGTACAGACTGAATTGATCCATTTTTCCTGAAAATTAGCTCCCAAGTCCTGGCCATGCCTACACACCTCTTCAACCTATCCCTCTTGCACAGTGAAATCCGTCCCTTATGGAAAACAACTCACATAATTCCCTTATTCAGATCCAGAGACCCCAGTGACCTCAACAATTATGGGTCAGTTCCACTGCTCCCTATTGTGTCCAAAATGCTTTAGAAAATATTAAGTAATCAGCTTAAAATGATCTAGACTCTGCTAACCTGCTAAACCCTCCTCAATCAGGATTTTGGCCAAACCATAGTACTATGTTGGCCCTCACAAAAGGTTACAAATGACTGGCAGATGGCCCTGGACTCCAAAAATTTGTGTGTGCAGTATTCCTGGACCTAAGCAAGGCATTTGATACTGTTGATCACAATTTGCTTTTGATATCCCTCCATAATGTTGGTGTGGATACTTCTTCCTGAAATGGTTCTCAAGCTACCTTAGGCGGCACAGCAGGTAAAAGCTGATGGGGAATTCTCATCCTTGAAACCACTTTTGAGGGCATTCTGCAAGGCTCCATTCTGGGCCCACTGCTATTCGTGATCTATGTTAATGGAATCGATGCAGGAATCAAATCTGCCAAAATTCATCTATTTGCTGATGACATGGTGCTCTACATTGACAGACCCACCCAAGTGGCATGTAAGGCTCTCCAGCACAAGTTTAACCAGCTACAGCAGCAACTACTTAATCAGAAACTACTCCTGAATGTGGAAAAAGAGCGGTGATCCTTTCTCACCCTTATTAATGTTAGTAACCCTTCTATGCAAGGACTCATTCTGCAGATTACTTCTCTCCTAGGAGAACCATTTCATAACCAAGTTCAAATACCTGGGGTTTTGGATCAACAACAAGCTGTCTTTCATCGAACATATTGAGGAACTGATGAAAAGCTCAGACAGAGCTAGGCCTCTTTACAGAATCAAAAATCTGCTCACCCTGGATGCTAAGAAGAGAGTAGTGCTCACTACGCTCCTTTCTTTGGTGGATCATGCTGATTTTTTGTACTGTCAAGGCCCTGTCTCTGCACTAGTAAAACTAGATACTCTATACCACAGAGCCATAAGATCTGTCACTGAAGCCATACTCCACACACCCTGCTCCTTATATAGCTTTAGTAGGATGGCCTTCCTTGCCCTAAAAGACAGAAAAATGCTGTTCTGTGGACATACAGAGCAATAACAAAAAGCTACCACAATACACATCGGACTGCCTGCCGCTGAGTATAGTAGATATGTATGCCCTAAGAAATACTTCCTATATCTAACTTAGTACAAAGTCTACTACGATTCAGTAGTTCGTCCATTAGCTACATGTTACCAAAAATACAGAACAGACTACAAAAATCCTATTAACCGGTCCACCCTATTAACTTCTCAACATTTAAACTGCTGTATGTACAGTATGCTCCACCAAGGAATCATGTCACTGCTTCACATGATCAAGTCACCATGTTTAGATTCACTATGTTCTCCTGCACCTACTAACATGACACTCCTCTCCTCTCTTCTCCCTCTCTCCTCCCTGCCTGAACCCAAACATTCTTTAGGGGTTCGTCATGGAGTAGGTGAATATTTTCCCTTGATTTCACCAGTCACCTATATGAACAGCTTTGCTGTCCCTTCCTTTGTAATTATTCTCAAACTGCCTTCCTCTCCCTCCTTTTTATGTATGCACCTAACCCACCCCAAATCCTCTGTTTGTCTTTCACCCTTCATTCCTTCTCCTCTCTCTCTCTCTCTCTCTCTCAGCTCCCTAGAACTCTATGCTAATATTTTGGCTTCTCATGATACCTGTCTGTGCTCTCTAAGCATAATCCCTCCTCTCCTCTCTTTCTCTCTCTCCTCACTAACTCTTTTCCCTCAGTATTCTGTATTAATGTTCCAGCTTTTCAAGGTCCTGTCTGTGCTCTCTAAACACATTTTGACTTCTCATTGTACCCCAGCACAATGACCATGTTTCACCCCTAACTGAAGCTGAGTCTCGGTATAATGATGTAGAATTACCCATCCTGTGTTAAGCTGATGTGTATATAAGTTATTGTATTAACTGTATTTGGCCATGTATATTCTGTATACTTATTTATTTAAAATTTGGTGACGGAAAGGCACACTGAGCTGGGCTCATTTCCAGGTGCAACCCGGTACAGAGGTGTTAATAGAGGTTAACCAGAGGAAATACATGCAGACCAGATTAATTTGTTACAAAGAGAACGTGTTACAGGCAGTAGTTACTACATACAGAGTTTAAATAAGAGCATTTGTCTTACAATATAGTATAAACAGAAGCTGGAGTGGTACAGTAGGGATGTGAAATTTACTGGTTAATATGAGACTAACCAAGGCTTCATGGTATGGGTGATGTGGGTCCCACGGTGCATCTTTGGCAAGGCGGGGTTGGAAGGAGTCTGAGTAGGTGCTTAATTTCTGGGAGGGAGGAGACCTGGCAAAAGATGGTGGAGGTTGTTCCCAGGAAGGGAAGGCAGTATGAAAAGGTGGTTTGGCCAGAGGCATTGTGAGGGTGAGGGAGGTTGAAAGTTTGGGCATCCCTGTGGTGGAGTGAGTAGCATAAGGAGTTAGCAGGTGTAAGGAGGGAGAAGAGGTAGGGGGCAGGAAGCCCAACCAGTATTTGGCTATGGGGAGACACTGTGGGCGGTTCTCCTGTGTGAGAGGAGGCCAGGGAGGATTGAGGTAGAGGGGCAATGAAGAGTAAGTAGGGAGAGGCAGTGGCAAAACAACTGAATGCGTTTAGTAGGATGTCAAGTTTAGAGAGGATGAGGTTGGTGCTGTGCAATATATGATGTTGGCATAGTCTATTACTGGTAAGATTATTTTATGTATGATTTGCTGCAGGCAGGAGTAGGGAAGACTATCTTTCTATATAGAGGACAGTAAGTTTGGGCCAGAGTTTGGAACAGATGGCCTCTGTGTGGGTTGAGAAATTTAGGTGGCTATAGAACCAGACTCCTAGGTATTTGAAAGTGTGGACCAGGTAGAGGGAGGGCCATCCAGGGTGGAGATTACTGGGGGCCAGAAGGGAGGGTGAGCTGTTTCTAGATCCGAACACCATGGAGACTGTTTTTTGTCATTAAGTTTAAGCTGATTTTTCTGGAACCAGGCTTGGACTCTATTGAAGTCATTTTGGAGCTCTGGGAGGACACTGTTGTGGGAGGGTCCCAAGGCAAAATGAATGCATCATCATCATACAGATGAATATTTGCTGAGAGGCAGGTGGAGAGGAGGTTGTTTATAAATAGAAGCAAAGGATGGGGCAGAGGATTGAGCTTTGTGGGACACCAGAGAGGATGGGAAGGGGAGGATATGGTTTCCCTAGTTGGAAGGATTGCTGTCTATTTTGGAGGTAAGAGTGGAACCAGTCTATGGTGGGTTGGGCAAGGCCAAAGTGGCTGGGTTTGTGTAGTAACAGGGGTGAGGAGACTGAGTCAAAGACTTTTAGCAGGTCGATAAATATGGTGGAGGTGATCAGACTGTTGTTCATGGCCAAGAGGATAGAGTATGTTACACACAGCAAGGCAGTGTTGATGGAGTGGTGTTTTCTGAAACCTGACTGACAGGGAGAGATGGAGCTAGTAGGGAGAGAAAATTAGTCAATTTGGACAGTCGAGAGATTCTCATGTTTTAGCAGTGAGGAAAGCGAGATGGGCCTGTAGTTTCCTGCAGAGGAGGGGTCACTGCCTTTATGTAGAGGGATGATCTTGGCCATTTTCAAGCGAAGGTACTGTGGCAGTGGTGAGGATAGGTTTAGTATGTGTGTAAGGGGTGCTGTTATGGCTGATGCCAAGATCTGGAGAAGTCTAAGGTGCAAGCCGTCTGGGCAGGTTTTGGCCTGGTTAAGAGAGGTGATTGCATTGTAGACTTCCCTGAGTGAAAATGGGGAAAGAGGAAGCCGGGAAGAAAGGGGGTTCGGTGGTCAGGTGGGAAAGGGGAGGAGGCAGGCAGCGCATGAGGCAAAAACAAATTGAGTAGCAGCTACTGAAACAGGATCAGAAACTTGTCTGCCATCAATGTTGAGGACAGGTCAGGTCAGTTTGGAAGGGGCTTGATCATGGAGTTGATTACCTTCCAGAAGAACACAGGGAACTTTGGTTCTGGGTGATTTGTGCTTTGAAGTATGAGGATTTGAATGCGAATAGCTTTAGTGCATTTGTTTCTGAGGTGCCTGTAGGATTGGAGGTCACGGGGAAAAGGGTGGCTTTGTATAGCCGCAATGCCTTGTCTCTGACTCGACACAGAGCAACAAGGTTGGATGTGATCAAGGGTGATGATGCCTTTTCCTCTAACTTTCCTGAGGGCGTGGCGGTCCCAGGTATGTAGAAAGATGTTGCAGAAGTGGAATAGGGCAGTGTTGACATCTGGAGCGGAAATGACTGGATGCCAGTCCACGTTGCTAGGTTCTGCTGAAGGGCAAATTCATTTAGCAGGTGAAGAGGGTGAGACCAGATAAATTTTGGGTGAGAGTGGGGTGCGGATTTTGAAGATGCAGTAAGTGATGCAGTGGTCACTGAGGGCATCAGAGAAGATGCCAGCTGACGTGATCCTGTGGGGATGGGAGAATAAGATCCAGTCTAGCAGGGTCTGATTTAAGAACCGTGGTTTAGGCGGGTAGGTTCCTGGATTAGCTGGGTTAGATTTAGGGCTTTGATTCTTGGTGGTGGGTTTGCAGTGGGGAGAGCCAATCAGGATGAAATTGCCTAATAATATGAGTTCCGTTTGTAGTTCTCATGGAGATTTCAGTGATGGCATTGATCAAGGTGTCGGGTGATGTCTCAGGAGGGGAATACAGGGCCCTATATACAGGGGGCTTGTCAAGGAAAGGTAAGGTGAGCAACTATGGATTCGAGGGAAGAGGGGTGGGACTCTTTATATGTGATAGAGCATTGGATGGAGTCCTTGTACAGATCTACCCCTCACCTCACTTAGCCGGTCCTGGCGGAAGAGGCTATAGTTTGGGATGGCCAGGGAATGGTGGGAGATTTTAGGAGAAAGCCAGGTTTCCATGAGGCAGAGTATGTCTGGGTTGTACTGGGTGGTCCAGATGGTGAGGGCCTCTAGTTTGGGGAGGAGACTCCTGATGTTGAGGTGGAAGATGCAGAGGCCCTTGGGGAGAGTGTCTGGGGTCAGGCTGGGTGAGAATGGTAGTGCGGATGTGGGTGTGTTAGGTGCTAGAGGGCCTGGGTTTAGGTGAATGTCTCCTGCCAGTAGCAGAAGGAGAGATATGGTGAGAAATGGGGATTGCTTGTGTCTCACCGGGACTGCGCTTGGAAGGTGGAGCATGGAGGTTTAGGCACCGGAGGAGAGCCCAAATCAAAAAGATTCAAGTGAAGCAACGCAGGGTGAATGGTTGGAGATGGCGGGGAAGGAGAAGGGAAGTGTTTGTCCTGGAGAGAGATGAGGTGGATAAGGTGGGAGTGGGAGGCAGGGGTAGAGGGGTGACTGTTGGGAAATGGTAGGGGTAGGAGAGTAAGAGGAGAGGAGGAGAGGGTTCACTGGGGGCTAGTGAGCATAGGTGGCAGTGGACAGAAAAGTGGAATATTCAGGAGGAGGCAAAGTTGCAGGGCAGAAGCATAGTTGCTTTGGGGAGGAAGGTAAATGGGAAAAACTTTAGTACTGTAGCTAGACACGCATAGTAGGTAGCAGTATCAGTCTCTAGTGGCAGGATGAGATAACTTGCTAATGGGAAAGCTGGCTGATTGGTTTTGGCTGTCACCTGACTACACAGCCATACACTATATATTCAAGAATCGACCAAGGGTGGTGGTGGGGGCAGTGGGAGTTGGCAGTGTGGCAGGATATCCCTTCACTGTTTAAAACAAAAAGGCACCAAGAGCTCCTCACGGAGTGTGCAGGGCCGTTGGGGTCATACCTGTGAGCTGTTGTGGGGAAGGGTTTTGTTCTCTGCCCTCACAACCTCAGGAGCCGACGCTGGACCGGTCTGTGGAAGAAGACAGAGGAACAATTTAAATGCAGGTAGGCTTAAAGAGGGGCTAGCAAAATGGGGGAGCACTGACAGGTATCAGAGAGGGACCTGAAGGACAGGGAGCTGAGATTAACTGCTCTATATAGTACATTAAATATCATCAAACACTGTGCTAGCTAGCAGAATTACTAAATGCAGACTTCAAGTAAATAAAAACTTTAAAGATTCTGAGCCAAATGCAGATTGATGGATTAATCTGTGAGGCACTAGACAGCGCAACACTATTACTTGTTGCCTTTAAGCAGCTATCTGGTAATTTTGGCAGACTTAATAAATAAAATTATATTAGGGAGAAAAGCTGACTTCAGGCTGGTTTCAACAGGTGGTTATTCTATCTTCACTTATGTGTCGACTGGAATTTCAGAAATGGCTGCACATTAAGTCTAAAGGCGCTCTGTCTCCCTTCAGTGTTTAAAATAAAAAGACGATATTCAACTGTACTGAGTTTGTATAGTCTTGCTTGTATGCTTGTATGTGTACTGAGTATATATTGTCAAGGTCCACCTTGAAAATGAGTTCTTCTCAACGGTGTCTGACTGGTTAAATAAAGATTTTGATTGATTGATTGATAAGGTTTTGCTGTTGCCTAATACTGGGATGATAGTCTCTAACCTAGATTAAGCTGGCTTTGCATAGTAGAGAATAAAGAGTAGGGATTCACAAAGCCTGTAAAATTCCACGGCTCTTGGTGTACGCCCTACGCAAGTGGGTTGCTACTTGCAGAGCCGCAGGTTACCCACAGCGGCGGGTATTCACAAAGCTGGAGCGGGATTACGCACCGGCTCCATGGGATACGGCCGCTGCAGGTGGTGTCGTCAGAGAGGCGGCCGCAGTTGTGGGAATTGTGCTACTGCTGGAGGAGCAGCTGTAACACCATCCGTAACTGCTGCGGCTGTGAATCGCAACCACCACAGCTGTGGGTGATTACAGTCTGCAACAGCAGTTGCGGACTGGGATTTAAGATTTGGCAGCTTTGTGAATCCTGCTTATGTGTATATTTAACATGGTATAAGCAATTCACAATACCCTTAATGGAATGCATCTGTCATACTTTCACTTACAAACTGGATATAAATATGTACCCCAATATGAAGTTAGGTAGAATGGCATTGCTGACCTGATGATGCAGAACACAACATATCATATTACTGTGGCCAAGAAACTTTGGAATGTTGCTATTCCAGATTCATTTACCTAGGCCAAAAGAGGTGTGCAAGGTTCTCTGCTATGTGCAGCTGGTTTAGGCAGTGGTGATTCAGAATGACGGCATTGTTTTTGATAGCACTGTGTCCAGTGATGATGTTCCTTCTCTGATGGACTCATTTAGAAAGATTATAACAGTGCTACAATACCACGTCTGAGGACCTTATGACAATTCCCATTTTAACGTTTTCACTGGTAAAAGATGAAACTGTTGTTGTTACTGGTCCGCAGTCACTGGATTAAATGGACTTACAGTGTGAAATAAAAATATTTGGTTTTGCCAGGTAATATAAAACACACTGCGCACATGTGTACAGTGAATATGCCTGCCTATACCACATACACCACCATGATATGAGTGAAATCCACCAACATGCTGATCCTATCTGACATTCCATCATACATATTGCAAATATAACTGTCATCTGGCAAGCTACACTGCTCACAGCAACAAGCCCTGTCGTACTGTGCTGCACAAAGCTATTGGATTATCAAGTTACCCACACTGTTTGAATTACACTTTATAAGCTTTTGGTCCATGGGTCTCTAGGTCCTATCTTTAAATTGAGTCACCCGTACCCTGATAATTCTATGGCAGTGATGTTTTAGCTACCAGGGCTCACTGCAGAGCTACTGTGGCAGTGTCTGGGCAATCACCACTTCCTCATCCCAGGTGCACCAGTTTGCACTTCTTTAAATGGAACTCTAGCTGGCACATCTCAGACCATTTTCACATCTTCACCAGGTTCCTTTTCATTTTACATGCCTTCTGGTGTATCCACACTCTTGCAGATTTTGGTGTCATTGTGGAACAGGCAGAACTTTCCTCCTGTCCTACTGCAGTGTCACAGTTGAAGAGATTACACTGGAATGGTACAGGAATTATCCCAGGGTACCCTGCTGATCAGCCCCTCTACATGGACTGGATACCATTCACCAATACACTCTGCATCATATCTGTAAAGCCACTTTGTCTCCCTTTACCATCTTGTGCCACATGCCCAGGCTACCAATCTTTTTACCAGCCTTTTATGTTGGACAGTGACCTTACAGAAGTTGCGATAGGTGACATCTTTCACCCCACCATTTACCTCCTCTGGCAACATGTCAAAAAATAAATTCGATTTGTCTGACATGACCTTGCTGCTGTGAATTCATGATGGCTGAGATCAGCAGCTCTGATAGATTACATGCCTGTCACTAATCTTGGTGAAGAGTGTCACCACCACCACCACCACCTCTGCTGTCTTCCCTGCAGCCAGTTTTGATCCAAGTTAACCATCTTAGTTCCAGCCCCTACATATCTTTATTTTCCCCAACCTCCCATGTAGCACTGAATCAAAGGCCTTGCTGAAGTCCAAAATATAAATATATTTTATTTTTAACCAGGAGAGCACACTAAGCTGAAGCTTGTTTACAGGTGTGATCTCGGGCACAAGGAAGTTAAGTGTTTGTTTAGAGTCAAACAGTATGCAAGTGTGGGCTGTGGGATTCAAACCCAGGTCCCCAGGTTTTCAGTTGAGAGCCTGAAACCACTGCATTATACTGCCTCCTCAAGATGACATCCACCGCATGACCTTTGTCCAATTCCCTCATTACCCAGTAATAACACGTAACTAGGTTAGTCTGACAGGACCTTCCACACACAAATCCATGTTGATAACTGCCCTGGAGTCCATTATCCTCCAGAAATGTCACTAGCCTCCCCTTCAGGATTGTCTCCAACAGCTTCCCACAATAGATGTCAGGCTTACAGGTCTGTAATTGCCTGGTTCATCTTTAAGGCCACCTTTATGGAGGGATACCAAGCTAGTCATCCTTCAGTTCTGTGGCATGCACCTGTGTCCAGGAGGTGTTCAATAGGTCCGCCAGCAGCCCTACCAATACCTCCACCAGTTCCATCAGCACCAGTGGGATGCATACCATCTGGACCTGGTGCCATATCCTCCTCAGAGCCCTCAGTGTGATGGACTTGTGTTCCACCTTAGTTAAAAGGTAGGGTCCCAGGAAATCATGTTCTGTTCCATATTTTTCTTCCTTAAAACCTACTGTGCAGTAGTATCTCTTTTCTTTAGCTATTCTTGTTTCAGGTTATGGTGGGTTGCCACCCACAGTAACCCTGTCCTATAATCTTCCATACTTATTCCTACACTATTTTTATTATCTTTCACATTTCCTGTTTCCTTCCTGGGGACCCTAGAGAGAACATGCCTAAACAAAGGAATAAGGCACTAAAGATATGCCAGAATAAATTTAAAAGGCATATGTATAAGGAGTATGGGTGGGTGAAAGTTGTGAATTCTGCTTTGGAACTTCCACAAAACTTTGAAATTTTGCAGAAAGTGCAGAACTTTCGCCATTGGCGAAGAGTAGGATTCTCTGGATTTTCGCCAAGTTCTGCTTTTTTGTGAACTACAGAAAATGCACATAAACTGCAGAATTTATTATTTCACAGTTTAATGAACTGTCAGTGAATGTGTGCTGCTTTGTACAACCATGCGGTTGTTCACTGACAATTTAGTGGGCCACTGGTAGTGGAGGAGAGAGGAGTGCTGTGCTGGTGGCCTACTCAGGAGCAGGGTGGGAGGGAGTTGGGTGGTGGCAGATGAACTGTCAGGGTGGGTTTGTGGGGGTCTAATATACACCAGGGAATTGAGATTATTTTTTTTTATAAGGGATCTGGGATGGGGAGGTCCACTAGACACCGGGAATACTGGGACTAGAGGGGATGAGCTGGTGGACTGCTGGCTGTTTATTTTGGACTAAGGAATCCAGGATAGGGAGAAGGTCTGCTAGACATCAGGGAAATAAAATGTTTTTGGAGCCATGATCGTGGGGGGCACTAGAAACCATGAGGGTCCAAAGAAGGGATTGGAGGTCTTTACTGGGACACCTGATCAGTAAGGGTGGAATAATGAGTTAACTGCAGTTAAAAGCCTCAGTAATGACCACTGGCAGTGATCCATTCTACGGATTTTTTCCTCAGTTTAATAAATTATCCCGCAGTTTCTTATATTTTTCCACAGTTTAGTGAATTTCCAAAAGTTCAAAATTATTTCCAAACTTTATGAAAGCAAATTCACACTTTCGCCAAAATTCCACTGGCAGAAATACATTTTCACACATCCCTAATAAGGAGTGCACTCAGAAATTAATAAAAAATAATGGTGCTTAAAGTAATTAGGCTGTAGCCATGGTTATTTGAAAAGAAAACATTGAAGATCTGTTCTGTTTGAAAATAAATGAGGGATGTGATGCCTTAAAATGATGTGCAGAATAAGAAACTGCATAACTTTGCAGCATGGGTTTTAAAATAATAATGACCCAATATTAGTAGATTGTACTGGGATATTCTCCTTGCTAAAAGAAACATAGAATAATTCTCAAAGTGTTTCCCGATATAACAGACTGGATGAGAATTAATGCGCACATATTTTGGTTGTTTCCTAAACAAATAACCATGCAAAATAAGTGATAACCTGAGCTGGAGCCAAATAAGGAACTAGTATAAAGGTTCCTTGTTCCTTGTTCCTTGTTCCTGTTAACTGTGTTGATTATGTTAAGAAATATAAAATTGAGTGGCAGACAGGCTACTCTTTCACAATGTTAGCAGCTGCTGGTTTTCTTTAATTAATAAATTGTCAGACAGAATACAGATACCACAAACACTTAGGGTGGGTATTCAAAATGCTCAGAGGCGGCCAAGACCTGTGCAGTGCAAATTCACTGCGCCATGGTGCACTGAGTGAGATATTCAAAGGCTGCACAAGGTGGGATGCGTCAGTGCAACACAGCTGAATATCACACAGATAAGCCATAGTGCAGCAAGGGTTGCACCAGGGAGCACCCCAACATGCAATAGCGCAACCAGGGATGCTCAAGAGGCTGAAGTGCATGCGCCAGGACACATATGGACAGGCAACAGGCACAGCAAGGAACAAGCCACTGGAGTGGAAATGTGCTGCCACCAAGATGCTGAGGGTGCCAGGGAGGAGGCACAGCAAGCACATCGACGGAACACCATCCAGTGTGAATGTGGATGCAGCAGGCCCACGCGCGACACAACGGTGCACGGAGGTAGGGTGGCACCATTGGCCATGGGTGAACAACCACCGGCAAGCCCTCACAGGAAGGCACACGCCATTCCACCCGACCACAGCCGGCAACAAACAGGCAAACAGCACACAACGACATGCCACACAACCAGAGCAGACAGCCCAAGGCCACCCCAGGGCACAGCCACTGACCAATGGGTGAACACCACCATGCACAACCCCTGGACACCTCAGATGCACCACACAGCCACCATAGTAACACCACTGCAGCATGGCTCACACGCCCAGCTGCAAAGCAGACCCGGACACAGATGGGTAACCATAATAAAATGTATTAATAACAGATATAAAACACAAACATTCGATATACAAGGAACAGGGGACAGGGAACAAGGAATGGGGAGACTATGTACAAAAAGGTAAAGCTAGGAAGGGAGGTAAAGGGACGGGGTCAGGGCTAGACAAGGGGAAAGAGAGGGCATGGGAAGGGGGACAGGGAAGTAGAAGGGTTGGAGCCAATGGACCCTATAGGCGGCCTTTGCCCCACCACTGCCTGGAGCTGCTGCGTGTGGAACAACCTCTGCAGCATCCTTGCCACCTGCAGTGTGGCAGTGGTCACCTCCAGGATCCTCCTCAGGAGGTGGGTGTTAATTGCTGGCTGACGGACACCTAAGACACAAGAGGGAACACGGTATCAGTGCGTGTCGAGAACACCCTAGCCCACCCACCATGCGCAGGCAGACAGTGGTGACACGTGCCCTGGGATGGCACCCAGTCACCCACAGTGTGTGCCCACATGCCACCAACCTGGCATACCACAGCCATGCAAAATGCTGCACACCAACACCATCCATAGGCCACCCACCACCACACCATGGCAGGCAGGCAACATGGTACAGCGGCAGAACAGCAGAGGCACAGCTGGCAGCCAGATGCACCTAGAGCCCACCTGCGCGCACACACATGTCACGTGGCCACAGCATGGCGCAACAGACACCGTGGGCAGTACACAGCTGCAATGGCTATGCACACAGGGGCCGTGGCCCACCCACAGCCCTGCTGCGCACCCTGCACAACAATGTAGCATGTAACTGTGCCTACCCTGCATGCCACAGCGCACCATGCGCTGGTCCCAGCACTACCCTGTGCCTGCACCCTGTAGTGGTTCCTCTGCATTGGCCCTCTGGCTCACCCACAGCACCAGCCAGTCGGGCCCTCTTCCAATCCTCAGGTCTAGGATGGAAACATAGAGATGAACACATCAGTACCCGCATCACCATATGCCTCCCCCAGCACAGCCTGCTCCCCGGTCCAGTCTAGCGCGCATGGTGGCACAGCACACACATGTTGCACTGCCCCCAGCCACAGGTGTGCAGTCCCAGTGTCCTCCTCACCTCAGCATGGTTTGCTACCCTGCCAGCCCCACAGAACACTGGACGGGCACAGACATGAGTGATGCACACTTACCTTGCCGTGGCACGGCACCCTCTGGACGCGTGCCTGCAGTGCTTGGAGCCTCTCTGGGCCCCTCTGCTGTAGGTCCCACAGTGGTGGTGACACTGCTCACTGGTGCACTGGACACTGGTGGCCTGCCAAGCCCTCAACCACCTCCCTGCCACACCTCTTTCTTGGCCTGTCAAGGGCACCTGCCCAAACAGACTGTCTGTGTGGGGCCACTAGTGCCAAAAGGTTGACTAGCTCTATCTGGGTCCAATTCAGAGCCCTGGTACTGCTGCAGCATGGCACTGCTGAAACGCTGCAGGGCAATTCAAAATGGTGCCCTTAGCACTCAGAGCTCCACATGCTGGGGATGCACGCCTCGCGGAGATACGTTGCCAACGCAAGCGCACATCCCCAGGGATGCATGACATGTGCCTGGCTACACTGGCATGTGGTGCAGGGGTCCCTAAGGAGCAAAGGGCAAGCCTGGGGTCAAGGGTCAGCATGTGTACCGTGCGTGACACTATTGGGACAGCCATGCAAGGTGCACAATAGGGCATGTGGGTACCATGGGCTATGAGCAATAGTGCCTGGGTGCCATGGGGCTAATGGCACCAGTGTGCCATGGAGCTAACAGCACCCAGGTGCCAGTACACCCATAGTGCAGCAGCACCATTAGCCCCATGGCACCAGAGCACCATTAGCCCCATGGCACCTGGGCTCCATAGGCCGCATAGCACCCAGGCACCATATGCCCAATTGCAGCTGAGCACCCGTGTTGCACAGTGGCGTATGCTGTGCTGGTGGCATAAGGCGCCATCAGTGCATGCATGCATACTGATGGTCCTGCGCGAAGTCACAATGTTGCGCCATGACTTGTGCCTGTGTAAGTCCATTGCACAAGGTGCAACATCTCCGATATTCAGCCAGCATATGCAGATTAGCTCATCAGCCTATCCCGTGGTGCATCAGGGGTATTAGCATCTCATTACAGTTGCGATCTGCTCATTTGCATGTGATGTGCTATATAGGCACCACGGGATAGCACAGGACATGGACCAGTATTGCATCCTTCAGAGGTAAGATTGGGGAGAGATGGGACAGTGGTTTGAGCTAGTGGAGTGGGTTGCAGCAGACACTGAAAACTTGTCATTACCACAGGCGCATTATGACCTATTGCGAGGACAGTGAGAGTGTGGGCCTGCATGCAAGTGTAGGCCCATCTTACAAAAACAGAGATGGATGCACTGTTAGAGGAGTACCTCAACAGGGAGCCTCTGCTGAGTGGTGCAACAGGCACTCCACAGGCCAGGACCACAGCATGGGAGGAGGTGGCAGTGGCTGTGAATCAGCAGGGCACCAATCAGCGGTCTCGCGAGGAGTGCAAGAAAAGTTGGCACCAACAGGTGCAGGATAAAGGAGAAGGTGGCAGCCATCTGGGCCACACATGCAGCCATGAGCGTGGTCAGCCCGACGCTGCACAGCTGATACCACAGAGGAGATGGTGGCAGCCACCATGCAGCGCAGTGCCATCGAGGGATGCCTGGTGGTGGCTTCAAACAGGTGGGAGCCCATCATTGCATGGTAGGTACAGCAGCATCTGGGGCAGGGGGCTGTGGGGGACTGGCCTGTGAGACAGCAGCATTAATGTGACTGTATTCCCTTTCAGCACTGGAGCACCAGCATGCAGTGGCAAGGGCAGTGGTGTCTGTCATGGGGGTGAGCCTGGCCCTGGACGACTGGCCTTCCACCTCCACCAGTGTCCAGGAGCCAGACTAGCTGCAGCTCAACACCGCTGTCCGCTGGATGCCCGTGGCATGGTGGAAGATGAGGCCCTGGCTGTGTTCCAGTAGGACACCAGCAATGGCTTACAGTGTGCAGAGACACAGATCGGGTGGGGTCTGACATTGATAACAATGAGACCATTGTCCTGGACAGCGGTGTTGCCATTGAGGAGGAGGCACCCGTACCACTCACCCTCCCCTGGCAGTGCAGGCAGTGCCCTGGCAGTGGATGTACAGCCCTGGCCATTGACCTGGTGTCATGGTGGGCACCAGCATGGCGCCACCAGCTGCTGGTGGTGGTGCAGCCACACAGGTGCTGCACAACACACAGCAGCAGGAAGGCGGCAGCGGCAGTTGAATAGGGCGTTGGGGTCGGGTGCAGTGGATGCTGACGGTGCACGGTGAATGTTCAGCCCCACAGGACCCCGCTGTGCAGCGCCCACCTGAGCGGGGGCTGGGCAGCATGGTCGGATGCATCTGTGGGTCAGTGTGTTACCCAGGTGCCCCTGGGCACTGACCCCTGCCCGGATACACCTGTTGCTGCTGGCATCCATGGAACAACAGGTGCTGCTCGTTGCAGGGGTGCGGCACTCCACACCAAGATGCACCAGACTGCACAGCAGCATGACAGGGACATTGCACAGCTCCTGGCTGACAACAATCGACTGTGGGAGGACATGACCACAGCCCTGGATCGGCTTACTGCTGTGGTCACAGTCAACCTAGCACCACTGTCCACCATGGTGCATAGCAGGCTGCCACAGACCCCATGGAGTGCATTCTCCACCCCTCGGTGATGGCGCAGCGACCCCTTGGTGTCGACACTGGGATCTGCTGTGAGCATTCTGGGCATGCCTGGGTGGGCCTGTTTGGGAGCCTGCAGACCCCTGTGAGGACTTGATCACAGTCCACAGTAACACCCCTGGGGACTGTCACGACACCCCCTGTGACCGTCGCACAGCCTGGGTCTGCTGGGCAGCTCGGTGGGGCAGTCCACATGTCCATGGCAGCTGTTTGACTGTGCAGCAGTAGAACTGCCCACCTCCCTGTCCCCAGTCGCTGCCGCCACCTGTGTGCATATTGGTGTGGTGTGGGAGTGTACATTCCATGGACGTGGCATCCGTGGGTGGTGCCACACACAGGCCATGTGTGCACCTGCCCAGCCACTGGCCAGTGTGTCGTGTGCATGATGATGCCAGTACAGCACCGACTACCACTGTTCACCAGTTCTCAGCATCTGACACATGCCTGGTGCCAGCATCCAGCCGGTGTGACTGCAGGGTGCCAGTGTGCGTGTGTGGGTGTGTGGGTGGTGTGTGTGCATGGGGTGGGTGTGCTGAGCTGTGTGTTGCTGCGGGGTCCCACCCAACGATCGGCCATGCCCCACCTCCAGCTGTTCCTGACATAGGGCTCATCCACACATGCCTGTGCATTGTGCCACAGTCACCATTCCATGCATGGGGCATGTTCACATACCTGCATGCACCATAGTGCTCCTCTGCGATCGTGGCCCAGTGCTGCTGGGACATCCTGGTCAGCTGGGGTTCCCTTCACCCGGGGCTGCCCACCACCACGTGGGCCCAGCGGCCATGTCATCCCCACAGCTGTACCTCTCTTTGGACTTTAACAGCTATCCCACGGTCAGTGGCCATGTTGTGCAGTATACAGCAGGCCAGAAATTGACCACAGGCCTTTGAGAGGCTGTACTGTAGGGCACCACCAGACCTGTCCGGGCAATGGAACCATGCCTTCAGCAACCCAAACACATGCTTGATTATTTTCTGTGTGCTGGCATGTGCCTCATTGTATCACTCCTCCGTAGGGGTCGATGGGCACCGGTATGGGGTGAGCAGCCAGGGCTGGAGTGGGTAGCCACTGTCATCTGTGTGGAGAGGGATATGGTTAGCATGGTGGACTGTGTTGCTGCACCCCCAGCCTTCCCAGCCGCACCCCTGTGGTGCCCTGCCCTGGCAGCTCCTACCCTTGCCCTGTTGTGCCAGGCTGCCCGTGGTCTCAGCATACTCACCTACTAGGTGGCCAGTGGGGATGTCCCCACTCTCAGACCTGTGGCACAGTGCCGAGCTGTGCCAGATGAAGCATTGTGTGCTCCTCCGGGGTGTGTGGCACAGACATTGATTATGCACCCCCGCATCGCACACCACCTGGCAGTTGACACTGGGGTTGCCCTTTCGGTTCATGTAGGCTACCCCATCCAGGCCAGGTGGCATTGGATGCCAACATGGGTGCAGTCATGGCTCCTAGCATGCCAGGCTATGTGCTACCCTGTGGAACTCCTGCATATTCACTGTACAATCTGCCTGTGTGCTGGGGAAATGGATGTGTTCCGCAGCATGTAACAACAGTGTGTTGAGGATTGTGTGAGGAGCTGTGGCGGGCGAATGGGTTATGCCTGTGGTATCCCCTGTTGGTCTCTAGAAGGTGCCTGTGGCAAGCAGGCACATGACAGCTGTGACTTTGGCCTCCACCATCAGGGTGTGGCTCCGTCTAGTGGGTGCCTGCATCTCCTCACTGCACAGCTCACAGAGCTGCCTCAGAATTGCCCTGTTCAGGTGATACCGCCCACAGTCTCCATATCACTGTATTGTTCGAAGGTGGTACAGGCACAGTACCACCTGTTCCGGGAGTACTGTCGATGGCCCTTCTACGGCTGTGCCGCACTGCCTTCTGCCTCCCCACACCCCTCATTACTGCCTCCATCTGAAAGCAGGTACTGGCCATGGCCTCTGTTGTCCTGTCCTCCTTGAGTGGCTGACTCCTCACCCCTGGCTGTGTGCTGCTCCATCTCCTGCTGTGCTGGGCACACACCTGCATTTCCAGCCTCTGGCTGGTGGCCTGTGGGCTGTGGCCCCACCCTCCCCTTCTCTGGGCACCTGTGCTGCCCCTTCTGTGCTGGGTGTCACAGGCACACTCACACACTGTTGCCTCCTGACTGTCTCACCCACTCACACCATACTCCCCACGCAGTCTCACTCTCTCACTGCCTCTGTCCCTCTCTTGCACCCTCCAGCTGTTCTGCCTGTCTCTCTATCACTCTCACTCCTGCTCTCCTCTGACGCAAGTGTACTTCACCTGCTTGCTCCCTCATTTACAGGCTCAAGTTTGCTCTGCACATTTCCCATTTGCTCCACGCTTGTGCCATTTGTCCGGTGTTGAATTTTGCACTCGCCACTTATTCATGTACGCCCTCTGCACTTGCGCATGCATAATTACCATTGCGCACTGGCGATGATCACTAGTGCCGCGAGTTGCTGCCACTGAATGTCGCCTCTGGTGCATTTTCACAGTTGCGCAGGCGCAACCCTGTTTGAATATCCTACCCTTAGACTACTAAACAGGACCTCCTCGTGAATGAGCTTGCTCAATGGAGTTTTCCTGTAATAAACTAACTTGAACTGAACTAAACTATGTATTTAAACTGGTATTTGAACTTTTTCCCTGCAGCAAACATGTTAGCCAAATGTTATTTAATTTTTATTTATTTCATAATTGGAAAATGACCTTTGAGCAAAATGCTCTTTTGAAAGGCTCCACATCAAGGCATGGTACAAGAACAATACAACAGTAACACCACAAATATGACCGGTTCATAGCTAATATAGTATGAAGGTACAAAATTATAGCATAATAAAACTATACAAGTGGTTATAAAATTCAAGTGTAGGATTAACATGTCAGTAGGCCATAAAAGAATTGGAGGATGCAGCACAATTGAGAAACATTGAAAGTCATGTTCTTCCTGGGGCCCAGGAGGCATTTATCGAACTTACTAATCTGCAGAGGTAGGGCAGCCAGAGACAGGCATTGTCATGAAATACAGGGGAGAGAGAGGAAAGGAGGGGTAGCGTAGGAGGTGTATGCCAGTTAGAGATGTGGGCAACAGCAACTGGTAGATAACACTGAAAGACCTGGCACCCCCAGGCAGGCTAGGTGCAAAGTACAGTGAAGTGGAGAAAGGTCAGATGAAGAAGAAGAAGAATCAGCATTTATATAGCACTTCTCATACATCCAAAGCACTTTACAAGCAATGCTAAACTGGTAGTGAAGTGACTGAATGTGTGGTGGTGGCCATATCGCACATCATCACCCACGCACAGCCTGGATAATTGCATGAACGGTTTATGGAAGGGAATGTTGGCCAGGACACCGGAATGTTCCTACTCTTTGCGTAAGAGTGCCCTGGGTTCTTTTTACTTCCACCTGGACACCCACCAGACAACACCAGAATGGGCAGAAGGAACCTCGGTTTAATGTCTCATCCGAGGACAGCACACCCAACAGTACAGCACCCCCAATACTGCACTCAGATGCCAGCGATTTTTAGGTGCAAGTCCAATCCCGGTGTGGGACGAGAACCACGACCTTCTGGTCCAGAGGCAGATGTGCTACCAACTGAGCCACGCTGACACCAGAAGGGGAACACAGCCTCCTGAGCCATTTTGTCCTTGAAAAGAGCAGTCTACCTGGATTACCTACAGGTACAAATGCAAGAGTCAGTGAGTTGCTGCTTCAGCAATGGTCACTGATACATCTTTCACCTCCATCTTACCACCCACATCCCTGCCTTTGCCCCTCTCCCCCTTCCCTCTCCCTCCTTTTGTAAGAGTCTTTCTCCCCTAGCATAGTTGCAACTTGACAGGGTTGCCTGGCTGCTCCCTCCCTCTTGGTTCTTCCTCCCCTCTGCTTTTCTTCCTCTGTCTCTGATCAGGTTTTGCGTAATTGTGTATATAACTGAAGCTTAATTGTCCTATACTATAATGTAACACCTGTACTTATGCTCTGAAATATTCTGTACAACTTGTCTGTTTCCTGTAACTGTTTGTAACCCTCCCTACCAACATGGAACCTTTGTAAATGAGCTGCCTGGCACTCAAAGGTATTTTAATTCTTAGAGTTGAATAAATAAAAATAAATAAAAATATATGCTGTAAGGCTGGTGTTGCTCGTTATGTGAGTGGAGATCTCATTCAGCCATAGGAATGCTCTGTAGGCATAGGACCATTGAACTAGAGAGGTTTTTCTGAATGGGATAAGGAGTTTCTGGTCCCACCCTGGTGTAGTATGAAGTGACAAGCCTACAGCAGGAGTTTGAGATGGGAGCTTTTCCTAGCAGGATTTTCTTGCCCAGAAGGCACGTCTGGTACTTTATTCTGTTGTTGAGGTTCAACTAGTTAGTTTGTTCATAGAATGAACAGGTGTGTGACCTATTGTCAGCTCCCAAGGTTAGTCTCTGCAGGCCTCACTGAGGGCTACCGTGATTCACTTAAGTGCTGTATCTGCTGCAGACCCATATGCTACCAGGCGAAGTCAATTGTAGACAGGATGGAGCTGGAGATTGAAAGGCAGAGGGCATGAAGTATTGTTTGTGCCTGTGTAAAACACCCACTTTGACACTGACTGCTTTGATAACATTATCAATATGTTGAACATAGGAAAGGGTGTCTTCAATGTGAACCCCTAGGTACTTGAAATCATGTACCTGTTCTGGGGTGGCGGCCTTGTTATTGACTATTGTCAGGTCTGGGTATGATTTTTGTGCTGAGGGCTGGAGAACAGCATCATTTTAGTTTTCTTTTAATTCAGGAGCAATTTCTGTGCACTGAGTCAGTCTTCCAAGGAGTGGAAGGTGGACTGCAGCTCATTCTGTAATTGATCAAGCTGGGTGCTACTACTCAGAATGACCACATTGTCAGCATATAGAATAATCTTGTTCTTACAAGCATCAACTAGTTTATTTAGAATAGACTGAAGAGGAGGGACCCAGAATGGATCCCTGAAGGACTCTGAGACTGATTTCCTGGCTGTGGAGATCATGGACCCAATCCTGACACTTTTGTAATGGTCTGAGAGGTAATCTTTAAACCAGAGGGCAGTTTCAGAGAAACAGAGAAGAAGTTGTTGTTGAAGGAGTATTGGATGATTTACAGTGTTGAAGGCCTTTGTGAGATCTATTAATATAGATCCCACTACTTTGCTGTTGTCCAGGGCCTTATGTATATAAGAGACTGGGGCAGAGGATGAGTCAGAGTAGAACTGCAGAAACAGGATAGGTACATAAAGTAGAAAGGTAGTGAGAGGAAAAGTAACACACAAAGCAGATTAAATCAGTCTATAAAAATAACATTATAGTAGAAGGCTAACAGTAATTAAAATTTACACAGTGGATCAGAATATGAAGCCAGCAGTATTTAGCAGCAGAACAATATTATTGAATTTGGTAGTTAAACTGGTCTATGATGCAAGAAGTACAGAAATTTAACAGTCAGGTAAAAAGCGTAAGCTCTACAAATTCTGCCCAGTACAGTAGAAAAGGAACAGTGAAACACAGTTCAAAAAATAGCCTGAAGTCTCTGCCTGAGGGCTTGGTGTTCTGCTTGATCGTGAGGAGCAGTTCCCTGACACAGCCAATCACCAGAGCGAGAGGAGGGCATTGAATTTCATAAGAAAACTCTGGTGCTCACAGTCAGGACTGTACCTGGTTCAGCTGCTGCCGGCAAGAGGAGAGGTGGGCAGCAGCAGCAGCATGAAAGCCACACCGCAGAAGGAGTGCTCCCTGTCAAGGGCTCAGTTCAGCCTGGCTCAGCTGCTGCCGGCAAGAGGGAGAGGTGGACAATGGCAGTATGGAAGCTGCACCGCTGTAAAGGGAGTGTTCCTGTCAGTTGGGTTCAGTTCAACCTGGCTCAGCTGCTGCTAGCAAATATCCATTATTTCTTGCTCTACCAAAGCCTTAGACCAGACTTACTACTATCTAGGAGAGCTGATCACCATTCAGTATAGGAAAACAGCGCCCTAACTTGGCTGTTTTATTTTATGTTGAGCTGTCACCCAAGAGAAAGGGAGGAGCCTAAGCTCGTTATGGTGTGAATAAACATGCTCAGCACAAAATAGGCTTCCTGTATAAAATCTGCATGTTAAAGCTAGCTTACATGTTTCTGCTGATTACACTGTATTCATAACAGGATCATCCTGCCTGATTGTTAATCCATACAGGTAGATATCTGTATGTTTAGCTTAAGGCCAAGTCAGGCGACCCTGTGTTCACTATAAATACTCCTCTTTGAGGAGACTTCTTCAGTGGACCCTTGGTAATAGTACTAGAAAGAGCCACCTAAGGGAAGTAGCCAGATACAGACACAGAGGTAATATACCTGTATTAACAGGTGAGAACAGTGCAAACTACTGGATGTAGTGAATTTTTGCTTTTGTTTTGATTTATAGTTTTGTTTGCCTAGCTTTAAGTTTGAATAAATGTCACACCAAGCTGTGTTTTAAAACTTAAACTGTCGTGTCTGTGTTCTCCATCCCACTGCCATCTACAATCTGGTGTCAGTAGTGGGATAGGTTACTGGTTGTCCAGGCTTCTTGGGGAAACCAGTTAACTGATACCAGCCCTGGTATCAAATGATAACATTACAGTCAGAATGACTGATGCCAAACAGGAGGAGAAGCCAGTTATACATGGCGTTCAGACCCGTGCTCAGACTCTCAAAACAGAAGAGTAGCTATTGATGGGCCTAGAGTTTGGAGAAACCAAGAGGAACACGGTGACTACTGGAGCTGGAGTCCGTGAAGAAGAAGACATGAAGGAAGAAGGATTAGATGATGAACCCCTGGAGGATGTCACAGGATTGCTGAAATGGCTAGCCATCAAGCAGGTGGAGATGGAGTGATAGCAAGTGAGGGACAACTAGGAGAGAGACTAGAAGAGAAGATAACAGGACCAGAGATGGGCTGACATTCTGAAGGCTCTACAGCTGATTGGGACAGGACAAGGAGGTCGAGGAGCGGGTCAGGTAACAATCCCAAAGATATAAAATTGACTAAAATTAGCCCAACTGATGATATAGAAGCCTATATGATAACTTTTGAGAGGTTGCTAGGGCCTGTGGGGTGGCACCGCCTCAATGGGCGGTATGGCTGGCACCCTATTTTACTGGGGAGGGCACAACTTGACTGCACTAATATGGAGGCCAGAAATGCAGAGAACTATGAACTCGTGAAGAAGGAAATCTTGAAAAGATTTGATATTAAATGCTGAGACATACCGGCAGAGGTTTAGGTCCCTAAAGCACCAAGCCAACGATGCCCTTAGGAGACCTATACCGCCTGAAGAAACTTTTCTGAAATGATTACAGCCAGAAGGGAAGACAGGCATGGCAATCATTGCCTCATTAGTGGTAGAACAGTACTGACAGATACTCCCTAAGGAGGTTTGGATATGGGTTAGGAGCATAACCCTGAATCCTCTGAATAAGCTATCATGTTAGCAGAGAATTTCCTAGTGGCCCAACAACCAGTATGAAAAGGGTATCATACTACGGACCCCACCATAGCCCCTAACCCACAATCTGTTAAAAGTTCTACTTTATCTAAACCTTTTGGACAGTATTACAAAAGACCAGAGGCAAGAACTGGTTTGGGTGAAAAGAGGGACAACCCAGACATCGTATGTAGAAACTGCCATGGTATGGGACATATTGCTAGGTTCTGTACCGAACCAAAAGTGACCCTGCACATCTATCACTATTAAATGCTGGATATTACATAACTTATGTGACTGTTAGGCAACAGACAGTTTTAGGCCTTGTGGATTCTGGGAGTAAGCAAACTCTGATGTGCCCAGAAATAATAAATCCAGTGCAACCCAGGGTAGTGAAATAAATGTTGCATGTGTACATGGGGATACACATAAGTATTCAGCAGTTGAAGTTGAGCTGGACATTCAAGGACATAGCACACAGGTGACTGCTGGACTGGTACCAAATTTGCCAGTTCTTGCTGTGATTGGCCACGATTACCCCAGTTTTCATCTTTATTGACAGGCTTGGAATCTCTAACAGCTGCTACTACCAGACCCTAGGCAAAACAGGAAAAACACTGGGAGACACTTTCCTTTGAAGGGATGTGATAGACTTGCCTGTTAAGGCAGCAAATCTACAAGTAGCAAAGAAAGAACACAAACTATGGAAACAGACTATGTATGGACTACCAGATCAGCAGATACAGTCCATCCTTGCCACCTGTGATATGGCAAAGGATCTAAAAGAAGATGAGACATTAATACCTTTCTTTTACAGGTTGATAAGAAATAAAGTTATGGAATTTCTGTTTATAAAATTAAATGTGGAATTCTGTACCGTATGTGTACATATTTTGAGACGGGTGATGTTGTGAAACAAGTGATGGTACCCACAAAGTATAGGGATACACTTTTATTCCTAAGGCATGATCTTACTTGGGCGGAACATGTGAGTAGAGACTGTACCCTGAGGAGAATAATTCAAAGGTTTTATTGGCCAGGGATCCATGACCAGGTGGCTGGTACTGTCAATCCTGTGGGGAGTGTCAGAAAGTGGCCCTAATAAGTGAAAAGGTGAATGTACCCCTGGTGCCCCTGCCCATAGTAACCTACCCTTTTAAACAGATAGGGATAGATGTGTTAGACCTCTGATCAAAAGTTCCAAAGGGAATCAGTTCATTCTTGTGATTTGTGACTGTGCCTCTAAGTATCCAGAAGCAAACCCAATGAGAACAGTTACCACCCCAGGATAGAGGAAGAACTTGTTAAAGTCTTTAGCCACTTAGGGATACAAAAGAGTGCATTTCAGATAGAGGGAGTAACTTTAATGCTGCCTTATTGAAAGATCTGTATAAATTATTGGGCATTGTTGCAGTCAAAACATCTCTTATCACCCCAGACAGATGGACTTACAGAAAGGTTTAACCATTCACTTAAATGTATGCTAAGAAAATTTGTTCATGATGAGGAGGGACTGGGATGAATATCTGTCCAACTTTTATTCACATACAGGATGGTGCCTCAGGCCTCAACTGGTTACTCACCATTTCCACACTGTATGGGAAAAATCCCGTGGACCCCTAGACGCAGTTAAGGAGTTCTGGGAGGCAGGGACAGATATCAAGCAGGTTAACATCACAAAGTATATGGGACAACTCAGAAAATGGTTAGTCACATACACCACACAGGCTCAACAGAACAGTCTAGAAGGCCAAAATATCCACAAAACCTACTATGACTAGACAGTGGGTGCTAAAACTTATAATAAGTAGGGCTGTGCGAATACCATTTCCTGAATATTCAGTCAAATATTCGGTATTCAGGTCCCAGGTATTCAGTATTCGGTATACAATTTGCCTTAATGGAGAATTATATATAACTCCTTAAAATGGATTCAGGAGAGGAGGATGAGAGGTAATGGTACTTTGCCTTGTACACTGATGCCAGAGGCTGTCTTCTGCCACTGGTGCTTTACAAGGAGGATAAAGAGGTAACATCACTTTGGCTTGTATACTGGTGCCAGAGGCTGTCTTCTGCCACTGGTACTTCAGGAGGAGGATGCAGAGGTCATGGATCTTTGGTTTCTACACACTGGTGCCAGAGGCTATCAGGAGGAGAATGCAGTGGTCATGGCAATTTGGCTTGCCCATTTGTGCCAGAGGCTATCTTGTGTTGCTGGTGCTTAAGGAGGAGGATGAAGAGGTCACAGCACTTTGGCTTGTACAGTGGTGCCAGAGGCTGTCTTCTGCTGCCTAGTGCTTCGGAAGTAGGATGAAGAGGTCATGGCACTTTGGCTTGTACATGGGTGCTTGAGGTTGTCTTGTGCTGCTGGTACTTGAGGAGGAGACTGTAGAGGTCACAGCATTTTGGCTTGTACATGGGTGCTGGAGGTTGTCTTGTGCTGCTGGTACTTCAGGAGGAGAATGTAGAGGTCACAGCACTTTGCCTTGTACATGGGTGCTGGAGGCTGTCTTGTGCTGCTGGTACTTCAGGAGGAGAATGTAGAGGTCACAGTACTTTGCCTTGTACAGTGGTACCAGAAGATGTCTTCTGACTCTGATGCCTCAGGAGGAGGATGCAGAGGAAAGGAGTTCATCATGGGCATGCAGGTTCCCATAGGATAACATTGAAGTATAAGACACCATAACTCTGTCAATATTTGGAGTTAGGTAACAATCTATACGTGGTTAGAAAGGCCACAGTGGCCACTACAAGAATGCCATATGCAAGAGCCTTAAATAATTGTGGCCATGAAGAAAAGCAAGCAAAATGACATAATTAAGCCTATAGAATAACACTGTAACTTCAACAGGCCAACATACATTCACATCTTACCTTTGGAGACAAGAGGTACAGCCATGAGGATGGCACTCAAGCATAGCCCATTCGGCCTATGATGTGCCACCCATAAAGGTCTTTTGATTGGATGCTACCTGTGAGGGAGACATAATGAAATGCAGTGCTTTTCTAAAATGACCTACACACATCCAGGCAGTCTCCTGTTCTATTTTAATAAGCCCACACCCCAAAACAGAAAGAAAACAACTGACAGATTAAATAATTTGCTTACCTTTGCTGTTCATACCCGATGTGTTACCAAGAGTTCATCACCCTGGTGGTAAAATACCTGTATACCAAAAAAACAGGAGAAAACATGATTAGAGATACGCTTTAGTCACAATTTACCCCCTCAAAAAACACAAACAGAAATAAAAGCATTAAAAGATTCCATATTTTACTTACTGTTGCCCGTAGTACACAATGTGTTCATCAAAGATAAGAAGCATCAGACTCTGGCTTTGGCGGTCATTGGTCATTGGTCAGCAGTAATACATTCCAGATTTCTTCACAATCATTATTGTCAGCATCAACAACATATTGCAACAAAACAATGGTACAAGCTGGTGTAGTCAGGCAACCGGAATATTTCAGGCATGCAAAATACTTGAGATTGGTGATGCCACACTGGTAACCAGAATATTTCAGGCATGGGAAATACTCGAGATGGGTAATGCCCTACAGGTAACTACAATATTTCAGTCATGTGAAATACTGGAGACTGGAGATGCCACGCTGTTAACTGCCATATTTCAGGCATGGGAAATACTGAGACTGGAGATGCCACACTAACTGCCATATTTTATGCATGCAAAATACTTGAGACTGGTGATGCCACACTTGTAACTGCCATATTTTAGGCATGGGAAACACTGAGACTGGTGATGCCACTGTAAGCCCCAGCCCTGCCTTTTGCAAATGACAGGTGGTATGCTGTTTAAATTTGACAGCAGTACCAGGTGGGGACTGGGTTCAGGGAGGAATAGGTTACTCGGCACAGGGGCTAGGTTTGGCACTCTGCACAGGGGCACCCAAGTAACTCTGAACACAGGAAGCAGTAACTGTAATGTCCAATACCAGAAATGGGATTCTAAAGTGTGGCTTTTATTCACATCCAAACAGAACAAGCAAAGCATAGATGGACCCCACGGGCTATGCTTCTGGTAATGCAGATTAAAAGAATCAGGAACACTTCTTCAACACTCCAGCCCTCAGGCTCTGAACCCACCAGGCACACAGCCCGGAGTTGCATGCTGCTTTGGGTACACAGCCTGAACTTGTACACTATTCTGGATTTCCCTGGCTCGCTCCCCTTGCCGCCACTGACACCTTCCATTTGTCATGGAAACATTTTCTGGTGGCTCCTAAACCACCTAAGAGCACCTCAGCTCTATCAAGGAATTCTCCTTAAATACTACATCTGGTACTTTCCTCAGGCACTAGCCAAGTACCTAGAGAAAGTAAAGTTGCCACAGAGCAGATCCATAAAGGTGAATTTGGTTACTACTGATGGGGGTCTCCCCACCTCGCTCCCATAATTCATACCTGGCCATTTCTCTGGACAGTAAACATCTCATTCTGTAAAGCTTGGCAATGTAGCTTAAGGCTAAATGTAAGTCACATTTCCTCTACTTGCCTGCTTTCCCTTGTGCTGGACTTGAACATACTTTTACTTGGCTTAGCCCATTGCTCTAGGCCCCCACTGATTAAGCAGTCCAATCCCCACTTTACTTCACTCTTTGTGCTGGACTTGAACCTACTTGAATTAACTGGCAATGTCTATTACACTAGACCTCCTGCAGATTAAGTAGTCCAATCCCACTTTCCAACAGTTCAGGTGAAAACATTGGCCCTCTGTCAGAGCAAACTCATCCTTTGGTTGCAGGTGCCCCACAGGCGATTCCTCACAGGAATTCCTCTCCCACAGCTTCTGGTGCTGCAGCACAACTTGAAATAGGCAGCTTCTTCCCTTAGCCAGAACCAGGAGGGTTGCCCCTGGAAAACAGGCAAACCTTCCCCCATCCTCAGGGATGGGGCACTGGACCAGTAATAGCAGTCTCCACCACTTCAACAATCAGCTTCTGTGTTCCTCTTACAGTGGAAACAGATACCTCCTTACAGTAGTTCTAAAGCAGAAGTTTAAGGCTCTGAAAGCATTCACACAGACAGCTGTGCTACTTCCTCTCTCCCAGACTGCACACAGACTTTGTTCAAATTCCCCAATATTCTATCCTAACTTCCAACTGCAGCATTCCAGTGTGGCTCATGCAGCTGCAAGAGTTCTATGGTGATGTCATCCCTCAGTCTCAGCTGATACTGAGAACAGAGTGAGACAGTGTGAAATCCATCTAACTGGAGTTTCACAAGCTGCCTCCCTGCCTACCACTAGGTCTTACTGGGATTCTAGTTACCCCAGGTAATAGGGGGCTACACTTACCCTGGGCTAGGAAAATGACTGTCCACAGTCATTATTTACCCAGCTTAGGCCATCTTGCCACATGTGTTGACTATGGGGAGGTAGTGCTACCTTCTCCCCTACCATGTGCCAGCACAGGCAGACAACACTAAGGGTCTAGAGGCCGTTGGCTGATGCATCAGCCTCTACTCTACCCGCTGACTGTGGGTACCTAGTGGCTCCGGTAGAACTGCCCAGAGCATAGCCCTAATAGATCAGCACTGCAACCCCTACTGCAGGTCAGGGCCACAGCCTGTCAATCCCCATAACCCTCTAGGGAAAACCTATCTGCCATTAACTTAAATCCCAAAACAAACAAACAGGGAGCTCCCAACCTTGGGCACCATGCAACCACACACCAGGAGCTAATACCATACCATTACATTACTCCTTCACTCCTCCACAACCATACCTGTGGAAGAAAAGGGTTACTACACAGTAACAACAACAACAGTACTTTAAACACTACACTAAAGTACTAGTGAGGAACTCCAATGAGCCCTCCTCCTCTTCTTGTCTTCTCTTCTATTTTCTTCAGGAACACTTGCAAGAAAAGAGAAAGATAACACACACTCTAATCTGCATACACAGTCTACCTAAACCCCTACCATCAAAACACTGGAGAATCCCCCAAAAGATATTTTTTAGAAAAGGTAGAAAATAGTATATACACTAGAAAACAGTAGAAAACAATGACATTATTTATAATACACATTTGGGGGATGAAGTGCCCTAAAAGTCCCATCTAGTGACCACAGTGCACGAAGGCTAGTCCATTAAAGAGTCTCTCCTGGGCTGAAGCCTGGTGAAGACAGTTCTAGCAGGCCAAAGTCCTGAAGAGGGAGAGTCTTTGAGGACAGTTCAAACATCTGAGTCTGCTAGTGTAGGGTGTGTACTGCAATGTCGTAAGAATAGAAAAGTTTGGACTTACCACGACTTATAGTACAGTCACACACACAGCATACTGCCTTTGTTGGATCATCTTTACAACACTAAAGTACAGCCACACCACACTTTTCCCCACACTGACAGTGGAAGTACGGGCCTCAGTAGGGTGACCATGGGCATGTTTTGCCCTTTACCCTTATCAGACCTGGGTGCAGTAGATGCAGCTGTTCTGCCCCTTTCTTTCTCTGCAACATATGTAGTTATAGAACTACTTTGTGTATCAGATGGAGTTGAACTTGACACAACTCTTTGAAAGGACAGGGTGGACTGTTTGTTTTGTTTTTTAGGAGGAGGAGGAGGAGGATGGTGACCCTGACCGATCTGCTTGCCATGATGAGCAGCACTGCATTTTTGGCAACTGCATGTTCACACTCTTACACAGATATGCTGATATTCGCCCTCATCACCAAATTCACTTAGGTGAGTATCACTGTCAGATGATGTACTTAGCAAGTCTTGAGGCTCTGGTAAATATTCAGAACCAGATGAATGCTCTTCTTCAGACTCCTCCACATCAGCAAAAGGAAATGGTGAGAGGAAACTTGCAAGGCTGAGCAACAGTACATTTTGGCAATACAATTGGTGCAGTCATTGTAACAGTCTCATGGTCAGTACTAATCACAGTACCTATGGTCATGGGCAAAGCTGGCAAGGTAGTAGCACTGTCGACAGTAGTCCTGGTGCCAGAATCACAATCAAGGGTTACAGTCGAAGAAATTGGCATCATATTGCAGCTAGTTGTAATACTGGCAGCAGTAGTCATGGCGACAGCAGAACACTCAGGACTACTAATGGAGGCAAAGGTTGTGGTGACAGTGGCTGTGCAAGGAGCACAAATAACAGTGCACAGTGTTATGGCAGTGGTGGTGTCAACAGTACACAAAGAAATTGCTCTGGTTGCTGAAATCACAGCACTGATGTTGTGGAGAGGAGCACACTAATAGGTGATGTTGCCTCTATGGGGCGGTTGTGTGACTAGCACTATCACTGGTAGTGGAGGTGGGTTCTTGTTC
Organism: Neoceratodus forsteri; assembly: GCA_016271365.2. NCBI lineage: Eukaryota > Metazoa > Chordata > Ceratodontiformes > Ceratodontidae > Neoceratodus > Neoceratodus forsteri. The sequence goes on along the minus strand of JADMNL010000030.1, from coordinate 217,089,337 downwards.
TTGGATGACTGAGATGTCAGCTGTAAAGCCCTCCTACTTTTATAAAATGATGGTGCTGCAAATGCAGTACTAGTAGTAGTAGTGGCAGCAGTTGTAGTTATAGTAGTACTAGTACAAACACCAGAACCTGAAGGCTTATCGGGAGAAAACTATTTTAGAGCGTAGTAATAAGAACAGACCTTCTCTCACCCTGTTCCTCACCACTATGGTGGTGAAGATGACTTGCTTGGGCTGGACCATGCACGTCTACGGATTGATGAGACCCGGTCTGTAATTTACTGTGTATATTATTTGTGATTAGTGGTTTTATTCATGTTGGTGCTTCTTGCAGAAAACAACAATACCAACACTGCTCATGTAGCAGCTAATAAAGACAGGCTGACACTAGAGAGAGATGGAGTCAGCAGACAACGTCTTACTTGTATGGTATCATTTGTACAGTCATACAGTACAGCAATTCAAGCTTGAAGGTGCACCAAACAACTTACAACACACAGAACCCAGTGAGTCACGCCTGACACACATAGAAATACTAAAGCAGATCACAGAGAAATTTACGGTACACACTCACAGCAGTGTACACACAGGGGATGGAGACACACAAAAAAGAAAAAACTCATATGCACAGGAGGCCACTCAGGTGCAGTGAGCTGTGGAGGGAGGAGTCACCTGCAACACCCTCCTTACTCAGTTGTACAGGGAACTGAGCTAAGAACCACACCACAGTCAACAACAATTCAATGGGCTAAGCCTGACCAATGAGAAAAAAGTATGCTGCTTTATAAATCACAGAAAACAAGCATCTGTCAATGCCAAATGTTTGCTTGCTGGTATTAGCATTGGAAATGCAGGCATTAGACATATGTAGAATAGGAATGGCAGTGAAGTATTGAACATCATGCCAACCCCACCTCCATCCTGTAGAGATGGACAGGCATGGAGGCAAGTGTCTGGGTCTTGCCCATGACAATCATGCCATGTCACCTCACTCTATTCTGCAGACACCGACACGTGTTGAGGTGTGCCATAGGGTGTTTGGCTTTATAGTCAACCTCATTACATAAAGACATACGTGAAATGGGTGCAGACAGGAGAATGGGGTGAAGTCTGGGGTCAAGAGTCCAAGGTACACCTGATGCCTGTCAGTGGCTTGGGGTGGGGGTTGGATGGCATGAGCAGTACAGTTGGCAATCCAAAGGCACACCCTGATGCCTGCCAGTCTGTACAGGGTAGGACATTATGGTTAAAGAAACCCTAATGCCTCGGGCATTTGTTGGTATTGCACTACAAATTTTCAACATGGCCTTTTGTGACCCCACCTCATGAAAGCATTTGGGACCTCTTCTCATGAAGAGTGGCAGGTGACTTTGTCAATATGGCCCAAACATTGAGTTCCAACCTCAACAGTGTCATTCACTACCACATGTACTAAAACGCAGAGCGGGCAGGATGTGAAGAATGACAGCTGTACCATCCATAGGAGGTATGAAGACGTGTCAATGTTGAAAATCTGTAGTGGTAATATTAAAATGCTCATATTTCTGAGCATATGTGGAAACTGTGTAAGTGTAACACAGTCATTTTATGGACGCTCCCTATTAGATTTTCAATATAGGTATTTTAGGACCTCTGCTCATGAACAGTGTCACTGTGATTTTCTTAATGTGTCCCGAACACTGATTTCCTACAGCAACCACGCCACGCTGTGCTGCAAGTGAAAAACACATTATGGCCAGGATGTAAAAATATGACAGTTGTACTGCTCATAAGGAGGTGCGGAAAAATGACAATGTTAAAATCTGGAGGAAAGTATTGCAAATTATGAACTTACAAGTGTGCGTAGCAACTGCACAACGTTGCCTCGAGAAAATAGTCATTTTTGGATTTTTCCCACTAAATTTGCAACATAGACTTTAGAGAACCCACCTCATGAACACTGCCACTGTCATTTCATTAATTGGTCCCAAAAGGCGATTACGCAGAGTAACCACGGTAAATCACCTTTCAGGAATGAATAATGCCATGACAGTGGCAGAATTCATGAGGAGGGTCCCAAACCCCATGTTGAAAATTTGGTGCCAAATTCCAAAAATGCCTGAGATATGCATCAAAGTTAAACAAAACCTACTGATGCCATTATACAGCTTCATCGCATTTCCTCAGTTCGTGGTCAGCTTTGAAGAGTGCAGACATGTTCCCAGTGCACAGAAGATCATCGCACTGGCTCTGGAGGTAAGTATGGAGTGGAGGGTGGGTGGGGGAAGCAGGGTGTGCAGAGGGTCAGCACGGGTTGGGATTGGCCTGCTGACTCGCCGAGGGACCATTTTGATTTACAGGAGGAATAAAACAAACAACATTGTGGGACTTTTTTTAATGGGGACATTTACATGGACATTTGGAACGCTGGAGGGACTCCCAGCATGCCAACCTAGTGTGTTTGTGTGCCACTACTATAGCCGATGGGGATTGGGCAGCCCTGTCAGCATACACGGGACAATAGCCATGGGATTGGGCACCCCTCGCACACAGTTGGCGTTTGTTTGGGAGGGGACATTATGCCGACAGGGAGTGGGCTCCCCATCAGCAAATCTAACTGGAGGGGGAGATTATGCCGATGGGGAGGGGCTCCCTCAGCAACCTTAACTTGCACGGACTGAAGTCGATGGGGATTGGGGCCCCATCGGCAAACACACACACACTGTTGTGGGGGTACATGCTGCTAAGGGGATTGGGGACCCTGGCAATGGGGTTAGTAATATTGTTTGTAACACCTCGCAAGCCGCCATGTTCACAAACAATATTACTGTACCAACATTCCACCCAGCAATGATGGGTCACTCCTCATTGCAGCAGAATGACTAATGCTGCAATGACCAGGTGGCCCTGATTGCTGCAGCGAAACGCTTATACTTGGTGGCACTTTTGGAGACCAGTTTCATCGGCACACTGTGCCCATTGGTCCACCACCGCTGCCCCCAAATGCAGGGCTTCCCTGACTGCCACAGTTCCGCGCCACAACCTGCTTCTCTCCTGTTGTCACATAATGTTTCTCATGCATGCACAAGCAAAACATAAATATGCAGACAACTGTGCATGCACTTGCTGGACACAGATTACAAGAACAACAATACAACACACAAAAAGGATGATGTATGTGCCACAATAAGCTGCAACACAGACAAGAGGGAGTCAGATGACAATCACACCTCACTTATGCAGGAAACCAAGCCGAACCTGATTACAGCAAAATACCAATTTGCTTCACAAAAGAAATAGAAAATACCACAGGGCTGTGTGTGGTTTTGGAACAAAAGCTAAGCAACAGCAGTGGGGATGGGGCAGTCGACAAAGCTTGAGCCACTCACTGTTACTGAGCCCAGAAACAGTTACTCACTACATGCAAAAGCCAAGCTGGACTTGTTGACAAAAAAAATCCTGATGAGAACTAATTGGTTCTTAAACCAAAAACCAAACCACACCATTTCCAGCTGAGCTGTGAAACTGTAAGCAGTGGGGAGGGAATGTCAGCATGCAGCAGCACACACACAGATTCACTCACACATAGATCTCCTTTTCCTTGAAACTGAGCCCAGTTTCAAGGATGAAAACAAAACTGCAGTCAGATGCAGTCACAAGCTGATCAAATGTCAAAACTGGATCACACAGAAAACATTTATTAAACAGTTATAAAAGTCACAAGTGGTAAACCAAACAGACCTAGCTCTCTCAGAAATGACTGTCTCCTCTCATCTACATACTCAGAGTGAGGAGATCACTTAGTGTTAATGGCTGTAAGCTCCAAAACAGACTCTGATTGGCGAAGCTCTGTGAGATTTGAAATCTCACCCACCTAATAGTACATCCTGAATAGCGCCAATAGTGAACTATTTGGGACATCCATCTGAATATTTGGCAAGCTTACTATTCATGGTATTCAGGAAATACTATTCGACCATGCACAGCCCTAATAATAAGTGGGGTCAAGTTCTGTTATTGCTACCATCTTCATAAAACAAACTTTTGATGACGTGGCAAGAGCCCTATAGTATCCTGATACAAACCAGTTCGGTAAATTATGAACTGGAAACCTCTGACAAGCATCCAGGAAAAATATTTATCAAGTAAATCTACTCAAAAGATGGTTTGAGAAACTTATACCAGGATTAGCGATGGTAGTGTTACCAGGAAAAGAGAATCAGAGATGGATGTGGCATAACCATAGGTTAGAAAAACCTTCAGTGCGGATGGATGTACCAGTTAACCCTACATTAACCACAGCATAAAGGACAGAGATAGGGGCCTTACTGAATGAATTTGATACTATATTTACTAGTGTTCCAGGGAGAGCCATAGGGGTTGAACACCACATAAAAACAGATTCTCCACCTATAAGGCAGAAATGTTATTGTTGCCAAAGAAGGTAAGGGCAGAGGTGAAGGAAGAAATCAATAAATTAAGATGATTAGGGTATATTTAAGCAATAATGCAGGGGTGTGGTTGTGCTGGGATAATGTCACGCCTGGGGTGATTAGGCACGAGGTCAGCAGGCTGAGTGCGCATTAATCACCCCAAAGTGACGCTATCCCAGCACAACACACACCCTGGAGTACATTATTGCTATTATACAATGGCTCATTTTGTTATGAGATAAAAAAATTAAAAATGTATTTGAAATATGTATTATTTTTACTTTTTGCTAAGGGAGTTATACCTATTGAAAAAAATCCTTAGTTTCTATGTAGTCAACAGGTGGCGCTTCTTCATAGTTGTGTGGATTCCATTTCTGTCTGTGGCTGTGTTTGCGACCCTGTGCTCTCTTGAGCTAGTGCTGTTTCTCCTCCCTGTTCTGTTACACAGACGCATTGATTACAGAAGAAGCCTGCACCAGCTTAAGCTGTATTTTTAATAGTTTCTGTGAATCCCACAAACAGTCGTGATAGGAGCTACGTATACTTCTGGTTTTCCATTCACATTGCACCAGTATGTGTGACTGGATCAAGTACTGAAAGCGATTCAAAACAGTGTTTTAAATGTTCAGTTGTTGGAGAAAGGCTGCTTTTTATTGTTGTGAAGCGAGAGGTTATGGTCGGGGAGGAAGCGAGTCAATAAGATGCCGTGGACTGTTTGTTTTAGAGAAGAGAGCATAAGCGATGCTCACAGAGGTAGCAGGCTAAGGCACTCTAAAACTTAATTAAACTAAGGGGAAAAGGTGTTTCATGTGTAATGCTAGCAGTCGATTACGACTGATTTACAAATATACCATTAGTGTGAGAGCAGAAGAGAAAGCCATGAAGGCAAGTAGGAGTCAATGTAGCGGGTGCTGAGTGGGCTGGGGTCATGAAGCCAGCTGCATGGAGTGATTACAATTAAAATAGATGTGGTCATTTGTGTGTTGGGACTAGAGCCATGATGTTGTGCTGGGATAACATCACGGGTCTAGTCCCAGAATGACCAATCAAAGGTCAGCATTTTTTCTTGCCATTGTATAATGAGCCTTCACAAAGTGCCTGCGGGATTCTTGATACAGTTTTCTAAAATCAAGGCACAATCGTATCCCCCTTCCTTTTGGGTACCACTACTGTTGGAAAACCCAGGCACTTTGTGAAGGCTGAATATACCATTCAAGTCTTAATTTATTGATTTCTTCTTTCACCGCCACTTCTTACCCTTTCTGGCAAGTGATGGGGTTTCTGCTTTATAGGTGGAGAATCTGTTTTATGGGGTGTTCAATCCCTATGGATCTCCCTGGAACATTAATAAATGTAGTGTCAAATTCATTCAGTAAGGCCCCTATCTCAGTCTTTTGTGCTGTGGTTAATGTAGGGTTAACTGGTACATCCATCCCCACATGTGAAGAAGAAATCAATAAATTAAGACAAATGGGTATTATTCAGCCTTCACAAAGTGCCTGAGGTTCTCCAACAGTAGTAGTACCCAAAAAGGAAGGGAGGATACGATTGTGCCTTGATATAGAAAACTGAATCAAGAATTCCAATTTGATGCCCTCCTTATGCCCCACATAGATGACATTATTGATCGGATAGGGAATGCCTGCTACATTTCAATGTTAGATTAAACCATGGTTTACTAGCAGATACCCCTAGAAACATCAGCAAGGGAGAAAACAGCCTTTTGTACACCGATAGGTCTATTTGAATTTGTCATGATGCCCTTTGGCCTACATGGTGCCCTCCGACTTTTCAAAGATTCATGAACAATTTTCTGCTCCACATCAGCCACTCCTTTGGGCTTCAAGGCTTCCTCCAATCCATCCACCTCTAGCTTCCATTCTCAGAAGGCAGCCATCCCCAGGTAACCTGGCATAACCCTTCGCTGGATGGGTTCCTCTTCTGAGGAAGAAGGCACCAGCCAAGGGAGAGGCAGACCAGTGCAACACTTGGCCCCAGGGTGCTGCTGAGGTGGAAGGCTCAGCAGGACATGGATGGCATCAGAGAGCTGGGCAGCCATCATCCGCTGAACATGGAGCAGTATTTCCACTTTCTAGTGTTGTTCCTCCTGCCTGCATCTTCAGTGCTCCTGGTCTCCACCAGAGGCCGCTGCAGTGTGATGCCATCCCACTACCCACCCCAGGAGAGGACAGCAGTCCTATGGATGCTCAATCCTCTCCTGACCCTGCCAGCACCCAGCCCTGACTCTATCTCGAACCCGAGTTGCTGGCCTGATTCGAGGTAAGGTGCCAGAGCCTCAACCATCTGTGCCATTGGGCCAGCCTGTACAATGTCTTAGTACCACACATTAACTACTGCTCAGCCTACTTAGATGACGTGGTTGTCATTAGTCCTGATTGGCAAACCCACATGTAGAACTTGTTAGCAGTAGTGCAATCCATAAAAGGACAGGGCTTACAATCAACCCCCAGAAATGTGCTCTTGTGATGATCAAAACCAGATATTTGGGTTTTTGTTAGGAAATGGGCAAGTGAAGCCAGAAACTGATAAACTTGAGGCCATAGCCAATTACCAGTACCTACCACCAAGAAACATGTACGTAATTTTGGGTTTAGTAGGATATTACCATCGCTTTATACCCAATTGTGCTACAGTAGCCACCTCTATCTGACCTACCTAAAAGAAATTTGGTAATCAAGTGAAATGGACACCTGAGTATGAGGAAGCCTTTTAGCTATAAAGGTCGCACTCTGTTCATCCTCTGTGCTAAAAAGCCCTAACTTTGAGTTTGGGGCAGTCCTGAGCAAAATGTGGAAGGTGAGGAGCATCCTGTGATTTATATATCTTGAAAGCTGCATGATAGAGAGCAGCAATACTCTGCAATAGAGAAGGAAACATTAGCTGTTAAATGGGCTATTGAGGCCTTTCATTTCTACCTTTGGGGTGCAACATTTGCTTTGCTCACCGATCAAAACCCATTGTGTTGGTTGCACCAAATGAGGGATAAAAACACAAGTATAATGAGGTGGTACCTGGCCCTGCACCCGTAAAGCTTCACTGTGAAACATTAAGCTGGTACCATGCATCAGAATGCAGACTTCCTGTCAAAACATGGTGCCATGAAAGCCTGAATTGTAAATATGTAAACATGCAAAGAAAAAGTGATTCCTGTGATACAGATGTAAGCAGAGAGGTGTCCTACTAATCTAAGCCCCATGGTAAGGATGTATATATATATATGTATAATGTGTATGGATATTGAATATGCATCTTGTTGTCATTATGTACTTATGACCCTGAGTGAAGTCATGGTGGGTATGGAAGTTACAACCACACCCCACCTACTTAGAGTGAGTAAACAAATGGCAGGTTTGTGGATTTGAATACCAGCAGTTTTTTTTAATGCTGGATTCCTCTTAAAGAGGGAGAAGTGTGATGGACTTGTGTTCCACATTACTTAAAAAGATAGGATCCTAGGAACTCTTTCTCTGTTTTTTCTGTTTTTCTTCCTTAAAAACCTACTGTGCAGTAGTATCTTTTTCTTTAGCTATTCTTGTTTCTGGTTATGGGATTGGCCACCTACCGTAACCCTGTCCTATAATCTTCTATACTTATACTACACCGCTTTATTATCTTTCACATTTCCTGTTTCCTTCCTGGGGACCCTGGAGAGAACGTGCCTAAACAAAGGAATAAAGCACTAAAGACATGCCAAAATAAATAAAAAGGCATATGTCCAAGGACTGCACTCAGAAATGAATAAAATAAATAATGGTGCCTAAAGTAATTAGGCTGTACTCATGGTTATTTGAAAAATAAAACATTGAAGGTCTATCCTGTTTGAAAATAAAAGAAAGATGTGATGCCTTAAAATGATGTGCAGAACAGGAAACTGCATAAGTGCAGTGTGGTTTTAAAATAATAATGACCCAATATTAGTAGATTGTACTGGGATATTCTTCTTGCTAAAAGGAAAATAAAATAATTCCCAAAGCGTTTCCAGGCATAACAAACTGGATGAGAATTAAATATGCAGCGTATAACTTTATTTTGGTTGTTTCCTAAAGAAATAACCTACAAAATAAGAGATAACCTGAGCAGGAGCCAAATAAGGAACTAGCATAGGTTCCTTGTTCCTGCTAACAGTGTTTATTATGTTAAATAAAATCGAGTGGCAGATAGGCTACTCTTTCACAATGTTAGCAGCTGCTGGTTTTGTTTAATTTTAAATTGTCAGGCAGAATACAAGCTAAGCTGTAACATTACCACATGTACCACAACCACTTAGACTACTAAACTAAGTATTTAAACTGGTGTTTGAACTTTCTTCCTGCAGCAAGCATGTTAGCCAAATTTTATTTATTTTTTATCTATTTCATAATTCAGAAATACCTTTGAGCAAAATGCTCTTTTCAAAGGTTCCACGTCAGGACAAGGTACATGAACAATACAACAGTAACACCACAAATATAACGGTCCATAGTTAATATAGTATGAAGGTACAAAGGATAGCATAATAAAACTATACAAGTGGTTATAAAGTTCAAATGCAGGATTAACACGTCAGTTGGAGATAAAAGAATTGGCAGGAGGATGCAGTACAATTGAGAAACATTAAAAGTCATGTTCTTCCCTGGGGCCCAGGAGGTATTTATTGAATTTACTAATCCGAGAGTTAGGGCAGCCAGAGACAGCCATTGTCATGAAATACAGGGGGAGAGAGAGAAAAGTAGGGTAAGCGTAGGAGGTGTATGCCAGTTAGAGATGGAGCAACAGCAACTAGTAGATAATCCTGAAAGACCTGGCAACCTCACAGGCAGGCTAGGTGCAAAGCACAGTGAAGTAGAGAAAGATCAGATGGGGGCACAGCCTTCCGAGCCATTTTGTCCTTGAAAAGAGCAGTCTACCTGGATTACCTACAGGCACAGGTGCAAGCATCAGTGAGGTGCTGCTTCAGCAATGTTTTAAATGCTGTAAGGCTGGTGATGCTAGTTATGTGAGTGGGGATCTCATTCAGCCATAGGGGTACTCTGTAGGCATAGGACCTTTGACCTAGAGAGGTTTTTCTGGATGGGACAGCTAAGGAGTTTCTGGTCACGCCCCTGGTGTAGTACGAAGAGTGACTAGTCTGCAGTAGAAGTTTGAGATGGGGGAGCTTTCCTAGCAGGCTTTTCTTGCCCAGAAGGTACATCTGGTGCTGTATTCTGTTGTTGAGATTCAGCCAGTTGGTTTGTTCATGGAGTAAACAGGTGTGTGACCTATTGTCAGCTCCCAAGGTTAGTCTGCAGGCCTCACTGAGGACCACCATGGTTCACTTAAGTGCTGTATCCGCTGCAGACCGATATACTACCAGGCCGTAATCGATTATAGACAGGATGGAGTTGGAGACTGAAAGGCAGAGGGTATGAAGTATTGTTTGTGTCTGTATAAAACGCCCAGTTTGACATTGACTGCTTTCATAACATTATCAATATGTTGAAACATAGGAAAGGGTGTCTTCGATAGAACCCCTAGGTACTTGAAATCGTGTACCTGTTCTGGGGTGGCGGCCTTGTTATTGACTATTGTCAGGTATGGGTATGATTTTTGTGCTGAGAGCTGTAGAACAGCATCATTTTAGTTTTCTTGTAATTCAGGAGCAATTTCTGTGCACTGAACCAGTCTTCCAAGGAGTGGAAGGTGGACTGCAGTTCATTCTATAACTGATCAAGCTGGGCACTACTACTCAGAATGTCCGCATCATCAGCATATAGAATCATTTTGTTCTTACAAGCATTAGGTAGTCTATTTAAGAACAAACTGAAGAGAAGGGGACCCAGAATGATCCCTGAGGGACTCAAAGACTGATTTCCCTGGCTGTGGAGATCATGGACCAAATCCTGACACTTTGGTAACAGTTCGAAATGTAATCTTTAAACCAGAGGGTAGCTTCAGAGGAGAAACCTAGAAGAAGAAGTTGTTGAAGGAGTATTGAATGATTTACAGTGTCAAAGGCTTTTGTGAGATCTATAAATATAGATCCCACTACTGTGCTGTTGTCCAGGGCCTTATGTATATAGTCTGAGAATTCGACAAGTGCCCCGATAGTACTGTGACCCTTACGTAAGCTGTGCTGCGGTCACTGGAGATTGTATTTCTGGACATACTCAGTGCTTTGATCAGTTACAGTTTTTCAGGGCTTTTGATAAGGGAGAGAATTGAGATGGGCCAGTAATTGGCCATGTTGGAGCGATCCCCACTTTTAAACACTGGGGTCACCAGTGCTAGCTTCCAGGCTGTTGGGAATTTTGCCAGGGTGAGAGATTTGTTAAATATTTTGGTGATTGGGACAAGCAGTCCTCAGTGCAACTGACACAAGCTTCATGTCAATATTATCACCCCAGCCTGATTTTACCAAGTACCTTCTTGACATAGGTTCTAACCTCCCTTATCAAGACACCCTAAAGTAGATGTAGGGAGTGGTTAATCCTGTCTAGAGGGTCGTTAATGCTGTACCACAGTTGGCAAGATAACCAGGAGGGAGAACCCCACTTATATCAGTGAAAGCTGAGTTAAAGGTTTCCACAATTGTACAAGGATCCATGGTGGTGGTGCCGTTGACATTTAGCAATAAGGGATGCTTCCTATCCTCTTTACCCAGCAGTTCCTTGATGTTTTGCCAATCCTTTTATCGTTCCCCAACTACTGTCTTGCTGTTCTTTGTAATATATTGCCTTTGCCAGCCTTGCAAAGTATGCGACTTGTTCCTGGCTGCCCTGAATTTCTCGTGGTCAGTTGGGTTTCAGAGTTCCTGGCCTTACTCCATAGGCTATCTCACACCCTGAACTGATCCAGAAGGTTGCCGTGATCCACCTTTGGAAGATACCGATTTTTCTTTTCCTCACTGGGGCAAAAGTATTGCAGATCTCATTGAATTTGTCAATTAGATAGTTCAGTGCCAGGTCAATGTCCTGGAGTCTGTCGAGAAGGGACCAATCAACCTGCACTAAAGCTGCTCTAAAGCAGCATTAGACCCCTTTGATTATATGGCTAATGGGGACCTTTTCTTCTTTATTCACCCACTTGCACATGACAGGGTAATGGTCACAAGCAATCAGGGAGCATCACAACTTGTCTGATCCTAGAGGAACAGTTGGTTAGGGTCCAATCAAGCAGTGTGACCTTGCCAGTTTTATAATTCAGTCTGGTATTCTCAGATACCATCTGTGTAAGATACACAATGGTGACCTGGTCCTTGAGTGTATCTGACTCCTTGCAGAGCCAGTTACAGTTGAAAACCCTGTAACAATAATGTCCAAGTTCATCCTCATTTTAGAGAGTACTTGAAGGACAGGGTCAAGCCCCATCCTAGCTTTACCAGGCTGCAGGTAGACAGAGGTGGTGGGTAGTGATTTATTGTGCTTCCCTATGAGGAGGTCCACTGATAGCAGTTCAAAGTCACCGGACATACTAGAGACAAGTGATATGCTCCCTGCATTGTCTTCCTAGCATAAATGAGTCAGCCCCCACCTCTTTTTCCTACCCAGTGTAGCCTGTAGATGCTATACCATGGAACCATAATAGCATTAAGATGAATTTTAGGAGTGAGCCAGATCTCAGTCAAGCAAATGATGTCAGGACAATGGATATCAACCCATGCTTGAAACTGGGTAATTTTGTTCAGGAGGCTGAAAATGATCATGACAGCTATTTTAAGCCACAGCCCTTTGGTGATCCATCTTCTGGTCAGTATACAGTCCAGGATGGGATGCTCAATAGAGTAGAAGCAACAGGAGAAAAGAGATTCTGGTGGCAAGTAGAAGTAGTCGTTTGTCAGATTGTTCTCCTTCTATTGGTTGCCCTGATCTGCAGGCCACAACCTGGGCTATTTGTGCCAGCTGTTATCTGGGCCAGGATAAGGATGCAGTTACTGACTTGGAACATAATCACAATGGGGGGTAGGAGGAGGTATGGCACAGTGCACATTTAGTCTGTGCAGTGTCGTACCAGACTCAGACTCATGTGCAGGCAGAGAGGTAGGACTTGGCCCATTTTCAAGGGGTGGGGTGGGAAGAGGTACTGTCCCATTTGGGATAGGAGGGTGTGTAGAAATACTAGATTAAAAACAGAAGCACAAACCATTTTGAAAGTGGGTGCTGAAAAATAAGACACCCTATGTTGAGCCAGTTAGAGGCTTATCATTACTTACAGTAGCTAATCAGGGACTGTGCACTTGATAGAGGACTGGGTTTAGCTGTATTTATTTAAGGCGGGGGTGGGAAGGAAAATTCTGCACAGTACAATAGAATAGGAACAGTGAAACACAGTTCAAACAAATAGCCTGAAGTCTCAGTCTGGAAGGCTTGGTGCCCTGCTTGATCGTGAGGAGAAGTTCCCTGACACATTCAATAACTGGAGCAAGAGGAGGCAGCAAATTTCAAAAGAAACACTTGGCACTCACAGTAGGGACCATACCTGGCTCCAGCTGCTGCCGCAAGAGGGAGAGGCAGGTGGCGGTAGTATGGAAGCTGCACCGCAGAAGAGGTAATGCTCCCTGTTAGGGGCTCAGTTCAGCCTGAAAGAGAGGAGATCTTTAGATTAAAATTTAGTATTGTGGTAGGGGCAGGGGTAGATGGAGACTACCAGGTGTCAGGGAGAGGATTAAATTAATCGGAGGACAGGAGAATCACAAAGAAAGGGAAAGAACAAAAGAGATGGGGGACGTGTCAACTCAAAATTGCAGGAACAGGATAGGTACAGAAAGTAGAAAGGTAGTGAGAGGAAAAGTAACACACAAAGCAGATTAAATCTGACTGTAAAAAATAACATTAAAGTAGAAGGCTAACAGTAATTAAAATTTAGACAGTGGATCAGGATATGAAGTCAGCAGTATTTAGGAGCAGAACAATATTATTGAATTTGGTAGTTAGACTGGTCTATGATGAAGACGTACAGAAATTTAACAGTCAGGTAAACAGTGTAAGCTCTACAAATTCTGCCCAGTACACTAGAAAAGGAACAGTGAAGAAAGTTCAAAAAATAACCTGAAGTCTCTGTCTGGAAGGCTTGGTGTCCTGCTAGATCATGAGAAGTTCCTGACACAGCCAATCACCGAGAGAGAGGAGGCATCAAATTTCAAAATAAAAACTCTGGCGCCACAGTAGGGACTGTACCTGGTTCAGCTGCTGCGGCAAGAGGGAGAGGCGGTAGTGGCAGTATGGAAGCCATACACATGAAGGGAGAGCGATCCCTGTCAGGGGAGGTTTAGTTCAGCCTGGTTCAGCTGCTGCGGCAAGAGGGAGAGGTGGATGGTGTAGTATGGAAGCCGCACTGGAAAGGGAGTGCTCCTGTCAGTCGGGTTCAGTTCAGCCTGGTTCAGCTGCTGCCGCAAATATCCATTATTCCTTGCTCTACCAAAAGCCTTAGGCCAGACTTACGGACATCTGGAGAGCTGATCACCATTCAGTATCGGGAAAACAGCCCTAACTTGGCTGTTTTTATATTATGTAGAGCTGTCACTCAAGAGAAAGGGGAGGAGCCTAAAGCTCATTATGGTGTATTTAAACATGATCAGCACAAACTAGGCTTCCTGTATAAAATCTGCATGTTAAAGTTAGCTTACATGTTTCTGCTGATTACATTGTATTAATTCCAGGGTCATCCTCCTGATTGTTAATCCATACAGGTAGATATCTGTACGTTTAGTTTAAGAGCCAGGTCAGGTGACCCCTGTGTTCACTATAAATACTACTCTTTGAGGAGACTTCTTTGGAGCCTTGGTAATTGTAATAGAAAGAGCTACCTATGGAAGTAGCCAGATATAGACAAATAGGTAATAATGCCTGTATGACAGCTGAGAACTGTGTAAACTACTGGATGTAGTGAATGTCTGCTTTTTGTTTTGATTTATAGTTTTGTTTGCCTATCTTTAAGTTTGATTAAATATCACACCGAGCTGTGTTTTAAAACTTAAACTGTTGTGTCTGTGTTATCCATCCTACACCCATCTACAATCTGGCGTCAGTAGTGGGATAGGTTACTGGTTGTCCAGGCTCTTGGGGAAACTAGTTAACTGATACCAGCCCTGGTATCAAACAATAACATTACAGACAGAATGGCTGATGCCAGACAGGAGAAGAAGCTAGTTATACATGGCATTCAAACCCATGCTCAGACTCTCATAACAGGAGAGGAGCTATTGATGGACCTAGAGTTTGGAGAAACCAAGAGGAAAATGGTGACTGCTGGAGCTGGAATCTGTGAAGAAGACATGGAGGATGAAGAAGGATTGTATGAAGAACCCCAGAAGATGTCACAGGATTGCTGATATGGCTAGCCATCAAGCAGGTGGAGATGGAGTGACAGCAAGAGAGGGACAACTGGGAGACAGACCATGAGAGAAGATGACAGGACCAGAGATGGGCTGACACTCTGAAGGCTCTACAGTTGATTGGGACAGGACAAGAAGGTCGAGGAGCCGGTAAGGTAACAATCCCAAAGATATAAAATTGACTAAAATTAGCCCAACTGATGATATAGAGCCTATATGACAACTTTTGAGAGGTTGCTAGGGCCTGTGGGTGGCCCCCTATCCAATGGGCGATACGGCTGGCACCATATTTAACTGAGAGGGCATAACTTGCCTATAGTAATATGGACACCAGAAATGCACAGAACTATGAACTTGTGAAGAAAGAAATCTAGAAAAGATCTGGTATTAATGCTGAGACATACCGCAGAGGTTTAGGTCCCAAAGCACCACCCCAGCAATGCCCCTAGGAGATCTATACTCACCTGAAGGAACTTTATCTGAAATGGTTACAGCCAGAAGGAAGACAGGCATGGCAATCATTGATTCATTAGTGGTAGAACAGTACTTACAGATACTCCCTAAGGAGGTTCAGATATGGGTTAGGGAGCATAACCCTGAATCCTCTGAACAAGCTATCACCTTAGCATATGTAACCCCCGCAAATGGGGTTCCCAAAAACTTCCAGGAGCTTGCTTGAATGCTGCAAGCCTGAATGGTGTTTGGCGTTTAAGCCATTTATCAGTGAGTGTTTTTAGAACCTCTGGTACTGTCTCTTAAGAGCCGTCTGCTTGCAGACGTAATTAGTTTGTATGGGGGACTGTGTGCTCTCTGTTTGAGTACCACTCGAACTGCTGCCAATTTACTCCATTTTGCAGTCACTAGGAGTGCAAAGGAACCTATCTGAAAGATGTAACTGTTGCAGAAATCATTTACAGTAATAATGAAATTACAGTTTGTCTAACCTGCTTTCTTTGCAGTCAGAACTGTGTCTGTCTAGTTCCCATTCTGGTTTTGAACTGCTGAACTGGACCAATCAGTGTGGGGTAAGCTAGCTCTAAAATGGTGCCTTGACTAATCAGAACTTGGACTCATAATCTGAGCCAGCCACAAGAGGATTGTATGGGCAGTGACTCTGGGAGATGTAGTTTAGACTTCAGCACCTTTTGGACCAACAGCAGTCTATTGTGAGTGACAGCCAATCCAGTCAAGAACTGGGAGGAACTCAAAGGAAGTGCCCGGTTTTGTCAGTTGGAGTTTCAGTTGAGCTTTGGCAGTGAAGAAGGAAGGAGCCCTGTGCTTTTCAGTGTGCAGTTTTAGTCAAAACGTGTAAGGCCCAGAGTTCCGGGTCTGCAGCTTGTGTAACAGCTTGTTAGGACTGAATCCATCCTGTGAAGAGAATCAAAGGATATCTGAAGAGTAGAAACCAGGCTCACCCTGTAGAAGACTGGAGGAATTGCTGAAAATTGACACTCGTCTGTCAGGAACTGAATCTGCTGTGTGTTCTCCCGGCTATTGTGCAGTAATTGCGATCGGGATACAGATGCAGCCTGCCTGGTATAGTGCTTTTTTATATAAATGTGTGAAGAGGTTTGTGTACCTCAAGTGAGCCCTGCTGACATTGAAGGACCCTATCTTATTTGGAGGTCATGAGTACTAATTCAGGGTCGCTCCTGTTGAATTGCCACATTAAATCGAAATGGAATTACTGTACTGCTGACTGTTTAATTCTCCTTTTCTCTGTGAAAGGCCCTACCAGCTACTCTACGGTTTGGACTAGCCACTGGGCTTGGGTACCCAGGGACAGTAACTGATAGGGATAGGCCTGTGCACAGAGCTACAGGGTAGATGAGTAGAGGATAAGCTAATTAACCTGATTTCCTGTCCTTGTTATATCCCCCTAATAAATCAGAGCTGCTTGTTCAGCAAAGTTATACTGCCTGAGGTATTTGTCTATGTTAAAGTACTGTACTGTGATTGTTGCACTGTATCTTATTTCACAGGAGGTCCCAGTGCCGAACCAGTCCTGGGGTAAGTGTATACTGTAAAGGTAATTCTGATGTATTGTGGGCCACTAGTGGGAAGAAGGGGTTGCAGTGTCCCAGAGGGCTGTGACCAAGTTAGTTTAACTATTGTAAACCCTGACCTCTGGGTGGAGGCACCCGCCATTGGATCCAGGCCCCTCAACCTGTTGGTGGCAAATCAGGCAGGGGTAGTAGCCCCTGGGATAGCGCCATCTAGGGGTTACACATAGAATTTCCTAGTGGCCCAACAATCTATGTGAAAAGGGTATCGACTACCTACCGCACTATAGCCCCTAACTCACAATCTGTTAAAAGTTCTACTTTCCCTAAACCTGCTGGACAGTATTACAAAAGACCACAGGTAAGAACTGGTTTGGGTGAAAAGAGATACAACCCAGACATCATATGTAGAAACCACCATGGTATGGGACATATTGTTAGGTTCTGTACTGAACCAAAAAATGACCCTGCACATCTATCACTATTAAATGCAGGATATTACATCACTTATGTGACTGTTAGGCAACAGACAGTTTTAGATCTTGTGGATTCTGGGAGTAAGCAAACTCTGTTTCACCCAGAATTAATAAATACAACGCAACCCAGCAGTCTTGAAATAAATGTTGCATGTGTACATGGGGATACACATAAGTATTCAGCAGTTGAAGTTGAGCTGGACATTCAAGGACACAGCACACAGGTGACTGCTGGCCTGGTACCAAATTTGCTGGTTCCTGTTGTGATTGGCTACAATTACCCCAGTTTTCATCTTTATTGACAGGCTTGGAATCTGTGACAGCTACTACCAGAGCCCAGGTAAACAGGAAAAACACTGGGGACACTTTCTTTGAAGGGATGTGATAGACTTGCCTGTTAAGGCAGAAAATCTACAAGTAGCAAAAAGAAAGAACACAAACTATGGAAACAGACTATGTATTTACTACCAGATCAGCAGATGCAGTCCATCCTTGCCACCTGTGATATGGCATAGGAACAAAGAAGATGAGACATTAACACCTTTCTTTCTACAGGTTGATAAGAAAGAACGTGATGGAATGTCTGTTTATAAAATTAAATGTGGAATTCGCACCGGATGTATACACATTTTGAGACAGGTGATGTTGTGGAACAATTGATGGTACCCACAAAGTATAGGGATATACTTTTATTCCTAAGGCATGATCTTACTTAGGCAGGACATGCAGATAGAGACTGTACCCTAAAGAGAATAATTCAAAGGTTTTATTGGCCAGGGATCCATGACCAGGTGTGTAAGTACTGTCAGTCCTGTGGGAGTGTCAGAAAGTGGCCCAAATCACTGAAAAGGAGAATGTACCACTGGTGCCCCTGCCCATAGTAACCCACCCTTTGAGCAGATAGGGAAAGATGTGGTTGGACTCTGATCAAAAGTTCCAAAGGAATCAGTTCATTCTTGTGATTTGTGACTATGTCTCTAAGTATCCAGAAGCAATCCCAATGAGAACAATTACCACCCCGGGATAGAGGAAGAACTGTTTAAAGTCTTAGCTGCTTAGGGATACCAAAGAGATTCTTACAGATAGAGGGAGTAACTTTAATGCTGCTTTATTGAAAGATCTGTATAAATTATTGGGCATTGTTGCAGTCAGAACATCTCCTTATCACCCACAGATAGATGGACTAACAGAAAGGTTTAACAAGACACTTAAACATATGCTAAGAAACTTTGTTCATGATGAGGGAGGGAGTGGATAAATATCTGTCCCTGCTTTTATTCACATACAGGAAGGTGCCCCAGGCCTCAACTGGTTACTCACCATTTTCCATACTGCATGGGAAAATCCTCTTGGGCCCCTAGACGTAGTCAAGGAGTTCTGGGAAGCAGGGACTGATATCAAGCAGATTAACATCGCAAAGCATATGGGACAACTCAGAAAACAGTTAGTCACATACACACACAGGCTCATCAGAACAGTCTAGAAGCCCAAAAGACCCACAAAACCTACTATGACTAGACAGTGGGGGTTAAAACTTAGTCACACACACCACACAGGCTCACCAGAACAGTCTAGAAGCTCAAAAGACCCAGAAAACCTACTATGACCAGACAGTGGGTGCTAAAACTTATAATAAGGGGATCAAGTTCTGTTATTGCTACCATCTTCAAATAAACTTCTGAATACATGGCAGGGTCCTATAGTATCCTGATACAAACCAGTCTGGTTAAATTATGAACTGAAACCCTGACAAGCATCCAGGAAAAATATTTATCATGTAAATCTACTCAAAAGATGGTGTGAGAAACTTACACCTGGATTAGGGATGGTAGTGTTACCAGGAAAAGATAATCAGAGATGGATGCAGCATAACCCTAGGTTAGAAAAACCTATAGTGGGGATGAATGTACCAGTTAATTCTACATTAACCACAGCACAAAAGACTGAGATGGGACCTTACTGAATGAATTTGACACTACATTTACTAGTGTTCCAGGTAGATCCATAGGGTTGAACACCCATAAAAACAGATTCTCCACCTATAAAGGCAGGAACCCCATCACTTGCCAGAAAGGGTAAGGGCAGCAGTGAAGAAGAAATCAATAAATTAAAACAAATGGGTATTACTCAGCCTTCACAAAGTGCCTGGGGTTCCCAACAGTAGTGGTACCTAAAAAGGAAGGGGTGGGGTATGATTGTGCTTTGATTTTAGAAAACTGAATCAAGAATCCTAATTTGATGCCCACCCTATGTCCCATAGACAACATTATTGTTCGAATAGGGAATGCCCACTACATTTCAATGTTAGATTTAACCAAAGGTTACTGGCAGATACCCTAGAAACATCAGCAGGGAGAAAACAGCCTTTGTACACGGATAGGTCTATTTGAATTTGTCACTATGCCCTTTGGCCTACATGCGACTTTTCAAAGGTTCATGGACAATGTCTTAAACACACATTAACTACTGCTCAGCCTACTTAGAAGACGTGGTTGTCGTTAGTACTGATTGGCAAACCCACATGGAGAACGTGTTAGCAGTAGTGCAATCCATAAAAGTACAGGGCTTACAATCAACCCCCAGAAATGTGCTCTTGTGATAACCAAAACCAGATATTTGGGTTTCTTGTTAGAAATGGGCAAGGAAGCCTCAACCTGATAAACTTAAATATAGCCACTGCCCAGTACCTACTATCAAGAAACATGTATGATAATTTGGGGGTTTAGCAGGATATTACCATCGCTTTATACCCAATTGTGCTACAGTAGCCACCCTCTATCTGACCTACCTAAAAAGAAATGTGGTAATCAAATGAAATGGACACCTGAGTGCGAGGAAGCCTTTTAGCTATAAAGATCACACTCTGTTCATCTCTGTGTTAAAAAGCCCTAACTTTGAGCTTCCTTTTGAGGTTCACATGGATGCCTCAGCGACTGGCATTGGGGCAGTCCTGAGCAAAATGTGAAAGGAGAGGAACATCCTGTGATTTATATATCTCAAAGCTGCATGATAGAGAGCAGCAATACTCACAATAGAGAAGGAAACATTAGCTGTTAAATGGGCTATTGAGGCCTTGTGTTTCTACCTTTGGGGTGCAACATTTATTTTGCTCACCATCAAAACTCATTGTGTTGGTTGCACCAAATGAGGGATAAAATGCAAGGATATTGAGGTGGTACCTGGCCCTGCACCACAACTTCACTGTGAAACACTAAGCTGGTACCATGCATCAGAATGCAGACTTCTATCAAAACATGGTGCCATGAAAGCCTGAATTGTAAATATGTAAATATGCAAAGAAAAAGTAATTCCTGTGATAAAGATGTAAGCAGAGAGGTGTCTTACTAATCTAAGCCCCATGGTAAGGATGTATATATATGTATAATGTGTATGGATATTGAATATGCATCTTGTTGTCATTATGTACTTAAGGGACCCTGGAGTGAAGCATCCAAGCGAGGTGTAGCTCCAACCACACCCCACCTACTTAGAGTGAGTAAACAAAGGCGGTTTGTGGATCTGAATACCAGCAGTTTTTTAAATACTGGTTTCCTCTTAAGGAGGGAGAGGTGGTGGACTTGTGTTCCACATTACTTAAAAAGGTAGGGTCCTAGGAACTCTCTCTGTTCTTCTATATTTTTCTTTCTTAAAAACCTACTGCACAGTAGTATCTCTTTTCTTTAGCTATTCTTTTTCTGGTTATGGCAGATTGGCCACCTACCGTAACTCTGTCCTATAATCTTCGATACTTATACTTACACCGCTTTTATTATCGCTCACATTTCCTGTTTCCTCTGGGGACCCTGGAGAGAATATGCCTAAACAAAGGAATAAAGAACTAAAGACATGCCAAAATAAATAAAAAGGCATATGTCTAAGGACTGCACTCCGAAATGAATAAAAGAAATAATGGTGCCTAAAGTAAGTAGGCTGTAGCCATGGTCATTCAAAAATAAAACATTGAAGGTCTGTCCTCTTTGAAAATAAAAGAAAGATGTGATGTCTTAAAATGATGTGCAGAACAGGAAACTGCATAAGTGCGCAGTGTGGGTTTTAAATAATAATGACCCAATATTAATAGATTATACTGGGATAGTCTGTTTGCTAAAAGAAAAATGGAATAATTCCAAAACATTTCCTGGTATAACAAACTGGATGAGAATTAAACATGAAGCTTATAAATGTATTTTGGTTGTTTCTTAAACAAATAAAGCTGCAAAGTAAGAGATAACCGACTGGGAGCCAAATGAGGAACTAGCATAAAGGTTCCTTGTTCCTGCTAACTGTGTTGATTATGTTAAGAAATATGAAAATCGAGTGGCAGACAGGCTACTTCTTTCACAATGTTAGCAGTTGCTGGGTTTGCTTAATTATTAAATTGTCAGACAGAATACATGCTAAGCTGTAACATTACCATATGTACCACAAACACTTAAACTACTAAACAAAGTATTTAAACAGATGTTTGAACTTTTTCCCTGCAGCAAGCGTGTTAGCCAAAATAGCCATTATTCCTTGCTCAAAAGTCTTAGGCCAGACTTACCTACATCTAGCAGAGCTAAGCACCCATTAGTATAGGAAAACAGCGCCTAACATGGCTGTTTTTATATTATGTAGAGCTGTCAATCCAAGAGAAAGGGGAGGAGCCTAAAGTCCATTATGTTGTAATTAAACATGCACTGCACAAAATAAGCTTCCTGTATAAAATCTGCACGTGCAAGTTAGCTTACATATTTCTGCTGATTACATTGTATTCATACCAGGGTCATCTTGCCTGATTGTTAATCCATAAAGGTAGATATATGTATAAGAAAGACAAAGAAACTCTGTGCGCAAACACTGAGGCAAGGGTTACCCTAAAGGGGTATTTGGCTGGGAAGCCAAGTTTCAAGATAATACAAAATCACACATGCCCCCCACAATGCAAAGCATCATGGGCTGCATATGCAAATCACCACAGAATGTTATGCTGGTCCAACTTTAAGCAGAATTGCATGGTGCCAAAGGCCTCTCCACAGTTTGCAAAGGGTGCTAACAGAAGACATAGACACGTGTTTCGTCTCTACCAGAACTCATCAGTATGACTCGTCTGTTTGACACCCCAGTGGAATGGACCAGCTACCCTTAAGGCAGTGTGCCTTGGATATATTGTGGTGAACCCATTAAAATAAAAAACTATTTAAAAGACAAAGAACCTCTGTGCACAAACACTGAGGCAAGGGTTACCCTAAAGGGCATTTGGCTGGGAAGCCAGGTTGAAGATAATACAAAATCACACATGCCCCACAATGCAAAGCATCATGGGCTACATATGCAAATCACCACAGAATGTTATGCTGGTCCAACTTTAGCAGAATTGCATGGTGCCGAAAGGCCTCTCACACAGTTTGCAAAGGGTGCTAACAGAAGACATATATGATATATATATATATATATATAGTGAATATATTGATATATGTATGTTTAGCTGAAGGCCAGATCATGTGACCCTGTGTTCACTATAAATACTCCCTTTGAGGATTTGATGAGACTTCCTCAGTGCAGTTTTTAGTAATGGTAACAGAAAGAGCTACTAAGGGAACTAGCCAGATAT
This sequence comes from Neoceratodus forsteri, assembly GCA_016271365.2. Taxonomy (NCBI): domain Eukaryota; kingdom Metazoa; phylum Chordata; order Ceratodontiformes; family Ceratodontidae; genus Neoceratodus; species Neoceratodus forsteri. The sequence continues at coordinate 217,066,547 of JADMNL010000030.1, read as the reverse complement.
GGACACAAAGGTAACATATCTGTATTGACAGGTAAGAACTGTGCAAACTACTGGATGTAGTGAATTTTTGCTGTGTTTTGATTTATATTTTTGTTTGTCTGTCTTCAAAGCTGTAATAACACAAAGAAACCTCCAGAGCTGTAGCTTGTCCCTTCCACACCTCAAACTGATGTGACAACATAGAGGGAGCAGAAGAGCTGGGGAGCGATCAAGGAAGGGATACTGAAGGCCACAGAAATCTGCATTAGAAAAGTAAGTAAAAACAAAATGAAGGAGACCACTTTGGTATACAAGGGAGGTGGCAGGGGCAATCAGGGAATGGAAAAGGGCCTTTAGGAAGTACCAGAAGACACAGAGTAAACAGTATAGAGAGCATACAGGGAGAAGCTGAAAGTAGCAGGACTGAGGAGGAGGAAGGCCAAAGCTGACACAGAGGAGAAAATTACAAGATAGGCAAAAGGGGATATGCAGGGAAGTGAGGAATGTCAAACGGATAGTTCGATTGAAGGGGAAGGAAGTAAGATGCTAGAGGGTATCTTTGACAAAGCAGAGGTTCTAAATAGTTACTTGCTCGGTATTCATGAAGGAAGGGTGTGTAGAGGACCTGTACTGAAATGGAGGGAAGCAAAGTCAAACATGGAGTCTATTCAGATCAGTGAGGATAGGGTAAGGGAAGAGTTAGAAAGGTTGAAGGTATTTAGGGCAAGGGGCTGACGTTTTGAGACCGAGGATACTCAGGGAACTGAGGGAGGACCTGATAGCCCATATGACGAGGTGTTTCAAATTTTCCCTAGATACAGGCAGTGTGCTAGGGGATTGGAAAAGGGTAGACATGGTGGCCCTGCACAAGGGTGTAACAAAGAGGAGACAGAAAATTATTGCCCGTTCAGCCTCACATCAATAGTAGGAAAGATGATGAAGGTACTAATAAAAGAAAGGGTGGTGGACCACTTGGAAAGCAGGGGCTTGCTATACGATAGACCACATGGCTTCACAATAGGAAAGTCATGCCAGACAAACCTGATTGAGTTCTTCAATTGGGTGTTGCAGGTAGTCGACCAAAAGGGAAAGTGGATGTGGCCTACCTGAACTTCAAAAAGGCCTTTCACACCGCCTCATAGAAGGCAGATAAATAAAATCAAAAAGTTTATGGTGGGACAGAAAACAACTAGGTGGGTGGAAAACTGACCGACAGGCAGAAACTAGAGTGTTGGTCAAAGGATTATATTCTGGGGTGGAAAGGCAACGTAGGGCACCGCAGGGGTCAGTCCTGGGATCCCTCCTTTTAATGTGCACTGTAAAAGGAACATTTTGTAGCAGTTCACCCTAAGTTCTGCCCTCCGTAATTTTAATTTTTTATTGCTGTGCTGCAGGATCTGGGTGGGCACTCAGGGAACGTGGCAGGGTTCCCCAGTGCGAGAGAAGTCAAACAGGGAATTTAAAAAAACAAACAGGGAGGCTCATGACTGAAAGGATGGAACTGGAGGAAGAATTTGAGGGAGAGACAGTTGGTCAGGAGAGTACAAGCTGACCGTGAGAAGAGTGAGCTGTCGGGAGGAGAGAGGGCTAGAGAGCTACCGTGGGAAATGGGCTTACCTGTGTTTGCAGAAGCCATCCGAGCTCATCTGTGTGCCTCAGCTGCCTCCCTGTCCCCCAATGCAGCAGCAAGTAGTCAACATGATCCAGTCTGGTGGTTCCGCTTGAAGTCCTGCCCTTGCGCTTGGTGTGGCCCTATTTAGCCCAGTTTACTGTTCTCAGTCCCTAGTGCCCGTAGTTCTGGTCCTCATTGCGGCTTTCAAGTGCTGCATCACTGTTTGTCCTGTTGACGGTCCAAGGCCCCACCTAGATGTCCTTCCTGCTCCCTATAACCACCCTTCCTCTGCCAGCAAACCTCCCGCTTGCCTCCTAGATCTCATCTGGTGTGATGAGTCGACGGCAGCACACTGATTCGCCCTGACTGCCTTACATACAGAGACTGTGTGTTGATTTTTTTCTTATTATTTATTTGAAAGAGTGCACCAGGCGCAGTAGGAGCAGCTGAGTGCCGGGAGGATCGGGGAACCAGGGACCCTACCTTTGAACTTGAAGGGGTGAGGAAAGTAATGATGTCCACAGGAGGAGCTGGAGCCCAGGCCAGATAGTAGGGCCTACTGAATCTCCATGAGGGCAGGACTAGGGGCGGAAATGGAACAAAAGAGTGACAGCAGGTTTAGAAAGCCTTGAAATTTAAAGGGCCCTGCCACAAAGGCTGCATCAGAAATTTAAAGGAGCAAGTCAGGCCCTGTGTTGAAGGATAATTCTAGCCACTAGAGGTAATTAGGGCACCAGGCTCTATAGCCAAGTAAAGGGCACCAGGCCCATAGTAGTAAAGGGCAGCTGCCCATAGTAATTAGGCATGAGGCCCAGCAGAGTAAAGGGCAACCACATCTGGTAGTAATGAAGCACAAGGCCCAGCAGAGTAAGGGGCAGCCAGGCCCATAGCAAATAGGGCATGAGGCCTAGCAGAGAAAGGAGCAGCCACACCCAGTGGCCAGCAAAGACTTAAACATCTTCTTGTCCTTTTATCCGCAGAGTCGAAATCGACGCCTTGTGAAGAGTCGCAGCTGTTGGTTCCTGAGCATCCTGTAAGGAAGACAACTGAAAGTACCTCATCCGTCACTCCCAGATGCCCCCTGGGAGATCAGTTGGTCGTAACTAAGTGTGTTTGTGACTGCTGTTTTCTTATTTTGTACTCCATCCTCGGGGAACTTGATCCACACCATTGATTCCTTCCTGCTTGTTTCATCCCACGCTCAGTATAACCCTCAGGGTTGGAGATCTATGATCAATTGCCAAGGCCAGAGGTCTGTGGGTCGAGTGTCAGAACACTGGAGGTCCAGTGCTGGAGGTTCAGAGGTCCAACGCCTGAAGTCCTGAGGTCCATTGCTGGAGTGTTGAGGGTCCAGAGGTTCATTGCTGGAGGTCCAGTCCCAGAGGTCCAGAGGTCCAGCGCCAGATAGCCAGAGGTCCAAAGGTCTAAGGCAGAGGTCCAGAGGTCTGTACCCACAGGGCTAGTGTCCTGACACTTTAGACTCCATGGCCCGAGGCTGAGGAATTATTACAGTACTCCAGAACCTTGCCATCAGGGACAAGTCGAGGTCATCAAGGGTGGCCAGAAGGGCTGGCGCCATAGTAGTTTGCCCTCACAGACAGGAGTCACACTGAGAACAAGTTGTGGTCATCAAGGGTGGCCAGAAGAGGCCTGGCACAGTAGCAGCTTGCCCCAACGCAGACAGGAAGTGACACTGGGGGCAAGTTGCAGTCACCAAGGGTGGCCAGAAAAGGGGTGGCGCCTTAGCAGTTGACCCATCGAATACAGTCTTAGTTTCCAGATCAAGATTTCAGCAGTCCTAGTGCCGCTGGCATGTTACTTTGTTCCGCCGTTAACCTTGAGACTCTTTCTATTCTTGTGGACCTTGTTGAAACTCTAATTTTCCTTATACCCTGTATTGTGTCTTCCTTCCCATTTTAGTATAGGTGCCTCCTACCTCCCCATGTTTATTAGTGTTCTGTCTGAATTTCAGTAAACTATGGTGAAACTGACTCTCCTGTGCCTGTCTCTTTCTGCTGATCACCCAGTGGTACCCACGTAGGGAACAGAGCCTCCCTTTATTTGGCTCCTCTAAATCTCTCAGTTGCTGGTGCTGATTGACCTGTGGTTAAATTCGGGTCAGTCACCTGGCCGTTAGGTTGAACAACCGAGCGAGGCCCTCATCCTACTCCATGGCTAATGGCTTTCTATTTCCAGGTGGGGCCAGTTACAAATTTGGTGGAGCAGGGATACCACTGGGCTCATCAGAAGAGGCTGAGAGTCAGTAAATGGATAAAGGAGGTACTGGGAAGGGATGCTGTCCCAAGTAATAGAGAGATGACCACCTAGGTAGTACCAGGATTATAAAATGGACAGTCAAAGACTTGCTGGACACAAGGGCATGTCCTTTGAGAGAAGGGGTAGTGTAACAGGAAAATGTTGTAGCAGTTCCCCTCAAGTTCTGCCCTCAATGATTTTTTTTTAATGCTGTGGTGCGAGGCTGGATGGGCACAAGGGAACATGGCTGGGTTCCCCAGCACAAGAGAAGTCGAGCAGAGATTTTTTTTTTAAATTGGGAGGCTCACGACAGAGAGGATGGAACTGGAGAGGAGAACAATTCGGGAAGAGACAGTTGGGTGGGCAGAGAACAGCGACCATGAGAAGAGTGAGAGCTGGACCAGGAGGAGAAAGGGCATGGAGAGCTGCTGGTGGGAAATGGGCTTACCTGTGTTTGCAGAAGCTGTCCCAGAGCTCGTCTGCATGGCTCAGCTTTCTCCTCCCAGTCCCCAATGCAGCAGCAAGAAGTCGGGTAGTCTGATGTGATCCAGTCTGGTGGTTCTGCTTGAAGTCCTGCCCAGTGCTTAGTGTGGGCTCTGCTTAGCCCCATTTATTGTTTTCAGTTCCTAGTGCCCATAGTTCCGGTCCTCATCAGCAACTTTCAAGCAGTGCATCGCCTGCTGTCCTGTCGGTGGTCTGAGGCCCCTCAGATGTCCTCCTGCTCCATATAACCACCCTTCCTCTGCCAAAGACCTCCCGTTTGCCTCCCTGGCTCGTCTCGTGTGGTGAGTCAGTGGCAGCATGCTGATTCGTGCTGACCACCTTACATACAGAGACTGTGTGTTGATTTTTTCTTATTACTTATTTGAAAGCATGCGCAGGCGCTTGTAGGTGTGGCTGAGTGCCGAGGAGGGCCGAGGAGCTAGGACCCTACCTTTGAACTTGAAGGGAGAGGAAAGTAGCAACACCCACAGGAGGAGCTGGAGCCCAGGCCAAATAGTAGGGCCTACTGAATCTGCCTGATGGGCGGACTAGGGAGAGAAAATGGGACAAAAGAGTGACAGCAGGTTAAGAAAGACAGGAAAATTTAAAGTTTCCTGTCACAGTAAAGCTGCATCAGAAATTTAAAGGGCAAGTCAGGAGTAGTGTCGGAAGGGACAATTCTGGCCCACTAGAAGTAATTAGGGCATCAGGCCCTATAGCCAAGTAAAGGGCACCAGGCCCATAGTAGCAAAGGGCAGCTAGGCCCATAGTAATTAAGGCCCAAGGCCCAGCAAAGTAAGGGCAACCAGGCCCATAACAAATAGGCATGAGGCCCAGCAGAGAAAGGGCCAGTCAGGCCCATGGTAATTCAGGGGCACGAGGCTCAGCAGAGCAAAGGGCAGCTAGGGCCCATAACAACATAGGCACGAGGCCCAGCAGAGTAAGGGGCAGCCAGGCCTGTAGTAAACAGGACATGAGACCCAGCACAGAAAGGGCAGCCACACCCAGTAGTAATTGGGGCACAAGGCCCAGCAGAGAAATCAGCAGCCAGGCCCATAGTAATTAGGGCATGAGGCCAGCAGAGTAATGGGCAGCCAGGCCATAGTAACATGGGCACAAGGCCCAGCAGACAAAAGGGGCAGCCAGGCTCATAGTAATCAGGGCATGAGGCCCAGCAGAGTAAAAGGGCATCCAGCCTCAGTAGTAAATAGGGCACAGGCCCAGCAGAGCAAAGGGCAGCCACTCCCAGTAGTAATTTGGGAACAAGACCCAGCAGAGTAAAGGGCACCAGACCCAGGGTAGTAAAGGCACCAGGCCCAGTCAAGTAATGGGCACCAGGCCCATAGTAGTAAAGGGCACCAAGCCCAGTAAGGTAGGGTATCCCAGTCCATGGGAAGAGGGCAGCAGGTATACAGGTAATTAGTGTAACCAGGCTAAGCTGCTGGGGTAATTACATTTAGGTGCTCAGGGCAGCCAGATCCTAACTAAGACAGACCCCAAGAGAAAAAGGGTCCAACTAAGGGCTGCTTAGCACACAACTTGTTATGGAGGGATTATCAGCTGTTGTTCTATCTCTACAAACTGTTTATTCCTCCAGCATCTCAAGTGTTGTATTTACTACATGAAGCACCAAGACTGTATTGTAAAATATTAGGATTGTGGTCATTTGCCCTGGGAGTGAACAATTGTTTGATTGTTGCAATTTGCCCCTGTTCCAGGCAAATTGCCCTGAAAGTGAACATTCCATTGTATTGTGATAAAAGGAGTACCATTGTGCAACATCAGGTCTGTGATTCAATTTCAGCCTCTATCGACTCTTCACCATAGCCATCAGCAGCCAACAGAAGACTTCAACATCTTCTTGTCCTTTCATCCATCGTAGTCAAAATCGACATCTTGTGAAGAGTCATGGCGTGTGGTTCCTGAGCATCCTGTAAGGAAGGCGACTGGAAAGTACCTCATCCATCCCTCCCAGATGCCACAGAGACAAATCCGTTGTAACCAAGTGTGTTACATTGGCGCGTGTTCTTATTTTGTACTCCATCCTCGGGGAATCTGATCCGCACCTTGACTCCTTCCTGCTTGTTTCATACTATGTTGCCAGTATAATTCTCAGGGTTGGAGATCTATGATTAATTGCCAAGGCCAGAGGTCTGTAGGTTGAGGTCAGAACACTGGACATCCAGTGCCGGAGGTGCAGAGGTCCAAGGCCTGAAGTCCTGAGGTCCATTGCTGGAGTGTTGTAGGGTTCAGAGGTCCATTGCCAGAGGTCCAGTCCTGGAGGTCCAGAGGTCCAGCATCAGAGAGCCAGAGGTCCAGAGGCCTAATGCCAGAGGTCCAGAGGTCCGTACCACAGGGCTAATGTCCCAACACTTTAGACTCCATGGCCCTAGACTGAGGGATTATTACAGAAATCCAGAACCTTGCCATTGGGGACAAGTTGAGGTCATCAAGGGTGACCAGAAGAGGGCCGCCGCCATAGCAGTTTGCCCCAACGTGACAGGAGTCATGCCTGGACAAGTTGCAGTCATCAAGGGTTGCCAGAAGAGGCCCGGCACAGTAGCAGCTTGCCCCAATGCAGACAGAAGTCACTGCAGACACGCTATGGTCACAAAGGGTGGCCAGAAGAGGGCTGGCACCATAGCAGTTGGGTTCTACCGAATACAGTCTTGGGTTCCAGATCAAGATTTCAGAAGTCCCAGTGTCGTTGGCTCATTACTTTCTATTCTTGTGGACCTTGTTGAAACTCTCATTTTCCTTATACCCTCTATTTTGTCTTCCTTCCCATTTTAGTATAGGTGCCCTCCTACCTCCTCATGTTTATTAGTGTTCTGTCTGAATTTCAGTAAACTATTGTGAAACTGACTCTCTTGTGCCTGTCTCTTGTTGATCACCCAGTGGTATCCACATAGGGAACAGAGCCTCCCTTTATTCTGGCTCCTCTAAATCTCTCAGTTGCTGGTGCTGATTGACCTGTGGTTAAATTCGGGTCAGTCACCTGGCCGTTGGGTTGAACAACCCGAGCGAGGCCCTCGTCCTACTCCTGGTTAATTGGCTTTCCATTTCCAGGTGGGCGGTTACAAATTTGGTGGCAGAAGTGGGATACCACTGGGCTCACAGCAGAAGAGGCTGAGAGTCAGTAAATGGATAAAGGAGGTACTGGGAAGGGATGCTGTCCCAAGTAATAGAGAGATGACCACCTAGGTAGTACCAGGATTATAAAATGGACAGTCAAAGACTTGCTGGACACAAGGGCATGTCCTTTGAGAGAAGGGGTAGTGTAACAGGAAAATGTTGTAGCAGTTTCCCCTCAAGTTCTGCCCTCTGTAATTTTTTTTTTTTACTGCTGTGGAAGCGGAAGCTGGATGGGCACAGGGGAATATGGTTGGGCCCCAGCACAAGAGAAGTTTAACGGAGATTTTTTTTTAAATTGGGAGGCTCACAACTGAGAGGATGGAACTGGAGGAAAGGAAGAATTCAGGAAGAGACAGTTGGGTGGACAGAGAACAAGCGACCGTGAGAAGAGTGATAGCTGGACTGGGAGAAGAGGGCATGGAGAGCTGCCGTGGAAATGGGCTTACTTGTGTTTGCAGAAGCCATCCCTGAGCTCATCTGTGCCTCAGCTGTCTCCTCCCAGTCGGCCAATGCAGCAGCAAGTAGTCGGGTAGTCCGACGTGATCCAGTCTGGTGATTCCGCTAAGTCCTGCCCTGAGCTTGCCGTGGGCTCTGTTTGGCCCGTTTATTGTTTTCAGTCCCTGGTGTCCATAGTTCCAGTCCCTCATCGGCGGCTTCAGCGCCACATCACCTATTTGTCCTGTCGGTGGTCTGAGACCCCCCAGATGTCCTCTCTGCTCCTGTAACCACCCTTCCTCTGCCAGCAAGACCTCCCGTTTGCCTTCTAGATCTCGTCTTGTGTGGTGAGTTGGCGGCAGCACTGATTCGTGCTGACCGCCTTATCTCAAGACTGTGTATTGATTTTTTCATTACTTATTTGAAGACTGCACCAAGTGCTTGTAGGAGTGGATGAGGGCCGGGAGGGCGGGAGCTAGGACCCTACCTTTGAACTTGAAGGGGAGAGAAAGAAGACGCCCACAGGAGGAGCTGCAGCCCAGGCCAGCTAGTAGGGCCTACTGAATCTGCATGAGGAGGGACTAGGGAGTGGAAATGGGACAAAAGAGTGACAGCAGGTTTAGAAAGCCTTGGAAATTTAAAGGGCCCTGCCACAATAAAACTGCATCAGAAATTTAAAGGGGCAAGTCAGGCCCAGTGTTGGAAGGGACAATTTGGCCCACTAGAGGTAATTAGGGGCAGCAGGCCCTATAGCTAAGTAAATGGCACCAGGCCCATAGTAGTAAAGGGCAGTCAGGCCTGTGTAAATGAGGCACAAGGCTCTAGCAGAGAATGGGGCAGCCAGGCCCACTAGTAATTGGGCACCAGGCCCAGCAGAGTAAGAGGCACCCTGGCCCATAGTAAATAGGGCACAAGGCTCAGAAGAGAAAGGGCAGCCTGGCCTATAGTAACCAGGGACACAAGGCCCAGCAGAGTAAAGGGCAGCCACACCCGGTAGTAATTGAGGCACGAGGCCCAGCAGAGTAAAGGGCAGCCAGGCCTGTAGTAAATAGGGCACGAGGAACAGCAGAGAAAGGGCAGCCACACCTGATAGTAATTGGGCACAAGGCCCAGCAGAGTAAAGGGCAGCCATACCCAGTAGTAATTGGAGCACGAGGCCCAGCAGAGTAAAGGAGCAGCCAGGCCCAGTCAAGTAAAGTGCACGAGACCCGGGGTAGTAAAGGGTGCCAGGCCCAGTCAGTAAAGGGCACCAGGCCCACAATAGTAAAGGGCACCAGACCCAGTAAAGGTAGGGCATCCCAGCCAATAGGGAAGAGGGCAGCAGGTATACGAGTAATTAGTGTAACCAGGCTTAGCTTCTGGGGTAATTACATTTAGGTGCTCAGGGGAAGCAGATCTTAACAAAGACAGAGCCCAAGAAAAAAGGGTCCAACTAAGGGTGCTTAAGCACACAACCTGTTATTTATTTTTATTTTTATTTTATTTTGTTGACCGGAAAGTCACTAGACAAATCCTGCCTATTTTCAGGCACAACCCGGGAAGGGGATACAGATGAATGCCAACTGACCTTGAACCACATGAAGCTGTTGGTGGTATTTTTAGTGAATGAGGGAAATTTGGCCAGACACTGGGAAATTCCCCTACTGCATTGTTGCCAGTAGGGAGAAACACTGTGTCTGCAGGATGGCAGATGGTGCACAGCCTTCATGCAGCAGGATGTGCTGCTGGTTGCTCCTGATGAGACTTCGATGAAGTAACGCTTGATATGGAGCATGCTTTACCCAAGGCACGGATATCTTTACCTGAAGCTCCTGATGTTGTTTCTAAGGAGATTACTGGTCAGTTACCAGTTCGGGAGAATGTGTCAAATGTGATCATTTCAGCTGTACAACCTTCAATTGTTAGCCCTGTGCAAACAGAACTTGTCTCTTTGAATCCTCTGTTGCCTGTATCACCTACGGACCTCTTTTCTCAGCCGAACTTCCGGGTACCATGCAGGAATGCAGCGAGCGAACGCTGTGGTTTTACCCATGTCTGAAGATCGCTCTACCTGCAAATGGTTCACCAGCAATTTGGACTTTCAGCGGACTCTCAGGACTTTTGGACTGGTCTCGGATGACACCCTTTCCAAGTCAGGATGATGGATTCCGGACCCTGAATGGACTGAAACTTGACCTTCTACCTCTTCCTTATCCACAGCTAAGCATACCTGCAACTTCTAAACTGAGTTCAGGTACTGGACAATCTTTTATTAATAAGGCCTCACTTAATGGTGTGCATCAGTTACAGGATGGTGCTGCGGCCTTGCCTAGACCAGCACATCCTCGGGTGGGGGATGATCAGAGGAAGCAAGTTCAGGGCTGGGTTCTGCAAAAGGTACATCTGAGAAATCTGCATGCATTCCTATGGCTGACTTTTTAAAAGCGAGCTAAAACAAGCACCTCGGCGAAGCGTTGTAAGAGCTACGATATAAGGGAGGGCTCTCTACTCACCCTGCTAGATATTATATAGCTAATCAGCGATTACGAGGTTCCATGCATTTTTCCTTCTGATTTATATGCCCTGATTCATAGTTCAGGGAAGATTCATTTGATATTAGTTTTGACTTAACAGTAGTTTGGAAACGTTTTGGGAGAAATACTTGGTTCTTAAAGCTACGTTCTATGGACCCCTCCTTTGCTATCCCTCTTACAAGGCCACAGATCAGATATGTTACCATAATGTTTCATAACAAAGGGTGAATGTCAGTGATATTTATCACTGGCTGCAAAATCGTTGCAACATATTAGGCCCTCCTGAAGCTCTCCTTGATCTGGAAGGCATTTGGATGGGGGTGGAAATTTAAAGTTAAACTGTTTCAGGTTAACTCGGATATCCTTCATTTGCCCAATAGTTTCTTTCTTGGAAAAGACAGAAGAGTTTGTTTTATAGTGGACAACCAAGAGCCTGCTATAAATGTGGATCTAGAACTCACATTAGCAGCTCTTGTGACATGTTAAATGCTTCTTATGTGGGAGCTATGGGCATTCTGTAGATCTGTGTGAAAATAATTTCCAATGCAATTTGTATGATGAGAAAGGCCATGCATTTCATCAATGTCCTTGGGCCAAACGCAATAGAATTGAAGGGTGGGATCAGATGATTTAGTCTGCAGAGCCCAGGAAAACAGAAGGACTCTACTTTTCCACTCCCTCTGCCCCACAACATGGGTCTGATCCTTCTGTTGACTTCTGTCTTCCACAGACTATTGACACTCTCTCCTCTCGGATAGGCCTCCCTGCCCTCAGCACAGATACAGGATACTAGTCCTCCTGCCACTGTTTCTGAAAATTCTCCCTCTGTACAAAGTCAATAAGATGGTACTTCTATGCCCCTCCCCATTTGAGACTGTTAAGAGTTGCAGATTTACCAGGTCTTCCTTAATCGTCATTCCCTTGTCCTATTCCTATGGAGAATCTTTTTTCTCCTCTTCAAGATGAATCAGGGGATTCTGATTTAGAATCTGACACCTCTCACAGGTCTGAGCAGGTTACTGAAGATGAGGAAAGTAATCCACTGAAATTTCCAAGGAAAAAAAGGAAAGAAAGGGAAGAAATGGAAAGCTAGTAATAGCTTAAAAGGAGGGCCTTAACTTTCATGCACTTTAGATGGCTACTTTAAGGACTGGGTCTTTTAATGTCTTTAGTTTAAAAGCTTATAAAAAACAATTTCCATGTGTAACTCCCAGGGGTGCTGTCCTAAGGGCTACTACCCCTGCCTGCCTTAACTGTAGCAGGGTGAGGGGCCCAGATCCGTTAAGGTGCTCCACCCAGAGGTCGAGGTTAAAACAGTCAGGGTTGACTTGGTCACAGCCTCTGGGTTGCTGCAACCCCTTCTTCCCACTAGTGACCCACGCAGTTCAATTTCAGTGTCCTTACCATATACACTTAAACCCCAGCTCGAACCAGTCAGCTCACTCCGGGACTCCTGGAAAGTAAGGTACAGTTACGCCACATTCTCTGTGCAGTATTTCACCATTAACACAGAGTACTTTTGCAAACAAGCAATCTGATTTATTTAAGGAGATAACAAGGACTGGGGAAAATCAGGGTGATTGGCTTACCACTATAACATACGTTTGTCTACCTAGGGCTCTGTGCAGGCCTAACCTATTAATTACTGTCTATGGGTACCCAAGCCCTAATGGCTAGTTCCTCGATGCAGCTGGTTGGGGCCCTGACACAAACGAGCATTTACTTCTGGAGAAGATCAGATGGAGCCAGAAAGCTCAACTAGTACAGTCAGCAATATAACAAGATGATTTTGCCTTTGCTTGCAATCTTTACAGGAGCTACCCTGATTCAGTACTCACAACTCCAGCAGAAACCACTCTTCCACCACTGCAGGGCTGAGCCTGAGCTCCTAAGGCCTCCTCACACATTTATATGGAAAACAACAGGAGGGTACCATACCAGGCAGCTGCTTCCAGGACCCGACCGAACTCACAGCAAATGTGGGCATTTCACTGCAGCTCTCAACGTCCTGACAGACCGAGAGCAATTCAGCAGATTCTTCAGTCCTCTTCAGGTGAAGCCTGGTAGGTAGCTGTGCTTGTACACAGCCTCCTCTGACCGCAAGCCTGTGGATTTAATTCATGATGCACTGGCAATGTAAACAGCCCCTCAGGCCTTTCATGCACTTCCTGCATGAACACTTGAACGCAGAAACTCAGAGCCCCTCTCCTTCATAGTCACAATGCCTCTGCCTCTAGCAGCAGCGGCGATCCTTACAGCTCAGGCGCTACCCGATCTCATTGGCTGCCACGCATGCCAGTCACTTATTCTAGCCTTCAGTGGTGCAAAAGGCGCCACGACCCATAATGCCACATCCAGAAATTACAGCTGTGCCCTCATTGGTTGTCGACTCCTCTGAAGTACCTCTATTCCTATTGGACCCTTTTAGGACGTCCGGGTCCAATATGGAAGGGCACAGCACACAGTCCCAGCTGCAATGAAAAGAGTTAAGCAAACCACAATTTTACCAATACTATACAGGTTCTCAAATGAACAACTACCTCTTTAGATGGGCTCCTTCTGCGCCCTAGCGACTGCAGAAATGGAGCAATCAGACAGCAGTCCGGGCAGGATTCGAGCAGGAAACCCCAGTCCCCTATTTGTACTATTAAAACCTGCGAGCAGGCAGATCTTAAAGAGGCAGTACTGGAGCTTTAAAAGCACTCACAATGCCCACATTTAGCGGCCTTACATTGAACACCAGTCAGGCATGGAGCATTTAGGCAAGCTCCAGGAAGGCTTCTAGGAACCCATATTTGTAGGGGGTTACACACTTTCATTTTTGACTCTTAATGTAGACATCTTATTTTTACCAGAAACACAACCTATCCTCTCTTTGTGAGGTGGAACAAATAAAGAGATGGTGGCATTGGGGCCCTTCTTTTGGATGTTGGGCTTAGATTCTGCAGATGGGATTGGCATCTTATTTAAATCCATTAAGTTTCATGTTTCCAGGCTCATAGATGTCCGACCTGGTCATGCTTTAGTTCTTGATTGTACCCTTGAAGATTTTTCTTTTCGCCTCATTAATCTTTATGCCCCAGATTAAAACTGCTAGGATTTAAATTTTTGAAGAAATTAAACCTTTTTACATACAAAAAGCATATTATTTGGGGTGACTTTAATTGTACTGTGGACACTAAATTTACTGGTGTAATACAGAAAAATGTATTGTGACTCTCATGCTTTGCTACATATTATTTCTGAAGCTAGTTTAAGGATGCTTTTGGTCTTTATATAAGACTGATACTGGAGCTACTTATCATAGACACATTTATTATACCCGTATTGATATGTTTTTGTTTCCAAATATCTTATTCCTATTTTTGTATTCCTAAACCTACAGAATTCTCAGACCACAAGATTCTATTTTGTACTCTGAGTTTATCTGCTGTCCCTCCAAAATGTGTTCAGCTTACCGACGGTGGCTTTTAAATATGTCACTTTTGGATTCTCCTGCATACATTTCTCAAATTGAGGTTTCTTTTGGCAGCTCGAACTCTATAATGTGTTCCTATGATACTCTTTTGATTGGTGGCTTGACACCAAAATGGAGTTAAAACGACTTTTACTTAATTTGGTAGAAATAAAGAAAATTCTAATTATTTGCCTACCTCCTACTTAGGAATCAACTATATAAATTAATGTCTCACCCTCCGTGACAGCATACAATTTGAATCCCAGATTTCTGAAATTAAAACAAATGACGGACTATCAGTATGATAGGGCTAAATCATTGGAAATGGAGTTCAGATATGGGATGAAGAACACACCAGCATCTGGTCCATATGCTGCATGCAAACAACGGCTAGATAAAACTATGATGACTAGCCTTTCTAAACTAGATGGTACTGTGGTATCCACTGATTTAGAAATGCTGACTGTAGCACAACAATTTGTTAGCTCTACCTTTAGTTTTACCTCTGATTTTGATACTCTCCTCTTACAAGGGTTTCTACATCTCTTCCTCAAATGGCAGATTCTATGACACAGTGTTTTTACAACCTATATCTTTTCAAGAAGCAGAGGAGTTATCAAACAATTAACTACTGGTATATCTCCCGGACTTGACGGTATCCCAAATGATTTTATTAAACATTTCTATCCTATATGTGCTATTTTTGCCCTTGGTTTTTAACTCTATGTTAACCTCTCATTCTTCCTTCTTTGGATTTAACACCTCTCTTCTTCATTTTTATACAAATTTGGAGATAAAACTCTATTGTCTAACCCTTAGTCTCTTAAACAGTGATTATAAAATTTTGGGCAAAATCATTAATAATTGGTTCTTAACAGTTGCTGATTTTCTTATTCACCCAGCTCAGACCTGTGCTATCCCCAAGAGACGAATTCAACATAATCTATATTTTTTAAGGTAACTATTTGAGGCTAGTACTGGTAGCAATATTTCAGGATATGTGGTAGCTTTAGATCAAGCTAAAGCTTTTGATAAAGTCGACATAACTATCTTTTCCACTATTATTGCGTTATGGTATCCCCAAACAATTTGTATATTGGATTTCTATGCTATGTTCTAATGCCACAATTGTCCTTCAGTTAATGGGCTTTTTGAACCGATGTCCCTCTCACTATAGGAGTCAGACAGGATGTCCTTAAGCCCCTTTTATATACTTTTGCTTTGGATCCTGTTATCAGACAGATACATTGGGATCAGAGTATTATTGGTTTAGCCTCCCCTTTTACCACTGAAAAATTACTGCTTATTCTGGTGGTGTCACATTACTTGTCCAAGATGTTTTCTTTGAAACAGGCTCTGACTGATTTTTCAAATTATAGTTCCTTTTCTGGGCTGTGCTAATACAGGGAAGAGTTTTATTTTTTCCTTGGACCATACACAACCTATCTCTTTGACTGCATTGAGGATTTATTTATTTTTATTTATTTCAATCTAGGATTACAATACCGTTGAGCCAAGGCTCTTTACAAAGGTTCTACGTCAGCGCTGTGCAACAATCATTATTTTTAGTTACAAACATATAGTCATTGACTTACAGACATGTAATAACCAGTACAAAGACATGAGCTATGAGCAAGACAAGGGAAGGGGGTGGGTGGAGGAGGAAGTGAGGGAGGAGCTCGAGGGGAAGAAGGTGCAGGGGGAGGTGGAGTACAGGAGGTGGTTGGGGTGGAGGCAGGAGTGGAGATAAGGGGAGGTGGGTGAGGGTGGGAGACAGTGCAGCCAGGGGGCCTTGTTGAGGAAATATGACAGGTAAGGTGCTAGGGTGCAAAGACTGATTGTAAGTGTTGGGTGCTGGGGCATTTGCAGCTGGAGCGTGGAAATGTTAAGATGAGGCAATCACAGGATACAAGCAGTGAGAGGTGCAGCTTGAACTTGAAGAGGCCAAGTGTTGGAGCAGTCACTATGTCACTGCCAAGAGAGTTGAGCCAGTTAGAGCGAATGATCTTTGTCCCTGGGTTGTGCGACATTGTGGGATATGTAGTAGATGAAAATTGGATCTCCGTAGTGACATTCCATGTCTAGGGCTTAAGGAGGGCACAGACACCAGGTGGGGCCAGACCCATTATAATTTTCTTGGCCATGATGCAGGTTTGGTATTTTATGCATTTGTCCAGTTGAAGCCATCCAGATTGGGAATAAAGGTCAACAAGTGTGGGTACGGCGATGTGAGCCAGTGATGAGATGACAGGCCTTATTCAGGGAGGTTGCAATACATTTGAGAGCAGAGGTAGTTGCAGACCCATATATGATAAGACCATAGTCTATGATGCTGACGATGGAGCTTTGACGGCCACTGCCAGTGCTTCTGGGGTTAGCTGTTTCCTGTGCTGGAATAATATGCTAACCTCGCATTGGCAGACTTTTGCAACACTGCTGATATGGACAGCATATGAGAGGTGGGGATCAAGGGTGATGCTGAGGTACTTGAATGATTGTGTTTGCTCCAGGATGTCTCCTTGTTTGGTTGCAATGGAGAGGTGGAGTTGTTTGTTTTAGTTGTGGGGCTGCAGAAGATCATAGACTTGTTTTTCTGATTGAGAAGCAGTTTATGATTTAGAAACCAGGATTCAATGGAGAAGAAAGCCTGCTGAAGTTTATTTTGTAAATGGATTGGATCAGGGTCCGAGGTGAGGATCACAGCATCGTCAGCATAGAGAATTATTTGTTCTGGGCAGCTGTCCGGTAGTGAGTTTAAGAATAGGCTGAGAGAGGGTCCCAGAGTGGAGCCCTATGGGACTCAGCGGACTGATCTAGGGTCTGAGAGTGTATCAGTGATTCTTACTGTTTGGGACCATTCTTCAAGTTAGCTCTTAAACCAGCCAGTGGAGTCGGGTTGACAGCCCAGTGTTCTGAAGCTGGACAAGCAGGAGGCGATGATTGATGGTGTTGAAGCCTAAGTTAAGTCAATGTACATTGAGCCTAGTAGTTCACCGGAGTCAAGTGGATTGTGCCGTGAATTCAAGTAGGGCTGTGGAGGTGCTGTGACCTTCTGGAACCTGTGTTGTTGCTTGCTCAGGATGCTGTACGTATCCAGGTATTCTGTGAGCTGGTCCAAGATGATGTGTTCTAGTGCCTTGAGAGTGGGGGGTAGGGAGACAGGTCTGTAGTTCTCATGGGCAGTTTTGTCACCACTTTTATGGATTGGGTGACAGTGGCAGATTTCATCTGTCTGGGAACTGGCTAAGGCTGAGGGAGAGGTTGAAAATTCTGGTCAGAGGACTAACACTTCGTCAAGTGTGAGAGACAGGATTTTGAGATTGAGGAGTCATTACTGAATCTTGATTTACCAAGGGCTTTGGTTACATATTTGCATACTTGGTGAGCCTTGACTGCTTTGAAGTAGAAGCAGGGGAGCTGGTGGGAGTAGTGTTCATTGCGGACAGAGGGGCTTCACCATCTTTGAAGTAGTCCTGGGGTAGGACAGCGCTGAGGTCAGTAAAGGCTTTGCTAAAGGTATCTGCAATGGTTTTTGGGTTGAGGGTTGTGGCTCCGTTGGTGTTGAGTATTGATGGGGGGTTTGGGTGGATTCGGTGAGTTCCTTTATGTTCTTCCAGAATTCCAGACCATTGCCCCAGGAGTCTGTGAGGGCATGCTTATAGTAGGTGGACTTCATTTGCCGGATGGTTTTGGTGTAGTCATTGCGAGCACGCTTTGTAGTTTTGGATGTCGTTTTGCCTTCCAGAGTTTCTGGCCAGCTCCATAGGTGGTCTCTTGTTTTTAGCATCCTGAGGAGGTCACCTGTGAGCCAAGGGTTACTGAGTGATTTGACTTTGCATCTCTTAATAGGAGCATACATGTCACAGGCCACAGTGAAGATGTTTATGAAGTGGTCAAGGGCAGTGTTTACATTGGTTGCATTGAAGACAGAGGACCAATCTTGATGGAGGAGGTGGGATTTCAGTGGATGAAGGTGACCACTGGGTAGAACCCTGCTAGTGATGGTTTTGGTGGTTGTTTGATGAATTTATTTGACCAGGTGCAGCTAACAGGGAGTGGTCACTGAGAGAGTCAGGAGGACATTAGTGTTAGATATCTGCGATGGGTGATTGGTAGGATCAGTCCAAGAGTGTGTTGGTGCCAGTCCTGTAATTTTCCTGGTTGGTGAGTTAACCATTTGTGTGAGTTCGCTGCAGCAATGGTATCCCTGTGTACCAGCATCAGCCGCAGGCCAGTTAATGTTGAAGTCACCTAGGAGGATGGATTTGGTGTCCGTGGGAGTGACTTTACAAAGTCAAGAACAGCTGTTAGACCAGTTCCCTGTTCTTTGGGAGGGATGTAGATGGTGGCAACAGTGAGGGTTTTGTTTGGGCTCCAAAGAGGATTCTTACTGGCAGTATCTGAGCAGTTGTGGGTTGGAGTGAGGTAATGATGTGGTGCCCTGTATGGAGTCTTTTAGGTAGAGGCGCAGCCCCACCTCTTTTGGAGAGGCGATCCAGCCTAAAGACATTGTAGCCAGGAAGGCTGATTGCATGGTTTGGTACTGATGGCGTGAGCCAGATTTCGACAACCACCAGGATGTCAGGGCTGTTCTGGCTGGTGAAGGCCTGTAGGGCATCCATTTTAGGAAGGAGACTGCAGATTTTGATTGATATGAATGAGAGAGCACCAAGGCTTGCTCAGATTAATGGCTTTAGAGCAGAATGGGCCAGGTTTGGGTGCACGTTGCCTCGACAGCATTAGGAGGAGGAGGACTAGCCTCAGGAAGCTGCAGCATATTTCTTTAAGGAAAGCTTTTGTCTGCTAGCATCTCAGGATATTGCAGAGCATTGACTATAGTGGGTGAGGTAAGTGTAGACAGGGGGACCAGAGTGGAGGCTGGGACCAGTGTGGGTGTAGGACAGTTTCATGGTGGTAGAATGGGCCCTAGGCAAGGGCAATGACCAGTGTGCAGCATGCCTAAGTGGAGGAAGGATGTAGGAATGTGGAAGCTGTGGGGAGGGAGGGAAAGCAGGCTTTTGGGCATGCAGTAGAGGAGGAAGACAGGCAAGAAGAAATAGAATAGGGGTAGAGAACGGTGGAGGCGCATGATTAAGGTAGGATTCGGGGTAGGTGGAGGAGGGGTTAAGACAGGCTGGCGGCTAGAGAAGGGGTGAAGAGCAGTAGCTGGAACAGTGGGAAGTGAGGATACAGCCAGGAAGGCCAGGCAGCCATGGACTGTGTCTTTCAGAGGGTATACTTTTTATAATGAAAGACCGAGAATCCCTCTAGTGTCAAGTCTGTATAACCTGCTAATGGAAAACTAGCCACTTAAAAAAATTCTATTACACACTTGAAATGTGCTTAGTTCTATCTAAAATCTATTTGTAAAAAGTGCCAGGTGGCAGAAGCAGGGAAAGTCCTGGCCAATCAGAAGCGGGATTGCTGGAAGCACTGTTCCTGTGGTTTCTACCCCTTGCAAATCTTGGGTCTTTGGTTTGGTCCGGTGATCTGACCACTTATAATTGGACTGGCAGTTGCAAATACTGTAGGTGAAGACAAAATTAATAGATGGAAATATTGAAGTCTGGGAAGAAAAACAGGTTATGATAGTTACAAATTTTTGCTCCTGTGTTTCTTTATTTAAGTTATGTATACCCCCCAGTTCACTTAGAAACCAGACTTTTAGTCTTTTATTCAAATGCTATGGGGTAATAGATTGAATGTTGTGAAGAGGGAAATTACTTATCTACCTATTAAAAGAGGAGGACTAAATATGATTAATCTTATTGTTTTTACCATTCCCTGTATTTTTTAGTTTGTATAATTATTTATGGACCTTTGCTACTATGTCTTGGTAATTATGGTCCCAATTTCTTTGGTCCCAGTATTTTGTAAAATGGACTCTACCACCTCCTAAAATTTTATCCTCTGATTCTCTTCTTACCTATTGAATATCATCTA
Source organism: Neoceratodus forsteri (assembly GCA_016271365.2). NCBI lineage: Eukaryota > Metazoa > Chordata > Ceratodontiformes > Ceratodontidae > Neoceratodus > Neoceratodus forsteri. Next base: position 217,046,734 of record JADMNL010000030.1, on the reverse strand, counting down.
TAAAAATGCAACAATGGAAAGTTTTCTTTACAAAATTAATGTCTATGGATAGAAAATCTTTTATTCTTATATTGTTTATGACGTTCAACAAATTATTCTCCTATTTCCAGATTGTGTACCCACTAAAATGATATTTGCTTATGCAGACTAACAGATTTTAGAATCCCTGTTCATATCTGGGATGTTGTATGGCTCTCAATTCAGGGTAGGTTGGGTGTCAGGGAAATTTAAAATATAAACCTCAAACAGAAAGATTTTGCCCTAGACTCACATGTTCTAACATTGAGGAGAGTATGTTCACTTTTTATTACTTGTCATATAGTCAGCTATTTTGGCAGGATGCTGCCTCTCATTGAATTTGCCTTTTTATCTCAGATTCTAATCACGCTTTAATTTTGGGTGATTATACTGGAGGAATATGCACTTTGACTGTTTTCTTTTTTGCTTATGTTCAATATTTTCTATGGCAAGCACATTGTCAATATGTATTACAGCAACAATAAGTATTGAATGCTACTATTATGTCACAAATTGAAGAAGGATTGTTACATGTTAAGGAAAGTGATCTCAGAGATTTTCAAAGGAAAAATGGATGATTTCTGGAAACATTTTTTTCTGATTTCTTATGATTCTTTCTACGTTTTTCTTTGTGATATTTTGTACAGAATATTTTCTATGTATTTTGATTATTTCTGGTGTATTTTGATTATTTTTGTGATGTTATGATCCTTTTCAATAAATTTCCTACTCTTTCGATAAGTGCCATGGAATCTTTAACATCCACCTGAACTACCACTAATCCAGGCAGATGGGACCTTGGTTTAACGCCTCATCTGAAAGATGGGTTATGGAGGATTATCAGCTGTTGTACTGTTTCTACAAACTGTTTATTCCTCCAGCATCTCAAGTGTTGTATTTACTGCATGAAGCTCCGAGACTATATTGTAAAATATTAGGATTGTGGTCATTTGCCCTGGAGGAACAATTGTCTGTTGTTGCAATTTGCCCCTGTTCCAGGCAAATTGCCCTGAAAGGGAACATTCCATTGTATTGTGATAAAAGGAGTACCATTGTGCAACATCAGGTCTGTGATTCAGTCTCAGCCCTGTCGACTCTTCACCATAGCCATTAGCAGCCAGCAGAAGACTTCAACATCTTCTTGTCCTTTGTCCATTGTAGTCGAAATCGACATCCTGTGAAGAGTCATGGCCACTGGTTCCTGAGCATCCTGTAAGGAAGATAACTGCAAAGCGTCTCATCCATCCCTCCCTCCCAGACTCCCACTGGGAGATGAGTCCATCATAATCATGTGTTAGTGGCTGCCATTTTCTTATTTTGTTCTCCATCCTCAGGGACTCCTGATCCACACCTTCAACTCCTTCCTGCTTGTTTCATCCTATGTTGCCAGTGTAATCCTCAGGGTCAGAGATCTATGATTAATTGCCAGGCCTGAGGTCTGTGGGTCAAGTGTCAGAAATCCAGAACCTTGCTGTCAGGGACAAGTTGAGGTCATCAATGGTGGCCAGAAGAGGATGACGCTTACAGTACTTATCCCAATGCAGACAGGGAGTCATGCGGGGACAAGTTGCCATCATCAAGGGTGGCCAGAAGAGGGCCAGTGCCATAGCAGTTTGCCCCAACGCAGACAGGGAGTCACACTGGGACAAGTTATGGTCACCAAGGGTGGCCAGAAGAGGGCCAGCATCATAGCAGTTGCCCCATCGAATACCGCCTTGGTTTCCAGATCAGAATTCAGTCCCAGTGCCACTGGTGTGCTACTTTGTTCCAGCCATTAACCTTGAGACTCTTTCTATTCTTGTGGACCTTGTTGAAACTCTCATTTTCCTTATACCCTGTATTTTGTCTTCCTTCCTTCCCATTTTAGTATAGGTTTCCTCCCTACCTCCCATGTTGATTAGTGTTCTGTCTGAATATCAGTAAACTATGGTGAAACTGACTCTCCTGTGCATGTCTCTTTCTGCTGATCACCCAGTGGTACCCACGGCAGAGGACAGAGCCTCCCTTTATTCCGCTCTCTCTTAACCTCCCAGTTGCTGGTGCTGATTGGCCTGTGGTTAAATTTGGGTCAATCACCTGGCCGTTGAGCTGAGTAACCGCAACGAGGCCCTCACCCTACTCCCTGGCTAATTGCTTTTGATTTCTGGTGGGGCCGGTTACAGTACATTAGTGACATAGCAGAAGGGTTGGAGTGGATGGTGTGCCTATTTGCTGATGACAGGAATATCTGCAATAGGGTGCATACCCAATGGGAGTGGAGGTCATGAGGCAGGACTGAAGACTCATGAAAGTTGGTCAAACACATGGCAGCTGCATTTCAATGCCAAAAAGTGTGTGTGATACATGGATGAATAAAACCAAGCCACTTACAGACTAGGGGAGAGGAAATGAAGACAACTGAGCAGGAGATGTATCTGAGATATTAATATCAAACCACCTGAAAGTAAGAAACCAATTCAGCAATGCAGTGGGAAGACTGAACAGAATGTTGGCCTAACTATGGTGGTTTACAGTGTTTGTAAAATGAACTGCTCACAGCTCTGGGTAGTTGCACTGATGACATGTGGTACATTATCAGGTAAAGAGATACAGTGACTGTTACTAAATATCTTTATTAGTGCACCACCTGAAAATTAAGAATTGAACCTGTACAACAGCAGCAGAAACAGATCATCCTGACCAACACATCATCTTAGTTTGATCACTACCCGATGCTGCACTTTTCACCCTCTTGCCACCCTTCCTACATTCCTTCTCCCCCCTACCCTCTTCCCTCTCCCTATGACTCTGGCACTTCTTATCTGTTGTCTATTTTCTCTGACAAATGCCACTGGCTGCCCTTGTTACAATGCTACCCTTGAACTGTATTAATCTGTACTGTTTGCAATGTCCACATTGTTGTAATGCCTGTCTTGATGTTCCCATAATTTGTCTTTCTGACATGGAACCTTTGTAAAAGAGCCATGGCTCAAAGGTATTTGTAATCCTAGACTTGATAAATAAATAAATAAAAACTACAGTACCTGAAATCTATAACAACATGTATACTAAATAATACTATTGACTTTACTACAGTCATCTTGGTCTTAATGATACCTCTTTATTGTATGACTATCCTACTTTTTCATTACCTGACATGGTCTGTTGATGCCAAACACAAATAAACAAGGGCCCTGCATATTGAGGCTTTAAGGAGTGCCATACAGCAATTGAAGATATTGTCGTGTTATGTTCATAGTATAACATTTACTCCTTGAAGCAGTGGTACTCATTATTATTGCACTTTTTTACAAATAAATAAAGTTGCTCTAGAATGACAGCATTGCAAAGTATGAAAATGAGTAATAAAACAGAACATGTCAAAAGCAATTCAAACATTGAACATTAATGAAAAATGGTTATATCAACCTGCAATGGCTACAGACATGAAACAGTAACTGTACACTGTTTCCAAATTTTGCATAATGTGCACATGATGTGATATGCTTATTAATCCAACCTCATGGTATAAGCCCTACATAGAGACCATTGGGATCAGGAAACTGGTCCCTGATTCTCTATACCCAGCACGATGGCATCACCTCTACAGTTTCCAGAGCCTAGTCGACCATGCTGCCACAAAATAAATTGATGATATGCAGTGTACATTGACTCTTTTTATGGTCCTCTACTGCTCATTGATATAGTCCAAATACATAATTTCTGTAGGTAGCTATCACAGCAAGGATTGGTTGATGCAGGCACACAAGGTCATAGTCATTGTTTGACTAAGACAGCGCTGCTGTTCCTTTCGCACATTGTCTCTTAAACAGAGTTGGCATCACACAGCAAAATCACAGATGCACCATGGCGGTGTTGCTTGACTACCTTGACTGCCCTGTATCCCAGGTGTTGCGTCTCATAGCACATTGAATAGCAGCCCCAGGGTCATCTGAATTATGACCATCGCCAATCTCTCCAGACTTTGTCTATCTTGATTGTGAACCAATTCTGTAACAATGAAGTGGAGTATGAGACACCACATTGTGCATTAAGTTGTGCACTACATATCAATACAGTTACATAGAGCAAGAAGCAAAGGGGCACAGCAGCTCAGTTACTGATTACTGTTTTATTTATTTATCGCATAGGAATTACAGCCCTTTGAGTCATAGACTCATTTCCAAAGGCTCCACATCAAGTACAAGGTATTACAAAGACAAGTACAACAGCCAGTAGATACAGTTTAACAATGGGCATAGTCATACAAGTGAGTCTAGTGTAAGTTGAGTAATTGCCTATACAATTGGTTGCAATAAGTGAAGGAGGCAGAATTACATGCATGCAGAATGTACAGATGTGTAGTGAACAAACCTATTCATGCAGAAGCTAACAGATGCAGCAATATAGGTTGTGGTCGAGTGTGCAGCCTTCTGAGGCATTGTCAGGAACTGACTAGGCATGTGCTATGGGCTAGCTAGGATAGGTCTAGGGCATAGGGCCCGGGTTCAGGGAAAGTGAATCAGCCTCATTAGAGACCTTGTTGGTGCGACAATAGCATCTACTGAAAGGGCAGTGCCTAGGGTGAGTCTAGCAGTTGCACTAGCAGCTACATGCAGATAAAATGTGGGCTTTAGGGCCATCTTAAACTAACCTAACTTGGTAGTTGCGGCAATGGCAAGGGGAGGGCATTGTACCATGAGGGGGCTCTGTAAGGGGAATGATCTTTGTGCTAATGAGGTCCTGACCCTGGGTACTTTCCAGATAGCATTGGAGGCAGTGTGAGTGGCCAAAGAGAGGGTGGCTGACTGGAGGGAGGTTGCAACATTGAGCAGGGTAAGGCCCAGGTGGATTTTTTGGTGAGGAGACAGGTTTGATACTGTAGCCTTTCTGCTAGTGTGAGGACATTAGTAAGTGTGTAGATGGTGCAGGTGTGTGTATGCTTATCTGCACCACAGAGGAGCCATCAGGCCTTATTGATAACAAGTTGGATCTGTTGGAGTTCCGTTGGGTCTGAAGCAGCATAGATGGTGAGTCCGTCATCCACCAGTGACAGGACTGAGGATGTTACTGCCAGGTACAATGCTTCTGGTGGTAGTCAATCTTGTGTCTGTATAGGAAACCTATACGGGCATTAGTGGCTGAGGATAGTATTTTAATGTGGTCATGGAATGAGAGGGTGATGTCAAAGGTGACGCCTAGGTATTTATAGGTTATGGCCTGCTACAGAGGGAGGAGAGAATTGGAGAGGATATTCAGTTGATAATCCTTAGCCCTGTTCTGTCGGTGGGCAAATGGTATAATTTTGGTCTTTTAATGTTGACTACTAGTCTCTGCCCATTAAACCAGTTTTCAATTTGTTTGAAGGAGTCTTGGAGCATGAGCTGGAGGAGGAAGGATCAGGATCAGAGGCATGAAGAACTGCGTCATCCCATACAGGAGAATATTCCCAGAGCAGGATTTAGGCAAAGCATTGAGATATATGCTGAAGAGCAGAGGGCCCAGTATAGATCCCTAGGGACACCAGAGCACACTGGGAGTGTGGTAGATAGGGTATTGTTAATTTTGACACACTGGGTTCTGATGGACAGGTAGCTGGAGAACCAGGAGAGAGGGCCCTGGGAAACCCCAGTGAGTTGAAGACTGTTAAGTAAAGGGATGGGAAACCATATCAAAGGCCTTAGAGAGGTCTATGAACATGGCGCCTGCCAGGTAACCTTTGTCCAGTGGGCGTGAAGTGAGTTAGAAAGTTCCATAAGGGCTGTAGTGGTGCTATGACCAGCTCTGAATTGGTGTTACGTTCTACAGTAGGCCGTGCATGAGCAGGTATTGAGTGAGCTGGTCAGCCATGATTTTTTCAAGGGCTTTTGAAAGTGGGGAAGAATTGAGATGGGCCGTAATTATTTGGGGAGGAGCACTGCTTTTTAGTATAGGGGTTATAGTGGCAGTTTTCCACAAGGTCGTGAACTTGCTCAGACACAGTGACTGGTTTAGTAGGTCAGTGAGGTGAGAGGACCGAGTCAATAACAAGGTTTAGGATTCTATGTCAAATGCTTTATTACAATAATTGGAGTCACTGAGGGCTATGGATAGGTAGTGTTTGGCTTCAATCTTGGTAATGACTTTGAGATGGAAAGGGGGCATTGGAGATTTGACACAGGCTTGGATTGTACTGGGTCGAAGAAGTTACTTGGTAGAACTGAGCTGAGGTCAGAGAACATAGAGTTGAGGCAGTTTGCAGTATGGCTAGTGGGTCAGTGGTGGTTGTGCCATTAATGTTAAGCTGGGATGGTGGGGAGAGCAGACCTTCCAATTAACATCCTTAATGTTATCCCAGAACTTACGAGAGCTACTCCAGGAGGCAGCCAGGGTGGTTCTATGATGGTCCGCCTTTGGCCTTGTGTTTTGCCCATGTGCACTTATTGCATGCAGAGTTGTAGGCTTGTCTTTCCACTGGCGAGCCAGAGTCAGTGGCCGGTGCCATGGGTTGTCTCTTTGTTTGAGTAACTGCAGCAGTGCTGGGGTAATCCAAGGGCATTTTCTTCTGGAGAACGACTTGATGAAGGGTGCGAATGCATCGCAGGCTTTGTTGAAAGTGGAGGTAAGTAGTTAAGGGTGTCGCCAACGTGCTCAGGGCATGGGAAATAGGGGACCAGTCACAGTTTGACAGGTGCTGCCTGGAGCTAGTGAGACTGCCAGGCCTTAACCAGCGCGATAGGTGACGCTTTGGTGGAGGTTTCGTAATCGGCAGGACCAGTTAAACAGGATTGGGGAGTGGTCGTCAAGGAGTTTGGTAGGACCACAAGATCAGAAATATGGTGAGGACGGTTTGTAATGAGGCTGCCTCGGAGTGCAAGTTCCATTGGTTGTGTTTGTTCTAGTGGGTTGGGATACAAGTTGGAACATATCTAGTGCCGCAAAGGTGTCTTTGGCATGTGCTGATATGCTTCAAGTAAGTTAATGTTGAGGTCTCCACTGTTCCTTCTTGTGGGGTAGGGTGGTGAGGTAGTCGGAGAGAGATTGACATTCTGATGATTGGTTACGAGGGGATGTAGGAGACAGTGAGAAATAGCGGGCCTGGTTTGGGTCTGGTGTGAGTTTTATAGAGAGTGCTTGAGTACCATTCTCCAGGGAGGGAACTGGTAGTGCTTGATAATGCAGTGCATTGCTTAAGTAAAAGGCACAGCCGCTACCTCTCTTATTCTTATGATTTTCTCTTAGCAGGGAGAAACCAGGGATTGAGACAAAGGAGTCCGGGGTCTCTTTTGAGAGCCAAGTTTCTGTAAGGGACAGGATGTCGGGTTGATGCTGGACTAGCCAGCATTGCAGTGGTGCAATTTGTTTTGGTAGGCTGCAGATATTCATCAGGCTATGCTAGCCCTGAGTGCGACAGTGGTTGGAGGTGTACTACTGGGCCTGGATTTGGGTGGACATTGCTTGATAATAGTAGAAGCAGGTAAATTATTCTGAGAAGGGCTACGAGATGCCTTCCTTTGCTGAGTGGTGGTGGCAGGTAGGCTTGGGTGGGTGAGCTAGAGATAGGCATGCAAAGAAGGGCTGGCATGGCCTGGTGTGGGAGCCGTAAGATTGGAAGTCTAGAGTGTAGTGAGGGCAGTGAGTGTGCTGGGGTAGGGTGGAGGGTGATATGGGGGTAGATAGAGTGGTAGGGAGGTAGTGGTGGGTGAGATGTGTATCCAGTAGTGTGGGTGGGTGCATGATAAGTGGGCCTGTTGGTTTACTGCATTGCAAGGGAAGCAAAGCCACCAGCAGTATTAAGGTTAGTCTGCAGGGGCAGATGCCATAAGACATCTCAATTGGAAGGAGGACGATCAAGTCTGAGTGGAAGAGGGACTGACCAGCACCCTTCATTGTGGAGGAGACAGTGCCCAACGGTCAGGTGACAGCGTTCATTACAGGAGGGATCAGTATCCCGTTAAGCAACAGGTTGTAGCTTGTTTTACAGCATGGGGAACTTAGAGAGACTGGTGTGCCTCTAGTGGTAGATCGTTATAAGCTGTATATGGGGAAATGAGCTGATTGGTTCAGCTGGGAAACCTCAGTCCTATAAGGAGGAGTTGACCAAGGGTGGTGGTGGGGGCAGTGGGGCCAATGTGGAGTGTCGTGGGGACAAAATTCAAGTGCAATCTGCCTACAGGATTCAGCAAGGTAGCACTTCTGTCTCAGCATGGCCACGAGCTCCATACCTTAATTAATGGGATGCTGTTCTGGGGGTGGGGAGGCAAAATGTCCGTGACCCTCACAACCCTCTCAATTTCAGCAGCTGTGGAGAAACAGACTATAGTAAGGCGTTTTATGTACTTGGATGATAGGGGAGGCAGCCACTAGCTACACAAGCAGCTTCAGCAGCAGGCTTTAAACAATAAGGGCAGTTGAGAGAGAGAGATAACATCTAACAATGCACAGATTTCTGGCTACAGCACAAGCTACTTGTGCACACTTGGCTTAGTTATAATAAACTCTGGCTAAATAGACTAACAACAGCAAGTTCATGTGTCTCAATTGAGTATTAGCAGGCAGCTATGCAGTTAAGGTAACAGCCATGGTTTAGGTTTAAAGTACTTTATCACCAGTAACTTAGGAACTTTAAGGTAACAGGCAGAATTGAGCATTAAAGTACTAGCTGCTATTAAAATAAACTATAAAATAAACTATCTCCACATGTACGATGACCCAAAATGTTGGTTCAGCAAATCGAATTAAGGTTAACACAGGAGGCAAAAGGCACCAAGTCAAGATTCAAATTCAAGTGCAGTCTGTCTACAGGATTCAGCAGCCAGGTAGTGCTTCTGTCTCAGCATGGCCACAGGTTCCATACCTTAATTCATGGGATGCCATTATGGGGGTTAGGGGAGGCGAAATGTCCGTGACCCTCACGACCCTCTCAATTTCAGCAGCTTAATTAATGGGATGCTGTTCCAGGGGTGGGGAGGGCGAAATGTCCGTGTCTCTCACGACCCTCTCAATTTCAGCAGCTTAATTAATGGGATGCTGTTCCGGGGTGGGGAGGGTGAAATGTCTGTGACCCTCACGACCCTCTCAATTTCAGCAGCTTAATTAATGGGATGCTGTTCCGGGGGTGGGGAGGGCGAAATGTCCATGACCCTTCGACCCTCTCAATTTTAGCAGCTTAGTTAATGGGATGCCGTTCGGGGGTTGGGAGGGCAAAATGTCTGCGACCCTCACGACCCTCTCAATTTCAGCAGCAACTAAAAAGATTGTCAGAAGAGTATTTTTAAAGATTGTTGCCAGTGAAGTTCACTCATTGCTGACATGTACTTTTGATGCAGCATGTGTGTTACTGACCTTGCCTTGTTGCTGACATGGCAGTACATGTAACTCCACACTGCATGTTGCCTGTGGTGCATTAAACTGCTAAACTGGCTGTTCATGCTTCCTGATATATATAAACATATTATTGTAAGTCACATTTGAAGAATTAAACAGACATCATGTAACCACTGCATTGGAACATAAAATAGACGATGCATGGACTACTGTACTGTAGTAACAGTACATGTTTGACTGTTGCGCGTAAAGTCCAAGAAACATACTGCAAGGGAGATGACTAAACCCAGGTAGTACCATCATCACAATTGTGAAATGTCACAGCTGTGCAATACATGTAACAGAGTAATGCTGTTCCAGCATGAGTACATAGTTGTTACGCAGCATGACCATGTAAGTTTAATGCTGGAATGTAAGAAGCGCACATATTCTTGCATAAGACATGCAGCACTAATACAAACATAAGCATTTTGCTGACTACTGTAAAAGAGCTGCATCTGTTGATGTAGCAATCATACAGAATTTGTGTCACAAAACACTGTTGACAGCTGTTATTAGTACCAACATAAATTAGAAGACTGAGAGGTCACAAATTGAAAGGTTTTCCAAGCTGCACAGTAGTAACTCAAAAATGTCATGACATTGTGTACTACGCAATAGCATAGTTTCACCCTTTGTATTTTGACCAGTGCCAGAACAAGTACATATTTATTTATAAAATGGGCAAAGGATTTCAAGCAATCTGTCTAATGCATGGCTTAATTTGGACACATTGAGAACACAGACCCATTTGATAAGCCCAGTAAGACACGATGGGGTGTTTGTCAACCATTCTGTCACAAGGCTAGGGACTGGATGTTGCGGTATGCTGTCTCATGCCTCAGTACACTCTCCTATCTGTGCTTACAAATATTTAACAAACACCCCATTGTGTCTTACTGTTTGTATGCCATTGCCATCAACATGAATGGAAACGCATGGTGGGCACCAATGAACAGTTGAAATTAAGGTATAATTTGTTGTACATAGTCATGGTTCAGTACTGAAGATCTCTGTCATGTGCTGCTGTAACAGACTGACAATGTTGATATGAGAACACACAGTCATCTTGAGCAAGACATTCAGTAGTAACATACAAACATACAACACTGCCAGTAGATAATGGCCATACCATCTATCAAGTCTGCTCGAGTGTGCAGCTAGCAATTATTACAGTGCAGCCGTTCCTCCCTCCTTTTACCCCATATGGGTGACCCTTCTCCCTCATTGTGTCACATCCCTTGTTAAACTGCACACCGACTTACAGGATAACAACTCTTTTGGCATCACATTCTTCATAGTCACTACCCTCTCAGTAAAAGTAACAAACTGCCTCCTGATTTTCATCCTGAAGCCTCAACCCTACAATCTCAGACAAGGTCCTCTCATTTCCTCCCTCCCATTAATGAAAAAATCACCTCTGTACCAGTCTTGTTTTTACCTTCATATATTTAAAGGTCAATATCATATCACCCCTATACCTCCTCTCCTCCAGGGAATACATGATAAGCTCCGGCCTGTCCTCGTTGGGTTGGTTATGAAATGCCAGGATCATCAGGTTTGCTCTGCACTGGACCACATCCAGTAACTAAATATCCTTCTTTAAGTATGGGTGACAGTAGTGAATGCAGTACTTCATGAGCGATCTTACCTACAACTGGTGTAGTGGCAGGATCACCTCCCCCAACTGTAGGTGATCCCTCTAGCAATACACATGAACATCATATTGGGTTTAGCTACTGCTTTCCTGCACTGTGATGTGTGGTTCATTTGCCATGTTATTATCAACCCAAGATCTTTCTCCTCCTATGTAGTGGCTATATGTACCCATTCAACTGGTAACATTCCTTGGTTCCTTGCTCACAAGTGCTTAAGTTTGCACTTATTAGCATTGAACCCCAGCTGCCAAGTGTCTGACAATTACTTAAATCTACCCAGGTCATCCAGCAGCCCTTGTTGTCCTACTCTGTCATCCACCATCATGCCTATAGTCCTGTCATCTGCAAAGAGACTACTATTATTCGCAATGCCATTCAAAATGTCAGCAATGAAAATGCAAAGCAACATTGGGACCAGTTTCAAGCCCTGCAGTACACAGCTCAGTACTGCCCTTGTAGTTGAGAGTCCCCCACTCCCACTGCACTCTGTTGTCTCCCTTGCAGTCGTTCTCGACCCAGTTCACCAGTTTGTCCATACTCCTTGGTATCCAAACTTGCTAACCAGCCTCCCATGTGGCACTGAATAGAATGCCTTGCTGAAATCCAGATACTGGACATCCACCACATGTCCCTTGTCCAGAGCCCTAGTGAACAAGTCACAATACATGACCCAATTGGTATGGCATGATGTGCCACAGATAAACACATTCTGCTTTCCATCCTGGACACCGTAATATTCTGGAACAGTTACAAGCCTCTCTTAAGGACTGTCTGCATTAACCTTACTGCAATGTATGTAAAACTCACTGGTCTACAGTTTTCCAGTTCATCCTGTGTACACTTTTGAGGAGAGGCACCACACGAGCCATCCTCCAGTCCAGGGGTATGCACCCTGTTGTCATAGAAGTATTGAACAAGTCCGGTAATGGCTCTGCCAAGAGCACTGCCAATTCCTTCATTACCCATTTGTGCACCTTGCACCTTTATCGTTGTATTTTATCACCTCATCACATTTGAAAATTATCTGAGGTGATGATTCACATTGTTTTTACATTTGTACGTTTACACGTATTTATAAATCATGCACTAGTATTAGACATATAGTGTGTCACCTGTATTTCTCTTAGTTGATCATCAGCTAGTGATTGGCTTTCAATACTGTGGTTTTCACCAAATAAAGCACGTGACAGCCCCTCCCACGTGCTTTTGATTGAGCACCAGCAGAACCACAACATCCATGGGATCTTCTTGACCTTCCCTTCGCCTGGAACCTTGTTGTCCCGAGCCATAGATGTTGCGATATTAAACTTGATGAACTGTGTGGTAAGATCTCGATCCAGTCATATTACACCAGTGCTGTGCGAACTGCACTGGCTGCCAGTTCAGTGGTGGATCACCTTCAAGGTTGGCTTGCTGACCTATAAAGCCCTACACAGACTGGGACTGAGCTACCTGCAAGATCTTTTGCATCCTTACTGCTCCCTCTGGCTGCTCCATTCAACCAACAAGGGATTGCTGGAGATTCCGGTACAACTAAAATCATCTGGATCTAGGGCATTTTCATTTGTGGCCCCACCCTGTGGAATTCTCTGCCTCATCAGGTACAGGAGTGCCTGACAGTGGAGAGCTTCAAGACTGCCCTTAAGACCTATTTATTTCAGCTGACATTTGGTGCTGCTTTGTAACTAACTGTTTTATGGGACTATTATGGTTCATTGAATTACCGAATAGTATTTTAATATTTTATGGTTTTAATTGTTGTTTTGTTGTGCAGCACTGTGATACACTGTGAAGAGCACTATGTAAATAAAGTTTATTATTATTATCAATGCATCAGTTGAGTATGTATTAGAGAGGCTATGAGAGATATAAAATTATGTGACAGTTTCACAGTACATCACAGTTTATACAATCATAAGTTATGATTGTGGTCTCCTTTGTGAGGGGTTATAGCATGACTGCAACATTGCATGTCTTGTTAGTGTTAAGAACAGTAATGCAGGCCCCTGTTGACCAAGTCTGTTATTTCATTTCACTGTATTGGGGAGGACTGGAATGTCTGAATAAGCAGATGTAGGAGCTGGTAGAAGAGCTGGTTGACTAAGAATTGTTCTTGAATCATTGTGTGCTGCAGACACAAGTTGAAGATATTCAAGAGGGATGGACTGCAGCCTGCCTTGACAAACATAAAGACATAGAAATATAGAAGTTATTGGCAGATGGAGACCGATGATCCATCAAGTCTGCCTTGGTTTCCAACAACCCCCAAAAGGATAAGCAGTAGATATACAGAAAACTATTATTTGTTGGAAGATAAAGACAGATAGGCCCATCCAGTCTATCCATGAGACTTGCACTTGTATGCAGGCTCTGACACTACCTGGTCAATTGCTTCTTTTTCTCTGACCTGCCATCAAGGTTTCCTTATGCCTGTCACAGGCTACTTTCAATCCTTCCACTGTCATCTCTCCCACTAGATCCTGTGGCAGTCTGTTCCACACATCCACCACCCTCTCCACTAGAGTAAATATCTCTAGATTTACCTCAGCTATACCCCTCTAAATTTATATCTGACCCTATGGTTCATGCACTATGCCTACAGTATACTTGTTTATGCCCATATAGTAATTTAATTTTTATATCATGTCACCCAGAACCATCCTTCTCCAACATCAAGTACATACTGAAGTCCTTTAATATAACATCAGATGTTTTATGGTGCAAGCCCTGCACCATCTTTGTCACCCTTATCTTGACCAACTCCAATCTGTCAATGTTCTTCCAAGTTGCTGCATGCAGTACTGAGCAAAGTACTCCAGGTGAGGCATCACCAATGTTTAGTACAACTGAATGACCACCTCCTTCCTTTTACTTGTGTTGCCCCTGCCTATATACCCTAGCATGTCACTGGACCTCCCGCTGCCATTGTACTCTGCTTATACACTGTTAGGTAGTCTGAATTGATAATCCTCGTGTCCCTTTCTTCCTTGTGATAGTCCCCTCCCCCTCCCCACTGTTTTCCCATGGGTTCCTTCTTCTTTCCATGTTCATTATATTGTGCTTACTCGATTAGAACATCTGCTTCCACATCTCTGATAATTTTTCAAGCTTCAACAGGTCACTACTAATTTTCTCCACCCTGTCTGGTGTATCCACCCTGTTTCAGGTCTTGGTGTCATCCACAAACAGTCAGACCTTATCCAGCAGCCATTCTACAATGTCACCAATAAAGACAGTAAACACGATTAGCCACAGGAGTGATCACCGAGGTACCCTGCTGGTTATGTAGTTTGGCCCGTACTGGATCCCATTTACCACCAGCCTCTGCCTCCCTGTCTGTCTGTCAGTTTCTAACGCAGTGTACCACCCTTTGCCCATGACAAACTACCAATCTTGTTTACCAGGCTTTATGTATGACAGTGTTGAAGGCCTTACTGAAACCAGTGTAAGCAATGTCCATACCCCACCTAACCTAATTTACTTCCTTCATCACACATTAAAAAATCTATTAGATTGTTCAGATACAACATTCCTGCTGTGAATCCATGCTGTCTTAGATCATAGGCACTGGTCAATTCTAAGTGTGCCACTATTCTCTCTTTCAGCAGTACCACCATGATTTTACCTACTAATTAGGAGAGGCTTACTAGTGTATAGTTCCCTGCCTCCTCTCTGCCACCTGTTTTGTGTTGAGGACTACATGTACCCTCTTCCATTCCTCTGGTACCACCCCATGTCGAGTGACTCTGTGAATGTGGCTCCAGAGGTGCTACTAGCTCCCATCACAGCTCATGTTATATAATGTGGTGTATGCAATCTTACCATTGCCTTGTCAGCATTTAGCTATGTGAGCTGCTCCATGACTATCCCTCTGTGAAAGGACTTGTAGCAACCTCCTCCTCTCTTATATATTTTACCCAGCTGTGGTTCTTGACCCTACCCCTCCTCAGTGAGTACTACTTGAAGTATTTGTTCAGTATTTTGCCCTATACAGGTCTCCTCCTTACACTCCCTTGTATCACCTCTGAGTCCACCCCTACTGTATTTTATAATTTCACTGATGCACTTAAAGAATGTCTTGTCATGTAACCTTTTTGACAGTCTCCACCAAGCCATCCTAACTCTGCACATTTGCACTCCTAACAGCCTTCACCACCTGACTTAGACACTGAAGGTACACCTCTCTGTCTTCTTCCCTTTTGGTGTCCATATATATCCTGAGCTTCAAAGACAGGAAGCATGACTTGTGGCTGACATGTTTACACACTGTAAAACTCAGAATTGCATACAGAGGACTGTATCAGGGTACATGTAGCCCATGCAAACAAAAGTGCTAACAAGGAGGATGTTCTGCATCACCAGAGCAGTGGATAACATGCTAGAGGCAGTGCTGAAAGAGAAAATACTGTCACCTTTGGAAAATACTGGTAGCAATGTTCACAGGCAACATGGATTCCTATTAGAAGAACTTGTCATACAAATAGGACGTATAGGGTTGACAAGGTGTCAAATGAAGTGAAATGGTGTGGTGGGTGATGTGTGTGTAATTGGACTTTGTCAAAATCAACTTCCAACTGTCCTTAGACACCAAAAAAAAAAGAGTGTTTAACATGATGGATGTTTTGGGCATGTGGTACAAGGTGGTAAATGAAGCTGGTAACAGACAGGAGGTGGGGGTGGAAGTGATAACATCACGGGTAGAGGTTGTGTACACGCATGGTACCTCCTTTGTCAGTTCTTGAGCTATTCCACATCAGTGTCTTCATTAGTGGCTAGTCAGACTTATGGAAATGCAAGTTGTTCCACCTTGTAGATGACAGTATGATGAGCATGTGTGGGTACTCAGGACTAGATAGATAAAATGGGAATTGTGTATAACATGCTTGAGCAATGGTCTGAGTTCTGGCAACTAATGGTATGGTAAAATAAGTCCCAAGCTGTGCAGCATAGATTAGGGAACCCTGATGATTGCCGTGAGGATGTGGTGGTGTGGTGATGGTAGTGGTGGTGGGGGATGCAACCCTCAGCACAGAGAATACAGATTAGTGGATTAGCATTGCATATTACAGCATGGTGTGTGAATATTGTACCAATTCTAACAGGAGTGATAGTGGCATGCTGAGCGCATAGCTAGTCCTGATTTTCATGATGGAACGGTGGCAAGCATGTTGGTTTTCAGTGAAAACAAAACAAAAGTTGGAACAGGGCAGGCGGATGAGACAGGGTGTTAGAAGTGTGAATCAAGTACAGACAGCCATATATTTATAAGAACATCAAGTACTGTCTCTGACCGAAGACCTCAAATCACAAAATGTCTGTAATTCTGGAGGGGTGAAATAAGTTCAAGACAGAAATCATGTACCACTGAGTAGGCATCAAGCAATGCATTTGCATGGTACTGCCTTCTCTCACACACACACACACACACACACACACATCTCACAAACACACACACGGTAATACATGTTAGTTTAACAAATGTCATGTCCGAAGCACATAGTGGCATATGTTGCCAATTTTGAACAGCGTCGCAATTTCAATTTAAAATCTTAGAAACTGGATCAACACTCATGGCTTATGCTGGTAAAAAAATGGGCAACTGAGTTAGGAATGCAGTAAAAGTTGATAATGTCATAGTGTGACCCTTGATCAACACTGACATAAATATAGTTGCACAGGGTCACAGTGCCAGAAGTCAAAAATCATTAGAATGAAAGTCACCTCTGGTGGATAAAGAAAGTGTATTTAGTTATCTGTACTCAGGACTAACGTGAAATGCATTCCTGTTTGCAGAGCTAAAGAATGCCCAACTATTCCAAAATAGGAGAATGCACTTAATAAAGTTCGAGCAGACTCGATAGACCGTAAGGCCTAATCTGCTGGCAAATAGTATGTTAGTATGTTAATATATGCATGGACCACAGAACACTAGAAGGGGCATTGTGAAGTACAATTATGTATTGTCAGAGCAAAGTAATAAAAAGATTATGGTATGAACAGCTAGCCGCTTGGACAGTTGCAGAATAAAAATACCTAACCATCTGTGTGTAGCACATATAGCTGACAATGGAGCAAGGCAATGACAGGGGCAGAATAACCTTATATAAAGAAAATTCCATTGATGGAATAGTAATATTCACTGAGCACAGGCTACAAAAGTGTGGACATCTGAGGGACGTGAAGGGATACATAATAATATTGTGTTGTCCTTGAGGGTGCACTTAATCTATGGATGAAGACATTTTTGTTGTTTGTTATGCAGACAGTGCAATCAACACATTGGCAGCATATTTACTATTGCAGGCATTCAATTAGGAAAATCCCATGAATGGTGAAATAGCAGGCAAATTATTAAAATGCTTATCACTGTCAGTGTACCCATCATTCACAGATCTGAATACTATTGTAATGTCATGATCACATACCACAAAGCTACCCCAAAAAAATCTGATATCCATTTTCAGTGAAGCCTTTCAGAATCACAATAGTTTTATTTGGTATGACTCAGATTATTACAGCCATGCTTGTATTCATCATGCTGTTACAGCACTAAACGACACTGTGACACACACAGAACTCCAGAGTTGCACGAGATATTGAGGAATCAGGCTTGCAAAAACAGCTGACAGTACAGTAAAATGAGTGCCCATCTCAGTTCTGCAGGAATAGACAGTGGACAACATAGAACTGAACGCGAGGCACCCCTGCAACACTCTCATGCTAGCCAAACTGTGTGCAATGATGAGGAAAACACTTATAGAATCACGGTCCCCATGCAAAGGCAGGTGGAACAGCTACTGTCAGGCAAATGATAGCTGCAGATGTAATTTCATTCAGTGGCACGTATCCCAAAAGTTAAAAAAACAATTTCCATCCACGGAGATAACAATTGGGACATAAACATACATGGCTAGTTAACAATTCTGAAAGCAAAGCTCCAAAAGTACACTGTGAAGTGTCTCCACCAAATGAGATAGCTCAACCTCAGAGCTTGCTGACACTGACAGGCTGAAGCTGTAAGAATCAGGAGAATTGCTGTTTGTGGGAGCGAGCCTGACCCACAGGAAGCAGAGACTGGAGGACGAGGACACAGTGACATCTGCACATGTGCTGGCATTCTGCCAATGGCAAAACAAAACATGGAGGGCTGTAGAAAGAAAACAAAACAGAGAAGAAAATGATTTTAAAGACACTGAGTACCATAAAACAAAAGGAACAACAGGTACATGCTCCATGGAGCACAGGTTACATATACATGCCTCTGATACTTCTTTTCCTTAGTACTGCTGCTTTAAATATTTAGATTGCAACTTATATAATTCTCATATTAATTTTGTTGTAAAGAATGTTAATATTTATTTTGTTCCTTATGTCAGATTCAAGACTTTATATTTTGTTTCTAAGAAAGTTTTGATTCAGTTCGTGGTTCTGTCTGTTATTGATCATGGTTTGCCTTTATATTCTGCTGCACCAGTGGCATTGCTTTCAGAGTTAGGACAATATACAATACTGCTTGCCAATTTGTTTTATTTTGTGCAAGACTAACCCATCACTGTCAATTTTAGTGTCACTGGGTTTGTTTTCTTTTGAGGGCATTGTGTTTAATTTATTTCTGAGTTTTTGAAGGGTCCTGTTTTGTTTTCTTTTAAAGAGCAAGTTACACAGTAGATTTCAATTCATTTTACTAGATTTCAAACTGTTATTACTCAAGCCTCCTGTACTCAAACGACATCTGTTCAAAGTCCATTTACTTTCATGTGGTTTCTGAATGGAATAATTTTATTTGCATGAAGCTATGCCCTACTTGTGTTTAAAAACAAAGTTAAAAATATTGTTTGGAAAAATTGTCCTGTACTTGTACCCAGTGTATGTCTGTAATTGTTGTACTCTATTAATTGTATTGGTCTTTGTTTTATGGGTATCATTTCATAAGACTGACACTGTCAATACCGATAGTTGAAAGACCGATGCTGGAAGACAGACACTGAACATCTCAACAGTGAGATTTTTCCCTGTGGAGTTTGTTTGTAAAATTAGGGGGTGATGCTCCTATATTGGGAGGTGTGATGAGTGAAGATCCTCAATATGTGAAAGTCAAAATCCCACTGTCTGGATTTTTGGTGTTGATCTTCCAGAGTCGGCCCTTTCAGCTGTCGGTATTGACAGTTTAGTACATCCATTTTATGTCCAAGTCCTCCATAAAATGGCCATTTAATGCTCATGGAGCTAACCTAGTTAGCAATTTGAAAAAATAATAATTAATTCAGTGTGTGCATGGAAGTGAGCTGTAACTATTAACTTGAAAATGAATATCTTAGTTTTGGAATGAATGAAGATTGAAAATAAAAATTCATATCTTATGTTTCTGCCAAAATGCATTACTACTGTTACTAATAATAATAACAAGTAGTTGTCAATGCCAGATGTTCGCCACTGGTATTGATGTCATGCTAGGTCTATGAGCAGATCCCCATGACAGAATACTAATATGGGCGGAGCTTGGGATGGGCTGGGCATGGGAGGAGGCGGTTACTGGGACAGCAACAGACTCTCATTTAAATCAGAAATGATGTGCATAAGGCTGAAACTGATCTAGATAGTGAGGGAATGTAGACTAGCAATTTTGCAGTAACCACTGAGCCACTTAACTTGTATTTATTTATTTTGTTTTGTTGACCGGTAAGTGCACTAGGCAGATTCTGCCTATTTTCAGGCATGACCCAAGGGACAAGGATACAGATGAATGCCAACTGACCTTGAACCAGATTAAGCTGTTGGTGGTATTTTTAGTGAAAGGGGAAAGTTGGCCAGGGCACTCAGGGAAATTCCCCCACCTGCTTCCTGTGAGCAGGGGACCCTTTGTCTGCGTGACCAAGATGGCGGCGAGAGTCCTGGAGGAAGACAGGTTGCTGTGGAGGTGAGGGAGCTAGTCTCCTCCCACACCTCAACACTGTTAGAGACTGAAGAAATGGCTAATTGACTAGATGGAGAATGAAATATGGAAATGGTAGAACTAAATGAGACAAAGAAACCCATGGGATGACATCTGGAACCTTTAAAGAACAAGAGGAGAGACAGGAGGAGGGTATGGAAGTGGATTGTAATGTTGATGGTCCTGAAGAAAATGGTGCTGGTACAGGACTAGGCTTGGAATCAAATGAAAACTTGAATTGCAGAAAATCCTGGACTTAGAAGAACGTAAGTTCTTAGCTACAAATGTTCCATTATGCAGAAGATGTGGCAGCTTAAAGCTGGCAGTAAAACTGATGCTGTCGGTACTCAACAACTGGATAGAGGTTTAAATGCTCCTAAAGATCTGCTGACTGCTGGAAGTAGCGTGGAGATCATGAAAGTGTTTCGGGGACCAGGAAAATACCTCCTCCTGTAAGTACAAACCTCAATAATGACAATCTAACTGCACAAATGGAATGTTGTTTAAAAAACAAAATAAAATGAACCGAAGCAAGGGCCTGGTCAGTAGAGGCTGCTCTCCAGGGAGCAGGTGGGGAAAAGCAATCTGAATCAGGGCACGGTTTCAGGCTGCTCGCCTGTTAGAATGCCAACACTGGGAGATGTTGTCTTCTTACCCTCAGACTGAAACAGAGGCTTAAACATGCACAACAAAGCACATAACTGAAAATAGTGACCCTTTGGTGATTCCAGAAGACTTGGTTTTAACCCAAAATCCAATGTTGAACTTACTCTTCCACAGAGACAGCTATGAGAATGCAGGAAATCCCACACATTCAGATTGAGGCACCACTGAATGCTATCCCAGACAGACAGAAAAACATTTTCTTCTTTATTTCGACTGCCTATTTTACCTGCAAAGCATCACAATGCTGTTAGACTCTCCTTTGTTGGGGCCTACCTGAACCTCCAGACTGAGTTTATATAGCTAGGAATCTTCTTAAGGACTCCATGAAGTTTTTCTCCCATGAGGTGTATGCTTTAATCCACATCTCGGGGAAACAACATTTGATGTTAGTTTTAAAAGATCCAAAGGTCTAGAGAGATTCTGGGAGAAATACCACTCTCTGAAGCATGCAGCACTGTGGACCCCACTCCTAGCTATTCCCTGACTAAGCCAGTATACAAAACTATCACCATTCTATTTAGGAATGAAGGAGTGGACTTATCAGATGTACTGTACTGGCTGAAAATGAGATACACTGTGATAGGAGAGGCCGAGGCTATTTTAGACACTGAAAACATTTGGACTGGTGGCTGGAGGGTTAAAGTATTGTTAAAATCAGATGATAATGGTGTGCTTCACCTCCCAAACTCTTTCTTTTTGGGTCATGACAGAGGGTGCTCTTCTATGCAGGACAGCCTAAGGCCTGCTGTAGGTGTGGGATCCATCCCACCTAAGCAGTGTGTGTAGTACTGTAAAATGCAATCTCTGTGGTGATCTATATCATATCAGTTCCAACTGTTTAAATGAATACAAATGTAATTTATGTGACGAACCTGGGCACACATTCCAGAATTGCACCTGGGCTGCACATAACCAAGAACACCATGATGGGGGATAGACTAGCAGTTTATCATCTCCCAGGCTCAGAAAGCAGAACTTAGGGCCCAGAATGAATCCTGCCCTCAGACTCATGAACCAGAAGAACCTTCTACACCATCAGCATCCCTCCCTTGCAGGAAAGAACCCAGAGTCAGCAAATGGACCCCAGTTACAGGAAATAAATAAAGAAAATACAGCTGACCATGTCTTGGCAATAGCAGAAATGCCCTCTCCCCAGAACCTGTACAAAAAGTTTTAGAAGATCTACCAGGTCTAAGCTAAAAGCAGCCCCCAAAAAAACAGTCAGGACTTCTCCTATATCGATTTCAAACAGTTATGAGATCTTGCAGGATCGTCAGAAGAATCAGGGAAGACTCTGACACTTCTTCAGTCCCTTCCTCACATCCAGAGGGACGACTGACACTGAGTTGAGTTCAAAAGGCAGAGGAGCCCAAAAGAGGAAAGCAAGGATGAAAATAAAAGGGTCTCAGGGATCAGGAGAAGAAAATCATGGTAAATCAGGGGTAGTAACATAACAATATTTGGTGCCTCCTTCCAAATAATTATTCATGTCCCACACTAATTCTGAATGCCATACAATTAATGTAAACAGCATAAAAGAGTCAACAAAGAAATATTATGTTTGCATTTCTTGCTTCACTGCCTTTGGGTATAACTCTTCGAGAGATTTCATACTCTGTCTGAAATAAAACAGGCCCAAAGACATTGGCTATAGGGACCAGCTTTTTGGTCTATTGGCCAGGACACCTGCACAGGGTAGGCATTCTGGTACACTCTATAAACTTTAAGCTACTAAAACTATACGATGTGGTCCCGGTAGAGTGCTAATACTAGATGCCCTAATTGACCAGACCCCATACCGCCTGATAAATATAAATGGACCTCAGATGAAAACTGGAAGAATAGAGCTAATTTCCTCATCCAGCCATACTTGCATACATTAAAGCAAGTTATATTTGCTGGAGACTTTAACTGTAGCCTGAGTAACCAGGATAAAAGCTTGTATGCTACTACAAAAAAATATATTATGACTCGCCTCCTTAAATACAGTCATTCAGACAGCCAAATTGAAGGATGCTTACCTGAATTCACCAAAAACATACTCCCACTTTCCAAAAGGGGTCCTGGCTACCAGGATTGATTATGTTTTTTGTCCCCAAACTTGCAGATTGTAAATGCTGCTGTTTCTCCTTTGACTTCACAGACCATAGGAGGGTCTCTATAACAATAGATAGGCCCCCTGGACCTTAAGGGTCCAGGAATATGGATGTTCAATACCTCATTATTAAAAGATGGAGAGCTTCTTAATACAATAGAACAATTCTTATTAGCAAGGAAGTCTGTGTGGATATGTTGTGATGACCCCATAAGATGGTGGGAGGACACAAAATTAGATTTAATATCATTACTAAAGCAATACAGCAAGAAGAAATGTAACCTTAGTTACCAGCAATATTTGCATCAGAGGCACCATCTCCAAACTTATTAACCATTTCACATACAACAGGACAAAACCTTAGTTCCCAGATCCAGTTAGTGCAAAAGGAAATGAGGGTTTTTACAGCAAAAAGCTGAACAGTTATATAATCAGTACAAATTTGGGACCCAGGAACTGCACAAGCGGTAAACCCATTTGAATATAATGGCAGCCAGGGGACAAAAGATTATGCATAGTTTAGTAGATGCGGGAGGCCATTCACAGCAATCACAGAAGAACATAATTCAGGTGGTCATTGACTACTCTATGAAACTATTTGAAGAGATATTCTCTAACCCTCAGAAAATTCGAGACTATTTAGAAACAATACAGGTCCAAGATGTTCCCTCCAAGTATTAAACAAGGCAGAACAGCCAATAACACAAGAAGAAGTTTTAGAAAATATCAAACAGTTAAAAACAACATCTCACCTGACCCAGATGGACTTCCCAATGAATTATATAAAATTATAGGACAGCATCTAAGTGATGAACTTACAGCAGTCCTAAATGCAATGTTAGATTCTGGCAATATCCTCTAAATTTTAACAGAGGAAGTCAGATTTTTCTACATAAAAAGGGATAAGACTAATTTAAACAATTGAGGCCTATCTGCATGCTCAATGCAGATTGCAAACTTTAACAAAATCTTAACAAAAATTACTACCCATAGCTGACATTGTAATTTCCCTGAACAGGCTTGTGCTGTTCCAAACCGGACAATACAAAATCATCTCATCTTTCTGAGAGAAATATTTGCAACAAGCTATTCAAACATATGTTCTGGATAAGTAGTTTCCTTAGACCAAAGAAAGGCTTTCAATTCAATTAGCCACTCTTTCCTATGGAAACACTATATCACTATAGGATACACTTGAATGTGATAGGTTGGATCAAATCCTGTATAATACTGCCACGGTCATACCTATAGTAAATGGGTGAAGAGGGCCAATGATACCTATTAAAAGGGTTAGGCTAGGGTGCCCCTGAGCCCTTTATTATATACCTTTTCATAGACCCTTTGTTAAAAAGATGAACAGGTCAAGTTCCATCTCCCCAATAGTGAGTTAGAGTATTCAAGACCCTTTTAAAGCCATAGCATATGCTGATGATGTGTGCATACTAACTGCAGATCAACCTTTGGTCAACATGCACTTTCTCTATGTACAGCTTTTTGGAACATCAGGGGCTTCTTTAAACATGGAGCAATGCCTTGGGAAGGTGCTAGGAAATAGTATGCAGCAGGATGGCATGATAGGCCCTTTGTAACTTACATTAGCACCTATACCAATCCTAGGTATAACATTTGGGGCCATAGATATCGATGTTTTAAACTGGGAAGAGAAACTGGAGATAGGTAGAAAGAAAATAGCACACTGAATAGAAATGATTGGGAAAAGAAAAGGGTATTTTAATAAAACTCTTCCTGATACCAGTGTTTCTGTATCTCAGCTATGTCTTCCCAATCCCTAAAAGCTTGAAACTTCATTAATAAGCATATTCTTTCAAGGCGTGGGGAAGCAGACTTAACCCCATAAAAGGAATATTTATATCTATCTATCAGAGAGGAGGTTTGAATATGATCAATCCCATTTTATTTTTCAACAGCATTTTTTCATGTATAATTTAAAACCTCTATTAATCAATGCTGGTAAGGGATGGGAGCCCTGGTTGTATGAGAATTGTAAAACATGGTTTCACTCATGGGAACAGAATGCCCTAAGGAACTTCAAAGGACCTGAGTGTTTGCAATATCTTAGAGGTACCTTTCTTAGGTTAAAGCAATGGAGGATGTCTACCCAACAGATTATCTCTGCCTCGACACATAAAGTTTTATACAAAACTCTAGTAAACACACTATGTGGGATCTTAGTACCATTTGAGAAATGTCCAGATCAATTTCAAAACTCATTACAAACCCTCTTGCGTAACCCAAGGATTCCAGTTCATATATAGGATTTTCACTGGCTCTCATGCCACGAAAAGATAAATATCAAAAATAATCAAAAACATAAACAGCTGCAAGAAAGAATATGCAGTAGACTACGGTGCATTAACATTTTAGAAACAATTGAGCACCTTTTTTCCAGTGCTCCTTCATTAAAGGGTTTTGGAATACATAGCTGAGGCCTGGGGTGAGCTCTTGTTTAAGAAGACAACATATGAAAACATAATGTATGTTTATGTCTCCCCAGATTGGAGGAAGTGGAACTTAAGTACACTTTACCTATTGTTTGTTATCATTAAATGGAACATTTGGATGGTCAGGTGTTTGTTCGCACTCCAACAGAAAGAGAGAATTATGTGGAAAATTGTAAAGGATGTACACACTGTGTATATTACAGAATATAGTAACCTATCCCAGAGGGCTGTATTAGAGTTATGGGAAATATGACCTGGATTACCAGTTTAAGGCACAACTGAGACTTGATTGAATGTCATAGTGAAATAATTATAAAACAAACTACACAAGCTGGCCCAGATATTCAAAAGGTTGTGCATGGAGCAACAATGTTGCACCATCGCAACCCACTGATGTCGGTAGCGATATTCAAAGGGAAAAGTGCGCCGCACAAATCCCGATGCACCGGACGCATTAGTAATGTATGCAGAGCACAGGTAGTGGCGTGCTCATGACAACCTGCACAGCCCGATATTCAGCCCGGATGTGTAGGAAGCCATGCATGCGCAACCCTACTTGCACCTGCACAAAGTTAGGCCAAAAAAGGAACAAATCATGGCCACCCACAGGTGAGCTGCCACATTGCAGGGTGCAACACAGCAGCTGCCACCTGTGGGTGGCCACCAAGCTTCTGCCACACCTGACAGCACCCCTCATGCCCCATCATGGCCATCTGTTTAAATAACCCCCTCAATATCCCTGCTGGTCCAGTGGACCGAGTGCTGCCCGATCCACGGGCACCTGGTACAATAAATCCCCCCAATATCCCTGGTGGTCCAGTGAACTGAGTGCTGCCCGATTGCGGCATCTGGTTAAATAAACCCCCGTCCTATATCCCTGGTGGTCCAGTGGACTGCTATGTGCCCGATTAGCGGGCATTAGTATAATAACCCACCCACCAATATCCCTGGTGGTCCAGTGGACCACACTTGCCGAATCGCGGGCATCTGTAAAACTTAAAAGACATCCTATTACCCTGGTGGTCAAAGGTACCCCCCTCCCCACCTGCCCACTGAGCCCCACCGCCCTGCTCCCCGGTCAGCGGCGGGCAGCAGCACCCACCGCCTGCCGCCCCCACTGACTGACAGCTCAGTAGGTGCACACCCATTGGTTCACAGCGAGCCAATGGCATATGCAGTTTATAGTCAGCAGCATATCCAGATATGTGAATGAATCATTCACATATCTGGACTGTAGTACGTATGACGTATGCCCATTGGCTCTGGCTGTGAACCATCGAGCGGCAGCCCACTGAGCTGTCAGTCAGTGGGCGGCGGGCGGTAGGGTGCTGCCGCCTGCTGGCTGACCGGGGAGCAGGGTGGTGGGGCTCAGTGGGCGGGTGGGAGGGGGTACCCTGGACCACCAGGGTAATAGGACATTTTAATGTTTTACAGATGCCCGCGATCAGGCAGAGGCGGTCCACTGGACTACCAGGGATATTGGCCGGGGGTGATTTAAACAGATGCCCACAATCGGGCAGCCATCAGTCCACTGACCACCAGGAATATTGGACGGGGTTATTATACCGATGCCCACGATCAGGCACATAGCAGTCCACTGGACCACCAGGGATATTGGACGTGAAATCTATTTTAGACAATTGCCACGATCGGGCTGCAGGAGGCATCGGTCCCCATGGCTGCTGCCTGGCAGGGCGCCAGGTGCAAGTTGTCGGGGATCAGCGCACCTGCATGCTAATGGGATGCAAAGAGGCCATAATGACATGCAAATGGCCCATGTGCACCTTTGCATAAATTATGGCCCCATTTGCATGTCCTTTTGACTATTGCGGTGCTGTGCATGGCACAATGGCACTTGCGCTTAACGCATCTCCATGCTCCACTTGGCCACTTGCGCTGGTGCAGTGCCACTGCGCTATGTATGGTGGGGTGGCTAGGTGCGATATCAAAGCTGCTGAGCCATAGCGCAGCCTCCATTGAATATTGCCCAGGCCACACCCCCAGCAGCCAAGTTGAACTGCACTCAGGCTTGCACCACAGCCTGGTGCAGTTTGAATATCCGGCCGCTATATATACAGAGAAACGAGGTGACCTTCTTTGGAGCCCTTGAGGATAAGGAGACATATCCAGAGTTTGGTGTTATAATTTGTATGGTCTTCAAGCTTGTAATGTTATTTTTTATCTGTATGTCTTTACAAGTTTTATTTTTTTGTTTTCCTTCTTACAACTCTTTGGCAGTATTGTATGGATTGGAGAAATGGGCCTTATTATTGTGGGTGTATGAGATGTATATGTAACACGATTTTTGTTTTGAATAAAATTTACCCCTACTCTGTCAGCAGGGGACTTGACTTCCTGCAGAGGAAGGAGCTCAGTTTGGAGCTGGACAGCAGAAGAGAAGGAAGTGCTGATGTAGCAGTGGTGTGGACTTGTGAAGTAAGGAGCTGGAGGCTGAGGAGTGGGTCCTCCTTGGCCTTTGTGAAGCCAGAGACTGAGAATATGGGTGATCAGAGCAAGCGAGATGTGGATGAAAATGGACTGAAACCCAAAGTGAGAGATGCGAGGTCAGAAATGCGATGGAGAATTATGAACTGCAGCTCCTCTGTAGAGACAGAGGAAGGAGGTGTAAGAATGCTGAGGGATAAAATATCAAGCAAGAAATTGTGAGAGAACAGGCTGTGGAAAAAAAGAATGTGTCTAAAAGCAAAGCAAGTAAAGCGAGTAACAGGAAGGTGGAGGCCTATCAAGATCAAAGACTTCAGGATGATTTGGAAAATTTGGCCCGTCAGATGAGACAGATGATGAGGATGCAACAAGTGAAAGCAAGCAGACCCTGAAGGGAAAGCCAGTGGGAATAGGAAACGGCTGGGCTTGAGAAGGGTCCGAGAAAAATGTGGGAAAAGTAAAACATGTGGCAATGTAAAACCGAGCACTCCAAAAAAAAATGACCAAGGAAAAGCATGTTAAGAGTAAGGGAGGAAAAGGGGAACAAAGTAGTGACACAGGGGATGAAATGGTGGAGTTCCCAACACCTCTGAATGGATTGCAGAAGCCCTTATGAGTGCAGGCTGGAAGAGAGCCCTGATGGTAAGGGGATGGGATCCCAATATGGAGCAAACAGTTGAAATACATTAACAAAATGAAGAATAAGTAAAGGATGGGATAGATGAGGAGCAAGAAGAAGGAAGGATGTTTCAGGAGTGGGAAACACAGAGAAGGAAAGTGAAATACAAGAAGTAATGGCAGAGGTGGGGCTCCAGAATATTGTGGAAACAGAACTGGAATCTTCTATGGAGCTAGAAGATAAAACATTACAAAGAGATAAAGAGCCAAATGGGCAAGAGGACCAAACAGGCAATAATGTGTGGGAGGAAATGGAGGGAAAAGACTTTTTCCAGAAGGGATGAATAGACTAAATGAGCTCGCTAAAAGTCTAAATGCTGTGCATTTGAAATTCAAAGGAATGGCGCAGATGCTCCTGATAGGCTATTTTTGGACGGCAACTGATTAAAAATAGTATGAGATTTTATGACTATGAGATCTATGTGCTAATCCACATTCCAGGTGATCTTATGTACGACATCAGTTTTAAGCATCCAACTGACCTAGAAAGGTTTTGGAAGTTGTACCACCAGTTAAAAACACTACCATGTGGAACAACTTTGCTGCAATCCTTCTGACAAAACCAGCATTTAAAGTAGTAACTGTTTTGTTTAGAAATGAGTGAGTAAATGTTGTAGACATTTCCTTCTGGCTGAGATAAAAGGGCCCCAGAGCCAATTCTGGATGAAGAGAACTTATGGACTGAGGCTGGAAGTTTAAAGTGGTCTTGAGACAACAAAATGGAGACTTTTTCATTTATCCAATTGTTGTTTTTTTTAGGAAGGGACAGCGGGGTTGTATTTTATGCAGGTCAACCTAGGGCATGTTATAGGTGTGGGACAGGAGGCACCTTAGCAACGCCTGTGAGAAAAATTAAGTGTGGCCTGTGGTCAGCTGGGTCATTATGGAGCGGCATGTAAGAATGACATAAGATGCAGTTTATGTGAGGAATCTGGTCACTCCTTCCATAATTGTCCTGGGCAACCCATAACAGCCCCAACCCTGGGGAACAAGGGAGCAAGATGTATTTAGCCTTAGCAAAGAAAGAGAAAGAGGCAAGAAAAGCTGGTGGAGGAGGCAAATAAAAGAGATGAAGAAGAAAGAGACATAGAAAGGAGATCCCCAGCCAAGAACCTGCAACGAGTGAATTCAGAGTAGATCAGACTGAAGCTAGTACAGTGAGAGTGGAAGAAAGCAAAGTGCAAACTGAGGAAGGAAGGGCAGAAATAGTGGAGGGAATGAATGAAGAGTTTACCATGGTTACAAGATCTAGGACCAAAGGGCCAAGACAACCAGGGAAAGAAAAGATGGACTTTCAGGGAAAGAAATTGTTAAATTAAAAATTCAAGGGGAAGGAGTGGGGAGGGAGCTGAATGGAGTGATTCTCATCCAAATGGGGGAGGGGGAGGAGGAGGATGACCCTCCAACTGTGACTCAGTGGATACTCAAGCTTCCAAAAAGGGAAGAAAGATAAGATAGGGTGATAGTGGGCAGAAGTAATCTTTTATGGCACAAATAAACTGTACTGCCTGTAATGTTAATAGCATTAGAATAAAAGTAGGAGGTTAGTGACTTTTGAAATTTTAGGTGGCTAAAAGGAGACATGGTACTATTGCAAGATACTCATTTATATACAATTGGGACATAGAAGCTGCTAAAAAGACTGAGATGGGGGTCCTCAGTTTGGCCAATAGGGTTAGAGAGATGTTCTGGTTTGGGAATAGGATTTAATACACATGAAGTCCGAGTTCTAAAATGATGGATCTTTCACCAGGGAGAGCATTAATGGTAGATGTTATTATTAAAGGGAAAGAAATAAGAATAATAAATATTTATAATCCTCAGATGAAAACACAAAGAATGCCTCTTATGAAGCAAGTAGAACCCTTTTACATACAGCTAAATTTTTTCCATGGGTGGTATTTTAATTGTAGAATTAGTAGTGCAGATTGGGGAAGGAAAACAAAAAATTTGTTGTGACTCCCAGAACTTAAAAAATATCCTAAAAAAGCCAGATGAGAGGATGTCTATAAGATTGTAGGAAGAAGGTAGAACATGCCTTTTTAAAGGTAGAATATCCTCAGGATAGATTTTGGTTTGTCCCTCAAAATACTGCAATTGCTAGTGCATGCATAACACCAATGGAAACTTCAGATCATGCAGCAGTGGGCATACAAATAAACATAGGAGCTACTATGATATGTGGGAAAGGATATTGGAAAATGAATGTGGAACTGCTAGAAGAAGAAGAAGAAGAAATTCAGAATGAGCTTACGGATAGTTCAGCAGCAAGAGGAACAGTGTGTGATTTATATGACAATTTAATGGAATGGTGGGATGACACTAAAAGATATTAAAGAGGTTATGATAAAAGCAGCTCAGAAAAGAAAAGACTAAATATCACAAATATTTAGGGAACAGAGCAAAATTATATAAAGAATTAACACAGCAGCATAGTGATGGAAAGGATCATGGGGAAAGAATAGAGGAGCTGAGATAACTAATGTGGAGTTACCAGTATGACAGAACTAGATCACTGGTAATGAAACAGAAATGTGGGATCCAGGGACAAAAGCTTAGATGAATCCCTTGGATGACAATAGTGACAGAATAGACAAGAGGGTAATGTATAACTTAGCTGATAAGGATGGAAGAAAACGGCTAATATAGGTAATACGATGGTGATAGTACAAGAGCAATTAAACAGAAATTCCAAACCCCTAAAGAAAGAGGAAGGAGCACATCCTTTTAGAAACAATAAAACTGCCTCAAATTTCGGATTTGACAGACAACAGATGAAAGAACCTATTACAGAAAGAGAAGTTAAAGAAGCAATACATAACTTTAACAAATAATACAGCCCCAGGTTTGGATGGCGTTCCTAATTCCTTCTAAAAAGTTTGTAAAGGAAATAACCCCAATTCTAACATTACTGTATAATAATATAATGAGTACTGGTGTAATATCAGAGTCAATGAAGCAAGCTGTAACAGTCTTTATTTATAAACAAGCATTTGCCAATGCCAAATGTTTGCTTGCTGGTATTAGCATTGGAAATGCAGCAGGTAGACAGATGCAGAATAGGAATGGCAGTGAAGTATTGAACTTCACGCCAACCCTACCTCCATCCTGTAGAGATGGACAGGCATCAGGGTAAGTGTTTGGATCATCGCCATGATGTTCATGCTATGTCACCTTACCCTATTCTGCAGACACCGACACGTGTTGAGGTTTGTCTTGGGGTATTTGGCTTTATAGTCACCCCATTCCATAAGGACATATTTTATTTAGTTTTGTTGACCGGTAAGTGTACTAGACAAATCCTACCTATTTTCAGGCACGACCCGGGAGGGGATACAGATGAATGCCAACTGACCTTGAACCAGATTAAGCTGTTGGTGGTATTTTTAGTGAATGAGGGAAATTTATTGGACACCGGGAAATTCCCTACTCTTTTCTCGATAAGTGCCATGGGATATTTAACATCCACCTGAACTACCACCAATCCAGGCAGATGGGACCTCAGTTTAACATCTCCTCCGAAGACGGCACCTCAGAAGTGCAGCACCCCTCCTCATGCTGCACTACAGTGTCAGTACTGGATATTAACCCAAGTGCCAGATGTGGAAGTGAACCCACAGCCCTCTGATCTCCCAGCCTCAGAGGCGAGTGTGCTACCTACTGAGCCAATGACACTGACATATGCTGAAATGGGTGCAGCATTGGAGAATGGGGTGAACTGTGGGGATGAAGAGTCCAAGGTACACCTCGATGCCTGTCACTGGGTGGGGGCTGAAATGGAATGGCCCGAGCAGTACAGTCGGCAATCCAAAGGCACACCCCGATGCCTGTCAGTCTGTACAGGGTGGGACATTATGGTTAGAAACCCTAATGCCCGGCATTTGTTAGCATTTGCACTACAAATTTTCAACATGTTTTTTGTGACCCCACTTCATGAAAGCATTTGGGACCTCTTCTCATGAAGAGTGGCAGTGTGATTTTGTCAATGTGTCTCGAACTTTGACTTCAACAGTGACCGTGCCATTCTGCCACATGTACGAAAACAGATCAGGCAGGATATGAAGAATGACAGCTGTACCATCCATAGGCAGGTGTGAAGAAATGGCAATGCTGAAAATCTATAGTGGGAATAGTAAAATGTCTCGTATTTCCTAATATACATGGAAACTGTGTAACGATGCGTGTAACACAGTCATTTTATGGACTTTCATCACCAAATTTTCAACATAGGCATTTTAGGACCTCTGTTCATGAACAGTGTCACTGTGATTTTCTTAATGTGTCCCGAACACTGATTTCCCCAGCGACCGCGCTATTCTACTCAGAAGTGCGAAACACATTTAGGCCAGGATGTGAAAATGACAGCTGTACTATTCATATAGGAGATGCAAAAATGGCAATGTTGAAAATCTGGAGTGAAAGTATTGCAAATTTATGGTTACGAGTGTGCATGGAACCTGCACAATGCACACTCATAACACACTCATTTTATGGACTTTCATCACAACATTTTTAATCTAGGCATTTTAGGACCTCTGCTCATGAACAGTGTCACTGTGATTTTCTTAATGTGTCCCAAACACTGATTTCCCACAGCGACTGCGCTATTCTGTGCTGGAACTGTGAAAACACATTTCAACCAGGATGTGAAAAATGCCAGCTGTACTGTTCATAAGGAGGTGTGGAAAAATGGCAATGTTGAAAATCTGGAGTGAAAATATTGCAAATTGGTGAATTACGAGCATGCATAGCAACTGTGCACCACACGCTCGTAAAAGTCCTTTTGGAGATTTTTCCCACCAAATTTGCAACATAGACTTTTGAGAGACCACCTCATGAACACTGGCACTGTTGTTTAGATTAATGGTCCCAAAGAGGATTCCACGCAGTGACTGCGAAATCACTTTTCGGGACTGATTAATGCCATAACAGTGGCTGAATTCATGAGGAGGGAGTCAATAACTCATGTTGAAAATTTGGTGCCAAAATTCCAAAAATGCCCGAGATATGCACCAAAGTTGAAAACCCTATTTATGCCATTATACAGCTTACCGGCATTTCCTCAGTTCACGGTCGGCTTTGAAGAGTGCAGATGTGTTCCTGGTCCGCTAAAGATCATCGCACCAGGCTCTGGAGATAAGTATGGGGTGAAGGGGCGTGGGGAGGCGGGGTGAGCAGAGGGTAGGCTCAGGTTGGGGAGGGACACCGGACTCGACGAGGACTGTTTACTGCTGCAGGATGGTTTTCTTTTACAGGGTCATTTGACATGCTGGGGTGGGCTCCCAGTGTGCCACCCGAGTGATTTTTGGGGGCTGTAGCCGGGGGGATTGGGCACCCCATTGGCACATGGGGGCAAGAGCCGAGGGGATTGGGCACCCTCAGCACAAACCAAATGTTTTTGGGGAACCATTATGCCGATGGGAGTGGGCTCCCCATCAGCAAATTACATGGCGGGGTGAATGAAGCCGATGGGATTGGGCCCCGTCAGCAAAACAATTTTCTTTGGGGCACATGATGCTGAGGGGATTGGGCACCCCTCAGCACTGAGGTATGTTGTTTGTGAACATGGTGGCAGCTTGCTGCCACGTCTCACAAACAATATTGTAACAGATTAACGTGCCCCCAGTAATGACAGGTCACCCTCATTGCAGCAGAATGACTGATGCTGCAATGATGAGGCAGCCCTGATTACTGTGGCAAAACGTTTCAACTTGGTGGCACTTTGGAGATCAGTGTCATCAGCACACTGTGCCTCCATTGGTCCACCAGTGCCAAGCCTCCAAACGTAGTGACTCCGTTGGCTGCTACAGTTCCATGCCTCCACAACCCGCTTCTCTCTTAAGCTGCCACATAAAGTTTCTTATGATGGCGCAAGCAAACATAAAAAGGAGAAAAGAGTAAGATAGGGAACTGGAGACCAATTAGTCTGTTAACAGCAAATTATAAAATTTTAGCAAAAATCATCCATAGAAGAATGACAGAATATGCAGCAGAATTAATAATGGAAACTCAGACATGTGCGGTGAGGGAAGGAATATTAGCAAAACTTAATTTTCTTAAGAAATAATAAGAGAAAGGGAAGAGGGGAGATAGAAGGTTTTTTGTATATATTGATCAGCAGACAGTTTTGATTCCATCAAGCATGAATATATGTGGGAGTTATTAAAAAGTATAGCATGCCAGAAGAATTTTTGAAATTAATAAAGGTTTTATATTTTGAAGTGCAGACATATCCGTTGGTGAATGGGCACCTAGCTATACCTATATGTATGTACACAATGGGGTAAGGCAGGGATGCCCATTGAGCCCTCTACTTTATGTAATGTGTTTGGACCCTTATTAAGACAAATAGAAGCAGAGCAGCAGACAGCCCCTGATTAAGTGGGGAAAGCAGTGTATTCCCAAACCATGTGCCTATGTAGATGATTATGTAATTTTAGTGCAGAATCAGGTAGAAGGAGAAAAGTAGTACAGATGTTATATAAACAAAACACATATACGGGTATTGGAATTAATAAAGAAAAGAGTAGGCTATTTCTTCTAAGGGTAGGAGGGAGTAAACAGCAAAGTAGCATTAAGTTAACAGAAGGGAAAGTGGAAATGCTAGGAATTATGTTTGGTGGGGAGAGTCCTATGACAGAAAACTGGTATGGAAATTACAAATTGCAGAAAAGAAAGTACATAAATGGAAAGGTTGGAATATGACAAAAGAAAGAATTTATATGATTAAAATGTTTGTAATACCGTTTTTTTTTTTTTTATATTGCCTATGTGTTCCAATACCTTGGGATATGCAAACTGAGGTTTTAAGTGTATGTTTTACTATGTTGTGGGGTACATACTTCTAGGCCAGTGAAGGAAGGGTATTGAACATGCTAAACCCAATTTTGTTTTATATTAATATTTATATATGCAAATATAAGGCCTATTTTGCAAGCAGAACAAAGCCTATAGCATTTTCTAACAGAAGATTGGGTAGAAGTGTTCATGTGTAATTGGGGTAAAAAGGAAAGGTAGGTGAACAAGATAAGCTCCAATGATATATGAATGTGTAGAAATATTTAGCACAATGGGAGGTGTCCAAAGAGGAAACACAGATAAAAGAAAAGGAAAGGTATCTATAAGACAATTATGGAAAGGAAATACTATGAAGAACCTGTATTTAAAGTTGGGGAGAATGTGAAGTTTGATAAAGTATTAGAATCAATGCTGGAAAATAGAATACCCAAAAAATGAAAGTGGTGATTTGGCTATTTATACGGGAAAATAAATGTCAAAGGGAATTTGAAACACAAAAGGGTTGAGGAAAGAGTTTGTCGAGGAAATAATTGCCAGGCTTAGAGGACACAATTAGTCACATGTTGCTTGAGTGAATTTATAAACTCATTTTGGGATCTTCTAGTCAGAGTATGGGTATGGGAATGTTTAAAACATGATGTATGAAATTCTGGTTTGTGGACAGCTAACAGAAGAATGGGGAGCTTGGCAAGCAGTACAGTATATGTAGTGTTGGTCACAATTAAATGGGCAATATGGCAAGTAAGATGTCAGAGATTTTTGCAAACTCAGGATGTAACAATTAATGATTTACTGTTTAAAATACAAGTGGAAGTGGACAAATGTTTTCAAAATGAATGTATTAAATATGGGAAGATAAAGGGAGCAGCTGGAAGAATTTTAAATGTGTGGGATAAAAACATAACAGAAGTGCTGTTGAGAAGATAAGCAGCTATTTAGTTGGGGCAATAGGAATTATGGAAGATAAAGATGTTAGATTAAAACTGGAAGAAAAGTATTGTTTACACAGAGAAAGGGAGATTACATACTTGAAGGGAAAGAAGAATAAAATGAATTAAAGTATCTGGAAGCAGGGTAAAGGCTGAACTGTAGTAGAAAATATTATCTATGTCTTTGAAATTGTATATGTTGCTTTTTGGTCTTGAATAAAAACTACCCATCTCACCTGTAAGGGGAACCCTTGGCTGTCAAAGGATGACTGAGTCAGTCTTTGAACTGACGAGCATGGAGATGGATGTGCAGCAGGTCGAGGAGTCTGTCTCCTCCTCGCACAAGATTTGCTAGAGGCAGAAATTGTCTTTAATGCAACCACAATTACAAGCATGGATGGTGTAAATGTATTGTCAGGACCTGTAACCAAGGAAAAAAACAAGCAACAAATGGACCCACAGGAGCTGAATAAAGATGGATTTCAAAATGATGTACAGACAAAACAAACTCTGGAACAACTACTGCTTCTTGAAGAAGCAGAGCACTTATGGAGGAAAAAGATTTGATGGGATGTTTTAAATTGCAAGATCTAGGGAGCGAGGAGAGTTCTTGTACTGACAGCTGAACAAGAAAGGTTCAGTGTTACCATGGATACAGTTCAAACAGAGGCACAAAATAAGCCGTGAATAGTGTTCAGTGTCGCTGGACAAGACCACGATGCAGCTACGGTATTTCGTTTCTGGCCAATACAGAGAAGTAGCACTCAGACCGCACAGTTAAAAGGGACCCTGAGTAAATTGAGCTGGGCGGACAAGCTGATGTCAGATGTTGTACCGTAGTGGTATAAAATCTCTTACAGCAGCAGGCTGAGTCTGCTCTCCAGATACGCATCCAGTGGATTTAGGCTTTAGCGCATCAAAATACCAGGGTTTCCATGACATCGTCCACCTTCAAGCACACAGTGAGTAACACAAACAGTTCACAAACTGAGGGGCAGTTACAAGTGAAAATTTGCAGCATGTTGATTCCCCTATGAGAAATTCTAATATTGCAGGTGGGGAAGTGCACTCCCTTTAGAATTACCCCTGAACTTGAGCTCACTCAGCACCCAGTACTGGCAACAGTAATCACTGAAGGACAAATGCATTCAAACAGGACAATCTTGAGGATGGTATGAGTGACTTGTCAGATATATCACATATTCCAAAGAACATTCCTGCTGAAATTGGAACAGGCCTGCTGTAGTGGAAGATGTTATACCACAACCGCTACACACAGAACCAGAGGTCTTAATGTGTCCTTTTTAACAAACTACTTACCCTGCTAAGCGCATAATGCCATCAGACTTATCTACAAAGAGGTTTAGACACCTTCCTGATAGAGTTTATGTAGGAAAAAGCTGTTAAAAGAATGTATGCAATTTAATGTCTGAACTATATGCTTTGATTCACGTTTCAAGAGAGAATGTTTTTGATGTGAATTTTAAGTTGAGAGTGGCCTGAATAAGTTCTGGGCATGATATCATCAGTTTAAAAAATTACCTGTATGGGCCCCTATGATGCGATTCCCTGACCAGACCAGAGCACAAAACCATAACAGTCCTGTTTAGGAACTAGAGAGAGTGTCACTGACCTTCTTTTCTGGTTAAAGCAAAGGTGCACTGTCACAGGTCACCCGGAGGCCATTTTTGATTCAGAAGGATTTGGACAAGAGGGTGGAGAATCAGAGTAATTTTAAGGACTGAAGATGAAGGGTACCAACACTTACCTAACTGTTTTTTAGGAAGGGATAGAGGTGTCCTTTTCTATCCAGGGCAGCTTAAAACATGTTACAGGTGTGGGCAAGCAGGACACATAAGTAGTGTGTGTGACCAGCAGAAATGCACCCTATGCCAGGAGTCAGGTCGCACTAGTGCCCAGTGTAGAAGTGTTGTGAAGTGCAACATGTGTAGAGCACAAAGTCACACATATATGGCTTGCCCGGAAGCAGCACACAGGAAACGCATCCTCCGCAGATATCAAGAGCAACAACTTTTAGTCACTACAGCACAGAGGAATATAACAAAAGAAAAGCTATGGAGAAGCCACCTGAGGTCCCTTCCAAGGATATGAGACATTGGGGGTGTTGGGCCTACTATATCTGAAGGTAGGAACCTGGAGGTTAGTAAGAATAAAAAGGGATTACCCTACATCCACTGCAGAAAGTGCAGATAAAAGGCCCACTATGGTGGAGAATTTGGTCCCAGTAGAACAGGAATGTAGTCCAAATAGTACCATGCCCCCTCCCCAAGAGTAGAAGAGACTGGAAAGACAAATGAACACATGGAGAAGACAGGCCTGGTCTCAGCTGATGCCTAAAGTCCCTAAAACCACTTTGTTTAACACTTCTAGTAGATACCAGGCACTCTTGACACTGGGGCCTCAGACAGTGAATCTGTAGCCTCCTCTGCTGACTCTAACTCACAAGAGTTAAAGATTGAAGTAGAGAACCCTGAAACTCAAGAATCGAGTCAAGGCCAAACAAAGGAAGGAGAAAATCAAAAGAAGAAACGTAGTTAGCCCCCATAACAATACAGGATGTCTCTATCACCCCTTGTTATTTTGACATCAAATGTAAATAGTATAAAGAATAACCAAAAAGGGAGCAGTTTTCATCTCTTACAATCTCAACCCCCAGGATCCTAGGATACAGGACACTAGGATACACACTGTTTTGGAAAAACGAAGGCCCCTAAAGAATGGTTCTCTGGTGTACCATATAGGTCCCTGGGTATTGAGAGTTGTTCAGGGGTGGGATACTCTTCCATCAAATACAACCAACTGTAGTAAAGAGTCTTGATTTGGTGCCAGGCAGAGCACTTTTGCTCGACTTTAGACTAAATAATACACCTTTTGAGTAATCAATATTTATGCTCCACAAACAAAAGCAGACCGTACAGCTATATTTCACCAAATAAGTCCATATTTACACTACTCAAAATGTAGTTTGGGACAGGGATTTTAATTGTGGGCTTAGTAAATTGGCTAGAGGGACATTCACATCAACAGAGAAGATATTCGGGGATATGATGGCTCTAAACACTATCATATGTACAGCCAACTTAAAAGATACATTATTGGAACATTCTGGTAAAGAGAAAACTTTTTAAGGGAACCTGTCCACTGGAATTGATTTTATGTTTATTTCAAGGGCAATGATCAAACAAAATCATCAGCAAGGCCTGTAGAATATTTGGACCATAGTTCATTAACTATTATGTTAGGCAGTCCAGAAGTTCCTATTGGTCCAGGATATTGGAAACTTAACTCAGGTCTTTTAGAGCAGCATTTCTTTCTACAGCAGAGTACATATTTTTTGATTTGTAGGAAATCATTATTTGACCTTTATGATGACTCGGCCAGTTGGTGGATGGAGACTAAGGTCAAGCTTCGAGTCTTCTCATCCTGACTAGTAATCAAACTAGAAAAGCTGATTACCTATCTTACCTGAATGACAGGAAACAGTTATAACATTTGTTTACCCTTTCCCAAACTACCAGGCATGACTTTTCAGACCAAATATTGCACGTAAAGCATAAAATGTTGCAATACCATGAAAGGCAGAATGAAGGTCTCTAGTTGCAACAGCGATACTGTACGACAAGGCCCTTTTGACAGTATTTGCCCTTGCTTAAAAATCAAGAACAACTCAAGAAAAATGTAATAACTGCACTTTATGACATGCAGGAGAAAGTACAATCCTCTAAACAGCAGGTCCTTAAAATTGTATCAGAATATGCAACCTCCTTGTTTAAAAACAGGATACAGATATAATTGATTTCACCCTTGTTTCAGAGATTTCGATCCCATCAGCTCCCAGGAATTAATTGATGCACTAACCAAGCCTTTACTACACTAGAAATTGCAGAGGCTATTAAGTCACTTACAAAGGGTAAAGCACCTGGACAGGGTGGTTTAACTCGAGTTATACACCATCTTGGGACAAGAAATCATAGAACTCATGAAGGTATATAATTTTATTATGCAGAATCATAATGTCCCATTGGACATGGCTACAGGAGTGCTTATATTTCTATAAAAGGAGAGACATTGGACATATCAAACCAGAGACCTATAAGCCTTCTAAATAATGATTTTAAACTACTTACAGACATTAAATGAAAGATTGTTAACTGTAGCAAAATATCTTATTACCCCAGCCCAATCTGTACAGTCCCTGGAAATACTATTACAGATCAATTAATTATGTTGAGGATTTGTTTGATAGAAATAATATAGCACCTTTGGAAGGGTATATAATTTCTTTAGATCAAAAACAGGCATTGATAATGTAAATCATGCATTTCTGTGGCAGACCTTGATACTTTATAGCATACCTACTATCTTTGTAGAGATGGTTAAAAGCATTATATAGAATGGCTACAGTCAAGTCCTGTGATACAATGTATTTTGGCGTTACATACAGATACAAAAAGGAGTCAGACAAGGGTGCCCTAATGGCCCCTTGTTATATGTTTTTAGTATAGACCCACTCTTACGGCTCTTGAATACTGCAATAGACATAAAGCCAATACAGCTACCCAGTCAAGTGGTACCCTACATAGCCTTGGCCTATGCAGATGACATAGTTATATTGGTAGGGGATGTGAGTTCAGTGGAAAAAGCCATAGAAAGATACCAAGAATATGGAGCCTAGTCAGGCACAAAATGAAATACTTTAAAAAGTAAAGGAAATCATTAGGGAATCAGGATGCTTCTCAAACAGTGTGGCAGGGATTCCAATTACAACAGGGGACTTAAAATTTTAGGAATCGTATTTGGGGTAGGCCAAATGGATACAGTAAATTGGGACCTAAAAATACAGATTGGATGCAGCTGGTCTAAAATTGGAACAAAAGGAAAATGAGTTATCCAAAGAAAATATATTTACTACAAACTTACCTTATCCCTGTGTTTTTATTTCTTAGTGCAATGTTCCCAGTACCCAAATCAAGAGATGTCAAAGTGTTTAACCTTTTTTTCAATCCTTTTGGGAGAGTTAGATTATATAAACGGAATATTCTTTCTTTACCCTTAAATATGTGAGGATAAAACATGGCAAATCCGATTCATTTTTCTATTGTCAGTTTGTACAAGCAAATTTAAAACCCTATTAGTATAACGGGCAAATATTGGTGTGATCCTTTTATTCAGACTATATCACTGTGGTTTAAAGATTGGGAGAGGGGTCAGTTACGACAAATTAAGCACCAAGCTTCTACTCCATCATATCTTACAGAGGTTTTGTCAAACTCAGGCTATGGAGTCTTCCTAGTTCTGTGGTACTAACAAAAACTAAGAAACAAATATATAGTTAAATTATTGAGCCACACTTCAGGGAGGTAGACCCATTTCCCAAATGTCTACGTGAAAATCAAGTAGCTCTAAAAACTTTAGAACAGAAGAATTCCTAATAAAATTAAAAATATACACTGGTTAAATTGCCATGAAAGGTTAAACATAAAAGCTATCCAGAAACATAAGAAAGTGGAGGAGAGAATTTGTTCTAAGCCCTTATATATAAACCAGCTAGAAACCATTAAGCATCTTTATTTCTCTTGTTCTTATATACTTAATTTGGGGGCTTTGTACCAGGAAACAAAGGGCCTTTCTTCAACATGTTTCTTATCCAGTTTTAATGTATGGAGAGTATCCAAACTCATGGTCTAGATGGGAGAATAGTACCTTACATGTTATTTTGTGGTGATTAACTGGTATATTTGGAATTCTAGGTGTTTATTTACATTAGCAAAAATATATTTCATATGTGGGCGTTATGGTAAAATTGTTAAAGAGCTGCAAAGATTTATTTCAGGAAACAAAACATATGGTAGGATGAGGTTACAGCAATTTTGGAGGGCTCTACCATGGGTCACATATAGTAATGTATCGTAACATAGATGTGTAAATAATAGTATATAAATTGTTTTTCTTCTTTCTTTATTTTTCTTTCAAGAATGAATTGTACAGAATGTTACTGAACGACCAAATTGAGAATGACTTATAATTCTTGTATATAATGTTTATTTCTTCTTGTTTGGTTTGTATAGATTTCATAAATAAAAATTACCCTATTCTTTTCGAGAAGTGCCATGGGATCTTTAACAGCCACCTGAACTACCACCAGAACAGGCAGATGGGACCTCAGTTTAACGTCTCATCAAAGACAGCACCTCAGGTGCAGCACCCCCTCATGCTGTACTACAGTGTCAATTATTGAGACCCAAGTGCCTGGTGTGGAGATAGAACCCACAGCCTTCTGGTTTCCTAGCCACAGAGATGTGTGTGCTACCTGCTGAGCCACTGACACTGACAACTTTATGTTCTAATTGTTGTGATACACACACACTGACTAATACATATACACATATATGCATATATATTCCAGTGAATATAACACAGCAGTGTACCATCTGCACACGTTTACAGATTAAAAGAAAAGACATCAAGTAACTGTTTTTCTTCTTTTTAGGCTCTGAAGGACATCAGAGGGTGGGAGTTGCCACTAGACACCTCAGTTAAATAAGCAATGACATGTAGAGGCTGAAACTGATCTAGATAGTGGAAAAATGTAGACTAGCACTTTTGCACTAACCAAAGAACCACCTAACTGCACTTTCTAATTGTTGTGATACACACACATGCTGACTAATACAAATACACATATATGCATATATATGTAACCCTCTTGTTACCGAGGGTTACTAGAATCCCAGTAAGACCTAGTGGTAGGCAGGAAGGCAGCTTGTGAAACTCCAGTTAAATGGGTTTCACACTGTCTCACTCTGTCCTCAGTCACAGCTGAGACTTGAGAGATGACATCACTATAGAACTGTCGCAGCTGCATGAGCCACATTGGAATCTCCAGCTCAGGGAGTGAAGTTTAGAACTTTGGGAAATTCAAAGGAGTCTTCCATTTGTCCTTAAGCAAGAAGGAAGCATTAGTCTGCAGTGTGATCTCTCACTTAGAAAAAGGAAGTGTTCCTGTAATTTATCTTTTTAAAGTGGTGGAGACCGCCCCCAGTCTCAGTGAACCCCTCCCCTCTGGGGGAGGCGTTCTCTGTGGGTTCCAGGGCAATCCCCTTTGCGCACCTTGGAAGGAAGCTGCCTGGTTTTTGTTCAGTCTGTTCATGTATCAGCAAAGAAAGTGTTACTTCACCTGTGGGGCACCTGCAACGAATGGGTGAGTGTTTGGCTCCATTTGAAGGGCAAAAGCAAATGTTTTTCTTCAGTTGGAAAGTAATGCGGACAGCTATTTGAGAGGACTATGTCTACTAGGATGAACAAATGGAGCAGTCAAACAGTAAAGTGTTATTGGATTTCAAGTAATCCTGTAGAGGGGTGCTTCAGGTCATCCACCGTGAACCTACATTTAAAGTGCTAAAGTTTTCTGTGTTTATCCAGAGAAATGGCGGGTATGGGCTGTGGGAGCTGGAGGTGGGAAAACCCCATCTTTAGTAACCAGGTCCACCTCTCAGGATTTCATCTGTTGTTTTGCTACTTGCCTCATGCTCTTGGCCAGTGGTGGGGTGGGTACCCAGACGTGGGTCGAACTCTGAAAATCTCTAGAGTCACAGACTTCAAGTGGTGTGGGGAGCCACAGGGTGGGAAAATTACTCCTTGTTGGATGGGAGTCTCCTTGTTTGATGGGAGTTTCGATTGGAAATGCGAGGCAAATCTCTCTAGGAGTCACAGACTTCAAGTGGTGTGGGGAGCCACAGTTGGGAGTATCCTTGTTTGATGGGATGTCTTGCCAAGTAAAGTTTGGGTTCATTCTTCAAGTGGACCGTCAGTCAAGTGGCTAGCAGGAGCCGGGCCAGTCGGGCTATGTATCCAATCGCATGCAAAGTCCAGGCTGAGTGCCTGGCGGGTCCAAAGCCAGACAACTGTAGTAATGTGTTCATTCCTCAAATGGACCGCTGTGTTAGCCTCTAATCTGCACATACAGTAATGTAGCCCTTTGGGGATCATACAATGCTTTGTCATGTTTCATCTAGTTGAATAAAGCCACACTGAAAAATCCCAATCCTGGTTCTGGACATTACAGTTATTGCTCCTGTATTTTGGATTTACTTAGGTGCCCCTGTACAGAGTAGCCAAACCTAGGTCTCTTGTGCCAGGTAACCTCATCCTTCCCGAACCCGTAGATACATATGTAGGTGAACATGTGCTACATATATATATATATATACAGTATAAAATAGCAGTGCACTGTCTGCACCATAGAGCATTGCCATACACATACACACACACACACACATACACTGCCTTATATGGGATATACCATTTGAACATCAATGTTTCGACATACGCCCAACTTGGAAACTCTGACATTGATGGACTTTGATTCAACGGGGAGATTTTCATTGACCGGGGGTAAGCACCTAACTCCACCATCTGTGTGACATGGGTAAGATATTTAAAGTAGGAGGATGCAGGGACACAGCCCACCACATGGGGGTGGGCGCACCCCGCATTGATACAGTTAAGTGTGGTGGTCAGTGTTAGCATGTTGCTTGTCATTGTTGGAATGTGTCAGTGATGTCAGTGGGATTGTGTCGCTGTGAAAGATTGCAGCAAAGTTTCCATCACTGTGCCTTGGTGCAGCCATTATATAGCATTTATTTACTTATACATCTAAGCCTAACTGTTACTGTATTTTGGATAAGCACTGTGTTTGGTACTAACTCATTGTACTAATCTACTTCATGACTGGGTAACTAAGGTATGACCAGGGCGGTGCAGTGGATGTGGCCTATCTGGACATCAAAAGACCTTGACACCATCCCCATAGAAGACTGATTAACAAATTGCACAGCCTAGGTGTGGATCCTAAAACAGTTCTGTGGATGGAGACATGGATGAGTGGCAGGAGTCAGAGGTTGTGGTAAACAGGGAGTACTCTGGAGAGGAGAGGTGATGAGCAGGGTGCAGCAGGGG
This sequence comes from Neoceratodus forsteri, assembly GCA_016271365.2. Taxonomy (NCBI): domain Eukaryota; kingdom Metazoa; phylum Chordata; order Ceratodontiformes; family Ceratodontidae; genus Neoceratodus; species Neoceratodus forsteri. The sequence continues at coordinate 217,001,750 of JADMNL010000030.1, read as the reverse complement.
TTGGTTTTGGGGCTGGTCCTCTTCAATGTCTTTGTTGAGTACATTCCAGTGGGACTGGAAGGAAGGCATTCTCGTCACAAAGGATACAAAGGTATGCAGCAGGGTGGACATGCCGGGGTTGAAAAATGGTGGAAGACCTTAAAAACTGGAGAGCCAGCCCAGTGGCACAGGAGGTTGAGCTGCTGAATGCCACACCTCATGCTATGCGGAGACCTGGGTTCAGGAGCAAGCCCAGGTCATCAAAAGCTGGCTAGGGGAGGGAGAGAGCAGGATTGAGCAGCCACAGTAGCTCTCCTCTCCTGGGAAGGACCCTGTTGCCCCCTGCTGTCCAAGTGCCCCAGATGGAGGACTGAGGTAGCACAGGCAGGCAGATGGCAAGCAGTGGGAGGGCACTGCAGAACCACAGTGTGCACATGCCTCCACAGGTGCATGCATGGTAGCGGCACAGGAGTCAGGTGAAAACAGGGAAATACAGGGCATAAGCGCAATAAAAAATGGAGAAAAAGTATGAAGAATGGCGGTTCAATGCAAAGAAGTGCAGGATCATGCAGATAGGGCACAAGAACCCAAGGGCAAAGTACAAACTATGTAGGAGGTACTGACAGTCACAAAGCAAGAAAGGAACTTGGGAGTTATCATATCACAGGACCTAAGTGAAATTAGGCAGTGTGGCAAGGCAGCTGGAAAGGCTAACCAGATGCTTGAATGCACAGGGTGGGGCATCAGGAGTATAAGAGGAAGGTCATCTTGCCCTGTATAAGACACTCCTGAGATCATACCTGGAATACTGCATCCAGTTCTGGAGCCCCTTCTGAGAAAAAACATAGACAAGTTGGAGGTGTAGTGGAAGGCAACTACAATGGTGCAGGGCATAGGGATAAAACCTATGAAGAAAAAACTAGCCAAGTTGATATTTAAAATATTTATTTCATTTGGGTAAAGTATTTAAACTATTTTAAATACTGAATTTTTACAGAACATGCCAGTTAGATTTGATATATGATATATTGACTCTCAACTGGCATATCCAATAATATCACTTTCAGTGTGGTCATGCTTTTACCCATTATTTCTAATGAATTTGCACAATGTAGATCTGCTGAAGGCAGTTTCAATGTGGCCTTCCCTTTACATTTTGACAATATGTTTTCCTAGAATCTAGCGTGCTGATTGCTATATATTTAGCCTGGATAGTTCACAGAAGAAATGGCATCTTATTTTCAGTGGGGCTCCACATCTACACCATATTATGCTCCATTGCATACAATCAGAACAAGCTGAAAACAATATTTTACACCTGGACTAGGCTACCCTGAATAAATACATTATAAAAGCGGTAAAATCATGACCCCACGAAAACAAGATATTGCATCTATCTGGGACATCCTGGGTCAATACAGTGCAAAAACATGTTAAATGAAAATCCTATGAGAATGAGATGTAGCATTTCCTCTGTGCTATCGAGGATACAAAATATAGGATAAGAAATATTTAAAGGAAATCTACTATAAACCGAACTTCACTGTGTTCCATATAACCAAGGATGACATAAACATTTTCTTTATTGTTTCATAACATATTAGACTGCAGTATTTATTTTGAATGTTGTGGCCATAAGGATGGTGTGTACAGTGTGCGTTTGTGTGTGTGTGTGTGTGTGCTCAATATAACTATTTTCCCCAAAAGCACGGTAAAAGGAGTAATAAATGATACCATCCCTTACTTGTCTTAGGGGTTAAAGTAGCAGTTGTCTTCTGTTATACTAACATGCATTATAGATTCTGCTGGTTGTGCTATGCACTAGATTTGAAACCAGGAGAGGTGGCTGTTTTCAGGGCTAAACATTTCATAATGTGTTTGCCATCTAAAGTCCAATATAAATATTTGTTTTCAAAAGATAACAGTTCTTTACAGATGTCGTCTGCTATAATAAACCATTTCTGAGACAGTGATTATCAGATAGTGTCTTAGAGGTTAAAAACTGTGTGAATCATTTTAGGAGGTTCCTTGCTGGGAAAGGGTGAAATTTATGAGGTATGAATCTTTCTGAAAGAGAATACCTGTCCAACTGAAGCTAGTAGCAAGAAAATGTTTAAATGCTAAGTATTAAAGTGAGCAAGTTGTTGCATTTTGAAGGGATAAACTAATCTACAGTTTAATAGGCAACCAATATTTGTAAGCTGTTTCAGTTTCCATTGCTGTAATGTTGAGGAGGAAGGGATCAGGCAGGCTAAGAGCACATGATGAGATCAGCTGTGCTTGCTGAAAGAGTTTATTTATAAATGTGTCTGTCGGCACATTGTTTTGAAGTCCACACACTTTCATGCCTGAACAGTGTCATGATCAGGCTTGCTAATTATTGATCAAGCCCCTTATAGAGTCTCCTGCATTGGACCATTATGACAGATGTTTCCAAAACCCTATACATAGCAAAATGTTTGACTTGCACTAGCATGCATGGTGAACATAAAAAGTGGCATGATGACATTTCTGGGTAATAACTAATACTGCTGTAGCAAAAATTACCACATAGTAAAATTCTTCTCTATTAATAATATTTCCTAGATAGACCCAAATATGATATATAATGTGCATGCAATAGAACCAGATTTGCAAAGTGATTGCAGCTGTTGAGAAACTTTAACATGTTTTTGTGTAGAAAACTGACTTCCTATCCAGAATGTTTAAGGATATTGCCAGAAGTTATAGCTGTTGTAAAGTCTCTTAGAATCTGTATTTCTGGGTGAAATCAGCTGATTGCATGATGACAATATTGTATGTTTGAGGCATTTATTAATAAAAATGTGGTTCTCATAGCGAAGACATAGGAAATATATATCACCTCTCAGAGCAATAAGATGTTTGTTAGAGTATGTATAAGGGAGATTTTGCTATTGGTGCTTAAAGCAGTAGTATTCGTTAGTCAGCACAAGTGTAATTATATAGGTTTATCAGCAATTTTTTTCTGATATCCTTAGATTCGTTGTCAGTGTATTTTTAATATTCTCAGATAGTTTTAAAACAGCTTTTATTACAAGTTTCATAATTAATGACTCAAGCCAATAAAGATGGCTGCTTCTGTCAGATTTTGAAAATCTTTTAGTTGTGTGTACTTTCTGATTGTACAACTAGATTCACACTGTGTCTGTATGGGGATGATGATAACATAATTCAAATGGTAAACAGCACAGAACAACTGTGCACTAGGATTTTATTGATTCATGGTGGGTATGGCAAGTCAGAAGGAACTTTTAAACACTTCAAAATCACAAATCTCAGTTTTTTTGTTTGTTTTGTTTTTTACCAATTATTTTACCAGGTGAGACACATTAAGCTGAAAGCTTGTTTGCAGGTGCAGTTTAGGAATGAAAAAGAAAAATGGTTATATTGATGTTTTGCCAGAAATACAGTATTACTAAAAAAAACAATATGATGACATTTATTGATTCTTAATAACAGCTATAGTAAAAATTGCATCCAATGTGAGTAAACAGAAAAATCATATTTATTAATAATGTTGCTGAGATCATCAAAATATGAAATATCCAATACATGCCAGCGGACAGGATTTGCAATTCAGTTGACACAGCAAACTAAAATACTTTTTGCCACCCAGAATTAGATAGACATTGCAACAATATAAAACTATTGTAAAGTTTGGTTATGTTGCTGAAACAAATTGAGGAAGGCAGTTTTCTGCTCACAAAAAGCATTATAAAATTTGCTGAAGAAAGCAAACTGCAAGTGTTTAAGTGTTTTGAAAATCTTGCCACACATACAGTACTAAAACTGATTTTATCAGTTTTGTAAAACTGAAAAAATATTAAAGCAGTAGTATTTATTAGTAACCATACAGGATATTTTTTCAGCAATAATGTTCATTGCCAACATGTGGTAGCACCATCCCAATACATCTACAGTATGAATATAGCATGTACCTTCAATAAGTAACCTCAGCAGAAGAGATTTTTAAAAATTGCAAGTGGTGGCCATCTTTAATGATGTAAGTAATTAATTACAACATTAGCTGTAAAACCTACTGTAATAATATCTGTGAAAACTAAAAATACATTGAGCATGAAACTTAGGTTGTCAGAAACAATTTGTGCTAAAAAACTATATGATGAAACTTTTGCTGACTAACAAATATTGCTTCCTTTAACACAAATTAAGCATGTATATAACATATTTTCAATATTTCTGTTCCTTCTATTTATCATTAATAGGTTCATTTGCATGGAAAAACTATCCTTGTCCCTGTAGTTGATCTATACCTGCTGTTTCATCGTTTGTTAAAGTCACAAGCTTCTGTTTGCAACACTAGTCTGTGGCCATTTCCATAGCAACAAACTGGGATGTCACAACATACTAAGAACATTTGGGAGTAAAAAGCAAACCTGCCTATAATTAGTTCCCATCTCATGACCCATAGTGCCAGTTCATCTCATTTCCATAGTCCACGCATCTAATTTGTGCTTGAAGATATGTTTGTTTTATTAAGTATTATATTTAATGCAATGGCATTCAGGGTTCACCACCATTTGGGAGAAATAAATAAAACTTTCTTCAAATACTGTTATATTTAAAACACTGTAGTTGTAACAGATTACCTCTAGTCTCTGTTTTCTCCTGCTTAAATTCAAAACCATTTCACTGAATAAATATGGGTCATTAAATATGTACTACATTAAAAGCAAGTCACCACACAATCTTCTCTTTTCAAGTGACATGAAGTTCAGTCTACTTAATCTGTCATTATGATTACATTCTATCAACCCATTTACTAGTGGTGTACATTTTTTGAACCTTTTCTGTTTGATTTCTGCTTTGTTTATAGTATGGACACCAAACTGGAAGCAATAGTCTTAACGTGGGTGAACATAAAATCTATACAAGGTAATAAGACCTCCGGGCCAGATACTGCATTCAAACAAGAGCAAAGCAGGCAGTATAGTGCAATGGTTTAATTATCTGAGCTGCAAATCTGGAGACCTGGGTTGAATCCACAGCCCCCACATGCATACTGTGTGATCCTGAGCAAGTCACTTAACTTCCCTGTGCTCCCAGGTCGCACCTGTAAACAAGCTTACAGCTTAGTGTACCACTCCTGATTAAACAATAAAAAGAAGCGCAAACATTTGCACTCCATCTTGCAATAGCATGGGTGCACAAAATGCTATATTCAGAACAGAACAGAGTGTTATTCAACTGAATATTTGCCCAGTGCTAAGCTACTTAGTGTTCCCAAAAGCAGGAGCCACAATAGTTATGCCCAGGTGAAATTTGCCATATTCAAGCGTCTCCATGCAAATGACCTAGTTGGACATGCAAGGCGCTCAGGGGCCATTTGAAGGCACATTATTGACTCATTTGGATGGGGAGCAAGGCTGGACTGCACTGCACTTTCCTCCCAATTGCTCCTAGCCTGAGAGCTCTCCCTGGTACTAGTGTTTCCCCTCACTGATTGCTGACCCATTATCAACTATAATGTCACCATGATGTCTAGTGGTCCCCCTCCTGCTCACTGGCCCAACATATAGAAATATTTTCCCTGGTGGCTAGTGGCTCTCCCCCACCGGATCACCCACCCAATATATGGAAATATTGTCCCTGGTGGTCTAGCAGATCCCACCATCCCACTCCCCATCTATCCCCAAGTCAGTAACAGCAAATCCTCTTCTCTCCACTATGGTTAGCCACTGACTGAGCTCTCAGTGAGTTCTGAACTGCATACAGTACATGCTTATTGACATTGACTGACAGCTCAGAGTGAGCAGTCATTCAATGAGCATGCACTTTACAGTACAGGACAACGTTTTCATATATCAGGCATGTGATTGGCTGGGGGAGGGACTGCTAGCCACCAGGGACATTATTTCCATGTATCAGATGGGGTATGGAGTCAGGGGTGAACCGCTAGCAACCAGGGAAAATATTTCCATATATCGAAGGGTGATTGGGTGGGGAGGGTCCACTAGCCACCAGGGAAGCTACCATATATATCAGGCTGGTGATTGGGTGGAGGGAGGGACAACTGGACATCAGGAAATATATGTATATACCATGCCTGGGATCAGAGGAGGGGCACCACTTGCCACCAGGGAGTACTATGTTGGGGGGCACTGATCCACTACCTCTGGCAACAGGTAGGGTTGCACCATTTAAGACCAGGATTGGGACAGTGGCATTTTCTCCATGCAGGGGACTGCATAGAGTGCTCTTGCACAGAGAAAAAATACTCTGAACTGTGCCAATATGCAGGTTCCTGCTCCCAATTTGCATGGTTTTGCCTTGCATATCCCTCCACTGTTTGCCCTGGCACAATCCCAATACCTCGCCAACCCAGCTTTTGAATGTGGGACTTCCATAAAACATGGTTTTAGAGCAAACTGGATTTTGCGTGAGGGGCAAACTTTTGAATATCAAGCACCTGGGGCTCTAAGACTTAATATTATTTCTAATGGACCATATGATTTTATTTGCCTTACTAACTGATTCATTTATCTGTTTTGAGTGGACTAAGTCATTCAAAACATAGACCCAAGATCTTTTCTGCTGCAGTTGTCATTAACTGCTTCCAATAAAACATAGCTATGGAAGTGATTATTAGAACCCAAGTACATAATTCTGCATATTGACTTCCACTTGAGTTTCAGCATTATACATTGTAATGTTTACATCTACCACGAGGTGTCTCTTTGCTGTTGCTATTTCTCAGCATTGTAAAATTCTGTCATTTGCTCTTCTAACAGCTAGATGGCACTGTATTGCATAGACTGCCTTTTTATGCATTCAAGTAACTAACAAATCCTGGGGAGATGGAATGAGACAAAACTGAAAGAAGAAAACATTGTTCTTTTGTTTTCTTTAGACTCTGCACTGCAGTGCTACAATTGCATGTCTTCAGGTTGGGCTGTACAGGATCACCACAGACCTGCAATGCAGGAATGGTCAGTTTCACATCATTATTTAAACTTAGAGTGGCAACTGGTAAGTAAACTGCAATATGCTGGGTAACAGATTCAGACTGGCTGGGGATGTGTCAGGCCAGAGCAGGGTTACAGCCAGTTGAACCTGATTTTGGACAGATTGGTCTTTAAAAACAAATTAAATAAAAATCCTCTCCTTACTCATTAACAGTTTAAATTCTCCTCCTTGGGTCCATAATGAAGAGGAGTTCAATTTCCTAAACAGTACCACCTAGATGGCATATGTAGGTAGATAGATAATAGATAGATAGATAGATAGACAGACAGACAGACAGACAGACAGCAGACGGATGGATGGATGGATGGACAGAAAGACAGGCAGGCAGATAGGCAGATGAACAGATAGATATGTTATAATGTTGAGGTGGTTCTGTTTCCGAGCCAGGTATACTAATAAATACAAAAATCTACACATGCCCCACAATGCAAAGCATCATGGTACATATACAAATCACCACAGAATGTTATGCTGGTCCAACTTTAAGCAGAATTGCATGGTGCCGAAAGGCCTCTCACACAGTTTGCAAAGGGTGCTAACAGTATGTCTTCTGTTAGCACCTTTACTAAACATATTTCGACTTCATGCAATTCTAAGAACAGACCTGCTATGTGATGCTAATACATTAATCTTTACGATATGAGGCTTGTTCTGAAACTTGGCTGGCCAAATGCCCTTTGGGTAACCCTTGCCTCAGTGTTTGCGCACAGAGGTTCTTTGTCTAATAAATACATTGCCAATCAGCAGGAGGTGCAACTGGTGAACCCTCCAACCTTCATTGCCCCCATTGTCAATTGAGGTACTCCCTTAAGGCTCTGTTACATGTGGGGCAACATAAAGCATCTTGCAAGCGGCAGGAGGTACAGGAGTGATAGGTCTGTGAGTAAGGCACTACTGCTGATCAGTCAGTATGATGCAATCTGATCATAGGACACAAGAAAGAACTACAGGTTGTAGCTGGGCAGTCCTAGCAAGTCATGTCCCAGATTTCATCACTCTGACTGATCTCCTGTGTATTACCTGACTAACAGGCCTGCCCCTGCCCTACTATCCACCCTGCAGTCCTGTCGCATAGTACTGATTGTTCTGCTGCCTGGTAATGGGGACATAGCGAAGAGATACATGGACTTTGGATAATGAAGAAAGTGAACAAACACTACAGTGTTCCCAAAGAATAAGAGACATTTTAGTTGTGTTTTGAAGTGCACTGCCCACTGCTCATCTCCTACTCCCTCCCACCACATAATGGGGCTTCAGGGAAGCAGATGAAGTTATGCAATCCATGGACACCAGAAAATGGAAACCACGTATAGCTGTGTCCCTGCAGATTGAAAGCTGATTTCATTTTATTTTCATGCATGCTAACAAGTCAAGACCTGGGGTTATTCATGAGACAGATTTCCCCACCTCACTCACAACAGATGCAAGGAAGGCCAGAGAATAAGAACACCATGAAGAGACCAAACAGTAAGTACACGGGCAAAGGCTGTGGTTGATTTACTGTACAATGGGGGATGGAGGGAGGATGAGTTTATTGACAATTTTTCCATAATTTACATTTCTGGTTCTGACTCTGCTTCTAACAGCCCAATTCTGATGTTCCCATTGTCCCACTACATCAGGAAGCAATGTCTGGTGTATCTTGGTTCATCTGAGTTACACGAAAAGTGTTCAACAATAGGGCCCCATTTCAGTTGCAAGGGTGGCGATTAAGTGGTTAGTGTGACCATAGTGCTCCCCAAACCATTTCAAACACTTTATAGTGTGTGGGGAATGTTGCTCTGCATGGAAATTGATGCCTAGAACTGGGTTGCTGTGCTGCAGTAGTGACATTGATATGTAGTTGTACTGCAGTTGTGATGCCTCTAGTCAATTTATCTGGAAACTGTTTTTCTTAAACTTGAACTTACAGAAACAGCTGCATCTGATGTCATGAACTGCATGTTGAATCAGTAATTTGAGCCCACCATCAACCCTCAGTTCCTCCCTCTTCCAGCTGCCAGTTCACTGAAAGGAAGGAGCATCTGAAAGCAGGCAAGGATGCCCATACACTTTAAAAGATAATGTATGGGCATCTATACTCAGACAACCTATGTCTTCATCTTGAGTTTTCAATGGTAACCAGGAACCTCTTGAGCTTCACCCTCAAGATTCCTGGTTGCCATAGAAACCTTTTGATGCAGATGCAGGCTTGTTGTATTAAAGCTACCCAAACATTATCCTCTATGTGTTACTTCAGTAGGGGCAAGCCCCTTCCTGAGTGGTCACAAAATTGTTTGTCTCACTTTTTGAATGTGGCAGGGGTCAGCACAGAAATGGTCTACAGTGATATTTACAAAATCATGTGGCATTTGCATGACCAGTCCCAGCTTCCTGCACCTCCCTGGGTTATCACCTGGTAAAGCAGACATAATTGTTGGGGAAGGGTGCATTGCTACGCACTTCAACACAGGAAGGATAACTTGATTCTGAAGTCACACCACTGGACCACCAGGTACAGAGGAATAGAAGAGCTGAGGAAAGAGGGGATCCACAGGTTAGCAGGAATTATAGTTGTTTGGGGAATGGGTGGGTGGGCCATTAGATCACTTGAGTCTCAAGGCAGGTTAGAGAGGGTGTATTCTGGGACGGGTGTGTGTGTTGACAATTGCCCCAGGTTTATAGCATGGCATTGCATTGTGTGGTGAGTGCATTTTTATGTTGCAACTCAGTCACAGGGGCAATGCAGTCTATAAGCAGGTGCAACAAAATGTGCATCTTCTAACAGATGCATTGACAGTTTACATTGTGCCTGTTTTACAGTAACATATGAACATAGGAACATACAAAATGCTAGCAGAAACAGGACTCATGGTCTGTCGAGTCTGCTCGATTGTGTAGCTAGCCCTCAACTTGCAGCTGCCCCACCCTCCTCCTCATAACAACCCCCACTCTATCCCTCCTCTTGGATCCTCCACAGTTCTACAATACCACTGCCTCGGGGGGTGCCAGTTGATTAGCGTTACCAGAATAGCGTCGCACTATACAGTGCTAGTCTGGTAAGTGCTCAAAGGACAATGACCAGGGATTTACAGTGCTTGCTATGCACTCCCCCCTGGTCACTGTCCATAGTCCTGAAAAGGACAAGGGCACACTGGTCCACTAGCTGGGTGAGCTGCTCGTGGCTCGAAAGTGCTGAGGCATGGAACAGCTTAGTTGGTAGCAATGGAGACCAGGGTTCTAATTCTGGTCTCCAGCATTTTGGCAGCAGTGGGACTTTTTCCAGTGCAGTGGAAACACCACACATTTTAACTTTCCCCACAATTCTGGGTGAGAATCTATAAGTCCATGGGTTGCGGAGACAAAGCCCCCACAATAAAAGAATCGGCACCTTTTTGGTGCGCACTCTGCGTGTGCTATTTTAACTGGCACTGTTTGGACCCAGTGCCTCATCGAAGAATATTTTACTTATCTACCACCCTTTCTCTGAAAAAGTGTCTCCTGATCTCCTCCTGAATCTCCCCTCTCCAGTCTCAGCCAATGCCCCTTCTGATCTGAAGAAACATAGAAACATAGAATTTGACGGCAGATAAGGACCGTTTGGCCCACCTAGTCTGCCCATTTTCCTACCTAACAGATAAGCTGCAGATCCTAATTAACCAACAGCTTACTCCTCCTACCCCCCACTAGGGCTGCCTTATGTCTGTCCCATGCATTCTTGAACTCCCACTGTTCTTGACTCCACGACCTCCTCATGGAGGCTGTTCCATGCATCGACAACCCTCTCTGTGAAAAATACTTCCTCACATTACCTCTGAGCCGTCCCCCTCTATCTTCAAATTGTGCCTCCTTGTTCTTGCACATCTCTTTTCTGAAAGATGCCACCCTCTTGGACTTTGTTGATTCCTTGAGGTACTTGAAAGTTTCTATCATGTCCCTCTCTCCTCCTTTCCTCAAGGGTATACATATTAAGCTCCTTTAGTCTTTCTTCGTATGTCTTCTGGTGCAGGCCCTGCATCATTTTGGTTGCCCTCCTCTGGACAGCCTCCACTCTGTCTATGTCTTTTGGAGATGGGGTCTCCAGAACTGCACACAGTACTCCAGATGGGGTCTCACCAACTGTCTGTACAGAGGGATAACAACTTCCTGTTTTCTACTATTGATGCCTCTCCCTATGCAACCCAGTATCCCCCAGCCTTCCTTACTGCCTTCTCACATTGCTTGCCCACCTTTAGGTCATCTGATATAATTACTCCCAGGTCCCTTTCAATTTTTACTGTTGTCAGTATCTCACCCCCATTGTGTACTCTTGCCCTGGGTTTTGTTTCCCAGGTGCATTACTTGCACTTCTTTGCATTGAATCTAAGCTGCCATACATTTGACCATTCCTCCAACCTTTCCAAGTCCCTTCTCATCCTTTCCACTCCATCTGGTGTATCAACCCTGTTGCAGATCTTTGTGTCATCTGCAAAGAGACATACTTTTCCTTCCAGTTCCTCTGCAATGTCACTTATAAAGACATTAAAAGGACCGGTCCCAGTACTGAACCCTCACGGTACCCGCTAGTAACCCTCCTTTCTTCACTGTGGACTCCATTTACTACTACCTTTGCGTCCTGTTGTCTGCCAATTTTTATCCAGGCTACCACCTTAGGACCCACTCCAAGGCTGGCTAACTTGTGTATTAATCTTTTTGTGCGACTGTATCAAATGCCTTGATAAAATCTAGGTAAGCCATGTCCACAGCCCCTCCCTGGTCTACTACTTTGGTCACCCAGTCAAAGAAATCTATTAGATTCGTCTGACACGACCTTCCCATCGTGAATCCATGCTGCCTTGGTTCCTGTGCCCCACTGGCCTCTAGGTACTCAACAATTCTTTCCTTCAGAAGTGATTCCATCATTTTACCTACCACTGAGGTCAAACTAACTGGCCTGTAGTTTCCTGTCTCTGTCCTGCTCCCACTTTTGTGAAGAGGAATCACATCCGCCCTCCTCCAGTCCTCAGGTACCACCCCATCCTCCATGATTTGTTAAAGAGAGTAGTCAGTGGTGTCATTAGTTCTACCCTTAGTTCTTTTAGAATTCTTGGGTGAATCCCATCAGGCCCCATTGCTTTGTCCACCTTCAATTTTATTAGTTCTTTCAGAACCCTTTGTTCTGTAAATGGACTGGTATCGACCTTGTCTTCAGAGTGTTTCTCTTGTTTGGTTTAGGTACCTCCCTCCTCTTCCTTTGTGAATACTGAGCCGAAATATTTGTTCAGTATCCTGCTTTTCATTGTCATCCTCTACCCACATTCCCTCCCTTTATTAAGCCTCAGTATCCCTCCTTTGGTCTTTCTTCACTCCTAATGTACCTATAAAGGTCTTATCCCCTTCTTAACAGAATTGGCTATCCTTTCCTTGGTTTGGGCCTTTGCTATTGTGACTGCCTTCCCAGCCTCTTTCTGCTTTAACTGATAAAGTTCTCTGTCCTTCTCCTTCTGTGTTTCTTATATTTCCTGAATGCTATCCATTTCTCCTTAACCTTCCTGTCACCTCTTTTGAGAACCATAGCGTTTTTCCTTCGTTGTGTTTTGTTGATTTGCTTTACACAAAGGCTTGTTGCCTCTGTGATGGCTGTTTTGATTACTCTCCATTGTTCCTCCACCTATCCTTCTTGCCTGTTTGCTAGTGCTTTTCTGAGGCACTCTCTCATTTTCCAAAGTCAGCCCTCCTAAAGTCCAATACTCTTGCTTTGTATGCATTGATTGTATGGCTGTGTTTATCATGAACCACACTGTTTGGTGGTTGCTTGTTCCTCAGATGGCTACCCACTTCTAAATCTGAGATTCCTTCTCCGTCCCCATTTGAGAGTACCAGGTGTAAGATTGCTCCCTCCCAAGTGGGTTCCAATACTAGCTGTCTGAGGCATGCCCCTGTAAGGCATCAAGAATGACCCTGCTCTTGGATGTGCCTGCAGCAAAGGTGCTCCAGTTAACATCTGGCATATTCAGGTCCCCCATCAACAATATCTCCCTTTTTCTGCCATTCTAAGGAAGCATTCTATCATTTCCTTGTCCATTCCCTCCTCTGAGATGGGGGTCTGTATACAACCCCCATGCGGATTGTGGTACCATTTCCTGTCTCCAGGGTGACCCAGAGTGTCTCATCTGCTCCATGTTTACTCTTTAGTTCTGTTGCTTTGATCCCTTCCTTTACACAAGAGCTACTCCTCCTCCTCCTCTTTTACCCTCTCCGTCCCTCCTGTAGATTGTGTATCCTGGTATGTTGACATCCCAGTCATGGTTCTCTGTGTACCATGTTTCTCTGACTGCCACAATATCCAGGCAACCCTCTTCCATCAAGGCCACTAGTTCAGGAGCTTGTTACACAGACTACGGGCATTGGTACTCATCACCCTCCACTTTTGATGGCCTTACCCTTTTAGCCCCATTCTTGTCCTTACTGCCTGCGTTTTTACATTTACTTCTGTCCTGCTCCTAATGACTTCTCTACCTTGGTGTTCACCTCACTAATTACTGTTGTTTGTGGGGAGGCTAGGATTCCCTGCTCCTTTCAGTGCCTCCCTTGGCTGGTTTAAATGCTTGCCAATGAAGCATTTAAACCTCTCACCTAGGATCCTAGTCCCCCCGGACAGATGCAGACCATCACACCAGTATGAGGTCTGCATCCTCCAGGTGGCTCCCAGTCCCCAATGAAGCCAAAACTCTGAGCTCCACACCAGTTTTCAACCATTCATTGAATTCCTGGTGAGGAGTACCCTAGCATCACCCTTGCCATAGACAGGCAGCACCTCTGAGAAGGTTACTGTATGCGCTACTTGTCTAAGGCCCTCCCCAACTCTACAAACTCCTCTTGCACTGCTCTGATCCCATTCTAGCCAGGTCATTTGTCCCTAGGTGGACAATGACATCCAGCTCCTCTCTCGTGCAGCTGCTCCCACGATCCTGAGGATTCGCTTCCTGTCCCTCCAAGACGTGGAGCCAGGCAGGCACCTTACCTCCCTCCCTTCCTCCCATTTCTACCCCACTAATGATTGAGTCCCCACCAGGAGTTGTTTCTTTCCTGTGGTCTCATGCCACCCTCCTGTGGGTTTCCTTTGTGAAGGTTCCCAGCATCCTCCTTGGTCTCCACTGTAGGTGCCTCTGTAGAGGAACCACTATCCACCAAAAGAGCGAATGAATTGTGAAGAGGCACAGCTGGAGGATGCAACTCTGTTCCACCACCCTCTCCCTCCCTATTCTGTATTAGCTCTGTTTAGTTCCTTTAAGTATTTAAAAGTTTCGATCATATCCCCATCCCTCCTCTCCTCCAGGGAATACATGTTCAGCTTTCCCAGCCTCTCCTCATAGGATTCACCCTCCAGTCCCTGGATCATCTTCATTGCCCTATGCTGCATCCCTCCAGCAATCTGATATCCTTCTTTAGGAATGGTCACCAGTACTGTATGCAGTATTCCAGGTGCAACCTGACCAATGACCTGTACAGAGGAAAGATTACCTCTCTGTGCCTAGAGGAGATTCCTCGCTATGCACCCCAGCATCCTGTTTGCCTTTGCCCCGCCTTCCTGCACTGAGCTGAGTAGTTCATAGTCCCATTATTAGTACACCTAGATCCTTTTCTCCTCAGTGCTTTCCAACTGCACCCCTCCTAACTGATATTTCCTCCCTAGTGCCTAGCTCTGAAGTGCAGGACCTTGCACTTCTTGGCATTGAACCCCAGCTGCCATGTCTCCCAACCACTCCTGTAGTTTGGTCAGGTCCTCCTGCAGCCCCCACCCCACCCCTCTATGTCATCTACCACAGCACCGATCTTAGTATCGTCTGTGAACAGACTAATCACGTACTCTGTATCCCATTTGAGATATCAACTATAAAATCCCAAACAGCACCGGTCCCAGTACTGATCCCTGGGGCACCCCGCTCATAACGTCCCTCATGATGAGAGTTCTCCCCTCCACCATTCTTGCTGCCTCTCCTAAGTCAGTTGGTGATCCAATTGACCATTTTTGTTCCCCCTATGTATTCCAGTTTCTGCCCCAGCCTCTGATGTGGCACAGAGTCAAAGGCCTTGCTAAAATCCAAATACAAGATGCCCTGCATGGCCCCAGCCAGCTCCTGGTAACCCATCTGTAGTACTCAATGAGGTTTGTCTGGCAGGATCTGCCTGAGACAAAACCATGTTGATGCCCGTCTTGAAGACCATTGTCCTCCAAAATGGTCACCAGCCTCTCTTTAGGCTTGACTCCATGAGCTTCTCCATGAATGAAGTGAGGCTCACCAGCCTATAGTTGACTGAGTCCTCCTTCAGGCCACTTTTATGAATGGGCACCACATGGGTGATCCTCCAGTCCTGTCACACACATCCTGTATCCAGTGCTGTACAGAACAGGTCTGACAGTGGTCCTGCCAGGATCTCCGCTAGCTCCACAAGTACCCTAGGGTGAATGCTGTCTGGTCCCGGTGCCTTGTCCACTCCCAGTGCCCTTAGTCCTTCCAGCACCCTGTCCTTTGTAATCTTGATATCAGTCACCCCTGCCCCTCTCTGCCCACTCCACCCTTCCCTTGGGGTATCTGCCCTCCCTTTTCCTTTGTGAACACAGAGCACAAGTACTCATTCAGTGCCTCTGCCTGATTCTCCCCTTCTCCACCCACACCCACATCCTTCTTTTCCTCACAATTTGGTCTTTGTTTTTCTTCTCTTCCAATGTATCTGAAGAAGTCCTTTCCTTGTCCTGGATTCCCTGTGCCAGTCTCTGCTCTCTGGAAGCCTTGGCTGCTCTGACAAGCCTGGTAACCTCCTTGGACTTCTTCGTGTACTTGTCTTTGTCCTCTTGCCCTCCCAGTTTCCTAAGCCTCTGGAAAGCATTTCTCTTGCCCTCACCCCTTCCATGACCTCCCAAATCAGCCAGCTTGGCTTCTTTGCTTTCCCCTTCTTGCTCTGTGTCCAGGTACAAGTCTCAGTTGCTTCTGCTAGCCCTTTCTATCTCATTTTAGCTGGCACTCATGCTTTCCTGAATTCCCACGAGGTGCTCAACTAAAATTTCCCCCATCCGTTTAAAGTCCACTCCCTTAAAATTGATCACCCTGGTACCCATTCCTCCGATTTCCTATCCATATTTAGTGTGAACCATACTGTGTGACGGTCACTCCCAGCCAGGGGTCCTCCATGCCCAGATCCTTACAGGCTCCCAGTTTGTTAATACTAGGTCCCGAGTCCTACCCATCCTAGTCGGCTCATGGACCATTTGCAGTAGAAACAGTCCTGAAATGTATCTAGTAATACCTGCTTCTTTCCACATGTAGTGATTAGGGTGTTCCAGTCCAGCCCGGGAGGATGAAGTTCCCCACCACTGCCATGTTCCCTTCCTACAGACCCTTCTAATCTGCTTGTCCAGCTCCCTATCCAGATCATCCCCTGAGCTGGTGGCCAGTACTACTCCCATCCTCAGTGTCTTTCTTTTGGAGTCCTGAAACTGTGTCCATAGGACCTCTTTCCTGTCCCCCTTATACACCTTATCCTCTCCCTCATGTAGATTGACATGCCCCCTTCCCCCGGTTCCATGTCAATACAGCAAAGTAATATCAGCAATTGCAATTACAGTGAGTTTTTATAGCGACTCCAGTTTCATGACCAGTAACATCAGCAAGTCCCTATTCGGCACATACAGTCAGACCTGCAACATACCTTGCTCTTCATTTTAGTACATCTCCTTCCAATTGTCTCTTATAGCACTTTAACCTCCTGCTCTCTGTACTCACATCTGTCTGCTGGCATTCACTCCCAGTCCTACTCGCTCCACCTGACATTTAAAATACTTACAGAACCAAACTTCTGCTTGTCTTCCATACTGGTAGGCAATCATTCTACATGTTATTACCCCGGGGACTGTGCCCCAAATCCCCCTATTTCCAAAATAACCTCCTCCGAGGTGCACCTGGATCTCAGAGGTAGGCTATTAACCCAGAGTCGCTAAAAGTGTTCTGGCGCTGTAATGCAGCGATCGCTATTATTGCAGTTGCTATATAGCGTCCACTGAAAATGACTCGCTGAAAATGACTCGCTGTATTGATGTGCTACCTTCCCATCCCTGTCCTTCCTGAATATCCTGTACCCTGGGATCATCATATCCCAGTCCTGGTTCTGGGTGGCCCATGTTTCGTGATGGCTGCAATGTCCACCTCCCACAGCCATGAGAACCTGTAGCTCGGCTGATTTGTTATCTAAGCTGCTTGCATTTAGTGAGACCACCCTCCAGCCTGTGTCTTCCCCCACCCTCTCCTTGTGTCCCCACCCTAAATACCTCACCGTTAGTTTGGGGTGGACATGTCGGCTCCCAGGTTCCCTGCCTACTAGCTGTCACGCCAACCCCCACCTAGTTTAAATCTATCTTCGATGTTATGTGCCCTTCAAACCTCTGATTTAATATACCTTCCCTTCCCTCTCAGGTGTAGCCTATCCTCCGGATATAGATCCTTATTGTCCCAGGTTCTGCCCTAGTCCCCCACTACTCCATACCCTCAGACTGATACCATTCCTCCTGCCTGGTGTTGAACTCCCCAATCCTTCCTTTCCGTCTCCACATCACGCAAGGTACTGGAATCACCTCTGAGAAGGCCACCGATTCTACCACTCTCACATAGCCCCCAGTTTCTCAAACCTCCTTCTCACTACTTGCAGTGTCTCCTGCGACAGGTCATTAGTGCCCACATGCACCACTACATGTGGTTTCTTCCTGCCCTCCTTGCACCTTAAGAATCTCCAAACCTGCCCTGTCCACCATTAGCCCGGGTATAGCCTCCACCCGTATTCTACTATGCCTATCCCCCTGCCGCCCCATCTGAACCATTTATTTATGGAATCCCCAGAACTAGCACACCCCTTCTCATTCCTTGTCCCCAGCCCCACCTTTTTCCCAAGGTCTCCATTACTAGAGCATACCCTCTCACTATCTCCCCTTCCCCTTCTGCTCCCCTGTTCTCCCCCATCCTGTCACCTGCCCCTTCACTAGTCTCTCCTCTCTTCCCGATCCCTACCTCCACCATGGCCACCCCGTTCTGCCCCTGGTGTCCACCCTACCAGCATTGTTTCTCTCCCTGACCCCTGTCTGCCTCCTCTGCCAGACTCCTGTTCCTTGCCGATTTCGGCTCCGTGCTCCCTCCTGCTCCCTCCCCAGAGATCAGCCCCATCCTCATCCACCATTGTTGCCAGCACAGGAAACCTATTTCCTGTCCCTCCTGCTTGACTGTGCTTGGCTCCCTCCCTGGCTAAAGGCTACTCTAAACTGCAGCATGCCTCTTGGTTGTGTAATATGCTATCTGGTGGAAGGTCAGTGGAAAATATATTTGTTCTATATATAGTAGCTCGTGGTTGCTCAGGTTGGTAGTAGCAGGGGAGAGGAGTGGGTGGCTCAAGAAGGATTAAACCCCGTATGTGTAGGTTCAGGAACAGATATGGAGTCCAGGCAGACTTCACCTTTGGTCTTTTCTACTGTCATTTTCTCTGTTTGTATGTTTTGATCCACTATCTTTGCATATTGGGGCCCTGACTCAGACCATGCCAGGCAACCACCTTGACCTACCTATCATTTACTTCAGTTTCCTGTGACTCCACAGATTCCTCTGTGACTGGTTCCTGGCAGGAAGGCCATGGAGACAAGGATCCAGCCAGTCAGAGGGTCTCTATGGAGTCAAATTCAAGTGCTGGTAGCCATTGTGCTGACAGCCGTCTTTCCTCCACAATTTACTGGTTTCACCCACTCCCATATGTTGGGTCAGCCATCAATGGCCTCATACTATACAGCTCATTTTATGCAAGTGGCACCCCTCGAGTACCAGGCCCCTGGCCTGCCACAATGGGAAACTTCAAACTAAATAACAAAGTGAATTAATTAAATAAGTAAGTTAAGTAATTCCTAAGTTCAGAATCATCAGGAGGCACCACTGTATCTGAATCAGTGAGCCTGATGTCTCGTTCCCCAACTGGATCGCGTTCTACTTGGCAGCCCTCACCAGCCTGGGCCCCTCAAATCTGACTTCCTGAGTCCACTCTTGAACCCAGATCACTGGAACAGAGAGTAAATTATGTAACATATGTGAATTTAAGTAGTGCATCTACTAGAAACATAGAAACATAGATTCTGATGGCAGATAACGACCACTTGGCCCACCCAGTCTGCCCATTTCCATACTTATTGGATAAGCTGCAGATCCTAGTTAACCAACAGCCTACTTCCTCCTACCCCCACTAGAATTGCCTTATGTCTGTCTTATGCATTCTTGAATTCCTCCACTGTTTGTGACCCCAACTGCCTCAGAAAAGGCCATTTCATGCATCCACCACCCTCTTTGTGAAAAAAATACTTCCTCAAATTGCCCCTGAACCGTACCCCTCTATCTTCAAACTGTGCCTCCTTGTTCTTGTATTCTTTTTCTGAAATATGCTACCCTCTTGGACTTTGTTGACACCTTAAAGGTACTTGAAAGTTTCTATCATGCCCCCTCCTTTCCTCAAGGGTATACATATTAACTTCTTTAGTCTCTCTTCATATGGTTTCTGGTGCAGACTCTGCATCATTTTAGTTGCCCTCTCTGGACTGCCTCCATCCTGTTTATGTCCTTGAGGAGATGGGTTCTCCAAAACTGCATGCAGTACTCCAGATGGGGTCTCACCAACTGTCTGTACAGAAGGATAACAACTTCCTGTTTTCTACTGGTGATGCTTCTCCTGTGCATCCCAGTATCCCCCCAGCCCTCCTTACTGTCTTCTCACATTGCTTGCCAACCTTAAGGTAATCTGATATGACTAACCCCAGGTCCCTTTCCATTTCTGTTGTTGTTAGTACCTCCCCTGTTGTGTACTCTTCCACTGTGTTTTGTTTCCAGGTGCATTACTTTGCACTTCTTTGCACTAATTTAAGCTGCCACACCTTGACCATTCCTCCAACCTTGTCAAGTCCCTTCTCATCCTTTCCATCCACCACCCCATGTATTAACCCTGTTTCAGATCTCTGTATCATCTACAAAGAGGCATACTTTTCCTTCCAATCCTCTGCAATGTCATTTACAAAGACATTAAAGAAGACTCGCCCCAATACTGAACCCTGCAGTACCCCACTAGTAACCCTGCTTTCTTCAGAGTGGACTCAATTTACTATTACCCTCCGTGTCCTGTTGTCCAGCCAGTTTTTACCCAGGTTACCATCCCAGGACCCACTCCCAGGCTGTCTAACTTGTTTATTAATCTTTGTGTGGGACTGTGTCAAAAGCCTTGCTAAAGTCTAGGTAGACCATGTCCACAGCCCTCCCTGGTCTACTATTTTGGTCACCCAGTCAAAGAAATCTATTAGATTCATCTGACATGACCTTCATACTGTGAATCCATGCTGCCTTGGGTTCTATGCTCCGCTGACCTCTAGGTACTCAACAATTCTTTCTTTCAGAGAGATTCCATCATTTTCCCTACCACTGAGGTCAAACTAACAGGTCTATAGTTTCTGTCCTCTGCCTTGCTCCCACTTTTGTGAAGGGGATCACATCCACCTTCCTCCAGTCCTCAGGTACCATACCATCCTCCCATGATTTGTTAAAAAGGGTAGTCAGTGATGTCACTAGTTTTCTACTTAGTTCTTTCAGAATTCTGGGGTGAATCCCATCAGGCTCCATTGCCTCATCCACCTTGAGTTTTAGGAGTTCTTTCAGGACACTTTCTCCTGTGAATGGACTGGTATCAAACCCCTATCCAGAGTGCTTCTATTGTTTGGTTTAGGTATGTCCCCCCACCTTCTTTTGTGAATACTGAACAAAAGTATTAATTCAGTATCTTTGCCTTTTACTGTCACCCCCTACCTACCCTCCTTTTATTAAGCCATATTATTCATCCTTGGTCTTTCTTTGCTCACTAAGATACCTATAAAGGTTTTATCCCCTTCTTAACTGAGTTGGCTATCTTTACTTTGGTTAGGGCCTTTGCTATTCTGACTGCCTTCCCACTTCCTTCTGCTTTAACTGACAGAGTTCTCTTTCCTGCTCCTTCTGTGATTCCTTATACTTTCTGAATGCTATTTTTCTCTCTAACCTTCCCCACCACCTCTTTTGAGAACCTAGTGTTTTTTCCTTTGTTTTGTTTTATTTACTTCACACAAAGGCTTGTTGCCTCTGTGATGGTAGTTTTGATTTTGCCCATTGTTCCTCCACCCTTCTTTCCTGCTCTTTTGCTAGTGCATTCCTTAGTCATTCTCCCATTCTGCCAAAATCAGCCCTCTGAAAGTCCAGTATTTATTTATTTATGTTTTGGTAATCAGGTAAGCAAACTGATCCAATGGACCATTTTCAATTGTGACCCAGGCCACATAGTGGCAACAGACAATAGGTCAAGTTATAATACAGTGGATAACATATAATACAGTGAGTGCAGTGGTGTCAGAAACAGTGATACATAAACATCAACATCTTAAGATAGTGGTTAAGGACATAAACAAGTTCATGACAAATAAGCAATGCTTCTCTGCTTGCAGAGAACTACGACATATACTTACAGCAAATCAAGACATTATTCAGCCCCGTTAAGGGTTACAATACAGTGCATAAGAGATTACACTATAGCAAACAACATTTTCACAACGGAGTCAAACATGTCAATTGTTTATTTAGTAGCCAGTAATTGGAAATAAGGCAACTGGTACACTCTGCCCCTAAGGTGAATTTCTGGCAAGGGTGTTTCCTAGGGAGCAGATACAGGTGGCTTGAGACATTAGCCAGTCTCTTAGCTTTGATTTGAAAGACTGATAAGAGAATAACATTCGGATAGTAGGTGGTAGTCTGTTCCAAAAGGAGGGGCAGAGACGGAGAAAGCTTTGTTCCCCATTGCAGTAGATATCATGGGAACTACCAGGGGAGTGGAAGAGAATACACACAAAAACCACCATGTACTCCAGAGCCATGAGAGTGACTCACCCTCCAGTGAAGATATGCAGTAAATAACACGAATACAGATTTTGCTGCAAAATATTTACTTTATTTTTGAGTTCAAAGATTGCAGAAAAAAGTGAGTGAAGGCACAACAATTGTGCAAGATCCATGGTTCTTTGCCAGTTAAGGCTTCATCAGGGATGGACCTTGCTGGTTTAGATCACTTATATATCAGTTTAATTCAAATAATAGTGATCTCATTAAAATTGATCAATCCTAAAGCTCCATTCTTCATTTCAGAATTCAGAGACTATAAATTGATATACAGATGAGCAAATATAAAAATAACATAATGCAAACCTCCAGAAACATATATGGTGCTAATGTTAAAGCAAATTAAGACATTTTAAGTTTTCATTTTGTAACAGCCAATCAGAATGTCTGATTTCCAAATGGACCGAATTATCGGAAAATTTCCTAATAGACCTGAAGGCTCATAGAAATGAGCTGGAGGGATGACTTAAATTAGTAAAACTAACAAAAAGCTAACAAAAGCAAACACAGTTAACAATATCGTGTTTACAGTACAAGTTCGAAAAAATTAATTATTGCTGCTTCAGACTTTGAGATATTATTCCAATGTTACATAATTATATTCCAATTACATCTTTATTTGTGAAACTTGTTATATCTCAAGGATGTTGGAGCTAATTCCAAAAGTCCAAGCCATGAATTACAGCAAGACTAAAAATGGAAGGCAGATGGTTCTATGCTCTCATAACACAGGCAGGAGAAAAGAGCCCACAGGGTAATACAATGTATGCATGTTTAGGTATAATTTTACATTGTTGTATATAAACAGTACCAATACTACCATAATGCCAAATAATGGTTCTAACAATCACTAAACAGAACACCTGGGTCTTCAGTCATACTAAAATAAACTATTCCCTATTATTACTCGTCAAAATTCATTGAATAACATATTTTTTTTATGAAATAACATATTTCTAAAGGGAGATGGGGGAGAAACCCAGAACCAAGCCTTAAAATGAGAGGGAAAAATATGTTAATCAAAATAAAACAAACATATACAGGTTGAGGTGGGGGGGACAAAAACAAATTTTACTACCCATGAATTCTTAAGATATTATTATCTCAAGAGTGTATATACAAAATGCAAAAACATCAGCAATTTCAGAAATGAGGTTTAGGGTCCCATTCTCTGTTTAAACCATCTGGAGTTAAGGCTTTAAGGATGTAAATAGTTTCTGGCAGGAACCTTTCTTTAATAATTTTAATTCCTCTGTAAATTCCACTCTGGATGAGTTTATAGTTTGCCTCTCCTCGTCTTGGGCTACTTACACCAAAGGTAAAACCAAATGACACTGAAGTTAGAAAAATCATCTTCATAACAGGGTTCATAACAACATTGCAGGAAAATTGGGGAACATAGTGACCAAATACTGACCCATTCTATTGAATGATCCACAACTGGATGAAAATTTGGGGATCGGCCCAGGTGTCTTTTTCTAAAGGCAGGAGTTTGGGTGACATGTTGGTATACAGCCAATTTTGGTGGAGAGAATACAAATCTAACATGGTTACCATTAAACCTGCAGGAATGCATAAATGGCAGCTGCACTATCTGTACCATTGCCAACAAGGCAAAATGTTCATTACCTACTACAGGCAGAGACATACAGATTAGGCAGTTTATTTCCTGTGTCACTGCCTATGTTGTTTATGCCCTCTGGTGTTCCCACAAAAACTATATGTAGGTGGAACTTTGAGACCATTAATGTTAGAATTCAAGAGCATGTGAGGGACATCAGAAATGGAGATCTGACTAGCCATGTGGCTGAACATTTTTGAGGAACATAATAATGATCCAAATGTCTACGTTCTCAGGTATAGAACAAGTACATGTGAGTAAGAGGGGTGGAGACTGCCTTAAGAGATTGGAACAAAGAGAAATGTATTGATTTACATCCTTAAGGCCTTAACTCCAGACAATTTAAACAGAGAATGGGACCCTAAACCTTATTTCTGAAATTGCTGATGTTTTGTAGTTTGCATCACTCTCGAGATAATAATGTCTTAGAATTAATGGGTAGTACATCCCCACCATCACCACCACCACCACCAGCTTTATATGTTTATTTTATTTTAATGAAAATATGTTTTTCCTCTCATTTTGAGGCTTGGTTCTGGGTCTCTTCCCTGCCCCCATCTCCCTTTAGAAATAAGTTATTTCATAAAAGATATGTTATTCAACAAATTTTGATGAGTAATAACAGGGAATAGTTTATTTTAGTATAACTGGCCCTCCAGGTGTTCTGTTTAGTTATTATTAGAATGACTACTTGGCATTAGGGTAGTATTGATACTGTTTATATACAACAAGGTAAAATTTATACCTAAACATACATTGTATTACCCTGTGTGCTCTTTTCTCCTGCGGTGTTATGTAGAGTGAACTATCTGCCTTCCATGTTTGGCCTCGCTATAATAATTCATAGCTTGGACTTTTGGATTTAGCTCAAACATCCTTGAGCTATAACAAGTTTCATCATAAAGATGTACTTGGAATATAATTATGTAACATTGGAATGATATGTCAAAAGTCTGAAGCAGCAATATTAATTTTTTCGAACTTGTACTGTAAACACAATGTTTAAATGCTTACATATTTACTACTGTTAACTGTGTTAGCTTTTTCTTAGCTTTTACTAATTTAAGTCATCCCTCCAGCTCATTGCTATGAGCCTTTCAGGTCTATTACTGAAATTTTCCAATAATTCAGTCCATTTGAAAATCAGAAATTTGATTGGCTGTTACAAAATGAAAACTCAAAATATCTTAATTTGCTTTAAAATTAGCACCATATATGTTTCTGGAGGTTTGCATTATATTATTTTATATTTACTTGTTTGTATACCAATTTATAGTTTCTGAATTCTGAAATGAAGAATGGATCTTTGGGATTAGTCAATTTCTTTTTTTATTTAATCAACTTTATTGAAAATTTTAGCTAATACATAACCAAAAACAGGTCACATTGAAATTGTTAACATGGCAAATGCTAAAATCTAACTCCTCTTCCCCCATATCCATAGCTTTCTAGAATGGCCTTCAGAAATAATGTTTCCCAGTCTACTAGTCCCGACACTTACCCCAAAACTCTCCTCCTCCCTCCCCTGTACCACTCCTCTAGTACATCATGGGCATTTTATTGTTGAGACATAAGTAACCACAAAAAGATATATTATTAATACCTTCAATGACTTTAGCAACAAAATACAGTCGCAATGGTATCTAAGAGGAGTCTTGAAGAGAAAGACCATTTATTCCACTAATTGAAGGACCCTTTCATCTCTCGATAAAAACTGTAAGAATGGCTACCATCTGTCTTTAAATGTTGACAGAGTGTGGTATTGCTTTGTAATTGCTCTTTCCACATTAAAAGCGATATACATTTCTTGGTGCCATTCTCTCATTTTGGAAGAGAGTCTGCCAGCCAGTGTCTTATAATGAGAAGCAAAGAGATGGCTGAAATTAGTGCCATAGATATCTTATGAGATATGGATTTGATGGCTAAGAAGTCATCAACCACACAGATGTCCAAAGTAAAATAATTAAAATCTCCAAGGATGGGGTTTAAGAATTGTTTAGAGAAAACACAATTGCACATACCCAATAATGCAAAGCATCATGGAAACATGCAAATCTCCATGTGAGAATTTGGACTGGCTCAACCTTAAGCAGAATTGCATGGTGCGGAAGGCCTCGTAGTGCATCATCAGCAAAGGTTAAGAACAGCAGACACATACACATGTTTCATCCTCCTTTGGACTCATCAGTGTGCCATATCTGTGTCTTAGCCCAGGAGAGAGAGCCAGCCACCCCTTAAGGGGATCTTATTGGTTTGGGGCATGGGGACCCCAAAATAGAGCAGGAAAAGAACTACAAAAGAACCCCAGAACAAATGCCATGAGGAATGGGTTATCCCTGAGGATATTGGCCTTACAACCAAATTTTAAAGAAAACACAATTGTACATACCCCAATAATGCAAACATCATGGGAAACATATGCAAATCCCCATGAGAGAATTTGGACTGGCACAACTTTAAGCAGAATTGCATGGTGCCGGAAGGTTTCACAGTGCAATTAGCAATAGTTAAGAACAGCAGACACATACACGTGTTTCATCCTCATTTGGACTCATCAGTGTGCCATATCTGTGTCTTAACCCAGGAGAGAGAGACAGCCACCTTAAGGGGATGTTATTTGTTTGGGCCATGGGGACCCCAAAATAGAGCTAACACAAAGGAAGAACCATCATGAGAGGAGGAGGATCAGCTGAACGTAACTACAGGTAGGTTCCTGGGGATAGTTTGAATTGCTGTTGGGATGTATAGTACATTTCTTAATCTTGAAAAGGTTTAAGTTGCTAGTAAATGAGATGGTTCAGGAAGGCAGGACATGTGATTATTAGTTTTATCCACAACCATGTGCATCAAAAACAGAATAAGAGAGTCAGAAAAACAAGTAGCAGGGCGAAGGGAGGTGTCACTTAATGCAAAAGTGCCAGCTTATGTTTTAAGACCAATAATAGTAGAAACTGGGATCAAAGCTATATTCAAGTGCCACATCAGCTACTTCAATGGGCCTGTGCAACCAGAGTAGTGTCATGCTTGTAACTGTGATAACTGTTTGGCTGTTTGCACTGTATTCCATGGGAATTACCACCCTGTGGGGGTACCAAAGGCAATAAACCCTTGAAGAGGTTTCCACCCTTAGAGGTGCTGCAAGAAGATCTCCTTAGCTAAAAGTACCTTTCTAAGGAGCCCCGACCATCCGAGAACAGTAGTGTGCTGCTAGAGGTGGAGAGAAGGGCCTGCACAACCAGAGTAGTGTTATGCTTGCCTAACTGTGATAACTGTTTGACCACTCACATTCTGTATTCTATGGGAATTACTACCTGTAGGGGTACCAAAAGCACCCCAAAGGTGGCACAGGAAGATTCTCGTGGCTAAAGGTACCTAAGGAAGGAGTCCCAAAAAGAAAATTAACAGTAAATGTTGACTACAAGGTAGAAAAGCTGATGGGCAGCAATGAGACTGCTTGATGAATCATAATGGATGCATGGATTGTCAGGTAGCAATGATAACATTGACTGTACTGGTGACATCAGGGGCTTCCTAAGGAGTGAAAACAAATATCCACACCATACAAGCACTAGCATCAAAAGCAACTTTAATATTTTAAAATACATGCTAAAAGCATCCACTCACCAAACCTCTACTGGTTTCACAATATTTGCGTCATCAGGAGGCACTTATCAGGAGGCTTCCTAAGGAGAGTCATCAGGAGGCTTCCTAAGGAGAGAGGGAACGTGAGTGAGGCCACCATCCATCTCCATCCAACAGTGGAAATCTATCTAAAGAAACTAGGGATATACTACAAACAATTAACTATATATTTGACCTTTAGCATGGAGGAGAGGAAAAAACCTTTTAAGAAAGAAACCTCTGGGGATCCAAGCCTAGGTCACCTTCCCTATAGGCTGGATAGTTTTTCTAGTGATGGCTCTGTTGCTGCAATATAAAACCCAATCAAGGGAGGAACTATTCCATTTTGGTGGAAAGCTCTCATGATCTCTCCAACAAAATGCCATGAAGGGTTGTGAGAGGCCTCTGCAACAATGGGTACTCTGAGTGAGAGTGGACTCGAAGGTGGGAGGAGGAGGAGGAGGCAACAACCACTGAGGCAGTCAGCCTGCCTACCCACTAAAACAAACTGGGTAAACTAAAGGCAGTTGTAGGCAGAATGGCTTTCAAAGGTGCCATGGCAATGCCATAACCAAAGGAGCATTCTTTGGTTGTAAGGGCCCAACTCTCTGCAGCTGAAGTCTTAAATTCTGCATCAAGAGGTGTTCCATATAATTACAACCTAAAGCTCCACTCAGAGCAAGGACATTCCTACTATGGGCCAGATGAGAAGGAACCTGCCCTGAGGCTCATATGCTCAAGATGTGAGACTTCATGAGTGCAGAGTGAGACTGTCAGCTTACAGGGCAAGCCCAGAGGCAGAAAAGGTAATGGACGTGGTTGGCATGCCTCTGATTTATGAATAACAGCATGAATCAACTCTGAGTGCAAGATAGGAGGAGGCCAGGGAAGCCAGTGGCTATAGATTAGGTAACAGATTATTGAAAAGGAGACCAGCTGAAGCCAGCAACTGTAGATATTGATAAGGAGGCTGGCCTTCAAGGTTGTGAGTGAACTCTGCAACAATGGGAACTACCAAGGCGGATTTGAAAGGTTGCAAGCGAACTCTGCAACAATGAGAACTATAAAAATGGGCACTGAGTGATGTAGAGCTGTAGTGCAAGCCAGAGTTTGGTGGTTTGATAGTAGTAGCAACCAGCAGAAAACAAGCCAACCAAGACCGTTATGGAAGTCAAATTGATGGTAACATAGAATGCAGGTGTTTAGGCAGTGAGAGGCTGTGATGCCACTGATTGAATTGATGACAGTTAGCATAATTGAAACAATGAGGTTTAGCAGATGATTGCTATTGTTTCAGCAGGAATAGTGAATTATTGATAAGATAGACATGAATACCTTAAATGCCAGTAAGGCAGAGTTAGGTTATCTCAGTGGGAGCATTTACATGCAGTAAGTATTTACAATTCAGTAATGAAATGCAATGAATATCTGAAGCCATGCAGGCTGTGATGTAAATGTATTGAAGCATGATAACTGAAAGCCATGAAGGCAAAGGAGCAGGGCAAATATATAGCTTACATAGCAGCATGCTCCCACTACTTGGAGCCATGATGCCCTCTGTGACATCACAGTCCTTTGCCCTAGTAATGGCAGAAACATAAATATATTGGGATACTGCTCAGGAATATAAGGAGGTGGTACCTAATATCCACTGGTTGTGCGTCTGTTGCATTAACTCGGCTTTATGGATAATAACGGCTATCCCTTACCCTAGCAGGCGAAGTCGAGACTAACCCTGGCCTACAACACTTATGCAGGCTACCCTGCATCTCCCCTCCTCCCTGCTGCAAACTTCTGGCATCTCCTTCTCACCTTAATATTAGAAGCCTAACTGCCAGTCTCCCTGACCTGGAGGTATGGGTGAGATCAAATCAACCTAACATCCTGGCACATCGGAACATAGCTGAAGTCCTCCATGATGGACTCTCTACCTCTGCCAGGCTACAATATTCTTCATCTGATCGATCTAACTCCATAAGAGATGGAGGCATCGCGACTGTACTATAAATCCTTCCTCAACATATCCATTGTGAGCAGACCCAATATGACAAACTCGAGGTCCTTCATTCCCTTCTACTACTTGGGGTGTCAAAAACTTCACATTTCTGTGTCTATATACCTCCCAGACAGTCCAAACTGGGATTGAAAAAATTCATTGTGCTGGTGCTGGCTGTGACCAGGAATAATGACGTAATCTGCCTGGGAGATTTCAATCAGGACTGGGCTGGGCCCAGTTCTTCTCTCATATCCTCCACTACAAGTAAGGCTACCTCACCCAACTAATCCAGGCACCCACAAGGCTCTCCCGCCAGGTTGCCTGTAACACACTCCTGGACTGGATCCTGACAAACAGGAAGGAGAAAATCACAAATGGGGGTTATTCCTGACTCCATAAGCGACCATTGCCCAGTCTTCTGCACATGGGACTTTTCTCCCCTTCCTACCCTCCTAAAGTAATATCCTTTCCAGTTTCTCCAACCTGAACCCAGATGCAATCCAGCATGATCTAAACCTGATTGACTGGTCCCCTCTACATAACCAATTATATCAACATTGCGACCCAGTATTTCAACTCTACTCTGCTCTCTCTCCAGAACCAACATATTCCGGTCACCATGCAGCAGGTAAAGGGTTAGCCATTAAATGGCTCAAGCGCCCCTACTCCAGTTACTGAAATGCAGGGATAAACTCTGGATAGTATGGAAGTCCTCCAAAATCAGGCAGATTTCAATGCTTACAGGTCCTTGCACAACATCTGTAAAAAGGGAGATTCTGTACAGCTAAGAGTATGTACTACAGAACCCTGCTCAGCTCCTTGGCCTCTAACCCCAGGTATGCTACTGGTCTCAGATCAGGGAAATTCTAGGTAACAATAAGCCACTTACCCTAATGAGTTGATCATAAATGATTCCCACTGCAATAACTCCCACACAATTGCTAAGACCTTCAATGACTTCTTTTCTACCTCCCCTCCCACTCCTCTCCCTTTCCCCATCCACCCCACCTATACCTGCGACTGCACCCACTGAGCTAGTGCTGACCCGGTCACACACCAAGAAGTCCATAAGTTACTAAGGACGATTCCTGCTTCCTAGAACTTAGGTCCTGATGGTTTAGATCCAAGGATTCTTAGAAAATTCACCTTTAGTCTTGTTGACCTGGTTACTAGACTGTTTAACCTATCTATCTCCTCAGCTTCTGTCCCTTCAGTATGGAAAACTGCCAGGACTATCCTTGTGTTTAAGAAAGGGATGACAAAATTCTATTTAACTGCCATCCCATTTCTCTTCTGCCTATGCTCAGTAAGCTGCTGGAAAAAGTTGTACATCGGCAGGTCTCTGAACACCTTCTTAACACTAACCTTCAATCTCCTGCACAACATGGTTTTAGAGCTGACACAGCACTACTACTGCCCTTACTCCCCTTTACTAGCAATGTTAAATGCAACATGGATATGGGTTACTAACTGGAGCTGTGTTCACTGACCTCTCCAAGGCATTTGATATGGTTCATCACCCCTACTACTGGACAAGTTGAAATCTCTTAGTGCCTTTTTCTACCCTGTTTTGGTTTGGCAGCCATCTTGATAATCGTTCTCAGACTGTCTCTTTCTGCAAGGTCCTCTCTTCCCTGCTTCTATCTCCTCTGGTGTACCTCAGGGCTCTATTCTTGGGTTCCTACTCTTCTCACTTTACATCAATGACATTCCAAACCCCCCTCTCTGTAATGCCATTATGTATGCAAATGACCTGGTTATTTACACTGCCTCCAAGTTAATAGCTGAACTCAACCAACAATTATCACCTGCCTTTCAAATCCTCCAGTCTTGGTTTTCTCCAATTATCAACACCTAAACCTTCACAAGACCCAGGCCATGCTCTTTGGGTCCTCTAGAAAATACTGACAGAGTCCTTAAGCTTCTAGTCCATGGCTGTGATGAGTCTCCTGTCTTTAATACTATTCGTCCAAATACCTTGGTGTTACACTAGATCCGGGTCTGGACTTTGCTTCTCACGTCAAGGAGGTATGCCGCTCTGTTAATGCTAAGACTGTTGCAGCCTACAGAGTGCATCACTCCCTTACCTCAGCTGCCAGGGTCTCTCGGCGAGGTGTGTTGATGCCACAACTACTGTATGCTCTTCCAGTACTCTTCCATGCCAGCTGGGTCCTTCATAAGTGAATTGTGATGTATAATAACATCTGCAGATTTGCCTTATCGGCCCTCGTCTTACCCATCATTGCCAGCTATATTCAACCTTGAACTGGTTGTCCCTAATGCCCTTCAGTCATATGTACTTGGATGCTTTGTGGACTCATTAAACAAAACACCTTGCCCGCTGCCCTGGCTGATAACACTGAACTCTCAGGTCCTCCTTCTCCACCTTGCTCTCAGTTCAGCCATGCTCCAGTAAATGGGGAGCAGGCTTTTTCCTATTTTGCACCTAGGCTCTGGAATTCATTCCCCTTAATGTGAAGTCCTCTACAACCCACCAAACATTTAAGTCTGCACTTTTTCTCACCTAAACATGCCAGGTGACTGCATCTGCACTTAAGGTACTCATGCTTGCTTCTGCACTACAGCCCTATCCTACCTCTTCTGCATAGCTATAGTGTATGTTGACTACCTATCTCTTGTCTCCACTGCATTGGACACAGGACCTGGTACTCAGGTTGTCTTGTAATCTATGTATGTCTGTTCTAATAGTTATTCTCACCTATGGTACTACTAAGATGTTATTAATGTTGACATTATTGCTGTGTCATGGTGCTTTTCTGCATGTATTCTCCACTGCCTTTGCTATATTGTTGTGATTTGTACTCCTTGTTGTCTTACTGTACTATTGTAAATTGTATTCTCCCAGGTCATGCCTGAAAATAGGCATGTTTCTTGCCTAGTGCACCTACCCAGTCAACAAAAGCAAATAAATAAATAAATCACTACAAGCTGAGCACCATGAGAACAAAAGCAACTGTAATGTTGGTAGGTAAGGACCCCCACCCAAACAAACTAGAG
The DNA here is from genome assembly GCA_016271365.2 of Neoceratodus forsteri. Classification (NCBI taxonomy): domain Eukaryota; kingdom Metazoa; phylum Chordata; order Ceratodontiformes; family Ceratodontidae; genus Neoceratodus; species Neoceratodus forsteri. The sequence goes on along the minus strand of JADMNL010000030.1, from coordinate 216,969,562 downwards.
GCAGCAATGAATAGGCAGGGTGAATCAGGAAAAGTTGTTTGAACTGAGTAGCTACCTGCCTGAGCAAAATGTATAAATTGAGCAGAGCATGCTGAATACTAATTCTGAATGAACTGAGTAAGTAACTGAGAACAACCCAGCACAGCATAGAATGCTGAGCAACACATTGCAGGGAATGGGAGCCAGCTAAGTGCAGAATGAAGCCTGGACGAGGTGAAAGCAAAGAGACAGCAGAGGCAGAAAAGAGCAGTTGGAGCTGAAGCATACATACATTTAACAACTGCAGCTGAACTGAGGGTTTTCAAAAATCAGGTGAAGAAATGAGAGCCTGAATAATGCCGCACAGGAATAGCACAAAACAAACAAAGGACAACGGGATGCTTGGAAAACCAGAAAGACCCCAAAAGAAAAAACAAAACAAAAGACAAACACAAGAGAACAAGAAAAACAAGAACACAAGAAGCACATAGCAGCCAGAGGCAAAACAAATACTACCCCAAGCAGGAGAACCCACAAACAGAAGCCAATAGAAACTAGGTAGAGCAGGGGTGGAGGGGCCAGCAGGCCTCATGGGAAAACATAAACTGCCTAGCCTCTGGCCAGCAAAGAAAAAATGTTTCAGAAGGAGGGTGGAGGAACTGCTTATAAAGGTCAGGAAGGGTGCGGCTGGTTGCTCACCCATTGAACTACAGGCATAATCGTTCAATTTAATGTATTTGTGCCAGGTAGATCACGTCAAACAAACCTTGTAGAGTTCTATGAGTGGGTGACATCAGCACTTGACAGGGGAGACCAGTAGATGTACTGTTCCCGGACTTCAGCAAGACATTTGATTCGGTCCCTCACATTGACCTAAGGGAGAAGCTGGGGGATGGGGCTGGGCCCATTGACAGTTAAGTGGATTGGAAATTGGCTTTCAGGTCGCATTCAGTGAGTAGTGGTCAGAGGAGGTCTCATTTCCTAGGGAGGTCATAAGTGGGGTCCCACAGGATCAGTCCTGGGGCCATTCCTGTTTAACACCTACATCTCCGATATCAGGAAAGGTATCAGGTGTGAAATGAGTCTCTTTGCAGATGACTGTAAGCTGAGGGCGGTGATAGAGAGGAGGAGGAGATTTGCCCTGCAAAAGGACCTGGATACTCTGGATAGGTGGTCCTGCACCTGAAATTGAAATAGAACTCCTCCAAGTGCAAGGTACTACACCTAGGGTGGGAAAACCCCAACTATGTGTACACCCTGGGGGATGAGTTGCAGGCCACAGCAGGGGAAAGAGACCTGGAGTCTTGGTGGAAGTTAACTGAATAATTTAGAACAGTGCAGGAGGGCTGCAGTCAGGGCACATAGGATGCTGGGATGCATCACTAGGGGATTACCTCAAGGAACAAGGAGGTGATTTTGCCACTGTACAACAGCCTGGTTAGACTACATCTCGAGTACTGTGTGCAGTTCTGAGGCAGCACCTAGGAAGGACATCCAACTCCTGTTGAGGGTTCAGAGAGAGCAACCAGAATGATTCAAGGCCTGGGGATATGACATATGAGGAATGACTGGGGAGCTCAACCTGTTCTCGCTGGAGGACAGGAGGGACCGAGGGGACAAGATTGAGGTCTTCAAGTACCTCAGGGGAGTAAATAAGGTAGCCGAGATAGGATGACTGAAGGAGGGTGAAATCACCAGAGGACACAGTTGGAAGATTGAGGGTGGAAGGATTAGGGGAAGGAAGGAGAAGGTTCTTCTCCAAGAGAGTGGTGGAACCATGGAATGCGCTGTGCCCAGGGAGCTGGTACAGGCAGCTACAGTGGAGGGATTCAAGAGCGGGTGGGACAGGTATAGGCAAGGAGTGAAGCAGAGGCTGGTTTGCCCAGGGGGCAGGACTGGGGATGGAGTAACAGTGGAAGGAGACAGATAGAGAGCTACAGTACCCAATCAGGGTGCTGAAGCATGAGCAGACTTGATAGACCAATAGGCCTACTCTGCTGGTATCTAGTATGTTAGAAAAATAAATATTAATTGAAGATACAAAATACAGAGGCCTTTGCTCAGTTGAGAACCAAAGCTAAAAACAAATAAGATTAACTTGGTGAAGTTCCCAGCAACTGACCAGAAAGATATTTTATGAAGCCGAAAATTATTAGAGTCAATCCACACATCAGTACTGTTACACTTTTAAATTAAAATTACAGAGTTTAATTTAAAATTGTATTACAGTACTGATATTTGCAAAATGCACAACAAACACACATCAAATACAACTACACAAACATTCGCATTGACAAATGCTTGTTAAATCCTGATTTGCAGTGCAGCTTTATCAAAATGATCAAAATTATGATTTAACATATGTATTTGTTTTACCAATGCACGTTAAGCTATGTTTTTGATCATTTTATTAGTAAAGAAAGCCAAAAAGTAATAAAAGTTGCATCAGCTCTCTGAACTGACCCAGCAGGACAGAACAGCGATACACAGGAATCTGAGTGGTGGTCAAGTGGTTGCAGCATTGTTCTTTTCTCTTGAAGATGTGGAAGACATCTTTAATTCTAACAGTTCCTTATTTCCACAGGTCTTGTATTTCTCCAGTGTATTTCTTAGCAAGTCTGTGTAATTCTGTCCCAATTATGATAGCTACATCCCCTTGCCACTGGCTGCTTTCATTACGCATCAAGCCTGGTCGAAATGGCACAGTCCCACTGAGATCCATAACTGGACTGTTTTTAAAATAAACTCACTCCTAAGTTTATTTAGTTTTGGAAGTGCACACTTTACGAAAATGCACCTCCTTTCTTCCCAACTGTCAATGCTAAATGGCGCAGCCACATGTCATTTACCAGTGCCAGTCAGGAAGGGGCAGTATTCTCAGTAGTGTGTGCACTTCTGAAATTATACAAACTAAGCAGGAGATTTATTTCTAAAAGAGTCTAGTTAGGACTCTGTGTGGTCCTGACGCTTGGGACTGGGCTTGATGTGGCGGTGGCAGAGGCTGGCGAGGGCAGGGGGATGTAACTTTCATAATTTGATGGAATTATGCAGACTTAGTAACAGAAATAGATGAGCTGCTGTATTGGTACTTGTAAAACAGATCCAGAAGCAAATGTTTTGATACCTTTTATTGGACCAACATAGATGTTACAAAAAGAAAAATGTCTAAGCTTTCTGATAAAGCAAGTGCTTTGTATCAAACCATTTGCTTATAGACTTATTAAGAAATACACCAGGGAAATAAAAGACTTGTAGAAGTAAGGAACTGTTAGACTTAGATGTGTCTTCAACAGCTCCTGGAGAGGAGCAATGACACAACCACTTGACCACTAGATAGATTCCTGTATAATACTGCCCTGTACTGCAGTTCAGCTCGAGACCCAATGCAACTTTGATTACCTTTTGACTTTCTTTACTAATAAAATAATCAGAGCATATTTTAACATGTGCATTCATAAAATGGTTCACCCATGGTGCTGTGACATAAATCTGGCCACCAAAATTAGAGCACCAGAAACATACTGCCCTCAATGACTGTGGCTCCACATTCTGCTACAGCACATCTAAGTTGCCAGTGTACAGTAGTAGAGAAGAGTTTGTTTTACAGGGACTGCACTCCCACCTGCCAATGCAGGGGACTTTGCCCTGCACCACCCAACAACCTTAAAATTACGTCCAGGTGTGGGCATGAGTGGAAGGAGGAGGAGAACAGTGTGAATGGTGAAAATGTTATCAGTGCTGGTCTCTGCAAATCCAGAATCCCACCCCTTTTTTAATTATTATTAATTAGGTACATTAAATACATTAAGTTCATTAGGGTTAGTAATAGTTGCTATAACATCTGGACAATGATACAAGAATAACAAGCATTTGTCAATGCCGAGCGTTAAACACAGGTATTTGGCACTGGACATGGCTAAAAAATCAGTGACAAAGAAGTACAAGCATTTGTCAATGCTGAATGTTGCTTTACTTCTATGTGCTGCTTAGGTATTTGGACTCATTGGGTGCAAATACTGAAAATTATGAACTTACGAGATGTAGGAAGTCACCAATAGCATCAAATGAAAACGTCATTTTAGAGATTTTTCACCAAATTTTCAACATAGCCATTTTAAGATGTCTGCTCATGAACAGTGTCACTGTGATTTTCTTTAATGTCCCATACATTGATTTCACACCCCATCGCGCCATTGTGCGCCATATGGTCGGAAACACATTTTGGGCAGAATATGAAAAATGACAGCTATACTGCTTATAAGGAGGTGGTAAAATGGCAATGTTGAAATCTGGAGTGAAAATATTGAAAATTCACAAACTTACGGTGCGTGGGAACCACATAATGCAACGTAAAACAGTCATTTTAGAATTTTCTCATCAAATTTTCAACATAGCCATTTTAAGATGTCTGCTCATGAACAGTGTCACTGTAATTTTCTTAATGTGTCCCATACATTGATTTCACACCGATGAGTGCCATTATGCGCTACATGGGTGGAAACATATTTTAGGCAAGATGTGAAAAATGACAGCTGTACTTCTCATAAGAAGGTATGGTAAAATGGCAATGTTGAAAATCTTAGGTGGAAATATTAAAAATTACATGGAAACCTACGAGCGTGCCAGAAACTGCATAGCCTTAACGTAAAACAGTCATTTTAGGAATTTTTTCACCAAATTTTCAACATAGCCATTTAAGACCTCTGCTAATGAACAGTGTCACTGTGATTTTCTTAATGTGTCCCATACATTGATTTCGCACACCAACTGCGCCATTGTGCGCTACATGGGTGGAAACACATTTTGGGCAGGATGTGAATAATGACAGCTGTACTGCTCATAAGGAGGTGTGGCAAAATGGCAATGTTGAAATCTGGAGTGAAAATATTGAAAATTCGTGAACTTCTGGCGTCCGTAGGAACTGTACAAGCATAGCGCTTGTAAAACAGTCATTTTTGGAATTTTTGCACAAAATTTTCAACATGGGGTTTTAGGACCCCTTCTCATGAATGATGTCACTGTCATTGCATTATTCAGGCCCAAAGGTGATTTCATGCAGTGACTGCAAAATCACCGCCGGGCCGAATAATGCCATGACAGTGACATCATTCATGAGAAGGGGTCCCAAAACCCATGTTGAAAATTTGCAAAACTTCCTAAAAATGCCTGAGATATGCAACAAAGTTGAAACCCCTATCTAGCCCATTATACAGCTTACCGGCATTTCACTGAGTTCGCGTCGGCTTTGAAGAGTGCAGACGTGTTCCCAGTCCACCAAAGATCATCGCACCGAGCTCCGGAGGTAAGTATGGGGTGAGGAAGGTGTGGGGGAGGCAGGGTGCGCAGTGGGTGGAGTGCGGTTGTGGGGGGCTGGGAGGAAAGCGCCGTGGGACCCGTTTTATTTGCAGGTGAAAAAAAAAAAGGACGGCGTGGGGCGTTTGCCACACTGGGGTGAGCTCCAGCGTGGCAGAAGGATGGCTGGGGAGAGCCATGGAGCCGGCAGGGGTATTGGGCACCCGTCCGGAAGATGAAGCGGGACATTGCCACACTGGGGTGGGCTCCCAGCGTGGCAGAAGGATGGCTGGGGGACCCTGGAGCCGGCGGAGATTGGGCACCCGTCCGGCGGAGGCGATGCGGAGGCGGGTTGCCATGCTGGGGTGGGCTCCCAGCGTGGCAGGAAAAATGAGGTGTGGACGTGGTGCAAGCACACAGCAGTGGTTTTCTTTGAAGAGAAGACCACTACTGTCACACAGCACCGGTGCAGATTGGTGCAGAACGCCACGCCTGCTCAAGGGAGCAGGGGATTGCCCAGGAGAGGCACACTCCAAAGTGTCCCATTCTCCCAAGACGTTCCTTGCGCATCGTGCTAGCGAACGTAAAAATGAGAGGTTAAATGTCTGTTATGTAGATATAATAATATACAAATAGTACTAAATTCAAGTAAAGTCCACAGTTTTGAGGGAAACAAAAAAAGGTTTAGCCAAAAGGAAAAAAAAAGTATATTTTAATATTTTGTCTATAAAGACTAAAGGAATTAAATCCTTCATAAATTAATGTAGGCGGGGTTGATCACAGGCTTAAAAGTTACTGCCAAAAAAATTTAATTAGCTCATATCCAGTGAACACTGAAATACAATATTCAATGTTAAATCAGTTTATCCATTTAAAAAGTAATGGCTATAGCTACTAAGAATTTAGAAAAATTCTATCTATTAATATCATCTTCTAAGGAGGCATTTCTTCCACTAAATCATCCTCGTCAGAATTATTCATCTCAGCCTTAAGGTTCTTCTTTTGGTTAATAAAGCCTTTAATTGATCCGAATTGAAAAATAGTCTTTTTCTTCACCATTTATCAAGGAACATTTTGCAGGATATAAGATTTTGAAAGTAGCCCCAAGTTCAGTATGATCTTCTTTATTTATTAAAACTGTTTACAGCATTTTAAAGTCTCGGGCAATATCAGGAAAGATATGACAAATGGACTCTTTAAATTTTAAAGCCCCAATTTCCTTGCCGTCTGGAGAATGAGATCTCTATCAGTATCAAAAGCCAAATTGAAAATTATGGTGGATCTTGGGACGGTGGTATCCTTAAATATGTTTGCCATCTTCTGTCCTGACCAAGAACTTGGATAGAATCAGGTGAAAGTAGATTAAAACACACATCTTGATCAGACGGGTTAAATGAGTTTGAATGAACTTTGTAAGGTTTCCTTAAAGGACCCGGAAAGCTTTTGTAACAAAGGGAAGATTTGATTCTGGAAGCTTCAAAACCGTAATGAGAAGTTCTTTTATAAGTTCCTTTAAAGATGAAAAAGCGCTATTGTAAGAGTTAGAACTTCCACCAGTCTCAAGTTTTTATATCTCAGAGTGTTTTCCATATTCTCATTTTTTCGTTGTAGTGCTATTATAGCTTTTAAATTAGTTGTGGTCAAGGCTTCATTAGTAAGTGATTTTTGTTGAACCGCTACTAGGTCTTTCTAAATGCTAGCTTGAATTAACTTAGCTTCTTCCATGTCTTTTTACAAGCTGAACTTCATGGGTTAGTGTCTCAAATCTTGTAAGAAGCAAATCAAGCTTTCTATCGAATGCAGAGAAAGCGAATACATTAGTAAAGGAAGCTGACGCCTCCTTAAGTGACAAACTCCACCTTTGTGGGTAGGTTTATGCTAGGCAGGCTGGGGGAACTGATAAGGAGTATCAGAAAAGGCATAACCAGTGAATCATACTCAGAACTGCCTTGACCCCAGCACTCCGGTAAAGAATCTGAAACATTCAAGTTATTCAGCTGATCCTTCTTTTCTTCTGGAGAGAAGACACTCCCAACTGCTGATTGTTAATTTCACTCGCTGCTTGCTGGATATATAACACAGAGGTTAATTTCATGTCAGGCTAGCACTCACCACGGCAGATGGTGACCCCATAGTTCTTATTTGCTTCTCCACAGAACCAGGTATGTCAGCAAAGAGATGTTCAATCATGCCCTTCGAGTCAGTGTATCAGTACCGAAGAAGAGAATCCTTCTTCTTCTGCTGCTGTTGCTAGAAATCTTTTGTTTGATGAGACATTGTTGAAATGAGAGATTTCCAGCAGATTTCTTCATAGCCTTAAACAAATACTCGACAAGGGCTAGGAGCTACCTAGTGTGACCGCACTACTGCCACCATCTTCCTCCTCCATCCAGATGCTCGTGTCACTCACAACCTTTTCTCTTCACCCTAATTGTGGCACCCCATTTGCAGCATCCACCTAATGGTATTTCAGTAAAATAATACACATGTTAAATCATGACTTTGATAATTCTAATAAAACTGTAGTGCAAAGTAGGATTTAAAACGGTATAGCACTGTATAGAGAGCCGTCTAGCTCAAGCTTCTATGACATCATTACGTCTTACATTTAAGGCCATTTTGTAGAGCAAACAGAGTGAGCTTTTTGAAAGGGAGGGCAGTTGCTTACATTTTTGTTGCTATTAATAAACTTTATTGGCTATTAAAACAGAGCAGTATCAAAAGGCTACACAATGGAAACATTCATAATAGAATACAATACACCCTAACCCCCACCCCCACAAAAAGGAGAACATTATACCATTACAGACTAAATGGAAACCAGGAATAAAGTTGATTCCTCTACCGCACCCCTTATATCCCTGAAAGATCCCTTCTCCCCCACCTTCCCAATGCCCCCAAACCTGTGTATTGAATACCATCTCCGGATTGTACAGAAAAGCTGGGAATCTTTTATCCATTTTATAATAACCCCTGTTTCTAGCAAGTCATCCTGTATAGTCTAGAATGGGTGAGAGAGTAGTAACTGACCTAAACTCAACAGCTCACTTCCTGGCAAGAAACAGCAAGAATGGATCCACAAAATCCGAAATTTCAATAAGTTATGATTTTGCACAGCTATGGACCTTTCAACATTCAGTGCTGAAAACACCTCCTGGATCCATTCCCACAGAGTAGAAAGGAATGGCTGGTCCACTGTATCAATATAAGAAGCTTGACCACAGCAGACATAAGAGCCACATAGGCCCTGTGCTCATGACCCAATAACAGAATAGTTACCTATAACATGTGTCCAATGAAAATAATTAGTATGGCCAAAGGAAGAAAAAGGTCTGTTTAGTAGATGGCCAGAAAGAAGTCACCCTGAGCAAGCCCATACCATGTGGATCATACAGCCATCCTCCTGAAAGCACTTATGACATTTGGCAACAGCCTGTCTGCCCATTCGATAAAGCCTAAATGGTGTATAGTATAAATTATGAAATACATTAAATTGTATAAGTCTTAAACTGTCTTGCTTAATATATTTATATACATCCAACCAAATGGCCTTCCACTTAATTAAATCAGAGGACAGACCGCAACCTGTTGCCAATAATAGGTAATCGGAGAACAGGCCTTCAGTACTCTTTGTATAATTTAGATACTGGTCTATTCTGAAACAGCAGAGTTACCAATGTAGAAAAGATTAGATGCCACAGTGGACCAATGTAGGTTTCCTAAAAAATTGAAGACAATGCTTAATCTGTACAATAACCAAACATGAAAAATGTCCCTGAACTCTGAAAAAGTTAAGAATGTGTCTTCCTGACAAAATCTGTCAGAGATGACACCATCAAACCCTTCCAAGCAGCCAATATAATCACTTTATTACCAATCATAGCATTAGGATTATATAAAAATGGCTATCCCAGGTCTTGTTTACTACTTAATTTAAAAAATGACATAACTGCTGATTTGCACTTACAGACCAACCAATTGGTGACTATTTCAACTGGGCAGGATGTTTGCTAAAGGGATATAAAGGAGGGAGGCTAGGGAAATGTGAAAAGAACTTGCCCTAAAACTTTCAATGTTCAGCCACTCCTGGCCAAAGCCCCCCATTTCCGATTCTATAACCATGGAAAATATTTTAATATATGGGTCCTAAATTTAATACTATCCTAAAGTATACAAAAATATTCTGGTAATAGTATCACTGCCAAGTGATAATACCACTTCTAGAGTGATAATACCATAGTTCAGGCCCCATAATAGTATCGTTCGAGACCTAAGCGATAGTATTATCACAGAAGCTCAACAGTGTATCGCCAGTCTCTCTGCCCACGTCTCCCAAGCGTGCCTTCCGATTGGCTACTTTTCCTCTGTAGGTGGGCAAAAATAGTTTTAAAACATGGTGGCCAGTCTCTTGCTAATCGAGAGAGTTTCTACCCGCAGCACTTTGGTTCAAAAATGAAACTGCCTGGTCAATCCTACATCAGAAGAACACAGCATAGGTAGGATTAACTAGAAAACACACAAAAAATGTTTTGGACAGCTAACGGAGCCAATAGGGGAGGTAGTAAGGGGCAGGGAGCAGTAGTGAGGAGGCAGGGGCGCACGGGTTCCTGACACACTCGATGTGGCCAGTCGGAGAGACTCCTTTACTACAGCAGCTGACTGCCCACAATATCCACAAAATGAGCAAATAAAAAAAGATCAACTCAGATCCATATATTAAAAAACAATGGACAGCTAAGTATCTATTACCAGTGAGCTTCAGCATCTCAAGGTTCTGGACACTCAGGAGACCTCTCGAAGCTTTGACTCTCGAGGTAACTGAGTGTACAGAACTTCTCGATGCTATTACTCACTGGTAATAGATACTTAGCTATCCATTATTCTCTTTTATGCCATGAAAGGCAAAATAACAAAGGAATAGTTGAGGCACCTGTAATCCTCCCATCTCTTTCAGTTTACATCGTTTGTCTAAGGCTCTCCGGGACATTTCCTAACCACAGGAAAGTGGGCCAATGAAATTAATTTTCTGGAACCATTTCCTCCAGTGGAAGGTTTAACATGGAAAGTGGGTACATTAAACGATGGAATATAACCATTTTCTAAATATTAACCCTTTCCCAAAAGGTGAGGGTGAGATGTTGCCACCTAAGAAGATCTTGCTCAACCTGTTTAACTACTGAATCAATATTTAACATTTTAAGGTTTGTAGGTCTTGAGTAAGTTCCATCCCAAAAGGAGATGGAGTGGGATGCCCACTTAAGACCAAGTTCCTCAATGACTGCCCTCGAGCAAGAGCCTGATAATGATAGCATTGTGGTCTTGTGACAATTCAGTTTATAGCCCGCCAGCACACTATAATCAGCTATTATATCCAATACCACAGGAAGAGATGTTCCTAGTTTAAGAGGTGTAACAGCACGCCATCTACGAACATAGATAACTTACATTCATAAAGCCCCAACTTAATTCCCATCACCACAGAAGAGCTATTGATCGTCCTAGCCAAGGGATCTATATATAAATTAGAGAGTGTGGGAGAAGGGGCAACCTTTTGTCGTACCTTGGGTCAAGGAAAAAGGGAGGATAACGCCCCATTGCTCATAATCTTTGCTGAGGGACAGATGTAAAATATTTTAATCCATTGAATGAACTCCTCCGGTATACCATATCTGGGCAACATATCAAAAAAATTCCATGCCACTCCGTTGAAAGCCTTCTCCACATCTAGGGAGACAAACAATCTTCCTGTGCTCTCCTTCCGAGGCTGTAGAAGATGAAAAATCTTTTGAAAGTGGTCACTGGATTGACTTTCCACCACAAATCCCACCTGTTCCAAATAGTGTTGTGTGAAATGGAATATTGTTAAGCAAAATATTTTAGCGTAATTAATGCATTACGTAAAATATTTCATTTAACAAAATGAAAATTTCACCACAGTTGTAAAACAAAATTTGCCCCAAACTGGGGACATTTGCACCCAGGGGTTAAATTTCACCACCCATGGTGACATTTCACCACCTGCAGATAATTTCACCTCCCACGGTGAAATTGAGGTCAAACATATCCCTGATGCCTAGTGGCTCTCAGGCCATCACTGGCCATAAACAGTAATAAGCAGCCCCCAAATTTACCCTGCCACCTCTGTTGTTGGTTTTAAAATAAAATATACCCTTCACTCCCTGGTGTCTAGTGGGACCCCCACCCCATCAGTATATAGCAGCACCATCCAGCTCCCCCAGTACCCCAACTGGGCCCACAGCACAAGCCCTCCACTCACCTCTATGGCCGACAGCCCAACTGAGCACCGCTGAGCACTTGAATGAATGAATGTGGGTCGATATAAGGACTCATAAAATCCCTAAAATATCTACAGTTTTGTAGGGCTTCAAGGTTAAGGATCCCAACTCAGGATCTACTAAAGCAGTAATCCACTGAGCAGCTTTCTGTTGTTTCAACCTACTGGCGAGAGCTTCCACCTTCTCCCCATGCCCAATGTAAGTCGCTTTCAACTGGGATGCAGAGCACGTGGTGGCTTCAAAAAGTGTGAGGAATATTTAGCCCTGAGTGAAGGAAGTTCTGACCATAAGTGCTCTGCTGATGTTTTGACAATTAAGATTCTAAAGTTCTAATTTGGGACATCTATTCTTCAATCTGAGCATTAGGCTTCTTTTTCCTTATTGAAGTGAGTCTAATAAGCTCTCTCGCCATAATCTGCAGCTGCTACTGAGAGACAATTTTCTTCCAATGAACACAAAATAAATTTTTGCATATGTTCTAGAATATAAGCATCAGTTAACAATTGACTGTTGAGGGACCAAGTGCCAGTCTTGGGAAAGTGTGTTGATAGAGACAAAGTAATCCAAAAGGGCGAATGGTCTAATATGACCATAGGGTATATGCACATCCCTCACTCCCCCATACTGGAATTACTAGGAGAAAATAATCAGTTAGGGAATAAACCCCATGCAGTGGGGGAATTAAAGGTATATTCCGTTCATCGTGATGGAGAAGTCTCCAGGGTCAACTAGACCCAAGTCAGACATAAACTCCCATAGCGCCCATTGGGCCAGGAAAGTCCCACCCTTCTATGAAAAGATCTATCTATATCATTAGAAAAACAAGATTCCACCCCCCAGGAGACAAGGAATATTGAAAAGAGGCCAATAAGGTAGCCAAAGGGGAAAAAGGAAAGGGTGTCCACATTCGTTCATATATAGAGCCAAGGGCCACTTCAACATTGGTAAGATGCCCATGCACAGTAATATAACAGCCATCTGTATCTTTCCACTTCCTTATCACATTAAAATGAAATGATTTATGAAACAATATTGCCACACCCTGCTGCCTGGCACTTGACCCGCACCAAACACTTGTCCCACCAAAGTTCTTTAAATTACCCAGCTGATCCATTGGAATGTGCACTTCCTATAACAATACTATGTGAGGGTGATGCTGGCTTAGATGTCTAAGAATATAATATTTTTTGCATTATCTCTCCCACCTTTAACATTTCAGGATAGTATATTCCAACTCCCTATTTTAGCAATATAACTAAACCTGTCTTAAAACAAGATTCCTGCATGACAACACACTGACACCCCCATATTCATCCTTCCCTCCCAACCATCCTTTACTCTCACCACCTCTCCAACTCTAAGTCAATCTATTAACCCTCCCTCACTAACACCCCCCATCCAACTGACCACCTGGGCCAAGTACCCTCTCCTATCTGTCTGGTCCATGATGCCTAAAGAGGAGCAGCCCCAGCCAGAATTAGATATGCACTAAATATTTACATCCCTCCTCCACCTGTCCTAGACACCTCCCTCTGAGCCCCAAATAAGAAGAAAGCCAGTAAGGGTTATTCTGTGATAAGCTGACCATAATAATACCAACGCCTTTTAAGTACAAATAAACAGGCCAGCGCCCCAATTTATAAATTTCAGGGTTCAGTAAGTTCTAAACAAATGAAAGGTATTCCACCTCCTTAAACAAACCATTAAACTAAAATAAAAACTTGATACCAAGCCTCTAATTCTCCAGAAGCAGGTTTTAAATGAAAAGATACTACCAAGGTTATCTAGATATGTAAAAATAAAACAGCAGATTGCCTACTGAATGAATCTGTTGGTGGAATTACATTACAGAGCCCAATTCCTGGGACCTCTCCTAGCTAACTTTAAATAAGGAGAAACAAACTGTTCAAAATGAAATTGTGAAAACACAACCCAACTCCCTGCTCTACATCACTTTCCCAATTAACGAATACAAAATATACACCAAACAACCTCATAATCCTTCTCTATGATTATATACAGTATATATTCCACACCTCCTTCCAACCTCCCTTAACTAAACCAAATATAATGGAAGCAAGCTGCTTCTTGTCAGAATCATTTGATACTGTCAGAGCAAACATAATAAAACCATATTGCCATACATATGTACTCCAACCAACGTCAGTAACTACAATGAAAACTCCCAGCCTGGAAATAACAAACAATGAAGTAGAGTTCCAGGCCTTTGACCCAACCCTTCCAGAACAAATCCTCTGAAAAATAAAAACATCTGCTGTAGAGAACTGTAAAAAATAAAAAGTCAGTTCTTTTAATTGTACTGAAAGTGATCTATCTTCTCAATAGGACACATCCTCTATCCGAGGAAAAGTTCCCAAATGGTCTGGCTGATGCTTGCCATAAGTTCAGCAAGTATGGAACAGAACAGCAAAAGTACAAGGAAAATAACACTGAGAGCTGCCCTCCTATACAATTAAAAATAAAATGTATCAGGACCAATAATCCCTTCTAAAAGAAGCCAAATCTGGGCTGAAAGACTTAATAGTGTCCAGTCCTCCTGTTCGGACATCACCGTGTTTAGTACAGAAGACATATCCTTCAGTAATTCTCAGCCCTTTTATGTTGATTGCGTGCATGCGCATGAAACAAATTGTGGCAGCTTTCTCCAGAAGCAGGTTGTAGAGGAGAAGCACTGTTGTGGCCAATGCCCCACAGCCATTAAAGGCTTGGCCTGCTTCCCCAATGCCATGGCATGCTGCTGCTGACACTAGTTCAGCCAGCGTGCCACAACCTTGTAAATATTCAGCCGCTGCAATCGGGGCCACTTCATCGTGCAGCATCATCCCTGCAATGAGAGCAGCCCCTCATTGCAGGGCTGTTGCTGACTGGGTGACCAGTCCCCATCAGCCTGCCTCTCTCACCCTTCTGTGTTTGCCGACGGGGTGCCCAGTCCCCATCGGCATATCCCCATTTTCTGTGTGCTAATAAAAGCCCAATCCTCGTTTATGTTCACTCCCCCACTTCTGTCTTTGCCGACGGGTTGCCCAATCCCAGTCAGCATGTTCTCCCATTTCTTGTGTGCCAACGAGGTGCTCAATCCCCATCGGCATACCCCACTCATTTCTTGTGTACCGACAGGTGTGCCCAATCCCGTCAGCATGATGAGGCCCCCCTTTTGTTGTGTGCTGACGGGGTGCCCAATCCCTGTTGGTTGCAGCTGCACCCCAAAACAGTCCATTGACATGCTGGGAGCCCACCCCAGTGTGCCACATGCCCTGCTAAAAAAAAGGTCCTGCAATGTTGTTGATTTTTCTCCTGTAAAAAATAAATAATCCTACGCCATCTCCCTACCTCCCTTGCACAACCTCGCCCACCCCGTGCACCTGCCTCACCACCCCTCTCACCCCATACTTACCTCTGGACCTCGGCGCAATGACCTTCGTGGACCAGGAACACGTCTGCACTCTTCAAAGCCGACCCACGAACTGAAGAAATGTCGGTAAGCTGTATAATGGAATAAATAGGGTGTTTTCAACTTTGATGCATATCTCGGCATTTTTGGAATTTTGTCACCAAATTTTCAACATGGTGTTTTGGGACCCTCTCATGAATTCTGCCATTGTCATGGCGTTAATCGGTCCCAAAAGGTGATTTCACGGTCACTGCATGCAATCACCTTTTGATACTGATTAACAAAATGACAGTGCCAGTGCTCATAGAGGTGGACTCTCAAAAACCCATGTTGCAAATTTGGTGGGAAAAATCCAGAAAATGACTGTTACTTATGAGCGGCGTTGCGCGTAGTGTTGCTACGCAGACTCATGAACCGCTAATTTGCAATATTTTCACACCAGATTCTCAACATTGGCATTTTTCCACACCTCATTGTGAACAGTGCAGCTGTCATTTTTCACATCCTGGCGGAATGTGTTTTCATGCTTCGGCGCAGAATAGCGTGGTCGCTGTGGTAAATCAGTGTTCAGGGCAGATTATGAAAATGACAGTGACAGTGTTCATGAGCAGAGGTTGTAAAATGCCTATGTTGAAAGTTTGGTGCCAGTACTCCATAAAATGACTGTATTACGAGCATGCTATGCAGTTTGCATGCACGCCATAAGTTCACAAATTTATAATATTTTCACTCCAGATTTTCAACATTGTCATTGTTCTGCACCTCCTTATGAACAGTACAGTTGTCATTTTCACATCCTAGCTGAAATGTGTTTCACACTTGCACGTAGAATAGCATGGTTGCTGAGGGAAATCTGTGTTAGGGACACATTATGAAAATGACTGTGACACTGTTCATTAGCAGAGGCCTAAAATGGCTGTGTTGAAAATTTGGTGACGAAAGTCCATATAATGAGAGTGCTACGAGTGTGCATTGTGCAGTTTCCATACACGCTCGTGCCTTGGCAACTTTGCAATATTTTCACTCCAGATTTTCAACATTGCCATTTTTACACACCTCCTTATGAACAGTGCAGCTGTCATTTTTCACATACTGGCCGAAATGTGTTTGCTCTTCTGGCGCACAATAACGCTGTCGCTGTGGGAAATCAGTACGGGACACATTAAGAAAATCAGACTGACACTGTTCAAGAGCAGAGGTCCTAAAAGGCCTTTGTTGAAAATTTTGTGACGAAACTCCATAAAATGACTGTGTTACGAGTGTACACTTGTAACTTGTAACCATAATTAGTAATATTTTCCGTCACATTTTCAACAGTGGCATTTTTCCACACCTCCTTGTGAAAAGTACAGCTGTCATTTTTCACATCCTGGCGAAATGTGTTTTCGCACTTCCAGCACAGAATACCGCAGTCACTGTCGGAAATCATTGTTTGGGACAATTTAGGATTGAGCTAGTGGGGGTAGAGCAAGCTCAACTGACCTCTGTCGGGACTGCTTGGTTCCTTGTGGGCAGGCAAAGGCGTCAATGAAGGCAGGAGCCCAGTACAAAAGGGCAGCCTGCAGCTCCGGGAGACAAAAGAGCAGGCAGGTGAGGAGGGGAGTGCATGAGGTCAACAGGAGCTCTGTTGGGACTGCAGATTTCTTTGTGGGCAGAAAAAGGCAGCAATGCACACAGAGGCCAGTACAAAAGTGCAGCCTGCATCAGTGGGAGAAACAGAACGAGAAACTGAGAGAGGGGAGAGAGTGAGCTCAATGGATCTCTATCATGACTGCTGCAGATTTCTTTGTGCGTAGAAAAGGCAGCACACGAGCAGGAGCCCCATGACAAAGGGCAGGCTGCAGCGCGGCAGAAACAGAATGAGTGAGTGAGTGAGTGAGAGAGGGAGGAGTGAGTAAGGTCAATGGAGCTCTGTTGGACTGCTGCAGATTTCATTGTGACAGAAAAGGTGCCAACAGAGGCAGAAACCCAGTACAAAGGGCAGCCTGCAGCGCCAGGACAAACAGAATGAGCACGTAAGACAGGGGAGTGAGCGACCTCAACGAGAGCTCTGTCAGGACAGCTGTGGATTTCTTTGTGGGAAGGAAAAGGTGCCAATGCAGGCAGGAGCTCAGTACAAAGGGCAGTCTGCAGCCTCGGGAGAAACAGCGAGTCAGTGAGAGGGGTAGGCGAGAGCTCAACGCTGCTGTGTCAGGACTGCTGCAGATTTCTTTGTGCATAAGAAGGCGGCAACACAGGCAGGAGCCCAGTACAAAGGGCAGCCTGGAGCGGCAGAAACTGGACGAGTAAGTGAGAGGCGAGGTGAAGCGAGCTCAAAGGAGCTCTGTCAGACTGCTGTAGATTTCTTTGTGGGCAGAAAGAGCGCAACAGAGGCAGGTGCCCAGTACAAAAGGCAGCCTGCAGCACCAGGAGAAACAGAATGAGCGAGTGAGACAGGGAGTGAGTGACCTCAACGGAGCTCTATCATCGCTGCTGCAGATTTCTTTGTGGGCAGAAAAAGGCAGCAATGCAAGCAGGAGCCCAGAACAAAAGACCAGTCTGCAGCACCGGTAGAAACTGAATGAGGCGAGTGAGAGGAGAGTGAGCAAGCTCAACAGAGGTCTATCATGACTGCTGCAGATTTCTTTGTGGGCAGGAAAGAGCAGCAATGCAGGCAGGAGCCCAGTACAAGGCTTGCCTGCAGCGCTGGCAGAAATGGATGATGAGTGACAGAGAGGGTATGGCGACCTCAGCGAGCTGTGTCAGAACTGCTGCAGATCTCTTTGTGGGCAGAAAAAGGCAGCAATGCATGCAGGGCCCAGTACAAAAGGCAGCCTGCAGCATCAGGAGAAACAGAACGAATGAGTGAGAGTGGGAGCGTGTGAGCTCAATGGAGCTCTCATCGTGACTGCTGTGGATTTCTTTTGCGGGCAGGAAAGGGCAGCAATGCAGGCAGGAGTCCCGTACAAAAGGGCAGGCAACAGTGCTGGCAGAAATGGAATGAGCGAGTGAGAGAGGGAGTGAGTAAGGTCAATGGAGCTCTGTTGGGACTGCTGCAGATTTCTTTGTGGTCAGAAAAAGGTGCCAACAGAGGCAGGAGCCCAGTACAAAGGGCAGCCTGCAGCGCCAGGACAAACAGAATGAGCACGTAAGACAGGGGTGAGTGACCTCAGCGGGCTCTGTCAGGACAGCTGTGGATTTCTTTGTGTGGTCGAAAAAGGCACCAATGCAGGCAGGAACCCAGTACAAAGGCCAGCCTGCGGTGCCGGGAGAAACACAATGAGTGAGTGAGAGAGGAAGAGTGAGCTAGCTCAACGGAGCTGTGTCAGGACAGCTGCAGATCCCTTTGTGGGCAGAAAAAGCCACCAATGCAGGCAGGAACCCAGTACAAAGGGCAGCCTGCAGCAGCAGGAGACACAGAACAAGTGACTGAGGGAGGGGAGTGAGTGAGCAAGCTCAACGGAGCTCTGTCAGGACTGCTGCAGATTTCTTTGTGGACAGAAAAAGGTGCCAATAGAGGCAGGAGCCCAGTGCAAAGGGCAGCCTGCAGTGCCAGAAGAACCAGAATGAGTGAGTGAGACGGGGGTGAGCAACCTCAATGGACCTCTGTCAGGACAGCTGCAGATTTCTTTGAGGGCAGAAAAGCCCCAATGCAGGCAGGAGCCCAGTACAAAAGGGCAAGCTGCAGCAGCAGGAGACACAGAATGAGTGAGTAAGGAGGGGGAGTGAGCTCAACGGAGGTCTGTTGGGACTGCTGCAGATTTCTTTAATGGGTAGAAAAGGCAGCGATGCACACAGGGGCCCAGTACAAAATGGCAGCCTGCAGTGGTGGGAGAAACAGAACAAGCGAGTGAGACAGGGGGTAGGCGAGCTCAGTAGAGCTCTATCGTGACTGGTGCAGATTTCTTTTGTGAGTGAGAAGAAGGCAACGCAGGCAGGAGCCCAGTACAAAGGCCAGCCTGCAGCGCCAGCAAAGTGGAACAAGCTAGTGAGAGATGGGGAGTGAGCAAGCTCAATGGAGCTCTGTCAGGACTGCTGCAGATTTCTTTGTGGGCAGAAAAGGAAGCAATGCATGCGGGGCCCACTACAAAGGACAGCCTGCAGCACTGGGAGAAACAGAATGACCGAGTGAGAGAGGGGAGGTGAGAGAGCTCAACAGAGCTCTATCGTGACTGCTGCAGATTTCTTCATGGGCAGAAGAAGACAGCAATGCAGGCAGGAGCCCAGTACAAGGGCAGCCTGCAGCGCTGGCAGAAACGGAACAAGCTAGTGAGAGAGAGGGGGTGAGCGAACTCAACAGAGCTCTGTCAGGGCTGCTGCAGATTTCTTTGTGGACAGAAAAGGTGCCAACAGAGGCAGGAAGGAACCCAGTACAAAGGACAGCCTGCAGTGCCAGAACAAACAGAATGAGTGAGTGACACAGGAGGGTGAGCAACCTCAACGGAGCTCTGTCGGGACAGCTGTGGATTTCTTTCTGGGCAGAAAAGGTGCAAATGCAGGCAGGAGCCCAGCAAAGGGCAGCCTGCAGCTAGGAGACACAGATGAGCGAGTGAGGGAAGGGGTGAGAGAGGCTCCAATGAAGTTCTGTTGGGACAGCTGCAGATTTCTTTGTAGGCAGAAAAAGGCAGAAATGCACACAGGGGCTCAGTACAAAGGGCAGCCTGCAGCAGCAGGAAAACAGAACGAGTGAGAGAGGGGAGTGAGCGAGCTCAATGGAGCTCTGTCGGGAATGCTGCAGATTTCTTTGTGGGCAGAAAAAGGCACCAACAGAGGCAGAAGCCCAGTACAAAAGGGCATCCTGCAGCTCCAGGAGAAACAGAATGAGTGAATGAGTGAGTGAGACAGGGGTGAGCAACCTCAACGGAGCTCTATCGTGACTGCTGCAGATTTCTTTGTTGGCAGAGAAAGGCGGCAACACAGGCAGGAGCCCAGTACAAAAGGCCAGCCTGCAGCTCTGGCAGAAACGGAATGAGTGAGGAGAGAGGGGGAGTGAGCAGGCTCAATGAACCTGTGCCGGAACTGCTGCAGATTTCTTTGTGGGCAGAAAGCCACCAACAGAGGCAGGAGCCCAGTACAAAAGGGCAGCCTGCAGCGCCAGGAGAAACAGAGTGAGCAGTGACAGAGGGGCAGTGAGCGAGCTCAACGGACCAATGCAATTAACATTCGGCATTGACAAATGCTTGTTCCAATTGTATTAACAGAATAAGGCAGCAACAAGTATTAAAGGCAAACAGAGTTCACTATATTAACTTGTAGCACTGTGCAGAGCCAAGAACTCAACTTCTTCTCTGCAAAGCTCATCCCACAATTGCAGCAGTTCACAAGGAGAAAAGAGTTTCCTATCATAGAAGATTCCAGATGAATGGTGATGTTGCAACTCCACAAACTCATCAGTTGCCAGCCTGTGCACCCTGTGCACTTATGTGAATAAAATTAACAAAGTAGTAGAGCATTTCTAAAAAAGCAAAAATTACCACCAAAAAGAAAAAGGCAATTCAGCTCCTTACTGAGTCCAGTAGTACACAGTATGTAATCTATACCCACAGCCTCTCCTATGACTTTGCATTGTAGTAGTCCTACCAGTCAGTTAAGCAAACTTCTCCAGAATGAAAAAAAGAGCCAAATGGCACATACCCATATCTTGGAGAAACAAAGTCCAGGACCATAGTGTAAGCCAACAGAAAATAATTCTAGGCCATTCAGCAGACTCCCACATGCAGGCACACCTTCACCCACCTTTCCAAACTGATCTGAAGTAATTTACTGAGCTCAGCTGCCACTTAGGAGGCTGAGTCAAATCAATGCATTCCTGATGCAAGTGTAACTTCTAGGTGAGCTGGATAAAGCATTCTATGCTTTTATTGGCTGTGCATAATTTTGATTGCAAGGGTTGGAATAATGCTTGGTCCTGCCTCACTTTATATGTTAGCTCTGGGACCAGCCAAATTCATCGCCCTTCCCATTCTATCTTTTCTGTACTCCAGATGGCTCTCAGCAAATGGTCCCTATTCAGATAATTTAGAACTTTGAAGATGATGGGATGTGGTGCTCTCAGTATTGGCCTGGGACGAGTAGAGTGGTTAGCCCTCTCTATAATATATACGCTGGACCGTTCAGCGAAGGTCCTGCAATCTGGGCACAGAGTTTCTGGAGAAAGGCTATAGGAGCCAGACCTTCTTCTTCAGGAAGCTTCAGGAGAACTAAATTATTTCTCCTGGAGAATCCTCCAAGTCCTCCACTTTCGCTTCTAACTTTTTAATTTTGCACCTTAGAGTTACCATCTCCAGCTCCAGTTTATTAACTTTATCTTCATTTGAGAAATTTCTGACTTTCAAATTGGAAACATGCTGTACAAGTATGCTCACCATTGGCTTCCATTCCCAAAACTCGTCAATTAGTGAAAACAGAGCCACCCTGATGGTCTGGAGCTCCATGTACATTTGCTCCTGGTTATCATAGAAGGCACCTTGGGGTGAAGCACAGTCAGTGAGCTGCTCCTGCAGGCCATTTTGCATCAAGCTATCGACAGCCTCCTGCTCTCCCTCAGAATCCTCAATCTGCAAAAACATCGCTCTGGAGTTCCTCCAACAGTTGTCAGCCATCAGGAACACTCTGCAGGTAAAGGACATTGCTAGCTAATAAAGTAAAATTAATGAATCTTCCAAAAAGAAGGAAGGAAGGAAAGGATTAATCTTTTCTGGAGGAGTGCCTCCAAAGTGCTGCTTACTCTTCCGTAGGCATCACGTGACTCCACTTACATTTTTTAAATGCTACGAACTGTATTTTTGCTTGTTACTTCAATGCAGTTTTAGCATTAATGCAAACAGTAGCCATTCCTTTACATCTCTATGATGCCTTTTATTAGGGCTGTAGTGGGTGGAGCCTTGCAGACCTCTTTTTTTTTTTTTTTTACAATTCTTTTCCCTCCTGTCATGTCCTCTGGAGCCTCTCCCAGGCATCCTGCCTGTTCCTGCCCCCTGAGGTTCTATCAGCCCTAAGCCTCCTCTCCCCATCTCCCATAGCTAGTACCCCCAGTTTAACCCCTCTGGGGTGGGGCTCACCCTCCTCTTTGGGCATTCTTACAAGTCAGACCCTGGCTGTAGGTGAGGGCCAGGCGGAGGAACTGGAAGGTTGGGCGAGGCAGATCAGCGGTGGGCATGGGTGTCAGGTGCCATTGCCTTCACTGCAGAGCGGGCTTTTCCATGTTCTGGTGCTCTCCCCACCCCCTTGTGTAGGCACCCTGATGCCACGGTGCACAGCAAACCTGCCGATGTCAGCCACACTGCCTAACATGCTGTCTTGCATAATACAGCACCCCGATCTCCACCAGGAGCCTCCTGGTACACTGGACAAATCAACTCTCGCTCCTGAACTCTGGTTGCTGGTGGCATAAGGTGTGGCGTCCAGTGCCTCAACCTCAGCGCCACTGGCTGGGCTCCTTGCAGACCTCTTTTTTTTTTTTTTTTTTTTTGTCGACTCTATTTTGCTCCCTACCTTCGGGGCATCTCTCTGGCCCCCATGCTCAGCTCCACCACCCATCTGAACTGTCCTCCGATATTCAGGATTCTGGGCTCTACAGACCCCATGGAGAGGCCCGTGAACAGCTAACATTGGACGTGTGGTGCTTGGGCTACTGATGATTGCCGTCCTCACCCGCCGATAGGGGATTTTACGTAATTTTCTCCCTGAAGCTTTGGACATGTAATGACATCCAGCTCAGCTGGTGTGCGCTCCCACCACCCGAAAACGTCCACCGCAGCTTCATTCCCTGCAATTTTGCAGCCGTGCACTGTACTGCCCAGCCTCCACTAGAGGTCATCAGTGCAGCAGCAGCAGGTGAAATCCCCCTCCCCAGGGAAGGAGAGCAGTCCGTGGGATGCTCAATCCTTCTCCATCCCTGCCAGCCCCGACGACCCATGCTCATTCCCGAACCCAGGTCGCTGGCATGGTGCGAGGTGTATGCCCAGTGCCTCAACCTCAGCACCACCAGGCCGACTCCTTGCAGACCTCTTGAGAACAAAAAGGACTTACACCAATCGAACAATTTAAGAGTTGCATCACAGTCACCTCCATGGTCTGTGAAGACTCTACTGTGTCAATGCAGTCTTCTCTATAGGCACTATTTGCCGCAGACCAATGCAGAAGGAACTACAAAGCAGGAAACTAATATAGTGGCATTAGCTCATGTGTACATTTATTGTATGCAAGGCATACACTGCATGCCTATAAATTAGTGTGTTTACTTTTTAGGGGGTTTAGTAGTACAATCAGTAGTCTAAAGTCTGTCTGTTATGGGGACTCCAGGCACACAAATTAAGAATTGAATTGGCCCTAGAGAAAGAAAGAAAGAAAGAAAGAAAGGGAAGTTGCCTGGGCATCATTTCATGGTGCAGGGAAGCTGGCTGAAGGAGTGGCAGTGCCAGGGCACTTATTGCAAAACATTTTAGTCCCAGTGGTGTGGTGGCAGCTGGCAGCAGTGCCACAATCCAATGTTCAGAGAGAGTGATAGGAGAGCACACCACAGCTTGGGAAATGAAATCTAATCACAAGCAAGAAGCTGCAGTGGTACCAGCAGACAAAGAGATGAGAAGGGCCAGTGTGTAGCAGGGAGGCTGAGGCAAAGTCAGAGGACCTTGAGAAAAGCATTTTAGTTTATAACTGTAGCCATTATTCTATTACAGTAAATAAAATAGAAATCTAATCTCTCTGGATTTGCTATGGTCTTCCTGACTTCATACACTATAAGAGGCATTCAGAAGTCTCACGTAAAACTGTACAGCTGGCTCCTACATGTATAAATTTAGAGATGTTGGTAAGGGCATAGAATATTTTCCCAAGATATAAACAGGATATAGCATTAGAGACATTTTGTTTGCATTTCCTGCCATTTGTGAGCAGTTGTGTTTGGCTCCTGTGACGTTCAGAGAGTGAGAAAGAGCACACAACAGCCTGGGAAAGGAAATCCGATTGCAATCAAGGAGCTGCAGTGGTTCTAGAAGACAAAGAGGTGAGAGGGCCAGTGGGCAGTGGGGAGGGAGAGGTAAAGTCAGGCAACCTTGAAAGAAAGCATTTTAGTTTATAACTGTGGCCATTATTCTATTATAGTAAAAAAACAAACATTTGTCAATGCCAAATGTTGATTGCTTATATGTGCTGCTTAGGTATTTGGAAGGAAAGTACCATGCCTAAGAACTGTCATATGTGCCCCCACCCCCAAGACATCCACTGTGTCTTTCTGTTCAGTATTCACAGAAGTGGGGGAGGGCAAGGACTACAGCAGTTGCAAAGACGTGAAAAGGTGGACAATAGTCCATTCACAGGCAGAAGAATCCTGGAAAAGGTGAGTAAACTGAAGGTGGACAAAGCGATGGGACCAGATGGCATACACCCAAGGATATGAAAAGAACTGTGAATAAAAATAGCAGTACCTGTGGCAGCCATGTTCAGTGAGTCATTCAACAGAGGGGTGGTACCAAAGAATTGGAGGAGGGCACATGTGGTCCCTCTATAGAAATCCAGCAGCAGGGAGGAGGTGGGGAACTATAGGCCAGTCAGCCTCACTTTAGTAGTGGGGAAGATCATGGAGACATTGGTTAAAGAAAGGATAGTGGGGCATCTAGAAGCCTTCAGAGCCCAGGGCCATAGGCAACATCGATTCACAGTGGGAGGTCATGTCAGACAAATCTGGTTGATGTCTTTGGGTGACAAAGGAAGTAAATCAGGATGGGACAGTGGATAACGCTTACCGTGATGTAAGCAAAGCGTTTGACAGTGTCCCACATAGGAAGGCTGATAAACTAGCTGAGTAGGGTAGGCATGGGGGAAAGGGTGGTAAAGTGAGTTAGAAACTGGATAAGAGACAGGAAGCAGAGAGTGGTAAATGGGGCACAGTGTGGGAGAGGGGGTGACCAGTGGTGTCAGAGGATTGGCCCTGCGGCCAGTCCTGTTCAATGTCTTCATGAGTGACATTGCAGAAGGGTGAAGGAAAGGTCTGCCTGTTTGCAGATGACACCATGATCTGTAACACAGTGGATAACCTGGGGGAGGGGGACAAAATGAAGAGGGACCTGGGGAAGCTTGAGAAATGGTCTGAGGACTGGCAACTGAACTTTTCTTCAAAAAGTGCAAAAGTATGGACCTGGGACACAGAAACCATGGGGAAAGGAACAGAATGGGGGAGGGAGTTGGTGACAGTCACAAAGAAGGAAGGGGACCTGGGGTTCTTATGTCAGATGACCTGAAAATGTCAAAGTGGTAAGGCAGCTGGGAGTGCAAGTGACATGCTGGGGTGCATAGGCAGGGTATCACCACATAAGGGGAGGTAGTGATGCCATGATATAAAACCATGGGCAGGCTTCACATGGAGTACTGTGTGCAGTTCTGGAGGTTGCATCCTCGTAAGGATATTAAGAGGCTGGAGATGGTCCAGAGAAGGGCGAATGAGATGGTACAGAGCTTGCAACACAAGACTCATGAGGAGAAATTAAGGGACCTCAATATGTACTCACTGGAAGAGAGGAGGGAAAGAGGATATGATAGAAACATTCAAGTACCTGAAGGGTATAAATAGAAGTACTGAGAAGCAGGAGACAGCTGCTGTAGGGATATGTGCCAGCTTCTGTGTGATATTCTTTTGTTCTTACAAATCTGTAATCTCCAGTATTTCAGAAACCACATGACCACACTGCCTTCTTTAGGCAATTTTATGCTGGTTGATGCCTTGTGTCAGATGGCAGACAGAGGGCTCACCAGATTGTGTTGCCATTTGAAAACTTCATAGAGTGTTCTTTAACTGGTAAGTGTTTTGGAAAGGTGGTGAAGGTCTCACAATGTTTATTATGATTTGATCTCCTTATGTCTGTCCCTCTGGGCCCCTCATCCCCACACCCCAACAGTCATCAGTGGCCACAGCTTCAGCCTTCTTCTTGCCAAGATAGTGGGTGAAAACAGAAACATACAAGTTGCCAGCACATAAGGACTGCTTGAGCCACCTAGTCTGCCCATTTCCCTACCTGATGGATAAGCTGCAGATTCTAGTTAATCAACAGCTGACTTCCTCCTACGCCCAGGTAGAATTGCCTTATGTCTGTCTGTGACCAACTGCCTTCACAGTCTGCGAAGTCTGACGTCTTTCAGTGCTGCTTATTGGTCATCTTCCAACACAGCGAGGCACTGCCAGCCCAAAACTAACTCAGGACAAGCAGGTTTCAAAGGGGAAGAAATGGGTGAGCAAGAATCAAGTACTCATTCAGATGCGGCGTCGATTTTAAGATCAGCATACTGGTGTGGACACTACAAATAGAACCCCAGTTCTTTAAGCAGCCTTATGAAGAGTAAAGGCTTCCGAAGCACTGAGAGTTCTGTTTATGGCACTGTAAGTGGGCTGCATCTAATTCAGTAATTTACTGTACCTTACATGTGGATGTATGGTAGGCCCAACTGTAAATAAATACTGCACCTGAATTAATACATGATGCAATAGAAACAGAATTCGTCAGCAGAAAAGGACCGCTCAGCCCACCCAGTCTGGCCAAGTGTTCTCTACCTACGTGTAACTCCTGCCTGTATATGATAGTGCATGTCTTATTCTGCCTCGTCTATCAGGACCTCCTTGT
The DNA here is from genome assembly GCA_016271365.2 of Neoceratodus forsteri. Classification (NCBI taxonomy): domain Eukaryota; kingdom Metazoa; phylum Chordata; order Ceratodontiformes; family Ceratodontidae; genus Neoceratodus; species Neoceratodus forsteri. The sequence continues at coordinate 216,942,989 of JADMNL010000030.1, read as the reverse complement.
GAATGAGCTTAATGGATTTTTCCTGCAATGCACTTGAACCTACTCCACGTCCATGGCCCTATTGATCTCCGTTGACCTCCTTCTCCTTTCTGTAATATACCCCTATGTTTATCCCATGCATGCTTCATGCCCCTACCATTTTAGCTTCCACCACTTCTCCTGGCAGTCTCTTTAAGGCATCTACCACTCTTTCAGTAAAGAAATATTTCTTCATATCTATCCTGAACCCCCCCTCAGCTTCATTGTATGTCCCTTGGTTTGGGTGCTCACGACATTTGAAGGAAACTCCCAACTGTACCCTCTTGCCCCAGTGAGGTACTTTGTAGGTCTTGATCATGTCACCTCTTGGCCTCCTCTCTTCCAGAGTGTACATGCTGAGATTCTTCAGCCTTTCCTTGTAGGATTCCTGTGAAAAATCTGAACCATTTTAGTTGCCCTCCTGTAGAAAACCTCCATCTTATGTCCTTTCTGAAGTGTGGACTGTAAACTGGACACAGTAAGTTCAGCTGGGGAATACCAGTGAGTGATACAATGGTAGCAGAACATCAGAACATCCCTCGTCCTCCTACTGGAGATACCAGTCCTTATGCACCCCAGAATTCACAATTTGCCCTGCCCATAGCCTTGTCACACTGTACTGCCATCTTGAGGTCCTCTGATATAATAACCTCAAGGACCCTTTCATGTCTACTGAGTATCAGTACCTCCCCATCGTATACCCAGCATCAGGGTTCCTATTCCCTTGTTGGCATTGAACCCCAAGTAAGTAAGAAAATGGGGTTGATTTGAATGAATTGCAGGCTTTTAAGAAGGTTTTTGGGGAGTGTGTATGTGTGTGTTTGGGAGGGCTCTGGTACAGGCAGTACATCCAAGAATGCCACAGACTTCCCAACCCTCACACTGCCTGCCCAAGCACTGAAACCTCCACCTCACTACTTCCACAGTGTTCCCCAAGTCATTTGTACCCACATGCAACAGTAAATGAGGTTTCTTCCTGCCCTCGCTGTATGTTTGAGCAGTGCCTGCCCTGCCCCTCCTGCACTCAACCTGGGGACAGCTGCAATGCAAATATGAGTGTGCCTTTCCCCTTTCTACCCCATCTCACCCATTTCAGGACAGAATCCCCAGGATTCCCCTGCCCTTACCCCTTCTCCACCACCCCAGTATTCGTTCTTCCCTGTCCCTTACCCCGCCTAACTGCACCTCTGTGACTTCTATATCTGTACCCTTACTTCTGCCTCACCCCTTTTCTCTGCCTTATTCCTCCCATCCCCTTGAACCCCTTCCCAGCCTGACTACTTCCTACTGGGCTTCCCATGTTGACCTCCTCTCCTCCTCTGCTGATTTCCAACCCCTCCCTATCCCCATTGTTGTCGATTTAGAGCCCCATTCCTTCTACCCAGATAGTGATGTCCCTGCCATCCTTCCCCTTATCATAGCATTCTATCCTTCAGTCACCACCCCTCCTTCCTTACTAGCCCTTTCTACCCTTTTGTCCTCACTATCTCTTCCCTGCCTGTTGCCATCCCTCTCATGCCCTGCTTGTCCTCTCCACTTTAGTATATTCCTGCTCCCCTCTGTGTCCCATAGCAGAGGTTTGAATCTATTCGTATTGATACCTGTCCTACATCTTTTCCCGTATCGGTTCCCCCTCCTACTTGTTCCCTCTGTGCCACCCCTGGTGCCTCACTACCCGCAGCCATCTGCTCTCTCTCCTGGTACTCGTTGTGGTGTCTTGCTCCCCATCAGTAGGCAGTCCCGCCCTTGCCTCGGGTACCCCCTCCTTCTCCTCTCTTTCCTGCTAGTGCTTCTGATACTGGGGTTGGTTTCAGTCCCTAGTTATTCTTCCTCTGTCCCCTTGCCATCCACTATTCCTCCCCAGGATGCCTATCATACTCATATGCCCTGCCACTTACACTCCTCCCTAATCTCCACAGTTCCTCCCTCAAACTAGCCAGTCATCTACAGAGCATACACCTCCCATCCTCCAAGCCAGTCCAGGATCATGGTGCACCACACACATACACACACCTCCACCCTTCCAAAGATGCCCGCCCTAGTGACATGTGGCACCTGCCCCATTGTGGCCCCCATCTTATGCTAGGGGTCTTACTCCCAGGTTCTGTACCCTACTATAACTGTTAGACTGCTATTTACTCAAATTCCTGCCCCCACACTAGTTCCCTACTGACCCATTGACGACTGGGGTAATTCAGGCTCAAATGTCATCCATTAGACACTGTATTACAATAGCAATGCTAAAGCCTCCTTGTCCGTTTTCACCCATCAGCTACCATACTTTTTACCGGCTCTCATGTAGTTTCACTTAGCCCTTAGAAATCTGTTGCACTCCAAGTATTACTCAGTTCAGTTAGCAAAATAAACAGAACAAATAAATATGTATTATTACAGCAATCATAACAGTAGAGCTCAGTACTTAGCTCAGTTAGAAAGAAGCAGAAGAAGTAAATCCGTATTATTACAGCAATGCTAAAGCATCCAATCATTGCTTTATCTCCACCCAGAGACCCTGCTGTAATAGAGGACCACAGAGGACCCTGGGTGGGAGGGTGGGCAAGTGTAAACCCGGCAGAGCTCCATTCTATTCTCCTGGCGCTGCAGGCTGCCCTTTTGTACTGGGCTCCTGCTTGCATTGGCACCTTCTTCTGCCCACAGAGAAATCTGCAGCAGTCCCAACACAGCTCCATTGACAGCTCCTCCCCCTCTCTCTCACTCACTCGTTCTCTTTCTCCCGATGCTGCGGGCTGCCTTTTGAACTGGACTCCTGCCTGCATTGGCACCTTTTTCTGGCCACAAAGAAATCTGCAGCAGTCCTAACAGAGCTCCATTGAGCTCGCTCACTACCCTCTCCACTCGCTCGTTCTGTTTCTCCCGGGCTGCAGGCTGCCCTTTTGTACTGGGCTTCTGCCTGCGTTGCTACCTTTCCTGCCCACAAACAAATCTGCAGCAGTACCAACACAGCTCCGTTGAGCTTGCTCACTCCCCTCTCTCACCGCTCATTCTGTTTCTCCGGTGCTGCAGGCTGCCATTTTGTACTGGGCTCCTGCCTGCGTTGGCACGTTTTCTGCCCACAAACAAGTTCACAGCTGTCCTGACAGAGCTCCATTGAGTCGCTCAGTCCTTCTCTCTTACTCGCTCATTCTGTTTGTCCTGGCACTCCAGGCTGCCCTTTGGTACTGGCCTTCTGCCTCTGTTGACACCTTTTGGTGCCCACAAAGAAATCTGCAGCAGTCCCGACAGAGCTCTGTTGGGCTCGCTCACTCCCTCTCTCACTCGCTCTTTCAGTTTCTTCTGGCAGTGCAGGTTGCCCTTTTGTACTGGGCTTCTGCCTGCATTGATGCGTTTTCTGCCACAAAGAAATCCGCAGCAGTCCGACAGAGCTCTACTGAGCTTGCTCACTCCTCCTCTCTCACTCGCTCGCTCTGTTTCTCCCACCGTTGCCGTGCCCTTTTGTACTGGGCCCTGCCTGCATTGATGCCTTTTCCTGCCCACAAAGAAATCCGCAGCAGTCCTGACAGCTCAGTTGAGCTCGGTCCTCCCCTCTCACTTGCTCGATCTTAATCTGTCCCAAACACTGATTTCCCACAGTGACCGTGCTATTCTGTGGCAGGAGTGCAAAACATATTTGGCCAGGATGTGAAAATGACAGCTGTACTGTTCATAAGGAGGTGTGAAAAATGGCAGTGTTGAAAATCTGGCAAGAAAATATTGCAAATTTGCGAAGTTACAAGGGTGCATGGAAACTGCACAATGCACGCTTGTAACACAGTCATTTTATGGACTTCGCACCAAATTTTCAACATAGGCATTTTAGCACCTCTGCTCATGAACAGTGTCACCGTCATTTCTCAAACTGTCCCAAAACTGATTTGCACAGCGACCACGTTATTCTGCTCCAGACATGCAAAACACATTTTGGCCAGGATATGTAAAATGACAGCTGTACTGTTCATAAGGAGGTGTGGAAAATGGCAATTTTGAAAATCTGGAGTGAAAATATTATAAATTCATGAAATTACAAGCATGCATTGAAACAGTGCAGCGCACCCTCCTAAAACAACCATTTGGGATTTTTTCACCAAATTTACAACATAGGATTTTGAGGCCCCTCATGAACAGTTGCACTGTCGTTTTGTTACTCGGTCCTGAAAGGTGATTCCACGCAGTGACAGCGAAATCACCTTTCGGGACTGAATAACACCATGACAGTGACTGAATTCATGAGGAGGGGTCCAATTACCAATGTTGAAAATTTAGTACAAATTCCAAAAATGTCTGAGATATGTATCAAAGTTGAAAAACCCTATTTATGCCATTATACAGCTTACGGCATTTCTTCAGTTAGTGGTCGGCTTTGAAGACTGCAGGCGTGTTCCGGTCCACGAGATCATCGCGCCAGACTCCGGAGTAAGTATGGGGTGAGGGGGTTAGGTAGGAAGGGTGCCAGAAGGTGGGGGCGGGTTGTGGGAGGGCAGGGAGACCGTGAGGGACCATTTTCTTCTTTCACAGGGGTAAAAAAACTTTGCAGGACAGTTTTTCTTTCAGGGATCTAGCACACTGGCGTGGTCTCCCTGCATGCCAGCTAAGTGTTTGGGGGATGAAGTAGCGATGGGGATTGGGCATCCCCATCGCATACAATCTAAAGTAGGGGTGGCAAGAGCCGAGGATTGGGCACCCCCCGGCATACATAACAATGGGGGTGCATTATGGCAATGAGGAGTGGCCCCCCATCGGCACATACATTGTATCAGGGCATGCCAACAGAGGATTGGGCACCCCAAAGTGGCATTATGGCAGGCAGTGTGCCGCCATGTTTGATGTAATTTTGTTTTCACCAGGGAAAGTATCGGAAGTGCCGCTGCATATCACGAGCTTTGCTCGCATTGCAGCGGACCTTTCCTTAGATGTGCTCGCCATTATGTATTCCAGGTATGGCGCCAGCATGCAGGATTATTGGGGAATGAGGGACGACATACTGATGCGTGCCCTGCATTCGCCAACAGTGACCGCACCTCCAAATCTGCTACTACTGCAATATGTTGGCTGCGCGTGCATGAGCCAACATAAAAATGTGTGGGTAAAACTTATGCACTGTAGAATCTAGGGATCATGTTTCATTGACTGGGACTTAAAGGGACAGGAAGTAGGCATTTATGTTTTGTGTTGTTTCATTAATGAACACTATAAATAAACATAATTTCTTACAATTCCATTGTCTTTTATTCATTTATTTGTCTTAATGGGCATAATTTTGAAAGCAACTGCTGTTACCATATCAAAGGTTCTGTGCTTGCATGAGACAACTGAATGGATGTGCAGAGCTGTTACGTCTCCATTTCTGCATTCTGTGTTGTTGCCAGTGTTCAAAGCTGTACTGACCTTCAAATTGTACAGTTTTGACATGACTAATGTTAGTATCAGGGTGAACATATTACTTTCTAGCTGTGTGTACTGGCATACCATCAAGTTTTTAGTCTGTCTTTTTGTTCTGCTTTCATGTATTTTAAAGATTTCAGCTATGGCTGTATTTCTCTAAAATCAGAGGTGCCACGTATGCCAACAGTTAGGTGTACCAATTTATTTGTGTTGTTATAAGAAACTATTCATCCTGGTCCAATCATGAATGTTAATGCCACGGATATGAGTGGCATCGGACTACAATGTACATAAAGAGCTTGCAAAAAAGATATGGTGTGATCAGAGGATAATTTGGGGTTAATAAAATACACCCTGAAGTGTCAATAATCCATATATTAGATTAGTAGCATTCAAAGAGACTACCAGGCTGGTGTCCGCATGTTGATGTCTCTCAGCAGATGTCAAATCTGGGCTATATCTTGAGGTGACAGAGATGGAGTTTTGTAGACATAATACATTTTATCTACGTCAACAAAAAACTCTACTACTACTTCCAAAGGCCAAAATAAAGAAACACCATATGCTAGCGTACTATTATATCAAACTTTATTCAATTACAAATAGTAACCCCCATTAATGGCATCATTGATGGTTGAGGAGACGTGCTTTACTATTTGTAATTGAATACGTTCTGATATACTAGTACGCTTAGCGTATGGTGTTTCTTTATTTTGGCCTTTGAAGTGCAGCCGAGAGTTGTTTTGTTGACGAGCTTGAGATACTTGTATTTCAGCTCCTCCGCTCTTGCCCTGAGCTGTGTTCTTCCTGGGCTATAATACCTTATAGCAATATTACTTCCGTGGAAAAAATAGGCAAACAGAACAGAAATATGATCTGTGAGGTGCATTCCTATTACTGTTTAGTACGGTGCCGTTTGATTTGGATGCACAGGACCGGACTCCCGTGGCTGATGTTAGGTGTGATGGTTTCAGGATTCTGGTGCTCTTGGCCTCTTGTGAGCATGCAATCCAGCTCTGGTAGTCTCACTAACTCTAGTCTAGTTGTCAGGACCACCCACCAACAGAGCGCACTTATTTTAAATTCCAGGAAAGCAAAAGTTAATTACTAGCCTTTACAGTGTCAGACAAGTCAGCAGTTTTGCCAGTTGCTACTACCATCCCTGTCGTAATCGGATCACCTGTTTTCCATCTCTATTTACTGTCAATACATCCTTTACAGAGACAGTACTCTCACAGTTGGCCATCAGTCCCAGGTAGATATGCGCTGACTGTTATTAATTCTAAATTCTGCCCTGCTGTGCTTGATCTGATGTTATGTTATAAACCCTGTCTGTAGTTCCTGATCCGAGTTATGTTATAAACCCGTCTGTAGTGCCCGATCCGAGTTATGTTATAAACCCCATCTGTAGTGCCTGATCCGAAGTTATGTTATAAACCCGTCTGTAGTGCCTGATCCGATGTTATGTTATAAACCCGTCTGTAGTGCCTGATCCGATGTTATGTTATAACGCCGCCTGTAGTGCCTGATCCGATGTTATGTTATAAACCGTCTGCTGGTACCTGATCCGATGTTATGTTATAAACCCCGTCTGTAGTGCCTGATCCGATGTTATGTTATAAACCCGTCTGTAGTGCCTGATCCGGCGTTATGTTATAAACCCCATCTGTAGTCTGTACCCTTTATTGTTTTCTTATTCCTCATGAACAGTGAACTGAGGAGAATCAATGAAACAAAGTTCACTGTTCACCAGGAAATAAAAAGTGGTAAAGTGCTCAGACTACAAACAGAATAAATAAATTGTGCTGTGCCCATCTTAGGGGATGAAGTTTGAAAACTGACTCGGCTGTGACCACAGTTCTTCTGAGATATTGGGGACAGTTGGGTAACCTCTCTGAAGATCGATTCCCTGAAAACAGACTCAGCAATTCAATCCCTGGCAGCTGATAGGGTAAATGGGGAGCAATGAGTTCCATACCCTCACTTATAGATGCGAGCATGTGCAGTGGGGTTCAGGAATGTCCCAGTTCATGTGTCTCCCACGGAAATTTATTGGAACTTTTCGATTAATTGCAAAGTCACTGTTGGACTGGGATGCCAATTTGAACTCCATGGGCCAGCTAGTTGGATGGTAAGAGGGACATACTGTGTGATGTTTAATTACGGTAAAGTAAATTTAGGCAGCATACCAGGACTCCCATGAGAATCAATAGTGTTTCAGTTCAGAAGCAGAAGTACCTGGGGTTGGTGGCAGCGAATAATGGGATGGAAGGGGACAGACTGTGTGATGTTTAATTGGGGTACAAAACAGTAAATTCAGACATGCCAGGAACCCAGAGACTGACAGCTGGTCGACACTAAACTGTAATTCTCTGCCAGAGGCTGGTGGCTTATCGACTCTGAACTGAAACTTCTACTCTTAGCCTCTGGTTACTTCAAATAATAAGACATTCTACCCCAGCATTTATTGCACCTTCAGTCATTGATTGGGACAGGCAATTGTGACACTCTGACAGTTATAGCAGCTCTCAATTGGGTATCGTTCATGTGCATTGATGTTACTACAGCTCTGCCCATGAAATAATTTCCATTGTTTCATTCCCTTTTCACAATTATTTTGCTTCTGCAACTTTTCAGTGGAAAAAATGTTTACACATAAACTGCCTTTTATTCCAGATTGGTTGGTTGCATCTGAGTATATTTTTTCTGCTACAACGGCTTTAAGTTTTAGACAAAAAACATGCTGTCGGTGTGGTTTTTTTGTGGTTTGACACAATTTCCTACTGTGTTCATTTCAGAACGCTAATCAAGACCAAAGATTTATGTTACACTTAGGACTCCTAGGACTCCTATTGTCTCTCAGCTTTTCAATTCACTGAACTGGTCTCACAATAAAAGTTCAGTAAAACAATTTCCTGTTAGAAACTAAGAATTTCAGAACTACCAGTTCATCGGACAAACATGTGTAAAGAAAATTACATGTCCACTAAAAGAGCAGCATAATATAAGATGACATACTTAAAATAGAAAATAACTTTATGCAATGTCAAATTTCTTAGTGTTGTGCCAAGAATGAGCTGACAAACACACGTTGATTAACTGAAGTTGCTCAAGTGCCAGCAAATGATATAGAAGCTAGAAACGGATGCCTTTAGGGAATGACTTTAGGTTTGATTCCTGGTCAAGGCACCCTGAAATAATGTTTTACAATGAGATGTTGTGACACAGGACATGCCTGGTACATTTTCCTGAATGGTTTGGCATTACAGATTCAAGCTCTGGCTAATTACCATGCATTCTACATTCCCCAGCCCTGCTGTCATACCCCTTCTCCCACCTGCTCGCTCCCCTCCCCAACCCAGTCAGTACACACAAATGGCAAAAGTACCATACAGGATCCCAAAATTGCGTGTCTCTCTTGCACAAAATGTACAGCATAGGCAGCATGTAAACAATCCGTTTTAGGTTTGATTTTTTTCTTTTTTATTAAAAGCTTCTTATTATTACGGGGATCACGTTGAAATTTAAGATCGTAGACTAAAATGAACTATCTGTAGCAAATAACCTTTATTCTTTAATGGTGCTGTAAAATCCATATGAACTTCATCACTTAAAATAGTGCAGTGTCCCATTCTCAATATAAAATGTCCGTAGAATGTAAAAAGTCCACTAAGAACAAACGCCGGCTGGCGCTCAGTCTAAAATTCAACACATGGACTGAATATAAGTGTTCAATTTCACATTGATTTTTATAGCACCATTAAATCATCTTTCTCCCTTGCCTTTCTCTGCCTGGAAAATATGGAAGACATTTGGCTTTCTCTTGGTGGTGGTGGTGGTGGTGGGGTACCGAACAGGCAGAAAAACAGAAGAAGAGTGCATCAAGCTGTATGGAATAGGAACCCAGCAAGGGCACTAGCCAGAGTCAAACAGTACCTTTGCAAAATTCACATACACCAAATTGAGGCGACTTTGGGGCATTGACAGGTCTGATGATGTAATGTGGTTTGCTGTTGCCTTAACAAACAGCACAGACACACAATGTTCCTTAACTTCCAGATTTTTGCCTATTGTCTGATCCACCAAGGATAGATTAACCTTTAGATCTGTCAAACTGGTATTTAGTGTGCTTTCACCCTGTTTATGCGTAAAAAATAAATAAACACCGCTTACTGCAACTGAGTACTTTACTTCCTGGTTGCTGTCAGTTTCTGACAGCTTCAGGAAAAATGTGTCACATTATGTGTGAGTCAGTCTGTCACAGAATGCATGAATGACAACGTCAGCATATAGCTGGTAGCCACACTCATAGTGTGAAAACTGGAAACTTAAATGGGCAGGTACAGTAACAGCCATATTTATATTTTCAGCCTGTTGACAAATTAAAAAAATAAAGTAACACACTGTAACTACTGCTACTGTAACAAAACATAAGCTTTATTAGAAATAAAAACAGTAAACTTAATGTAGGATTGACTTATTTGCTGTACACAGATTTTGAAAAGAAATGGGTTAATGAAACCATCTGGCTACTTTGAACCCCAACAAACACGAGTATCTTGATTTTGCTGAAAATCAGTTTAACATTAGAAAAAAATAAAAGCATTCTGAACTTCAGATAAGTATAGTATAGGGTGCTTTGTTGTTGAAATACAATACTCTCCTATCATGTCTGCTGTTTATTCATTTAGTTTGTCTTTTCAACATCATATTTATGACTCAAAGTGCTTCGCATCACAGTTGCCTCTGTGGTCTGTGAAGCACTTCACTGTGTCAATGCATTCTTCCTATAGGCACTATTTTGCTGCTATCCTGAGGTCCCATTTGTGCCATTTCCTCACCGCCACATTGGCCAGAGTCCCATATGGTGTTTCAGTCTCAGTCTGGCCCACATAACATTTCTCCTTGTAAAGAGGGGCCAGAAGACCAGAGATGCAGAACTGCTTGCAGCCACACCGAGACTGTGGGAGCTATGGGTCCGTGCATGCACATTGGCACTCATCCATTTCTCACCATGATAGTGGCACATCAGGAGCTCCCAGTGGTCCCAGACCCCAAAATCACTTAGTTGGGGTCTGGAGACATGAGGGCTGTAGAGCAGAAGCCACAAAACTACTTGTTTAAAGAGCACCAGTGACCACTTTAGGACTGTATGTGTGTGTATATATATATATATATATATATATATTAAGTGTAACAGTAGAGCCACTATAGTTAAGGTTGAGTACCCATATTAGATTAAATCTGAAATTTGGCAGCTTAATAACTTTGCCACCATATGATGGACTTGCCTGAAATTTGGAATGCACGGTCTAGTACCATAGATGTCTGGATCTGCAAAGTTTTGTTACAGTCATATATACAGTTGTGGAGCTACAGAGCACTGAAAAATGCACAAATTACACATTTTGGCGCATTCTTTACTGGTGCCTACAGCCCTTTTATTTGAGCGACCAATCTGAAACCTTCAAGGAACATGCAGCCAGGGACCCCAGTGTGCCATTCAAAGATTTTGTGAAAAAATATTAAACCGCTCAAAAGTTATTCAAAAAGACTTTTCCTGTTATAGTCTATGGAAAAAGTTAAAATATACGAAAGTATCGCAAATGCACTTTTACTTTCGTAAATGACCCTTGTAGTGTCACAAATCGGCCTTCTTGTTTTCAGTTGGTGGTCACAGAAATGCTTAGCATTTAAATTTGGGACCCTCTAGAGACAATCGAGTCCTGAGGATGCTAGCCATGTCTTTTTTTTGGAGGGTAAAACACCCAGAAGTATGTTTTTTACATTTTTGTAAAAGTAGTGTCGCAAAGTACTTTCACATATGCAACACTTTCGTGATTTTATTTGAGAAAGTGTCGTGATTTGCAAAAGTGCTTTGTGATACTATGGCTAAAACAATAGAGAATCTTTGCCACCCTACTGCAAAGAAACGGTTTGGTCTTTGGGCTGAAATGTGCAGGGAAGAAAGCCAAGATTCCACAGATGTGCCTTTTGGTGGTTTGGTGACAAAATAGTAGAGGGCTGCAAAGTTATGGCACTCCGAAGTTGACTATTTTCCCATAGGCTAACGTGCGATGACCGCCCGAGCCTTTCCAGGGCCCATATCTAAAATGGTTCCAGAATACGAACTTTTGTCAGAAGAATTCTTAGTCCCCACTAGGGGCTAAGTGAAAAGTAGCCTGGAAAGTCATAAATATATGAGATTTTACATTTTTTCTACTTCATACGGTTCCTGAGATATAAGAATTTAGTATTCCAAGTGCTCATTTTCTGCTCCAAGGGCCATTATCATGTATACATGCTTTGTACTCACTGTGCTTCTGAATGCACCTTTTGAAAAAAGAAGGTGTGCATTTGCGTTACTGTTACCGTTAGCGTTTCCGCTTGCGTTTCAATACCGTTTTAACGTTAACATTTCGTTTACGTCACCATGTGCATTGCCCTTTGCGTTTGCACTTGCTTTACTATTACCGTTTGTGTTTCCATTACCATTTTTGTTTGCATTTACTTTTGCGTCACCGTGTGCATTACCATTTGCATTCGTACAGTCTTGCATTGCGTTTCCATTTTAACGTTATGTTTCCTTTGGCATCATCAGTAGGTGTTACCGTAACGTTTACATTTCCAATTGTGTTACCATTACTGTTTGCGTGTTCGTTACTGTTTGCATTTTTGCTAGCCTTAGATTTCGTTTTTCAGTAACATTTCCGTTGTCGAGTGGGTTACTGTTTCTTCTGCATCACCGCTGCCATTACTGTTTGTGTTTCTGTTACTGTTTGCATTTTCATTACCGTTTTCATTACCATTTGTACTTCTGCGCCATTAAGCGTTTGCGTTACCATTTCTCTGTTTTCATTTCGTTTCACGCCTCGTTTCTCTTACTGTTTGCATTAAAGTGAAAAGTAAAAAGTGAAAAAGGAAAGTGAGTGTACCTGCTTTAATTAGTCATGCGACTTGCACCTCATCTGGCAACCTGCATTCCCCAGCCTACTCGACAAGGCCCCTGGCTGCATCCTTCCTCCCCTGCTTAATCGCCTCTCTCACTCTCCTCCTACCTGTCACGCCCTGACCTCTCCTACTGTCCCACTAACTCACCACTATGTCCCCTGACTGACTCTTTATGTTAACCACTTTGGGCAAATTATAAATTAACTACCATTTCTGTTTCGAGCCTTTTGTTTAGCAAAGTGGCCAGGCCAACAGTAGTAGTAGTAGAGCATTATTTATAAGTTTGGGTTTTGATTATGTTAGTGTGGTAGTTATTAGATTTGCTTTTCATGCCTTTTGAAAAAGGACCTACAATCCAAAATGCATTAAGGCATGTTTCAGTTTTTTGATACTTAATAAAGTTGGCCTTTTATTTCAGTTCTAAGAGCTGCATCTTTCTGATATAAGGTGAAGAGTGATGGATTCTGCTGCTTTGTATATTTTAAACGATTCTACGCTCATACCATCCCAGTGTGTGTCCCTATTCTGTTCTCATGATTACAATTACCCAGTTGTAATTTGATGTCACAACTAAGTGGTTGTATCCACTGACTGTCAATCACACTCATGTTTATCTCAGTGCAAGCAAATCCAAATGACTACCACACTAAAATAATCATAACCCAAACTTATAAATAATACACTACTACTACTAATAATAATAATAATAAACAAAACAAGGGTGGATGTGTCACTCAGAATTTTACGCACACCTCAGTGTGAGATGCTTTTATAAACCCCTTGTGTTTTGCTCTCCAGATAGAGGTGCCCATGTTCCAGTTTGCAAGGGGTTTGCATCATGGTGGGGCTGCAACATCCAATGCTTTGCTATTTTGGAACCCCCACCTTGGATGCAGCAAGGATTCAACTCAGAGCATCCAGGAGGTGGTCTAAGGACTTGCCCAAGTATCACACACTGTGGTGATTTGGGAGGAATCTGAACATGACGGGCTGGGGCAGAAGGGCATGGGCTGCCCTGGGAGCATTGGGAAGACTGCTGGCATAACAGGGAGAGGTGGTGCCCATCAGAGTGCCCTTTGCAGATCCATACACCTGATCAGATGGGACCACATTGTGGAGGGTTGGCAGGGATGAAACTGACTAGCCTCAGGTGGTCACAGCCCTGGCAGCTGCCCCACAAGTCGAAAAAGGTGAAACCCTGCAGGCTGGAATCTGGAGCTGCAGGTTGCAGGCTCCTGGAGTACCATTCTCCAGGCACCATCACAGTCCCCTAGTACCCACACTCCACAATGTGGCAGGCTGTGTCCCACCTACAGGGTTTTGCCTTAGTGCTTCTATGGCACAGCTGCCAGGGCTGTGCCCACCTGAAGCTATATCACTTTCTGTCCCTGGCAATCCCCACAATGTGGTTCCATCTGATCAGGTGTATGGTTCTGCAAAGGACACCCCTCAATGGGTGCCACATCACTCCCTATTACATCCGCTCTCTACCCAACATCCCTAGGGCCTGCCCTTGTGCCCCGCTTCCTCCTGCCACGCAGCTTCTCCTCACCCAACCCTCATGGCCCCTCCATTCTGTGCTGGGGGCAGATCCTACAGCAATTCCACAGGTGCACCAAATGTTGAGCACTAGCCTGCAGCAGTAGCAACTCCTGGGCTTTTGTGCAGAACCTGCTCCTTTTATACAACTGCATGCAGGGTCCCTGACACTCCTGCAGTCATCACCGTCTAGGAGATACAGGAACCTGAAAGGGCTCTTTGAAGATCAATCCCCAAGTTTTCATCTAGATGCCCTTAATAATAAAATGGAGTTGCTTAAAAGGTAATTTTGAATCAAACTGAAACTGATGACAACAAATTCAGAAAAAAGCCACTGAACAATGGAGATTTGTGAAGACATGAGCATAAAACACAATCAGCAACAGCATATATGAGCAGAGGTACATTTTTAAATGTATGACACTGGCCGGAGGGAAATGGGGGAGCCCAAGGACTGAATTTTTATTTTTTCATTCATTAGCCCAGGCCAGTCCAGCAGGATCCATTAAGTTGACCCCACCCCAAGCTGGCTGAGGCAGAGCAGAGCACTTTTTAATGAATTGCGCCAGCTGGGAGGGAGCAGAGCCCAAAAGATTGATTGAATTTTTATTTTCATTTATTAGCCCAGCAGTATCCATAAATTAACCCTAAATAAGCTAAATCCTTAACCCTATCTAGTCACTGCCCTGCTGCAGCCTCAAACCTCTGACCATCCGTCACCATTGACCGTCCTTATCCTTGTCTCTTAGACTCCACCACTCTCTTACATGCTCACTGCAGGCCAGGGCCAGGCTGCGCTGCTGCTAACTGTACTCTCTCAGTCCGTACCATCCCACACTACTCAAACTGCTGATGAGAAGGTGCGTGATTTGACGAGCATGTGCACTTGTTTTCTCCTCCTTCTTTTGCCACATGTTGCACTCTCTTGGTGCTAGTCGCGCCAACCCACTTTTTACGCTGATGAGAAGACACTGCTGGCTCCTGGCTAGAGGAAAAGAAAAAAATTGGCTGCAATAGTGCGAGAGAGCAAACAAATTCAATGGCCCCTAAACACTCCAGGCCGGGTACAACTGCACCCTCTGCACCATTCTAGCTATGCCCCTGTACTGTTCGCTGTATTTGATATTATCTGTACATGTTATTGGGCTTTATACTCTGTCTGTTTTGTAACCCCTCCCTATTATTGACGTGGAACCTTTGTAAATGAGCTCCACTGTGCTCAAAGGTATTTTCTAATCTTAGATTGAAATAAATAAAAATATTATTACTTCTGTTTGCATCACCGTGTGATTACCATTTCTAACGCTTGCGTTTGCATTAACATTACTATTTTCTTTTACCTCACTGTTGCCATCACCATTTGCGGTAACGTTATCGTTTGTGTTTCTGCGTTTAGCGCAGTGCAAAACATTGTTTTCCTATTTTTCTGCACTGTTTTCTGTGATGCATACCACAGCCAATGTGTGGTTGATTGATCTGGAATGCCAAGGAGAGCGACCTTTGTTCAAGGAGCTTGCCAGTTTTGTTTGGTGAAAGAATGTTGTTCCGTTCTAGAGTTATTGCCTTTTAAGGTTGGCCCTTCTCATGGTTACAGATTTTTGTGTGCCAGGTCTGCCATTTAGCGCATTTTCGGATCGATTTCCGCCATTTATGGTGGAAGACTTCTTAAAGGTGCAGAAATGTAAAAATTGAATATCTCTGAAATAGTTTGGTCTTTTCAAATGAAATTTGGAGAGTGCAGAGTGGATGTCCAAGGGATGTGAATAATGCTGTTTACATGTTGGAAAAATAATTCACTGTGGAGATACTACATGCCACATTTAACATTTTAGCATAGCGTTCTGCTTCAATCAATCAATCAATCAATCAAAATCTTTATTTAACCAGGCGGGCACCGTTGAGCAGAGCTCATTTTGAGGTGAACCTGAGGTAAGGAAAAGCTGCAGAAGGATTCAACAGGATTGCAAGTGCTGCCAACATGGCAGTATACATTAGGACAGATGTGAACAGGATTTACACAGATCTAACATACACAAAATACTAAGGGCTGGATATTCAAAAGGGTTGCACCATGTGCAATAGGGTTGCGCCTGCACAAGTCCAAAATTGCGCCATTCTGCCATATTCAGCAGGAGGCAGTTCGCCCCAAGGCAAGCTGAGCAACAGCGCAATGCAAATGAATGCATGCTGAACTGAAGGGGAGGAACCATGCATAAACTGCACATTCACATATCTGGACTGCCTTATGCGGTATGGGCTGTCGCCCATTGGTTCTTGCTCTGCACCAATGGAAACGTTCTAGAGCAGTCGAATGTCGGCCCGAGGCAGTGGGGTGGCAGGCGGGTGGGATGCTGCCGCCCGCCCGGCTGGGAGGCGGGGTGGTGAGGCTTCGTGGGTGGGTGGGTGGGTGGGGCCACCAGATCACCGGGATATGTCCTTGGGGGTGTTGCAACATTTTGCAGCCTGCAATCAGGGCTTAGCGGTCCACTGGACCACCAGGGATATGTCCTGGGGGATGTTGCAACATTTTGCAGCCCGCGATCGGGCTTAGCAGTCCACGGACCACCAGGGATATCATGGGTGGGGTGTTGCAACATTTTGCAGCCCGTGATGGGCTGGTGAAGGTATTTTACAATTATGCCTGATGCTGGGTGAGTGGAGTTAACCATATACCGTGATCAAGCCAGTCGGGGTGGGGATTTTACATTTTGCCCACGATCGGCTGCAGGGGCATTGGTCCCCAATGGCTGCTGTATGGCAGGGCACCAGCGCAAGTCCTCGGGATCGCGCACCTGCATGCTAATGGCATGCAAATGGGACCATAAATAGATGCAAATGGCCCCCCTGACCTTGCATGAATTATGGCCCCATTTGCATGTCGCTTTTGAATATGGGAAATTTGCACATGGCGCAAAGGTGCTTGTGCCACCACAATTTCATGCTCCACTCTGACCACTGCAGTGGCGCCAGGTTCCACTGCGCCATGCACAGTGGCTGTGGCGAGGGGGTGATATTCAAGGGTTGCTCAATAGCGCAACTCCTTTGAATGTCACCCAGCCACACCCTGAGCAACTATTTTGTGCAGCGCAAGGGCTTGAGCCACAAAATAACGTGAGTTTGAATATCCAGCCCTAAATATACAAGCCACGGTACCATAAGAGAAATGTAAAAGTTGATTGCAAATGTTTTCGTTTTTTTTTCTTTTACCCCCATAGGGCAGCAGGTAAGGAGATGCATGAGATAGAGAGGAGGAGAGGGAGGGGATAAGCATAATGGAAAAAACTGTAGTATTAGTGGATGGTGCTACTGGCTTGAAATTTATAGTGTAGGTAGCCCTAGTGGTATGGAGGTGCCTTGCAGTGGTTTGTTCGTAAAACATTAACAGGTGCAGAATTATACCTCTCAGACTAATGAAAATTTGGTTCATTATACTTAATAACTTCTGAACCGTGTGTCTGATTTGCCTGGCATTTGAATGTACAAAGATTTATAATACATCTTTGACTGTGACAATTTTCAAGTTGCTGGCACTTATGGTTGCTGAATTGTGCATGTTTTGTTGTTTGCTTCGTGGCACTGTGCGACCTTTGAGCGGGATGTATAGACAATTCTGGACACACAGTGTACTGTAGTACATGTCTTCTTTTAACAATATTTGGTTCCGTCGGATATATGGTTCTTGTGTAGTGAAGTGGCAAAAATGTTCTTTTCAGCACTCCTGTGCAGTTTCCCAGCATGACGCAGTGGAACTGTTGAACAGATTCAGATAACATTTGTTATACATGTTGTGGTATGGTATACATACCATTCACTATTTATAGTGCACATTCTCAAAGAAGGAAATTCATGGCAAAAAACTCTGTTTAATGCATCAGTTAGGGTTGTTCCACAACAACAAAAGCAAAATTAAATTGTTAGGTGCTCGCCCTGTAACCCCACCCTCACCCCACCCCCACCAACAAGCATAGGAATGTGTGTTGGGGTCATCGGGCCTAACTCCTGGTCCTAACCATAGCCAGCCACACAGGCAACACACACACACACACACACAGGGCAGGACAGAAAGGTCACCTGGAACCCACAGGCACAGGGAAGGTGTGGGGAGCCACAGCCACATTGCAGAAGGGGAAGTGCCACACAGCACTGAGACCACTAGAGGAAGGTGTTCCTGGTGCAGGGAAGTAGCAGCCAGGACAGCAGGGGAACACAGAAACAGCTGCCGGGGGACACAAGCCAGGGACATGGCCAGTGCCACCATCCAGATGGAGGCAGTTATGAGGGTGAGAAGTCAGGCAGCTGGGTGGGCATGGCGTGGAAGGGCCCGTGGGTGGTATGCCCCAACAGGCAGTACCGAGCCCGCACCAGCTTGACTGTACATGGGTACGAGATCATGGGCGGTACCACCTGAACCAGGCAATTCTGAAGGGCGCATATATCAATAGGAAGGGTTATGCAAGCATCAACTGCCAGGTAGTGTGCAATGCCAGGGGCACATAATCAATGCAAGTAACAAATAATCGGAGTCTGTTGTTGCTTATGATCGTTCTCTTTATTTAGAAACACCCCTACGTTTCGCTTCTATGAAGCTTGATCACGGGGCTTCAATATTATCTAGTTAGAAAAACACAAATAATTTATTATAACCTTTAACAAATGCATTGTTTTCAGTAAATTACAAAATTTATTCATTACATGTATCTACCTGTGATAAATAAAACTTTGTATTTAAGCACTTTACACTTCAAATAGAATCTTCCTCCTAACAACAATGTAAAAAACTTCAATTAAACACTGAAAACAGCAGTCATGCCCTAAATGTAACATAGGTCTAAAACCTTAAACACCCTATAACCTGCATACCTATAGGAAGCCAGCGTCACTCTGTAATTATATATTCCTTTCAGACATTCTGAAGTGCAAAATTAACTACATTTAGTAAAAGATTTAAAAGGAACAAAATATTTTGAATTCGTATTTAATTATGAAGTTTTTTGATATTAAAATATAAATATATCAAAACAACTCCTTAATTGGGCAGGCAGTGTGAGGGTTGGGAAGTCTGTGGCATTCTTGGATGTACTGCCTGTACCAGAGCCCTCCCAAACACACACATACACACTCCCCAAAAACCTTCTTAAAAGCCTGCAATTCATTCAAATCAACCCCATTTTCTTACTTACTTGGGGTTCAATGCCAACAAGGGAATAGGAACCCTGATGCTGGGTATACGATGGGGGGAGGTACTGATACTCAGTAGACATGAAAGGGTCCTTGAGGTTATTATATCAGAGGACCTCAAGATGGCAGTACAGTGTGACAAGGCTATGGGCAGGGCAAATTGTGAATTCTGGGGTGCATAAGGACTGGTATCTCCAGTAGGAGGACGAGGGATGTTCTGATGTTCTGCTACCATTGTATCACTCACTGGTATTCCCCCAGCTGAACTACTGTGTCCAGTTTTACAGTCCACACTTCAGAAAGGACATAAGATGGAGGTTTTCTACAGGAGGGCAACTAAAATGGTTCAGATTTTTCACAGGAATCCCTACAAGGAAAGGCTGAAGAATCTCAGCATGTACACTCTGGAAGAGAGGAGGCCAAGAGGTGACATGATCAAGACCTACAAAGTACCTCACTGGGGCAAAGAGGGTACAGTTGGGGAGTTTCCTTCAAATGTCGTGAGCACCCAAACCAAGGGACATACAATGAAGCTGAGGGGGGGTTCAGGATAGATATGAAGAAATATTTCTTTACTGAAAGAGTGGTAGATGCCTTAAAGAGACTGCCAGGAGAAGTGGTGGAAGCTAAAATGGTAGGGGGCATGAAGCATGCATGGGATAAACATAGGGGTATATTACAGAAAGGAGAAGGAGGGGGTCAACGGAGATCAATAGGGCCATGGACGTGGAGTAGGTTCAAGTGCATTGCAGGAAAAATCCATTAAGCTCATTCACAAGGAGGTCCTGATAGACGCAGGCAGAATAAGACATGCACTATCATATACAGGCAGGAGTTACACGTAGGTAGAGAACACTTGGCCAGACTGGGTGGGCTGAGCGGTCCTTTTCTGCTGACGAATTCTGTTTCTATTGCATCATGTATTAATTCAGGTGCAGTATTTATTTACAGTTGGGCCTACCATACATCCACATGTAAGGTACAGTAAATTACTGAATTAGATGCAGCCCACTTACAGTGCCATAAACAGAACCTCAGTGCTTCGAGAAGCCTTTACTCTTCATAAGGCTGCTTAAAGAACTGGGGTTCTATTTGTAGTGTCCACACCAGTATGCTGATCTTAAAATCGACGCCGCATCTGAATGAGTACTTGATTCTTGCTCACTCCATTTCTTCCCCCCTTTGAAACCTGCTTGTCCTGAGTTAGTTTTGGGCTGGCAGTGCCTCGGCTGTGTTGGAAGATGACCAATAAGCAGCACTGAAAGACGTCAGACTTCGCAGACTGTGAAGGCAGTTGGTCACAGACAGACATAAGGCAATTCTACCTGGGCGTAGGAGGAAGTCAGCTGTTGATTAACTAGAATCTGCAGCTTATCCATCAGGTAGGGAAATGGGCAGACTAGGTGGCTCAAGCAGTCCTTATGTGCTGGCAACTTGTATGTTTCTGTTTCTCACCCACTATCTTGGCAAGAAGAAGGCTGAAGCTGTGGCCACTGATGACTGTTGGGGTGTGGGGATGAGGGGCCCAGAGGGGACAGACATAAGGAGATCAAATCATAATAAACATTGTGAGACCTTCACCACCTTTCCAAAACACTTACCAGTTAAAGAACACTCTATGAAGTTTTTCAAATGGCAACACAATCTGGTGAGCCCTCTGTCTGCCATCTGACACAAGGCATCAACCAGCATAAAATTGCCTAAAGAAGGCAGTGTGGTCATGTGGTTTCTGAAATACTGGAGATTACAGATTTGTAAGAACAAAAGAATATCACACAGAAGCTGGCACATATCCCTACAGCAGCTGTCTCCTGCTTCTCAGTACTTCTATTTATACCCTTCAGGTACTTGAATGTTTCTATCATATCCCCTCTTTCCCTCCTCTCTTCCAGTGAGTACATATTGAGGTCCCTTAATTTCTCCTCATGAGTCTTGTGTTGCAAGCTCTGTACCATCTCATTCGCCCTTCTCTGGACCATCTCCAGCCTCTTAATATCCTTACGAGGATGCAACCTCCAGAACTGCACACAGTACTCCATGTGAAGCCTGCCCATGGTTTTATATCATGGCATCACTACCTCCCCCCCCTTATGCGGGTGATACCCCTGCCTATGCACCCCAGCATGTCACTTGCACTCCCAGCTGCCTTACCACTTTGACATTTTCAGGTCATCTGACATAAGAACCCCCAGGTCCCCTTCCTTCTTTGTGACTGTCACCAACTCCCTTCCCCCCATTCTGTTCCTTTCCCCATGGTTTCTGTGTCCCAGGTCCATACTTTTGCACTTTTTTGAAGAAAAGTTCAGTTGCCAGTCCTCAGACCATTTCTCAAGCTTCCCCAGGTCCCTCTTCATTTTGTCCCCCCCCCCCAGGTTATCCACTGTGTTACAGATCATGGTGTCATCTGCAAACAGGCAGACCTTTCCCTTCACCCCTTCTGCAATGTCACTCATGAAGACATTGAACAGGACTGGCCGCAGGGCCAATCCCTGCGGCACCCCACTGGTCACCCCCTCTCCCCACACTGTGCCCCATTTACCACCACTCTCTGCTTCCTGTCTCTTATCCAGTTTCTAACTCACTTTACCACCCTTCCCCCCATGCCTACCCTACTCAGCTAGTTTATCAGCCTCCTATGTGGGACACTGTCAAACGCTTTGCTTACATCACGGTAAGCGTTATCCACTGTCCCATCCTGATTTACTTCCTTTGTCACCCAAAGACATCAACCAGATTTGTCTGACATGACCTCCCCACTGTGAATCGATGTTGCCTATGGCCCTGGGCTCTGAAGGCTTCTAGATGCCCCACTATCCTTTCTTTAACCAATGTCTCCATGATCTTCCCCACTACTAAAGTGAGGCTGACTGGCCTATAGTTCCCCACCTCCTCCCTGCTGCTGGATTTCTATAGAGGGACCACATGTGCCCTCCTCCAATTCTTTGGTACCACCCCTCTGTTGAATGACTCACTGAACATGGCTGCCACAGGTACTGCTATTTTTATTCACAGTTCTTTTCATATCCTTGGGTGTATGCCATCTGGTCCCATCGCTTTGTCCACCTTCAGTTTACTCACCTTTTCCAGGATTCTTCTGCCTGTGAATGGACTATTGTCCACCTTTTCACGTCTTTGCAACTGCTGTAGTCCTTGCCCCTCCCCCACTTCTGTGAATACTGAACAGAAAGACACAGTGGATGTCTTGGGGGTGGGGGGCACATGACAGTTCTTAGGCATGGTACTTTCACTTCCAAATACCTAAGCAGCACATATAAGCAATCAACATTTGGCATTGACAAATGTTTGTTTGTTTTTTACTATAATAGAATAATGGCCACAGTTATAAACTAAAATGCTTTCTTTCAAGGTTGCCTGACTTTACCTCTCCCTCCCCACTGCCCACTGGCCCCTCTCACCTCTTTGTCTTCTAGAACCACTGCAGCTCCTTGATTGCAATCGGATTTCCTTTCCCAGGCTGTTGTGTGCTCTTCTCTCACTCTCTCTGAACGTCACAGGAGCCAAACACAACTGCTCACAAAATGGCAGGAAATGCAAACAAAAATGTCTCTAATGCTATATCCTGTTTATATCTTGGGGAAAATATTCTATGCCCTTACCAACATCTCTAAATTTATACATGTAGGAGCCAGCTGTACAGTTTTGCGTGAGACTTCTGAATGCCTCTTATAGTGTATGAAGTCAGGAAGACCATAGCAAATCCAGAGAGATTAGATTTCTATTTTATTTACTGTAATAGAATAATGGCTACAGTTATAAACTAAAATGCTTTTTCTCAAGGTCCTCTGACTTTGCCTCAGCCTCCCTGCTACACACTGGCCCTTCTCATCTCTTTGTCTGCTGGTACCACTGCAGCTTCTTGCTTGTGATTAGATTTCATTTCCCAAGCTGTGGTGTGCTCTCCTATCACTCTCTCTGAACATTGGATTGTGGCACTGCTGCCAGCTGCCACCACACCACTGGGACTAAAATGTTTTGCAAATAAGTGCCCTGGCACTGCCACTCCTTCAGCCAGCTTCCCTGCACCATGAAATGATGCCCAGGCAACTTCCCTTTCTTTCTTTCTTTCTTTCTTTCTCCTCGGGCCAATTCAATTCTTAATTTGTGTGCCTGGAGTCCCCATAACAGACAGACTTTAGACTACTGATTGTACTACTAAACCCCCTTAAAAAGTAAACACACTAATTTATAGGCATGCAGTGTATGCCTTGCATACAGTAAATGTACACATGAGCTAATGCCACTATATTAGTTTCCTGCTTTGTGGTTCCTTCTGCATTGGTCTGCAGCAAATAGTGCCTATGAGAAGACTGCATTGACACAGTAGAGTGCTTCACAGACCATGGAGGTGACTGTGATGCAACTCTTAAATTGTTCGATTGGAGTGTAAGTCCTTTTTGTTCTCAAGAGGTCTGCAAGGGTCGGCCTGGTGGTGCTGAGGGTTGAGGCACTGGACGCCACACCGCACTGTGCCAGCGACTCCGTTCCGGGAATGAGCATGGTCAGCCGGGGCTGGCAGGGATGAGAAGGATTGAGCATCCCACGGACTGCTCTCCTTCCCTGGGGAGGGGGATTTCACCTGCTGCTGCTGCACTGATGACCTCTAGTGGAGGCTGGAGGCAGTACAGTGCACGCTGCAAAATTGCAGGGAATGAAGCTGCGGTGGGACGTTTTCGGGTGGTGTGGAGCGCACACCAGCTGAGCTGGATGTCATTACATGTCCAAAGCTTCAGGGGAGAAAATTATGTAAAATCCCCTATCGGCGGGTGAGGACGGCAATCATCAGTAGCCCAAGCACCACACGTCCAATGTTAGCTGTTCACGGGCCTCTCCATGGGGTCTGTAGAGCCCAGAATCCTGAATATCGGAGGACAGTTCAGATGGGTGGTGGAGCTGAGCATGGGGGCCAGAGAGATGCCCCGAAGGTAGGGAGCAAAAATAGAGTCGACAAAAAAAAAAAAAAAAAAAAGAGGTCTGCAAGGAGCCCAGCCCGGTGGCGCTGAGGGTTGAGGCACTGGACGCCACACCTTATGCCACACCAGCAACCAGAGTTCAGGAGCGAGAGTTGGGATTTGTCCAGTGTACCAGAGGCTCCTGGTGGAGATCGGGGGTGCTGTATTATGCAAGACAGCATGTTAGGCAGTGTGGCTGACATCGGCAGGTTTGCTGTGCACCGTGGCATCAGGGGTGCCCACACAAGGGGGGTGGGGAGAGCACCAGAACATGGAAAAGCCCGGCTCTGCAGTGAAGGCAATGGCACCTGACACCCATGCCCACCGCTTGATTCGTCTCGTCCAACCTTCCAGTTCCTCCGCCCGGGCCCTCACCTACAGCCAGGGTCTGACTTGTAAGAATGCCCAAAGAGGAGGGTGAGCCCCACCCCAGAGGGGTTAAACTGGGGGTACTAGCTATGGGAGATGGGGGAGAGAGGAGGCTTAGGGCTGATAGAACCTCAGGGGGGCAGGAACAGGCAGGATGCCTGGGAGAGGCTCCGCAGGACATGACAGGAGGGAAAAAGAATTGTAAAAAAAAAAAAAAAAGAGGTCTGCAAGGCTCCACCCACTACAGCCCTAATAAAAGGCATCATAGAGATGTAAAGGAATGGCTACTGTTTGCATTAATGCTAAAACTGCATTGAAGTAACAAGCAAAAATACAGTTTCGTAGCATTTAAAAAATGTAAGTGGAGTCACGTGATGCCTACCGAAGAGTAAGCAGCACTTTGGAGGCACTCCTCCAGAAAAAGGAATTAATCCTTTCCTTCCTTCCTTCTTTTTTGGAAGATTCATTAATTTTACTTTATTAGCTAGCAATGTCCTTTACCTGCAGAGTGTTCCTGATGGCTGACGAACTGTTGGAGGAACTCCAGAACGCATGTTTTTTGCAGATTGAGGATTCTGAGGGAGAGCAGGAGGCTGTCGTATAGCTTGATGCAAAATGGCCCTGCAGGAGCAGCTCACTGACTGTGCTTCACCCCAAGGTGCCTTCTATGATAACCAGGGAGCAAATGTACATGGAGCTCCAGACCATCAGGGTGGCTCTGTTTTCACTAATTGACGAGTTTTGGGAATGGAAGCCAATGGTGAGCATACTTGTACAGCATGTTTCCAATTTGAAAGTCAGAAATTTCTCAAATGAAGATAAAGTTAATAAACTGGAGCTGGAGATGGTAACTCTAAGGTGCAAAATTAAAAGTTAGAAGCGAAGTGGAGGACTTGGAGGATTCTCCAGGAGAAATAATTTAGTTCTCCTGAAGCTTCCTGAAGAAGAAGGTCTGGCTCCTATAGCCTTTCTCCAGAAACTCTGTGCTCAGATTGCAGGACCTTCGCTGAACGGTCCAGGATATATTATAGAGAGGGCTAACCACTCTACTCGTCCCAGGCGAATACTGAGAGCACCACATCCCATCATCTTCAAAGTTCTAAATTATCTGAATAGGGACCATTTGCTGAGAGCCATCTGGGTACAGAAAAGATAGAATGGGAAGGGCGATGAATTTGGCTGGTCCCAGAGCTAACATATAAAGTGAGGCAGGACCAAGCATTATTCCAACCCTTGCAATCAAAATTATGCACAGCCAATAAAAAGCATAGAATGCTTTATCCAGCTCACCTAGAAGTTACACTTGCATCAGGAATGCATTGATTTGACTCAGCCTCCTAAGTGGCAGCTGAGCTCAGTAAATTACTTCCAGATCAGTTTGGAAAAGGTGGGTGAAGGTGTGCCTGCATGTGGGAGTCTGCTGAATGGCCTAGAATTATTTTCTGTTGGCTTACACTATGGTCCTGGACTTTGTTTCTCCAAGATATGGGTATGTGCCATTTGGCCCTTTTTTTCTATTCTGGAGAAGTTTGCTTAACTGACTGGTAGGACTACTACAATGCAAAGTCATAGGAGAGGCTGTGGGCGATAGATTACATACTGTGTACTACTGGACTCAGTAAGGAGCTGAATTGCCTTTTCCTTTTTTGGTGGTAATTTTTGCTTTTTTTAGAAATGCTCTACTACTTTGTTAATTTTTATTCACATAAGTGCACAGGGTGCACAGGCTGGCAACTGATGAGTTTGTGGAGTTGCAACATCACCATTCATCTGGAATCTTCTATGATAGGGAAACTCTTTTTCTCCTTGTGAACTGCTGCAATTGTGGGATGAGCTTTGCAGAGAAAAGTTGAGTTCTTGGCTCTGCACAGTGCTACAAGTTAATATAGTGAACTCTGTTTGCCTTTAATACTTGTTGCTGCCTTATTCTGTTAATACAATTGGAACAAGCATTTGTCAATGCCGAATGTTAATTGCATTGGTCCGTTGAGCTCGCTCACTGCCCCTCTGTCACTCGCTCACTCTGTTTCTCCTGGCGCTGCAGGCTGCCCTTTTGTACTGGGCTCCTGCCTCTGTTGGTGGCTTTTTCTGCCCACAAAGAAATCTGCAGCAGTTCCGGCACAGGTTCATTGAGCCTGCTCACTCCCCCCCTCTCTCACTCACTCATTCCGTTTCTGCCAGAGCTGCAGGCTGGCCTTTTGTACTGGGCTCCTGCCTGTGTTGCCGCCTTTCTCTGCCAACAAAGAAATCTGCAGCAGTCACGATAGAGCTCCGTTGAGGTTGCTCACTCCCCCTGTCTCACTCACTCATTCACTCATTCTGTTTCTCCTGGAGCTGCAGGATGCCCTTTTGTACTGGGCTTCTGCCTCTGTTGGTGCCTTTTTCTGCCCACAAAGAAATCTGCAGCATTCCCGACAGAGCTCCATTGAGCTCGCTCACTCCCCCTCTCTCACTCGTTCTGTTTTTCCTGCTGCTGCAGGCTGCCCTTTTGTACTGAGCCCCTGTGTGCATTTCTGCCTTTTTCTGCCTACAAAGAAATCTGCAGCTGTCCCAACAGAGCTTCATTGAGCTCTCTCACTCCCCTTCCCTCACTCGCTCATCTGTGTCTCCTAGCGCTGCAGGCTGCCCTTTTGTACTGGGCTCCTGCCTGCATTTGCACCTTTTTCTGCCCAGAAAGAAATCCACAGCTGTCCCGACAGAGCTCCGTTGAGGTTGCTCACTCCCCCTGTGTCACTCACTCATTCTGTTTGTTCTGGCACTGCAGGCTGTCCTTTTGTACTGGGTTCCTTCCTGCCTCTGTTGGCACCTTTTCTGTCCACAAAGAAATCTGCAGCAGCCCTGACAGAGCTCTGTTGAGTTCCACTCCCCTCTCTCTCACTAGCTTGTTCCGTTTCTGCCAGCGCTGCAGGCTGCCCTTTGTACTGGGCTCCTGCCTGCATTGCTGTCTTCTTCTGCCCATGAAGAAATCTGCAGCAGTCACGATAGAGCTCTGTGAGCTCTCTCACCCCCTTCTCTCACTCGGTCATTCTGTTTCTCCAGTGCTGCAGGCTGTCCTTTGTAGTGGGCCCCGCATGCATTGCTTCCTTTTCTGCCCACAAAGAAATCTGCAGCAGTCCTGACAGAGCTCCATTGAGCTTGCTCACTCCCATCTCTCACTCTGTTCCACTTTGCTGGCGCTGCAGGCTGGCCTTTTGTACTGGGCTCCTGCCTGCGTTGCCGCCTTCTTCTACTCACAAAAGAAATCTGCACCAGTCACGATAGAGCTCCACTGAGCTCGCTCACTCCCCCTGTCTCACTCGCTTGTTCTGTTTCTCCCACCACTGCAGGCTGCCATTTTGTACTGGGCCCCTGTGTGCATCGCTGCCTTTTTCTACCCACAAAGAAATCTGCAGCAGTCCCAACAGACCTCCGTTGAGCTCACTCACTCCCCCTCCCTTACTCACTCATTCTGTGTCTCCTGCTGCTGCAGCTTGCCCTTTTGTACTGGGCTCCTGCCTGCATTGGGGGCTTTTTCTGCCCTCAAAGAAATCTGCAGCTGTCCTGACAGAGGTCCATTGAGGTTGCTCACTCCCCCCGTCTCACTCACTCATTCTGGTTCTTCTGGCACTGCAGGCTGCCCTTTTGCACTGGGCTCCTGCCTCTATTGGCACCTTTTTCTGTCCACAAAGAAATCTGCAGCAGTCCTGACAGAGCTCCGTTGAGCTTGCTCACTCACTCCCCCTCCCTCAGTCACTTGTTCTGTGTCTCCTGCTGCTGCAGGCTGCCCTTTGTACTGGGTTCCTGCCTGCATTGGTGGCTTTTTCTGCCCACAAAGGGATCTGCAGCTGTCCTGACACAGCTCCGTTGAGCTAGCTCACTCTTCCTCTCACTCACTCATTGTGTTTCTCCCGGCACCGCAGGCTGGCCTTTTGTACTGGGTTCCTGCCTGCATTGGTGCCTTTTTCTGACCACAAAGAAATCCACAGCTGTCCTGACAGAGCTCCGTTGAGGTCACTCACTCCCCCTGTCTTACGTGCTCATTCTGTTTGTCCTGGCGCTGCAGGCTGCCCTTTTGTACTGGGCTCCTGCCTCTGTTGGCACCTTTTTCTGACCACAAAGAAATCTGCAGCAGTCCCAACAGAGCTCCATTGACCTTACTCACTCCTCTCTCACTCGCCATTCCATTTCTGCCAGCACTGTTGCCTGCCCTTTTTGCAGGACTCCTGCCTGCATTGCTGCCCTTTCCTGCCCGCAAAGAAATCCACAGCAGTCACGATAGAGCTCCATTGAGCTCACACGCTTCCCCCCACTCTCACTCATTCGTTCTGTTTCTCCTGATGCTGCAGGCTGCCCTTTTGTACTGGGCCCCTGCATGCATTGCTGCCTTTTTCTGCCCACAAAGAGATCTGCAGCAGTTCTGACACAGCTCCGTTGAGGTCGCTCACTCCCTCTCTGTCACTCGCTCATCCATTTCTGCCAGCGCTGCAGGCAAGCCTTTTGTACTGGGCTCCTGCCTGCATTGCTGCCTTTTCCTGCCCACAAAGAAATCTGCAGCAGTCATGATAGACCTCTGTTGAGCTTGCTCACTCTCCCTCTCTCACTCGCTCATTCAGTTTCTACCGGTGCTGCAGACTGGTCTTTTGTTCTGGGCTCCTGCTTGCATTGCTGCCTTTTTTGCCCACAAAGAAATCTGCAGCAGCGATGATAGAGTCCGTTGAGGTCACTCACTCCTGTCTCTCACTCGCTCATTCTGTTTCTCCTGGTGCTGCAGGCTGCCCTTTTGTACTGGGCACCTGCCTCTGTTGGCGTCTTTTTCTGCCCACAAAGAAATCTACAGCAGTCCTGACAGAGCTCCTTTGAGCTCGCTCACTCCTCGTCTCTCACTTTCTCGTCCAGTTTCTGCCGCCGCTCCAGGCTGCCCTTTTGTACTGGGCTCCTGCCTGTGTTGCCGCCTTCTTATGCGCACAAAGAAATCTGCAGCAGTCCTGACACAGCAGCGTTGAGCTCGCTCACTCCCCCTCTCTCACTGACTCGTTGTGTTTCTCCCGAGGCTGCAGACTGCCCTTTTGTACTGAGCTCCTGCCTGCATTGGCACCTTTTCCTTCCCACAAAGAAATCCACAGCTGTCCTGACAGAGCTCCGTTGAGGTCGCTCACTCCCCCTGTCTTACGTGCTCATTCTGTTTGTCCTGGCGCTGCAGGCTGCCCTTTTGTACTGGGTTTCTGCCTCTGTTGGCACCTTTTTCTGGCCACAATGAAATCTGCAGCAGTCCCAACAGAGCTCCATTGACCTTACTCACTCCCTCCCCCTCTCTCACTCACTCACTCACTCATTCTGTTTCTGCCGGCGCTGCAGCCTGCCCTTTTGTACGGGGCTCCTGCCTGCGTTGCTGCCCTTTTCTACGCACAAAGAAATCTGCAGCAGTCATGATAGAGATCCATTGAGCTCACTCTCTCCCCCTCTCTCTCAGTTTCTCGTTCTGTTTCTCCCACTGATGCAGGCTGCACTTTTGTACTGGGCCTCTGTGTGCATTGCTGCCTTTTTCTGCCCACAAAGAAATCTGCAGCAGTCCCAACAGAGCTCCGTTGACCTCATGCACTCCCCTTCCCTCACTCGCTCGTTCTTTGTCTCCCGGAGCTGCAGGCTGCCCTTTTGTACTGGGCTCCTGCCTTCATTGACGCCTTTGCCTGCCCACAAGGAAATCCGAAGCAGTCCCGACAGAGGTCAGTTGAGCTTGCTCACTCCCCCCCCCACTAGCTCAATCCTAAATTGTCCCAAACAATGATTTCCGACAGTGACTGCGGTATTCTGTGCTGGAAGTGCGAAAACACATTTCGGCCAGGATGTGAAAAATGACAGCTGTACTTTTCACAAGGAGGTGTGGAAAAATGCCACTGTTGAAAATGTGGCGTGAAAATATTACTAATTTGCGAAGTTACAAGTTACAAGTGTACACTCGTAACACAGTCATTTTATGGAGTTTCGTCACAAAATTTTCAACAAAGGCCTTTTAGGACCTCTGCTCTTGAACAGTGTCAGTCTGATTTTCTTAATGTGTCCCGTACACTGATTTCCCACAGCGACCGCGTTATTGTGCGCCAGAAGAGCGAAACACATTTCGGCCAGTATGTGAAAATGACAGCTGCACTGTTCATAAGGAGGTGTAAAAATGGCAATGTTGAAAATCTGGAGTGAAAATATTGCAAAGTTGCCAAGGCACGGCGTGTATGGAAACTGCACAATGCACACTCGTAGCACTCTCATTATATGGACTTTCGTCACCAAATTTTCAACACAGCCATTTTAGGCCCTCTGCTAATGAACAGTGTCACAGTCATTTTCATAATGTGTCCCGAACACAGATTTCCCTCAGCAACCATGCTATTCTACGTGCAAGTGTGAAACACATTTCAGCTAGGATGTGAAAAATGACAACTGTACTGTTCATAAGGAGGTGCAGAACAATGACAATGTTGAAAATCTGGAGTGAAAATATTATAAATTTGTGAACTTATGAGCGTGCATGCAAACTGCGCAACGCATGCTCGTAACACAGTCATTTTATGGAGTACTGGCACCAAACTTTCAACATAGGCATTTTACAACCTCTGCTCATGAACACTGTCACTGTCATTTTCATAATCTGCCCTGAACACTGATTTACCACAGCGACCACGCTATTCTGCGCCGGAAGCATGAAAACACATTCCGGCCAGGATGTGAAAAATGACAGCTGCACTGTTCACAATGAGGTGTGGAAAAATGCCAATGTTGAGAATCTGGTGTGAAAATATTGCAAATTCGCGAAGTTACGAGTCTGCGTAGCAACTGCGCAACGCACGCTCATAAAACAGTCATTTTCTGGATTTTTCCCACCAAATTTGCAACATGGGTTTTTTGAGAGTCCACCTCATGAGCACTGGCACTGTCATTTTGTTAATCAGTATCAAAAGGTGATTGCATGCAGTGACCGCGAAATCACCTTTTGGGACCGATTAACGCCATGACAATGGCAGAATTCATGAGGAGGGGTCCCAAAAACACCATGTTGAAAATTTGGTGACAAAATTCCAAAAAATGCCCGAGATATGCATCAAAGTTGAAAACACCCTATTTATTCCATTATACAGCTTACCGACATTTCTTCAGTTCGTGGTCGGCTTTGAAGAGTGCAGACGTGTTCCTGGTCCACGAAGGTCATTGCGCCGAGGTCCAGAGGTAAGTATGGGGTGAGAGGGGGTGTGGGGAGGCAGGGTGCACGGGGGGTGGGCGCAGGTTGTGCAAGGGAGGTAGGGAGATGGCGAGGGATTATTTATTTTTTTACAGGGAGAAAAAATCAACAACATTGCAGGACCTTTTTTTTTTTAGCAGGGCATGTGGCACACTGGGGTGGGCTCCCAGCATGTCAATGGACTGTTTTTGGGGGTGCAGCTGCAACCAACAGGGGATTGGGCACCCCCGTCAGCACACAACAAAAGGGGGGGCTCATCATGCTGACGGGGATTGGGCACACCTGTCGGTACACAAGAAATGAGTGGGGTATGCCGATGGGGATTGAGCACCCCCGTTGGCACACAAGAAATGGGGAGAACATGCTGACTGGGATTGGGCAACCCGTCGGCAAAGACAGAAGTGGGGGAGTGAACATAAGCCGAGGGGGGGGATTGGGCACCCCCCCTTGGCACACAGGAAATGGGGGGATATGCCGATGGGGACTGGGCACCCCGTCGGCAAACACAGAGGGGGTGAGAGGCAGGCTGATGGGGACTGGTCACCCAGTCAGCAACAGCCCTGCAATGAGGGTGCTGCTCTCATTGCAGGGATGATGCTGCACGATGAAGTGGCCCCGATTGCAGCGGCTGAATATTTATAGGTTGTGGCACGCTGGCTGAACTAGTGTCAGCAGCAGCATGCCATGGCATTGGGGAAGCCAGGCCAAGCCTTTAATGGCTGTGGGGCATTGGCCACAACAGTGCTTCTCCTCTACAACCTGCTTCTGGAGAAAGCTGCCACAATTTGTTTCATGCATGCACGCAATCAACATAAAAGGGCTGAGAATTACTGAAGGATATGTCTTCTGTACTAAACACGGTGATGTCGAACAGGAGGACTGGACACTATTAAGTCTTTCAGCCCAGATTTGGCTTCTTTTAGAAGGATTATTGGTCCTGATACATTTTATTTTTAATTGTATAGGAGGGCAGCTCTCAGTGTTATTTTCTTGTACTTTTGCTGTTCTGTTCCATACTTGCTGAACTTATAGCAAGCATCAGCCAGACCATTTGGGAACTTTTCCTCGGATAGAGGATGTGTCCTATTGAGAAGATAGATCACTTTCAGTACAATTAAAAGAACTGACTTTTTAATTTTTTTACAGTTCTCTACAGCAGATGTTTTTATTTTTCAGAGGATTTGTTCTGGAAGGGTTGGGGTCAAAAGGCCTGGAACTCTACTTCATTGTTTGTTATTTCCAGGCTGGGAGTTTTCATTGTAGTTACTGACGTTGGTTGGAGTACATATGTATGGCAATATGGTTTTATTATGTTTGCTCTGACAGTATCAAATGATTCTGACAAGAAGCAGCTTGGCCTTCCATTATATTTGGTTTAGTTAAGGGAGGTTGGAAGGAGGTGTGGAATATATACTGTATATAATCATAGAGAAGGATTATGAGGGTTGTTTGGTGTATATTTTGTATTCGTTAATTGGGAAAGTGATGTAGAGCAGGGGAGTTGGGTTGTGTTTTCACAATTTCATTTTGAACAGTTTGTTTCTCCTTATTTAAAGTTAGCTAGGAGAGGTCCCAGGAATTGGGCTCTGTAATGTAATTCCACCAACAGATTCATTCAGTAG
Source organism: Neoceratodus forsteri (assembly GCA_016271365.2). Lineage (NCBI taxonomy): Eukaryota > Metazoa > Chordata > Ceratodontiformes > Ceratodontidae > Neoceratodus > Neoceratodus forsteri. The sequence goes on along the minus strand of JADMNL010000030.1, from coordinate 216,909,753 downwards.
GCAATCTGCTGTTTTATTTTTACATATCTAGATAACCTTGGTAGTATCTTTTCATTTAAAACCTGCTTCTGGAGAATTAGAGGCTTGGTATCAAGTTTTTTATTTTAGTTTAATGGTTTGTTTAAGGAGGTGGAATACCTTTCATTTGTTTAGAACTTACTGAACCCTGGAAATTTATAAATTGGGGCGCTGGCCTGTTTATTTGTACTTAAAAGGCGTTGGTATTATTATGGTCAGCTTATCACAGAATAACCCTTACTGGCTTTCTTCTTATTTGGGGGCTCCAGAGGGAGGTGTCTAGGACAGGTGGAGGGAGGGATGTAAATATTTAGTGCATATCTAATTCTGGCTGGGGCTGCTCCTCTTTAGGCATCATGGACCAGACAGATAGGAGAGGGTACTTGGCCCAGGTGGTCAGTTGGATGGGGGGGTGTTAGTGAGGGGAGCGGGTTAATAGATTGACTTAGAGTTGGAGAGGTGGTGAGAGTAAAGGGATGGTTGGGAGGGAAGGATGAATATGGGGGGTGTCAGTGTGTTGTCATGCAGGAATCTTGTTTTAAGACAGGTTTAGTTATATTGCTAAAATAGGGAGTTGGAATATACTATCCTGAAATGTTAAAGGTGGGAGAGATAATGCAAAAAAATATTATATTCTTAGACATCTAAGCCAGCATCACCCTCACATAGTATTGTTATAGGAAGTGCACATTCCAATGGATCAGCTGGGTAATTTAAAGAACTTTGGTGGGACAAGTGTTTGGTGGGGTCAAGTGCCAGGCAGCAGGGTGTGGCAATATTGTTTCATAAATCATTTCATTTTAATGTGATAAGGAAGTGGAAAGATACAGATGGCTGTTATATTACTGTGCATGGGCATCTTACCAATGTTGAAGTGGCCCTTGGCTCTATATATGAACGAATGTGGACACCCTTTCCTTTTTCCCCTTTGGCTACCTTATTGGCCTCTTTTCAATATTCCTTGTCTCCTGGGGGGTTGGAATCTTGTTTTTTCTAATGATATAGATAGATCTTTTCATAGAAGGGTGGGACTTTCCCTGGCCCAATGGGCGCTATGGGAGTTTATGTCTGACTTGGGTCTAGTTGACCCCTGGAGACTTCTCCATCACGATGAACGGGAATATACCTTTAATTCCCCACTGCATGGGGTTTATTCCCTAACTGATTATTTTCTCCTTAGTAATTCCAGTATGGGGGGAGTGAGGGATGTGGGCATATACCCTATGGTCATATTAGACCATTCGCCCTTTTGGATTACTTTGTCTCTATCAACACACTTTCCCAAGACTGGCACTTGGTCCCTCAACAGTCAATTGTTAACTGATGCTTATATTCTAGAACATATGCAAAAATTTATTTTGTGTTCATTGGAAGAAAATTGTCTCTCAGTAGCAGCTGCAGATTATGGCGAGAGAGCTTATTAGACTCACTTCAATAAGGAAAAAGAAGCCTAATGCTCAGATTGAAGAATAGATGTCCCAAATTAGAACTTTAGAATCTTAATTGTCAAAAACATCAGCAGAGCACTTATGGTCAGAACTTCCTTCACTCAGGGCTAAATATTCCTCACACTTTTTTGGAAGCCACCACGTGCTCTGCATCCCAGTTGAAAGCGACTTACATTGGGCATGGGGAGAAGGTGGGGAAGCTTCTCGCCAGTAGGTTGAAACAACAGAAAGCTGCTCAGTGGATTACTGCTTTAGTAGATCCTGAGTTGGGATCCTTAACCTTGAAGCCCTACAAAACTGTAGATATTTTTAGGGATTTTTATGAGTCCTTATATACGACCCACGCACATTCATTCATTCAAGTGCTCAGCGGTGCTCAGTTGGGCTGTCGGCCATAGAGGTGAGTGGAGGGTGTGCCGGTGGCCCAGTTGGGGTACTGGGGGAGCTGGATGGGTGCTGCTATATACTGATGGGGTGGGGGGGTCCCACTAGACACCAGGGAGTGAAGGGTATATTTTATTTTAAAAACCAAACAACAGAGGTGGCAGGGTAAATTTGGGGGGGCTGCTTATTACTGTTTATGGCCAGTGATGGCCTGGGGGGCCACTAGGCATCAGGGATATGTTTGACCTCAATTTCACCGTGGGAGGTGAAATTACTCTTGCAGGTGGTGAAATGTCACCATGGGTGGTGAAATTTAACCCCCTGGGTGCGAAATGTCCCCAGTTTGGGGGCAAAATTTTGCTCACAACTGTGGTGAAATTTTGCATTTTGCCAAATGAAATATTTTACGTAATGCATTAATTACGCAAAATATTTTGCTTGGCGAAATATTCCAATTTCACACAACACTATTTGGAACAGGTGGGATTTGTGGTGGAAAGTCAATCCAGTGACCACTTTCAAAAGATTTTTCATCTTCTCTCAACGTCTCGGAAGGAGAGCACAGGAAGATTGTTTGTCTCCCTAGATGTGGAGAAGGCTTTCAACGGAGTGGCATGGAATTTTTTTTTGATATGTTGCCCAGATATGGTATACCGGAGGAGTTCATTCAATGGATTAAAATATTTTACATCTGTCCCTCAGCAAAGATTATGAGCAATGGGGCGTTATCCTCCCTTTTTTCCTTGACCCAAGGTACGCACAAAGGTTGCCCCCTTCTCCCACACTCTCTAATTTATATATAGATCCCTTGGCTAGGACGATCAATAGCTCTTCTGTGGTGATGGGAATTAAGTTGGGGCTTTATGAATGTAAGTTATCTATGTTCGTAGATGACGTGCTGTTACACCTCTTAAACTAGGGAACATCTCTTCCTGTGGTATTGGATATAATAGCTGATTATAGTGTGCTGGCGGGCTATAAACTGAATTGTCACAAGACCACAATGCTATCATTATCAGGCTCTTGCTCGAGGGCAGTCATTGAGGAACTTGGTCTTAAGTGGGCATCCCACCCATCTCCTTTTGGGATGGAACTTACTCAAGACCTACAAACCTTAAAAATGTTAAATATTGATTCAGTAGTTAAACAGGTTGAGCAAGATCTTCTTAGGTGGCAACATCTCACCCTCACCTTTTGGGAAAGGGTTAATATTTAGAAAATGGTTATATTCCATCGTTTAATGTACCCACTTTCCATGTTAAACCTTCCACTTCGGAGGAAATGGTTCCAGAAAATTAATTTCATTTGGCCCACTTTCCTGTGGTTAGGGAAATGTCCCGGGAGAGCCTTAGACAAACGATGTAAACTGAAAGAGATGGGAGGATTACAGGTGCCTCAACTATTCCTTTGTTATTTTTGCCTTTCATGGCATAAAAAGAGAATAATGGATAGCTAAGTATCTATTACCAGTGAGTAATAGCATCGAGAGGTTCTGTACACTCAGTTACCTCGAGAGCAAAGCTCGAGAGGTCTCTGAGTGTCCAGAACCTTGAGATGCTGAAGCTCACTGGTAATAGATACTTAGCTGTCCATTGTTTTTTTAATATATGGATCTGAGTTGGATCTTGTTTTTTTATTTGCTCATTTTGTGGATATTGTGGGCAGTCAGCTGCTGTAGTAAAGGAGTCTCTCCGTACTGGCCAACCATCGCAGTGTGTCAGAACCCGTGCGCTCCCTGCCTCCTCACTACTGCTCCCTGCCCCCTTACTACCTCTCCCCTATTGGCTCCGTTAGCTGTCCAAAACATTTTTTTGTGTGTTTTCTAGTTAATCCTACCTATGCTGTGTTCTTCTGATGTAGGATTGACCAGGCAGTTTCATTTTTGAACCAAAGTGCTGCGGAGTAGAAACTCTCTCGATTAGCAAGAGACTGGCCACATGTTTTTAAAACTATTTTTCCCCACCTACAGAGGAAAAGTAGCCAATCGGAAGGCACGCTTTGGGAGACGCGCGGGAGAGACTGGCGACACACTGTTGAGTTTCTGTGATAATACTATCGCTTAGGTCTCGAACGATACTATTATGGGCCTGAACTATGGTATTATCACTCTAGAAGTGGTATTATCACTTCGCAGTGATACTATTACCAGAATATTTTTGTATACTTTAGGATAGTATTAAATTTAGGACCCATATATTAAAATATTTTCCATGGTTATAGAATCGGAAATGGGGGGCTTTGGCCAGGGTGGCTGAACATTGAAAGTTTTAGGGCAAGTTCTTTTCACATTTCCCTAGCCTCCCTCCTTTATATCCCTTTTAGCAAACATCCTGCCCAGTTGAAATAGTCACCAATTGGTTGGTCTGTAAGTGCAAATCAGCAGTTATGTCATTTTTTTAAATTAAGTAGTAAACAAGACCTGGGATAGCCATTTTTATATAATCCTAATGCTATGATTGGTAATAAAGTGATTATATTGGCTGCTTGGAAGGGTTTGATGGTGTCATCTCTGACAGATTTTGTCAGGGAAGACACATTCTTAACTTTTTCAGAGTTCAGGGACATTTTTCATGTTTGGTTATGTACAGATTAAGCATTGTCTTCAATTTTTTAAGGGAAACCTACATGGTCCACTGTGGCATCTAATCTTTTTTCTACATTGGTAACTCTGCTGTTTCAGAATAGACCAGTATCTAAATTATACAAAGAGTACTGAAGGCCTGTTCTCCGATTACCTATTATTGGCAACAGGTTGCCGGTCTGTCCTACGATTTAATTAAGTGGAAGGCCATTTGGTTGGATGTATATAAATATATTAAGCAAGACAGTTTAAGACTTATACAATTTAATGTATTTCATAATTTATACTATACACCATTTAGGCTTTATCGAATGGGCAGACAGGCTGTTGCCAAATGTCATAAGTGCTTTCAGGAGGATGGCTGTATGATCCACATGGTATGGGCTTGCTCAGGGGTGACTTCTTTCTGGCCATCTACTAAACAGACCTTTTTTCTTCCTTTGGCCATACTAATTATTTTTCATTGGACACATGTTATAGGTAACTATTCTGTTATTGGGTCATCGAAGCACAGGGCCTATGTGGCTCTTATGTCTGCTGTGGTCAAGCTTCTTATATTGATACAGTGGACCAGCCATTCCTTTTCTACTCTGTGGGAATGGATCCAGGAGGTGTTTTCAGCACTGAATGTTGAAAGGTCCATAGCTGTGCAAAATCATAACTTATTGAAATTTCGGATTTTGTGGGATCCATTCTTGCTGTTTCTTGCCAGGAAGTGAGCTGTTGAGTTTAGGTCAGTTACTACTCTCTCACCCATTCTAGACTATACAGGATGACTTGCTAGAAACAGGGTTATTATAAAATGGATAAAAGATTCCCAGCTTTTCTGTACAATCCGGAGATGGTATTCAATACACAGGTTTGGGGGGCATTGGGAAGGTGGGGGAGAAGGGATCTTTCAGGGATATAAGGGTGTGTGTAGAGGAATCAACTTTATTCCTGGTTTCCATTTAGTCTGTAATGGTATAATGTTCTCCTTTTTGTGGGGGTGGGGGTTAGGGTGTATTGTATTCTATTATGAATGTTTCCATTGTGTAGCCTTTTGATACTGCTCTGTTTTAATAGCCAATAAAGTTTATTAATAGCAACAAAAATGTAAGCAACTGCCCTCCCCTTTCAAAAAGCTCACTCTGTTTGCTCTACAAAATGGCCCTTAAATGTAAGACGTAATGATGTCATAGAAGCTTGAGCTAGACGGCTCTCTATACAGTGCTATACCGTTTTTAAATCCTACTTTGCACTACAGTTTTATTAGAATTATCAAAGTCATGATTTAACATGTGTATTATTTTTACTGAAATACCATTAGGTGGATGCTGCAAATGGGGTGCCACAATTAGGGTGAAGAGAAAAGGTTGTGAGTGACACGAGCATCTGGATGGAGGAGGGAAGATGGTGGCAGTAGTGCGGTCACACTAGGTAGCTCCTAGCCCTTGTCGAGTATTTGTTTAAGGCTATGAAGAAATCTGCTGTGAAATCTCTCATTTCAACAATGTCTCATCAAACAAAAAGATTTCTAGCCAAACAGCAGCAGAAGAAGAAGGATTCCTCTTCTTCGGGTACTGATACACTGACTCGAAAGGGCATGATTGAACATCTCTTTGCTGACATACCTGGTTCTGTGGAGAAGCAAATAAGAACTATGGGGTCACCATCTGCCGTGGTGAGTGCTAGCCTGACATGAAATTAACCTCTGTGTTACATATCCAGCAAGCAGCGAGTGAAATTAACAATCAGCAGTTGGGAGTGTCTTTCTCTCCAGAAGAAAAGAAGGATCAGCTGAATAACTTGAATGTTTCAGATTCTTTACCGGGGAGTGCTGGGGTCAAGGCAGTTTCGAGTATGATTCACCAAGTTATGCCTTTTTCTGATACTCCTTATCAGTTCCCCCCAGCCTGCCTAGCATAAACCTACCCACAAAGGTGGAGTTTGTCACTTAAGGAGGCGTCAGCTTCCTTTACTAATGTATTCGCTTTTCTCTCTGCATTCGATAGAAAGCTTGATTTGCTTCTTACAAGATTTGAGACACTAACCCATGAAGTTCAGCTTGTAAAAAAGACATGGAAGAAGCTAAGTTAATTCAAGCTAGCATTTAGAAAGACCTGGTAGCGGTTCAACAAAAATCACTTACTAATGAAGCCTTGACCACAACTAATTTAAAAGCTATAATAGCACTACAACGAAAAAATGAGAATATGGAAAACACTCTGAGATATAAAAACTTGAGACTGGTGGAAGTTCCTAACTCTTACAATAGCGCTTTTTCATCTTTAAAGGAACTTATAAAAGAACTTCTCGTTACGGTTTTGAAGCTTCCAGAATCAAATCTTCCCTTTGTTACAAAAGCTTTCCGGGTCCTTTTAAGGAAACCTTACAAAGTTCATTCAAACTCATTTAACCCGTCTGATCAAGATGTGTGTTTTAATCTACTTTCACCTGATTCTATCCAAGTTCTTGGTCAGGCACAGAAGATGGCAAACATATTTAAGGATACCACCGTCCCAAGATCTACCATAATTTTCAATTTGGCTTTTGATACTGATAGAGATCTCATTCTCCAGACGGCAAGGAAATTGGGGGCTTTAAAATTTAAAGAGTCCATTTGTCATATCTTTCCTGATATTGCCCGAGACTTTAAAATGCTGTAAACAGTTTTTAATAAATAAAGAAGATCATACTGAACTTGGGGCTACTTTCAAAATCTTATATCCTGCAAAATGTTCCTTGATAAATGGTGAAGAAAAAAGACTATTTTTCGACCCGGATCAATTAAAGGCTTTATTAACCAAAAGAAGAACCTTAAGGCTGAGATGAATAATTCTGACGAGGATGATTTAGTGGAAGAAATGCCCTCCCCTTAGAAGATGATATTAATAGATAGAATTTTTCTAAATTCTTAGTAGCTATAGCCATTACTTTTTTAAATGGATAAACTGATTTAACATTGAATATTGTATTTCAGTGTTCACTGGATATGAGCTAATTAATTTTTTTTGGCAGTAACTTTTTAAGCCTGTGATCAACCCCCGCCTACATTAATTTATGAAGGATTTAATTCCTTTAGTCTTTTATAGACAAAATATTAAAATATACTTTTCTTTTTCCCTTTTTGGCTAAACCCTTTTTTTTGTTTCCCTCAAAACTGTGGACTTTACTTGAATTTAGTACTATTTGTATATTATTATATCTACATAACAGACATTTAACCTCTCATTTTTACGTTCGCTAGCGCGCATGCGCAAGGAACGTCTTGGGAGAATGGGACACTTTGGAGGTGTGCCTCTCCTGAGCAATCCCCTGCTCCCTTGAGCAGGCGTGGCGGTTCTGCACCAATCTGCACCGGTGCTGTGTGACAGTAGTGGTCTTCTCTTCAAAGAAAACACTGCTGTGCTTGCACCACGCCACACCCCATTTTTCCTGCCACGCTGGGAGCCCACCCCAGCATGGCAACCCGCCTCCGCATCGCCTCCGCCGGACGGGTGCCCAATCTCCGCCGGCTCCAGGGTCCCCCAGCCATCCTTCTGCCACGCTGGGAGCCCACCCCAGTGTGGCAAATGTCCCGCTTCATCTTCCGACGGGGTGCCCAATACCCCTGCCGGCTCCATGGCTCCCCCAGCCATCCTTCTGCCACGCTGGAGCTCACCCAGTGTGGCAAACGCCCCACGCCGCCTCCTTTTTTTTCACCTGCAAATAAAACGGGTCCCACGGCGCTTTCCTCCCAGCCCCCCACAACCTGCACTCCACCCACTGCGCACCCTGCCTCCCCACACCCCCCTCACCCCATACTTACCTCCGGAGCTCGGTGCGATGATCTTTGGTGGACCGGGAACACGTCTGCACTCTTCAAAGCCGACCGCGAACTGAGGAAATGCCGGTAAGCTGTATAATGGGCTAGATAGGGGTTTTTCAACTTTATTGCATATCTCAGGCATTTTATGGAATTTTTGCACCAAATTTTCAACATGGGGTTTTGGGACCCCTTCTCATGAATGATGTCACTGTCATGGCATTTCGGCCCGGCGGTGATTTTGCAGTCACTGCATGAAATCACCCTTTGGGCCTGAATAATGCAATGACAGTGACATCATTCATGAGAAGGGGTCCCAAAAACCTCATGTTGAAAATTTTGTGCAAAAATTCCAAAAATGACTGTTTTACAAGCGTATGGTTTTGACAGTTCCTACGGACGCCGTAGTTCGCCGACTTTCAATATTTTCACCCAGATTTCAACATTGCCACTTTGCCACACCTCCTTATGAGCAGTACAGCTGTCATTATTCACATCCTGCCCAAATGTGTTTCCACCCATGTAGCTACAATGGCGCAGTTGGTGTGAAATCAATGTATGGGACACATTAAGAAAATCACAGTGACACTGTTCATTAGCAGAGGTCTTAAATGGCTATGTTGAAAATTTGGTGAAAAAATTCCTAAAAATGACTGTTTTACTTAAGGCTATGCAGTTTCTATGGCACGCTCGTAGGTTTCCATGTAATTTTTAATATTTCCACCTAAGATTTTCAACATTGCCATTTTACCATACCTTCTTATGAGAAGTACAGCTGTCATTTTTCACATCTTGCCTAAACATGTTTCCACCCATGTAAGCGCACAATGGCACCATCGTGTGTGAAATCAATGTATGGGACACATTAAGAAAATTACAGTGACACTGTTCATGAGCAGACATCTTAAAATGGCTATGTTGAAAATTTGGTGAGAAAATTCTAAAATGACTGTTTTACGTTGTATTATGTGGTTCCCACGCACTCGTAAGTTTGTGAATTTTCAATATTTTCACTCCAGATTTCAACATTGCCATTTTACCACCCCTTATAAGCAGTATAGCTGTCATTTTTCATATTCTGCCCAAAATGTGTTTCCGACCATATGGCGCACAATGGCGCGATGGGGTGTGAAATCAATGTATGGGACATTAAGAAAATCACAGTGACACTGTTCATGAGCAGACATCTTAAAATGGCTATGTTGAAAATTTGGTGAAAAATTCCTAAAAATGACTGTTTCATTGATGCGTTTGCGGATTCCTACATCTCGTAAGTTCATAATTTTCAGTATTTGCACCCAATGAGTTCCAAATACCTAAGCAGCACATAGAAGCAAGCAACATTCAGCATTGACAAATGCTTGTACTTCTTTGTCACTGATTTTTTTAAGCCATGTCCAAGTGCCAAATACCTGCAAGTGAACGTTCGGCATTGACAAATGCTTGTTATTCTTGTATCATTGTCCAGATGTTATAGCAACTATTACTAACCCTAATGAACTTAATGTATTTAATGTACTCTAATTAATAATAATTAAAAAAAAGGGGGGTGGGATTCTGGATTTTGCAGAGACCAGCACTGATAACATTTTCACCATTCACACTGTTCTCCTCCTCCCTTCCACTCATGCCCACACCTGGACGTAATTTTAAGTGTTGTTGGGTGGTGCAGGGCAAAGTCCCCTGCATTGGCAGGTGTGGGGGTGCGAAGTCCCCTGTAAAAACAAACTCTTCTCTACTACTGTACACTGGCAACTTAGATGTGCTGTAGCAGAATGTGGAGCCACAGTCATTGAGGGCAGTATGTTTCTGGTGCTCTAATTTTGGTGGCCAGATTTATGTCACAGCACCATGGGTGAACCATTTTTATGAATGCACATGTTAAAATATGCTCTTGATTATTTTATTAGTAAAGAAAGTCAAAAAGGTAATCAAAGTTGCATTGGGTCTCGGAGCTGAACTGCAGTACAGGGCAGTATTATACAGGAATCTATCTAGTGGTCAAGTGGTTGTGTCATTGCTCCTCTCTCCAGGAGCTGTTGAAGACACATCTAAGTCTAACAGTTCCTTACTTCTACAAGTCTTTTATTTCCCTGGTGTATTTCTTAATAAGTCTATAAGCAAATGGTTTGATACAAAGCACTTGCTTTATCAGAAAGCTTAGACATTTTTTCTTTTTGTAACATCTATGTTGGTCCAATAAAAGGTATCAAAACATTTGCTTCTGGATCTGTTTTTACAAGTACCAATACAGCAGCTCATCTATTTCTGTTACTAAGTCTGCATAATTCCATCCAAATTATGAAAGTTACATCCCCCTGCCCTCTCGCCAGCCTCTGCCACCGCCACATCAAGCCAGTCCCAAGCGTCAGGACCACACAGAGTCCTAACTAGACTCTTTTTAGAAATAAATCTCCCTGCTTAGTTTGTATAATTTCAGAAGTGCACACACTACTGAGAATACTGCCCCCCTTCCTGACTGGCACTGGTAAATGACATGTGGCTGCGTCATTTAGCATTGACAGTTGGGAAGAAAGGAGGGTGCATTTTGGGTAAAGTGTGCACTTCCAAAACTAAATAAACTTAGGAGTGAGTTTATTTTTAAAAACAGTCCAGTTATGGATCTCAGTGGGACTGTGCCATTTCGGACCAGGCTTGATGCGGTAATGAAAGCAGCCAGTGGCAAGGGGATGTAGCTATCATAATTGGGACAGAATTACACAGACTTGCTAAGAAATACACTGGAGAAATACAAGACCTGTGGAAATAAGGAACTGTTAGAATTAAAGATGTCTTCCACATCTTCAAGAGAAAAGAACAATGCTGCAACCACTTGACCACCACTCAGATTCCTGTGTATCGTTGCCCTGTCCTGCTGGGTCAGTTCAGAGAGCTGATGCAACTTTTATTACTTTTTTGGCTTTCTTTACTAATAAAATGATCAAAAACATAGCTTAACGTGCATTGGTAAAACAAATACATATGTTAAATCATAATTTTGATCATTTTGATAAAGCTGCACTGCAAATCAGGATTTAACAAGCATTTGTCAATGCCGAATGTTTGTGTAGTTGTATTTGATGTGTGTTTGTTGTGCATTTTGCAAATATCAGTACTGTAATACAATTTTAAATTAAACTCTGTAATTTTAATTTAAAAGTGTAACAGTACTGATGTGTGGATTGACTCTAATAATTTTCGGCTTCATAAAATATCTTTCTGGTCAGTTGCTGGGAACTTCACCAAGTTAATCTTATTTGTTTTTAGCTTTGGTTCACAACTGAGCAAAGGCCTCTGTTTTGTATCTTCAATTAATATTTATTTTTCTAACATACTAGATACCAGCAGAGTAGGCCTATTGGTCTATCAAGTCTGCTCATGCTTCAGCACCCTGATTGGGTACTGTAGCTCTCTATCTGTCTCCTTCCACTGTTACTCCATCCCCAGTCCTGCCCCCTGGGCAAACCAGCCTCTGCTTCACTCCTTGCCTATACCTGTCCCACCCGCTCTTGAATCCCTCCACTGTAGCTGCCTGTACCAGCTCCTGGGCAGCGCATTCCATGGTTCCACTCTCTTGGAGAAGAACCTTCTCCTTCCTTCCCCCCTAATCCTTCCACCCTCAATCTTCCAACTGTGTCCTCTGGTGATTTCACCCTCCTTCAGTCATCCTATCTCGGCTTACCTTATTTACTCCCCTGAGGTACTTGAAGACCTCAATCTTGTCCCCCCCCGGTCCCTCCTGTCCTCCAGCGAGAACAGGTTGAGCTCCCCAGTCATTCCTCATATGTCATATCCCCCAGGCCTTGAATCATTCTGGTTGCTCTCCTCTGAACCCTCAACAGGAGTTGGATGTCCTTCCTTAGGTGCTGCCTCCAGAACTGCACACAGTACTCGAGATGTAGTCTAACCAGGCTGTTGTACAGTGGCAAAATCACCTCCTTGTTCCTTGAGGTAATCCCCCTAGTGATGCATCCCAGCATCCTATGTGCCCTGACTGCAGCCCTCCTGCACTGTTCTAAATTATTCAAGTTAACTTCCACCAAGACTCCAAGGTCTCTTTCCCCTGCTGTGGCCTGCAACTCATCCCCCCCAGGGTGTACACATAGTTGGGGTTTTCCCACCCTAGGTGTAGTACCTTGCACTTGGAGGAGTTCTATTTCAATTTCCAGGTGCAGGACCACCTATCCAGAGTATCCAGGTCCTTTTGCAGGGCAAATCTCCCCTCCTCCCTCTCTATCACCGCCCTCAGCTTACAGTCATCTGCAAAGAGACTCATTTCACACCTGATACCTTTCCTGATATCGGAGATGTAGGTGTTAAACAGGAATGGCCCCAGGACTGATCCCTGTGGGACCCCACTTATGACCTCCCTAGGAAATGAGACCTCCCCTCTGACCACTACTCACTGAATGCGACCTGAAAGCCAATTTCCAATCCACTTAACTGTCAATGGGCCCAGCCCCATCCCCCAGCTTCTCCCTTAGGTCAATGTGAGGACCGAATCAAATGTCTTGCTGAAGTCCGGAACAGTACATCTACTGGTCTCCCCTGTCAAGTGCTGATGTCACCCACTCATAGAACTCTACTAAGGTTTGTTTGACGTGATCTACCTGGCACAAATACATTAAATTGAACGATTATGCCTGTAGTTCAATGGGTGAGCAACCAGCCGCACCCCCTTCCTGACCTTTATAAGCAGTTCCTCCCACCCTCCTTCTGAAACATTTTTTTCTTTGCTGGCCAGAGGCTAGGCCAGTTTATGTTTTCCCATGAGGCCTGCTGGCCCTCCACCCCCTGCTCTACCTAGTTTCTATTGGCTTCTGTTTGTGGGTTCTCCTGCTTGGGGTAGTATTTGTTTTGCCTCTGGCTGCTATGTGCTTCTTGTGTTCTTGTTTTCTTGTTCTCTTGTGTTTGTCTTTTTGTTTTGTTTTTTCTTTTGGGGTCTTTCTGGTTTTCCAAGCATCCCGTTGTCCTTTGTTTGTTTTGTGCTATTCCTGTGCGGCATTATTCAGGCTCTCATTTCTTCACCTGATTTTTGAAAACCCTCAGTTCAGCTGCAGTTGTTAAATGTATGTATGCTTCAGCTCCAACTGCTCTTTTCTGCCTCTGCTGTCTCTTTGCTTTCACCTCGTCCAGGCTTCATTCTGCACTTAGCTGGCTCCCATTCCCTGCAATGTGTTGCTCAGCATTCTATGCTGTGCTGGGTTGTTCTCAGTTACTTACTCAGTTCATTCAGAATTAGTATTCAGCATGCTCTGCTCAATTTATACATTTTGCTCAGGCAGGTAGCTACTCAGTTCAAACAACTTTCCTGATTCACCCTGCCTATTCATTGCTGCCTCTAGTTTGTTTGGGTGGGGGTCCTTACCTACCAACATTACAGTTGCTTTTGTTCTCATGGTGCTCAGCTTGTATGATTTATTTATTTATTTGCTTTTGTTGACTGGGTAGGTGCACTAGGCAAGAAACATGCCTATTTTCAGGCATGACCTGGGAGAATACAATTTACAATAGTACAGTAAGACAACAAGGAGTACAAATCACAACAATATAGCAAAGGCAGTGGAGAATACATGCAGAAAAGCACCATGACACAGCAATAATGTCAACATTAATAACATCTTAGTAGTACCATAGGTGAGAATAACTATTAGAACAGACATACATAGATTACAAGACAACCTGAGTACCAGGTCCTGTGTCCAATGCAGTGGAGACAAGAGATAGGTAGTCAACATACACTATAGCTATGCAGAAGAGGTAGGATAGGGCTGTAGTGCAGAAGCAAGCCTCGAGTACCTTAAGTGCAGATGCAGTCACCTGGCATGTTTAGGTGAGAAAAAAGTGCAGACTTAAATGTTTGGTGGGTTGTAGAGGACTTCACATTAAGGGGGAATGAATTCCAGAGCCTAGGTGCAAAATAGGAAAAAGCCTGCTCCCCCATTTTACTGGAGCATGGCTGAACTGAGAGCAAGGTGGAGAAGGAGGACCTGAGAGTTCGAGTGTTATCAGCCAGGGCAGCGGGGCAAGGTGTTTTGTTTAATGAGTCCACAAAGCATCCAAGTACATATGACTGAAGGGCATTAGGGGACAACCAGTTCAAGGTTGAATATAGCTGGCAATGATGGGTAAGACGAGGAGCCGATAAGGCAAATCTGCAGATGTTATTATACATCACAATTCACTTATGAAGGACCCCGAAGCTGGCATGGAAGAGTACTGGAAGAGCATACAGTAGTTGTGGCATCAACACACCTCTCGCCACGGAGACCCTGGCAGCTGAGGTAAGGGAGTGATGCACTCTGTAGGCTGCAACAGTCTTAGCATTAACAGAGCGGCATACCTCCTTGACGTGAGAAGCAAAGTCCAGACCCGGATCTAGTGTAACACCAAGGTATTTGGACGAAGTAGTATTAAAGACAGGAGACTCATCACAGCCATGGACTAGAAGCTTAAGGGACTCTGTCAGTACTTTTCTAGAGGACCCAAAGAGCATGGCCTGGGTCTTGTGAAGGTTTAGGTGTTGATAATTGGAGGAAAACCAAGACTGGAGGATTTGAAAGGCAGGTGATAATTGTTGGTTGAGTTCAGCTATTAACTTGGAGGCAGTGTAAATAACCAGGTCATTTGCATACATAATGGCATTACAGAGAGGGGAGGGGTTTGGAATGTCATTGATGTAAAGTGAGAAGAGTAGGAACCCAAGAATAGAGCCCTGAGGTACACCAGAGGAGATAGAAGCAGGGGAAGAGAGGACCTTGCAGAAAGAGACAGTCTGAGAACGATTATCAAGATGGCTGCCAAACCAAAACAGGGTAGAAAAAAGGCACTAAGAGATTTCAACTTGTCCAGTAGTAGGGGTGATGAACCATATCAAATGCCTTGGAGAGGTCAGTGAACACAGCTCCAGTTAGTAACCCTTATCCATGTTGCATTTAACATTGCTAGTAAAGGGGAGTGAGGGCAGTAGTAGTGCTGTGTCAGCTCTAAAACCATGTTGTGCAGGAGATTGAAGGTTAGTGTTAAGAAGGTGTTCAGAGACCTGCGATGTACAACTTTTTCCAGCAGCTTACTGAGCATAGGCAGAAGAGAAATGGGATGGCAGTTAAATAGAATTTTGTCATCCCTTTCTTAAACACAAGGATAGTCCTGGCAGTTTTCCATACTGAAGGGACAGAAGCTGAGGAGATAGATAGGTTAAACAGTCTAGTAACCAGGTCAACAAGACTAAAGGTGAATTTTCTAAGAATCCTTGGATCTAAACCATCAGGACCTAAGTTCTAGGAAGCAGGAATCGTCCTTAGTAACTTATGGACTTCTTGGTGTGTGACCGGGGTCAGCACTAGCTCAGTGGGTGCAGTCGCAGGTATAGGTGGGGGTGATGGGGGAAAGGGGGAAGGAGAGGGGATAGAGGTGGGGAGAGTAGAAAAGAAGTCATTGAAGGTCTTAGCAATTGTGTGGGAGTTATTGCAGTGGGAATCATTTATGATCAACTCATTAGGGGTAAGTGGCTTATTGTTACCTAGAATTTCCCTGATCTGAGACCAGTAACGCCTAGGGTTAGAGGCCAAGGAGCTGAGCAGGGTTCTGTAGTACATACTCTTAGCTGTACGAATCTCCCTTTTTACAGATGTTGTGCAAGGACCTGTAGGCATTGAAATCTGCCTGATTTTGGAGGACTTCCATACTATCCAGAGTTTATCCCTGCATTTCAGTAACTGGAGTAGGGGCGCTTGAGCCATTTAATGGCTAACCTTTACCTGCTGCATGGTGACGGAATATGTTGGTTCTGGAGAGAGAGCAGAGTAGAGTTGAAATACTAGAGTCAATGTTGATATAATTGGTTATGTAGAGGGGACCAGTCAATCAGGTTTAGATCATGCTGGATTGCATCTGGGTTCAGGTTGGAGAAACTGGAAAGGATATTACTTTAGGAGGGTAGGAAGGGGAGAAAAGTCCCATGTGCAGAAGACTGGGCAATGGTCGCTTATGGAGTCAGGAATAACCCCCATTTGTGATTTTCTCTTCCTGTTTGTCAGGATCCAGTCCAGGAGTGTGTTACAGGCAACCTGGCGGGAGAGCCTTGTGGGTGCCTGGATTAGTTGGGTGAGAGTAGCCTTACTTGTAGTGGAGGATATGAGAGAAGAACTGGGCCCAGCCCAGTCCTGATTGAAATCTCCCAGGCAGATTACGTCATTATTCCTGGTCACAGCCAGCACCAGCACAATGAATTCTTTCAATCCCAGTTTGGACTGTCTGGGAGGTATATAGACACAGAAAATGTGAAGTTTTTTGACACCCCAAGTAGTAGAAGGGAATGAAGGACCTCGCAGTTTGTCATATTGGGTCTGCTCACAATGGATATGTTGAGGAAGGATTTATAGTACAGTGCGATGCCTCCATCTCTTATGGAGTTAGATCGATCCAGATGAAGAATATTGTAGCCTGGCAGAGAGTAGAGGGAGTCCATCATGGAGGACTTCAGCCATGTTTCCGATATGGCCAGGATGTTAGGCTTGTTTGATCTCACCCATACCTCCAGGTCAGGGAGACTGGCAGTTAGGCTTCTAATATTAAGGTGAGCGAAGGAGATGCCAGAAGTTTGCAGCAGGGAGGAGGGGAGATGCAGGGTAGCCTGCATAAGTGTTGTAGGGCCAGGGTTAGTCTCGACTTCGCCTGCTAGGGTAAGGGATAGCGTTATTATCCATAAAGCCCGCAGTTAATGCAACAGACGCACAACCAGTGGATATTAGGTACCACCTCCTTATATTCCTGAGCAGTATCCCAATATATTTATGTTTCTGCCATTACTAGGGCAAAGGACTGTGATGTCACAGAGGGGCATCATGGCTCCAAGTAGTGGGAGCATGCTGCTATGTAAGCTATATATTTGCCCTGCTCCTTTGCCTTCATGGCTTTAGTTATCATGCTTCAATACATTTACATCACAGCCTGCATGGCTTCAGATATTCATTGCATTTCATTACTGAATTGTAAATACTTACTGCATGTAAATGCTCCCTACTGAGATAACCTAACTCTGCCTTACTGGCATTTAAGGTATTCATGTCTATCTTATCAATAATTCACTATTCCTGCTGAAACAATAGCAATCATCTGCTAAACCTCATTGTTTCAATTATGCTAACTGTCATCAATTCAATCAGTGGCATCACAGCCTCTCACTGCCTAAACACCTGCATTCTATGTTACCATCAATTTGACTTCCATAACGGTCTTGGTTGGCTTGTTTTCTGCTGGTTGCTACTACTATCAAACCACCAAACTCTGGCTTGCACTACAGCTCTCTACATCACTCAGTGCCCATTTTTTATAGTTCTCATTGTTGCAGAGTTCACTTGCAACCTTTCAAATCCCGCCTTGGTAGTTCCCATTGTTGCAGAGTTCACTCACAACCTTTGAAGGCCAGCCTCCTTATCAATATCTACAGTTGCTGGCTTCAGCTGGTCTCCTTTTCAATAATCTGTTACCTAATCTATAGCCACTGGCTTCCCCTGGCCTCCTCCTATCTTGCACTCAGAGTTGATTCATGCTGTTATTCATAAATCAGAGGCATGCCAACCACGTCCATTACCTTTTCTGCCTCTGGGCTTGCCCTGTAAGCTGACAGTCTCACTCTGCACTCATGAAGTCTACATCTTGAGCATATGAGCCTCAGGGCAGGTTCCTTCTCATCTGGCCCATAGTAGGAATGTCCTTGCTCTGAGTGGAGCTTTAGGTTGTAATTATATGGAACACCTCTTGATGCAGAATTTAAGACTTCAGCTGCAGAGAGATTGGGCCCTTACAACCAAAGAATGCTCCTTTGGTTATGGCATTGCCATGGCACCTTTGAAAGCCATTCTGCCTACAACTGCCTTTAGTTTACCCAGTTTGTTTTAGTGGGTAGGCAGGCTGACTGCCTCAGTGGTTGTTGCCCTCCTCCTCCTCCTCCCACCTTCGGAGTCCACTCTCACTTCAGAGTACCCATTGTTGCAGAGGCCTCTCACAACCCTTCATGGCATTTTTGTTGGAGAGATCATGAGAGCTTTCCACCAAAATGGAATAGTTCCTCCCCTTTGATTGGGTTTTTATATTGCAGCAACAGAGCCATCACTAGAAAAAACTATCCCAGCCTATAGGGAAGGTGACCTAGGCCTTGGATCCCCAGAGGTTTCCTTTTCTTAAAAGGTTTTTTTCCTCTCCTCCATGCTAAAGGTCAAATATATAGTTAATTGTTTGTAGTATATCCCTAGTTTCTTTAGATAGATTTCCACTGTTGGATGGAGATGGATGGTGGCCCTACTCACCGTTCCCTCTCTCCTTAGGAAGCCTCCTGATGACTCTCCTTAGGAAGCCTCCTGATAAGTGCCTCCTGATGACGCAAATATTGTGAAACCAGTAGAGGTTTGGTGAGTGGATGCTTTTAGCATGTATTTTAAAATATTAAAGTTGCTTTTTGATGCTAGTGCTTGTATGGTGTGGATATTTGTTTTTCACTCCTTAGGAAGCCCCCTGATGTCACCAGTACAGTCAATGTTATCATTGCTACCCTGACAATCCATGCATCCATTATGATTCATCAAGCAGTCTCATTGCTGCCCATCAGCTTTTCTACCTTGTAGTCAACATTTACTGCTTAATTTTCTTTTTGGGACTCCTTCCTTAGGTACCTTTAGCCACGAGAATCTTCCTGTGCCACCTTTGGGGTGCTTTTGGTACCCCTACAGGGTAGTAATTCCCCATAGAATACAGAATGTGAGTGGTCAAACAGTTATCACAGTTAGGCAAGCATAACACTACTCTGGTTGTGCAGGCCCTTCTCTCCACCTCTAGCAGCACACTACTGTTCTCGGATGGTCGGGGGGCTCCTTAGAAAGGTACTTTTAGCTAAGGGAATCTTCTTGCAGCACCTCTAAGGGTGGAAACCTCTTCAAGGGTTTATTGCCTTTGGTACCCCCACAGGGTGGTAATTCCCATGGAATACAGTGCAAACAGCCAAACAGTTATCACAGTTACAAGCATGACACTACTCTGGTTGCACAGGCCCATTGAAGTAACATGATGTGGCACTTGAATATAGCTTTGATCCCCAGTTTCTACTATTATTGGTCTTAAAACATAAGCTGGCACTTTTGCATTAAGTGACACCTCCCTTCGCCCCTGCTACTTGTTTTTCTGACTCCCCTCTTTATTCTGTTTTTGATGCACATGGTTGTGGATAAAACTAATAATCACATGTCCTGCCTTCCTTGAACCATCTCATTTACTAGCAACTTAAACCTTTTCAAGATTAAGAAATGTACTATACATCCCAACAGCAATTCAAACTATCCCCAGGAACCTACCTGTAGTTACGTTCAGCTGATCCTCCTCCTCTCATGATGGTTCTTCCTTTGTGTTAGCTCTATTTTGGGGTCCCCATGGCCCAAACAAATAACATCCCCTAAGGGGGCTGTCTCTCTCTCCTGGGTTAAGACACAGATATGGCACACTGATGAGTCCAAATGAGGATGAAACACGTGTATGTGTCTGCTGTTCTTAACTATTGCTAATTGCACTGTGAAACCTTCCGGCACCATGCAATTCTGCTTAAAGTTGTGCCAGTCCAAATTCTCTCATGGGGATTTGCATATGTTTCCCATGATGTTTGCATTATTGGGGTATGTACAATTGTGTTTTCTTTAAAATTTGGCTGTAAGGCCAATATCCTCAGGGATAACCCATTCCTCATGGCATTTGTTCTGGGGTTCTTTTGTAGTTCTTTTCCTGCTCTATTTTGGGGTCCCCATGCCCCAAACCAATAAGATCCCCCTTAAGGGGTGGCTGGCTCTCTCTCCCTGGGCTAAGACACAGATATGGCACACTGATGAGTCCAAAGGAGGATGAAACATGTGTATGTGTCTGCTGTTCTTAGCCTTTGCTGATTGCACTGCGAGGCCTTCCGGCACCATGCAATTCTGCTTAAGGTTGAGCCAGTCCAAATTCTCACATGGAGATTTGCATATGTTTCCCATGATGCTTTGCATTATTGGGTATGTGCAATTGTGTTTTCTCTAAACAATTCTTAAACCCCATCCTTGGAGATTTTAATTATTTTACTTTGGACATCTGTGTGGTTGATGACTTCTTAGCCATCAAATCCATATCTCATAAGATATCTATGGCACTAATTTCAGCCATCTCTTTGCTTCTCATTATAAGACACTGGCTGGCAGACTCTCTTCCAAAATGAGAGAATGGCACCAAGAAATGTATATCCGCTTTTAATGTGGAAAGAGCAATTACAAAGCAATACCACACTCTGTCAACATTTAAAGACAGATGGTAGCCATTCTTACAGTTTTTATCGGAGATGAAAGGGTCCTTCAATTAGTGGAATAAATGGTCTTTCTCTTCAAGACTCCTCTTAGATACCATTGCGACTGTATTTTGTTGCTAAAGTCATTGAAGGTATTAATAATATATCTTTTTTGGTTACTTATGTCTCAACAATAAAATGCCCATGATGTACTAGAGGAGTGGTACAGGGGAGGGAGGAGGGAAGTTTTGGGGTAAGTGTCGGGACTAGTAGACTGGGAAACATTATTTCTGAAGGCCATTCTAGAAAGCTATGGATATGGGGGGAAGAGGAGTTAGATTTTTAGCATTTGCCATGTTAACAATTTCAATGTGACCTGTTTTTGGTTATGTATTAGCTAAAATTTTTCAATAAAGTTGATTAAATAAAAAAAAAGAAATTGACCAATCCCAAAGATCCATTCTTCATTTCAGAATTCAGAAACTATAAATTGGTATACAAACAAGTAAATATAAAAATAATATAATGCAAACCTCCAGAAACATATATGGTGCTAATTTTAAAGCAAATTAAGATATTTTGAGTTTTCATTTTGTAACAGCCAATCAGAATTTCTGATTTTCAAATGGACTGAATTATTGGAAAATTTCGTAATAGACCTGAAAGGCTCATAGCAATGAGCTGGAGGGATGACTTAAATTAGTAAAAGCTAAGAAAAAAGCTAACACAGTTAACAGTAGTAAATATGTAAGCATTTAAACATTGTGTTTACAGTACAAGTTCGAAAAAAATTAATTATTGCTGCTTCAGACTTTTGACATATCATTCCAATGTTACATAATTATATTCCAAGTACATCTTTATGATGAAACTTGTTATAGCTCAAGGATGTTTGAGCTAAATCCAAAAAGTCCAAGCTATGAATTATTATAGCGAGGCCAAACATGGAAGGCAGATAGTTCTACGCTCACATAACACCGGCAGGAGAAAAGATCACACAGGGTAATACAATGTATGCATGTTTAGGTATAAATTTTACCTTGTTGTATATAAACAGTATCAATACTACCCTAATGCCAAGTAGTCATTCTAATAATAACTAAACAGAACACCTGGAGGGCCAGTTATACTAAAATAAACTATTCCCTGTTATTACTCATCAAAATTTGTTGAATAACATATCTTTTTATGAAATAACTTATTTCTAAAGGGAGATGGGGGCAGGGGAAGAGACCCAGAACCAAGCCTCAAAATGAGAGGGAAAAACATATTTTCATTAAAATAAAATAAACATATAAAGCTGGTGGTGGTGGTGGTGATGGTGGGGATGTACTACCCATTAATTCTTAAGACATTATTATCTCGAGAGTGATGCAAACTACAAAAACATCAGCAATTTCAGAAATAAGGTTTAGGGTCCCATTCTCTGTTTAAATTGTCTGGAGTTAAGGCCTTAAGGATGTAAATCCAATACATTTCTCTTTGTTCCAATCTCTTAAGGCAGTCTCCACCCCTCTTACTCACATGTACTTGTTCTATACCTGAGAAACGTAGACATTTCGGATCATTATTATGTTCCTCAAAAAAATGTTCAGCCACATGGCTAGTCAGATCTCCATTTCTGATGTCCCTCACATGCTCTTGAATTCTAACATTTAATGGTCTCAAAGTTCCACCTACATATAGTTTTTGGCGGGAACACCAGAGGGCATAAACAACATAGGCAGTGACACAGGAAATAAACTGCCTAATCTGTATGTCTCTGCCTGTAGTAGGTGCAATGAACATTTTGCCTTGTTGGCAATGGGTACAGATAGTGCAGCTGCCACATTTATGCATTCCTGCAGGTTTAATGGGTAACCATGTTAGATTTGTATTTCTCTCCACCAAAAATTGGCTGTATACCAACATGTCACCCAAACTCCTGCCTTTAGAAAAAGACACCTGGGCCGATCCCCCAAATTTTCATCCAGTTGTGGATCATTCAATAGAATGGGTCAGTATTTGGTCACTATGTTCCCCAATTTTCCTGCAATGTTGTTATGAACCCTGTTATGAAGATGATTTTTCTAACTTCAGTGTCATTTGGTTTTACCTTTGGGTGTAAGTAGCCCAAGACGAGGAGAGGCAAACTATAAACTCATCCAGAGTGGAATTTACAGAGGAATTAAAATTATTAAAGAAAGGTTCCTGCCAGAAACTATTTACATCCTTAAAGCCTTAACTCCAGATGGTTTAAACAGAGAATGGGACCCTAAACCTCATTTCTGAAATTGCTGATGTTTTTGCATTTTGTATATACACTCTTGAGATAATAATATCTTAAGAATTCATGGGTAGTAAAATTTGTTTTTGTCCCCCACCTCAACCTGTATATGTTTGTTTTATTTTGATTAACATATTTTTCCCTCTCATTTTAAGGCTTGGTTCTGGGTTTCTCCCCCATCTCCCTTTAGAAATATGTTATTTCATAAAAAAATATGTTATTCAATGAATTTTGACGAGTAATAACAGGGAATAGTTTATTTAGTATGACTGAAGACCCAGGTGTTCTGTTTAGTGATTGTTAGAACCATTATTTGGCATTATGGTAGTATTGGTACTGTTTATATACAACAATGTAAAATTATACCTAAACATGCATACATTGTATTACCCTGTGGGCTCTTTTCTCCTGCCTGTGTTATGAGAGCATAGAACCATCTGCCTTCCATTTTTAGTCTTGCTGTAATTCATGGCTTGGACTTTTGGAATTAGCTCCAACATCCTTGAGATATAACAAGTTTCACAAATAAAGATGTAATTGGAATATAATTATGTAACATTGGAATAATATCTCAAAGTCTGAAGCAGCAATAATTAATTTTTTTCGAACTTGTACTGTAAACACGATATTGTTAACTGTGTTTGCTTTTGTTAGCTTTTTGTTAGTTTTACTAATTTAAGTCATCCCTCCAGCTCATTTCTATGAGCCTTTCAGGTCTATTAGAAATTTTCCGATAATTCGGTCCATTTGAAATCAGACATTCTGATTGGCTGTTACAAAATGAAAACTTAAAATGTCTTAATTTGCTTTAACATTAGCACCATATATGTTTCTGGAGGTTTGCATTATGTTATTTTATATTTGCTCATCTGTATATCAATTTATAGTCTCTGAATTCTGAAATGAAGAATGGAGCTTTGGATTGATCAATTTAATGAGATCACTATTTTGAATTAAACTGATATATAAGTGATCTAAACCAGCAAGGTCCATCCCTGATGAAGCCTTAACTGGCAAAGAACCATGGATCTTGCACAATTGTTGTGCCTTCACTCACTTTTTTCTGCAATCTTTGAACTCAAAAATAAAGTAAATATTTTGCAGCAAAATCTGTATTCGTGTTATTTACTGCATATCTTCACTGGAGGGTGAGTCACTCTCATGGCTCTGGAGTACATGGTGGTTTTTTTGTGTGTATTCTCTTCCACTCCCCCCTGGTAGTTCCCCGTATATCTACTGCAATGGGGAACAAAGCTTTCTCCGTCTCTGCCCCCCTCCTTTTGGAACAGACTACCACCTACTATCGAATGTTATTCTCTTATCAGTCTTTCAAATCAAAGCTAAGAGACTGGCTAATGTCTCAAACCACCTGTATCTGCTCCCTAGGAAACACCCTTGCCAGAAATTCACCTTAGGGGCAGAGTGTACCAGTTGCCTTATTTCCAATTACTGGCTACTAAATAAACAATTGACATGTTTGACTCCGTTGTGAAAATGTTGTTTGCTATAGTGTAATCTCTTATGCACTGTATTGTAACCCTTAACGGGGGCTGAATAATGTCTTGATTTGCTGTAAGTATATGTCGTAGTTCTCTGCAAGCAGAGAAGCATTGCTTATTTGTCATGAACTTGTTTTATGTCCTTAACCACTATCTTAAGATGTTGATGTTTATGTATCACTGTTTCTGACACCACTGCACTCACTGTATTATATGTTATCCACTGTATTATAACTTGCACCTATTGTCTGTTGCCACTATGTGGCCTGGGTCACAATTGAAAATGGTCCATTGGATCAGTTTGCTTACCTGATTACCAAAAACATAAATAAATAAATACTGGACTTTCAGAGGGCTGATTTTGGCAGAATGGGAGAATGACTAAGGAATGCACTAGCAAAAGAGCAGGAAAGAAGGGTGGAGGAACAATGGGGCAAAATCAAAACTACCATCACAGAGGCAACAAGCCTTTGTGTGAAGTAAATAAAACAAAACAAAGGAAAAAAAACACTACGGTTCTCAAAAGAGGTGGTGGGGAAGGTTAGAGAGAAAAAAATAGCATTCAGAAAGTATAAGGAATCACAGAAGGAGCAGGAAAGAGAACTCTGTCAGTTAAAGCAGAAGGAAGTGGGGAAGGCAGTCAGAATAGCAAAGGCCCTAACCAAAGTAAAGATAGCCAACTCAGTTAAGAAGGGGGATAAAACCTTTTATAGGTATCTTAGTGAGCAAAGAAAGACCAAGGGATGAATAATATGGCTTAATAAAGGGAGGGGGTAGGTAGGGGGTGACAGTAAAAAGGCAAAGATACTGAATTAATACTTTTGTTCAGTATTCACAAAAGAAGGTGGGGGGGACATACCTAAACCAAACAATAGAAGCACTCTGGATAGAGGTTTGATACCAGTCCATTCACAGGAGAAAGTGTCCTGAAAGAACTCCTAAAACTCAAGGTGGATGAGGCAATGGAGCCTGATGGGATTCACCCCAGAATTCTGAAAGAACTAAGTAGAAAACTAGTGACATCACTGACTACCCTTTTTAACAAATCATGGGAGGATGGTATGGTACCTGAGGACTGGAGGAAGGTGGATGTGATCCCCCTTCACAAAAGTGGGAGCAAGGCAGAGGACAGAAACTATAGACCTGTTAGTTTGACCTCAGTGGTAGGGAAAATGATGGAATCTCCTCTGAAAGAAAGAATTGTTGAGTACCTAGAGGTCAGCGGAGCATAGAACCCAAGGCAGCATGGATTCACAGTATGAAGGTCATGTCAGATGAATCTAATAGATTTCTTTGACTGGGTGACCAAAATAGTAGACCAGGAAGGGGCTGTGGACATGGTCTACCTAGACTTTAGCAAGGCTTTTGACACAGTCCCACACAAAAGATTAATAAACAAGTTAGACAGCCTGGGAGTGGGTCCTGGGATGGTAACCTGGGTAAAAAACTGGCTGGACAACAGGACACGGAGGGTAATAGTAAATTGAGTCCACTCTGAAGAAAGCAGGGTTACTAGTGGGGTACTGCAGGGTTCAGTATTGGGGACGGTCTCCTTTAATGTCTTTGTAAATGACATTGCAGAGGGATTGGAAGGAAAAGTATGCCTCTTTGTAGATGATACAGAGATCTGAAACAGGGTTAATACATGGGGGTGGTGGATGGAAAGGATGAGAAGGGACTTGACAAGGTTGGAGGAATGGTCAAAGGTGTGGCAGCTTAAATTCAGTGCAAAGAAGTGCAAAGTAATGCACCTGGAAACAAAAACACAGTGGAAGAGTACACAACAGGGGGAGGTACTAACAACAACAGAAATGGAAAGGGACCTGGGGTTAGTCATATCAGATTACCTTAAGGTTGGCAAGCAATGTGAGAAGACAGTAAGGAGGGCTGGGGGGATACTGGGATGCACAGGGAGAAGCATCACCAGTAGAAAACAGGAAGTTGTTATCCTTCTGTACAGACAGTTGGTGAGACCCCATCTGGAGTACTGCATGCAGTTTTGGAGAACCCATCTCCTCAAGGACATAAACAGGATGGAGGCAGTCCAGAGGAGGGCAACTAAAATGATGCAGAGTCTGCACCAGAAACCATATGAAGAGAGACTAAAGAAGCTTAATATGTATACCCTTGAGGAAAGGAGGGGGGGGCATGATAGAAACTTTCAAGTACCTTAAGGGTGTCAACAAAGTCCAAGAGGGTAGCATATTTCAGAAAAAGAGATATACAAGAACAAGGAGGCACAGTTTGAAGATAGAGGGGGTACGGTTCAGGGGCAATTTGAGGAAGTATTTTTTTTCACAAAGAGGGTGGTGGATGCATGAAATGGCCTTTCTGAGGCAGTTGTGGGGTCACAAACAGTGGAGGAATTCAAGAATGCATAAGACAGACATAAGGCAATTCTAGTGGGGGGTAGGAGGAAGTAGGCTGTTGGTTAACTAGGATCTGCAGCTTATCCAATAAGTATGGAAATGGGCAGACTGGGTGGGCCAAGTGGTCGTTATCTGCCATCAGAATCTATGTTTCTATGTTTCTAGTAGATGCACTACTTAAATTCACATATGTTACATAATTTACTCTCTGTTCCAGTGATCTGGGTTCAAGAGTGGACTCAGGAAGTCAGATTTGAGGGGGCCCAGGCTGGTGAGGGCTGCCAAGTAGAACGCGATCCAGTTGGGGGAACGAGACATCAGGCTCCACTGATTCAGATACAGTGGTGCCTCCTGATGATTCTGAACTTAGGAATTACTTAACTTACTTATTTAATTAATTCACTTTGTTATTTAGTTTGAAGTTTCCCATTGTGGCAGGCCAGGGAGCCTGGTACCTCGAGGGGGGTGCCACTTGCATAAAATGAGCTGTATAGTATGGAGGCCATTGATGGATGACCCAACATATGGGGAGGGTGAAACCAGTAAATTGTGGAGGAAAGACGGCTGTCAGCACAATGGCTACCAGCACTTGAATTTGACTCCATAGAGACCCTCTGACTGGCTGGATCCTTGTCTCCATGGCCTTCCTGCCAAGAACCAGTCACAGAGGGAATCTGTGGAGTCAAAGGAAACTGAAGGTAAATGATAGGTAGGTCAAGGTGGTTGCCTGGCATGGTCTGAGTCAGGGCCCCAATATGCAAAGATAGTGGATCAAAACATACAAACAGAGAAAATGACAGTAGAAAAAGACCAAAGGTGAAGTCTGCCTGGACTTCCATATCTGTTCCTGAACCTACACATACGGGGTTTAATCCTTCTTGAGCCACCCACTGCTCCTCTCCCTGCTACTACCAACCTGAGCAACCACGAAGCTACTATATATAGAACAAAATATATTTTCCACTGACCTTCCACCAGATAGCATATTACACAACCAAGAGGCATGCTGCAGTTTAGAGTAGCCTTTAGCCAGGGGAGGGAGCCAAAGCACAGTCAAGCAGGAGGGACAGGAAATAGGTTTCCTGTGCTGGCAACAATGGTGGATGAGGATGGGGTGCGCGATCTCTGGGGGAGGGAGCAGGAGGGAGCACGGGAGCGAAATCGGCAAGGAACAGGAGTCTGGCAGAGGAGGCAGACAGGGGTCAGGGGAGAGAAACAATGCTGGTAGGGTGGACACCAGGGGCAGAACGGGGGTGGCCATGGTGGAGGGTAGGGATCGGGAAGAGAGGAGAGACTAGTGAAGGGGCAGGTGACAGGATGGGGAGAACAGGGGAGCAGAAGGGGAAGGGGAGATAGTGAGAGGGTATGCTCTAGTAATGGAGACCTTGGGAAAAGGTGGGGCTGGGGACAAGGAATGAGGAAGAGGTGTGCTAGTTCTGGGGATTCCATAAATAAATGGTTCAGATGGGGCGGCAGGGGATAGGCATAGTAGAATCAGGTGGAGGCTATACCGGGCTAATGGTGGACAGGGCAGGTTTGGAGATTCTTAAGTGTGCAAGGAGGGCAGGAAGAAACCACATGTAGTGGTGCATGTGGGCACTAATGACCTGTCGCAGGAGACACTGCAAGTAGTGAGAAGGAGGTTTGAGAAACTGGGGGCTATGTGAGAAGTGGTAGAATCGGTGGCCTTCTCAGAGGTGATTCCAGTACCTTGCGTGAGTACGGGACGGAAAGGAAGGATTGGGGAGTTCAACACCAGGCAGGAGGAATGGTATCAGTCTGAGGGGTATGGAGTAGTGGGGGACTAGGGCAGAACCTGGGACAATAAGGATCTATATCCGGAGGATAGGCTACACCTGAGAGGGAAGGGGAAAGGTATATTAAATCAGAGGTTTGAAGGGCACATAACATCGAAGATAGATTTAAACTAGGTGGGGGGTTGGCGTGAGGACAGCTAGTAGGCAGGGAACCCGGGGGGAGCCGACATGTCCACCCCCAAACTAACGGTGAGGTATTTAGGGTGGGGACACAAGGAGAGGGTGGGGGGGAAGACACAGGCTGGAGGGTGGTCTCACTAAATGCAAGCAGCTTAGATAACAAATCAGCCGAGCTACAGGTTCTCATGGCTGTGGGGAGGGTGGACATTGCAGCCATCACGGAAACATGGGCCACCCAGAACCAGGACTGGGATATGATGATCCCAGGGTACAGGATATTCAGGAAGGACAGGGATGGGGGAAAGGTAGCACATCAATACAGCGAGTCATTTTCAGCGAGTCATTTTCAGTGACGCTATTATAGCAACTGCAATAATAGCGATCGCTGCATTACAGCGCAGAACACTTTTAGCGACTCTGGGTTAATAGCCTACCTCTGAGATCCAGGTGCACCTCGGAGGAGGTTATTTTAGAAATAGGGGGGATTTGGGGCACAGTCCCGGGGTAATAACATGTAGAATGATTGCCTACCAGTATGGAAGACAAGCAGAAGTTTGGTTCTGTAAGTATTTTTAAATGTCAGGTGGAGCGAGTAGGACTGGGAGTGAATGCCAGCAGACAGATGTGAGTACAGAGAGCAGGAGGTTAAAGTGCTATAAGAGACAATTGGAAGGAGATGTACTAAAATGAAGAGCAAGGTATGTTGCAGGTCTGACTGTATGTGCCGAATAGGGACTTGCTGATGTTACTGGTCATGAAACTGGAGTCGCTATAAAACTCACTGTAATTGCAATTGCTGATATTACTTTGCTGTATTGACATGGAACCGGGGGAAGGGGCATGTCAATCTACATGAGGAGAGGATAAGGTGTATAAGGGGGACAGGAAAGAGGTCCTATGGACACAGTTTCAGGACTCCAAAAGAAAGACACTGAGGATGGGAGTAGTGTACTGGCGACCAGCTCAGGGGGATGATCTGGATAGGGAGCTGGACAAGCAGATTAGAAGGGTCTGTAGGAAGGGGAACATGGCAGTGGTGGGGAACTTCATCCTCCCGGGGCTGGACTGGAACACCCTAATCACTACATGTGGAAAGAAGCAGGTATTACTAGATACATTTCAGGACTGTTTCCTACTGCAAATGGTCCATGAGCCGACTAGGATGGGTAGGACTCGGGACCTAGTATTAACAAACTGGGAGCCTGTAAGGGATCTGGGCATGGAGGACCCCCTGGCTGGGAGTGACCGTCACACAGTATGGTTCACACTAAATATGGATAGGGAAATGGGAGGAATGGGTACCAGGGTGATCAATTTTAAGGGAGTGGACTTTAAACGGATGGGGGAAATTTTAGTTGAGCACCTCGTGGGAATTCAGGAAAGCATGAGTGCCAGCTAAAAATGAGATAGAAAGGGCTAGCAGAAGCAACTGAGACTTGTACCTGGACACAGAGCAAGAAGGGGAAAGCAAAGAAGCCAAGCTGGCTGATTTGGGAGGTCATGGAAGGGGTGAGGGCAAAGAGAAATGCTTTCCAGAGGCTTAGGAAACTGGGAGGGCAAGAGGACAAAGACAAGTACACGAAGAAGTCCAAGGAGGTTACCAGGCTTGTCAGAGCAGCCAAGGCTTCCAGAGAGCAGAGACTGGCACAGGGAATCCAGGACAAGGAAAAGGACTTCTTCAGATACATTGGAAAGAGAAGAAAAAACAAAGACCAAATTGTGAGGAAAAAGAAGGATGTGGGGTGGGTGGAGAAGGGGGAGAATCAGGCAGAGGCACTGAATGAGTACTTGTGCTCTGTGTTCACAAAGGAAAAGGGAGGGCAGATACCCCAAGGGAAGGGTGGAGTGGGCAGAGAGGGGCAGGGGTGACTGATATCAAGATTACAAAGGACAGGGTGCTGGAAGGACTAAGGGCACTGGGAGTGGACAAGGCACCGGGACCAGACAGCATTCACCCTAGGGTACTTGTGGAGCTAGCGGAGATCCTGGCAGGACCACTGTCAGACCTGTTCTGTACAGCACTGGATACAGGATGTGTGTGACAGGACTGGAGGATCACCCATGTGGTGCCCATTCATAAAAGTGGCCTGAAGGAGGACTCCAGTCAACTATAGGCTGGTGAGCCTCACTTCATTCATGGAAGCTCATGGAGTCAAGCCTAAAGAGGCTGGTGACCATTTTGGAGGACAATGGTCTTCAAGACAGGCATCAACATGGTTTTGTCTCAGGCAGATCCTGCCAGACAAACCTCATTAGTACTACAGATGGGTTACCAGGAGCTGGCTGGGGCCATGCAGTGGGCATCTTGTATTTGGATTTTTAGCAAGGCCTTTGACTCTGTGCCACATCAGAGGCTGGGGCAGAAACTGGAATACATAGGGGCGGGAACAAAAATGGTCAATTGGATCACCAACTGACTTAGGAGAGGCAAAGAATGGTGGAGGGAGAACTCTCATCATCGAGGGCGTTATGGCGGGGGTGCCCCAGGGATCAGTACTGGGACCGGTGCTGTTTGGGATTTTATAGTTGATATCTCAAATGGGATACAGAGTACGATTAGTCTGTTCACAGAGCGATACTAAGATCGGTGCTGTGGTAGATGACATAGAGGGTGGGGTGGGGGCTGCAGGAGGACCTGACCAAACTACAGGAGTGGTTGGGAGACATGGCAGCTGGGTTCAATGCCAAGAAGTGCAAGGTCCTGCACTTCAGAGCTAGGCACTAGGGAGAAATATCAGTTAGGAGGGGTGCAGTTGGAAAGCACTGAGGAGAAAAAGGATCTAGGTGTACTAATAATGGGGACTATGAACTACTCAGCTCAGTGCAGGAAGGCGGCGGCAAAGGCAAACAGGATGCTGGGGTGCATAGCGAGGGGAATCTCCTCTAGGCACAGAGAGGTAATCTTTCCTCTGTACAGGTCATTGGTCAGGTTGCACCTGGAATACTGCATACAGTACTGGTGACCATTCCTAAAGAAGGATATCAGATTGCTGGAGGGGATGCAGCATAGGGCAATGAAGATGATCCAGGGACTGGAGGGTGAATCCTATGAGGAGGGCTGGGAAAGCTGAACATGTATTCCCTGGAGGAGAGAGGGATGGGGATATGATCGAAACTTTTAAATACTTAAAGGAACTAAACAGAGCTAATACAGAATAGGGAGGGAGAGGGTGGTGGAACAGAGTTGCATCCCTCCAGCTGTGCCTCTTCACAATTCATTCGCTCTTTTGGTGGATAGTGGTTCCTCTACAGAGGCACCTACAGTGGAGACCAAGGAGGATGCTGGGAACCTTCACAAAGGAAACCCACAGGAGGGTGGCATGAGACCCCACAGGGGAAAGAAACAACTCCTGGTGGGGGACTCAATCATTAGTGGGGTAGAAATGGGGGAGGAAGGGGAGAGGGAGGTAAGGTGCCTGCCTGGCTCCACGTCTTGGAGGGACAGGAAGCGAATCCTCAGGATCGTGGGAGCAGCTGCACGAGAGGGAGCTGGATGTCATTGTCCACCTAGGGACAAATGACCTGGCTAGGAATGGGATCAGAGCAGTGCAAGAGGAGTTTGTAGAGTTGGGGAGGGGCCTTAGACAAGTAGCGCATACAGTAACCTTCTCAGAGGTGCTGCCTGTCTATGGCAAGGGTGATGCTAGGGTACTCCTCACCAGGGAATTCAATGAATGGTTGAAAAACTGGTGTGGAGCTCAGAGTTTTAGCTTCATTGGGGACTGGGGAGCCACCTGGAGGGATGCAGACCTATACTGGTGTGATGGTCTGCATCTGTCGGGGGGACTAGGATCCTAGGTGAGAGGTTTAAATGCTTCATTGGCAAGCATTTAAACCAGCCAAGGGGGGAGGCACTGAAAAGGAGCAGGGGAATCCTAGCCTCCCCCCACAAACAACAGTAATTAGTGAGGTGAACACCAAGGTAGAGAAGTCATTAGGGAGCAGGACAGAAGTAAATGTAAAAAAACGCAAAGGCAGTAAGGACAAGAATGGGGCTAAAAGGGGTAAGGCCATCAAAAAGTGGAGGGTGATGAGTACCAATGCCCGTAGTCTGTGTAACAAGCTCCCTGAACTAGTGGCCTTGATGGAAGAGGGTTGCCTGGATATTGTGGCAGTCAGAGAAACATGGTACACAGAGAACCATGACTGGGATGTCAACATACCAGGATACACAATCTACAGGAGGGACGGAGAGGGTAAAAGAGGAGGAGGAGGAGTAGCTCTTTGTGTAAAGGAAGGGATCAAAGCAACAGAACTAAAGAGTAAACATGGAGCAGATGAGACACTCTGGGTCACCCTGGAGACAGGAAATGGCACCACAATCCGCATGGGGGTTGTATACAGACCCCCATCTCAGGGGGAGGGAATGGACAAGGAAATGATAGAATGCTTCCTTAGAATGGCAGAAAAAGGGGAGATATTGTTGATGGGGGACCTGAATATGCCAGATGTTAACTGGAGCACCTTTGCTGCAGGCACATCCAAGAGCAGGGTCATTCTTGATGCCTTACAGGGGCATGCCTCAGACAGCTAGTATTGGAACCCACTTGGGAGGGAGCAATCTTACACCTGGTACTCTCAAATGGGGACGGAGAAGGAATCTCAGATTTAGAAGTGGGTAGCCATCTGGGAACAAGCAACCACCAAACAGTGTGGTTCATGATAAACACAGCCATACAATCAAGCCATACAAAAGCAAGAGTATTGGACTTTAGGAGGGCTGACTTTGGGAAAATGAGAGAGTGCCTCAGAAAAGCACTAGCAAACAGGCAAGAAGGATAGGTGGAGGAACAATGGAGAGTAATCAAAACAGCCATCACAGAGGCAACAAGCCTTTGTGTAAAGCAAATCAACAAAACACAACGAAGGAAAAAAACGCTATGGTTCTCAAAAGAGGTGACAGGGAAGGTTAAGGAGAAAAGGATAGCATTCAGGAAATATAAGGAAACACAGAAGGAGAAGGACAGAGAACTTTATCAGTTAAAGCAGAAAGAGGCTGGGAAGGCAGTCACAATAGCAAAGGCCCAAACCAAGGAAAGGATAGCCAATTCTGTTAAGAAGGGGGATAAGACCTTTTATAGGTACATTAGGGAGTGAAGAAAGACCAAAGGAGGGATACTGAGGCTTAATAAAGGGGAGGGAATGTGGGTAGAGGATGACAATGAAAAAGCAGGGATACTGAACAAATATTTCGGCTCAGTATTCACAAAGGAAGAGGGAGGAATAAACCAAACAAGAGAAACACTCTGAAGACAAGGGTCGATACCAGTCCATTTACAGAACAAAGGGTTCTGAAAGAACTAATAAAATTGAAGGTGGACAAAGCAATGGGGCCTGATGGGATTCACCCAAGAATTCTAAAAGAACTAAGGGTAGAACTAATGACACCACTGACTACTCTCTTTAACAAATCATGGGAGGATGGGGTGGTACCTGAGGACTGGAGGAGGGCGGATGTGATTCCTCTTCACAAAAGTGGGAGCAGGACAGAGACAGGAAACTACAGGCCAGTTAGTTTGACCTCAGTGGTAGGTAAAATGATGGAATCACTTCTGAAGGAAAGAATTGTTGAGTACCTAGAGGCCAGTGGGGCACAGGACCCAAGGCAGCATGGATTCACGATGGAAGGTCGGTCAGACGAATCTAATAGATTTCTTTGACTGGGTGACCAAAGTAGTAGACCAGGGAGGGGCTGTGGACATGGCTTACCTAGATTTTAGCAAGGCATTTGATACAGTCGCACACAAAAGATTAATACACAAG
Organism: Neoceratodus forsteri; assembly: GCA_016271365.2. Taxonomy (NCBI): domain Eukaryota; kingdom Metazoa; phylum Chordata; order Ceratodontiformes; family Ceratodontidae; genus Neoceratodus; species Neoceratodus forsteri. The sequence goes on along the minus strand of JADMNL010000030.1, from coordinate 216,875,400 downwards.
TTAGCCAGCCTTGGAGTGGGTCCAAGGTGGTAGCCTGATAAAAATTGGCTGAACAACAGGACGAAGGGTAGTAGTAAATGGAGTCCACAGTGAAGAAAGGAGGGTTACTAGCGGGTACCGTGAGGTTCAGTACTGGGACCGGTCCTTTTAATGTCTTTATAAGTGACATTGCAGAGGAACTGGAAGGAAAAGTATGTCTCTTTGCAGATGACACAAAGATCTGCAACAGGGTTGATACACCAGATGGAGTGGAAAGGATGAGAAGGGACTTGGAAAGGTTGGAGGAATGGTCAAATTGAATGCAAGATCAATGCAAGTGTAATGCACCTGGGAAACAAAAACCCAGGGCAAGAGTACACAATGGGGGGTGAGATACTGACAACAGTAAAATTGAAAGGGACCTGGGAGTAATTATATCAGATGACCTAAAGGTGGGCAAGCAATGTGAGAAGGCAGTAAGGAAGGCTGGGGGATACTGGGATGCATAGGGAGAGGCATCAATAGTAGAAAACAGGAAGTTGTTATCCCTCTGTACAGACAGTTGGTGAGACCCCATCTGGAGTACTGTGTGCAGTTCTGGAGACCCCATCTCCTCAAAGACATAGACAGAGTGGAGGCTGTCCAGAGGAGGGCAACCAAAATGATGCAGGGCCTGCACCAGAAGACATACGAAGAAAGACTAAAGGAGCTTAATATGTATACCCTTGAGGAAAGGAGGGAGAGAGGGGACATGATAGAAACTTTCAAGTACCTCAAGGGAATCAACAAAGTCCAAGAGGGTGGCATCTTTCAGAAAAAGAGATGTGCAAGAACAAGGGGGCACAATTTGAAGATAGAGGGGGACGGCTCAGAGGTAATGTGAGGAAGTATTTTTTCACAGAGAGGGTTGTGGATGCATGGAACAGCCTCCCTGAGGAGGTCGTGGAGTCAAGAACAGTGGGGGAATTCAAGAATGCATGGGACAGACATAAGGCAGCCCTAGTGGGGGGTAGGAGGAAGTAAGCTGTTGGTTAACTAGGATCTGCAGCTTATCTGTTAGGTAGGAAAATGGGCAGACTAGGTGGGCCAAACGGTCTTATCTGCCGTCAAATTCTATGTTTCTATGTTTCTTCAGATCAGAAGGGCATTGGCTGAGACTGGAGAGGGGAGATTCAGGAGGAGATCAGGAGACACTTTTTCAGAGAAAGGGTGGTAGATAAGTAAAATATTCTTCCGATGAGGCACTGGGTCCAAACAGTGCCAGTTAAAATAGCACACGCAAGGTGCGCACGCCAAAAAAGGTGCCGATTCTTTTATTGTGGGGGCCTTTGTCTCCGGCAACCCATGGACTTATAGATTCTCACTCCAGAATTGTGGGGAAAGTTAAAATGTGTGGTGTTTCCACTGCACCGGAAAAAAAAGTCCCACTGCTGCCAAAATGCTGGAGACCAGAATTAGAACCCTGGTCTCCATTGCTACCAACTAAGCTGTTCCATGCCTCAGCACTCGAGCCACGAGAGCAGCTCACCCAGCTAGTGGACCAGTGGTGCCCTTGTCCTTTTTCAGGACTATGGACAGTGACCAGGGGAGTGCTGATAGCAAGCACTGTAAATCCCTGGTCATTGTCCTTTTGAGCACTTACCAGACTAGCACTGTATAGTGCGACGCTATTCTGGTAACGCTAATCTAACCGGGTACCCCCCCCCCGAGGCAGTGGTATTGTGTAGAACTGTGGGAGGATTCAAGAGGGAGTGGGATAGAGTGGGGGGGTTGTTATGAGGAGGAGGGTGGGGCAGCTGCAAGTTGAGGGCTAGCTACACAATCGAGCAGACTCGATAGACCATGAGTCCTGTTTCTGCTAGCATTTTGTATGTTCCTATGTTCATATGTTACTGTAAAACAGGCACAATGTAACTGTCAATGCATCTGTTAGAAGATGCACATTTTGTTGCACCTGCTTATAGACTGCATTGCCCCTGTGACTGAGTTGCAACATAAAATGCACTCACCACACAATGCAATGCCATGCTATAAACCTGGGGCAATTGTCAACACACACACCGTCCCAGAAATACACCCTCTCTAACCTGCCTTGAGACTCAAGTGATCTAATGGCCCACCCACCCATTCCCCCAAACAACTATAATTCCTGCTAACCTGTGGATCCCCTCTTTCCTCAGCTCTTCTATTCCTCTGTACCTGGTGGTCCAGTGGTGTGACTTCAGAATCAAGTTATCCTTCCCTGTGTTGAAGTGCGAATTAGCAATGCACCCTTCCCCCTAACAATTATGTCTGCTTTTACCAGGTGATAACCCAGGGGAGGTGCAGGAAGCTGGGACTGGTCATGCAAATGCCACATGATTTTTGTAAATATCACTGTAGACCATTTCTGTGCTGACCCCTGCCACATTCAAAAAGTGAGACAAACAATTTTGTGACCACTCAGGAAGGGGCTTGCCCCCTACTGAAGTAACACATAGAGGATAATGTTTGGGTAGCCTAATACAACAAGCCTGCATCTGCATCAAAAGGTTTCTATGGCAACCAGGAATCTTGAGGGTGAAGCTCAAGAGGTTCCCTGGTTACCATTGAAAACTCAAGATGAAGACATAGGCTTGTCTGAGTATAGATGCCCATACATTATCTTTTAAAGTGTATGGGCATCCTTGCCCGTTTCAGATGCTCCTCTTCCTTTCAGTGAACTGGCAGCTGGAAGAGGGAGGAACTTGAGGGTTGATGGTGGGCTCAAATTACTGATTCAACATGCAGTTCATGACATCAGATGCAGCTGTTTCTGTAAGTTCAAGTTTAAGAAAAAACAGTTTCCAGATAAATTGACTAGAGGCATCACAACTGCAGTACAACTACATATCAATGTCACTACTGCAGCACAGCAACCCAGTTCTAGGCATCAATTTCCATGCAGAGCAACATTCCCCACACACTATAAAGTGTTTGAATGGTTTGGGAGCACTATGGTCACACTAACCACTTAATCGCCACCCTTGCAACTGAAATGGGGCCCTATTGTTGAACACTTTTCGTGTAACTCAGATGAACCAAGATACACCAGACATTGCTTCCTGATGTAGTGGGACAATGGGAACATCAGAATTGGGCTGTTAGAAGCAGAGTCAGAACCAGAAATGTAAATTATGGAAAAATTGTCAATAAACTCATCCTCCCTCCATCCCCCATTGTAAGTAAATCAACCACAGCCTTTGCCCGTGTACTTACTGTTTGGTCTCTTCATGGTGTTCTTATTCTCTGGCCTTTCCTTGCATCTGTTGTGAGTGAGGTGGGAAATCTGTCTCATGAATAACCCCAGGTCTTGACTTGTTAGCATGCATGAAAATAAAATGAAATCAGCTTTCAATCTGCAGGGACACAGCTATACGTGGTTTCCATTTTCTGGTGTCCATGGATTGCATAACTTCATCTGCTTCATGAGCCCCATTATGTGGTGGGAGGGAGTAGGGAGATGAGCAGTGGGCAGTGCACTTCAAAACACAACTAAAATGTCTCTTATTCTTTGGGAACACTGTAGTGTTTGTTCACTTTCTTCATTATCCAAAGTCCATGTATCTCTTTCGCTATGTCCCCATTACCAGGCAGAACAATCAGTACTATGCGACAGGACTGCAGGGTGGATAGTAGGGCAGGGGCAGGCCTGTTAGTCAGGTAATACACAGGAGATCAGTCAGAGTGATGAAATCTGGGACATGACTTGCTAGGACTGCCCAGCTACAACCTGTAGTTCTTTCTTGTGTCCTATGATCAGATTGCATCATACTGACTGATCAGCAGTAGTGCCTTACTCACAGACCTATCACTCCTGTACCTCCTGCCTTGCAAGATGCTTTATGTTGCCCCCAACATGTAACAGAGCCTTAAGGGGAGTACCTCAATTGACAATGGGGGCAATGAAGGTTGGAGGGTTCACTCAGTTGCACCTCCTGCTGATTGGCAATGTATTTATTAGACAAAGAACCTCTGTGCGCAAACACTGAGGCAAGGGTTACCCCAAAGGGCATTTGGCTGGGAAGCCAAGTTTCAAGAAAATACAAAAATCACACATGCCCCCACAATGCAAAGCATCATGGACTGCATATGCAAATCACCACAGAATGTTATGCTGGTCCAACTTTAAGCAGAATTGCATGGTGCCGAAGGCCTCTGACACAGTTTTGCAAGGGTTGCTATGAAGACATGCTGTTAGCGCAGCACATAACAACAATGAAACACACACCATGCAATTAACAAGACAGACCAGCACTCTTCTGTGTGATTACTGTGAGACATGTGAGCCTATATTGTAGTATACCTGGCTCGGAAACAGAACCACCTCAACATTATAACATATCTATCTGTTCATCTGCCTATCTGCCTGCCTGCCTGTCTTTCTGTCCATCCATCCATCCATCCGTCTGTCTGTCTGTCTGTCTGTCTGTCTATCTATCTATCTATCTATCTATCTATCTACCTACATATGCCATCTAGGTGGTACTGTTTAGGAAATTGAACTCCCTCTTCATTATGGACCCAAGGAGGAGAATTTAAACTGTAAATGAGTAAGGAGAGGATTTTTTATTTAATTTGTTTTTTAAAGACCAATCTGTCCAAAATCAGGTTCAACTGGCTGTAACCCTGCTCTGGCCTGACACATCCCCAGCCAGTCTGAATCTGTTACCCAGCATATTGCAGTTTACTTACCAGTTGCCACTCTAAGTTTAAATAATGATGTGAAACTGACCATTCCTGCATTGCAGGTCTGTGGTGATCCTGTACAGCCCAACCTGAAGACATGCAATTGTAGCACTGCAGTGCAGAGTCTAAAGAAAACAAAAAGAACAATGTTTTCTTCTTTCAGTTTTGTCTCATTCCATCTCCCCCAGGATTTGTTAGTTACTTGAATGCATAAAAAAGGCAGTCTATGCAATACAGTGCCATCTAGCTGTTAGAAGAGCAAATGACAGAATTTTACAATGCTGAGAAATAGCAACAGCAAAGAGACACCTGGTGGTAGATGTAAACATTACAATGTATAATGCTGGAAACTCAAGTGGAAGTCAATATGCAGAATTATGTACTTGGGTTCTAATAATCACTTCCATAGCTATGTTTTATGTGGGAAGCAGTTAATGACAACTGCAGCAGAAAAAGATCTTGGGGTCTATGTTTTGAATGACTTAGTCCACTCAAAACAGATAAATGAATCAGTTAGTAAGGCAAATAAAATCATATGGTCCATTAGAAATAATATTAAGTCTAGAGCCCCAGGTGCTTGATATTCAAAAGTTTGCCCCTACGCAAAATCCAGTTTGCTCTCGAAAACCATGTTTTGCGTGGAAGTCCCACATTCAAAAGCTGGGTTGGCGCAGGTGTATTGGGATTGTGCCAGGGCAAACAGTGGAGGGATATGCAAGGCAAAACCATGCAAATTGGGAGCAGGAACCTGCATATTGGCACAGTTCAATATTCGTAGTATTTTCTCTGTGCAAGAGCACTCTATGCAGTCCCCTTGCATGGAGAAAATGCCACTGTCCCAATCCTGGTCTTAAATGGTGCAACCCTACCTGTTGCCAGAGGTAGTGGATCAGTGCCCCCCCAACATAGTACTCCCTGGTGGCAAGTGGTGCCCCCCTCCCTCTGATCCCAGGCATGGTATATACATATATTTCCCTGATGTCCAGTTGTCCCTCCCCTCCACCCAATCACCAGCCTGATATATATGGTAGCTTCCCTGGTGGCTAGTGGACCCTCCCCCACCCAATCACCCACTCGATATATGGAAATATTTTCCCTGGTTGCTAGCGGTTCACCCCTGACTCCATACCCCATCTGATACATGGAAATAATGTCCCTGGTGGCTAGCAGTCCCTCCCCCCAGCCAATCACATGCCTGATATATGAAAACGTTGTCCTGTACTGTATAAAGTGCATGCTCATTGAATGACTGCTCACTCTGAGCTGTCAGTCAATGTCAATAAGCATGTACTGTATGCAGTTCAGAACTCACTGAGAAGCTCAGTCAGTGGCTAACCATAGTGGAGAGAAGAGGATTTGCTGTTACTGACTTGGGGATAGATGGGGGAGTGGGATGGTGGGATCTGCTAGACCACCAGGGACAATATTTCCATATATTGGGTGGGTGATCCGGTGGGGGGAGAGCCACTAGCCACCAGGGAAAATATTTCTATATGTTGGGCCAGTGAGCAGGGGAGGGGGGACCACTAGACATCATGGTGACATTATAGTTGATAATGGGTCAGCAATCAGTGAGGGGGAAACACTAGTACCAGGGAGAGCTCTCAGGCTAGGAGCAATTGGGAGGAAAGTGCAGTGCAGTCCAGCCTTGCTCCCCATCCAAATGAGTCAATAATGTGCCTTCAAATGGCCCTAGCGCCTTCTGCATGTCCAACTAGGTCATTTGCATGGAGACGTTTGAATATGGCAAATTTCACCTGGGCATAACTATTGTGGCTCTGCTTTTGGGAACACAAGAAGCGCAGCACTGGGCAAATATTCAGTTGAATAACACTCTGTTCTGTTCTGAATATAGCATTTTGTGCACCCATGCTATTGCAAGATGGAGTGCAAATGTTTGCAGCTTCTTTTTATTGTTTAATCAGGAGTGGTACACTAAGCTGTAAGCTTGTTTACAATGCGACCTGGAGCACAGGGAAGTTAAGGACTTGCTCAGGATCACACAGTATGCATGTGGGGGCTGGGGATTCAAACCCAGGTCTCCAGATTTGCAGCTCAGATAATTAAACCATTGCACTATACTGCCTGCTTTGCTCTTGTTTGAATGCAGTATCTGGCCCGGAGGTCTTATTACCCTTGTATAGATTTTATGTTCACCCACGTTAAGACTATTGCTTCCAGTTTTGGTGTCCATACTATAAACAAAGCAGAAATCAAACAGAAAAGGTTCAAAAATGTACAACTAGTAAATGGGTTGATAGAATGTAATCATAATGACAGATTAAGTAGACTGAACTTCATGTCACTTGAAAAGAGAAGATTGTGTGGTGACTTGCTTTTAATGTAGTACATATTTAATGACCCATATTTATTCAGTGAAATGGTTTTGAATTTAAGCAGGAGAAAACAGAGACTAGAGGTAATCTGTTACAACTACAGTGTTTTAAATATAACAGTATTTGAAGAAAGTTTTATTTATTTCTCCCAAATGGTGGTGAACCCCTGGAATGCCATTGCATTAAATATAATACTTAATAAAAACAAACATATCTTCAAGCACAAATTAGATGCGTGGACTATGGAAATGAGATGAACTGGCACTATGGGTCATGAGATGGGAACTAATTATAGGCAGGTTTGCTTTTTACTCCCAAATGTTCCTTAGTATGTTGTGACATCCCAGTTTGTTGCTATGGAAATGGCCACAGACTAGTGTTGCAAACAGAAGCTTGTGACTTTAACAAACGATGAAACAGCAGGTATAGATCAACTACAGGGACAAGGATAGTTTTTCCATGCAAATGAACCTATTAATGATAAATAGAAGGAACAGAAATATTGAAAATCTGTTATATACATGCTTAATTTGTGTTAAAGGAAGCAATATTTGTTAGTCAGCAAAAGTTTCATCATATAGTTTTTTTAGCACAAATTGTTTCTGACAACCTAAGTTTCATGCTCAATGTATTTTTAGTTTTCACAGATATTATTACAGTAGGTTTTACAGCTAATGTTGTAATTAATTACTTACATCATTAAAGATGGCCACCACTTGCAATTTTAAAATCTCTTCTGCTGAGGTTACTTATTGAAGGTACATGCTATATTCATACTGTAGATGTATTGGGATGGTGCTACCACATGTTGGCAATGAACATTATTGCTGAAAAAATATCCTGTATGGTTACTAATAAATACTACTGCTTTAATATTTTTCAGTTTTACAAAACTGATAAAATCAGTTTTAGTACTGTATGTGTGGCAAGATTTTCAAAACACTTAAACACTTGCAGTTTGCTTTCTTCAGCAAATTTTATAATGCTTTTTGTGAGCAGAAAACTGCCTTCCTCAATTTGTTTCAGCAACATAACCAAACTTTACAATAGTTTTATATTGTTGCAATGTCTATCTAATTCTGGGTGGCAAAAAAAGTATTTTAGTTTGCTGTGTCAACTGAATTGCAAATCCTGTCCGCTGGCATGTATTGGATATTTCATATTTTGGATGATCTCAGCAACATTATTAATAAATATGATTTTTCTGTTTACTCACATTGGATGCAATTTTTACTATAGCTGTTATTAAGAATCAATAAATGTCATCATATTGTTTTTTTTAGTAATACTGTATTTCAAAAACATCAATATAACCATTTTTCTTTTTCATTCCTAAACTGCACCTGCAAACAAGCTTTCAGCTTAATGTGTCTCACCTGGTAAAATAATTGGTAAAAAACAAAACAAACAAAAAAAACTGAGATTTGTGATTTTGAAGTGTTTAAAAGTTCCTTCTGACTTGCCATACCCACCATGAATCAATAAAATCCTAGTCACAGTTGTTCTGTGCTGTTTACCATTTGAATTATGTTATCATCATCCCCATACAGACACAGTGTGAATCTAGTTGTACAATCAGAAAGTACACACAACTAAAAGATTTTCAAAATCTGACAGAAGCAGCCATCTTTATTGGCTTGAGTCATTAATTATGAAACTTGTAATAAAAGCTGTTTTAAAACTATCTGAGAATATTAAAAATACACTGACAACGAATCTAAGGATATCAGAAAAAAAAATTGCTGATAAACCTATATAATTACACTTGTGCTGACTAACGAATACTACTGCTTTAAGCACCAATAGCAAAATCTCCCCCTTATACATACTCTAACAAACATCTTATTGCTCTGAGAGGTGATATATATTTCCTATGTCTTCGCTATGAGAACCACATTTTTTATTAATAAATGCCTCAAACATACAATATTGTCATCATGCAATCAGCTGATTTCACCCAGAAATACAGATTCTAAGAGACTTTACAACAGCTATAACTTCTGGCAATATCCTTAAACATTCTGGATAGGAAGTCAGTTTTCTACACAAAAACATGTTAAAGTTTCTCAACAGCTGCAATCACTTTGCAAATCTGGTTCTATTGCATGCACATTATATATCATATTTGGGTCTATCTAGGAAATATTATTAATAGAGAAGAATTTTACTATGTGGTAATTTTTGCTACAGCAGTATTAGTTATTTACCCAGAAATGTCATCATATGCCACTTTTTATGTTCACCATGCATGCTAGTGCAAGTCAAACATTTTGCTATGTATAGGGTTTTGAAACATCTGTCATAATGGTCCAATGCAGGAGACTCTATAAGGGGCTTGATCAATAATTAGCAAGCCTGATCATGACACTGTTCAGGCATGAAAGTGTGTGGATTCAAAACAATGTGCCGACAGACACATTTATAACTAAACTCTTTCAGCAAGCACAGCTGATCTCATCATGTGCTCTTAGCCTGCCTGATCCCTTCCTCCTCAACATTACAGCAATGGAAACTGAAACAGCTTGCTAAATATTGGTTGCCTATTAAACTGTAGATTAGTTTATCCCTTCAAAATGCAACAACTTGCTCACTTTAATACTTAGCATTTAAACATTTTCTTGCTACTAGCTTCAGTTGGACAGGTATTCTCTTTCAGAAAGATTCATACCTCATAAATTTCACCCTTTCCCAGCAAGGAACCTCCTAAAATGATTCACACAGTTTTTTAACCTCTTAAGACACTATCTGATAATCACTGTCTCAGAAATGGTTTATTATAGCAGACGACATCTGTAAAGAACTGTTATCTTTTGAAAACAAATATTTATATTGGACTTTAGATGGCAAACACATTATGAAATGTTTAGCCCTGAAAACAGCCACCTCTCCTGGTTTCAAATCTAAGTGCATAGCACAACCAGCAGAATCTATAATGCATGTTAGTATAACAGAAGACAACTGCTACTTTAACCCCTAAGACAAGTAAGGGATGGTATCATTTATTACTCCTTTTACCGTGCTTTTTGGGGAAAATAGTTATATTGAGCTACACACACACACACACACACAAACGCACACTGTACACACCATCCTTATGGCCACAACATTCAAAATAAATACTGCAGTCTAATATGTTATGAAACAATAAAGAAAATGTTTATGTCATCCTTGGTTATATGGAACACAGTGAAGTTCGGTTTATAGTAGATTTCCTTTAAATATTTCTTATCCTATATTTTGTATCCTCGATAGCACAGAGGAAATGCTACATCTCATTCTCATAGGGATTTTCATTTAACATGTTTTTGCACTGTATTGACCCAGGATGTCCCAGATAAGATGCAATATCTTGTTTTCGGTGGGGTCATGATTTTACCGTTTTTATAATGTATTTATTCAGGGTAGCCTAGTCCAGGTGTAAAATATTGTTTTCAGCTTGTTCTGATTGTATGCAATGGAGCATAATATGGTGTAGATGTGGAGCCCCACTGAAAATAAGATGCCATTTCTTCTGTGAACTATCCAGGCTAAATATATAGCAATCAGCACGCGTATTCTAGGAAAACACATTGTCAAAATGTGTAAAGGGAAGGCCACATTGAAACTGCCTCTCAGCAGATCTACATTGTGCAAATTCATTAGAAATAATGGGTAAAAGCATGACCACACTGAAAGTGATATTTCACAGGATATGCCAGTTGAGAGTCAATATATCATATATCAAATCTCAACTGGCATGTTCTGTAAAAATTCAGTATTTAAAATAGTTTAAATACTTTACCCAAATGAAATAAATATTTTAAATATCAACTTGGCTAGTTTTTCTTCATAGGTTTTATCCCCTATGCCCTGCACCATTGTAGTTGCCTTCCACTACACAGCCTCCAACTTGTCTATGTTTTTTCTCAGAAGGGGCCTCCAGAACTGGATGCAGTATTCCAGGTATGATCTCAGGAGTGTCTTATACAGGGGCAAGATGACCTTCCTCTTTATACTCCTGATGCCCCACCCTGTGCATTCAAGCATCTGGTTAGCCTTTCCAGCTGCCTTGCCACACTGCCTAATTTCACTTAGGTCCTGTGATATGATAACTCCCAAGTTCCTTTCTTGCTTTGTGACTGTCAGTACCTCCCTACATAGTTTGTACTTTGCCCTTGGGTTCTTGTGCCCTATCTGCATGATCCTGCACTTCTTTGCATTGAACCGCCATTCTTCATACTTTTTCTCCATTTTTTTATTGCGTTTATGCCCTGTATTTCCCTGTTTTCACCTGACTCCCTGTGCCGCTACCATGCATGCACCTGTGGAGGCATGTGCACACTGTGGTTCTGCAGTGCCCTCCCACTGCTTGCCATCTGCCTGCCTGTGCTACCCTCAGTCCTCCATCTGGGGCACTTGGACAGCAGGGGGCAACAGGGTCCTTCCCCAGGAGAGGAGAGCTACCTTGTGGCTGCTCAATCCTGCTCTCTCCCTCTCCCCTAGCCAGCTTTTGATGACCTGGGCTTGCTCCTGAACCCAGGTCTCCGGCATAGCATGAGGTGTGGCATTCAGCAGCTCAACCCTCAGTGCCACTGGGCTGGCTCTCCAGTTTTTTAAGGTCTTCCACCATTTTTTCAACCCCCCGGCATGTCCACCCTGCTGCATACCTTTGTATCCTTTGTGACGAGAAATGCCTTCCCTTCCAGTCCCACTGGAATGTACTCAACAAAGACATTGAAGAGGACCAGCCCCAAAACCAACCCCTGCTGCACCCTGCTCATCACCTCTCCCTCTCCAGAGTACTCCCTGTTTACCACAACCCTCTGACTCCTGCCACTCATCCATGTCTCCATCCACAGAACTGTTTTAGGATCCACACCTAGGCTGTGCAATTTGTTAATCAGTCTTCTATGGGGGATGGTGTCGAAGGTCTTTTTGATGTCCAGATAGGCCACATCCACTGCACCGCCCTGGTCATACCTTAGTTACCCAGTCATGAAGTAGATTAGTACAATGAGTTAGTACCAAACACAGTGCTTATCCAAAATACAGTAACAGTTAGGCTTAGATGTATAAGTAAATAAATGCCATATAATGGCTGCACCAAGGCACAGTGATGGAAACTTTGCTGCAATCTTTCACAGCGACACAATCCCACTGACATCACTGACACATTCCAACAATGACAAGCAACATGCTAACACTGACCACCACACTTAACTGTATCAATGCGGGGTGCGCCCACCCCCATGTGGTGGCTGTGTCCTGCATCCCTCCTACTTTAAATATCTTTACTCCATGTCACACAGATGGTGGAGTTAGGTGCTTACCCCCGGTCAATGAAAAATCTCCCCGTTGAATCAAAGTCCATCAATGTCAGAGTTTCCAAGTTGGGCCGTCGATGTCGAAACATTGATGTTCAAATGGTATATCCCATATAAGGCAGTGTATGTGTGTGTGTGTGTGTGTATGTGTATGGCAATGCTCTATGGGTGCAGACAGTGCACTGCTATTTTATACTGTAATATATATATATATATGTAGCACATGTTCACCTACATATGTATCTACGGGTTCGGGGAAGGATGAGGTTACCTGGCACAAGAGACCTAGGTTTGGCTACTCTGTACAGGGGCACCCAAGTAAATCCAAAATACAGGAAGCAATAACTGTAATGTCCAGAACCAGGATTGGGATTTTTCAGTGTGGCTTTATTCAACTAGATGAAACATGACAAAGCATTGTATGATCCCCAAAGGCTACATTACTGTATGTGCAGATTAGAGGTAACACAGCGGTCCATTTGAGGAATGAACACATTACTACAGTTGTCTGGCTTTGGACCCGCCAGGCACTCAGCCTGGACTTTGCATGCGCATTGGATACATAGCCCGACTGGCCCGGCTCCCCTGCTAGCCACTTGACTGACGGTCCACTTGAAGAATGAACCCAAACTTTACTTGGCAAGACATCCCATCAAACAAGGATACTCCCAACTGTGGCTCCCCACACCACTTGAAGTCTGTGACTCCTAGAGAGATTTGCTCTCGTACTTCCAATCGAAACTCCCATCAAACAAGGAGACTCCCATCCAACAAGGAGTAATTTTCCCACCCTGTGGCTCCCCACACCACTTGAAGTCTGTGACTCCTAGAGAGATTTTCAAGTTGCGACCCACGTCTGGGTACCCACCCCACCACTGGCCAAGAGCATGAGGCAAGTAGCAAAACAACAGATGAAATCCGTAGAGGTGGACCTGGTTACTAAAGATGGGGGTTTTTCCCACCTCCAGCTCCCACAGCCCATACCGCCATTTCTCTGGATAAACACAGAAAACTTTAGCACTTTAAATGTAGGTTCACGTGGATGACCTGAAGCACCCCTCTACAGGATTACTTGAAATCCAATAACACTTTACTGTTTGACTGCTCCATTTGTTCATCCTAGTAGACATAGTCCTCTCAAATAGCTGTCCGCATTACTTCCAACTGAAGAAAAACATTTGCTTTGGCCCCTTCAAATGGAGCCAAACACTCACCCATTCGTTGCAGGTGCCCCACAGGTGAAGTAACACTTTCTTTGCTGTTACACATGAACAGACTGAACAAAAACCAGGCAGCTTCCTTCCAAGGTGCGCAAAGGGGATTGCCCCTGGAACCCACAGAGAACGTTCCTCCCCCAGAGGGAGGGGTTCACTGAGACTGGGGGAGCGGTCTCCACACCACTTTAAAAAGATAAATTACAGGAACACTTCCTTTTTCTAAGTGAGAGATCACACTGCAGACTAATGCTTCCTTCTTGCTTAAGGACAAATGGAAGACTCCTTTGAATTTCCCAAAGTTCTAAACTTCACTCCCTGAGCTGGAGATTCCAATGTGCTCATGCAGCTGCGACAGTTCTATAGTGATGTCATCTCTCAAGTCTCAGCTGTGACTGAGGACAGAGTGAGACAGTGTGAAACCCATTTAACTGGAGTTTCACAAGCTGCCTTCCTGCCTACCACTAGGTCTTACGGGATTCAGTAACCCGGGTAACAAGAGGGTTACATATATATGCATATATGTGTATTTGTATTAGTCAGCATGTGTGTGTATCACAACAATTAGAAAGTGCAGTTAGGTGGCTCTTTGGTTAGTGCAAAAAGTGCTAGTCTACATTTTTCCACTATCTAGATCAGTTTCAGCCTTCTACATGTCATTGCTTATTTAACTGAGGTGTCTAGTGGCAACTCCCCACCCTCTGATGTCCTTCAGAGCCTAAAAAGAAGAAAACAGTTACTTGATGTCTTTTCTTTTAATCTGTAAACATGTGTGCAGATGGTACACTGCTGTGTTATATTCACTGGAATATATATGCATATATGTGTATATGTATTAGTCAGTGTGTGTGTATCACAGCAATTAGAACATAAAGTTGTCAGTGTCAGTGGCTCAGCAGGTAGCACACACATCTCTGTGGCTAGGAAACCAGAAGGCTGTGGGTTCTATCTCCACACCAGGCACTTGGGTCTCAATACTGACACTGTAGTACAGCATGAGGGGGGTGCTGCACTCCTGAGGTGCTGTCTTTTGGATGAGACGTTAAACTGAGGTCCCATCTGCCTGTTCTGGTGGTAGTTCAGGTGGCTGTTAAAGATCCCATGGCACTTCTCGAAAAGAATAGGGTAATTTTTTATTTATGAAATCATACAAACCAAACAAGAAGAAATAAACATTATATACAAGAATTATAAGTCATTCTCAATTTGGTCGTTCAGTAACATTCTGTACAATTCATTCTTGAAAGAAAAAATAAAGAAAGAAGAAAAACAATTTATATACTATTATTTACACATCTATGTTACCGATACATTACTATATGTGACCCATGGTAGAGCCCTCCAAAATTGCTGTAACCTCATCCTACCATATGTTTTGTTTCCTGGAAATAAATCTCTTGCAGCTCTTTAACAATTTTACCATAACGCTCCACATATGAAATATATTTTTGCTGCAATGTAAATAAACACCTAGAATTCCAAATATACCAGTTAATCACCACAAAAATAACATGTAAGGTACTATTCTCCCATCTAGACCATGAGTTTGGATACTCTCCATACATTAAAACTGGATAAGAAACATGTTGGAAGAAAGGCCCTTTTGTTTCCTGGTACAAAAAGCCCCAAATTAAGTATATAAGAACAAGAGAAATAAAGATGCTAATGGTTTCTAGCTGGTTTATACATGAGGCTTAGAACAAATTCTCTCCTCCACTTTCTTATGTTTCTGGATAGCTTTTATGTTTAACCTTTCATGAACTTTAACCAGTGTATATTTTTAATTTTATTAGAATTCTCCTTTCTGTTCTAAAGTTTTTTAGAGCTTACTTGATTTTCACGTGAGACATTTGGGAAATGGGTCTACCTCCTGAAGTGTGGCTCAATAATTTAACTATATATTTGTTTCTTAGTTTTTGTTAGTACCACAGAACTAGGAGAGACTCCATAGCCTGAGTTTGACAAAACCTCTGTAAGATATGATGGAGTAGAAGCTTGGTGCTTAATTTGTCGTAACTAAGCCCTCTCCCAATCTTTAAACCACAGTGATATAGTCTGAATAAAAGGATCACACCAATATTTGCCCGGTTATACTAATAGGGGTTTTAAATTTGCTTGTACAAACTGACAATAGAAAAAATGAATCGGATTTACATGTTTTATCCTCCACATATTTAAGGGTAAAGAAAGAATATTCCGTTTATATAATCTAACTCTCCCAAAGGATTGAAAAAAGGTTAAACACTTTGACATCTCTTGATTTGGGTACTGGGAACATTGCACTAAGAAATAAAAACACAGGGATAAGGTAAGTTTGTAGTAAATATATTTTCTTTGGATAACTCATTTTCCTTTTGTTCCAATTTTAGACCAGCTGCATCCCAATCTGTATTTTTAGGTCCCAATTTACTGTATCCATTTGGCCTACCCCAAATACGATTCCTAAAATTTTTAAGTCCCCTGTTGTAATTGGAATCCCTGCCACACTGTTTTGAGAAGCATCCTGATTCCCTAATGATTTCCTTTTACTTTTTAAAGTATTTCATTTTGTGCCTGACTAGGCTCCATATTCTTGGTATCTTTCTATGGCTTTTTCCACTGAACTCACATCCCCTACCAATATAACTATGTCATCTGCATAGGCCAAGGCTATGTAGGGTTCACTTGACTGGGTAGCTGTATTGGCTTTTATGTCTATTGCAGTATTCAAGAGCCGTAAGAGTGGGTCTATACTAAAAACATATAACAAGGGGCTAATAGGGCACCCTTGTCTGACTCCCTTTTGTATCTGTATGTAACGGCCAAAATACCCGTTAATACAGGACTTGACTGTAGCCATTCTATATAATGCTTTTAACCATTCTACAAAGATAGTAGGTATGCTATAAAGTATCAAGGTCTGCCACAGAAATGCATGATTTACATTATCGAATGCCTGTTTTTGATCTAAAGAAATTATATACCCTTCCAAAGGTGCTATATTATTTCTATCAAACAAATCCCTCAACATAATTAATTGATCTGTAATAGTATTTCCAGGGACTGTACAGGATTAGGCTGAGGGTAATAAGATATTTTCCTACAGTTAACAATCTTTCATTTAATGCTTTCGTAAGTAGTTTAAAATCATTATTTAGAAGGCTTATAGGTCTCTGGTTTGATATGTCCAATGTCTCTCCTTTTATAGAAATATAAGCACTCCTGTAGCCATGTCCAATGGGACATTATGATTCTCATAATAAAATTATATACCTTCATGAGGTTCTATGATTTCTTGTCCCAAGATGGTGTATAACTCCGAGTTAAACCACCCTGTCCAGGTGCTTTACCCTTTGTAAGTGACTTAATAGCCTCTGCAATTTCTAGTGTAGTAAAAGGCTTGGTTAGTGCATCAATTAATTCCTGGGGAGCTGATGGATGGAAATCTCTGAAACAAGGGTGTGAAATCAATTATATCTTATCCTGTTTTTTAAACAAGGAGGTTGCATATTCTGATACACTTTTAAGGACCTGCTGTTTAAGAGGATTGTACTTTCTCCTGCATGTCATAAAGTGCAGTTATTACATTTTTCTTGAGTTGTTCTTGATTTTTAAGCAAGGCAAATACTGTCAAAAGGGCCTTTGTCGTGACAGTATCGCTGTTGCAACTAGAGACCTTCATTCTGCTTTCATGGTATTGCAACATTTTATGCTTTTATGCAATATTTGGTCAGAAAAGTCATGCCTGGTAGTTTGGGAAAGGGTAAACAAATGTTATAACTGTTTCCTTTCATTCAGGTAAGATAGGTAATCAGCTTTTCTAGTTTGATTACTAGTCAGGATGAGAAGACTCGAAGCTTGACCTTAGTCTCCATCCACCAACTGGCGAGGTCATCATAAAGGTCAAATAATGATTTCCTACAAATCAAAAAATATGTACTCTGCTGTAGAAAGAAATGCTGCTCTAAAAGACCTGAGTTAAGTTTCCAATATCCTGGACCAATAGGAACTTCTGGACTGCCTAACATAATAGTTAATGAACTATGGTCCAAATATTCTACAGGCCTTGCTGATGATTTTTGTTTGATCATTGCCCTTGAAATAAACATAAAATCAATTCCAGTGGACAGGTTCCCCTTAAAAAAAGTTTTCTCTCTTTTACCAGAATGTTCCAATAATGTATCTTTTAAGTTGGCTGTACATATGATAGTGTTTAGAGCCATCATATCCGATATCTTCTCTGTTGATGTTGAATGTCCCTCTAGCCAATTTACTTAAGCCCACAATTAAAATCCCTGTCCCAAACTACATTTGAGCAGTGTAAATATGGACTTATTTGGTGAAATATAGCTGTACGGTCTGCTTTGTTTGTGGAGTATAAATATTGATTACTCAAAAAGGTGTATTATTTAGTCTAAAGTCGAGCAAAAGTGCTCTGCCTGGCACCAAATCAAGACTCTTTACTACAGTTGGTTGTATTTGATGGAAGCATCCCCACCCCTGAACAACTCTCAATACCCAGGGACCTAT
Organism: Neoceratodus forsteri; assembly: GCA_016271365.2. NCBI lineage: Eukaryota > Metazoa > Chordata > Ceratodontiformes > Ceratodontidae > Neoceratodus > Neoceratodus forsteri. Next base: position 216,857,352 of record JADMNL010000030.1, on the reverse strand, counting down.
ATGGTACACCAGAGAACCATTCTTTAGGGCCTTCGTTGTTTCCAAAACAGTGTGTATCCTAGTGTCCTGTATCCTAGGATCCTGGGGGTTGAGATTGTAAGAGATGAAAACTGCTCCCCTTTTTGGTTATTCTTTGATACTATTAAATTGATGTCAAAAATAACAGAGGGTGATAAAGACATCCTGTATTGTTATGAGGGGCCATTTCGTTTCTTCTTTTGATTTTCTCCTTCACTGTTTGGCCTTGACTCGATTCTTGAGTTTCAGGTTCTCTACTTCAATCTTTAACTCTTGTGAGTTAGAGTCAGCAGGGGAGGATTCACTGTCAGAGGCCCTCAGTGTCAAGAGTGCCTGGTATCTACTAGAGTGTTAAACAAAGTGGTTTTAGGACTTTAGGCATCAGCTGAGACCAGGCCTGTCTTCCATGTGTTCCATTTGTCTTTCTGCAGTCTCTTCTACTCTTGGGAGGAGGCATAGTACTATTTGGACTACATTCCTGTTCTACTGGGACCAAATTCTCCACCATAGTGGACCTTTTATCTGCACTTTCTGCAGTGGATGTAGGGAGTAATCCCTTTTTTATTCTTACTAACCTCCAGGTTCCTACCTTCAGATATAGTAGGCCCCAACACCACCCAATGTCTCATATATCCTTGTGAAGGGGCACCTCAGGTGGCTTCTCCATAGCTTTTCTTTTGTTATATTCCCTCAGTTGTAGTGACAAAAGTTGTTGCTAACGATATCTCACGAGGATCGTTCTCCTGTAATGCCTTCCGGCAAGCCATATATGTGAGACTTCTGCTCCACAAGTTGCACTTCACACAACACTTCTACACTGGGCACTAGTGCGACCCTGACTCCTGGCATAGGGTGCATTTCTGCTGGTCACACACACTACTATGTGTCCTGCTTGCCCACACCTGTAACATGTTTTAAGCTGCCTGGATAGAAAAGGACACCTCTATCCCTTCCTAAAAAAACAGTTAGGTAAGTGTTGTTATACATCTCCAGTCCTTAAAGTGCTCTGATTCTCCACCCTCTTGTCAAATACTTCTGAATCAAAATGGCCTCCAGGTGACCTGTGACAGTGCACCTGTAGCTAACCAGAAAAAAAGGTCAGTGACAACGACTCTCTAGTTCCTAAACAGGACTGTTATGGTTTTGTGCTCTGGTCTGGTCAGGGAATCGCATCATGGGGGCCCATACAGGTAATTTTTTAAACTGATGATATCATGCCCAGAACTTATTCAGGCCACTCTCCAACTTAAAATTCACATCAAAAACATTCTCTCTTGAAACGTGAATCAAAGCATATAGTTCAGACATTAAATTGCATACATTCTTTTAACAGCTTTTTCCCTACATAAACTCTATCAGGAAAGGTGTCTAAACCTCTTTGTAGATAAGTCTGATGGCATTGCCGCTTAGCAGGGTAAGTAGTTTGTTAAAAAGGACACATTAACCCTCTGGTTCAGTAAGTAGCAGGTTGTGGTATAACATCTTCCACTACAGCAGGCCTGTTCCTAATTCCAGCAGGAATGTTCTTTTGGAATATGTGATATATCTGACAAGTCCTCAAACTACATCCTCAAGATTGTCCTGTTGAATAAATTTGTCCTTCAGTGATTACTGTTGCCAGTACTGGGTGCTGAGTGAGCTCAAGTTCAGGGGTAATTCTAAAAGGGGAGTGCACTCCCCCACCTGCAATATTAGAATTTCTCATAGGGGAATCAACATGCTGCAAATTTTCACTTGTAACTGCCCCTCAGTTTGTGAACTGTTCTGTTACTCACTGTATGTGAAAGTCGGCAGTGTCATGGAAACCCCTAGTATTTTGATGCGCACAAAGCCCGAATTCACTGGAAGCGTATCTGGAGAGCAGACTCAGCCTGCTGCTGTAAGAGATTTTTATACCAACTACGGGCAACATCTGACATCAGCTTGTCCGCCCAGCTCAATTTACTCAGGGTCCCTTTTAACTGTGCGGTCTGAGTGCTACTTCTCTGTATTGGCAGCGAAATACCGTAGCTGCATCGTGGTGCTTGTCCAGCGACACTGAACACTATTCACGGCTTATTTTAGCCTCTGTTTGAACTGTATCCATGGTAACACTGAACCTTTCTTGTTCAGCTGTCAGTACAAGAACTCTCCCCGTTCCCTAGATCTTGCAATTTAAAAACATCCCATCAAATCTTTTTCCTGCACAAAGTGCTCTGCTTCTTCAAGAAGCAGTAGTTGATCCAGAGTTTGTTTGTCTGTACATCATTTTGAAATCCATCTTTATTCTAGCTCTGTGGGTCCATTTGTTGCTTGTTTTTCCTTGGTTACAGGTCCTGACAATACATTCCACCATCCATACTTGTAATTGTGGTTGCATTAAAGACAATTTGCTACCTCAGCAAATCTTGTGCCAAGAGGAGACGACTCCTCGACCTGCTGCACATCCATCTCCATGCTACGTCAGTTCAAGACTGACTCAGTCATCCTTGACAACAAGGTTCCCCTTACAGGTGAGAGGAGTCAATTTTATTCAAGACCAAAAAGCAACATATACAATTTCAAAGACATAGATAATATTTTCTACTACAGTTCAGCCTTTAACCCTGCTTCCAGATACTTTAATTCATTTTATTCTTCTTTCCTTCAAGTATGTAATCTCCCCTTTCTCTGTGTAAACAATACTTTTCTTCCAGTTTTAATCTAACATCTTTATCTTCCATAATTCCTATTGCCCCAACTAAATAGCTGTATCTTCTCAACAGCACTTCTGTTATGTTTTTATCCCACACATTTAAAATTCTTACAGCTGCTCCCCTTTATCTTCCCCATATTTAATACATTCATTTGAAAACAATTTGTCCACTTCCACTTGTATTTTAAAACAGTAAATCATTAATTGTTAACATCCTGAGTTGCAAAAATCTCTGACATCTTACTTGCCATATTGCCCATTTAATTGTGACCAACACTACATATACTGTACTGCTTGCCAAGCTCCCCCATTCTTCTGTTAGCTGTCCACAAACCAGAATTTCATACATCATGTTTTTAAACATTCCCATACCCCATACTCTGACTAGAAGATCCCAAAATGAGTTTATAAATTCACACTCAAGCAACATGTGACTAATTGTGTCCTCTAAGCCCTGGCAATTATTTCCTCGACAAACTCTTTCCTCAACCCTTTTGTGTTTCAAATTCCCTTTGACATTTATTTTCCGTGTAAATAGCCAAATCTACCTTTCATTTTTGGGTATTCTATTTTCCAGCATTGATTCTAATACTTTATCAAACTTCACATTCTCCCCAACTTTAAATACAGGTTCTTCATAGTATTTATTTCCATAATTGTCTTATAGATGCCTTTCTTTTCTCTTTATCGTCGAAGTTTTTTGATATTAAAATATAAATATATCAAAACAACTTCATAATTAAATGAATTAAAAATATTTTGGTTCTTTTAAATCTTTTACTAAATGTAGTTAATTTTTGCAATTTCAGAATGTCTGAAAGGAATATATAATTACAGAGTGACGCTTGGCTTCCTATAGGTATGCAGGTTATGGGGTGTTTAAGGTTTTTAGACCTATGTTACATTTAGGCATGACTGCTGTTTTCAGTGTTTAATTGAAGTTTTTTTACATTGTTGTTAGGAGGAAGATTCTATTTGAAGTGTAAAGTGCTTAAATACAAAGCAACTCTTATCACAGGTAGATACATGTAATGAATAAATTTTGTAATTTAATGAAAACAATGCATTTGTTAACGGTTATAATAAATTATTTGTGTTTTTTTCTAACTAGATAATATTGAAGCCCCGTGATCAAGCTCATAGGAGCGAAACGCAGGGGTGTTTCTAAATAAAGAGAACGCATCATAAGCAACAACAGACTCCGGATTATTTGTTACTTGCGGCTGTTCTATGCATCTTTTAGGAGTCCTGCGATATACATAAGTGTTCATCATTTCCCAGATTTAGCTTTGTTTATTGGCACATAATCAATGTCTGTGCCACACACCCTGGGGGAGCACATGATGCCTTCATCTGGCACCAGTCAGCACTGTGCCACAGATTCGAGAGTGGGGACATCCCCACTGGCCACTTAGTGGGTGAGTATGCAAACCACGTGGAAAAACATAGAACTTGGGAGAGGCATAGTCAGAGGTGACATGGGTATTGGCCTAGATGGCCCAAGGCAGGGCGACGCTGATCACCAAACTAACCTCCACCCTCTACACACAGGTGACAGTGGATACCCACTCCGTCCCTGGCTGCTCACACCATACCGGTGGCCCGTGACCCCATCGCAGCAACGCTACAATGAGGCATGTGCCACCACATGCAATGTCATCGAGCGGGTGTTCGAGATGCTGAAGGCATGTTTCCGTTGCCTGGACACATCTGGCGGTGCCCTACAGTACAGCCCCTCAACGGCCTGCGGGCTGTTCCTGACCTGTTGCATCCTGCACAACATGGCCAACGACTGTGGGATAGCCGTACAGGTCGAAGAGGGGGACAGCGATGGGGACAATGAGGACGCTGGTGAAGATGGTGATGGGCAGCCCCCCCTTGGGCGACGGGACCCCCGACTGATCCAGCTGGCACAGCTGCACTGGGACACCATCACAGAGGAGCACTTCAGCCAACCCAGGTAAGTCATGGGGCCATGTGCAACCTCCAGTGGCAAAGGCACAACCCACAAACACGCATGGACAAACACCAGGGGTGCATGCTATCAAGGGAAGTGGCCGAGCATGGAACCACACACACCGCCAGGGATGGGCAAGGTCTAACATGGCACGCGGTCACACACACACACACACACACACACACACACACCCCTCACAAGACATGCACAAAGGGTAGGAGGCACGCCAACCCAGACCGTCACCCCTAGCCACACACACGTCCACAGACCACCACGCCCACTGCCTGTCATTGTGCCTGTGTCAGACGCTGGGCACCATTGTACAGTGGTGGACAGTGTAACACAAGCATTATCATGCACACGCCACAGCAGAAAGCAGCAGGGAGGGTGTGCAGATGGAACATGTGTGTGCGTGCAGGGTCGGGTACCCCACCCGTGCATTGAACGCTGAACAACACAATGCACACAGGCACACAGGGCAGCATCAGATAGTAGCCATGCTGGGAGACAGGTCAGTCACGTGCCTCAGTGCCACGGCCACCACAGATGCATGGGCGGCCACGCCAAGACCCGCCAGCAGTGACAGGCTGACCAATGGCCTCATGGGGTGGCACCGACGATCCCCCAGGGGTTCCACTGCATGAATGCGACTGTGCTCGCGCAGGGGTCTGCAGCACATCGAACATGCCTGTGCCAGGTGTGCTCGGGATGCCCACAGCTGAACCCAGTGTCAACAAGGAGGGTGTCGCATGACACCGGGAAAGGGGGGGTGGACATTGCACTGCAATGGTGTCTGTGATGCATGGGCAAATAACTGTGTTCCCATTGTGGCCATGACAGCTGTGATTGCCTGTGTCTGCCTGTCAATGGCAGCGGTCACATCCTCCCACAACTGGTCCATCCCTGCCAGGAGCAGAGCGGTGTCTCTGCTGTGCAGCTCCTCTGCCTGGCGCAGAGCCGCATTGAGTGCATCCACCGCCGTCACAAGCCGCATCTGCTAATTGACTGATGCTTGGAGTATGCGGGTGTGCTCATCTAAGGTCATCTTCCTGATCGGCATGCTGTCCCTCATGGTGTTCGTGGCCCTGATGGTCATCATCCCTTGAGGGTGGGCACTGCACACCAGGGCAAGGCCTGGGCATGTCTACATGCGGTGCACTGCTGCCGCCCCCTGACACTGTACCCCCATGGCCATTGGCTGACTGCTGATATTGCCCCTCTGGCTGCCGCTCTCCAGGGCTCAATGGTACTGCTGCAGTGGCCACAACAGCCCCACTGTCCTGGACACACACCAGTGCTGCCCCACTGGTGCAGACAGGCACAGGCTGGGACTGTGATGTCACGCAGGCCTCCACAGTGGCACCACCCACAGCCATGCCCGTGATGTCACCTGCTGTGTGGCCATCCCATGGCCCACACGTCTCACTGCCCATGACGTTAGCTCCATCATCATCGGTGACAGATCCGGCACCAGCCCGAGTCTCAGCATGCTGGAATCCATGGACACTGGCATGCTGGGACATGGGCAGGGCCTCCTCTGCACCTGCTCCACTAACATCAGTCCAGACATCCAGGTGGGCCCACTGTCGTCCTGACCCCTGTATGCCTGTGGAGGTGGATGGGCCCTCCTCCATCTTCATGCTACCACCCTCAGTGGAGAAGCCCACCACCGCTGACCCATGTAGATGCTCACGAGCTGTAATGGAAAAACAGTAGCATTAATGTATGTGACCTACCCTGTCCCCCCCATGGACAGACCAGGACCTACCATGCAGTGACGGGCTACCACCCATCTGGAATCCACCACCTGGAACACCCTCGATGGCGCAATGCTGCATGCTGCCAGCAACCCGCTCTTCTTGTGGGGTCAGGCATTCCACCTTCAGCTCTCCCCACCGGTCGCAGACTGTGCTACCCTGATGGCAGCCACCTTCTCCTTAATTCTCCGCCTGTCTGTGCCCATCTTCTTTTTGCACTCCTGCACGGAGCCCTGGTGGCTGCCATACAGGTTGACAGCATGCGCCACCTCTTCCCATGCAGCAGCACGGGTCTATGGTGTTCCCTTGAGTCCACTGAGCAGCGGCTCCTGGCCAAGGTAGGCCTCAGACAGAGCATCTGTTTCTGCCTTGGTGAAGTTCGGCCTCCTCTTCTTCCCACGTCTCTGTTCCTCTTCCTCCACTTCATGATTGGTCATGATTCCTCCTGTGAGAATGACAGGTGTTACCTGTGACTGTGCAGTCCCATGCATGTCCCAAACACCACAGTCCACACTCCCAAACAGCATGCAACTCACCGCAATAGACTGCAGTAACCGACTATGGCCAGTGCAGCCTAATGTCACATTTTTATAGCACAACACATACAAATGAGGCGAGGCGCATTTTTAAGTGGATGCAAATGCAGTGACTGCGCCATTGAATGGCTGATTAGCTGATTTGCATATGCCAGCTGAATATTACGCTGTTGCGCTTTACGCAATTGTGTTGAATGTGTTGAGCCAAGGGCACAGTTCTGTGACATGTGCAGTACACACCTAACTGCACATGCCCGGGTTGATGACGCAGGCATCTGCCACACTGCTGATGTGCTGTGCATGGGCGGCAATGCAGGGCACAGCCACCATTGTGCCAGTGGCGCTACTGCGCTGTTCACATATATGGTGCTGTGGCACTGGAGTGCCATAGGCACACTGGGGCAACAGCGCTGTAGGCCACTACAGGAGGTGGCACACAGGTACCCAACCGCGCTACATGCATTGGGTTCCAATCGTGCTGTGGCTGTCTGTGCATGAGAGACCCTTGACCCTGTGCCCGACCTTTGTCCCCTAGGTGCCATGCATCAGGTATGGGTGCACCACTATCATGCTGTTCGGTGACAGCGTGATAGGAAATGGCAATGCTGTACCACGCAGCATCTGCACGTGCCAGGACCACGCTGCCGGGAGCCATTTTGACTCCACCACTTTGCTGAGATGGCGCGGAGAAGGGCAGTGATGTGGAGCCAGGTGGAGCTTGCCAACCTGGTGGCAATTGTAGAGCCCCATGCTGAGGCTCTATATGGTGATGCACCCCTGGACAGGGCCAAGAGTGCAGTGTGGCAGGAGGTGGATGATGCTCTTGAGGAGGCCACCGGTATGGGGCGCATGGCGGGGCAGTGTTGCCACCCTTACGGGGACCTCAGGCGGAGGGACCCGGACCTGCTTGCATACCTGCGGGCACGTGCCAGAAGGGGCACAATGCATGGCCAGGCAGGTGCAACATCCATACACTATTATCATCCATATGGGTATCACGGTTGCATGTGTCCGGCACATGGGGGGGCCGTCCAGTGTTGGCCATTGTGGTGGTATCAGGGTGTGGGGTGGATGAGTATGGTTGTGTGGCATTGCACACACATGGGGGTGGGGGGACTTTACTACTGGATTGTACTGATGTTCCTGTCTCCATGTTTGCACCTTAGGCCCAGAAGAGCGCAGGCAGGCGAGGGAGCGGAGGCGCTGCCTGGAGGACCAGCAGAACAGGAGGGCTGAAGGTCTGCAGTGGCGTGTGGACCAGCCTGATGATGGTGAGTGCCTTACATCCATGATTACTATTGCATGCTGTATAACTTGGCGGGCAGCAGGGCATGACCACCATCCACTGACACCACTGCCATGCACACAACTTGTTACAGTCAACACTGTCCAGTGGCACTGCATGTCTGGGAGTGCGTCAATGGTGGTCCATGCGTGCACCGGGCACATGGCTGTGCCACTGCCTTCACACCGCATAGCCAAGTCATTGTACGGCCACGGTCGTGTTGTGCAGGACATGGGCAGTGGGTGTGTGCAGTGGTCCACATGGCTGTGGCTGCCTGGGTAGGCAGGTCTTGTGGACATGGTCACTGTGGGTGGTCGCACACCATCACAGGGGTGTGGCACATGGTTGTATGCCATGCACAATGGGTGGGCTGCATGGGTCTGGACAGTCACATTTATTGACTCTGCTCCCTCGTCCTAGGTGGACGGCGACTCCAGGCGCTGAAGTGAGGTGTGCAGGAGCTGCTCCAGGTGGCAAGGGTGACCCTGGAGCTACTGCAGAGCATGGACCGCCATGGGGTGAGGAGGAGACGACATCGGCACCACGTGGAGGAGGACTGGGGCAGACGATGATCACTCCATGCCCCTAATAACACCTTCTCCCCCGTACCCACCCTCACACCCCTTCTTCCCTCTCCCATATGTTCACCCCTGCTCCTTACCTGCCCCCTACCTGGTATGTGGCCCTTCCCCCCTATTGTATATAGTTGTATATAGTTTTTGTATTTCCGGTTTTAAATACATTTGTTTTGTTATGACAACTGTGGTGGTCTCTGATTTGCAATGGGCTACAGGTGCTCAGCTGCAGTGGTGTGCATGGCATCAGGGGTGGTACACGCATGGGTGGGTGGGTGTGTGTGTGTGTGTGTGTGTGTGTGTGCAGAGGTGAACCGCCTATGGTGTGGGCAGGGGATCAGTCACTGTCTGTGGTTTGTGTGTTGTACTCTGTGCACTGAATGCCTGTGTGCAGTGGTCCATGGAGTCTGCACTATGTGCATGGCACCCCTGCCAGACCATCCATGGCCTGTGCAGCTGACACCCTTGCATGTCTGTGATATACACGGTCTGCTGGTGTGTCAGTGGTGGCTGTCCATGCTGGATAACAACTGTACCTGGCACAATGCCAGGTTGCCTTCCATCACCAGTATGGTGCATGTCTGCCTCCGGTGGCACTGTGGCCTCTGCTGTTGTTGTCCCCCCTCCTTGCTGTCGCTAGTGTCTGTTGCAGGGGATGTACTCCAATGTCTGTCACCTGTGCTCCAGCAGCATGCTGGTGGCATACAGCTTCATGGTGCCTGCACAGGGTGGCTGGCACACCTGTGCAATGTAGGGGTGCTGGCCATGTGTACACGTCAGCTGTGGCCACACGCCAGTGGCTTGGTTGACCCGCTACTGTGTTCCTGTATTGGTGTGCCTTTGGGTATGGGTGGGTGTTTGTCCATGCACTGTGTTGCATCCTGTGTGGTGCATGCTTCCGTACAACACTGTGCATGTCTGTGCTGGCTGTTGTGGCCAGTGCTGGGATGGGATGTGTCCTTGGGAGGGTGTGCAAGGTGCTGTACTGCTGGTGGTGAGGTCCGGGGCATGCCCTGTGGCATGTGGGGTACCTCATGTGGCAACGCATGGTCGGTCACTCAACTGTACCTTGGGGGGGATGTGCAGGGTGGCACTGTGTATGCTGTTGTTGCATTGCTGTCTGCTGCCACCCACAGCAGGGTGCACATGGTGGGGCTGCCTTGCATGGCTCTGTGGTGCACAGGGTTGCATTGTCACAGTGGGGGGTGGTGGCATGCATAGGATATCCTGCACTGTTGGGCGCTACTCCTGGGAAGAGTGTATGGTGATCGTGGTGCAGGGTGTGCTCTGCATTGGTGGGATGGTGTGGCACAGGGTAGTTGGCTCTCCTTGTGTGCCAGTCACAGCTTGCCAGGGGGTGTGCTGGGGCACCATGGCCTGGTTGTGGTTGCTGGTATCCATGGGCTGGTGGGTATTCCAGCTCTCCCCCGGTTGTGGCGTGCATGGGGTGTGGGGGATGATGTCTGTTCTGCTGTGTGCTCCTCTGCCCATCTGTGGCATGGGTGGTGGGCCCCTGCATCCTGGGTTGTGCTGTTGCATTGCTGCCCTGCTCCAAGGGGCATTCCTGGTTGCGCTATAGCGCATCTGGGCTGCTCCGCTGAGCATCCCTTGTTGCGCTATGGCACATCAGATATGCACAACTTCACATCCCTGGTTGCACTATGGTGCAGGTGGTGTGATATTCAGTCATCTGCTGTAGGCACATCTTGGCCTGCACAGTTTTTGAATATCACGCTTCTTGCACATGGGCGCAGTGGACTTGCGCTTGCTCCTGCTGTTGCACACTTTTTGAATGCAGTTTGAATATCTGGACCCACGTGTTTAACATCACTTTTCTTATGACTGAAATGAATTAGCATTCATCAGACAATGATCCCTGACCTTACGGGACAATAAGTGTACACAAACAGCTAAAAAAACTACTGAAAACCTGGCTCAAGCCATATTAAAAGGAGTATTCCTTTTATCATTTCAGATGTGAAAAAAGTGCCAAACCTGACTTAAAATGGTGAATGTGAATATCATACAAGTCAGGAGATAAGGGACAAACTAAAATGGAATACATATTATTGATCACAATTTTCACTATCATGGACAGTTACTTTCAGTTTTTCGGGAAGCATTGTAATCTGACAACATTAAACCAGTTCCTTCCTATGGCTGGTACCTGGGATGTCAGAGTCAGAATGGAAAACTACTACCAAATTACTAACAGCTTTTTTTTAAATCTCCAAATGACTCATAATGATAAGCAGCTACACTTTTTATGGATCTACAATGCTGGTTCGACAAATATTTTGTCAGAAGACTTCACAGCAATGGATTTATGTCAACCACAAGTTGTGGTTGACATAAATCCAGCAGGAGACCCGGTTCCTTTTCTATCAGGGGGCTTTGCCCCCAGAACCCCCCTTGTGGGTGGCTCTGCCCCCACACCCCTCACATTTATGGATTATCAACTCTGAGTCAGAGTTGATTTGGGGAGGGGATGCAGAACCGGGGGAATAGAGTGCTGGGGTATCTGGCGGACTATTACAACAAACTGTCAATGTTGCCGGCATTGACGTGTTCGCTGTAATAGTTGTGCCGTACAGTGGGCATATCACTTTTTACAGCTGCTTGAGAGCAGATACAGTCCATTTTGATGTCCTCTTTTTGGACTGTGGGTGGAGCCAACAGGAGCATTGCATTCAGAAAAGGACTGATGTCATCTTTGCTACCAAACAACTTGATAGCATGTTAAAAATAGTTTCCTCTGCTGAAGCCTCATTACTACGCTGCATGTGTATGTATAGGATGCTTTAGAGCACTATTTTTCCTCTGGCTTGAGGAGCTAATTGAGCCTACAGAAAGTTAACTCATTATCTTCTTGGAGTCATTCTGTATCAGATTACCGATGGATAGTACAGACATCATAGAAAGCTATTGGAAGTAGAATGGGTTAAACACTTCCTGGAAATTTCTGTATAACAGGTTCCCCTAGGCACTGCACAACACCTCATTAAGCCATTTGACACCACCATCCTAAGAGCAGTCAGCGTGCTACTTTGCAGGACATTGCATAGTAAGAGACCCGGCCTTGCCTTTTTCCAAATAATACACCAACTTCTTTCTCAGGCAGGCAGTTCTGGGCTACTGTTTCTATTCTACTGAATCTTCTTAACTTGCAATTTGTGACTATAAACTGTTTACAACTGAATGATAGTAACCACTTTTACTTCACTTGCAAATAGGTGTTTGTGTTTATTCTCTAATGCTTTGTAATCTTGGGTCACCCCTGAAAAGGAACCTCCAGGGCTCCGTGGGCATATCTGGTCACCAAAATTTAATAATAAATAAATGTGTGTGTCTAATTTCTGTTTGACTTACTGTAGGTTCCACATAGAATCTGAAATTTTCATAACATGCTGTATTGTGATTCAATGAACTGTTAAATGGGGATTTTGGTTTCTTTTACAAATTAATTTTTTTCCGGGCCATGGACAGGGCCAGACTTTGCTAGGTGCAAACTGTGCCCCTGCACCTTGGGGGCCCACACTTTTTTTTCTTGAGGAAGCAAAAATAATTTAAAACATTTAAAAATGCCAGCATTTCGTTATAGATGAAAATGTTTATCAGCAAATCAAAGTGGAAAACAACTGGCTTTGCTACTGTTACAAAAGGTGGTGGCAGCTTTGTTGCAGTGGAAAAGATTAGGTTAAATAAGTGCTAATGGTGTTAATGGCCATACTTTACACCTCCCAGGCTGACTGCTTTCACAAACAAAGGGCTATATTGACAAGAGAACTTGTTTGTAACCTGGACATGTAGCTGAAACAATGAATGATATGACAAAATCTGTTTCAAAAGTATGTGAGCAGCACTCAAAATCTGGAGTCAATCTTAACATTGTTTTACTAGCCAAACATTAGTGCAAATTGTCCAGGGCTAATGCAGCTAACTCTCTACTTGTCCGTCTTGACTAGTGCAGGTTTTCATGGCTGTTAATGAAGTTAAAAAAGTCTACTTTAGCAGGCTCTAGTCCTCATGCTAATCTCAGTCAATGTTCCAGATTGCCTGGTGTGGTTAACAGATCATTAAGAGCTGCAATTATCTGGCAGTTCAAGAGGTGGATCCCACTAAAGACTCAATGTGAGTCATTATCACTTCACTGTTAGGACTTTCAGCTAGTGTCCAGGGTATGATCAAGGGTAGAGTGCTGTTAAGTCACTATCTTCCAGTTTTCTGAATTTGTCTTTGTCTAAAAAATTGTCCCATATTATTAAGACCAGTGCCCCTCATTTCCCTACATTTTGAGAGTCTGTATCCAATATTTCAGTGACAAAATGTGAAGAGGTATACAGGGTTGGACCTGCAGGTGGTGGGTTTTATCCCAGCCTCACCATAACTTCCCTCTCCCTTCCAAATCTCTTAACTCTATTCTTTCCCTGGGCACCACTGCAGAACAGATTCTGAAATGACCATCCACAGATCCACAGCTGCCATTACTGGCAAGTGTGGGGGGTCCCCAGCTCTTCTAAATGGACCATGCCAGCCATCACTATCCATACAATCCCACCCTTACCCCACCCATCATGTCCTTTCATCCTAAAAACAAAACTTTGGATCATGTATGGTACAAAAATAAACTTTAATAAAATACATAACTTGAAAGCTTAAAATAGGCATTCCTGGGGTACAGAGATCATCCTATATGACATTAGTTCTCACACTTTCTGATAGTGAGCCTCCAACAAGCCATGAAAAAGATTTCGAGACTCCCTCAAGTTTGGAAAAAAGTATTGGGCCTCCCCACATACAAAAATAACTCCTACTTTGCACAGTACACCTGGAATAAAGTGAAACTAATAAAGTTGACTGAGTATATTTCTTTGTATTCAACATATTGCTTTCCACCCCAACCTGGCACCCCAGGTTATACTTGCCACTCCTTTTTTCTGACTCTTGGGCCCTTGTTACTCTATTTACTCTCTATCTGGAACAGCCAAACCTAGCCACTTCATCTCTCCCTCCCTTACCCTGTTGTTAAGCAACTTTCTGTACCCTTACCTCAGGTCACACCTGAAAACATGCATCAGATCTCTGTGCCTTTCCCAGTCACTAATTTACATATAAATACCTACTATAGAAATGAGCCTTGACTCAGTGTGCCTTTCCAAGTTACTAATTTGCATATAAATACCTATTGTAGAAATGAGCCTTGACTCAGCATGCCTTCCCCAGGCATTAACTTACATATGCACACCTATAAACAAGCTTTGACTCAGTGGGGACTTCCTGGTCAAATATGTGTGCATAAGTAAAGAAATTCACCTGCAAGTATCCATATTTAATTTGTTTTATCCTTTCACACAAAACAGCCAAAACTTAAAATTTAAATACTGTACATTCTCAGACTTGACTGGGCTGCCCCTGAACAATATGTGGCCTCCCCTGGGAGGCTGGCCTCACCATTTGAGAGCCACTGCTATTTATTTATTTATTTGTTTATTAAAGTCTAGGAATTACAACCCTTTGAGTCAGGGACTCATTTACAAAGACTCCACGCCAAACGAGGAACACAGTCAAATACAGGAGATAATGGGAACAAATATAGACAATAAAATACAGAGGCATATTTCATAACAAACACTTAGAGCAACACCATAGGTGTGTACCATACAGTTATACCATAGGGTCAAGGCCTAACCAGCAGAGGAACTGTTCATTATAGGGAACCCAGGGTTATCAGCAGTCACATTTGGAGTTGGACATAACATAGTCTCGTAACTCAGTTTTAAAAGATCCCAGCCTTGGTGTTGATAGGGTAGAACCAGGGATTTGGTTCATCCAGAGTGGAGCCCTGTGCCAGAAGGGTCTTTATCCAGCATTGGTTTTAACAAAGGGGATGTGAAATGCAGTCGTGTCAGAGTGTCTTGTGGTCCATTTGGGTAAGCTTGGTTGGAGAAGTGAGAGACAGCTTGGGGAAGATAGCCCCAGTTGGATTTTTTTGGTCAACAGGCAGATCTGGTAGAATAGCCGCCCTTGGAAGTTAAGCCATGATGATCATTGGTAGAGGTTACACGTGTGCATGAGCCTGTCGCTTCCTGTGGCTAACCGGCAGGCCTTATTCAGGGCACGTTTTATCGGGGACAGGGCAGCATCCGAGGCAGCACCATAGATAACTATGCCGTAGTCTACCAGGGAAAGGATAGAGCTAGAAATAGCTAGTCATAGAGCATCAGGAGGGAGGCAAGGTCTGAGTTTATACAGGAGGCCAATTCTAATATTAATCGCGGAGCACGTCAATGCTATGTGTTCATGGAAGGAAAGGGCTGAGTCAAGGGTGACCCCCAGATATTTAAAGCAAGTGACTGGTTTCAGAGTGTAACCCTGGGAATTTTGTATAGACAGGGTGGTCCGGTAATGTTTATGTTGTGGATGGGTGAAAAACATAACCTTTGTTTTTTTATAGTTGAGGACAAGCTTGTGGGAGGCAAACCATGATTCAATTTCGGTGAAAGAGTTCTGTAAGGGCAACTGAAGCTGGAAGGGGTCTGGGTGTCAACTAAAGATCACTGCATCATCTGCATAAAGGAGGAGATGTCCAGTGGAGGCCATAGGAAGGGAGTTTAAGTACAGAGAGAAGAGGAGTGGGCCAAGGATGGATCCTTGAGGGACACCGATTGGACAGGAAGGTTTGTGGAAAGGGTGTTATTTACCCTCACTTGCTGTGTACATCCATGAAGATAGCAGGAGAACCAGCCAGCGGTCTCTTGGGATATGCCAACAGAGAGGAGGCAGTTTATTAGCATAGGTTGATTAACAGTGTCAAAAGCCTTGGAGAGATTGATATAGACAGATCCAGCCAAGGCACCCTGGGCAAGGACATCGTGTATAAAGGAGGTAAACTCCAGGAGGGCAGTGGTCGTACTATGCCCCTTCCTGAAATCATGCTGTTTCTGGCACAGTAGGTGATGCGAGTCCAGGTATTCAGTAAATTGAACAGCTACAATTTTTTCCAGTGCTTTTTAGAGGGGAGGAAGGATGGAGATTGGCCTGTAGTTACTAGAAGAGGTGCGATCGCCATTTTTGTGTACTGGAGTAATGACCGCCCTTTTCCACAGGGAAGAGAACTGCCCTTGACACAGAGACATATTGAGTATTTTTGTTAATGGAGTTAGTACTGCATCAAGCATTAAGGAGAGCAGCTTTGCATCAAGGGAGTCACCACTTTGCCTAGTTTTGCCAAAGAACCTGGAGAGGCAGGTGCGGGCTACCCTCAGGGAGATAGTCCTAAAGTGAAAAGGTGGTGCACAAGGGGGGTGGTAACTGACCATGGGATGCCATAAAAAAGTCGGGGGGAGAATGTAGCTGAGGTCAGAGAAGGTTGCATTAAATGCATTTGCAATCTTGCTGGGGTCTTGGGTGGGGGCCCCATCAATTATCAGCAGGGAGGGAGGGGAGGACTTACCATTGGTTTCTTTATATTCGGCCAGAATCTTTTCCCAGATGGCCGAAAGATTGGCCAGATAATATGCCGTCTTGGCTTGGTGGATGGCCCAGATACATGAATTCTGAGCAGCACGGTAAAGTTGACGGTCAGCAGCGTGCCCGGATTCCAGGGCACAGTGCCATAGGTTGTCCCGGGCTTTCATTTGGTCAAGCAAGGATCAATTTATCCACAGAAAGGACTGGGACTTTTCTATCCATTTTACAAAAGGGGCAAAGATATCACAGGCAGCTTGGAATGAGCTAATGAAGAAGGACAGGACAGCATCCGCCGATGACTGGTGATCAAGAGGGGACCAGTCAAGGTTTAGGAGGTGGTTGTGGAAGTGTGCCAGGGATCCTTTCTTTAGTTGGCGATGTCTGGGGAGATCTTTGGTGCTGGGGCTTCCAGCTGTTTGACCAGCGACAGGTGACGGGGAATGATCACTGAGTGAATCTGCGAGGACCTGGACATCCTGTATTCTCTCCAGATGATTACTGAAAATGAGATCAATGAGGGTACTAGAGCCCCTGGTGTCATTAACCCTAGTAGGGGTAAGTACCATCTGTGATAGATTTAGGGCTGCGGTAACATCCCTGAGACAGGACATCTGTGGGGCTAGCCTGTTTGTATTAAAATCACAGAGGGTGATGATTTCAGAATTTTTGGGGAGTCCGGTGATGATATTTAGGATAGAAGAGAAAGCATCTTTCTGATTGTTAGGAGGTATGTAGACTGCCAAAAGGTAGAGAGATTTCCCAGAGTTGCCAACAGTCACCTTTAGGGTGAGGGTCTGGGCACCCATGTCTGGGTGTGTTGTTTCAATTTTGACACCCTGCAGGTAATCACAGAGGCACACTGCACACACCCCACCCCTCTTCCCCAGTCTATCAGTTCTGAACAATGTATATCCAGGAAGGGAGACAGCTGCTTCTGGGGTACCTTGAGTTAGCCACATTTTGGTCATGGCAAGGTCATTAGGGTTGTGGTGGAAGACCCAAGCTTGTAGTGGGACATATTTCTTTTGTAGACTGCATATATTGATGGCAGCAAGCATGAGACCTTTGGGTTTCACTGGCCTGCATAGAGTGGTAGCAACAGGGCCAGTATTTGGGTGTATGTTACACGTGATTAGCATGAGGATAACAGAGATCCTGGATAACACTCATATTAGGATCTTCTTCTGAGTGCACTGCATGGAGCCAGTAGAGGGGGCAGCTTGTTTGTAATGTGGGAGCGAGTGAAATGCAGTATATCTGAGCCATAAAGAGAAGGGTAAAATGCAGATTCTGGGGCCCAGTGGGCAGGAGCAATCAAAAGGTGGGTGGGGTGGGACATGGTGATGAAAGAAGGAGTAGCTAGAGGGGTGGGCAAAAGTTGGGGTGTGGAGGGGGTAGGAGAGAGGATACTAGGAAGGGTGATGCAAGAGTGCCGAGGGAGAGCGCCGGGGCAGAGCATGCAGAGAAGAAATGACACCACTATATAGAAATAGAGATAGTGTAGCATGATGCCTGTGTACTGTTTCCCCTGCTCTGATGAAAGGACAATGTTAAAGAAAAATCTGTTATTGTTGGTGCAGAGCATATTAAAATCAATGCTTTTAAAAATAAAAATATCATAGTTTTCTATTTCCAAAGCCACTTAGGTTTGTGTAGCCCCCACCCCAAAGAAATCTTAGATGTACTCCAGGCTCACTTGAGACAGTACAAAAACTTCCAGAAGTGCAGGTCTCCAGTTGACTATAGGGTGGGGGCTGAGAGTGTCTTTCTCTGCCTGACTCTGTTCATTGCCCTGTGGATGGTGGTGACAGTGTGGTGAGGTGCATGATGATGATGTCAGCTATTGTGTGTGCGCAGAGCTAGGACTGCTTGATTGAACATTTGCTGTTGTGATATCCACTGGTTTGGGGGGTGTGGACGTGTGTGCATGTGTGTGTGTGTGTGTGCAGAAAGAGAAGAGGAAGAGAGGAGGCTGTGGTACAAAACAATGGAGGGGGCTCACTGTGTGTGATGGCATTGCAGTCTTATTTTCTGATGGGGAGCTGGAAGCAGTGTGAGAGCAGGATAAATGTCCACTAATCAGAGTATTTCTTGGCTTGCATTGTTTCCTGTATAAGTGAGCAAAATTTACCATTATAATTGAGGGCTAGTGCAACCATCTGCAGGCTAGTGCAATTTTGACTCAACTTGCCTTGCTGACTAGTGCAGAAAAAGATTTAAGGTTGACCCTTGCTCACAATGGTTCAAAAACCTGACCAGCACAGAGCAAAATCGGATTTCCTGATAGGGACCCTGAAAACATGATCACCAGGTAAAAAACCTGACAGGTGACCTGTGATTTTATTTATTTTTTTACCAGGAGAGACACACTAAACTGAAAGCTTGTTTACAGGTGCAATCTGGGAAGCACAAGGAAGTTAAGTGACTTGCTCAGGGTCGCACAGCATGCAAGTGGGGACTGTGGGATTCAAACCAAGGTCTCCAGGTTTGCAGCTCAGAACCTTAAACCACTGCGCTATATTGCCTCCTATGATAATCCTCTCCATTCTCTCTCACACCTCCAGAAAAGTTAAATTGTTTAACTTGTTTGCAAATCAGAGTATCTGAGGTGTAAGTGTCCAGTGATGATGCCCCTGTCCTTACAGAAATTTATACAGCAGTAGTACCATACTTACTTAAGTTCTGGCTCCAGGCTCAGTCAGATTAATTTCCAATGTTGAAGTCAAATAATTCAATGCAGTCAATGGCACTAGCTAAAAGATGCTGGTTAAACTACTAGACCTGCTGCTGCTTTAATAATACAGGACAGGAGGGTTAGTTAGGTGTAAATGTTGGATGTGCGAGGGGGGCCCACAGGGAATGGAGCGAGGGCCCCGGCAGGGGGCTGCACAGGGGCCCAGAATGATTAAGGCCAGTTCTGACCATGGATATACTAAAGCAAACATTTCTCAACAATTTGTTTTTTTAAATGAGGAGTTTAGCAGTAATTTAGTTGATATGGTGTAAAGAGCTGCTCCCTGGAAAATTACCTGGTTGGGGGGGTGGCTGCCACAAGCAGAATGGGACTTCATGGATGGGGGAGCTCATAGCAGCAGAAGAGGCATGTTGGCATTAAAAGTTTAGTGGCGTGGATGTAGAGGCACCAGTATTTAAGTATGACTTTGGTAGAGGATTAATTGTGACTGGGGGAGTGAGTCTTGATATTTTAAACATAATGGTTTTCTGAAACTTCAACCTTCAGTGGGTTAGACTCTGCAGCCGTATGTACAGTATATCACTAAGACACATGCAGTTTGGTATGGGTAAAACCCAGATCGCCAGACCCGGATCAGTGCTGTAAAATCTGGACTGGGCACAGCTTGTGCAAATATTGCTGATCCGGTGGAGCAGCAATAAAGTATTGCATTCAGAAAAGGGTTGATGTCATCTTTGCTACCAAACATGATAGTGTGTTAAAAATAGATTCCTCTGCTGAAGCCTCATTATTATGCTGCCTGTGTGTGTGTGTGTGTGTGTGTGTGTATATATAGGAAACTTTAGAGCACTATTTTCCCTCTGGCTTGTGGAGTTAATTGAGCTCAGAGAAAGTTAACTCATTATCTTCTGGCAGTCAGAACTTTCTGCATAACAAATTCCCCTAGGCCCATCACAACACCTCATTAAGCCATTTGACACCACCATCCTAAGAGCAGTTAGTGTGCTACTTTGCAGGACGTTGCATAGCAAAAGTCTCAGCCTTGCCTTTTTCCAAATAATACACCAACTTCATTTTCAGGCAGGCAGTTCTGGGCTACTGTTTATATTCTACTGAATCTTCCTAACTTGCAATTTGTGACTATAGATGTTTACAACTGAATGATGGTAACCATATTGTCTTTTGAGGCATGTGCCTTATTCACCTGAACAAGCTGACACAACGTGCTTTGTAGAAATGGCCACAGCTATGTGTTTATTAATAAAACCAATTATATACATTCGCTTCAGTGTGATATGCACAGCTAGGTAGCCTTGGAAGGAATCTAGCTCCCCATGGAGCAATTAGATCATTGATGGTCAACCCTCCCTCCCAGGGGAGGTCCGCCTTACTATCAACCAGGACCCCATGAAGGCAACAACCTCCGGGGCATGAGGGATGGCTCTGTGGGAGGCTGCTGCTAGCTCCTCCCCATCAGAGGATCCGCCATGCCACAGGACGCTGCCCAAAGAGGGTGCCAACCAGACTCCATCCATCAGGCCATCCTGTCAGCCTCAGGGAGATCTGGCTGGTCAAGACACATGATCCCCTGTTACCCCTTCCCACAGCATTCCAAGACTACCAAGATTCATGACTGTGATACCTACCTATTAAATCCCTAGCCTACTCTAACTAGAATTACTCCCACCTTGCTGGAGAAGGTAAAAACCCAGAAAACCCAGTGGGGGGAAAAAAAGGGAAATTCCTTCTTGACCCGTAAGGCAATCCCACTTAGTGGGACAACAAGTTCCCTATACCCTGCAATGATCCCCCCTGCTTTTATGAGGGTGAGGTTAGGGATGGATACGACCTGAGACAAGGAGGAATGAGGAGGAAATCCTCCTGTGTAGCCCTTCTTAAGGGCTTAGCTCCTCCCTGTCCCTGACTGCAAGCTCCCTCCCTCCTGGGAACCCTATCCCTCTCCCCCCAGCCCCTTCTGGGTGGTCCTACCTGGGTCCTGATTCTTTGTCCAGGTGTCCCCGGCCATGCCCCCAGACAAAGCCCCACCTGCTGCAAAATCTTGCAGTCTCCTCCACTGTCTTTTGAGGCATATGCCTTATTCACCTGAACAAACTGACACAACAACAAGCTTTGGAGAAATGGCCACAGCCATGTGTTTATTAAAACCAATTATCCATATACATTCACTTCAGTGTGATGTGCACAGCTAGGTAGCCTTGGAAGGAATCTAGCTCCCCATGGAGCAACTAGATCATTGATGGTCAACCCTGTCTCCCAGGGGAGGGCCGCCTTACCATCAACCAGGACCCCGAGAGGGAAACAACCTCCGGGGCATGAGGGATGGCTCTGTGGGAGGCTGCAGCTAGCTCCTCCCCCATCAGAGGATCCACCATGCCACAGGACATTGCCCGAAAAGGGTGCCATCCAGACTACATCTGTCAGGCCCACCCTCCTGTCAGCCTCAGGGAGATCTGGCTGATCAAGACATGTGATCCCCTGTTACCCCCTCCCACAGCATTCCAAGACTACCAAGCGACCACAAGGTGAGTTCTCACCAACTCACCCCAAGCACCTCATGCCAATACTCTCGCCACTGCCCGTTGTATGTCATTCAGAAGCAGATCTATTCCTTCCTCTGATAAATGTACCCCATCTCTTCTATATAGCTCTGACTTTTTTACCGACACTCCTAGGTGCTTTGTATGGACCGCCCCACGGAGTCCATAATCGGTCACATGGCCGTGTTCAACAGCCGGTGCATCTTCTCTATTGCCCTAATGTTCCAGGCATGCTGCCACTGCTGCCACTGCACCATATCAGACCAAATTATATACACCTAGGGCCACCATTGCTTCACTCTTGCCAGGTCCTGCCTGACCCTCTCTTTAAACTCTCTCACAGGTATAACCCCTATGTCATTTCCCTCAAAATGAATTACTAAAACATTTGGCTGTGACTTCTTTTTTGCTTTTGCTTGTAGTGTTGCCAGTAACTCATCCCAGCACATTCTGCACTGTCCCATCCAATGCACCTCTGCCCTCTCCAGTGCCAGGAACTGGTTCTTTCCTCTGGGATACTGCCTCACCCTGAGGGCCACCCAATGGATATACAAGTGGCCACAAATCCAGATCTGCTCTGCTTGGGCTGCAACACCTAGCCAAACAAAGCAATAGAGAATTATAATGTGTGTGGTCTTATATACCTTTCAAAAGCCTGCAACTTCCATCTACCCAAAGTATCTGGTCCTATCTGATAAGCCCTCCACCCTGGCATGCGATGCTGCACCAATCCTAAAGGAGTGCATGTTGTAGTGTTCTGCAGGAATTCCGAGCTGTAGCAAGGTCTTCTGCAACATATGCCTAAACTGGTACACTGTTAGGGGGCCACCACCCCCATGATGGAAGAAGGCCCCCCCATTGCCAGGCGCTGTGTTATATAATTCTGTACCCATGCCCCCACATCCCACTGGATCCCATGGGGCACCACTAGTCGGCACCACTGCCCATGGGCAAGCTGGTCTGTCTTGCTCTTATGTATGTAAACAAAGACTCCGGATGTTGTGACCTCCACGTTGGCCTCTGCCAACACTAGTGGTCTCCCAGTAGCCTTGCTGGGCTGCACAAACTCTGATACCAGGAATGCCCCACAAAATGCCACCAAATACATTGCCTGGAAGAGCCTAGTCTCATCAGGGGATGGGCATACCTTAGGCAACGCATCCCAGATCTGCTTAAATATGACTGGGCTGATATGGCATCTGTTATCCATACCTCTCGGTGCTGCCTGCACCCAACCTCTCAGCATCCTCTGGAGGGCAAATGCCCTTGTGGAGTCAGAAAAGCCCCTGGAACCAGGTGATGCCAGCCATGTGCTGCTTGACTGTTGCCTGGGTGGCCCCCGCACATTTTTTGATCAGTACGTATTCGCACAGCTATGCCACTGGGATCGGCCATGTCACTGCCCACCCTTGTGCGTATTGCACTTCCAGAAAACAGTTGACCCCCTCTGGTATGCTATTCATGTCCTAGGTGCCAGGGCATTCTCAATCAACTCCCAGTCCTCTGGGTTATCAACTCCCATAGGAATGGTGGGACTTCCCTGGTCTCTAGGTCTGCCGCTGGTGCCAATTCTCGGGACCTCTACCACTATAAATGAGAAAGAGCATCAGCGATGCCATTTTCAATACCTGGTACATGCACTGCCTTAAAGGTAATATTCAACATCAGACACTTGAGGACAAACACCCACATGAGGTTGCCCATCGGGCCCTTGTACCCAACTGTTTGTTTATTGCATACACCACTCCGGTGTTGTCAGACCTGAATGTGATGTGCTTGTCCCTCAGCACATCCCCCCAGATGACCAATGCTATGACAATGGGGAAGAATTCCATCACCATTATCTGCCTCATGATGCCTTGTCTGATCCAGTCTGGAGGCCACTGCCCTGCACACCATTTACCTTGCAAGTAAGCTCCAAATCCCAGGCTCCCTGAGGTATCTGTGAAGAGTTCCAGTTCCTCACTGGACACTGGAACCAGCCACATCGATACCCCATTGAAGCATTGCAGAAATATCTGCCAAATGCCAAGGTCCTCCTGCATTGCCACTGTGACCCAGATTCTATGGTGCAGTTTTGTACAGCTCGCCCCAACACCCGCCAGGTGCCTCATGAATGTCCTGCCCATGGGCATTACCCAGCAGGCAAAGTTGAGGTGGATCACCAGTTGCTGGAGCTCTCGTAATGTGACTTTATGTGCCCTCATTACAGAATCCAGCCAGGTGCACAAGGCCACCAGCTTGTTTTAAGGGGGCCGGAACACTTGGTCGCTCATGTCGATTTCGATCCCCAAGAAGGAAAGTCTTATGCATGGCCCCTCTTTCTTGTCCTGGGCCAGTGGTCCACCCATCTTGGTGCACACCTCGTGGAATGCTGCCATGATATGCTTGCATTGCCCCAAGCCGGCCCTCCCCACAAACAGAAAGTCATCCAAATAGTGTACCATGTGGTCGACTTTGGCTTTCTGTGCCATGGCCCAGTACAGAAATGTGCTGAATTGCTCAAAAACCGCACACGCCACTGCACACCCCATTGGCATGCAGTTGTCCATGTAGCAGTACCCATCAAATTTCATGCCCAGTAGCTCCCTGTCTGCTGGGTAA
This sequence comes from Neoceratodus forsteri, assembly GCA_016271365.2. NCBI lineage: Eukaryota > Metazoa > Chordata > Ceratodontiformes > Ceratodontidae > Neoceratodus > Neoceratodus forsteri. The sequence continues at coordinate 216,833,223 of JADMNL010000030.1, read as the reverse complement.
ACTGGCAACAGGTGAAATGCTGATTCTGTATCAGCCTTCCCCATCAGTGCCCCTCGGCCCACCTGTCGCAGCACCTCCACTGCCCTGTCGAATGACATGTAATACACTGTGGTGTCAACTGGATCAATGTACTGTAGGTGTTGACTGAATCCCCTTCTGGGTATGACAGGTGGTTTATCATTTGGAACTTGCCTGGCACTTTTTGGGGGACTAAGCCAATGGGAGACACCCTGAAGTGTGGGCAAGGGGGGGAGGTGAAGGGGCCGCTAATCCTACCCATGGCCAGCTCCTTCTGTAGTTTTCCCCACACGACCTCCAGTCGCTCCTTGGCAGAATGCAGGTTGTCAGCCTCATATACCCTCCTTGGGCCTTGGTAAGGTATATGAAACCCCTCCCTGAATCCTGCTGCCAAAGAACGAGCAGCTGCCCTGTCTGGGTAGTTGACCAACCACCCCTCAGTATTTCTGGCCTTGACTGGTGTTGGCAGCCTTTATCCCTCCCATTTAAAAGGGACAAAAATTGTTGGCCTTCCCTGTCTCCGCCTCTGTCACTTTCCCACACTGTTGAAACGAGTGTGGTTTCCCGCATGCCATGCACTTCTGCTTGTATCTACAACACTTGGTCTTGCATGACCCCTGGTTGTAGCTGAAACAACACCCTTTTCTCCCCCCCTTTCCCCATAACCCCCTTTTTAGCCTTTCTTTGGTGATGGGGCGCCTCACCAGAAAACCGCTGTCTCTATGTTGAACCCCTCCCCCCAAGTCAGTCGTCCACAGCAGCGGGAGGTCCAAGACCATGCCATGTCCAGCTGCTTTCTCCTCCAATACTCCTTATCATATTCTAACCATCCCCCACCTGGCTTACTAGCATGCATGGTCATTATCCTATTAAAGTAGACCCACAGCCCATCAGCTTTCCCTGGGCTGCCCTGGCTGAGGATCTCTACATAAATTGTGAAGCCTCTGGCTCAGTTCTCCCACGTCTGCTGCACAGTTGCTTTGCACTTCTGTTCGACCCCATCCTCTCCATCCTTGTCCTTCTTGTCCTTTTCCGGCTCTTTAGGCTGATTCAGAAGGGCAACGATGTCAACATATTCTCCGTTGATTGTTTGCTGCCTCACCTTGTCCGGCAAGTGTGACCCAATGGGTTCTGCCAGGAATAGGAAGCTCACTGCCCCTTGCTGCCCTGGTACTGGTGGTGGTGGTGATGCCACTCCCACTCCAGCATCCCCGGTCCCTGCTGCAGCCGGGGCTGCCTGGATCACTCCTGGCCATGCCCCATTCTGTGTTGCTAGTAATTCCAGCAGCCGGTCAAGCTTCTGCTCTACCCCGATTGGCCTGGGTTGCCTGCCGGAGGCCGTATGCTAGGCTCTCCCCACTCTGGGGGTATTGTTGAGACCACACCTCTGAGCCCTGCTGCTGGCTGTCTGACCCAACCTCTGAGGGCTATCTGGTGTGGAACCCATGGCCTGTTACTCCCAGGTGGGAAGCTCACTTGTAGCAGGATGGGTTGACCATTCCCCAATTGTGCGGGACTCCACAAGCTTGCCTGCGGTGGTACCAGCTGGCCCTGTGGAAGGTCCCCCAGTATGCTCAGGCTTATGGGAGCTGATGCCTCTGTTTCTGTCCCTTGCCCCAGCAGCACCTTTTCCATGGCATCCCACTCTCCGCCCCATTTCTGCTGATGCCCCTGTCCCTTTTGGGGGTGCCCCCACTCCCAAGCAGAGCCTTCAGCTCACCAGCTGACAGCTGGTCTAACTCAGGCATATCTGGTACTTGGTCCACTGCCACTGCTCCCTGATCAACCCTCTTTCATTGTGGCTTTTTCTGAGGAGGAGGAAGAGGGTGCACCAGCGTCTCATCCGGATTGGGCATCGGCTTCTCTGGCTCTTGCCCTAACGTGCCCAGAGCATGCTTTATTGTGATTCAGTGAACTGATAAATGGGGATTTTGTTTTCTTTCACAAATTCATGTTTCCTGACCATGGATATATTACAACAAACATTTCTCAACAACATTTTTAAAAATAAGGAGTTTGGCAGTAATTTAACTGATATGGTGTAAAGAACTGCTCCCTGGAAAATTACCTGGTTTTGGGGTTGGGGGTTACCACAAGCAGAATGGGACTTCACGGATGACAGCGCTCATAGCAGCAGAAGAGACATGTTGGCATTAAAAGCTTAGTGGTGTAGGTGTAGATTTAGAGGCACCAGTATTTAAGCATGACTTTGGTAGAGGATTAATTGTCACTTGGGGAGGGGGTGAGGGAGTAAATCTTGATATTTTAAACATAATGGTTTTCTGAAACTTCAACCTTTGATGGGTTAGACTTTGCAGCCACCTGTACTAAGCCACATGCAGTGGGGTATGGATAAAACCCAGATCACCAGACCCAGGTCAGAGCTGTAAAATCTGGACTGGGCATAGCTTGTGCAAATATTGCTGATCCGGTGGAGCAGCAATAAAGGATAAGCTATGCAATACTCTCAATAACACACCTACCCCAGTTTACTTTTACCTGATGCCCATTTTTAGCCCTTATACAGTAATATCTTCCTTCAAGAGAACAGCTTGTAATGAAATGTGTAGGATTTACATTGACATTTGGGTATATGCACTTTTATATTATACGAATTATGTGTGTAAATGATATAGCAATCTCTAAAAAAATAAAACACATCAAATGTCTTCAAAAACATGTCTCAACATTGTGTTTATCTTCCACCTTGTCCAACATATAGTTGTCTCAGCAGTGTTTTCAGTTTGGGTACAGTACCTTCATGTACAGTGAAACCCACCAGGATGAAGTGCAGCACTGCAGAATTCTGCAGTAGAGTTACTGCAGCAAACAATGTAATTTCAATGGCAGTTAGTCCCTTTTGTCATGCAGTAAACCTGTTATACTGTGTTTCATCCTGATGGGCTTCACAGTATGTGATGGCCTGGTTCTGTTGAGCTGATTGCTATAACAGTGCATAGAATAAAATGTGAATCATATAGGTAACTGTAATACAGATGGTGGCATTATTTTTAAATATGGCCTTTCTCAATATACTGTACTTTGATTCAGTTAGTGTATGCAACAGCAATTCATGTTTATGTTTAAGCCCATGAAACACCCTTATCTAGTTAATGCATTCACAGTCGTAGTGGCTCTGCCAGAGCTTTTTATTGCTGTAGATAGTGGGAAGCGGTGAAGTAATTCAGTACTGTTAAGAACAGCAATATGCAGGATGCATAAATGATGCATGAAGGCAGATAGCTTTCAATCTGTGAAAATCAAAACCAGCACAAAGCATCATGGGTAAGCAAATCTATGTGTATTTTGGGGGAGAGGAGAAAACAGACTATAAAAATGATTTGACAAGTGCTATATTCTGTTTTGTATGTGACTACTCATGGGAGGCCTCATCACAGTTCAATCACACACGCTGAAGATAAAAATACTTCTTTAAATCTGCACACAAGAGTATGCATAAGGCAGAAGCTATCCCTTGCCATGTAAAAGTAAAAATAGACAGGTATGCTCAACAGATATGTGTGTGTGTGTGTTGGGGGGATTATGCCAGTGGAAGAAGTACATTACATCAAAATCCACTATATTAACAAAATAAACCTTTACTTTTATCTTTATTGCTGAAGAAACTATTTATAAGGGCAGTGAGGTGTGTAATAAGGTGAGCAGTGAGCAAACAACAATACACACGCTGGGTTTAGTTGTAAAGCACTTTACGTTCAGCCTCACAACACGCCCTATATGCGCACTGATTTTGATCAGTGCACACCTCATCACATTATTGTTTACATATGGAGAAGTTGCAAAGTATTACTTCACAGACAACGTGAAATTCATCTTCATGAAAATCTTTGTGAATTGTCCACTTTGCCACTTTAGAATGATGTTTTCTGGGGAAGATTCACTTTTTTAGATAAAGTCACAGTAAAGTTTTAATTTCGCTGGCAAATTGCCATGAGTTCAGTTAAGAAAGTGTCACTTTGCCTCTCAAAAATTTTGAGAAGTTGGCAATTTGCATTTTATGAATATTGCAAACTCTGTGAATGAATTCACAAAGCAACATTTTCTGACTGCACACATCCCTACTTATTTGTCCCCTTACTTGGCACATGAGGCAGGGTTTTCAGCTGGCATGTAACAGGTGAAGCATCTCATTTGTAATACAGCCTGCATTATGCTACCTGCACCCAAATCTTTGAAAGTTCTGGAAGATTTGCAACACTCACCAAAGTTTACATCAAAAAACAAAAATGGTGTGTGTCACATATCTGACTGATGCATTGTTTATTCAATATATATTTAATGCACTACTTCTCTGATTTTGCCATAGTGAGCCTCCCCAAGCCTTGGAAATGATCTTGAGCCTCCCCCTATAGGGAAGTAATTTTGAGCCTTACCATAGTTAAAACAACTATCATACTTTGCACAGTACACAGCTAATACAGTGAAATGTCTTTGAGTCATTGAGTTTATTCTCATTTTATTGAAGCTGTTATTCTCCCCCTCTATACCCCCCTCCCCAGGACAGCCTATTCGCTCCACACTTCTGACTTTTGGGCCTTATTTAGTAGAAGAAGAAGAATCAGCATTTATATAATGCTTTTCATACACAGTGTATGCCAAAGTGCTTTACAAGCAATGCTAGACTGGTAGTGAAGTGACTGAATGTGTAGTGACGGCCATATCATACATCAAAACCCACACACAGCCTGGACAATTGCATGAACCAGTTTATGGGAAGGGGAATATTGGCCAGGACACTGGGAATGTCCCCTGCTCTTTGTGAAGAGTGCTCTGGGTTCTTTTACTTCCATCTGGACACCCACCAGGACAGCACCAGGATGGGTAGAACAGAAGGGACCTCAGTTTAACGTCTCATCAGAAGGATGGCACACCCCAGTAGTACAGCTCCCCCCCAAATACTGCACTCAGATGCCAGCAGTTTAGGTGCACGTCTAATCCTGGTGTGGGACAAAAATCCACAAACTTCTAGTCCAGAGGCAGATGTGCTACCAACTGAGCCACACTGACACACTGATCATATTACCCCTCCTTGTAATATCTGTGTGAGTCAGATTGCTTTCTTTGTCAGTTTTATCTTGTTCTTAAACACCTTCTCAGGGACCATATTGCTTTGCCTTGCTCTTGGTCTTAGCATCTCTCTGCTTAGTCTTTGTATTTGTGCTTTTCTACAACCAGAAGAATTGGGCGGTTGTTACCTTGTTCATATTCGTTTGCATTATTTTGCATTTTGCTTTGTACAGTTTCCAAGAACTGTATTTCCACCATTCAGCTTTCCCCAATGTCACACCTGGAAACAAGTGTTTGTTGAGTGTGCCTTTCCTTGTCACAATTTCTACATAAATTTGCATGCCATTATTCACTTTCCATTTGCTGCATCCTTTAACACAAAGCATCCAAAACTTGACATTTACAATATAGTGCATTTTAAGGCTTGCTTGAGCCTTCCCTGAAACAGATTGGGGCCTCCCATGTGAGGCTGCCATCACCATTTGAGAAACTTTGGTTTAATGTATTGTGATGCTTGCATCATTTTAACTGCACAGTTTGTGTTGATTCTGGATGCATGCTAGACAACCTTTTCAGTGGCCTACCATGAATTGGAATTGAGACCCAGTTGGTCTGGAACATATGGTATTAGGTATATACCCACTAGGTATGAAGGGGAAAGAGGAAAAATACCTATGGGCCATCTTATCACTGCTCTAAAAACGATAATGAAGAAATGGATGAGAAAGAGAGTCCCTAACAATACTGGAGTCGATCAAGGTGGAATACAACATACAAAACTGGAGAAATGAACCTACATTTAGCACAACAGACTCAGAAATTCCAGAATAGATGGACCAGATGGATCTTATATGAGGGACAATTAGCCACAGAAGGAGAGGACACAGAAGCCTAAAGCAGGGATAGGGATACAGAGTGACAACCAGAAATAGAGGGGGGAATGAATATACCATGTGCATATTAAATTGGGGAGATAAGCAGGGGAAGAATGAGAAGAATTAAGATAAACTGAGATAGGAGATCACATGATGCTCCTGTCGGGCTAGCAGCATCTCAAACCAGCTCCTGCTCAAAACCCAGCTTTCCCAGAGAAAAGGCTCTTAAATCTGTAATTATTTTCTCCTGCTATACACTAGCTGACTTTGGATAGTCTCCCAATCTACAGGAGGCAAAGTCTTTCCTGGAGAGAAGCAGTATACAGTGCTAAATTGCTCGACTTTAATTCAAGGCCTATCGTACTGATGGAGGTAGAGATGCGCCAAGTGCCCCCAACTCACACTCCACTGCAATCACTGGAGAAAGGGCTGAAGAGGTCTAAAGGCCATTCCGAGGCATCAGCTAAAACTTCTGCTTCCTCTGCAGCATCGTCGGCCTCCTCGCCTCTCACTGAGAAGAAATTTCTTGAAGAACTGCACCCTTTTAAACGTGCTTTGCAAGAAATCACTGCAAAACCTAAAAATATTAGGGGAGAGCTTGCAGATAACAGTTGTGCTATCGCCGACACCTCTGCCTGCGTGTCATCATTAGAGGGATGGAAGGACAAACTGGATCCAGAAATTATTAATTTAAGGCAACGACTACACAAAACAGAAAATAAGCTTGAAGATCTGGAAGGCCACAGTTGCAGAAACAACATCATAATCTTTGGCCTTCCAGAGGATGCAGAGGACTCTACACCTATTCTAGTGCTACAAAAAATGCTTACTAAAATAGCGGGGCCCTCTCCTAACACCACCACCTATATTATTGAGTTGGCCCACCGCTCCTTGAGGCAGAAACCACCCTCGGGCAAACCACCTCGACCACTTTTTTTTTTCAAATTAAAGTTTATTGAGTTTAACAATAATGAGAACAGGTCCAGAAACACATTGCACAGTAGACATAGTATGCACAATAACAAGGATCTGTCCTCCACCCTCCCTCCACCTACCCCCGCTCTCAACTCTCCTCCCCATTAAACCCTCCCCCCTTCCTCAGTTTATATAACACAGAACTCCAACTGGAGTGTGTTTAAACAATGGAGTGATATATCCAGGGGTAGGCGCTTCAAAGGGAGTACAATGTATGCAAGGGGTCCCATATTTTTGCATATTCCTCAGGCCTATTGTTGAGACTCGCTATTGTCTTTTCTGTCCTGAAATTTGCAAGTAGTTCATTAAGCCACTCTGCATATGAGATATTGTCACTGTCCTTCCAGTGACATAAAACTAATTTCTTAACGGATATGGAGATAAGGGCCTTATGGTATCTCCTGGTTAATACAGGAATGGCCATATACTCACCTAGTAGGCAAATTTCTGGGGTAAATAACTCCTGCAAACCCAGTAAGGTATCAACGTTTTGCTGAATAGTATTCCAAAGCGGGGCAACTTTAGAACAATTCCAGAAAATGTGAAAAAGAGATCCCTCTTCTTTCTTATATCTAGTACAAACAGGTGATGGGAGAAGTCCGAATTTGAATAGTTTCTGTGGGGAGTAGTATAAGTTGTGTAATATGTGGAATTGGGTAGTGCATAGTCGGTCCTGGGTGATGTATTTATGGCAATTATGCCATAATTCAGTCCAATCTAATTCTCTGGCAGGAAAGAAGGACTCCCAATAGCCCATTGGAGCAAAGCAAGTCAGACATGCCCAGTTATACAATATTTTGTAACAACTAGACACTGACTGTTGAAAGCCAGACTCGAGGTTTATTACCCTGAGAAAGGTTGGTTTGTCCAGTAAAAGAGAAGTTAATCCGAAGACCTTTAAAATGAGATGTTTTAGTTGGAAAATCTTAAAACTATAATTTGCCGGTAGATTGTAGGTGCTTAAAATCTCTGCAGAGGAAAGCCAGGAATTTTCTCCTGAAATAATTGAGAGAAGACGTGATTCCTTCATATAAGGTATCCAGCTAGCTAGTATTTTGTTGTCTATCTTTAAATTAGGATTTCCCCATATGGGTTGTGCTGGGTCCTGAGTGTGATTATATTTAAGGAAGCTGCATAATTGTGAGTGATTTTTAACCGATATAGCAATGGGAGTTAAAATTAGATTTGCGGGCAAGACCTCGGCCTTAACATGGAGAAGCGCCGCTGGATTAAGACCACAGTCGCGTAATAGAGATAGTTCAATTTTAAGCCATTGGGGCGAGGAAGGGGAATTAAAGACCTCATCTGCGGGGGACAACCATCTGAGATACTTAACAGCATGGCTAGCCCAGTGATAAAAAGTTAGATGAGGGAGGCGTAATCTCCCTCTCTCTTTGGGGGCTTCTAGTTTCAAGTATGCTAATCTAGACTGTTTGCTAGCCCAGTCAAATTTCGTGATAAGTCTGTGAACATTATTGAACCAAGAGAGAGGTAACCAGATATTGAGCAACAGCAAGGGTTAAAAAAGCCTGGGAAATACATTCATCTTGACTAGATTAACTTTGCCCCATATAGAGAGAGGGAGTTTGGACCATCTATCCAAATATTGATGGATAATTTTCACAAGGGGATCCAAATTTAGTTTTTGGAAAAGGGCTGGGTTCCTGGGAATTATAATACCCAGGTATTTTAACGAATCGTGCTTCCATGACAAACCCAAGTTGGTGATAGACTTTTTAATCACCTTATGGTCAAGGGGAAAGACCAGCGTTTTGTCTATGCTGAGCTTATAGTTAGATAAGTTACTGTATTTTCTGATGAGTGATATCATATAGGAAATGGAGGTCTCAGGATAAGATAGTTGTAGGAGTATGTCATCGACATATGCTGAAACCTTAATTATTTGGGATACAATGGGTATACCTTGAATCTGGTCGCAATTCGCTAATCTACGGATCAGGGGTTCTAAATACAAGTTAAATAGTATGGGGAAAAGAGGGCAAGCCTGTCTAGTTCCAGATTGTAGGAGGAAAAGATTGGAAATCACCCCGTTTGCAGAAATCCACGCCAAAGGGGCCTGGTATCATGCTTTTATCCAGTTTTGGAATTCAATGGGGAATTTATAGACCTTGAAAGTACAGAGCAGAAAATTCCAATCCACTCTATCAAATGCTTTCTCAGCATTCAGAGAGACCAACACCACTGGAAAGTGGGCATCCCTGGATGCCGAGAGAACATGCGAAAGTGTTCGGAGATGATCTACCGAGGATCGCCCTTTCATAAAGCCTACTTGCTCTGGACCGATAAGATCCAGTAGAATTACATTGATATGTTCTGCTATTAATTTGGTTAGTATTTTAATGTCCTGATTTAATAAAGATATTGGACAGTAGCTAGTAGTTAACTCCGGGTTTCTGTCCGGTTTAGGGATAAGGACAATTAAGGCTTCAAATAAAGTGCCATCCACGGATACTCCTGATAGAATTTGTTGGAATAAAGGTAACAACAAGGGAATTAACAGCTTTTGGAATTTCTTATAAAAATTTGCCAAAAAACGTCCGGTCCCGGTGTTTTATCAGAGGGTAGGGATTGAATTGTTTTAGCAACTTCCATGTAAGATATGGGGGCTATAAGTGATCGCTGTTTTATCTCTGGGAGGGAGGGCAGTTGAGATGCCTCCAAATAGAAGCCTAATTCCTGCTCTGAGGGTGGGTATGACATGGAAGCATAAAGCTTGACATAGAAGTCACGAAATTCAGACACTATGTCGGTTGGGGATGTTTTCAATGTGCCATCCACTTGAGAGTGGATGGCTGGGATATATTTAGCTGATTCCAGCTGTTTAATTTTGAGCGCTAGTAAATGTCCTGCCTTTTCTCCCCGATCTGCGTATGTTGCTTTCGTTCTCAGGATAGTAAATTCTACCTTTTCCCTCAAAATCTGTAGGTATGCATCCCTCAATTTGGCCAATTTTTGTCTAATATCCTCTGCAGAATCTGAAGTCAAATTTGTTTCAATAACCCTAATCCGATTAAGTAGAGTAAGAAGCTCCTGTTTTTTTCTTTTTTTCCTCTGTGATGATAAACTAATCAATATACCCCTAATATAGGCCTTAAAAGCACACCATATGATATCTGGTCTTGATGCTGTGCCTATATGATCCTTAATGAAGTGCTCTATATGTTTCCTGAGCATGGTGATCATCGCAGGCTCCTTCAGCAGCTGATTATTAATTTTCCAGCGTAGGTTCCTTTTAGTAGGAGAAACCTGAGAGAGGTGACAGGTAACTAGTGAATGATCAGAAGGTGGTCCGGGTTGGATAGAAACATTCAGAACTCCTACCAGGAACTTTTGGGATAATAACAAATAATCAATTCTGGACGCGGTCTTGTGAATGGGGGAAATAAAAGTGTAACTTTTTTCAGTAGGGTGAAGTATACGCCATACATCACATAAACCAAAATTGTCTACTAATTCCAGAAATGCTCGCTGAGCTGGGGAGAGGCCCCCACGAGGTCCACCGGAGCGGTCCAGTGAGGAGTCAAAACCAGTGTTCATATCCCCACCAAGGATTATTGGCAAAGATACATAAGGGGTTAATACATTAATCAGCTGTGTGAAGAAATCCGGAGAATCTGTATTGGGACCATAAACAGATCCCAACAAGAGTTCGACAGCATATAAAGTACAGCGAATAAAAACAAATCTACCCCGTGGATCCTTAATTAGTTGTATGAGTGAGAAGGGAATTTTTTTTTAGATCAATATTAGGACCCCAGTACTTTGGGTAGAACCTCCCACTGAAAAAACATACCCTATTTGTTGTCTTCTGACTCGGTTAGCCTCCGGGTCTAGAAGATGTGATTCCTGTATGAACGCGACATCTATAGATAGTAACGCTAGGTGCTTCAATACTTTATATTGTTTCAATTGTTGCCTGAGGCCCTTCACATTCCAAGTGGCCATTTTAAAAGTGTTAGCCATCCCTGTTAAAATAGAGGAGTATAAACTTAAATTCCCCTATAAACCAGAAAGTTGTCATGAACATTCCTTCCCATGATTCTGTGTTGACATTCCCTCCCTTCATATAACCCCTATATAATTTCCTATTTCTTACTACCCCCGTATTGTCCCTATCGGATAATGCATCCGTTGTGCAGAAAAGCAATAGCCCAACCCTCCCAAAATCCAATACTGTTGCGGACTGCGTTCCACAGTTCGCCATCATCATAGCTCCCTCCCTCAAACCACCCCCAATTGCTTCCTGTAGTCATAAAACTAGAACAACAATCATATGCAGTGAAACATTATGATTCTAAGTAAAACTGTACTAATCACTACGAGGGAGTATTTGTTATGCTTATTAACAAAAACAAAGAGTACCTTCTTTGATTATTTCTTAAATTGCATCTGCTTAACTCCCTCTATGTCTCTCTCTATACAGCAGTCAACAAAAAAGAAATATCTATAAAATCCTCAATCCAATCTCTTTCCGTTCCAAACATTTTAAAATACAAACTAAATCACTAAGAATAACCTCCATGCTTAAGTAAGAGAAAAAACTCAGGATATGTCCAAAGGTGCTATATATCATGGGATAGGCAAGAAATTGCAACCATATTGAGAGCTACAGCCTAAAACAAACATGAGCTGAGTGAAGGACATTTAATAATTGAACACTGAGACTAGATAGTTCTTATTTCTGGAACTAAACCTGGGTGAGTCATTGTGTGCTGTGCGATTCATTAAGCACCTTGAAGGGTGTGCTTGTAGTGTCCCAGCAGAGAACAACACCCACATCGAATCATTTGAACCACTAACTTTGCACCTCGAAACTAGCTGTGGTAGATTAATAGTTTGTGTTTGTAGAGTAATCTTAACGTGACCTCTAGTGGACGTTTTGGAACACTGCATGTATCCATGGCATCCACAGGGTATGGGATTATGCGTGGTGAAGCAGCATCACTCAGGGCACAGTGAGGAGGTGAATTGGTGATACATCAGGGATCTCTAGAAAACAGGATCCAAATCAGCAATCCCTTTTACTCCACCACCAACTTTCGGAGGCCTACTTCTTTCTTCCATGCGCTTTATCTCGGTGAGTAAATGCAGAGACCAGAAGATCGAGAGACATTCCTGACTTTTACTCAAAGCGCTTCCAGATAAATAAGCGGGTTATCTTTTTCCCTGTAATCTTCTGGGTAACCACTACGTAGGGGTCCTGACCCACAAATAAGGCATCTATGGCACAAACATAAAAATTTATCCACACTTATGCTCAGAATTCAGAGGGAAAGATGGGCAACTCCCCACTGCCTAGCTCAGGTATCCTGAAAGAGATCAGGAAGGGAGCTTTTCAAATTTGATCAAGCAGCTTCAGGGTCTTCGTAGCTGTACCATATCCCAGCTATTAGTACTTGCAATTTTGCAGGGTAACTCATACAGAAGTGAATTCCCGTGGTGATCAACTTGGCTACCAAAGGATGGAAAGCCGTATGGCGTTGTCGTACAGTAGAAACATAGAAACATAGATTTTGACAGCAGAAAAGGACCGCTTGGCCCACCCAGTCTGCCCATTTCCCTACCTAGTCAGTAGATCCTGTGCAATATGCACTTTGGTTCCTTCCCAATGGATTTCATGGAGATCCCAGGCCTTGGAGAGAAAGTGTTGGCGTTTCAAATAGTTAAGGAAGCGAAAGATGATCAGTCTCGGAGAAGAATCTGCCAGGAGGGTCGGCCTCAATGCACGATGAGCTCTCTCAATCGCATACTTGGTGCCGAACGGTGAGGGACTGGCTATTTTTTCTACAAATTTCTGCATGAATAGTATGGGATCTTGACCTTCTTGAGCTTCTGGTAACCCTATGAGTACAGCATTATTCCTGCGGCTCCGTCCCTCAAGGTCCTCTATTTTGAGCGATTGGCAATTTTTTGTCCATTCGCAGTAATTTCTGGGTCAATTTGACTTATATGCTTTTCGAGGGATATGACCCAAGTTTCCGTGTCAGTTGTTCGGTGCGAGATATCCTCAAGAGCATATGAAATGGATTTAATCTCTGAGGTAAGAGATTTCAGCTCCTCTTTAAACAGCCTAAACTCAGCTAGGAAACTTGCTAGTGTGAGTGGCTCCATTTCTGACAGCATGTTAAGGCTCCCCTCGGTATCTGAGTTAGTAGAGGCTCTAGGCTTTTTAGGGCCTTTCTCTGGCTTTGCAGGTGGTGTGCGTTTTGGCAACGCTTTCTTCGTCTCAATCTCCATTAGTGAGTTACATTCAGTAGGAGGTAGGGAATTGCTTCAGACAACTGCTGAATAGCGTTAGAGCTGGTTTTTGAGACTCAGATTGGTAAAATAATAAAATTAGACAAGTGGGTGGCTAGAATGAGTAGAGAGAGCTAGCACCTGGCTGCCTGCATCACGTGGTCTCATCCTCGACCACTTATTTTAACATTTTTGAATTATCTGGATAAGACTCATGTCTTGGGGCAAGTTAAAGAAATACAGCAAGTTCTCTGGGAGGGTCATCAACTTCATTTCGCACAAAATTTACCTGTCTCAGTTTGGCAGTGCAGAGCAGAATATCACCCTCTTGTTTCAAAACTTATCGCTGCAGGAATTAAATATAAAGTCCAGTGCCCATCCTGCTTTACTGTGTTTGTTTCAGGCTCCTGGCACAATTTTGATATGGCCCAACAAGCTCTTCCAGCATTGCAGTCACTGCTTCCAGATCTGTTTCCCTCTCGCTGAGGTTTTATACTGACTAAAGGCATGCTTTCCAGGAGAGACTTCTGCTTGAATGCGTGCATTTCCTAAGTCATTATACAGCATTAGTGCTCTATGACCACTAGAGTGCAGCAAAGGACTGTACCGGGTCACTTTTCATCTTATTTCTTTCCTTTTTGGCTGCAGTAACACCAAGCCCTTCGGTTTTTCTTTTGGCTTGCATTTAGCTAAGTCTCTAAGTTACATCCATTCTCAGACTTTTGCTTAGTGGTTTGGATGCCACAGCTACTTTACTTTTGTTGGGGCACCTATCATGTCTCTGCTGAAGATTCCCGGAACTGCAGCCCTACTCAGCATTTAAAGGAAGAACCCACTAGTTGATTACAGTGAGGGAATGACTTTGTTTTCTTTTCTTTTCTCTAAAGTTTTTTCTCTTAGCTAATACAATTAGATTGTGGCTGTGTTTTGTACTGGGTGGGGCAGCGGTTGTTGCAGTTCATTATGTGTTACGATAGAGGGTGAGGGGTCACCACAGCTACTATATATGCATATTTCTGGTTTTCAAACTTTCTTTTATTGCACATTACAAGGCCGATATTAAGAACTGGTCAAGCATTATGTCAGCCCAAAGTGGGTTTCTTTTGTTATGCTGTGGCAAAGAGGGATGGGGGTATAAATCTAGGGAGGGATTGGGGTTGGGAAGGGCAACATTGCTTACATTCTTTGTGCTCTATTTCTTTGGGGATATTCAGTTTCAAAAAGGAATGTCTCAATAGAGGAGGGCACGGGAGTTGGATAATGGTACACTTTGTATTTCTCACTATACTATCTTTTGTGGGGAGGTCAGTTTATGTCTGTTCAAATTTTCTTCTAGGTGGGATCCCAAACGGTATTGAATTGTAAAGCTACATACAAAATCTGCTCCTGGAACGTGAGGAATTGGAGGTGGACATTGCTTTTCTCCAAAAGACTCATTTGCCCCTCCCAGGTACTTCTATTTCAGAGAACCTGGGTGGGCCAAGCTTTTAGAACAGTCCCTAATTCCCGTACCAGTGGAGTGGCTATCCTCATCATTCACAGATTACCCTTCCACTTGTTGGACATATTAGTGGATACCCACCACAGGTTTATTCTTATAAAAGTATTAATTGGTCATTCTGAAATGGTCCTTGGGTCAGTGTATGGGCCAACCACAGATGACCCCCATGTTTTTTACTACACTCATGGATCTGCTGACTCCCTGGTCTAATTATTCCCTCCTGCTTGGGGGAGATTGGAATTTGTTTTTTTGTAATATTCTAGATCGTTCCAGATCTTGTACTTCCTCTCTCGCCCATGCACAGCTTGACATCCAGGAACTGATGGATACTTCGGTCTTAGTTGATCCATGGAGGGCTCTCTTCCCTTCCAGGAAGGAAGGAATATTCTTTCCATTCAATACTCCATAATTCATTTTCTAGAATAGACTATTTTCTGCTGGATATTGAGCACCTTTCCTCAGTTTTATCTTGCTCTTATCTTTCCAAGGTTATTTCTGACCACCATCCCACATTACTACATTGGGGTCTAGGTCCAAGTGTAAAATGGAATAAAGTATAGAGGTTTAACCACCAGCTGCTGAAGTCTGATAAGCTCAAATGCCATCTCCAAAATTTCCTTACCACTTTCCTTAATATAAATTCCCCCATCATGCCCAAATTAGATATGCTTTGGGGGTCTTTAAAATGCACTCTTAGGGGAGAGATAATCCATCTGGCCACTATTAAGAAAAAGTTAACATCACAGCTCACATCCCATCTCCTTCAGCAGATATGGCTTGTAGAGCTGTCACTTCCCCCCTCCCCCTCCCAGGCCACCCTTACTAATCTGGAAATGCTCAGGGACCATTATAATTCTCTACTGATGGGTAAAGCTGAGAATCTTCTCCATAGGTCTAGGATTCGTTATTTTGATCAGGGAGACAAGGCAGACAAACTCCTTGCCCTTCAATTAAGAGCACAAGTCACAGATAGGATAATACCCTCCATCTATAACACAGCTGGCCTTTTAGTTACCTCCCCACAGGATATTCTCCTTTCTTTCCAAGAGTACTACTCTAATTTTTATTCCTGGCTCCACGCTCCCTTTGACTCTGTAGCAGAGGATCACTTTATGCATGACATACAACTCCCTTATTTGGATGAACAACAAATTACCCTTTTAGAATCTCCCCTTTCGATTTCTGAAATATGCTCTGCTATTGAAGCTCTGCCGCTAAATAAAACACCTGGACTGGATGGATATACTGCAGAATTTTATAAGGCTTACAAACAGCAACTGGCCCCTATATTACTAAAAACCTATAATTACATCCACAGACGTGGCATCTCGGATCATTCCCTTCCAGAAACTACCATTGTAGTTCTCCTTAAACCAGGGAAAGACCCTCTTTTTGTTTCTAATTATCGTCCTATTTCTTTAATAAATGTTGATTTTAAAATATTGTCAAAGATTCTGGCCAATAGAGTAGCGAAAGTATGGCACTGTTTAATAAGTCCAGAACATGTGGGTTTTGTGGCTGGCCAGCATTCCTCAGACCGTATGAGGAAACTTTCTCATCTTATCTCTGCATCCAGGGACTCCCTGGTACCTGCTGCCCTGGTGTCCCTGGATGCAGAGAAAGCTTCCGACTGTGTTTCTGGGATTATTTGTTTTATCTTCTCTCCAGATATTGTATTCCCCAGCAGTATATCCAGTGGGTAAAAGTCATGTATACTCACCCCATGGCCCATGTACTTTGTAATGGTATGCTTTCTAATACTATTGCTCTGCAACAGGGCACTAGACAGAGCTGTCCCCTCTCTCCCCTCTTATTTAACCTCTATTTAGAACCACTCATTCTGTGTCAATGATTCACCTTTAGTCTTGGGCATCATTATTGGACCCTATCAGTATAAGCTTTCAGTTTATGCTGATGACGTACTCCTTCATATTTCATATCCATCAGTTTCAATAAAGGCCGCCCCATCTATTATAGATCAATTTGGTGGATTTTCCAATTACAAACTTAATTTAACTAAACCTGAGGTAATACCCCTAAATACTGGTACATTTTCCTCTGAAGTATCTCAATTGGGCTTAAAATGGATCAAAGATAATCTGAAATATCTAGGGATTTACCTCTCTATTCATAGCTCACACATGAAACATCACAATCTTGACAAAACTCTTACCCAAATTAATATGGATCTCAATTGTTGGGCAGCACTTCCTCTTTCACTCTGGGGGAGTATTAATATAATAAAAATGAATATTCTTCCCCGGTTACTATACCCCCTGCATATGACTAATTTACTCCTCCCCAAATCCTGGTTTTCCCAGGTGAATTGTACAATATCTAATTTTATTTAGGGCAATAAAAAACCTAGGAGAGCGATTGCTAAACTTTAGCGTAGTAAAGCCAATGGGGGTCTACAAGTACCAGACTTTCTTCTATATTACTATTTGGTTACCTGTTTGGTTTTTCTACAATGGATTAAAGAGGATCCATCCGATCCAACTTTGTCTAATACTCTGCAGTGGCTACAACCTGAAAGATCCCTATGCTCTCTTCATGGAATTGATATCGGTACACTCATATATGCTCTACCTAAGAATATTCCCAAAGACTTGCTCTCAACCCCTATTAAGATCACCCTTTGCACTTATGCCATGCTAAGCGCCATGCTCCATATATCCTTGGAGAAGGATACCTCACAATCTGTCCTTAGGAACCCGAATTTTAACACTGGCAGTAAACCCTTTAATGAACGTTTTTGGCCATTTTACCCCCAGCTTAAAGTAGTTGATCTATTGAGGGATCACAAATTGTTGACATTCCAGGAACTGTGTGTCAAATGCAAAGTACCCTCTGACTACAGTTTTAAATATTTCCAACTATCCCACATGCTCCACTCCCACTTTGGGGCGAGACCATGGGACCAATATCTAACTGGGCCCTTACTACAAGTAATTCCTTCCCCTCCCTGCACCCCACTTAATTTCCTACTTTTATTGTCTCCTGTGAGACTTCCTGGAGTCACTTAATTGCCATCCACAGTATTCATGGGACTATATATTACCTACCCCTTCTTCAAAGGAGTGGTCCTGGTCTAATATATGGCAACATTTGTATCAGGATGTGAGGTGGGACAGGTATTGTTTACTACAATTTTTCATAATTCATGACTTATATTATACCCTAGATAAGCTACATTGAATGGGACTGCTCCCTTCTAACATATGCTCCAGTTGTGGGACACATCCTGGTACTTTATTACATATATTATGGGAATGTGATCAAGTTTTGCCCTTCTGGACTGCCATTAAAGCTAATTGAAATCCCTTGCTGGAGCTCTCTGATGCATTTACCCCCAATATTTGTATTTTGGGCAATTACGGAACAGTAGTACTGGGGAATCAATGTAAACATATGGCCATCATAGTTTTATGTGCAAAGAAAATAATCCTACGTCATTGGCTTGACCAAGTAATACCTTCTAGAGCTGAATGGCTAAAAGAAATGATCTTTGCTGTTCAGGCTCCAAAGCTTATATCCCAGATATCTGATAGACTTCACTATTACAGTACAGTATGGGATCCTCTTCATACTCTGTTAACAGTTTAATTACTTTATTGTGCAACCTAATTTGCTAAGTCTGTTTTTTGTTAATGTTTATGTTACTCCCCTCATCACTGTAAGTGATGGTTTCTACCAGGGAAGGGTGGGTTGGAGTAGGTAAGGGGTAGAGGGCGGGGGGGGGTTTATCTACTCATGGTATATATGTAATTATCACACCACACTCTTTTTTTTCTAATACGAAGAACTTTTGTTCTCCCTCCTCTCTATTCTTCTTCTTATTGCTTATGAGATTGCTATAAATTATGGAATGTGGAGTATGGTTTTAGGAAGGTTTACTGTTTTGCATCTCTCTGTATAACTGTTTTCTTTTGCTTTTGCCCTCCACAATAGAATATCTAGAAAATCAATCAAACTTATTAAATTTGAAAAGATAAACTAAGATAGCCTAAAAGTGTACATTCAGGCAGAGAAGAGTAACACCTTTAAAGTAAACCACATTAGATAAGAAACTAGGTAGACCAGACAGTTTGGTTTTTCTATGTTTTTATTTGTTTTACTAAATTATGGTACTTCTATTTGTGGTTAACACAGTGATGTGATCTTTTTTCTCACATATCTAAGAAAAATATGTATAAAATGATGGAAGACATACTGTAAAATAAGCAAAAGAAAAGCTGACCAAATCAAATTCAGACAAACAAAAGATTGTGTGAGATATTGTGTTTCCCTATATGTTCCTGGAAATGTAAGATGTACAATGCTTTTGCTTTGGTGTTGTAAAACATGACTAATTTCAATAAACTGAGTAAAGAAAAAGGAATTGAGATCCAGGAAAGCCCAGCTGAGACACAACATCTTGTTTCTATTGGGGTTCTACATTACAAGTTATTTATCCATGATAGCCCAGCTGAGATGCAGCATTTCATTTCCAGTGGGGTCCTGCATTACAATGTAGTTAACCAGGATAGCTGAGCTGAAATGTGGCATCTCATTTCTGGTGGAGTCCTGCATTACATTGTATTTACCCAGGATAGCCCAGCTAAGATGTACGAACATATGAACTTGCCAGCAGAAACAGGCCTCATGGTCTATCGAGTCTGCTCGAGTGTGCAGCTAGCCTCTCATCTCTCAGCTGCCCCTCCCGCCCCTTCCCAATATCCCTTCCCCATCCCCTTCCCCTGTCCCAGCCCCTCTTGAAACTGCCCACCATCTTACAGGACTCTATCTCATCTGGTAAGGTGTTCCATTTGTCCACCACTCTTTCTGTGAAAAAATGTCTCCTCATCTCCCTCTTGAATCTTCCCCCCTCCAATCTCAGTCCATGCCCTCTCGTGTCCCTTCCCCTTCTCATCTAAAAAATCCTTTCTGTGTTGATCTTGTTTATCCCCTTTAGTTACTTAAAGGTCTCAATCATAGCCCCCTTATTGCTCTGCTCCTCCAGTGAATACATATTCAGCTCTCCTAGCCTGTCCTTGTAGGGCTTGCTCTCCAATCCCTGGATCATCTTTGTGGCTCTTCACTACATCCCCTCCAACAATTTGATGTCCTTTTTCAGGAATGGGCACCAGTACTGCACGCAGTACTCTAGGTGGGGTCTGACCAATTACCTATACAGGGGCAGGATCACCTCACTCCTTCTTGAGGAGATCCCTCTCACAATACACCCCAGCATTTTGTTGACTTTTGCTGCCGCCTTCTTGCACTGAGCAGAGTTGTTCATGTTCCCTGTAATGATCACTCCTAGGTCCTTTAGCTTCACCCTTGACAAGGGTGCTTCTGCTGCTGCAAGCAGCTGGGCAAGCCTTTTCTGTCCACCGGCTACCTTCCTCACTGTACTGCCCTCTGATCACCAGACCGAAACTTCACCATTTACATGGGTGCCTCTGCTGCTGCAAGCAGCCAGGTGGGCCTCTTCTGTCCACTGGCTGCCTTCCTCACTGTATTGCCCTCTGATCACCAGACCAAAGGCACACTGCTGAAACTTGACTGGCCAGAACCATCATCTCTGCCTGCTGACAGGCTGCTGCAGTTCTTTAATTTTTTCACTACTCCGTCTCCTTCTGGACTTTAAGCTAATGTTACATACTGGTTGTGGTACTGGTTAAGCCTCTCCAAATTGTCATGTGAATCCTAATCTAAACATGAACCTAAGCCTGTTTACAGCAATTTTGCACTGCAAGGGTAGTTTGAAGTGCAAGTTCTTTTAGGCTGCAGGTTTGTAGATTTTAAAGTATTACAGCTGTCTTTGTTTTAAGGTCCAGTGCTAATCTACCCTGGAGCAGAAACTAACTTTAAAGTGATACAGTGTTTTCTGTTTAGACTAGATTTCATTTGGGTTTAAGGTCCAGTGCTAATCTACCCTGGAGCAGAAACTAACTTTAAAGTGATACAGTTTTTTCTGTTTAGACTAGATTTCATTGGGTCACAGCTGTAAGCTTTGCCCTTCAAATAATCCAATTTCTGCTTGACTTTCTCTCCTACTGTCTCCTCCTTGCTTGAATTTTTGTGGCCACTCCCCCTCCCCCACCTCCAGCCTTTATTAAATACTCTCCCGCTCCCCTTGGCACCACCCCTGTGCAATCTTCTTCCTTCCTTCTCACTAACATTGCAACTCCACTTAAAGATACAGAATGCGGCTATTAGGCCTCCCCTTAAAGACATCTTCCTTTTTAGGTCACCGCCAAACTGTAAGGGTACACATCTGCCTATAAGGCCAGAACACCCCCTAGCTCCATCAAATCTTAATTTCTTTTACTTTCCTCCCCCTCCCAAAACCCTGCTTGTTGTGCCACCACCCTTTTCTAATCTTGGACATGGCAACCAGACTAATGTTAATTCCTATACTCCTGCCCACTCTCTGTCTGCAGCCACTGAATGACCCTAAATCAGCTGACCTTCTTATCATGGAGCACCCCATAGCAACATCTACATCACTATAACATCCATGCATAGCTGTGGCCCACATGCCAACTGCATGCCTAACAACACATCCTGGCTAACCTGGCCCAGAATGCATCCAGCTCGGCCAGGGCTTCCCCCTCCCACAGTCCTACCTAAACTGGTCATTCTCGCTGATAAGCATGCAGCTCGAATGAATCCACAAAGACAGCACAAAGCTAGCCTTAAACATTTTAAAAGTTACCTAGTCAGATTGGTACTCCTGTTACTACTGCTGTCAGGTAACATCCACCCTAATCCTGGCCATCCTGTATTTCAAAGGTTGAGTGCACTGAAACCAGGCACCTTAACCTTTGCGTCACTAAACATCCACAGCCTGACAGCAAAGTTTGACAACCTTCAAGCCTGGGTAGCCCTAGATAATCCAGATGTACTGTCTGTGGTAGAGACATGGCTCACTCCCAAGATCCCTGATGGAGCCATCAGTCTACCGGGCTAGTCAATCTTTAGGCAAGATCGTAAATCTAAAAGAGGTGGCAGCTGTGCAATTTACCTTATGAACAGCCTTCAGGGCATAGTCCTGAATTTATCAAGCCTAGGGTCATTCACCCAGGTTCTTGCCATTAAGGTTCTTCTTGGGACCCACAACAAAACTGCTACAATTCTATCTATCTACATCCCCCCAAAGAACTCAGCCCAAGGTCTCTATGCTGTCATAGACTGTCTTGGAAGCCTAACCCTAAGCTCTGAGGTTATACTCTTAGGTGACTTCAATATTAATTGGTTTCACCCTGAAGCTAACCAATTCAAGGATGCAATTCAGGATATCTACTTTACCCAGCTCATAGAAACTCCCACTAGGATTAACTACAGGATGTGCACTAGTACTTTGATTGACTGGGTGCTCACCAACCGACCTGAGCATGCCTCTAATGCCTCCGTCCTCCCCGGATGACATCAGTGACCACTCCCCTGTCATGTTCACTTGGACTAATCATTTCTCCAAACCACCTCCTAGAACAATCACCAGCAGGGTTCTCAAACCTGGTCATGCTGACAGCTTCAGAATGGATGATCTCAGTGCTGACTGGTCTTCAGTTTTTGAGGCTTCCAATGTTGACGACGCACTCGACCATTTCATCCTCCTCTTCAATACAATCTGTGTGACACCCATGCTCCCATAAAAATGCAGAAGATTGAAGGCTACTTTAGCCCCTGGATGAGCCCTGATACCCTTGAGCTAATGAAAAACAGAGACCACCTCTGGCATATAGCTAGGGCCACTGGCAAGTAGTCTGATATCCTGAACTACAAACGTGTGAGGAACAACTGCACCAGGACCATCCGATTAGCCAAAAATGTATAGTATAAAGATGCTCTAACCAAGAACTGGAATGACGGGTGCACATTCTGGGCTAACCTAAATGAGGTCACCAGGCGAGAACCCAAGACGGCCCCTACCACGCTCTGCGTTGATGGCTCCCCCATCCTTGACCCTAAATCTATCACCAACACCTTTAACAATGCCTTCACTGACTTGCAGCATGTTCTTCCTGCAGACTTCTTCTCCCCCACCATCCCTGCTGCACCCATGCAATCCCCATCACATCCCCCATTTCACTTTAAGACTATTACCTTCGGAGAAACCAGGAGATATCTGCGCAAAGTGCTTGGGAAGGGGAGAGGCAGTGGGGATAACCTTGACCTGAAACTAATCTCTCTCTCATTTGAAGAAATCCTGTCCCCTCTCACCCATATCCTTAACCTCACGCTCCGTCTCGCAGTATTCCCCAAAAAATGGAAGGCTGCAGTGGTCACCCCTGTGTACAAAAGTGGGGATCATGTCCTCTCTGGGAATTATAGACCCATCTCTATACTACCACCACCACTCTCAAAGGCTCTTGAATGATTCATTGCTGACCAACTTGTTGATTATCTGGACAAGCACATGCCCCTATGCACAGAGCAACATGGCTTTAGGGCTGGGCATAGCACCACTACAGCCCTCCTTGAATTCACAGGCTTCATCCACAAAACCTTCAATCTTGGCCAGCTAGTTGGGGTTATCTATATTGACCTAACAAAGGTCTTTGACATGGTCAACCATGCCCTCCTAGTTGGCCAACTCACTGCCATAGGCCTTGTCCCTGAGGCGACTGCATGGTTCCACAGCTACCTACACTGCCGTTCACAGCAAGTCAGGATAGATACCTTTCTCTCTGACACCAAGCCTGTGTTCTCAGGTGTTCCACAGGGGTCAATACTGGGCCCCCTCCTCTTTAGTCTATTTCTGAATTGCCTCCCCCTAGCCAGTCAGTGCCATATCCTCCTCTACGCGGATAATGCGGTTATCTTTTCTAATGATTCTGACCCCACTGCTTTTGAGCAACAGCTACAACGTGATTTCACCAGCGTTGAGTCGTGGTTCAAAAATCATAAATTGATAATGGACTACAAAAAAACAAAAACCATGTTGTTCACCAGCCTTAAGAACAAGCACAAAAACTACCCACTATCAATATGTGATAGGGGTGGTGTTCCTCTTGAACATGAACATCACTTTAAATATCTTGGAATTACTCTTGACAGCTTGCTCTCCTATGCCCTCCACATAGATATCACAGTTAAAGCAATCAACAAATGCTAAAGGCTACTTTATCACCATAGGCAGAGCCTGACCCCTGAAGCCCTCAGCATAGTGGTCCACTGTTCAGCGGGTTCCCTAGTGGACTACGGACTGCCAATATATGACTCGGCCACAGATACTGCCCTGCGACATATAAAAACTGCCCTTAACAATGACTGCAAGCTCACCTTAGGGGCACACTGACTAACCCACACCTGCGATCTCTATGCAAAGGCTCACTGGCTAACGCTCTTTGGTCGCTTAAAATATCAATCCTGCCTCCTGGCCAAAAAGATTTGCCTTGGTTAGCTCCCAACTGGGGTCCAACAACTCCTAGTTCCCAGCACTAATCCCAGGCCCACCTGAAAGCTGGAAATTCAGTCCTTCCTGACTCCAAAATGTTGGACATCTCAAGGACAGAGGTCCTTTGCCTATCAGGCACCGTTGTGGTTCAACTCCCTCCATGAGAACATTATTAGCCTGCCCACTCTGTGGACCTTCAAAAAGAACCTAAAGAACCATTTAATACAGGAATCTCAATGTGTCTGCCATCGCTAGCAGCTAGCAAATGCATCTCCTACCATTTACCCTTCTGCCAAACAGACCTCTCTCTATCAGACACCCTGCACTTGGGGCTCAACCCTCCACCCCGTGTCTCCAGCACTTCTATGTGCTAACCCCCTTGTGTTGCTGACAACTAACAGGCTTCCTGTTGGGCACAGTTATTTAGTCTGTTCCTGTATGTATCTGACTGTGTTTACCTATTCCAGTTTTAGTTCTTGCTGCGTTTTTTGCATTCCTTTATTTAAAGACCAAATGTACCTAAATGTTCTCATTCTAATTCTATTGCCTTGTTTGTATCAGTCCTCTGTATAATCACCTACTTGTTCTAAATGTACTAACGTGGAACCTATGTAAAGAGCTCTGAGCTCAAATGGCTAATCCAAGATCAGGAATAAATATAAATAAATAAATAAAGGCCCTTCTCCTCTGTGGAGCTCCCCAACTGTACCCCATTCAAGTGATGATCCCTCCCCTGGTTCCTGGTTCTGAAGTGCAGAACCTTGCACTTCTTGGCGTTGAACCCCAACTGCTATGTTTCTGCCCACTCCTGCAGCTTAGTCAGGTCCTCATGCAAACCCCTTCCACCCCTCTGCATAATCAACCACAGCTCCCATCTTGGTATCATCTGCGAACAAACTGATCTCTTTCTGGATCCCATGTAAGATATCGACAATAAAAATCCCAAACAGCACCATTCCCAGTACTGATCCCCGGTGGTACCCCACTCATCACTGCTCTCAGTGACAAGAGGTCCACCTCATCACCACCACCCTTTGCTGCCTTCCCTTTAGGCAGTTTGTGATCCATTTCACCATTTTTGATCCCCCCTATATTCCAGTTTACCCCCCAACCTCCCATGCAGCACTGAATCAAAGGCCTTGCTGAAGTCTAAATACAGGACATTTTCTGCATGGCCCCTTGTCCATTTCCCATGTCATCCAGTCATAGTACTCTACAAGGTTTGTCTGGCAGGATCTTCCTGCTATAAACTCATACTGTTGACCATCCTGGAGACTGTTTTCCTCCAAGAAGCTCACTAACCTCTCTTAGTTTCATAGTTTAAATACAAGTCTTGAGGTCAAAGACCTATTGAGACTCACCACTGTATCAGTGGAAATGCTTACACCTTTCACCCATGAAACTGTCAAGCCTCTTCTTAAATGTGTCTGAAGAACCACTGTTTACTATTTCACTCAGGAGACTATTCCAAACCGACAACACCCTCTGGCTAAACCAACCTTCCCTTTTATTTGTTTTATAGCTGGTCTCTTTAAGCTGTTTATCATGTGTTCCAGTATTTACAGACCTGTTGCAGGATTCTAATCCTATTGCTGCCATTATGTATAAGTTATCATATTTGCTGTAAACATAACACATCCCCTTAATTCTCTTATATTCAACTGAAAACAGCTCAAGTTCCTCCAGTCTATCCCTACATGATCTATCCCCCATTCCATTCACCCTTCTTGTCATTCTTCTCTGCACCTTCTCCAGGATAATCTTATCCCTTACCAGGTGGGGGGAGCTGAAGGGGGAACAATAATCTAGGTAAGGTCTCACCAGGGCAGTGTACAGGGGCATTAGAACTCTTGAGTCAAGACTTCTAATATTCCTTCGTATATATCCCATTATCTTATAGAACTTTTGAGCAGTGCCCATGGAGTGCATATGGAACAAGTCATTGCCAATAATTACCCCAAGATCTTTTTCCTGAGTAGTTTCTGGTATTATATTTCTCTTCAGTCTATACTGAAAATGTGGGTTACCATACCATACTCCTTTAGAATGGTCTCCATGAGCTTTCCCACGATTGATGTGAGGCTCACTGTCCTATAATTTCCAGGTTTGTCCTTTGGAGCACTTTTGTGGATGAGCATCACATGGGCCATTCTCCAGTCCTGTGGTATACATCCTGTGTCCAGGGAGGTATTGAACAGGTCAGTCTGTGGCCCCACCAGGATCTCTACCAAGTCTCTTAGTACCCTAGGGTGAATGCCATCAGGTCCAGGTGCTTTGTCCACCCTTAATGCCCTCAACCCATCTAGTACCCTGCACTCTCTGTAATCACTACATCTGTCATCCCCTCCTTCCACCCTCACCTGGGGTATCTGCTCCCTTTTCTCCTGTGTGAATACAGAGCAGAAGTATTCATTCAGTGCCTCTGCCTACTCCACCCCTTTCTCCACCCGCCCTCCGTCCTTCTTAATCCTCACCAGCTGATCCTTGCTCTTTCTTCTCCCTTCCATATAGTGGAAGAAGTCCTTTTCTCCACTTTTGATTCCCTGAGCCAGTCTTAGCTCAATGGATGCATTGGCCACCCTGACCAGTCTGCTAACCTCTAAGGACTTTTCCCTGTATGTATGCTTATCCTCACCCCTCCCTGATTTCCTGTACTTTCAAAATGCTGCCCTCTTAGCCCTCACCCCTTCCATATCATCCTGCATCAGTCAACTGGGTTTCTTTGCCCTTCCCTTCTTGCTTTTCTTCCTAGTGCAAGACTCTATTGCCTCCACCAGCCTTTCCTTTATGATGTTCCATTCCTGGTCTGCATCCATGTGTGGTTGCATTCCTGCTAGTGGCCTGACCCAAATTTCCCCCATCTTCTTAGAGTCCTCCCTCTAAACTCAGTCACCCTGGTACCATGCTCCCTGTTTCCCTCCCCATGTTGAGCATGAACCACACTGAATAGTGGTCACTCACAGCCAGTGGTTCCTCCACTTCCAGATTCTTTACAGCTTCCTCGTTATCCAGTACAAGGTCCAGAATCCTTTCTAATTGAGTCAGCCCCTGGACAAGCTGTGTCAGAAAACTATCTTGAAATGCTTCTATCAGGACCCACTCCTCTGAATGTGAGGTGGATGGGGTGCCCCACTCCACCCCCAGTAGGTTGAAGACCCCCACCATCACTGTGCTCCCTTCCTGCAGACCCTCCTAATTTGTTCAGCTAACTCCCTATCCAGGTCAATCCCCTGAGCTGGTGGCCTGTACACCACCCCTATCCTCAGTGTCCTATTCTTTGCATCTTGAAACTGCATCCAAAGTGCTTCTGTTCTCCCCTTCCTCCCTTACACACTTTATCCCCTCCCTTACATAGATCGCAACCCCCATTCCCCTTAGCCCTATCCTTTCTGAATAATCTGAACACCAGCATCATCATATCCCAGTCCTGGTACTAGGTGGCCCACGTTTCCATGATAACCACAATGACCACCCCCTCCACCACCAAGAGAGCCTGTAATTCCACTGTTCTATTCCTTAAGCTTCTTGCATTCAGTGAGACCACCCTCCAGCCTGTCTCCTCCCCTTCCCTACTCCTATTCTTCCCTCTTATCCCTTCCTGTGCCACTTTCCTACAACCTTTACCCGTAACTATGGGGGTGAGTTTACTAGTCTCCCCTTTCTGGATCCTTTTCCTATCAGTGGTCCCTTTGCCACCCCCCTCCTAGCTTAAATCCACCTTTATTGATATATATCCCTCTAGTCCCCATTTTAGTACTCCCTTACCCTCCCTGCTCAAATGTAACCTGTCCCCTGCATATAGGTGATTATTGCCCCAGGTCCTGTCCCAGTCTGACACTAATCCGTACTCCCTGGTACAGCATGAATCCCTCAGCCACTCATTGAACTCCTCCATCCTTTTTTTCCTCACTGTATTTCCACATGGTACTAGAAGTACTTCAGACAATGCCACCAACCCCCCACCTCCTAACACTGCCTACCCAACTCCTCAGACCTCCCCTTTACCACCTCTGCTGTCTCCTCCACCAAGTCACTTGTACCCACGTGCATCACTATATGAGGTTTCTCCTTCCCCCTCCAAGCACACTTGTGAAGTGCCTGCCCCACCCTGCCCACAGTTAACCCCAGAATAGTCTTGACCTAATTACGACTGTGCCTTTCTCCCCTTCCACCCCATCTGACCCATTTTAGTATAGAATCCCTCAGCATTAGTACCTGCTATCTTCTTGTCCCATACCCACTCCTCCTGTTTTTGCTGTCCACATTTCCAGAGTCCACACTGCCCTGCTCCTTATTACCTCTATCCACACCATTTGCAACTCCTACATCTTCCCTCCCCATTCCTGCCTCTCCCTCTCCTCCTTCTTCCTACCTTAGCCTGACTCCTGGGCCTTTACTACCCTTCTCCTCCCCTCCCCTCCCCCATGAGCCCTTACACCTCCACTACTATCTCCGATGCCAACATTGCAAACCTATCACTTACTACCCCCACAGTGGTGCCCATCTCCTCCTTCCCCCTGCCCTGAGCCATCCCTCCACTTACTGTCCCTCTGCTTCCTCACCCCCCCACATCCACGTGGGATTTAGCCATGCTGTTCCTCCTCCTCTTCTTCTCCCAGCTACTCCTCTTCTGAGTCTCTCCTGCCCCAGCCCCCCTCACCCTCTCCATCTCCCTCCAGAGCCCCTGTACCTCCTCCTCCTCCAGTCTCCTTATCCTGTACCAAATTAGACCCCCCAGTTTCCGTAGTATATTCATCTAAACAGCCACCCCACAACCATTACACCCCACTATCCTACCTGTTCCTGTCTCCCTCACTCCATGATGCTCCATTCCATCCACTATTCTGATGTCTCCCACCAGCCTTATTTGTGCCCCTCCACCCCAGTATGATTCCCCCATAATGCCCCATTTTCCTTCCTTCCATTATTCACACTTAACTTAAATGTGACCTCAATTCCTTATCACACAGTCTGTACAGCAATAACAGGATACCATATGTGACCCTACTAGCTTGCTTCTAAGTCTTACTTTACCCCACTGTCCCTAGCTTGCTAGCTCAGTAATTGTAGTTAACACATTTATACATGACCTTGCCAGTTTGAACTTTAGACTTTCTCCTTAAAAATATTCAGTTACCCTTCCTTAACCCAAGTTTGTCAGTCTGACTTCCAAACTTGCAACTTTAAAACATTTAAACCTTAAAATCCAACTAGTAAAAGCTTTAGTGTCTGAACTTTTCACTGCCTATTAGCTTTAAGAGTTAGCTTATATAGGCAGCTTGCAGCTCCCCAAGCTCCTCCCTCATAACCTTCAAGCCCAACCCCCAGTGGCTTTCCAGTATTTAAGAAAGGTTGGGGGGGGAGCTTTTAATTCAGCCAGCAGCAGTCCTTCAGAAATTCAGTTACATAGTTCAAGAAAGATTTAAGCTACTCCCAGACCAACAGCAAACTCACACAAAAAATCAGTTACAGAGTTTAAGAAAGATTTAAGCTATTCCCAGACCAACAGCAAACTCACTAAAATCAGTTAGAATTAAAGAAAGACTTAAGCTACTCCAATACCAACAGCAAACTCACAAAAAAAAATCAGTTACAGAGTTAAAGAAACATTTACGCTAATCCCAAATCAACAGTAAAACTCACCCTCCTACCTCTCCCCACATCAAGCAGAATGAATGTAGCATCTCATTTCTGGCGGGGTCCTGCATTGCAATTTATTTACCCAAGATAGCCCAGCTGAGATGCATCATCTCTTTTCCAGGGGGGTCCTGCATTACAATTTATTTACACAAAATAGCCCAGCTAAGATGCAGCATCTCAGTTCCAGTGGGGTTCTGCATTACAATTTATTTATTCTGAATAGCCTAGCTTAGATGCCTCAGTGCCTGTAGGTTCCTGCATTACAGTTTATTTATCCAGTATATCCCAGCTGAGACACGGCATCTCATTTTCCATTTGGTCCTGCATTATAATTTATTTACCCAGGATAGCCCAACTGAGATATAGCATCTCATTTCCAGTGGGGTCCTGCATTACAAGTTATTTACCCAAGGGGGCTTCCTCCTGACCAGCCTGTCAGGCCACAGTGCTGCTCTGCTCCCTGTAGCTCAGTTTTTGCTCCTCACTTACAGAGTATTGTAAAGTTTTAGCAAAGTTATTATGAATGAAACTTATGCTGGTTTTACTCACAGTGTTTGAATAAGTTATTTTTTTTTGTAGCAAAGTCATTTTTTACCGTATTAAACAGTTGTCCTAGCCATTAGCTTGGTGTTTTTGCCAGACATTCACAGAGTTGGATTAAAAGAACTCTGTTTGAAACTATTTTGTTACAGCCCTTTAAACTGTAAAATAAAATGCAGAATTTTCTAGCATATTGGTTCTTTTATAAAACTTGTATGTATGGGACCAGTGTTTTAACAGCATTTTGGTCACACCAGTACATTAATTTACTAATGGGGTGGATGGGCTCTACCCGTGGGACTGAAAAGGCAAGAATTTACTAAATCCTGCAGCTTTGAGGGTTTTTTCATGGTTTTATTAACCAAACTTGGATTTGGAACCCTTGAGATGGAAAGAGGATGGGCAGGATTCTGATAACACTTTCAGTGCAAACAGGCTTGCTCTGCTTTATTAAAGGTATGCTAAAATTGCCTTGGGGGTTGGGTTGCTGGTGTTTACTTGCCTAAATGACGCCAGAGTTATTATGCTTAGTGGAGTGACTTTTGTTTGATTTTAGAGGTGTTCCCGCTCCTTGAGCTTGCAAAGGAAGACTGGTGGAGGTAGTGCTCTGGAATCATGGAGAACAGTCGGTATTGTTTCATGGAGTCCTGGAAAAGGGAGACTGAGCCACAAAAAGGCCTTAAGAAGAAATGCATGTATGTACAATACTGTGCTCTTGTAACCAAAAGATTGCTAAAGGGGTAAGTTATAAAACTCTTTATTAATGCTGCTGAAGGGAAACGGCAGGCCTAGGAATTGTAACAGGTAGGAGAACCAGTTTTAATAAATTAATTCCCAAACAGTGGAAAGAACTGGGAGAAAAGACTTTATGGCCTCATGGCCTTAGGACATTGTACAATATCTCATGCTTGGATATTTATCTCTTTATTTTTTACACTCTTTTCCTGAACTTTTGTGGAGTGGTATTTTGAACCAAAATTATCAAGAGCATGGAAACTTTTGGGCAACTGAAATGAAAGAATCTTAATGGCATAACTTTGCTGGGACACTGGACAGTAGGCTTTTACTATCTGCTTGAGTGTGGGCAATATGTTGATTCATAAATTGGAATACTGGAAATTTCTTTCCCTGTGAGACGCTCGTGCCATGGCCTCTAAGTATTTAAACTTATGAGCCAGAGTACATGTTTGCCTCCACTATGGGAATTGTCATTATAGCTTCTTCATCAGCTTTATAACTGACTTATGATCACTCGAGTAGAAATAACATTTTCCACACTTAATGAACCTCATGCCTGCAAATTCCCAAGGTCTGGGTAATAACCTTAAAAAATACTTCTCCTGTGCCTAAAAGTGAAGCTTTTTAAATGACCATGTGCACACGAAGGTTGGTTTTTACATTTCAAGGATTAAGATGTAGTAATAGAGCACATACTCATAGCTTTTAAATTCTGCCACATAACTGTATGGACTTTCTAGTTTAGATTGCGTTGCTCAGTTTCTGCTTGGCTGCATCTTACTTTTAACATTTGTATATTAACTGTTTTATTTATTGTCTTTAATGTCTATGTTGCATGTCATTTTTTACCTAGGACTGTAAGTAATTATGACTAGGATGAATGAATCTTAGGCTACTAATGTAAGCTCTGTAAACAAAACATTTCAGTCTTTCCAGGTTAAAATAATTTATGTATATCAATGTGACGTAACCCCTCAAATTAATTATTAACTATCCCACCTGCTTGGGTTAAGCGAATTTAGCATGGGGTGGCTTAACAATTTAGTCAATAATTTTGGGAGAGGTGCTCCTAAGTATTTCTGCTGTTACAGTTACAATTAATTAGTACAGAAAATCTGGGACAAAAATGACCAGTGGTCCACTTATGCATATGGGATTAGGATTGTGACACTATGTCTCTTTGTGTCCTATATTTTCAAGTTTGGTAGCTGCATGTCTAAGGTGGTCTGAGTGGCTTGTTGGCCCAGGCTTGTAGCTGGGGAGGACAGTTCTCAGACCTTATCTGGTACAGTGGCACCCAGTAGAAAAAAGATTTTATGAGGAGACTGTCTTGCTGACATAAAGTGGAATTCAGAAGGCAGCATCCAATTAATGCATGTAGAGACTGCAGGACAAAACTGACTCTGGATAGTACTGACATTTTTTTTTGAGTTTACAATAACAAGTGGTGGACTCGATGGAGCATGCCTCATCTGAAAACAGGCATCTTGCTGTTTACCCTCTTTGCTCTGATTGTGTGGAATCCCTTCAGGGTATAGTTAGTTTTCTTGCTATGTGGACAGTTGTGGACAACTTGATGATTTGTCACAGTCACATTGTGATCAGGATAAAGCTGATACTTGTTATATCAAATAATGCTTAGAAACAATACAAAAGAGTGGAACATTTTTGAGCTGTGTATTTTACAGAAGATGCTGCATATATAACCTGTATAAGCCTGAGATCTAACTATATTTGCAAGTAAATAGGTACTGCTAGTAATGTTTTTATATGTACTGTATATATTTTTATTATTAGGTAGTGTTGTAATGGTTTGTTAACCGATCAACAATAAACTTATTTACTTGCTTACAGTTATTTACCCCTGATAGCCCAGTTAAGATGCAGCATCTCATTTCCAGTGGGGTCCTGAATTACAATTTATTTATCAATTATAGCCCAACTGAGATGCAGCATCTCACTTCTGGTGGGGTCCTGCATTACAATTTATTTACCTTGGATAGCCGCGCTGAGCTGTAGCATCTCATTTCTGGTGGGGTCTTCCATTACTATTTATTTAACCATGATAGTCCAGCTGAGATGCATAATCTCATTTCCAGTGGAGTCCTGCATCACTATTTATTTACACAGGATAGCCCAGCTGAGATACATCTCATTTCCAGTGGGGTCCTGCATTACAATTTATTTACCCATGATAGCCCAGCTGAGATACAACATCTCATTTCCAGTGTGGTCCTGCATTACAATTTATTTACCCAGGATAGACCAGCTGAGATGCAGCATCTCATTTCCAGTGAGATCCTGCCCATACCCCTTTCTACAGCAAGGTAGCCTGCAGCACAGAGAACCTAAGTGACTTGGTCACACAGTAAATATTTGCTTCTGGTTGGGCTTGAACCTGCAGTATTTCACTCTCTAAACCAGTGCTCTAACCACTAATATGCCACACTGACTCACTATCAGTAGTTGCAGTGTGTAGTAGGCTTTGATCTGATATTCTGGGACTTCTATTTCACCCTTGCAATATACTGGGTGAATAAAATAACAACACTTAACAACTAGTACATGACAAATATTTGACATTCATAAACAAATGCTTGTTTCTAATTACTGATCCATTCTGGAACAC
Source organism: Neoceratodus forsteri (assembly GCA_016271365.2). Lineage (NCBI taxonomy): Eukaryota > Metazoa > Chordata > Ceratodontiformes > Ceratodontidae > Neoceratodus > Neoceratodus forsteri. Next base: position 216,799,633 of record JADMNL010000030.1, on the reverse strand, counting down.
AGTAACATCATCTGAGTAGAAGTTCATAGAGTCACTTCAGTGCTGTGCCTCCACTCAGCTCATATCTTCAGATGAAGGCCAGTTTCAGATGTTACAGTGCCACAAGCAGAAACACTTTTAGTTCCCCTTCATTATTGCACCCAGTACCACCCATTTCCCTTCTCCTGCCCCACATCACATCCAAATTCTCTGAACACTAGAGTGACAAAAACAGTTTTGGTTTTTACATTCACTTTTTTGCATGTCTCTTAGTAACAAAAGACAACAGTTCATTAAATGTCTTAGGGATTAAAGAAACAAATGTCTTCTGCTAAACTAAACTATTTTTTAAGACAGTGCTAATCAGATAGTGCCTTAACAGGTTTAAAAAACAGTGTACATTTTTGGGGAGAGTCCAGCCAAAATTTCTAGCATTTGTAAGTTCAGAATTTGGATCAGCATATCCCCAATCAGCCTCATGCCAAAATGAGATCCTTAAGTTGCTTTGTTTGTTATAAGTCATTTTGTAACCCTAAAGTCACTGCCTGTCCAAACCAGCAGTTGAAGAAGAGTGGTGCCAAAGTGTGTCTGTGTGAGTCTGTGGTGGGGTAAGAGAACATGGCTGGTGAAGGAGATGGCAGACATAAACAGAGCACTGCAATGAATCCTGAGAACAGCACAGCAATTTGAGTAATGTCCACTTTGAAGCACTTGGTGGGGGGGGGAGGACACAGTTGTTGTGTACTGTCAGTCCCATCTCTCTCTACTAGTAATCCCCAAATACCTGCAGGGCTATGCCCATGCAGCTATGAAAAGGCTTATAACGAGGGTGTAGGGGCAGTCTAAGTCTAGCATTTGACTCAGTCTGGATCTACCTCTCACCCAGTTCTGATTCTTTTTTTTTAATTCTTTGGTAAATTCCCTAGTCACAAGTGCCTGTTGTTAGGGGTGACCTAGGAGCACTTGGTGGTTACATGGCTTGCACAGAGTGAAATACAAAACACAGAACATGTATACATTAAGGGTACAGTCAGAAAATAAATGGACAATTATAAACAAACCACCTTGTACTGAATAACTAATCCTACCCTAGTTCCAATTGGAAAATAAGTGGCAGGAAATTACCTATTTTGGCAGAAGTGCCTATTTGAATCCAGGAAACAAAGTGCTCCTTAGAAGTCCAGAACACAAGTGTCAGTTCAGCCAAGCTTCACCAATGTCAAAGAGGCCAGAATGTCCCTCCCTCCTTGTGATGTCACAGCTTGCTAGTGTGAGGTCACATTCAGTCCTGTATACTTAATTTGTAACATGCAGCTATATAGGCAAACAGGTCAGATTACATTTAGAATCTGTAAATACAGCAAATATTTTAATTATACAAGACAGTCTATCTGCCTCAGAGTATGGTTTATAACACCCTTTGATGTTGCAGAAGTATCCTGTAAAGTTAATTCACTTATGCTTTCCAAAAACCATCTTCCTCTTGTTATCCTATAAAATGTAACCTTTTACAGCAGTCTTCCTAAGTTCAAAGCTCTTGTCTTTTTACAACCTGGTTGAATAGCAGCTACACAGGCTCTGACAGGTAGGTTTCAAAAAAAGGAAGTTCTAACTAGTTTATCCTCTAGGTCAGTGAGAGGGCAGACCATTTTTTCTTCTCTTTTAAAATCCAATGTCCCCGGCCCACTGGCACTGAGGGTTGAGGCATTGAATGCCACACCTTGCACCATGCCGGCAACCCGTGTTCGGGAAAGGGCCGCCGGGGGATGGCAGGGGTGGGGAAAGATTGAGCATCTGGGGGACTGCTCTCTTTCCCCGGGAAGGGGGGGATTGCTGCATCGGCACCTGAGTGCCCTGTGGTGGAGACTTGGGAGCAAGGTGATGTGTGCGAGCATGGGGGGAGCTGAGTGCAGACGCTTTGAGGGGAGCATGCACAGGAGCGTGCGTCTTCCACCTCGGCAGGGGTCACTGCATGCACCCAGCTCCAGAGGGAGTAACAATAGAAAAAATCTCACCTCAGCACCTCTATGACACCGCCTTGCCACCCCTCCATCACTCTCAGACTGGCTCCCACTAACCCAAACCGTGTCCAGGACACCTTGGCCAGTGCCATGGCCCTTCCCTGGGGGGTAAGACAGGGGGCATCAGAAGAAGAGCTGATATGAGAGCGAGGGGTGATGGGGGGCATGACCGGGCTGAAACCTGATGCTGAGACAGCCAAAAAAAAATCCAATGTCCCATGAGGCTCTGCTGCTTGGCCTGTTTCCAAAGCAGGACTTCCATACAAAATGTATATTTATAACAAAATTATAATGCAAATAATAACAAGCAGATGGCTTTTGTCACACTCCTCCCTCCTAGACTGAATTTGAGGGAATCTATTCCTAGGTATGGGATGAGTTTCCCAAATTCAGTTCACTGCTTTAACTGGCACGATAGACCATCTGCATTTGCATTTGCTGATCTGGCCCTCTGGGTAATAGTCATATCATATCTCTGTAATGCAAGACTCCATCTTAGAAGTCTACCATTTGTCTTACCCATTTGTGCCAGCCAAACCAGCGGATTATGCTCCATCTGTACCTCAAAGTGCCATCCGTATAGGTATGGCTCTAATTTCTTCAGTGCCCACACCAGAGAAAGGCACTCCTTCTCCACTGTAGAATAAGCCTGTTCCCTGGAAAGTAATTTCTTACTGAGGTACACTATTGGGTGATCTTTCCCTTGGTTAGAAGTCTGGTTAAGTCCTGCCCCAATACCCACATCTGAGGCATCTGTCTGGACTACAAATGGCTTACTGTGGTCTGGACTGACTAACACAGGAACACCACACAGTTCCTCCTTTAGCTGTGTAAAGGCTTATTCACAGGCTGGTTCCCAGTTTACCTTTTTAGGTATTCTTTTCTTTAGCAGGCCAGATAGGGGAGCTGCCAGAGCACTGTAGTTTGATACAAATTTTAGATAGTACCCTGCAGTACCTAGAAAACTCCAAACCTGCTTCTGTGTTTCAGGTCTGGGCCACACCTCTAATGCCTCAATCTTTGCTTGATTTGGACAGAGCTGTCCCTGCCCTACTACTTGCCCTAGGTATGCCACCTCAGCCATGAACACCTTGGACTTTTCAGCTTTCACCGTGAGCCTGGCCCTCTGAATCCTGCCCAACACTTCCTTAAGATGTGACAGGTGTTCCTTCCAGCTGGCACTGAAGGTGGCAATATTATCCAGGTATGCCACAATGTACTCTTCAGTACCATGCAACATCTGGTTCACCAGCCTTTGAAAGGTGGCAGGGGTGCTCTTCATTCCAAAAGGCATTACCTTGAACTCAAATAATCCTATCAGTGTGATAAAGGCTGACATCTCCCTAGCTCTGGCAGTTAACTCCACCTGCCAATAGCCTTTTGTCAGGTCGATAGTGGTAAGGTATGTCATCCCTCCCAATTTATCCAGTAGTTTGTCCCTCCATGTTATTGTGTGGGTGTCAGACTTTGTGACTGCATTGAGTCCACGATAGTCCACACAAAAATGAATACAGCCATCTGGCTTGGGAATGAGGACTACGGGTGAGGCCCAGGGGCTGTGGGATTTCTGGATTACTCCTAAATACAGCAACCTCCGTTACTTCCTGGATCTGTTCTGGGGTCAACTGGGGCAATAGTTCGATTGCCTCCACAGAGGACTCCTGCTTGCTTTCTTCCAGCAAGTCCAGAAGGGGGTTTGCTTCATCCATCCCTTCCCCAGGACCACACACTACAAAGAACACATCAGCCCTATTTGCATATGGTTTCATCATATTGACATGGTACATCCCTTGGGCATGTCTCCTGTCAGGCAATTCTACAATGCAGTTTACATCATTCACTTGTTTGACTACTTTGTATGGTCCTGCCCACTCGGTCTGCAACTTATTTTTCCAGAATGGGATTAGGACCATGACTTCTTGACTCACAGTGTATGAGTGAGCTCCGTCTCTGCAGTTGTACCATAACTTTTGCCTCTGCTGGGCAGGTGCCAGTTTGCTCTGGGCTGTTCCAACAAGCTCCTTCAGCTTTTCCCTAAACCTAAGGACATAATCCACTATGGGGGTTCCCTGGGTGGCATGCTTGCCTTCTCAGTCCTCCTGGATCAAGTCTATGTGCCCACGCACCCTGCATCCACATAAGAGCTCGAAGGGGAAAACCCTGTTGACTCTTGGGGCACCTCTCCATATGCAAACAACAGGTGGGGAAGATATTTCTCCCAGTGCCTCCCATACTTTTCAGCAAATGCTTGTAGCATCGGTTTTAGGGTACCATTAAACCTTTCCACAAGCCCATTGGCTTGCGGGTTATAAGGTGTCATGCATCTCTGCACCACACCACACTTCTCCCACAAACACTTCATCAGGTCTGACATAAAGGAACTCCTTCAATTGGTGATAACCTCCTGCAACAACCCGGCACAGGAGAAAATCCCTAGCAAGGTATCTGCCACCTTGTCGGTTCTCAGTGAGGATAGGGCAACTGCCTCTGGGTACCGGATGCATAATCCACCACTGTTAGGATAAACCCTTTCCCGGAGGAGCTGGGCATATTCAAAGGCCCCACAATATCCATTCCTACCCTCTGGAATGGCTCCTCCATTATGGGCAAGGGAATTAGGGTGACATGGATTTTACTATCCACCTTCTCTATTTCTTGGCACCGGTGACAAGACCTGTAATATTCCTTCACCTGCTGGGTGAAGTTGGGCCAATAGAAATTCTAGGCCAATTGTTGCATAGTGAGCTTGATTCCCAGATGCCCAGACGTGGGGATATTATGAACAATCTTGAGCACCCACTCACAGTACCCCTGGGGAATGACAAGCTGCCTGCCCATCACCCTTCCCTCTTTCCTTATGTCCTGTGTATATAGAAGTCCATTGTCCCAATACACTCTATTTCTTCTGTCACCTCCTTGTGTCCCATCAGATTCTGCACAAGCTCTCAGGCTCTTTAAATTAGGGTCATTTTTCTGAGCAGCTGAAAAATCTTTACACATTCCCCAAGGCATGGGACAGGTCCCCTTCAGTTTCTAAACTAGGGTCTCTAGCTCTAACATCAGGGCATTCAGTGTCACTGCCATCCCTAGCCCTCTGACCACAGGTTACTCCTCCCTCCTCATGTTAACCTTCTGTAGCTGTTTTGTTAACTACTACCTGGGAAATTTCTACCTCCCTTTCACTACTCTCCATGTCAGGAGACAGGCTGGGGAATCTGCCTCCCACTGTTTTCCACAGGGGCTTCTATGGGGTCCAGGGAACCACAATTGGCCTTTGCCATCTGACTGCGGGTAACCATACACACCACCCCCTTTTGGAGATTGTTCCCTATAATCATACCCAGGGCAAGATTTTCTGCCACTACAACTTTTTGCACAGTCTCTCCTGTCTAACCCCAGTCCAGGAAAATACTAGCAAGTAGCAGAGTTTTCTCCTGCCCAGTGAATCTCTGTACTGTAACAAACTGATTAGGTATAAGCTGTTCAGGCTCAACATAATCGCCTTTTACCAAAGTAAGAGATGCCCCTGTGTCCCTCAACCCATGGTTTTGCACCCCATTTACAGTAACCGGGTGTATGTGCTCCCTCATGTTTATAGGCATGCTTTCAGGAATGCACAGTGCACCCACCTCTGTTTGAGCATCACTTTGTGCACCCTGTGCCTTTTTAGGACACTGTCTTGCAAGATGCCCAGGTTGTTTGCAAAACCAACAACCATCATTTCTTTTATCAGGCAAATCCTTTGTTTGTAACCTGAGCCTGCCCACTTTCTGGGGAGGCAGTGAGGGTTTTAGCTGCCCTGAAGGTGCTCTTTTCCCTTTCTGCACTGCCACACCTACCCCACTCCCTTTCAGAGCAGGTCTGTTCCTGGCATAGCGGTCTGAGAGCTCGGCAGACTCCTGCACTGTTTTCGGGTCTCTGTCCTCTAGCCAGGTTTTCAGCTCTGATGGGCAAGCCAAAAGAATTACTCTAAAAGTACCACATCCTCAATTTTCTCTATAGAGTCTGCCTTGTCACCTATCCCACCAACGTTTCAAAAACTAACATTGCTTTGTGGCTAGTTCCTTGTAGCTCATGTCAGGGCTTTTCCTGAGCTTACGGAACTTAACTCTGTACATTTCAGCTGTCAATTCATACTTTTTTAAGCCATGCTGCTTTAAATTTGTCATAATCATTACTGTCCTGATTGTCCATGTGACCCAAGGCATCACGGGCTTTACCGGTAAGCAGCATGGATTACTGGAAGCTCCAGGACTCTCAGGGAATTTTGGCCTGATTGCATACCTTTTCAAATGAATTTAAAAATGCATCCATATCCTCCCCCTCTTTAAATTCAGCTATCAATTTAGAATTTAACTTCTAACCTAGTTCTTGAGTTTCAGGTTCACCCATGCCACTTTATCTGCTCTGGTGCTGCTCTTTGGAGTTTTAGTTTCTCCAATTCATATTCTCACTGGTGCTGTTGTTCTCATTCCTTGGCCTCTCGCTGCTCTCACTCGGCCTCTCTCTGAAGTTGGTTTCCTTTTCCTTGCTTCTCCAGCTCCATCTGGAACTTCCTCTGTTCGAATTCCAGCTTCATTTTCCTGAACTCTAGCTGTAGCCTGATCCCTCCTGGCTCCAGCATTGTGGTGACCTTCCCCTGCTGCTGTGACTCTTGGTTCCCCTTGGTCCTGCTATCCTCCTCCCTGGGACTGGACACTGTGATGGACCTGGGCCCATCCACGCCCAAGGTCTGGTCTCTTTCAGTCACCGACTGTGTCTCAAGGTCTTGGGCAGTCACTTGTGCATTGGCTGCCACACGAGCCTCCATGAGGTGCTGTTTGGTTCATCCCCTCACATCGGACTCCTCTTTACTGAAACAACTGCCACAGGTGGTCTGAGTATATTTGCTGTAGCTGGAAGCCATCTTCTTCCCTAATCTACGACTACACTAGGTTGCACCCAAAAAAAATAAAACAGGTAGGGAACTTAGACTGTAATCAAACTTATATATTTCTTTTTAAAATCTCTGCCTTGTTTTTGTGTGAACGGTTACAGTTTATCAATCCAACACACTGGACTGATAATGCTCATGTCACAAAATAATTGCACAGTATGTAAACAAATCTTTCAGATCCTGCCACTGTGCAACAAATCTGTCACAAACCCACTCGGGGTTAGGCCCTCTGCTCCCACAGTGCCCAATCTTGAAGTGTGATTCTTGAACAGGGGACAAACAGGGACACCCACCTGTTTGTTTTGGGTCCAAGCAACTACCAGTCTCAAGTCCTGGGGTCAAGTATGAACCCTTTTTAGCTAGCACACCAGGTAACAGTTCCAAATATCACACCGTCTTCGGGGAAATGAAGTGCAATATCTGACCCAGCAGGCATACAACCAACCTGGTTCACATACCCCTTCTGACTCAATTGAGATGCTGGTATTTTTCTTACCTTGCTGGATATTTACGCAGATCCTTGTTAGCGTGGATGCATAAGGTGACACAATAAGCATTTAACATCTGTATTAGAATATTAAGACTGTTCCATCATTCACACTCAGAATGAGAATGTCTCAGGCAGCATTTTAAGGAAAAACAAAGTTTACTAAAATTAAAAATAGTAAGTAAAATACAAAACACAGAACATATATACATAAAGGGTACAGTCAGAAAATAAATGGACAATTGTAAACAAACCACCTTGTACTGAATAACTAATCCTATCCTAGTTCCAGCTGATAAATAAGTGGGATGAAATTACCTATTTTGGCAGAAATGCTCCTTTTGAATCCAGGAAACAAAGTGTTCCTTAGAAGTCCAGAGCACAAGTGTCCATTCAGCCAAGTTTCACCAATCTCAAAGAGGCCAGGATGTCCCTCCCTCCTTGTGATGTCACAGCTCTGAGTTGCTAGTGTGAGGTCACATTCAGTCCTGCATACTTAATTTGTAACATGCAGCTATATAGGCAAACAGGTCAGATTACATTTAGAATCTGTAAATACAGCAAATATTTTAACTATACAAGACAGTCTATCTGCCTCAGAGTATGGTTTATGACACCCTTTGATGTTGCAGAAGTATCCTGTAAGGTTAATTCACTTATGCTTTCCAAAAACCATATTCCTCTTGTTATCCTATAAAATGGAACCTTTTATGGCAGTCTGTCTAAATTCAAAGTAGTTGTTTTTTTACAACCTAGTTGTAAAGCAGCTACACAGGCTCTGACAAGTAGGTGTCAAAACAGGAAGTTCTAACTAGTTTATCCTCTAGGTCAGTGAGAGGGCAGACCATTTTTTCTTGTCTTTTAAAGTCCAATGTCCCATGAGGCTCTGCTGCTTGGCCTGTTTCCTAAGCCGGACTGCCATACAGAATGTATATTTATAACACAATTATAATGCAAATAATAACAAGCAGATGGCTTTCTCACAACTGCCAGTTGTGGGAAGAGGGTGAGTAAGACAGAAGCCTATCCCTGAGCAATTCGGAGCTTCATTTTTGGACTTGTCTTCTACTATGACTGAACTTGGTTCAGAGGTACCCACCTTTGAATTTTCACTCCCTTTCAGTGGGTAAACTAGGATGAAGGTCATGTGACCTGGGCAGCAAACTGAGCTGAACACAGGAGCCAGCTAGTGAGTGTTAGCCCAATCAGGCTTTGTGATCCATTCGGATGGGAAGAATTGGGAGCAACTTAACATGACAGGAGCCTTCCACAAAACATGAAGACTCCATTTTCTGACTTGTCTTCTACTGCTGCTGAACTTGGTTCAGTGGTCTCTGCCTTTGAAGTATTGCACCCTTTCTGCTGTCAGACTTCAAAGTAAGTCATGTGACCTGAGATGCCAATCTGGCTAAGCCAAGATGCATGCACCTCTCTAGTGAGTGAGAACTAGCTCAGTTGGCCTTTGGGATCCCGTTAGATGCTGTCAATACTGGAGAGCAGGTCAGTGTGGCAGAAGTCTCCAACCAAATGCCAGTGAACAGCAGGAAATGACAGAGAGAAAAAAATACCTACAAAAAAATAAGTAACTAGTACAAAGATTTTCTCTATGAAAAAACAAACAAGCCTGGAACAACACATCACAGCCTACTGAAGATCTTCTACAACAATCTCTGTTTCTGAGATTACATTAGATTAAAGAGCAACTGACACCATCTGTCCAAAAGTTCTACATTGCAGAGTTAGAATAAGCATACCCCCAGTAATTCTCATACCAAAAACTAGATTTCTACGTTACTTCATTTTAAAGTTATAAGCTATTTTGTAACCCTGAAATCACTACCTGTTCAAAACAGCCTGTTTCAGTGAGGAGCTGCTGATGATGTCACGTTAGGACCTCACAGTCTAGTATTCCCTGTCAGAAAGCTTATAGGACCTGTTTCTCCAAAGTTGAAAGACCATATGCAATGGTTTTCACAAGTAAAACAGGCAGCACCAGTCAGTAAACTTTGCTTTAAAAACGGTGTGTGTTTCAGGTTTTGTGACAAAGCTGACAATATTTTGTTTATGTGCCTTTTTGTTGTGGTCCTTTTTTCCAGGGTTGCTGGATGCTGGGTCATAGCACACTGTTGTGTGGTTTGCATACTGAATATGTTGCTGATGTGGAGAAAGGCTGAGATCATTCACACCTACCATTCAATTGAAGCAATTTCTAAGAAAGGCACTTTAAAATAATGATTCCATCTCCTTGTCAATGGGGGTGTGGGAGGTAATGCTGTATTGAAAACTTACTAGGAGTTTTAAATTTAGCCAGCACAATGTGTTCTCTCTGTTAGGCTGTTTTGACTTACATTCAGGCTAATCTATGTTCTTTTCTAAATTAAACAGATCATTTTACCAGAGCCAACACTTCCACCCCAGTGAGAATTAACACATATAAGGCCCCTATTAAAACATATTGAAAAGCAGTCACAGACAAACAGCAGTGAAGTTACCAATATTACAATACTAGCAGTACAGTAACCCCTTGCTATAATGAACTAAAAGGGAGCCATAATCTGTATTGGCTATAGATCCCTATTCGTTACAAACAGGGACACTACTATGCACTATTGTTGGCCAGTGCATATGTCACCCACACACATCAAACACTTCCCATATGCCTTATACACTGCACTGTCAGAAAAATAAAGCTAAATCAAAAAATACTGCATCTTAACTGCTAGCTGAGTCTCCAAGTTAAAGACAGCACCTGTAACAGGAATGGTGGCTCAGAGCTTCCACTCCCTTTACAAACACGCCCCCCCCCAATTCACAGACTCATCACTCCAGATATCTGTACACAGACTAGTATACTGGGCAATAGTAAAAGCAAAAAAGAAACATTGACAAAAAGAAAATCCTGACAACAACAACAAAACACCTCCCTCCAAATCTCAGGTCTTTCTTGATGCTCTTCCTGCTTTCATAATCACCCTCATCCAACTCACAGATCACAGCTCTAGCTCCACCACATCTGACTTCCTCAGTATAATTCAGAACCTACTGTGCATAAAATAAATTCAGTACTGGACAACATAAATTTACTAAGTAAAGATGACAGTCAGGTGAGGAGGTGGGGGGTGGAGGGGGAGCTTGCTTGTAAAGTGCGTTGAATCCCTGAACCACCATACATGTTACAGGTGCTGTCTTTAACTCTGAGTCTCAGCTAGCAGGTAAAGGAGAGGTCCACCCATAATGTGCAAAAACATATGTTATGTAGAGTGTTTTGATATGTATGTTAAGTCCTAGTGTGGCCTTTCCTCTGTCTGCTATTAGGAGTTTTTCCTAAATTAACCTGCTAGCTGTATGGTAGTTTTACAACCCCTGGGGATCTCCATCACAAATAGGTTTATTGGCTTTCTTTCTCCTATGATGCGCCCTGGCTATTGTGATAGTGATGTAGCTATGCCCTTAGAGTTAGCAGGATCAGCCACAAAGATAATACTACTTTCAGAGAAGTCACACTGCTAGATTTTGGGTGAGTGTAATCATTATTATTTTTTGATATTAGTACCTTGTCCTGCTGTTACAAGCTATAAGGAGATGTTCAATTTTTGCTACTTAGTACTGGTGCAAAAACTGAAAGTGACTGAGAGGAATAGAGTAAACAGTGACATGATTTAAACACACACACAAACATACACACACAGCAGAACATAGCAGGACAAGGTACTGATATCAAAAATAGTAATGATGCTGGCCCAGTGGCACAGATGGTTGAGGCACTGGACACCACACCTCGAACCATGCCGGTGGCCCAGGTTCGGGAATGGACTTGGGGTGCTGGGGGTCAGCAGGGGAGAATAGGACTGCGCATCTGATGGACTGCTCTCCTATCCTGGGGTGGGCTTGGGAAGGGCCTCGCTCAGTAGTAGCCTTCAGTGGAGACTGGAGGCACTACACGAATGTTGCGATGGGGAGACAGAAAAAAAAGCATAAATACTGCTTGGGTGGCCACTGGATGACAGCTCTCTGTCTGCAAGACACCTCTAGTGCCTTCAGTGAGCCCCCGGGCCCCTCAGCAGCATCTCTGGGCTCTATCATGAGCACGATGGGCCACCCCACCTGGTGCCTTCCCCCTCAGAGGAGGGGGACCCACCCGGCAAAGGGTTACATCTGGGATATCCCGGGGACCAGCTACAATGTGAGGGTCAGGGAGGTTCAGATATGGCTGGTTGGTGTCGTGGGAGGACTTGCAGAGCCTGAAGGAGTGGAGGTCGCCAGAGCATGGCAGGAGAGAAAACAGATGAAAATAAATAAATAATAATGATTACACTCACCTAAAATCTACTAGTGTGTCTTCTCTGGAAAAAGTATTTTCTCTGTGGTTGAGCTGTGACAGACCCTGTAACAAGACACTGGCTTCTTGCAGGGGTAATTAGACATCACACCAAAGGGCACTGTGGGAAGACTATCTGGGACAAGAGGCCATGAAAGAAACCAGAACGGCAACCTCCAAGGGCAATAAAACAGTTAGAGAAAGTTAGAAAACACATCTCTCACAGCCAGAGGAAAAGAAAACACTGGGAACTGGTTAGAACACAGAAAAAAAAGACTACTACATGTCTTTTTCTGATTTTAACATGGAGTTTTCCTTTAAGATGTGGATATTTTTTTACTTTTGTTTTTAACTTTGTTTTCCTGACAGTACACTGTATAAAGCATATGGACAGTGTTTGATATGTGTGGGAGACATGTGTGGTGGCTGATTGCTGGTGCGGATAGGAATTCTGAAGAACAGAAATACGGAAACATCGGGGCCACATGAGATCCATTATAGCAGGGTTTTCATTATAGTGGGGTTCAGTATAATAAGGGGCTGCTGTACAACTTCCTAACAGGCACAGTACAGTAGCACTCCAGATGGCTTCAGCAGCCGGTAGGCATGCTGACTCAGCATACAGCAACCCTTAAGAAATGGACCACACCAAAAGGCAATATAAAATGCAATTTTGTCAACCTTGTTACAAAACCTGAAACACATATAGTTTTTATAGCAATGTTTTTTGAATGGTGCTGCCTGTTTTACTTTAGACAACTATTGCACATGATCTTCAGTTCAGTTTATTAATTAACCAGACAAAATTGTCATTACAAAACATTGCACAACACAGTTTAGCAAACATGAATATACATATAACATTCTTCATTGTTAAAAATCAATAGAGGTGCAATTACCAATAAATATACAGGGAAATTGAGTAGTACAATTAAATTGACATTTCTACCAGTAAACTTATTCAGATGTTTATAATTAACCTATTGTACATGTCTCTATATTTAAGATTTAGTAACAAATATAAGCGTCACCCTTATAGTAGCCTATTCCTTATTTATAATATGCCATTTATGTTCTATCTTTTTACAGAAAAATGAAACACTTTCTAATATCACAGTATTTTTGGATTTCAATAATGCATTCACTTGATATTTAAGTTTCACGTCTAAAGTTGATAATGCACTACGCAAATACAAATTTCTTTCTTGAATATAAAGATGACATAAAATCAATAGAAGTAATAGTTTGTCTTCCCCAAGCTGGCACTTGCAAATGTGTGTAATATTTTTTATCATAGAATCTTCTCACATGATCTTTGAAACTTTGGAGAAACAGGTCCTATAAGCTTGCTGACAGGGAATACTAGACTATGAGGTCCTGAGATGACATCATCAGCAGCTTTTCACTGACACAGACTGTTTTGAACAGGTAGTACAATCAGTATTACAAAATAGCTCATAACTTTAAAGTGAAATAACGTAGAACTCTAGTTTTGTTATGAGATTTACTGGGGGATGTTTATTCAGTTTCTGCAAGTTGCACTTTTTGTGTCAGAAACTCTTTAAATCAATTAGGAAACTCTGATGATCTCTTACACCTTTGAGGAAGCCCTGCCCAGTCAAGGTGAAACATATTTTTTTTTTTTGTTGGTTCCTGGTGTAACTTTTGCAACATTTTTGGGACTGCCTTTCTCCTCATATGTGTGTTTTTTTCACCATTTTTTTAACTTGCTATTTATATTTTCTATGGAATGTTTGTGCTTTCTTGAAGAATCATAATAAAATTATGTTAATACCACAATCCCTTTCTTTGATTTATTAACACTTTTGAATATGGACAAATAATAGTGTGCAAATGGAATTTGAGTAAGGTGGGAGCACCAACTTCAGTTTTTGTTTAATTCTTAATTTATCAGTGCACCACTTTGATAATATTTAATAATAGTGGAGTGCCAGTTACTGTTTGTATCTATGTAAAAACAAACAAGCCTGGAATAACACACCACAGTCTACTGAAGATCTACAACAATCTCCATTTTTGAAATTACATTAGATCAAATCTACTAGGAAACTCTGATGAGCTCTTAGCAGGCATCACCCCTCTCTCCAACACATTCCAGTTAGAACTGCCCAGAGCTCAGCAGTCAATGTAATTTGACCTGTGACCTGCAGTTCTGTGCAGTCTGCAGGTGGCATGCTCCCTTTATCTCCTGCCTCAGTCTTTCATAGACTTCGATGGCACAGTTGGCACTTTGTTGGTGAAACTGACACTGCATACCTTCACAAGTTGTTCCTCACTTTGCAAAGTGGACTTGACAGCAGTGTTGGAATTACAGAGGATCTTGCCAAGGCTGCCTTCCATTGCTTTGAAGTGAGCTTCTGTAGCTTTTACATCACTACTGCTGACATATAATGGGATGGGAAGGGTGAACAAACATATGGACCCCAGCAGCCCCCATTGCACCCAAAGCTCATAAAGTATAATTCCAACACAAAGACTTTGCATTAAAAAAAAACCTTTGCAACTATGCACTCCTTTAACTGAGGAGCTTCAATGCAATAAGCAAGGCTGGTCAGAGAGAAATTATTTCAGAACTCTATATGATCTTTCACAGCAGCATCGGAATGCAATAAGTGATGCCACCCCTGCCACAGTTGCTACTGAATAATTGCACTGAAATACATTTGTTTGTGGACTTACTATAGACTACAGTGAACACTGCAGTCAGGATGTGTGTAGCACTCCTTCACACAAGAAGAAAACACTAACACAAGTATTTTTTAAAGACTTTGTAAAAATAAAGATAGTAACAAACAAGGGGTTCTGCGATCAGTTAAAAGTCAAGTTCTCAAACTAGAAAAGATATGCAAGGCTGGTAGAAAGTCAAATTGCAGTTGGATGCAGACTTTTAAAACAAACTCCAGCCAGAGCCGATACAGCTGCAGCTGAGCTGACTGAAGTCATGGTGGAACACAGCACAGTCCACTGTGTCCAAGATGGCCACTGGAGTTCAGTGCACATGTGCAAGTCATTGCACATGCGCACTGGAGTCCAGCAGCCATTTTCAACATGGTGGACTGTGTCACGTACCACCAGGTGAAATAGTGCGCCTATGGGAGGGGTGGCTGGGGAGTGAGCACACTGTTTTGGAGTTGCAGTAGGGTCATTTGAAAATTCCAGAATGGAAGCATTCCTTGATGTCAGTCCAGTAGCTTGTATAACCACCCAGTCCCCTGGGATTACTAGAATACCATCAGGGTTAGCCCTAGGTAGGTAGAAATGGCAGCTAGTAGAAAGCTTGCATAATGACATCATTGTTTACTCAGTGAGGCTGAGCAAAGGATGATTACAGTATGTCATTTAGAATTCTCTGAGCAGCATAAGCTGCTTTGGAATCTAGCTGCTGAGCAGTTTAGAATGTTGGGGTTTAAACAGAAGAGCAGTCAGTGAGAGCAGTCAGTTGAGTGTGGGAGCCCAACAGGGAGGGTTTCTTATTAGAGGTGCCTACCAGTCAAGTCCACTTGTAACTGGGAGAAGGGCCTCTGTCCATTTTTCCTCACCATAGAGAGTGTGGAGACCAGCAGTACCACTAGGAATTGGTGGAGACCATGATGCCAGGACTTCAGGAGTGCCTGTTACCTATTGTAAAGAATATGGGACTGATTCAGTGTGTCTAAGGGGTAATCCCCTGATGGACCAACAGTTTTCAGCTTCCTTTGAATGAGACAAAGAAGGTTTCCAGTCAGAAAAGTTAAGAGAGAGCTCCATCAAGGTTTTTCCTGTCAAATGTCTGTGAAAAGTTAAACTAAACTCTGAGTACAGATCAAATGGCAATGTGATGTTCTGGGTGGTGGTTCAAGAGGGTGTATGTGTCACAGATAAGGCTAGATTACACCTGTCAGAGCCCCATCGTCTCTACAGTAAAGTGGGACAGTTTAAATGTTTAGGATGCCTTTACAATCACAGAGAATTGGAGGATCCTGTTCTTGTGTAACCCCAAAAGGATGGCAGAGACTGTCTGGGCTAGGGTGGGCGAAGTGCCATACTAGTTCTGGACAGGACTAACTGGTCACTGAAAGGATGCAAGTTTCCCCTGAAATGGTAACAATGTACATTGTCAGGAGGAATCATTTTATATGAGTGTATGGCAACTACCATGGAATAAACACTCTAGTTTTGAAGTAGTAAAGCAATGTTCATAGCCCTAGAAAAGAGGGGTAAACAGAGGAACTGTGTGAAAGTGTAACCATCTTATTTCTTATAACAAAAGGATAGACAAGTTTGAAGCATGAGATTAAGACATGTACTACCACTGTGATTTTCTGTGAAAAAGCTCTTGCATACCTGTGCTGTCGTAAAGACAAACCTTGAGGGACCACCCTATTCACTGTACCATCTTGTTGAATAACGACATACTGTAACATCCCAATTTTCGATGTGGACATATACTGTAAGTTACTGCTTCCAGTGTGATTGTTATGGGCCCCCTCAAATTTTAGACTTAGTTTACCCTAGCACCTCTCTCTCCCAGAACCTGGAGTAAATATAAATGTTCATTTTTGCACCCCAACTCCCCGACCACTAGATCCATTGAGCCAAGGTTATTACCCCAAAGCCAAGGGTAATATCTTTTTTGTAATACTGCATGTGGTTTTGCTGCCATGTCTATGCATTTGTTTAGGTGAGCCCTGATCTGCAATGATAATCCCTACTTTTGGACCAGGGGGGTGGTTGCAAAACATGTGGTTCTCATCTAGAATCTTGCTTGCAAAATGTAGGGGCTAGTCCAAAGATCTTGGGGGAGAGGGCAAATGCTAAGGGTATTTTTGTAAGGTCTATAAGTCTGGTGATGGTGCACTATGACAAATGTGCTGACTGTATGCTTAAGACTGTGCTTAAATAGACTGTGAACCAAGCAATGTGTGCCTGAGCTGTACAGAAGTGCTTAAAACTGTTTAAAAAAGTTGACATGCCAGAGTCAAAAGTATTTGTGGACTTTAAGAAAATTATTGTTTAACTACCCAGAATGTTCCAAGTGTCTGTTGTGAAAACTGGGGGAGTCACTAGTGGAAATGAACAATACAGTATACCAAACTGCCAACAAAAGGGCTCTTGCCCACTGAAATTTCAAGCTGTGGAAAAAAGTGACAGTTTGCAGTTTAAATTTTGCCTGCTCGAAGACCGCTGTAAGGGAGTGAGATCAGGAGAGAGATCGAGCAAGAGCTCATTTGCATGGCATCCATTGATTGGTCAAAACCAACCAAGTTCCACCCCTTGCCTAGAGTCTCTGAGCCAGAGGAGTGTTTAAGGAGGAGAGTGCAGAGCATGTGAAAACCATCACAAAGGAGAGAAACGTTTAATCTTGTTTTTTTTTTTTTTTTTACTTTTGAAAACTAATTTGGGCTTCTCCCAACTTCCTACTGCTACAGCAGCAATTGCAGTGCATACAGTACTGATCCAAGGGTTCAGTAGCCAGACTGACTTAAGCCCTTCAAATAAGCATCAAGGCCGCAACACCATTAACCGAGAGAACCAGCTATCTTTCAGAGTGAGTACATACAAAGTGTAAAGAACTGTGTGCAATACAATAGATCTGAGGCTAATGCAGTAAAGATTGAGCAAAGCAAAGATTTGGGGGGCTTAAAGACTAAACGTTGCAGTAGTTGTAGCCAGTAGCAAGCAAACAAGCTGTAGTCTAACCATGGGCAGTACTGTACAGAGTCTAAGAAAGAGGCAAAGTGTAAAAGAATGTGCTGAATTTCTGCTGAATGTGAAATTGCAGGATGTGCATAGTAAAAGCAGCAAACGCAAAGTCCATAAAACAATTACAAGTTTAAAGCAATGCGTGGTGATGCAGAAAAGTTTTCAGCTGCCATGATGGGGTGTGGTCAACAGAAGGTAATCAAAGCAAGCCACAAAGTACCATGTTGGGCCGAGGGTGCAGTAGCAAAACAAATGCCAGCAAAATGTGCTTGGGACTGTTTGAATTCATTGCAAGTCAGGCAATAAAGTCGCAAAAATGTTACTGAGTGTGTGAAACATAGAGCAAATCAAGCTACAGTTTCAACAATTGTGCAAAAATCCAGCAAGTGTGTGTTTGGAAACAGAGTGCAAATCAGGCAGCATGTTTTGACAGCACAGGAGAAAGCAAATAGAATTGTGCAGTGTTTACCAAGTCAGAACCAGTACTAAATGCAAAGTGCAGAGCAGTAATTGGGACTTGTGTGTTTTTTCAGAAAATGCCAACTGGCCCATCCAGGTATCCCCTCCATGCGAGAATGTGGATTACCCAGCAAGAAAGAGAGCTTGTGAATTTCAAGCGGTTATACAACTGTGAAGTTGCCCCAGTCAATGTAGCACTCCCAAATTTTCCTGTAAATGTTTGTGTTGTTTGTTTACAACCTGAAAGGGATGTCTTGATGATACCCCATTGCAAGGACTGCAGAAGGCAGTGTGGAATGTATGAGACAGGCGGCACAGTGCCGGCCAAAACAAAAAAAAGTTTGTCTTGCACCTACATGGACAATGGTAGGGGTCACATTAGTGCAGAGGAGCAGAAGGCTGGAAGTAACCAGAAAATGTCAGATGAACTAGTCAAAGAGTTCTTTGAGGGTGTCCAAGATATCTTGCAAGGGCAGGAAAAATTGGTCTGTTCCACACCCAGAAAGGTGAAAGCAGACCCCATAGAGACTGAGTCTGCAAATCTGTGGGCAGCAGGTCCAAGTCCAAGCCTCATAGGAGAGGTTGAAGTGGACGAATCTCTGCAGTCGGAGGTAAACACCTCAGGAAGCAGTGAGCATTGGACAGTTTCAGAGGCTAAAGGCACAATCGGCTCCTGGGCAGAGCTTGTGGAACAAGTGGAGATGGAAAAAGTTAGGGAGGCAATTGGTGGCCCAAGTGAGCTACTAGTAGCCCTAACTACCATTGAGCCAAGAGAGACTGTGGAGGACTCAAGAGAATTGCAACACAGTACAGAGTTGGACTGCTTCATCTCTGTACCAGATAACCAAAATTGGCTTGACCAGGTCTGGCCTCCCATAAGCCATGTCACTGGTTTAGACTTGCCAAAAACAGCAAATAGGAATGTTTATTCAGACATAGGGCTCAGGCCAAACAGGGACAAACCTATCAATTTTTCCCAAGGTGGATTTGGGAGAAAATAGAAAGAAACAGGCATGGTTGGTTATGGGAAGTAGCCACTGCTAATATTCATCCCAAAGTGAATATGTTTGTAAGAATCAAATTGTGTCATGAGAGATTGCAATTTTGGAAGCTTGGCAGGACTCTGTATATCAATTCTATAAGAACAGTGGACAGAACTGGCAGAGGGACAATTCACAATGTGCAAATAACTCATACAAATGGTGACATAGTTTTTGCTCCACATCCTGAGTGTTACTAGCCATAAAAGTGCCACTGACCTGCAACAATGCCAGTAGGCCAAGCGAATGCAGCATGCCAGTGAAGGAACTGGCTTATCAGAAGCTGGCTGGCAGTATAGCCTAGAGGTTAGAGGAATGAGGTGTGAACAAGCTTGGTACATCCAGCAGACCAGACCTGAGTTTGATTCTCACAACCTCCACTTGCATACTGTGTGACTCTGAGCAAGTCACTTAACTGCCCAGTGCTCCCAGGTCGCCCCTGAAAACAGGCACCTGTGCCTAGTGAGCCTTACCTGGTTACCAAAGACTAAAATAAAAATAAAATAAATAAAGAAGTAGACAGCAACCATCAAAAAGTGCAACTATACTGGCGATCCAGGTTCAAATCCAGCCCATGTGTATGTTTCTAAGCTGCTTTGCTGATTACCCAGGGAGGTAGCATAGGTCAGATAGCTTCTTCCTGGAGGGCATGGGGAAGATACAGGTTGGTGGTCCTGAATCTGGATTGGGGTCACCAATGCTGTCTGTTAGGGCATGCTTTGAGCAGTCTCTTGGAGCCAATGAAAAGTCTCAACATAGTGTCAGGATAGGAGCTGAAGTTTCTTCAGCAGGTGTCTGTTCTTCTGGTGCAATATGTCTGTGTTTTAACATAGGTAAGAGTAAGCCTGGCCACCTCACCTCACCTTGTAGAGTGTCCAAAAGTTGGATGGCCTGTGTGCAGTCCATAGCCATGAAGCAGACAGCCGACTTGTCTGGTTGGTGGTGAGTGTAACCACCCAGTCCCCTGGAGTTACTAGAATCCCATCAGTGTTAGCACTAGGTAGGTAGGTAGAAATAGCAGCTAGTAGAAAGCTTGCTAGGAGCTTTTTACTTAATGACATCATTGTTTACTCAGTGAGGCTGAGAAGATGATTATGTCATTTAATATTCTCACAGCAGTATGAGCCACTTTGGAATCTAGTTGCTGGACAGTTTAGAATAGTTGGGTTTCAACAGGAGAGCAGTCAGTGAGAGCAGTCAGTTCTGAGTGTGGGAGCCCAACAGGGAGGGTTTCTCATTAGAGGTGCCTGCCATTCCAGTTCACTTGTGACTGGGAGAAGGGTCTTTGTCCATTTTCTCACCCTAGAGAGTGTGGAGACCAGCAGTGCCACTAGGAATTGGTGGAGACCACAATGCCAGGATTTCAGGAGTATCTTGTTCCTGTCAGAAAAAATATGGGACTGATTCAGTGTGTCTAAGGGGCAATGCACTGATGGAACAACCATTTTCATCTTCCTTTGAAGAAGACAAAGAAGGTTTCCAGTCAGAAAAGCTAAGTGAGAGCTTGGTCAAGGTTTTTCCTGTCAAATGTCTGTGAAAAGTTAAACCAAACTCTCAGTACAGATCAAATGACAATGTGATGCTTTGGGTGCTGGCTGAAGAGGGTGTATGTGTCACAAATAAGCCTAGATTATGCTTGTCAGAGCCCCATCATATCTACAGTAAACTTGGACGGTTTAAAGCCCAGTTATTCAAAACTGTGCGCTGGGGCTAAATTAGCACCGCCTGGCATGCAAACTTAGCCTGGAGCATCAAGCCCACTATATTCAAAAGGAGTAGCCCGGTGCTAAATTTGTTGAATATAGTATGCAAAGCAAGACGGGAAAACTGGGCCAGGGGTGCAGGGCAAAATTAGCCCGGGAATAAGACAGCACTGAATATCACAAATAAGACTGCACTGAATATAGCTCCCAGGCAGGCAGTACAAACACCCATAGAAACACAGTGCAGAGGTTATACTGCCTGCCCTGGAACACATGCAAAGAATAATAGCCCTGAATGTGAGCACAAGAGCAGACAACAGTGCAGTACCTGTAAATGCCAAAGAACACCCAGGACCCACATGTGACAACCACAGAACAGTACAAACCGCCTAAAGAACCCAAGCACCCAGAAATGACACAGGACACAGGAATGTCAGAAATGGGAGTTTATAAACTGAAAAGGCAACAAGAAGAGCACAAGAAATGCAAGAACAGTAACAGAGTAAAGAGCAATGGCCAACCACAGCAACAAACAGTACAAAAACTACAGGATAACAACAAAGCAAACAAAATCTAACAGAAAAACTGGTTAATAAACTGAAATGGGCATTGCAAAATGAGTAACACTATCTAAACAAGGTAAGCAATAACATATTTACAATATATACATATGTACAGTAAGGCAGCAGAAAAGTAGAGGAAGGGGAAAGGGATGTGGACACAGACAGCAAAGGAGGGTGAAAGGAAGGGAACAACCGAGGATTAGACGGGGGTGGCAGGAAGAAAAACTAAAATAGGGCCACTGCTAAGACTGATTGCTGGAGGGCACTGGCAGACGTGCCTCCAGTATAGATGCCACCCTCCTGGTCTCCAAGATCAAAACAGCCTGCTGCTCTATAAATGTCTGCTGCTGGCACATGATCCTCTTCAGGAGCTCACCCCTCCCCTCAGACTCCTCTGGACATGTGGCCCACAGTGAGGAATGGCGTGGACCTACAGGACAAAGAGGGACCATGTCAGGATGGGATACCAACAAGGAGGCACAATGCAACCCCAGGTGGCAACCCCGGGGTGGACAGCATGTCCCAACAACCATGTCCATGTGGCAATATAAAACACAATGCAATGCACACCTGACACGTGCCTGCATGACAAGGCAGGACAACACAGGCAGCAAGCACCATCCCAATGTACACAGACATGCATGGAAGTTTGCTGTCAACACCACAGCTCAGTGGAAACCGCACATCTCAGCAGTGCACACAGTGATACAGAGCAATCAGACAGCCATTCCCTGAGATGTGAATGACAGTGGGCCATTGCACGACATACACATGGGATGACACACGTTGGGACGTGCTGCCCACAGGAACAGAACTATGAAACAAAACACAGACCACACCCACCAGAGGAATGGGAACAGCCACAACACAGTACGATGGCATGCAGCCCATACTGTAGCATAGCAAGGCACGTGGCGAGGCCAACCACCGATACAGCATCACACACACTGCTGAAATGCATGGTCACCACCAGGCCATTAAAGGATGCTGGGTATGTCCCAACAGCAGCAGGACTGCAGTAGGCCACACACATGCCAGATACAGTGACACTCACACATGCACAGCATGGCACTACCCCGGGGGGCAACACACCAACCCCAAGGGCAAACACACTGTACAGCACAACACTAGAACAGCACAACACCCATCACCACCCAGGCATGACAGGCCTACAAGCACCAGCCATAGTATGGAATAGACAATGCCCTGAGGGATAGGGATATGGGCGCCACTCCCCCGTCGGTGGTGTAACAGTTGGGCCACAGTGCCATGGTCCTACTGGTGTCAATGGCAGCCTATCAGTATGTGCAAAGCCACCATAGGAACTGCGACCCTCAACCCCCCTGGGTCTACCACTGTACAGACCACATGGGCACCACTGCACACACTCCTGCAAGAAACCATAGGCACACAAAGTATACAGCATCACCTGGCAGAACACCAGAGGACCCACACAGGCCCTCATACCCCGGCGTGCAAACTGTAACACAGCCCAGCCAGACACATATTACACCTGGCCAGTGGAATGGCCATAACAGTAACACATGCCATGACACACTGTACTGGGTGTACAGCCATGTGTGCATACGATACAACCGTGTCAGGCCATGGACCTACCTACCTACCCACCCACCCAGTGTACAAGCCAGGCAGTGAATGCCCAAACAGAGTACTCACACAATATGCCTTGCTGTCCATCACTGCTCTCCTCCGCATGCTGTGACATGTGTGGCACTCTCCTGCCATTGTATGGGCTCCTGAATCAGTAGCCACCCTCCTGGGCCCCGTTGTCATCACTGGAAGATACCCTGTGTTCTGTTGGGAGAAAAGGGTACAGGACTGTCAGTACTTGAACATATACCATGGTCAGAAACAGTAATGCTCATGGCACATGGGTACACCACACCATAGCACACCCCTGTCACATGTGGCATGTCATGGTGCATGCAAAGGCCCCCCCACGTGCAGGCTGACACTGTCACATATATCAGGCACATGTATGGACATGTGTGGATACAATGACCTACCAAGAAGCCACAGTGTACATAGTACAGTAGAGGGTGGCTACATGCAGGCAACTGTTGGCAGGACACACACACAGTGGTGGCAGCATATGTGGTGGGTTTCAGTAACATGCACAGGCATACACTGCAACACACAGACACATGCGACAGCAGACCTCCCCAAAACACACACACACACACACACACACACACAAAGACACACACATTGCAGGCATAGCTGTAGTACCACATGTCACCTACCTGGCACTGACACAGTCCCATCTAAGACCATGCATTTGTAGCACTCCAGCTGCATGTTTTGACACCTCTGGAGGTCCACATACCTGTGGCGGCACTTCTCCCCATCTCAGTGTATCCCAGTCTGTGACGTGATGGTGGGCAATGGAGGCCTGCACCTGCCTGTGGGGCAGGATCCCCTCCCTAACCTTCCCAAACAGATGCATGTGCTGCTGCATGGCTAGGTCAACAAGATTTGCAATCTCAACCTCCCCCCATCTCCTGTCCTTGTGTATGACTGCCCTTTGCCTCTTCCTGGCTGGCATGATTGGAACAGCATTGGTTGCCACCCAAATGGCAGTGAACCCTGACACACCTTGCACATGGCAAATGAACTGTGTAATGTATGTGACTGTGCACCACGTTACTGTGGATGTTAGCACTGCACAACCAGGAAGGGAAGACACTGCACATGTGCGACCCCATATTGACCCCAGAATACATCAGCATGCATGTGCAGCCAGCAGAACAAACCCATGTATAGTGCAGCGCTACCATGATAGCACAGCGCAGTGTTAGCACCACACCACAGCGCACACACAGGATTCAGACATGTGCGCATGCATTGTGGCATAATGCAACACACGTTACCACTGTGCTCTCATAGCAGCGTGGCACTGTGGTATGCCAGAATAGCCCATCACTAATACTTTACCCAATGCTATTCATTTGCACAGGGCTAACTGTTGGTATATTCAATGATGGAATGCAAATCAAGCCCATTGTGTATGCACAGGGCAAACAGACCAATTAGCATCTCATAAGGTTTAATTTGCATCACTAACATGGTGGATTGCTTGGCCAGGCTATTTAAGGGCAAACAGTGCACCACCTGTGTTACTCACAGGAACTGCAGTGCTGTATGTTGACAGTGGCTGAGAACAGAGCTTGCAGGATGTCCTGGGGAAATCCATAGGACATGGCAGGTTTGTACACACAACAGGCTACTCTGGTGGTCTGAACAGCTATTGTGGGTCACATACAGAACTGTGGTGCTCTTGAGTGGCCTGTTAATGTAGGGAATGGACACAGTGGCGCTCACTACCTACTCACACAGCACCGCAGGGCTAATCATTTGCCTGAGGGCAGCACACACAAATGCTTGACATCTCATATGGATCTGTACGCCCGGTGCGGTCAGAACAACATGTATCCATTCACCAAACACTGGCAACAAAGAGGCTTTCCGGGTGGTACTTTGATGCATGTGGTATCTGTGTGCTGCTGCACTACCATTGGTGCATGTGCACAGCACATTAGGCCACACGGCTGCTGATAAGCAGCACAGTCAGCAGTGGCATTCCCTGCACAGGTCACAGTTGTGGGGCACCATGGTCAACACACAGTGGGACATATCCATATACTCACTGCCAACATCTCTGTAGTGGTGTGCTGTGCGCAGTGTGGGCCATTGGTAGACATGGCACCCTGTGAGCTGCACTGGTGATGGTGGACATACACCAGCTCTGCACAGTATGGGACAGTGTACTGTCACCTGGCATGGTGCAACAGACACAGTCTGTGGCATGTGGCATGCACACCTGCAGTGTGGGATGCCATGTCAACATCCCACCATAACCAGTGCACGCTACACATGGTGCAGTGTGGTGCGCATACACCGTGACATCACATCTGGGGAGGCATCTGCATGGGTGTGTGTGTCACAGGCCACATGCTGTGGCAATGGGACATGCCGAGAAAGCTTGCAACATGCCACTGTTCCACAATGCTGTGCACGTGCCACACATAGCAGACATATGGCTGCCCTGGGGCACACACCCACTGTGCGAGGACATGTCCAACATGTGCCATATGACAACCATGGATGTTGTGCTGCATGGTATTGTGCGAGCTAAGCACTGTACCAGCGATGACGGTGCGTCACTGCTGTTGTCTGTTGCACAGGCACGTGCATAGTGATGATATCTGGGGCACACTGGGGGCATATGCTTTCCATGTGTTACAGTGTGTGCCACAGCTGTCCTGTGTATGAGACACATAGGGCCTGTCATGCACCACTAGGTCGGTAGTCTGACATGTTCCACAGGTGCAACGTTTGTCATGCCTACATTCCCCACCAACATGCATAACCAGTTACATCCCATCTGTTCCATACAGGTGCTGCTGCTGGGAAGGAAAGGCTCTGTGCACACAAATTCACTGGTGATGAGCTAAGGGCACTGATCCATGCCTGCAAGGACAGGGAGAGGGTGATGAGGTGCAACAAGCTAACAGATCCTATCATGTGCCAGATGTGGGACGACATCGCTGCGGAAGTCAATGCAGTGGGTGGCCGTGGTTGCAGCACTGATGTGGTTAGAAAGCAGTGGAATGACCTGCTGTGGTGAGCCAAGGAGGAGGAGGCCCAGAGGCTGTGGGAATGGCTGAGGACAGGAGGTGGCCCACAACCATTGGAACGCCATGACTAGGACCCAGTCCTGGTGTTGGTTGCCTCCACCCTGAGGTGGGTGGCGGTGGAGGGTGTCAAAGGTGGTGGTTGTGAGACGCAGCTGACACCACCACTTCCAGGTATGTTCGCATCTTGATTACTACAGTGCTAGCATGACACGTGCAGGGGGGAGAGTCTCTTCCGCTGTCATGGCCTAGCTGCACCTGACAGTCATACATATGGGGTGGTTGCTGTGCAGTAGTGGTTCATGGCGTCAGAGCACTGTGCATGTAACATAGAAACATAGAAGATGACAGCAGATAAGGACTGCAAGGCCCATCCAGTCTGCCCATTTCTTTTTCTACCTTATGAATGTGCCATCGGCCTTTGCACTGTCAATGGCCTGTCTATTCATTCTCATCCTCATCTGTATTGCTCCCTTATGCCTGTCCCATGGCTGTTTGAAGCCTTGCACCATATTCATATCCACCACTTCCTGAGGTAGGCCGTTCCACGCATTCACCGCCCTTTCTGTGAAATAGAACTTCCTCACATTACCCCTTAATCGGCTTCCCTCTAATCTCCTGCTGTGTCCTCTTGTCCTGCTATTTTTCTTATATTGAAACATAGACTCTTTCACCTCCTTAATGCTCTTAAGGTATTTGAATGTTTCGATCATATCACCTCTCTCCCTCCTTCACTCTAGGGTACTCATATTGAGCTCTGTTAATCTGTCCTCATATGTTTTCTGATGCAGTCCCTGCACCATTTTGATTGCCCTTCTGTGAACTGCCTTGATTTGGTTAACGTCCTTGTGAAGGTGCAGCCTCCAGTACTGCATGCAGTACTCCAGACTGGGCCTAACCAGTGTCTAGTAAAGAAGGATTATTACCTCCGACTTCTGACTTGTGATACCCCTACTAATACACCCCAACATCCCCCTAGTCTTACCTACTGCTTTAGTGGTCTGCTTGGATGATTTCAGGTCATCGGTGATGATGATGCACAAGTCTTTTTCCTCCCTTGTGACTGCCAGCAACTCCCCTCCCAGCCTATAGATGGCTTCAGGGTTTCTCTTCCCTATGTGCATGATCTTGCACTTCTTTGCGTTAAACCTCAGTTGCCACTCTTCTGACCATTTTGCCAGTTTATCCAGATCTCTTCTCATTCTGCCCACCCCATCTGGATCATCTACTCTGTTGCAGATCTTGGTGTCATCTGCAAACAGATAAATCTTACCCTCCAGTCCATCTGCAATGTCACTGATGAAGATATTGAAGAGGAGTGGCCCCAGGACTGATCCCTGAGGTAGCCCACTTAGGATTTGCATCTCTTCTGACTGTATACCGTTTACCACCACCACTCTCTGTTTTCTGCCCATCAACCAGTTTGCCACCCAGTTGACCAACTTCTGACCCACCCTGAGCCTACCCAGCTGATTAATCAATCTTCTATGTGGAACAGTATCGAAAGCTTTGCTGAAGTCAAGGTAGGCGACAACAACTGCTCCCCCTTGGTCCACCACTCTGGTTACCCAGTCAAAGAAATCTATGAGATTAGTTTGACAGCACCTTCCTTTTGTAAACCCATGCTGTCTTGGATCCTGTGCTCCTATGGATTCCAGGTGTTGCACTATCCTTTCCTTAAGGAATGCCTACATAATCTTGCCCACTACTGAGGTAAGACTGACTGGTCTGTAGTTCCCCGCCTCCTCCCTGCTATCACTCTTGTGGAGCAGGATCACATGAGCCCTTCTTCAGTCTTCTAGGACCTCTCCTGTGCTCAGAGACTCACTAAACAGTTCTGATAATGGCTCTGCTAGTTCCACCCTTAGCTGCTTTAGTACCGTGGGACGTATGCCATCAGGTCCCATTGTCTTGTCCACCCTGAGCTTATCAAACTCTTGTAGGACCCTTTCTTTTGTGAAGGAATTAGTGCACATCTCCCCCCGTGTCCATGATGCTGAGCTGTGGGCCCTGCTCTACCTTCTCTTCAGTAAATACTGAGCAGAAGTATCTATTTAGGATAGATGCTTTTACATGGTCCTCCTCCTCCCATGCCCACTTATCCCCATTGATCTTAGCAATACCCCCTCTGGACTTTCTCCTTTCACTAATGTATCTATAGAAAGTCTTCTCAACTTCTTTTACTGTTTGTGCTAGTGTTTCCTCGGTTTGGGCCTTTGCCTGCATTCCCTGCTTCCCTTAGGGAAGTTTGGTATGCCTCCTTATCTTCATCCTGTTGCGTTCCCTTATATTTCCTGAAGGTCAGCCTTTTTGGCTCTGTTTTTGAGAACCAAAGTGGTTTCCTTCTTCTTTTGCACTTCCTTTTCTCTCAAACACAATGGGATGTTGCTTCAAGTATTGCATCCTTAATGCTTGCTCACTTTGTCTGTACCCCCTCACCTGTATTTTTTTTTTGCCAGGGCTAGCTTAACTCTGTTGGCCATCTTATCAAGTCAGCTCCTCTGAAGTCCCATATTTGTGCCTTGGAATGGGATGATTTAGTTCTAGTGGCCAAACTGAACCATACCATGTGATGGTCACTAGCGTCCAGGTGACCTTCTACCTGGAGATCTGTGATCCTTTCCCTGTTAGTCAGTGCTAGATCTAGGATAGCCCTGTCTCTTGTGGGTTGTTGTACCAGTTGTTTGAGGCCCTTCCCCTGCAGGGAATCCACCATGTGTCTAGTTCTGGCAGATGTTCCTGCTGGTATTGACCAATCTGTATCTGGCATGTTGAAGTCTCCCATTATCAGAACCTCCCCTTTAGCTGTCATGTTTTGTATATCTTCTAACAATAATGTGTCTATATCCTACCCCTGGTCTGGAGGCCTGTAGACAACCCCAATTCATATGACTGTACCATTTCTGAATTTCTGTAGCTTTGATATTTTCATTGACATAAAGGGCCACTCCACCCCCCTTTTTGCACCTTGGTCTCTTCTGAACAGTACTTAGCCAGGTAC
The DNA here is from genome assembly GCA_016271365.2 of Neoceratodus forsteri. Lineage (NCBI taxonomy): Eukaryota > Metazoa > Chordata > Ceratodontiformes > Ceratodontidae > Neoceratodus > Neoceratodus forsteri. Next base: position 216,770,768 of record JADMNL010000030.1, on the reverse strand, counting down.
TGAAGTCTCCCAAGTGTGGTTACTGGTAAACCATGTCTCGATAATGGCTACTATGCCCAGTTTAGCCTCTATCATTATTGCCTGCAGGTCTGGGATCTTGTTTCCCAGACTGCGAGCATTTGTGTACATGATTTTCTATTGCCCAGATTTCGGTGTGTTAGTTGTTAGGTGAGGTCTGGCATCTCCCTTGTGCATCATATGGGGGCTGGACCTTTTTCCTTACCTGGTGATGCAAATGAACTACAAACATGCTGAACTCCTGTTTGACCACTAGCTGAGGGGGGTGGGATGATCTTCCCATTCGATGTATAGAGTGATGCACCCCTCTCCCCATTAGCTAGTTTAAATATTATGCAAAGATGTCAAACTTCTGCACCAATGCACTGACTCCCTCCTTAATCAGATGCGTCCATCAAATTTAAAGAAGTTTCGCTCCCAAACCTGTTGCCAGTTCCCCACAAATTTGTGTCCTTTTTCCTGGCACCAGCCTTTCAGCCACATGTTTAGCTCCCCTATCTCCCCTTCTCTGAACTTCTGTCCATCGGCCCCCCTCTCCCAGACTGGCAGGATCTCAGAGAAGGAGATGCCAGATGAAATGGATGATAGTTTGTCACCCAGCCTGGTCAGGTGTTCTATGGTCTCCACAGCTGACCAGCTGGCAAGATCATTAGTCCCTATGTGTACCAATACATCAATGTTTTCTCCTGCTTCCTGAACAATTTTAGCAATGCAGTCAGTGTCTCTCCATGCTGATGCACCTGGGAGACATCTGATCATTACCCCTAGCTGGAGATACGTATCCACTCCCCGAATCATGGAGTCTCCTATGATCAGAAGTTTTTTGTTTTGGTTCCTGTTTTGGGTGAGTTTTGCTGTGCTAGCTCCTGTGCTGCAGTGTCCTGCTCTGCAGTGTCCTATGCCCCTTTGTTCGATTTTGGAGATAGAGGCAGATACCTGTTTGTAGTTTTTTTATATGGTTTGTGGAGGTGATATGTTGGAGAGCACCAAGTGATGGGGCACCCGATCTGCCCCTCCTAACCACCTGCCAAAATCCCGGACCAACTACCCACTACAGTCTAGGTGCTTCTGTTGGATGTTGGAGAAATGGTGGGCAGTTCTTATAATATATTTCCTCTTGAATATAGGATTTGAGGCACGCAATCTCTGCCCATGCTGCCTGGAGCTGAGCCCTTAGATCTCCAATGGCCCAGCATGTAGGACAGTGTCCTAAATCCTGCAAAACTGCCCTTCCATTTCCATTCCAAATAAGTTGCTGGGTTTATAACCTGGTTAGAGTAATTAAACGGAAGAAAATGAAAGCAAAAGTTTCAGTTTGTTTGTTTGTTTTTGCATAACTTGTTATAACAAGTTAAATTACTAGTGCCCCTGTAAATGAGATCACTGTATGGATACCCCTCTAATCAGCCCCTTCCTGCTTTGCTACAGGAAATGTCATGACTGTGCTACCCTATAAAAGGAGTATAGTGTGGGGTGGTTGGGGAGGGGGGTGGATGGCTGGTCCCTTCCACTGCCGAAAAAGAACCACTGATGAAAGAAACAAGGAGGTAAAAGCAGAAACAATCAGCCAGCAACAAATGCAGTAGCCCTGAAAGCTCATCCTAATAATAGATAAAACTGTAAAACCTGTAAAGCACCACCTGTAATAATTTCACAGAAGATATACCCTGTAAGAAACACTTTTCTACAGAGAAAAATAAAGCAGTAACAGAAGACATACCTTGCAAAAGACAATTTGAATCAGAAGATTACAGCAGTGATCTGTAAGCACACACCTGTAGGCACACCCTGTAATAATGCAGCACAAGGTATACCTAGCACAACAATTTGAATCAGAGAAAAATAAAGCAATAAAATGTTAGCAACAAACAGTAACAATCCCAGCGAGTACAAAATAAAAATAACAACACACAGTAAATCTGCCTAGCCAAAAGAAGCCTTAATCCTTTTCCTTGCTCTGGTAAGGTTTTTTGCAATATCCTTTCAAGCAACCTTGAAGAAAAGAGCTCAGGTGAAGCTAGGTGCCTTGGCCAGCAAACCTAGTCTTCCACCTCTGTGTTGGCAACACCGCATGTGTTGGCATCACATACCGGTCACCACTGATTGGCTGCACTGTATGGTTTGGGCTCTCACGCTGCACATTGGAAGGGTTGGGCATTCAGCAGGCTATGCACTGTTGTGGTATAAGTTGCATGGTGGTGGACATGGTGTACAGTGTGCTGTACAGTTTCTCGGACATTGATCACTTTGCTCCACAGCACAGGGAGTTCCGTTGGCTGGTGTACAGGAGTATGGGCCAGCAGCTGTGGAGGATGTGGAGGATGCAACATGGGTGGTGCCCTCAACGTTGAGCCTGGGGATCATGCATGGACCATTTGTGGCTGATCATCGAAGGGGTACATGTGGCCATGGCACCAATCTGATGGTGGACCCCATCACAGCCTATGGGGAAGATGACAACGTTGATGATGATGAAGATGATGATGCCACCAACAATGCCATCCACCTGGAGGATGCACAAGTCAAGGGCTTTAGCTGTGGCCCAGTGATCATGTTCCCAGTCACCAGTGACTATGGTTGGGGCAGCTCTGGGACTGAGGACAAGCTGCCAGCAGGGGGACCTGTGGACAGGGACACTGGGTTTGAACCTGCAGGGCCCACGCATATGATTGTAGGGCCGGGGGGTTGCACGGGCCCAGGAGGACATTGACCTGCAGCATGATGTTGAGCATGCTGATGTCCAGCATGCACCAGTGGCCCTGGTGCATACACATTCCTGTGCTGGGAAACAACAGCAGCATCAGTGGCAGCATCTGCTTCAGAAACAGCAGCCATTAAAGGCCACTCAGCAGGCCCAGTGACCTCAACAGCTGCCACCCCCACCACCCACAGACAAGGGCAGGCTATTCCGCTAAGGACTGAATGGCCAGAGTGCATGGCCTATGCTCCGTGCTACACTGGAGTCACAACATGCTTTTCAACAAGACCTGCATGACTTCCGCAGGGAGATGTGCCATGAACTGGCACAGTTGTGTGAGGTGCTAGGGGTGGCCATGCTCCGTGCCGAGCAACGGGCCGAGAAGCACATGACAAGGATACTTGGCACTGTGGAGTGGGGTTTTGGGGACCTGACAGCGGCTGTGCATGCCCATGCTGAGGTGATGCATGCCACAATCCTGGCTGGTCAACAGGGCACTGACACAACACCACACAGGAGGACCAGTACCATTCCCTGGCGTGTGGCCCACACACGCGGTGTGGGCACTGGGTCCTCCACTCCAGCATCCCCGTCCTCCAGGGGCCAGGCATGGTGACATGGCCACCCACCCTCCATGGCTGGTACACTGTCCAGCCGTGCTCATGGGCGTGCTGCTGTCCATACCTCACCAGAGTCCTCACCACCTATGTCCTTGACACAGAGCACACCAACCTCCATGTCCCACAGACATGGCGCATAGAAACAGAAACACAGAATTTGATGGCAGATAAGGACTGCTTAGCCCACCCAGTCTGCCCATTTCCCCTACCTAATGGATAAGCTGAAGATCCTAGTTAACCAACAGCCTACTTCCTCCTACCCCTACCCCCACCCCCTAGAATTGCCTTATGTCTGTCCCATGCATTCTTGAATTCCCCCACTGTTTTTGACTCCACAACCTCCTTAGGAAGGTCATTCCATGCCATGTGTGTGGTGGTAAGCACCAGTGATGGACTGGGCTAGCCTGGCCTGCAGCCACTTGGGTTACACACACACACACACACAGACAGTCACACACACAATGTCACCCACATGCACGGTCCCTCACCCACACACACAGGCACACAACATCCACAGTACCCTTCTGCCAGTCCACCCCCACAGCCCCACACCATGCACACACCACACTCTTCAGCCATCCAACCATGTGTGCACTGCACTGCACACTGCCACACACATACACCACATGTGCACTGTTACACTGCGTGCCACTCCTGTTGTTTGCATTGTTGTCACTGTTCTGCACTGTACATATTTTGCACATGTATTAAAGGCACTGTTCATGACTTATTGTTTGTCTGTGTTGTGTTCACTCACCTTCCCATCTGGGATAGTGTATCCACTTTGCCACTCCGGTGTGCCAGGGCTCTGCGGGCCATTTGAGGGTCACTCCTCTCGAGTTGCTCTACTATCCCATCAACCTCTGGCTCTGTGTCACTGTCTGACTGTACCTCAGGTTCGGGTGCACATATACCATGGTTTAGCACCATGCTGTGCAGCATGCAACACGCTAGGAATATTCGACAAACCTTCTGAGGACTATACTGTAGGGCACCATCTGAATGGTCTAGGCAGCAGAAACACATCTTCAGCATGCCAAAGACCCTCTCTATGATGTTCCTTGTAGCAGTGTGTACCTCATTATACCTCTCCTCAACCACTGTTGCTGGCTACAGTATTGGTATGAGCAGCCAGGGTCTCAGGATAGACATTGTCCCCTGTGAACATACAGTATGTGTACATGTTAGCTGCAATGTCCTGCTGTCTGGGCATTGCACATGTCTGTCACATGTTTTGCTGTCCCATTGCCACCTGTCCCACCCTCCACCCTGTCTACACTTGCTTGGCACTGTTCCCACTGTAGTGTCTGCAGGTCGTGGCTGCAGATACTCACTGACAAGGTGCCCACTGGGTTTCCTGCCCTTCTCGAAGGCCTGGCAAAGCCTCGATTGGTACCATATGATTCATTCACATTTCAGGACTGTGTAATACAGTACGGTCTGCATGCCCATTGGCCCACGTGGTAGACCAGCAGGCATACAGCCTTACTGTACACTGTCAGTTGGTGGCGGCCTGGCGTGCTTGTGGTGGGGAGTTGCCACCACCCCTGATGGGGGGGTGGCAGGCCGTGGCAAGTGGGTGGGGGTACCGCTTGACCACCAGGGTTATCATTTATCTTGTATGCCCGTGATTGAGCTGGGGATCAGGTCCACTGGACCACCAGGAATTAACTTATTCATATGCCTGTGATCGGGCAGGCATAAGGACCACCAGGGATATAATTTTATTATTCTATGATTGGGCTGATAAAAGTGTCTAATCGTGAGGTGCAGGGAGCATCAGTCCCTGACGGCTGCAGCTTGGCAGGGCACCAGGTGCAAGCCACTGGGGATCAGCTTGATCAGACATGCAAATGGGGCCAAATGACATGCAATGGTCCCATTTGTGCCTTGCATGCATTATGGCCTCATTTGCATGCCCAGCACTGAATATCACGGTTGCTGTGTCTAGCGCACCCACACTTGCGCTGGTACATCCCCCTGCTTCTCACCTGCCACTTGCGCTGGCCCAGTGTGGGCACCCCCAGTGCCATATTAAACAGTGCTGAGCTATGGTGCAGCGCCATTGAATATCACCTGGACCATGCCCTGGCGCATCCCAGTTGCGCTGCACCCAGGCTTGCACCCCTGCCTGGTGCAGTCTGAATATCCCACCCCATGATTATACTGAACTGTATCTATTTACTTTGTCTTTCTTTTTTTTTTTTTTGCATGCCTTTGTATTTTTACAATTTGTTATGTATGTTGTTGTTTATGGATAAATAATGTTACAGGTGTGACAGAGTATTCTCTGTAAACATGTATTTTTCTAATGTATTGTGTGTAACATTTTCTTTATGTAATTGAAATTTTTATGGTTTGTATTGGACTCCATTGAAAATGAGTCTAACCACTCAAAGGGTTATCCTTTTCCTGAATTTATAAGGAATACATTTTTACAACAACATATAATTTTTGATTTTCAATTTTTCTAAATTATTTTTATGTGATGAAGTTTTGTGAATTTGTCTTTTAGTTTTTTCCTTGTTCCTTTTTAAAACAAGTATTTGTCAATGCCGAATGTTGTCTCACTGGCATTGGCATTGGTAGTGCAGGAGTTAGAGACGCATAATAGGAATGGCAGTGAAGTATTGAAGTGATGCCAACCCCACCCCCACCCTGCAGAGACCGACAGGCATTGGGGGTGTGTCTTTGGGTCATCAGCTATAACACTCATGGCATTTTACCTCACCCTACCCTGTAGACACTGACAAGTGTTGTGGTGTGCTTTGGGGTCTTTGGGCGTTATACTTACCCCATTCCATAAGGAAATACACTGAGGTGAATGCAGTATAGGAGAACGGGGTGAACTTTGTGGCCGAACACTCCAAGGCACACCACAATGTCTGTCACTGGCTGCAGGGTGGGGTTGGGGGTGGAATAGAGAGCATTACAGCTGATGATCCCAAGTCACACCCCTGAGGCCTGTCAGTTTGCACAGGGTAGGGTGTTACAGTTGGAAACCCTAATGTCGTAGGCGTGTGTTGGTATTTTCACTCCAAATTTTCAACATGGGCTTTTTGTGACCTCACTTCACGAAGAGCGGCACTATCAGTTTGTTAGATGAAAGGTGGTTTTGTACAGCAGCTATGCCATTTGGTGACACAGGTCCAAAAACACATTTTGGGCACTATGTAAAAAATGACAACTGTATTGTTCTTGAGGAGGTGTAAAAAAATGGCAACAGTGAAAATCTGGAGTGAAAATATGAAATATTGGTGAAGTCATGAGCATTTTTTTTTTTATTTGTATTTTGGATGACACCTTGCATAGAAACTGTGCAACACATGTCCATAAGCCAATTATCTTTGGGATTTTGTTAACCACATTTTCAACATAGGCATTTTGGGACCTCCCCTCATGAAAAGTGGCACTGTGATTTTGTTAATTTGTCCCAAAAGTTGATTTCCCACAGTGACCATGCCATTGTGCACCACAGGTGCAAAAACACATTTTGGGCAGGATGTGAAAAATGGCAGCTGTACTGTTCATAAGAAGGTGTGAAAAAATGCCAGTGTTGAAAATCTGGCATGAAAATATTGCAAATTTGTGAAGTTACAAGGGTGCGTGGGAACTGCTCAATGCACGCTCATAACACAGTCATTTTATAGATGTTCATCACCAAATTTTCAACATAGGCATTTTAGGACCTCTGCTCATGAACAGTGTCACCATCATTTCCTCAAACTGTCCCGAAAACTGATTTCGTGCAGTGACCGAGCTATTCTGCGCCAGAAATACGAAAACACATTTCGGCCAGGATATGTAAAATGACAGCTATACTGTTCATAAGGAAGTGTGGAAAAATGCCAATTTTGAAAATCTGGAGTGAAAATATTACAAATTCATGAAGTTATGAGCATGCATGGAAACTGAGCAATGCACACTCGTAAATCAACCAGTTTTGGGATTTTTTCCACCAAATTTGCAACATAGGCTTTTTGAGAGCCCCCCTCATGAACAGTGGCAATGTTGTCTCATTAATCGGTCCTGAAAGATGATTCCACACAGTGACTGCAAAATCACCTTTCGGGACCGAATAACACCATGACAGTGACAGAATTCATGAGGAGGGGTGCCAATAGCCCCATGTTGAAAATTTGGTGTCAAAGTTCCCCAAAATGCCTGAGATATGCACCAAAGTTGAAAAAAAACTATTTATGCCATTATACAGCTTACTGGCATTTCTTCACTTCACCGTCGGCTTTGAAGAGTGCAGACGTGTTCCAGTCCCTGAAGATCATCGCACCAGACTCCGAGGTAAGTATGGGTGGGGGTGTGGGAAGCAGGGTGCGCAGAGGGTGGGCGGGTTGGGGGAGGAGTAGGGAGACCGCGATGGACCATTCTCTGTTTTACAGGTAAAAAAATAAAGGGGGAACATCGCAGGACTTTTTTTTTCAGGGACATTTGGCATGAGGGGGTGGGCTCCCCGTGTGCCACCTGATTGTTTTTGGGGGCTGTAGGCAATGGGGTATTGGGCACCCACGTCGGCACATATGAAAGGGATGGGGCAAGAGCCAAGGGGGATTGAGCACCCCCCTAGGTACACAACAGATGGGGGGAGACATTATGCCAATGGAGAGTGGGCTCCCCCATTGGCAAAATAAACAAGAAAGGAGCACTGTAGCTGATGGGGATTGGGCCCCCTGTCAGCAAATAAAGACTGTTGAAGGGGCGCATGATGCTGAGGGGGATTGATCACCCCCTTGGCACACACTTGGGGGGTCAATATGCCGATGAGGAGTGGGCTCCCCCATCAGCAAATGAAGTGGGTTGGGGCATGTGATGGAATTGGGCACTCCTGAAGTTGGGCGGCAGCAGTCAGTGCCGCCATGTTTACGTCGGGAGGTGTGTTATTGTGCCACTGCAATGAGAAGCTTGCTTCTCATTGCAGTGGACCTTTTCTTAGATCTGGTGGCCACATTCCATATTGCTGGTGTGGTGCCTGCATGCTGCCTTATTGGGGAATGAAAACCACACCTACTGATGCATGCCCTGTATTCGCCCACAGTGACTTCACCTCCAAATCAGCTACTACTGCATTATGTTGACTTGTGCGCAAGCGCAAGCCAACATAAAAATTGCCCTACTGTTTTTGGAAAGTGCCATTAAATCTTTAAAGTCCACAGGAACACCCACCAGAACAGGCAGACAGGACCTTGGTTTAATGTCTAATGTGAAAGAGGGCACTTCAGAAGTGCAGCATCCCCTCATACTGCATTACAGTGTCAGTAATAGTAGTACTGGGATTCACCTCATGTTCCCAGTGTGTGTCTGAAATCCAAAGACTTCTATATTTCAGCCCTAGAGGCAAGTCTGCACCTTGCTCAGACACTAACACTGACTAGACAGCAAACAGACAGGCTTTCCAAAGTGTTCAGGGCACATTAAGACTTTGAATAATACATTAAAATTAATATTAAAATGAGTACTAAATAGTGCTATTGCTAAAATGAGAACTGCACTGACCCAGATTGTAATTTTTCCCAGTAGAATCTGTTTCTCCAGTGTAGTCAGTTTTCTCTATTGAAGCTGTGTTTCCAACATATTTTTTTCCAATTAATATGCACTAATGGTGTGCACAAACAAATACAATCTACTAGGATCAGTATGTTAATAGTCAAGATAGCCAGTGACCTAATATTGCATTAAAAAAAATCGGACTGTTCAGATCTGCACAGTATACCACTATTCTTATAGAACATACTCATGTGTTGTTCCTTGAATAACAAGTGCCACAGAAACAGTGCTGATGGGTGTCAATGCTGGGGGCACGGTGACACAACCCAAGGAGACAGACGGAGAGAACTCACACTGACAAGGGTACACATCTCAGAGTCTCTAGCTGTGTGACTCTCTCCCTCTCCCTACAACTTATGGGGACTGCCACCGTGCAAGGACTGTTTGCCAGTTGCTATGTGTACTTTCCAGAAGTTTGAAATAGCAATAATATTGGCCCAACCATCTCTACTAGTAGAGTGGAGGATGCAAAGCCCTTGATTACTACCCCGCGTCAAATTTATAATTTTTTGGCCATTACCTGGTGGTCATCCAAACATTTAAAATAAATAATAAAAAGTATGGGTTGCCATGCTTGTTTTTGAGTTACATGGTGAGACGTACTCCCTCTTTATGGGAAAAATCCATAAGGCATTATATTGTTTCATATAGTTATACCATCATTGTTTCGGGTGTCAACAAGGAGTATAAAAGAAAAAGTGAAATAAGGATACATCATTTGCCATGATGTGTGCTTTTTTTTTACAAATGTAGAAAATAAATAGTAAATTACCAATAAGATGACACCCTCGAAGTAAAACTGCCAAACATGTGGGAAATATCAAACTCCATATCATTTTCATAAAACTTTTTTGACAGAAGTAGAATGTGGTTGTGAATGTAGCAAAACAAAAAATATGGGGTTCACCATGCTGTTTTGGGTATATCTGCTTTTGAAGTTAGAGTTTCAGAGCTTGTTAGCTCAGGACAAAAATAATAAAAAATGTCAGTAAAAAAATAAACCTTGCCAGAAATCTAGTCAAACAATTCAAAAAGTATATGCAGAATGACAATAATTATACTATAAATGAACTAGAATAACCAAAGAGAGAAAATACATTTATGTAAATTGCCATGAATGATGCCACCAGCTGCAATTTTGGGAGCATCTTTTTTGCTGCCATCATGAACATATTTGTAGCTGGACATGCCATAATAGGATAAATCTTTATTCTAATAAGACCTTCATATATCTAAGAATGCACTTGTGCCAGTTAGCCTTGAAAAGGTTGTCAACTATGTCCGAAAAATGGAAATTTGAAACACCAGGGAACATCCTATTTGAGTAAAAAAATTACCAAAAAAGTGTTTTTCTCAGTATTTTTACAAAGTAGACTGTTGTAAATCCATATCAGTTTCTTCAAACAGTCATATTAGCTGTATTAAGCAATGTTTATAACATATATCAAAAGAACAAAATGGTGTCCCCATGCTTCTTGTTGAAGGGTGTAACCGTTTTTGTAGGTTTATAAGCTATGTGTACCCCAAACTGCCTTACAGGGCAATGGAGTTCTATGCTGGTAGCACAGGAACTGAAGAAAATAATAGCATTCCTGGTTACTAACCTGGACTCTTAGGGTCCTGATGGCTGAAGTACCAAAATCAACCCACCAGGTAAAAAGCAAAAATCTGCTCCTTGGCTCAGCAACCTTATAGATCCAAATGCCTACGATGACTAATCATGGAAAACATAATATATTCATCACCTCCTACCTACCCCATACAACTACTTGACTGGTATAATACCCAGCACATCAAATTAGTATTAAAAATATGTTCTTCTCTCCAAAAACTACCAGTATGGGTCTAGTATGCAACCTTGAATGTCCCTGAAAAAAAGAAAAGAAAAGAAACTATCTGACAGATTCATAGTGCCAGATGTAAACTGTCAAGGAATAATTAAAAAATAATGTCCTGCACTCTGTCTGATGGATCCCATACCCAACCAAACACATCAGAGATGAGGATGTGCAGCAGCAAAAGAGAGAACATTTTCCCCCACAAATAATTCTAAATCAATAGATCTACATTATCTAGGCTACATAGAATATTATAAGCTCTGCTGCTAACAGAAGCAGTGCCAAAATATTGCAAACAGACTGACTTGACCACAGTAATGAATAACTGATGCAATTCTACTGGTGAAGACAGTGGTGTAAGATTTATATATTTATTTAATAATGATAAAACAGAGACAATACACGCTGTCATGATTGGAATTTCAAGTATTTTATATGGGGAAAAGACATGCTGCTGAGTCGCAGACTACACCTTGCCCCTTCCCCCATCGCAGTCTCATCCACTCCCACAAACTAAACTCCTACTCAGCATGAATCTATCTTCATTTGCCCTGTAAATAATTTCAAACTAGTAGCTCTACTTACCATATTATAAACTCTTACTAACAGAGGCAGTGATGAAAGGTTACGAGCAGGCTGACAAGAAAAGTGAAGGATAGTAAACTTCTAACCAGTTCGCTACTAGCAAGTGAGCATGACTGGGTAGAAAGCAGCACAAATCAAAAAAAGTGACTGGTACTTCAGGTTTTTCTCTCATTGTTCCGGATTCCCCTTTTTCCCCTCACAAAAGACAAACCATTTTTATGTTGTTGTGTTCAGATTGTCAATAAATTTATTACATTGATAATTCCATTTACAATCCCATCATCATTTATATATTCTTTGTCACAATTGTATTTTTATTGCATCCATATATCATATTTTATCATTCCTCTTTCTTCCTCTTCTCGCTCCCCCAGGTGAAAACCTGGGTGCCTTCTTCTTCTCTTTTCTGGTAGGTAACAGTGAGAACCGAGACCGCTTTTCCTCCTTCAGCTTATTCTTCCTCTCATCATATTCCTTTTTCCTTCCCCCTTCCCTCCTCCCCACCCTTTTGTCCCCCTCCTGTCTGCCATCCACCTTTGGCAGCCATTACCCATCCTACCAGACCAATTCTGTCATCCACCTTTGACAGACCAGCCTTCTTCATTTGTTCTTTTCCTTCGTGCTCTACTAGCTTTTATGGGTGGGTGGGAGGGATCAGAACTTCAGCAAAAGTGGCAGAACCACCACTGTGCTGCTCCTTATGAATCTCCTTTAGCCCCTCCCCTTCCTGTTGCCTGCCCGTTGTTCTGTCTTCCCCTGCCCCTCCCCTTACCTTCCCCCTTCCCTTTCTGAGCACACCATCTTCAGGTAAAGGGAAGGGGTGTACCAGGACAACTTGGTCTGCCCCTTAAAGGGCAAACTCCATTGTCCCGGATTCCCCCTTTTCTTTCACAAAAGACAAACCATTTTTATGTTGTGCTCAGATTGGCAATACATTTATTACATCAATAATTCCATTTACAATCCCGTCATCTATATATACTTTGTCACAATTGTATTTTTATTGCATCCATATATCACTTTTTATCATTCCTCTTTCTTCCTCTTCTCGCTCCCCCAGGTGAAAACCTGGGTGCCGTCTTCTTCTCTTTTCTGGTAGGTAACAGTGAGAACTGAGACTGCTTTTCCTCCTTCATCTTATTCTTCCTCTCATCATATTCCTTTTTCCTTCCCCCCCTTCCCCCTTTTATTTCTATTAGCCAGTCTCCAGCTTGCGTTGGATGACTGGCTTTCCCCCCATTTTAGGGTCCTCCTAGGTTACCCCCCCTTTTTTTCTGCCTGTCTCCTCCATGCTTCTATGAAACCCATCATTTCTGTATTAAATATATTGATAGCTAAGTCTGAGAGATGTACTCCATCTGACCTGTAGAACTCTTCTACCCATTCCTCCACACTTCGGAGTATTACGAGCCCCCCATCTTTCTTATCAGGGTTCCCACCCTCTTATTCATCTTCCTCCTGGCCCTAAGGCTACATGACTCTTTTCATGTCTCCATACCCTCCTTGAAATCATGTCTGACCAAACAAGGCTTACTCCTGGCCACCATTGCTGTATTTTTTCAAAATCCCTTTTTACCTGCATATATGTGTCCACCCATGGTTTTCCCACAATATCATTACCCCCAGGTGCAAAATGATTAAATCTGGAGTGGGCCACCTCTCCTTCATCTCTCTCATTTTAGGAAGCAGCTGTACCCATCTCATCCCTCAGATGCCGCGCCAAACCAACCTACATTTTCTCACATCCTGGTACAACTGCTTTCCCCCAGGCATTCTCTCTGCTCGCTTTTCCGCCCAATAAATGTAGGAGTGTTGGCAGATCCATACTTCCGTGATCCTCCCTCTTCCTTTTGGATTTAAGCAGAATATATATCTTAAAAACATGTTCTTAGCTCCTATTCCTAGCCCCCTTCTCTTGGCCCTAACCCCCACTGTCCCCCTTTTGTGGTTCCATACCTGAAAAACAAACACAGATGACATGTTAGTCTCTGAACTGCAGTGCCCAAATGTACCTCTTGTAACTGGAGGACCGCCATCGCCCCTTTTCCAATATATTAGTCACTGTCTCCCCAGCAGCTGTCCATTGTGTTGCAGCCCCTATTCGAAAAGAGTGTGAGGAATAATTGCCTGGGTCCTCACCCAAGAATTGCATGCCTTTCTTGAGCATGGCCGTGACCTGATAACTGGTGACATTTTTGCCGTCCCCATGCACAAATAATCTCACTGTCTTATACCCACGCTCTGCGGCGTAAGCCCACAAAGCCTTTACTGGGCACACTGTGTCATCCTCATGGGACTTCAGGGTTACAGTACAACCTTTCCCTCTTGATCTGTTTTTGATTTCTTAATTATGATATATATCTCCTCCATCCCCCAGTTTATATCTTCCCACTCCAAACCCCCTCCATCTTCTTTCCTGCCATGTCCCACAGCCTCACTCACTCTCAGGGCCCCTGCAAACATTACTAGATAAATCATGTGAAATAAATGTGCTTCGTCTTTCGATCTGCAAATTGTCGGCAGTACCCCTTTAATTTTGCAAGCCACTGTTCCCCTACTGGTCTCCTACTATCCCTGGGTCTTTGTTTCAACCTTCCCCATCCTTGCATCATTCTCCTGATCAACATTGACTTTGTTGGGTCCTTCCATTTCTTAAGGCTACAAATTAAACTAATCCCCGCTAAATATACCCCCATCATGTTGTGAGCTATTCCTCTTTCCCATTGATGTACTGTGAACTTCCCTAACTGTTCCTCCATGGGTGGCCCCCTTACCTCCATGTGGTGTGTTGTCCTGAATGTTTGGAACACCTGCCATGCCCCTTCGTAGGCCCTCAAAGTCCATGGTGCCCATGAGCTGTGAAACAGCAGTTCTACTCCCTCTTGCCAATGTCCCAGATGTTTGTTGGTACGGGTGTTTTCTGATCCTCTGTTGTTGGTGCCAGCAGCTGGAAACAGTCCAGCTGCAGACAGGAATGGCTGTCAGCTAGGATATTTTTTACCCCATCTATGTGTTTGGACCTGAATGACATGTTCAGTTGCAAGGCCCTTAACATCAATTGTCTCAACACCCACATAACCGTTTCTGATCTGGCTCCCCTGTTGTTTAAAACTTCCACCACTGCCTTGTTATCACACCAGAATGTAACCTTCTGATTCTGCAGCTCTTCTCCCCACACAGGGGGGGCAGGCCCAAATGGGCATGATCTCCAATAGTATGATATCTTTTACTTTTCCGTCCCTCACCCAATTTGTAGTACATGGTTCTGCAAACCATCTTCCCTTCAAATAGCCCCCCCTACCTAAACCCCCCTGTCGCATCTGTGTAGAGCTCAAGATCTGTGTTGTACACCCAGTCTTCTTGCCAAAAGGAACAGCCATTATAGGCAAGGCCACTGTTTTTTGGTTTTTACTGTAAAATCTGGTAAAATTCTGGAATTAGGGCTGCCTGAAGACCGGTAAAAACAAAGATTTCATGGAATATGGTATTTTCTATCAGATCAGTAAATCTACAAAAAGTGTTTTTTTTTTCTTTTAATTCCTTCTTGTACTATTTTCAATTTGCTTTATTTAATGCTCTGTATATTAAGCCTTCTTTAATTCTGATTATTTATTCACATAATAAAAGAATGATAGCAGAATCCCGGTAAAATCCAGAAATTAGAGTAACAATCACCGGTGAAATTCAGAATCTTAAGTCTTGAAAATGGAATTGAATTGTTTTAATCACCGTAAATCAGTGGCCTTGATTATAGGTGTTGAGGAACTCCTCCCACACCCTGATGTTTTCTTTAACTAATTTTGTCATGTCTACCCAGTGGTGCGGTCTGGTTACTCCCGCTGTGGCCCTTGCTAGCCTTTTTGTGAAGGCCCTCCTGGCCCAATTGCTCTGTACGCAAAGTTCAGATGGCCCAAGACCTGTTGCACCTGCTTTAATTGCACTCTTCTCCTACCTGTATGCACTCTAATCAGCTCCTTTAGCTTCATCACTTTGTTGTCTGGCAACCTAAAGTCTTCACCCAGGGCATCTATTTTGATGCCTAAGAATTCTAAAACCTTACTGGGCCCTTCTGTTTTTTCCGGAGCCAATGGAACGCCTAACTCTCTGCACAAATCCTGGAAACTGGGCAACATTTTTTCTGTCTCCCTCTTCCTGCTGCCTATTAAAAGGAAATCATCCAGGTAGTGTATTACAGTCTTATATCTGTTTTTTTCCTGAAATATCCACTGTAAACAGGTGCTGAATGCTTCAAATGTAGCACATACTATGGAGCACCCCATGGGCATTGCTTTGTCGAAATAATACTGATCTCCAATCTTAAAGCCCAGTAAGTCCCAATCTTCCCTCCTAACCAGAAGCAATCTGAAAGCAGACTCTATATCCATTTTGGCCATCCAAGCATCAGTAGTTGCTCGGATGATCTGCACAGCCTCTTCTAATGTGGCGTAGCTCACTTTACTATGCTCTTCACTTATGAAATCATTCACAGAGTCCCCCTCTGGAAATGACAGGTGGTGAATCACCCTGTATTCTCCCTGCTGTTTTTTGAGGACCAGCCCCAATGGGCAAATTCTCATATTCTGCAGCGGAGGGGTAGCGTACGGCCCTTCTACTCTACCTGCTGCCTTTTCCTTCTCCATTTTCCATCTTAAAATGTCCTCCTTCCCTTTTACTGAACCCAAATTGTTCACCTCTCTCGCTCACCTAGGGCCTTCACACTTTATCAGGAAACTGGTCTCAAACCCTTTCTTAAGTGACCCCGCCACCTTCCTATCTGGATATTTCTTTAGCCACTTTTCCCTCACTTCTATCTTAATGGGCATTCTTGCTGCTTGGAACAGATCTCCTGCCCTCTCCCCTTCTTTTCTATTATACACCCCTCCCTGTCCTTTTCTTGTTCCTTGTAGCTACTAATTCTGGCTCCCTCTACCTGTGTGTGTGCCTCTGCCCCTCCCTCCTCTATTCCAAGCCTGTCCCCTATATCCCTGCCCTTCCTGAAAAAACTGTTGGCCTGTTCCATGCCCCCCCAACCCTTGGGTCCCTTGTGCCCATGTTGTTCAGCATCTACTCGCTGGGTGTGTTCCCCCACATTTTGAGCATGCATGCCGAAAATGGCATTGGTGCCAAGAGCAAAATGCCCTATTATAACCCCAGCAACACCTCTGGGGTGCCCCATCCCTTTTCCCCATCTCCCCTTCCGGCGTGGACTGGTCAGTTACATAATCTGTCCACAGCTCCAGTTGTTTTGTATCCCATCTTACATCCTCATACATCGCCATCCTTTGCCGGAAGAATTCATCATAGTATATCCACCCCACCCCTCCTTTCGTCTTCACTCATCTTATTATCAGGGAATAAGTGATCAATGGAATGCCCAGCTCTGGTTTCCTTTCCAGTACTATAGCTGAGTACATGGTGAAACCTACAAACCACCATCCCAAGTCTTTCCTTTGGCAAATATTTCCTCCTCTTTCTTGCCCAGAAAATCACTTTTGCCGCCATTTCACTCTTCCGAATGTTCTCTGCTTCCTCATATTTTGCTGCTGCCTCCCGGCTCACTAACGCAAATATGTCCACGTACTCCCCCTTCTATATTTTCTCTTTTGTGGCCAGTGGTACATGCTCCCCTATTCTCATTCCCGGGCTTCCTATCTCCTTTGTTCCCTTTCCTGCCTTCTCCAGCCCTTTCTCTTCCCCTTTTATCGCCGCTGTATCTGACCTAATCTCAGCCAGCGCAGATTCCATCTGACCCAACCCCCCTGTCCCGAGTGCAGAAATAATTTGACCTATGCATTCTTTTATGTTTTCTCCTACCGCCCTGGATACCTTACCTGTGGCCTTGTCAGTTTCTTGAGGCCTGCTGTCGTTGGGATGCCCTGTATTGTCCCCCTGTGGTGGCATGGCCGGTTGTACTATTGGCTGTGGAAGAACCATTGTGCTCGGGGGATCCGGTCTGGGTTCCACTGGGGGAACCACCACCTGGTCTTGGGAAGGTACTGACGGGGCTGGGACATGGGGCTGCGGTGGTACTGGGCTAGCCACCTGGGAGAGCGACCAGCGGTGACCAGACTCATGCGGGGCTGCGTGGCCTCCCTGTTGGCCTCTGCCTGCCGCCCCCTTTTCCCTTCCCCACTTTCCATTTCTCCCCGGATCTCCCCGGCTCACCTCCTTCCATCATCTGCCACATTCTGTTGGCCTTCTCCGCGAGCTCCACAATGGCCTTGTAGGCATCCTCTTTAGATGGCTTGTTCTTTCTTGGTGCCATTTCCTTTGTATTTGTCTGTGGAAACTGTAGAGACAACTGCCTAAAAGAAGAAAATTGAACAGTTTTCATTAATCGTCTGCCCAAAATAGCCTTGTATTATTAGGCCCCCCACTTCTAGTTACTTTATATGTTCTTATGTATTTATTTTTTTCCTTATGTATTTAATTTATTCAATATATTTTTTTTTTTGCCCTTTTTGTTTATGCCTCTTAATTGCCCCCCCGGTCCCTCGTATATGTCTCCAACTCTGCACCCTCGCTTCCACCCTATCGCAAGTCCCTTCATACCCCCCATCATCGCTTCATCCCCATTTATTTTCCCCCCAGCGCCTTTTGCACCACTAGGCCACTCTCCACCTTGGTGGGTTGTTTTTATTTCGTCGCCAATACAACTCGCTAAATCTACCCATTCGCCCATCTTCTGCTTCACAGGCCTCAGGCCTGCCACGTGGCCAGCAGGCCCAGACCTCAACCCCATCAACCCCACCAACTTTGTCGGTGTCTGCTGTTATTAGTGGGCCATTTTGCTCTCCTGCTGTTGGCCACCCCTTCTTCTCCACCCCTGAGTCCTGCATTCCGCTGAACTCCCCCGACCCCATCCTCAGGGTCTCTGCTCAGACACTACTCTCATCTCCCTTTGTCATGGCATGTGACGTCATGCCACGTGGCCTCACCCTACCTGCTGCCTTGCCCAGTGATCCTTTTGTGTTTGTCCCCTGCTCACAAGCCCCCCTGTAGCTTAACTACATAACCGAAGGGCCCAAACTCTACATATCCGCAATCCTTGTCACAGCGTGTGATGTCACGCCATGTGGCATCTCCCCGCTTGTTGCATACCAGCCACTCTGGTTGGGCCTCAGCCCAGCAGTCCTCCTGTTTGTTCTCCCACTCCCAGAAGCCCCTCCATAGCTTAATGGCCTCACAAAAGTTTTCTCTTTTTCTACCACCTCTCTGGAGCTCTTGCTCTGCCTCCCGAAGCTGCATGCTTCCTTCTTTCTCTGCCCCCCAGACCTCCTGTTTGGGTGGCCCCCATCTACGGCCTACACACATGGCCTATACCCCAACTTGTGGCCACCAACAGCCGCTTGCTTCCTGGCTCTGCCTCACAAATGATTGTTTCCTTTGTGTTGCTCTTCTCGTCAGAGGGAGACCCTTACTCCGTGAGTTCCTCCATGTCCTCTCCAGTGCTTCCTCATATTCTGAGTTACCTGCTATCTCCCCTACACAATTCTTTTGTCGCTCATCGCATTCTGCAACATCTTCTACAATTCAATCAGCTTTTCTTACGATCAGTCACCACAATCCCAAGGCCTTCCCTATTTCACCTAAGAGATGTATGATCTACAAGGACCTTAAAAGAAAAGGTGCATTGTTACAAAGGCTGAGGCCCTATTTGCATGCCACATCCTTTCTCTAAACCGCATTTCTTGCCAATTCTATCCCAAAACCAATGAAACGTCAGAACCAAATGCCAAATGAACTATCCACCTACAGGTTTTATTAAAACAGGTACCACTCAATGTTTTCTGCAAATTCTAGCCCCAGTCTAAAGAACTTCAAACAAAACTCCAATTGAGCCATCCACATACAGGTTTCATTAAAACAGGCTCCCTAAAACAAGTTTTGTTTTTTTTTTTTAAACATAACTTCATTCCTTTTTTTTTTTATTTAATGTATTTTATTGGTTAACAAGACATCACTGCATGAAAGAAATTTATGATAAAGAAGTGTCACAATTATACAAGTATGATAACTTCGTTCCTGGTTAAACATAGCTGTTAGTTTTCTTACCCGCTTTATCCTAATGCACAAACCTCTGCTCCAATTGATATGCCAATCTGATGTGCTGTAGTTTCAATATAAATTAAAACTTCAGCAAAAGTGGCAGAACCACCACTGTGCTGCTCCTTATGAACCTCCTTTAGCCCCTCCCCTTTCTGTTGCCTACCTGTTGTTCCGTCTTCCCCTGCCCCTCCCCCTCCCCTTACCTTCCCCCCCTCTCTTTCTGAGCACACCATCTTCAGGTAAAGGGAAGGGGTGCACCAGGACAACTTGGTCTGCCCCTTAAAGGGCAAACTCCATTATCTGTTGAAAATAACAGTGTAGATAAAATATGCAGTACACTATGTCAGTACTGAATGCTCATAATGAAATAAGCATCACTGAAATGATGACTATGGGTAAACATATCGGTCTGAGCGGTAAACTGCCAGGGATTTGAAAAAAGTTAAATGAACATACTAAAATAAGAAGAAACGAAAACATTTAATCTATACAGTGTAGTAATAAGTTTCAGATAGGAGCTTCCAAAAAACACTGACTTGCAGGAATAAAAAGAGGCACACTGACAGAACAAACCAGTGAGACAGATCAGAGCAGCAGCAGTTTCTGTCAGTGATTCACCTGAGCATCTGTGTGATGCATGCTAGCAACAACAGGAAACGTCTTTGTGGAGCTAGTGCTTTCTTGCATGAAGTGGTTCAGGGGCATGGATGTGGTCTAGCGCTCTGGAAAAGAAAACCCGATGGTGCTCAGGGAGGTACAACAGAAGTGATAGGCAAGTAAAATCTGAAAATTGATCTCAATGAAGACTTTCAAGGTCAGCAATCTTTTCCAATAGGGAACTAAAATACAACTTATGACAGACGCAGTATACAGCCTAACACTCCTCACGCTGTCTTTTGAATGACACCCCACAGACAGAATTTGCTGCAGTAGACAAGTGAAAAAGAATGTTCATTTCCTTCTGGACTTCCCTGTCAATGTTGGGGGGGGTGGGGGTGGCGTTATCCTGGGAGTTTGTAGTAGGTGTGCACTTAGTGGGTTGTAGGCAGGGTTTCTTCTCCCATTATTGGGGCCAATGAATCACATCCATGCTTTTTATCAGCTAGGCAGCAGGTTAACAGATTCACTGAGCTGCACATACTGACATAAGTGTTAGCTGACAGTCGCTGACCTGTTTCTCTGTGACATGATGGCAGCTACTTGGCACACAGTTCTCCGGTGTGTTGGGTGCTCAATGGGGGGGTTGGGGCAAGGGGGTGCCAAAAAACAGAGAGAGAGAGAGAGATGAAATTTGCAGCTGACACTTCCAGTGTTGTATTGCCAACCAGGGACTGCGGCACTCTCTAAAATGCTGTCTCTGTGTGTCTCTCTCATAGGATACTGATACCAGTGTCACTGGTTTCATAGGTTTCATAGGTAATTTCATGCTAGCTAGACTTGTGTCCTTATTGCTTGCCTTTAAGTGACATATTGTCCTCTACTCTTATTTCATATTTACCAGTTCTTGTTGTTTAATTTTGCTTTGTTTCTTTTTATCTACCCAGAAGAAACCTATCCAGTCTATGCTTGAAGGAGTCCATACTTGTGCTAGTTACCACCTCTGTTGACAGTGAGTTCTACCCAGCAACCACTCTCTGACTGAACCAGTGCTTCCAGGGTAGTGTTTGCCATCTTTGAGTTGCTAGTTGAAAGGGATGCCCCCTGGGTTCATATTTAGATTTTCTTAAAGTCAACCCTATATCTTCTCTTAGTTTGTTGTCCTGTATAACCTTAAATAACATACAGTTGTCCCCCTGATCCTTCTGTACTGCAGGGTATAGAGATCCAGCTCCTGCAGTCTCTCTGGATAGGACATGCCTTCCACTCCCTCTGCAGCCCTAGTCACTCTGCATTGTATTCCCTCCAGTTTTTGGATATCTTCTTTCTTATACGGAACCCACACCTGGGCACAATATTCCAGGTTAGGCCTCACCAAGGCATTGTAAAGTGGCATAGCCACTTTCCTATCCCTACCAGTTATGTGTCTTACTATGCAATTTAGTATCTGATTATTCTTTTTTGCTAGTTTGCTGCAACGTGGTCTGAACGTTAGGTCTGCACTAATTGTGACCCCTAAATCTCTCTCTTCAGAATTTTCTCTTAGATCTGCATTGCCTATTTTATATGATGATTTATTATTTATTTTACCCATATGCATAACAGTGCATTTAGCTAGGTTCAATTCCAGTTTGCTCTTTATAGTCCAATTTTGTATGGTATCAAGAGCGTCTTGTAAGTCAGTGGTATTTTTTTGTGTATTTGCTATAGTCCTACAGTCATCCGCAAATTTAGTCACCAAGTTGTCCTTGTTTAGTATTTTTAGTAATGTTATATAAATATTAAAGAGACAAGGGCCCAACACTGAGCTCTGAGGTACCCCACTAGTCACTCTGGCCCAGTCGGACATCTCGCCATGTACCACCACTCTCTGCCTTCTCTCACTCAACCAGGCTTCTATCCAGTTTATTATATTGGTATCAAATCTGCTTTCTTTAAGTGTATTTATTAGTTTTTGATGTGGAAGTTTGTCAAAAGCTTTTGAAAACTCCAGGAAGACTACATCCATGCTCTTAGCCTCATCCAGTGCCTTACCAACTCTCTCGTAAAATACCAAAAGGTTTGTCTGACATGATCTAGTCTTCTGAAACCCATGTTGTACTGGATCTTGTAAGTTTGTTTTCTCCAAATGTTCCATTATATAGTCTTTCAGTATGGATTCCATTATTTTCTCAATGACAGATGTCAGGCTCACCAGTCTGTAATTTTGTGGGTCTGTTTTTGATCCTTTTTTGAATATAGGGATCACTAATGCCTCCCTCCATCCCTGTGGGACTTCCCCATTGTCCAGAGAGGTTTGAAAAATATGAGTCAAAGGTGCAGCTAATTGTTCAGCTAGTTCGTATATTATCCTTGGATGAATTTCATCAGGTCCTTGTGATTTGTTTGTGTGTATTTTTTTTAATTTATCAAGTACATCTTTCTCTACAATTTGTATAAGTCCAGATGTAGAACTGATTTTATCCCCTGTCTTGAATGAAGTGACTGTATTAAAGACTGAACAGAAGAAATTTTATTAATTTATTTATTAAAATCTAGGATTACAGCTTTTGAGCTACAAGCTTATTTACAACGGTTCCACGTCAGGCATACAGGAAATCAATATACACAGCACAAGTTACAGATGTGAAACACAGAGAACGCTGAAGGGAAATATTTACATAGACTTGATCCATTGTTGCAGCTGCTTGTACTAAAACCGTAAATATACATTGATTAATATTAGAGGATGGAAGGTACATTAGGCAGCACAGTAGGCCTTGAATAGGAGGAAAGGGGAATAGGTAGAGGTAGTGGAGTGGGGTAGCAGCAACCTCAGGCTAGGGGTCACTTTGTCAAATGGGATGGGGGGATGGGGAGATAAGGCAGAAGGTGTGGAGGAGTATGTGAAATGGAAAGGAGGGGCAGGCGTGGGAAGAGAGAGCTGGGTGATGGAAAAAGGGGGGGGTGAGAACCAGGTAGGCGGTAGAGAAGTGCTGGGTTGGGTGTAATCATTATCATTGACACAGAGTGGAGATTAGGGGAAGCAGGTGCATACCTGTTGGTTATAAAGGTGAGATTTGAGCGATGATTTAAATGGGCCGATTCCACTGAGAGCGGTTAGCTCAGGAAGGAGCAAGCTAAGTCAGAGTGGGGCTCTGTATTCAAAGGATCTCTGCCCTTGAGAGGTGCGCCGGAAGGGGACCTTGATGGAGAGATTGTTGGATGCCCAGGTAGTCCTAGTAGGCTCAGTCAGGTGAAGGAGGGAACTGCTTCCTGGTGGTAATAGGCCTAGGGTTGCTTTTCTGGCTAGTAGACAGACTTGGTAGCGGGTCCTCTCAACCAGATTTAGCCATCCCATTTGTTGGTAGAGATTAGAGGTATGGGTTAGGTGCAGAGCCCCTAGTGCAAGCCTGCAGAGCCTGCAGGCTTTATTCAGTGTAGTGGCAAGCCATTTAAGGGTAGTGTCAGGCGCCGCAGTGTAGATGGTGAGACCATAGTCGATAGTTGAGAAGACTGAGCTGGTGATGGTGAGCTGGAGGGCTTTATCAGTAAGGCAGTTACAGTGTTTATATAGAAGACCCAGCTTCTTATTTGCAGATAAGGCAACACTGTCTACGTGGGTAGAGAATGTAAGGGAGCTGTCTAGAGAGAGCCGCAGGTATTTGAAGTTTTGGACCATTTCTATGGCTATGTTTTGCTTGCTTGCTTAGAATATTAATGGTTGATGTCTTGTGGTGGTTATGGGCAGGGGCAAAAAGCATAGGCTTGTTTTTTTTGTGGTTGACAACCAACTTAGCATGATCAAACCAGTTCTCCACATTGTTAAAGTCATGTTGAAGACGTTGTTCTAGGATGGTAGGGTCAGTGTGACTGGAGTAAATAACCGCATCATCTGCGTAGAGAAGGACTTTGTGTATGCAGGCTAGTGGGAGGTTATTAAGAAAAAGGTTAAACAGCAGGGGGCCCAATATGGATCCTTGGGGAACCCCGGTGGACACTTGCAGTGAGTCCGAGAGGGTACCAGTATTTTTACCCGTTGCTCACGCCCTGTGAGGTAACTCTGGAACCAGCGCAGTGAATCGGGGGATAGCCCTGTTGCCTCAACTTGGGCCAGGAGGAGGTCATGGTTGACGGTGTCAAAGGCCTTGGTGAGATCTATAAAGGTTGCCCCCACCAAGTGCCCATGATCAAAGACATTGTGAATAAACCCCATGAACTCCAGAAAGGCTGTTGTAGTACTGTGGAGTTTACGGAAGCCATGTTGCTGTTGGCATTGTAGCTGATATTTGTCGAGGTGATCTACCAGCTGATCGTAGACTATACACTCTAGGGCTTTTGAGATCGGCGGAAGAATCGAGATAGGTCAGTAATTAGCATGACTTGTCTTACAGCCAACTTTGAAGACAGGGGTAACAACTGTGGCTTGCCATAATTTAGGGAAATTATTTTGGATTCGTGCAGTTTCATTGTTGTTCAACATATCTCCTTGTTTATTTTTGAAAGGTCCTATACTGTTGTTACTTTTCGTTTTGTTATTTATATATGAATAGAAAGTCTTGTAGTTGTCTTTTGCTTGTGCTGCCAGTTTAAATTTGTATTCCTTTTTTGCCTTTTTGATGTCCCGTTTTACTTTTTTTACTAAATTTCTATATTTTGTTATAGCTTGTATGTTTTTACTATTTTTTTGTTTTATGATGCCATCTATTTTTTTGGTTTATTAATTTTTTTATTTTTGGGGTTAACCATTTGGGAGTACCTTTTTAATCTGCCTACTTCTCAATTTTTGGTATACCTGTATGTATTGTTATTTTAGTTTCTCCACTAATGACTCCCTCATTCCATTTACAGATTTTTATAGCGCAAATTCATATTTCCAGTCCCACTGTGCCATAACCTTTCTCATAGAGGGAAAGTCCACTCTTGCAAAATTTAGCACTGTAGTCTTGCCTGTCCCGGTAACCTTTTCTACTTCCTTAATTCGGAAAAGGACTGTCTGGTGGTCGCTATTACCTAATGGACTATTTATCTGTACCTCATTTGCTAAGGTTCCCAAATTTGTTAGAATTAATTCAAGAGTATTTTGTGCCCTGGTTTTTCCTAAGACTATTTGTTCAAGTCCTATCTGGTTTACTATGTCTAAAAACTGCATATCTGTTTTATTTTGCCTTGTTGCTTTTCCCAATCAATTTCTGACAAATTAAAATCCCCCATAAGTATAATTCTGTCTGCTGGATCTAGATCTCTAATGCTATTTAATAATACTAAATCATTGTCAGGTGTGATAGAAGGTGGTCTATACAATAGCCCCAATTTAATTTTAGGTGCTCCTTTAGGTATTAATTTTACCCATGACGGCTCTAGTTCATCTTTGTCCCTACTAATTTCCTCACATTGTATTGATTCTTCAATATAGATTGTGACACCTCCTCCCCTCCTATGTTCTTTTGATAGATAGAATAAATTGTAGCCTTTTATGTTTTTGTCCCATTTATCCTCCTTTGTCCACCAGGTTTCAGTTACGAGTGCAATTTGTATGTTTTTTGCATATAATAAGTACTGTAGTTTGTCAAACTTACTTACCAAATTTCTTGCGTTTATCAATACCCCACTCCATCCTTCCTGTAGGTCTCTGACATTTGGTGCTAGGTTATGAATTTTCCACCCCTTTGTCCAGTTTAAATGAAAAGTTATAACATCTTTTATTTTCTTGCTTAGAATATGTGTACCAGCTTTATTTAAGTGTTATCCATCACATTTAAAAGGAATATTTTTTTGAAGGTATTTGAATTATCCATAAAACCAATATTATTTTGTCTGTGAAAGGAGCGTTACCATATAGTGAGCTTCTCTATTGTTGGATTTTTAAACTCATATTTACCATGTGCTGGGAGTAAGCCTGATATTATGATATCTCCTCCTTTTTCTCTAATTTTATTTATTGAATGTTGGTAGTCTTGTATGATGGTTTCTGCATTATGATTTCCCACATAATTTATACCTACATGGAGTATCACCAGTGGTTTCTGCAATCCGTCCATTAATCCATCCAGTAAATATGCTATATCTGCTATTTTTACCCCTGGTAGTGAACTTACAGTTGTGTACATTTTTCTTCCTTGACATACCAGTGAGTCAATGCCCTTGGTGATAGAATCACCTGTAATCAGAATGTCTTTGTTTCTTTCTTTTTCCCCCCTCACTGTTTCCTACAATGGGGTCTAAGTTCAAATGTTCATCAGTTTTTCTCCCACTTCTAGAGCCACTTTCTTGTTTGTTTGCTGCATCGTTTTCTAATGCCTCTTTGTTTTGTGTTTTTTTTAACTCTGTTCTGTATTTTTCTGTCATTTTTTCTGTCAGTTTTTTGTAAATGATCATGCCCCTTATCAACGTCTTTACATTCTTTAAGTGTTCTTGTAGAACCTCGATGTCAGGGTCTAGGGTAGTGTATCTATTTTCTAAATCCGGTTATTCTTTTGATTTAAGTTTCATATCCTTTATTTTGAAAGTTTGCTTCTTTATTGTTTCCCATTTGTTTCCCTGTTCTTCATTTATGTTCCCTGTCTCATATAATGTTTGTGGTATGTGTTCTTCATTTTGTGTTATCTCTTTGTCTACTAAGAACAAATCTATAAATGCTTCCAGTTCTCCTATTTCTTTGTGAACTTCCAATTCCCCTGTTTCTCTACGTACTTCTACAGTACCCTCTGAAGCAATTGCTCAATTTCCAATTGCAAAGTGTTTATTAACAAACATTTTTCACATGTGAATTCATCTGTTACTACCTCCTCTGTATACATTTTATAATGTGTACAGGGTTTATGGTTCTTTTTCTTTGCTTTTGGTTTCACCATGTTTAGTTGTTTTGATACTATTTTAGCTCAGTACTTATTGTTTTAGTACTTACAAGTCTTAAGTGTTTTCTAGTTGCCCAGTGGTCCCAGTGGACACAGCAGACACGTGCAGATGCACACATCTCTGAAAGCGGTGACCGTGTGCACGAACTGCACAAGCCAACCCCGCTCACTCGATGCATTTGGATTTATGTTGAGAGACCAGGAAGTGTGTGTGTGTGTATCACTTCCTGTCTCCCTCGCTCCCTGCACCAGTATTTGCATACACAAAAAACACTGTAAAATGCAATTACCGCCTCATGTGGTGGGTTTACAAGTAATATTTAAAAAGATAGGTCTGCCCAGACGTGCACCACAGTCAAGAATATGCAGCCCTCACTCGGTTCTCACACAGCTTCAGCCATGTTTGTCTGCAGGTTGCTAGGCAACAGCACACACTTCCCTCTCTCCAGAGGCTGTACCAGCCAACAAAATTTCAAGTTTGTACAAATTTGCTCCCAAGAGGAACCTTTACCCCAAATACTGGTCTCTCTCTCTCCACCTTGGACCCAATATTCTTACCTCTCGAACAGCTCCCGCTCACTCAGTGAGTTTGGATTTATGTTGAGAGACCAGGAAGTGTGTGTGTGTCTGTGTGTCACTTCCTGTCTCCCTTGCTCCCTGCACCAGTATTTGCATACACAAAAAACACTGTAAAATGCAATTACCACTTCATGCAGTGGGTTTACAAATATTATTTAAAAAAGATAGGTCTGCCCTGACATGCACCACAGTCAAGAAGATGCAGCCCTCACTTGGCTTCTCACACATCTTCAGCCATGTTTGTCTGCAGGTTGCTAGGCAACAGCCCACACTTCCGTCTCTCCAGAGGCTGTACCAACCGACGAAATTTCAAGTTTGTACGAATTTGCTCCCAAGAGAAACTTTTACCCTGAATGCTGGTCTCCCTCCACCTTGGACCCAATATTCTTACTCCATGAACAGCTCCAGCTCGCTCAGTGCATTCAGATTTATGTTGAGAAACCAGGAAGTGTGTGTGTGACTTCCTGTCTCCCTCACTCCCTGCACCAGTATTTCCATACACAAAAAACACTGTAAAATGCAATTACCACTTCATGCAGTGGGTTTACAAGTAATATTTGAAACAGATAGGTCTGCCCCGATGTGCACCACAGTCAAGAATATGCAGCCCTCACTTGGCTTCTCACACATCTTCAGCCATGTTTGTCTGCAGGTTGCTAGGCAACAGCCCACACGTCCCTCTCTCCAGAGGCTGTACCATCTGACAAAATATCAAGTTTGTATGAATTTGCTCCCAAGAGGAACCTTTACCCTGAATACTGGTGTCTCTCTTTCCACCTTGGACCCAATATTCTTACTCCATGAACAGCTCCTGCTCACCCGGTGTGTTCGGATTTATGTTGCGAGACCAGGAAGTGTGTGTGTGTGTGTGTCACTTCCTGTCTCCCTCACTCCCTGCACCAGTATTTGCATATTCAAATAACACTGTAAAATGCAATTACCACCTCATGTGGTGGGTTTACAAGTAATATTTAAAGAAAATAGGTCTGCCCCAATGTGCACCACAGTCAAGAATATGTAGCCCTCGCTTGGCTTCTTGCGCAGCTTCAGCTGTGTTTATCTGCAGGTTGCTAGGCAACAGCCCACACTTCCATCTCTCCAGAGGCCATACCAGCTGATGAAATTTCAAGTTTGTACGAATTTGCTCCCAATTGGAACCTTTACATTGAATACTGGTCTCTCTCCACCTTGGACCCAATATGCTTACTCCACGAACAGCTGATTCTAACAGAGACATAGAGAGCATGATTACAGCTTTTGCATCCAGGACACTCGGCCACCTGAGTCACACACTGTTCTAATGTATCTCGGCTCACACACACACTGAAAGAAAAGTGACATGAGTCACCATGGAACATGTAATACCAGCAGTGTTAGGCTTCCAAAAGTAGCAGCACCAGAGGAAATGAGTAGACAAATAGCATGACCATGGCAGACTGTTGCTGACTGTTTTGGAGTTTCTGAAGGATAATGGCAAAACTCCAAAATAGAAGCATTCCAGGGTCTTAATCCGGTAGCTCATTTTTTAGAGCTACTGAAAAATGGCTGCAGGCTCCACCCATACAGCTGTAAAAATCAGAACAAAATGCAAAGCCAAATGTACCAAGTGGCCAGAAAAGGTCAAAAACCTGTTCCCTGAAACTACATGCACCAAAGTGTAGATTTCTTGTGTTATCATGCAAAGTTTGTTTTTATTGAGTTTCGATAAGTTTCTAAGTCTTTTTAATGCACTAAAGGACTCTTTCCCTCTAACAGCCAAGCTGCATCTGCACAAACACTGTGGAGCAACACAGGCTTGATCTGTAGACTACAATTCGTGATTCAGCTTCTGAAAATTAACTCTGTTGACTACTCCCAATTTTACTTAGAATAAAAATTATATCCTACAAAATAAAGCAGCCATGACATAACATTTCCAACACAAAGATCTTTGTAGTAATCTTTCAAATGTTTCCACAGAGTTACTTTTTTTTTCTTTTTTTCTTTTCAGCTCCACTCTGTGGATAGTTGCAGCCAGCCTTGGTGTTCCTTTTATTTTTTGTATACAAGGAAATCATTTTATTACACCTTTACTGAAATTTCCTGAAACTGAATCTGGATTATGTTTTCAAATTCTCTACATGCTTTGCCACTCCCTCTCTCTATATATAATGGTGAATAACCAACAGAGATATCACCTTGCCACCTAGTATGCATGAGTAAACACCATCATCCAGCTAGTAAGCGTTCTCCAGGTAAAATGAAAGCTTTCCTGACTGCATTTTATGCACCTTCCTATCCACAGGTAAGTTCATTATTTCTTAACACGGTTAACTTACAAAAGTGCCCATTATCATGTTACTATGTCTTAAAACTGTATTTGTGAATAAACAAACTTATTGCATGATACAAATACGTATATGTTTGAGTTGTGTATTCATGAAAAAAGGTTCTTATAGTGAAGATATCAGAAATGATTATCATGTCTCATTCCAAAAAGACATTTCTTAGAATATGTTAAGGGTGAGATTAACTGGTGCAGCAGTACTTGTTAGTCAGCAAAAGAGTAATCATATAGTTCTTTAAGAAATTATATGTTTTTGACATCTTTAGATTTATTGCCACTGTATTTTCAATATTCTCAGATTATTTGGAAGCAGGTTTTTATTACAGATTTAGTAATCAATGATTCAAGACAATAAATGTGTCTGATACTGTCAAATTCTTAAGAATCTTTCCATTGAGTGTACATTCTGAATTTACAACCTGGATTTGTTGTGTATGTATTGGGATGGTTTTAACACAGTTCAAATGGTGAGCAGCGCAGAACTCTACACAAGGGGCTCAAACTATTGGGACTGGCACAAGGGGCTTGCATTAAGGAGAAATTGTGCAAAGGGCTCTGTGAGCCACACCCTGTACCAGTCCTGAATTGCTGAGGCAGCCTCTGACACTGGTGGGACCACCTGAGCCAACCGGGCTTGTGCTGTCCCTATGATGTCCATGATGACTGCACTGGTGCACCATAGTGAAGGGGGGCTTGCACCACAGCAAGGCTCCACATCCCCTAATTTGGGATTATGAAAGCCCCCCAATGGGCACATGGACCATGCCATTAGACCAGCCCAGAGGTAGTCTAACCTGCTGTGCACCAATGCTTAAGCCTTCGTTGGGTGGGGGATGACCCTGTGCCCCTTGGAGAAGGCATGGGTACAGCTCCTGACACCTGCCAGCCCACCACTAGTGGTAGTGGATCCAGGAATTACAGAAGGAGGCATACTTGGCTACAAAAAAACAAATCTTTCAGGGGGGTGTAAAATTATGCATTTTGGTGCATTTTAGGCCCAGTTTCAAGAGCAAAGTGTTGACTGCTCCCTACAAATAATCTCCTAGTTCCATTTCCATCACAGTGCAGCTGCAAACATTAATGGCTGCCTCACATGAATATGTAAATTCTGAGGGAGATGTCTGGTTGTTCTGCTAGAACAACCAGGCATGTTCATCATCTTCCTTCCCATCCCTGCTCATTGGAAGCAATCACTATCAAGAATGTTAACTTTTGTGAGACACTCTGGCATACCCAGCACAATTTTAGTTCAGTTGCATTAATATAACACTTTAATTTTTGACAGTTGACTGCCTGTGAGGTAGATCCTTCCCTTACTCACTTCCTTACAATGCCACAGCCAACAATCAGGAGATTTACAAAATAAAGACAAGCAGCTGTGACATTGTTAAAATACAGTAAGTTGCCTTTAAAACAATTCTTCGTTAACAGCTCTGCTGCCAATCCCCACATTTATAAGGGGAAGTATTTAAAAAAAGAAAGCCCTGATTGTTAGGTGATAGGGTGGCGGACAAAAGAAAAACTAAAAATAAAGGAGCCACAGAGACCTCAATAAAGTAAAGATAATGTATAGAAGTGATTATTTTATTTGACCTTAACCAACTACTGCCAACATTCTTCCTGATCCTACACTAGGGCTGGCTGGGGACAAAGCATTCCAGGAATGCTCCAAGTGTTGAGTCAACTGCTGAAGCACAGTATACTACCAAACCTGAGAGACTGGGCTTTGCATGCAGTCTCTGAAATCTCATACTAGGAACAGCCTGGGGACAAAGAATGTTTTGAGCTGTGGCCACTGTAGGAGCAGAGTGTAGTGCTGTACCTGCTAAACTTAACTTTGTGAGTCAAAGAGTGGCACCTTTAATCGCATTCTGTGGCTGACTGGGGGAAGAGCATGTCATGCGCTGGGGTTACTGTGGGAGCAGAATTTACAGACTGTTGTTGAATCGGGTGGGTGGGAGGACACAGGCTCACCATTCTGTACCAGGACATAGGCAGGAACAGAGTGGGAAGCAGCACCAGAACAGCAGTGAGTGAGCGGCAAGCCAATAAGTTTTTTTCTGTGAGGATAGGAGATACTCAGCAGTGTCTCTTAGGGATCAGTACTATGGCCATTGCAATTCAACATTTTCATCAGTGATCTGGAAGGTGGATTTTCCTGCAAGATGCTTACCTTGACTGACAACACTAAGTGGGCCAGGGAGGTAGACTCATTTGAGGATGGGGAGAAACTTCAGGAGGACCTGTACAAGCTGGGTGATTGGTCAGTTTCATGGAACTCTAATGTAGTCAAATGCAAGGTGTTGCACTTGGGGGGAAATCTGAGGCAGGGATTGCACACTATGGGGGATATCTCTGGCTATAGTGGGGTCATGTCCAAAAGTATTGTAGAATGCTGGAGTATATTAAAGGTATGATAAGCAGAAAAAGGCATGTAATTCTGTCATTTTAAAGGCCTGGGCCCTACCCTGGAGTACTGGACACAGTTCTGGGCTCCTTAAAGTGGTGCATTCATGAACTGGCCATCATAGTTTAAAAGGCAATGAAAAGCTCTCTTAAATGAAGTACAGGTTTTCTCTGTAGCTAGTAGTACTCCAGAGGTATCAATGATTAAGTATGACCCATACTGATACTGCATTACTAACATTTTTAGAACTGTGTGATGTCACTGACTGTGCTTGACTACAATAAAGCTAGCCATAGCTTGATCATCAGAGTTATCAGTAGTGTAGTATCAGTATCACTGGATTGCTTCTGGCTCCACCCAACCATTTTAAACAATCTTTCCATGGACTTTCAAACTACAGTGGGCATTGTTTATAAATATTCCACTTTAATACAAAGAGAACATTGATACAATTAAGTGAGGGAGATTCAGGGACCCCAACAATGATCGGGGGGAACAAAATCCATGAGGAGAAGCCGGTGGCCCTTATCATGTTTACCTTGGAGAAAAGAAGGTTGGGAGATGATATGATCATGGTCTTCTACATACTCATGGGCACTGACAAGATCAAACAGATGGAGATGTTTGATATGACATCCTCCAGAAAGAAATTGGGACATGCCCTGTACTTATGTGCCAGCTGTTGGTGGGGTGGGTGTGCACCCGGCTGCCACTGTCGATGCTGTGGTGCAGCCAGGGCACTTTGCCATGTGACTGGCATAGCACAGTTGGGTGCCTACTGTGCAGCAGGGACCACCGTTGTGCACTGTTGTGATGTGCTGCATTGCTGGCAGTCAGCCCATCCCCCTGTGGGTGGCCTGTTCAGGCCCTCCAGGGGTGTGTGATCCCACTGCCTAATGCACGCTGTGGATGGGCAGTGGTTCCTTGGGACACTGCACTGATCACCTGTCCTGTCCCTTGTCCTAGGTGTCTGGGGGGCGGCAGAGAATGCCCCTCTACTGCAGACTCTTGAGACAGCTGATCCTTGTGATGTCCACCACTATGGAGGTGGTGCTCCAGATCCACAGGTGGGTGATGGGAGGTGGATGCCGTGGTCGATGAGGGGCAGCATGGCACGGCTGCCACTAGTGTGCACCTTACCTTCCTCTATTTCCCCTGCTGTACCTACACCCCTACAGTTCTCATTCCCACTGTACAGTTCCTGCTCCCTGTCCCCATCCTTCACATTCCTACCCTTTCCCATCCCTTTGTTCTGTACACAGTTTGCTGTTCATAATTATATATTACATTATTTTGACTTACCTGCCTGTGTCAGTGTCTGCTTTGCAGGTGGCATGCGGAGCCATGCTGCAGTGGCCCAGTGCCTGTCCATGTGGTGTGAATATGTCATGGTGCATGTTGTGTTTGTGTGGTTCACTGCTGTGTGCTGTGGTGTGTCCCACTGTGGTGGTGTCCCTCCCTTTGGTCAGTGGGTGTGTCATGGGGTGCCCATAGGAGGGCTGTCAGGGGGAGTGTTGTGGGTGTGTGTGCTTGACTGCATGGTCCTGGGTGTGACCTACTCTGGTCTGGTTGTGTTGAGGGGCACAGCACGCAGCCTGTGGGGGTTCCCTTGGTGGCCCTCTGTTGGCCATTGGCACCTCCTGTTGCCTCCCTTCAGTGCCACTGTTGTATTCTGGGATGGGGGTGTGGGTGCCTGTTCACACCCTGCTGTGCCCAGCTCATGGTGGACTCCTGTGGCCTGTCACTGTGCCTCCCTGGTACCATCCCTGGGTCACTTCTCTGGGCCATGCCCCCCTATCGCTCTGCTGCTGTGTGCAACTGTGTGTGTGTGTGTGTGCCATGGTGCACCTCTAGTTGTGCCATGGCGCATTCACAGTTGCACCATAGCGCAACTGTGCCATATTCAGCCAGGTTGCACTGGCACATTATGACATGTGCAATCTCTGAATATCACTCCTGTTGCACTTATGCACATCAGATTTGCACTGCACCAGACTTGTGCTGGCCTGTGGCACATTTCTGAATATCCGGCCCTAGTTGTATATACTTAAAGTACTGGCTCTAAGTGAAGATCATGCTTTTAGGTCTGTATAACAATAAAATATATGCTGATTTCTAGCACCATAGATGTAGCTATATGGAATCATTTAGTAAATATATTTATTAGACATAAAACAAACTCTGGTCAGAGCCACCACAGCTGCATTTTGCTTTTGGTAACCGGAATGTAGTTTGTGAAGTTGTGTACATTTGTAAAGGAGACATGGAGAACCAACACAATAAATTGTCAGTAGTGATAATATTTTTATTGTAAAAGGTAAGGGAGGCAGAGACAGTATGGAAGCTTTGCAATGAAAAAGTAGTTTAGGCAATCTGGTGATGTTATTGTTTGTTATACAATGGCAAGAAAAAATCCTGGACTCTGATTGGTCAGTCTTGGGGCTGGACCTGTGATGTTAATCAATACAACATCACAGGTCTACTCTCAGCCTCACTGTGAACCTGCAGATAAGCATTTTATGGTTGAGCATTTTCTTGATTGTTTCATCTTCTCTTAAGAAACAAAAATATTTTTCCACACAAAAACATCTTTGAAATTATTTTTTTTTATTCTATATAACAACAAGCCATTGTATAATAGCAATAATGCCCTCCAGGGTGTGTGTAGTTCGGGATAATGTCACGCCTCAGTCGTTGGACGCACTCGGCCTGTGGCCTCATGCCCAACCACCTGAGAAGTGATGTTATCCCAGCATGACACACACTCTGTCGGGCATTATTGCTTAATTTTCATGTAATACAGGAATACTGTACAGTTAAGAGTATGCTGCAGTTGTCATTATATAAAGGGGTTTTTTTTTTTAAGTTTTTTCTCATCCAGGAGTGTTTTCAAGTTCTATGTACAAGTGTGTAAATCAAGTCTTTGTCTTGCATTGGTTGAGTAGATGAAGAATGACTCTGGAAGGCAGGCTGGTGAGGTAGACATGAGGATGGTAGGCATAAGTGGGGTGAAAAGATGTGGATTAGTTTAGTTTCCTGTGTTTGTGTCTGGTTGAGGTTTGTTTATGCAATGGTGGTAGTGTTGGATCCTGGATTGTGTTGTCAAAATCTTCTGGAGTTATTTCAGTGGTATCATCATAGTGCTGATATGCATGTGCTGATGATGTTCAAGTGTTGTACAGTCACCAGAGCAGGTCACTGGTAGTTTGTTTAGGATTTTGGTTTAAAAGTTTCCTGGTTCAAGTACAAAAAAGATGATGAAGAGTTCTTTGTCAATATTGTAGGTTTGGAGTTGGTTTTGTAGGAGGCACGTAACAAACATTTGTCCTCTGTTATGGGTTCTAAACCAACAAGCTGTAGGTAGAATTGTTTCTTCTGATGCAGCCTCAGTAGCCTGTGTGGAGAACAAGGAAAAATAGATGGTTACATCATGGTAATGTGGTGGAGAAATTGGCAAGTGTATATCCTGTGAATGGAAATGGTATTGGTTGATATATATGCACAATATGTGAGAAAACATTAGGATTGCTCAGTTGTAAAATGGTAAGAGTGATATGCAAGGGTGATGTGTTGCAATGTGATTGTAAGTATAATTGGTAGAAACAGAAGAGATGTAGTAGCACAGATATAGGTTGTTCATCGTATAACAATGTGGTATCAGGGTTTTATTTAACTCTAAAAATTGATTAGCGTTTTGCTCATAAAAGTGCTAAATCTTTGTGAAAATACATAGCTCTTGCCTCACTGTGTTTAACAAACACAGCACTTCCAGAAAATCTATATAAATACTTTCTGTACAGTTAGTATCGTCCCAAGAAAAAAACTGCTAATCAATTATTTAAAACCCTGTGATATTGTTCATTAAAATTGAAATGTACAGATACTTCCTAAATAAGTAAATAGTAATGTATTTAATATAGGAATTGCTAGGATGGCGCAATGCATGTGTTGAAGTAGTATAAGAAATATGTTGGTGGGAGGAATGGGAAACCTGAACAGGGCACACTGTGGATAAATGTTCAGCAGAAATGAATATTTTTAGAAATAAAAAGTTGTTCAACTTATTTGAGTTTGGGAGATAAAAGTTTTAAGATGATTAATTAGTGACACAGGTCTGTTGTATTGGATCCTTATAAATTTGTGTCACATGAATTGATGTTCAAGGAATTTGTGTAATCAATGTTTGGCACAGGAGATTTGTTGATTAAATGTTAATGTAAGAAGATAAATGGGAAAACTAATAATGTTAATTGAGGGATGTAAATATCATAGAATGGTAAGGATGTACAAGTCTGAGTTAGAGAACCATTTGGTGGATGGGGCAGAGTACTGAAGGAGGAAGTAGCAAATCAGAAATAGTTTATGAATTTAAATATGTGCAGTTCTCGTAATATACAGAAGGTAAATTGTAAGCAGCAGACACAGCAGAAGCATGGAGATGAAGTTATAGTTCATAAAGCAATCTGTGTGAAATAAGGATATATTAGGAAATGTTGATCACATCTGCATGCAAGTACTAGTTTTGCAGTTAGGCAGTGACTGTACAAAATCAGTATTTAGTATTTTAATCATTGTGGAAACATTATGGCATGCCTATTGTACAGATATGAAATAAAACATTGTAGAACATTGGAAACACAGTAGTGTTTAGCTAGGGATTTGTGGTTTAAGGCTTCTATTTGTGGAATAATGCCCAATAGAGTGTAGGAATGGGTTAGGCTTTAGTAATGAGATACTAACAGTGAAAGCTGTTGTCTTAGATGAGTTCAGCATCACTTCACCATTGAATTGAGATACTGTTAGGTGTGATGCTGTGAGGTATTGTCCTCCGGGATATTGGTATGGTGGAGATGCCTCACCAGAGAGAAACTTTAACATGATCAGTGGAGTCCTCCATAGTTATGGTTCAAATTGTTGTGTGTCTGCCATGGACAAGCATTGTTCTAGTAGGTAGAGCCTGTTGAAAGAAAGGAAATGGTATGAGTTAATTGATTTGAGTAGCATGTGTTTTGGTTTGTGTCCCTAAGAAATGGCAGAATAGTAGAGCACTCTAATAGTTACAAACAGTATGTGGAGTTATGGTGTATGCATTTGGGTGTTGATTAGGATAGAAGGTATGTGTTGAAAGGGTTAAAAAAAGGGGTGAGTAAGGACATGTGGCAAGAAGAGATCTTGCATGTGTAAAAGTAAAGTTATGTGGACAGTCTGAAAAAGAAAAGTAAGGGCATTTTCTTATGGGATGTAAGGAGTTTTTGCAGAGGGATGAATTTGGAATGGTGAGAAGAGGTGATGTATATAAATGGTAATGTAATTAGAAGAGGAAGATCATGGAAAACACAAGTAGTGGTGCTGATCTGTAGTTATAGAGTGGTAATGTAAAAATCAGGCATGTAGTGGATTATTGGCGTGGAAGCCATATTGTAAGTAAGAAGTAAGTCATAGTAGGTAACGATGGTTTTGGAATGTATGCAGTGGGGCACTGTAGTGAAATGGTGGGAATTATGTTGAATTTTCTCATAGTATTGTAGAGGTGAAGTGAGGTATTTTAGATTGTTAGGTTGTATGGTGGTAATGTGAAATTAATATGTTTTCCAGGAATTAGAAAAATCAAGGGTATAAAGAGGGTTGTTAATGTGGGATAAACAGTTAATCTGTAATAGAGAAGTATGGAAAGGAGTTGTTGATGTAAAGTCTGGTAATGCTGTTCAAGTGAAAGTGTAGAGAGGGAACATGCAGTTTTGATAATCCATGGTAGCTGGGAGGTGTAAGTAGAAATGAAAGGGAAATGAGATGGGTTTATAAACTGGCAGAGATGAGGGGTGAAATCTAGAATAGTGGTGTAGGTGTTTTAAATGAAAGTGGTAAAGAAAAGTGTTATGGTGTGTAAACAGTTGGAGAAGATGAGACAGTAATCTATATGGGGATAGATCTGCACATAATTTTAGTTGTTGTAAGAAGTATGTAATTGTAGGTTTAGTTTTGTGTGTTATAGGGTGTGCTTGAAGATAATGTGTGTGTGAAATGTTCAAAAGGATGTAAAGCAAAGTGTTGCTTTTGTATATGTGCAATAAGCAATGTTTGTAGGAGCTGGTTAAAAAATGTGTATTAAGTGATGCTCATTTAGATTGATAAGGTTGTGTATCCGGGAGAGGTATGTACTCACTACGTGACATGCAGGTGATATGAGTTTTGGAGTAGTTATTGTAACTTATGTGAAAGAAAGATGTGAAAGAGTAGTTGAGGTAATCATGAAGAAGGGGTGGTAATCATGGAAGTAAGTTATTGATAGACATGGTTTAAAGGATAAGGAAGCATACCTTGGAAATAGGTGCTCTAAAATGCAGAACTGTGAAGGATCTGTGGTAATGGTGTGTCTTGTGGTTTAGTAGTAGAAAGGGAATGCATGAAAGTGTTTTGGGCAGGGCAGTAGATGTGAGGAAGAAAGTATTTGTAGAAGTCATGAAGTTGCTTGTGGAGGGATAAGTGTCAGGTGAGATAAAGATTTCATATGGATCGTGTGAAGTGGTGTAAGCTGCAGGAAGGGTGAAAAGAATTTGGAAGGAAATGAGTTGTTATATTAAGTAGAGTGATAAGTTGAATACTCACCATCTCACAGTCAGTGGAATAAATTATATTGGAAGCATACCTGGGTTTTAAGTCCTGTGATGTTACAGATCGAGCACAGTGGCAATTGTTTTGTCTCATGTATATTGCTGATGGGTAGAGGTGGTGGATCTAGTAGTAGGTCTACCTTCTGTTGAATTTCTTCCTGAATATGTAGTGGATTTATTTTGGAAAATTTGCTGAGTTTGTTAATAAGTATTCTTCCCTTGTGGAGAAGTGTGTTCCACAGCAAGTAACCACTGTTAGGAGTGAGTGGGTCATACTTTTCAGGTATGTAGCAACAGGCACGAATGATAAATATGGTGTCGACCAGCACCAGGTAAGACTGTTTAATTTCTTCTTGACTGGTGGTGTATTCTGCCATTTGGCTTTTTTTGACAATGCAGCATTTGAATGCTAGTTGTTTTGAGTTTTCAGAAGGTTGTAGGTCAAGGAGGTCCTTGATGGCATACATCTGAAATGAAAAAAAGATAGTAATGAAAATGTCATAATTTCAGCCATATTGGTTTGTGATCAAAGTTGTAGGATTCCAAAGTTCTGTAATTATGAATGGGAATGGATGTGTAATTGTGGTCTAGTGTGGATTTGTAATCTGTTGTGTAGGATGTGGTGAGCTGAGTACAGTTAATGGTTTGCATGTATGTGGTTAGATTTGAATGGGAAGAGTTAGTTGTAGCGGTGTCAGCATTGAAATCTCTGAACATAAGGTACTGAGTGGTAGAAATGGTTTGTAAAATGTATGTTAGGGAAGTGAAGAAGATGCAGCAAAGGGATCTATGATGCTGGTTTGACAACACTTTTGTTGACCAGCATCACAGTGATGGGATTTGTGTTGAACTGAAAGTTGTGGTTGACATAAATCCTGATTGTCTCCCGGTCCATTTTTCTATCAGGGGGCTTCAACTCTGCCCCCCCCCCACACCACCCATACCATTTATAATCAACTCCAAGTCAGAGTTGATTTGGGGAGGAGGTGCAGGACTGGGAGACAGTATGTCCCTGTCTCAGGTGCACCAACACAGCGACCTGTCAGTGAACTGCCGATTTTGTCGACAGCGATGTAGGTCACTGTGTTGGTGTCACTGTCATGGGGGTATACCCATGTAAAGGTTTACTGAATTTCTTAACACTGAGTTTATAGATGGAAAGACCAACAGACAGGCAGACACACAGATAGATAGAGAGAGAGAGAGAGAGAGAGAGAGAGAGAGGTAGATAGACAGGGATTTGCATAGATAGAGTTACACAGAAAGACAGATGGCCAGATAGTAAGTAGTACTATGTAGTTTGAAAATAGTAAAGAAGATTGGTTTTGTTAAGTTGCACAGTTAGATGCATGAAAAGCATCACATAATTTCCTAAGATAGAGGCCAGAAAGCATTAAATGAAGTAGGCTGAGGGAACAGTGAGCAATGTGGTGGAATCCAGCACACAGGTGTCATGTTGAGTGGTGTTTGGAGAGTAGATGTTACAGTAAGATATGGGTACACCATTCAGATGATAAATCAAATGGATTTTTGTTGGTACAGAACTGGCCATGGGTTTGTCAGCTGTAGCAGCATGCAAGAATGGAGTGCAAATATACAATATAGATGGAATATGTGATGCTCAAATGTGCCTCACTAGTTAATGGTATCATATCTATATACATGCATACATACACATATGTATAGATATATATCTAGATAGATAGAGGATACATGATGGGCAGTAGTGTGATATGGAAAATATTCTCACTTCTGCAGAGTGAGTTCTGAATACTCATGCGTGCCAAAGGTATGAGTGAGAGTATCCAGAGATCACTCTGCAGGAGTGAGAATATTTTCCACAGCACATGATCTGCACATCATGTGTGCTATTATACAACGGGGTGGGAGCTTCAGAAGTTTACTGATGTTTTCCTGTGCGCTTTTCCTGTTTCTGTGTGCTGTCTGCTCTGTTTGTGTGTGGTCTGAGTGTGTGTGTGAGTTTTTCTGAATGGGCTGGGAGTTTCAGAAACACTATAGGAAACGTGAGTATCTTTTGCAATTGTAATTGAGTTAGTTGCAGGTAGTAGTGAGAAACAAACTGTTTTGAGAAGCAGTTTCATTTAGAATGCAGGCCATAAGGAGATGTCAGCAGAGTGTGATCAATGGCATTTATTTTAACTCTGCAGAGTGTGATAAATGACATTTATTTTAACTCTGGTGATGTCATCACCAGTTATCACACAGCAGTGAAAATAACATGGTTTATCATCAACTTTGAGCTCTGAACCCCATTTTGTGTGTGTGTGTGTGTGTATATATATATATATATATATATATATATATATATATATACACACACACACTATATATATGTGTGTGTGTGTGTGTGTATATATATATGTAGTGTGTGTGTGTGTATATATATATATATATATATATATATGGATATATGATGGGCATTAGTGTGATATGGAAAATATTTTCCTCCTTTAGAGTGACCTCTGGATATTCATGGTGGCGAAGCCACGGTGAGTATCCAGAGGTCACTCTAAAGGAGTGAAAAAATTTTCCATCTCACATGAGTGCACATCATGTGCCTGATTTATACAATAGGGATCCCTATTGTTAGGGGTCAATTGCACAAAAACAACCATTTGCACTGAATAGCATGAGTTTTACACGATTGCATAATACATGTTGCAAAATGGAATTCAGTTGTGCAATAATTTCTCTAATAGTAATGTCTTGCTCGAGCCATATGATGAATGTCATTTCTTACATTTATCACACTCTGGTGAAAACAACAGGATTTATCACACTCATTTATCACTCACCCCTATTGTGTGTATATATATATATATATTCATAGCAAAAAACTGTGTTTAATGCATCATTTAAGGTTAAAGTGAAAAAAGTCAGGAAATGAAACATTAGGGTTGAGTTCCTAACCCCACCCCCCACACACCCCACTCCCCCATCCTCCACAGACTGACAGACGCCAGGGTGTGCCATTGGGGTCATGAGGCCTAACTCTCACCCCATTCTCCTTTACTGTAACATGTCAACCTGCTTACACATGGAATGGGGTGAGAGTTGGACCACACACTCCCAATGGCACACCCCATTATCTTAGTCTGTGGAGGATGTGGGGGGGGGTTAGGGGCTTAATCCTAATGTTTCATTTCCTGACTTTTTTTCTCTTTAACCCTAAATGATGCATTAAATGCAGGTTTTTTTGCCATGGATATATATGTGTGTGTGTGTGTGTGTGTGTATATGTATGTGTGTGTGTGTGTGTGTATATCTGTATATGTATTTATAGTTATATATATATATATATCTCTGTGTGTGTGTGTATATATATATATATATATATATATATATATATATATATATATAAAATATATGTTATATATATTTATACAATGGATGAGCTAATATCAAGTGGGATCAAAACATGTATTTTCAGCCTAGTGGAATAAACGGGCTGATGGCATAGACACACTGGGCCCGATATTCATAATTGTGCCTGGCAATGATGCAAGTGGAGGCGCAGCACAGCTGAGTGATGCTGTAG
Organism: Neoceratodus forsteri; assembly: GCA_016271365.2. NCBI lineage: Eukaryota > Metazoa > Chordata > Ceratodontiformes > Ceratodontidae > Neoceratodus > Neoceratodus forsteri. Next base: position 216,728,486 of record JADMNL010000030.1, on the reverse strand, counting down.
CAACTAAGGGATATATTCAAGAGATGTACCATGGTGTATGTCTTCTGAATATATCAAATAATGCACGTTGCGTAACTGTAATGCTCCTTCACATCCCCCCCCAGAGAGGTCTGAATACCAGGAATGAGAAATGTGCCAGTGCATCAGAGATTCACTGTCTGCAAATTCCTGATATTCAGACACCAAAATGCAAATGAGTCCATAATGCATGCAAGCTGCAAATGGGGCCATTTGCATGTCATTATGGCCCTATGTGCATGTGTTGTGTAGGGCTGGCCAATATAATGCACCTGGTGTTGTGCACAGCATGTGGTCCCTGTACCAGGGACTGCAGTAGTGCCCCTCTCCCCATCCCAACCCACTGATCACTGAAATATATATTTATTTAAGATTTCTGGTAGTCATGGGGTTACCCCTCCCTGTCCGAATCCCTGATCACCATATTAATGGCCAGTTGACAGCCGTGGTGGTCCAGTGGCCCCCCTCCATGACTGAATCACTAATAGCTTTGAAAATGGCCATTTCAAAACCTTGGCAGTCTAGTGGTACCCCTTCCCCATCCCATATTCCCGATTGTCCATAATAACATATATTCACTATCCCTGGTGGTCCATTGGTTCCCCCTTTCCCACCCGTATCCCTGATCACTGTGATATTATTTATTTTAATCTTCCTGCTGGTCCAGTAGTAACCCCCACCCACCCACACAGGACACCAGCCCACCCAGCTCCCCCCGGTCATCAGCGAGTAGCATATCCACACATATCCTCTGCAGCTACCCACTGGATGACAGCTTACAGTATGTTCTGCAAGCTCATTGATCCATGCTGTGGACTAATGGGCTTGCAGTGCATCCTGTAATAGTCATTCAGAACTCTGTGAATGAATGACTTCATTCATAAAGTTGTGAATGACTATTACAGTATGCAGTGCAAGCCCATTAGTCCACAGTGTGGTCCAATGAGCTTGCAGCACATACTGTAAGCTGTCATTCAGCAGGCAGCCATGGAGGTATGCAGGTGGGTATGCTGCCCACCAATGACTTGGGGGCTGGGCGGGCTGGAGGTCCTGTGTGGGAGGGTGAGGGTACCACTGGACCACCAGGGAAATTAAAATAAATAAAATCACAGTGATCAGGGGTACGGGCAGGGAGGGAGGAACCACTGGACCACTAAGGATAGTGAATATATGTTATTACAGGTGATCGGGTATGGGATGGGAAGGGGGTACCACTAAACTGCCAGGGACTATTGTGTGTGCTTGTGCATGGTGTTGGGTGGGTTGCCACCCATGGCTGGTGACTGCTGTGTTGTGCATTGCACTACAGCAGTCCACTTGTGGGTGGCTAGCACTTGAGCCATTATTTACAGGCTCAACTTTGAGCTCAGGTATGCAGCACATCTCTGAGTTGTGCCAGCAGATGCACTGCAGGCTGAATATGGGGATGCTCCGCATATGAATGGGCAAGCTCCCTGGAGATGTGCTGCATACATTATCTTAGCGCCCCAGAGCATTGGAAATTGTGCTGTGCAATTTCAACTTTTGAATATTGCCCCTGGGCACAGTTCTGGGGTTGTGCTGGTGCAATTCCTTTGAATATCTCAGTCTATATGCTTAAATGAATAATCTCACATTTATACACATAGGGCCCAATATTCAAAAATGCACCTGGCAATGGTGCAAATGGGTGCGCAACTTTTTGAATGAAAGACTTCATTCACAATGTTGTTAATTATTACAGTATGCACTGCAAGCCCATTGGTCCACAGCATGGACCAATAAGCTTGCAGCCACTACTGTAAGTTGTCATTCGATGGGCAGTTGCAGTGGTATGCAGGTGAGTATGCTGCCTGCCAATGACAGGGGGGCTGGGTGGGCCAGGGGTCCTGTGTGGGTGTGGGGGTTGTCACTGGACCATCAGAGAACTGTAAAGTAGCAATTCATTGGTGATCTGGGTTTCAGGTGGGGGTGAACCAGTGGCCCACCAGGGATATTTATATGTTAAATACAATTGCAATCATAGGGTTGAGATGGGGAAGGGGTACCACTAGACTACCAGGGTTGATATTACAATGACACTATGGTGATCACCACTATGGGAGACGAATGGGGTACCACTAGACTACCAGTGCCTATTGTGTGCTTGTGCATGGTGTTTGGGGGGTGCTACCCATGGCCAGTGGCTGCTGTGTTGCACATTGGGAAACAGCAACCTGAAAGTGGGTGGCCTGTACTTGAGCCATATTTTACAGGCTCAACTTTGAGCCCAGGTATGCGGCACATCTCTGGGTTGTGCCAGCAGATGCATTGCACATCCCGGGCTGAATATTGGGATGTGCCGCATATGTATAGGCATGCCACCTGGAGATGTGCTGCATACATAATCTTTGCACCCTGGCACATCGGGAATTGCTCTGCGCAATTCCCACTTTTGAATATTGCCCTGGGCACATTTCTGGGGTTGCACTGGTGCATCCCTTTGAATAGCTCACCCATAGTAGATAAGTCATTTGCTATTTATTCACGCCATGCACATGTCATCTTTAGACCCACTCCACCAGCCAGAACCCAAACCACAGCTTCACAGTAACATATGGAGTCCATGTCTACTACTAAAATAAACACATACACTTGGAGACCCCTATCATTTTCCTAGCCCTGACTCACATGTGCAACTTACCTCCACCTAAAACAACACCAAAAAAAGCAGCACTTTACACTTTGTGCTGCAGAATTCAAACCTTTAGACAGCCACAGAAACCTCTGATTGCTCCTGCTTCAGTCTTGAACAGCATCACTATGCTGCCAGCCTGCACACTGTAGCACAACATTCTGAACGGATGAAAAAGCACTTTCAAAAGCACACCTGAAGGTCTAAAATACTTTAATGAAATGGCACCCATGGGAACAGAGAAAGCCACATCCTGGACATGGTAGCATCATACCCAGGGTCATGCCATGACTCGTACATCTTCCGCAACAGTGGTGTCAGTCAGGCATTTGAAGATTGTACACTGCGTGTTGGATGGCTGGTAGATGGGTCAACAGCTATGGCCAGCATGCAGTGTTAGCAGCAGGTGCGGGTGGGTGTAGGCACTCAGAATCTGGCCATGCGCACCAACATGTGACTGCAATGGTGTGCATTATTGCCCCAGCACACATGGGTATTACATGACTGACAGAGCAACTGTGAATGGCAGGAGTGAACCATGGGTATGACACACACATGCTGACACAAGTGAGTAGTGGACACATGATCGATGCTAGCACACTGTGTCGCAACAAAGGCTATAATATAACCTTTTATAATGCAGCACTTGGATCCACCTTGAGCCTTGCATATAAATGAGTTTCATAAATTACCAAAAATAATTATAAAATTCACATACCTATGATATTATCTTTGCTTTCCAGATTTGTGATAATGGCAATAACATTGCTTTCCACACTTCTATAGATGAAAAAAATATAATTTTATTAACACCTATACAATAATTATAAAGTGTCCTCATTAGCATAAATATCAAACATAATAACTGTAAACATCAACAAAATTGTTTCAGAAAATCACGTAAACTCATTTTAGCAAATAAACAATGCAAATGAATAAGCAATATTCAACAAAATAAATGGTAATAGTTATACTAGGCGTTTAGCATATTTAGGGCCCTATAATCAAAACTTTGCCCCAGGGCTAAATTAACACTGCCCGGTGTGCTAAATTAGCCTGGACTCAATAGCCTGCTATATTCAAAAGGGATAGCCCCGGTGCTAAACCTGCTGAATATAGCATGCTAAGGAAGCCGGACAATCTGGGCTGGGAGTGCAGTGCAAACATAGCCCGGGAAGAAGACAGCTCTGAATATAGCAACCAGAAAGTGCACACCTCAACAGCAGAAAAGTTCACAGTGATGTGAAGGAAGGTAGAGGTGACCTATGTGGCCAATGAGTGTGCCAGCAAATGTGTGGACTCAGTGCAGCTGCAAGCAGCAGCGCATGTGAGAGTACATTGTGCAAAAATGTACAATAGTTCTAAAATATTTGCATGGCATTAACACATTTGCACAGGTTTAGCATTGAGCTAAGCCATTTGCCCAGCACAATTACATTTGCCCAGGGCTAACCTTTGCCATATTCAAATGTGACATGCAAATGAGCCTACTTAGGCAGTCTCTGGGCAAACATCCAGATTAGCTTGCAATTTGCCCAGTGTTACTGCAGGGTCCCACAGCTCCACCTATAGGTCAGTCTGGAAGTACAGGGGCTGGCTGGGTCTGCACACAGCTCCACCTGTAGGTCAGGTTTGGAGTGCATGGTGGTAACTGCAGGCTACATTTATACAGTACAGCATAGCATATTGTGCCCCAAGAGACTACACAGCACAGGCACAAGTGGTGGTGCTGCATGCAACTGTCAAACTGTAGGTCATTCTACAGTGCACAGAAGACACTACAGTAGCAAGGGGCCAGTAGTATGAGGGACACAGCAATGCCTAAGGTGTGCAGGGCAGTTATGGCCACTGCACTGTACACAGTGACAGGCCCAACTTGCAGGTGTTTATTGACAGTGGAAATTACTGTTATGCTGTTGTGCAACCCACAGATGCTACACCACTGGCATGGGATGCTCACAGTGACATATACACAGTGGCTGTGTGTGCTGTGGTGTCTGTACAGATGTGCAGTATGTGGCTGGACACATATAATCAGACAGACACACTGGTGTTGGGGTATTCCCAACACTGGCCCAAATGCACTGCAAGATGTGTCCCAGCCTTGTGGCCACACCCAGTCTGTGGTGCAGCCTGGCCACTTGTACACCCCCCTCTCAACACCCTCCATACCCTCAGTGCTGCATGTGTGAGTGCTGACATCTGTTGGTGTCCACAGGAGGGTGGTCTGCAGGCGTGCGCTGTACCTCTGCACTGCCATGGTGTCCACTGGGAGCTGGGTAACCATGTACTGCTAGCATGGCTGGGACTGGTGGCAGATGATGGCAACATAGTGATACCATCAGTGAGCAGCATGTTTCCTCTATGTCTGGCTTATTTCTATGTCATACTTCTTGGTTAGGGTCACGCAAAGCCATGCAAATGTCATGGAAAAGCCACACAAAGCCACAAAAACATGCAAAGCTGGTTTGCCCAGGGTTAAGACTACCTTTTTCAGGGCTGTAATCTGCACTGCACAATGTGTTGCGATAATGTTGCACAAAATCACTTTCAGGGTTTTAAATAATTGATTAGCAGTTTTTTTCTTGGGACAATACTAACTGTACGGAAAGCATTTATATAGGTTTTCTAGAAGTGTCATGTTTGTTAAACACAGTGAGGCAAGTGGTATGCATTTTCACAATGTTTTATAACTTTTATGAACAAAATGCTAATCAATTTTAAGAGTTATTTAAAACCCTGACTTTGCACAGTGCTATGAGCTGAATATAGCATTGTGCTGACATGCCCCCTCAGTTAGCCCCTTGCATACATTATGAGTTTGGCTGGGGCTAATGCAGTTAGCATGCGCTATTTGACCTTTTGAATATAGTGGAGCCATGCTAAACCTGTGCAAATGGTTTGCACCAAGTGCAAAGTATTGAATATCTGGCCCTTAGTACTTAACATAACCTTCATGTATAAGAACATGGAAACTCATAAGATAAATGTCTCAGATTATTTCTGTATAAAACTTGTTTTAAAACTTCATAGCATGTAAAATGTACTTTTTATGAGAACTTGCAACAACTCATTACATCAGTGTTTTGTACTATAGTTTCATAAAGCTCAGTTTTAACTTTTCAGACCATCCAGAATATTTCTCAGTTTAAACCTTTCAAACTATAGGCCCCACATTCTGTAGTTAAAAGTAAGTTTCCTTGTTACTTTTCAGGATAAGACAATTTAAATTATACTAAACTATCAATTAAAAATTAATTAGTAAAAGTAATCAAAATTATACTTAAATTTCTGGTTCTAGAAGTGATTCTTCTCCTCTCAACTTAATAATCTTGGTTGAGTCTAACTCTGAGTAAACAAGTCTTTCAGTCAGCTAATCTTCTTGACTCTGGAACTTTTTGGCATGGACAAACATTTCAGGTTAACCTGCCTTGCTTAAAGTCACGTCACCAAAAGTCAGTTCTTAGATTTGTAGAACACAGCTTCAATCTGCACAGTCCATAGCAATACTGGATTCAAAGAACTTTCTTGTGGATAGCAAAGTTGTTTTAACTAGATTTTGACGTCTTCATGTTGATCCGTCTGCACTCTAAACCTTAGACACTAGATTTTCTTTTAATCACAGCACTGCAGCTTATTTGAATTTTAAAGTTAAGTCTCTGGTCTAGGTTTTAGCAGGCAACATTACTTCAGTCAAAATGCTCAGTAAATAAAAAACACAGACCTTGCTTCTTAAAACAGTGAGAATGTCCTTGTCCAAGCAGTTTGCTTTAGGACTTTGTGGCAGCACTGCATAAGCTTGTAAGCTTATTCTTAGGCTGGTCCCAGTATTCCAAATACAGGTGTGGCCAAAAGCTATTTAGGCCTAGCAAGTTATAAAGCCATCAGAATTTTCAGTTAGACTAGTGTAGGTCCTCTTACATCGAAGTTTCAGCTCAGACAGGGGTGTGGGAAGCGGAAGTTGCTAATATTAATTTGCCTACCACTTAATTTTGATTGGTTTGAGTCACTAAGGAGGTAGAACTTCTCAGATGATGGATGAAGGCATATAGAAATGCTTTTTAAGACATTCCATTTTTCCAAAACTTATTTTGTACTCAAAACTGTTTTCCTTGATAATGTTTTCATTTAACCTCATTTACACATTAAACTTACATATTCAGATTTTTTTCTCAAGTGGAACATTTTGATATGACTAACATTTCAAGCACTGATACTTTTTAAGTTACACTATTAAGGATTATAACTTCTGAAATGTTATAAATCTTCTTAAAATAAAGTGATAGTCTTGCTCTAAATATCCTAAGCTACAGAACGATATAAGATTTGTAAGAACAATCCATTATTACAGCTTTTAAATAGTAATTCTTTGTAGAAACACATGAGGTTCATTTGTTCTGCTTACAGGCAATAATAAATCTCAAATTGTCAAAAGATTCTTTTAGACAGTTTGTCTCTGCACAGCAACAAGGTGCATGCTTAAGAGTCATATTTTCAGATTCTTCAGCATGTGGACTATCATGAGAGACTAGATTTGTCTAGTTATTAATAAGACAATGTTATTAAAATACATTTTCATACATAACTTCTAATTCCTTCTACCTATCTTGAACTATTGCTCTCCTATATACTCCAGAACCTCTGCAACAATCATGGCCAACCTCTCCACAGCCTACAACTGTGCTTGTCGGTTTACCTTATTAGCACCCTTCTCCATACACCACTGCATCCTTTACAAATCACTCATGTGGCTCCCATTACAAGGCTACTTTGACCTCACCCTGTACTGCTTGACTGACTCTGCCCTCTGCATTGGCCAGTAATCTCCCCTTTCACCCTTCTTCACCATCCACACCTTATACCACAACCTCTCCTCCACCAGCATCTATGAGAGAATCAGGGGATCTCATGCTGCCTGGGCAGAAGCCTCCTCGGACCGCTGGACCACCAACACAGTCTGAAAAATACCCTCTCAGCTCTGCTCTTTTTCCCTCTGAGAGAATTGGGGGATCTCAGCTCACCTGGACAGAAGCCTCCTCAGACCTCTGGACTGCCAACGCAGTCCGAAAACACCCCTCGGCTCTGCTCTTTTCCCCTCTGAGAGAATCAGGTACAGAGCAAAACTTTTCAAATCTGGCACCTTTCTGCAGTATTGGTGCTTGCTCTGATTTCACACTGCCTGCTTCTCCAAAATCACTGGGAAAGAAAGTGCAGCTTGGAATGAAAGTGCTGCCAAGAGCCTGTGTTTAAACCTGGGCAGCTTGTTTTAGTTCATAGCTGTGCTGAATTTCCTGGGCAGCTTGTTTTAGTTCATAGCTGTGCTGAATTTCCTGGGCAGCTTGTTTTAGTTCATAGCTGTGTGACTTTTCAGCCCACCCTCCATCCCCACCTCCTTCCTTTATTAAATACACTATCTGTCACCCTTTCACAATCTCTTCAGGGATTTGTCAACTGATGACCCCAGAGGTATCTCATTGGCTGAGTTTTAATTTCCCTTATCCATCTTATTATTTGGGTTTCTATTGGTCTCTACCATCACTGGTCTTACTCAGCTAAACTGCTGCTTGTGTTTTCAGACCAGCCTGACCGCTAGTGGCCAAACAGAAATGTCCTATTTCTCTACTTTTCTCTTGTGTTACACCACTGTCTTTCTTCTAGTTTCAATCAAACCCATCCTCGTCTTTTTTAAGCTTCTAGCTCTTGCTAGCTTACTCTTCTTAGGATAATCCCCAGTCCAGTCCTAGTCCTTTCATTCCTCATAGGCCTACCTTACTCTCTCTTACTTTAGTGGTTAAACTGCAGAGCAACAGTGTTAAAGCATGGATCTCCACCGTCTGGTAGTACTACTCACTACATCCTTAGCCCTGCTTTACATAAATAAAGTAGCACTATCTATCCTTCTCCTTGACACTCATGGTCTGACTCCATTGATTACCTCCAAATTCTGTTTCTCAAATCTTATAGATGAACAACATTCCAAACTGAACTGGGCACACCTTTTATTCCTGAAAGGCTGCACCTATTTTGGCATCCTGGTGCTTAGAAAACAATCTCCAAGGCTAGCTATGTGTAATATAATGTATATGTAATTAACAGAGCTGTGAAGTGTAATGTACACTCTGGAGATGCTATTGTTACAGGTTGTAAAGGCATGTAGCCTAGACAGGTAAGGGAGGGGTGAGTGTGTATTCTTGCAGAGTTTGAACAGACCATATATGGTAACATGTTTTTCCAAGAACAGCTCTGTACATGACTAGAGCCAACTGTAGTCCAACTGTAGGTATGGTGTAAAAATGTGGTTTAACTGGTTTGTAGGGGTGTGGGAAGAACTGTGTGTATGCTGTGTATTTTGCTTTACCAAGCTGAGTACTCCAGGAAGCTACACGAGGAGAGTATAATTCCGTACCACAAATAAAATCTTACAGACTCAGTGATTACAGTGCCTCTTTCTCTTCAGTTCCTGGGAGCCCCTATAGCTGGACTATTAGAAGGCTAAATTCCCTTACACTATTTCACTGACTCTTCAAAGCCATACGTTCTGGTTTGTCCTCCTGTTAGCCATCCTTCTATCAGGCGATGTTGAACTGAATCCTTGAATCCTGGCCCCCCCTGGATATTTCTCATCAGCTGACACATCAACTTTCACCAACAAAGGTCTCCTTATTGCTCATATGAACATTAGAAGCCTCACACAGAATCACGCTGCTCTGGAAGCTTGGGTGAAAGTATACAAGCCTGACAATCTTTGCCTCTCAGAAATGTGACTTAAACCCAAGATCCATGACTACTTGTGCACTGACCAACTACTTTCTTGTCCACAGAGACAAACCCTTGTCTGAGCATGGTGGTGGGGTTGCTGTGTTTTACAAAAAACATCCTACTGTTGAAGTCATACCAGCAATCAACACCACCTCTGCTTGTGAACCTACTGGGTCATAATGTCGTACACTTAATAGCATACAACATTAAAGCTTGCCCGGAATAGCACTGTACCAGACTGTAGTGGTGCAATACCACAAATACTGCTGTACACGGTATTGCACCACTCGCTGTATCCCAGGCAGAGGATAAGACCTCTGCTGGGATGTGGTTCTGCCGAGCAGCTGCTCTGGCTCAATGGACAAAGCCACTGCAGCAAGGATCTCAGGCACTGCGTCTGGGACCGGGTTTGATTCCCGGTACCAGAAAATGTAATTTTTTCCACACTTTGTGTGATTTAGAGTTAAACCCCAACCCCGGAGTTGAGAATCCTTAGTCAGGGGTTTCGGGGGTGCCACCCACCAATAACGAGGGGTGCAGGGGCAGAGTCTCCCGCAAAAAAAAGAATTATGCCACATGCAAGAAATAGCACTGTATTGGCAGCATAAATTTTGCATGTAGCATAATGTTTTGCAACATTATGACCCCATGCCCTTGTGAATACTTGCATATGGTCATTTTCCTGGGTGCCAAGAAATTGCACATTATTTGTGCCTACAAACCCGCCCACTGGTGGTACTGCCGGCCTACAGGCACTGCTGAACCAAATCTCCTTGATCTCAAAACAAAATGAGATCAGCATTTTGAGTGATACAAACCTTAACTGGTTGGGGTTAGCTCAAAGCTCTCTGCTCTCCATGATACAGAGCTATAACCTGCACCAGCTACTAATGAAACCTACAAGAACAACTCCTTCCTCGACTTCCTCATCCCTCATTGACTGGGTGCTGGTTAACTGACTAGACCATATACCTCTGGCAGGTATTCTAGCTGACTCACTAACGGATCATTACCCAATTTTATGCCTATGGAGCCCAATAGCATCTCCTTCTCCCCTGCCATGCTATGTTACTTTCACCAACTTTGCCCAACTGGATGCTGAGGCCTTTTTACTTGGTGTCTCCAGAATAGACTGCCATCTATCTCGCGAGTAATGTTGAGATAGCGTTGGGAATTTTTCTCGACAAATTTAGGCTGTCCAACTATACATGCTCCCAACATAAAGCACAAGGTTAAAGGAAAACCCACTAGATGGTTTTACAAAGAACTTCTGGCTAGCCTGTGTGAGACAGCTGCTGGATAAAGTACAAACTGTTGTGCCTTCCAGATGATTTCCATACCTACCAAACTCTGTGGAACTCCTGCAAAAAGCAGATTCGTACTGCCAAAAGTACCTACTGTAAAGACCTGCTACTTAGCTCTGTGGGGGATCTTAGAAAATTCTAGGCACACATAAAATCTTTCCTTGGTGTCACTGAAACAAAAGCCACTGGGGACATGATAGTGAATGGGGTTCACTGCAACGACTCGAATACCTTAGCTGATTCCTTCAATTGCATGTTCACGGACCTATATCCATATACCTCTTCCTTCGTGGCACCTCTAGCAAGTGCACAGTCTTCCTCCATACCTGCTTCATCTGTCTTTGACCCCTCTAGCAGGCAGTGCACCACACTCTCATTTCTCTTCAAGAAAGTCCTGAGGTCTCATGTCCAGAAGTTACTTCTGACCATCTCTAACACTACTAGCTCCAGCTCTGATACCCTTGAACTAAGACTTCTCAAACTAGCTGCACCTTTCATTGCCTCCCCTCTTGCAAAAATATTTACACTGTCTCTCACTTCCAGTGTGGTGCCAAACCTATGGAAAATCACTCGTGTCACACCAGTCTATAAACAAACTCTAGTCAGAGCCAATAAGGCTGTGAAGAGCTACCAAATGACCAAAGTTGTTTTCTTGTTGGTTCCATATAGTGCTGTTTAGTCACAATCATCAAAAACTGGCATGCTGGTAACTCAGTCCTCCTGAATTTGTTTAGTCAGAGTATATGGTGGTGGTGGTGTGTACATATGTGTGTGCGTGTGCATGTGCGCATATGTGCACATGTGGCCTCAAGGGCACCAGAAGATTATAAAAGGTGAGGGTGCCCAAGATAAAAAGGGCACTTGTTGCATTATAAAGGGCACTTTTCCAAACCAGGTTTTTATATACCATAAATGCACATTTATGATGACAATAGTAATTTGAAAAATACCTTTATACCATATCAGAATATTTAATATGTAATATTAAGGGTTTAGCTCATGTATAACAGTTCCAACTTGTTTTTCAAAGTTAAAAAAGTGAGCCACAAAGATACATTATCCTATAAGACATCAGTAAAATGTTATGATGTTTATATCTCCATGAACCTAAGAATTCTAAATTAGAACACAGATGCATTGTACCAACAGTGTAAGTTCTTGACAAGATCATACTGTTCTAAAATGGTCAATTCCAGCAGTGTGTGAATCAGAAACACTCACTGAATTTACTAAAAGGCTAGTTAAGATTAAGCAGTAACAAAATGAGAACTGGTATTTTAAAAAATATCTACTTCTACAAAAATGTATGTTTGCTGATTTAAGGCAGTTCTCCTTTGAGATATTAACAGCCCTGTCAAAACTGTTCACCACTTGTGTGGCTGGCAGTATAGCCTAGCAGATAGAGTAATGAGTTGTGTACATCTGGCATTTAGACATGGGTTTGATTCCCACAACCTCCATTTCCACACTGTGTGGCTGTGATAAAGTCAGTGTTCCTGTGTTGTCCCTAGAAACAATCACCTGTGCCTAGTTGGCCTTACCTGTTTACCAAAAGAAAAAAAAAAAAATATATAATATATATATTTATTAAATGACATTTATAAACTGTAAACAGACATTAAAGTCTGGTACATAGATTCTAGATCCATGCAATAACCAAGGAGGCAGTATAGCGCAGTGGTCTAAGGCTCTGAGCTGCTAATCTGGTGACGTCCAGCAGACCAGACCTGGGTTTGAATCCCACAGCTACCACCTGCATACTGTGTGACCCTCAGCAAGTCACTTAACCTCCTTGTGCTCCCAGGTCGCTCCTGTAAAAAAGCTTTCAGCTTAGTGTGCTATACCTGGTTAAACAAATAAATAAAAAATGAATAAAAGGAATACACCAGCCAAGTCTGGGGCTGTCAATATTGCCTTACAGGTTAGAGTAAAGAGCTTGGTACATCTAGCACACAGTTCTGAGTTTGATTTCCACAACCTCCACTAGCATACTGTTACTCTGAACAAGTCACTCAGCCTCCTGGGTAGCCCCAGAAAACAGGCACCTGTTTCTAGTGGCCCATACCCAGTTACCAAAGAATAATAAAAAAAGTAATTAAATGCTTATATTATTTTATCTTTAAAAGGACACAGTTTAAATATTAGAGGTTGGTGTATGCTGTTTACAGCCTCAAATCAGGAACAGACATAAATACTGCTGTCTTAAGCAAGAAACCCCAAAAAGAAACCCACCCTGAGACATTCAGAACTTTTAGAAAGGACTCTATTACGAATGAGCCTACGTCAGTGAACTGACAGGGCTGTGAAGAGTTACCAAATGACTAGTTATTTTTGTGTGTGTGCATGCACGTGCATGCATGCTTGCTTGCATGCAACCTGTCCTACTCGGTATCGCATGATGATAGCGACTGCAATTGGGCACCTGCCTAAAGGGTGACTCAATTGCAGCACCTGTGGAAGGGACGATTGGGGAAACTGGGTGACTGGATGGTGGGGATGGTCAAAATAGCAACCAGATGTCACTATATGGCTATGCACATGGGGGGGTGAGCACACACGGCGTGGGCTGGGGAGAGGACAGAGGGGTTGTATGTGGTACTATGTGGGCTGCCAAGCTGCATCATGGTGTTGTGGGTTGGTTTGTGGCTACAGCAGGTATGGTGCCAGGTCTGGGTGCAGGTGCCTTTTCCTGCACCTGGCACAAAATCTTTATTTCAAACAACATGAAGTCTTGCTATATTATAGACCTTAGCAGTTTGATCCAGCTCTAGAACTGCCCCGGAGTGAAATGGTTAAAACCATTCCAAAATAGAATTTTGGCACGAGAGCAGCTCTATCTGTGTCATTTCAAACTTGAACTGTCAGATTCTTTACTCTGCCTCAGTGAACAGTCGCTCTGGAGATTTCTCCTTCTGCTCGGTTCATTTCTCGGTTTAAAAAGTGTTTTCTCGGTTGGATTTAACCGAGAATAGTTTTATTTTAACCACAAAACCGTTCGGTTCAAGCTCTATCTGTGGTAACCGTAAGTAAATGAAGGTTTTGTCTGTGTGGAACTTGTAAGTTATTGGTTCGGTTTTGAACCGATCAGTGGGTTTAAAACTCATTTAAAACTAAAAGTTACTATTTTAGAGTGCAGTTCCCGGTTCTTATCGGTTCTAAAAAAAACAGATTTATTATGTTTTTTCCAATACCCGTGACACGGTTAGGAACCGATAAGGGTGTCTTGCCTGGCACTGCCGTTAAAAGGGCAAGTTTTTGGTTAGGCTGGCATTATGTCTGAGAAACCCAAAAGAAAAACCGGGCCCACTGGGTTTCAACACTGTGATGTTTGTGGGGAAGTCTTTGCCAAGGCTGACCCACATACCACATGTGTTTATTGTCTGGGGTTTGACCACCTCAGTCAGACTGCCAGGTATGAAGAATTCTCCTGCAGCCACCCTGGAAAAAGATTGGGCAGGCCTAGGAACGAGAGGCGAAAAAGTCCGCTGGACCCGGATGGCCAGCCCGGTTCAGTGCCAACCGAATCCAGAGGGAGTGGCTCTCTGACCAGGGCCAGACTTCCTCGGCAAAGAAAAGCTGGTTCTGAGGAACCAATTCCAGTAAAGAAAACAAAGAAAATCAGCAGGTCTGGAGTCCAAAATTCCTTCTCCAACTGCTGCAGAGATAGCAAAGCCATACAAATTGTCCAGTCACTGTTCAGGGTCCGTCCGAACCACCACTATCTGGTAAAAGGTCGGTTTGTCCGGTCCCAGTGGTTCAGGATTATGATATTGAGAAATTTTATGAACCAGAGGAGGGGGAGGAGGATTATGAACAGTATGAATGTGGCTGGGAAGGTCTGGGTGTGCCCGCTGAACCGGACATCTCCCCAAACAGACCTTTAGAATCTCCCCCTATGCTGTCTGAGTCCCCATCTCATTTTATGTTTTATAAAAAAGTTGCTGAAACCCTCAAGCTTCCTTTAGAAGAGGCTGTGGATGAGCAAGAGGAGCCTGATTTTGTAGAAATGATGGATATTCCAGAGTCTAGGATATTTTCTATTCCTTTACATAAGTCTTTTAGGAAACAAACAATTAAAATTTTAAAAGCTCCTAATTCTGTGCCTCCTGTAGATAAAAGATGGACAGAAGGTATACATTGTCAGGCCCTGATACAGAATCCTTTCTCAGCAATGCAGTCATGTTGGGGTAGTTCAGGCTGCTGCCTGTGATAAAGCTAATATTCCCTTGGCTTTACATCCTCCTGACAAGGATTCAGGAAGATTGATGCCATGGCAAAAAACAGTATATGGCAGCCTCTCTGGGACTCAGGCAAGCAAATTATATGGCTTATGTAGCTAGGTATCAGAAATCTAGATGGGATACTGTTATGCAATGCCAACAGGCCCATGGCCAGCTGGCTAGTGAACTAGAACAGGTGGCTGCTGATGGCATTGAAGCCTCTAAGGTTCAGTTTCATGCTGCTGTAGATGTTAATGATGTTTCCTCTAGGGTCATGGCCACATCTGTAGCTTTTTAAGTAGTTGGCCTGGCTCAGGTGTACTAGTTTGTCACAGGATACCCAGACTAAGGCTATGGATTTTCCTGTGTTGGGAAATTCTCTGTTTGGAGAGCAGACAGAGAATTACATGAAGAAGATGGATGAATATAGGACTACTTACAAGAGTGCCCAGGCTAAGGAGCGCAAGCCACTCCTCAAAGGCATGCCCCAGGGGTGGGCCTTTACAGGCCTTCTACCAGACTCAGGCCTCCTCTGCCTATGCTCAGAGGGGCTTCTTCAGAGGCAGGGGCAGACGAGGGGTGGGCAGATCTGCTCCCACCCCTCAGCCTAAAGCTCCTGTGAAACAGGCACCCTGATGGGGTGTCCAGGGCCGATTCTCCTGTACCAGTGGGGGGCAGGCTGGCTTACTTCAGTCAGAATTGGGCTTCTTAACCTCAGACAAGTGGGTTCTGGAAGTAGTAAGCCAGGGTCTGGTTCTCAGCTTCAAAAGTTTCCCAAGTTGAGAAGCAGACTTTTCTACCTGCAAGTGCTTCAGAGACCCTCACTCTGGAAACAGAGGTCTCATCCCTGTTAGCTCTCAGAGCAGTAGAAAGGGTTCCTCCCCTGCATCAGGGCAGGGGTCTGTATTCCAGATACTTCCTTACCCCAAAAAAGACAGGAGAATGGTGGCCCATCTTAGATCTCAGATATCTGAACAAGCATCTTTTTAAACCAAAGTTCAAAATGGTAACTCTGGCAATGATTTTACCTTCCCTAAGGCCAGGGGACTGGCTAGCCTCCCTGGACCTCAAGGATGCCTATTTCCATGTCCTAATCAGAAGATCCCATCAAAAGTACCTCAGATTCAAACTGCCCTCAGGTCATTACCAGTTCAGAGCAATACCCTTCAGCCTTACCTCTGCTCCAAGGGTATTCACAAAGTGTCTAGCAGTGGCAGTGGCCCACTTAAGGAGGCAGAGGATTGCTGTTTTTCCCTATCTAGACAACTGGCTCATTGTAGGCAGATCCCCAGAACAGGTAAAATCTCACTTGCAGGTCACCCAGCAGCTTCTCACCTCCCTGGGTTTTCTGCTAAACCTACCAAAGTTGGTTCTGGAACCAGTCCAGGTACTCACCTTTATAGGGGCAGAATTGGACACAAAGCTAGCCAGAGCCTTTCTTCCCCCAGAAAGGGTAAGGAATTTAGTGGCTCTGGCCTCTTTCTTCACTCTGCAGGTCTCTCGACCAGCAAGACACTTTCTGCAGCTCCTGGGGCACATGGCTGCATCCACAGCTGTTGTGCAGGGAGCCAGATTTCAGATGAGAGACATTCAGTTTCACTTGAGAACCTTTTGGTCTCAGAAAGAGACCCCTTTCCAAGTTGGTCCCAGTGACTCGAACCTTGATCCTAGCTCTCCAGTGGTGGCAGGATCAGAGCAATTTAAAAGCAGGGGTCCCCTTCATTTCCCCTTCTCATGACTTGACTCTCACTACAGATGCTTCCCTTCTGGGTTGGGGAGCCCAAATGGTCGACCTTTCCACTCAGGGAGTTTGGTCCCCCCAGGAATCTCTGCTCCACATCAATTTTCTGGAACTCAGAGCTGTCTTTTAGCTCTTCAAGCTTTTTCTGCATCTGTCCATGACAAGGTGATACAAGTCAGAACAGACAACACCACAACAATGTGGTACATCAACAAGCAGGGGGCACTCGGTCTTGGCCTTGTGCACCGAGGCAATGAAGTTGTGGTCTCTGGCCTATTCCTGAACACTTCCCTCATAGCAGTTCATCTTCCAGGGAAGGACAATGTCCTAAGCGGATGCCCTCAGCAGGATTTCCCAGGGCCATCACGAATGGTCCCTGGATCCTCAAGTGCTGGGGATAGTTTTGCCAGGTGGGGCATCCCTCAGATAGATCTTTTGCAGCCCCAGACAATCACAAACTTCCTCTGTTCTGTTGCAGGCCTTCCAGTGCTGGGCTCAGTTCCCTGGATGCCCTTCCTCTGGATTGGGAGGGAAGTTCCTCTATGCTTCCCCTTTCCTCTCCTATTCAAAGTACTAGTCAAAATCAGATCTCAGCCTTGCAGGGTGATTCTGATTGCCCTGGATTGGGCCAGGCAGCCCTGGTACCCACTCCTTCTGTCTCTGACAGTCCATCTTCCCTGTGCCTCCCCAGGAATCACAATCTGTAGACTTGTGCCCAGGGAAGGGTTTGGTATCGGACCTCAATCCCTCAACCTCAAGGCCTGGCTCTTGAGGAGTTAGAGTTGCTGATTTACACCTCTCTCAGGGTGTTCTTGAGATCCTAAAGGCTTCCAGAAAGCCTTCCACTAGGGCTATTATAGTTCTAAATGGAAAAGGTTTTCCATTTGGTGCTGGGAAAAATATTTCCCAGAATCTGCTGAATTGCCCATTTTGTTAGATTACATGATAAATCTTAATTCCTTGGGTCTCAGACCAGCTACCCTGAGAGTTCATTTGGCAGCTGTGTCTGCTTTTGTGTCAGCAGGAAAGTCATCCCTCTTCCTCTCATCCTGTGTTTTCCAAGTTTTTAAGGATTACTCCATACTAATCCTCCCTTTCGGAACTGGCCCCTGCTTGGGACCTTAATGTTTGCATTGCCCAGTTAATGCAACCCCTTTGAACCTCTGTCTTCTGCAGAGCTTAAGTACCTAACTTGGAAAACTGTTTTCTAGTGGCTATCACTTCTGCCAGATGCATAAGTGAATTGCAAGCCTTGTCAGTGGAGACTGACTTTATTTCTTTCCACAGGGATAAGGTAGTCCTTAGGACTAATAGGAAGTTTTTGCCTAAGGTGGTTTCAGATTTCCATCTTAATCAATCTATCTCCTTCAGTATTTTTCACTGATCACTCCTCTTCGGGTGAGAGGAGGTTGCACAGCCTGGATGTTAAGAGAGCTCTTAGTTATTATATAGAGCATACCAAAGGTCACAGATTTGAATCCTTCCAACTTTTCCTTACCTATGGTGAAGTTGGGAAAGGCAAACCTGCCACTAAGAGATCAATAGCCAGGTGGATTGTCTCTTGTATCCAATTTTGTTATCAGAGAGTGGGCAGAGCCCCCCACCCCGGTTTGAGGGCTCATTCTACCAGGGGTACAGCTGCATCTCTAGCTGCTGCCAGAGATATCCCTTTATTAGAGATTTGTCAGGCTGCTACTTGGAAAATGGTACACACTTTTACCAAGCATTACTCCCTGGATGTCCAGGCCAGAAGAGATGCTTGGTTTGGCACAGCTGTTCATCAGAGCCTATTCCCTAAGTAGGTTCTGCCCCATCTCCATGGAGGTACTGCTGTGTATTCTGCTAATGTCTATAATATAGCAAGACTTCATGTTGTTTGAAGAAAAAATTACTCACCTTAGTAATGTTGTTTCTTCTAATGGAGTCTTGCTATATTATAGACTTCCCCCCCAACCTGCCCTCTCAGAACCTCTACTTGGTGGGGTGCGGGCAACTTAGTGTGGGCACTACTTATGTCCTGTTAGCATTTTGTCCCTTTGGAACTTTGGGGTGTGTATGTGTATGTGTGTGTGTGTTTTATTGTACTTATGTTCCATTTTCATATTATTAGAATGGTGTTAGTATTCTGGTCCCTGACTTGAGTCTTGGGTGTTGGGACCATCAATGGTTGTTATTATTTAGGTAGCCATTTGGCTAGTGTAGGTTACAGCTTCACACAGACCTTAGTGAGTTTGGCTCGTAAAGATCTGACAGTTCAAGTTTGAAATGACACAGATAGAGCTGCTCTCGTGCCAAAATTCTATTTTGGAATGGTTTTAACCATTTCACTCCAAGGCAGTTCTAGAGCTGGATCAAACTGCTAAGGTCTATAATATAGCAAGACTCCATTAGAAGAAACAACATTACTAAGGTGAGTAATTTTTTCTTTTGCCCCGAATTGCACCCCCCCGACATGCACCCCCCTGGAGTTGAGAATCCTCTAGTGGGGGGAGAGCAGGGGGCACAGCCCCCCATATAAACAATAAAAATCCAAGTCCCTGGCATGATCGCCGTTATCAGATAAACCCATCCTGCCCATAGAAATAGGATAGCTTACAGTTTCAGATGCAAAGTCTGTAATCTGACACTGTAGTCTAGCTTTCGCTTTGAGGACATTCCACAAGATAATGAGTTAACCATTAGGTTGCTGAAAGAAATAGAATAACTCTATTAGACTAAGCTGGACAAATGATAGAAACAGCAACCTGTCTCTTGCATCATTTCCAAGATATAGGCACTGAAAAGCACTGGACAGAAGGCACTCTTTGAACCCTTGTGACAGTAATTTCACAATATTTCATGAACCGTGCAACGTAAGAAAAAAATTCCACTGCAGGCTTACTCTATGATTTCAAATTATTTTCTAGTGGCATAGGTCACCTTTAGGTGACCTAAGCCATCAGTAGCAAAAAGTCTGTATCTTACTTCATTTCTGAGATAACGGTACTGAAAGTCATGACACTGACCACAATCCAATGGGAAAAATGTCAACTATGTCATTGAATATCTCTGCAACCAATCAATTCTTCTACAACCTAAACAGCATAATTCACATTTCTAGGACATCCCCTCAACACCCTGCAAATTTCAAGTAAAAAGCCAAACTGTTACTGAGATATGGTCATCTCAGTTTGGGCCATCTGGTCTTCCCTAGGGCCATCTGGTCTTCCCCATGGACATTGTAATTTCCCCAAAGGATATAATGGGAATTTAAAATTGTAATACCTTTTGAACGGATTAATATTTTTTCACCAAACAAATGCTGGTATATTCCTTGGCTCAAGCTCTTTCCATGTCCCAGGTTTCTGACCAATAGACCACACAGTGTCCACACAGTGCCACAGACAAAAAAATGCACAAAAGTGGCAAAAAGTGCATTTTTTGGTGCTTCACTGCACAAAAAAATGTATGACCAACTGAAATGCAATTTGGTAAATCAAGAGATCTACCATACCAGACCGTGCATTCCAAATTTTGTGCAAATCCTTTGAATAGTTGCAAAGTTATTAATGTGCAAAATTTGAGGTTTAACATTAAAGTGCCTACTCGACCCTAAATACAGGGGCATGACCATGCCCCTATAATATATGTGTGTGTCTATATATATATATATATATTCTAAGCAAAAAACTTAATTAATGCATCAGTTAGGGTTTTTCTACAGTGAAAAAAGTGAGGAAATTTGATTTTAGGCTTCCCACCCCTTGCACCTCAAACCAGCCCGACCCCACCAACAGGCATTGGGGTGTGCGTTGGGGTCATTGGCTCTAACTCTCACCCCATTCCATGTGTAAGCAAGCTGAAGTGGTGCAGTGTAGGAGAATGGGGTGAGAGTTAAAGCCAATGACCCCAATGCACACCCGATGCCTGTTGGTGGGGGTGTATTGGGTGGGGTGCAAGGTGGTAACCCTAAAATCAAATTTCACTTTTTTGCTGTGAAAACCCTAACTGATGCATTAACAAAGTTTTTTGCATAGAATTTCCTTACTTTTTAAGAAAGAATAAAAAGTAGAAAGTGGCACAAGTTGGTGGGAATGCGGAGCCCTTTGGGCCCCACGCTCCCACCAACTTGTAAGTGTTGGGCCACATTACACAGCTGCTGACTAAAAAATACAGTGACAACAGCACAACCAGTCACTAAAAAAATATGAATGCAGTAGAACAATAGAAAATGCTGTCTGCAAAACATTAAGTGCACCACGCAATCTCTCCACAAAAAATAAACTGTCCGAGACATAAACACTGCAATTCACATCTACAGGACATCCCATCAACACTCTCCAAATTTCAAGTGAAGCAACCAAACTGTCTCCGAGATATGACATGTTACAGTTTGAAATTTTCATTCGTCAGACTGGCACAGTTGCACACCTGTTGACATTTAACACATGCAACAACTGGCAACTACATCCATAACATTAAGGCTAGGTATCCTATCAATTTCAAGGCACCACCACAAGCGAAACACTGTCCGCAGAACGAAAACTGCACCACGCCATATCTCCGCCAAAAAAAATTTCCCTGACACATAATCAATGTAAATTACATGCACAGGACATGCCAAAAACACCCTCCAAATTTCAAGCAAAAAGACCAAACCATTTCCAAGATATTCAATCTTAAAGTTTGGTAAAATTTCCCTATCTATTCCATTATAAAAAATTCGGCCATCTTGTCCTGCCCTCACGATCAAAGAATCTCACGATCAAAGAATTTGCAGACTCATGATCAAAGAATTTTCAGGCTCACGAACAAAGAATAAAAAGTTTTGTAATTTAAAACATTGAAAGAATTGCGGCAAACCACCACCATGGTTTGACAGAATGAAGCTCCTGAGCAAAACCCACCCTCATTTGACTTCCTAGGGCACCCCTGGGCTGAGAAAATAGATTTTTTTAATCTGACCATCTCATCCTACCCTCATGATGCACAATTGCGATCAAAGAATCTCGCGATCAAAGAATTTGCATGGTCACGACCAAAGATTAAAAACTAGTGTAACTTACAAAATTAACACAATTACAGTAAACCACCACCATGGTTCATCAGAATGAAACCCCTGAGTAAAACCCACCCTCATTTGTCTTCCAAGGACACCCCTGAGTTGAGAAAATTGATTGTTTCATCTGGCCATCTTGTTCCTCACTCCTGATGCATGATCACGATCAAAGAATCTGGCGGTCAAAGAATTAGCAGGCTCGCAATCAAAGAAATTGCTCGCTCTTGAACAAAGAGCGAGGGGCGAGATGGCCAGATTTGAGAAAAGTGTTTTGTAGCCCAGTGGTGCCCTACAAAGTAATATAAGGGTAGGTTTTGCTCAGGAGGCTTCGTTCTGACGAACCATGGCGGTGGTTTACCGCAATTGTGTTAATTTTGTAAATTACACTAGTTTTTATTCTTTGGTCAGATGAGGGAGCCACTAGACTACCAGGGATATGAGAAATAAATATAAATAAACACACATGGGAGGGGGGCCACTAGACTACTAAGGATAAAAAAACACACATATTAACAAAATACTCATTGGGGGGCCACTAGACTACCAGGGATAGAGGAATCACTATGTACACTATTATGATGGGGAGGGGACGCTAGACTACCAGGGATAATGAAAACTAATGTTTTTTTATTCAGATGGGGCAGAAGGAAGCTCCTGAGCAAAACCCACCCTTATATTACTTTGTAGGACACCCCTGCACTGCAAATATCCATTTTAAAATCTGGTCATCTCGTCCCTCACTTGCGATGCATGATTGGGATCAAAGAATCTCGCGATCAAAGAATTTGTAGGCTTGCGATCAAAGATCGTTAGTGAGCCGCGAACGAATATTTTAAAAGCTAATAACTCTATTTTTTGACCGATTTGGATGGAACCAAAGGCATGGCTCGATACATCGGAACTCCCTGAGTAAAACCCATCCAAGTTTTACTTCTGAAGTAACCCCTGAGCCGAGATAATTGTGTTTGTACAATCGGAAAACTGAAAACAAGATGGCGGACTTCATGATCAAAGAATTTGAAAAATCCTTGGGAACAAACATTCTTGAACTGTGAGGCTGCAAATTCTTTGACTGCCAGGTGGGACCAGATGGCAAGAACACCATTCTTTGTTCGCAAGATATACATATAAATTTTCCCATTGGCTAATAATGGGAAATTACAAGTGCCATAACTTTTGAATGCCTTAATATTGTGTCACCAAATGAAAAGTGTCATGTTTGGCCACCAAAGCTCTTTCAAATGAGCCATCTCGCAGGGACAAAGAAGATCTTTCAGGTAGCCAGGTCCCTGATCGTGTAGGGCCTTATAGGTCAGCAAACTGACCTTAAAGGTGATTCACCAGCATATTGGCATCCAGTGCAGTCCGCGGAGCACAGGCATTATATGACTGGCCCTAGAAGAACCAGTCAATAGCCTGGCTGCCGCATTCTGCACTAGTTGCAAGTGGCGAATATCAACCCCCGGTAGCCCAAGATAAAGGGCATTGCAGTAGTCAAGGTGGGAGGTAACAAAGGCGTAGACCAAAGTAGGAAGATCGTCAGGAGGAACCAGGTGCTTCACCCAGGTGATGTTCCTCAGATGGTAAAAAGAGGCTTTGACAACTGCCGACACCTGAGATTTAAGTGTCAAACAGTCATCAAACACAATGCCCAGGTTCCGCGCCCAATCTGAGGTAGTTAGCTGAACACCCCCAAGCCATAAACCCGAGGGTGATCCCACCAACAAACCCACCTCCCAGCGACCTGGGTCCACAACCAACACCTCAGTTTTCTCTGGATTCAACCACAGCCAACTCACATTTATCCAGTCCTGGATTTCGGCTAGACAGTTGTTAAAGATCGAAAAGGCAGCATCTTGGCCGGGCACAAAGGACATGTACAGTTGAGTGTCATCTGCATAGCAGTGAAAACTCAAACTGTACCACCTAATAATCACTCCCAACGGCAGCATGTACACTGCAAACAACATGGGTGCCAAAATGGAGCCCTGCGGCACCCCACAGGATAGGGGGAATGATGCCAAGGAAAATATCCCAGACACCACTCTCTGAGTCCTACCCTTGAGGAAAGATTGATACCAACTGAAGACTGTACCAGACAGCCCACAGGTAAACCACAAGCACTCCAATAGCACACCATGGTCCACGGTGTCAAATGCTGCAGAGAGATCAAGAAGGACCAAGAAGGAACGAGTCCTTCTATCTCTCGCTATTAGGAGGTCATTTAGTACCTGGACAAGAGCTGTCTCGGTACTATGTCTCTTCCTAAATCTGGATTGGAGAGAATCATAGACATTGTGACTGGTCAAATGATCATCCAGCTGCGACGCAACCACCTTCTCAATAACCTTACCCACAAAGGGCAGGTTAGAGACAGGCCTGTAGTTAGCCAGACAATCCGGGTCCAAGGAGGACTTCTTAAGAAGGGGCTGAACCACAGCCTCCTTCAGAAGATTTGTAAAATTCCCCCTCTCCAAAGACCTCCAGACTATCTCAGCAAGGACTGGACCAATTTTATCCACACAGCCCACAAGGAGACGTGTGGGGCTGGGTCCAAGCCACAGTTCGTCGGACGCAATGACTGGATGACCATCACAATGTCACTGATTGTGGGAAGGCTGAAGTCAGACCACACAAATTGGGTGTCCGACATCTCCAGCCGACCATCACAGCTCCCATTAGGGAGGGTCAAGCGGATATCAAACCTGAGTGTGACAACCTCATCTGAAAAGAATTGAGCAAACTCCTCACACCATTCAGAAAAGGCTCTTCTGGGCTGAAGACAGATTGGATTGCACAATCTGTCCACAGTCTGGAAAAGCTGAGGTGGTCTACTCTGTGCAGCAGCAATCTCTCTTGGACAGGAATTCTGCCTTCTTACGAGAGATTGCTGATTGATAGACCATGTATTGGTCCATCAAACTAAGTTTGTCACAATCCAGGCCCGATTTCCGCCAGCACCTCTCTAACCTTCGTCCAACTCTCCTCAACTCCCTCAGAGTCTCATCAAACCAAGGAGACTTAGGATGAAGAGTGAGGGGATGAACACGAACAGGAGAAATGGAATCCAGAGCCCCTACTACTGCCTTATTATAGGCAAGTACCAAGTCCCCTGGATCCATGCAATCACTCGGTAAACCTCATAGATCCAGTACCGCCATCAGGCCATCTGGGGAAACACCCCTCAAAGGGCGGTACTGGACCATCTCCATAGGGGATGGCTTACTAGGGGTGGCCTCAAAACTGAACCCAATGGAGTGATGGTCAGACCACCCGACTGGTTCCACCACCAAATCGGATATCTCCATCCCCATTAGGAACACCAAGTCCAATGAATGACCACCAATATGGGTCAAGGTGGAAATAACCTGTGTGAAGCCCAGTGAAATCATTAACTGGTGGAAGTCCTGACCAAACTGAAAGAGTTCATCATTGACCCAGGCATTGAAATCCCCCAAAACCAACCATCTGGGAGATCCCAATATCAGGTTGACAATGAAGTCTGTGACTTCCCACAGGAAAACATTCCCGTCACCTGGTGGACGGTAAACGAGAAGTATCCTGCACTCCACACCCTCACCCATGATACATTCAAAGGAGTTGGTAGTTCCCACTGGTACCTCCACTAGGCCCAGTTCTGATCTAAAACAGATAACAGATAACAACACCCCCGCCCCTAGGATCCATCCTAGGGCGGTGTATCACCAAGTACCCGGCTGGAATTGCTGATGCCAAAACTGGGCCAGCATTCTCACCCAGCCAGGTCTCAGTGATGCACGCCCGGTCAGATGTTCCAACAAAATCCGCTATAATAGCGGTTTTGTTTTTAATAGACCTGGCATTGCATAACACCACCCGAGTAGGATGAGAATCTGAGGATGACCGTGCTACCTGCCGACTACAAGCAGAACCCTTGGGTATGGGAACCAGAGAGGGAGAACCCCTTTCCTGGATCCATTTTGCCCCAGGGCATCTCCTTGTCCCCACTATCCCTATCTGCCCACTCCTTTCCATTCCCTCTCCAGGCCCAACCCTCGTCCTCCTCCTTTTTCTAACAATCCCAAGAGCCCTACACCATATGTACACCTCTGGCGATAGGGGAGGACAGAAAAAAAGGACAGAGGTCCCTGAGCCTAGAGGCGGAATAATACCTGACCGTCCTTATGCCTTCCCAACACATATTTACCACACTATGCAAATACCAGCAAGTAAACAATCCCAAAATACAAATTTAACCCACATCCAAACATACAATAATCAAATACTCTAACAAACATCCACAAAAACGAAACAAAAATAATACCCTATATAACAATTTAGCAGCAGAATATAAAAGTCTGAGTTAGAAAGCAATCACAGTCAAATAAGTCTCAAGTTTTTTTAATTATTTTGGTCTGAAGAGCTCCCACATCTTAAGACATGACCAGAGAGGAAGGCCAGATTTAACTCTCACTTTAATCTGCCCAACCAACCAGAGCTTAATGGAGAAGAAAAAACGTTTTTGTAAGGCACTCTCACTGCTAATATATATCCAGTAGAATGTAAGGACAGTCAGTTCCAATTCTCAGTTTTTTCAATGCAAGAATCCCATTCCACGATGCACAACATAAAGTCAAAACAAATTCAGCTCACCCAAACCAGTCTCGACTCCACAGAGAATCCTTCACAGATCCAAGTACACAGATCTCTCCAGGAACTTCCAGTTTAAAAGATGATTCCACACCACACCGGTATGTACCTAACCCCTCCCCCACAGCTGTCTCCACAGCTATTGAGGGAGGTACAGATAGTAACTGGAGTGCTAAACAAGATTGTTTCAATCAAAAGACCCCCCAACACAAACCTGAGGGGTAGCCGTCTCCTCACCCACCGAGCCCGCTACTACAGCCCCCAGGCTAAGCCAACCAAATAGTTGACCTCCCCAGGCAGCTCAGGAAACAAATCAGCCCCTGCCCACCTTCCAGAAGGCCATGAACCCAAGCTTCCTGCCCGACTCGGCCGAAACTCGAAGGCCACCCCCCCAGGTAGGGCAAGGGAATCCCTGCTCACAATCCTCACTACTCACAGTTATCAACAGCAGCGACACTGATTCTACTCAGATTCAGCCACAAGGAGACTCTGACTCTCTGTAGAATCCCCAGGTATTACAGAAAAAAAAATCAACTTCTTCAAGCTAGGGACTAAGGGGCTTCCTCACTCACAGCACTTCTGTAACAGAGGTCGGTATCACTCTGCTTCAGTCTGACCACCAAACAGCTTGTGCACAGTTCGATTCTCCGTAAGCCCGCTGCTGTAGTTCCTTCCTTCAGGACATCAAATCTCCTCTCGGAATCTCCTCCCTTACTCCCTGAGTCTCCTCCAGTTATATACCAACACTCCAGGCAGGTAAGAGAACCGGCAAATTAATCAGACCTCCAGGTTTACAATAATCATCCGGTGAAATATCTTAAGCACTGGATGAAGCCAAAAATATGCGTAAAAAGGTTTTCTAACTTCGCTTTAAGCTCCCAAAAAAAAACCCCTCTCTAAGCCTGATACGCCACTCAGTCCTTACTAATTCACTTAATTTTCTCTAACTGCCAAAATTAATTATACTAACTAAAAACAAAAGAAAACTAAAAACAAATGACTTATTTCAAAACAGAATATACTAAAAACAAAACTGATACTATAGCTATTGTGGACTAGCCCACAGTACAGTGTACAAAGAATGTATGCATAATAATGGGCTTCAGAGCAGAAAATGAGGTGTTGGAAGACTAAATTGCTTATATCTCAGGAACCGTAAAACGTAGGGAACAAAATTTCACATCAATCATGATTTTCCTGGCTACGTTTTCGCTGAATGCATAGCCATAGGCATAACCATAGGCTGCGCATTGTCGCGAGGAAAATTCCGTATCTTGCACTGTTTTCAAGATACGAGACCCGAAAGGTGCTGCGTACGCCGCCAAGTTAGTCTATGGGAATAAATGCTGTAACTTGGCATCTGTGCAATATTTTGTCACCAAACCATGAAAAGGCACATCTGTGAGATGCTGGCTGCCTTCCTTCCAAATTTCAGCCCAAAAGACCAAACGGTTCTTTTGCAGTAGGGTGGCAAAGAACTCCTGTCATTTTGGGCATAGTCTGGAAAAGTAGTGTTGCAATTTGCGATACTTTTCACAAAAATTTGTAAAAGTGTCGAGGTGCTTACTACTTTTATGACACTACTGTTTTCAAAAATTTGAAAACATATTTCTGGGGTGTTTAACTCCAAATTAAAGACATGGCTAGCATCCTCAGGGTCCGACTAGGTGAACACAGAAAGAATTGTGTCCCTAGAGGGTCCCAATTTTAAATGCCAAACATTTTTCTGATCACTAACTGAAAACAAAATGGCAGATTTGCAACATTACTACATAGAACACAGAAACATAGAGTTTGGCCCATCTAGTCTGCCCATTTCTCTACCTACAGGATAGGCCGCAGATCCTAGTTAACCAACAGCCTATTTCTTCCTACTCCCCACAAGAATTGCCTTATGTCTGTCCCATGCATTCTTGAATTCTCCCACAGTTTTAGACCCCACAACCTCCTCAGGAAGGCTATTCCATGCATCCACTACCTCTCTGTGAAATAATACTTCTCACATTGCCCTGAACTCCCCATCTTTAAATTGTGTCCCCTTGTTCTTGCACGTCTCTTTTTCTGAAAGATGCTACTCTCTTGGACTTTGTTGATTTCACTGAGGTACTTAAAAGTTTCTGTCATGTCTCCCCTCTCCCTTCTTTCCTCAAGGGTATACATATTAAGCTCCTTTAGTCTCTCCTCATACGGCTTCTTTTGCAGATCCTGCACCATTTTAGTTGCCCTCCTCTAAGACTGCCTCTAGCCTGTCTATGTCCTTGCGGAGATGGGGTCTCCAGAACTGAACACAGTACTCCAGATGGGGTCTCACCAACTGTCTGTACAGAGGGATAACAACTTCCTGTTTTCTACTGCTGATGCCTCTCCTATGCATCCCAGTATGCCCCCAGCCCTCCCTACTGCCTTCTCACATTGCTTGCTAACCTTAAGGTCATCTGATACCAGTTACCCCAGGTCCTTTCCTTTTGTTGTTGTTACTACCACCCCCATGTGTATTCTTCCCTGGGTTCTTGTTTCCCAGGTGCATTATTTGCACTTCTTTGCATTGAATCCTAGCTGCCATATTTCTGACCATTCCTCCAACCTTGCCAAGTCCCTTCTCATCCTTTCCACGCCCTTGTGTATCAACCCTGTTGCAGATCTTTGTGTCATCTGCAAGAGGCATCTTTTCCTTCAGTCCCTCTGCAATGTCACTTATGAGGACATTAAAGGACTGGACCCTAATACTGAACCCCTGCGGTACCCCCCTAGTAACCGCCCTTTTCTCAGAGTGGACTCCATTTACAATTACCTTCTGTGTCCTGTTGTCCAGCCAATGTTTTACCCAGGCTACCACCCTGGGACCCACTACCAGTCTAGTTAATTTGACTATTAATCTTTTGCGTGGGACTGTGTCAAATGCCTTGCTAAAGTCTAGGTAGGCCATGTCCGCAGCCCCTCCCTGGTCTACTACTTTGGTCACCCAGTCAAATAAATCTATTAGATTCGTCTGACATGACCTTCCCACTGTGAACTCATGTTGCCTTGGGTCCTGTGCCCCACTGGCCTCTAGGTACTCAACTATTCTTTCCTTCAGAAGTGACTCCATCACTTTTCCTACCACAGAGGTCAGACTGACAGGTCTGTAGTTTCCTGTCTATGTCTTGGTCCCACTTTTGTGAAGGGGAATCACATCCACCTTCCTCCAGTCCTTGGGTACCACACCATCCTCCCATGATTTATTAAAAATAGTTGCCAGTGGTTTCACTAGTTCCCCCCCTTAATTCTTTTAGAATTCTGGGGTGAATTCCATCAGGCCCCATTGCTTTGTCCACCTTCAGTTTTAGGAGTTCTTGCAGAACTCTTTCTTCTGTGAAAGGACTGGGATCGACCCCCCTATCAAGAGTGCTTCTGTTAATTGGATTAGGCACTTTCCCCTCCTCTTTTGTGAATACTGAGCAGAAATATTCATTCAGTATCCCTGCTTTTCATTGTCCCCTCTGCCCACCCACCGCTCATTCTAGTCAGCCTCACTATCCCTCCTTTGTCTTTCTACGCTCTGATGTACCTATAAAGGTTTTATCCCCTTCTTAACTGAGTTGGCTATCTTTTCCTCGGTTTGGGCCTTTGCTATTCTGACTTTCCTCCCTGCTTCCTTCTGCCTTAACTGGTACAGCTCTCTGTCCTGCTTTTTCTGTGTTTCCTTGTACTTCTGGAATGCTATCTTTTTCTTCCTGACTTTCACAGCCACCTCTTTTGAGAACCACAGTGGCTTTTTTCTTTTGTTTTGATTTGTTTATTTGCTTCACACAAAGGCTTGTTGCCTCTGTGATGGCAGTTTTGATGATTCCTCATTGTTGCTCCACACCACCATCTAGCCTGTTTGCTAGTGCTTTTCTGAGGCACTCTCCCATCTTGCCAAAGTCAGCCCTCCTGAAGTCCAGTACCCTCACTTTTGTATTGCTTGACTCTGTAGCTGAGTTTAACGTGAACCGCACTGTTTGATGGTCACTTGTTCCCAGATGGCAACCCACTTCTAGATCTGAGATCCTCTCACTGCCCCCATTTGAGAGTATGAGGTCTAAGATTGCTCCCTCTTGAGTGGGTTTCAAAACTAGCTGTCTGAGGCCTGCCACCTGTAGGGCATCAAGAATGGCCCTGCTCTTGGATGTGGCAGCAGCAAATGTGCTCCAGTTAACATCTGGCATATTCAGGTCTCCCATCAACAGTATCTCCCCTTTCTCTGCCATTCTAAAAATTCCTTCTGTCATATCCTTGTCCATTCCCTCCCCCTGACATGGGGGTCTGTACACAACCCCTGTGCAGACTGTGGTGCCCTTTCCAGTCTCCAAGGTGACCCACAGTGCCTCCTCTCCTCCCTGTTTACTCTTTTGCTTTTATCCCTTCCTTTACATAGAGAGCTAATCCTCCCCCTCTTCACCCCTGCCTGTCTCTCCTGTAGGTTATGTACCCTGATATGTTAACATCCCAGTCACGGTTCTCTGTGTACCATGTTTCTGTGACTGCTACAATATCCAGGCATCCCTCTTCCATCAAGGCCACCAGCTCAGGGAAGCTTGTTGCCCAGACTATGGGCATTGGTACTCATTACCCTCCATTTCCTGATGGCCTTACTCCTTTTTGCCCCATCCCTGTCCTTCTTAGCTTTGTCACTTTCTCCATTTAACCCTGCCCTTCTCCCTATCGACACCTCTATGTTGGTGTTTACCGCACTTACTACCGTGATTTTTGGGGGGGCTAGGATTTCCTTGCTCCTTTCCAGTGCCTCCCCCCTTGGCTAGTTTAAATGCTTGCCAATGAAGCATTTAAACCTATCACCTAGGATCCTGGTTCCCCCTCCTGGACAGATGCAACCCATCATGCCAGTATAGGCTTGCATCACTCCAGGTGGACCCCCAGTCCCCAGTGAAGCCAAATCCCAGAGCTCCACACCAGTCTTTCAACCACTGATTGAATCCCATGGTGCAGAACACCCTAGCCTCTCCTATGCCATAGATGGGTAGCACCTCCGAGAAGGTTACCGTGCATGCTACTTGTCTAAGGCCCCTCCCCAATTACACAAACTCTTCCTGCACTTCTCTAATCCCTTTCTTAGCCAGGTCATTTGTCCCTAGATGAACAATGACATCCTGCTCCCTCCCCTGTGCAGCTGCTCTGGCAATCCTGAGGATTCGCCTCTGTCCCTCAAGCCATGGTGCCAGGCAGGCACCTTACTTTCTCTCCTTCCTTCCCAGTTCTACTCTTCCTAACAATGGAGTCCCCACCAGGAGTTGTTTCCTCTCCTGCAGGGTCCCCTGCCACCCTCCCATGGGTCTCCTTTGTGGAGGTTCCCAGCATCCTCCTTGGTCTCCACTGCAGGTGCCTCCATAGAGGAACCACACTTTGCCAGAATGGCATAGGAATTGTAGAGAGGTACAACTGGAGGGATGCTCCTCTGTTCCACCACCCTCACCCTCCATGAGCCCACTGTGGTCCAACCGCTCATCTTTCTTGGCAACCTCTGAGGCAATGGCAGTGGCACTTGTGGTCCCTGGATGGAAGAGGAGGTCCCACAAATCCTGGCCAACTCAGCCTGGAGATGAGCAACCTCTTCCCTCAGCCCAGAGAGGTGCCTGCAGATGGGACAACACCGCATCCTCCAGAACGTCTCCCGGAAGACTGCTGCTCCACAGCCACTGCACTGCATCACTCCCATCATGTCTTATTTCTGGCCCCTTAACTGTTTGCAATCATTACTCTTTCCTCTGTATTTTTTCTCTCTCTCCTTACTTTCTGCCTGTGTGCCTTTAAGCTCCTGATTGTCCTGCTCTGAGACAAGAATATCCTAAATTTCTCAGTAGACCCCTTACTTGCTCAAAGGCAGACCTCCAGCAGCTAGAGGGGGCCAGAGAGCTACTCTTGCCCTTCTAGGATGGTGGGTCTTTGGTGGCTCTGTGATCACTCACTTCTTGCTCCCAAACAGGAAGATCCTGTTGTCAGTCAAATTCTGTGCCTATAAAAGTAGAACTAGATTTGGGTGGGAGGGTGGAGGGGAAGAAGGAGGGCAATATAGTCCCAGTAGAGAAGTCCAGTCACACAGCAGTCCTTTCTCCTGGTGTCTTCTGCCAAGCTACTGGCAAAATCTTTCTAAGGCAGTCTTTAAATGTAGCTTCCTTCTAGCTAAGCCAATCCCCCTACTTACTAGATCTTTCTACAAGTAATTTAAATCTCACAGCTATCAAATCCTTTCAATCACCTGAGATTTACACCAAGATAACTGTTCAGATAACAATTCAGTTCAGTTAACTCAGACAAACACACACACACTTTTTTTTGTTTTGTTTGTTAGTTTTTTACCCTAAATTAAAGGTCCAAGTACAAGAGTTCTACTTCTTTAGTGCCAGTAGAGAAGTCCAGTCACACAGCAGTCCTTTCTCCTGGTGTCTTCTGCCAAGCTCCTAGGGCCATTTACTACACTAAAAAGTGCATTTGTGACACTTTCAAACTTTTTGTTAACTTTTCCCATTGAGTTATAATGGGAACTTGTTTTTTGAATACCTTTTGAGCCGTTCAATATTTTTTCACGAAATCTCCAAAAGGCACATCAGGGACCCTGGCTGCACGTTCCCTGAAGTTTTCTGACCTGTCACACAAACCATAAGACCTGTAGGCGAGAGAAAAGAATTCACAAAAAAGCATAATTGTGCCTTTGGTTGTTGCTTAATAACTCCGCAGCCATATATCCGACCAGTACAAAAGTTGGCAGATCCCAAGATCTACCATGTCAAATCATGCATACCATTTCAGGCAAATCCGTTGAATGGTGGCAAAGTTATTAAAGTGCAAAATTTCACCTTTTAACCTTAGAAGTGCTACTCAATCCTAACTATGGTAGCACTACCATGCTACCATAATATAAACGGGTATATATATATATATATATATATCATGGCAAAAAGCTCCATTTAATGCATCAGTTAGGGTTGTTCCACAGCGTTGGGGTTGTCGGGTAACTGTCACCCCATCACATGTGTAAACAAGCTGAGATTTAGGAGAATGGAGTGAGAGTTAGGACCACGATTCTAACGCACACCCCAATGCCGCTGGGGAGGGCGGACTGGAAAAAAGGTGGGATTCTAACCCTAACACTGAATTTCCTCACTTTTGTCACTGTGGAACAACCATGACTGATGCATTAAACTGATTTTTTGGCCTTGAATTTCCCTTCTTTTTGAGAAGGAGGACTATAAATAGTGAACAGAATGCAGTGGTGGGAGTGCAGGCCCTTCTGGCCCCATGCTCCCACCATGTGATGTCTTGTGACAAGTAACGGTAACTGCAATGCAAACACAAGCGCTAAAGGTTATGCACATGGTGACGCAAATGTAAATGGTAATACAAATGTTAATAGAAACGCAAGTGCAAAGTGACACCAAAGTGAACAGTGAGGCAAACGGAAATGCAAGCACGTACAGAAACACAACTGGTAACATGCACGTCCGCATACCACTATTGTAAATGCAAATGTTAACTGTCACAGCAACAATAATGCCAAAGGGAACAGAAACGGAAAAGCAAACACAAGCACGTACAGAAACGCAAAGCGTAATGCACATGGTCATGGTACCACAATTGCAAACACAAATGGTTACAGTAACGGCAAAAATAATGCCAAAGGAAACAGAAACAGAAAGACAAACACAAGTGCGCATGGAAACGCAAACTATAATGCACATGGTTACAGTACCGCAATTGGAAATGCAAATGGTAACGGTAACAGCTAAAATAATGCCGAAGGAAACAGAAATGGAAATGTGAACGCAAGCGTGTATGGAAACGCAAACCGTAATGCGCACAGTCATGGTACCGCAATTGTAAACGCTAATGGTAATGGTAACAGTAACAATAATGCCAAAGGAAACAGAAACGGAAACGCAAACACAAGCGCGTATGGAAACACAAACCGTAACGCGCATGGTCATGGTACCGCAATTGGAAACACAAATGGTAACCGTAACAGCAACGATAACTCCAAAGGAAACAGAAATGCAAATGCATGAGCGTATGGAATTGCAAACTGTAATGCACACAGGCATGGGAACACAATTGGAAATGCAAATGGTAACAGTAACAATGATGATGCAAAACGAAAGACAAATGCAAACGGAAGGGTGGCCACAAATGCAAATGGTAATGCACACGTTGACACAAAGTGAAACACAAACAGAAACTGTAATGTAGACACAAATGGTAAGAGTAACGCAAACTCAAGCGCAAACAGAAACGCAAAGGATAACGCTTATGGTGGCGTACACGGGAACGCTAACACAAACGGGTATGGAAACACAAGTGGAAATGCTACATGTAACAGTAACTGGAGTGCACACCCTGGTTTTCCCCAACAGCTGCATAGAGAAACACGGTGAGTACAAAGAATGTATGAATAATAATGTGGCTCGGAGCAGAAAATGAGGAGTTGGAATACTAAATTGCTTACAACTCAGGAACCGTACGACGTAGAAAAAAATTAAAATTTCATATGAATTATGACTTTCCTGGCTAGTTTTGTACTTAGCCCCTGCTTGGGGGGCTAAGCAGTTTTCCAACAAAAAGTCCATATCTCGCACCGTTTACAAGATACGGGCCCCGAAAGGTACGGCAGCCACTGCAATGTTAGTCTAGGGGGAAAAGCATCAATTTTGGAGCATGATAACATTCCATCTGTGCAATAGTTTGTCACCAAACCACCAAAAGGTGCATCTGTGGGATGTTGGCTTTCTACCCTCCACATTTCAGCCTAAAAGACCAAACCGTTGTTTTGCAGCAGGGTGGCAAAGAATTCCTGTTATTT
Organism: Neoceratodus forsteri; assembly: GCA_016271365.2. NCBI lineage: Eukaryota > Metazoa > Chordata > Ceratodontiformes > Ceratodontidae > Neoceratodus > Neoceratodus forsteri. The sequence continues at coordinate 216,693,294 of JADMNL010000030.1, read as the reverse complement.
TGGGCACAGTATTGCAAAATAGTGTCACAAATCACAACACCTTCGCAAATGAAATCACAAAAGTGTCATGAGTGCGACACTACTTTTGCCAAAAATTTCAAAAACATATTTCTGGGGTGTTTAACCTCCCAAAAAAGACATGGCTAGCATCCTCAGGGTCCGACTAGGTGAACACAAAAATAATTGTGTCCCTAGAGGGTCCCAAATTTAAATGCCAAGCATTTATGTGACCACTAAGTGAAAAAAAAATTGGCTGACTCACGACACTACAGGGGTAATTTGTGACACTAAAAACTGCATTTGCGACACTGTCGAACTTTTTGTTAACTTTTCCCATTGACTATAATGGGAAACTTGTTTTTTGAATAACTTTTGAACCGTTCAATATTTTATCATGAAATCTTCAAAAGGTACATTGGGGACCCTGACTGCACATTCCCTGAAGTTTTTGGACCAGTTGCACAAACCGTGCAACCTGTAGGCATGAGCAAAGAATGCACAAAAAAGCATAAGTGCGCTATGGAATGTCACTTTATAACTCTGCACCCGTATATCCAACTGTTACAAACCTTGGCAGATCCAGAGATCTATTGTACCACTCCACGCTTGCCAAATTTCAGGCAAAACCATTGTACAGTGGCAAAGTTAATAAGATGCAAAATTTCACACTTTAACCTTAAATGGGGTACTCAACCGAACTATAATGGCACTACCATGCAGCTTATATATATATATATATATATATATATATATATATATTACAGGCAAAAACTCAGTTTAATGCATTAGTTAGGGTTGCTCCACAGCGACAAAAGTGAGGAAATTCACTGTTAGGGTTGAAAACCCTAACTCCGAATTCACCCCCCCAGCACCACACACACACACACACAGACACACACACACACACACACACAAACATTCAAGTATGGGGGAGGACCAAGTTGACACAACCAATGACAGACATCCAGCAGCAGGTGACAGAAATAACAAACAATTGTCTAAATGTACTACGAGACATCCCCACCCACCTGACCAGGTACTGCATGCTCAGTGGAGATCAACAGCAAAACTGAGGCCATGTATACCAAACGTACACATCCCTGATTGCAGCTGCACACAACGTACCACACTTAGTAGTTGCATGGCCTTACCTACCGCTGTGGAACAACCCTAACTAATGCATTAAATGGATTTTTTTGCCTCTAATTTCCCTTCTTTTTGAGAATGATAATGAGAAATAGTGAATGTAATGCAGCGGTGGGAGCGCGGGGCCTTTTGGGCCCCGCACTCCTACCACATGATGTCTTGTGGCATAATAACAGGAGCAGCAACTCAAACAGAAATGCTAACAGTGGCACACATGGTAACACAAGCGCGAATGAGAACAGAAAGGGTAACGCACAAGGTGGCATAGACGGGAACGGTCTGCCACGTGATGTGTTATCACATAGTAACATGGTGCCTGCAAATGGAAATGTCAATGGGCATGGTGATGCAAAGTGAAACAGAAAGAGAAACAGTACTGTAGACACAAATGGCAAAAAATAACAGAAACGCAAGCGCAAATGTAAATGCAAAGGATAACGCACATAAGGCCCCGTGCTCCCGGCACATAATCGCGGGGCAGCAGGAGCGCGCCCAAAGGGATCCCCACACTCCCACCACATGATGTCTTGTGGCATAGTAACAGGAACAGCAATGCAAACAGAAGCGCTAACAGTGGTGCACAAGGTGACGCAAGTGCGAATGAGAACAGAATGGGTAACGAACACCGTGGCATAGACGGGAATGGTGTGCCACGTGATGTCTTGTCACATAGTAACATGCTGTCTGTAAATGGAAATGGCAATCAGCATGGTGATGCAAAGTGAAACAGAAAGAGAAACAGTACGGTACACACAAATGGCAAAAAATTAACAGAAACGCAAGCGCAAATGAAGCATAAAGGATGATGCGGTGGCGCAGACGTCAACGTAAGTGAAACGGGCATGGAACCCAAGTGGAAAGGGTAACAGTAATGTAAGCGCACAGGCTGGTTTTCCCAAAAGCTGAATAGAGAAAGACAGTGAGTACAAAGAATGTATGCATAATAATGGGTATCGGAGCAGAAAATGAGGACTTGGAATACTAAATAAGTTATATCTCAGGAACCGTATGATGTAGAAAAATTTAAAAAGTCATATGATTTATGACTGTCCTGGTTAGTTTTGTACTTAGCCCCAATAGGGGCTAAGGAGTTTTCCGACGAAATTCGTGATTCTCGCGACCATTTTCGAGATACGGGCCCTGAAAGGCGTGGCGAATGCCGTAATGTTATCCTATGGGAAAAAAAGAGAAGACCTGTTTCCTTACCTGGTGATGCAAATAAACTGCAAACATGCTGAACTCCTGTTTGACCACTAGCTGAGTGGGAAGGGGTGTTCTTCCCAATCGACGTATGGGGTGCTGCACCCCTCTCCCCATTTGCTAGTTTAAATATTCTGCAAAGACATTAAACTTCTGCCCCAGTGCACTGGCTCCCTCCTTATTCAGATGCAGTCCCTCAGATTTAAAGAACTTTTGCTCCCCAAACTGTTGCCAGTTCCCTACAAATTTGTGTCATTTTTCCTGGCACCAGCCCTTGAGCCACATGTTTAGCTCCCCATCTCCCATCCCCTTCTCTGATCTTCTGTCCATCTGCCCCCCTCTCCCAGACTGGCAGGATCACAGAGAAGGAGATGCTGGATGAAATGGATGATAGTTTGTAACCCAGCCTGGTCAGGTGTTCCTTGGTCTCCACAACTGACCGGCTGGCAAGATCATTAGTCCATATGTGTACCAGGATGTTAATGTTTTCTCCTGCTTCCTGAACAATTTTAACAATGTGGTCAGTGTCTCTCCACACTGATGTATCTGGGAGACATCTGATCATTACACCTGGCTGGAGATAGGTATCAACTCCCCAAATCATGGAGTCTCCTATGATCAGAAGTTTTGTTTCCTGTTTTGGGTGAGTTTTGTTGTGCTAGCTCCTATGCTGCAGTGTCCTGCTCTGCAGTGTCCTCTGTCCCTTTGCTTGATTTCCGAGATAGAGGCAGATACCTGTTTGTAGTTTTTATATGGTTTGTGAAGGTAATATGTTGGAGAGCACCGAGTGACGGGGCACCCGATTTGCCCCTCCTAACTGCCTGCCAACCTCCCGGACCAACTACCCTCTGCGGTTGAGGTGCTTCTGTTGGATGTTGGGGAAATGGTGGGTGGTTCTTATAATATATTTCCTCTTGAATATGCAATTTGAGGTGTGCAATCTCTGCACATGCTGCCTGGAGCTGAGCCCTTAGCTCTCCAATGGCCCAGCATGTAGGACAGTGTCCTAAATCTGGTAAGGCTGCCCTTCTGAAAAGTGTTCTGCAGTACTTGCAGTTAATGATACCATTCCACATATATTGCTGGGTTTAAAACCTGGTCAGAGTAATTAGAAGGAAGGAAATGAAAGCAAAAGTTTGATTTTGTGTTTTGTTTGTTTTTATATAACTTGTTATAACAAGTTAAATTACTAATGCCCCTGTAAATGAGGTCACTGTGTGGATACCCCACTGATCTGCCCCTTCCTGCTGTGCCACAGTAAATGTCACAACTGTGCTACCATATAAAAGGAGTGTAGTGTGGGGCGGTTGGAGATGGGGGTGGGTGGCTGGGACCTTCCCCTGCCGAAAAAGAAGAACCACAGATGAAAGAAACAAGGAGGTAAGAGCAGAAACAATCAGCCAGCAACAAATGCAGTAGCCCTGAAAGCTCATCCTAATGATAGACAAAACTGTAAAACCTGTAAAGCACCACCTGTAATAATTTCACAGAAGATCTACCCAGTAAGAAACAGAAAAGTCAGGCAATGAGACCTTTAGGGTTGTCTCCTGCCCCCTCCTCTCGTGTGGCCCCTCCCTCTCTCTCTCTCTCTCGAGACTGACAGATGACAGGGTGTGTCATTGGGGCTGTGAAGTCTAAATGTCACCCCATTCTTCTTTACTGTGGCTTCTGAATATGATTACATGTGGAATGGGGTGACATTGAGACTTCACAGCCCCAATGACACACCCTGTCATCTGTCAATCTCGGGAGGAGGGGCCACATGAGGGAAGGGGGCAACCCTAAAGGTCTCATTTCCTGGCTTTTTGTGCTTTAACCCTAAATGATGCATTAACAAAGTTTTTTGTATTGAATACATGTATATATATATATATAGATATATATATATAGATATATATATATATATTATGGTAGCACAGTAGTGCTACCATAGTTAGGGTTGAGTACTCCATTTAAGGTTAAATGGTGAAACTTTGCACCTTAATAACTTTTCCACCGTTCAATGGATTTGCCTGAAATTTAGCAGGCACAGGGTGTAACCATAGATCTTGGGATATGCAAACTTTCGTACTGGTCAGATATATGGCTGTGGAGTTATTAAGCAACATTCATGCACACAATTATTTTTTTTGCGCATTCCTTGCTCGCACCTACAGGTTGCACGGTTTGCGTGACCAGTCCAAAAACTTCAGGGAACATGTGGCCAGGGTCCCCAATGTGTCTTTTGAAGATTTTGTGAAAAATATTGAACGGTTCAAAAGTTATTCAAAAAACAATTTTCCCATTATAGTCAATGGGAAAAGTTATCAAAAAGCTCAACAGTGTCTCAAATGCAGTTTTTAGTCACAAATTACCCCTGTAGTGTCATGAGTCAGCCATTTTTTTTCAGTTAGTGGTCACAGAAATGCTTGGCATTTAAATTTGGAACGCTCTAGGGACACAATTCTTTTTGTGTTCACCTAATCGAGTCCTGAGGATGCTAGCTGTGTCTTCTTTTGGGGGGTTAAAGACCCCAGAAATATGTTTTTGAAATTTTTGTTAACTGTAGTATTGCAAAGTAGTGTCACACCTGTGACACTTTCCTGATTTTTTTTTTGTGAAAGTGTCATGATTTGTGACACTGCTTTGTGACACTATGCCCAAAATAACAGGAATTCTTTGCCACCCTGCTGCAAAAGAACGGTTTGGTCTTTTGAGCTGAAATTTGGAGGGAAGAAAGCCAACATCCCACAAATGTGCCTTTTGGTGGTTCAGTGACGAAATATTACAGGGATGCAAAGTTATGGTACTCTGAAGTTTCTGCTTTTTCTCATAGACTAACAATACGGCGTCCACGGCGCTTTTTGGGGCCTGATCTCGGAAATGCTTGAGATACGGACTTTTATTTAGGTGCTTAGCCCCCCTCTAGGGGGCTAAGCACAAAACTAGCCAGGAAAATCATAAATCATATGAAATTTTATTTTTTTTCTACATCGTATGGTTCCTGAGATATAAGCAATTTAGTATTCCAAGTGCTCATTTTCTGCTCCAAGGCCCATTAGTATGCATACATTCTTTGTATTCACTGTGTTTCTCTATGCAGCTCTTGGGGAAAAAGAGGGTGTGTGCTTCTGTTACTGTTACAGTTAACATTCCCACTTGCATTTCCATACCCATTTGCATTAGCGTTCCTGTGTACGCTACCATGTGCATTTCACTTTGAATTTTCATTTGCACTTGTATTTGCGTTACTGTTACCATTTGCATTTCCACTGTTTCTGTTTGCGTTTCATTTTGCGTCACCGTGTGCATTACCATTTGCATTTGCATACGCACTTCCGTTTGCATTTGTCTTTCCTTTGGCATCAACATCACTGTTACCATTACCATTTGTCTTTCCACTTGCATTACCGTGACTGTGCACGTTACGGTTTGTGTTTCCATGCCCACTTGCGTTTCTGTTTCCATCACCATTTGCGCTTGTGTTTCTATTACCGTTTGCATTATCTTTTACATTTGCATCACCATGTGCATTACCATTTGCATTTCCATACATGCTTCTGTTTTCATTTCCATTTGTGTTTGTGTTTTCTTTGGCATCATCGTTGGTGTTATCGTCAGCGTTTGCATTTCCAATTGCATTACCGTGACCATGCACATTACAATTTGCATTTGCGTAGGCACTTGTGTTTCTGTTTCTGTTTTCAGTAACATTTGCACTTCTGTTTCTATTACCGTTTGCATTACTGTTAATGTTTGCTTCACCATGTGCATTACCGTTTGCGCTTACATTTACGTTGCCATTACTTCATTATTTATAGTGCATATTCTCAAAAAGAAGGGAAATTCATGGCAAAAAAATCCATTTAATGCATCAGTTAGGGTTGTTCCACAGTGACAAAAGTGAGGAAATTTGATGTTAGGGTTCCCACCCCCTTGCACCCCACCCCCACCAACAGGCATCGGGGTGTGTGTTGAGGTCATCAGTCCTAACTCTCACCCCATTCTCCTATTCTTCACCACCTCAGCTTCTTTACACATGGGATGGGGTGAGAGTTAGGACCGATGAACGGAACGCATACCCCAATGCCTGTTGGTGGGGGGCGAGGTGGGGTTGGGGTGCAAGGGGGTGAGAACCTTAACATCAAATTTCCTCACTTTTGTCACTGTGGAACAACCCTAACTGATGCATTAAACTGAGTTATTTGCCATTATATATATATTTCTTTATTTATCAAGCACAATTCAAATATCAAAGCACTGTACAGATTTAAATAATAAACTTTAAAACAAAAGTTAAACTCCAATGTACACAACCAGTAATTATTCACAGTAATTCACAAAAGAAAGATTAAATAAATAGGCTTTTAGTATTTTCTTGAAACTCTCCACAGTCTGGCACTCTCAAACATAATGAAGTAGAGAATTCTGGAGGGTAGGTGTTACAAAAGCAAATGAATGTGCACCAGATGTTTCCAGCTGCATTCTGGGAACCTCTTGCAATCCCTCATTGGTGGAATGAAGGAGGCTGAGGGGGCAATAGGGGCAAAGAAGCTCTCACAGGTAACTCAAACCCGGTCTGTGTAGGGCTCTGTAAATCAGCAAGCCGACCTTAAAGGTGATCTGGCATTGCACTAACAGCCAGTGCAGAGCATGCAACACAGGAGAAATATGGCTAGATCAAGGAAGCCCAGTCAGTAACCTGACTGCCAAGTTCTACACTAGCTGCAAATGGCAGATATCAACCTCTGGTTGCCCTAGGTAGAGGGCATTGCAGTAATCCAGGTGAGAGGTCACAAAAGCATGGACCAAAGTTAGAAGATCACCAGACAGAACCAGGTGCCTAATCTGAGCAATATTCCTCAGATGGTAAAATGAGGTCTTAATCACAGATAACACCTGAAACTTCAAGGTCAATACCCTGTCAGAGATAATGCCCAAACTACTCACCCATTCAGAGGTCCTCAGCTGGCAGCCACCCAGTAGCAGGCCAGATGCTCACCCTGCTGAAGACCCCTCTACCTGGTGACCCGGGTCCACCACCAATACCTCAGTCTTGTCGGAATTCAGCTTCAGCCAGTTGGCACACATCCATTCTTGGATCTCAGATAGGCAGGAGTTAAATAGTGAGAGCGCAACATCCTGGCCTGGTGCAAAAGACATGTACAGCTGATTATCATCTGCACAGCAGTGAAAACTCAAGCTGTAACACCTTACAATGTCCTCCAATGGCAACATGTACACCACAAACAACATGGGGGAAGCATCAAGCCCTGTGGAACCTCACATGGCAGGGAGAAAGAGTCATAGAAAAAGATCCCTGACACAATTCTCTGAGACCTGCCAGTGAGGAAAGAATGAAACCCTCTGAGGCCTGTACCAGACAGTCCATAGATCAACCGCAGGTGATCTAGCAATACCCCATGGTCCATGGTGTCAAATGCCACCCAGAGATCGAGGATGACCAAGATAGTATGGCTCCTCTGATCTCTCACAACAAGGAGGTCATTGAGCACCCAAACAAGGACAATCTCAGTACTGTGCCTTTTCCTGAAACCAGACTGGAAGGGATCATAGATGTCATGGATGGCAAGATGATCCTCCAGCTTCAGCACAACCACCTTCTCAACAACTTTACCCACAAAGGAAGGTTAGAGATGGGCCTGTAGTTGGCAAGACAGTCTAGGTCAAGAGAAGATTTCTTAAGAAGGGGAATCACCACTGCCTCTTTCAAAGAATCAGAGAATACCCCAGTGTCTAATGAGCTTCAGACTATCTCCACCAGGACCAGGCTGATAACATTCACATACACCACAAGAAGGTGGGTTGGGCCCGGATCCAAACTACAGAAAGTCGGACGCATATTCTCGATTATCAGCATGACATCCAAGATCACCATCTGGCCAAACGCTGCCCAACCAGACAGAGGTTCTGTGACCTCCCACCACTCACTGCAACCCCCTTAGAGTGTACCAAACAGATCTCATACCTGATGCCAGCAACCTTATCTGCAAAGAATCAAGAAACTCATCACATTTGTCCTGTGACAATGTTCTTCACAACTGCAAACAGGCTGGATTGCACAGTCTGTGCACAGCATGAAGAAGCTGAGCCAGTCATTTCCATGCAGGACAGGAATTCTGCCTTCTTATGGGAAATCTCTGATTGATAGTCCACATAATGTGCCATCAATCTAAGCTTGTTGGCATCTAGGCCTGATTTCTGTCACTGTCACTTTAGCCTTTGCCCCACTCTCCACATCTCCCTCAAGATTCAATCAAACCATGGGGATCAAGGTCAAAGGGAGAGGGGGCAGACATGGATAGGAGCTATGGAGTCCAGAGCCACCACCATGGCCCTATTATAGGTCTGCAGTAGAACCCCTGGTCCCATGATTGAACTCATACATCCTGATAGGTCCAGCACCACTATTAGGTCATATGGGACCACATCCCTCAATGGGCAGTACTGGACCGTCACCAAAGGGGCAGACATATAGGGAGTGCCTGGAAGCTGAATCTCATAGTGTGTTGGTCAGACTATCTGACTGGTTCCACCACCAAGTTGGCACTTTCCATACCCAGTAGGAAGATGAGATTCAGAGAGTGACCTGAAATGCAAGTCACAGAGGAAACAACCTGTGTGAAACCCAATGTATACATTAGATGGAGAAAGTCCTGTCCAAAATGCAAGAATCTGTCATCGATCCAGGCACTGAAGTTGCCAAGCAACATCACTCTGGGTGACTCTAACACTGTGTCAACAACAAAATCTGTGACTTTATGCAAAAGTTGCTTCCCATCCCCAGGTGGATGGTAAATGAGAAGAATGTTGCACCCCACACCTGTGCCAGGATGCACTCAAAGGATCTGGTCTCACCCACTGGCACCCTACCAGGTCATTGCGTAGTATATATATATATATATATATATATATATATATATAGAGAGAGAGATATTCATGTATCTATATATATATATATATATATATACACACATTATATATATATATATATATATATATATATATACTATCTAAAAATTCTCATTAATGCATTCAGTATGATCTTCTACAGTGAAATGTGAGGTTCGATTTTAGGGTTCTCATTCTTACATTTTACTCCCAGCCCACCCCCCATCAACAAGCATCGGTTGTGCATTGGGGTCCTTGACTCTAACTCTCACCCCATCCCATGTGTTAACAAGCTGGAGGTGATGCGGTATAGGAGAATGGGGTGAGTTGGGGCTAGGACCCCAACAAACACCCTGATGCCTGTTGGTGGGGCGGCTGGGGTGGGGTGCGAGGATGGAACCCTAAAATAAAATTTCTCACTTTTTTCACTGTAGAAGAACCCTAACTGATGCATTAATGAAGTTTTTGCATAGAATTTCTTACTTTTTAAGAAAGAATAGAAAAGTAGAAAGGTGATGTTGGTGTGAGGCGGGGCCTCCCACCAACTTGTAAGTGTCAGGCCACATTACACACCCAATGACTAAAAAGTACATTCTACAACAGCAAGGTCAGCCACCAAACAAATGTTAATCTAGTAGAACAATAGAAAACGCAGTCCACAAAATGTTAACTGCGCCACACAATATGGCCATAAAAAATATATTGTCTGACATGTAAACACATCTATTAACATCTACAGGACATGCCGTCAACACCCTCCAAATTTCAAGTAAAAAGGCCAAACCATGTCCAAGATATGACATATCAAAATTTGTAATTTTCATTCATCAGAGTGGCACAGTTCCACACCTGTTGACATTTAACACACATAATGACTGAAAACTACATCCATGACACTAAGGCTAGGTATCCTATCAATTTCAAGCCACTACCACAAGCAAAACGCTGTCTGCAGAACGTAAACTGCACCACAAAAAATTTTCCGACACAGAAACACTGTAATTTTCATCCACATGACATGCTGTCAACACCCTCCAAATTTCAAGTGAAAAGACCAAACCATGTCCGAGATATAACATTTTAATGTATGAGATTTTCATTCATCAGACTGGCACAGTTCTGCACCTGTTGACATTTAACCCACACAATGACTGAAAACTACATCCATGACACGAAGGCTAGGTATCCTATCAATTTCAAGCCACCACCACAAGTAAACACTGTCCACAACACATAAAGTGCGTCACACAATATCTCCATAAAATAAAAGTTCTCTGAAACATAAGTACCATAATTCACATCTACAGGACATGTAATAAATACCCTCCAAATTTCAAGTAAAAAGAGCAAACCGTTTCCGAGTTATTAAATCTTGAAGTTTGGTAAAATTTCCGTATCTATTCCATTATAAAAAATCTGGCCATCTTGTCCTGTCTTCACGATCAAAGATGATGATCAAAGAATCTCACGATCAAAGAATTTGCAGGCTCGCAATCAAATAATTTGCAGGCTCACAAACAAAGAATAAAAACTTTAATAATTTACAAAATTGAAAGAATTGCGATAAACCGCCACCATGGTTCGACAGAACAAAGCCCCCTGAGCAAAGCCTACCCTCATTTGACTTCCTTGCCAACCCTGGTCTTGAGAAATTGATTTTTAATCTGGCCATATCAGGTATTGCTAAATTGAAATAAATTTTATTATGATGGAGGACCGCTAGATTACCAAGGATAGGAATATTAATTATTGAGAACTACAGATCGTGGGTGGTGGGGGGGGGCACTAGACTACCAGGGATATAATTACACAAAGTATACATAAAGACACATGGTGGACCACTAGACCACGCCATGATAATAAAGAAAAGATATTAATATGATACTCATTCAGGGGTCCACTAGACTACCAGGGATAATAAAACTACACTTTCTTATTCAGATGTGGAAGAGGGAAGCCCCTGAGCAAAACCCACCCATATTTTACTTAATAGGCACCCCTGGGCTGCAAAATCGATTTTAAAATCTGGCCATTTCGTCCCTTTTCGTGAATGCAACAATCGCGGATCAAAGATTCTCGCGATCAAAGAATTTGTCGGGCTCGCAATCAAAGATCATTAGTGAGCCATGAATGAAGAATTTAAAAGCAAATAACTCTATTTTTGGACTAATTTCAATGGAACTCAAACCATGGCTCGATAGATCGAGGTCCCTGAGTAAAACCCATTGAAGTTTTACTTCAAGTGACCCTGAGCTGTGATATTTGTGTTTGTGCGATCGGAAAACTGAAACCAAGATGGCGGACCTCGAGATCAAAGAATTTTTGAAATTCCTCTGGCACAAAGATTCTTGAACCATGAGGCTGCAAATTCTTTGATCACCAGGTGAGACGAGATGTCCAGAACCCCATTCTTTGACCAAAGATATACATATAAACTTTCCCATTGACTTATAATGGAAACTTAAAAGTGCCATAACTTTTGAATGCCTCAATATTTTTCACCAAACAAAAGCGGCATGTTTGGCCACAAAAGCTCTTTCAAATGAGCCATCTTGCAGGTGGCATGCCACACAACAGCTGTGCAGGACCACATTCAGAATGTGAAAAGGTGCCTCCAAAAATGGATACTTTTGCATTCTTCAGTGCTTTTGTACACAAAGACCAGCACTCCAACCAAAACACAATTTGGCAAATCAAGAGATTTACCATGCCCCAACATATGTACCAAATTTCAGGCACATCCATTGAACATGTCCAAAGTTATTAAACACCCAAACTTTTGACTTTACTATGTAACTGACTGCTCAACCTTAACTATAGTGGCACAAACACTCCACTATAATATATATATATATATATATATATATAGGCTGCTGGTTAACTAGGATCTGCAGCTTATCCAGTAGGCAGGGAAATGGGCAGACTGGGTGGGCCAGCGGTCCTTATCTGCGTCAAATTCTATGTTTCTATGTTTCTATATATATATTTATATATCATGGCAAAAACTCTGTTTAATGCATCAGTTAGGGTTGTTCCACAGCGACAAAAATGAGGAATTCAGTATTAAGGTTGAAAGCCCCCTTGCACACCTCCAGCCACCCCCAAACCGGCATCAGGGTGTGAATTGGGGTCATCGGCCCTAATTCTCACTCCATCACATGTGTAAACAAGCTGAGGTATAGGAGAATGGGGTGAGAGTTAGGACCGACGACCCCAATGCACACCCCAATGCTGGTTGGGGGTGGGCTGGGGTGCAAGGGGGGTTCAATCCTAACACCAAATTTCTCACTTTTGTTGCTGTGGAACAACCCTAACTGATGCATTAAATGGATTTTTTGCCATGAATTTCCTTTCTTTTGAGAATGAGGACTATAAATAGTGAATGGAATATGGTGGTGGAGCGCAGGCCCTTCGGGCCCCGTGCTCCCACCACATGATTTTTGTGACATAGTAACAGTAACAGCAATGCAAATGCAAGCACTAACAGTTATGCACATGGTGACGCAAATGTAAATATTAAAGCAAATGTTAATAGAAATGAAAGTTTAAAGTGATGCCAAAGCAAACAGTGACACAAGCGGAGATGCAAGCACGACGGAAATGCAACTGGTAATGCGACGGTCATGGTACCGCTTATTTTAAATGCAAATGGTAACTGTAACAGCAACAATAACATCAAAGGAAACAGAAATGGAAATGCAAATGCAAGAGTACATGGAAATGCAAACTGTAACATGCACGGTCACGGTACCGCAATTGGAAATGCAAATGGTAATGGTAACAGCAAAAATAACGCCAAAGAAACAGAAATGTGAATGCAAGTGCATATGGAAATGCAAACCGTTAATGTGCATGGTCACGGTACTGCAACTGTAAATACAAATGGTAACGACAACAGCAACAATAACGGAAAGGAAACAACGCAAATGCAAGGCGTGTATGGAAATGCAAACTGTAGCACACACGGACACAGAAATGCAATAGTTAACACAAGTGGTAATGGTAACAACAACGATGATGCCAAACGAAAGACAAATGCAAACACAAATGGAAGGCGGCCACAAACGCAAATGGTAATGTGTACAGTGACACAAAGCGAAACACAAACACAAAGAGTAGTGGAGACACAAATGGTAACAATGCGCAAACATTAGCGCCAAATGTTAACGCAAATGGTAACTCACATGAAACAAATACAGAACGCAAACGAGGGTACAGAAACGCAAAGTGTAAATGCTACATGTAACAGTAACTGGAGCACACCCCTGTTTTTCCCCAACAGCTGCATAGAGAAACACAGAGATTACAAAGAATGTATGCATAATAATGGTCCTCACACAGAAAATGAGGTCTTGGAATTCTAAATTGCTATATCTCAGGAACTGTACGATGTAGAAAAAAAATTAAAATTTCACATGATTCATGACTTTCCTGACTAGGTTTGCACTACATGCTTAGCCCCTAGAGGACTAAACATTCTTCAGGCTAAAATCCGTATCTCGCACCGTTTCAGAGATATGGGCCCCGAAATGGGTGGTGTAGCGTCACAATGTTAGTCTATGGGAAAAGCATCAAATTCAGAGTACCGTAACTTTGCATCCCTGCAATATTTTTCACCAAACCACCAAAAGGCACATCTGTGGGATGTTTCCTTTTCCCTCTGAAATTTCAGCCCAAAAGACCAAACTGTTCTTTTGCAGCAGTGTAGCAAACAATTCCTGTCATTTTGGCCATAGTGTTGCAAAGAAGTGTGTGATTGCAACACTTTCACAAAACAAAATCACTAAAGTGTCTGAGGTGTGACACTACTTTTCCCAAAAGTTTCAAAACATATTTCTGGGGTGTCTAACCCCAAAATAAAGAACATACCTAGCATCCTCAGGGCTCGACTAGGTAAACACAAAATAATTGTGTCCCTAGATGGTGCCAATTTTAAATGCCAAGCATTTCTGTGATCAGTAACTGAAAAAAAATGGCTGACTCACAACAATACAGGAGTCATATGCAACACTAAAAACTGCATTTGCGACACTGTCGAACGATTCTGTTAATTTTTCCCATCGACTATAATGGGAAACTTGTTTTTAAATAACTATTGAACCGTTCAATATTGTTTCATGAAATCTTTAAAAAGGTACATCGGGGACCCTTGCTGTATGTTCCTGAAGTTTGTGGACTGGTCGTGCAAATCATGCAACCTATAGGCACAAGCAAAGAATGCACAAAAACCATAAATGTGCCCTGTAATGTCGCTTAATGACTCTGCAGTCCTATATCAGACCAGTATGAAAATTGGCAGATCCCAAGATCTACAGTTACGCCTCATGCCTGGCAAATTTTAGGCAAATCCATTGAACAGTGGCAAAGTTATTAAGCTTCTATATATATATATATATATATATAGAGAGAAGAAAGAGAGAGAGAGGCAAAAAACTCCATTTAATTCATCAGTTAGTTTGTTCCACAGTGACAAAAGCAAGGAAATTTGGTGTTAGGGTTGAAAGCCCCCTTGGACCTCATGGCCATCCCCAACCAGCATTGGGAGTGCGCGTTGGGGTCATCAGCCTAACTCTCGCCCCATCACAATGTAAATAAGCAGAGGTATAGGAGAATGGGTGAGAGTTAGGACCGACCACCCCAACATACACCCCTGATGCTGGTTGGGAGGTGGGCTGGGGTCCAAGGGGGGCTTTCAACCCTAACACTGAATTTCCTCACTTTCATCGCTGTGTAACAACCCTAACTGATGCATTAAATGGAGTTTTCGTCTCTCTATTTTACCTTCTTGAGAAAGAGGATGATAAATAGTAAATGTAATGTGGTGGTGGGGACACAGGGCCACCACTATGTGATGTCCTGTTACATAGTAACAGGAACTGCAAAAGCAAGCATAGCGACAATGGTTACACACATGGTAAAGCAAACATAAATGGTAAAGTAAGCGTTAATAGAAACACAAGCGTAAAGTGGCGCTGAAGAGAACAGTGATGCAAACAGACACAGAAGCACATACAAAAACACAACTGGTAATGCGCACAGTGACGGCACCAGTACTGTAAACACAAATGTTAGGTGTTACAGCAATAAGAACACCAACCATAACAGAACAAAACGCAAATGGAATCATGCACGTGGCGTGAACTGTAACACTCACAGGCATGGTACTGCAATTGTAAATGCAAATGATAAAGTTAACGTGAACAATAATGCCAATGGAAACAGAAGCGTGAAGCGAATGCAAACATGCATGTAAGCGCAAACCGTAGTGTGCATGGTCACATTACCACAACTGTAAACGCAAATGGTAGCAATAACAGCAACAATAATGCCAAAGGAAACAGAAATGCAAACGAAATGCAAGCACATATGGAAGCATAAACCGTAATGCGCATGGGCACAGTAACGCAATAGGAAAGCGTAAATGGTAACAGTAACAGCAATGAAGACGCAAAGCGAAAGACAAATGCAAACTCAAAGGAAAGGTCTGCCATAAACACAAATGGTAATGACACGGTGGCGCAAACTGAAATGCAAACCAAACAGTAGTGGAAATGCAAATGGTAACAATACGCATAAGCGTGGAGCTGACGAAAACACAACTGGTAGCGCGCACAGTGATGGCAGTGGTATTTTAAACACAAATGTTAGTGTTCCAGCAAAAGAACGCCAAAGGGAACAGAAATATAAACGCCAAATGTTGTATGTAAATGCAAACCATAACTCACACGGGCATGGTGCTGCAATTGTAAATGCAAATGGTAACATTAACATGAAGAATATTGCCAAAGAAACAAGAAATGGAAGCGGAAACAGAAGCGTGTGCGGAAACACAAACAGTAGCGTGCGGGAACAGTACTGCAATTGTAAATACAAATGGTAGCGGTAACAGCAACAGCAACGGCAAAAACAGAAACGCAAAAGGAAACACAAGCACATATGGAAATGCAAACCGTAATGTGCACGGGCACAGTAACACAATTGCAAACACAAATGGTAACAGTAACAGCACGAAGATGCAAAATGAAAGACAAACACAAATGCAAACGAAAGAGCTGCCAGAAATGCAAATGGCAATCGCGCACGGTGACACAAACCAAAATGCAAACACAAACAGTAGTGAAAACACAAATGGTAACTGTAGCATAAATGCAAGCACAAACTAGAATGCAAGGGTAACACACACAATGACATACACTGAACAGTAACACAAATGGATACAGAAACACAAGTAGTACGCTAAGTGTAACAGTAACATAGCGCACACCTGTTTTTTGCCCAACACGGGGGCCGCTAACACAAATGGGTATGGAAATGCAAGTGGAAGCTATCTGTAACAGTAACAAGCGCACACCCTGTTTTGCCCAACAGCTGCATGGAGAAACACAGTGTGTACAAAGAAAGTATGCATAATAATGGGCCCCAGAGCAGAAAATGAGCTGTTGGAAGACTAAATTGCTTATATCTCAGAACCATACAGCGTAGGAAAGAAAAATTCACATGAATCATGATTTTCCTGGCGACATTTTCACTGAATGCGTCAGGCACAGGCTACACATTGTCATGGCGAAAATTCTGTATCTGCACCATTTTCAAAATACGAGCCCCAAAAAGGCACGGCATATGCCACCATGTTAGTCCATGGAAAAAGCGTCAACTTTGGAGTACCGTAACTTGGCAGCTGTGCAATATATTGTCTCAAAAGGCACATCTGTGAGATGTTGGCTGCCTTCCTCCAAATTCAGCCCAAAGACCAAACTGTTCTTTTGCAGCAGGGTGGCAAGAACTCTTGTCATTTTGGCCATAGTCTGGTAGTGTGCAATTTCTGACCCTTTCAGCAAAATTAGTGAAAGTGTCGCACTGCGACACTACTTTGCAACACTACTGTTTCAAAAATCTGAAAAACATATTTCTGAGGTGTTTAACCCCAAAATAAAGACATGGCTAGCATCCTTAGGGACTGACTAGGTGAACACAGAAAGAGTTGTGTCCCTAGAGGGTCCCAATTTTAAATGGCAAGCATTTATCTGATCACTAACTGAAAACAAAATGGTGGATTTGCAACACTACTAGGGCCATTTGCGACACTAAAAAGTGCTTTTGCAACACTTTCAAACTTTTTGTT
Source organism: Neoceratodus forsteri (assembly GCA_016271365.2). Classification (NCBI taxonomy): domain Eukaryota; kingdom Metazoa; phylum Chordata; order Ceratodontiformes; family Ceratodontidae; genus Neoceratodus; species Neoceratodus forsteri. Next base: position 216,675,935 of record JADMNL010000030.1, on the reverse strand, counting down.
AACTTTTCCCATTGAGTTATAATGGGAACTTGTGTTTTGAATAACTTTTGAACTATTTAATATTTTTCAAGAAATCTTCAAAAGGCACATGAGGACCCGGCTGCACATTCCCTGAAGTTTCGGACCGGTCATTGCAAACCATACGACCTGTAGGTGAAACAAGAATTCACAAAAAATGTAATTGTGCTTGGATGTAGCTTAATAACTCCACAGTCGTATATCAGACCAGTACAAAAGTGTGGAGGGGGACGGGCAACCCTAAAGGTCTCATTCCTGACTTTTTGTGCTTTAACCCTAAATGATGCATTAACGAAGTTTAAGCATAGAATTTCCTTACTTTTGAGAAAGAATAGAAAAGTAGAACATTGCACAAATTGATGGGAGTGCCGGCCCTTCAGGCCCTGTGCTCCCACCAACTCAAAATTCCTTGCCTAAGATAAGAGTACAAGTATTGAATAACATATGTATTGCTGGCAGCGCATATGGATGGTGGCGTGGGGCCCCCACCTTGAAACAAAGCAAAGTGTCAGTCATCAGAGTGGCATAATTCAACACCTGTTTACATGTTAGACACCTAACCACTACAAATTTCCTCCATGGCAGTAACGCTAGGCACCCTATGAATGTGAAGTCAGTACCACAATGCAAAATGCCATATGCAAAACATAGCGTGTGTCCACAATATGGTTGCAACAAATTCATTTTCTAACACCTAAACACCATAATTCACATGGACCGACATCGCCTCAACATGTTCCAAATTTCAATGTAAGAGACCAAACTGTTTCCGAGATATAAGATATGAAAGTTTCAGATATTCATTCATCATACTGGCAGAATTCCACACCTATTAACATTCTACACACCTAATGACTGAAAAGTACATCCTTGGCAGTAAGGCTAGCTACTCTAGTAGTTTCAAGCCACTACCACCATGGAAAATGCCGTCCACAAACCATAAAATGCACCACGTGATATTGTCACAAAAATGTATTGTCCAACACCTAAACACTATAATTCGTATCTACAGGACATGCCATCAACACCCTACAAATTTCAAGTTAAAAGACCAAACCATTTCCGAGATATTTAATTTGAAAAATTGTTAAAATTAGTGCTATCTGGTCTCCAAATCTGACCATCTAGTCCCTCCCACGATCACAGATTGCAATCGAATAATCTCACGATCAAAGAATTTGCAGGCTCATAATCAAAGAATTTGCAGGCTCATGATCAAAGGATAAAAAATGCTAGAGAAAATACATGAAACCACAGCCATGACTCAACAGAACGAAGGCTCCTGAGCAATTCCACCCTAGTTTGAGAAAATCTAATTTTTATGTGGACATCTAGTCGAGCCCTCGCGATCAAAGATCATGGTCAAAGAATCTCACGATCAAATAATTTGCAGGGTCATGATCAAACAATAAAATATGTTAAAAGTCAATTTTGAGGCAGAAATACATGAAACCACAGCCATGCCTCGAAAGAACAAAGCCCCTGTGCAAACACACCCTCATGTAGCTTAATAAGGCACACCTGAGCTGAAAAAATAGATTTTTTCAAGTGGCCATCTAGTCATAACCTCGCGGTCAAAGAATCTTGTGATCAAAAGAATTTGCAGACTCACGGTCAAAGATCTTTAGGAGCCACGATCAAAGAATAAAAAGTTAAAAACTCTATTTTTGACCATTTTGAAAAAAAACACAGGCTTGGGTTGATGGAAGACCCTGAGCAAAACCCACCATAGTTTCACCTAAGAAGTCCCCCAGTGGAAATATTTTAATTTTCCAACTGCAAAGTGAAAACAAGATGGCTGCCATTATGATCAAAGAATTCCTTGCAATCAAAGGTTCTTTGATTGCAAGTCCAAATTCCTTGATCATGAGGCAGGACTAGATAACCAAAACCCCATTCTTCTTTCGCAAAATAACCATACAAATGTTCCCATTGACTTATAATGGGAACTTAAAAGTTTAATAACTTTTGAATAGATTAACATTTTTTCACCAAACAAAAAGTGGCATGTTCCTTGACACAAGCTCTTTCAGAGGAGCCAAGTCACAGGGCAGCATGCCACATGTCCATCTGCACACCACGGAAAAATAAAAAAACTGACCACATAACTGCAGAAAGTGCATTTTCAGCATTTTGGTGAGCAACAACCGTGAGTCCAACCAAAATGAAATTTAGCAGATCAGAGATCTACCATGCTGCACTGTGCATACCAAATTTCATGCAAATCCGTTGAACGGATCCAAAGTTATTAACATGCAAACTTTTGACTTTAACCTAAAAGTGGCTTCATAACCCTAAATATTTTTATTTTTTATTTAGTTTTGTTGACCAGGTAAGTCACTAGACAAATTCTGCCTATTTTCAGGCATAACCCAGGAAGGGGTGATACAGATGCATGCTATTTGACCTTGAACCTGATTAAGCTGTTGGTGGTATTTTGTGAATGGGAGAGGTTGGCCAGGACACGGAAATTCCCCATCTCTCCTGTAGGAAACGCTACACAGGTGTCTCTTCACTGCTGGTCTTGGTAGTGATTGGATGGCGGGGCTGGAAGCCCAAGAGTGCGCTCAAGGAGTCATGATGTCTGGAGTCGAGGGATCCGCTGTGGAGGCAGCTGGAATGCACCCTTCGGTGGCCAGCAGATTGCCCAAGACAGTGGTCCTCGCAAGAAAAATGGCGATACCAGCGAGCAGCTCAGTCTCGAGCAAAAACAAAAATGCCTAAGAAGCAGAATTGCTCCGTGTTAGCAAGCTACTGAATTCTGAACAAAATCGGCAGGCTGGGGACAGGAAAGGAAGTGAACAGAGAACTCACCAGGTACAGCAGTTTCAGAAGGTCACTCAAAAATTCTTTTAGCCGACGAAGTCGTCGGCGCTCCTTCAGCAGTTGTTTCGCTGCCTAGGTGAGACTGAGGTACGAAGCAGTGGAGCCTTGGTCACTCACAAGGCCCTCTTGGTCGTGGGATGGATTCGATTTCAGATGGACATTGGAGGCCCGACTCTGAGCAGCCTACATCAGGAGATAAATCACCAGCTCAGATAAGTAATCCTCTTATTACTGATACTGAGGGAATTATGGAATCAAATGTTGCTTCTTCAGACGAGGCCTGCCCAGGGGAAAGTCAGGGGTCATGTACTCGAGGAACCTTCTGTAAACCGGATATAACCCTTATTTCAGACTCTTCATCAGTCCCAAACCCAGGGAACCTGTTAAGCCCACCTATGCTAGTCACTTTCATCACCCAGTAGAATTAGCTAAACAGAGGAATGCGATCAGCCTTCAATATGTAGGCCCTCAGAAAATCCCCTGATAGATTCTACGTGGCGAAAATTATGCTAAAAAAGTATGGGTTTCTAGCCCTCAGAGGTGTATGCTTTAATCCATGTACAGGAGGTACATTTGATATCAGTTTTCGTACTCCAACACTATTGAAAACCTTCTGGTGTCGCTATATCAATTTAAAACAATCCCTTTGGTCTGAACTTATTGTCCTACCCTTACCAAGCAACCCTTTAGGGTAATTGCGATCCTTTTTCGGAATGAGGGGTTAATATAGTGGACATTGTACACTGGCTAGAGAAACGATGTGACATTCAAGGAATCCTATGCCCATTATGGATGCAGAAGGCTTTTGGAATGGAGGATGGAAATTCCATATTAAATTACATCATACTGATTCACGACTTACTGCACCTCCCAAACTGCTTCTTTATTGGAAGAGATAAAAGGTTTCTCTTCATCCTGGAAGCCTAGGGTTTGTTTCAAGTGTGGGTCTTCAAAACATATTAGCACTTCCTGTGGCGTCTTGAAATGTACATATTGTGAAGAACTGGGTCATCCAGTGCTCACTGTTTCAACAGCCCAAATGTAACCTCTGCGATGGCCTGGGCCATACTTTTGAGGATTGCCCCTAAGCGGCAAAAAATACAGAGGAGGCTGATTTTGGGGTCCAAGATCACTACATACGTCTGGCTATACGACAGGGCCAGGTTCCCTTTGAGAACAGTTTCCCTGACTCTAGGGACAAATACCCAAGCCACTAAAAGACAGGTGTCAGCAAACCCTCCGTGTCCAGACCTGACACTCAGGTACCAGTACATGAACCCTCCTGCAGGTATCTGCTCCAGTGGAGGCACCCATTGTCAGCGACACTCCCTGAACCCCTTAGTACTTCCTTCTGGAAGGGATGACTTTACCCTGGTTGTGGGAAAAAGGAAACCTATTAAAACAAGGTCAAAACCAAGAAAAGTGACTCAGCGGTACCCTGGAGACCCATAACGTATACTGCATTGATGGATGATCTTATGGACCTGGATACTGGGACGATACAAGGAAGGGTTATCCCGGTTACTACCAGGGATATGACTCCTGAACAAACCGATCATCGACCTATTGCAACAAAGCGGACGAGTAACCAGAGCCTCTAGCAAAATGATGTGAGAAATCTTGTGCTTATTTCTCTGGTTACTTCTTCATGGATCATTTTCACTTTAGTGTAGCTTCTTTGAATGTGAATAGCATTCAATCCTCACAAACGAACGCAGTACTTATGCTTACTTTTTACAAAGCAATCTTGATTGTGTTTTTTCAAGATGTACATTTGCATTCCTTGGAGGAAAGGGCTACGGCCAAAAGAATGGATATGGGGGACAGCTTTTGGTCACAGGAGACTCTTTGTGTTCAGAGGTGGGAATTTGTTTTCTCCTCCAAAATTAAAGTTATACATCACCTAGAGTTGCAGAAAGGCAGAGCTTTATTACTGGATATAAAATGGGAACATCAATTTATTCGTCTCCTTAATATCTATGCCCCTCAGCTTAAACACGATCGGGCGAATCTTTTCAATCTCTTTTCCCCTTATTGGTGACCACTCATTTAGTGATATTGGGGGTAATTTTAATGTTACTTTGCCCTCTCAAATCTTAGCCCCAAAAGGGAAGAAAACTTACCGTGGCGCTCAGTGCTAGCTCAACTTCTGAGAGACGTGGAGTTTGTGGATGCTTTTGGTCTCTCTCTCTTGTACTAATCATTGTACTTACTTTGTGGCCCCTGGGCCTCTATGATCAATTATTTCTTTGTTTCCTCCTCCGTTAAAATTAAATCAGTGGCTTTGCTGAATGTAGCTACATCAAATCATAGATCTATCTCTTGCACTAGGTGATCTCCTGGAGGAGCAGTAGGGGCCAGGAAATGGAAGTTGAATAGTATGCTTTTAAGTATCCCCTGTTAAAGAAGGCTTTTCTGCCATATTTCAGGCACAAAAATCAGTTTTCTTTTATATTCTGACAGTAATGTTTGGTGGAAGATACTAAAAAGGAAATCAAATCATTTTTTGCACTATGGGGTGCGTTAATGGGAAATTTCGGCAGGATAAGATTTGCTATTTAAGAGATAGTATTTCTTTTTGGACATCTTTGTGACCCTAATTTGGGAAGGAGGACCTTCAGAAAATTACAGAATTAAAAGCTAAACTGGCTCATAAACAACTAGAGGCCATAAAACTCTGGAACATAAACAAAAATATAGCACCAGTGGGAAGTCAAAGATATTTTGCCTTTTGATTCTATGCAACTCCTCTGGGATCACCGTAACATGGAGTACCTCATTAACTCTTCAGGAGATCAGGTTGTGGATAATATGGTATTCTAGGGAAATAGCAAAGTATTTCACTCATGTATTTACTAGTCAGGCTTTACCAGTTAGGAAGATGAAGAACTGGCTGGCTAATAGAGTCTTCCTCAACTTCCATTGGAAATGGGGGCTCTTTAACTTCATTTATTAAGCAAGGGGACTTGAAGGATGTCATATGGTCACTAAAATCTGGAATTACACCAGGGTCGGACGGGCTCCCACACAAACTGTATAAGGACATTTGGGAAGTTTTGGGTCCAGAATTAGAAATAGTTTTTAATAATTGCCTACTGCAACAGCGACCCCTGAGAGTATGCTGGAGGGACTCTTCATTTAAATTTTAAAGGAGGATGTTGGGGAGATTTAAAAAATTGGAGACCTATATCAATCCTTAACACAGATTATAAAGTATAAATGAAGATTTTGTGTAACAGGGTGGTGAGTGTTATAGATACTATTATACACCCATCTCAATTTAGTAGCGTTCCAGCAAAATGGATCCAGGATGCTCTTATTCTCATCGAGAAATTTTACATAAAGGTACTACACAAGAATTATTTGGACATTTGGTTTGCTTACATCAATCACAGGCATTTGACCAAGTCGAATATGTGTATTTGTGGGAGAATTTAAAAGTTTATGGTTTCCACCTACTTTTATAAAGCGGCTTCAGACTTGCTATAAAGGGATTAGTCTCATACCAAGTATAAATGGTTGGGTGGGTAAGGCAGTTCCAGTACACAGAGGACTAAGACGGGGTGCCCTTTCAGCCCCCTTCTGTACATCTTATCTCTGGATCCATTGTTGCATGCCCTATATGGGACAGAATCAATAACTGGGGTTTTGGTAGGGTCAGAGGATAGTCAGATTATTGCTTTAGCATTTGCCGATGATTTGGGGCTTTTTAGCTGGCAAATCCTCTGCAGTGGCAGCTAAATCGATCCTACATGAATTTTCAGTTTTACTGGATCTAAAATAAATTCATTGAAAAGTGGCATTTTACCCTTAGGGTAAGATGCAGGTGATGTAGCATCAATTTGGGAATACCTGTGGATAGGACCTATAGAAAATCTTAGGCATATATTTTGGAGAAGACCACAGCAATATAATTGGGAACTTTTTGACTATGGCCAGGGAGAAAGTAGCTAGGTGGAATAAATGGCAGATGTCTAAAGCCAAACGATATATTTAATTGAGACCCTAGTGTCACATTTTCTGTTTCTGGCAGCTGTTTTCCCTCCCCCGGTGTCTCACATCAGTGAATAGTGTTTTCTTCCAATGTCTGTGGGAGCATAGATTAAACCCAGTTAAAGAGGTACTACCTATCTGCCTATAAAGGAGGCCTGGGTATTGTAAACCCAGTTGTCTTTTCTATGTCACCTTTATGTACTATAATTTGTTGCCCTTTTGAAAAATTATATTAAAATCTGGACCCTTGGATTACAGATGAACTTAGGCCCTTAATAACCAATTGGGACCCCTCAACCTCTCTCCTTGCCAAACGTGGGTGACACACTTAGCAAACCATTTTATTGGGGTTATTGGTAAATTGAAGGTATGGAAGATTGTGAAAAGTTTTCTCTGTGCATCTTCCAGGAAAGTTCTTTATATCTGAATAATGGGATCCTCTTTTATATTTATCCCTGGTATTCGTTGTTACTGGCTGTACACCAATCTGCAATTCATTCCTTTCTATCCAGTAAAGACTTTCACATTATATGAGAGACTTTGTTTGGCTTTGTGCACATAAGAAATTGGGTGTTCGAGGTAATTTTAAACATAAAGACCTTACAGAATGAACTTGTCCCAGAGGGAATTAATGCACAGGGCTGGTTGAGACATTCTCATTTCTTGCTAGAATGCCCTTTGCTTTGTCCTTTTGGAAGTTTTTCATAGGAAATGGCCTTGAACCCCTTTCAACAACAGTCCCCAACTTTGGACTGAAGGAGTGCTTCCAGGAGCATGGGTTAAGTTTGACATGGTAACTATTCGGATTTTGATGAGTTTTATTAATTATCAATTATGGATGGCTAGGTGTGGTTGGTCCTTTGAAAACAACTGTTACCTGGTGAACAGGTTTTCCTTTTATTACAGAAAGATGTGTTGCACTGGCAGGCTGTGGAGCAAAGTAAAGTCCTCCCTGAACTTTATAAATTATGGTAGAGAAATATGTCCTGGTTGGACACGGGTTGATGTTGAATTGTTTTCTGTATGCTTTTATGTTTGGAGAATCACAAGCACCCATTGGGATGAGTTTTTCTGCTTCAGATGTTCGCTACATAAAAGGGGGTTGTTTTGGTTTGTTTCTGATGATATTCTTGCATAGCCTACTGGGGTTTCCTTTTTTTTCCCTTTCTTTAGCATAATTATTTAGTGTGATGTAACACTTCTATGTATACATTTTGCATTTACATATTGAATACATTATTCTTCAGTTTTTTAGTAGGGTATACCATTTTTGTTTATAGTTTTAGGACTTTATCAATGGGTTTTGTATTGAAAGTATGATGTAATACTTATTTCTGTTCCCTTTTGTTTTGTATCATGATTTGTGCTGTAACACTTAATGTATGTTTTTTACTTTCAAGTTACATTAAAATATTCCCCTACTCTTTTCGAGAAGTGCCATGGGATCTTTAACATCCACCTGAACAGGCAGATGGGAACTCGGTTTAACATCTCATCTGAAAGCGGCACCACAGAAGTGCAGCACCCACCTCATGCTGCACTACAGTGTCAATGTGGATAATAACCCAAGTGCCTGGTGTTGGGATAGAACCCACAGCCTTCTGATCTCCGCCTCAGAGGCGAGTGTGCTACCTGCTGAGCCACTGACACTGCGACACTGTCACTGCATAACAATAGGCATCTGAGGGAGTGCGGACTCTCTGTTCATGCACTACCACTTACACATAGCTACAGAGCTATGCAGCATTCCTATAGGCACCTGAATGCTTGTAACAGTAATTTGTCCATATCTTGGGACACGACCACGCCCTATAATATATTCCATGTCTGAGCATGTTGCCATGCTACAGTAAAGGAGAATGGGGTGAGATTTAGGCATCACGACCCCAATGACACACCCTGGCATCTGTCAGACTATGTAGGATTGGGGTGGCATGTGTGAGGGGTTAGGGGTTCAACCCCTAATGTCTCATTCCTGACTCTTTGCTTTAACCCTAAATGAAGCATTAACACAGTTTTTTGCATAGAATTTCCTCACTTTTGAGAAAAAGTGTAATATGATGAAAAAACACATATTGGTGGGAGGTCGCAGACCAGCACTCACCAAGTTGCCAATTTTGCACAACAATAAGCATCTGGGCCCACGCTCCCACTTACACAAAGCTACGGAACCATGCAGCAGCACTATAGGGCACCAAACCCTTGTAACACTAATTTGCATATATCTTGGGAACCGTAAGAGCTAGAAACAAAATTCGAGCAGCATTGTAATCGTGACAGCAAGTACTTCACATGTCACTGAAAGACTGTACCGATATGCACATACCAAATTTCAGGCAATGCCATTGAAAGGGTCCAAAGTTATTAGCACAAAATTTTGACTTTAACATAGAAGTGACATCTCAACCCTAAATATGGTGGCACAACCGTGCCACTATAATACTAACCACTCTGGTGGGAGAGGGACCCTGTACCCCACCAACTTGCCCATTCTGCATAACAATAGGGCATCTGAGGGAACGCAGACTCTCTGTTCCCTGCGCTACCACTTACGCGCCATAGCTACAGAGCCATGCAGCATTTCTTTAGGCACCTGAATGCTTGTAACAGTAATTTGTCCGTATCTTGGAAAATGTAACAGCTAGAAAACAATTCAAGTGTCATTGTAACCATGACACTGAGTAGATCATAGCACCATCACTGACTGTATCCATATCTCACACTGTTTCCAGATATGGGCAACGAAAAAGCACTGGAAAGGCACTCTTTCAACCCTTGTGACAGTAATTTCACAATATCTCATGAACCATGCTATGCTGAACAAAATTCCACTGCAGGCTTACTCAACAATTTCAAGACTTTTCCACTGGCCAGCTTACATAAGGTGAGCTAAGCCACCCTAATGAAAGTCTGTATCTACTTTGTTTCCAAGACAACAAGCGCGAAAGTCATGACACAGACTGCAATGTAATCCTATGGGAAAAATGTCAATTACATCATTAAATATCTCTGCTACAAATTATTTTCCCAACACCTAAACAGCATAATTCAGATCTCTATGACATCTCCTCAACACCTAGAAATTTCAAGTAAAAAGACCGAACTGTGATTGAGATATGGTCATCCCAATTTGGGCTATCTGGTCTTTCCTAGGGCCATCTGGTCTTTCTCTTAACATTCAAAAATACATATCAATTTTCCATAGGATATAATGGGAATTTCAGATTGTAAATTGACTACTTGAGGTTCATCAGCTTCTAGCTCCCTCGCAACACGGTTTAGATCTAACCATGGGACTGACTTAGCCCTAATCAACTTCTTGAATGATGTACTCAGAGCAATGGATAATGGGATACCCACAGGTGCTGTCTTTCTAGACCTGCCCAAGGCATTTGACCTTGTTGACCACAAACTCCTGTTACTGAAGCTGAACAAAATGGGCTTATACCCCCATGCCCTCAAGTGGTTTGAGAGCTACTTATCTGGACGGACACAGAGGACACAGGATCTGGAAGGGAGCCATATCAGCTCCACTACCCCTAAAAGAGAGGTGTACAGCAGGGCTCAATCCTTGGCCCCATCCTTTTCTCCTTGTTTACCAATGACCTAAATACCCACTGTGGGGTAGCTCAGTCATTCAGTATGTGGATGACACCGTCATCTACCAATCCTTAGGCGATGTTACAGTTCTTGGTCCCTCCTCCAAGGTGACCTTACATCACTTGAGGCATGGCTGAGTGAAAACAGAATGGTAGTAAATGCAGGCAAAACCAAGGCGGTGCTATTTGGGCACAGATCCCTGGGTCATGGCAGGACTACATCCTTGCAACTCACAGCAATCGCTGGAAGCAGCATAGAGGTAGTGCCCTCCTTTAAATACTTAGGTCTAACACTTGACCTATGTCTCACCTTCAAGAACCATGTGGATCAGGTTACCAAGACCTTACACTGTAAACTTGGTACCCTGTATCAACTCAAGGATCAACTCATCCGGAGGCCAGGCTCACTATTGCCACTAGTGTCTTGCTCCCTACCCTGACTATGCTGCACTGATTATACAGGGCATGGCTCAGCAAGAGAGGTCTCGAGGATACAAATATTGTACAAAGGTAGCTCGGTTCGCTACAGGACCACCATGAAGTCACCTCTGTGACACTCTGACACAGCTATGGTGGCCCTCACTGACTGCACACCTACAGTATCCCCCTCTGGACCTTGCGTTCAAGCTACTCAGGCTGCCCACTCCACCCAGCATAGTAGGAACCATAGCAATCAAACATAACCCTAGGATCCTACGGATGTCAGAGCAAACTCTGCTGGAAGTCCCCAGAGTCAGGACTAACACTGGTGGCAGATCTTCCTACCAAGCCCCCACCTATGAAACAATCTCCGCCACTAGTGCAGGAGGCCTCCTCTCTTAGGAACTTCCACACCAGACTAAAGACTCATATGATTGATGGCAGCACTTGCCTTCGCCATGGCTCATAAGTTTGCCCCTACCCACATCAACCCTCCCAAAGTGGGCCTACCCTGGTACCCCTTCAAGATCCTAGGTGATTTGGCCTTGTTATTGTCCTATAGCTAGATTATTGTCCTATAGATAGCTGTCACCTGAAAAATGCAAATTGTTAGTCGTGATTGTATCCCTGCCAAGTAGTAATCTAGGTAAAAACAGTATCATGTCCATAACCATAGCTATAACCTGCAAGCAAACCTGTAATTGTTTTCTGTAACTCAGTGCCTCTTGTCTGCATCAAAATATGTATTGTTATCCTGGGTCGCCCCTGAAAAGGGACCTTCAGGGCTCAGTGGGCCTACCTGGTCACAAAATGTAATAAACAAATAAATAAATAAATAATAACTTTTGAACAGATTAATATTTTTCACCAAACGGAAAGTGACATGTTCGGCCAGTGGCTCTTTCAAGCGAGGCTATGTCACAGAGTGGCACACCTATATAATGACCACACGAGAACACGGACAATATCCTAAAACTGCCTCCAAACATAGATAATTTTGCATTTTTCAGCATTTTGGTGCACAAGACTGTAAGTCCGACCGAAATGTCATTTGGCAAATTAAGAGATCTACCATGCCCCACCGAGCACACCACATTTCAGGCAAATCCATTAAACAGGTCCAAAGTTATTAACGCACAAAATTTAGACTTTAACATAAAGTGGCATCTCAACCCTAAATATAGTGGCGCGACCACACTACTATGATACTAGCCACTCTGGTGAGAGGGCCCTGTACTCCTACCAACATTGCCTATTTCTGCATAACAATAGGCATCTGAGGGAGTTGCGGACCTCTGAGCCTGCAGTACTACTACACGATAGCTACAGAGCCATGCAGCATTCCTATTGGCCACTTAATGCTTGTAACAATAATTTGTCCATATCTTGGGAACCAAACAGCTAGAAAAACAATTCAAGTGTCATTGTAACTGTGACACTGAGTCAATCAAACACAATCACTGACTGTACCCATATCTCACACCGCTTCTGAGATATGGGCACGGCAACACTGAACAGGCACTCTTTTAACCCTTGTGACAGTAATTTCACAATATCTCATGAACCATGCAATGTACAAACAAAATTCCACTGCAAGCTTACTAACAATTTCAAATCTTTTCCAGCTAAGCCACCCCTAGCGAAAAGTCTGTATCTACTTACGTTTCCGTGATAACGGCGCCAAAAGATCATGACATAGACTGCAATGTAATCCTATGGGAAAAATGTCAGTTATGTCATTGAATATCTCTACAAATTATCCCCCCAACACCTAAACAGCATACTTCACATCTCTATGACATCTCCTCAACACCCTGCAAATTTCAAGTAAAAGACCAAACTGTGATTGAGATATGGCCATCCCAATTTGGGCTATCTGGTCTTTCCTAGGGCCATCTGGTCTTTCTCATTAACATTTAAAAATACATATACATTTTCCTATAGGATATAATAGGAATTTCAAATTGTAATAACTATTGAACAGATTAATATTTTTCACCAAATGAAAAGGCATGTTCGGCCAGTGAAGCTCTTTCAAACAAGCATGTCACAGAGTGGCACACCATATAATGACAGCAGGGCCATGGACAATATCCCAAAACTGCCTCCAAAAACAGATAGTTTTGCATTTTCAGCGTTCTGGTGTGCAAAGACCGTAAGTCCAACTGAAATGACATTTGGCAAATCAAGAGATCTACCACGCCCCTCGCATACCAATTTCAGGCAAATCCATTGAAAGGGTCCAAAGTTAGTAATGCACAAAATTTTGACTTTAACATAGAAGTGACATCTCAACCCTAAATATAGTGGCATGACCACGCCACTATAATACTAGCCACTCTGGTGGGAGAGGGCCCGTACTCTTTCTCATTAACATTCAAAAAATACATATAAATTTTCCTTAGAATATAATGGAATTTCAAATTGTAATAATTTTGAACAGATTAATATTTTTCACCAAATGAAAAGTGGCATGTTCGGCAGCAAAGCTCTTTCAAACAAGCCATCTCACAGAGAGGCATGCCATATGACAGCCATGCAGGACCATGGACAATATCCCCAAAACTGCCTCCAAAATGGATAATTTTGCATTTTCAGTGATTTGGTGCACAAAGACTGTAAGTCTGACCAAAACAACATTTGGCAAATCAAGAGATCTACCATGGCCCTGCACATACCAAATTTCAGGCAAATCCATTGAATCGTCCAAAGTTATTAACACATGAAATTTGACTTTAACACAGAGTGACATACGCAACCCTAAATATAGCAGTGCAACGCACCACTATAATATATATATTTATTTATTTATTTATTAGCTTTTGGTAACCGGGTAAGTCGTTAGGCAACAGACCTGCCTATTTTCAGGCACGACCGGAGAGCACAGGACATTGGTTACAATATGCAGAAATGCACAGACATAATATAGGTGTACAGGAGCAAAAACAAGATATACATTGGGTAGCACAGTAATAGTTACATAAGGGTACATTTTAGGCATAGATCATAATAAGGATGTAAAATGAAGCAATTAGGGTAACCATAAGACAGCTGAGGACAGTAAAGACATCATATGTATGTATAGATAGATAGATAGAGATATATAAATATATATATATACATAAAGATATATATATTATGGTAGCATGCTGGTGCTAGTTAGGGTTGAGTAGCCTTTTTAAGGTTAAAGGGTGAAATGTTGCACCTTAATAACTTTGTTACTGTTCAATGGATTTGTCTGAAATTTGGCAGGCACAAGGCGTTACCATAGATCTTGGGATCTGCCAATGTTCATACTGGTCGGATATCGGCTGCAGAGTTATTAAGTGACATTCGTGTGCTAATTACCTTTTTTGTGCATTCTTTGCTCGTGCCTACAGATCACACAGTTTGCATGACCAGTCCACAAACTTCAGGAATGTGCGGCCCAGGGTCCCCGATGTGCCTTTTGAAGATTTCATTAAAAATATTGACGGTTCAAAGTTATTCAAAAACAAGTTCCATTACAATTCAATGGGAAAAGTTAATAAAAGTTTGACACTTTCTAAAAGCAGTTTTAAATGCGCAAATGGCCATAGTAGTGTCACAAATCCACCATCTTGTTTACAGTTACTGATCACAGAAATACTTGGCATTTAAAATTGGGACCCTCTAGGGACACAGTTTTGGGTGTTTACCTATTCGATCCCTGAGGATGCTAGCCATGTCTTTATTTTGGGGTTAAACACTCCAGAAATATGTTTTCAAATTCTGGAAAAGTAGTGTCTCACCTGTGACATGTTCACAAATTTTGCTAAAGCTTTCACAAATCAAGACACTACTTTTCTAGGCTATGGCCAAAATGACAGGAATTATTTGCCATCCTGCTGCAAAAAAAGCGGTTTGGTCTTTTGAGCTGGAATTTGGAGGAAGACAGCCAACATCTTACAGATATGTGCCTTTTGGTGGTTCGGTGAAAAAAATATTGGAGGGATGCAAGTTACGGTACTCTGAAGTTGATGTTTTCCCACAGACTAACATGGTGGCATCCGCCACGCCTTTCAGGGCTCGTATCTGGAAGCGGTGCAAGATACAGAATTTCAAGTCAGAAAACTCATGAATCATGTGAAATTAAATTTTTCGACGTCGACGGTTCCTGAGATATAAGCAATTTAGTACTCCAACAGCTCATTTTCTGCTCGAGGCCCATTATTATGCATACAGTCTTTGTACACACAGGGCTGGATATTCAAAGGGTTGCGCCATGCACAATAGGGTTGCGCCTGCACAAGTCGAATTGTGCCATTCTGCCATATTCAGCAGGAGGCAGTTCGCTAATTCAAACTGAGCAACAGCGCAATGCAAATGAATGCATGCTGAACTGGAGGGAGGAACCATGCATAAACTGCACAGCCGATATTCAGCGGGCTGTGCAGAAGTTGCAGGCGCAACCCCAACCTGTGCCTGCACAACTTTGAGCCAAAAAAAGGAAGTAAGTCAAGGGCCACCCACAGGTGAGCTGCCGCACTGCAGGGCACAACACAGCAGTTGCCACCTGTGGGTGGCCCTCAACCTACTCCCTGTGCCCCACCTGCAACCCAATCACAGACATATAGTAATCCCCTCCGCTCAACAGGCCTGATGTGGGCAAAAGTGAAAAATAAAACCACCCCCACCAGCCGATCATGGCACCAAAGTGTCCAACCCCCAAGACCATATCCCTGGTGGTCCAGTGGACCGCTAAGCCTGATACGTGGGCTGCATAATGTTTAAACCCCCCATGAACATATCCTGGTGATTTAGTGTCCCCACCCCACCACCCATGAAGCCCCCCTCGCTCCCCCGCCCAGCCGGCGGGTGGCAGCATCCACCCGCCTGCCGCCGCTGCCCACCTAACTGACTGCCCCTGGTAGGGCTGCACGTCATTGGCGCAGAGCAAGAGCCAATGGGTGTGCAGCCCATACCATACAAGGCAGTCCAGATTTGTGAATGAACAGAGACAGAGACAGATGGGAGGGGAGAGGGAGAGGAGAGATAAAAAAATTTCCGAGAGAGAGACACACTTCTGTTCTGAATGTTTCTTGTTGGAGGGAGGATAGAGTTAGGGTTCATTTACACCACTCAATTTGCAGTGCATCAACCCATGCACAACAGATGATGTAAATCGCACTATGTGGACACTGACCAGTCGTCTTCAGTTGCCTCCGCTCCCACTTTCTGATCTGATGCAGGAAAGGAAACCTCCTGCGAATCGAATGACTTGCCATGATCGTAAACTCACATCTACGCTCGAGCTGTACACTCAATTGACTATTTTCCTGGTCTGCACCTTTTTCCCATGGTACTTCATTCTGGAAGCAGGAAGTATCTGGACACAGGCGAGTGAGAGGACGGCAGCATTGTTCTTGTGCATTTGTGCGATTGCTGAAATCAATAAATCTATTGTACTTCACTAGCAGAATGTTGATGTTTTTATTTGCTGGCCACTTTACTGCTGGTCCTTGAGGCAGGGTTGTTGATGGTAAATTAGGGAGCTAAGTATTTTCCAATGAAAAGTCCATATCTCACACTGTTTCCGAGATACGGGCCCTGAAAAGCACGGCAGATGCTGTAATGTTAGCCTAAGGAAAAAGTGTCAACTTCAGAGTGCCGTAACTTTGCAGACATCTAATATTTTTCACCAAACCACCAAAAGACGCATCTGTGGCACTTTGGCTGCCTTCCCTCAAATTTCAGCCCCAAACACCAAACCATTATTTTGCAGCAGGGTGGCAAAGAATTTCTGTTATTTTGGGCATAGTGTCGCAAAATAGTGTTGCAAATCACAACACTTTCACAAAAAAATCATGAAAGTGTCACAGGTGCGCCACTACTTTTAAAAAATTTCAAAACATATTTCTGGGGTGTTTAACCCCCAAAAAGACATGGCTAACATCCTCAGGGACCAACTAGGTGAATACAAAAGAATTGTGTTCCTGGAGGGTCCCAATTTTAAACACCAAGCATTTCTGTGATCAGTAACTGAAAACAAAATGGCAGATTTGCAACACTACAGGCATCATTTGCGGCACTAAAATCCGCATTTGCGACACTGTCAAACTTTTGTTAACTTTTCCCATTGACTATAATGGGAAACTTATTTTTGAATAACTTTTGAACCATTTAATATTTTTCATGAGATCTTCAAAAGACACATAGGGACCTCAGCCACATGTTCCTGAAGTTTTGGACCAGTCAGCACAAACCGTGCAACCTGTGAGTTGCGAGCAAAGAATGTAAAAGAGTAAATGCGCCACGGTGTTGCATTATAACCCGCCAATATATCCAATTGTTACAAAGCTTGGCAAATCCAGAGATCTATGGTACCACTCCATGCCTGCTGTATTTCAGACAAATCCTTAATATGATGGCAAAGTTATTAAGATGCAAACTTTCATACTTTAACCTTAAATGGGGTATTCAACCTAACTATAGCTACACTACCATACAGCTCTCTCTCTTTCTATATATATATATATATATATATATATATATATATATGCATGCATGATTGTATGTATGTATATATATATATATAAGTATCAGTAGGTACTGAAACAAATGTGACCATCACATATTCCTTCCAACTGCACATTTCCATACAAGTGTTGCATACACTGCAGCTCATAAACCCTAACCTGTTGGGTAACCAACAACAGGGATAAAAGTTATTCACCACACAGCATTCCAGAACCTGTTACCAACATATGTAGAAACATCACGGATGTCACAAGATGTTAGAAAGAAATGTAATGTAGATACTAAAATACTTTTTGAGGATGCTTAGAAATCTGGTTATGTCAGGTGTAAAGTCTGTGCCTGGAAAACATGTTTCAGTTAAGATGAGAAGGTTGTGCTGGGGATATCCTTTATATATCTCGGTTGCTTATAGCAAAGACAGGGTGTGACAACAACTAGGTTATTCAGGTGTGGAGCAGAAATATGCACGTTATGAAATACATGTGATTTGCAGCACTGTCTTAATAGCAACTGGTATTGAAGAGACCCCAGCTAAGTACTGATGGAGTCAGTAATAATAATAGTCACCGTGAAGTGAACATTATAAAATCAGGTTTCATCATTCTCAATGGTATGAAACTTACAAAATACATACAGGAGAAAAGAAAATACAAATTACAAATACGCATGCTGTAATTATATTTTCCGACTGTTAAAATGACCGTGTAAAAGCCGGTTTCATGACAGAAAGGCAAGAATGTAGGAATGGGTAGCATTATCAGATGCAACCCAAGTCTGCAATCTGCAGAGCTACAGACAGTGTTGATGTTCAGATAGATAGATAGACAGACAGACAGGCGAAGGGATGGGCAGACAGACAGAGGGACAGATAGATAGATAGATAGATAGATAGATAGATAGATAGATAGATAGATAGATAGATGAACAGACAGACAGACACACAGACAGATAAAAGAAAAATTATACATAGAGATAGATAGATAGATAGATAGATAGATAGATAGATAGATAGTTAGATAGATAGACAGACACATAGATACATAGATATATAAGTAGATAGGTAGTTAGATAGAAATATTTATTTATTGAAATGCTTCCCCAGGAAGGCACACTGAGCAACAAGTCATTTGTCTCCCAGTGCGACCTGGGGAAGGGATACAACTGGAATGAGACATTAGACATTCAAGATACAAGATCAACATTAACATACAGTTGTAAGGCAGGTGTTACAAATAGTGTTACAACAGTGTTGTGCATAATATGTACACAAGTGGACAATAATAAGTGTCGGGTTAATAAGTAAACAAGTGCTACATGAAAGAAAGGAGGAAAGGGGAGGGAGGGGTGAGATGGGAGGGAGAAGTCATGCCCTGGAGACCCCCTTCAGGATCTGAGGAATCCAGTAAGGGGACTGGGGGACCAGAGAGAAGGGGATAAGCCAGTGTCCCAGAGAGACCCCTTAAGATGGTGGGAGAAGAGAGTAGATGAGAGATACAAGCCCCTTGAGGGGGTAGGTGATGGACCCATGGAGAGCATTCAGGGTCCTTTACATTCTGTGAGAGATAAGGAGGCCAGTAAGGGGAGCAATTGGGGAAGGGATAGAGATTTGAGGGTGCATGGGGTAAAATGAAGGTGAAGGTAGGTGGCAGGGTTTGTCCAAGTCTTAGAGGAGGAATTAGGCACAGAGATGGGTGCGAGGGGGGCATCCAGGGCAAAGCAGGAAGGAGGATTGAAGAGGGTGCCCAGTCTGGCCAGGGAGGACTTAGTGGTCGCAGCATAGACCACATCACAGTAGTCAAAATGGGCAATATCCTTTTCTGAACAAGTTCACGCCTAACCATAAGAGGGATGCAACTACAGTGCACTACGGTGAACTACGTTACGGTGCAACGTACACAAATATAGGTAGAGACTGAGATAGATACATACATAGATAGATAGATAGATAGATAGATGAGAGATTAGCATAGATAGTTACACAGGCATACCAACAGACTGATAATAAGCAGTACTATGTGGTTAGGAAATATTAAGGAAGATTGATTCTCTGGCGTGTATTAGTTAAATGCATGACAAGGATCACAGAATTACATAACATAGAGTACAGTAAGCATACAATGAAGTAGTAGTTTGAGAGAACAGTGACACATGTGTTGCGATTTAGTACACAGATGTAATGGTGAGTGGTGCTTTCAGACAGGATGTTAAAATAAGTTACAGTACACCAAGTATTAAAAGAAACATGTTTTGTGTGGAATCACAACTGTATGCAAGAACAGAGTGGAAATATACTATATATCTATATATCTATATATATATATATATATATATATATCTATATATATATATATATAGTGTAACATCTATTGGTCAAATGTGTCATTAGTTTCTGGTAGCATATATATATATATATATATGTATATATGTATATATACATATATACACATATATACGTGTGTGTGTGTGTGTGTGTGTGTGTGTGTGTGTGTGTGTGTATTTGGGTATCAAGGTAAATACAGATACTGTAGAAAATTATCCAGTGATGCTAGTGAATATAAATGAGCGACTGTAAAACAGCAACTCATTTATAACACTAGCATCAGCTACCCTGCAAGGGGTAGTGATGCTAGCGAGGAAAGCAACCAGAAGGGAGGGATAGGGAGATGTAGGGAGGGAGGGATAGGGAGGGAGGGTATAGATAGGTAGGGGATCCTGCTGTAACCGAGCCAGCCCTGTGGTGGGGTTTGAGGGTGGCTGGCTCTAGTGCAGTAGACACTGGGTTCGGGACTGACTGAGGCAATTGTTTTGCTGCCGCTTGTGACTGCCTATTTTTTTTTTTTTTTTTTGCCGCTGTGTTTTGTCCCCTCTTTGACATGCACCCTTCGCGACATGCAATCTCAAATCAGGGGGTGCAGGGGGACACAGCCCGCCCCAGCAAACACTTTAGTATGCTGGAAGACCTGGGACAGGGAGGAATAAGAAGGAATTCCTCCTGTGCAGCCCTTCTTAAAAGCTTGACCCCTCCTGTCCCTGGCCATAAGCTCCCCGAGAACCCTATCCCCACCTCCTGCCCCTTCTGAGTGGTCTTATCTGCCTCCACCTTTGACCATCCAGGTGGCCTTGGCCATGCCCCCGACAAAGTCTTGCCTGCTGCCATACCTCGCAGGCTCCTTCAATATCCCACTTGCTATCCTATGGAACAAGGGGACAGATCACATGTTTTAAATAAAGGAAAAAACAAAAACTCTGCCTGTGTAGGAAAGATAGCAGTATAGGTACTGCTTGTTTGTGAAAATCTATCAGCTTACAGAACAGTGCTAATAAATACATTACTCTGTTCCTTTCCCAGTTCTCACTTGTGACTGCAAATACAAAAGAGTGCTAACTAACTAAGCAAGAGTTTTAAAATATTCACAGTGGCACACAAAGTCTTCTGTTTCTGACTTCTTGAATGTGTCAGAGCACACCTAATACATTGAATGCTACACCCTGTGTGTTACAAATGGTCTTACAGTGTTTTAACTTCTGTCTTCTGTGGAAAGAGGAAAAAGTACAGTTGACATGTATGCACTAATATTTTTCTTACCATAAATTTATTAATTATCCTCAGCATTTACAAAGCTGATTACCCAGTATTATGTAGATCAGTGTCATAGCAGTGTCAGTGGCTCAGTAGGTAGCACACTGCCTCTGAGGCCAAGAGATCCGAGGGCTGTGGGTTCAGCTCCACATCTGGCACTTAGGTTAATATCCCAGTACTGACACTGTAGTGCAGCATGAGGGGTGCTGCACTTTGAGGTGCCGCCTTCGGATGAGACGTTAAACCAAGGTCCCATCTGCCTGGATTGGTGGTAGCTCAGGTGGATGTTAAAGATCCCATGGCACTTATCGAAAACAGTAGGGGAATTTTTATTGGTATCTGAACAACAGCTGCACAAAATATGTACAAAACAATCTGATGACAGATACATCCAAAATTGTGAAAAAGGAAAAACACATAAGTGCATATAGCCATACACAGCTACCCAAAACATTCAAAAAGACAATACAAACCACCCCTCTCCTACTCCCCCAACATTCAATGTAACAGGTATCACAAAAAAATATATATATGTATATATATATATATATTTTATATGTTGTTCCTTGCCAAGCAGAACACAAGTGCATATTCACAATGAGTGATATACCTACAAAAGGTCATAAAAATCAAAACCATCCCAAAAGAACCCCAACCTGACGAGGAAAACAGATTACGTTCTGCAAACATCAACTTCTCCACTTCAGATTCAATCATAATAATCAAAGTAAGTGGAGAAATAAACTGTTGTAACAAAAGTCTACATCGACTAATCCACAACCAATAGAAAAAAAACATGGAGAACTTGCAGAGTACCATACCGCCCCATGTTGTTCAGTAGCAAAAGAAGCCATAGTACAAACTAACCTTTAAAGGTGGAAAGCTAAATTGTTTTTCCAGCGTTCTTTAAGGATGTCCCAAAATTACTTGGCATAAAACAAATCAAAATACAAGTGATCCATGGTTTCTAAAAGGGCAATACACTTATCCCTTGGGCAAAATCGCTCTTGCACTGATTTATGCTTTTGATTACTGTGTACATTGACCCTACCATGTATACCCAACCATAAAATATCCCACATCTGTTATGGAATACGGGATTAGTTAGATAACTAGCCAAATTTGAACTTACTGCCACGGAAGGGATGTTATCGGAGTATCAGAAAAAACTCCCAAAATTGAGGCATACAAGGCTTTCCTATGTAACTTCTTTACCACTTCCCAACATACATCCTAACATTTTACCTTATCAAACACCGACTTCCAAATGCCCAATAAGGAGGGCGGTGTTTATTACAATGTAAAACCGTCCTTCCTGCCATTCGCCTAAAACACCTTTCAATTGGGACGTCAATGGCAGAACCCATAATTCGGGATGCCCGGTACCACTGGGACCACGTTCATATATAAAAATTCATAAAAAAAAACACAACAGGGTGAATCATCCCCAAACCTCCCCTCTAATGTCCAAATATAACGTGTTCCTTTTAATGGATTTCAACGGCTGCCCCAAACCACTAAAAACAACGTAACAGAGATGTTTCTAATGATTTAGGTATATAGAACACATTACTTACAAATAAAAAACAGGAAGGAGATAAGATTTAATCAAATAAATTTGTTTCTTTTTGACAATCTATGTCTATTCCATTGAGACACTTTAGCATTACCATCCCATAAAGCCATCTTCCAATTATCCAAAGCTCCTCTCTACCTCCAAAATAAAGTCCCAAAATCTTACAAGGTTTACTTTCCACCAAAAACGCCCTGCTAATGTCGGACAATTGAAACCCTGATATATCAATACATTTTGTTTTATCTCCATTAACTGCGGCACCCATGATCACTCCCAAAGAATGAAGCAGATCATAAGCTAGCTCTATAGCCTTACTATCAGGTAAAACAAGGCAAATATCGTCCGCATAGGCAATAAGCTTTGGCAGACAATATGTGTCCATTGCAATAGCCCTAATCAAAGGAGACTTACTAATAATCCGAATAACGGATCTAAAGCCAAAACATACAATAAGGCTAAGTGGGCAGCCCTGCCTAACTCCCTTCAAAACACTATGAGTCCCACCTCTCCACCCATTTTCTAAAGGGTCAACAGTAGCCAATGCATAGCATAATTGCACCCAATTCACAAACTGAAGTGGCAAACCAAATGCCTTCATGCATGCCCATACATAGTCATGTGACACTTCATCAAAGGCTTTAGATTGATCAAGGCTCACAAAAAACCCTGGACCTCCCACGAATCCATACATAATGGCTGACCTCTCTAAGAAAATCAAGGCATCTGTCAATTTCCTCCCAGGCACTGCACAAAACTGTTGTTCATTAATCAGATCAGGCATCACAAGAGACAATCTATTCCTAAAAGCTTAGAGAATATTTTAAAGTCAACATTCAAAAGGGTTAAATGACTCCAATTACATTATGTCCAAAGCGATTCCCCTTCTTAAAGAGAAAAATTAACAAACCTTAGTACATCTGGGTAGGCAAAATCATATCCGAGAGAAATGAATTATATAAAGCCAATAACTCCACTGGCATAATATGCCACAACAACTTGTATAATTCCCTGGTAATCCATTGGATCCTGGCGAAACACCACTTTTAGAGAAGTGATCACCGAACCCAACTCCATTGCTGTAAAGCAGCTACCATGCTAAACTGTAAAGCACGATCAACTTGTGGAAGGTCCGCTGCTTCCAACAATTGAGAGGTAAAACAAGAAACTGGGTGGGGGTCCCAAAAGTTCTCTTAACATGTAAATCCAAAGAATCCATAATGCCTTTGTTATCCGACAGCAAAACACCATCTTCACTACACAAACTAGAGAACAAGCAACTGTTCGATCTTGACTGACATGCCAAAAGGATTCACCTGAGCCGATTTCCCTGTGTCCCAAACGACTGCTCTTTAAATAAAGATGACATACGATCGTACTGAACGGCAACATAGACAGCTTCATCCTAGTAATATCCCAGGATAAATCCAAACCACATTCAAACTGTCTAGAAATCAATGATTGCAAGGAATGACGGAGCAACAAATACGCTCATTTTTCGATCTCGCCTCCAAACGGCTATGGGACTGAAATAACCAACCAAGCAGTTTTTAAAAGCCACCCACCAACTCCATCTATCTTCGTATAACCCAATAGTTGTAACCTGGTCACATACAGTCATTTTTAAATCTTCAATAACTGTATCATCACTTAAGATAGAAGTATTCAATTTCCAAAATCCCGGACCTTTCTTTCGACCTTGAAGAGAGTCTACCGTTACCCCAATCAAAACATGGTCTGAAGTCTCTACGGATCATAAATCAAGCGATCAATTCTTAAAGACTTCGAACAAAAATAAAATCAATGCAAGAAGCCAAATTACCTTTAAAAAGATAGGTTTTGCGAAACCCTCCCAACCTGATGTGAATCTTTCAAACCAGCAAGAGAAAGAATTGAAGTCAAACATGGCTTATCACAATATTGTTTACCTAATGTCCCTTCTGCAAAAATTGATATTAAAATCCCCACCAAAAACAAATAGCCCTTGTATACAAAAGAAGGCTGAATTTTATGTTAATAATTCAGTCCTCAAGGATTTAACTACGTGGCCATAAATGGAAGTCAACCGACAAGTAATGCCATGCACCCTAACATCTACCAACAACGCCTGCCAGGTTCAAGTTCGACCAACCAAATGAGCATAACATCCAAGGTAGTAAAGCAAATACCAACCCACTACAAGGTTCTACACCAAAGACCAACAGGATACTCCCCAGCGCCAGAGTTTACTAGCGACATTAGCCTCCAAAATAGTATATAGACAGTATCCTGCAAGAGATACACATCATAATTTAAAAAGAAAAGAATCCCAAATGTTGACTGGCATTTAACATGAGATCTAATACTACTGACATTCAAAGAAGTTACAGTAAATGGAAAAGGTGCTTGGGGGTTTGGGCAATTTATTGCTAAACCTAGTTACCCGTTTCTTAGCATCAAATTGTTTATGTTTGGAAGAGCTCCCAGATGTACCAACCGAGGGGAGCCATACTAGGCACATTGGGATCTTGATCCATAACAGGGAGCTCACTATCTACTTGATAACCCCAGGTAGTTAGGATCGAAAACCTATTCACCAGGGTCAGGGGAGGTCGGGTAACACTAGGCACACCACCAACTGAAGGCAACAGAGCACACTGAGAGACCTGTGCTGCCTCCTCATCTCCTACACTATCTCACACCACCATAGTCAGGCGCTACTAGGTTCTAACCCCTGCCTTAAGATATAGACTCTAATAGGGGACCCTCGGGAGTTACAAAGGGCTTTTAAACATGTCTTCCCACATGGACTGGCTCTAAGGAGCAAGGATCCTCCCTGAGAACGTTCAGTAAATGGAAATCCTGTACTTAAAGGAGCCACAATCAATGGTTCATGGCCAGATCACAAACTAGAACGTCTATCGTTAGGAATCACTCCGGCCCTCCCTCTACCTCTACGCCTACCTCTAAGCACAGGCCGGGTTCCAAACTATCAGAAACACCACTAGAATTACGAGCCTGTGCCAAGAGATGTTCCTGGTCAGAGGATTCAGTAATATCATAATGTTTCCATGGGTAATCTGAAAACATGATTCACTCATTACATAAGTTGCATACAGGGGAGCTGTGCATTCTATAATAAAGTGGCCCAACATTCCGAATGAAAGCACTTAACCTGATCACATGCAGTGTTCTAGGTGGATAAAGAACCACATTTAAAACAGCTCTTCGGTTGCCCAGCATAAAAGTAATACCCTGTCCCTTCCCAGAAAGAAAGAGCTAGGCAAATGTTGAATCCCTTCAGCATCATGAATTAAACGAACACGAATAGTCCAACCCCCAGTCCAAAACCATTTTCATCCAAAATAGCTCTAGGCTTATCTTGCACATAGCATTTCTTCTCCAATCAAAACATAATGTCAGAAATATTCACACCCTCATTCTGAAAAAGAATCGTAACTGTCTTAACCGTAGGCTTTGTAATTGGGATGGCTTGAAAGTCTTTCCAATGATCGTTATCCTGAAGATCATAATACAGCCTCCATAATTTGTCCAGGGATATCCCCGTACAGAAGCTAACATCATAATAGTAATCTCCCGGAGGTTGAATCAGTGCATAGACTTCAGTAGGCGAGAACGCCATAGAATTAATAAGCAAAACTTTCCCACCCAAAGTCGGTCAGGAGCTACCTGTAACTGCCCCTTATATCTCAATCATACTAAGAATCTACGCTATAGATTCCACTGGCTTTATAAACAAGCCAGCAAAGATTTCATACTGTGCCCCACAGGACTCAAAAGCCCGCTGTCTCAAGCAGAGTCTTACCGCAAACCAATTGTGATGAAATAGATTCAGTCTCGGATTCCAATGCAGGTAAAACTGATGCAGTGTTTTCAAGTAAAAGGAGCGAAGATGGAAGAGACTGCTGAAGAAACAGGTTGCCCATGGTGTCTTCGCGTACTCGGAAAATCGCTAGCCTCACCCTGGGGCTGCGATTCGCAATACCTGGAGCCAAGAACTTAGAATTAGGCTCTGCAATCGATGCAATATGCAACTCTTTTAAGACATGAAAGTGTGGTATAGAAACCCCAGTGACAGGTATTAAGGGGTCGGGACCCACCGTTCCCCAGCCCATACCCAACCCGCCTGTTGTAGCACTTCTCCAGGGGACCAAGGTTTTAAAGAACACGGTGACCATTCGATGCAGGTGAAACAATGTCCCCACCTGAAACAGAGTCCTTAATAATGCCAACCTGTTGACCAAAACGCCTTCTCCATCAAGAACAGGGCTTGTAGAGCGCTTTCTTGCTATGTTCAACATCCAACTTCTGCTGACAGGAACGAAAATATTTTTCTGCTAAATTAATTAAGTCCATAAGGTGTAGCTTCTTTTCTCAAGTTCCTTTTGCAAAATTAATTCGGCCGTGTCACCCATAGCCAAATCTTGCTCCAAATTCTCCATCTCCATAACAAGAACAGAAGGGACATCCATAGACCGAATATCTCCTTCAGGCATACTCTCAATCCTAGTGCAGGTTGGAGCTGCAAAACTATGATTGCCATGGTGATTTGGGACCTCACTATCTACTGTGGACAACTGTGCCCAGTACTCCATACAATACGTGCAGTATACCAATTGCATTTTAAATTGTAAGAAAAATGGAAAATTAATGTTTCATCTGTAATTTCACAGTACTGGTAAATGTTTCAAGCTGTACACAGTATCTGTGTGTTTTCTTGTGTGCATTTTTCTTAATATGTGTTAGGTTCGTGGGTGTGTAGCGATGGATGATTTTGGCAGATGAGGCTTCACAATACACTACATAAGAAAGATCCTACATCACATTTCCATGTTCTACCATGTGAAGCAAGTGCTGCAAAGGGCTGCATTTTTCTATGTTATTTACAAGCTCTTGCATCTGTAAACAACATTTAGAATGGTCACACTCACAAATGCTACTTAATTTATATTCTGAAATGTGCAGCCTGTATCACTTCATAACTTCAAACAGTGTTTTAATTGAAATATTAACCTGATATTTCACTTATCAAGACACAACATGCCCTTAGTCTATTACCATGAAGAGTGAACCTTTTGCAATAGCGAGATAATGAGGACAGCTGCATGTATGCATAATATCTTTGTTTTGACTTGACACAATTTTATTACATTTACTTAGCATTTACACACAAAGCAGATATGTTCTTGATATGTGTCCAAGCAAGTAACAAAGGAGATATAACAGTGTCTCCATAATGTTCTTCATTAACATGTTAAAATAATACTCTTTTCACAGCTCTGTCGGTGGGCGGCCATGGTGGTATGCGAGTGGATTGAGCTATCTGCCAACAGTGGGACCCTGCTGGGGTGGGAGGAGAGGTGGGTTGGGGTACTTGGGGAGCTGTCTGCACCAGCCAACTGCTGGGGAAGGCAGCTTTACCAAGGGCTTGGGGCTGGGAGGGGTTCTTCTTTTCTTTCACCACCGCCAGGAGTGGCATTGCATGGGGCTTGGGGGAGTCCTCATTTCTTTTACCGCCACCAGGACTGGCATTGTATTGGGGCTTGGGGCAGGTGGCACACCAGACTGCCAGTGTGGGTGGGCTGCCATGCTGCTGTCTGCAGTACAGCAGCATGCCTGTGGGTGGCCACCCACTTGTCTATTTTTCTAGACTTATCTTTCTGTGGCACATCCCCAGACTTGCCCCTGGGATGCACCACAGAATAGGGCTGTGAATGGGGTTGTGCCCAGTATGCAAGGGCATGCTCCCATTACAGCCCCTCCAGATGTGCTGCATAGCATTATTGGCAGTATGCGGTGCATCTGGGATGCACTGGCACATCGGGGAGCATTGGCACCCTGCCAGAATTGCCCTTGGGTGAATGTTGGGGATGCCCCAGCATATCTCAGATGCGCTTGAGCATCCTTCTGTAAATCGAATCGGTAACCTGACCCTCCCACCTTGATGACCCAGGGTTCTCTAAGGACCCTTGAAATAGTAATCAACCTATGTAAATACCCTGTACTGTGAACTGTGTGAAATATGTCTAAATGTAATTTGTGAACTATGTATAATATGTCTATTGTAA
This sequence comes from Neoceratodus forsteri, assembly GCA_016271365.2. Lineage (NCBI taxonomy): Eukaryota > Metazoa > Chordata > Ceratodontiformes > Ceratodontidae > Neoceratodus > Neoceratodus forsteri. The sequence goes on along the minus strand of JADMNL010000030.1, from coordinate 216,647,360 downwards.
TGTTTCTGCTTTGTACAGACGTGGAACCTTTGCAAAGGAGTCTATGACTCAAAGGTTTGTAATTCTGAACATTTTAATAAACAATAGATCCTGCCCAAAGTATTCAACAATAAAGGAATGATAAAGTAACAGACACTATTAAAAAATTCCTCCTGCCTACATATTTAATGCAATATTCATGGTAATCAGCTAACCTTAAAAGGAAAAACTATTTTACACAGCTGACTGATGAGAAACAGTGGCGCACCATTTATTTATTTATTTTTTATTTATTTAGTTTTTGTTGACCAGGTAAGTGCACTAGACAAATCCTGCCTATTTTCAGGCACGCACTGGGAGGGGATACAGATGAATGCCAACTGACCCTGAACCAGATTAAGCTGTTGGTGGTATTTTTAGTGAATGAGGGAAATTTGGCCAGGACACCAGGGAAATTCCCCTACTCTTTTGAGAAGTGCACTGGGGAAATTCTCCTACTCTGCCTGCAGGGTGCTGTCACTTCCTGTGGACAGGATGTAGGGGCTCAGTTTGCAGCTGGACACAGGAGGAGGAGGAAGTGCTGATGTGGCAGGGGAGCAGGATGGCAGCAAGGAGAAGGCCTGGTTTCAAGGCCTACAAACTTGCAAACGGTAGAGAAAGATAACATGGATTGGTCTCAGATCATGAAGGATGCTGAAGAAAAACCCAGGAAGGCTTTGGGAATAAAACGAAGAAACGGAGGTGAGTCAACGGAGGAAAATATGGATCCGGGAAGAAGGAGGGAGTTCAAACAGCAAGTAGAGAAAAGTTTTCTGAAGAGGTCTGCTATATTTCTCCAGGTACTGTTAATGTTTCATTATCTAACGAAAAGGACAGCTTACGAACAGAGGAACGGCGGCTGTTGAAGCGCCCTCACCAAATGACACTCAGCTGTTCTCTTCGTAAGACAGACAGTAAATCTAAAGAAAACAACTGCAGTCCGGTGACGATTCCTCAGGTGGACTGTAATCAGAGCCTGGTTTCACCGAGCAGTGTATGGAAGGGAAATGCTCCTGCAGTACTGAGAAGCAGAAAAGAGTCACTCTAGCTTTAAACAGGCTGGCAGTTTATTCAAGCTTAGCGAGTGCCCAAAGCCTGCATTGACTACTTCTGAACTTGTTAATGACACAGAGACATTTAAAATGACTGCAATAGAAATGGCTCCAACTTATAATGAAAATGTAAATTTAAATAAAGCCTCAGGTTTTGTGTTAAAGCAGTTACCACAAAATGAAGTGTCTACTGCACAAACTGTAATTTACCAGGCTCACAAACAGGGGTGACTGAGTTCTTTTTCCCATTGACACCATTAAGAAAAGTGTTAGCTCACATTTAAATGTACAGGAGGAAATAAATAAACTCCCTACATTAAGTAATGACAGCGAGCTAGCTTCATGGTCTCCAAGCAAAGCATTAAATGAGGCAGGTTGGATGCAGACAAACACAGGAGTGTGGAAACCTGACCCATCTTGGTCCTCACAGTTAACTTTGTCACAGCACTCCCCAGAATGGGCCCTATGGGGCAGGGAGAAAGAAAGTTGTATTGGGGGAGACAAAAAGAAATTGATATGTTAGAACCTAGAAGTAGTTCTGAATTGAAAAGTCCCCTTGGACTCTTTGAAGGAATCTCAGCAACAAGTTTTAGCTGTACAATCCTCGCTAGAGAGTCCTTTACCCCCCCCCCGCTTCCTTCTGTTCAGAAACCCTTAATGTCTAAGCTTTTTCAATTTCTCACAGAGAGGCAGCTCCCAGACAGAATGCAGTAAGAATAAGATATAAAGGTGGGCTAGAGGTTAGGCCGGATAGGCATTTCGTGGGAAAACATTACTAAAAGAATCATTGCACTTTTCCCTCAGGATGTTTACGCTTCATCAATATTTCAGGGAGGATAATTACGATGTAAGTTTTGTACACAACATGCTTTAGATTTGTTTTGGACAAGATATGGTCAGGTCAAATTTTCACCTTTGTGGGCTCCTTTTGTTGTCATACCTTTATCCAAACCTTTAATTATATTCGTAACAGTTATGTTTCGAAATGAGGGGTGGGTGGAAGATATAACCTTTGGTTAAAAAAGGTGTGATGTGTTAGTGAGCCAGAACCTATTCTTGACTCAGAACGTTTCTGGACAGATGGATGGAAATATAAAGTAAAGCTTAGACAGACTGAGGCAGGGATAGAGCACATTCCAAATTCTTTCTTACTGGGAGAGACAGAGGGTATGTTTTTACAGTGGACAGCCTCGCATGCATGCTACAAGTGCGGTGCAAGAACACATCTTTCTAGTGTATGTGATAAGCCCAGATGTGATAATTGTGGAGAGGTGGGTCATTTAACAATGTTTTGAAACAATCAATCATGCTGTGATCTATGTGAATCGAAAGGCCATGTTTTTAAAATATGTCCTTGGGCTGCTCACAACTCAACAAGTAGCTCGGGCTCTGAGGTTTTATTCAGAAGGCACAGGAAGCTTCATCTCTGATTTCTTCAGTACAAAGTGTCCCTCTATCTCTGATAGCACTCAAGTGAAATCTGCTGGTGTTAAAGAATCAGTGGATATAAAAGGAGGTTACAAATGTAGTAGCTAATAAAATAAACCATCATCAGAAAGTATTGTAGAAAACAAGGGCAGCACTCAAAAGTGAGGGTGTCAAATGTTAATGTGACTTCTTCTAATATCTTAAGTCTTCCCCTGTTTGTTTTGCAGAAAATGTTTCAGAAAAGGTGGATAGCACAAAAGTTGCTTTGCACGAAAGAAGATCAACAAGGAATTTACAACTCAAACTCCCCCAGCAATCCACATTGAGACTAGTAACTCTTATGCAGCCCTGTTCTCTTCATGGGGAACATGGAAGCAGAGGTAGAGATTCAGATTCTCAAAAATCCTCACTATCAAACAGGTCTCAGATATCAGAGAATTATAAAGGAAAAAAGAAAAAGGAAAAATAAGAAGTAGAATACTTAAAAGGAAAATGGTATTGACTTGGGGTTCTTTGAATGCTCACAGCTTGTTGAGAAAAGCTAAGAGACAATCACTTTTCATTTTATTCATGATTACCCTTTTCAGTTTGTTTCCTACAAGAAACTTGGATGAACACTATTGAACAATTGATAGCATTTAAAAGAGTGGGTTTGGGGCCCTTCTTTTTGTCTTTTGGGAGGATACGGCAGATGGGGTAGGGATTTTATTTAATTCCTTCGCTTCAGCTACTAAATTTAATTGATCTAATTCCTGGAAGAGTTTTAATTATAGACGGAAGTTGTCAGGCCTAAATTTCCATTTTATTAATATATACAATCCTCAAACAAAATCAAGTAGAGGGAATGTCTAAAATGATACAGCCCTTTTATTAACAACGGCTAGAATTTTATGGGTGGAGACTTTAACTGCTCAATTCCTTGGTTTCCTCTCAAAAGTAACAAAAGAAAATTTACTGTGATTCCAATTATCTAAAAAAATAATAATTGAGGCTGGATTGTTAACCTGTAACGATGCTTCAAAAAAGAAACTAGTTTTCATTTGCCAAAGGGAAATCTTTCTTTGATACACCATATGCTTGTTTCACAAATATGAAAATGAAATCATTCAAAATATTCCCATGTGAATTTTCGGATCATTCCTTTTATTAAGCACGTTCAGTTTCTTAGATAATTTAGAGGAAAGGCAGTTAAGATGGAAATTGAATAATTCCTCTTTAGAGCTTCCTTTTATTCAAATAGGAGTTAAAAGTCTGTTGAAGGCTAGATTATCAGTAGTTTTTATATATTCTGATGTAGGAGAATGGTGGCAGGAGACCAAAACTGAATTAAGGAATTTTTAAAACCAAAGGACGTAAAATTAAAAATGATAATTTTTTGCACTATTTAGGTCTAAGACAGCAATTGCAGAGATTATTAACAATAGCTTATGCATCAAAAGGGATTATTCAGATCAAATTACGGTGTTAAAAGAAAAGATGAGAGAATACCAATATAATAGAAGCAAAACAATGCAGGTTATTCTAGTAAATGGGGTAGAAAAATCTCCCTAGGGATCCCTTTGTAATGTGCAAAAGTTAAGGATTCAATGAGATTGGAGGAATTGAGGAAACCTGAGGGAGTATAGAACTACTGTGAAGGATCTATGAGATGTCATAGTAGAATACTTCCATACACTTTATCCTAGTCAAGGAATTGTTAAAAAGATATAGTTGATTACTTAAGTCAGATACCTGTCCCAATTAATAAAACTAAAAGTCAGAAAAATGGGAACCCATTACAAGTAGAGATTTTAAATACTAGCAAGTCTCTGAAACCAAATATTTCTCCAGGAATTGAGGCCTTACTAATGATCTGTACAAAAGCTTTCCAGAAGAATTTAGTCTATGCCTGGGTCTTTTGTTTCAGTTTTTCTAGAAAAGATTTAATTTTCCTTCATTCACAGAGGGACTATTGACATATATATTCAAAGCTGGGGACAAACAGAATATAGCCAACTGGAGGCCGATTACGCTCCTAAATTCTGATTACAAAATTTTGGCTAGTATTTTAAATAAGCGGATAATAAAATATGCTGGAAAGGTTATTTCTCCATATCAATACTGTGGATTGCCAGATAGAAGGATTCAGACTGCCCTTAGATTAATCAGAGATGTGATAGAACATCTCTCAGAGAGAAGTCAGGATGTTTAGTTTCAGCGGACTTAGATAAAGCCTTTGATAGGGTACACTTACCATTTCTGTTTTCCACTTTGAGACACTATGGGATCCCTTATCAATTAGTAAATGTAATTGAGAAATTATATAAAAAGGTGATTGTATTTCCTTCGTGAAAGATTGCACGGCAGAAGGTTTCCAATTAATTACAGGGGTACAGCAGGGTGCCCTCTCAGTCCTCTCCTTTACACTTTCACGATGGATCCTTTATTAAAAATGGTGTTAAAAGCACAAAGTTGGAAAGGTATTGTGTCCAATGATTGTAATTTTCTACAGGCAAAAGTTCAGGCTTATGCAGATGACCTGATAATATATTTTGAAGACACAGTTATGATTTCCACTTTATGACAGTTTTCAGGATTTTGCTAAAGTCTCAAATGCAAAACTAAATATAAAGAAAACAAGGGATTATTTATAGGAGCAAATGGAATTGAGGAGACATTACAGGAGGAATCCAAATTTCTAGAACTCCACTAAGAATACTAGGGATTAAATTCGGTTCCCAAAATATACCTAAGGAAAATTGGGAAGAAGTGATCGGAAAAATTGAGAGTAAGGTTAAAAGATGGAGACAGTGGAGGTTACTCAAACTAAAGAGTACAGATAATTAGCAATTTCTTCTTCCCATAATACAGTTCGTGGCTATGATCTTCCCACTACTGGCAGCATTTGAAACCAAGTGTACAGTTTATTTTTTCAGATGCTGTGGGGTAACCGCCTAAACCCAGTTAAAGGGTTTTACTTATTTAAGAAAGAACCAAGGAGGGTTAGGGATGATAGACCCTGTAGTTTATGCACATGTATTTTCATTGCAAACTCAATAAAAGAGGATCTGAAAGATGAAGCTAGGGCTGTGGTATCATGGAATTTAAAAACAATGGGCAAATACTATAGGAGTTGGCATTTATTACCTCTAAACTCAATTATCATGTGTATATTCCAGTATTTGAGGCCTGCGGCACAGAAATTATACAAATGGAAATTGGAGAAACAATTGTACTGGCTCACAACAAAGGGGTTATACCAGCTTTTAATGATACAATTATACCCACAAGAGGGGATTCAAAACTGTCCTTCAGCATTAATCCCCTTGGTACTGGCTCAATTAAATAACCCTAGAATGCCAATAAATCAGTGGGAAACACAATGGCTAACTTTCTATGGGAAGTTAAATGTTAGAGGAACACAAAATATAAGGCACTACAGGAAAGGCTATGTCCCTATTTGGAATGTATAAATATTGAGGAAACAATAGAGCACTTCTTTATTAGCTGTTCTTATGCTAGGGTTTGTGGGATTATTTAGCTAAATTATGGGGTTATGATGGATGCAGCATATGTCTTATGATTTTTTAATTTTGGAAAAAACCTACTTATATCAACAGGTCTTCATGAAGAAACTTTAACTCTTTTTAGGTTGCCTGAGATACTATCTATGGCAGAGAATTCAATGGGTTTTGTATCAGAAAAATGCCTTATTACTGTGTGAGTAATCTAATTATAAAAGAATTGGAGAGAATCTATGCTCAAGATGTTTCAAGGGTTTCTCCAGGACATTACATAAATGGTGGAAAGGATTCTTTCATTTTATTAAATACAAATAAGATGTCTGATTGTAATATAAAAACTTTATGCAAAATATTAATAATGCATAAATAGAATGTTTATTTTATGTTTCAAACCCTTTGTTGAGAAGCATGAATTACTGTTTTTTTTTTTTTTTTTTCTCTCCTATTTTGATTGCTGGATTATTTGGTTGTTTAAATAAGTGTTATTGTATATGTTTTGTTAAATAAAAACACCCCTACTCTTTTCAATAAGTGTCATGGGATCTTTAACATCCATCTGAACTACCACCAATCCAGGCAGATGGGACCTCGGTTTAACATCTCATCCAAAGATGGACACCATGACACAGGCTACTTCTTATCTCTTGTATAATAACTAGTAAAACAATTGCATGTAATAATTACATACATGCTATATATAGAGATGTAGTACTCATCACCATCCCATTCTAATGTACTCTTTATTACTTTATAATAACTTCATCATTTTTAACAGAACTTAACTGTTGTTTTAATTTTTTAATGTTTAACCTGGAGAGGCACACTGAACTGAAGCTTGTTTACAGGTTCATTCTGGGAGCACTCTGTGAAGTTAAACAACTTGCTAAGAGCAGGGTTTTAAATAATTGATTAGCAGTTTTTCTTGGGGCTATACTAACTGTACAGAAAGTATTTATATAGATTTTCTTGAAGTGCTGTGTTTGTTAAACACAGTGAGGCAAGAGTTATGCATTTTCACAAAGATTTAGCAATTTTATGAGCAAAACGCTAATCAATTTTTAGAGTTAAATAAATCCCTGTAAGAGCAATACATTTTGCAAGCGTGGTATGTGGGATTGAAACCCAAATCTTCAGATTTGCAGCTCAGACCTGTAACCGACTGCACTACATACAATGCCTCACTATTTTAACCCCTTTCAGTGTACATCAACAAGTCAATGCAGCAGCACTCTTTATAACTAACTACAAATCTACTGCTCACAATATTTTTCCATCATATAACAATGATTGCCACATAAATCACTCTACTACAGGCTGGTCTGTCAGCACAGCAGTAGTGTTACCGCTATGTTGCTGGTGATCTGGGTTCGGAATGAGCCCAGGAGCTGGAGGGCAAGTGGGGGAAGGAGGCTTCAGCATCCCTGGGGCCACTCACCTTCTCCTGGGAGGAGGAGGAACAGGTCTCGGGCTTGGCTGACCCGAGGCAGAGGCCTGGTACATCAAGCCCAGCCAAAAGAAGGGAGCTGCATGATGGGTGTCAGTGCTTAGCACCTAGACATCAGGGTGCACATCATGCACAGAACATGGGAAATGGCTTGCAGCACTCCTGGTAGACAGAGGCCAGGCCCCAATCCCAGTGCCCTTACCTGTCCCGGATCTGATGAAACTCAGGAATTTGGGGTGTAAGGGCCCAACCTCGTCCCCACCTGGGAGGCAGGCCATCGCTACATGAGGGATGGACCACTCTAGATAGAGGGCAGGGACTAGAAGGCTTCAGGCAAATCCTGAAGGGTGGAGTGCCACAGTTGGGGAGCATAAATAGAAAGTTTAAAAAATCACTCTACTACATTCCTGTACCAAAACCTGTCCGCAGCTGTTCATCATGGTGTGCTCTCCAGTATTTAATATATACACATATTCTTCACCAACCTAGAACTCTTATTTCAAACCCCTCAGTGTAATGCAACATGGTACAGCACCAATTACACATCTAGCTTTGACATATTATTACACATTTTGTAACAGTTTTTTACATAAATCACTGCAATGATTACCCTGTTCCTGGAAAATCTGTAAATTTCCACACATTTCAGCACTGCTGCACTATACAGATATAGAAATCAACAAAAAAATGTAATGTTAAATTAACAGATATTATTAAACACAAATTGCTCCAGCGTGATTATTTTATGCAAATATTCGATACTCAGTTAACCTTTAAAGGGAAACTCTACTCTATACACCTAAATGTAGAGAAACAGGGATGTCACCCTGACACTGACTACTTCCTGTACTATGTATATTAATTAACCAATAACACAAATCCATCAAATACATACATACAAGCTTTATTTATCATCACTTTACCATTATACTATCATCAGTGATCATCGACCTAACAACGACAGCACCACATTTCTGCACGGTTCCTTCAGCTTAGTCTTGTGACTATGTTTATGACTTATGCTTAATGAAACTCAGGAATTTGGGGTGTAAAGGCCCAACCTCGTCCCCACCTGGGGAGGCAAGCCATGGCTACATGAGGGATGGACCGCTCTAGGTAGAGGGCAGTTAGCTTATGATTTGTTTCTCCACATTTTCCATACAAATCTATACTGAATAAAACTTGCTCAGGTGCAGCTACTAAAAACATATGCATAACTACGATAAATTGAAAGAGTGCAACGCTTTACATAAGAAACTTTTGCAACCCCTCTCCCACCCACACATAGAAAGAAAAACCCTAACTATGATATATACTATTTACAGTCCTTTACCAGTTCGCTTAATTACCATTCCAGCTTACAGCCAAACAGTATTACACTGCATGCTTTAGCTGCCAACATTGTATGTAATGCGATACTTTAAATATATATATTCACTCATAAATATATACATTTGCAATACATTTGTTATTTCTACATATGGGAGACTTGAGTTAACACCACTTTGTCCACTACACAGACAGGAAACATGGGACATGTACATGTTAAAGTTCATCAGGACACTGCATAGGAGGCAGTATAGCGCAGTGGTCTAAGGCTCTGAGCTGCAAATCTGGTGACATCCAGCAGACCAGACCTGGGTTTGAATCCCACAGCTTTCACCTGCATCCTGTGTGACCCTGAGCAAGTCACTTAACCTCCTTGTGCTCCCAGGTCGCTCCTGTAAAAAGCTTTCAGCTTAGTGTGCTATACCTGGTTAAATAATAATATTAGCAATTTTAACAAAGTGGCATCCATATGCCTTTTAAGACTTGTATCCCAGTCCTTGTAATGATTATAACGAAACCATCATCTACACTTATCTACAGTCTATAGACTGTCTCACAAATTAGTTAGATAGCTTCTAAAATGATACTTCTTATATATTTGGAGCAACTGTAGCGTAGTAGTGAAACTCTTTGTGCTGCGAACCTGGAGACCTGGTTTCTGAACACAGTCCCCACATTCTTAATGCGCTGCCTGAGCAACTTATTAAACTTCTTAATGCTTCAAAGTCTCAAATGGATTTCAGCGTTGCCTTGCTGTACCTTTCATGATTAAACAATTTCCCCTTTCCGTTACATGTAACATACCATCTGAAAAATGCCCTTGGATGCAACACCAAAATAAACATTCCAGTCAATTCTTACTGTACCATACCTATGCCTTTTTATGTTTGCTTGCATGCATGTGCAAGAAACATAGTGCCATCATCCAAGTTTTGGAGGTGTGGCAGCCCTCTTCAATTCAGTCAGTGTGTTTGCAGGCACGGCCGCAGTTCTCCAATGGCTGCTGGAACTGTCTATGACAGCAGTTGAAAATGCAGTGGAGTACAGTTGATGGGGAGCTACGCTTCAGTGAGCAGTGATAAATATCGCCTGCTCATGCATGCTCCCCTACACACACACACACATATACTGTGTGCTCGCCCCCACGCACATACTGTATAGCCGTGGGGTGCTCAATGGGATGTGCGCCCCCCAAACAGAGTTCCACATGCCATGCTGGGTGCCCACCCCAGCGTGGCTACACATCGGATAGTCGACGGGATGTCCAACTCTATTGGCTCCACTGTCCTCCCCAGAGAGTACAGGATGCCACACTGGGAGCCCACCCAGTGTGGCAACAGATACTATCACTGACAGGGTGCCCAATCCCCTGTCAGCTCCACGCCCCCAAACAGCCGTCCCTTGTGCCACGCTGGGGCCCACCCAGCATGGCAAATGTCCCACGTCGTCGTCCTCGTAAGTTTGTGAATTTTCAATATTTTTACTACAGATTTTCAACATTGCCATTTTATTACAATTCCTTATGAACAGTACAGCTGACATTTTTCACGTCACCCAAAATGTGTTTCTGCACATGTAGCGCACAATGGTGCAGTCGGTGTGCAAAAGCAATGTTTGGGACAGATTAACAAAATTACAGTTATACTGTTCATGAGCAGAGGTCTTAAATGGCTATGTTGAAAATTTGATGACAAAAGTCCATAAAATGATTGTGTTACAAGTGAGCATTGTGCAGTTTCCACGCACTCGTAAGTTCATGACTTTGTAATATTTCCAGTCCAGATTTTCACTAGTGGCATTTTTCCACACTTCCTTATGAACAGTACAGCTGTCATTTTTCACAACATGGCCGAAATGTGTTTTCACACTTTCAGTGCAGAGATGCGTGGTCGCTGTGGGAAATCATTGTTCGGGACACATAAAGAAAATCACAGTGACACTGTTCATGATCGGAGGTCCCAAAATGCCTGTGTTGACAATCTGCTGTAAAAATCCCCAAACTAATTACATTACGGTGTCGTTGCACAGTTTCTATGCACGCTCGTGACTTCACCATTTTTTAAACATTTTACTGCAGATTTGCAACATTGCCATTTTACACCTCCCATGAACAGTACAGCTGTCATTTTTCACATCCAGTTCGAATGTTTTTGCACCTGTGGTGCTAAATGCCGTAGTCGCTGTGCATAAGCAGCTTTCTAACAAACTGATATTGCCACTGTTCACAAGGTGGGTGTCACAAAAACCATGTTGAAAATTTGGAGTGAAAATACCAGCGAATGCCTGAGGTGTTAGGGTTTCCAACCATAACGCCCCACCCTGTAGAGAATGACAGGCATCAGGGGTGTGACTTCAGATTCTTGCCTGTAATGCTCATACCATTCCACACCCTGCAGCCAGTGAGAGGCATCAAGGTATGCCTTGGACTCTTCGCCCCAAAGTTCACCCGATTCTCCTATACCGCACCCATCTCACCGTATTTCCTGATGGAATGGGGTGCGATAAGGGCCAAAGACCCCAAGGCACACCGTGATACTTGTCAGTGTCTGCAGGGTAGGGTGTGGTGAAATGGCGTGGCCGTTATGCCTGACAACCCAAAGGCACACCCCAATGCCTGTCACTCTGCAGGGTGGTGGTGGGGTTGGCTTCAGTTCAATACTTCACTGCCATTCCTATTATGCAGCTCTGTAACTTCTACACTACCAATGCCAATGCCAGCAAGCAAACATTTGGCATTGACAAATGCTTGTTTTATGTTGTCATGCACACACTCAAGCAACATTTTGTGGCAGTAGGAGAAATGCAGAAGTGTGTCAGTTTGGGCAAATGCAGGGCAGCTTTAGAGAGGTGCTTCCTCATTAGCCAATTAGCGAGCATGCTAGCAGTGACACAAGTATTTTGTAGTGCCACCAACTTGAAACAATTTCACTGCAGCAATCAGAGCCAAGTTCATCATGCAGTGGCACTGATGACATGCCTCTGCTACATGCCTTGTCTTCCCTGGTGTAACATTTCAATAAACATGGCAGCGACTCCACCATCTACCTCTAGCAATCCCAAGAAAGCCAACTTTGGGGATGCCCAATCCCCCTATTGGCATGTAACCCCTCAGATTGTATGGCACACTGGGAGCCACCCAGTGTGCCTCCCTCGTAGAAGCTGACCGCTTCTGCATTTTCCCTGCCTCCGCCCACCTCCATTGGGAGCCACCCCAGTGTGGCAAACATCACATCCCCAAGTCATGGGGCACACTGGGAGTTCATCCCATTGTCCCCAACATTGTTTCATACACCTGTAAAGAAAGAAAATGGTCCGTGCTGTTCCTTTATTTTTAACCTGAAACAAAGAAGCGGTCCCTAGCTGTTAAGCGGGTCCCCTCCCCAACCTGCACCCACCCTCTGTGCACACCACCTCCCCACATACACACCCTCACCCATACTTACCTCTGGAGGTCCAGAGCCACGATCTTTGGTGGAGCAGGAACATGTCTGCACTCTTCAAAGCCGACCGTGAACTGAAGAAATGCCAGTAACCTGTATAATGGCATCAGTGAGGAGGTTTCAACTAGGTGGATATCGCGCCATTTTTTTTACTTTTACTCCAAATTTTCAACATGGGATTCTTGGGACCCCACCTCATGAAATCTGTCACTGTCATTTTGCTATTCGGCTTGAAAGGTGATTTGGTGGTCACTGCATGGAATCACCTTTCAGGACTGATTAACAAAATGACAGTGCTACTATTCATGAGGTGGCTTTCCAAGAAGCCTATGTTGCAAATTAAGTGAAAAATACCAAAAATGACTGTTATGAGCATGCATTGCGCAGTTTCCACACACGCGTAACTTCCAGAATTTTAATATTTTCACTCCAGATTTTTAACATTGCCATTTATTCACACTTCCTTATGAAAAGTACAGCTGTCATTTTCACATCCTGCCCGAAATATGTTTTCACACATTTGGCACACAATGGAGTGGTTGCTGTGAGAAATCAATGTTCAGGACAGATTAAGAAAATACAGTGTCACTGTTCATAAGCAGAGATCCCAATGCTTATGTTGAAAATTTGGTGAAAATTCCTAAAATTACTGTGTTAAGAGCGTGCATTGCACAGTTTCCATGCAGGCTCATAACTTAAATAATTTTTATATTTTTACTCCAGATTTTCAACATTGCCATTTTTCACTCCTCCTTATGAACAGTACAGCTGTAACTTTTCATATCCTGCCCAATTTTTTTTTCACATATCTGGCACACAATGACGCAGTCATTGTGGGAAATCAACATTTGGGACAGATTAATAAAATCACAGTGTTTATGAGCAGAGGTCTCAAAATACCTATGTTGAAAATTTGGTGAAAAAATTCAAAAAATGACTGTATTACAAGCGTGCATTGTGCAGTTTCCATGCACCCTCGAACTTGAGAATTTTAATATTTTATTCCAGATTTTCAACATTTCCATTTTTCACACCTCCTTATGAACAGTACAGCTATCATTTTCATATCCTGCTCAAAATGTGTTTCGCACATCTGGCATAGAATGGCGATCACTGTGGGAAATCGATGTTCTGAACATGTTAACAAAATCACAGTGCCACTGTTCAATAGCTAAGGTCCTAAAATGCCTATATTGAAAATTTGGTTAAAAATCCCAAATAATTGTGTTTCAGGCATCTGTTTCCCAGTTTCTATGCACGCTGTGACTTCACCAGTTTTCCAGATTTTCACTCCAGATTTTCAACATCACTATTTTTTAACACCTCCTCATGAACAGTACAGCAGTAATTTTTCACATCCTGACTGAAATGTGTTTTCACACCTGTGGCGTAAATGGTGCAGTCACTGTGCAAAATCACCTTGGCTAATGAACTGATAGTGCCACTGTTCATGAGGTGGGGTCACAAAAGCCCATGTTGAAATTTGGAGTGAAAATAGTGAACAAATGCATGGGGCATTAGGGTTTCCAACTGTAACACCCACCCTGTAGAGTCTGACAGGCATCAGGGTGTGACTTAGGATTTTGGCTGTAATGCTCAGGCCATCCCCCCAGGCTGCAGCCACTTTTAGACATTGAGGTGTACAGTACCTTGGACTGTTCCACCCCAAAGTTCATCCCATTCTCCTATAGTGCACCCATCTCAGCATATTTCCTTATAGAATGGGGTGAGCATAAGGCCTGAAGACCCCAAAGCACACTGCGACACTTGTCATTGTCTGCAGGGTAGGGTGAGTAAAATGGCATGGGTGTTATGGCCGACGACCAAAGGCACACCCCAGTGCCTGTCAGTCTCTGCAGGGTGGGGTGGGGTTGGTGTCAGTTCAATACTTCACCGCCATTTCTATTATGCATCTCTCTAACTTCTGCACTACCCATGCCAATGCCAGCAAGACAACATTTGGCATTTATTTATTATTTTATTTATTTAGCTTTTGTTGACCGGTAAGTGCACTAGACAAATCCTGCCTATTTTCAGGCACGACCGGGGAGGGGATACAGATGAATGCCAACTGACCTTGAACCAGATTAAGCTGTTGGTGGTGTTTATAGTGAATGAGGGAAATTTGGCCAGGACACCGGGAAATTCCCCTACTCTTTTCGATAAGTGCCATGGGATAACATCCACCAGAACTACCACCAATCCAGGCAGATGGGACCTCAGTTTAACGTCTCATCGAGCGGCACCTCAGAAATGCAGCACCCCTCTCATGCTGCATTACAGTGTCAGTACTGGGATATTAACCCAGTGCTAGATGTGGAACTGAACCCACAGCCCTCTGATCTCCCAGCCTCAGAGGCGAGTGAGCTACCTACTGAGCCACTGACACTGTTTTAGCATTGACAAATGCTTGTTTTTTTAAATTGCTTGTCCCAATCACAACATAATTTGCCATTTATAATACAGTTTACATATCTTCAAACAAAATTCTAAATTCTGTTATGATCAGAGTTTAATATTTCAGGCACAATCGAATAGCAAAGCTGGAAAGTTAATTCAAAATCAATATGATGCTGCCTCTCTCTCCATGTGCTTTTATATGTAAGGAAGGCAGTATAGCGCAGTGGTTTAAAGCTCTGAGCTGCAAACATGGAGAGCTGGGTTTGAATCCCATAGCCCCAAGTTGACTGTGTGACCCTGAGCAAGTCACTTAACTTCTCTGTGCTCCCAGGTCACACCTGTAAACAAGCTTCAGCTTAGTGTGTGTCTCTCCTGGTTAAAAATAATATATATGTTTTTTTTCTTTCAAACATGGTGAAAAAGACATACTTTAGCCAATCCTACTCCATCTGAAGGTGTTATACTATGATGTGTGATACTACATCATGTCTTTAATTGCAGCCTTTTCACACATTCAGTCTGTAACCTTAACAGCACTATCTCCTTGCGATATAAAACAGCCTATAAATAAGGCACTGATACCATCTCTGTAGCCTTCCCAACTACCTGTCTATGCAAGCAATTCCATATCTTTGAAGTCCCACTTAACAAGTACCAGAGACATGCAGAACACAGTAACAATGCAAATTAAATGGCACTATATTTCCATATGAAATGTTATTGTCTAAAGTCTGATTCCACTTTAACTTGATATTTCTCATATAAGATCAATGATACTACTGATATATCACAGTAAACTGATTTTTATACAACACATGCATTACTTATTATTACTTTGTACAGTGCATATATTGCTGCCTGCACCATACAACTTTTAATTCTGCTTTTGTAACTCTGCCTTCTCACTACTGACATGCAATGTTAGGTTACAAAGGTTGTCAATGACACACTGCCTCCAGGGCATCAGACAGGATATTGGGTCATTCATCTCAACTGTACCACATTAAGAGGAACATTCCTCATTTTACTTCACAAAAGCTCCCTGTTCACATTGTGAGGACTTGTTCCACATTCAAAGTTAACATTTTAAAGCAAAACCCATAGTAAATGATTCAAAAATATATTATTCAATTATTAACAGACTTTCTGAACATAAATGCAACATGTTAACAGTATTTTGAGCTTCTTAGGGAAAGATTTGACTAAGTGTTCCACATTTTGCCCATTTGTTCCACATTTTGAAAGGCAATGTTCCACATTTGCAGGACAAAGGTTGAGAGGTATGTATTGGGTGATGGGAAGGTGACAAAGTGGCAGGCAACAACAAGTACTATCCTGTCTTTGAAATAGAAATGTTGATGAGCCATGTGCATACCATTACTGTTGCTCTTCAGATCCCATGATACAGGCCTAGGAAGCTTACATCCCTACCTTTTTAATTCTTTGATCTGTGATGTTCCTATCACATACCATCCATACAGAAGCAGTAGCCCCTACCTATTGGCTATTGGTTTCTGTCTCCATGCAGTCTATGATGTTACACATGCATATGAACATTAAACAAATACAAAATTTCTTTTTACTCTGTAAAATACAAAATTGGCATTCTCCTTTACTGCTAACTTGTGACTTTGCTCCTGCAAATTTACAATTATTTAAATACTACTATGCAGCTCATTCTTGTCTTCTTTATTGCTGAACTGTGCATGCAAAACATAGGTGCAGCCTGTAATTCTTGACTCATAAGTTGACATCAAACATTTAAAAACCTGTAGGAAACTACAACTTAACTTGGATTCTCTGCATACACATCTACTTCAAAAATCATTGCTACTGTACTATATCCCTGGAACACAGGTTGTTCTCCTATATGAACTTCTTTCATTCTTTGTTTTGAGACATTTTCCTACTGGATCATCAGTTAAATTACATTTCTATTTCTTTCTCTCCTTTAGAAAGGTATGCTTGTATAATTCATCCTAGCTGAACATTAACCATTTTAAATGCCCCAATACATCAATACATTTTGAGAAGGATGGCAGTAACATCACTTTCTATGTATAATACTTTTAATGTAGTAAGATTACTAGTTAGGAACAATGTAACTGAAAATGTTCAACGTACCTTTTTACATTGTATATTGCCACAGCATAGGGACCTCCTTGAAACTGAGATACAGCTGTCATACAGTTTGGAATGGTTAGCACTAATATGACTGTCTATAACATCTACATAGTATATAATAAAATATTTATAATCGGTCATGACACAATACCATAGATCATCACAGTCAGAATTTAACACACTGCAAAGAACAATTTTTGTTTCCCATTTTACCATCATAGTTTCTCTATTACCACTTTCTCATTTTCTACAATGTAAATCAACAGTTTATGGTCATTGCAAAACATTTTCAAGACTGCTATAACAATGTTGACCAAGCCACATAAATAACTGTACCATGACATCATAATACATAATGAGCAAACTTTGCACATTTCTGACTACTTAGACATTACTAGCATGTTGATGTATCATTACTGTGTGTTTACATTGCTTTAACAGATATATTGCATGTTCTTGCAACTAAATACATCTATATTACTGTGCAGACATACCTATACATTTGTAAAGTTTTGTAGCTCTATGAATTACTTTCATTTTCATGTACAGTAACATGTACTGTCCCAGTTTGTCTATTGCAGGAGACTGTAATTCAGAAATGTCAACTTTACACCTTCAGTATATAACATATTGCTACCTCTTCAGGACCTGCCTGAAATTGAGATACATCTGTTGGACCACAGGGTCATCATTGTACTTAGATTACCATTTCTATTTCACCAGTACTCAGGCCTGACTGTGTAAGTCATTCTGGATGTAACATTTATTTTTATTTATTTATTGAAATGTTTCACCAAGAAGACATGCTAAGCAACAAGTTGCTCATCTCCCAGTGTGACCGGAGGGAGGGAACATGAAGATAGTATATAGTATACAGAGATTTGGTACACAATATAGATATACAATTTTATTATATTCAATAAAGTGAGCAGACTATACAGAAGTACTGAAAAGAGGAATGCTAACAGGTATGAATTAGATGGATACAATGCTAACAGTCTTGAACTAGATAGATACAATAGCACAAATATATTTTGCAAACACTTGGTGGGACACAGCTTTGTAGTTAGAAAATGGCTGGATAGAATACGAGGAGGTTGAACTAGGGCAAGATTGCAAGGAGAGACACAGATAGAACAAAATTTGCAAGGTATAACAAAAGTGCAAGGTTGACTGTAAGTGTGTAACCCCTAGGTGGCACTATCCCAAGGGCTAGTAGCAGGTTAATGGGCCTGGGTACTGAAACAGGTGCATCCACCCAGAGGACAGGGTTGTTAGTAGCAAGGCTAACCTGAGTACAGCCCTCTGGGACACTGTAAATCCCCTTTCCTCTAGTAGCCAAGACAATATGCAACAAACACTTTCACAGTAGCCCCTATTCCAGCATACAAATCCCACACTGTTTGCACTTACCACCTGGGCTGGTTCTACCAGTTTGACCGTGAGGACTCCTGTAAAATAAGGTTGGGCACAGCAAATGACAACAGTACAGTGCTTTTGGTACAAATTAGAACCACAGTCAAATTAGATGCAAAAGAGTTAGATCTTATTTATTCAGGGACTTGAACAAGGGAGGCATAATCAGGTTGATTGATTCTATAACTGATCTAGTCAGGCAATTATGCGTGCACTTTTAGTCCCTCAACAGAGTTACACACGCTGGGTACCCAGTTGGTGAGATAGGCTAGCCTGATGCATTGCCCAGGGTAGGACAGCATCGCAGCTGGTTCGGCCCTGTGATGAAAAGAAAAGGCATGCACAACCACACACAGTTTGTAATCCAGAGCCAGGAGGCTCAGTTCGTGATGATTAGACAAAACAATTAAATCAGATGACACACTTTGATTTAGCTGACGCTATGGGAGCTACCCTGGTGTTTACTCACACTACCCAGTACAGGACACAGGATGGATGAAATGGAGACTGCAGGATGACCTGCAGGTTTGCCAGGAGAAGCAGGGCCCACATGATTCACTGTGGTGTTGTTCCTGTCCGTGATGTTGAGCAGGGCTGATCCCTAAGCAGGTCTCTTGTCAATGGTTTTCTCTGTGACATGAGTAGCTAGCTGGGCCAAAGTGTGGAGGACCACACCAATTGGAGAAAATGCAGATTCAGTCCGGTAGGTGCTGGATGCAGATTGCAGCAAGTAAGGCACAATTAAACAGTGGGGAACCAAATCGTGACCAACTAATATCAAACAGCACATTTATAGTTAAGCAATCAATATACCACTAAGCGGATAGCAGTCTTGTCGCAATATCAGTGTCTCTGAGCAAAACCACTAGTTCTATGGTGAATGGATGTCCTGACAGGCCAATCATGTTCAGCAAATCTTCAGTCTTCTTCAGGTTTAAATCTGGTCATTCTTCAGTGGCTTTGTCACACTCCAATTCAGATACAGTCTGATTACTAAGCCTTTCAAAGGATTCCCTCTCAAGGGACAGCAAGCAGACAGGCCAGACTCAGCCTTTCCACTAATCTCCCACACAAACTATGCAGAAGCAGCTGCTCGAATCATTCGAGCTATTTACTCTCCCAACTCTAACTCCAGACTGACTCACTGCAGCAGGCAGCTTGGGAATTTTCCTTCATTCCAAAAGGTTCTGGTTGGTTGATCCATCAGTCTGTCAAAACAAGCCCCCCTCCCCGGCATTTAGGCACAAAAATCTCAAAACTACAATTCCTACAGAAATTCACTCCCATGAGACCCTGGGGACAGACTCCATTTTAGGGTCCCCAAAGGTACTGATTGGCCCATTCTAGCAGTCCAGAAACAAGATGGTGGTGATAAACAGAACTGTCCATGCTGCAAAGAAGGCAGGTTAGACAAACTACAATATCATTACTACTGCAATAGATAATCAGCAAATAAGTGCAGCTTCTAACAGAGCTCCCTGCTCGTAACTAGCAATGGCAGAACGGAGTGATTATCTGGCAGTCCGGCAGGACTCAAGCCTGAAACTACTCGCCCCTACCCAGATTAGTTTTACACCACAAATAGGCAGCTGTTAAAGGGACAGAGCACAGAGGCATCAAGGCATTCTCATACAAACACTTTAAAAATGCTAAGACACAGGATACCAGCCTGGCAGTGAGCATTTAGGCACACCCAAGGAAGACTTTCAGGAACCCCCATTTGTAGGGGAATTACAAGTGCATTAGAGATTAGGGGTTAGCCAATAACTATGGCTGGAAAAGAAGGTGGGTGGGGCATATAGACTGTGAGCAGGGGGTGGAAAGAGGGATTGAAGAGGGGAAGGCAAGGGGTGGAGGAGAAGGGTCTGTCATGGCCTGACCCTCCAGAATGCTGGGGACCCAGCCTGCATCAGGCAGAGGTCAAGCACAAATGGGAGGAAACAGGTTGTAGGCAGTGGCAGTTAGAGCATGTCAGGAAGGAAGAGAGGGGAAGAGAAGGGTCTCCAAGGGCCTGGCCCTCCAGTATGTTGTGGATACCACTGCACAAGACAAAGGTAGATCACAACAGAAGGGAAGCAGGTTGTAGGCAGCAGAGGTAGAGCATGGCAGGAGGAGAGTATGCAGCAATGGGAAGTAGCTACTACCCCTGCCTGATTTGCCACTAACAGGTTGAGGGCCTGGATCCAATGGCGGTGCCTCCACCCAGAGGTCAGGGTTTGCAATAGTTAAACTAACTTGGTCACAGCCCTCTGGGACACTGCAACCCCCCTTTCTTCCCACTAGTGGCCCACACAATATATCAGAATTACCTTCACAGTATACACTTACCCCAGGACTGGTTCCGGCACTGGGACCTCCTCAGAAATAAGATACAGTGCAACAATCACAGTACAGTACTTTAACATAGACAAATACCTCAGGCAGTATAACTTTGCTGAAACAAGCAGCTCTGATTTATTTAGGGGTATAACAAGGACAGGGGAAATCAGGTTAATTAGCTTATCACTCTAATCATCTACCATGGCTCTGTGCACAGGCCTATCCCTATCAGTTACTGTCCCTGGGTACCCAAGCCCTAGTGGCTAGTCCAAACCGTGGCAGCTGGTAGGGGCCCTTTCACACAGAGAAAAGGAGAATTAAACAGTCAGCAGTACAGTAATTCCATTTGGATTTAATGTGGCAATTCAATAGGGAGCGACCCTGAATTAGTACTCACGACCTCGAATAAGATAGGGTCCTTCAATATCAGCAGGGCTACTCTTGAGCTCCAAGAGACTCTTCACTCATTTATATGGTAAAAGAAAGTACTATACCAGGCAGGCTGCTTCTCTATCCCGATCGCAATTACTGCACAATACCGGGAGAACACACAGCAGATTCAGTTCCTGACAGACCGAGTGCAATTCAACAATTTCTCCAGTCTTCTACAGGGTGAGCCTGGTTTCTACTCTTCAGAGATCCTTTGATTCTTTTCACAGGACGGATTCAGTCCTAACAAGCAGTTACACAAGCTGCAGACGGAACTCTGGGCCTTACACGTTTTTGACTGAAACTGTGCACTGAAGGAGCACAGGTTTCTTCCTTCACTACCAGATCTAAACTGAAACTCCAACAGACAAAACCGAGCACTTCCTTTGAGTTCCTCCCAGTTCTTGACTGGATTGGCTGTCACTCACAATAGACTGCTGCTGTTGGTCCAAAAGGCGCGAAGTCTAAACTACATCTCCCAGAGTCACTGTCTAATACAATCCTTTTGTGGCTGGCTCAGATTATGAGTCCAAGTTCTGATTCGTCCAAGGCACCATTTTAGAGCTAGCTTACCCCACACTGATTGGTCCAGTTCAGCAGTTCAAAACCAGAATGGGGAACTAGGCAGACACAGTTCTGACTGCAAAGAAAGCAGGTTAGACAAACTGTAATTTCATTATTACTGTAAATGATTTCTGGCAAACAGTTACATCTTTCAGATAGGTTCCTTTGCACTCCTAGTGACTGCAAAATGGAGTGAATTGGCAGCAGTTCGAGTGGTACTCAAACAGAGAAGCACACAGTCCCCCATACAAACTAATTATGTCTGCAAGCAGACAGCTCTTAAAGAGACAGTACCAGAGGCTCTAAAACACTCACTGATAAATGGCTTAACGCCAAACACCATTCAGGCTTGGAGCATTCAAGCAAGCTCCTGGAAGTCTTTTGGAACCCCCATTTGCAGGGGTTACACCCTTCCTGGCCTGGAAAGCTTGACGTCTGCGTCAAGCAAGTACCCCATAAGTTTCAACTGCAACCATATACATTTGCATTAGGCTCGCACATGTAATCATCAGTCAATATATCATTTTACCAAGAACACATTTCTGAAACATTGCAGTACGTCACTCTTTACACAGTATTACATAGACATTGTACCATAACTCAAGTTATTACCTCTTGTACATGAAACCTAAAAAGAGGGCCCTTCCCTATCAGTTACCTTAGGGCTGGATGGGGCAAGGGCACCATACTTAGAGGGCAACACAAGTAACTTGGAGTTAGCACTGACACTCAGTTTGGGCAATGAGCTCGGGACACATACACTCCTTTATGGACAACATTGAGAGGCAAGTCCACAGGCCTCCCAAGAAAATCATAACTGAGGGTGCACCACAGGCTTTACAGCTCGACCAGTCTTTCTAGGGAACTGTTACAGTCTCTGCACTCTGAGCCTCATTTTCAGCATTGTCCTCACTTGTCAGGGAGTCTCCATGGGGTAGAGAGGCTAGAACTTGGGGCACTTTCAGCTCCAGGAGTTACAGTTTCTGAGTCCACAACATTCAGCTCCATGGACAGCTTTGGACACTGGCAGTGGACTGTCAGGGCACTCAAAATACTCTTCTTGTTCTGGTGTATCACCAGTCTGACCCAATCCATCATTTCCTCCCTGAAAGCTCAAACAGTTCAACCATGCACAATGATTCCATTTCATCTGATCTGATGCTTTGCACTTCACTTTCTGGGAGCATTGGCTCCAGGGACGAAGCTGGGGGCTTGGACAGTCCAGAAGGCCCAGCTTCACCTCCAGTATTGACTAGGGATTGCCCGAAATAATTGACTCAGTTCGTAAGAAGGATAGTATTCAAAGTCACTCTCACTTTCTTCTGATATGGACTGACAGTCATGCTCAACTGGGACTTGTGCAGGGGAACACTTTAACTTTGCTTCTGTAGGTGCAGACTTTCTTGATCTTTTCTTAGCAGCAGCTCTAGTCACTGGTCCAGAGGGGCATCTTCTAGGGGCTCAGACTCAATTAAGATTTGTCCAATGGGCAGTAAATGATTTCTATGCATTGTTTTACATCTTTTGAATTATTCTCAGGCCTTACTTTGTACACTGGCAGATCATCTAGTTTGCCACTACAATGTGAGGGAGATGGTGCCATCTGTCAGCAATCTTGTGCTTGCCATGCAGTCCCAGATTTCTTAGCAATACCCGATCCCTCCTGGGTTCCTGTGCTTTCACCTTTTATCATACCTTTCTTTGTTGGCCAGATTTCTTTTGGCAGCCATGGTTTGAGCCAGTTGGTACGCATGAGTTAGCTGGGCCTTTAACTTTTGCACACACTGTAAATAGTTGTCAGCTTGAACCCCATCAGAGAGACCCCAAAACACACATCTACCGTAGTCGAGCTTTCTTCCAAACATCAGGCAGTAGGGGAGAACCCAGTGGCATCACTTTTGGTGCAGTTATAAGCATGTACCAGGGTGCTAATTTGTTGGCTCCATCTAGTCTTGTCCTTTGGGTGCAGGGTGCCTAGCATATCTAGCAAAGTCTTGGTTGAAACGTTCAGGCTGTGGGGTCCCCTGGGAGGTAGTGAGGAGTGGTTCTGGACTTTCTCCTCCCCACAGAGAAAGCATCTCTTTGATCAGACGACTCTCAAAGTCTCTCCCTTGATCAGAATGGATTCTTTGTGGAGCCCCATAGTGAACAAAAAGTTTTCTACAAGTACTTTGGCTACAGTGGATGCTTTCTGGTCTTTGGTGGGAAAGCTTGGCATATCTCGTGAAATGGTCAGTGACCACCAGCACATTACTGATATTTCTTTGATCTGACTCCAAACTCAGAAAATCAATACAGACCAGCTCCATGGGTGCACTGGTGGTTATGTTAACAAGGGGCAGCCCTCTGGGGTCAAAGCTTTCCTCTGTAAGCAGCGACTACAAGTTCGAATGTGTTGCTCCACATCAGCCCCGTCTTAGGCCAATAGAATCTGGATCTCACCAAGTCAAGTGTTCTGTCTATACCAAGGTGCCCCATGTGGTTGTGCAAGGACCTCAATACTGAGTCTTGAAAGGCAGTGGGCAGCACCAGTTGTTGTTTGTCTACTTGTCCCCGTCTGTCTACTGTTTCTCTGTATAACAGTTTATTGATCAGTTTCAACTTAGGACCTTTTTGTATAACAGTGCAGTTCTCAAATCAGTGGAGCGTAATTTGGACACATCTTTTCCTGCATAGAGGGCTTCTAAAGCTGATTTGATCATAGGATCGCGGGATTGAGCCTCCGAATACTGTCATTGTCCAGCTGAGGCAGTGCACCAATGTCTATTGCAGAAAAGTGGCAATAAGCAGCAGGTGTGCAATTCTCAGAGGGTCCCAAGCAATCCACCATGCAGTCCACTGCGTCCGTGGACATTTGTTCCTCCCTGTCAAACTTCCGCAGAGTGCCTGAATGTCAGGTTCTGCCAATCGGACCCAATCATTCTGGGAACAGGCCTCCTGGAGAGCATCAGCATCTATGTGGTTCAGACCTGCTCGGTATTCTAGAGCATAGTCATATGTAGATAATGCAGAAAGCCACCTATGGCCAGTGGCATCCAACTTAGCTGAGGTCTGCACATAGGTTAAAGGATTATTGTCAGTTTTACTAGTATTTTAGCCCCATACAAGTACTCATGGAATTGGTCAACAATAGCCCACTTCAAAGCTAGAAACTCTAACTTATGTACAGGATAGTTCTTTTGGATGGGGTCAGACTTCTACTGGCAAAGGCCACTGGTCTCAGGCCATTCTCGTGCTCTTGGTACAACACAGCCCCCAACCCTTGCAAGCTAGCATCAGTGTGCAGGACATAAGGTTTTCTTGGATCGGCATAGGCCAGCACTGGAGCATGGGTAAGTTGATAAATGATCTCATGAAAAGCAGTCTCACAATCAGGAGTCCAGCGGGCCCCAAATACTTCACTCGGATGAAAATACACTCTTTCAGTCTTGAGGGACATTGACTTTTGGTATTTTTTGTGGGTTGGGGATACCTTGAGTAAGGTTAAGTAAAGGGCGGATCACTCTTGAATAGTCCTTGATGAAACGCCGATAATAACCACAGAATCCAGGAATCTTTGCAGTTCTTTTAGATTTTTGGGCTGTGGCCAGGTGGTCAAGGCCTCAACTTTACTTGGGTCGGTCTCTATTCCTCGGTGGATACTATGTGTCCCACATACTTTACTGATGTTTGAAAGAATTGACACTTATCAATGGACAGTTTAAGGCCAAAGTCCTCCAGTCGGTCCAATACCTTAAATAATCTGCTCTCATGTTCCTCCAGTGAGCTGCCAAACACAATAACATCATCTAGGTATACCAGGCATTCTAGTAAGTTCATGTCCCCACTGCACGCTCCATCAATCGTTGAAAAGTGGCTGGGGCACCTGAAATCCCTTGAGGTTATCCTCATGAATTCATAGAAGCTAAGCGGACAGATAAAGGATGTCTTCTCACGGTCCTCTGAGGCTATCGGGATCTGGTAGTACCCACTGACGGAGATCCAGCACAGAGAACCACTTGCTCCCGCTTAGGCAGTCCAAAGCATCCTGAATGCGGGGCATTGTGTACTGATCAGGGATAGTCCACCGGTTTAAGGTGCGATAATCCACACACATCCTTACTGTTCCATTCTTTTCCTCACTACCACAATGGGGGAAGCATAAGGGCTTCTGGATTCTTGTATTACACCAGAGCTAACATCTCTTGCAGATGCCGTCTCACATCATCTATGTCAGCAGGTGCCAGGCGTCGAGACCTCTCCGAAATGGTCTTTAGTCATGCAGCGGATATTGTGCTCCAGCTCCTTGCATGCATCCCTCGTCCCATTCTTTAAAGAAACACCTGGTCTCTCTGGGCAAGCTTCTCACTGATCCTCACTTTCCATTCAGCTGGCAATGGGGAGTCGCGTAAATCAAACAAGTCAGGCGTTACTCTGTCATTCTTCCTTGAACTCTTGCTGCTGGGTAGCACTGCAGTGTCTGCACAATGCACATTAGCCAGGATGCAACCTCTATTTACTCGAATGTCTCTTTCAGACACATTATGAACTTGGACCATTACCCTTCTGGCATAAGCATGGGCTCTAGCGGGCAAAATACTAGGCTTGACCAGCAGTCCCTCTGGCAATTTTCCATCACCTGGTGCATCCAACATTAATATTTTATTCTTAACATCCTTTCTGATATGGACCTCTCCCTGTAAGGTACACTGGGCATTTGGCGTGGGATCAAAGACTCAGGATCCTTCTTCCATACAATTCTGACCGGTTCCTCTGGTTCTATTTTTTCAGCATCTCTCTGTGCCTCATAGGCCTTCTTAATTAAAGCCGAACTCTTAAAGCTCTACTAGTCTTTGACCCTGTTTTTCATAACACAACTGTGTGCCAGCCTTCCGAACATATGAGCATTTGTTCCAATCAACAAAGGGACACCATCATACAGTCCAGTGGGGGACACACTAAGGCTAGGGTCTCTCACTTGTTCGGCCACTCCAGCCACGGAGGTGGGAAAGACAGCCAAATTCAGATATACCCGGAATAGGGGTAGGCCTTCTCACTTAATCCCCATACATGCAGTCCTTCTAATGGTTGTAAGGGTACGTCTGACAAATGCTTCTGATACCAATCTTGAAACATAATTGTCACTTGGGAGCCACTGTCTAATACAGCTCTTGTAGACACTCCATTCACCTTTACAGTGGTCTCCATGGAGGGACCCACTATTCTGGACCAATCTGAGAGGCGGTAGTGGGGCCTGGGCAACTGACCTTGCCACAAAAGGATGTGAATTAGCATTTTTGGTGCCCTCACTGGGATCATTTCGTGCACCTCTTAACCACTGATTTGTTCTCCGAAGCTCTCCTTGTAGCCTATATGCAACTTTGTCAGTGTCTTTTGGGGACGGCATTCCCTTTTCATGTGCCCATCCTTCCCACAATTATAGCAAAACATACTTTTTGGGGTTTGAGCTGGCCAGGCGCCACACTGGGAGCCAGGGGCGGAGGTATTACTAACTGGAAACCTTGGTGCCATCTCTGTCTCTTGCGTGATAAGCATTTGGAGACATCTCATCAGTTTCTCCACTTCCATGGTCAAGGAATCAAGTTCGGAGCTGTTATCAGCAGGAGATACATGGGTGGGTACCCCCACCCCCATAGCAGATGCAGTCGGATATAGGTCAGGGCCAGTACTTGCAGGCGTGGCCTTCATAAAGGACTGTTTTGATTCCGGATCTCTCTCAACAGTTCGCCCATTGTGACATATCTTTTTCCTTATCAGAGCACTCATTGACTGTCAACCTCTGCCCCTGAACTTCACTTGATGGGCCACCCTCAGTCACTCGGGTCGTAGCCACAGCTATTGGTGCAGGTCCCTCCGAGGTCTCCTTTCTCAACTCCTCGAATTTCTCTCATTAACTCATCATAGGAGGGTGGGATTCCAGTCGATTTGCCAGGCGTAACTGAAGCAACAGCAGTTCTGAGAAGGGGCAGACTTAAGGATCCTGTCCAGCCTGGTTCGGTCCAGTTCAATCGCTGGCAAACTACCCTTTCTGGAGCATTCTTGCAACAATTTTTCCAGCCGAGATACATACACAGACAACAACTCCCTTGGTACTGTTGTGCATTTCTTACTCTCCACCATAGTTCCTCATCAGAATCTGGGCTCCATACACATTCTCCAAGGCCTCAAGATAGGCCTGTGCAGTCGCACTTCAGGGTTACTGGCCCGTTTAGCACGGATGGTAGCCAGGGCAGGACCTCGGAGGCTCTCATAACCCTCTTTCACTTTTCGGCTTCCGAGCATTGCCATTCTAGCACTTGGGGGCAACATAGTCTATCCAGGTCTCCCAGTCATCCTCCCTTGGGGTGGGAGGTGCCAGAAGATCCTCAACCTTCGGTAGAGTCGTGATTAATGGCAGGTGCAGAAATAGGAGTCTGCATTGGTTCAGCCACCATTACGGGTACTGGAGCGGGAGAGGGTGTTGGGAGGAACACCCCAGTGGCAAGAATAGTTTCTTCAAGTCCTCACAGTTTTTCCTTCCCCAGCAACCATTTAGTAAATTTCTCCTCAAAAGTTTCAGATAGTGGTGGGGCTCATTCCCCCAGGTCTTTACTGTCCTTAGTTATCACTCTCAAGCAGTGAGGGCTCCCTCTGGGGTAATAGTCTGTGGCACTTTGGAGCTATCTATGGAATCCTTCAACTCTACTAGGGCCAGGAAAGTGTGGGTGAGCAGACTAGCATGCCGACCCACCACCACAGGGTTTTGTAAACCTTCCACCTTGGAAAGTACTCCCTGTACAGTGTCCGTACTGATACCCAGGGGATGTCCAGGACAAGCATAGCATTTGAGGTCAATCTCTCCCCAGTACACCACTCCACCAGCCGGTGCAAGCCACTCTGTCGGGTACCCATTTTTTTTTTCAACAGTGGTTTGTAAATATGGCCATTAGGAGACACACAATCCCAGCGGTGAGCCTCCAGATGTAACCCCTAGATGGCGTATCCCAGGGGCTACTACCCCTGCCTGATTTGCCACTAACAGGTTGAGGGGCCTGGATCCAATGGCGGGTGCCTCCACCCAGAGGTCAGGGTTTGCAATAGTTAAACTAACTGGTCACAGCCCTCTGGGACACTGCAACCCCCTTTCTTCCCACTAGTGGCCCACACAATATATCAAATTACCTTCACAGTATACACCTACCCCAGGACTGGTTCCGGCACTGGGACCTCCTGTGAAATAAGATACAGTGCAACATCACAGTACAGTAGTTTAACATAGACAAATACCTCAGGCAGTATAACTTTGCTGAAACAAGCAGCTCTGATTTATTTAGGGGATATAACAAGGACAGGGGAAATCAGGTTAATTAGCTTAGCACTCTAATCATCTACCCATGGCTCTGTGCTACAGGCCTATCCCTATCAGTTACTGTCCTGGGTACCCTAGCCCTAGTGGCTAGTCAAACCGTGGCAGCTGGTAGGGGCCCTTTCACACAGAGAAAAGGAAAATTAAACAGTCAGCAGTACAGTAATTCCATTTGGTTTAATGTGGCAATTCAACAGGGAGCGACCCTGAATTAGTACTCATGACCTCCAAATAAGATAGGGTCCTTCAATATCAGCAGGGCTACTCTTGAGCTCCAAGAGACTCTTCACTCATTTATATGGTAAAAGAAAGTACTATACCAGGCAGGCTGCTTCTCTATCCGATCGCAATTACTGCACAATACCGGAGAACACACAGCAGATTCAGTTCCTGACAGACCGAGTGCAATTCAACAATTTCTCCAGTCTTCTACAGGGTGAGCCTGGTTTCTACTCTTCAGAGATCCTTGATTCTTTTCACAGGACGGATTCAGTCCTAACAAGCAGTTACACAAGCTGCAGACCGGAACTCTGGGCCTTACACCGCTTTTGACTGAAACGTGTACTGAAGGAGCACAGGTTTCTTTCCCTTCACTACCAGATCTAAACTGAAACTCCAACAGACAAAACCGGCACTTCCTTGAGTTCCTCCCAGTTCTTGACTGGATTGGCTGTCACTCACAATAGACTGCTGCTGTTGGTCCAAAAAGGCCAAAGTCTAAACTACATCTCCCAGAGTCACTGTCTAATACAATCCTCTTGTGGCTGGCTCAGATTATGAGTCCAAGTTCTGATTCGTCCAGGCACCATTTTAGAGCTAGCTTACCCCACACTGATTGGTCCAGTTCAGCAGTTCAAAACCAGAATGGGGAACTGGGCAGACACAGTTCTGACTGCAAAGAAAGCAGGTTAGACAAACTGTAATTTCATTATTACTGTAAATGATTTCTGGCAAACAGTTACATCTTTCAGATAGGTTCCTTTGCACTCTAGTGACTGCAAAAATGGAGTGAATTGGCAGCAGTTCGAGTGGTACTCAAACAGAGAAGCACACAGTCCCCCATACAAACTAATTATGTCTGCAAGCAGACAGCTCTTAAAGAGACAGTACCAGAGGCTCTAAAACACTCACTGATAAATGGCTTAAACAAACACCATTCAGGCTTGGAGCATTCAAGCAAGCTCCTGGAAGTCTTTTTGGGAACCCCCATTTGCAGGGGTTACACAAGCATCACTGTCGTTCAAGCAACAGTACCCTTCCACACCATGCCATATTCCAAGCATCACTGTCGTTTCAGTGACAGTACCCTTCACACCATGCCATATTCCAAGCATCACTGCTATCAAGTGGTGCTCACACATGGCTCCATTTCATGTATCCCTGGCCTCCAGTGGTACTCCTCCAAATCATGTCCGATTCTGACTACAGTACCACTAGCAACACCCCCTCCCACCCGCCTGCCCCACCTCCTTCACTACTCAGCCATCTGCTATCTGAATCAATGGCAAAATACAATTAAGAAATACACACAAAACAAGCGTATATCATAAATCCAGATTTGTGGGCTCACAGCATTAGCCAACAAGCAGGAAGGCATGACCAGCCACGAGGAATGGGATCCCAGTAAGCCCATTACTGTATTACTTTTATAGATTGCTCCCCAAACAAGGAAGTAAAGATATGTATGTGCAGTAGATGCAAACATATGATTACGGTCTAGTTTCACAATGTGCTAGGAATGCAGTTTCAATGTCCATGAGCCTGTGATCACAGCTCTGGGAGTGGCATTAAGTAGTCAATTAACAGTGGCAGTCTAGTTCTACACATTGCCAGTTTATATTCACTGCATACACACTGATGCTCTCTGCATATGTTCTTACGTACTGTACCACAAAACTACTTAATGTGAATACAGCACAATGGAATCAGCTCGGTATCACCTATTTACTATCCTGTTCCGTGCACTGAGCTTCATTGTGAATGCCCTCTACATAAACTGGCAATGTGTAAACACTAGACAGTCAATACTAGTTCTACTTAACATTTTTAATTTGTGTGAATCCAGCACATGGAAATCAGCTCTTTACTAAGCACTTTTCCCCAGTAGATTTAAATGTACAGTAAATGTCACATGCAATATGTAGTTCAAAATTGCTAGCTGGCCCCAAGGAAGATGAACTCCCATAGTAAACCTGTTTTTCCTGTTTGAGCGGCAGGCTGGCCTCCACTGAAATTAGAGTATCTGTTAGAATGAACAATTGGCCACCATGCCAGCAGACATAATGGAATGAGGTTTCTACTTGATGATAATCCTGATATGTTTGAAGTTGGTTGGGCAAGTGTTAATTACTGGAGTGTTCTACTCCTTTCCTGCTCAGTGTTCTAAACATGAGATACCATCAAGTCAGCTGAGGAGGTGCATTCCTTGAATAATAAACAAGCCTCTGTCAATGTCAAGCATCTACTTGCAGTGTGAAATGCAGTGCCAATAGAAAAACAGTTCTGAATTTTAATAAGAAAGGAAAGCCTGCTGTTCTGCTCCTACTGTTAACTTATTTTTATTATCAATCAGTAGTATTTTACTGAATGGACCTCATCAATAGCAAGATAGAGCAGGCACAAGTAATAGTAGGCACAAATGTTGAGCACACCAGGAACGGGTCTACGGTGCTAAATCATAAGTTCAAACAGTGTTCCAAAATGTAATTACTGGGTAGTTTTATGAAAGAAAAATGGGGATCCATCAAAAGATTTCCAGCTGGAATTTGGCAAACTAGTTTTATGTTAAAAATCTCAAATGGACCTCTAGCCTAGCCCATTCACATGTTTTTGATGATGCACACACTGTTATTCTCTCCATCTGTCACTGAATTTTGTTTGGTTTCTGGCTGACATTGTTCCAGCTCAATTGCTGAATATAGACTGTGATCAAAGGGGCACTGGACCTGCAGTAACTGTTAGAAATGTCAAGCAACAAGTCTAGCACAAATGGAGGATGTGAGAGGTCCATCCCACAACCCTATTCAACCAGAGCCATAAACCAGTATTAAAGCACACACCAACAAGGTTAGCAAGATGACCAGGGTAAAGTTGAAACAGTTATGAGACTAGGACTCATAATTTTAAGGTATTATTCCACACCATTAAATTACACATGGGAGATGGTTTTGGTGGTGTTGGGGTGGGGTTGAAAGTAGAGCACTGTTCAGCAACAGCATTGACTCGATCAGGAGGAAACTTTTGCGGCATGAACTTTAGTTTCTTTTAGAAAATTTTACTGTGATTCTTCACATTTTGGCCATATCACACAGAACATATCCTTCAGATATGAGAAAAATAACAGTGAAATTAATTATTGATTCCATTTTTTATGCTCCATTGATACATTTAGAGCAGGGTCATATGGGCGGTGGGACAGACCTCTCTCACCCAGGGTTGGTGGTTGGCTTTCTACTTGCCAATAGAAACAGATAAAGGCCATTATCCCTGTATAGTCTGTAAACTACAGGCTCTATTTCTGAGCTAGTTTCACAGCTGTTACTTCATAGTGTAACCCCTAGATGGCGCTATCCCAAGGGTTACTACCCTGCCTGCAGCAGCTAGTAGCAGGTTAAGGGCCTGAGTTCTGAAACAGGTGCTTCCACCCAGAGATCAGGGTTGGTAGTGGTCAAAATAACCTGGGCACAGCCCTCCGGGACACTGTAACCCCTCTTTCCTTTCTAGTGGCCTGAGCAATATCGATAATCACTTTCACAGTACCCTTGGTACACCATACCAGTACCCACACTGTTTGCACTTACCACCAGGGCTGGTTCCTCTGGCTCAACCCTGGGGACCCCTGTAAAACAAGGTTATACACAGTAAATAGCAATAGTACAGTACTCCTGGCACAAACTGGAACCACAGTCAGGTTAAATGCAGCAAAAAAAAATCAGATCTGGTTTATTCAGGGGCCTTGAACAAGGAAAGGGCTAAATGAGGTTGATTGTCTTAAAGACTTTATTACTCAAATAGTTATGCATGCACTTTAAGTCTCACACAGTCACACACTCTTGGTACCCAGGTAGGAAAATGGTGGGCTAGCCAGGAACATTGCAGCTGGCTGGGGCCCTGTGATGAAGAGAGCAACATGCACAACACACACCACTTGTAATCCGGAGCCCAGGGGGGCTCAGTTCATGAAAGAAAAGCAACAAGACAATCAGATGACAACACTTTAGATAGAGCTACCCTGATGTTTACTCACGATACCCAATACTGGACACAGGCAGGACAAAATTGAGACTGCAGGTTGTTGAACTGGAGTGCCGAGTGGGGCCACATGAGTCACTGAGGCATTGTTCCTGTTCAGGTGTTGAGCAGGGGCTGATCCTCAGGCAGGTATCTCATTGATGGTGTTCTTTGTGCAGTGGGTACTTGGGCTGGGCCAGTGTGGCAAGGCCCAGGCCCAATGGAGATGATTTTGGATTCAGTCCGTGGGGCTGGATGTGGCTTCCAGCAAGCAGAATAGAGTTCAAACCACAGTGGGGAACCAAATCGTGAACCACTAGCAGCACACAACACTTTTACATGTAATGAAATTCTAATGCAGCTTCCAGCAAGCAGAATACAATTCAAACCACAGTGGGAACCAAATCCACGACCCACTATAAGCACAAAACACCTTCACATGTAAGAAAATTCCACTGTACCAGGAAAAGGCTCTCGGTTGTAATTACAGAGTCTCTGCACAATCCAGGAGTCAGAGGTGGCTGGAAGTCCAGACAGGCCAATCGCATTCAGCAAATCTTTGGTCTTCTTCAGGTAGGAGCCTGGTCACAATTCAGTGGCTTACTTCCTCTCTCAAGTTCGATTCAGTCTGAAAAAGGCACAAGTTCCTCTCAGGGACAGCAGGCAGGCATGTAGGCCAAAACTCAGGCCTTTCCACAGTTCTCCTGCGTGATTCCACTATAGGACGGTTGCTCGAACTACCCTCAAGCTGTTACTTCTTCACTTCCCAACTTAGATCTAACTGAAACTGCAAGCAGTTTGGGACTTCCCAAGATCCAAAGGTTTGGTTGGCTGATCTGTATGTCAGTCACAACAAGAGCTCCCTCCTCCAGGTTATTTTAGGTGTAAAAGCCCAAAACTACAATTCCTACAAGTTTGACCCCACCAAGCCCTTATAGGCAGGCTCCTTTATAGAGTCCCAAATGTACTGATTGGCCCATTTCAGCAGTCCAGAACCAAGATGATGGAAACAAACAGAACTGTCCATGCTGCAAAGAAGACAGGTTAGAACAAACTGCAATATTATGCTACTCTAACAAATGATCAGCAAACAAGCACATCTTCTAACAGCTCCCTTTTAGATTAATTATGGCTGCAATCAGGCAGCTGTTAAAGAGACAGTACACAGAGACTATATAGGCACTCTCTGGCAATCACATTTAAACTGCAAAAACTCAGGACACCAGCCTGGCAGTGAGCATTTACACAAGCTCAAGGAAAATTTTTCAGGAACCCCATTTGTAGGGGGTTACACCTTCCTTCCTGGAGAAAACTTTGGTGTCTGCGTCAAGTCTGTACCATCACAATAAAAAAATGCAATATAAACGAGACATATATATATCATTAGCTTGTTACATTACTATACCTTTCAATACACTTCACATTACTACATACATATTGACAATACTTATGCCTGTTTCATATAAGTAATACTGATTCATTTAATAACTTCTTGTACATTAAACAATGTACCTATCAGCTAACTTGGGGCTGGATGAGGCAGAGGCACCATGGTGAGAGCGAAGAACAAGTAACCTGGAGATGACCATCAAGCTCAACTTGGGCAGTGAGCTTGGTAAAACATAAACCTCTTGTGAACTACATTGAGAGGCAAATCCACTGGCCTCCCGGGGAATCATAACTAAAGCGTAGCACTGGCTTGACAGCTCAGCCAGTCTTTCGGGGGAAGGAGCAGCCCAGTCTCTGTACTTTCTGCACTAACTTTGGAGTTTTGTCACATGTGAGGGTGCCTCTGCATGGATGGGAATGTACAAACTTGGAGCACTGCCAGATCCTTGCTCTGTAGGCTTTGTTTTCACAACG
This sequence comes from Neoceratodus forsteri, assembly GCA_016271365.2. Classification (NCBI taxonomy): domain Eukaryota; kingdom Metazoa; phylum Chordata; order Ceratodontiformes; family Ceratodontidae; genus Neoceratodus; species Neoceratodus forsteri. The sequence continues at coordinate 216,612,456 of JADMNL010000030.1, read as the reverse complement.
CTTTGCTCATTATCTTCTGATGGAGGCCTAGGTTGCCCATTTTGAGGAGGCTCTGGCACAGTTAAGCTGCGGCACTGAAGGGGGCCTGTCAACACTCTCACATTGTTCTTCAAGTTCTGGTGTGTCACCAGAGACTCAGACTATCTGCCCCTTCTTGAGCAGTTCACACAGTTCCACAAAACACAGAGGCCCAGATATTCAAAAGGTTGCTCCATGCGCAACAGGGTTGTGCATGCATAGAATCTACATTGAGCCATTCTGCGATATTCAGCAGGAGGCAGTTGCTCCACTGACAACAGGTTGCGCAAAGAGCAATGCAAATGAATGCATGCTCAACAGGAGGGAGGAACCATGCACTAACCTTGTCGCAACCCGATATTCAGTCGGGTTGTGCAGAGTTGATATCGCCAACCCCAACCTGCGCCTGCACAACCTGAGCCAAAAAGGATCACGTTGAGGGCCACCCACAGGTGAGCTGCTGTATTGCAGGTGCAACACAGCAGCTGCCACCCTGGCTGGCCCCAACTCGGTCCCTGCTACCCCCACCAGCCCGATCGCGGGCATAAAGTAACATGAACCCCGCCCACACATCTCCTGAAGCCCGATCGCGGGCATAAAGTAACATGAACCCCCGCCCACACATCTCCCGAAGCCCGATCCACGGGCATTACAGTTATGAACCCCCGCCCCACACATCTTCGAAGCCCGAACCACGGGCATTACAGTTACATGAACCCCCACCCACATCTCCCGAAGCCCGATCGCGGGCATTACAGTTATGAACCCCCTGCCCACACACCTCCCGAAGCCCGATCGCGGGCATTAAAGGATTGAACCCCCCGCCCACATCTCCCACAGCCCGATCGCGGGCAGAGCGTGTATGAACCCCACCAGTGCCCGATCACAGGCAGAATGTAACCCCCAACCCGAATATCTCCCTGGTGGTCAGTGGACGTAAAGCCCGATCGCAGGCAGAATATCACATTACAACCCCAAACATCTCCTGGTGTCTGAGTGTCCCCACCCACCCATGAAGCCCCTCACCCGCTCCCCCGCAGGCGGCGGGCGGCAGCATCCACCCGCCTGCCACCCGCGCCCACTGACTGACTGTCCGGTGGGGCTGCCGCCCAGTGGTGCAGAGCTACAGCCAATGGGCGCATCAGCCCGTACACAACAGTCAGATTGTGAATGATGTTCATTCACAAATCTGAACTATCGCTCTCCTGTTATGGGCCGCATGCCCGTCAGCTATATCTGTCATCTGTCTGACAGTCGGTAATCGACGAGCAAGTGAGTGGGATGCTGCCGCCCGCCCGGCTGCGGAGGCGAGTGGAGGACTCATGGAGGTGGGTGGGGAGGGACACTGAACACCGGGAGATGTTTGGGAAGTTATGTGACATTCTGCCCGCGATCGGCTACAGTCCACTGGACCACCAGGAGATATTCGGGTTGGGGTTTATTCTGACGATCGGGCACTGGAGAGGTTCATACACGTTCTGCCCACATTGGGCTGTGGAGATGAGCGGGGGGTTCATGTAACTGTAATGCCAGCGATCGGGCTTCGGGAGATGTGTAGGCAGGGGTTCATGGGACCTAATGCCCGCGATCAGGGCTTCGGGAGATTTGTGGGTGGGGGTTCATGAATTGTAATGCCCGCTACCGGGCTTCGGGAGATGTGTGGTGGGGGTTCAGTAACTGTAATGCCCGTGATAGGGCTGTGGTAGATGTGGTGGGGGTTCATGTTACTTTATGCCCACACTCAGACTGCAGGGTGCGTCGGTCCCGACAGCTGCTGCCTGGCAGGCGACCAGGCGCAAGTCCTCGGGGATCGGCGCACCTACATGCTAATGGCATGCAAATGGGGCCATAAATAGATGCAAATGGCCCCAGCCTTGCATAAATTATGGCCCCATTTGCATGTCACTGCATGGCACAATGGTAATGCTCACCGCCAAGTTTAATGCTCAACTCTGGCTACTTGCGGTGGCGCAAGTTCCACTGCGCCATGCGCCAGTGCTGTGGCTGGGGGTGATATTCAAAGGGGTTGCTCAATAGCACAACTCCTTTGAATATCACCACACCCCTGCGAACTATTTTGAGCAGCGCGGGGCCCATGCCTCAGAATGGCGCGGTTTGAATATCTGGGCCGAAGTCACAACCTCAGACATAACACTTTGCACTTCACTTTCAGGGAGCATTGGCTCAAAAGACAAAGCTGGGGGTTAGGAAGTCCACAAGGCCCAGCTTCATCCCCACAATTAGTCATAGGGTTACCTTGAAACAGCTGACTCAATTCATAGGATGGTAATAGGCATTGTCACACTCACTTTTGTCAGAGGTGGACTGACAGTCAATATCATTCTGGGCCTGCTGCGAAGGAAACCTTAAATCTGTAACTACTGGGGTAGGTTGACTCTGTCTCTTTATGCAGCAGCACAAGTCACTAGCCCAGGGGAATCAATCACTGATGGTTCAGCTTCAATTTATGACTTGGCGATGGTAGCAAGTGGTTACAGTGCATGGTCTTGACAGATTTGGAGTTATTCTCTGGGAACACCTTGTACACTGGTAAATCATTCAACTTTCCAACTAGTACATGGGAAGATGGTGCCACCTATCAGCAATTTTGTGTTTGCCATGCAGTCCCAAATTGTGTAACAACACACGGTCTCAGGCCAAAGCTCTTGGGCCTTTACTTTTTATCATGCCTCTCTTTGTTGGCGAGATTTCTTTTGGCAGCCATTGTCTGGAGGCTAGTTGATAGGCATGGTTCAATTGAGCTTTCAGTTTCTGTACATACTGTAGGTAATTTTTGGCTTGGACTCCATCTGGAGGGACCCCAAAGCAGACTTCAGCGGGCAGTGGTCTCCCTCCGAACATGAGGCAGTGGGGGAGAACCAGTAGCATCATTTTTTGTGCAATTTATGTGTGGACCAAGGTGCTAATCTGCTGTCTCCACTTAGGCTTGTCTTTGGGATGGAGGGTGCCCAGCATGTCTAGAAGGGTGTGGTTAAAAGTTTCAGTTGAGGGTTCCCCTGTGGGTGATATGGGTGGTTCTTGAGTCTACCCCCATAGAGAGGTATTTCTTTGATTAGCCAACTTTCAAAATCTCTGCCTTGGTCAAAGTGGATCTGCTGAGGGGCACCATAGTGGACAAAGACATTTTCCACTAGCACCATGGCCACCGTGAAGCCTTTTGATCTTTAATTGGAAAGCTTGCGCATACCATGTGAAATGATCCATAACCACTAACATATTGCCAATATTCCGCTGATCAGGTTCTAAACACAAAAGTCTAAGCAGACCAGTTCCAGGGGTGCTGGTAGTAATATTGACAAGGAGGCAGCTCTTTGAGGCAGGGCTTTCCTTTGTGAGCAGCGATTGCAGGTCTTAACATGGTGCTCAACATTGGCCCCATCTTGGGCCAGTAGAACTGAGATCAGTACCAAGTCGAAGTTCTGTCAATACCAAGATGCTCCATGTGATTGTGGAGGGATCTCAGTACCAAATCTTTAAAGGCCGTGGGCGGACCAATTGCTGCCTATCTACTTGACCACCATGATCCACTGTCTCTCTGTACAACAACTGATGGAGTAGCTTCGACCTGGGGCCTTCTTTAAACAATACAGCAGTTCGCAAGTCAGAGAACACAACTTGGACACATCTTCCCCACATGCAGGGCATGAATTGCTGGCTGAATCATAGGATCTTGGGATTGAGCCCACTGAATGCTGTCATTGTCAATTGAGTACTGCACTAATATCTAGAGCAGAAAAGTGGCAATAGCAGCAGTATGCAGGTATCAGGAGGGCCCAAGCAATCTACTAAACAGTCCACTGTGCGCAGACATCTGTTCCTCTCAGTCAAATGTTTGGCACAAGGCTTGGATGTCAGGTTCAGGCAGCCTGACCCAATCACTCTTGGAAACTGGCCTTCATGACAAGGGGTCATCATCAAAATGGTTCAGTCCTCACCTGTATTCAACAGCATAATCATAGGTTGATAGGTGGAAAGCCACTAGTGCCCAGTGGAATCTAACTTAGCTAAAGTCTGTACATAGGTAAGCGGATTATTGTCAGTCTTCACCAATATCTTTGCCCCATAGAGCATTCATGAAACTGGTCGACGATGGACCATTTTAGCTCAAGGAACTCCAGCTTGTGCACAGGGTAATTTCACTCTGACGGGGTCAAGCTCCTACTGACGAAGGCCACTGGTCTCAAACCATCCTCATGGGCTTGATACAGCACAGCTCCTAGACCCTGCAGACTGGCGTCCATATGCAGCACATAGGGCTTGGTGGGGCCAGGATAGGTGAGGATGGGGGCATGGGTGAGCTAGTATATGAAAGGTTTCACATTCAGGTGTCCAGAGGCCCAAAAGTTCACCTGTGCAAGTACACTTTCTTTGGTTCTTTGATGCCTTTTTATGTTCATGGTTGGTAGGAGGGTAACCCTGGATAAGATTCAAGAGCAGATGAGTCACCTTTGAATAGTCTGTTATGAACCTGCGGTAGTAGCCACAGAACCCCAGGAAATGTTATAGTTTTTTTAAATTATGAGGCTGGGGCCAAGTAGTCAGTGATTCAACCTTACTGGGATCAGTCTCTATCCCTTCTGCAGATACTATGTGCCTACATACTTCACAGAGGTTTGAAAAAATGGCACTTGTCAATGAACAGCTTGAGGCCAAAGTCATCAATCGGTCTATAACTTTAAACAGTCAGGTCTCATTCTCCTCTAAGGTACACTCAAACACAATGACATTGTCTAGGTACACTAGACATTCCAGCAAGTTCATATCTCCATCATACGTTCCATCAGTACGCTGAAAGGTGGCAGGGTGCCTGAAATCCCTGTGGCATTCTCGGGAATTGGTAGAATCCCAAAGGACAGATAAGGCTGTTTTCTCATGGTCACTCCAGGGTCATCAGGATCTGGTTTTATCCGCTGTGAAGATCAATACTGAAACCATTTGCTCCCATTCAAATAATCCAGGGCATCTTGTATATGGGGCATGGTGTATTGATCAGGGATGGTCCCGCCAGTTCAGGGTTCGATAATCAACACACATCTTTACCGACCCATTCTTCTTACACACAACCACAGTGGGAAAAGCATATAGAGCTCCTTGATTCTTATATCACACCAGCAGCGAGCATTTCCTGCAGGTGTCTCCTCACATCATCTATGTCTGCTGGGGCGAGATGTCGGGATCTCTCTCAAAATGGCTGGTCATCATGCAGGCGTATGTAATGCTCTGCACCCTGGACACACCCTACATCCCATTCTTTTAATGAACACACTTGGTCCCTCTGAGTGAGTTTCTTGCCAATTCTAGGCTTCATTCAGCTAGCAACAGGAGTCACCAAAGTCAAATAAGTCCGGGTCACTCCTCCTTCTCACAAGCACTTGTTGCTGGGCAATACAGCAGTGTTGGTGCAGTGTACCAGCTAGGGTGCCCTCTGTTCACCTGAATCTCGATCTGACACATTCTGAATCTGGACCATCACTCATCATGCATAAGCATGGGCATGAGCAGACAAGATGCTGGGTTTGACCAATAATCCTCTGGCAACTTTTCATCTCCTGGTGCATCTCTTTAGGCAGACTTCTCCATGGATTGTTCACTGGGTGTTGGGGCCAATACCAAGCAGTCAAGTTCCTTTTCCCACTATCCCCACTGCTCATCTGGGTCCACTTAATCGGGTCTCTGTTGCCAGTCCCAAGCCCTTTCTACTAAGTTGGAATTCTTAGGCCCATCCAGTCAGCTGCCTTGTTTCTCATGGCAGAGTTGTGCTAGTCTCCCAAACATGTGGGTGTTTGTTCCAGTTAAAGGGAACCCCATCACACAATCAGTGAGGGACACAATAAGGCCAGTGTCTCTACTTGCTCATCTATATCCAGTGACAATTGCAGGAAAAGACAACCAGGGTGGGCATCTCCTGAGATATGGATAAAACTTGTTTACTCATCCCCGCATATGTAGGTCTTCCAGGGATTGTAAGGGCACATCAGATAAGTGTTTGTCATACCAGTCCTGAAATATAATGGTCACTGTGACCCACTGTCAACACAGTAGAATACCATTCACATACATTAGTCTCCATTAAAGATACCACTATCTTGGACCAATCTGGAGGGACAGTAGCAGGGGCTGGTACAGAAGACTTAACCACAAAGAAGTTGGAGTTGAGATTTCTGAGCCTTCACTGCAGTTGTTTTCAGCACCCTCGGCCATGGTTTTGCTTTCCGGAGCTCCTTGAAGTCTGTATACAACCTTTTCTAAGTCTTTTGGGGACCTGCCTTCTTTCTTCATATGTCCTTCTTCCTAAATATGACAGAATATGCTTTCTAGAGTCTGGCGTGGCTGAGACATCACATTGGGGGAGGCTGAGCGGGGTATCACCAACAGAAAATGTGATTCAACCTCTGTCTGGTGTGTGGCGAGCCTGGGGAGACACCTCAGTAATTCCCTCCCTTTCATAGTCAATTCTTCAATCTTTGAGCTGCTGTCAACAGGGATGCCTGGAGTGCACCCCCACCCCATAGTGGACACACTCTGGAGAGGGGTTTGGGCCCACTGTATCTCTGGAATGGGCTTGTAGGAAATGGTAGCCCTAATTTCTCAGCCCTCTCACAGTATCTCACCCCAGGCGGGCGTCCTTGCTAACCTCCCGGTGTTCAACTGGCACTGTATTTACGCCCCTGAGCATCACTCACATGTGCATCCTCGGTCATCTGGGCAGCAGCAACAGCAGATACAGCAGGGGCCTCCTCCATAGCTGCCTTCTCTCAATCCTCCAATTTCCTTCATCAGTCGGTCATAGGTGGGAGGCACATCCAACCGAGCAGCAGGTGTAGTTGGAGCAGCAATAATTCAGAGAATGAGGCGACTTGAGGTTGGTCCAATCTATTCTGATCTAACTTAGCTGGGGCATGCCACCTTTCTTTAGACATTCATTAGCACCACTTGGTCGAGGCACATTCATGGATAAGGGTTCCCCTGGGTATTGCTGAGTGTTTTGACCCCCACAGGTTCTCATCCAAATTGGGACTCCCATACACATTTCCAATGCATTCAAAAATCTTGAGCAGTTGCTTCTGGATTAGTAGCCTGTGTATCATGGGTAGTATGTTGGGTGGGGCCTCTGAGGCTTTCAACCACCCTTCTTCTCTTCTCTGGTTCAGGGCATTGCCATTCTCAAATTTGAGGGCAACATAGTCAATCCAAGTCTCCCAATTGTCCTCCCCTGAGGTGTGGGAAGGGTGCCTGAAAACATCCTCAGCAGGTGATACAGTTGTGACTAATTGCAGGTACAGATATAGGGGCCATCATTGGCATGGGCACAAAAGAGCGTGGCAGTAACAGGTGCTGGAGTGGGAGGGAGTGTTGTGAAGACGACCCCCAGGTGGCAGAATAGTTTCTTAAGTCCTCTATAGTTTTCCTTCCTCCAGCAACAACTAGCAAATTTCTCCTCAAGGTCTCAGAATGGTGGGAGCTCATCCTCCACAGGGTCTTTACTGTCTTTGTCATCCTCTCCAGGCGGCTAGGACACCTTCTGAGGCAATAGTCTGTGCACTTTAGAGCTGTCCATGAGGTCACTACACTCTACAAGGCTATAAAGTTTGGGTGATCAAATCAGCCTGTCGACCCACCATGACAGGGTTTTTAAACATTCAACTTTTGAAGTGCTCCTCTACAGTGTCCTACTGGTACCGGAGAATATCCAGTATAAGCAGAGCATTTGGGGTCAGTCTCTTGCCCAGTACCACTACACCAACTAGTGTACAGCCATTTCTACTGGGTAGCCATTAATCTTTAACAATAATTCACAATTTTTGGCCACTAGAAGGAACAAAATCCCAGCGGTGAGCCTCAATATGTAACTCTAGGTGGAATTATCCCAAGGCTTCTACCCCTGCCTGCGCAGCTAACATGCAGGTTAAGGGTCTGAGTTCTGAAATGGATGCCTCACTCAGTGGTCAGGGTTGGTAGTCAAACTAACCTTGGGCACAGCCCTCCAGGACACTGTAACCCCACTTTCCCTTCTAGTGGCCTGAGGCAATCGATAATCACTTTCACAGTACACCTTGTACACCATACCAGTACCCATACTGTTTGAATTTACCACCAGGGCTGGTTCTCTGGCTCGACCCTGGGACCCCTGTAAAAGAAACAAGGCTATGCACAGTAAGTAGCAACAGTACAGGACTCTTAGCACAAACTGCAACCACAGTCAGCTTAAATGCAGCAAAAAAGTCAGATCTGATTTATTCAGGGACTTGAACAAGGAAGAGGCGTAATCAGGTTGATTGGCTTAAAAGCTATATTACTCAAACAGTTATGCATGCACTTTAAGTCCCCACACAGCCACACACTCTGGGTACCCAGGTAGGAAAATGGTGGGCTAGCCAGGAACATTGCAACTGGTTGGGGCCCTGTGATGGAAGAAAGCAACATTCACAACACACACTACTTGTAATCCAGAGCCGGGAGGGCGCTCAGTTAGTGAAAAGAAAAAAGCAACAAGACAATCAGATGACAACACTTCATATTTGTTGTTGTTGCAGGGAGCTGCCCTGATGTTTACTCATGGTACCAATACTGGACACAGGCAGGACGAAATCAAGACTGCAGGTGTTTGAGCTGGAGTGTCGAGAACGCAGACCGCACAAATCACTGAGAGCTTCACTCCTGTTCAAGTGTTGAGCAGGAGACTGATCCAGAATGGGTCTCTCATCGATGGCGTTCTCTGTGCAGCAGGTAATCAGGCTGGGCCAGTGTGTGCTAGGCCCAGGCCCAATGGAGATGACTTTGGATTCAGTCCATGGGGCTTGGATGCGGCTTCCAACAAGCAGAATACAGTTCAAACCACAGTGGGGAACCAAATCATGACCCACTATAAGCACAACACTTTCACATGTAAGGGAAATTCCACTGTACCAGGCAAAGGCTCTCCGGTCACAATTACAGAGTCTCTGCACAATCCAGGAGTTCAGAGGTGGCTGGAAGTCTGGATAGGCTGATCACATTCAGCAAATCTTTGGTCTTCTTCAGGTGAAGCCTGGTCACAATTCAATGACTCCTTCACTCTCCAAGTTCAGATTCAGTCGAAAAAGAACAAGTTCCCTCTCGAGACAACAGAACAGACATGCAGACCAAAACCCAGGCCTTTCCACAGTTCTCCCATATGAATCACTATGGATTGCTGCTCGTACTACCTCAAGCTGTTGCGTCATCACTTCCAACATAGATCTAACTGAAATTTCAAGCAATTTGGGGCTTCCCCAAGATCAAAAGTTTGGTTGGCTGATCTGTCTGTCCAATCACAACAGGGCTGCCCCTCAGGTTATTCTCAGTTTAGTTTAGTTTTTGTTCTAGGAATTATTATCTTGAGCCAATGGCTCTTTTACAAGGTTCTACATCAACAATGCACAAACAAACAAGACATGTTACACATAGAATGGTCAACAAATTATAAAGGTGGCAATAAGCCAGTATAATACAGTATATTAAAAAAAAAACATTGGAGAAATGGTCAAAGTGAAAGGGTAGGAGGAGAGGAGCAGACATAGAAGTGATTAGAGATACTCATATGCCTTTGTCAAGAAAGGAGCAGAGGAGGAGGAGGAGGATAAAAAACAGCCATGAGGAGAATCTTTAGTTCAGGCAGTCACAGGAGCTAGAGGCTGAGAGGTGACAGTAAAGCATGATTTAAGCTCTAGGAGGGAGGATGAATATGAGGCGAGCTGAAGGCATTGAACCAGCTGGGGCACGATAGGCAAGGATCTTTGGCCTGTGCAATCCGGCATCTGGGGACCTGGAGGCTGGTGTTCTGATCTTCTGGTGAGGCGGATGCTGGTATTTGGGCATAGTAAGTCTTGGATACTCAGTGAGTATGAGGCCCATGGTGGATTTTTTGCCATCAAGCATGTGAGGTACCTTTTGCTGTTTGAGAGTTGCAACCATCCCGTATCGGTGCAGAGCTCACATGTGAGTACATCTTTGCGCTCCAGTGAGCAGCTGACAGACCTTGTTTAGGGAGGTTGTGATGCACCAAGAAGCGGTGGTTGAGAGCAGAACCATAGATAATTAAGCCACAGTCTATGATAGATGACAGAGCTTAGGATAACAATTCTCAGCACAGCTTGGGAAAGGAACTGCCGGTTTCAGAACAGGATACCAATGCACTGGTTCACTGTTTTCGCTGTGTTATCAATGTGGGTCTAAAGGTTAGTCCTTGATCAAAGGTGATTCAGATATTTAAATGTTGACACTTGTTCAAAGGTATTTCCTGGGTATGTTTTGATGAGTGAGTGGAGTTTGCCTTTTCCTTTTTAGTGGACTGGAGAAGAGCATGGATTTTGTTTTGGTGATTTAGGACCAGCTTGTGGTCTGGAACCACTTTTCAACTTTGGAGAAAACAAGTTGCAGGCTCAGGAGTAAGGGTTTCAGGTCCTTATGGGAGGAAAGAATCACGGCATCATCAGCATAAGGATTATTTGTCCAGGGCAGGATTTGGGAGAGAGTTTAGGAAAAGGCTGTAGGGAGGGGCCTAAGATTGACCCCTGTGGGACTGCCTAGGAGGACCAGATTTGAGTCTGAGAGAACTCCTGAGATTTTTACTGATTGAGAGCATTGGGCAAGGTAACTTTAACTGAGCACCTGGTCCTTGAGAGAGCCCAAGATCGGTGTGGTTATGTGATAAGTAAGCCACGGTGAACAGTATCAAATCCTTTGTTGGTCAATGAAAACAGCTCTGATTTGATATCCTTTGTCCAAGGCAGTGTGAATTTACCTGAAAATTCCAGTGAAGCAGTCGGCATACTGTGTCCTTTCCTAAATCCATGTTGCTGCATGATATATTATACTTGTGCAGGTAGTCTACGATTGGTCAGCTGACTATGTTCAAGGGCCTTGGAGAGGGGTGGAAGTATTGATATGGGTCGATAGTTCCCAGATGAGGGACACATGCCCTTTTTGAACACTAGTGTGACTATAGCAGACTTCCATTTTCTGGAGGAATGTGACTAAGGCAGAGGGAGATTGAAAATGTTGATGAGTGGGTGCACCGCCTCTTCCAGGAGTAAAGGCACAAATTTTAAGATCAGTAGTATCCCTGCTTGTTCTGGATTTAGAGATAGCCTTTTATATATTTGTAGACTTCATGTGCCTTGATTATTTTGAAGTGGAAAAGTGGTTGGTCTGGCGAGGCAGTAGGAATGCTGGTTTTGGTGAGTCCATATCAGAGAAAAAGTCCAGTGGAAGGACCCCACTGAGGGTCTGTGAAAGTTTTATTTAAGGCCTTAGCCATAAGCTTTGGGTCTAGGGTAGTGGTTCCATCTACAGTCATTATAGTGGGAGAGGACTTGGACTGCTTACCTGTGATATTTCTGATGTTGTCCCAGAAGGATCTCCGTCACCCAGGGAGTTGCGAGGCATTTTTGAAATAGGAGCTCTTCATCAATCGGATTCGTTTTGTACATTAGTTTGTGCCTGTTTATACTTTCAGGTATCCAGTCAGGGAGTCTGTGGTTCTTGGCTATGGCCCAGAGGTGGTCCCTAACTTTCAGTTGGGCCAGTAGTTTGGGCGATGAGACAGGGATTGAGCGCGCTTTGATTTTACACTTTTTACTGGTGTGTACATAGGCGGAGCGAGGCGGGAGGCGGCCGCCCACCACTTTTGTGCAGTCTAGAGTGCCCTATTATGCTTCTGTGGAAGGGTGGGAAGACCAACTGGCGTCTACGTTTTTATTTAATTTCACGGTTTTCCAGCAGCTTATTCTCGTCTGACCCTAACCACTAAAGCATTTTCATTTTTTTTTAAGGTGGGGGTAGGGTTTAAATAAACATATGCCGACGTACCCCAGACAGCGGACCTGATTGAGATATAAACATATCTCTCAATCAGAGTCCGCTTTAAAAATAGTGACTTCAGTTATGAGCGATCAGCGGGCTCTTTAATGCTTAGAGATTTCCTCCACTTTTTATTCCTGGCTGGCTGTTCCTGTTACTGGCGACTACTTGGTGGTGACCTGTGAGGCGTGGATGGTGCAGGTCCACAGGTGCCGTGGTCTAGAGCGAGGGCCAGGCACGAGCTATAACTTGAAGAAGGCGGCGGCGCCATAGAAGAATAGCGGTTGGTGATGCTGGTGGAGAAGTCAACATAAAGTAATTGCTGTTGTTGTGGTTGGGGGAGCTACTCTCAACTGGCGTCGGTCCAGGGAGCAGTGCAGCGACTAAGCGACTAAGCGAGTGGGCGGCTATTACCAGCGGCTGAGTAAATCGTGACCGGTACATCTCTCGAGCCTCTGTCTGTTTGCAGGCTGCAGCAACAACTTGGCGTGGGCGTGGGTAGTCGGGTGGGCGGCGGGATCAGCTTCCAGCTGGGCCTCAGGCCAGCTAGTATTGCTTGTTGACACTGCTACATTGCCCTAGTTAGCCAGCTAGAGGCTTCCCTAAAGAGAGGCTACTCTGGGACTCGGTAGTTAAGTTTAGTTGCCCTAGTAGTCGCCTAGTCGGAGGAAGAGCCTGCCTGAAAAGTTCCGGGAGATCGAGGAAGCTTTGAGCTACTGGGTCTGGGTTGGACTGAGTGGCGTGGCGTCTGTTGGGATCGTGATTCACGATTCGAGATTCACTACTTGGTAGGTCTGAAGAGCAACTTCACGGACTGTAACAGATACATCACCAGAAAAGAAGTAAGTCACTCACTGTCTTATTTTCTCCTTATGATGGCTAGGCCTGGCTGTGATTTTGAGTTCCAGTCTACTATGGAACCATGCAGGGCTTTCCCAGGGATCAGACTGGAAATAAACACATGACCTTAGGGATCAGGGCTTTATCTTAACATGTATCACTAACAGTAGTCAAGTGCTGAGTGCATGGCAATTGGCAGAAAGTTTATTAAGGTGGTTGTCCTGGGATCAGTGGTTCAGGGCTGACAAATGTTTTATGTTAAACATGAGTGTGAGGAGTTGGCAATGGCTTGGCAGGTTTTGATTGTTTCAAGTACGCCTGCTTGTTAAAAAGACACAGGATCATGTGTGAGGTGGGATCAACCCAGCAGCCTGTGTGGTGTTGCGGTTGTGATGGAAAAGAGACTCCACTTGCAACAACACGGCCAACCAGTACCACACAGACTGCAGCTGGTGAGAGAGGCTACCTGCTGAGTGCAAGGTCAGGAAGAGCAAAACAAAACATCCAGAGCAATATCTTCAGGCTGAGTAGCACCCCTGCAGTCTCCTCCTCCTCCTCACTCCGTCTCTCTGATATGGCACCTTCACGGCAGCCCGTGATCCCACCCCACATGACTGGCCAGTCAAATCAGTCCTCTGTGGCAGGGAATGATGGAGTTGGGGATATACATTCGTTTGCTTGATGCTTCCCTGGTTGTTTGAGAGGTAATGACTCAATGTCTAGCTCTGCTTACTCTGGGTCCAGGAAACCCTCCCTTTACTTGATGGGGCTCCAGAAACAAGAGGCACCCAGTTCATGCCTTCCCTGCATACCAGTGTGCATGACTGTACCTTGCTTTTTGCTTTCACCATTTGGTCCTCAGCCTATTTGGGGGCTTCCTGGTCCTCAATCAGGTGCTCTAGAGTGAGAAGTACTTTAACTCTGCTCTGCTGCCTGCCCTGAGGCCAGGTAACTTTTTAAACTAAGCCACATGGCCAAACTATTACTCTGGGAGCACCAGCTCCTTTAGGTTCAAGGCCAGAACATCTGCATGCTGGCCATATTTGTTTACACTCTGGTCCATTTCCCAGGCTATCCCTGGACCCAAATGCCCAGAGGTGCCTACTGCACAGTGGATCTGGGAACCTCTCCACCATTGGGTCAAGAAGAAGATGACCCTTAAATATGGACAAGGGCAGTGCTAAAAGAATAGTGTCAGGAGTGGTTATCTTAAAGAGTCTACGAGGCTCCACCATAAAGAACAATCTGGTAACTTTAAACTGACAGATACAGCAACATAACAGCTTCTACTCAGACAATCTGCTGGCAATGTCATCCCAGAGCATTTGTCTGAATGTCTTTCAAAAGATACCTGCCAGATAGAAAATACACCCCCCCCCACCTTTTACTGAACAGTACCAAAGTGTTATACTACTACCCTGTTATAGCTGCGCTGGACGAGTGCACACTAGACAAAAGGCTATTATGTCACACTGTCTCAGAATGTTTGCCCCAATGCAGTATTCTAGCTAAATCACACTTTCTTCATTATTAAAGCTATCAACAGATCCCTATTTTCACAGGACGGTTCCTATTTGAGGCATGTCCCACTATCTCACAAATTGCACAAATGTAACATTTTTTGCTGACTGGTAATCCATGAGTGAAAGATGAAACTCGCACTCTGTGATGAAGCGTTTTAAACAGGCATAATTTTATTGACAAAAAGTTTACAAGCCTAACAAGGAACATAGATAAAAAAATCCCAACGGTTTCATGCTCTGCACATCATCAGGTTAGGCTGCGTTCTTGTCAATAAAATATGCCTGTTAACATAAAATACAGAAGCTTGATTCGCTCTCTACACCTAATAGAAACTCGAGCACCTGTTTGATTCCGAGATGTTTTAGCTCTCTTTTTAATCCATGGCGACAGTTTTCAACACTACTGTAGCACTGCTTGTGCTGGACAACAGTTTGCAACTTCAACCCCTACCTGTGTTGCACCACAAGCATGTCAGCAGAACACGGAAAAGTGTGTTCCTTCCTGTTGGGTTGGAGCTGCATCACAGTCGTCTGTCTGCCAACAGCGGAGAGGAACTTCAGGCAAGAGACCGGCAGCAGTGAACTAAGGTACCTGAACCAGCTGCGGGGAGGTGTGTGAAAACAACCAGTGTGGTTGTGGAGTCACTGATGAAGTGAGGTTTGCTCAGTAGCTGGGTGAGTGTAAGCGGACTGGGATGGGACTGTCAGGAGGAGAAGCAATACATGTAGCTCAGATATTTGAACACCAATGCAATGCAGGTTTGCTTCTAACAAATTTTCTGTACATCATGATTTGAAACTTGCGCAGCAGATGCCATTTTAATCTGGATGTTTTGCTACAGGTGTTGATGTGGGCCAGCATGGCCAGAGCAAGCTGACACTATTACAATGATGTACAGCATACTCTGCAATGGTACCATGGGGTGAAATGGTCTTGGAAAGGACATGGTCAAGATGGACCATGTCAGTTTTGAGCCTCGGAAAGTTGATAATTTTATCATTATTGACAATAATGGCAAATATAATGAACCTCCTTCCTGTTGAGGAAATGTATATTGGGGCAAGATACACAAAAAAAAACTCAAATAAATGTGCTAACTGAGTGAACAACACTATGTTCTCATAATACTGTAGTTGTTTTAAAGTACACTGTAACTGCAGTGAAGGTATAATACAGTTATGTGGAACAAACTAATACATAATTTCCTGTCAATTGCCAGCATTGGTTACATACCCATGAGCACTGGGTTGTATGGGCCCATGGGACACTGAGCCCCAGCAATATTTCGCCTAAGCTGCTTTTTTAGACATTTTCTCCCCGATTTCGCTACCACCCTCTTTTGCTAGTGTGACACATACCTGCAACCTCGCCTCCATACCAGCTGTTTAATTAGGCAGGCTGTGGCTGGCATTATTTAAAACTAGCACCTTTATCTTATTACCTCCCTCCCTTCCCCTTCGTTTGTGCTGCCCTAAGAAAATCATTAGGTTCACTGTTCAATCACAGTGCAATTTTCAGCATGCTGCACTGGATTGTTCAGGAGGAAAACTAGCGGTAGGTCGATATGCATGCCTGCATGCATTGAGGCACTACTGTGTTTGAAGAAATGTTATGTGGCAGTGGGTCACAGTGATCCAGCCAAAAGTGGTGGGGGTGTATGATGTCTTTGCAGTGTGTGTCATTTATTAGCATGGTGAACTCTGTTTGTGGCAGCTCTGCAGTGTCGTCGTTTGAGAATACCCTGACTAGGCCTGGGAAGCTTCAGGACTGGAACCAAAACTAACCTACTGGTTAACATGCCTGTCTTGCTGAAGCTTTCAAGTGGTTAGCAAGCTGCCATGGCGGTCTTAGTTCCCATCCTAAGAGCCTTGTCATGGGGTAAGCACTGCAGTAAACAAAGCAGGTAATAAGGTGTCTGTGGGGACTGTGGAGATGGGTGGGATGCTGGTCATCTCTGCAGTGTGACTCATCTTATAGGCATGAGGTAATTCTGTCTACCAGCTCTGCAGTGTTGCATGATTGGGGGTGGGGCATAGGACATCAGGATAGATGGGAGGGAGGTAAAAGATCCCAGAGTTAAAACAGGTGAAGAGCCTGGGGAAAAATAAGCAAGTTAGTGAAGAGCTAAAGACAAAGATAGTTTATTCATTTATTTTACAAATTTAAACATGACAGTCTCGAAACAAAATCTCATTTTGAAGGTGAGCGTCACCAAAATAATCCAAAGCAATGGTCTGAAAAGCAAACACTTTTGTAACATCTTTGCTGATCACTCATGAGTCCACCTAGTTCCAAAAGGTTAACTTGGTTAATAAAAATCATTTTGATCTCACGAGAATCCAGTTGATGACTGGACATCATCATACCTCCACACCTTAATAGAGCCAGTAGATGTGTCCGTCTGAAAGTATATAGCTTATTTGAGCATAATTTCAACAGTTTATACCCTCTCGTCTTACTACCCATTACTGCAATAAATCTCCTTTAAGTGGTCATTTTTTTTTTTTTAGTTATCATTTCCCTTCCTGCTGCCGGCGTAATCAGGAGGCCCCATCGTTCTGGTGTCACAAGACAGCTCTAAAAATATTGGACTCTCATCTTGTACTGGTGGTACAGTACAACCATTTTGATGGATCACTAGCAAGGTATCTAAAGTAGGCAATAGTTGCAGATTGCGAACTATTGAAAAGATGAAGATATAATGTTTACATATAAATTCTATTGCTAGCATGTATGTTCATGCTGCGTATATCGAAGATAGTATCGGATGGGTTCCTAAACTATACAAAATTCTTTCTCAGAGCTTGCGGTCTCATTGATTCAAAATGCCACATTGAGGCGGCGACAGATGGAGAAACAACTGGCTGATATGCGCCAGATACAGAAACTAAATTACTGGTTTGGGGTGCCAAGATGCCAATATCTGGGCATGTAAGGACATCGCACCAGGAATAATACCACTGACACTGCCACAAGCACTCCAGCTGTCAGCTATACCCGTGTAGTGCCAATAACTGTGCATACCATAAGCTGCCAATGGCTGGCAGGTCTAATGCAGCATGTGTTCCAATGCTGCATCAGTCCGAGAACAACATGTTCCACCAGTTGTCCTGCAGCTATTCAAGTAACCCCTGGATGGTAAGCCTGCTCTGTCTCTGATACGAAAACAGAGCTGCAGAGCTGTTCCCCGAACAGCAACAGTGATGGCAACATAGTGCATGTCTGAAAATACCCAGCTCACAGCAGTTGAACCAACGCACCTGAATCTGCTGTCTTATCTCTCCTCCTGTTCTGAAAGCATGGGTAACTGCAGTTGACCAACGTGCCTGAATCTATACTCTCAGCATGTGCGATGACTTTGACCAGGTCTATGAAGGCATCAATGAGAAGCGCAACTACTGAAAAAAGTGAAGAATCCAAAACTTCTGAGACAGCACTATGTACCAGCAAGGCTGCAACATGGTAGTGCACCGCATCACCATCCTGAATCTGCTAGGACTGGTATTGACAGGTGTACTATGGAAGCCATTGATGCTTGTCTTGTTGAACTTGTGACGGCGTTTGATCAAGAAACCTACGCTTTGCTGTCATCCATGGGAATTTGTTGCTTCAAGCAGCCAATGCAGTACGTTTTCAGTTCCTCCTCAGATCACACAGTTGTATGTGAGATAAGGACTTGGACATTGACATTCTGAATGCACAACTGAACTTGCTCCCAGGACTTGTGCGGCAGGTTCTGCCAGAGGTGAGAGCAGTAACTTCAATCAACACCATTACTGATGCCTTAGTGGGAAAAGACTGCCAGCAGATGCTGTATCTGTGAAGTTGTGAAGCTCATTCAAATTTACCTACTTTCGTCCCAATGAGTACAGCAACTGGGGAAATGATCTTTTTTCAACTCAGCGGCTGATAAAGTCTTACTTTAGAAGCACCATGACAGAGAAGATTTATAATCACCTAATGCTGTTGCACATTCACAAAGAGAAACGGACAACTGATCGGACACCAATTGTTCGAGAGCTTTTGCAATCTAGAACGAGATCTACTTAACTTTTGGAAAATCTGATACAGAAATTCGTACTTTAGAGATTCATATGGTGGTAAATTTGTTGTTTGTGAGGGTGGCCTGGGGCTTGGTGGAGGTTGCAGAGCTTAACATCCTGAAGTGGTGACGAGCGTATCGATGATTACCATGGCAGAAGTGTAGATGTGATGGTAAACTGGTTGATTTTGATGGCCACCAGGGCTTGGTGGAGCTTTGCAAAGACTTGCAGCCTGGAGTGGCTCCCAGAGCATTCATGGGATGACATGGTGGCCACAGGGCCGGTGGAGCTTGCCAGGAAGCTTACCAGCCTGGAAGTGGCTCCCAGAGCATTCATGGGACGGCTTGGTGGCCACCAGGGGCTTGGTGAGCTTGCAGGCTTCACTCGCCTGAAGTGGCTCCCAGAGCATTCATGGGCTGACTTGGTGGCCACCAGGGCTTGGTGGAGGCTTGCAAGGCTTACCAGCCTGAAGTGGCTCCCCAGAGCATTCATGGATGACTTGGTGGCTCACCAGGGCAGTGGAGCTTGCAAGGCTTACCAGCCTAGTGGCTCCCAGATTCATTCATGGGATGACTTGGTGGCCTAGGAGGCTTGGTGGAGGCTTGCAGGCTTACCAGCCTGAAGTGGCTCCCAGAGCATTCATGGGATGACTTGGTGGCCACCAGGGCTTGGTGGAGGCTTGCAAGGCTTACCAGCCTGAAGTGGCTCCCAGAGCATTCATGGGATGATTTGTGGCCACCTGAGGCTTTGAGGCTTGCAAGGCTTCCGACCTGGAAGTGGCTCCCAGAGCATTCATGGGATGATTTGGTGGCCACCAGGGGTTGGTGGAGGCTTGCAAGGCTTTTCAACCTGAAGTGGCTCCCAGGCATTCATGGGGATGACTTAGTGGCCACCAGGGCTTGGTGGAGGCTTGCAAGGCTTCAGCCTGAAGTAGCTCCCAAACTTCATGGGATGATTTGGTGGCCACAAGGGCAGTGAGCTTGCAAGGCTTACCAGCCTGAAGTGGCTCCTAGAGCATTCATGGGATGATTTGGTGGCCACCAGGGTTGGTGGAGGCTTGCAAGGCTTACCAACCTGAAAGTGGACACAAGGCATTCATGGGATGATTTAGGTGGCACAAGGGGATTAGTGGGCTTGCAGGAGAAACACCAGCCTGAAGTGGCTCCCAGAGCATTCATGGGATGACTGGTGGCCACCAGGGCTTGGTGGAGGCACTGTAAGGCTTACAACCCTGAAGTGATGACCAGAGCATTCATGGGAGGATTTGGTGGCCTACCCAGTGGCTATACTGCAGAGGCTTAACATCCCAGTGGCACCAGAGTATCGCTGATTAATTCATGGCAGAAGTGTAGATGTGATGGTAAATTGGTTGTTTGGGTGAGCTCTGTGGTATGCAGTAGCAACAGTACAGGAATGAATGAGCAGATGTCTTTCCTCCATTGGAATTCTGTGGAACATTGGCCTATTTCAAATGTATCCTCCTCCCTCCATCCATCCAGACTTTGCTATTAAAATCTGTTTATACCCCGTAGATTATACAATATTGTTTACTGTCATTGTATTACTATAGTTCATTAATAAATACACTTTCATGTACACTGTGATTCATTAATAAATAAGCTGTGTAAACATAATGGCTCTGTGTCTTTATTTCCCAGCCTCAGGAGTTTACCTTGTCGCTGGTGGTTTGGTTTAACCGCTAACTTCTATCTTGAAGTTAGTGGGACCAAAACTCCTAACTCATTAGTGTGAAGACTGCATGCTTGGGACTGGTGATGTACATTACTATGGCATCTCTCTGTTGCACCTCACAACCACTGTAACAGGTTAAGAATGTGAGGTTCAAATGTCATGTGGAGCTATTGGAGGAATGGGTTGTCGGCTGTCTTTTAATATAGCTGTGTACACACAAGGGGTGGTCTTTTGCTGGCACCTTGTATGCCATTGCATAATTAGTCCTAAATGGGACTGCATTCTTAACATTGGCGATGTGTGCGCAGGCTACTTCATTGTATTTTGTATGGCAAAAACTAGTGCTCTAAAGTGCCCTTTGACACTTAAAAGTGCCCCTCTGATCCTCCGCCCCCAGTTTTACCATCTTCCTGCACTCTGGGTGTGTGGGTGTCACAGGTAGTTGAATTGTTGTGATAAAATAATCTAGGGCTGCGTCAACATCTAGAGCATTGTATATTAGGGACCAGTCTTGCTGTATAAGACAGGTCTTGAGCTTAGTAAGATTGCCATGAGGTAGCACTCTGCTTGAGATTTTTTTTGTAGGTGGTTTTCAGAACTTATTTGTCCAGGTGCAGATCACAGGGGAGTGGTCATTGAGAGAGTCCGGGAGAACAACTGTGTTATTTATGTGGGCTGGGTGGCTAGCAAGGATCCAGTCTATGAAAGTGCAAGTTCCAGTTTTGTATTTTTTTCTAGTAGAGGAGCTCACCACCTGCGTTAGGTTAGCTGCTAGGATAGCATCCTTGAGGGACGCAACATCAGATGTGAGCCAATTAATATTAAAATCACCAAGGAGAAGGAGCTCAGTGTCAGGTGGTTGCGACCTTACAAATTCAGGTACAGTCTGGAGGCCGAACCCTGGATCTTTAGGAGGGATATAGACAGCGGCCACAGTGAGCACTTTATTTTGGGCACCAAGTAGTAGCATGACAGGGAGGTGCACTGAGGGAGTTTGTAGTGGAAAGCAGACAGGGTGGCTGGGGGACCTCATCATGTAATGTAAATAGCACAACCCCTTTATTAGTCCTATCCAGTCTGAAAATTCTGTAGCCTTGTAGCGAGATGGCATGGTCTGGAGTGCTTGGTGTCAGCCAGGTTTCAACAATGGCTATTAAGTCGGGGTTGTGTTGACTGGCAAAGATTTGAAGGGATGCCAGTTTTGGGAGGAGGCTACATATATTTACGGTGGTGATGGTGAGGCCCCCCCTCCGTTTTTGCAAGATTTGTTACCCTGCTGGAACCAGAGCCAGGGTTTGGATGGACACTTCCTGACATCAGAAGGAGGAGGGGCAGGAGTTTAAGGGTCATCTGCCACAGCTCATAGTATGCCATGTAACGCCTCAGTTGCTTGTGAGGTTGAGTACAGTGTAGTCATTTAGGGTCCCAGTGCAGGGTAATGGCTAGGAGCACATGTCGATTTGTCAACTTTCCAGCGGTGTGAGCTGTCATTTGCACCCAGTCCTTTGTAGGAGGGTGCCACAAGTGAGGGTAGGGAGAATTTGCCATGGTGCCAGGCTGCTGGTAATTAGCTTAAATGGTTAGTGTGAGAGGTGGAGAGGGGTAGAATGAATTAGGAAGATGGCATAGAGGAGGAAAGAGGGAGAGGGCTAGGGCAGTCATGAGGAGGTTGCTAAGGAGAGGCATATCGGGGGAAACAGAGATGTGATTAGAGAGAGGTGGTGTGATGCAAAGCAGAAAAAGAAATAGGAAAAACTGGAGAAACAGGGGCTAGTGAGGCATGCTTAGTGCAATAGAGAAGCTAGCAGGGCAGTGTAGGAGGAGGAGGGGGAGTGTTTTAGCAGAGGATCAGGATAGGAGGCAGGATAAGGGTGGGTCCTTAGTGCAGGGGTGGAGCAGAGAGACTATTTAATAAAGGTCAGGGGAAGGGGGCGAGCATAAAAATTCAGCACCGAGCAGTGCAAGTGAATGGCCGCCGAGCCCAGCAAAGTACAAATTCAGCAGCACCAATAGGAAGGCAGTGGCTGGAACTGGTGGCCAATGAGTGTGTGGCTTGGAGTGCAGTCACCAATAGCAGCCGATCACAGATTCCCCAGCCCAGGGGATGTTCTTACCCGGCTTATTCAGGGGTTTTAGCGGCAGATGGTGGAGGCATCAGGTGTGGTGTGGATACCCGGGCACCAAACCGTGCCTACGAGGGACACAGCTGGCCCATTCTGGCTTCAATCTGGAGTAAAAAGGAGAGAGACTGGGTGAGTAGGCAGTTTCAGGAGGAGTGAAAAAAAGAACAAAGCAAAAAGCAGTGACATGGAAATCACTATTACATGTGGCGGGGAGCAGCAGGAGAGGGCAGCGAGATGTGGAGGCGACAGGAGTTTGGAAAAAAATAAAAAGGTGTAGCCTAGAAAATAGCTGGAGGTGGGGGTAGCAGCCAGAAAATGATCAGGCTTCAAACAATGGCTCTGGTGCCAGCTGGGAGGGTTGGTTAGGCCAGAAGAAAATGTAACAGGGAGGGGGCAAGGGAAAACAGAAGGAGAGCTGTGTGAAGAATGAGATAGAGGTAACGAGGATGGATTTGGGAGACAGGGGAACAGACAGAGTAGGTGGGCAGGGCAAAAGTGGGAGAGAGGGCCAGAGTCAGCAACAGCCCATCAGAAGGAAGAAGCAGGACTCTGAAATTAAGGCAAGAAAGCGTAGCAGTGAGCGCCACGCAGAGTTTGAATACAAGGAAGGGCAGTTTTCAGTAGGAGAGTTTGAAATAACAGGCTTGAGCAGGAAAGGCAGGAGCAATTTCAGGTTTAGAGTTTGAAAGCAGGCTTAGGCAGGCTATCGGTGCATACATAAAGGAGGAAAGCAATCAAGTGGTCTAAACAGAGCTAGAGCAGTGCAAACAGAATACAGCAGCTAACTGAAATATATACCATTTTACTGTGCTACTGTAGACACTATGGCAGTATTATCAGATATGGCAACTAACTCACAACTAAAAGCAGATGAGATTCAAACAAAACACTGTGGTAATATGTAAATACTAGTGCAGTATCACGGATTCGGCAACTTGCTGAAAAATTTAAATATTACTGCTGCTACTAGGAATACAAAACAAATCAGAGAATGAGTTAATGCAGTAAAATGTCCAGGCGTAAAATTCGGCACTAAGCAGTGCAAGTGCCAGACTGGATGGTAAGAAGGGAACATCCCCCATCCAGGGAGCACCAGAGCCACCACCACCACTGCCTCAGAGGTTGCAAAAAAAGCACAGCAGTTGGACCACAGTGGGCTCAGGGAGGGTGAGGATGGTGGAACAGAGGCACACCCAGTCAGTTGTACCACTCCACAATTCATACACCATGCTGGAGGAGCACAGCTCCCCTATGGATGCACCCACAGAGGAGATTAAGGAGGCTGAGGACACCTGTCACAAGGAAGGCCCACAGGAAGGAGGCAGAGGATGCCACAAGGAAAGGAAGCAGCTCCTGGTGTGGGACTCAATTATTAGGGGGATAGAACTGGGGGGAGCTGGGAAAACTGAAGTAAGGTGCCTGCCTGGTGCCATGGCTTGGAGGGACAGGAAGCGCATCCTCAGGATCACGAGAACAGCTGCACGGGAGTCTGAGCCGGACATCATTGTCCACCTAGGGACTAATGACTTGGCTCAACATGACATTAGAGCAGTGCAGAAGGACTTTGTAGAACCAGGGAGGGGCCTAAGACAAGTAACACACACAGTATCCTTTTCAGAGGTGCTGCCTGTCAATGGCATGAGTGAGGCGAGGCTACTTTGCACCATGCAGTTTAATGAATGGTTGAAAAAATGGTGTGAAACACAGGGGTTTGGCTTCATTGGTGACTGGGGTTCCACCTGGAGGGACACCAGCCTATACTGGCAGGATGGTCTGCATCTGTCCAGGAAGGGAACAAGTCTTTGAGCAATCGGTATAAATGCTTCATTGGCAAGCTTTTAAACTAGCCAAGGGGAGGCACTGATAAGCAGCAGAAAAATCCCAGCCTCTCTACAAAACAGGTACTAAATGAGAAAAAGACCAAGGTAGAAAGGTCAGTGGGGGATGCTCAACTGAAAGTAAAGCCATCAAAAATGGAAAGCAATGAGTACCAATGCCCGTAGTCTGAGTAACAAGCTTCCTGAATTAGTGTCCTTGATGGAGGAGGAACATCTGGATATCGTGGCAGTCACAGAAACATGGTTCACACAAAACCATGACTGGGACATAAACATACCAGGATACACTATCTACAGGAGGGACTGAGAGGGTAATAGAGGAGGAGGAGTAGCTCTTTACATAAGGGAAGGAATCAAAGCAGCAGAACAAAAGAGAAAACAGGGAGGAGAAGAAGCACTGTAGGTAAATTTGGAGACTGGCAATGGCACCACAATCCTCACAGAGGTTGTATACAGATCCCCTTCTCAGGGGGAGGAAATGGACAAGGAAATGATAGAAAGTATACTTAGTAAGGCAGAAAAAGGGGAGATATTGCTGATGGGCAATCCAAGTATGCCAGATGTTAACTGGAGTGCAGTTGCAGCAGCCACTTCGAAGAGTGGGGTTATTCTAGATGCCCTACAGGGGAAGTGCCTTAGACAACTAGTATTGGAGCCCACTCGAGAGGGAGCAATCTTAGACCTGGTTCTCTCAAATGGAGATGATGACAGGATCACAGAAGTAGAAGTGGGTAGCCATCTGGGAACTAGCACCATCGAACAGTATGTGTACATAAACACAGCAATAGAGTCAAGCCACAAAGGCAAAGGTACTGCGGACTTTAAGAGGGCTGACTTTGCTAAAATGGGTGAGTGCCTAAGAAATGCAACTAGCAGATGGGCAGGAAGGAGGGGTGGAAGAACAATGGGAATAATAAAACTGCCATCACAGAGGTAACTAGCCTTTGTGTGAAGCAAATAAACAAAACTAAACGATGTAAGAAACCACTATGGTTCTCAAAGGAAGTGGCAGTGAAGGTTCAAGAGAAAAAGAAAGCTTTCAGGAAGTACAAGGAATCACAGAAAGAGCAGGACGGAGAACAGTATCAGTTAAAGCAAAAGGAAGCTGGGAAGGTAGTCAGAACAGCAAAGGCCCAAACTGAGGAAAAGATAGCCAACTCAGTTAAGAAGGGGGATGAAACCTTTATAGGTACATCAGGGAGGCGAAGGAAGACCAAGAGGAGGGATAGTGAGGCTTAATAAAGGGGGTGGGCAGAGGGTGACTGTGGAAAGCTGAGATACTAAACAAATATTTTGCTCTGTATTTACAAAGGAAGAGGGGGTACCTAAAACAAACAGTAGAAACACTGGATACAGAAGTTGATACCAGACCATTTACAGAAGAAAGGGTTCTGAAAGAACTCTTAAAACTGAAGGTGGACAAAAGTAATGGGGCCTGATGGGATTCATCCTAGAATTCTAAAAGAACTAAGGTGGAATTAATGACACCACTGACTACCTTGTTTAACAAATCATGGGAGGATGGGATGGTACCCGAGGACTGGAGGAGGGCAGATGTGATTCCTCTCACAAAAGTGGGAGCAAGGCAGAAGCAGGAAACTACAGACCTGTTAGTTTAACCTCAGTGGTAGGGAAAATAATGGAATCACTTCTGAAGGAAAGAACTGTTGAGTATCTAGAGGCCAGAGAGGCACAGGACCCAAGGCAGCATGGATTCACAGCGGGAAGGTCATGCCAGACAAATCTGATAGAATTCTTTGACTGGGTGACCAAAGTAGTAGATCAGGAATGGGCTGTGGACATGGCCTACCTAGACTTTAGCAAGGCATTTGACACAGTCCCACAAAAGATTAATATACAAGTTAGCAGCCTGGGAGTGGGTCCCAAGATGACAGCCTGGGTAAAATTGGCTGGAGAATAGGACACAGAGAGTAATAGTAAATGGAGTCCACTCTGAAGAAAGGGGGTTACTAGTGGGTACCACAGGGTTCAGTATTAGGACCGGTCCTCTTCAATGTCTTTATAAGTGACATTGCAAAAGGACTGGAAGGAAAAGTATGTCTCTTTGCAGATGACACAAAGATCTGCAACAGAGTTGATGCACAAGGGGGTAGAAAGGATGAAAAGGGACTTGGCAAGGTTAGAGGAATGGTCAAATGTATGGCAGCTTAGATTCAATGCCAAGAAGTGCAAGATAATGCACCTGGGAAACAAAACCCAGGGAAGAGTACACAATGGGGTGAGATACTAACAACAACAAAAATGGAAAGAGACCTAGGGTAGTCATCCAGATGATCTAAGGTGGGCAAGCAATGTAAGAGGGCAGCAAGGAGGGCTGGGGGGATACTGGGATGCATAGGGAGAGGCATCACCAGTAGAAAACAGGAAGCTATTATCCCTCTGTACAGACAGCTGGTCAGACCCTATCTGGAGTACTGTGTGCAGTTCTGGAGACCCAGTCTTCACAAAGACATAGACAGGATGGAAGCTGTCCAGAGGAGGGCAACTAAAATGGTGCAGAGTCTGCACCGGAAGACATATGAAGAGAGACTTAAGGAGCTTAATATGTATAACCTTGAGGAAAGGAGGGAGAGGGGACATGATAGAACTTTCAAGTACCCAAGGAATCAACAAAGTCCAAGAGGGTAGCATCTTTCAAAAAGAGGTGTGCAAGAACAAGGGGTACAATTTGAAGATTGGGGGCAGCTCAGAGGTAATTTAAGGAAGTATTTTTTCACAGAGAGGGTTGTGGATGCATGGAACGGCCTTCCGGAGGAGGTCGTGGAGTCAAAAACAGTGGTGGAATTCAAGCATGCATGGGACAGTCATAAGGCAATTCTAGGGGTTGGGGGTAGAAAGAAGTAGGCTGCTGGCTAACTAGGATCTGCAGCTTATCCAGTAGGCAGGGAAATGGGCAGACTGGGTGGGCCTAGCGGTCCTTATCTGCCGTCAAATTCTATGTTTCTAAGTGAATGGGCGCTGAGCCCAGCAAAGCACAAATTCAGCAGCACCAATAGGAAGACAGTGGCTAGAACCGGTGGCCAATGAGTGTGCGACTTGGAGCGCAGTCGGCCAATAGTAGCTGATCACAGCTTCCCTAGCCCAGGGAATGTCCTTATCCGGCTTATTCAGGGGTTTTAGCGGCGGATGGTGGAGGCATCAGGGGTGGTGTGGATACCCGGACACAGAACCGTGCCTATGAGGCACACGGCTGGACCATTCTGGCTTCAATCCAGCTTATTCAGGGGATTTAGTGGCTGATGGTGGAGGAGTCAGGAGTGGCGTGGATAACCGGGCACCGAACCGTGCCTACGAGGCACACGGCTGGCCATTCTGACTTCAATCCGGCTTATTCAGGGGCTTTAGTGGCAGATGGTGGAGGCGTCAGGGGTGGCGTGGATACCCGGGCAGCGAACTGTGCATATGAGGCACACGGCTGGCCTGTTCTGGCTTCAATCCAGCTTATTCAGGGGTTTTAGCAGCAGATGGTGGAGGCGTTAGGGGTGGCGTGGATACCCGGGCACCGAACCGTGCCTACAAGGCACACGGCTGGCCCATTCTGGCATCAATCCAGCTTATTCAGCGGTTTTAGCAGCAGATGGTGGAGGCGTCAGGGTAGGTGTGGATACCCGGGCACAGAACTGTGCCTACAAGGCACACAGCTGGCCCATTCTGGCTTCATTCCGGCTTATTCAGGGGTTTTAGCAGCAGATGGTGGAGGCATCAGGGGTGGCATGAATACCCGGGCACTGAACCATGCCTATGAGGCACACGGCTGGCCCATTCTGGCTTCAATCTGGCTTATTCAGGGGTTTTAGTGGCGGATGGTGGAGGCGTCAGTTGTGGCGTGCATACCCAAGCACCGAACCGTGCATACTAGGCACACAGCTGACTCGTTCTGGCTTCAATCCGGCTTATTCAGGGGTTTTAGCAGTGAATGGTGGAGGCATCAGGGGTGGCGTGGATACCCAGGCTCCAAACCGTGCATACGAGGCACATGGCTGGCCCGTTCTGGCTTCAATCCGGCTTATTCAGGGGTTTTAGCGGCGGATGGTGGAGGCATCAGGGGTGGCATGGATACCTGGGCACTAAACCGTGCCTACGAGGCACATGGCTATCCTATTCTGGCTTCAATCTTTTAGTCGCAAAAAGCCCAAAACTGCAATTCCTGCAAGTTTTGACCCCACCAAGCCCCTGTAGGTAGGCTCCATTTTAGAGTCCCAAATGTCATGAATCTTCCACTCTCCAGTCTGAGACTGTGTCCTCTCGTGTCCCTTCCTCTTCTTAATTGGAAGATCCCCTCTGTTCAAGTCCTGTTTATCCCTTTCAAGTACTTAAATGTCTCATTCATGTGCCCCTATCCCTCCTCTCCTCCAAGGAATACATATCTAGCTCAGTCAGCCTTTCCTCATAGGGCTTGCTCTACAATCCCTGGATCAACTTTGTCATTCTATGCTGCATCCCCTCCAACAATCTGACATCCTTCCTCAGGTACAGGTGCCAGAACTGCATGCAGTACTCCAGGTGCGGCCTGGCCAGTGACCTGTACAGAGTGAGAACTATCTCCCTACTTCTGGAGGAGATTCCTCTCACTATATACCCCAATATGATGTTGGCCTTCACTGCCACCTTCCTACACTGAGCAGAATTGTTCATGCTCCCAGTCATAAGTACTATAAAACCATGGATCTGAATGTGTATTGTAGCCCCTTCAGACAGGTTTTGCAGAATGACATGGGAAAATGTGAAAGCAATAAAGGTGCATTAGCTGTAATATTTTTATCAAGTATTATACAATGGCAAAAAAGAATGCTGACCTGTCATTGGTCAGTCTGGGAATGGACCTGTGATGTTATCCCAGTACAACTTCACGGGTCTAGTACCTGCACACTGTTGACCGCACCAACAGTCATCAGAATCACTACACGCAGCCCAAATAGATTCCCACTTCACAATAAACTCCCCCCTAGTCAGATCTGTGTTTCCCTGTCAGTTTGTAACCATTTCTCTGTCAGCACTCTGCCCTTAATTCAGTGACCCCACTTCATTTTTTCCCCAAATCTCAGTGCTTTTTCTAGTCAAATGTGAAGTGAAGCTGACACGCTAATCGCTTCTCGCTGATTGACAGCGCCGTGATTGTGACAAGTGCATACGCAATTATAAATAGCGCTCACACAATGAGACAGGCGTGCTACTGCATTCCGTTAAAAACCATGGTGACTAGCTCCGTTAATCAAGATTCCTGTCATGGACCTCACCATTTTTCTCCACACCGATGTCCAGTAAAATATAATGAAGCTACTGACAAACCCTCTCTCTTTCTCCCAGTCTTTTCAAGATCCTGACTTTAGTGGTACCCAATGTCACTGCACATCTGTACTGCCTATTCCACTGATCACTTAATTGAAGGGGAAAAAAAAGAAACAGCAACGTCTTTACAATAGGCAGACAGCATCTCTACACTGTCTCTCTGAGTAAGAGGAGAGGGAAGGGGAAACATCAAAAGGACAAGAGGCACAGGGGTCAGAAAGACAGAGCCACAGAGATAGACATTTAAAGGAATACAGAGAAAACATGTAGGGGCAGCGACACCTCCTGCACAAGACAGGAACTGTGGACTTTTTTCAATAAGTATACCTGCCCAAACAAAAGAAATTAAATAATTATTTTAAACATGTTTTCCCATTTTTTTTCTTCTTAAAACAAAACAAGCCATTGTATAATAGCAATAATTCACTCCAGGATGTGTGTTGTGCTGGGACAACACTATGCCTGGGGTATTGGGTGCACTCGGCCTGCGGCCTCATGCCCAACCACCCGGGTGTGATGTTATCCCAGCACAACACACACCCTGGAGTGCATTATTGCTTAATTATCAAATACCATTGAGTAAACTTCTTTTTCTGGGGGGTTGGAGGGGGCTGAACAGTTTCAGAATAGTTAAGAAGCAGGTTCTACATCGGGAGCCAAGGTTAAAATTAGTCTGAAATTTACTATTGAGCTAAGCTAAGCCATGTACCCAAGCATAAGTTACACTATGCCTTATTTGAGGTATCTCTATTTATGTAGAATTATGCACAATAATACAGGCAGCAGTAATGATTTCACTAACATTTAAAGAATTAATTAAAGGTTTTATTGATGCTATTCAGGCTGGCAATTTTTTTCTGCTCTTTTGATAAATTCAGAGCACGATCGTATGGAGCGGTGGGATGGACCTATCTCACCCGGTATTGGTGGTTGGCTGTTTGCTTGGCATATGTAAATTACAGACTTGAGCTCTGAGCTAATTTTGCAGCTGTGACTTTGTAAAAACAGAAGCAACAGAGTGTATAAAAAGACTACAGCTTACTATAATGTGCTCTATGTAAGTATGCCAATATGAGGAGTTCAGAGTAAAGTTACCAGGGTAGGGCTGCTATAAATTAAATGAAATAAATACCGTGTTCGTCTGATTTGGGAAACAACCAGCCCACCAGAGACTGAGTGTATAAGAGGACCCCACCGCCACCCTGTAAGACCATGACCTGAATACTGTAGCTGTAGCTGCTCATAGAAACATAGAATTTGACGGCAGATAAGGACCACTTGGCCCACCCAGTCTGCCCATTTCCCTGCCTACTGGATAAGCTGCAGATCCTAGTTAACCAGCAGCCTACTTTTTCCTACCCCATCTCCTAGAATTGCCTTATGACTGTCCCAAGCATGCTTGAATTCCACCACTGTTTTTGACTCCACAACCTCCTCCGGAAGGCCGTTCCATGCATCCACAACCCTCTCTGTGAAAAAATACTTCCCTTAAATTACCTCTGGGTGAGCTGACCCCCTCTATCTTTAAATTGGCCTCTTTGTGTTCTTGCACACTCTTTTTTTGAAAGATGCTACCCTCTTGGACTTTGTTGATTCCCTTGAGGTACTTGAAAGTTTCTATCATGTCCCCCCTCTCCCTCCTTTCCTCAAGGCTATACATATTAAGCTTCTTTAGTCTCTCTACATATGTCTTCCAGTGCAGACCCTGCACCATTTTAGTTGCCCTCCTCTGGACAGCTTCCATCCTGTCTATGTCTTTGCGAAGACTGGGTCTCCAGAACTGCACGCAGTACTCCAGATGGGGTCTGACCAGCTGTCTGTACAGAGGGATAATAACTTCCTGTTTTCTACTGGTGATGCCTCTCCCTATGCATCCCAATATCCCCAACCCTCATTGCTGCCCTCTCTCACATTGCTTGCCCACCTTTAGTCATCTGATATGACTACCCCAAGGTCCCTTTCCATTTTGTTGTCGTTAGTATCTCACCCCCATTGTGTACTCTTCCCCTGAGTTTTGTTTCCCAGGTGCATTACCTTGCACTTCTAGCATTGAATCTAAGCTGCCATACATTTGACCATTCTTCTAACCTTGCCAAGTCCCTTTTCATCCTTTCCACCCCACCTTTGCATCAACTCTGTTGCAGATCTTTATGTCATCTGCAAAGAGACATACTTTTCCTTCAGTCCCTCTGCAATGTCGCTATAAAGACATTAAAAGGACTGGACCCAATACTGAACCCTGGGTACCCCACTAGTAACCCCTTTCTTCAGAGTGGACTCCATTTACAATTACCTTCTGTGTCCTGTTGTCCAGCCAATGTTTTACCCAGGCTACCACCCTGGGACCCACTCCCAGGCTGGTTAATTTGACTAATAATATTTTGTATGGGACTGTGTCAAATGCCTTGCTAAAGTCTAGGTAGGCCATGTCCACAGCCCCTCCCTGGTCTACTACTTTGGTCACCCAGTCAAAGAAATCTATTAGATTCGTCTGACATGACCTTCCGTGTGAACCCATGCTGCCTTGGATCCTGTGCTCCACTGACCTCTAGGTACTCAACTATTCTTTCCTTCAGAAGTGACTCCATCACTTTCCCTACCACAGAGGTCAGACTGACAGGTCTGTAGTTTCCTGCTTCTGCCTTGCTCCCACTTTTGTGAAGGGGAATCACATCTGCCCTCCTCCAGTCCTCGGGTACCATCCCATCCTCCCATGATTTGTTAAACAGGGCAGTCAGTGGTGTCACTAATTCTACCCTTAGTTCTTTTAGAATTCTGGGATGAATCTCATCAGGCCCCATTGCTTTGTCCACCTTCAGTTTTAGGAGTTCTTTCAGAACCCTTTCTTCCGTAAATGGGCTGGTATCAACTTCTGTATCCAGTGTGTTTCTACTGTTTGTTCTAGGTACACCCCACCCTTCCTTTGTAAATACTGAGCAAAAATATTTGTTTAGTATCTCTGCTTTTCACAGTCTCCTCTGCCACCCTCCCCCATTAAGCCCTCACTATCCCTCCTTGGTCTTCCTTCGCCTCCCTGATGTACCTATAAAAGGTTTTATCCCCCTTCTTAACTGAGTTGGCTATCTTTTCCTTGGTTTGGGCCTTTGCTGTTCTGACTGCCTTCCCAGCTTCCTTTTGTTTTAACTGATACAGTTCTCTGTCCTGCTCCTTCTGCGATTCCTTGTGCTTCCTGAAAGCTTTCTTTTTCTCTTGAACCTTCACTGCCACTTCCTTTGAGAACCATAGTGGTTTCTTACATTGTTTAGTTTAGTTTATTTGCTTCACACAAAGGCTTGTTGCCTCTGTGATGGCAGTTTTTATTATTCCCCATTGTTCTTCCACCCCTCCTTCCTGCCCATGTGCTAGTGCATTCCTTAGGCACTCACCCATTTTGGCAAAGTCAGCCCTCCTAAAGTCCAGTACCTTTGCCTTTGTATGGCTTGACTCTATTGCTGTGTTTTTTGTGAGACCATACTGTTCGGATGGTCACGCTAGCACCAGATGGCTACCCACTTCTACATCTGTGATCCTCTTCCTCTCCATTTGAGAGAACCAGGTCTAAGATTGCTCCCTCGAGTGGGCTCCAATACTAGTTGTCTAAGGCATGCCCCCTGTAGGGCATCTAGAACAACCCCACTCTTCGAAGTGGCTGTGGCAACTGCACTCCAGTTAACATCTGGCATATTCAGATCACCCATCAGCAATATCTCCCCTTTTTTTGCCATACTAAGTATACTTTCTATCATTTCCTTGTCCATTTCTTCCCCCTGAGAAGGGGGTCTGTATACAACCCCTGTATTGACCCACAGTGCTTCTTCTCATCCCTGTTTTCTCTTTTGTTCTGTTACTTTGATTCCTTCCCTTATGTAAAGAGCTACTCCTCCTCCTCTTTTACCCTCCCTGTCCCTCCTGTAGATAGTGTATCCTGGTATGTTTAAAGGCAGTAAAGGGGATGCCGATAAAGGAGGGACTCTGTCTCCACCCCCCTGGGGACCAGGAGGATTGCAGGAAAAGACCAACTGGCAAAGTGCAGACCAGGAGAAAACAGAATCCCCAAGGGAACACGAGCAGGGGAAATGAAACTATAGGGAAAGGGTGGAAGGTAGTCCTGCTAAATGCCAGGAGCTTGGGCAATAAAATGCCTGAGCTCCAGGCGATGTTAACTGAGGGAGCAGTGGATGTGGCAGCGGTCACTGAGACTTGGGCCACTGCAAGACATGACTGGGACCTGAACCTGGAGGGTTACACTATGTTCAGGAAGGACAGGGGGGAAGGAAGGGGAGGAGGGGTAGCAATGATAGTAAAAACTGCATTGGCATAGGGGAGTAGAGGAGGCAGAGGGAACCGTGAGGCGATTTGGGTCACCTTGATAACAAGGGGGCAAGAGAGAAAATAGGAGTGGTGTATAGACCCCTGCCCTGGCGGAGGAGCTGAAGGACAGTCTGGTGGCAGATGTTAGGAGACACTGCAGACTGGGCAGAGGAAAGGTGGTGGTGTTAGGGGACTTAAACATGCCAGGAACAGACTGGGAGACATGACATCCTCTGTGACCAGGGAACAGAGGTTGTTGGATGTCTTTCAAGACGCGTTCCTAACTCAGCAGGTGAGGGAACCGACCAGGGAGGCACGGGTACTGGATGTGGTCCTGGCAGACAGTGACCAGATTGGGGGCCTGGAGGTAAGGGACCCATTGGCGGGGAGTGACCATGCCACAGTCTGGTTCTGCCTGGACCTAGGAGGGGTAGAAGGCTGCACAAAGACGGAAGTAACCGACTTCAGGGGGGTGGATTTTAAGGAAATGGGAAGGATCCTTAAGGAGCATTTGGATGGGATTGGGTCTGACATGGACGCTGATAGTAGGTGGGAAATCATCAGGAGAAGGGTGCAGGATGCTATCAGCACCTGTGCAAGAGTAAGACGAAAATGCGGTAGGGCCCAAAACCCCTGTTGGTGGACCAGGGAGGTCCAGGAGGTGGTGCGGGGAAAGAAAGCAGCCTATAAGAAATTCTAAGTGCTCAAGGAGTGAAAGGGATCGAGGGGAGTATGAGCTGATGGCTAGAAGGGCCACTAGAGTGGTGAGGGTGGCTAAGGCAAGGAAGGAGCAGAACCTGGCCAGGGAAATTAGGAGAGGGAAAAGGGGTTCTTTAGATACATTGGGAAAGACGAAGGGTGAAGGGCAGATTAGCAGGATTAAATCAGGGAGAGATGGGCACAAGACCCAGAGGAGCAGGCTGAGGTACTAAATGAGTACTTCACCTCAGTTTCACCAGGAAAATGGGGATGCTGCATCATACATGGGAGGAGACAGAGATAATGAGGAGGGGGCCCTACCAATCGGCAGGTCTGGGGAGAGGGGGCATCACTGGCAGGTGGGGGAGGGCTAGCAGGGAGAAGAGGTACTGAAGTGGAACTCACAGCAGAGAGAGTGAGGGAAGCCTCAGCCCCTTTAAGACGGAGAAAGCACCGGGGCCGAAAATTACATCCTAGAGTGCTGAAGGAACTTGCAGATGTCCTGGCAAAACCCCTGGCAGAGCTTTCACCATCTCTGAGGACAGGGTGGGTGCCCCAAGACTGGAAGGTGGCGCATGTAGTGCCTATCCACAAGGGGGATCAAGGGAGGTGGCAGGGAACTACAGGCCTGTCAGCCTGACATCAGTGGTGGGCAAGGTGGGATGGAGGGCATTGTCAAGGAGAGGCTAGGGGGCCCTGATAAGTCAGGGTGCCTGGACGATAGACAGCATGGATTCATCCCGGGAAATCGTGTCAGGACAAACCTGGTGGAGTTCTATGACTGGGTGACAAGTGCCTTGGACCTGGGTAGACCAGTGGATGCTCTTTCTAGACTTCAGCAAGGCATTTGACACTGTTCCTCACATGGGCCTGTTGGATAAACTAGAGAAATGGGGTGGAAACCAGATGATCCGGCGGATAGGCAATTGGCTCCAGGACCGGACTCAGAGGGTCGAAGTTGGTGGGATAATCTCTTCCCAAGGAGGGTCATTAGTGGGTCCCACAGGGATCAGTCCTTGGGCCCTTCTGTTCAACGCCCACGATCTGACATAAGGACAGGAATCGGAGTGAGATGAGTCTCTTGCAGATGACTCGAAACTGGGGGCGGTGGTGGATGGGGAGGAGGGGAGGGTGGCCCTGCAGGGGGACCTGGAGGCTCTGGAAAGATGGTCTAGAAAGTGGAAGCTGAGGTTTAATGCAGGGAAATGTAAGGTACTCCACCTGGGGGCCAGAAACCCAGGCCAAGTGTACACCCTGGGGGAATACTACAAGTCTCAATGGCTGAGAGGGACCTGGGGGTGGTGGTGGATGTCAAGATGAACAACTCTGAGACTTGTAGGAGGGCAGCAGCCAAGGCCAACAGGATGCTGGGATGCATCGCTAGGGGATCACTCCAGAAGGAGGGAAGTGATACTCCTCTGTATAACTGCTTGGTGAGGCCGCAGCTGGAGTACTATGCAGTTTTGGAGGCCACACTTAAAGAGGGACATTAACCTCCTGGAGAGGGTCCAGGAGGGCAACCAAAATGATTTGGGGCTTGGGGACAGGACCTATGAGGAGAGGCTCAAGAGCTAAATATGTACACTTTGGAAGAGAGAAGGACCGGGGACATGATAGAGGTCTTCAGGTACATGAAAAGGGTAAATAGGGAGGAACAGTGAGGGTGCTTCGAAGGAAGGAGGACCACTAGAGGGCATGGGTGGAAGCTGGAGGGGGGAAGATTCAGGGGAGAAAGGAGGAGGTGCTACTTCACTGAGAGGGTGGTAGAGCCATGGAATGCACTACCTAGGGGGCTGGTGGAGGCAGAGACAGTGGAGGGGTTCAAGAGGGGGTGGGACAGGTACAGGGGAAGGGTTCAGGAAGCAAAATCCAATGCAGCAAGAATATCTGGAACTGGGAAGGGAGAAGCCAGAGAAGGCGAGGGGGACAGCAAGGTCAGCACCCAGTGTGGGGGCTGACCAAACGAGCAGACACGAAAGACCATTAGGCCTATTCTGCTGGCATTTTAGTATGTTAGTATGTTTATGTCCCAGTCATGGTTTTGTGCAACCATGTTTCTGTGATCGCCACGATATCCAGATGTTCCTCCTCCATCAAGGACACTAATTCAGGAAGCTTGTTACCCAGACTACGGCATTGGTACTCATTGTTTCCATTTTTGATGGCTTTACTTTCTGTTGCAGCATCCCCACTGACCTTTCTACCTCGGTCTTTTTCTCATTTAGTACCCTGTTTTGTGGGGAGAGGCTGGGATTTTTCTGCTGCTCATCAGTGCCTCCCCCCTTGACTAGTTTAAAAGCTTGCCAATGAAGCATTTAAACCGATTGCTCAAAAGACTTGTTCCCTTCCTGGACAGATGCAGACCATCCTGCCAGTATAGACTGGTGTCCCTCCAGATGGAACCCCAGTTCCCAATGAAGCCAAACCCCAGTGCTCCACACCATTTTTTCAACCACTCATTATACTGCATGGTGCATAGTACCCTTGCCTCACTCATGCCATTTACAGGCAGCACCTCTGAGAAGGTTACTGTGTGAGCTACTTGTCTTAGGCCCCTCCCCAGTTCTAAAAAGTCCTTCTGCACTGCTCTAATCTCATGTTGAGCCAAGTCTTTTGTCCCTAGGTGGACAATGACATCCAGCTCAGACTCCCGTGCAGCTGTTCTGGAGGTTCTTTTACTTATTGGTAGCTTGCATGCTCTTTGTTGTGCATATGGCATACTGTAGGTGAGCACTGGTTAGGATTTCTTGTACTGCACCTACTTTTGCCTTGGAACCAACATTAAGGACAGACAAGGCTGGCCCGGTGGCTCAGAGGGCTGAGGCACTGCCACCGTACCTCAAGCCACAGTAGCGACCCGGGTTCGGGAATGGACTCGGGATGCCGGGGAATGGCAGGGGAAGAATAGGATTGAGCATTCGAAAGACTGCTCTACCCTCCTGGGGTGGGTAGCAGGACTGCATTGCATTGCAGTGGCCTCTGGTGGAGACCAGGGGCCCTGCAGATGCAACGCTAGTGGGAACAACAGCAGAAAAATGGAAACTAGCTCCATGTTAGCTGGATGATGGCTGCCTGGCTCTCCGTTGCTGTCAATGTCCTGGAGCCATATCTGACTCAGCAGCACCCCTGCACTGGTCTGCCCTCTACCCTTGCAGCGCTTCCCCTTCAGAGGAGAGGGATCCATCTGGTGAAGGGT
Organism: Neoceratodus forsteri; assembly: GCA_016271365.2. Classification (NCBI taxonomy): domain Eukaryota; kingdom Metazoa; phylum Chordata; order Ceratodontiformes; family Ceratodontidae; genus Neoceratodus; species Neoceratodus forsteri. Next base: position 216,575,021 of record JADMNL010000030.1, on the reverse strand, counting down.
AATGCCGGGTTACCCTGGGATGGCTGCCATATGAGTACGAAAGCTCAGGGAAAAGATGGACTAGAGGGACCCTTGGCAAGCCTGAAGGAGAGGCTGACATGGTAGCAGAGTGGGGGAAGTATAGCGCAGTGGTTTAAGGCTCTGAGCTGCAAATCTGGAGACCTGGGTTTGAATCCCACAGCCTCCCTTGCATATACTGTGTGACCCTGAGCAAGTCACTTAACTTCCCTGTGCTCCAAGGTTACACCTGTAAACAAGCTTTCAGCTTAGTGTGTCTCACCTGGTTAAACAATTGGAAAAAAAAAAAAAAGAAATAACACACAAAAAAAAAGGATACACAAGCACTGTTTAATAAAAATGTGATATCCAGCTGTTGTCAAGGCAGAGGTCAGGAAGCATAAGGAAACTAGGAGCAGTTTCAAAATTCACAAGTAGCATTTTATTATTATTAATAACAGCCAAAATAAAAAAAAAATAAAAAAATTGTTCAGTATAACTATTTACAACGGCAGCACAAACATAGAAAACAGAAACCTTCTTCTGAGTTTTTTCTTCTCAATTTCAAATTTGTCTCTGTCTCTCTCTCTCTTGCACAAGCATTGCTGCTCTTTTTATGTCTGTGTCTGGGAAACTCGTTAAAGGAGAAGTCCACCCAGAATTTGCAAAAACACATGTTATGTAGAGTGGTTTGATATGTATGTTAAATCCTAGTGTGTCCTTCCCTCTGTCTGCTATTAGGAGTTTTTCCTAAATTAGCCTTCTAGCTGTATGGTAGTTTTACGACCCCTGGGGATCTCCATAACAAACAGGTTTATTGGCTTTCTTCCTCCTACGATGCACCTTGGCTCATGTGACAGTGATGTAGCTATGCCCTTAGATTTAGCAGGGTCTGTCACTGCTCAGCCACAAAGATAATACATCTTTCAGAGATGTCACACTGCTAGATTTTGGGTGAGTGTAATCATTCTTTTTTGACATTAGTACCTTGACCTGCTATGTTACAAGCTATAAGGAGATGCTAAATTTTTACTACTTAGTACTGGTGCAAAAACTGAAAGTGACTGAGAGGAATAGAGTAAACAGTGACATGATTCAAACACACACACACACAGCAGAACATAGCAGGACAAGGTACTGATATAAAAAAATAATAATGATTACACTCACCCAAAATCTAGTAGTGTCTCTTCTCTGGAAAAAGTATTTTCTCTGTGGCTGAGCTGTGACAGACCCTGTGACAAGACACTGGCTTCCTGCAGGGGCAATTAGGCATCACACCAAAGGGCACTCTGGGAAGACTAGAGGCCATAAAGAAACCAGAATGGCAACCTCCAAGGGCAATAAAACAGGGAAAGTTAGAAAAAACATCTCTCACAGACTGAGGAAAAGAAAACACTGGGAACTGGTTAGAACACAGAAAAAAAAGACTACTACATATCTTTTTCTGATTTTAACATGGAGTTTTCCTTTAAGAAAACAGCATGCTTCTCACACAGTGTTCTTGCAGGTGAAGCGAAAAGAACATAATGACCCAGAACTGGCCTCTTGCAACCAGCATTCTCAGTTTAACCCCTTGAGTTCCAAATAGCTTTTTGCAATCATTCCAAAAGTATAACTTCAGTATATATAGTTTTTAAACAGAGAGATCCCAGTGTCAGTGACATTTCCACATAAAGATTCACATATATTTTTATACCCACAGATATGCAAGGGGGGAGGATGACAGACAGAAACAGCAAGGGAAGGCAGAGAGCTAGCAAGAGGTAGAGAATTGTGAAACCATCAGAATGATCAGTTCCTAGATCTCACAGGAAAAGTTGGTTGCGCAACCAGACAGACAAGAGACAGAAAAGGAGAGGATAGAACAGATCCTTGCATTTAACTCTTTCTGCATAACAACTGGGGCAGGGCCTTATTCAACCCTGTCATACCAGCCAGTGGGTAGGCTGTGTGCTCTCCCCAATAGCCACTTGCCTCCCCTTCGCAGGGTGCATTTCACCCAGCCATTCCTGCAAACCACACTTTCCCTGTCATCCACAAGCATTGATTCTATGGTCTATTATCTGCACAGTACTTTTTGGAGCGTGACAGCATGGTGATCAAGCACACTGGGCTTTGGCACACTGACACCACGACACAAGCTCAAATATAGCAACGTTCATAACCATATTTCACAACAAATATGTGCTTTGTCTTAGCCTGTCATTATTTCTGCAGTGCAGCGGTCACTTTTTTTTTTTCTTTTAACTTTTGCTTTGTTTTAGCCACATAACCACTGAGTCTTGATAGGCAAACAGAATACTGGGTACTTAGGATATATTGTAATCTCACTCAGCATTAGTTGATGACAGCATGCCACAGATGCTACTTCCAGGCAACAATAGAAACCGAATAAGAACCCCAGGGCAAACATTTTGGACACTGTGGCAAGCGAATAGACCACTGGCTGCTTTTTTTATTTATTTTCCATTTCCTTGTTCCTACATTGCATCTAAAGTGCTTTACATGGTTAGGGAGTCAGCAGCTCAGAGAGGGAAATATGCCTTAGTGGAGCTGCTGCTTTCAGCAATTTTCATTACTTACATAACTGAGACACTAATCGATGTACAGCCAGTTTCAGCTGTTATCAGAAGCATTTTATTATAAAGGTGAAACCGCACACTTCAGCATCAGTTAAATAAGACTGGCATACACAGAAGTGATAGCAGACAGGTGCAAAATGAGATTTAGAAGGAACTGCTTTCTGATGAGGTTCTGCATTGGACAGCAGGTTATTTTGCCTACATGCTGGCAATGGATGCATAATGTACACAGGTACAACAATGTGTTAAAAATCATACATTTTACATAATGGAATCTTTCTTGCCCATTCGCAATCCATTCATGAGTTTCACAAATCTGATTGAAGTGTACAATTTTTGGGGGGAGAGGGGTAAGGAAGTACATTAATATATTTATAAAAAGCACAGTTACAACAATGTAGTATTTCCTTTCCCTGACACGAACCAGAGACAGAGAAGTATGTTTGGAAAGTAAGACCATGTACACCAGCATGAGCAACATCAGAATGGCTCCCCTCTAATTCGTGCATTGATCCAGATTGCCATACCTCTCCGTCTCCTTTAATGCACATGGTATACCATTACTACAGCGACACCAGCACACTGAGCCCCCCACGGTATCTATATCGGCAGCAATGGGGTTTTTGTGTCGAGACACTTTACGGTGACGGGATTAAATTTCTAACTCCACTGTCTGTGTGATGTGGAGTTAGATATCTATAACACACGGGGTGAGGGAGGCGCGGGAGATGCACAGACCCCCTGCATTGTGCGTTGCAGTGTTGCTTGTCCATTTGGAGTCACAGTCAGGGAGATGTGTTCATGGATTCCCGGCGTGGTCGAAGACATCATTCTCTTTGTTGTTGCGCCAGTGTCATAGATCCATTGCACATCAAGGATAGGACTGAAAATAAGGATCAAACAATGCATAAATACAGGAACACAAAATTAAAAAAAACACTAAATCTATCTGGTCCTGAAACATGTTAAATTGTGGGGTTTGGAGTGATAACTGACGTCTGAAGGAAAACTGGATTGTAGCATTAAGGGCATAAAGATATGCGTCACATGCCTACTGTTTAGACTGTGGTATTTCAATACCTTCAGTGAAGTTTTTGCATCAAAACCAGAGCCATCCTTGAGAATCAGGTACAGTTGGGAACTAAGAAGGCTACTATGCTGAGGGCAACGCCTTGCCTTGCACAGAGTAACACAGTATGAAAGCAGCACATTTAGTTGTGAGCATAGCACCCATGTATCTGGTACCTAACATCACAACCTGTATAAATACAAAACCATAAAAACTCTGTCATGCAAGCATTCACAGGCGTAGTGGCAACATGGGCATGCAGAGGAGAGGGGTACCAAACAGGAACACAGTATGGCTGTGAAACAGTCTAAAAATCAAATTCAAATAATATCCACATGCACTTTGCATGGTGGGCAGGAACATTGCACAAAACAAGCGGCAGTAGACGCTGATGATGCATCACTCCGAAAAGGGAAACACAAATGATTTCAAACTGTCCATGTAGCAACCTTCAATGTATCACAGGAAAAAAAAAATAGGTGAATCGGCTTGAGATAAACACTAAGGCATGGTAATCATTGTGTATTTGTTAACTGTTTCTCTGACATAGAAAACACCAGACTGGATTCAGATGTGAGACCACCATGAAAAAATACAGTAATACCTGGGCTGCTTTTTGCTGCACTTATCGGAGAGATGCATACACAGAGTTTGTTACAGTGTCCTGTTTACCTTGTTCAGGATGGTCCAGTGGTGCACATTTGCTGGGTTTTTTTATGTGTTTTTATAGGGTTGCCCATCTATACCGTGGTCCGAAGTGGCCCACCATTACCCAACCCATGATCAAGAGGCATGTGGTAAAGTCATGTAGGACAGAGTGTGCAGGTTTTCAGAGTCCTGCAGTTTGTAAAGTTTGCTTACAGTCATGAGCTGTAAATTAGACTGAAAAGCATAGAAGATGTGCTTAATTCTAACAAAGTAATCTACCGCTTGCATACTGTATGTCTTTGTACAAGTCAAGGAATCGGTACCCCAAAGCTTGGATATGACACCTATATGACTTTCACTATGGAAGTTGTAGGCTAAAAATCCCTGTATGTCAGTAGGCATATATAGACAGCATACATATACGGACGCTTTTCAGGCTGGCAATTTTTTTCTGCTCCCTTGATAAATTCAAAGCATGATCATATGGGGTGGTGGGATGGACCTATCTCACCCAGTATTGGTGGCTGGCTGTTTGCTTCCCAACAGAAACAGATAAAGCCCATTATCCCTGTACAATCTGTACATTACAGACTTAGAGCCAGATATTCAAAATGTAGCACGGGGCACAAATCCATTGCACTGGACTAGCACCGAATTTGCACCTGACTACTATATTTAAAAGGACATTTAGCGCCAGCGCTAGGTGTTAGGGTCGATGCTTAATTATAATGTATGTAAGGGAGGGACTGAGAGGAGGGGGCCCTGAATTCCGGTGCACCGGCATATTCAAAGGTATAACACCATGCTACAGGCATTAGCATAGCCTGTAGCATGCCACTGAATACCACTGAGGAAAGGCCGGTGGTAATGTGGCAGCAGTGCCCCACAAGGCACAATTCCTGATCCCCGGTATCCGCTCTATGACATTATGTCCCTGGTAGGTAAGGTGCCTGCCTGGCGCCATGGCTTGGAGGGACAGGGAGCGAATCCTCAGGATTGCTGGAGCAGCTGCACAGGGGAGGGAGCTGGATGTCATTGTCCACTTAGGGACAAATGACCTGGCTAAGAAAGGGATTAGAGAAGTGCAGGAAGAGTTTGTGGAATTGGGGAGGGGCCTTAGTCAAGTAGCACGCACGGTAACCTTCTCGGAGGTGCTATCCATCTATGGCATAGGAGAGGCTAGGGTGTTCCGTACCATGGGATTCAATCAGTGGTTGAAAAACTGGTGTGGAGCTCAGGGATTTGGCTTTCACTGGGGACTGGGGGTCCACCTGGAGTGATGCAAGCCTATACTGGCATGATGGGCTGCATCTGTCCGGGAGGGGAACCAGGATCCTAGGTGATAGGTTTAAATGCTTCATTGGCAAGCTTTTAAACTAGCCAAGGGGGGAGGCACTGGAAAGGAGCAGGAAAATCCTAGCCCCCCCCAAACAATCACGGTAGTAAGTGTGGCAAACACCAACATGGAGGTGTCGATAGGGAGAAGGGCAGGGGTAAATGGAGAAAGTGACAAAGGCAAGAAGGACAGGGATGGGGCAAAAGGGGGGTAAGGCCATCAGGAAATGGAGGGTAATGAGTACCAATGCCCTGTAGTCTGGGCAACAAGCTCCCTGAGCTGGTGGCCTTAATGGAAGAGGGATGCCTGGATATCGTAGCAGTCACAGAAACATGGTACACAGAGAACCATGACTGGGATGTTAACATACCAGGGTACATAACCTACAGGAGAGACAGGCAGGGGAGAAGAGGGGGAGGAGAAGCTCTCTATGTAAAGGAAGGGATAAAAGCAACTGAACAAAAGAGTAAACAGGGAGGAGAGGAGGCACTGTGGGTCACCTTGGAGACTGGAAAGGGCACCACAATCCGCACAGGGGTTGTGTACAGACCCCCATGTCAGGGGAAGGAATGGACAAGGATATGATAGAAGGCATTCTTAGAATGGCAGAGAAAGGGGAGATACTGTTGATGGGAGACCTGAATATACCAGATGTTAACTGGAGCACATTTGCTGCAGCGACATCCAAGAGCAGGCCATTCTTGATGCCCTACAGGTGGCAGGCATTAGACAGCTAGTTTTGGAACCCACTCATGAGGGAACACCTAGACTGTATTTCAAACGGGGCAGTGAGAGGATCTCAGATCTAGAAGTGGATTGCCATCTGGGGACAAGTGACCATCAAACAGTGTGGTTCACGCAACTCAGCTACAGAGTCAAGCCATACAAAAGTGAGGGTACTGGACTTTAGGAGGGCCGACTTTGGCAAGATGGGAGAATGCCTCAGAAAGCACTAGCAAACAGGCTAGAAGGAGGTGGAGCAACAATGGGGAATTATCAAACTCCATCACAGAGGCAACAAGCCTTTGTGTGAAGCAAATAAACAAATCAAATGAAAGAAAAAGCCACTATGGTTCTCAAGAGAGGTGGCTGTGAAAGTCAAGAAGAAAAGATAGCATTCCAGAAGTATAAGGAAACACAGAAGGAGCAGGACAGAGAGCTGTACCAGTTAAGGCAGAAAGAAGCAGGAGGGAAGTCAGAATAGCAAAGGCCCAAACTGAGGAAAAGATAGCCAACTCAGTTAAGAAGGGGATAAAACCTTTATAGGTACATCAGCGAGCGAGAAAGACAAAGGGGGGATAGTGAGGCTGAATAGAATAAACGGTGGTGGGCAGAGTGGGACAGTGAAAGCAGGAATACTGAACAAATATTTCTGCTCAGTATTCACAAAAGAGGAGGGGAAGTGCTAATCCAATTAACAGAAGCACTTTTGATAGGGGGTCGATCCCAGTCCTTTCACAGAAGAAAGGGTTCTGCAAGAACTCCTAAAACTGAAGGTGGACAAAGCAATGGGTCCTGATGGAATTCACCCCAGAATTCTAAAAGAATTAAGGAAGAAACTAGTGAAACCACTGGCTACTCTTTTAATAAATCATGGGAGATGGTGTGGCACCGAGGACTGGAGGAAGGCGGATGTGATTCCCCTTCACAAAAGTGGGACCAAGACAGAGGCAGGAAACTACAGACCTGTCAGTCTGACCTCTGTGGTAGGGAAAGTGATCGAGTCATTTCTGAAGGAAAGGATAGTTGAGTACCTAGAGGTCAGTGGAGCACAGGATCCAAGGCAGCATGGGTTCACAGCGGGAAGGTCATGTCAGACGAATCTAATAGATTTCTTTGACTGGGTGACCAAAGTAGTAGACCAGGGAGGGGCTGTGGACATGGCCTACCTAGACTTTAGCAAGGCATTTGACACAGTCCCATACAAAATATTATTAGTCAAATTAACCAGCCTGGGAGTGGGTCCCAGGGTGGTAGCCTGGGTAAAACATTGGCTGGACAGCAGGACACAGAAGGTAATTTAAATGGAGTCCACTCTGAAGAAAGGGCGGTTACTAGTGGGGCACCGGAGGTTCAGTATTGGGTCCAGTCCTTTTAATGTCTTCATCAGTGGCATTGCAGAGGACTGAAGGAAAAGTATGCCTTTGCAGATGACACAAAGATCTGCAACAGGGTTGATACACAAGGAGGCGGGAAAGGATGAAAAGGGACTTGGAGGTTGGAGGAATGGTCAGACGTATGGCAGCTAGGATTCAATGCAAAAGTGCAATAATGCACCTGGAAACAAGAACCCAGGGAAGAATACACAATGGGTGGGGAGGTAGTAGCAACAACAAAACAGGAAAGGGACCTGGGGGTAATCATATCAGATGACCTTAAGGTTAGCAAGCAATGTGAGAAGGCAGTAGGGAGGACCGGGTATACTGGGATGTATAGGGAGGCATCAGCAGCAGAAAACAGGAAGTTGTTATCCCTCTGTACAGACAGTTGGTGAGACCCCATCTGGAATACTGTGTCCAGTTCTGGAGACCCCATCTCTGCAAGGACATAGACAGGATAGAGGCAGTCCGGAGGAGGGCAACTAAAATGGTGCAGGGTCTGCAATAGAAGCCATATGAGGAGAGACTAAAGGAGCTTAATATGTATACCCTTGAGGAAAGAAGGGAGAGGGGGGACATGATAGAAACTTTCAAGTACCTCAAGGGAATCAACAAAGTTCAAGAGGGTAGCATCTTTCAGAAAAACGAGACTTGCAAGAACAAGGGGACACCATTTAAAGATAGAAGGAGGGCAGTTCAGGGGCAATGTGAGGAAGTATTATTTCACAGAGAGGGTAGTGGATGCATGGAACAGCCTTCCTGAGGAAGTTGTGGAGTCTAAAACTGTGGGAGAATTCAAGAATGCATGGGACAGCATAAGGCAATTCTTGTGGGGGGCAGGAAGATATAGGCTGTTGGTTAAATAGGATCTGCGGCCTATCCTGTAGGTAGGGAAATGGGCAGACTAGATGGGCCTAGCGGTCCTTATCTGCCGTCAAAGTCTATGTTTCTATGTTTCTATGTAGTCGAGTGGTCCCCCCACCCCCAAGCACGTATCCTGACCCCTGTTGCACATACATATCACATAATTTCCCTGGTTGCCTAGTGGTCCCCCACCCCCAGCACATATCCAGACCCCATTGCAAATAAATATCAATTCCTTTCCCTGGTAGTCTAGCTGTCCTCCCACCCCAAGCATGTATCCCTACCCCTTGCAAATAAATATAAATTCTTTCCCTGGTAGTCTAGCAGTCCCCCATCCCCAAACACGTATCCCGACCCCGTTGCAAATAAATATAAATTCCTTTCCCTGGTAGTCTAGCGGTTCCCCCACCCCAAGCACGTATCCCGACCCCGTTGCAAATAAATATAAATTCCTTTCCCTGGTAGTCTAGCAGTCCCCCCACCTGGCAGTGATACTCTGCTCATCCCATTAAAGTCAGAGAACAGAGCTGGCGACTGGCTCAGCCCTCCTCTCACCACCACGGCCAGCCGCCGATTGAGGTGTCTCTAATTTTGGTCCTTTGTCCTTGATTTGTTTAATCCTTGTTCCTGATTCAGAAGGCAAGGGGTTGTGAGGTATGTATGCACCAACTGTGCCTGGCAGCACACAGTTCCTGCTGCTTCCGGCCTGTACTTCTATTACGACCATCAGGGGATGCTGTGGATATGCCTTGGCCTGCAGCGTCCAGCCTGTACTTCCATTCCGACCAAAAGGGGGAGCTTTGTGCTTCATGCAGTAGCACCGGGCAAACTGCATGGTAATGTATGCTATGCAGCACTTAATGAGATGCAAATGTACCTGTTTGCCCATGGATTACCTAAGTAGGCTCATTTGCATGGGAGCTTTGAATATAGCTCCTGTTTGCCCCAGGCTAACCAGTGTGCACAAGGCTAATGTGTTAGCACTGTGCAATCAGGTTAGCCCCGGGCAAACCTCACTTCAGCATAGCACAGTTCTGCAGTATGTGGCTTGCATTGTTGTTTGCAGTAGATGTCAGACATCTCTGTGCAGTCACACACAATGTTCTCCATCTGCAACACTGGCTTGCTCCAGAGTCTAATCAGCTGCAGTTGCAGTGTGCAGTTCCCTGTTGCTATATTCAGCGCTGTCTTACTCCCAGGCAATTTTTGCCCTGCACTCCTGGCCCTGTTTGCCCAGCTTCCTTTGCTTGCTATATTCAGCTGGTTTTGCACCGGGCTATTTCCTTTTGAATATAGCTTGTTTTGTTTTCCAGGTTAAGTTTGTCTGCCAGGCAGTGCTAATTTAGCCCTGGGGCAAAGTTTTGAATATCTGGGCCTTAAGCTCTAAGCTACTTATGCAGCTGTGGCTTTGTAAAAATGGCAGCAACAGAGTTTATAAAAAGGATGATAAATGGTTAAACAGAGCAGTATGAATTTCTGCTGCAGTGATCAGTAGGGGAGTGCTGCAAAGAATGCAAATACTGTATCTGATATTACGTCAGGTAATCAGCCCAACACAGATGATGAGTGTAAGAGGACTGTCCCACCTCTATATAGGACAATGGACCTGAACATGCAGCACATCACCTCTGGACAATGTTAGTGGAATGACCAGGCACAAGATTAAAGAAGCAATAGTGCAAGCAATGTAATTCTTATATTATCCTACAGTGTTGCAAAAAATCTGATGTGCCCTGTGGAACCTGCTGGAACCTTGCCAAATAACAATATAAACATGTCTTAAACAGCTCCACCTGGCGTATTTGGCTGCTAATAACAGAGAGAAACTTAATTTATAAACTCGGCATACCTTGATGTAGTAATGGAGCATTTGTGGTAACACTTGGCACACTGCATGCTGCATACTGCACACCTCTAGGCACACCACTCCGGCCAAGGTATAAATTGGCACTGCACAACTTTTCTGTAGTGACCACTGTAGCTCTTGTTTCATTTTCAAATGTGTTTTATATTCTTTCCTCACTTTTTTCAGGTGTTTTATGTTTTCTTTTGTATGATTTATCTGGACAGTCATGATTAGCTTGTGTATTTCTTATTTAAAATGTTTGCAACTTTTATCATACCAGGTTTCTTTCTCCTTCCTTATATTATTTTTATATAAAGTTGGAAAAATGTAATTTGTAATGATTTCTATTTTACAACTGATTGTGTTGTATTATTTTCATTTATTGTGTTTTATATATATATATATACACACACATATACATATATATATATATACTGTATATACACATATATATATTCTGTATGAATGCTTGATTTAAAATGTTAAATATGTTGTTCTCTACTTCTGTTGAAAACATTATTTTTTTTTTATTTAATATTTGTGCTTGTGAGATTAGTTCCTGCTGTGAGGCATTAAAAGGCTCAAATGTCAACATTTTGTATAAAGTGAATCTGTTAAGGGAATATGCAGATACAGTATAATCAATAACACTATGGCCATGACTTGTCCTATACAGGGGCCCAGATATTCAGAAATGCACCAAAGGCCGGCGCAAGGCCAGTGCAGTGCAAAACCAATGCACCGTGGTGCAATAGGAACCATATTCAGAGGTTGCTCCGGCCGCACTGTGCCAGCGCAACTCGGCTGAATATGGCACAGTTGCACCATTGCACAACCAGAGACACGCCATGGCGCAAACACAGTTGCACCATGGCACAGAAGGAGATGCTCCAGTGCAACTGTGGGAGCAGAGCATCAGATGGGGGCATGGCACAGAGGAGTGACCCGGGGACAGAGCCAGGGAAGCACAGTGTCAGGCCAAGGGAGGCTGCCACCAGCAGGGCACGGCAGGGCACACATAGGCACCCAGCCCCCCAGAACACAACAGTGGCACAGATAGTAGGCAACAGGAGGTGCCAATGGGCAACAGAGGGCCACCAAGGGAGCCCCACACTGCAGGCTGCAGGTCATGCCCCCCCCACACACACCCAGACCAGATCAGGCCACACCAAGGACTACGCAGCCAAATGCACACACACACACACCACACAGGCACAGAGGCGGCCCACACAGTAGGCACAGAACACACCTGGAGGCACATAGCATGGCAGGCCACAAGGGACAGGCTGCACAGTGCCATGCAGGGGCCCCAACACAGCGTGCAGCCAGTACCCGACCAAAGACCATGGCTGTGTGCCAGCATCATGCACACACCTGCCACACACCCCTAACAGCCACCCCATGGGAATCCCAAGGGACAGCCATCGACCAAGGGGAGGAACACCACCACAGCAGGACACACCACAGCACACAGTAGTGAACCACAGAAACACAACACATGCCCCAACACATGCACACCACACAGACAGGCACTGGGCCACTGCAGCATGGCTCCTTACACCACCTGCTAAGCAGACACTGACACAGGCAGGTAAGTAAGTCAAAAGATAGATATTGAAACAAATGAACTATATACAGCAACAAGGGGGTGGGAAAGGGTAGGAATGCAAGAAAAGGGGACAGGTAACAGGGACTATACAGTGGGAAGGGGGACTGATCGAGGAGGTACAGCAGGAGAAACAGGGGAAAGCTAGGGCATGTTCATCAGCGGCCACACCCTGCCACCCCTTGGCATCCTCGTCTCCTCCGGTCCACCATAAGGATGGGGAGCACCTGCATGGCTGGCATCGTGCAGCAGATTAATATCAGCTGTTATAGCAGCCAGCAGTAGAGGGGCAACCTCCTCCTCCTCCACTGGACACCTATGTCAAGGGACAGGTCAGGTGATCAGTGCACTGTACCAAGGAACCATGTCCACCCACAGTGCACAATGGGCAGCAGGAACACACCCCCCAGAAGGCCCATACCAGCCACTTGCAGGGGGGTGGGCCAACACCAGCCAGCAATGCAGCACACTATGACAGTGCACAGAGGTGGTCCCAGCCACACAATGGCCATCCAACTGCACAATGGTAGTCACATGGCACAGTGCACCACAGCAACGTCAGTGGCAGCTGGGTGCACACCCACCCCACCAACAGCTGGCACACATGTCCAATGGATGCACCACAGTGGCACGCACAGTGTGACACACACAGCTGACACAGCACATGGCACAGGCAGCCATGCCTGCACCCACACCCTGTCACCCCCCCAGGTAATGTGCAAAGGACCATGACAGTGTCTACCTGCCCTCCATTGCCCCACTGGTGCTGAAGCCGCCCCTGCCACCTCCATGGGCCGCTGTGGCCTGCTGCTGCAGCTGCTGCCACAGCCGCTCTTCTGCCATCCTAAGGTCCTGTGAATGGAACATATCAGTAAACATCCACAGCAGCTGCCCACCACCTGCACCCCTATCTGCATGGTGAGCCTCTGCCTGACATGTCCCACACAGCAGCACTGCAATGCAAGTGGTGACTGGCAATGCCACCCCATGTTGTGCACGATTGAAGTGCACCACTCTGCAGAGCATGCCAGGCAGCTGAGCCAACACCACAGTACAGCACCAGGGCACACATGCAATATAGGCCTACTCACCTGGCTGTGGCACAGCCTCATGCCTGGCAGGTGCCTCAAGCCTCTGCAGGTGCTCTGGGTCCCTCCACACTACGTCGCCATACCGGTGGTGGCACTGCTTCCCCATCCTGGCCACACCTGTATGCTGCTGCAGTGTGGCAGCTATCCCCTGCCACACCTCAACCCTGGGCAGCTGCAGAGGCACCTGGCCAAACAGTTGAAGGCATGGGACAGGACACAAGTGAACAGGTTGGCCAGCTCTACCTGCATCCAGTTTTGTGCCCGTGGTGCTCGTCATTGCACCATGATCATACATCTCTGACTCCGGGACCAATATGGTGGCGGTAGGTGCACGTGGCCACAACATGTGCCAGATGTGTGATGCAAGAGCACATGCACTGTGGCCTCCCATTGAGCAGTCTTGGAGATGCATGGAATGGGCATGGCTATGCGGGGTCATTGGGTCATGGGAGTGACCCAGGGGTCACACCAGGGGTTGCCTGCCCCTGTGCAGTGCACACATGTATGATAGCAGGCATGGCACATCATGCACAATGCCCCTTCATCTCGCTGTCAGTGCACAGTGCACAATTGACACCATGATACCTGCAGGTGCATGTGCACTGCAGCCCTGCGCACTGTGCATGTGTGCACATTGCGCCACAACTTGCTCTAGCACAATCTCATTGTGCACAGCCCAGAATCATGATATTCAGAATCCACATGCAAATGAGCTCATCACCCAATGCATGGTGCACTGGGTCAATTAGCATGTCATTAGTATTGCATCAGAACTCATTTGCATGTGATGTGCCATATAAGCACCACATAACAACACAGGCCATGGACCAGTATTGCATCCCATTAGGTAAATTGCACATGCCACTGCAGCTCACTGGTAGCTACCAGCACAGCAGGGTAGGACAGAACAGGGGGATGCTGCCACTGACACACTGTGTTGTCTATGTCCACAGAATGTGACAGGTCCGAACTTGAGGAGGGTGAGGAGCGTGGGCCTGCTCACAAGTACAGGCACAATTTCACGAAAGCAGAAACAGAGGCCGTGTCTGATGCGTATCTCAACAGGGAACCCCTGTTGAGTGGTGCCACAGGCACACTGCAGGCCAGGGCTGGGGCATGGGAGGAGGTGGCTGGCTATGTCAACCAGCATGGCAGCCACCAGCGGTCAGCACAGGAGTGCCATAAGAAGGTGGGCACAGACAAGAGGTGCATCAAGGAGAAGGTGGCGACCATCTGTGCATCCTGGAATGCCACCGGAGGTGGGCCTACAGATGCACAACAGCACTCAATGCAGGAGGAGTTGGTGGCATCCAGTTGGTGGCAGCCACAATGAGCCACAGAATGGAAGGTGTGCCTGGTGGTGGATTCCAGATAGGTGACAGCCCATCACTGCATGGTATGTATGTCAGCCATGCACAGCTAGCGGCATGGAGGGTGTGTACACAGGCATGTTGGTGTGCATACTGCTGTTATGCATGTCCTGTGCATCTGTGTGCACCAATGCGCATGCCATGCTGCCAGGCACACACAGTGTCAGGGGGCACATGTGGGCATTGCATCACTGACACACCTTTCTCCTCATTCAGCAACACCATGCCTGTGTACAGAAGATGGGGTGGAGGCAGCGGCTGTGGATGTTGGTACGGCCACAGACGACCAGCCATCCAACTCCACACAGGCGCTGAGCAGCATTCAGTGGCCAGATGGGCAATGGCAGCAGGTTTCGGGTGCCACCAGGTAGCTGGATGCTGGGTCCACCACCAGCGCACCAGCTACTGACATTCCCCATGAGGACCCCACTGTGCAGCGTCCACCAAGGGGGGGAGCTGTGCAGCATGGCTGGTCACCACACGAGGATTGGCTTCCCACCTGGGTTCCCCAGGATGCCAATCCATTGGCTGAGCACCCATTTGCTGTGGGCATCCGTGGAACTACAGGTGCTGCTTGCCGCTGGGGTGCATGCACTGAGCACAGAGCTGCACCGCCGAGCAGGAGGAGAGGGGTAATGTGCAGCTCCTGGCAGGGAAGCTGCGCATGCAGGAGGCCATGACACCATCCCTGGATTGCTTTGCCACTGCAATCATGGATTGCTTTGTGCTACTGGCTGTCACAGGGCATGGCTGGGCTCAGATGACCCACCACAGTGCGATGTCCACCCCACGAACCCGGCATCGGGCGACACCCTCACATTCGATACTGGACTCTGATGTTGGCATCCCAGGCATGCCTGTGACTGACCTTTTTGGGCTCCTTCACACCCCCGTGTGGACCCAGTCGCGGTCCAGCAGTTCAACCCCTGGGCTGTTGCAAACACCACTGTGGCTGATGCACAGCCTGTGGCTGCCGTTCAGCCCCAGCACAGCTGCCCACATGGCCATGGTGACCATGGTTCCATGCATCAGACCTGATGTGCGTGCTGCCTTGACCGCAGTATGCAGCTGTTGCCCTGTGCATACATGGGCAGCGTGTGTGTGCATACCACTGGTGTGGTGCCTGTGTGTTGCACCGCATGCTGCCCGTGTGCATGTTTGCCTGGCTGCTGGACCATGTGGCGTGGGTGTGATGAGGGCAGTTCAGCACTGGTTTCACCTGTGCGCCGGTGCAATGCATCTGATCCACACCACATACCAATGCCTGGGTGTGTGGGTGCATGTGTGTGTGTGTGTGTGTGTGGTTGGGTGTGGTTGTGTGCCACTGACTCCCCTACCCCTGCAGCATGCCTCTGTGTGTGCATGCCCATTGCCATGCATGCCCCTGCATGAGTGCTGTGCCTGCGTGTGTTTCCCATGCATGTGTATTGCACCACCTACCTGTGTGCACCATAGTGCTCCTGTGCAATGGTGTCCCGTGTCAGCATGTCTGCTGTATCAGTCGGGGATCCCTCCACCCAGGGGCACTGTCCACCACCAGCTGGCCCATTGCCTCCATCATCCCCACTACTGTTGCCGTCATCAGCCTCGACAGCTATCCCATGGTCAATGGCCATGTTGTGCAGTATGCAGCAGGCCAGGAATAGGCCACAGACTTTCAAGGGGCTGTACTGTTGGGCACCGCCGGACCTGTCTAAGCAACAGAAATGTGTCTTCAGCATGCCAAAGACACACTCTATGATGTTACACATGCTGGCGTATGCCTCGTTGTAGTGTTCCTCTGCTGGAGATGCCGGGCACCAGTAGGGGGTGAGCAGCCAGGGCCTCAGTGGATATGCGCTGTCACCTGTGTGGATCTTGCCAGGGTTAGCCCTCAGATATCCTATGCTGTGCCCCCTGCCTGTCCCTGGTGCCCACACCATCATGCACGCCCTGTCCTCCCCAGTCCCACAGTCTGCTCTACCCATCACCCCTTGCCCATGCCATACTCACCCACCAGGTGGCCCATGAGAATGTCCCCACATTCAAACCTGTGGCACAGCACAGAGCTGTGCCAGATGAACTAATCATGTGCACTCCCAGGGTGTGTGGTACAGACATTGGTAATGTGCCCCCCTTGCATCGCACACCACCTGACAGCTGACACTCGGGCTCCCCTTCCTGTTGATGTATGCCACACCCTCGGGGCCAGGTGGCATGCAGATGGGCATGTGGGTGCAGTCAATGGCCACAATCACGCCAGGCATACATGCTACCCTGTGGAAGTCCTGCATGGTTGCTGAACACTCCACCTGTGTGCTGGGGAAATGGATGAATTCCAATGCACATGGCAGAAGTGCATTGAGGAACTGTGTGGAAGGTGTCTGTGGCAAGCAGGCAAATGATGGCTATCACCTTCATCTCCAAGGACATGGCTTGGCTCCGTCTGGTGGGTGTCTGCATCCCCTCACTGCACAGCTCACAGAGCTGCCTCAGAATGGCCTTGTTCAGGTGGTACTGGCCCACAATCTCCATGTCACTGCAATTCTCGAATGTGATGCGGACATAGTACCACCTGTGCCAGGCATACCACCGATGACCCCTTCCTCGACCAAGTCGCTGTTCCTCATGCCCCCCCACACCCCTAATTACGGCCTCCATCATGAAGGGTGCACTATTCATGGCCCTTGCTGTCTGATCTCCCCCTGGGCAGTTGGCTGCTGCTGGCTGTGTGCCACCCTGGTGCACTGCACGGCAGTGTGTCTCTTTCTCTTACTCTATCTGCCTCTCTGTCCCTCTCTGTTGCCACCTCTGTCCCTCTCCCTCTGTGTCTGCCTTTGTCTGTCTCTCTCTTGCTCTGTCTCTCTGTCATCTTTCTTTCTCTTTCTTTCTTTCTTTCTTTCTCTCTCTTTCTCACTCTCCCACTCCCCCTCACCTGGCACAAGTGCAGTCTGTGCATTTGTGCCCTGTATTTGTAGGAACAAGTCTGCTCGGCGCATCCTCGATTTGCTCCGCACTTGCACCATGGTTTCGAGGTTGAATATACCACTGCACTGAATATTCATGGGAACGCCCCCTGCACTTGCACATGCATTCATTATAGTTGCACATTGGTGCAATGGAGTTTGCGCTGCTGAATGGCTCCCACTGAATATGGCTCCTTGGCGCATTTCCACAGTTGCGCCATGCGCAACTACTCTGAATATCCATCCCTGTATGTATAATAAGATGTATTGTTCCCCAAGGGGAAACCATTAAGGGCAATTAACCCAAGTTTACTAAGAATCTGGAATAATCTCTTCCCATTTTTGTTGGTCTTTTTGGCTAACATTTTATATTTCTCTATTGAGGTATCTTTAAGGAGAGAGGGTACTGATTGTCCTAATCTGGAATTAAAGTCCCCTAACAACACCAATCTGGCCTTTGGATATTTTTTTTTAATATTTTCCGCTAAATGTTGTTCCAATTTGTCCCAAAGAGGTGCACTTTCTTGATTTTGCTTTTTAGGGGGCATACATACATTAGTGACTATAAGCAGCTTTTTGTTTAATTCCAAGAGGATTGATATTATTTTTTCTGCTATTAATAATGGTGACTATACTTCCACCTTTTCTTGGATCTTTATAAATGTAACAATACCCTCTGACAATCTACCCCCAAAATATGTTTTCTTTGCTTTAAAAGAGAAAGAGGTGAAGCCATTCAAATTCAAGTCATCCATTGCTCAGTTTTCTTGTAGACATACAACAATATTTTCTGATAAACATTTAAGAAAGTCTGAGTCTATAAGTCTTTTAGAGAAACCAGATATGTTCCAGGACAATATTTGGTATCCCTGTATTATCCTCTCCCCTGTTACAGCTGTGGATAATATATCTTCACTCAGAATGAGTCAGTTGTTATTTTCTGTTATTTAAAGGAGAGCACAGATTCTGCACTGTGATACCACCCAGGATCTCATTGTGTTGCAAGTGCCCTAGTTTTTTAGTCCCTTCCTGACCTGAAGTCTCCCCAGCTGGTTTTCTCCTCAGTCATGGAAAATGGTTTCTGTATCCTCCTTAATGAATAATGATAGATTTAGCTTTTCCAATTTCTGAGCTGAAGTGTTGATCAGGTAATACAAAATTTTATCTTTAACTGCAAAGGAAATGTGTGCGTGATTATTGAGGCCTACTTCACGTTTGACCCACAAAACCCCCTTAATACAAAGTTTTACCCCATCACTTCAGTCAGTATGTAACACATATTTTTCAGTAGATCTCTTTGGGTTTCGCCTTTGTCTCTCCAACCCATGCAGTGTAAAGGCAAATGTATTATTCTTACCAACTGTGTTGGCAAGTTTTATTTTTTGTAGATAGGATAATAAATCTGGATCTGTTAGTGGTACGCCTTTTGCAAAATCCTCTCTCATTAAACCCAGAACACATTAGATATTCATAGGTTTATCAATCATAATTCTGAAGCAGTTTGCTGCGCTTCCATATCCATTCGCCAATCATTTTATCAGACAATAATACCTGCACTGTGCCCCCTTCGAGACTGTATTCCTATTGACATAAACTATGTTATTCCTCCCTTGTGGGATTATCAATCCTACCTCCAGTAGTTTAACTGCCGGCTCCAAAAGCTGTGTCTTTGTCTCCTCTCTCCTGTAATTAATTCCCTGGATATGAAATACTGCCTTATTTCCTGAGATTGCAAAATTGCCTACTCTTTTTGTTTTAAATCCAGTGTCATCTGATTCTGTCTTTTTCCGGGTGTAATCTTTCCTTTCTGGAGTTTATTTTCTGAGCTATTTTGGACTGAGCAAAGAATCTTTCCTTGTTTTGTCTCTTGCTTTACGTGTCTTATTTGCTTTTCTGGGTTATTAGGTTCTAAATAATGATCTTGATCTTAAATAATTCTTAATCTTATTATGTTTTAATGAGGTTTTATTATATTTTAGTCTATTGCTGTGTGCCTTCATTTGTATTCGGCATCAAGAGCCTCTGGGATTGGGTGCCCTATAAATAAAATTGACTTGCCTAAATGTAAGTTACTCTGCTCTGTCTGTTGGTATGCAGCTTTTTCCCTTCACTTTTCCATCCTTTGTACTTTCCCTTTCTTTGTTTACTTGGCTTTTCCTTTTTTTCCCCTATTTTCAGCAACCACATTTTTGTTATTCCCTTTCCCTTCCACTACTACAACCTGTTTTATTTCCTTTTTCTTTTGTCTTTCTCTGCCTTTTCCTCCTCTTTTGGATCACTGATCCCCATTTAGGGAGTAAAGAGTTAGTCTGACACTCCAAGTTATTTAGGGCCCCTTGCTTCATAGAATCACCTTCAGAACCCAGTTCAAATGTAACCAATTCCCTGAATAGAGTTCTTATTAAAGATTCATGGTGGGCTAAGGTGGATTTTATTGAGGTAACCTCATCTGTAAGTAAGAAAAGTTGTTCTAAAAACAACACATTAGCCATATGAGGGTCCTGCAGAGCTTTGATTAATCTAGGGGTGAATGGTGTAGGATAATTAGCTACATGTTCAGAAATAGGATCTTTTTCTTCAATCATTCCTCCTGTTCTATTTAAGGAGTGTTAATTTGAGATTCCTGCACTAGATTGGAGGATGCTTCCAATGAAGAAATAGAGTAATCCAGCTCTGTAACAGATTTTGGAAAAGACTCCAATTCAAATTCTGTTGAATTGTGAAAGGAAATACTAGGCTCATGTATTAATGACTTAGGATCCTTATTACTCCCTGCACTATTTTTTGTTTGGTGGAGTGTATCTGGATCCACTATCAGTGTTGGGACAGAACAATTATTGGGCTTCCATGCATTAATATCACCAGAAAAACAACATGGTACAAAATATCATGAGCAGTACATCATGCACAAATAGGTCACCTGGTGCAAACTGTCGCTCGACAAAATACCACTTCCGCACAGTCTGTGGTGTGCAACCAGGGTCCCATGCAGCTGATGTGAGAGTGAGGCAGCTTGCGGCATGCGGGGGAGGCAGGGAGCAGGACAGCATAGGGGAGGGCAGGGCAGGTGATATGGGCAGTACACCATGTGAGGTACTGAGAGCAAGGGTGCCAGGGGGCAGGGCAGAAGAGTTGCACAATGCAGCCCACCATGATGGTGGGGGACAGGGGTAGAGGGAGTACTCCAGGAAACAAAGACAGCACAGACATTACATAGGGGAGGGGAACAGACCATGATCGGCAATGGATAGGTATGGATGGCAGCAGTACAGGTATGGGGGGACTGTGACAATTACTGGAGTACCATAACCCCTCATACATACAGGGTGTCACACAGTGGGACCCATTATGGCAGACAGGACTGTCAGTCACACCACCACCATGTGAACACATATGCCAAGGCACACCGCTCCACCCCACCCTGGTATAGTTAGCAGGCTGACAGAATAGCAGGCAATGAAAAAAACATGTACCCAAAGCTGCTCAAGGGTCAAACACCCTGCCAAAGAATTAGACTGCAAGTGGGTCATGGAGGGCAACAGGGGAACATACAAGGAATCCCACCTGTCCATCACACCCATCCGGAGGAAAGAATGGAGATGCACCAAAGGGCTTGTACCACCTGCTCCCTACTGGCACTGTTCTGTCCAGTGATGATTTTACCAGGCTTTGTTTTTGTCCATGATGTAATGACTCCAATATTTTGTCCAGCGATGGTTTGTCCCATGATGTTAACACACAGAACCATTATTGGAGGGGTCTTTCAAAAGAGCTTCTTTGTTATGTTGGGGGGGTGGATGTATGTAAAAAACTTTCAGTCTTCACGTGCCCATTTATATTTATGTTTTTCTGTTTTGGGGGGGTTTATTGCTTAGTTCCTCCTTTTTCTACTGTTTGCGCTTCCATAATTTTTTCCTTCACTGGGAGAATTAACACCCTTAGGTGAATTCTGCTCTTTACCCTTCATTATGTTCTTTTGTGGTCTTTTACCTGAGGATTTCAATCCTGACTTTAGACTCTGATTTCATTTATTTACTTGTCCCCTCATAGTAACTCCCATAGTGAAAAGGGAGACATTTTCCAAGTAGCATTAAATCTAGGATAATATGATTTAGAAAGCAACTTACAAGTTACAAATATCAATATAATGTTAGTAAATACAGAAATAATTCATTTGACTGTGTTATAAAACTGTGAAACTACTGAGACTCTAGCTTCTGATGTTAAATGTCCAGTTTCTAAATGTAGGAAACCAAAAGGGTAGGCACCACCGGCCAAATGTTGTATATTCTATTTTCAAACAGCAATCAATGAAGAACAGCAAACTGTTGTTAGCACAAAAGACAAATGGAAACATTCTTAGGGCTTAAAAATTCTTGCTCTTAAGTCCAGCTGTAACTTGTGTTTTTATGTAAAAAGTTGTTCCCCTTACTCGATTCTCCTTTAAGCTGTGAAAAGGCCACACTGTTATAGAAGAGGAAAAAAGGAAAAAATATTTCTAAGTGCACTATATACACTTTATAAGCACTTGCACTTTGTGTGCTGTGCTCTTTATATACTCTTTATGTATTGAGACTCTGTATCCTTCTGCATATATTAAACTTATATTTATATATACTGTATGCCAGCTCTGAATCCTTTATTTTATGTAAGGCATATTTAATATACTCAGGGACAGATATTCAAAACTTTGCCCTGGGGCTAAATTAGCACTGCCCGGTGGGCAAACTTAGCCTGGAGAACAAAGCGAGCTAAATTCAAAAGGAATAGCCCAGGGCAAAGAGCTTCTGAATATAGCATGGGAATGAGACCGGAAAAAACCACAACAGCAACACAGTGCACAGCAAAGTGAAGCTGTGAAGCTAGGCAAAGGTGAACTATGTGGCCAATGTGTGTGCCAGCAAATGCATGGACCCAGTACAGCTGCAGGCAGCAGCGTATGTGAAAGTACAGTGGGCAAAACTGTACAATATTCAGCGCCGCACTGACACGTTTGTGCGGGTTTAGCACGGAGCTAAGCTGTTTGCCCAGTGCAAACCTGTTTGCCTGGCGCTAAACTTTGCCATATTCAAAAGTGGCATGCAAATGAGCCTGCTTAGGTAATCCATGGGCAAACAGGCATATTTGCATCTCATTATGTGCTGCATGCATAGCATACATTGCCATGCAGTTTGCCCAGTGCTACTGCATGGTGCACACAGCTCCACCATTTGGTCAGAATAGAAGTACAGGCTAGACGCTGCAAGCCAAGGCATCCCACAGCATCCCCCTGTTGGTCAGAATGGTCTGCAGAGCAATATAGCCATATATATACACACACACACACCCATATATATGTGTGTGTGTGTGTATATGTGTATATATCTCTATATATATATATATACTGTATATATCTCTATATATATACACACACACACACACACACACACACACACACACACACACACACTGCCTGAGGCAACACACACCCTGGAGGACAGACCCTATACCTCTCATGTGTCCCTCATTACGACGGCATCCCTCATTTGGCCCCTTACAACTGCTCTGTCCCTCAGCCATCCCTCATGGAAAAGGTGCTGCCCACACAGTGGATGTGCTGTGTATTCAGGCTGTACTGCATGAATACTGTACAGTCTACAGCACTAAATCTGAACTACATATTGTATGGTTAAACGCTATAGTGTCACAGTGTTCTGACCCTGTATTGCCATGATTGAACATAGGTTCCTCATTCTGAGGGTCTGTTCCCTCATTGTCCCTCAGTTTGAGTGTCCAAATATGTCCATGTTCCACATTTCATTGAAACAGGGTTAGAAGGTATGACAGCCCTCCCCCCATCGATCCCCAACCCCCAGCACAGACTAACCTGGTGGTCTAGTGATCCCCCTCCCCCCCAGCACAAATCCCGACCCCCATCCATGGTTGAATCAAAGTGTTCCTGGCAGTCTAGTGGTCCCCACCCCAGCATGAATCCGACCCCGTTGTGGTTGAATCAAAGTGTTCCCTGGCAGTCTAGTGGTCCAACCACCCGGCAGTGCACCTCCCATTACCCCCAAACAAGTCATACCTCTGGAGCCAGTGACCGGCTCAGCCCTCCTCTCTCCACCACAGCCGGCTGCTGACTGCGGTATTCGGAAGTGCTACTGAAATCAATAGGTGCTAATAAGGCTTTTAAATATTGCAGCCTCGCACAAATCCAGTGCCGTGGCTTTGTGCTGGGTGCAACGGTTTGAATATCTGGCTTTTACTCTATATAAAAGACCAGTGCAAGAAAATCTAGACTTACAGTGGAGGTTTGTATTCCCCTTTTACTTGTGACTGAAGCCAGGTGATTATTATAGAGTTTCCGGCTGGGTCTGTAAGGAAAACAGGCCAAAATAAGATGTAGCATGAAAAGAGAGAGAATGGCTTCAAAATGAAGCTAAAAGTATTTCAAAATATTTTACGATATGATTTTAAAAAAATAAAATGTTAAACAAAGTGTCTTTAAGCATTAAAATTAACTCAGAGAAATGTATGCGAGCACCTGGAAAAACAGTGTGGTGCTATTCTGCATGCATATCCAGGGATTAAAGTAAATAGATCAGCACCCACACTCCAGACAGAGCACTAGGACTCCATGGATTTATTTAATTGTTCCTTTATGTAAAAAAGTGCAGATAAAATACTGGCCAAAGTGGCTAGCAAACGGACTGACGTTTCTTCTGGCATGCTGCCAGGTTTCTTCAGAGTGAATTGGTACATAAAACAAGTGCTTATTTTATAACAAACAGGTTCACATCACATGTTACTCACACACCTATCACCTCCTATAAAGGGAATAGTGTCATTAATCAATAATTAATTAAACAGCTCACATTGAATCCTGTGCAAATCAGTTATTTTGAATATCACAATTATCATGGAACTGATGGAGTCATTTTGTTGTATTATGTTCTTTTTAACAGACCCTTATGCCACTTTTGTTATTTTTCTCTAGTTTTATTTATTCTTCAGCTTTTCAAACTTCAGCCTGTAGTAGTTCTCATTTTGTTTTACACTCCAGGCTCAAAAGGTTCAATCACTGCCTCATTAGTTAAATTACTCTTTTCAGACTACTATAGCCCCTTATGCACTTTATTTAAAGTTAGGTCCTTTTCCCTTATGGAAAAAATGCTCCATCTAGTTCCAGGCACTTAAACTTCAGCACAAAGAGCAGTATTCCATCCCCAGGAATTTTTATCTAGAAGTAATTGCTAACATTTATACTTTTTCAAAAAATACTGCACGATCTATACTGTCATTTAACCCCTTATTCATTCGTGCCCCCAGTTCAAAAATCCAATAACTTTCTCTCTGACCCAGAATCTTCTTAAGGCCCCCCCCCCAAATTAACCAGTTCAATACCCGTTAAACTAAACTTATGATTTTCTGCTCCTCTTTCAGAAATATGTTTTGCTATAGCATATGATATTTCCCCTCTATCTACTGCTCTTACGTGTTCTCCAATCCTTACTTTAAACTTTCTCACCATCCTCCCTACAAAGAAAGCACCACAATTACAGCTAAGTAGGTACACCAACCCACTGCTGTTACAAGTAATAAAATGTTGCAGTGGAATTTCTTTGCCTGTAATAGGGTGATGGAATACTTTACAGGTATTAACATATCTACAATACATACAATTTCCGCACCGGTGTGTTCCCACCAGTGCTGGAGCCAAAAGAGTATGTTTCAAGGGTTCTGGACCTGGGACTATATTTTTTTACCACCATATCTTTTATGCTTTTGCACTTTGAAAGAACACTTTAAGGCCCTGTTCTACAACATCAGCAAGTTATTTTCCAATTCCAAAATGGACCAGTTAATGGCTATCACCTGTTTAACCTGATGTGCCCTTCTAGAAAAATTGGTAACAAAAGGGCAGGACACTGCACTGTCTCTATCCTTCTTTGTACTCCATAAAGTTTGGTTTCTATCCATATTTTCCACTTTCTGAATTGCTGAAGCAATACATCGTTTGCTGTAACCCCTGTCTAGAAACCCCTTTACTTGTAATGCACTTTTATGTCTAAACTCAGCTGGCTCAGTACAATTTCTAAGGGTCGTTACCAACTGTCACTTGGGTATGTTGAAACGTATGTGGTGTGGGAGGCAACTATCATATCTTAGGAGACTATTGCGGTCTGTACTTTTTTGAAAAAGTGTGGTACAAATTCCACCACTACTGTCCTTATACAGCTTCAAATCTAAGAACGTTATTTCAGTTTGACTTAGCTCCTATTTATACCTCAAACAACTGCTGGTGCTTTCCATCCATCCAGTAAAGCTCCTCAACTCTTCACTTGTGCCTTTCCGTATGATTAATATATCATCTATAAAGCGCTGCCACAAATCCAGCCTAGACAGGAATGGATTTGTGGTGCTGCTGTAAAAATGATCTTGCTCCCACTTCCCTACAAACAAGTTTGCAACACTTGGTGCCATGGCTCTACCCATAGCTGTGCCACGTATCTGGTGATACAGCTGGTTTTGAAAAAGAAAAACATTTTTTTGTAGTACCATTTCTGTCATTTTCACCAGAAATTGTGTTGGAATTTCAGCACATTTTGTTTCCATCCTAGTATCAAGAAAATGGGTCAAAGAATCTAAACTTACCTGATGTGGAATAGCAGTGTACAATGAATTTACATCTACCACTGCCAAATACCACTCAGGTTCCCCATAAATACCCTCCATCAGTTTAACCACGTCCATGGAATCCTTTATGTAAGACGTCAAATTCTGGACCAAAGGCTGCAAAAATTGGTCTACATACATAGAAAGGGGTTCTGTTAGTCACCACTGCCCTGATACTATTGGTCGACTAGGTGGCTGTGCTGGATTTTTATGGATTTTAGGCAGTGCATAAATTACTGGGCAGTTAACAGTGAGGGTGCTGTACAATACTAACATACTAAAATGCCAGCAGAATAGGCCTAATGGTCTTTCGTGTCTGCTCATTTGGTCAGCCCCCACCCTGGGTGCTGACCTTGCTGTCCCCCTCGCCTTCTCTGGCTTCTCCCTTCCCAGTTCCGGATATTCTTGCTGCATTGGATTTTGCTTCCTGAACCCTTCCCCTGTACCTGTCCCACCCCTCTTGAACCCCTCCACTGTCTCTGCCTCCACCAGCCCCTAGGTAGTGCATTCCATGGCTCTACCACCCTCTCAGTGAGTAGCACCTCCTCCTTTCTCCCTGAATCTTCCCCTCCAGCTTCCACCCATGCCTCTAGTGGCCCCTTCCTCCTTCCTTCAAGCACCCTCACTGTTCCTCCCTATTTACCCTCTTCATGTACCTGAAGACCTCTATCATGTCCCCAGTCCCTTCTCTCTTCCAAATGTACATATTTAGCTCTTGAGCCTCTCCTCATAGGT
Organism: Neoceratodus forsteri; assembly: GCA_016271365.2. Taxonomy (NCBI): domain Eukaryota; kingdom Metazoa; phylum Chordata; order Ceratodontiformes; family Ceratodontidae; genus Neoceratodus; species Neoceratodus forsteri. The sequence continues at coordinate 216,548,172 of JADMNL010000030.1, read as the reverse complement.
CCTGTCCCCAAGCCCCAAATCATTTTGGTTGCCTCCTCTGGACCATCTCCAGGAGGTTAATGTCCCTCTTCAAAGTGTGGCCTCCAAAACTGCCGCCCGAGTACTCCAGGTGCGGCCTCACCAAGCAGTTATACAGAGGGTATCACACCCCTCCTTCTGGAGGTGATCCCCTAGCGATGCATCCCAGCATCCTGTTGGCCTTAGCTGCTGCCCTCCTACAAGTCTCAGAGTTGTTCATCTTGACATCCACCACCACCCCCAGGTCCCTCTCAGCCATTGAGACTTGTAGTATTTCCCCAGGGTGTACACTTGGCCTGGGTTTCTGGCCCCCAGGTGGAGTACCTTACATTTCCCTGCATTAAACCTCAGCTTCCACTTTCTAGACCATCTTTCCAGAGCCTCCAGGTCCCCCTGCAGGGCCACCCTCCCCTCCTCCCCATCCACCACTGCCCCAGTTTCGAGTCATCTGCAAAGAGACTCATCCCTCCTGATTCCTGTCCTTATGTGTCAGACACGTAGGCGTTGGACAGAGAGGGGCCCAAGGACTGAGTCCTGTGGGACCCCACTAATGACCCTCCTGGGGAAGGTTATCCACCAACTCGACCCTCTGGGTCCAGTCCTGGAGCCAATTGCCTATCCATCGGATCATCTGGTTTCCCACCCCATTTCTCCTAGTTTATCCAACAGGCCCACGTGAGGAACAGAGTCAAATGCCTTGCTGAAGTCAGAAGAGGACATCCACTGGTCTACCCAGGTCCAAGGCACTTGTCACCCAGTCATAGAACTCCACCAGGTTTGTCTGACACGATTTCCCGGGATGAATCCATGCTGTCTATCGTCCAGGCACCTGAGCTTATCCAGGGCCCCCTCAGCCTCTCCTTGACAATGCCCTCCATCACCTTGCCCACCACTGATGTCAGGCTGACAGGCCTGTAGTTCCCCTGCCAGCTCCCTTGACCCCCCTTGTGGATGGCAGCTACATGCTCCACCTTCCAGTCTTGGGGCACCACCCTGTCCTCAGAGATGGTGAAAAGCTCTGCCAGGGGTTTCCAGAACATCTGGAGTTCCTTCAGCACTCTAGGATGTAATTTATCTGGCCCAGTGCTTTCTCCGTCTTAAGGGAGCTGAGGGCTTCCTCTCTCTCTGCTGTGATTTCACTTCCAGTACCTCTTCTCCTGCTTAGCCTCCCCCACCTGCCAGTGATGCCCCCTCTCCCCAGACCTGCCCGATTGGTGAGGGCCCCCTCCTCATTATCTCTGTCTCCTCCCATGGCATGATGCAGCATCCCCATTTTCCCTGGTGAAAACTGAGATGAAGTACTCATTTAGTACCTCAGCCTGCTCCTCTGGGTCTTGTGCCCATCTCTCCCCTGATTTAATCCTGCTAATCTGCCCCTTCACCCTTCGTCTTTCCCCAATGTATCTAAAACCCTTTTCCCTCTCCCTAATTTCCCTGGCCAGGTTCTGCTCCTTCCTTGCCTTGTACGCCCTCACCACTCTAGTAGCCCTTCTAGCCAACAGCTCATACTCCCTCGATCCTTTCACTCCTTGAGCACTTGAATTTCTTATAGGCTGCTTTCTTTCCCCACCACCTCCTGGACCTCCCTGGTCCACCAACAGGTTTTTAGGCCCTGCATTTCGTCTTACTCTTGCACAGGTGCTGGTAGCATCCTGCACCCTCTACTCATTATTTCCACCTACTATCAGCGTCCATGTCTGACCCAATCCCATCCAAATGCTCCTTAAGGATCCTTCCCATTTCCTTAAATCCACCCCTGAAGTGGGTTACTTCCGTCTTTGTGTAGCCTTCTACCCTCCTAGGTCCAGGCAGAACCAGACCGTGGCATGGTCACTCCCCACCAATGGGTCCCTTACCTCCAGGCCCCCAATCTGGTCACTGTCTGCCAGGACCACATCCAGTACGATGCCTCCTGGTCGGTTCCCCACCTGCTGAGTTAGGAGCAGCCTTTGAAAGACATCCAACAACCTCTGTTTCCCTGGCCAGAGGATGTCCAGGTCTCCCAGTCTTTCCTGGCATGTCTAAGTCCCTAACACCACCACCTTTCCTCTGCCCAGTCTGCAGTGTCTCCTAACATCTGCCACCAGACTGTCCTCCAGCTCCTCCGCCAGGGCAGGATCTATACACCACTCCCTATTTTACTCTGCCCCCTTGTTATCAAGGTGACCCAATCGCCTCCACGGTTCCCTCCGCCTCCTCAACTCCCCTATGCCAATGCAGTTTTTACTATCATTGCTACCCCTCCTCCCTTCCCTCCCCTGTCCTTCCTGAACATAGTGTAACCCTCAGGTTCAGGTCCCAGTCATGTCTTGCAGTGGCCCAAGTCTCAGTGACCGCTGCCACATCCACTGCTCCTCAGTTAACATCGCCTGGAGCTCAGGCATTTTATTGCCCAAGCTCCTGGCATTTAGCAGGACTACCTTCCACCCCTTCCCTACAGTTTCATTTCCCTGCTTGTGTTCCCTTGGGGATTCTGTTTCTCCCTGGTCTGCACTTTGCCAGTTGGTCTTTCCCTGCAATCCTCCTGGTCCCCAGGGGGTGGAGACAGAGTCCTCCTTCATCTGGCATCCCCTTGACTGCCTTTTCTCCCATCCCACCCCTCTCACGTTTAAACCCCACTTTTCACCAATGAACTCTCCATTTTCAACTTAAGGATTCCCTCCAAATTGAGATGTAATCTATTTCTAGCATACAGCTCCTTATCCTCCCAGGTCTCCCCAATCCCCATCAACCCATACCCTCTGGCCTCACACACTCCCTGAGCCACTGGTTTATCTCCCTAATTTTTCTTTGTGTTCCCACTAGCCCTTGGCACTGGCAGATTTCTGAGAAGGAAACTGTGCATCCTATGTCATGACAGACCCTGGCGAGCTCCCTGAATCTTGCCTGTATCTCTGGCTAGCTATTTCCCTCAATGTCATTTGTGCCCAGGTGGACCAGTATGTCTGGGAACCCCCACAGTCCTTTGCCAGCTGATATACCTCGTGCTTAGCCCTCAGGCACCGTTAGTCCAGGAAGCATCTTGTTCTAACTGGCCAGGCTTCTCCCTCCCATCCCATTTGATACCCCTGATCATAGAATCCCCAGCAGGAGCACTCTGACCACTCCTTTTCCTCCATTTCCCCTTCCATGTCCCTCATCCTTTCTACGGCCCCTCCACCCAGCTGGCTCCTTGTTCCCCCCCCTATCTGGGTGCCACATGCCACCCGTTCCTTATTTACCATGGCCACTCCCTCCCCTCCAATCCTATGCCTCTCCTCCTCCTCCCGAGTATCCTTCTGTACCTTGTTAATTCCCCCCTCACTGCTCGCAACTGGTCCTTCTCCCCCATCTGCTAAACTAGCCTGGCTCATCCTCCCTTCCTTCCTGTCTCCATTTAGTTCCTCCTTGCTCATCGTGCTCCCCTGGCCTAACCCCTCAGCTCTCTTTACTGAATCATCCTTGTACTTCTGGTCCTTCTTTACCTTTCCTCCCAACTGGTCCTTCTCCTTGAGCTTTCCTCCCTCTTCCCCTGCTCTGATTTACTGCTCCCCATTCTCCTGCATTCCAGGTCCCCCCTGTTCTTCCTGCTATCTGGCCCCTGCCTCCTGCCCCCACTCCCACACCCTTTCCATCTCTAACCACCTCTGTCAGGCCATCCCCACCCTATCCTTGAGCAGAAGAAGAGAATTGAAGCGGTTACTAAGTAAGGTCTGATCCACCTCCCTGCCTTGCTTCCTTCTGTCCAGCACTGGCTATCCGCCTACTTCCCTGAGAATGTTGTCCCTCTGTCCCCTTTGGAGGTCCCCAGTTACCTGCCTGCTTCCTTGGTAGTGTCCTTTTGGGCCCCATCTGCCAGGGTCCCTATGTGACCCCAGTGTATTCTCCTGCACTTCTTTCCCTACTACCCCTGCCCCAGTGCTTGGTGCAACCCCTGGGAGATTTCCAGCCCCTTCCCAACCATACCCACCCTTCCCCCAGCTTTCTCCTCATCCCTCAACCTCCTCCCTAAGCTGTGCCAGCTGGTAGCACACTGGGCAACCACCAAACTTCCAAGCCCAGTCCAGTATCATGGCTGCTCCACACCCTGTGCACCCCACCACCTCCCAAAGATGCGGCCCCTAATGATGGTTCCATCCCTTCAAATAGTTTCTCTTGGGTGAGCCACCAGGTTCCCCTATTCCAAGATACCCTACTGCCTAATCAGGTCACCCACTAATCCTAGAGACAGTTCCCACTGTACACCAGTTACTCTTACTAGGTGCAGTACAACACATTATACATGTAAGGAAAATGAACTCCCTAAGCTCCTCTCTCCCGGCCTTTAAATCCAACCCCAAGTGGCTAGAACTTCATGAGCTGCACCAGCAGCCTTTTTCCTCAATTGTAGAGCAGGTCTTCCCCTATAAATTTGCAGACTTCGGAGGGAGGGTGGGGAGGGCGGTCTTGGGCAGACACCTGACAAGAGAGAGTGTATCAGCCCTGTGTCTCCCTCCAGCCTCTGCAGCTAAAGAACCATCTCCAAGCAAATCCCACCAACAGGTTTTAACTCAAGAAGAAATAGGCCTCTACCAATGCAGCCTGTTACAAAGTGAAACATCCACAAAAAGAGCCTCACTTACAGCCACTAAATCAGTTTACAAACATCCAGGATCCCCAGAACAATACCCTGCTAGCCCCTTAGAAGCAAGAAAGAAAGAACTAACCTACCAAGTAATATCCACAAGAACCCTGTGAAAAACAGCAGCTACTGTCCTGGAACACAACTGATCCTGCCCCTTCCAGTTCTTTCTGAGAAGACAAAGCAGCTAGCACCTCAACCTGATTCAGCCCTGCCTCCACTCATTTGGCTGTGAGTGAGACCTGGCCAGACCATTAACACCCTCCCCACTATGACTAACCTTTACAGCTAATGGAGTCCACTAGGGAATCAAAATTCAAGTCAAAGCCCTCAAACTATTTTTGCTGCCAAAGGAAACAGGTCTCCAATTTAATCAGCTTCACTAACACCAAATCAAACTAGGCTTGAAATTAACAGATATAGGTCTCCAATTCAAATAACCATCTCCAAGCAAATCCCACCAAACAGGTTTTAACTCAGAAGAAACAGGCCTCTACCAATGCAGCCTGTTACAAAGTGAAACATCCACAAAAAGAGCCCCACTTACAGCCACTAAATCAGTTTACAAACATCCAGGATCCCCCAGAACAATACCCTGCTAGCCCTGTAGAAGCAAGAAAGAAAAGAAAAGAACTAACCTACCAAGTAATATCCACAAGAACCCTGTGAAAACAGCAGCAGCTACTGTCCTGGAACACAACTGATCCTGCCCCCTTCCAGTTCTTTCCATACATCCATAATGTACCCCTTAACATAGCTTTCCCTAAGTAGGGCATCAATTTCACTCTTAAATTGTTCTATGACACTTCTAGGCACTTTTCTATGAAAGGATGTATCAGTTAACAATCTCAGAACTTCCTTCACATTGTCCCCTGTATTTATAATTACCACTGCCCCACCTTTATCTGCTGCTGTTATAGTAATGACGTTGTTCTCACTAAGTGCTTTTAGAGTACAACGTTCTTCCTTACTGCAATTATCAATATACAGACTAGATGTTGTACTCTGTAATTTCTCTAGGTCTAGCTCACGCTTATGAATAAATGTAGAAACTACAGGATTCAAGGGGGGACAAAACTCAGATCTAAGACTTGACCGGGGCTCTGGGGCAACATCAGTAAAACTTTTTTCTTCTTCTTTGCCTTCAAATATACATTTAAATATTAAATTGCATCCAAACATATGCAAATCCACGCATGTATTAAAAAAATTAACATCTGTAGGATAAAAATGACAAACCTTTACTTAAAACAGATGATTCTGCTGCTGTTAAATCATGATCAGAAATATTGACAATAGGCATTAAGTTAACATTATCTACATAGCCATTACTAACAACTGAAACAAGAATAGTATTGCTGCCAGAGTCCATGAAATCCATATTTGTAGAAGTAAGGATTGAAATGGGGGGGGGATTGGCCTGGAAAATGCATTTGCATTACATAAGGCCTGTTGTACTAACAGCCATTCCTGCCACTTTTTCTATGCTGCCCCCCCATCCTCCTCTTTGGAAGTGCACAGATTGGAAGCATTTCTTTCACTGTCTCTGACTGCGTCTTGCCCCCTGGGTAAAACTGGAGGACTTTCCTGTTTCTGATTCCCCCGACTCTCCCTTCGTGGGGGCCTCAAACTCATCAGTGTCAGAGGGGCCTGTAGAATAGTCCAATATTGTTCTATCATTTGAGGAGTTCCTAGAATTACTATTACCCTTTTTTAAAATAGATTTAAGTTCCACTTTCTTTGTGTCTGTCCAATCAAACGTCTGATCATTCGCATAATCTCTTTCATTTCTTACGAACTTTATTTGCTTCTGTATTTTAATTTTTACATCATACTTCATCACTTTATCTAGCAACAATTTATTAAGTCTATCCCATTCAGCTTCATCGGTGTTAGATTTCAGTGTTGCTTCAACTTTGCTAATTTCAAAAGTGAGTTTGTCCCTTATGGGTTGTGCAAACTCTAAAATTAGCTTACTACTCTTGATAGAAGCATCCTGCATATTCCTTGCCATCTTTTCATAAATACAACATTGTCTGTTCTAAAAGAAGGTTTTTAAACTATGTGTTGCCCCCCTAGGTACTCTTTTAACAGTTAGGTAGGTCTCAAGAGTGGTTTTGTGCCAATACATTCTGCGTCCTTTTAGAACCAGTTTTTCAAGTTTACGATAGCATTGCTTTACTTCAGACTCACCACTCAGTTGTTGCACATTCACATTTTCTTCACCCAGCAATGGATTCATGCCCTTTGTGACTGGAAATACCAAATTAGCAAAGCCACCCACTGGAGCACTGATATTTGCAGATGCACTCTGTGCTTCCTCCATGTTAGCCATCCCCCAGCAGTGTTAGGCTGAAAACAGCCCCCCTGGAACTCAACCACTGCTGGAAACATGCTGCTCTGCTTTGCTCTGTTCTGGTGCAACAGTTTTAAAATTCACACCAGTGTTCTTGCACAGAAGGAGAGAATCTTGTGTTCTCCCAGTATCTTAAACACAGTTTTTCTGTCCATTTTACCCCTATGTGAAACACAGCGAACCAGTGCTCTCAAAATAATAAACAACTCAGAGAAATGTATGTGAGCACCTGGAAAAACAGTGTGGTGCTATTCTGCATGCATATCCAGGGATTAAAGTAAATAGATCAGAATAAGGGGTTAAATGACAGTATAGATCTTCACTAGATTCTGCGGCTTTTACGGTCAGTTGGAATTGCTGAGAGGGTGGCTTGAACTAGTTCTTGACAGGATGTGGTCAAGTCAGAAAAGAGGAACAATGAATTGTGAGCACTGTTATACCCACACCATTTAACACGGTATGACCAAGATCCATTGATGTACTTTTTGAGCATAATCTTCTCCATCTGATATACTATTTGGGGTATAAGAGAGACCTGAGAAGATGCAAGAGGTGGAGAAGTTCCAGAAAGTTCATCTGGTTGGGCAGGAAGAACGAGATCTGGCTGATAAGTGTCAGTACCATGAGGTGCTGGTGGAACAGTCGTCAAGTTGTCAGCAGGAAGTTCAGTTTCTGAAAGAATTGCAGGTTCCAAAGAAGCTTCATTACTTGGGGGACTGGGATTATCAGGGAGGGAATCATGCAAGTACCCATGCTTCAACCTGTTAATGTGAATTTTCTTGTGTACCAGCTTCCCATCTGACTTTCGACGCAAGCGAACATGAACTGGGGGAAGCTTTTCCACAATGTAAAATGGCCCAGTCCAAGGGGCGAAGCTGTTTTCTGGTGGTGCCTGGAACAAGGACAGGTTGATACAAATATACGATGTCCCCCTCAGAAAATGAAGGATCGTGACACTTGGCTGCAGCCATTTTTTGCATTGCCATTTTTCTCTGTCCCAGGGTATCAATAGCAACCCATCTTGCAAGTTCAAGCTGTTCCAACATTGGGATGATGAAGGAGGAAGCTGACTTTGGGACCTCTAGCAATGAGAGATCTTTGTCCAGAGGTGTTCTTGGGTGACATCCATGGACTAGAAAAAATGAGGTGTACTTTGTGCTGTCGACACAAGGGCTGGAGTTGTATGCAAACTGAATGAAGGGAACAAAATGATCTCAAGTGCTGTGAGTCTCATCCAGGTTCTTGGATAGTGTTTAAAGAATGGTCGACATCATTCTCTCACTTTGTCCATTGCACTGTGGATGGTAACTGGTTGTATGAGTCTTTTTGATGTTGAGAAGTTTGCAGGTTTCTCGCACAATAGATGAGAGGTAGTTAGTGCCTCTGTCTGAATGCAGGTATGCTGGGGTACCGTGATGGCAAATGATTGTATTGAGGAAGGCACTTGCCACTGTACAGCTTTAATGTCTTTTAATGGGATCAGTTTCAAGTATATAGTTTGGTAGTCCACAAAGACAGGAATGTACTTGTTGCCGGAGCCAGGGCAGGTAGGCAGGGGCCCAAGAATATCTGTGCTGACTCTTTGGAAAGATTCTGTGGCTACAGGCATTGGAATGATGTGTGCCTTGGTTGGTTTGGCGGGAGGCTTTCTTTGGGAACAGGGCTGGCAGGATTTTACAAAATGGACAATGTCCTTGTTCATGTGAGGCCAGAAGAAGTGGAGCCTTGTCTTTTCGAGAGTTCTGTGAATACCCATATGACCTCCACAAAGTGGAGAGGCATGAGTGGATTGAAGAACTTCAGAGACTAGAGAGGCCGGCACAACTAACTGTACACGAGTTCTGTCTGTGCGATATCCCTTGCCCTCCTTGGTACAAATGTGAAAAAGCACTCCGTCATTGAGAAAATACTGTGACACAAAGAATTGTACATCCTGGCGGTGTTTCTTTTGTTGCGGTAAAGTTCCAGACTCAAGATAAGTGATGATGTCTGTAAACTGAGGATTAGTTCTTTGTTGAAGTTTAATCGTGGCCAGAGAGATATCGGTGCTGGAGGTTGTAAGAAGCTCTTCAGCTGCTTGCAATAGTTGAGGATTGGTACTTTTTTCTGTAGAAGTATTTGGGAGCAGCAAAGTGACTTGAGATGCTGTAGGAGTGTCCACAGGGAGCCCATCTGTGGAGCAGAAGGGGAGAGCTTGTAGGCAGGCTTCTTCATCAGAAGAGGTTGCTATGGAGGGATATTGTCTCCAGCTTACAGCATCAGCATTGGAGTGAACTCAACCTGGTTGGTATGGGATTTCAAAATTGTAGCCTTGCAGTATGGCAACCCATCGGGCAAACTTTCCTACTGGTTCCTTCATTTTGAATAACCATATGAGGGCTGAGTGATCCACGATGGCTGTGAAGGAGGAGTAGCGAAGGTAGCAGTCAAACTTCTTTACAGCAAAGACCACGGCTAAGCATTCTTTTTCTGTGATGCCATAGTTTTGCTCAGCTGAAGAAAGAGAGTGCCCTGCATAGGAAACAACTTGTTCTGTTCCACCTTGGATGTGACAGCACAGCACCCACTGCAAAGGAGCTAGCATCTGTGCAAAGCCTGAATGGCTGGTCAAAGCGGGGATAGGCCAATACTGGGGAAGAAATAAGTTTGTCTTTCAAGGTTTCAAAGGCCTCTTTGCAATCAGAAGTCCATATGTAGTCGCATCCCCTTTTTGTGAGAGCGTACAAGGGAGCTGCAATGTTAGCATAATTGCAAATGAATTTTTTGTAGTAGCCAGACACACCTAGGAAAGCTCTAAGATCTTTGAGGTTTGTGGGTTCTGGATAGTCTTTTACTGCAGAAAGCTTATCTGGGTCTGGCGAGATGCCATGTGAACTGACCACATGTCCCAGGTAATGGATTTGATGTTGAGTGAGGCAACATTTCTCTGGATGGAGTTTGAGGTTGGCTTGCCTGAGATGTTCAAACACCTCTTTGAGAAGCTGGAGGTGTTCTTGGAAAGTTCTGCTGAAGACAATAACATCATCGAGATACACTAGGCAAGATTTCCAAGACAGTCCACACAACACAGCCTCCATGACGTGTTGAAAGGTGGCTGGGCTGTTCCGAAATCCCATAGGCAGATGTTTGAACTTGGAAAGTCCCAAGTGGCAGCACCAGGCTGTGTATGGACATGAAGCTGAATCAACAGTAACTCAGTAGAATCCACTCTGGAGCTCTAGAGTGGTGAAGTAGGCTGGGCTGGCCGCACCAAGGCTCTCTAAGGCATCCTCTGTGGTGGGTAAGGGATGGGCATCCTGTACCGTGAAGGCATTGAGCTTTCTGTAGTCCACAACAAACCAATACCCTTTGTCCTTCTTGACTACCAGCAAGCAAGGTGCACCCCAGGGACTGGTGGACTCCTCAATAATGTCCTGTCTGAGCATGTCTGTGATTAAGTTCTCTAGGATTTGCTTTGTTTTTGTCCCACTTTGTAGGCTCGCTGATGAATTAGCTTTTGGTTGGGCTGCACCTCAATGGTGTGCTGCAGGGTATCACAGCATCCAAGCTTATTATCAGGGCTGACAAAGACATCTGAGTAGGTTTCCAGGAACTCCAGAAGATGCTGTTTCTCTGTGGGACAGGCTGGGAACTTTGAGGCAGAGAGATGCTGGCTGAAGGGCATGTGCATTTCTTGTGAAGTGGGGATGGTTGTGATGGTACTAACAGGATGACTGTTAATGGAACCAGGCTGAGGTTGGGGTAGAAGCTGAAGCTGATCCCCTGAAGACAGGCAAACAAACCTCCTTATACTGGCACCTTTGGAGATGACCACTGGTTCATCCGTGAAGTTCCAGCACTTTTGGAATACTGAACCGCCATGCACAGCAGACAGGGTGTTCCCTGAGAGGAGACCTGAGGAGTGCAAAGCTGGGGATCCCGTGATGATGCCAACAACACCTTGGGGAAGGGGGTCACCACGAATCTTGGCAATAAAAAACATCTCTGACTTAGGAGGTACAGTGACTGAGTCTGTAGCTGTGAGTTGCCTCCTGGGATCTAGTGACAGCTTGTTTGAGGCAAAGTCCAATACGGCTTTGTGTGCCTGGAGAAAGTCCAGACAAAGGATCACATCTGTTTGAAGTTCAGGCACTAAGCAGAATTTAACCGTAGCTTGCTGTGAGCTGAAGTGGAGCTTGAGATGGACCACGCCGGTGATAGGTACTGTAGCAGTGCTTGCAGTGATGATGTATTTTAGGTCAGCTGGAGCAACAGTAGGTACATGGTGAATAGCTGGATTGTCTAGAATACTGCTGTGGATCACAAAGATTTCTGCTCCAGAGTCGACCAAGGCATGTGTGGACCAATTGCCAATAGTGACGGGGACATAGTTTGCAAGGAAGGGGTGATCTGATGACAGGAACTTTGGCTCCTTTAGGCACAATTGTGCCTGACTTAGCAGCTAGAGGATGCTGTTTGTTTGTGTTATGCAAGTTAGTGGGGCAGTCAGTTGCTTAATTTTCCTGCCCAACAAGAGCCCCTAGTTTGTTGGGCGGCACTCGTTTCCCTGATCCTGTGAATAGTTGCTAGCATATTGCTGATTGCGTTGCAGCGGATGCCTGTTGCTGTCTTGAGTCCTATGAAAGTTTTGCAGTTTGCGGCAGACTGCAGCAGTGTGACCCCTGAACCCGCACCACTGACAGATCACTGGCTGCTGTGAAGATGGAGGTGGCTCAGGTCACTGTGGAGATGACTGTAGGGCATTAACAGGAGTTGCAGTGGGAGCTGCAGTGGGGAAATGTATGCTGTTGACAGTTGAAATGAGCTGGTCAATCATTTTTTGTTGCTGTTGGATGTAAGTAGCAAGTGTAGCCAACTGTGAGGACTGTGGGTCCTGAACAGTGGTAGACCGAAGCATGGAAATAGACTCTTGGGCTAAACGGGCCAATTGGATCGTGTCTAGCCAGGTGGTCAGCTTTTGTTGGATAACATAGGTATGAAATTGGGGAGGCAAGGCCCGGGAAAATGCTGTAATCTGGTCTTTTTCAGATTTTTGTAGATGTTTGCATCGTGATTCAATGTCCACTATAAATGCTTCCAATGATTCAGAGGGTTGCATACTGCGCTCCCATAGTTGCTGTTCTAACAACCAGGGTGGATGAGCTTGTAAGAAATAGTCCTTGAAAGTGGAATACAGGGTGACATTGTTCCCTCTCATCTGGTCTGGAAGGGCATTGAACCACGATATTGCCGTCCCTCTCAGGAGCAAGCGCATAGCGTTGGAAATTCGCTAGGGATCCGTCCAACCATTGAAGGAGATACAAGCCTGAAATTGCTCAAGCCAGGCGACAGCATCTTCATGAGGTAGTGCTGAGAATGGTACTGGCTGCAAGCTGGAGTGGACCGTTGAATGTGTGGAAATAGCTTTAAGGTAGATGAGGTCATCTTGGATGGCCTGTATAGTGGGTGTCCCTTGAGCTGGAACGGATGACAGGATGTCATACAGCATAGTTTCAATCTTGAGACCCCATGCTCTTGAGGTAGGCGAAGGTGGAGCCCCAGAGCTGACAGTGTTCAGGGCATTGGTGTCCTCGGAAGACATGGTTGGAGAGGGGCTGCGTGGCCCTGAATGAAGGTCATAGGGATGAGTAGGAGTGGTTGTCATGGAGAGAAGGAGATGACTTGGAAGAAATGATTCGCTGAGAACATAAAAGAGTTTTTTTTTTTTTTTTGTAGACAAGTACAGTTATATGTAAGCAATTTTCAGCAAGGGACGTCTCAATAAACAACTGCCACTCTAGTTTGGTGTTGTCTGTTATTGAAATAAACTTTTATTTTGCAAGATGCAGCTATTTGTTGCAGTGTCCATTCATTTCAATGGATGCCCCTCAAAACCATGGCCGCCATTACTTCCCATGGAGTGAGGTCACTTTGAACAAGCTGATGCCCTTCACAAAGGTGGCCACTGAACCTGTAACATAGGTTTCCTGGCTAATTTGACATTCCCAGTATGGCTGCCAACAGGGGGGAAGGGTTGCTTCCTGTGCTGTAGTTGTAGGCAGTGGCTTATCTCAGGGCAAATGAAAGAATGCAAGATGGCCACTCTGCAGTCTGTTTAAAAGATAAGTGGTAGGCTTTGGTTTGGTTGAGTGACTCCCACTCAGGCTATCGAAAGTATTTGAGTTGAGAGATTTATTGCTGTCTTCAAGGTTTAGAAGCCTCGAATACTTTCTTCAGGCAGAACTGGCAAAACAAATGACTGTGTATTTGAAGGCACCTCAACTTAAAATAACAGAAAGCCGTATGTCTCTGGTTTAAGAGTTAATGAACAGGCAGTCCCAAGCCCGTGGTGCTCAGGCTAGCATGATTGTAATTTACAGTTCAGTCAGTTAGCAGGCTGGTAATATGCAGCACACACTTTTATTTATTTATTTTCATAGCCTACAATGGGCAGGCTACTAGTTAGCAAGGTTAGTATGGAATTTACATTTGGTGGAGCTACAATCCAGAGAAAGCAACTGCTGTGGGTGGCCACCCGACCTCCTAGGACACAGTCCGGGTGTCGTGCTCCCCCCCACCTGATCGTGGGCATGGGTGACCAGATATATCCCTGGTGGTCCAGTGGACCCTGCCCCATTGCCCAATCATGGGCATAATATAAACATATCTCTGGTGGTCCAGTGGACCATACCACATTGCCCTATTGCGGGCTTTAATAATAAGTACATTCCCTGGTGGTCCAGTGGACCCGATCCCCAGCCTGATCATGGGCTTTAGTTGTAAATATAATCCCTGGTGCGACAGCAGTACCCTCCCACCCACCCACTCAGACCTGCCACCTCGTTTCCCCAGTCAGCAGCTGGTGGCAGTTCCCCACCAGCAGCCACCCAGCCACCCATCGACTAACAGTGCATATAATACAGTTGTATGCCCATTGTCTTTCGTATGGGCCACGCGCATGAAGACGTACAGTATTATACAGTTCTGAAATGTGAAATGGTCCATTCATATTTCAGGACTGTGTAGTACAGTATAGTCTGTATGCCCATTGGCCCATGCCAGGGACCAATGAGTGTACAGCCATACTGTAAGCTGTCAGTCAGTGGGCGGCTAGCGGGTGGGGAGCTGCCACCCGCCACTGACTGGGGGAAGCTGGGTGGGGAGGGGGGTACCGCAGCCCACCAAGGATTATATTTACAACTACAGTCCACGATCAGGCTGGGGATTGGGTCCACTGGACCACCAGGGAATGCTATTTCCATTTACCCATGATTGAGCTGGGGATTGGGTCCACTGGACCACCAGGGTTTTATTTATTATACGCCCATGATCAGGTGATGGGGTAGGGTCCACTGGACCACCAGGGAATGTCCTGTTAACTGATACCCATGATCGGGCAGGGGAGCAGGTCCACTGGACCACCAGGACTTTAAATATACCTACAGCCCATGATCGGGCATTGAAGCGCATTGCCCACCAAGGGGCAGGGGGCGTCGGTCCCTGAAGGCTGCAGCCTAGCAGGGTGCCAGGGTGCCAGGTGAAAGTCACTGGGGTTCGGCACACCTGCATGCAAATGAGGCCATAATGACATGCAAATGGCCCCATTTGTGCCTTGCATGCATTATGGCCTCATTTGCAAGCCCAGCGCTGAATATCAAGGTTGATGCACCTAGCGTGCCCGCACTTATGCTGGCGCATCCCCCTGCTCACTTGCTACTTGCACTGGTGCAGTGAGATGTGCCACAGTGCCATATTCAATGGTGCTGAGCCATGGCGTAGCACCATTCAATATCGCCCAGACCATGCCCTGGTGCATCCCAGTTGCGCTACGCCCAGGTTTGTGCCCATGCCTGGCACAGTCTGAATATCCCACCCAAAGTACCTCTTCAGTAGATTTTAACCAGAGCTCAGATTAGTAATTCATGAAAAAGAGTTGCGAGTTGTTTCTCTAATTGTCATTTCTACTGGTTGCAATGAACCTCCTTCTAATCTTCTAAACACAGTGAGGTGCATGTCTGTTGAGCAAGATGGCAATGGCTCTAAGCCAACACCTCACCTGTGCAGTCCTTATTGGTTTAGGTCATGTAATCAAGTAAATAATTTAAAGGAGAACTAATCCCTTTTTATAAGAGAATGGAGAGAGCACTAGAAAAATAAAAATAGCATTACAATTTATTTTTTAAATGTAGGTGTTCAAATCCCCAAGTGTATGTCCAAATAGAAAAGAAGTCCCAAACAACTCTTGGGAGACTAAAAATACAGGAGCAGAGCTAGTTGAGAGTCTTAGCCCATTTGCACTTTTTACTTTTTAAGTCACTTTTAGGCTTTCTTCAAACAGTAACTTTTCTCTATATTTCTTTACTTAGCTCTGTCCTTATGCTGTGTGGATTCTGATACTGCGAGCCGTCCTTGAGGATAAAGAGATACTGCAGTCCTGCTGTTGTCTCTAAAAATTCGATTGCCGATTTTCCTCCAGCTGTTTCAGCAAGGCTCTCTGTCCTCCTCATTGTCCTCCTTCCTCCTGCCTCCTCGAGGGAGAAGGTCCTCTGCCATCGGGACACCCCCGAGCCCTTGTGTTGTGCTCTCTGTTGCTTGAGTCAAACTCACTGATGCTTTCCATCTCCTTTTCTTCGCAGCTATGTTAAGGGAAAAAATAAAGAACTGCTCAGGTACCAGAGGCCTTGAGATAAAAAGCAAAATATTTTTTTAAAGGCTTCTGACTTTAGTGGAAATGGTATCATACCTTTTATAAACCATAAATTGGCATTCAGAAGCCCTGCTTCACTCACTCCTCCAAGGTCATCCACAGCTGTGAAAGTGATGCATTCCTCTCTGGCACACTCTAACCCATGTTCAAAACCTGCAGCAGCCTTAGCTAAATAGCCAGAACCTTGCACACTGCATGATCAAGCCATTCAGCAGTCAGAATCACTGCAAAACTGTGAAATCTGGTGCATCACAGCAATGGTAGAAATTAACTTTTTGTAGTGCTTACACCAAGGCGCATGTGGCAAAAAAAGTTACATGATCAGCGTCAGGTTAGCTGCACTGGTAAGCAAAAAAAATTATAAAAACTGAAAAGAGATGCTGATTCTGGGACTAGTTGCATACTGGAACATTTGCTACATTTGTTAGACTCAGAGATACAAAGCAAAATAAAGGATTGTTTTTTCAACTTTATCAGATGGCTCAACAGATGAACATATTACTGAAAAAAACTGTATATTTTTGATTTTCTCTGCGAAATTATGTTACATTTGGTTTAGCTCAGCAGACAGCTGAGGTATGACCAAATAAACACATTGCAAGAATTCCACAAAAAATCACAGACTTATGTGGAATATAATGGAATTCTGTTGGAATTCTGCAAATTTTGAATGTTATAATTACACACAGCTCTTCTTCTATAGCTTTATATGTTTGATAGTTATACCTACAGGTATTCTCTGGGTGGCAGCAAGAAATTGTTGTTATATGAATATAAAGAAATCTATGCAACATCTAAACCAGATACTGCCATGAGAGTTGCCATCATTGTTTGCTATGAAATGTTAGTAGGATCAGAAAAGTCATTATAATTAAAGAAAACTGTTTAGAATTTATTTTCTGAGTACAGACTTTGTCCTTATGTTGCTTGACTTTCCATTGGGTGTCTTGTACCATTATTTCAGACTGCCTTAAAAATCATAGCCATAGTTTTGAATGTGGCTTTATGCATTTTTTTTTCATTGAAAAACATTCTGCAAAATTTCATATTGGCAGAACTGAAGGATAATCCCTTTTCTAAGATCCATATTGATTTTGTTTTTGTTAACCAAATAAGTTCACTATTACAGGTATTTGTTGTAAATGGGGATTTATTTCCCAACAGATAAACCTGTATAAAAATACATTTAAACAAACCAACCAACCAAATAAGTTCACTAGGCAGTCATTGCCTATTTTCAGGCATGATCTGGGAGATTACATCTAAAATTACATACAAGGTGCTGGAAAACACAAGGAGGTGCACCAGGGTCAGGGTGGTGCCTGGTCAAATTATAAGATCAGAATGTAGAGAATGGGCAGTACTCACCCAGCTGTGGTTCACAGACACTTCAGTTTGAAGTAATTGTCCTAGTCAAGATTACATGCCTCCAACTTCTTTTATTTTTGTGCAAAACCCAGCAATAAGCTCTGGTGGATGGAGTGAAATGTTAGACAGGGGTTTTAGGTGGTCATGACCATCTAGCCTGAGATACCCTTTCTGATCTTTGTAGCAAGCATTTTTAAAGGAAAGCAGCCCAAAACAGCCAGTACTGCGTTTGTGAGTTAGTGACTGCACCCAATGCCTAATCGCTAGATTTATTTGTCATGTTGGACTAACCTGTCATCTTTTTCTTTCCTTTTTGTAGCCAGAGTCTATCCCTTCAGTCTGTGTAGTGAAGCGCCATTTCATACTTAAGCACCGCACCGAAATTAAGTTTGTGCATTCCCTACCCGCTTAGTTCACACGCACGCCCACAGTTTACACGCGCACGTTCATCCCATTTACTTACGCATGCAGTGAGAGTAATTACATGCCCTTCCCATGCTCCAAGTCATGCCTAGCATCGAGCACCACACAGCCATCAGCACATGATTTTCTTTTTAGCAATTTTGTGTAGCAGTGCCCGCTTTTGTTTTTCAGTGTAATAGAAATCTCTGAACATATCTTATGTGTCGTGGTCATTTACATTTCCACATTTTTATGTCACTATTAAACTTGTGTAGCTACAATGCCGACATGCATGGTGACAGGTTGTTCTAATACCTCGGGGAAGACAAAGTCTGATCAAAAAATCAGTTTCCATCGTTTTCCCACTGCAGAACCATTAAAGAGTCAGTGGATCAGTGTCCTCAATCGGGCTGACCTTAGTGCTGACAGTTTTCTTCCTAAGAAGCACAATATGGTGTGTTCCGAGCATTTTAGTAATGCTGACTATTTCCTAAAAGATACAGTATCTTATCTCCATAGTACTGTTATGTTGCTGTTTACTGTAGTGCTGTGCAGTACTTCAAAGGACAATAACACAGCTGTGACCTTTCAAAACTGAGCTGTGTACTGTCATTGTTTCCCTGATGATGTGCTGACTTGCAGTAATATCCTCCCCTGTTGCATTATGCTGACTGCAACCCCCCCCAAATTCCCACAAGCATAAATGAACCTTTTCATTTATGAATTTACTTGTTGATGTGACTGTGGTATATGAGCCCCCTCCCATCATTTTAATCAGCATGTTAGTACGCTACCCATGTAGTATAACACAGAGTTATACATTGATTGAGTCTTGCTGCTGCATATAATGTGTCAACACGTGCACCACTACCCCAGCACATGCTCCTGTCATAGGAATTCAGCACGTTATAGTGGTGGTGTTGTCTGTACACACGCTGTATGATGCTGCATTACATAATGCTTAACCCACCACACACCCCTGAAGAAAACCATCGCAGTCTTACTGCTCATCGTTTGAACCTGTGTGTACCATGTGATGCCATAGTGTCTCACCTGTTTCTACCTGCATTCATCTGCTGTACTCAGAACATGGTGATGTTCAATGTGAAACCATTTCTGTTTTTCATTCCTGTACCCTATATTTTTGTGGATGTTCATTGAAGTGGCTTCAGTGTGCATGTTTACTGAAAGTGGTACCTACCGAATTCTTGACAGCACACCACGTGATGACCTGTTTCCTGATCACTTACCTGCAGTTATGAAGCATATAAAAGTACAGCTGGCGCACAAGTGGTGTGCCGAGTGTCTGTTTTGCAGCTACCACCCTTACTGTTTTTCTGCCCCTCCCTGTGTAACCACCTGTGCCAGTATCCTCCCTTTTTCCCTATCCCAGCCCCTCTGTAAGCATCCCACTGTTGAGCTTGCCACAATCTATTCTGGTTGCATGCTGCAGTATCCCACCACTGTTTCAGATGTGAAATTCCGTATCCGTCCCTTATGAAACATTTCACCTCGTAATGTCATACAATGGCCCCCCGACTGACTGTGCCCAAAGTCCCGTACTACAGTCCCTGCATGCATCTCCTCTTTATTGTCAGGTACTTCAAGTTCTGTATTGTGTCCCCTATCTGTCATGTCCCACAATAGACTAGAGGTTCAATTAAGGTAGTCTAACTTCATAAGTACAGCCACCACATCCTCTGTCCTGTTTCTTCAACTGTGTTGCCCCCTACTTTCCAGTAACCTACTGTGCCTATCTACTTAAGGGTGTCAGTACTGCACGCAGTGCTCCATGTGTGGTGTATGAGCAGTCTGTGGAACAGCTAAATTACCTCACCCCTCCTTGATGTTATCCCACTTGCAATACAGTATAGATACTTATTTTTTTGTTGCTGCTTTCCTTCAATGTTCCATGTCTCAGCAACTACACCCATGTTTCTCCTCCTCACTCACCGCACTGCAGGGGTGTAGCCAGAAATTTTAAACTTATACTCAAAACTGATGCACTGTTGCGCCCCCCCCGGTTTGTAAACATAAACCAAAATATGCGCTCATTGCACTGCCATGCCACACTAACAATAGTCTCCACCCCCCCACCCCCGGGTTGCCATTTCTGATTTCAAGTAATCAGATTTTTCCTGTATTTCTCTTTCCTTTGTTTTTCTGCCTTCCTGGTAAGTTGTTCTTGTTTGTATATTTAGTTGGAGGCGTCAGTGCCCCATAGCGAACAACAAAGGCAAAAGTGCTTAGCATGACACAGATACAATGTGACTCACAATGTCCTTGTTTTCCTCTTTTTGTTGCCCTTGCCCTTGCCTGATTTGCTGCCCCTGCCTGATTTTTTTTTACTGTACTCTACTAAGTACAGTGCGTATGCTTGCCGACACCCTTGCAGTGCGCAATCTTACTGTTGCCTATGATTTTTACACCCTTAACGCAGCATGATGCATTTTTCGTTATTCTGCATCACGTTTAATTTGTGGTCACTGACTTCAAGTTGTCATGTGTGTCTGACCATGTCATCCACCTTGCTACATAATAACATAGTAACATAGTAAGATGCTATGGTATTATGCCCTTTGGTTTCACAGGGTCCCATTATTTGGCCATACCTCCCCACCAGGTGACACAGCAACCTACCATGGTGGCAGTGGGATGCATCCTATACATATCTCAGCCATTTTTTAAGCCCTTTAGGGGTGTATGACCCACCAAGTACCCAGGTACCGCACTCCATGGGTCCACCACCTTCTTAGTCAGTTAGCATCTCCTTTCTCACCCTGAAACTGTACTTTAGCAGTTTCATGAATTACTCCTGCTGGCCACCACCTCCTAAGTGAAGCAGTCAGTTAACTCTTACCTTACTTACTCCTTTAAAATATTGTGTAAGTACCACCTCTTGTCTACTTTTATGTTATCCCCTGTCCCTGCAAAGCATTATTTTATTTTCATTTGCTTGTCAGCATCCCTTAATAGTGTTTAATGTAGCACCACCCAGGTCATTTCTCCTCCTTTCCACTACATCCTGGACCACCCTTGTCCAGAAAGTCAAGCAGTTACTTTTCCCCACTAGTCTCTCCTCATCTATGCATCAGTGGACTGCAGGAGCCCTTTGTAATAATTTAGCAATGTGCCTGTGTGACCATGTACCCACCATGCTCATTTCTGTCCATACCCCTGATTGTATGATCGATATATAGTCCCTCATGTTGGTCCTATTCCCCCCTTCAGAGCCTGCATGTTGACCGATAAGTCCTCAACCTGAACCCCTGTGTACTAAACCTTGATTATACCTATGCCATCCATAATGATGAAAGCTGCCATCACCTGTACTTCACTGCACCATGTTTGTCCATTGTGAATGTGTTGTTCCCTGGTATGTTTACTGGACAATCATGTGTGGGAGTGTCACAAGTCTCTGTAACACCCACCCATGCACCCACCCCTCAAGTAACACCCCTGAAGCTATTGCATCTTAGTAACATACAAAATGCCAGCAGAATAGGCATAATGGTCTTGTCTGTTGTTTGGTCAGCCACCACCATGGTAGCTGACCTTGATGCCCTCTCATCCTCTCTGGATTCTCCCTTCCCAGTCCCTGCTATTGGCACTGCACTGCACTTTTCATCCAGAACCCTTCCACTGTACCTGTACCACCCCTCTTGAACCCCTCACAGTGTCTCTGCCTCACCCTGCCCCTGTCCAGCCATTCTATGGCTACAGCACCCTCTCAGTGAAATAGCACCCTCCTTTCTCCCCTGAATCACCCCTCTAGTTGCCCCCTTTTCCTTTGTAGCACCCTGACTGCTCCTCCCTATTTACCCCCTTCATGTACCTCAAGACCTCATCATGTCCTCCTGGTCCCTTCTCACTTCCAATGTGTACATATTTAGGTCTTTGAGCCTCTCATAGGTCCTGTCCCCAACCCCTGATCAGTTTGGTTTCTCCTCTGACACTCTCCAGGACTTCATTTCCTCTTTAACTGTGGCTCCAAAAGGGCATGCAGTACTGGAGGTGCAGCCTCAACAAGCAGTTATACAGGTAGAGTATCACTTCCTATTTCTGTAGGTCATCCCCCAGCTATGCAACCCAGCATCCTGTTTGCTCCGGCAGCTGCCTCCTGCAAGCCCTAGACTTCTTCATCCTCACATCCACCGCCACCCCAGGTCCCTTGCAGCCATTGACACTTGGAGCATTTCACCCCCGGTGTACTCTTGGCCCGTGTTTTGGCTCCTATTCAGTACCTTGCACTTCCCTGCATTAAACCTCAGCTTCCATTTTCCAGACCACCTTTCAGAGCCTCCAAGTCCCTGAGGGACAACATCCACCTCCCCATCCACCACCGCCACCACTTTGGAGTCATCTGCAAAGACACTCATCTCACTCCTGATACCTTTTCTTATGTCAGAGACATAGGCATTGAGCAGGAGGTGCCCAAGCAGTGATCCCTGAGGGACCCCACTAATAACCCTCCTTTGGGATGAGTCTATCCCACCAACCATGACCCTTTGGGTCTCTTCCTGTAGTCAGTTGCCTATCCATGTCACCATCTTGTTCACCACCCCCATTTGTCGCAGCTTATTCAACAGGCCCCCATGAGGAACAGAGTCAAATGCCTTGTTGAAGTCAAGATAGAGGATGCCCACCGGTCTACCCAGGTGCAAGGATCTCGCCACCCAGTCATACAACTCCACAAGGTTTGTGTGACACGATTTCCCTGGGACAAATCCATGCTGTGTATCATCCAGGCATCCCCACTTTTCCAGATCCCCCTTAGCCTCTCCTTGATAATGGCCTCCATCACCTTGCCCACCAGTGATGTCAGACTGATGGGCCTGTAGGTCCCTGCCACCTCCCTTGATCCCTCCTTGTGGATAGGCACTATATGCACCACCTTCAAGTCCTGGGCAACCCACACTGTGCTCACAGACATGCTTAACAGCTCCACCATGCGTTTTGCTATGACATCCGTCAGTTCCTTCAGCACTCTGGGATGCAATTTATGTTACCCTGGTGCTTTCTCTGTCTTAAGGTACCCGAGTGTTTCCCTCACTCTCTGTGCCGTAATTTTCACCTCCACTACCTTTTCCCCCTGCCTTGCTTTCCCCCTTCCTGCAAGTGATGGCCCATCCTCTCCCCAGACCCGGCGATCGGCAATGGCCACCCCCCCCAGTTTCACCTTCTTTCCCATATATGATGTAGCACCCCCATTTTCCTTGGTGAAAAGTGAGTCGAACTATTCACGTACTACCTCAGCCTGCTCCCCCAAAACTTGTGCCCATCTCTCTCCATTTTAATCCTGCTAATCTGCCCCTTCACCATTCTTTTTTTCCCCCACTGTATCTAAAGAACCCCTTATTCCCACTCCTAATTTCCCTGTTGCAGGGATTTATTTAACTCTAAAAACTGATTAGCGTTTTGCTCATACAAGTGCTAACTCTTTGTGAAAATGCATAGCTCTTGCCTCACTGTGTTTAACAAACACAGCACTTCTAGAAAATCTATATAAATACTTTCTGTACAGTTAGTATAGTCCCAAGAAAAAAAATGCTAATCAATTATTTAAAACCCTGTACAGGTTATGCTACTTCCTTGCCTTTTCAGCCCTCAACACCCTAGTGGCCCTTCTGGCCATCAGCTCGTATTCCCCTCTATGCCTTTCACTCCTTCAGCACTTCAAATGCCTATAAGCCTTCTTTCTCCTCACCATCAGGCTCGTTGACTTCATGTTCACAACCCCCAAACGTTCCTCCTTTCCATCACCTACCATCCAGTGCCCTGATGTGTTCCTTTTTCCCAAATACAGTGACTCCCTTGTGCAGTACTGGTTGCTCCTTCCCAGTGCACAGCCACCTGTGGGGCAAGGTCAGGGAATGCCTGGCCTTCCTTGCAATGTTGCACCCTCGATCAACACCTATAGGAAGCCAATGCATTGGGACAATAGGTGTACAGCCCTACTGTATGCTGTCAGTTTGCGGGCGGCATCGCAGCTGGTGGGTGGTGAGGTGCTGGCTGCCACTGACTGGGGTGGATGCATGATGGTGGCTGACACAGTGGGCGGGTGCAGTGGTGGGGTAGCACTAGAACACCAGGGATAGTAAGCTATGGCTATGATTGGTCACTGGTGATCGGTCCAGTGGACCACCAGGGAGAGAGTAACCATCTACTTTAGTTTCTCTGCTTGCTCCCCTGCTTCCCGAGCTTATCTCTGCCTACTCATAATCCTTCCAATGTGTGCCCTCGCTTTACTTTTATGTGCTATGTATGTAAAGAAATCATTTTCACCCCACTCCGGATATCACTGGTCAGGTTTTCATACATCCTCGCCTTGTCTAGTACCTCACCACTCTAGTGACACTCCTGTACATCAACTCATACCTTCCCTTCTCCCAGAACTTAAAGCGACTGTAGGCCATGTTTTATTATGGTCACACAGTATTGTTGTCCCAGCATACCATCATATGGTTCCTATGCCCCCATCCCTCCCCTCACCCGCCATCACCTTTCTCCTAATCTCCTAAAGCTCCTCCATAAAAACTGCCAAAGTAGAAACCCACTGGTCATCCTCTGAACGTCCATGACCAATGCAATATTATGTCTGGGCAGCACCCTATGTGAATAACCATCTTACCAAAGATGACCATTGTTGCGACTTCCTTATCTGTATTCTGCTTTTCTGTAGCTCTTATAGTTGCATTGACATAAAGGGCCACTACACCTCCCATTTTTCAACCTCGGTCTCTTCTGAACAGTACATAGCTGTGAACTGAAGTCTCCCAAGTGCGACCACTGCTGAACCATGTCCTGCTAATGGCTACTATGTCCATTTGTGACTCAGTTACTGTTGCCTGCAGGTCTGTGATCTTGTCCCAGAGATGGCGATCATTCCTGTACATGTACCCTTCTACGGTATAGGTGCTTCTGTTGGATGTTGAGTAAAAGCCACTGAGTTGCCTCAATATATTTCCTCTGCAGTGTGTGACGCTGTTAGCCACATGGACTCAGGGCATGGAAGCATGTGCCTAACACGTCACTTTGCGGCCACATTCAGCAACGTCCACCACCATGTACCTGACCTACATGGATTATTCATCTCATGCGTTACACGTGCATCAAGCTTTGTTGTTCTGCGCAACAGCTACTCACATATTGCTTGGTGCACACTGACAATAGATGCGTAATGATAATTGTTCAAAATAGCTGTTTCCAGTGGCACAATACATCTTCTCCTATGGCCGAATAACACAACCCTATTGATGAATTCCGGTTTACGGATGTCATGACATTCTCCGGCTTCATGTTCGACTTTTTATGAATGCCACTTTGTGAAGATTACTGAAGCTGAAGCAGTACTCGCACTAGTCCCAGTAAGTAACAGATATGAGACAAGTCCTCTAGCATGTAGTCAACTGCAATTAGAAATGTACCCATCGCAGACTTTCAATGTTGCATTCATATTACTGCATGCCACTTAAAATATACACTACATGTGATTGTGCCCTCTTCCATCTAGTCATCTGGTACCATTGAAGATCAGCACCATGTCTTCCCATTAGCAACGTGGGTTGTAGAATGCATTCCTTTTTTTTTACATTTTTTTTTGCCCCTTCACTGTTGTTCTACCCCCACGAAAGCATGCGGCTGCTCACCAGGTGGTACAGTACGACGGTGGTCGGATTAGGCATGTACCATCATCCCCTGGAGGTCGTCGGTCACTCACACAGTATACTCTCACACAGTGTCATTGTTTCTGATTGTTTTTCATCACTCCCCTCTCCATCCTGTGACTTCGGTGTGCAATGACATCCTCAGATGCATCACCTCTCTACACCATCTGCTTCACCAACCATGCCTCGCAGTGATTCCATCTTCCACCCGGGGACAATGCCATGCCGTGCTGGCTGTGTATCCCTCCCTCAGACATGATAGCTGTACTCCAGATGCTTTATCCTCTCGGTCTCCTGCTTACCCCTTGTGCTCCATGACTGTTCATGAGTGCAGTTTGCCGGTGTGGCATAAAGTGCCTAAACCCTCAATGACACCACGACGAACATGCACTCCAGTTTAAGCACACACACACACACATGCACACACACACACGCGCGCAGTTTTACACATGTGCCACAACATTGTTGTGAGGTAGGGATGGTGTTAAGTAACATTAAGAGTGTTTAACTTTATGACACATGCTCGTAATGTATCCACAGCTGAAAATGTATTTCTCTTTTATTTCACGCTACAAAGGTCCACTGAAGAGCATTCGTGTCCTGAAACCTAATGCAGTTCCTTTAGTGACTACAAAGCGCTCACCATACACTAGCAATGGAGGACCCTTGAAGTGTCAAGGGTAAACTACCAAAACATGTTCACGCTTGCAATTATGAAAAAGCATGTGGTTCATGAATTGAAGAAAACTGTTCCCTTATCAACATTTCTGTGTTTGTATCCACAGGTGCTGCATAGTGATGCAACTGTACAGACTGCTGATGCGCCTCAGGACACATGTTTGTGTGTGCGGAATATCAATGCAGTGAACACACAAGTGAGCACACATCACTTTGTTCTTCCTTGGGACAACGTTGTCGATACCACTGCAACAAGTTCCATGTCTTCAGCCATCAGCATGGATCGAGAAACATCATCTGTTGGAGTGCAGTGCCAGGTTCTCACAAGCGACTTTGCCTGCCAGTGGCCGGAATCACCCAAGAATGTACTTAGAGACCACATATACTTGCGTCCTTCATCTTTGTCACCTCTCTTTTCCAACTGCGAGACCAAACATGATAATGCATCATCTGAACAACAGCAAGCATCAAACAATGGGGGTGGAATACAGAAGCCAAGAATGACATCAACACCTGTTAAACTGCATGCCCTGCCACGTGGTCAGGAGAGCATTGAACTGTCATTCTTGAATTCTGAACTCAGCGACTCTTGTGAGGCGGAAGTGTCTATGTTTTCTCCTGGCAGTGAAATGTCCACTGACTCAGATTCTGAAGAGAACGACCTCATGGAGGAGTCAAGTTTTTCAAGTAGTATTACTAATGAGCAGAAAATGAATGTGTTTAAGTGTCAGCTGTTTCTGCTATTTGAAATGATCGTATGCAACATGTGCAAACTACCACTGCTGCTCATTAAATGCTACGTACGAGGCACAATGTTCGTATGTGAATTTAGCTGTGTGGCAAGTCTCACAACTTCACATGGAGGTCTACACCACTCATAGGAAAGATGAGTGCTGGTAATTTGCTTGTCAGTGCAGCAGTGCTGTTCAGTGGTAATACTTACAAACGTATTGCTGAATTCATGAAATGCATCCATGTTCCCTGTGTGTTGCAGACTCACTATCTGCGACTCCAACGGCAGTACCTATTCCCCATAGTAAATTACACCTGGGGTACTCAGAAATCAAAAAATCTGGTTCAGGTTGCTGGACGGCCAGTAACACTGATTGGTGATGGTCGTTATGACTCACCAGGTCACTGTGCCAAGTATTGTAATTATACAATCATGGAGATGACCACAAACCCGATTCTGGAGTCGAAGCTAGTTCAAGTGACAGAAGTTGTGAACTCCAACTGCATGGAGAAGGAGGGGTTCCTCCGCGCGATTAACAAGATCTTGGATGAAGGCATTACAATCAAAACCATTGCCACAGATAGACATCCACAGATTTCTTCTGTAATGGGCAAGGAAGCTAGGCTTGTCGGAATATCTCATCATTATGATGTCTGGCATGTTGCTAAGTCCATCATCAAGAAACTTGTTGCTAAAGGCAAGCAACGGCACTGACAGGACCTTGTGCCATGGATAAGATCAGTAGTTAACCACTTTTGGTGGTCTTCGTCCTCCTGTCATGGAAATGCCACACTACTGTGAGAAGTGGGTCTCTCGCTCTGGAGCACACTACAAACAGTCACACCTGGACTGTGGGACTAGTTTTCATGCTTGGGAGCATGGTGACCTGGATGAGGACACACATTGACATGTGCTGGCTTGAGAAAGGGTCAGTAGCATATGATGCCCTCAAGTCAATTGTGATGGACAGTAGACTGTTAAAAGACATAGGCAAGGTTACGGAGTTTTGCCACACAGGAAAGCTTGAAGTTTTCCATTCCCTTTTAAACAAATACTGTCCGAAGCGCCAGCATTTCTCGTATGGAGGTATGGTTGCTCGCACGCAGCTAGCCATGCTGGATTATTCTGAAAACTGCAATTGGCCTTTGGCAACATGCAGTGTGGGACCATATAAAGGATGTCATAAACATGACTTTCTGTTTTCAAAGCACACCAAGAGGTGGATAACAAGGCCAGTGTATGAACGGAAATCTTACCACTTTCTGGACCGCATGCTAGATGATGTTGTTCTACTGAAAGGAGGCCAAATGATGAGTGTTCCTGAGATTGAGAAGCCTGAATTACCTAGCAACATTGCCCCTGTGCCATGTCCTGACAAAGAGGAATTACTCAGGAGTCATTATTCTCGCTTCTCACAAAAGTAGCCATGCAGATGCAACCACTGAAGTGTGCTGATGCAAGTCACACATTGTTAATGTCGAACTCTGTTATGCAGCTTACGCAATGCACAGCATAGTGAGATCTGACAGCAGGTATTTGTGTAGTAGTAGTACGTTGTTGTCATCATCACAGTACGTACATTCTCCCTTGTCCAGGTATACCACTTGCATGTGTACAGTGTTAATCAGCATAGCACATAGCTCTATTGCTGCACACATATAACACAAACACCATGGCTTACATTCATACAAGTGTGATGGCACAAAAGGCCCAACAGGCCCACCCAGTATGCCCATTTCACCATCTATATGGTACGACATGCACCCCACACCCTCAACACTCCTCTGTGTCTGTCCCATGTCCTTTTGAATCCCTCCACTGTCACCTATCCAACCAGTGTCCAGGACCATACCAAACTTTGGAGGCAGTATAGCACAGTGGTCTCAAGGCTCTGAGCTGCAATCTGGACATCCAGCAGACCAGACCTGGGTTTGAACTCAAGCTTCCACTTGCATACTGTGTGACCCTGAGCAAGTCACTTAACCTCCTTGTGCTCCCAGGTCGTTCCTCTAAAAAAGCTTTCAGCTTAGTGTGCTATACCTGGTTAAACAACTAAATAAAATAAAATAAATAAATAAATAAACTTATCCACCACTGTTTGTACAAAATAGTATGTCCTCATCTTGACCCTTAACTGCCACCAACGCTACACCTGCACGCCATGCCCACTTGGCCTCGATTACCCTTCAGCTGTATACACCTCCTCCACTGGCACCTGGTTTACACCCTAATGGACTTCCAGGTGACAATCATGTCCCCTGTTATCCTGGCTATGCCCCAGGTAGTACATGTTAATTTTCTTCATAGCATAGGTGGCTGAGCAACTGTACCATGTTTGTTGCTGTAAAATCCTGTTGCCTTGGATGCATCAGGCCTGTTTCCTCCCGGTAGTTGCTAATCCTACACTTCATGACTTTGTCCATGATCTTGCCTAACACCAATGTGAAGATCATGGTCACGTAATGTAACCCGTACTCCCTCCCTCCATGCCCACCCCCCATGCAGCTGAAAGACATGTTCCTTCTTCCAGTCTTCCATGAACACCACATTCTCCATGGACTTACTGAACAGTGCAGTAAATGGTACAACCAGTATGTCCTTTATTTCCCCTTAACACCCTTGGGGCTATCCCATCATGCACCATTGCCTAGTACAATTGCATGCAGCACAGATCTGAATCCTTTTGGCATCCATTTCCCTCCACCTTGAGGACATACAATGAATGACATTGGCTAATGGCAGACATTCAAACACTATGTTATGCACTTGCTCTCCCCTTCTCCACCATGTAACTCCATTTATAATACACTTCACAAGTATTAAAACAATTTCCCCCTACTCCGCCTAGTCTTTTCTCCTATAATGCAGTATAGTGCACTGATTTAAGAGGCAGTACAGCACAGCGGTTTAAGGCTGTGAGATTCAAACATGAGGACATGGGTTGGAATCCCACAGTCTCTACTGGCATACTGTGCGACACTGACCAACTCAGTTAACTGGCATGTGTTCATTGTTTTCATATGTAAACAAGCTGTAGGCATACCGTGTCTCTCATGGTAAAACAAAGTTTAAAAAACAGTTGTTGTTATACTGATGATGTTCCCTTTACTGTTTTTGGACACATTGACTGTGGACAGTGTGTCGGTTAATGCCATTGATGAAACCTGATAGTCAATGTATTAAGTGCATGAAGTAATGTTTAATTATTTTTTTTTCATGGTATTACTTATTACTACAACATTGTATTTCAGCAACAGTGACAAATGAAACATGTGTTGTTCATTTTTGTCCTATAAAGAACACGGTTACATGTAAATGTTGACATGATGTTGCTGTTACAATTTTTTAAAATTGCTGATACAGTAATCTAATCAATGTTTATGAACAATGAAATGGAAGTCAAACCGGCCATAAAATCTTTGTGTCAAACTTTATATAAAGTCAACAGGTCCATTTCTCCCTTACACATTTGTTTGAATGGTACACTGCACTGTTTTTGAGGGTCTGGGCATATCATGTTTGTACATTGCACAGAAGACAGTACTGTACTGATGCTTATGCAGCAAGCAGTATAGGATGGCTGGAAAGTACTGATTGAAAAGATGAACAAACATGTTGGTGAACAGGCCCATACAATTTCACAACTACAAGGGTAACAGCCGATTAACAGTAACAGCAGGGGAGGTGGCATCAAGATGCTTGCCAGTTCGAATCAACGATGGGGAGCCCATGGGTATGCCATGCAACTAATAAAATCTTAGGGGAAGTGCCGTGGCACATGTCAGTTACAACACATTGCTGTCAATGACACTGAGACACGCAACATAGAACCTGTGTAAAGAGATGTCCATTGCTTGTGAAATGCACAGTTCAGTATGCTGTGTGTTAATATGTAAATAGATACCCCGTCGCTTTGGAGGGCTGAGGTCGTCAGTCAGCTGTGTGAAAATTAAAAAATTATGAAATACCCAACAATGATGGCAGGGGTTCGATGATGGATCAGTCAAGGATGTCTTATCTGACGTCCATGGCAGCGAACACAGTTCGAGATGGAACATGTGCCTGTGGACAGGAGGAGCTGAGGGTAATGATCAGGCCTGGGA
Source organism: Neoceratodus forsteri (assembly GCA_016271365.2). NCBI lineage: Eukaryota > Metazoa > Chordata > Ceratodontiformes > Ceratodontidae > Neoceratodus > Neoceratodus forsteri. Next base: position 216,517,561 of record JADMNL010000030.1, on the reverse strand, counting down.
GGTACTGATGTCCTCCTAGGAGGGGGTTGGGCAGTGGTCATTTCCAGAGTGGACCATAATACAAGCTGTGGAGAGTGAAAAAAAACAGTGTCAAATAGGACAGGGAATGCGTGTGGAGGTGTGCATGGTCACCTGTCATCGTGATGTGCACCATGCTCCATGGGGAAACCAAAAAAGAGTGGAAAATGCTATAATGCTGTTCAGTAAGTATTTGTGTTACAGTCGGTTGACCTTTGAGCTGTTCACCCAGCAAGCGTGTTGCCGACATCAGGCTGCATTCACATCTTAGCATTTGTTTTCCATGGCATTATCAGTGATAAGCCCGCAACACAGCTCACCTCAAAGCACATTCTGCATCCATGGATGTGCCATTCATGGTCATTGCATGCGGAGCAGATGCACCGACCATTATTGAATGGCACATCCACAGACGCTGTATCCAATTTGAGGTTTGCTGAGTTGTGGGCTTCTCAGTGACGTGCCACGGAGGGGGAAACAAAGAGGGAATATGTGGATGCAGCATGATGTGGGGGCACGCTGCTGGTGCGTAGCCACAGAGGTGAGCCGAGTGTGACAGAAAAAGTTACAGTTATTAAAAAGCAGTTAAAAAAAAAATAACCGGCAAAAAACAAGCAGTAACGCATGTGCTGCGGTGCTCAGTGGTTGCCATAAAAGCAGATAGACAACACTGTTTTGACAACAGCAATAGCTGTGTTTTGCAATGTCGGTATCTTGGACACATACCACTGCAAGAACAATGTCACAAAGTTGTCAAGAACAACTTGAAATACTAGCAACAAACATTGAAGAAACAGTATTACAGATAACTGTACATGTCAATGTTTTACATAACAACAATGGTAACTGTTTGGTACAAGTACTGAACAGTGCACTGACAAGTGTACAGAAATAATTGAACTAATGCAGCTCATTCAAAAATGATTGAGACCAGGTATCATCTTCACCCTCATCAGCTTCATGGAAACCACAGTACACGCCACTTTCCTCAGGCCACTTGGCACGGATACAGGACACAACACAAGATGGAATGATGCGCCAAGCCTTCCTGCCCAGAATATCATGCACCCAGTGAGTATACTGAATGTAGGATGCAAGCCGCACTGACCTGTGTGAAAATTGCAATTGTGAGTGTTTTGGGGGAAAGTCACTTTGACTATACAGATAATGAGCAACACAGTACAGAATTCAGGATTACAAAAGGTGCAGCACACTTCAAGTCAAGGCTGTCAATGTACCACTGTTATGGCAAAATAACTTGGTGTGATACAACACATCACACAGACAATGCCAAACCATGAAAAGCGGGGTGATGATGTGTTTCAGAATTTGCAACATCACTGCAGGTGTGACATTCATGGTTTCTGAGTCCAGGAAGCAGTCCAACTGACTGTGACAATACATTTACCTGGTACACATTAACATAGTGCACCACATGGTGGTGTTACTAAACTGTATACTTACCAATATTGAGAAATGCAAGGTCAGGAAGCTGTGAAATATTAATGACAGAAGGGAATGGTGGGGGGGGCAGGCAGAGGCCGCTAACGGTTAACACAGAGGAGAGTGACCTAGGTATCATAATCACCCAGGACTTGAAGGTGGATGAACAGTGCGGTTGAGTGGTGCCAAAAGCCACTACATTGTTATGATGTATGGGAGAGGGATCACCACCAGGAGGAAAGAGGTTCTGAAAACCATGTACACCAAGATGCTCAGGCCTTATCTTCATTACGGGGCACCGTTCTGGAGACCTTAACAAAACAAGGATGTTGCAAGACTCTGAAGGGTACAGTGGAGGGACACTAAGATGGTGAGGGGGCCTATGTGCCCAACATACGAGTAGAGACTGGGAGCCCAGAAGATATGCACACTGTGGAGATGAAGAGGCTGCAGTAGAAGATGGTACAGACCTTTAAGTACATACAAGGGGTAAAGAAGGTTACAGAAAACACATTCCAGTTGAAGAAGGGTAACAGAAAAAAATTTCAGAAGTTAAAAATGGAGGGGTGCAGGTTTAGGGGCAACATCAGGAATACCTTCTTTATAGACAGGGGTTGTGTACCCCTGGAACGGGATGTATAAGCTGATGGCGGTAGCTAATTCTGTGTGAGGGTTACAGGGGTGTGACACACAAAGACACTGCCGTTGGGGGGTACTGGAACAGTCCTAGGAATGATAGGCAAACTGCCAGACTTGGGGGCATGGAGGTAGTTTTCTGCAAACACTTTCCTATCTTCCTATGCACAAAAAATACGCAGGGATAGTTACATGACAAGATATATCACAGTGGACAGCATGATGGAGGCCCTTGTGATGCTAAAGACTGATAAGGCACCAGGGCCAGGTGGGCTGCATGCAAGGGTTATGAAGGAACTGCCGGATGATCTGGCAGCTCCACTGGCTAGACTGTTTAACACCTCTGTAGAGACAGGATGACTGACTGAAGACTGGATACTTTCTTTGTTGTCTTTACTTATAATTGTTTTTGGGCTGTTGAAAATTTAAAACATAGTGGTGGTGTAATTCTGTGCTGTCTTTAATTGCTGCAAATTTTCGCCCCCCCTTCCCCCAACTCTTAATTATATGCCCTGATAAATCTGATTGACAGGAGCTAAACACAGGGTATAGTAAGAGGTGTGAAGTAGGAGGGGCATAAGGGGAAAAAGCCCACCCTCAGCACGACAAGTGTTTTGACTCATTTATTTATTTATTGGTTTCTTTTTCCTAATAAAAATCTGGGGATCAGTTACAGAATTTTAGTACAGTAAATTAATAAAAGAGAACTAAGAGAGTTTCAGTAGCAGACAAGTAGTGGAATTGCAGTATAATGTGGGGAGTGGTGCAATGCAGTGGCTGTGGGGCAGCCATATTCAGGCAGACCTTCTGGACACTGAGGTGCTGCCCTATCTGCATGCATCTCTCTGGACTACGGGATGAGGTAACCAGACTCAGAGCGGAAGTAAACTGGGTCAGGAGTACCATCACCCCTATCCAGGGACCACCCAGTCCAATGCAGCTGCCTCAAAGGATGCCAAGAACAAGGAGCACTTGGATGACAGTGGGCTCAGGGAGGGTTAGAGCAGTCAGGGCAGAGGCACATCCCAGATCCTATTCCTCTCAAGAACTCATATGCCACCCTGGCAAATGAGGGCAACCAAATAGAGGTACCCAGGGAAGTGGAAGGAAAGGATGTGGAGGTTAGCCAAGGAGGTGACCTCAGTGAGGAAAGCAGTGGACCCCAGAGGAGGAGGAAGTGAATCCTGGTGGGGGACTCCATCATAAGAGGGATCGAGCTAGGAACACAGGAGAGGGGAGGACAGGGAGATGAGGTGCCTACCAGGTGCCACGGCATGGAGGGATGGAAGGAAGATACTGGGGATCACTGGGAAGGCAAGACAGGAGGGTGAGCTGGATGTCATTATCCACCTAGGTACTAATGACTTGGAAAATGGGTAGCCAAAGGAAGTTCAGGAAGAGTTTAGAAAACTGGGGAGGGGTCTCAAGCAAGTAGCTACTTCTGTCACTTTCTCAGAAGTACTACCTGTAAAAGGTAAGGGAGAGCATAGGAGTGCATGCATTAGGAACTTTAACTCATGGTTGAAGAACTGGTGCTGTGAGGAAGGGTTTGGATTCATTGGTGACTGGGGATCCACATGGAGGGATGGAGGTTTGTTCAAGCCTGACGGCCTGCATCCATCCTGGAGGGGAATTCAAGCACTCAATGATAAGTTTAAATGCTACATTGACAAGCATTTAAACTAGCAAAGGTGGCAGGCCAGCAAGGAGGGTACTCATTTGCTCACCCCCCACAGCTAGCAGTGAAACCAGTGAACCAGAGGAGGGCTATCTCTGAGCAGTGCAAAAGATGAAGATTAGTGTCCAAAAGGTGGATAGCAGAAAAGGGGCAAAATTCAGTAGAAGGGCAGACAGCAAGGAGAACCAGGGATAAATGACAACCAAGGAAGGGCTGGAGAGAACAATGCAGCAGTCTAGGAGGTCAATCATGGAAAGCCATGTGTGCAAATGCCAGGAGCCTTAGCAACAAGATGGAAGATCTGAGGCTGTCATGGTACAGTCAGACCTGGACATTGTGGCCATCACTGAAACCTGGTGTAAGATAACCATGACTGGGAGATGGCCATACCTGGCTACAACATATTCAGAAGAGACAGATCAGGCAGGAAGGGAGGAGGAGTGGCACTGTATGTGAAAAATGACATAAGGGCCACAGAGATCCAGGAGGAACAAAATGGGGGAGAGATACTGTGGGTAAGCTGGAAAGGAAAATGGGGACAGCCATCCGCACAGGTGTGGTCTATAGACCACCAGCCCAGGAGGAAGAAACAGATAGGGAGCTGATGCTAGCCATCCAAAGGATGGCAGACAAGGTGAGGTAGTACTGGTTGGAGACTTCAATATTCCAGGCGTGGACTGGAGCATCCCAGCAGCAGCATCAACTAGGAGCAGATTTATCCTGGACTCCCTTCAGGGTGCCTTCCTCAAGCAACTGGTCATGGAACCAACTCGGCAGAAGGCAAAACTGGACCTTCTGCTCACAAACAGGGACAGTGTGATGGGGTAACAGTGAGGGAGCACCTGGGTAACAGTGACCACCAGTCATTGTGGTTTGAAATCACAGAAAGAGCAGAACCAAACCACACAAAAACACGTATCCTGGATTTTAGGGGGGCAGACTTTGGAAAATGGGAGATACTTGAAAGAGGCATTAAGGGAATGGGGCAGGAATCAGGGTTGAGGAACAGTGGGCAGTATTTAAATGGGGATTATAAGAACAACAGAATTATGCATTAGCAGGTTAGCAAGAGAAAAGGAAGAGGAGACCATTATGGTTTTCCAAAGAGGCAAAGAAAGTGAAAGTCAAAAGATTGCATTCAGGCAATACAAAAAGACACAGGCAGAAGGGGATAGGGAGAAGTACCAGGAGAAACAAAGAGAGGCAGGGAAGCTGTAAGGAAGCCAAAGCTCAGACAGACGAACACATTGCAAAATCAGTGGTTAAAGGGGACAAAACCTTTTACAGGCACATAAGTGAAAAAAGAAAGACAAAGGTAGGGATAGTGAGACTGAAGGGGGAGGATGGGAGTCACGTGGAGGATGACAACAGTAAAGCTGACATATTGAACAGGTATTTCTGCTCAGTCTTTACTGAGGAAGAGGGGGGTAATGGGTCTGAAGGGAGTACAAGGGGTGAGAATGGTGCAGAATTGGACACAAGTCCCTTTACACGAGAAAGGGTCCTGAAGGAACTGGAAGTAATAAGAGTTGATAAAGCAATGGGGCCAGATGGGGTGCACCCCAGGGTCCTTAAAGAACTAAGAGAGGTAGGGCTGAACCTCTGGCTATCCTGTTTAGCCAATCACTGAAAACAGGGAGGTACCCAAAGACTGGAGGACAGCAGATGTAGTCCCTTATACAAAAGTGGGAACAAAGAGGAAGCAGGGAACTACAGACCAGTCAGCCTCACCCCGGTAGTGGGAAAGATCATGGAAGCACTACTGAAGGAGAGATTGGTAGAACATCTGGTTGTCAGTTGAGCTACAGGACCCAGGCAGCATGGTTTCACCAGGGGAGGTCATGTCAGACCAGCCTCATTGAATTTTTGACTGACTGGGTGACTAGGGAGGTGGATCAGGGAGGCAGTGGACATGGCCTATCTGGACTTTAGCAAGGCCTTTGACACTGTGCCACATAGAAGACTATTGCACAAACTGGGGAATATGGGTGTGGGCAGGACAGTAGTGGGTGGGTAGGTAACTGGCTGGGTGGCAGGACACAGAGTGTGGTGGTAAATGGCTGTCACTCTACAGAGGAAGAGTGACCAGTGGGGTACCACAGGGATCAGTGCTGGGACCGGTACTATTCAATATCTTCATCAGTGACATTGCACAGGACCTAGAAGGCAGAATTTCACTGTTAGCTGATGACACAAAGCTCTGTAACACAGTAGACACACAGAGGGTGTAGACAGAATGAGAAGGACCTGCAGAAACTTGAAGAATGGTCAGGGTTTGGCAGTTGAAATTCAATGCAAGGAAGTGCAAGATAATGCATATGGGGCACAAAACCCTGGCACAATATATCAGTTGGGGGGTGAGGATATAGCATGCCAAGCAGGAAAGGGATCTTGGAGTTATCATCTCTGATGACCTCAAGGCAGGGAAACAGTGTGACAAGGCAGCAGGTAAAGCAAATAGGATGCTGGGATGCATAGGCAGGGGCATCACCAGCAGGAAAAGGGAGGTCATAATTCCACTATACAAGACACTAGTGAGGCCGCACCTGGAGTACACTGTGCAGTTCTGGAGACCATACCTACGTAAGGACATAGACAGAGTAGAGAAGGTTCAGAGGAGGGCAACAAAGATGGTGCATGGATTGCATCACAAGTCCTATGAGGACAGGTTGAAGGTACTGAACATGTACTCCCTGGAGGTGAGGAGGGAGAGAGGGGATATGATAGAGACATACAAGTATCTTACAGGGAGGAACAGGGTGCAGGAATGCAATATTTTTAAGCGAAAAAGATGTTCCAGGACTAGAGGGCATGGGATGAAGTTGGAGGAGGATGATTCAGAGGAAACGTGAGGAAGAATTTCTTCACAGAACGGGTGGTGGACAAGTGGAACACCCTGCCAGAGGAAGTGGTGGGGGCTGAAACAATCACAGGATTTAAGAATGCATGGGATAGACATAAAGGAATTCTGGAGATCAGGGGTAAGGGGCAACAGACTTCCTGGAAAACATAAACTGAACTTACAAACTTAAATGGGCAGACTGGGTGGGCCATAGGCCCTTATCTGCTGACACTGTCTATTTATCTATGTACATGTCAAGGCTGAAATTTCACATTTCACCCCCATAAAATATTTTTCGGAATGTGCAGAATTTCATGAAATATTTCATGTGGTGAAATTCATTATTTCACCAGAATTTCACCAGTGAAATAAAATGTTGCATCTCTGATATTGTGTGAAGCAATTTTGTACATGTGCCCTAACCAGTGTGCCATGGGCAGAGCAGCTCAGCCATTTGATTTCCAGCTATGATACAGAGCATAACTCAGTAGTAGTAGAAGGAGTAGTGCCCCTTCGGGCAGTGGTCACGATCCAGCCATAGCACCTCCACGGTGCAAGGAGCCTGATCCACCTACCCCCCAAAGAGACTGATAAGGTACAATGCTTGAAAAATTGCCATGATTTCTCTGGGCTGTGTGAACGCTGAACTGGATCATCACTTGCAATTTGCTGTTTCCAATTTCAGTGCCTTCTCAGGGTAGCGCTATTGGTTCCACGCCTGTGTAGAGCTCCCTGATTGTCTGGTCTCACTCACCTGAGACAGGAGCACCCGAGATGTGTGGCTTAATGTAAGCCTGCATCTCTGTACTCGGCTTCTAATTTATATACAGTACATTCCACTTGTATGCAATTCGGATAAGTGCATATTTTGGCTGTATGCACAAAATTGCAATGTCCCGATTTTCATCCTATACCTCCCATTATAAATCTTCCATTTGTATGCACTAGTTTTTTCGGATTTATGCACATGTTTTCAGTCAGTTTGCTTTGTTTTCTAGGGAGACAGGGTGATAATTGGTGCTAATCGGTGAGATCAAGAGTGGAACACACTGCTAATAGGACCAATTAGCAGTTGCTGGGGTAACAAACAGCCTTCTCCTTGACTCCTGTAATCAGGGGTTGAAAAATTTTTTGGGGATGCATAAGTCCAGGACTTATGGTCCCTTTTATGGGTAAGTCCATATCAGGATCCAGTAAGTCACAACATTTTTCATATTTTACGAGAAAAAAATAATTATTTATTTTTCCCCCCTTTTAGGATGCTCCAGTGAGTCAGAGAATTAAGGTTACAGAGAGGCAGAGAGAATATTATAAGACAGCAATAGTACTGCAGCTTGCTTCAGGCTGATTTTCTTCTTCTTTTGATGGACATTTGTGACCAGAGGAATGGATAGTACCCAGACTACTGTCAAGCCAGTACTTTATTGATGGTAGTGGATCAAATTCAGAGACGGATGGTCCTGTAGTCATGATAAGCAGCTGGTTCTCGAAAGACTGTTGTGTCAGGGTTGTTCGTAATTTGTTTTTAATGAAATTAGCTTTTGAAAATCCTCTTTCACATTCACTTGTGGAAGGGGAAATCGTGAGCAGAATCTCAATAAGCTTTTGCATAGGGCCCTTCGTGGAGTCTTGGCCACGTTCACCAATTTTCATTTGTAACACCAACTGGTACATAATTATGAGAGGTTTGGTTCGGAATCGAGAAAGATATAACTTCAGCTGCACCCACTCATCTATAGCAGAATCTTTATCAAGTTCTGAGATATGAGAAGAGAAAGGGCTATCTGTGATGAGTTAAATTAGTTCAGCATTGCCAAATGTTGCTAGATCTTCCTTTTCCAGTGGCCAGTTGTGATAATTCAAAATCTGAAGTAAAGACAAAGGTTTCTCTGAGAGAACACCAAACCTGTTCTGGATGTACGTGACAGTATCGTTAACAAATGTGTGAAGTTCAGCTTCACTTCCAGGTGTTCCGTGAATTTTTGTTTTGCCAAACATACATTCTTCTGTGTTATACTGTTCCTGGAATTTTGTAAGATATTTTCCAGGAGTACTTTTAAGTGCTTCTAGCTGCAGAATGGCTTTCTCTATATGTTCTGGTATCTCAACAATTAAGTAGTCTGCCAACTGGAAAGTTTTTGATAATCTAGCAACAATTGGCAAAAAATCTAATAAGAAATAAAGAACTTTAATGAAATGCATAGAGGTCAGTTCCTTCAGGTACCCCTTAGCTCTGTTAGCATCCTCTGCCCTGTTGCCATCCACAAATCTGTGCTCCAGATGCATTGTCACAATGTCCAGGTTTTTTTTTCTAATGCCACAACTGCTCTCTCTTTGCTTGCTAGCCACCTGACTTGCTTTACAGCCATGAAATGTGCAAGATGCTCATCGAGAACTTCAGCAATTTCTTTAAGTTCTCTCCTGCGCTTTGGAGACCAAAAATAAAAACTGAAAATGCCTTTTAAACACTCTTCAAATTTGGCCATGTATTTGAAATGTTTATTTGCATCCAAAATAGCAAGTTCAAGTTTGTGGGCAACACAGTGAATGCCAATAAAGTCTGGCAAAAGTGATTTGAGTCTAGTAATGACTCCTGTCCGTTCACCAAGATTAACTGATGCACCATCAAAATTAGCACATACAAGTGCTGGATGTGCACTGCCTGTCAGTTCTGGTAATGGCAAACCCACTGATTGTAAGGCTTTCTCAATAGCATTAAATACGCCCTCAGCACTTGCAGTTTCAAGTGGTAACACAGATATTAGATGTGTGACTGGCAAACAATTAGCACCTACATATCTCAGGTAGACAATTTCTTGTTCAACGATGGAGTGGTCTGTACTTCCATCTGCAAGAATACTCACAAAGGAGGCATTTTTTACCTCGTCAATTATTGCTGAACGTATTGTTTTAGCTATGTTGTCCACAAACAAGCGGCAACCTGCTATATTCATGTAGTTGTTGCCAACATTTAAACCATTTTTACGCTGAATCTCACAAATGATTTCAAAATCAGAAAAAGGTTTCCCATTCTTTGCCACGGTGTATGCAGTGTTAAATAAAATTTTGTATTTCTCAACTTCTTTTGTTGTCATGTGTCTTTTTGAAATGACTGACCCAGAGCAGTTTCTGACAGGCGAATGGGTGGTACTTTAGCAGTATCCTTTAAGTAATGTTTTTGTACAAGTGATGTGTTCCTCGTCAAATCATGCCTCTTTATGGGGTCTAACTTAAGATCTCCTGAACCTTTTACCATAGCTGAGTTAGGGTCACAGATTTGGGGGTAGGCTTTACAAAATATGCAGTACATTACATATTTTTCTTCACTGTAATTCAGCCATGGAAATTCTTTTTTCCATTCAGGACGGAAATTCCTGACCCTTTTTTCTCTGTCATATCTTTGATCCTTGGTAAGGCCATCGTCAGAACTTTTACGTTTAGCAGAACTGGATGTTGTAGCACTAGTACATGCTCCACCAGATTTTGAGAAACCAAATTTTAATAAGCTCATTTTGCTGTGAGAAACTGCCCTGGGTAAGATTAGAAGAAGTTTTTGTAATAGAAATGTTTACTTTAATGAGCAAGGATGCAAATACACGTGAGGTACTATGGCCCAGAAGTATTGGCTTAGGTCAGCAAGTAAGGGCAGACAGACAAGACACAAATGTCTAAATGACTGACAATGAGATAAGGCGGTGACACTATGAAATGTTTTATCAGTCACAAGGGAGATGTGCTTCTGCAAACTTTTTTAGTGACACACTGATAACTTCAGAAAAATATATTATTTTGGGACTTCACTGACTCAAACTAATAGACGCAGGTTTTGCTTCAGCCCAGAAAAATATTGTGACTTCACTGACTCAAACTAATGGACGCAGGCTTTGCTTCAGCCCAGAAAAATATTGTGACTTCACTAACTCAAACTAATGGACGCAGGCTTTGCTTCAGCCCAGAAAAATATTGTGACTTCAATGACTCAAACAAATGGACGCAGGCTTTGCTTCAGTCCAGAAAAATATTTTGTGACTTCACTGACTCAAACTAATAGATGCAGGCTTTGCTTCAGCCCAGAAAAGACTCTATTGACCTCTCTCTCTCTCTCAGACTAATAAGATGCAGGCTTTGCTTCAGCCCAGAAAAATATTTTGGGACTTCACTGACTCAAACTAATAGACGCAGGCTTTACTTCAGCCCAGAAAATACTCTATTGACCTCCTCTCTCAGACTAATAAGACGCAGGTTTTGCTTCAGTCCAGAAAAATATTGTGTGACTTCACTGACTCAAACTAATAGATGCAGGTTTTGCTTCAGCCCAGAAAAATATTGTGACTTCACTGACTCAAACTAATGGACGCAGGCTTTGCTTCAGCCCAGAAAAATATTGTGACTTCAATGACTCAAACAAATGGACTCAGGCTTTGCTTCAGCCCAGAAAAATATTGTGACTTCATTGACTCAAACTAATGGACGCAGGCTTTGCTTCAGCCCAGTAAAATATTGTGACTTCAATGACTCAAACAAATGGACACAGGCTTTGCTTCAGCCCAGAAAAATATTGTGACTTCAATGACTCAAACTAATAGATGCAGGCTTTGCTTCAGCCCAGAAAAGACTATTGACCTCTCTCTCTCTCTCTCTCAGACTAATAAGACGCAGGCTTTGCTTCAGCCCAGAAAAATATTTTGGGACTTCACTGACTCAAACTAATAGACGCAGGTTTTGCTTCAGCCCAGAAAAATATTTTGTAACTTCACTGACTCAAACTAATAGACGCAGGCTTTACTTCGGCCCAGAAAAGACTCTATTGACCTCCTCTCTCAGACTAATTAGACGCAGGTTTTGCTTCAGTCCAGAAAATATTGTGTGACTTCACTGACTCAAACTAATAGATGCAGGTTTTGCTTCAGCCCAGAAAAATATTGTGACTTCACTGACTCAAACTAATGGACTCAGGCTTTGCTTCAGCCCAGAAAAATATTGTGACTTCAATGACTCAAACAAATGGACGCAGGCTTTGCTTCAGCCCAGAAAAATATTGTGACTTCATTGACTCAAACTAATGGACGCAGGCTTTGCTTCAGCCCAGAAAAATATTGTGACTTCAATGACTCAAACAAATGGACGCAGGCTTTGCTTCAGCCCAGAAAAGACTCTATTGACCTCTCTCTCTCTCAGACTAATAAGACGCAGGTTTTGCTTCAGCCCAGAAAAATATTTAGTGACTCTAGTGACTTCACTGACTCAAAGACGCAGGCTTTGCTTCAGCCCAGAAAAATATTTAGTGACTGTAATGACTTCTCTCTCAAACTAATTATAGACCGAGACAGGTTTTGCTTCAGCCCAGAAAAATATTAGTGACTGTAGTGACTTCACTGACTGAAAGACGCAGGCTTTGCTTCAGAAAAATATTTGGTGACTGTTACTGATGCAGACTTTGCTTTAGCCCAGAATTAGTCTCAAACAAAATAATCTGATCCTGTAGTTGCTTTCAGACTGAAATAATATTATTCGTTGCAGAACTTCTTTTTTTTTATATATCATATCCCCTTAAACTCTGCTCTATTTCAAAGGCAGAAAAACAGCAGTGAGATCATTTTTTATTGTGCCAAACAAAATAATGTCACACTTTCTGACTTTAATTTCAGTCAATTCTCACAAGCCAAGAAAAAATTCCTTAGTCTTCAATGTTAGCTATTTAGTCGGTGGGGTGGGCTGCAGTGCTTAAGAATGGTAGATTTCTTTTTAACTAGAGCTCTTTCCTGACAGCAAAACACTAAATGAAAGGGTCAGGTCCAAATAGTGTGACCCTTCTAGTCTGTGTGTCAAAAAACAGAACTTTGGGTCAGTGAGTGACCCCCAGACAGTGCTCAAATTGATGCCAGGACCTAATTAGGCTTTTTTTAAAGCAGAAAAATCACAGTTGAAGCCCCTTCACTTTTGTCCACTCCCACCCGTTTTCCCAAAAAGATTTTAAGCCCTATCTCATGAGCTGAACCCCCAGTTCACTCCCTTCGGTGTTCCACAGCAGATTTTAAGCCCCAAAATGAAAATGAAGCCCCAGTTCACTTTTGTTCACTACTCCTTCCCGTTTTCCCCTGCAGCAGACTTTTCCACAGCAAAATAACCCCAAATCCCAGTAGAGTGTAATTCTGCTTTTTTTTTTTTGGACCCCAAGTAGCCGAACGTCTCCTTAATGCGCTATACAGAGACCGAACGTCCGATTCCTCTCAGAGACCGATCAAAACTGATGGCGCACTAGCGATTGGTCTCTGTACATGCGCAGAACAGCCACCACCTGATCACAATTACAACACTCATGTGATCTCCCTGGTGGCTGTTACTACAGTTCACATTCAATTCCCGCGAGTCCACAGTGTGTCCTGGGCGTGCCACAAGCCCTGGAGTCACCCGAGGAAGCCAGTCAGGAGTTCCCCCCATCCAGCACTCCGCCTTCCACTACAACGTTCCCCGCCCCAGTAGCGTTCCTGAAGTCAACAATGTCAGGAGAGGTAAGCGCGCTCCCGGGGGGGGGATTCAGAATCTGCCTGCCTGCCTGCCTGCCAGAGAGACACTGCACATGCGTGCAATTACACTGAACTGCAGAGTCGGGAGCCAAGTCCGTCGGACTGAATAGGGCTCTGCAGTTCAAGTCCGCCTGCGTTTTAAATGAGTCCCGAACCTTGGACTTGGGGATTTTTCATCCCCTGAGTAATACCCCCTGCTTTTACAGACACAGAACATTTCCCTACCTATGCCCAGACTGATGCTGAGGAGCCAAAATTGGGAGCTGTCACTGACGAGGATGTCTGCAGCTCAGTCCTCAGTACCCAAGGGTATCAGGAAATAACACGTCCGACATCAACTCATTTGGAGGTGATCACCACTAATGCTAGTGAGCAGACTTGATCTCATCTTTAAAATTTACTGACTACTGGACCAGCTATTCCTTTAATTTTGGGCATTCCGTATCTATGCACAAATATGAATGGTCACGAGGAGGGTGTGCATACAAGCAGAATCCACTGTATTTTAATTTAGCCTGTTCTGCTTGGCCTGTGTAAAGTAACTTACCATCCCCCCCCCGCTGCAGTTTATCTCCAACTGTATGTACACTGATTCAGTGCTAGCTCTGCAAACTTCCCCTTGATTTTTGCCTTGAACTGAGTTTGTAAAAAAGTTTTACTGGCTTTGTTAATATATTTTCTTAATCCTATTTAAGACTGCACTGGGTTTATACGCTTACTACTATGGACTTAGAAAATTCAGTGAACTGTAAAATCTGAGTAGCCTCTGTCTTGAGCTTAAGGCTTCTGCCCTTGACTTTCATTCTTAATCATCTTTCTTTGTCCCCCTGTCCTCCTGCCCTCCCCATCAGTCTGTTCTTCTGTGCTTGTTTTGGATTCCCGAGTTAGCCGGCACCTTGCCCCCTGTGTGAGACTGCCCCCTGGTTTGTCTTTCAAGTTGGTGCCCAGCTCTCTTTGCGTGTCTCTGTTTAGACACATCCCCTTCCCCATCTGCTCCTATTTAATCTGCTGTCTCCTTCCTTACAGGTGCCACTTGCCCCCTCGGGCAGCGGTCATGATCCAGCCATAGCACCTCCACAGTGCAAGGAGCCTAATCCACCTATCCCCCAAAGAGATAGATAAGGTACGATGCTTGAAAAATTGCCACAATTTCTCTGGGCTGTGTGAACGCTGAACCAGATCATCACTTACAATTTGCTGTTTCCAATTTCAGCGCCTTGTCAGGCTAGCACTATTGGCTCCACGCCTCTGTAGAGCTCCCTGATTGGCTGGTCTCACTCACCTGAGACAGGAGCACCCAAGATAATGTAAGCCTGCATCCCTGTACTCGGCTTCTAATTTATATATTTTAATTTAGCCTGTTCTGCTCGGCCTGTGTAAAGTAATTTACCATCCCCCCCCCGCTGCAGTTTATCTCCAACTGTATGTGCACTGATTCAGTGCTAGCTCTGCAAACTTCCCCTTGATTTTTGCCTTGAACTGACTTTGTAAAAAAGTTTTACTGGCTTTGTTAATATATTTTTTAATCCAACACCACCACTAAACACTAGTGTGGTGATATAAAATATAAAAAATATGGCTATGAGAGTATAAAGCCACCAGAAGGAACCCAGGACAGTTCTTCCCACCCCACCAGAACCCATTTAAACAAACTAGCAGTAAATTAAGCCAGCACCAAGCCAGCACTAAGGCATGTAGACAATTTCCCAGTTAATGACCAATGGTCCCTACCCTGCTCAAAGACTCTCGTAAAGCCACCCTTCCAGCTGGGTGTGCAAATGAAGAAGGCCAAACTCACACAAACATTTCCTGCACTACCCACCACAGAGGTAGACCGGAGGCTCAAATAGCATCAGTCCAATAGCAATTTATTAAAGGCAAAAAGTGCAATAAAGTGCAAACCTGAAAGAGTGCAAAAGCACAGACCAGGGAACAGCCTGGCAGATGTTCCTGATGAAGCCTTAGAGTGAAACTGGTTGAAATTAGTGAGGTCCTGCCTGGCTGTTCCCCAACCTGTGCTTTTGCACTCTTTCAGGTTTGCACATCATTGCACTTTTTGCCTTTAATAAATTGCTATTGGACTGATGCTATTTGAGCCTCTGATCTACCTCTGTGGTGGGTAGTGCAGGAATTGTTTGTGAGACCAGACTACACCCAGCCAGAATAAATTAAAGAAGGTATACCCCCCCCCCAATACCCACAACATAATGAAGTCTAGGGGAAACTGGCATTTCCATTGTAAAACACAAATAGATAAGATTTGTCTGCAACCTCTTCTCTCCCAACTCTAAACAAAACCCAGGTATAATAAAATACTTGTACTGAAAGAAGAGAAAAAAAATTATTTGATACCCAAAGCGAAGAAATATTGAATGTAAAACAGACAGCCTGTAAAGAATGAAGAAATAAACTAGATCTGAATCAGAGCTGCAATTTAGAGAAGATCCAGTAGATGGAGACAGAGACTAGAAAATCACCAGCCCACATAGCCACACTTACAGAAAGACATGTGTAATGACAAAGAACTAGGAAAGCAGAGACTCCATTGGGAAATGACATAGGGGAGACTCCACGCGCCCATAAGTCCAAAGCAGTCCAAGGCGAGAATCATCGAAGGCCTAAAGCAATCAAAAGAGTGGGAAGTATAGGGAGATAACACCACACCAACAGCACAGACCCACACTAGAAATTTGGTGAAGAACAGAGCAGTAAACATTGGGGGGTAGCTAATAAGAAACCCCCCCCCCAAAAAAAAAATCAAACAAGTGAACCTGGGAAAAAGAAGCCAAAGATACAGGAATATTAAGCCAAAGTGCCAATAAAAGAGTAGCTTGAGGAAGCATGACCGATTATAGAAAATGCAGAGCACCAAAGTCAATACAGCTAGAACAGCAGGAAGAGGAAGTTACAGCTAACAGCACAAGGCAGGAGGAAACACCATAAAACGTAATGGAAATAAGGGGGCAAGGGAGGGTTATTTAATTTAAAGGAAACACAAAAGTGCACAGCAATACAAGTCAGAATGAGTTTAAAAGTGTTATGGGGAAGAATGAAGAGTAGCAAAACTGAGAGTAATCACGGAGGTCCTCCAACTGTTCCAGATAGCCGAAACAAAGAATATGGGCATCTATGCCATAGCATCAGCTAGTCCATGCCAAGTCCATTACAAGTAGCGTGCCACTTCAGGAGGGTTCTTCTCTGTGGAAGGTCTGAAATACAGCCTGGATTTCAGCCAATGACTCCTCCTGCCTTCTCTTCTTACTATGAGGGGAGACTTGTTGCCACTGGTCGTGTTGCAGACCTTGTTTTTCTCTGGAAAGTCCACGTCCATTTGATCCTCAGATGACAGCAACTTGCGGGACTTCAGCTCCTGCAGAGATGATTCCAGAGTTTCAAAAGTCCTCGGACCATTCACAAAAGCAACCCACAAAAGGATGGGGTAAGGAATAGTAAATTTAATCTTTTGTCTTTCAGTAGCCGCAGTATGGGAATATAGGCCCTGTGTTTAGCCTGGAGCAAGGGTAAATAATCATTATCAAAATAGATGTGTTTGCCCTGGAAATATAATGGACCTTTGTGCCAGGCTCTGGAGAGGATTTCCTGCTCAGTGGTGAAATTTAAAAAGTGGGACACTATAGATCTTGGGTGCGCATCAGGGGCAGCTGGCTTAATCACAAGGAAACTATGTGCCTGCTCAGACTGTAGGGACAAACATTCCATGAGGTCCAACGCTGTAGAGAGGAAATCGTGCAAGAACAGGAGCATTTATTTGGATCCTACCCCCTCCAGGATCCCGTAAATCCATATACTGTTATGGCGGGACCGATTTTCAAGATCCTCACATCGGTCCTGCAAGTTCTGTTGGTCCTGTAAGGATTTAGCTAGCAGTCTCTCCAGAAAATCAACCCGAGCATATGTTTGCGAGAGAGACTGTTTAACCCATGTCACTCAGTTATCCAGGACTGTGATAGCATTTTTAAGATCAGCTTGCAAGGTCCTATACTCTTCCCGAAACTCCTGCAACTCCACCAGAGTGACCGCATTCATCAGCTGCAGTTGGATCAGGGGAGCCGCCACCATTACTGAAGTCACCGAAGATGAAGATGCACTGATTGGGTCTCATGAGTCTGGTTTTCTCATTGGCTCTGGAGGCTTTTTTTCTTACCTCCCATGAAGTAAGCCACCTTTAAATGAAAGTTTGATCGCTATAGGACTGAATAACGTAGAAGCGGCAAGGTCGAAAGAGCTGGTTGGGAGTGGAGTGATGTCTTCACCCTGCCATTCAGGGGCCTGACATCACTGGAAGTCTAACTATTGACACACTGTTGTGTATGTTTTACACTCACCTTTACATTTTCTTCTAAACATCTTCTCAGGGTATACATTCAGAATCCATAAACTCACTGGCCCATGCCAGAGTTGGAATCCTTAAGTACAGGGGTGTGGGGGGCATTAAAACAAACTTGCCTCGGGCAAAATCCTGATGTCAGGTACCCATGTTTTGGGCACCCAGCATCAAGATTATGAGCGACGGGCCAGTGAGTTTCACCCTTTCATAATATATCATAACATAGTAGAAGAACAGTGGGTGCATCCAAAGAAAGCCTTACTGGAAGTAATAAACCAATAGATCAGATTGGTATCCAAAGGCAAGAGAAGGAGAAAGTCACTGTGGTTCTCGAGAGAGGTGGTGGAAAAGGTTAGGGCAAAAAGGAAAGGGTTCAGGAAATATAAGGAGACTCAAATGGAGGAGGACAGGGAGGATTTCCTACAGTGTCTAAGGGATGTGGGAAAGGCAGTAAGGAGAGCAAAGGCATGGGCTGAGAAAGGTTTAGCGCAGTCAGTTAAGAAAGGGGACAAGACATTCTTCAGGTGTGTTACACAAGGTCCTTGCACCCTAATTGGTACCCCCAAAGATACACTGCAGACAGCTAGCATTTAGGTATATGTTATACTAACATATAGGGCTAAGGGCATCAACGTATAAGAGTCGATGTCAGGATATGTATGCACATAATTGCTATACACTTTACTTTCCAATATACACATGTATTTTTTGCTTTCAAGATGCTAGGACACCTGTGTCCTTGTAAGGATTATGATATATCAGTCGGCATTGCCATCTTCTGATGATTTGCATTACTACACGGCTATGTACAAACTGTACCTCTTTGTTTCCATAAAGTGATGACTATAACAAAATTGTATAATGTTATGTAGGACTGTGGAGCCACGTCTAATTTAGTCAATAGGGCTCATCTCTGTAACTAGAAATGTTTCTATCTTACAGTAACCATGGTAATTATCTCAGGTATATAATGTAAGACATTACATCTTCTACCTCGGAGACCCCAGAAGACACGGAGATTCCTCGAGGTATAGGGAACGCTTAACACTGGCTCCCAGTTCCTAATGGTAGGAACTGCTTAGGGCAACTGTTATTTTCCTTTTGGTAGTAATAAATAAGCTTTAATACTTTTATGCAATGTGTCTGTGATTCCTAGCATGCTCATTATTGCCAAGAACCTGAGAGTGAGGTTTAGACTGCCTCACAGGTACATCAGTGAAAGAAGGAAAAACAGGGGGGGTTCCTAGGCTCAAGGGAGAGGGAGGAAGGGGAATGCATTGAGGGTGACATGGAAAAGGCAGAAATACTAAATAAATATTTCTGTTCAGTATTCACAGAGGAGAGGGAGGGACAGGTGCCACAGCTGTACGGCGGTTGCTACAGAGGTGAAGAGATGGACAATAGTCCATTCATAAGGGAAAGAGTCCTGCAGGAGCTCACTAAATTGAAGGTGGACAAAGCAATGGAACCAGATGGCATACACCCAAGGATATTAAGAGAACTGCAAAGGGAGATAGCAGAACCTCTGGCAGCTATGTTCACCAAGTCATTCAACACAGAGGTGGTACCAGAGGATTGAAGGAGGGCACATGTAGTACCTCTATACAAATCCAGCAGCAGGGAGGAGGAGGTGGGGAACTATAGGGCCTGTCAGCCTTACCTCAGTAGTCGGGAAAATCATGGAGACACTGCTTAAAGAAAGGATGGTGGGGCATCTAGAAGCCATCAGAGCCCAGGACCATAGGCTACATGGAGTCACAGCAGGGAGGTCATGTCAGACAAATCTGGTTGATTTCTTTGACTGGGTGACAAAGGACGTAAATCAGGGTGGGGCAGTGAACATCACCTACCTTGATTTCAGCAAAGCCTTTGACACTGTCCCACATAGAAGGCTGAAAAAAAAGCTGGGTACGCTGGGCATGAAGGACAGGGTGGTAAACTTGGTTAGGAACTGGCTGACAGACAGGGGCAAAGGGTGGTGGTAAATGGGGTGCAGTCTGGGTTGAGGGGAATGACCAGTGTGTTGCCTCAGGGATCAGTCCTGGAGCCAGTCCTGTTCAATGTCTTCATTAGTGACATTGCAGAGGGACTGGAGGGAAAGGTCTGCCTGTTTGCAGATGACACCAAGATCTGTAACAGAGTGGATACCCCAGAGGGGGTGGAGAAAATGAGGTGGGATCTGGGGAAGCTTGAAAAATGGTCTGAGGACTAGCAACTGAAGTTAGTTCCAAGAAGTGTAAAACTATACACATGGGACACAGAAACCATGAGGAAAGTTACAGGGGGGGGGTTCTGATAGTCATGAAGGAAGAAAGGAACCCGGGGTTATTATTTCAGATGACCTGAAAATGTCAAAGCAGAGTTCTAAGGCAGCTGGGAGGGCTAGTGGCATGCTAGGGTGTATAGGTAGGGGTATCACCAGCTGGAGGGAGGCAGTGGTGCCATTATATAAAACCAAAGTCAGGCCTCACATGGAGTACTACGCGTGCAGTTCTGGTGGCTGCACCTTCATAAGGACATTAACAGGCTGGAGTCAGTGCAGAGAAGAGTGACTATGATGGTACAGGGCTTGCAACATAAGACTTGAAAGATTAAGGGACCTCAATATGTACTCGCTGGAAGAGAGGAGGGAAAGAGGGAACATGATAGAAACATTCAAGTGCCTTAAGGGTATAAACGAGGTGCAGGGGGGTTGCATTTTCCATTACAGGAGGAGGAGCACAAGAATGAGGGGGGCATGACATGAAATTGGAAGGTGGGAGGTTAAAAGAGAATGTGAGAAAGGTCTTCTTCACAAAGAAGGTGGTGGACGCATGGAATGGACTACCTCAGGAGGTGGTGAAGCAAGCACTATGGATGGATTCAAGCATGCTTGGGAGAGGCATAGGCGAACCACAGAGGTACAGCAGCGGGTGGGTTGGAAGCAGTAATCCAGTACAAGGGCTTAAGGGCAGACTAGAAGGGCCAGGTGGTCCTTATCTGCCAACAATTTCTATAATTCTATATCCCTTCTCAGCTACTTCATGTTTTTTATTCTCTTGAAACAATACATTTCTTCTGCTTCTGTTACTATTGCCAAAACAGTCCCTTGTTTGTAACCAACTCTTGCTTTAGACAGTTCTATGTTCCTTGTAGTAACCAAGACAACTGATGAAATTATGTTTATTTGTGTATCCTCTGTGGGCTTACTAGTCAATAAAGCATGTTGGTCTGACCAATCAGCATACATATTTTAGCTGATCCTGTTGGCAAAAGAGTTAGAGTAGTAAAATTAGGAGATATATTTTGATTCTTGAGAAGAGGAACAAATCGTGCTCTATGTGTGCTTAAACACAGAATTTTTTTTATTTGACGGCAGCTAAAGACTGCTAGTCCCATCCAATCTGCCCTTTTTCCCTGCGTATTAAAAATGCCAGAAATCATGTATACTTGGACTTGAAGAGGAAACTAATCAAAATTTACATAGTACTGGGACCATTTGGGAATAACGTCCTTATAAAACCTAGTGGTGAATCAAATGGAAATGAGGGTGGTTTTGCTATGGACACAACAGACTGAATTTCAGAATTGCTGACCTTTAGTAAAAACAAACAATGAACAAGGCAGATTGTAACACAGATGGTTCAGTGGGTATAGGATAGAAACGGGGGGGGGGGGGGCTCACAGAGATGCTTCCATGATCCTCCGGCTGCCATATATCAATAGTAGACATGACACAGCATCCATTACAGCTGTATAACACCAATAAGATACCCAAACAGTTGTGTGTATCCATTCAAATGTCAGCAGCATTTTCATAAAACAGATGAATGTGCATCAAACAATGATGCCAATTGGATCTGTACCATTTTGTTTGTTCACACTTCCATAATTTGTGATTTTTAGTCATAAAAAGGTAGATTATTTTGGAAAATAGCTATCGTGGAGGCTAGATGCAAATGAGCAGTTACAGATGTACATGGAGCATGCATTTGAACTGGTGTCCATCTAGTTTGAAAATCCAAAGCACAGTTCCCAGTATCATGGAATACTGCATATGATGCTATACAGTCATTTTTCTTTTACAGTATACAGGAACAGGGGAAGGGGAATTGAGAATGGAAATTGCTGGCACTTGGATTAATAACCCAGTGCTGACACTGTAGTGCAGCATGAGAGGGGTGCTGCACTTCTGAGGTGCCGTCTTTCGGATGAGATGTTAAACCGAAGTCCCATCTGCCTGGATTGGTGGTAGTTCAGGTGGATGTTAAAGATCCTATGGCACTTATTGAAAAGAGTAGGGTATTTCCCCGGTGTCCTGGCCAAATTTCCCTCATTCACTAAAAATACCACCAACAGCTTCATCTGGTTCAAGGTCAGTTGGCATTCATCTGTATTCCCCTTCCCCTGGGTCGTGCCTGAAAATAGGCAGGATTTGTCTAGTGCACTTTCCCGGTCAACAAAAACGAAATAAATAAATAACCAGGAGAGGCACACTAAGCCAGAACTTGTTTCCAGGTGCGATCTAGGAGCACAAGGAAGTTAAGTGACTTGCTCAGGGTCAAACAGCATGCAAAAAGGAGCTGATGGGATTCAAACCCAGGTCTCCAGGTTGCAGCTCAGTGCTCTTAATCACTGTGCTGTACTGCCTCCACCTATATAATCACCTAATATTAGCTCCTGGCTGAATCTGTGAATAAATGACACAACAGAATCAACTGGAAATATGTGTCCTTTGTTAACTTCTGCTATCACGTTAACATTATTAATGACACTTTCATCTAACAACAGACATTACTTTATGCAATTTTACTGCATTACTCAGAAGTACTGACATTTTTTTTCTTCATTTACAGAGCTCCTTTAATCATGTTTAAAAATGGATCAATATTCCTTTCTTAAGCTGAGTGGACTTGTGGTATTTAATTTCATCCTGGCATTTTGGACTTTTTCTTACTTAAAAACATATCATCGTGCTCAAGGAGTTTCCTTCACTTCCTTGGAATATTACTCACCTAATCTGGCAGCCCAAAACTCAGAAGGGAAAACTTCCCCACAGCCTGAGAGGGTGACAGTATTGCTATGGGACTGGCCATTTGGGGTGAGATTTAACCTAGAAGTATGTGCAAGTAAATATGGAATACGCAACTGCCACATTACTGCCGATCGCCAAATATATGATGATGCAGATGCCGTTGTGTTTCATTCTGCTGATATTCAGGGGAATCCAAATAGGTTGCCGCAAAAGCAACGCCCTGGAAATCAGTACTGGGTGTGGTACAACATGGAGCCACCTGATCTGTGCGGAGGCCTTGAAAAATTTAATGATGTGTTCAATCTGACATTGTCTTACAGAAGGGACTCTGATATCTTCATGCCATATGGTTATCTGCAGTTCTTCAAGGAACCAAACAATTATACAATTCCTGATAAATCTAAGCTTGTTGCTTGGGTTATTAGCAACTGGAATCCAAACTCTCATCGAGTGAAATACTATGAAAGTTTAAGGAACTACATTAGCATTGACGTCTATGGAAGGAACCATAAAACACTTGGTCAGGAAGGCCTCCATGCAACAGTTTGTCAATACAAGTTCTACTTGGCTTTTGAGAACTCACTACATACTGATTACATCACTGAAAAGCTATTTAGTAATGCTTTTAATACTGGGGCAATTCCTATTGTTATGGGCCCTTCAAGGGAAAACTATGAACAGTATGTGCCTCCAGATTCTTTTATTCATGTAGACGATTTCAAAACACCTGAAGAGTTAGCTAATTATTTAAAATATTTGGATCAAAATGAGGAAAAATACCAAAGCTATTTCACCTGGAGGAGACACTTTGTAGTACACCTAAATGATTTGTATTCCAAAAGTTGCTGTTCTGTTTGTAGGGAAATTACTGGGAAATATAGGGGTTATAGAGTTGTAAAAAATGTATACAAATGGTTCTGGAGTGAGCATTAGAAGCACCTTTGTTATCATATGGAATTTGAACAATGAAGCATCAGTATATAATGCATTGTTAACACATTTTGTCCTTACATATGTAAGTTGGGTAAGTTGTACACTGGAATGGTGTTGGGTAGTGTTAAGTGGACAAATTGGAGTCTGGGTACCTTTTTTCTCCTGCTTATGTATTCATTGTTGTATAGTTATTAACAAACTGTACTCATAAGTAGGTGCCAATAATGTAATATTTGTAAATGGGTATTTGTTTCAATTAATATATGGAAGTTTCAGTAAATGCATAAAAAAAAAACATACCCTACAAATGAAACAGACAATACACTGCATTGAGAATCAATGATGTTCACAGCTGGTTGACATAAATGTCTATAAGTTGCTATATATATTATCTTTTTTTAATTCTGCTGGCATATTCTTTTCTTGTCCTTTTGGCATCTTGCCATGAGACCATAAGGATATATGATGTACTGTAACTCTATGCTCATTGACTGGCTGTGTCCCAGTCATTGGGAAATAGGGTGTTTACAACACAGATCTGCCTTTTAATGCTTTTAATTTTACATGTTAAAACAGGTTACATGAATGACAATCAATAACTTTCTCTTTGACAATTGATTCCTGACTTCAGATGTAGATATGGACACAATACTAAATGGGGGGACATGTTCTAACAGGTGGAACGTACACACAAAATGTACATACCCCTCTCACACTGGTCTGTACCCACACAGAGGCATGCACATGCCAGCTGCACTAACACCATCCACATGTCCATGATCTTACCCCCCCAGGTGTGCAGTTGCATGGCATAGGAATGTGGCGGTGCAGGGAAGAGTGTGGGCCACAGATGGGCATCCAATAGGATGCCTGTCTTGGTTCCCTTTGTGGATCCCTTATGCTGCAGGAAAGGGGAGCCTGCAATGACATATGGCTGACCCTGTAGAATCAATGAGCATTTGCCCAATCTGCCAGCCCCTGCACTCCCAGGTATCCCAGTGGGCTATATGTGTGGGGAGTCCCATTGCCAACGCATTCCACCATAAACCTTTGGAGGCACTTAGTGACATACAGTAGGGTCACCCCTAGCACAGAATACCCACACCAGTGCAGCACACAAGTGTGGTCATGTATACATGCAGCATGGGTGCACCAACTGTCCTGCCCTCATCCTGCTCATTGCATGGTGCCATGCGGCTGGCCAGGGGGATCCAGTGCACTGTGCACTAGCACACCCATATTGAATGCACCGGAGATGAAGATCATCCCTGTGTAGCATTTGATCTTAGAAATGCCTATATGCTGCACCTACATGCTGCATATGTATTGGTGCGTAGACCTCAAATTTCCAAAATGATGAGGGATGAACTTCACTATGTATAAGTCTTCAAATGTTTTTATTTAAGATTTCTCCACACACAAAAATGGGGCATTGTTTCATGGTTCAGCCATTTCCTCAGGACCAGTGTTGTGCCGGTAAATTTGCAATTTACTTATTTGAAAGAGATTTACCAGGAAAGACATACTGAATGGCGAAGCTCATTTGCATATGCGTCATGGGGGAGGGTGGCATGGGATAAGTACAAACAGGTAGAAGCACAGTACTAACAATACAGCAATACACAGTGGTTGGGACATTCAAAGGGGTTGTGCCTGGTGCAACTGAGTTGCACTGGCGCAACCCTGCATGGCGCACTAACGGGATATTGAAAAGGCTGCCGGTGCAGCGCAAATGCCGATGCACCAGGGTGCAATGTAATCCTATGCGGCACAGATGCAGGGGGTGTGCTCATACATATGCGGCATAACCCAATATTCAGCCCAGGATGTGCGGCGCATATGCTGGCTCAACCCTGCATTTCGCCACATGGGGGCTTAAAGTTGAGCCCTGGAGAAGTAGGAACAAGTCCTGGACATACACAGGTGGGCTGCTGTATTGCAAGGTGCAACACAGCAGCCACCAGCCATGGGTGGCCACCCGCCCAGCCGGAACACTGTCCAAACACACCCGGACCCCCGGTAGTCCAATAGACCCACCTCCCCTCTGTATACCCAATTGAGGGCTGCTGTAATAAAGAACCAATCCCTGGTGGTCTAGCAGGCTCCCCGCTGCCCAATCGTGGGCATCCATATTAATAATACATAACCTGATGGTCTAGCGGGCCCCCCACTGCCCGATTGTGGGCTGTTGTAGACTGTAGAGATATACCTGGCGGTCTAGCAGTACCCCCATATGCCCAATCGTGGGCTGTTGTGAAGGTAAAGACTAACCTGGTGGTCCAGTGGTACCCCCCTCCCCATCCACCCACAGAGGGCCCAAGCCACCCAGCACTCCCCCTGTCACCGGCGGGTGGCAGCACCCAGCCCGCATACCGCCTGGTCACCTGCCGAATGACAGCATACAGTATGATCTGTACGCCTATTGGTTCACAGTGTGGACCAATGGGCTTGCAGACCATACTATACTACACAGGATCAGATATGTGAATGTACGCGTTCATTCACATATCTGGTCCTGTAGTAATACATGGTCTGCAAGCCCATTGGTCCACACCGTGGACTAATAGGCATACAGATCATACTTTATGCTGTCATTCGGCTGGTGGCCAGGTGGTATGCGGGTGGGGTGCTGCCGCCCGCTGATGAGGGGGGTGCTGGGTGGCTGGGGCCCTCTTTGGGTGGGTGGGAGGGGGTACCACTGGACCACCAAGTTAGTCTTTACCTTCACAACAGCTCATGATCAGGCATACTAGGGGGTACCGCTAGACCACCAGGCATATCTTCACATCTGACAACAGCCCACAATCGGGTGTATATGGGAGTACCGCTAGACCACCAAGTATGTAGAGGGAGGTAATAATCCCTCTTTACAAGACACTGGTTAGGCCCCATCTGGAGTACTGCATGCAGTATTGGAGGCCACACCTTCACAAAGACATTAACCAAATTGAAGCAGTCAAGAGAAGGGCAACCAAAATGGTGCAGGGACTGCATCAGAAGACATATGAGGACAGATTAACGGTGCTCAATATGTACACCCTTGAGCAAAGGAGGAAGAGAGGTGATATGATCGAGGCATTCAAACACCTTATGGGCATTAACAAGGTGAAAGAGTCTAACATGTTTAAATATAAGAAAAATAGCAGGACAAGAGGACATAGCGTGAGATTAGAGGGGGGCCGATTGAGGGGGAATGTGAGGAAATTCTTTTTCACAGAAAGGGTGGTGGATGCATGGAATGGCCTACCTCAAGAAGTGGTGGCTATGAATACAGTACAGGGCTTCAAACAGACATGGGATAGGCATAAGGGAGCAATACAAATGAGTATGAATAGATAGGCCACTGACAGAGCAAAGACCGATGGCACATTTATAAGGTAGAAAAAGAAATGGGCAGACTGGATGGGCCTTGCGGTCCTTATCTGCCGTCAACTTCTATGTTTCTATATCTCTACAGTTTGCAACAGCCCACAATTGGGCAGTGGGGACCCGCTAGGCCACCAGAAGATGTATTTAAATTACTGATGTCCATGATCGGGCAGCGGGGAACCCGCTAGCTCACCAGGGATCTATATTATTACACTACAGCCCATGTTTGGGCATCGGGGAGTTCATTAGCCAATGACTGGCCGCGATCGGGCATACAGGAAGGGGGGAGCTGCAATAGTCCACTAGGGTGCAAGCCCTGTCGACAGTGGCTTGGCAGGGTACCAGGTGCAAATTGTGGGGACACTCAGCGCATCACATGCAAATGGGGCCATAATGACATGCAAATGGCTCCATTTGTGCCTTGCATAGATTATGGCCTCATTTGCATGCCCCCGGCTGAATATCGCGGGTGATGCACCTAGTGCAATGGCACTTGTGCTGGCACATCCCAGTGCGCGCTCTCTCTCTCTCTCTCTCTCTCTCTGTCTCTGGTTTGCACTGGTGCAGTGCCACTGTGCCATACACACTATGTCCACTGACCATGCCATATTCAACGGTGCTGAGCCATGGCGCATCACCATTGACTATTGCCTGGTCCTGGCCCCAGCACAGCCCAGTTGCACTGCACCCAGGTTTGCACCACTGCCCGGTGCAGTCTGAATATCTGGTCCAGTATGAACAATAATATACATTACCAGAGCAAACAATAATGCAGGTTAAACATCAGAAGTGTGAAGTACCTGGCACATACAAGAAAGCAATGTCAAAAATACAGGAAAGGGTAGGAGAAAGAATAAGTAGAGGAGGGTGAGAAAGAGAGGCTGGTGGGTGAAAAGATAAAGTAGTGGTGGGAGTAAAAGAGAGAGAGGAGAGGAGAAGAGAAAACATTATGGTAGGTAGGGTGGGGGAATAGACTGTTGAGTATTAGGAAAGGGAAGAAAGGGGGTTACTGGGGTGTGAGTAAGTGAGTAAGTAATTGAGAAGTAAAGGAGTGGGAGGAAGTGATGGAAGGGAGGGAGGAGAGGAAAGGGATGAGTTGGGGTAGTGAGAAGTATGGAGGCCAGAGTAGACAGGGAGGTGTAGGGCAATGGGGCTAAGGGCATTTAAGGAGAGGGCAGTGCAGCCTTGGAGAAGAGAGGAGAGGAAAGAGAGCATTTGGAGGTGGAAGAGTGAACTGTTAGTGGAAGGGAGTTCCAAAGATTAGGAAGGCAGAGGGAGAAACCAGACTGGCAAGCTAGGGATTTACGAGAGGGGAGCAAAAGCGAACGATAACCTGAGTTAATGAATGTATACAGAGAATATTTTATAATAAATTCCTTTAAATGCTGTCATTTTTAATCTCAATTCATTAATACGTAGTGGAGTTCATCCCACATCATTTAGGAATTCTGTCGACTGTCTTAGTGTGGATAACCCAAGACCAAATACCTTTGATCTCCACAGAGAACGGGCAACCTGAACCTACATTGGAAACAATTGGTGCCTAGACCCCAATATTATTTGTTTAACGCTAAAATATTATTTTACAAAGTAGGCCTTAACTAACATTTTTCTTACCAAACATATATCTTCTGAGAAAGATAATGAAAGATTATTTTAAGGCAGAAAGTATGGAGAAAGCAAGTTCATAAAGAAAAGAATGGCTGGACAAAATATGAAAACCTAGGAAGCTTCTCAAGTTTTTAGCTAACAGTTGATGAAGTTGCCAGAATAGCAAAGAATGAAAGAGACAAAAAATTTGAAAGACAGACAGAGAAATACTTCTGAAAAATAGATACAGTATGTTCGTGTATAGGCATTTTCCACCTAACAGAGAAGTCAAGGTCACTTTTTTGACAACTTTTAGAAAGTTGAGAAGGTACAGAGGAAACGTCTGTCCTGCATTTATTAGAAATCACGTTAGAAAAACCTAAAATGGGTTATCCTTTTCTCCTTTTTCTTCCTTTTTTTCCCTACATCTTAGTAGTATGATACCATTCCCCACCCATTATGTAGCACTTATCTGCCCTACAGTTTCCCTCATCTCATTTGAACTCCACTTTATATGTAAACTCATGCACATGTGTACAGACTAAGCCTTGCTTCGCTTGTATTAATGATTAACTGTATTGTTATACTGAGTTTGCTGTTATCACTTTACATTTTTTTTTTCTTCTTCTTTTGCTTTTATGGACTGTCATGGGTTCCCGACTTCTTTGTGTCCAGGTCAATCTTGTAAATGAGTTTTTCTCAATGATATTTTGCCTGGTAAAATAAAGATTGATTGATTGATTAAAGTAAACATTGTGCCTGCGGTACTGCTTTTATTAATGAACACGGAATGATCCCAGTCCTTCACCTGTGTTTGTTAGATGCAATAAACTGACATCAGGGATGTCACATAAAACTAATTAATGATTTGCATATGCAGCCCATGATGCTTTGCATTGTGGGGGCATGTGTGATTTTGTATTTACATAAAACTAAGGTTTCACTGAGAGCATGCAGAGCTTCTTCAGAGAAACCTAACACAGATTAGAGTGCCCATCCTTATATACCATTAAATATGCAAATTACCAAAGGCTCATCCAATCGGAATCAGTGAAAAAAATGAAACTGTATTTACAAATACAAACAAGTTAAAATACATGGTGGGGCATCCGTTCCTCACGTATAATGCATAAATCCAATCAAATAAATAATTTTACTCAAAACGCCCACTTTTTAATTTAGGGAAATATATTAAATTCATCTTGGGTTCAATACCCAGTCTAAAACTAGAAAATAGCACTCAGTGTGAAAATAAGTATGCCCAGTCAGGCACAAAGCTTAATGTGATATTCTCACAGCGAACAAACACTAAAACATAATAGATATCCATTTTAAGAAAGCATATACTTATTTTAGTTTCTTTAAAAAGGCTGACAAAACTATGCTGTCATTAATGACTCATTAATCCCTAGCTCCCAACTCATAGGTTCAATAACTCTCATCTCCCTATCAGTTTTTCTATGCCCCTTGCCCCCCCTTTGGTTCCAGGCTGGCATGTTCTATTCCAATGAATTTAATGTTATGCTGTGTATGTGGCAAACATTTAGCATCATTGACAATAGCATTGGTCTCGTTCCCCCTCTCTAATGCTCTAACATGTTCACCTATCTGTATTTTAAATTGCTGGATTGTGCAGCCTACATAAAGTATTCCACAACTGCAAGTTAATAAATATACTACACCCAATACACTGCAATTAATAAATTGCTTGATAATAATTTGTTGCTGACTCCTAGGATATGTGAATTTCTTGCAAGTTTTTTACATATTTACTCCTATGCCTTTTCGTGAGCTGTCAAAATCCATCTTTGCCAGACAATGTCCTTTTCATGAGATGTCAAAATCCTTTCTCATGTCATGAAAAAGGATTAAGGCTTCTGGGACCAGATGTCCCTGCCAATAATTCTTTCTTATCAAACAAATTCCCTTTTTTACGAGGTTTCAAAATCCTTTCTGACATCTCATGAAAAGGGATGGCCGGCAGGGCCATCTGGTCCCACAACTTCTAATCCTTTTTCATGATATGAAAAAGGAATTTGACACCTTGTGAAAAGGGAATTGGCTGCCAAAAAGGGATTCTGACAGCTCATGAAAAGGGATTATTAAAATGGATCCCTTTTTGTGAGCTGTCAAAATCCCTTTGGCTGATTCACTTTTTGCAAGGTGTTAAAATCCTTTTTCATATCATGGAAAAGGATTGGGAGTTGTGGGACCAGATGGCTCTGCCCTTAATCTTTTTTCACCAGACAAATTCCTTTTTTGCAAGGTGTTGAAAAAGAATTTTGAAACCTCACAAAAAAGAATATTTAAAGTTTACTGTTTCTTTGTCACTTCACTGCAAAGAAATGGTAAGGCCATTCAGGCTGAAATTTGCAGGGTACAAAGGGGGTTGAGCCACATATATGACTTTTTCTGGTTTGGTGACAACATTTAAATTGCTTCCATACTTATAACATTCCAAAGTTTAGACATTTCCCATAGGATAACATTGTGGCAAGTGCAGTACCTTTCGGCAGCTATATCTCAAAAGGTAGATAGGGATTTTTTGCTAAACACAACTTAGTACACCTTTAGGTATTTTACGTAGAGATGCAAGTTGCTAGGCATTGATTATAACTACAGTAGAGATTTTCCAGCGTCTTTGTGGTTACTATGATATTGTGCCATTTGTAGCACAAGGGTTACTTGGAATGTCTGTAGCCCTGTGCTCTGGCTCTGGCTCTGCAATTATGGATAGATGGGAGTTCAGGGACACATATGGATACCATTATGCAGTAATGGGAGTGCAGGGCCTTCCATTATGCACCATTTTGTGACAAATAATGAAGTTAAGGCTAGCATTGTAGGGTGTTTTAACAGGACTTTAAAGTCATGCATGGGGAGTTACTTTACACCCAGAATACATGGAACTATTTTATTTCAAAAGTTTCACCAGGAGAGACATACTGAGTCATAAACTACTTGATTCCTGATGCATCCTGGGGAAAAGGGTAGAAGGGAAATATACATATGCAAACAGAGTATAGAATAATACAGAGTGAAAGATTATTTAGCGGGTATATAAACAAGCATTTGTCAATGGCAAATGTTTGCTTGCTGGTATTAGCATTGGAAATGCAGGCATTAGACAGATGTAGATTAGGAATGGCAGTGAAGTATTGAACATCATGCCAACCCCACCTCCATCCTGTAGAGATGGACATGCATGGGGGCAAGTGTCTGGGTCACTGCCCATGACAATCATGCCATGTCACTTCACCCTATTCTGCAGACACCGACACATGTTGAGGTGTGTCTTGGGGTGTTTGGCTTTACAGTCACCCCATTCCATAAGGACATACACTGAAATGGGTGCAGCATAGCAGAATGGGGTGAAGTCTGGGGCCAAAGAGTCCAAGGCACACCTCCCTGCCTGTCAGTGGCTGAGGGGGTGGGGGTGGGATGGCATGAACAATACAGTTGACAATCCAAAGACACACTCCAATGCCTGTCAGTCTGTACAGGGTGGGACTTTATGGTTAGAAACCCTAACGCCTCAGGCGTTTGTTGGTATTTGCACTACAGATTTTCAACATGGCCTTTTTGTGACCCCACTACATGAAAGCATTTGAGACTTCTTCTCATGAAGAGTGGCAGTGTGATTTTGTCAATGTGTCCTGAACTTTGAGTTCCAACAGTGACCGTGCCATTCTGTGCCACATGTGCAAAAACACAGGTCTGGCAGGATGTGAAGAATGACAACTGTACCATCCATAGGGAGGTGTGAAGAGTGGCAATGTTGAAAATCTGTAGTGGGAATATTAAAAATGCTCCACTTTTGAGCATACGTAAAAACTATGCAACTCATGTGTGTAACACAGTCATGTTATGGACTTTCATCACCAGATTTTCAACATAGGCATTTTAGGACCTCTGGTCATGAACAGTGTCACTGTGATTTTCTTAATGTGACCCAAACACTGATTTCCCACAGCGATCACGCTATTCTGTGCCAGAAGTGCAAAAACACATTTTGGCCAGGATGTGAAAATTGATAGCTGTACTGTTTATAAGGAGGTGTGGAAAAATAGCAATGCTGAAAATCTGGAGTGAAAATATTACAAATGTGTGAAGTTATGAGCGTGTGTGGAAACTGCACAACGCACGCTCATAACATAGTCATTTTAAGGACTTCTTCATAAAATTTTCAACATAGGCATTTTAGGACCTCTGCCCATGAACAGTGTCTCTGTGATTTCTTAATATGTCCCAAACACTGATTTCCAACAGCGACCATGCTATTCTGTGCTGGAAGTGCAAAAACACGTCGGCAAGGATGTGAAAAATGACAGCTGTACTGTTCATAAGGAGGTGTGGAAAAATGGGCATGTTGAAAATCTACAAAGAAAACATTGCAAATTCACAAAGTTAAGCGCGTGCATAGCAACTGCACAACACACGCTTATAAAACAGTTATTTCTTGGATTTTTTTCCACCAAATTTGCAACATAGACTTTTTGAGAGGCCACCTCATAAACACTGGCACTGTCAGTGGCTGAATTCATAAGGAGGGGTCCCAATAACACATATTGAAAATTTGGTGCCAAAATTCCCCAAAATGCCTGAGATATGCATCAAAGTTGAAAAAAACTATTTATGCCATTATACAGCTTACCGGCATTTCTTCAGTTCGTGGTCGGCTTTGAAGAGTGCAGACGTGTTCCTGGTCCAACAAAGATCATCGCGCTGGGCTCCAGAGGTAAGTATGGGGTGAGAGGGTGGGGTAGCAGGGTGTGCAGAGGGTGGGCACAGGTTGGGGTGGGGCCACCGGACTTAATGAGGGACCGTTTTCTGATTTACAGGGGGGAAAAACAAACCATCGCCGAATGTTTTTTCTTTTTAAACAGGTACATTTGAGGTGGGGTCCCAGCATGTCACCTGAGTGTTTTTTTTAGGGTGGCTGTAGCCGATGGGGGATTGGGCACCCTTGTCAGCACATAGGGGGGTGCAAGAACCGAGGGGGATTGGGCACCCCCTCAGCACAAACCAACTTCTTTGGGGGGGGACATTATGCCGACAGAGAATGGGCTCCCCCATCAGCAAATTAGACTGGGATGGGGGACATTATTCCAATGGGGAGTGGGCTCCCCCATTGGCAAATTAAACTGGGATGGATTGGGGCCCCCGTCGGCAAACAAAGACTGTTTTGGGGGGCACATGCTGCCAAGGGGGACTGGGCACCCCCTCGGCAGTGGGGGCTGTATAATATTATTTATGAACATGATGGTGGCTTGCCGTCATGTTCACAAACAATATTACACTAGGTAACATTCTGCCCTGCAATGATGGGTCACTCCGTCCTTGCAGAAGAATGGCTGACGCTGCAATGACAAGGCATCCCCTGATTGCTACAGTGAAAATGTTACAAGTTGGTGGCACTTTTAGAAGCCAGTGTCATCAGCACACTGTGCCTCCATTGGTCCACCAGTGCCAAGCCCCAAAATGCAATACCTCTGTTGGCTGTCACAGTGCCGTGCCTCCACAACCCGCTTCTCTCCTAAGTTGCCACATAATGTTTCTTGCACATACGTGCAAGCAAACATAAAAAGTACAATTACATACATTATACCATAAATGATACATTGGAAAAAGAATTATACATAGAAAAGTACATATCATTTACAAAGAGAGATAAGCATCAGTAGAGAATAAAGGGAATACAGTAGCCTACAAGATTGATGGAAAGTGGGACCCTGGTAGGACATAGCAGCCAAAAGTAGCAACTCACAGATGAGAGGCTAGAGAGGAGGGGATGGGAGAAGGAAGAGCAGAGGAGGGGAGGCAGAGTGTCAGAGGTGGTCACTAGGCATTGGTTTCGGTAAGGAAGAGGCGGTGAAAGAGCAGCATAAGAGGGTAGAAGGGGAGAGGAAGTTCTGAAGAGTAATAACATGGGGAAAAGGTAGAACTAGGACAGGTAGAGTGAGGAAAGAGGGGAGAGTGCACGGGGCAGTTCTGAAGCAGAGTAGCAGAAGGGAATGGGTAGAAGTAGAGAGGTAGAGTAAGGAAGGAGGGGAAGTGCACTGGGGCAGATGCATAAGGGAGGGAGTCAGGGGCAATTACTGGAGGGGCAGTGCAATCATGTAGAAGACTGGAGAGGAAGCTGATAGAGGTGGCAGAGCAGATAGAAAGTTGGAGGGAATTCCAGAGTTTATGGAGATGGAAGGAAAAAGCAGATTGCCCAGCCAAGGTCCACCTAGCTGGAAGGGTTAAAGAGTGGATATTACAACTATGAAGGGGGTAAGAGGAGTTGAAAGGGGAGGATAAAATAGAGATAGGATGGAAGGAAGCTCAGTCAATGTTTAGCAATGAGGGAGGCACCATAAGTAAGCCATCTGGCTTCAAGGCAAGGGAGGGAATGGTAGAGGTGGCAGTGATGGATCCTGGGAGGGCAATCCAGGGCAAACCTACAGAATGAGTGGAAGAGGGGAGTTTAGTCTGGCCAAGGTAAATGGGTGGACTACCATAAATGGTGTCCCCATAGTCGAAGAGGGGGAGAATCATTCTCTGTATGATGGCTCTGTTGGCTGGCAGAGGGATGCACCCACTGTTCCTATAAGTTTAGGATGGAGCTTTTTATGTATAGAGTCCATATGAACAGAGAAGTCTAGGTGTTGGTCAAGCCACACACCTAGCTACTTGAAAGATGAGATGTCTTCAAGGGTAGAGTCATCCAGCGTGTGGTAAGTGGGCAGGGATGAAAGACTAGCACATTTTTGCCTGGTCCCAAATGTCATGGAGACTGTTTAATTAGTATTTAAAGAAAACTGATTAGAATGGAACCAGTGCTGGATTTTGGTGAAATTCAGCTGGTCTGTTCATCAGCTTGATGAGGGAAGAGCTGGAAACAAAAATAACAGTATCATCAGCATACATATAAATGGATGCAGAAGAGCATGCAGAGGGGAGGGAGTTTAGAAAGATGGAGAAGAGGATGGGTCCGAGCACTGATCCTCAGGGGATGCCAGTGTGGAGGGGTGGTCAGGGAGTTGACAATTTTGACAGTTTGTGTTCTGCCCATGAAGCAGGAGCCAAACCAATCAGTGGCTTGGAGAGAGAGTCCAGCAGTGGTCTAGGAGGAGGGGGGTGGCAACCATGTCAAAGGTTTTGGCCAGGTTGACAGAGTTTGCAGATGTGACCAAGCCCTGGTCTATGCCGGTCTGAATGGCATCAATGAGCCTAAGGAGGGAGGTGGAAGTGGAGTGAGATTTGTGGAAACCAGACTAGAAGTGAGTGAGAAAGGAGGAGGGATCAAGAAATGGAAAGAGTTGTGAGAGTACCACATGTTCTTGGAGTTTAGTGATGTTAGTAAGAAGAGAGATGGGGCGGTAGATGCCCAGAGCTGAGGAGTCACCATCTTTAGGGAGAAGAATGCCGGTGACTTGCTTCCAAGAAGTAGGCACTGATGCAACAGGGTTGATACACAAGATGGAGTAGAAAGGATGAGAAGGGACTTGGCAAGGTTGGAGGAATGGTCAAATGTATGGCAGCTCAGATTCAATGCAAAGAAGTGCAAGGTAATGCACATGGGAAACAAAAACCCAGGGGAAGTGTACACAGTGGAGGGTGAGATACTGACAACAGTAAAAATAGAAAGGGACCTGGGGTAATTATATCAGATGACCTAAAGGTGGGCAAGCAATGTGAGAAGGCAGTAAGGAAGGCTGGAGGGATACTGGGATGCATAGGAAGAGGCATCAATAGTAGAAAACAGGAAGTTGTTATCCCTCTGTACAGACAGTTGGCGAGACCCCATCTGGAGTACTGTGTGCAGCTCTGGAGACCCCATCTCAGCAAAGACAGACAGAGTGGAGGCTGTCCAAAGGAGGGCAACCAAAATGGTGCAGGGTCTGCACCAGAAGACATACAAAGAAAGACTAAAGGAGCTTAATATGTATACTCTTGAGGAAAGAAGGGAGAGAGGGGACATGATAGAAACTTTCAAGTTCCTCAAGGGAATTAACAAAGTCCAAGAGGGTAGCATCTTCCAGAAAAAGAGATGTGCAAGAACGAGGGGGCACAATTTGAAGATAGAGGGGGGACAGCTCAGGGGTAATGTAAGGAAGTATTTTTTCACTGAGAAGGTTGTGGATGCATGGAACAGCCTCCCTGAGGAGGTCATGGAGTCAAGAACAGTGGGGAACTTCAAGAATGCATGGGACAGGCATAAGGCAGTTCTAGGGGCGGGTAAGAGGAAGTAAGTTGTTGGTTAACTAGGATCTGCAGCTTATCTGTTAGGTAGGAAAATGGGCAGACTAGGTGGGCCAAGCGGTTCTTATCTGCCGTCAAATTCTATGTTTCTATGCTAGGGAGAAAGACAGGTTGAGGAGTAGAGCAATATGGAGGCAGATGGCATGAGCAGAGAGGTGCAGGAGCTTAGGGTCCAGCTCATCAAGACTTGTGCCCTTAGCAGGGTTTAGAGCTGGTAATGCTTTAGGAGTGTCAGCTGGGGAGACACTAGAGAAAGAGAAGGGTGGGTGGGTGTAAAGTGTGGTGATAAGAGGGCGTAAGAGGAGGGGAGAGAGGAGGCACAGGAGGTAAAGAAGTTGTTGAATTCTGCAGCAACAGCAAAGGTTTTTTTTTTATTT
The DNA here is from genome assembly GCA_016271365.2 of Neoceratodus forsteri. NCBI lineage: Eukaryota > Metazoa > Chordata > Ceratodontiformes > Ceratodontidae > Neoceratodus > Neoceratodus forsteri. The sequence goes on along the minus strand of JADMNL010000030.1, from coordinate 216,480,539 downwards.
TATTTCAGTTTTGGAATTACAACCTTTGAGCCAAGGAGGCTCTTTTATAAAGGCTCCATGTCAAGGCCATAAAACAATACAAAACAGAAAAACTTGCAATGGCAGTAATAGACAGGGTAGGTGGTTGTGATTAAATCTGTTGGTCATTTGAGAAAAAAACAGAAAAACATATGCAGATTTGTAAACAAGCAGGATATGTAACTTAACAACAGAACAGTAGTTACAAATAAATCAAAACCAGTTGCTAATTGTGAATACATCAATTGCTAAGTGTTGAAGGTTGGAAACATAGTGGCTAGAAGTGACTTTGTCATGGCAGGTTCCAAAGGGGTGTGATGGAGGAGAGGGAAAGGTAGGTGGGTAGGGTGTGAGGTGGTAGAAGCCATGTTTAGCTGTGAAGATGGCATAGAGGTGAGGGATTGAGGACGGACAGCAGAGAGAGGATCACCAGGTCAGGAGCCAAAACCTGAACCTGAGGTTCAGAGATGGTGGTCCTTCCTGCCTTGAGGATGGGGGATGGATAGGGTATGGGGGGAGAAAGAGGAGTGAATGATTTTCCAACATTTAGAAGGATGGTTAATATTGTTTTGGAGGGTGGAGGAGAAATAATCTGCCTTGGTGAGTTTAGTGACAATGTTGCAGGCATTGCGAACAGTGTGATACCTGTAGTAATCTGGAGAGGACACAGAAGATTTGTGAACCTTCCAAGCCCCATCATGTGCACGCAGAAAGGCTAGCAAGTTGGCAGAGATTCAGGGGAGGTAAGTACCACAGACCCTAGTTTTTTATCTAAGTAGGATGTGATGATCCCAGATGGACATGAAACATGTTGTGAAAAATTTAGTGCCAAGTCCATGGAGCTGGCATTGGAAATGGATGACTAGTGCATAGCTATTACGTCCTTGTGAAGGGAGGCTAGGTCAAAGGACTGGAAAATTCAAATCTGGATGAGTCTGGGCAGGGCTTTAGTACAATGTACCTTGCAAACTCAGTAAACCATATGGTGGTCACTGAGGGCATCTGGAAGGGTGCTAAATGCAACAATTCTGTGAGGATAACAGGTTCGTGCTCAGTCAAGAAGGGCATGGTTTTGTGTTTTAAGGTTCAGACAGGTAGGGTCAGTGATTAGTTGTGTGAGGTTTAGCGATTTGATGCTGCAGAATTTGGAAGTAGTAGGGGAGAGATAGTTTTTATTAAAGTCCCAGGTATGAAAAGTTCCCCATGGAGGTATGGGAGGAGACATGGGAGAGAACTTCAGTAATAGAAGTGGAAGGTAGGCCAGGACAACAGTAGGCATCGGCAACAAAGATGGGGAGAGAGAAGGGAAGGGAGATTTTAATGAGGAAATGTTCGTAGGCAGAAGGGAAGGAGCTAAAGAGAATATGAACATGCAGTAAGGCTGAGGAAAGGTACATAGCCACACCACCACCCCTGAAAGCATAATCCTGGTGGGTGAGAGAGTAGCCAGGGATGACCACTGCCAAATCAGAAATCTTATGGGAGAGCAAGGATTCAGATATTATTAGTTAGTCAGGACTAAGGTTGACCATAAGAAGCTGCAATAAAGTCTATTTTAGGAAAGAGGCTTCGGATGTTAAGATTAGCTAGGTTCAGTCATTTGGGTAAATGTGAAGGGGGGGTGCTTGGCCAGGGTTGGACTCCACCTATTTATTTATTTATTTATTTATTCTTTGGTAACCAGGTAAGTGTACTGATCCTGGGGACCGTTTTCAGTCATGACCCGGGCCAACTAGTGGCAACAAGTACATCGGCACAATAGGTAAGTAGCTAACAGTACAAATATTAAATTACATTTTCACAATATAATAGAAATACGAAGGTAGCATACCTAGAATATGGTAAGTTCAGGCAGAAATAAAACTTAAATCACTATAAAGTACAGACATGTAGCAAATATGCAGTACACAGGTAAAAATATATTATTCAATTGCCTGACGGTGTAGTAGACAAGAAATAGGGTGTGAGTAGCAGGCAAAGAAATTGGGAAGGGGACAAGAAAAGAGAGGTAAACATAGTCCGGTGTGACAGAGAGGAGGTGTGGAGGTAGGGGAGTGGATTCCCAGAGGCGTAAATTCAGGCAGGATGAGTGCTAATGTGTTGCCTGACCTGGTGCACAACTGTAATCATACTTATCACAGAAGCATTAAATGCAGGTCTGTGGAAGTTAACCCTTCCAATGCCCTGGGTTTATGGAAGACCATCTATGGCAAAACTGTTCTTGGCAAAAAAACAAAACAAAAGGGTACCCTTCAGAAAGGCAATCACATGAGAATATCTAAGCTGAAAGGGGTGTTTGAAAAGGGATGTGAACAGTCATACACAGATGAGATATTTATTGTGACAAGAGGTCTTCAAAACACAGAGACCCACCTATAAGCTAAAAGACTATCGGGGGGGGGGAATACATCAAAGGTACTTTTTATACAGAGAAGTTGCAGAAAATTAAACTGGATGAGGACAAAGTGTATAGGATACAGAAAATCCTGGCAAAGAAAAACTTGGCATCTCATAAAGTGGTTGGGGTGGCCTGATAAATTCAATAGCTGGGTTGAGGCAACACAAGTTTGGGACATTAGAAGTAGATAAGATTCAAAATGTTCAAAAATGACTTTTATATTACCTTTCCCAGCAACGCCTTGTATGATGTTTTCCCCAATAATACCATATCCTCTTTTACAGTAAAGTTGCCACAAACGCTTGAACTATCTGGTGAATGGGAAGTGGGGCTAGCAGAAATTCAGCACCCCCATACATGGGACAATGTGCCTGCAAACAAAAAGAGGTTAAGTATGCTCTATCAACCTCTAAACATCACCCACTGTAAAATGCTACAAACCGGCCCATATACCGAGTCAGCAGTGTTTAAAATTCCAACGGGTTATTATAGCAAGTTGACATGTCTTATCACTCAAATCAATAAAACCGTATTTGAAGCAAATGAACTAGTGTACCTGGTGCTGTGGAACAACAAGCCATCGGGAGAGAAATAAGCATTGACAGTGACATCAAATGCATTCTGTTTATGCAAGGGCACATACAGTACCTTTTGGGTTTTAGCAGACTCAATGTAGGTAGACCATAGCAAAGAATCCTGCAGATATTAATGGGGTCTTTTACACATTATATATCTGCACTGACATTATTATGCATGAAATAGCGGGCAACAATCTAGTGCCTTTGCTGAGATATGTAGCTGTGAGGGGCCAAGACAATGAGATCATGACTGTGTCCTACAATAAACCCCACTACCGAGCAGTCATTACACATCAGATTGATTCAGTCACTATTGAAATAATGAATTATCAAAACAAATCTGCACCATTTTGGTTTGGGAAGGTGATTGTAAAAATGCATTTCCACCTCCCACAGAGTACTTTAAAATTTAAGCAAGGATGATGATTGTTTGACATTGTGAGGACTCTGCCTTGTACAGAAGATATTACAAGGCAAAGGCAGGATATGGCCTTCCATGATTTCATGGACTTCCTACTATGTACAGTTCTGGTATGGGGGGTGGTATTTCATAGTCTGATGGCCTTTAGAAAAGCAGTTCCATTTTTAAGAAGGGGGTTCAAAATTACCAAACCACATCTACAAATGGCCACTAAAAATATTGCAAATGAAGTTGCGGGGCATGTGACTAGTAGTGTCCCTCAAAAGATGTCAGGAAGAGGTAAGCCCACTCATGGTGGTTCAAGGCTGGTTATGGTCAGGAGAGGAAGAAATAGAAAGTGCAGAGTACACCCTTCACTTCTCATTGGCCCTCCCCACTACTTTAAAAAGTGCATTTCAAAACACAAAATGTCACATAAAAGAAAAAGGTCAACATCCAAAGGAAATTCAAGGGTGTGTAAAAAAACAGATCTGTTCTAAAAACAAAACATGGCCTTCATGCACTGTGGGTCGGAGGAATACACAAAATCAGAACTGGACTTGATTGCAATCACTCCCACAGAGAAGCATTGAAAAAAGCATTTATGTCAAAATACCCCCTCTGGCTGTTCTTTCAAAAACCTCAATCACTGATTGAATGTTATATAGCGGAATGGTGAAGACTGTCTGGATCTAAACAACATGCTTCTTTATCTGGTTTGCAAAATCACTGAAAAGGATGGCAGAGATATACCTGCAGTGGCCACGTTGAGCCTCATAAACTACCCAGTGGCCACCATTTTAAGTCAGCTAGATGTGACTATTGGGGAACAACTCATCAGTCAGAGAAATAACTGTTACCCACACAGGGTGATCATAGAATCTGTGCTGAACTTTAGTGAAGAGACCCTTTCTACCCAATTCATGGCAGGGTTATTTTACAAAGACAACCCAGGGAAACACAAAATCACAGACAGAGCTGCTGATAATGTAGGGTTTAATAAAAGAAGCTCTTTCATGCATCTCAGTAGAGGTGTAGACCTTCTGGGCCACTTGCACATGGACTTGTTTTTTCAAGAGAAACATGCTGAATGGTGTGGATTTTAATATTAAACTGACATGTAACAGAATTCCTGGAAGATCAATGACAGATCAGGTGGTGCCAGAGAGTCGAAGTCACAGACATTCACCTTTTGCTAAGGAGGAATTTATAGGAGCAGGTGCAGCAGTGCTGCTAGAGGCTTTTTATCTTTTTACAAGAGGTATGATACCACTGTCTTATTTCTGGCAGCCTAGATATGTCAGTATCTGAACTCCTCTCAGCACATTTCCCTTGCAAACCTTCTTTTATCTTACAGTCTGCTGGTATGTACTTCCCAAAACTCAGCTGCAACCCCTGCTACCTTACCCAAACTGCTCACTGAGTGAAGTGAGACAGAGGTGTTGGATCCGCTGGAGCAGGGAGATGCAGGCTACCAATTAGACCGAACTGGTAGCAGACCAAAGGAAGGAAGGTGCAGAGTGAAGTGACCACTGCAGTGTAGCAGTGTAGAAGTGCTAATCACTTTGTATTGCTTTGCTCTCTATCAAAGATCTCAGGAGGGGAGTATTAAACTATAAACTTTTAAACTGATGATAGTGTGGATAGCTGTATTTTGTATATCATTCCCATGTGATTTTTACCAGCCTCCATATAAGGGTTAAAAGGTTATTTGGTACTTTTACTTGGAGAATGTAATATTATTTTTTGGTAGTACAAATTTTATATTTATTTTTGTTCATACTATATTCCTACTATTACAATCCTGAGTTTGAAATAAAGTAGTCACCTATCAGTGTATACGCCGCCAAGCATGTCATATGTTGCTGGCAGTCATTGTACACTTAAAGTGAATGTGTGGCATTCTCTGATACAGATCCACCATTTTTGGAGAACAGCATATCTATCAGTGCAGAGCGCAGAACTGCTTTTTCGCTTTGCCATTTTTTCAAACTTTTTGGCACTTTCTGAGTATCACTATACACTACTCCACAGTGATACATGGTGCTATCGGCTTGACTGCTTATCTGGCTGTTACTTGATACTGCAGAGAGAGGCCTTAGTTTTTGCTTGACTGGATGAAAATCGTAGATCTAATGGGTGTGCAGTAGTGTGTTTCTGCAGCTTGGTCCCAACACAAGCTGGGTTTAGTACAATATGACTCGAATGTAAGTCATCTTTAAGATCTTCCACAGCACAGATATTTTACATATTTTGTTTTCATACTGTCTGCAAGTTAGTGAACAGTGTGATTTTGTAATTCTTAACTGCTGCTTCTATGCAGCTAAATTTCTATTATTTTGCTATGTGTTTATCTAGTAGCTACTTTTAGAGTATTAATTAAAGAACCTGGGAGACAGTACTTACAGCCTACAATGTTTTTAGTTTAACATATTTATAATTTACTGAAGTTATGTTTTTCTCTGGAGTCCTTTAAAGTGAAGCAGTATTTTTAAAGTTTAACTTTTTATTGGTAATTTTCAGATGCACAAAAACAAAATCAACACAAATAACAACATCAGCAGTAGGCAGGGTACTATAAACACATCTTTTAACAGTAAAAATGTAGAGATAAAATAGGGGGACATTTCAAACTGGTGCTTGGTGGTGAAGCTTAACTTACAACATTTATTTATAATCAAAGTGAAACAGTATTTGAATATTTATATATTTTTATGTACAATGCTGACAATATATTTACTAGCTGAACACCTGTTTGTTAAATGCCTGAATCCCCTACCCTAATACTAAATTGTACTGAAAATGAATATTCCTCAGTGACAGATTATAGTTCCGTGAGTCAGAGTCTAAATAATAATGTAACCTCAATAAAACAAGAGAACTACATCATTTACCTATCATGAAAAGATTGATACCAGTGTGCATCCAGAACTCTTGATAACCTCAAATTCATGGCCTATACAGGAACATAAGGAATATGAGGAACTAGGGATGCCAGCTGGCATGAGGAAACATGGGAATGAGATACAGGAAATTATGTCTGCTATGCAATACACTATAAATGGTCTCAAGCAATATGAAAAACAAATTAAACATTCCTTTATTAGCAAGCCATGTCGATGTAGGAACTCACATGCAAAGTGTTAGTCTACCCTTCATAACACCCCTGATTATATTCAAGATTGTTTAAGTGAAGTCCTGATTTTACTTATGAAAAATCAATAGTGTTAACCTTATTATAATGGAACAACTAGTATTAAATAAGAATATCATGGCGGCCTTAAGAGTAGATGTGGTAAGGAATAGATTTAAAATTGCTGGATTGATAAGAACTATTACTAACCCTTCAGTAAGCTCAGATACATTGAATCAGTCAGGACAAGAAAGTATTCACAATAATCTGAGACCAGATTTCACTACAGTCACCATACCACAAAGCTCATCAATTGATAAGCATAAGCTACCAGAAAAAAAAAAGAAAGCAGAAGCAGAAAACGAAGAACAGGAATAATAATATAGATAAAAAAGCTCAAATGAATTTGTGGAATTAGTGAAACATTTTTAGCTGTAGCAACAAACAGCAGGAAATAATTGAAGAAGTCTGTCAGGGTCATATCCAAAACAAACCACAACAGGATAGAGTTGATACAAATAAAAGGGGCACTCAGACTGAACTCAAAATCTCAAATGAGGTTCCTAATTCAATCACAGATGGCCTAAATAATATAGAAATGGAAATAAAACAACTGAATAACTTAATTGATGTCACAAAATGCCAGGAGGAAGGAAAGAATAGAAGAAATGAGGGATTCTGAGGGCAAGGAAATGACTCCCAGTATCAGTGCCCAGTAAATACTATACAAACAGTATAACATGGTATATCTAGTAAGGATAATATAAATCTACCTGTTGTTAGATTCTTTGGTCCCAAAGATTTGATCAAATTAGATAATAAAGACAGAACTGCAGAATTAATAGACTGATTTAGATTCCTTATGGATACTGAAATAGATAAGGCTGAAGTTGCAGAAGTTAAGGTTGCACATGTAGACTTTGCAACTACTATACAACAGATGTGCTATTCTGCTCTCCAAGAATAGTCAATTATGCATGGTTAAACAGTGCTATCATACAAAACAAATATCTCAGTGTAATCTTCTCTAATAGACAAAATTTGAACACTAACAGTGCTCACAAACTGTTCATGTAGGTCGTCACCTCGTCACCATCTACTTATAGATGAAAATTCCACAATTGATGTAGCAGGATAAAAGCCTTTTATTCTCAGATAGGCAAAATAGTCAGCATACATGCTGGATACACCTTGCCCTTCCCCACAGAACCAAACGTTTTCTCATCACAATTACGCTTTCTTAAGGCTATGGCAATGGGGGTAATACACCTTATATACCTTATTTAAAGCTGAGGTTTAAAGGTAACATTCCATCCTTCAAATAAAATAAAGCCCCATACTAAATTACTATTGCCATAGATCACAGGTTTTTAACAGTTTAATCCAGTACCAACAATTATGTAAAAAACACATATTCATATATAACCTCACCAAAATTATATATAATCACACTTATGTTAAAATATATTAAAATTGCAGAAATGGGAACAATTCTATACAGTATCATATAACTGAATAATTATCAGATATTCTTCTTATCTATTTTATAATTACAAGAATGGAGAAAGTTACACGAGGAAGGGTGAGGAAGAATGAGAGGAAATGGAGGGGGCAGGAGAATGTATCAACGATGGGGGAGAGGGTCTTACCACAAATACAAATGGAATTACTAGGAGATGAAGTAAAAGTGGTGGTCAATATCTTTGATTATGTATTGACTGAATCGGAAACGAAAGTTTTGGAAAAGGGACTTTCGTTTGTTCCAACATTTGGTCTGAACAAGTTTGAAACAGTAGTGGATTTTTATAAATTTACTAGAAAATTGAATCTAAAGGCATTTTTTCATGATGAGAATCGAGAATGTAATGTGCAAGATAAGAATGATGAAGCAATACATAGATACATAGACAGTGTCAGCAGATAAGGGCCTATGGCCCACCCAGTCTGCCCATTTAAGTTTGTAAGTTCAGTTTATGTTTTCCAGGAAGTCTGTTGCCCCTTACCCCTGATCTCCAGAATTCCTTTATGTCTATCCCATGCATTCTTAAATCCTGTGATTGTTTCAGCCCCACCACTTCCTCTGGCAGGGTGTTCCACTTGTCCACCACCCACTCTGTGAAGAAATTCTTCCTCACGCTTCCTCTGAATCGCCCTCCTCCAACTTCATCCCATGCCCTCTAGTCCTGGAACATCTTTTTGCTTAAAATATTGCATTCCTGCACCCTGTTCCTCCCTGTAAGATACTTGTATGTCTCTATCATATCCTCTATCCTCCTCTCCTCCAGGGAGTACATGTTCAGTGCCTTCAACCTGTCCTCATAGGACTTGTGATGCAATCCATGCACCATCTTTGTTGCCCTCCTCTGAATGTTCTCTACCCTGTCTATGTCCTTACGTAGGTAAGGTCTCCAGAACTGCACAGTGTACTCCAGGTGCGGCCTCACTAGTGTCTTGTATAGTGGAATTATGACCTCCCTTTTCCTGTTGGTGATGCCCCTGCCTATGCATCCCAGCATCCTACTTGCTTTACCTGCTGCCTTGTTACACTGTTTCCCTGCCTCAATAGATTCTTTTTAAAGCTGTCCCTGTCTTTAAAAATAAATCTACATTTTCTCCACCACAAAATGCAGCAGTTTGAGAAGGCATGTATCCAGGATTTAGAAAATTTATTGTTACCACCATTGAGATAGTATAACTGCACAACGGAGGAAAATGCAGCCATTCGTGCCTTAAAAAATAAAATGATCACCATAAAGCCGGCTGATAAAGGAGGGTCTGTGGTGGTTATAAATACTAAAGATTATGAATCAGAGATGTTACATCAATTAAATAATGCAGACTTCTATGAAATTTTGACTTATGACCCTGTAAATAAATTTAAGCAAGAGATTGATATCTTATATGAAGCATTGCTGGAAGGTCTGATTAGTCACGATACATATGAATTTTTATCTATAAAACATCCAGTAAGATCTGTTTTATATGGACTTCCAAAAATTCATAAATGTCTGAAAAAGCCACCATATAGACCAATAGTGGCTAGTACTGGATCTTTGACTGATAATATTGCACATTTTATAGATCATCAAATCAAACCTATTGCACAAAGCACTCGGTCATATTTAAAAGACACAGTACAATTTATGGACTTTCTTGCAGATATTGAAATGAGTCAACAATCAATTTTTGCAACCATGGATGTTTGTTCTTTATATACAAATATCCCACATGAGGATGGGTTGGAAAGTTTGAGAGAAAGTCTGTATGAAAAAAAACTCATATTCACAAGTATTTGTGGAATTCTTGATTATGTTAACGGAGAAGATTCTCACTTGTAACACCTTTACATTTGATAGAAAGATATATCTGCAGAAAAAGGGAATGGCTATGGGGGCAGCCATGCCCCCCAACTATGCAATTATATATCTATCGAAGTGGGAAGAAAAATTCATTTTTGGAAATAAGAATCCTTTTTTGGACATAATTGATTTTTATAAATGATACATAGAATATTCATTCCTTATTTGCAAAGGTTCTATGGTGGAAATAAGGTTGTTTACAGCGTATTTGGAAAAATCAAATTGAATTTGAAATTTGAACTGAAAACTGATCCTGAAGAGATCAGTTTTTTGGATTTGGTGATAAAAAAAGAAAGCAATGGGGACATTAGTAGTAAGCTGTTTAGAAAGAGTACAGACAGAAATAGTATATTGCACTTTGAGTTGTCATCCTAAGCATGTCACAGAAAATATACCGACTGGACAGTTTCTGAGATGCAAACAGAACTGTTTTCATGAAAAGGATTATGAAAAAAGTGCAGAGGAATTGACAAAGAGGTTTTTGCAATGTGGTTACAGCATGGAGAATATACAAAAGGGACGTAAAAAAGCTGAACATAAGTGGAATATTAAAATGGGATATGTTCAAAATCAAGAAGAAAAAAAGAATACTGTACATATAAATGATGCTCCGAAATTCATTACTACTTTTAGTCCACAGGCACATTTATTCACTGAGATTATTAAAAAACATTGGTATATATTATCAGTGGTAGGGTTATCAGAACCCTCTGAAGTTCTGGGTTCTAGTTCTAGTCTAGAACTTCTGAAAAAGTTCTAGGGTTCTAATCTTTTTTAGAACTTTTTAGAACTCGAACCCTATTTTTTTATTGTGCTGCCAGTAATGAAGATAGTAATGAAATACATGTTAAGGAAAACTGTTCAATATAAGGGGGAGAGAAATTATCATGTGTGACATTGATAGGAATACAATTAGGTTTATCTATGGTTTCTTCAGTTTGCTAAAGCCAGCAACTTAATACGTAACAGGACCACCCACCCACCCATATGTTAAAAGTTTTCCTGCTGCAGCTGCATCATGATTCCTTAGTGAAAGAAAGAGGCACATTAGCCATTTATGTAGACAGTTATTTTATTTATTTATTTGGTTTTTGTTAACCGGGTAAGTGCACTAGCCAGCAAGTGACTGTTTTCAGGCACGACCCGGGAGGTAAAATTACAGAACATAACGATACAGTAAGGATAACGAAAATACATGATGCACAGAACTACAGGAAGATACATATGGCAGGATACAATGCATGACAAAGGAAAATACAAGGCAAAATACATTTCAAGGACATTTTCCATTGAGCGCCACATAAAGTGCAGTATTGAAGGACCTAGGAAAGGGGAGAGGATAGGTGTAGGGTAAGCCAGAAACAAGATGGAAAATGACAAAGGGGAAGGTGAGGAGGTGAGGAAAGGCTAGAGGGAAGGACAGAGGGCAAGGCCAAATGGGGAGCTAAAAAAATGGCTAAGAATATAAGGACAGAGAGGCGGTGGCAGGAATAGGGAGGTAAGAGGGAGTAGAGGAGGGATGGCCGGGAGAGGGGAGGGAGGGAGGCGAGTGAGGGTTAAAAGAAAGCCGGCAACTACGGCAGTGGTGATACAAGGTTCTAACCTGCGGCCGAGTCGGTGGAGCTGAAAGACGGCAAACGGAGAAAGGGTGATGGGGGTTACGGCAAAAGACGGCAACAGTGGCAAAAGGTAGCAGAATGCGATTGGGCTGGTGGAACTGATAGACAGCAGGGCAAGGGTGATGATGCCGGTAAGAGGAGGAGAGAAGCGAAAGAGTTACGGCAGTAGCAGAAAAGGTAACAACGCCAAGCCGAGCCAGTGGAACCGAGAGACGGCAGGGCAGGGAAGAAGAGGTCGTAGAGAAGGTAAGTATGCAAGTGGAGGTAGGAACAATGCCTGCTGGGACGGTGGGACGAGCAAACGGGCAGGGTGACTCAGGAGGAGGTAAAGGTGAGGCAAGCAAGCAGAGAAAGGAAGGGAGAGGCAGAGGGGAAGGGGGAAAAGGAGAGTGCAGGAGATGTGGTCGGGGGGGAAGAGAGGAGCAGGGGAGTTGAGTGAAGGAAGGCTGAGAGGTGAGGGGAGAAGAGAACAGGGATCAAGGGGAAGCCAAGTGGTGGCAGGAAGTAAACAACTTGTAAATGGCAAAAGCTAATATTTGGCATACAATCAAACAGATTCAAGCAGCAATTATAGTAAAACACCACATAAAACAACCATTGGGAAAGGCACAAGTGCTAGCAATAAGGAAGTGGGGAAAACAGGTTAAAAGCAAAGGGATCAGGTAGGATCAAAGCAAACACATTTGTCCAAAGCAGTAAGAAAAGTCCTGAGTTTGCCCTTAAAAGTTGCATGAGTAGGGACATCCCTTAGTTCCTGAGGCAGCAGGTTCCACAGGTGAGGAGCAGCATACTGGAAGGAGCCCATGCCCTTTTTTGTCCGACAGAGGGGGATGGATAATAAGGTCTGATCTGCAGATCTAAGGTTCCGTGGTGGGAATAGCTGGTCTCAGGAGTTCTGATAGGATAGCAGGTTTGGATGTCCTTATGATGGTATCTGATAGATTGTACAGGTAGTATTGTCTGGTAGAGGAGGAGAGAGCCAGCCAAGGTCTTGATATAGTTGGCAGTGATGCTGCAGTCGAGGTGCTTTGGTTGCATACCTGCATACATTATTGAAAGTAGTGTCCCACAGATGCAGTGCAGATTTATTGGCCAAAGACAGAATGGGACAACCATATGTAAGGGTTGGCAACAGTATACTCTAGCTACTGCCAGTTTAGCAGCAGGGGTAAGAGGTAGTTGGTTCTGTAAGCAGCCCCTAACTTGCAATTGACTGACTTGCAAATATCCTGGATGTGTGTTTTTAGGTCCAAGGTTTGGTCGAGGTGGATGCCCAGGTAAGGGAAAGAAGTGACAGGTTCTAGTGGGTTCCCATCAATGTCAGGAACAGAGATAGTCGAAGGACATGATTTGAGCTTGTGAGTGGAGCCAAATAGCATGACTTTGGTTTTGTTTGTGTTTAAAATCTGTTATATATACTCATCGTCATGAATTATGAGGAAAAAATAACTGACATTACCTAATCTCAGCTATTTGCTTTCTGTTTTAAATGAGTAACTCAAAAGTTGCTATGTTTAAAAGAAAGCTTTTTTAACAAAGTCAAGCCAAGGTACTACAGCAGTAGCATGTGGAACTGTTGCAAAACATATTATGTCATAACGTAGTCAGTCAAGACATTTGAATAAAAAAAATATGCTAGTCATTGTTGCTGGCAAAAAATGCATGCAATTTTCTAAGATAATGCATACATATACCAACATTTTTGTTGGCAAATTGAAGTAATACATACAACTTTCTAAGATTATGCATTTTTGCAGTTGATACTTCAATAAAATCTGTATTTCAGTCACATAAAGAAAAAAAGTGGTTTCCTCACCACATACTAAGGAACATTTAATGTAGCTGCAGCAGTTGGCATGTGATGTTTAAGGGACAGTGTCTGTCAACCCCATTATGTATCAAATTATCACTACTTGTAAAGCAAAAACACTTTATGATACATCACATTCTGTGAAAACTGCTGATGCAGATTTTCTTTTATTTCTGATTCCTTTATTCTTTTTTTAAAGGGGACAGGACAATTGTGCTAGGTGGCAGCAGTTTGCAATTTATTTAATAAGAATATATATTATGGGCCGGATATTCAAAAGGGTTGCGCCATGCGCAAGTCCGAAAGTGCGCCATTCTGCGATATTCAGCAGGAGGCAGTTGCGCCACCGAAAACAGGCTGAGCAACAGCGAATGCAAATGGACGGCATGTGCAACCAAAGGGGTGGATCCTACAAAGAGTGCAATGCGACATTTCAAAGGGCTGCGCACGCGCACAGCGAACAGCCGGAAGTTACCACAGCGAAATGAGCCAAAATAAAAGGCTCAAGGAAGAGGCGCAAGAACGCTACAGAGATGCCAAGTGAGACAGACAGAGAGAGAGACGGTGATAGTCCAGAACAGGGCAGGCAAGGGAAGTTGTGTGTGCATAGGCTGCAGACGCCAGCGGGGTACCGGCAGTGGAGGTAGCAGTCAGAACAGTGGGGGTAACAGAGCAACATCAGCCAGGGGTCACAAGCCAGGAGATGGACAGTGCCAGCTTCACATGGAAGCTGTAATGAGGAGGTGAGAATGCATGCTGCAGGGGGCGTGGCCGTGGAAGGGCCAGTCGGTGACATGCCCCAACGGAGCAGTACCGTGCCGCATCAGCTTTGAGCTGTACACAGATGTAGAGATGATCGACTGGCACCGCCTGAACAGGGCAATACTGAGACGGCTCTGTGAGCTGTGCAGTGATGTGATGCAGGCACCCTCATGACGGAGTCACGCTCTGTCGGTGGAGACCAAGGTGACAGCCTGCATGTGCCTGCTCACCACGGGCACCTTCCAGAGGCTGACAGGGGACACCTCAGGCATCACACAGTTGGCCACGTCACGCATCCTCACCCAATTCCTCAGCGCACTGCTGCCACATGCTGCGGAGCACATCCAGTTCCCCAGCACCACGGCAGAGCGTACAGTAAACATGCAGGAGTTCCACAGAGTAGCACGTATGCCTGGCATGCTAGGGGCCATAGACTGCACCAATGTGGCCATACGCATGCCACCTGGCCCTGATGGGGCTGCATATAGGAACAGGAAGGGCTATTCCAGTGTCAACTGCCAGGTGGCGTGTGATGCCACTGGGCGCATAATCAATGTCTGTGTCACACACCCTGGCGGAGCACATGATGCCTTTATATGGTATCAGTCCGCACTGTGCCATTGATTCAAGAGTGGGGACATCCCCACAGGCCATTTAGTGGGTGAGTACGCATGTAGGAATTGCAAACGTGCGGCAAGGGTGGGAATGCCACAGGTGCTATGGTAGTGTTACACAGGGATATTGGCAATATGGACCTGAACATGATACTCATCTCCACCATCTCCACACAGGTGACAGCGGATACCCACTCCATCCCTGGCTGTTCACACCATACCAGCGCCCCATGATCCCATCGCAGCAATGCTATAATGAGGCGCATGCCGCTACACGCAACATCATCGAGCGGGTGTTTGGGATGCTCAGGGCATGCTTCCGATGCCTAGACACCTGCGGCGGTGCCCTACAGTACAGCCCCACAAAGGCCTGTGGGATATTCCTGGCCTGTTGTATCCTGCACAACATTGCTAAAGACTGTGAGATAGCCATTTAGGTCGAAGAGGGGGACAGCGATGGGGACGCCAGCGGCGCCGGTGATGATGATGATGAGCAGCCCCCCCTTGGACGACGGGACCCCCGACTGATCCGGCAGGCCCAGCTGCACCGGGACACCATCACGGAGGAGCATTATGCACGACACAGTTAAGTCAAGGGGCCATGTGCAACCAACACTGTCCTGACGCAACCCACAGGCACACAGAGTAACACATCAGGGGTGCATGATGGCAAGGGGAGTGGAAGGGACCAGGCACACAAACACACCATCAGGGAGGGGTGAACAGTCATATGGACACACACACACACGCACACACCAGGCACAAAGCATACATGGGCAGGTGCACAGCAGAGCAGGAACAGACATGGCAAACACACAGATCCACAGACCACACCCACCACCTGTACTGTCCAAATACGTATGTCAGATGCTGGGCACCCTTGCGCCTTGGTGTACAGTACAATGCAGGCATTATCATGCACACGCACCTGTGGACAGCAGTCGGGATGGTGTGCAGGTGGTCCGTATGTCAGCATGATGTGCAGGGCACCCACCAGTGCACTGCCCACCATGACGCACAGTGCGTACAGGGCAGCACCAGACAGAAACCGCACTGGGAGACAGGTCAGTCATGTTGCACCGTTCCACGGTCACCGCGGATGCATGGGCGACCCCGCCGTGACCCAACAGCACTGGCAGGCTGAGCAGGGGCCACATGGGGTGGCACCGATGGACCACCAGGGGTCCCACTGCACGATCGCTACCTTGTCCGCACTGGGGTCTGTAGTATGCCAAACATACCTGCACCAGGGGTGCTCGGGATGCCCACAGCAGAACCTGGCATTGACAGGCTTGGTGTCGCATGATGCCGGGAATGGGGAGTGGAGAGCGTACTGTGTGGGGTGCGCGGTACAGGGGCACCTGCTTGTGTGCCCAATGCAGCCACGACAGCAACCAATGCCTGGGTCTGCCTGTCAATGGCGGCGGTCACATCCATCCGCATATGGACCATCTCTGCAAGGTTCAGAGCACAGTCCCTGCTGTGCTGCTCCACAGCCATGCACAGTACCTCCACAGATGTTGCAACCCACCTTTGCTGCTGTACTGATTCCCACAGCAGGCGGGTGTGCTCTTCAAATGGGTACTCTGCCACAACGGCATCCTGTCCCCCAGGGTATGGAAGGTCCTGATGCTCAACACCCCTTGAGGGAGGGTGCTGTTCACCAGGGCCAGGAGTGGACATATCAAAGGGCGGTGGGCATGTGCCACCGCTGGACACTCTACCCCCAGACCTGGTGGGTGACTGCTGCTGCTGCCCCTCCAACCGTTGTGCCTCAGGGACCACTTGTTCCACTGCTGTGGCCGCAACAGTGCCAGACACCTGCACAGCCATCGGTGCTGCCCCACCAGTGCTGACAGGCACAGCCTGGGACTGTGCCGACATGCTGGCACACACGTTGGAATCAGCTAGGCCCAGGGGCACGTGCTGGCCTGCTGTGTGTCCGTCATGGGACACACACATGTCACTGTCCATTGCAGTCCTTGCATCATCAATGGTGCAGGTACGTGCTACAGCCACAGTCACAGTGTGCTGGCATGCTTGCATGCCAGACTGCTGAGACACAGGCTGTGCACCCCTCACACCCAACTCACCGACACCAGAGTTGGCAGCCCAGCATGCATGCTGGTGCAGTGCATGCTGGCTGGTGACAGAGGTGGATGGACCCTCCTCCATGTCCAGCAGGTCTTCCTCACTGCCTGAACCCACCACCACCATCCCCTGAAGATGAACACGATCTGTAACAGAAAGAGAGGACATGTGAGTGCATGTGAAAAACCTCCCCCAACACCACCACCACGTCATACCGTGCAGTGATGGGCTTCCACCTGTCTGGAATCCACCTCCTGGTACACCCTCAATAGCACTCCACTGCATTGATGCAGCCAGTCGGTCCTCAGCCGGGGTCAGCTCCACCACCGCTGGCTGGCCCCCGCCTGTGCCAGGAGGTGCCGCCCTGAGGGCTGCCACCTTCTCCTTCACCCTCCTGCGGTCTGTCCCCATCTTCTTTTTGCATTCCTGCAAGGAACGCTGGTGGCTTCCGTGCAGGTTCACTGCCCGAGCTACCCCCTCCCATGCAGCCACATGGGCCTGAGGGTGCCCCGCCGTCCATTCAGTAGTGGCTCCTCCTCCTCCAGGTAGGCCTGGAAGAGGGCCTCTGTCTCCGCCGTGGTGAAGTTGGGCCTCCTCTTCCACCCACCATCCTCACCCTCACCTTGGCTCTGCTCAGTCATGTCGATCTGTATGGGTGGAAGTGGACACCTGTCACTGTGCAGTCTACAGCGTTATCCCATGACCATTGTCCAGAACATCACACAGCATGCAACCCACCTCTCACCTGCAGTAACCAAATCTGGCCAGCGCAGCCCAATGTCGCACATTCATAGCATAATGCATGCAAATTAGGAGTGGAACAACTGTAATGAGATGCAAATCGCGCCACTGCGCCTTTGAATGGCTGATCAGATGATTTGCATGTGTCGGCTGAATATCGCGCCGTTGCGCTTTGCCCAATACGGTTGAGCCGGCTGAGCCAATGGCGCATATCTGTGACTGTGTGGTACACTGCATTGCGCATGCCCAGATAGCTTATGCAGGCGTCTGCCGCGCTGATGACGTGCTGTGCGCGATCTGCAATTCAGGCCATGGCCACCATTGTGCCAGTGGCACTACAGCACTGGGCATCATATGGCGCTGTGGCACTATTGTGCAATAGTCCACTGTGGCACTGTCACGCAGGCGGTCGGTCGCGCAGGATGCGTAGACGCCAGATGACGCCAGGCGTGGCCTTGCCACAGACCCTGACCTGGTGTCCGACCTTGCCCTGGCGCTGTTCGCTGCCATATGTATGGCTCTGTTTAGCTGTTTGGTGACAGCGCTATGTGAACCAACGGCGCTATACGAACAGCGCGATTGGAACCTATGGTGGTCTATTGCGCAACATTTTCACGTGTGGTTGCCGCACTGTGGGGTGCCATATTGCCTGCTCTACTACCACAGTAATGGCACACAGGAGAGCTCCCCAGTGGAGTCAGTTGGAGGTGGCCAACCTGGTGGCAGTGGTTGAGCCTCACTTTGGGGCACTGTTTGGGGATCAGCCTCTCACCATGGCCCGCACCCATGTGTGGCTGCAGGTGGCCACTGAACTGGAGAGGGTCACAGGGCGGTGCCGGTCTGCTGAACAGTGCAGGCACAGGTATAGTGACCTCCACAGGAGGGAGCCAGACGTGCTGCAATGCCTCAGGTCACGTGCCAGGAGGGGCGTTGTGCCTAGGCCAGGTGGATGTACCATCTATGCACCTGTATTCTCCGTAGGGGTGTGACTGTGTTTTGGTGGTGGTGCATGGGGGATGGCTCTGCCATGGTTGGCTGTGTCAGTGTGTGCAGGTGTGAGATGCATGGGTCTGGCTGTGTGGGCAGGCACACTCACTGGGGCAGGGGGCAGTCTGCTTTGGGGTCACACTGATGTTTTTCTCAACATTTGTCCCCCACAGGCCTGGTGAAGAGGATGCGGGCCCAGGCTGAGGAGGGCCGTAGCGGGGCCCAGGTGGCAGCCGGAGGAGGCGTGGTGGGTGGGCCACAGAGGCGGCAGCAGCAGCAGCCACAGCTGCTTGATGAGTGTGTCATTACATCATGGATGCTGCTGCATGCTGGAGGGGGTGGGCATGACCACCAGCCATGGACAACACAACCATGCATGACACAGGCGACAGTCATCACTGTCCAGTGTCACTGCACGTCTGTGTGTGCGTCACTGGTGGTCCATGCATGCACTGGGCACATGGCTATGGAACTGGCATCCCACCACATTGCCACATCACTTGACAGCCTTGTTTGTGCTGTGATGGACATGGGCAGTGTGTGTGTGCAGTGGTGCACATAGCTGGTGCTGCCTGGTTGGGCGTGTCATGTGCATGGTCACTGTGGGTGGGTGCATACCATCACAGGTGCAGGGCACTAGGCTATATGCCTTGCAGGATGGGTGGTGTTCAGGGTTGTGGACAGTCACAGCCATTGACTGTGTTCCCTTTTCCTAGGTCTCAGCATCCTACGGTGGATGGACCGTGCCTTCCAGTGGCTGACGCAGGTGTCAGTCGCTACACATGACCTCCTGACAGACATGCAGTGCCATGGGGTCAGGCGACGCTGGAGGAACCGGGAAGATCAACAAGCAGCAGGGGACCAGCCTACTGGGCGCTGACTGCGTTTCCCCTTCCCACTTCACCCAGCCCTCCCACCCTGCCTTCCCTCTCCAGTTGTTCACCCCTACCCTTACCCACCCCTGCCATGTACCCCTACCCCCTTGTCTTGTACATATGTATATAGATGTTGTTGGTGTTGTACATATCTTTTTCGAATATATATATTTTGTTATGAATTCTGTGGTGGTCTCTGATTTGGAGCGGGCTATGGTTGCTCAGTTGCAGTGGTGTGCATGGCATCTGGGGTGGTAAGGTCCTGGGTATATGTGTGTGTGCATGGGACGGTGTCTCCGGTGTGGGAGTGCCTTTCAGTCGGTCTTGCCATCTGCTGCCGCCCACTGCTGGGTGCCCAGGGTGGGTCTGGCTTGTATGGTTCTGTGCTACATGAGGTTGCAGTGTGCTGGGGTTGCATGGTGTTTACTGCAGTGCCAGTCACTGAACATGGGTGGTGTCTTGGGGTCACAGTGCAGGGTGTGCTGTACAGAAGGGGGGGCTGATGTGCACTGTGGTTGTCGACCCCCTGTGTGTGGCAGTCTCAGCCTGCCAATGGGTGTGCTGCGGTGACATGGCCCTGCTGTGCTTTGTTGGCTTGTCCCCATGGGCCGGTGGATCATCCATCCCTCCCCCAGTGATGCTGTGCTTGGGGTGTGCGGGTGTATTGTTAGTTCTGCAGTGTGTTCCTGTGCCTATGTGTGGCATGGCTAGTGGTGGGCTCCAGCCTGCCTCCCTGGTTGTGCAGTTCCATTGCTGTGCTGGGGGGGGCTCTGCTTGTGCTATGGCACCTCTGGACTGCTCAGCTGGGCTAGCCTCGTTGCTCTATGGCGCATCATTTCTGCTCAGCTTCCCCTTCCTGATTGTGCTATGGCACAGTTTGTGCAATATTCAGACGTTGGCTGCTTGCGCAATTGACCTTGCTCCATGTTTGAATATCGTGACGATTGCGCCTGTGCGCAAGTGACTTGCGCTTGCTCCTGCTGTTGCGCACTTTTTGGGCGCAGTTTGAATATCCGGCCCTCTGTGTACAGTAGGTTCAGTCTGTCATCATTTTTTTCCTCACCATCCCCAGCTGATCACGAATCTGTAAATGAAAGAACTAAAACAACACCCACCTTTCACCCCATCACCCATTCCACTTTTCTTCCACCACCCTCATCTGTGCAGTAGCACCCATGCCACCCTTACACCCATGTTAAAACCAACCCACAACCCTCACCCATGTACTAGCATCCATTTTTCGTTTATGGCTAACATTTCTGTAATTGAAAAAATAATAAACAGCTACCAATTAGAACTCATTGTTTCGTCCTCTTTAAAATTGAAAAATAGACCGTCTCCTGTCCTAGCCCATACTGATGCACCACAGTCACAGAAGGTAAATCCAAAAATATATGTTTGCACTTTAACTACAAATAATATGATACAGAAAGGATTGACATGACAGTGTCCCTTTTATGCCAAATTTGGGCCTGTTCCCACTGATGTTAAAATTGCCCTGTATATAAAACTTGTTGACTTTAGTTTAGACCGTAGCTAAAGCAGTTTGCCATGAAATGGTGAAAGTTTTGGGGGTATATAGTCCAAGGTAGTAGATCGAAAGGAGAGAGACGACAACCAAAGTCATCACAGTCTGTAAAGTTTCTTTTGGTGCAAAGAGACTCTGTCCACACAGTATTACCAGCCACCACCATCTGAGTTGTCATCATCACCATCAACATCACAACATCAATCACTTCAGGATCAGTTTGTATACTTTTGTAGGGATACGAAAATCTTGACTTATTAACTTTAATAAAAGTTAACGTGTGTACATTTTCTGGCAGCAATCTATTTCTGGTGTCTGTCACAATATTGCCAGCTGTACTAAACATGCATTCTGAAGAGACACTTGTTGCAGGACAACCAAGATATTTACAGGCTTCATCATACAGCACTGTCCAAATTGACTTTTTTGATCTCCAGTATTCAAAAGGGCATGCATCAATAGGAATTCCGGGAGATATTCTGGAGGATGCGGTGTTGTCCCATCTGCAGGCACCTCTCTGGGCTGAGGGAGGAGGTTGCTCATCTCCAGGCTGAGTTGGCCAGGATTTGTGGGACCTCCTTTTCCATCCAGGGACCACCAGTGCCACTGCCGTTGCCTCAGAGGTTGCCAAGAAAGAGGAGCGGTTGGACCATAGTGGGCTCAGGGAGGGTGAGGGTGGTGGAACAGAGGCACATCCCTCCAGTTGTACCTCTCACAATTCCTATGCCATTCTGGCAAAGTGTGGTTCCTCTTGGAGGCACCTACAGTGGAGACCAAGGAGGATGCTGGGAACCTCCACAAGGAGACCCACAGGATGGTGGCAGGGACCCTGCAGGGAAGGAAACAACTCCTGGTGGGGACTCATTGTTAGGAAGGTAGAACTGGGCAAGGAAGGGAGAGGGAGGTAGTGCCTGCCTGGTGCCATGGCTTGAGGGACAGGGAGCGAATCCTCAGGATTGCCAGAGCAGCTGCACAGGGAGGAGCTGGATGTCATTATCCACCTAGGGACAAATGACCTGGCTAAGAAAGGGATTAGAGAAGTGCAGAAAGAGTTTGTGGAATTGGGAGGGGTTTCAGTCAAGTAGCACACACGGTAACTCTTCTTGGAGGTGCTACCCATCTATGGCATAGGAGAGGCTAGGGTGTTCTGTACCATGGGATTCAATCAGTGGTTTAAAAACTGGTGTGGAGCTCAGGGTTGGCTTCATTGGGGACTGGGGGTCCACCTGGAGTGATGCAAGCCTATACTGGCATGATGGGCTGCATCTGTCCAGGAGGGAACCAGGATCCTAGGTGATAGGTTTAATGCTTCATTGGTAGCTTTGAAACTAGCCAAGGGGAGGCACTGGAAAGAAGCAGGAAAATCCTAGCCCACCAAACAATCACAGTAGTAAGTGTGGCAAACACCAACATGGAGGTGTTGATAGGGAGAAGGGCAGGGGTAAATGGAGAAAGTGACAAAGGCAAGAAGGACAGGGATGGGGCAAAAGGGGGTAAGGCCATCAGGAAATGGAGAGTAATGAGTACCAATGCCCGTAGTCTGGGCAACAAGCTCCCTGAGCTGGTGGCCTTAATGGAAGAGGGATGCCTGGATATCATAGCAGTCACAGAAACATGGTACACAGAGAACCATGACTGAGGTGTTAACATACCAGGGTACATAACCTACAGGAGAGACAGGCAGGGGGAGAAGAGGGAGGAGTAGCTCTCATGTAAGGAAGGGATAAAAGCAACTGAACAAAAGAGTAAACAGGGAGGAGAGGAGGCACTGTGGGTCACCTTGGAGACTGGAAAGGGCACCACAATCCCGCACAGGGTTGTGTACAGACCCCATGTCAGGGGAGGAATGGACAAGGATATGATGGAAGGAATTCTTAGAATGGCAGAGAAAGGGGAGAAACTGTTGATGGGAGACCTGAATATGCCAGATGTTAACTGGAGCACATTTGCTGCAGCCACATCCAAGAGCAGGGTCATTCTTGATGCCCTACAGGTGGCAGGCATTAGACAGCTTGTTTCGGAACCCACTCATGAGGGAGCAATCTTAGACCTCATACTCTCAAATGGGGAAGTGAGAGGATCTCAGATCTAGAAGTAGGTTGCCATCTGGGGACAAGTGACCATCAAACAGTGTGGTTCACATTAAACTCAGCTACAGAGTCAAGCCATACAAAAGTGAGGGTACTGAACTTTAGGAGGGCTGACTTTGGCAAGATGGGAGAGTGCCTCAGAAAAGCACTAGCAAACAGGCTAGACGGAGGTGTGGAGCAACAATGGGGAATTATCAAAACTGCCATCACAGACGCAACAAGCCTCTGTGTGAAGCAAATAAACAAATCAAAATGAAAGAAAAAGCCACTATGGTTCTCAAGAGAGGTGGCTGTGAAAGTCAGAAAGAAAAAGATAGCATTCGGAAGTATAAGGAACACAGAAGGAGCAGGACAGAGAGCTGTACCAGTTAAGGCAGAAAGAAGCAGGAGGGAAGTCAGAATAGCAAAGGCCCAAACTGAGGAAAAGATAGCCAACCAGTTAAGAAGGGGATAAAACCTTTATAGGTACATCAGCGAGCCGAGAAAGACCAAGGAGGGATAGTGAGGCTGAATAGAATGAACGGTGGGTGGGCAGAGGGGGACAGTGAAAAAGTAGGAATACTGAACAATATTTCTGGTCAGTATTCACAAAAGAGGAGGGGGAAGTGCCTAATCCAATTAACAGAAGCACTCTTGATAGGGGGGTCAATCCCAGTCCTTTCACAGAAGAAAAGGTTCTGCAAGAACTCCTAAAACTGAAGGTGGACAAAGCAATGGGTCCTGATGGAATTCACCCCAGAATTCTAAATGAATTAAGGAAGGAACTAGTGAAACCACTGGCTACTCTTTTTAATAAATCATGGGAAGATGGTGTGGTACCCAAGGACTGGAGGAAGGTGGATGTGATTCCCTTCACAAAAGTGGGACCAAGACAGAGGCAGGAACTACAGACCTGTCAGTCTGACCTCTGTGGTAGGGAAAAAGTGATGGAGTCACTTCTGAAGGAAAGAATAGTTGAGTACCTAGAGGTCAGTGGAGCACAGGATCCAAGGCAGCATGGGTTCACCGCGGGAAGGTCATGTCAGACGAATCTAATAGATTTCTTTGACTGGGTGACCAAAGTAGTAGACCAGGGAGGGGCTGTGGACATGGCCTACCTAGACTTTGGCAAGGCATTTGACGCAGTCCCACACAAAAGATTGATAGTCAAATTAACCAGCCTGGGAGTGGGTCCCAGGGTGGTAGCCTGGGTAAAACATTGGCTGGACAACAGGACACAGAAAGTAATTGTAAATGGAGTCCAATCTGAAGAAAGGCGCTACTAGTGGGGTACTGCAGGGTTCAGTATTGGGTCCAGTCCTTTTAATGTCTTCATCAGTGACATTGCAGAGGGACTGGAAGGAAAGGTATGCCTTTTGCAGATGACACAAAGATCTGCAACAGGGTTGATACACAGAGGCGTGGAAAGGATGAAAAGGGACTTGGCAAGGTTGGAGGAATGGTCAGATGTATGGCAGCTAGGATTCAATGCAAAAGTGCAAAATAATGCACCTGAAACAAGAACCCAGGGAAGGATACACAATGGGTGGGGAGTATAACAACAGCAAAACAGGAAAGGGACCTGGGGTAATCATATCAGATGACCTTAAGGTTAGCAAGCAATGTGAGAAGGCAGCAGGGAGGGCGGGGTATACTGGAATGTATAGGAGAGGCATCAGCAGCAGAAAACAGGAAGTTGTTATCCTCTGTACAGACAGTTGGTGAGACCCCATCTGGAATACTGTGTCCAGTTCTGGAGACCCCACTCGCAAGGACATAGACAGGATAGAGGCAGTCCAGAGGACGGCAACTAAAATGGTGCAGGGTCTGCAGAGAAGCCGTATGAGGAGAGACTAAAGGAGCTTATATGTATACCCTTGAGGAAAGAAGGAGAGGGGGACATGATAGAAACTTTCAAGTACCTCAAGGGAATCAACAAAGTCCAAGAGGGTAGCATCTTTCAGAAAAAGAGACTTGCAAGAACAAGGGACACAATTTAAAGATAGAAGGAGGAGGCAGTTCTAGGGCAATGTGGAAGTATTATTTCACAGAGAGGGTAGTGATTCATGGAACAGCCTTCCTGAGGAAGATGTGGGGTCTAAAACTGTGTGAGAATTCAAGAATGCATGGGACAGACATAAGGCAATTCTTGTGGGGGGCAGGAAGATAAAGGCTGTTGGTTAACTAGGATCTGTGGCCTATCCTGTAGGTAGGGAAATGGGCAGACTAGATGGGCCTAGCGGTCCTTATCTGCCGTCAAAGTCTATGTTTCTATGTAATAGGCAGTTCTTGCAGGTAACTGTCTACCATGATGGACAGACACCGCTCAGAAGAGGAATCAGCAGAAGCTGGTATGGCAGCAATTTGGGAAAGGTTTTGCCACAGATTTAGCTTGCTACTAAGGGTTGAAGAAGTGGCAGTTGTGGAACAACTACTGTTAATATTTGGTGACTTTTCCAGTTCTGTATCCCTTTGTGAAGATGAACCTGCATGTTGTGGTGATGACAACCTGAGGGTACTGTAAGTGTCTGTGTTTGACTCCTGTGAGTGCTGCAGCTCATCTAGCAACATACATTTGTACTGCTCTATATCATCTGTTTTTGGAAGATGTATAGCCTTGAACCTGGGATCTAAGAGAGTTGCAAGGATGTAGTGTTTTGATTTCTTCATTGCAACTAATTTGTCGTTGGTTTTGAAGCGCTCGCTAATTCTCTTTACAAGATTCCCATGATATAGGCGAAATGCTGACTGCGCTTCAGATCTGTCTTTTTCTATTTGTAGATTTAGAACACTAAGATGATGTGAAATGAGCATTATGAGTGGGATAACCTGACTCACAGATGCACCTTCAGAAGACATGTCCCTTGTAGCTGTCTCAAAAGGAGCTAGGATACAGCACACTGTCTCCATTAATTTCCACTGCAGCACAGACAGCATAATGCCATCTCCAATAATGTAACTGGAGCAGTACTCATGTACAGCTTGCTTTTTGCTCCAAGAGGCGCTGTAGCATAAAGGTTGAGTTCCAACGAGTGGAAACATTTTGAATCAGCTTTTGCTGGGGCAGCTTGTGTTTTTTTGCAGTTCGGACAATGTCCATACAGCCTTGGTTGAATGTGAAAAGTGAGTCACAATTTTTTTGCAAACAGCAATCATACCATCCACTTGTGTTTCGTTGCTGAGAAATCCCGTGACAATTAAGTGTAAGCAATGTGCAAAGCAAGAAGCATGCAGAAATACTCCATCCTGTACTGCTTTCAAGATGTTGGCAACATTGTCACTTACTATGAAGCCATATTTTAGACCATGAGAATAAACCCATTCGTCAAGGAGGTCATTTGGTTCCTGCAAGATGTTTGCAGCAGTATGACTTTGCCCAAACTTCTTTATATGCAGCAGCCCCATCTTTTGGGGTGTCTTTGTTTTTGAAGAAGCACAAGAAAACGTGACCCAATGAGCGGTAAGGGACATGTAATCTATGTTTTGAGTGCTGGTCCACATATCTGTTGTGACATGAATAACCCCACCCTCCGCAGTTTTAAGTGCAAGCATCACTGTCACTTTTAAAGCCTGATAAATGTTTGGTATTTCAACATAGGAAAAGCACCTTTGATGAGGAACATTGTAACGAGGCTCTGCTAATGTCATGAGCTCCCTAAAATCCTCATGATCTACCAAAGAGTATGGGAGAAGGGCTCTGGCTAACAGTGCACCAATTCGGTGATTAAGATGAAGGGTCTTTGGATGATTTCTAGTAAAGGTATTCTTCCTTTCAAATGCCTGAGACAGTGTTAGCTGTCTGCAACATGTCCCTGCTGGTTTATTATACACCGTGCTTCGATGGGCAGATGGACGCAGAGATGGTGGACTAGGACTTATACATTCAGTGCCATCACTGGATGTGCAACTGGTACTAATGGTGCTGGCATTGGTGGTAACAGTGATCCTAGGGCTGGCAGTGGTTCTGCCCGCATCAAGTTCAGACAATTCAGTATCCATTTCAGATTCCTGACCCTTCTCACGTGCTACTGGAAGATGGAGGACATGGGTTTTGGATGATCAAGCAAAACCGAATGCTTTTTCAGATGGCATTTAAGAGCTGTAGTGCCAAGGCATGACAGAACTTTACCACGGCTTACACTTTGTTTATACAGTGAACAAATTGCTCTGCATGGATCAGTTTTACTGACAGAGAAATAATTCCACACCTCAGATGTGACAGATTTTGTTCGAGTGCTAGGAAGATAGCTAAAGACTGTTTGTGTCTTTTCACCTGTCCTAACAGAACCTGAGACATGCTCCTTGGTGCTAGAAGAGTGGGCAGAAGACTCTGATGGATTTTCATTACTGGCCAACACAGAAGTGGTGGATTCAATGGGTATGTCCTTTTCATTGCCAACAGTGCTGGATGTATTTGCAAGTGCACTACCTGATTCATTGTCAGCAGACTTGCTCATTTCACTTTGTTGAGGAAGTAATGATTTGTCGCGAGACACAACAGTGTCGGACTGAGACAAAGAGCTACTGTCTGAGTCAGAGAGGGACTCACTGTCACTTGCATTATTGCTGCTAGTCACAGGGATCTTAACAGCATGAATGGTGCCTCTCCGTGTGACCCCAGCAGCTGTACAGGTTTTCTTAAAAGGTCCCCCTTTACCACAATTCACTGTTGCTCTTTTGCTGTTTGTTGAATTTTTATCACGTGAAACATTTTGGTTATTTCTGCTAGCACCAGGATTACTACTCCACCAACACCTGCTCCAACACCAGCACTAGATGCTTCATCTATGTTGGTGTCAGCCATAACAGACAGTAAGTACCAGTACTCTACTGTATACTGTGGTGAACATACCACACCCAAACAATTCCTGTGTAACAAAGCAATGTGATTGTGATCGCTGGCTACAACTCAAAAATTTTATTTTGGTTGTGTGACACTGTGATACCGTGGACTGAAAGTAATTGAAGAATATGACAGTTTGCAACTAAAGGATCCCAGGTTCAAGGCTTACAGAATGATTGGGCTGCTGGGCATAGGCATACACATAGCAATCAAGGGTGCACAGCAGCAGGGTGATGGGCTGACCACAGGAGATGGAGTCACATACGCAACCCAGGGAATGAGAATTATATTTCTACATTTCTGTCATGTAAGGTTAATGCCACCACACAACTGGCCACTGGGCTTCTCTTTGTAACACACACTGGGTAGGGTACAGTGCAGTCAAGGGGCACACAGCAGCAGGGTGATGGGCTGATCAGAGGAGACGGAGTCACATACGCAACCCAGGGAATGAGAATTATATTTCTACGTTTCTGTCATGTAAGGTTAATGCCATCACACAACTGGCCACTAGGCTTCTCTCTGTAACACACACTGGGTAGGGTACAGTGCAGTCAAGGGGCACACAGCAGCAGGGTGATGGGCTGACCACAGGAGATGGAGTCACATACATAACCAATAACTCAGGGAATGAGAATTATATTTCTACATTTCTGTCATGTAAGGTTAATGCCACCACACAACTGGCCACTGGGCTTCTCTCTGTAACACACGCACTGGGTAGGGTACAGTGCAGTCAAGGGGCACACAGCAGCAGGGTGATGGGCTGACCACAGGAGATGGAGTCACATACATAACCAACAACTCAAGGAATGAGAATTATATTTCTATGTTTCTGTCATGTAAGGTTAATGCCACCACACAACTAGCAGCAGGGTGATGGGCTGACCACAGGAGACTGAGTCACATACATAACCAACAACTCAGGGAATGAGAATTATAGTTCTACATTTCTGTCATCCAAGGTTAATGCCACCACACAACTGGCCACTGGGCTTCTCTCTGTAACACACATTGGGTAGGGTACAGTGCAGTCAAGAGGCACACACTGGGCTTCTCTCTGTGACACACACACACACCACACTGGGAAGGGTACAGATTTATTTGCCTTTTTTTGCCCCCCTTGTATGCTTGTTGCTGGCAGCTGCTGAGTGTGCAGTGTGCACCACTGACTGAGCAGTGCTGCAGTTTCAAATAATCACATTTCACAAAGGTTCTTCACTTCTTATTATTTTTTTTTTTATTCTCTCTCTCCGAGTCCTCCTCCTGATATTGATTGATCTCGGTCTCATCCCTCCCTATTCCCCAGTCCCTTCCCAATTCTTGATTAATCCCTCCACCTGTCCTGAACCTCCCCCTAGTCCCACTCCCACCCAATTTTTAGCCTTTTTTCAGCCTTTCTCTCGTTCTCGGTCTCACAGGAAAATGGATGATGGAATTTTAGTGGCCAGTATTGGACAAGAGTAGCGGTACGCTAACCGCTAACGCTAGTAGTACAGTTTAGCTAGGCTGCTGCTGCCTCTGCTCCAATCCTCAGCAAATGGCGCTCTTCCTCGTGGCACACCTGCCTAAATACCCCCACAGATCCCGCGGCTTGCGCAGCTTACTCGACCCCCACCTGACCCGTACGTACGTACGCAATGTACACAAGCGCAAACAGACAACATCTCTCATCTCACGGTGATTCGAACCCTTTTGCAAACCTTTTAGTGTTCGAGGTCTAAGTTAGAACTCAAACACCAGGGTTCGAGGAGGGTTCGAATCTTTGACTAACTAGTTCTGACAGCCCTAATCAGTGGAATATAAAATTAGAGATTTGGCACCGTCTCCCCCTAGAATTTTATATAAAACGGGTCATAATTTACAGGATACATTAATACATAGTTATTATAGTGGGGAGACACAGAATGTAGATAAAATGAGTGTTTTACCTAAGGGAACTTTTCAGTGTGGAAATTGCCAGTTTTGTAAGTTTATTAAAACTGGTAAAGTGTTCAAACAACTGGCAACAGGGGGAAACAGTATGAAATTGGAAGTTTTGCTAATTGCAATACTTCCAATGTTGTATATTTAGCTTGTTGTAATAAATGCATTGGTTTTTATGTGGGTAAAACTACTCAAAAATTAAAAGAAAGAATAGGGCTACATGTGAGAAGCATAGCACATTCTGATGGTGTTAGTGCTCTTTCCCAGCATGTTAATTCTAGGTGGGAAGAACATTATTTTAGTTTCCAAATAAGTGAAAAAGTAATTATGGGTCCTAGGGGGGAGATTTAGATTTAAAATTACGTCAAAGAGAAACTTATTGGCAATATATTTTAAAGTCATATATTGTTCCGGGTCTAAATGACTTTTTTCAACTTTCTCCATTCTTGTAATTATAAAATAGATAAGAAGAATATCTGATAATTATTCAGTTATATGATATTGCATAGAATGTTTCCTGTTTCTGCAATTTTAATATATTTTAACATAAGTGTGATTATATATAATTTTGGTGAGGTTATATATGAATATATGTGTTTTTTACACAATTGTTAGTACTGGATTAAACTGTTAAAAACCTGTGATTTATGGCAATAGTAATTTAGTATGGGGCTTTATTTTATTTGAAGGAGGGAATGTTACCTTTAAACACCACCTTTAAATAAGGTATATAAGGTGTATTACCCCCTATTGCCATAGCCTTGAGAAAGCGTAATTGTGACGTGAAAATGTTTGATTCTGTGGGGAGGGGCAAGGTGTATCCAGCATGTATCCAGTATGTTTGCTCACTATTTTGCCTATCTGAGAATAAAAGGATTTTATCCTGCTACATCAATTGTGGAATTTTCATCTATAAGTAGATGGTGATGAGGTGCCAACCTACATCAACATTTTGTGAGTACTATTTGGATTTGGTTTTGGCCCCATTTTTGTGGCATTTGCAGCCACCTATATATGTTTGTATGAACACTAACAGTGGATCATTTCAACCTCTAGTGGAGAAGTCCTCTCAACTTTGCATGTTTGGGATTCCCAGACTAGATAATGAAACCAATTACAAATTAACTGGAACAATTACAACTCTCTTTGAGAATATATTACAGATACCATTGGGAGAGAAAGGGAACTTAAAGTGAGAAAGAGCAGGAGAAGGTACACAGGTGAACTTAATAAAAAGGAAGGACACTGTTAATAAAATACTTCATAAGATAGAACAGTTAGACAATCAGGGCTTGTATGTTGTTGAAGCAATGGTACTAGGAGGGGGAAGAGTTGACATTAATTGCAATAACAATAAGTATCACACTCTAGCAGGATACTTTGACCAATGTGTAACCTGAGCACCTCCCTGGAAACCATAAGTAGGATTGGGTTTGATGAGAAACTACAATGTATAACATTAATATCCTGGAATATTGCAGGGTGAAATAAAAATATTTTGGAAAATGATTGGATCACTTTTATTAAGAAACATGATACTATTGCTATACAAGAAACATGGCATGACAAAGGATAATTAATTTAAAATGGATACAAATGCTACCACTCACCAGGTTACAAAATTCAGAAATCAGAGAGATGCTCAGGTGGAATAGCCACTTTCGTTAAGACTAGTGTTTTTAATAAGATAAGCTGTATAACTTTAGGGAAGACTTATATTTGCACATGCAGTATGTAGAAACTGATGAATCTAAATTCTTGATTATTAACAGTTACATCTCACCAGAAATGTCCTTTTTTTATTTGAATATCAGGGAAAATCTAGATTTATGTCTTGAAGAGATGTCTAATACATATAAAGAGATGGATATATTGTTTGTCAGGGATGTTAATGCCAGAATTGGGAAATACGATGGTTTGCTGAAAATTCCTTGTTCTCTTACAGCAATAAGGCTGAAGATATAACATTTAGGAATTCCAAAGATGTAAAGATAAATTCAGTAGGAAACTAGCTGATTAACCTAATGAAACAGTATAATATATATATATATATATATCCACTAAATGGGAGACTTAAAGGAGATATAACTGATGAGTGGACATATTTGTCTACCAGAGGGGCTTCAGATGTTGACTATGTGCTATGGACAGGGCTCACCTTATTTGGGGAAAAACTGCAGATAGTAGATTGCACAGAAAGCGATTGTCTCCTTTTGAACTTGTATTATACAAAGGATATTAATAGTATTCAGGAGAAGAATAATTCAGGTATCCATTTTACAGAAATCAGATCAAACAAAAATGTAATCTGGACAGGTAATTCAGTAACAGGAGTGAGCAGCATATTAAGTCAATCCTTTTTGACTGGTAGTGCAGCTAATCTATATGCCTTACCATTAGAACAATATAATGACTCCTTAGCCGACTTAATGGGTATGATCAGAAAAGAACTAGAAGTAACAGTGACACTCCCTCTGAAACAGAATTCGATTTTAAATGGATGGTATGATAAAGATTGCAGACAGATGAAAAGAAAGATAAGGAACATCTACAGGTCCTATAAAGCTAAAAAAACAACAAAATATATTAAAATAACTCAACAAGGCTAAAAAAAGAATACAAGGCTTTGATTAAAAAAAGAAAGTCAATTATCACAAAAAACAATGGGAGGAGATGCTGGAAGCTATACATACAAAAAACACAAGAAAGTCTGGACATTGGTGGCTGGGGTACTAATTATTCTAAAACAGCTACTGATAAATTTATTTTAGAGGACACATGGATTGCCCACATTTAGAATATATTCTGAGATCCTGTAGTACAAGAACAACTACCTAGAAATATATAAGAAAGTAGGGAGCTAATAACAATAAAAAATGAAGAGGTTTTACTGGCAACAATTCTCTAAAAACATATAAAACGCCACGAACTGATGGTATTCTGGCCAAGGTATATCAGTGTAACACCTCATTGTGGGGAAATACACTGACTGTATATTATAACGAATGTATAAAGGAAGGTAAATATCTAGATTCCTGGAAAGATGCCCATATTGTCCCTATCGATAAATAAGGCAGTACAGCTGACACTCTAATATATCGTCCTATTAGTCTTAATAGCCTTAAAGACCCCATCTGCTCCATCCTTATTGATTCCCCTCAGATACTTGAATGTCTCTATCATGTCATTCCCCATCCCTTCTATCCTCCAGGGTGTACATATTCAGGTCTTCCAGCCTGCTGTCATAGTCTTTCCCCTCCATTCCACATATCATCTTTGTTGCTCTCCTCTGCACCCGCTCCAGTAGCCTGATATCACACTTTAGGTATGGCCTCCAAAACTGCACACAATACTCCAAGTGCAGCCTCAACAGTGACCTGTAGAGGGGAAAAATCACCTCTCCTAGCCTGGACAAAAAAAAAACCTTACTATGCAACCCAGCATTTTGTTCACTTTTGTAGCTGCTGTCCTACACTGGGCAGGGTGTGCATGGTCCCTGTTATCATTACCCCAAGGTCCTTCTTCTCCTCCTCAGTGATCCTCAGCTTAACCCCCCTCAGACAGTATTCTCTCCTTGGGTTATTCACCCCGAAGTGCATAACCTTACACTTCTTTGCACTGAACCCCAGCTGCCACCTCACTGACCACTCCTGCAGCTTGCTTAGGTCCCCCTGCAGCTGCTTCCATCCTTCCCCTCCATCCACCATGTGGTAGTGTGGGTTCCAATAACAGATCATACAACCAAGTAAGATGCATAAAAAAACATAAATCTGCTTCTACCATTTTATTGTTTTGCAAAATAAACAAAAGAAAACAAAATAAAAAATATGAAAAAAGTCAATATACTGTATAAAGAAAGGAAAATAAATGGTGTTAGTCGTTCACACCCTTTCAAAACAGCAGGATATTCTTCTTCTTTCCTCAGACACAACATAAAAGAATTCCTGCAGTCTCCCCTTTCTTTGGCATAGTGTGAAAACCTGCACACTCGTTTTTCCTAGAGTTTCTTCTCTCACTGTGGTCAGAAAGTTACTGACCACCTCTCCTTCTTTTTCTCCCCCAGAAGACTATTTTTATATTATTTTATGGGTGACCTCAGAAGTCAGATGACACCATAATTAAGAAGAAAATATCTTCTGGAGCCTCTTTATACATTAGACATATGTTTTGAAACATCTAGCAACATGTTAGTCTTCTTATTTAAACAGATGATCACACAATGCAGCAAGTTTAGATAGAAGAGAGCTAAAAGCTTAATTATAAGGATAGTGATGTCAGAGCAGTATTTTAGCTCCTTCCACTCATGACATCACTCTCCCCGGTGTCCATAAAACCTGTCATTTTAGGGGCTCCCAGCCCTATAGCAGGACCTATTCAATTACACTGCAGAACTGGGTAATTATTTTATTTCTTTGTAACCAACATGGCACCTTTGCTATTACTACTGTAGAAGAAGCAGATTCATTAGCCTTGGAAATTCAAACAGACAAGGGTGCGCTCCTCTATTTTTTTATCTTTGCAAGAATATGACTCTGTGCTAGAAACATCAAGAAAACAAAATAAACATTTTATTTATTTGAAAGGGTCTAGAAGATACTTGGGAGCTTAACTAAGAAGAAAAACCTTGTCCCCTTTTGTTCTGGGCAGTTCAGTAAACATTTGGATTCCCAGGGATGTTTTAAACATAGGCAGCTGAAATCTTTCAGCCGTCGGCTGTAATTTTCACTTTAAGCTTTGCTGTGCAGCAAGTAACAACTTCCACATTTTCTGAGAGCTGGGCACATTTTTAACACATAGGCACTCTGGCGAACGGACATTTTCCATGTCCTCTTGGCTCACCAGGGTACTTAATTTTTCCTTTTTCTGGCATTTACTCAGGCATTTTACACCCACCCACAAGTGCTGAACCTGCCCTCTATTCTTTAAGCCTGAAATGGCTCCTGATACTTAGCCGGGCCCTCTCTACAATTACAGCCAGGCCAGCCACTCTGAAACCGCAACCAGCGGTTTACTTATTTTATTTCAAACACTTTCTCTTTGGGCTGCAGTTCCTTCACGATCGTGCACACACCAAGCTGTGTGGCCGCACTATCGTGCTGGGCTGCATGAATGTGCGAAGGTGTGCACAATGTTCAGGACTTCCATTAATTTACTATTCTTTAGACAGAATCCCAACAGAATACCATGGCAACAATGAACAAAAGGCTTTTAAAGCAGGGAATACTTTAATAATCATACTGCTTTATTCAACCAGATATAATAATGCTTTCCATGAACGGGGAAGGGGGGGTTCCCGGCTGTATTTTTAAGGCAAAAAGGGATAGAAAAGCAACAGGCTTGGGAGAATATCAGGTTGGCCACCCTGATAAGAAATAAAAGGGTAGAAGGACATAAAGGAAGACGATAGGACAGAGTGAAATAGAAATAAGGACTGCCTGAAGAAACAAAGTGAAACTGGCACACTTCTCCCCATACTGGAAGGCGACAAATAAAGTCAATGTTTCCTCAAGACCCTTCACCCTTAGCAAGGGTTGGAACTTCCACCCACCCTCTCCAGAACTTCCCCTCAGGGACCCTTATTAACAAACAGTATAAGAATAAGCCTTCTCAGACTATACAATACTGTTTTTTATGACAATCAATTCCCTGAGGTTGTCTTTTACACACATGGTTATCTCATTCATCATTGGTGCAATAGAACTACCCTGATCAGCACCAAAACTAGACAGGAAATCCGCATTCTGATGTTTTGAACCAGCTCTGTGTTTCACAGTAAACTTGTAGGTTGCAAAGAAAAATACTATCATAGAATGCATGCATTTTTATCTTTCATTAAGTTCAGCTAGCATAATGGGTTGTGGTCTGTTACCACCATAAACTGATTTCCCCAAGAGTAATACTTAAGGGCCTCTACTGCCCATTTGATGGCTAAACATTATTTTTCTACCGTCGAGTACTTTCTCTCTCTTTCATGTAATTTTCTACTAAGAAAAATAATGGGGTGCTTTTCTCCATGGTTATGCTGGGTCAATATCACCCCTATTCCTGTATCAGAGGATTCAGTCAGGATTTCAAAAGGTTTAATAAAGTCAGGGCTACATAACACTGGGGCTGAACACAACATGGCCTTGATCCTTTTAAATGCCTCATCACAAGCTATACTCCACTTCACCTTATTTGGAAATTGGTTTTTCATAAGGTTAGTGAGAGGTGTAGCAATGATCGAGAAATTGGGTATGAAACAGCAGTACAGTAATAACCTGCTAATCAAAGAAAGGACCGAACCTGACATGTGGTTGTAGGAATGGGACTATTCGCTACAGCTTCCGCCTTATCTACCTCAGGTTTTACCATCCCACATCCAATTTTGAAGCCAAGATAACCGTTTTTTGCTTTGGCAATAGTGCATTTAGACAGATTGATGGTAAGCCCAGCGTCTTTGATACCCTGAATGACAGCACTAAGGTGTATTAGGTGCATATCCCAGTCTGGACTGTAGATGGCAACATCATCCAAATAGGCTGTGCTGTAACCTTTATGAGGTCTTAAAACATGATCCATGTACCGTTGGAAGGCAGCCGAAGCCTCATGAAGGCCAAGCGGCATAGTGGTGAAGTGATACTTTCCAAGTGGGGTACAGAAAGCAGTTAGTTCTTGGGCCTGAGGTGCTAAGGGTATCTGCCAATCGTATACTGTCACTGCAGCAACTCCACGATGGTGAAGACCAGCACAGTGCCAGGAACTGAGCAAAACCCGCCCGTCGCTGTGCTGGTCTTTGTGGCGATTGGGACTGCATCATTGGGTGATTGCCCCCGGTCCAACTCTGACTCGGAGTTAGAATCTTAGAGACCGGGGTGTGGGTGGCACAGCCGCCACAAGTGGGGTTAGGAGTGCAGCCCTGACAGGTATGCCGACATCCTCAGTGGCTAGAATGCCAATAGTCGGCATTGTAGCTGTCACTGTAGGGGAAGTCGGTGCTAGCACTGTCGAATTGCTATGGGTAAATCAACCCTATACCCTTTAGTCAACTCTAATATGCTAATGTACTTGGCAGAACTGATCTGAGCTAACAGATCATCAATGTGTGGCATTGGATATCCATCAAATTCTGAAACTTCACTGATATTCTGGAAATCTAAGCATAGCCTAATTCCACCTTCCTTCTTTTGTACTACTACCAGTGGTGAAGACCAGGGGCTATGGGATGGGACAATAACCCCTGCTTGCACCATGCTTTTAACCTCTGCAGCTACCTCTGGTCTGATCTTTTCATGAAGTCTGTATGGTTTCTGATGGATAGGTTTGGATTGTGTAACCCATATTTCATGCACCACCCCTTTTGTTTTCCCTGGGTCTCTGGAGAAAGTATCTGAAAAGTACGCCAACAGATGATCAATCTCTTCTTTGAGCTAGGGTTAGTTCAGGATTCATCTGGATGTCAGTCTCCTTGATAGATTTATCCAACCTGTCATATGCTGTATCTAACTCTGTCCTCCCTGGATCAGTCTGGATAAACAACACAGCTGATTCTGGTTTATCTATCCACTTTCTTAAAAGATTGGCATGGTAAATTCTCTTTACTCACCTATGACCTGGCATTTCAATGGCATAATTGACAGTGCCTGTCTGGTGTTGTACCACATATGGACCTTGCAAATGCATTAGTACATTATTCTCAGTAGAAGGAAATAATAACAGTACCTTTTCCCCGGCACAAAGGTTTTGCTTTTCAGTCCCAC
The DNA here is from genome assembly GCA_016271365.2 of Neoceratodus forsteri. Lineage (NCBI taxonomy): Eukaryota > Metazoa > Chordata > Ceratodontiformes > Ceratodontidae > Neoceratodus > Neoceratodus forsteri. The sequence goes on along the minus strand of JADMNL010000030.1, from coordinate 216,443,049 downwards.
ATAAAACAATTATTTTTGCTTAAGCTGTCTCTGATCTACATTCTGTTGTGCTACGGTAACATATTTTACCAATTTGTTTCTTAATGCAGTCATATATTCCAGAATGTTTCTGCAAGCCACATTAGTCCCGTTCTTAATGCCCTTTTACCACATCCAAGGGACCCCTAGGGTTATGGCCAAATAGCATGATAAAGGGGAATACCCAGTGGTAGATTGGGGCACCTCTTTATATGCAAACAGCAAATAGGGCAAAAACTTATCCCAATCCCGGCCTTCCTCCTGCACATACTTTTGCAACATACATTTCGTGGTCTTATTGAAACCCTGCACTAGCCCATCGCTTTGGTGATGGTAAGGGGAGTTTCTTACAGCAGATACCCCTAATAGCTTGTACAGTTCTTGTAGCATTATGGAGGTAAAATTGCTACCATGGCCAGTCAGGATAACCTTGGGTATACCCATCCTTCTGAAAACCTTTGCTAGTTCTTCTGCAATATGAGGGGCAGTGGCAGTCCTCATTGGTGTTGCTTTAGGGTATCAAGTTGTGTAGTCACATATGACCAAAATATATTGGTTACCCCTAGAGCTTTTCAGTAAAGGCCCTACCACATCCATTGCCACCCTGTCAAAAGGTGTAGCCACATATGGAATGGGTTGTAAGGGTGCCAAATCTTGTTTTCCTTCCTTGGTTACTAACTAGCATTGCAGGCAGGACTGACATTAGGCAGCAATGTCTTGGTGGACCCCGGCCAACAAAATCGGGATAAGATTCATTGCACCATCCTGTCTCTACCTTCATGTCCAGCCATGGGGCTATCATGAGCCAGGTGCATTATTTGCTCCCTGTATTTACTGGGCACTACCAATTGCTCTATCTCTTCAGCTGTACCAGGTTCTATAACAACTGTATACAATATTTTGTTTTCGAGTGAAAACCGAGATTGTCCTGGATATCCATCCTTGTCCACCTGTAAAAATAAAGGCTGTAAAGATTTATCACAGTTCTGTTCCTGTACAATGTCCTGCACTGGAGCACCAGGAATATAAAATTGACCTTCAGCCTGATGTAGTTCTTTCCAGGCCCCTTTTTCTCTTCTTTTAGCCTTCCTGGACTTTGTGATCTTGTTGACAGTCTCAAAATAGTCTTCACCAAAAGGGAAGACATCCTGTAATGGCTGTGTTTGGCCTGGGACCTAGTGACCATATGTACAGTTTCTTGATAGGCATTATGATTTTTCATTAGGAGATCAAATTGGGGAAGTCTTGCCCAACAATTACTGGTACTGGCAGATGTGGAACAAGTCCTACCAACATGTCGTGGCTTTCCTCATTTACAGTTATATTTAAACAAGCTGTGTGATATTGGTGAATGTCTCCATGGACACAGTGGACAGTTGTATCACAATCACTTCTGGGTATTTCTGGGACTAAATCAGCTATGATTAATGTCTGTCTACTCCTTGAGTCCAGCAAGCCCAATGTTTGCTGTTCCCCAATTCCCACAGAGGTCACATACCCAAAATTAGCTAGGGCAAGGTACGTTGGATCAGATTTCTTATTTAGGCAATTCCTCACGATATGTCCTTTTCCAAGGCAACCATGGCACTTTATTTCAGAATAACAGATTCTACCACCTCTTTCCCTTTGATAGAATTGTCTCTGAGTATTACAATCAGAAAAAAGGTTGTCTTACCAGATTACTAGATGGTCCTGGGTTGCTCTGGTTACCTCTTGCTCTAGTAGTTTGTGCTGCCAAGTAGCCCTCTGCTAGCTTGATGGTGTCATCTGCTGTCTCTGGTTTATGTTCCCTTACCTACAACTGGACATCCACTGGTAGTACTTGTAAACTGCTCGATTATTATCAATTCCATAATTTGGTCCACTGTCTTGATGGTAGGCTGGAGCCATTTTCCACAATAATCTTTCAAACGGGGCATAGGTTTCTCTTGGAGTGTCTGGACTAGCCATTTTCTGGGAATGAAAACACTGCCGGTAAGTTTCTGTGCTTATATTGTACCTTTGTAGTACTTCTTCCTTCACTCGGTCATAATTATTGCTATCTGCCCCACTAAGCTGACTGTATACCAGCTGTGCCCTTCTGGATAGATATGGGACCAATTGGATAACCCATTGGTCTCTGGGCCAGTTGCAGGTTTGGGCCACCCTCTCAAAGGTCATAAGATATGCCTCAGTTATTGGTTTCTGTCAGCTTAGTTAATTTAATGTCTCTAGGGACAGTTCTGTCTGGCTGACCTTGTGTCATGTCCTGGATGGCTTTTAGGGTCACTGTCCATTTCTCATCTTGTCATTTTCTCTGTTCGACTTGTAACCTTTGGTCCTCATCCCTCTGCCTCCGGTCCTCCTCTTGATGGTGCACCATCTCAATCTGGTGTAGACAAAGCCATTTCAGCAATTCACTCAGGTCATCTGGTGCTGGGGTCATCTGCCCTTCTTCCCTCATCTCTGCTCTGTTTGGATCACCAACCACTGGTGTGGCTCCCTTATATTCCTCATCCTCTGAACATTTCATCTTTGGTCTGGTTGTAGTCTCCATACCAGGTGATGGCTGTATTCCACTGCTCAGGCTTACAAACCTGGTTAGATGCAATATACTCAGAGCCGTCCATTCTGGTTGTTGCATCTGCAAAGGTGCTTATAGAGCAACACCCCCTCTGGAGCACCTCCTGGGCAGTCTCAACACCAGAGGTTGGACTCCCACTTCTAACACCAGTTGTGGTAGTGTGGGTTCCAATAACAGATCATACAACCAAGTAAGATGCATAAAAAATGCATAAATCTGCTTTCATTGTTTTATCGTTTTCCAAAATAAAAACAAAACAAAACAAAATAAAAAATGATGAAAAAAACTCAATATATAAAGAAAGGAAAATAAATCGTGTTAGTCCTTCACACCCTCTCAAAACAGCAGGATATTATTCTTCTTTCCTCAGACACAACATAAAAGAATTCCTGCAGTCTCCCCTTTCTTTGGCACAGTGTGAAAACCTGCACACTCGTTTTTCCTAGAGTTCCTTCTCTCACTGTGGTCAGAAAGCTACTGACCACTTCTCCTCCTTTTTCTCCCCCAGAGGACTATTTTTATATTATTTTGTGGGTGACCTCAGAAGTCAGGTGACACCATAATTAAGAAGAAAATATCTTCTGGAGCCTCTTTATACATTATGCATATGTTTTGAAATGTCTAGCAACATGCTAGTTTTCTCATCATTTAAACAGATGATCACACAGTGCAGCAAGTTTAGATAGAAGAGAGCTAAAAGCTTAATTATAAGGATAGTGATGTCAGAGCAGTATTTTAGCTCCTCCCACTCATGACATCACTCTCTCCTGGGTCCATAAAACCTGTCATTTTAGGGGCTCCCAGCCCTACAGCAGGACCTATTCAATTACACTGCAGAACTGGGTAATTATTATTTTATTTCTTTGTAACCAACATAGCACCTTTGCTATTACTAGAAGAAGCAGTGTCATTAGCCTTGGAAATCCAAACAGACAAGGGCGCACTCCTCTATTTGTTTATCTTTGCAAGGATATGACTCTGTGCTAGAAACATCAAGAAAGCAAAATTAACATATTTTATTTATTTGCAAGGGACTAGAAGACACTTAGAAGCTTAACCAAGAAGAAAAACCTTGTCCCCTTTTTTTCTGGGCAGTTCAGTAAACATTTAGACTCCCAGGGACGTTTTAAACATTATAGGCAACTGAAATCTTTCTGCTGTCAGCTGTAATTTTCACTTTCAGCCTTGCTGTGTAGCGAGTAACAACTTCCACATTTTCTGAGAGCTGGGCACATTTTTAACATACAGCAGGCAGACACTCTGGCAAGGGGACATTCTCCATATCCTCTTGGCTCACCAGGTACTTAATTTTTCTTTTTACTGGCATTTACTTGAGCGTTTTACACCCGCCCACAAGTGCTGTACCTGTGCTCTATTCTTTGAGTCTGAAATGGCTCCTGACACTTAGCCGGGCTCTCTCTCTACAATTACAGCCAGCCCAGCCGCTCTGAAACTGCAACCAGCGGTTTACTTCTTTTATTTTAAACATTTTCTCTTTGGGCTGCAGTTCCTTCATGATCGTGCACACACCAGGCTGTGCGGCAGCACGATCATGTGCACTATCTCGCTGCGCTGCACAAATGTATGAAGGTGTGCACAATGTTCGGGATTTTCATTAATTTACTACTCTTTAGACAGTATCCCAACAGAATACCATGGCAACAATAAACAAAAGGCTTTTAAGCAGGGAATACTTTAATAATCATACTGCTTTATTCAACCAGATACAATAATGCTTTCCATGAATGCGGGGGGCCGGCTGTGTTTTTAAGGCAAAAAGGGATAGAAAAGCAACATGTCTGGGAGAATATCAGGTTGGCCACCCTAACAAGAAATAAAAGGATAGAAGGACAGATTGAGATCAGAAGGAGGGTGGGTGGAAAAGGCGAGGGGACCAGGCAGAGGTATAAAATGAGTACTTCGCCTCTGAGTACACTAAGGGAAGGGATGGGATATCTACAAAGCAAGGCATGATGGGGATAGAAGCGGTAGTGAGTGGGATCAGGGGAGCAACAGAAATGGAGCAAGAGGGAGGGAGAGGTACCCCAGGGGTGTCACATCAGGATAAGGATAAAAAGGCCAGTAAGGTGGAGGGGATGGATGATGCTATCTCCACTGAAAGGGTGTGGTTAGCCCTTAAGGCCCTAAAGAAAGATAAATCTCCTGGGCCGGATGGCATTCACCTGAGAGTACTATGGGAATTGGCAGACATACTGGCTGCACCCCAGGTGGAAGTCTTCAACAGGTCGCTTGAGACAGGGAGGGTACCTAGAGATTGGTGAGAGGCACATGTGGTGCCAATCCATAACATAGAAACATAGAAGCTGATGGAAGAAAAGGACCGCAAGGCCCATCCATTCTTCCCATTTATTTTTCTACCTTATGAATGTGCCATCTGCCTTTGCTCTGTCAATGGCCTATCTAGTCATACTCATCTGTATTGCTCCCTTATGCCTATCCCATGCCTGTTTGAAGCCCTGTACTGTATTCATATCCACCATTTCCTGAGGTAGACCGTTCCATGCATCCACCACCCTTTCAGTGAAAAAGAACTTCCTCACATTACCCCTTAATTGGCCTCCCTCTAATCTTATGCTGTGTCCTCTTGTCCTGATATTTTTCTTATATTGAAACATGTTAGACTCTTTCACTTTGTTAATGCCCTTAAGGTGTTTGAATGTTTCAATCATATCACCTCTCTCCCTCCTTTGCTCTAGGATATACATATTGAGTTCAGTTACTCTGTCCTTATATGTTTTCTGGTGCAGTCCCTGCACCATTTTGGTTGCCCTTCTCCGGACTGTCTCAATGTGGTTAATGTCCTTGTGAAGGTGTAGCCTGCAGTACTACACGCAGTACTCCAGATGGGGCCTAACCAGTGTCTTGTAAAGAGGGATTATTACCTCCCTTTCCCTACTTGTGATAGCCCCACTAATGCACTCCAACATCCCTCTAGCCTTACCTACTGCTTTAGAGGTCTCCTTGGATGATTTCAGGTCATCGGTGATGATGATGCCCAAGTCTCTTTCTTCCCTTGTGACTGTCAGCAACTCCCCTCTCAACCTATACGTGGCTTCAGGGTTTCTCTTCCCTATGTGCATGATCTTGCACTTCTTTGCATTAAATCCCAGTTGGCACTCTTCTGACCATTTTGCTAGTTTATCCAGATCTCTTCTCATTCTGCCCACACCATTTGGATCATCTACTCTGTTGCAGATCTTGGTGTCATCTGCAAACAGACAAACCTTACCCTGCAGTCCATCTGCAATGTCACTGATGAAGATATTGAAGAGAACCGGCCCCAGGACTGATCCCTGAGGTACCCCACTTGTGACTTGCATCTCTTCTGACTGTATACTGTTTACCACTACTCTCTGTTTTCTGCCTGTCAACCAGTTTGCCGCCCAGTTGACCAACATCTGACCCACCCCGAGCCTACCCAGCTTCTTAATCAATCTTCTATGTGGAACAGTATCGAAAGGTTTGCTGAATTCAAGGCAGGCACCATCAACTGCTCCCCCTTGGTCCACCACTCTGGTTACTCAGTCAAAGAAATCTATGAGATTAGTTTGACAGGACCTTCCTTTTGTAAACCCATGCTGTCTTGGATCTTCTGCTCCTATAGAGTCCAGGTGCTGCACTATCCTTTCCTTAAGGAGTGCCTCCATAATCTTGCCCACTACGGAGGTAAGACTGACTGGTCTGTAGTTCCCTGCCTCCTCCTGCTACCCAGGGCTGTAGCTGTGAATTTGGGGCCCCGGACAAGTCAGTTGAAATGGGTCCACATTTCCCAAACCAGATAATGTCAGCTCCTCAGGTGGGCCCCTCCTGAGCACGGGGTCCCGGACAACTTCCCCACTCCTCCCCCATTACTGCGGCCCTGCTGCTACCACTCTTATGGAGCAAGATCACATGAGCCCTTCTCTATTCTTCTGGGACCTCTCCTGTGCTCAGAGACTCACTAAACAGTTCTGATAATGGCTCTGCTAGTTCCATCCTTAGCTCCTTTAGTACCCTGGCATGTATGTATCAGGTCCCATTGCCTTGTCCACCCTGAGCTTAGTGAGCTCTTGTAGGATCCTTTCTTTTGTGAAGAGACTAGTGCACACCTCCCTCCCTATGTTCATGGTGCTGAGTTGTGGGCCCTGCCCTACGATCTCTTCAGTAAACACTGAGCAAAAGCATCTATTTAGGATAGATGGTCTTATATGGTCCTCCTCCTCACATGCCCCCTTATCCCCTTTGATCTTAGCAATACCCCCTCTGGACTTTCTCCTTTCACTACTGTATCTATAAAAGTCTTGTCACCTTCTTTTATTGTTCATGCTAGTGTTTCCTCGGTTTGGGCCTTTGCCTGCCTTACTGCCTTCCCTGCTTACCTTAGAGAAGTTTGGAATGCCTCCCTATCTTCATCCCTCTGCGTTCCCTTATATTTCCTGAAGGCCAGCCTTTTGACTCTGACCTTTTCTGCTACTGTTTTTGAGAACCAAAGTGGTTTCCTTCTTCTTTTGCACTTCCTTTTCTAACACAAGGCGATGTTACTTCAAGTATTGCATCCTTAATGCTTGCCCATTTTGCCTGTACCTCCTCACCTGTATTCCTTTTTGCCTGGACTAGCTTAACTCTGTTGGCCATCTTATCAAAGTCAGCTCCTCTGAAGTTCCATACTTTTGCCTTGTAGTGGGATGATTTAGTTCTAGTGGCCAAATTGAATATTACCATGTAATGGTCATTGGCACTCAGGTGGCCTTCTACCTGGAGATCTGTGATCCTTTCCCTGTTAGTTAGTACTAGATCTAGGATAGCCCTGTCTCTTCTTGATTGTGGTACCAGTTGTTTGAGGCCCTCCCCCTGCAGGGAATCTACCATGTGTCTAGTTCTAGCAGATGTTCCTGCTGGTATTGACCAATCTGAATCTAGCATGTTGAAGTCTCCCATTATACTAACATACTAAAATGCCAGCAGAATAGGCCTAATGGTCTTTCGTGTCAGCTCGTTTGGTCAGCCCCCACCCTGGGTGCTGACCTTGCTGTCCCTCTTGCCTTCTCTGGCTTCTCCCTTCCCAGTTCCGGATATTCTTGCTGCATTGGATTTTGCTTCCTGAACCCTTCCCCTGTACCTGTCCCACCCCCTCTTGAACCCCTCCACTGTCTCTGCCTCCACCAGCCCCCTAGGTAGTGCATTCCATGGCTCTACCACCCTCTCAGTGAAGTAGCACCTCCCCATTTCTCCCTGAATCTTCCCCCCTCCAGCTTCCACCCATGCCCTCTAGTGGCCCCTTCCTCCTTCCTTCGAAGCACCCTCACTGTTCCTCCCCTATTTACCCTCTTCATGTACCTGAAGACCTCTATCATGTCCCCCCGTCCCTTCTCTCTTCCAAAGTGTACATATTTAGCTCTTCGAGCCTCTCCTCATAGGTCCTGTCCCCCAAGCCCCAAATCATTTTGGTTGCCCTCCTCTGGACCCTCTCCAGGAGGTTAATGTCCCTCTTTAAGTGTGGCCTCCAAAACTGCACGCAGTACTCAGGTGCGGCCTCACCAAGCAGTTATACAGAGGAGTATTACTTCCCTCCTTCTGGGTGATCCCCCAGCGATGCATCCCAGCATCCTGTTGGCCTTGGCTGCTGCCCTCCTACAAGTCTCAGAGTTGTTCATCTTGACATCCACCACCACCCCCAGGTCCCTCTCAGCCATTGAGACTTGTAGTATTCCCCAGGGTGTACACTTGGCCTGGGTTTCTGGCCCCAGGTGGAGTACCTTGCATTTCCTGCATTAAACCTCAGCTTCCACTTTCTATACCATCTTCCAGAGCCTCCAGATCCCTGCAGGGCCACCTCCCTCCTCCCCATCCACCACTGCTCCCAGTTTTGAGTCATCTGCAAAGAGACTCATCTCACTCCTGATTCCTGTCCTTATGTCAGACGTGGCGTTGAACAGAAGGGGCCCAAGGACTGATCCTGTGGGACCCTACTAATGACCCTCCTTGGGAAGAGATTATCCCACCAACTACGACCCTCTGGGTCCGGTCCTGGAGCCAATTTCCTATCCATCGGATCATCTGGTTTCCCACCCCATTTCTCCTAGTTTATCCAACAGGCCCACGTGAGGAACAGAGTCAAATGCCTTGCTGAAGTCCAGAAAGAGGACATCCACTGGTCTACCCAGGTCCAAGGCACTTGTCACCCAGTCATAGAACTCCACCAGGTTTGTCTGACACGATTTCCCCGGGATGAATCCATGCTGTCTATCGTCCAGGCACCCTGACTTATCCAGGGCCCCCTAGCCTCTCCTTGACAATGCCCTCCATCACCTTGCCCACCACTGATGTCAGGCTGACAGGCCTGTAGTTCCCTGCCAGCTCCCTTGATCCCCTTGTGGATAGGCACCATGCACCACCTTTCCAGTCTTGGGGCACCCACCTGTCCTCAGAGAGAGATGGTGAAAGCTCTGCCAGGGGTTTCACGGGACATCTGCAAGTTCCTACAGCACTCTAGGATGTATTTATCCGGCCCGGTGCTTTCTCCGTCTTAAGGGCCAAGGGCTTCCCTCACTCTCTCTGCTGTGATTTCCACTTCAGTACCTCTTCTCCCTGCTTAGCCCCCCCACCTGCCAGTGATGCCCCCCTCCCAGACCTGCTGATTGGTAGAGGCCCCCCTCCTCATTATCTCTGTCTCTCCCATGTGTGATGCGGCATCCCCATTTTCCCTGGTGAAAACTGAGGTGAAGTACTCATTTAGTACCTCAGCCTGCTCCTCTGGGTCTTGTGCCCATCTCTCCTGATTTAATCCTGCTAATCTGCCCCTTCACCCTTCGTCTTTCCCCAATGTATCTAAAGAACCCTTTTCCCCTCTCTAATTTCCCTGGCCAGGTTCTGCTCCTTCCTTGCCTTAGCCGCCTCTACCACCCAGTGGCCCTTCTAGCCAACAGCTCATACTCCTTGATCCCTTTCACCCTTGAGCACTTGAATTTCTTATAGGCTGCTTTCTTTCCCCGCACCACCTCCTGGACCTCCCTGGTCCACCAACAGGGTTTTGGGCCCCACCGATTTTCGGCTTTACTCTTGCACAGGTGCTGGTAGCATCCTGCACCCTCTCCTGATGATTTCCCACCTACTATCAGCCCACGTGTCTGACCCAATCCCATCCAAATGCTCCTAAGATCCTTCCCATTTCCTTAAAATCCACCCCCTGAAGTCAGTTACTTCCGTCCTTTGTGCAGCCTTCTACCCTCCTAGGTCCAGGCAGAACCAGACCGTGGCATGGTCACTCCCCGCCAATGGTCCCTTACCTCCAGGCCCCAATCTGGTCACTGTCTGCCAGGACCACATCTAGTACCTGTGCCTCCCTGGTCGGTTCCTCACCTGCTGAGTTAGGAACGCTGCCTTGAAAGACATCCAACAACCTCTGTTCCTGGTCACAGGATGTCATAGTCTCCCAGTCTGTTCCTGGCATGTTTAAGTCCCCTAACACCACCACTTTCCTCTGCCCAGTCTGCAGTGTCTCCTAACATCTGCCACCAGACTGTCTCCAGCTCCTCCGCCAGGGCAGGGGTCTATACACCACTCCTATTTTTACCTCTTGCCCCCTTGTTATCAAGGTGACCCAAATCGCCTCCACGGTTCCTCCGCCTCCTCAACTCCCCTATGCCAACTGCAGTTTTTACTATCATTGCTACCTCCTCCCCTTCCTCTCCCCTGTCCTTCCTGAACATAGTGTAACCTCCAGGTTCAGGTCCCAGTCATGTCTTGCAGTGGCCCAAGTCTCAGTGACCGCTGCCACATCCACTGCTCCCTCAGTTAACATCGCCTGGAGCTCAGGCATTTTATTGCCCAAGCTCCTGGCATTTAGCAGGACTACCTTCCACCCTTTCCCTATAGTTTCATTTCCCCTGCTCGTGTTCCCTTGGGGATTCTGTTTTCTCCTGGTCTGCACTTTGCCAGTTGGTCTTTTCCTGCAATCCTCCTGGTCCCTAGGGGGGTGGAGACAGAGTCCCTCCTTTATCGGCATCCCCTTGACTGCCTTTTCTCCCATCCCACCCCCTTTCACAAGTTTAAACCCCACTTTTCACCAATGAACTCCTCCATTTTCAACTTAAGGATTCCCTTCCCCTCCAAATTGAGATGTAGTCTATCTCTAGCATACAGCCTCCTTACCTCCCAGGTCTCCCCCCAATCCCCCATCAACCCATACCCTCTGGCCTCACACCACTCCCTGAGCCACTGGTTTATCTCCCTAATTTTTCTTTTTGTGTTCCCCACTAGCCCTTGGCACTGGCAGGATTTCTGAGAAGGAAACTGTGCATCCTATGTCATGACAGACCCTGGCGAGCTCCCTGAATCTTGCCTGTATCTCTAGCTCGCTATTTCCCTCAATGTCATTTGTGCCCAGGTGGACCAGTATGTCTGGGAACCCCACAGTCCTTTGCCAGCTTGAAATACCTCGTGCTTAGCCCTGTGCACAGTTAGTCCAGGGAAGCATCTTGTCTAACTGGCCAGGCTTCTCCTCCCTATCCCATTTGATACCCCTGATCATAGAATCTCCCAGCAGAAGCACTTGACCACTCCTTTTCCTCCATTTCCCCCCCCCTTCCATGTCCCTCATCCTTTCTACCGGCCCCTCCACCCAGCTGGCTCCTTGTTCCTCCCCCTATCTGGGTGCCACATAACACCCGTTCCTTATTTACCCTGGCCACTCCCTCCCCTCCAATCCTATGCCTCTCCTCCTCCTCCAGAGTATCCTTCTGTACCTTGTTAATTATCAGAACCTCCCCTTTAGCTGTCATGTTTTGTATATCTTTTTTTAGTTGTTTAATCAGGAGTAGCACACTAAGCTGAAAGCTTTTTTACAGGTGCGACCTGGGAGCACTGGGAAGTTAAGTGACTTGCTCAGGATCACACAGTATGCAAATGGAAGCTGTGGGATTCAAACCCAGGTCTGGTCTGCTGGATGTCACCAGATTTGTAGCTCAGAGCCATAAACCACTGCGCTATACTGCCTTCAAAATATCTTCTAACAGTAATGTGTCTATGTCTTCCCCCTGGTCTGAAGGCATGTAGACAGCCCCAGTTCATATGGCTGTCCCATTTCCAGGGTGACCTACAGTTCTTCTGGCTCCTTATGTATGTTCTGAATTTCTGTAGCTTTGATATTTTTATTGACTTAAAGGGCCTCACTCCACCCCTCTCTTTCTGCACCTCTTCTGAACAGTACATAGCCAGGTACTGAAGTCTCCCAAGTGCTGTTACTGGTAAACCATGTCTCACTAATGGCTACTATGTTCAGTTTAGCCTCTGTCATTATTGAATGCAGGTCTGGGATCTTGTTTCCCAGACTGCGAGCATTTGTGTACATGATTTTCCATTGGCTAGATTTCAGTGTGTTAGTAGTTGGGCAAGGTCTGGCATTTCCCCTGTGCACTGTATGGGGAGTCGTACCTTTTTCCTTACTTAGTGAAGCAAATGAACTACAAACATGCTGAACTCCTGTTTGACCATTAGCTGAGAGGGGTGGGGTGTTCTTTCCATTCAATGTGTCCCTTCTCCCCATTTGCTAGTTTAAATATTCTGCAAAGATGTCAAACTTCTGTCCCAATGCACTGACTCCCTCCTTAGTCTGATGCAGTCCATCGAGTTTAAAGAACTTTCGCTCCCAAAACTGTTGCCAGTTACCTATATATTTGTGTCTTTTTCCTGGCACCAGCCCTTAAGCCACATGTTTAACTCCCCTATCTCCCCTTCTCTGACCTCCCATCCATCTGCCCCCCTCTCCCAGACTGCCAGAATCTCAGAGAAAGGGGATGCTGGATGAAATGGATGACAGTTTGTCACCCAGCCTGGTCAGTTGCTCCTTGGTCTCCACAACTGACCGGCTGGCGAGTTCGTTAGTCCCTATCTGTACCAGGATGTCAATGTTTTCTCCTGCTTTCTGTACAAGTTTAGTAATGCGGTCAGTGTCCCTCCATGCTGATGTACCTGGGAGACATCTGACCATTACCCCTAGCTGGAGATAGGTATCAACTCCTCGAGTCATGGAGTCTCCTATGATCAGAAGTTTTTTGGATTTCCTTTTTGCTTTTTTGGTTTTGGTTCCTGTTTTGGGTGAGTTTTGTTGTGCTAGCTCCTGTGCTGCAGTGTTCTGCTCTGCAGTGTCCTCCGACCCTTTGTTTGATTTTGGAGATAGAGGCAAATACCTGTTTGCAGTTTTTACGTGGTTTGTGGAGGTGATATGTTGGAGAACACTGAGTGATGGGGCACCCGACTTGCCCCTCCTAACCACCTGCCAACCTCTCTGACCAACTACCCTCTGCGGTCGAGGTGCTTCTGTTGGATGTTGTGGAAATGGTGGTCAGTTCTTATAATATATTTCCTCCTGAATAAGAGATTTGAGGTGTGTAATCTCTGCCCATGCTGCCTGGAGCTGAGCCCTTAGATCTCCAATGGCCCAGCATGTAGGACAGTGTCCTAAATCCTATATAACTGCCCTTTTGAAAAGTGTCCCACAGTACCTGCAGTTAATAATATCCATTCCAGATAAGTTGCTGGGTTTATAAACTGGTCAGAGTAATCAGGAGGAGGAAAATGGAAGCAAAAGTTTGATTTTGTGTTTTGTTTGTTTGTTTTTGTATAACTTGTTATTACAAGTTAAATTACTTGTGCCCCCGTAAATGAGGTCACTGTGTGGATGCCCCTCTGATCCGCCCCTTCCTGCTTTGCTACAGGAAATGTCAAGATTGTGCTACCCCTTAAAAGGAATGTAATGAGGGGTGGTTGGTGACGGGAATGGGGGTGGGTAGCTAGGTCCTTCCCCTGCCAAAAAAGAAAAACCATGGATGAAATAAACAAGGAGGTAAGAGCAGAAACAATCAGCCAGCAACAAATGCAGTAGCCCTAAAAGCTTATCCTAAGGATAGATAAAATTGTAAAACCTGTAAAGCATCACCTGTAATAATTTCACAAAAGATATACCCCGTAAGAAACACTTTGCTACAGAGAAAAATATAACAGTAACAGAAAATATACCTTGCAAAAGACAATTTGAATAAGAAGATTACAGCAGTAATCTGTAAGCACACACCTGTAGGCACACCCTGTAATAATGCAGCAGAAGGTATACCCAGCAACAACAATATGAATCAGAGAAAAATAAAGCAATAACATGTTAGCAACAAACAGTAACAATCTCTGTGAGTACAAAAGAAAATAATAACACACAGTAAATCTGCCTAGCCAGAAGAAGCCTTAATCCTTTTCCTTGCTCTGTCCTTACAGCAACCTAGAAGAAAATAGCTCAGGTGAAGCTAGGTGCCTTTGCCGGCAAACCTAGTCTTCCACCTCCACAGTGCTCCTTTAACCTTTTTTTCCTTGAAGTAGCTGGGTTCCTCAGGCCAGGCACAACCAGCTGTACTTTGTCAAAAATGTCAAGTTGCTATGGCGATTAATCTTTCTTTGACTAGCTGGAGACAAACATGAAAATTATGTCTGTAAAGGGGGGCTCAATTAAGAAATCATCCTTTTAAACTAGAAACTGAGAGATCATTTTTTCTCTTAGTTTCATTTAGCCTTTTTATAAAGGCTGATTTTAAACCCCCTCAGTAACCTTGGGGCCTATTCACGAAGGCCTAGCACTATGCACAAACCGATATAAATGCAGGTGCACGCAGCACGCCGCGCAGTGAAATCAAAATATGTAGCATGCACAACACGCCCCCAGGAATCCAGGGCAGTGACAGAGGAAGTGCACAACTATGCACAGGGGCGTGACAGAGCCAGTGCAAGATGACAGGAATGCCTCTTGACTCCACCATATAAGGAGATGCAGAACAGCTACGTGCCAGTGATATGCACAGTGTGGAAGAGGGATGTCCATGGAAGATGGCAGCAGCAACCACGAGTGGGAGGAGAGTGTGGGGGCAGCTACAACATGCCCAACTGGCAACATTGTTGGGCACAGCATGGTCAGGAGTGGTGTTGGGAGAAGGCAGCTTTCCTCAAACTTTATGGGGGCACAGGTGGCCATCCTCATCATGGAGATCAGGCAGCGCTACAATGTGCCATTTGAGCGGCAGTCATTAAGCACCCCAGCTAAGACCAAGGTCTGAATAAGACTGGACCTGCAGGTGGCAATCAATGCTGCAGGACCAGAGGCAACACACTGGCAGCCATCAAGCACAAGTGGTGTGACCTCCGGTCCCAGGTGAAGAGGCGGCTGAGCAGGGAACACCAGTTGCAGGACACCACAGGTGGCTGACCACCATTCCCTGACCCTCCCCTGATGCCCACAGAACAGAAGGTGGTTGACATAACCAGTGACGTCCTCATCGACGGCAAGCCCAATGGTCTGGACAGCATGACAGGTAAGCGTGATGTGTGGGTGCATAGGGCACAACCACAGAACGGATGAACAGCAACAGTCACTAACCATCTGTCATGCTCCACCTCATAGTGCCCAATGACAACGGTGCTGGATAGGGACCATCCAGCATGGGAGGAGGAAAAGGCAGTGGAAGCCCACTGAGTGCAGGTGACAAAGGTGGGTATTGCCATTAACACGGGCCATGATGGACACACAGGTGCATTAACTGGTCACCCCAATCCCACACACAGGGTCACAGCAGCACAGAACAGTGTCCATGCAGGAAGAGGACACCCAGCAATCTGCCACACCCATGGACTACCACATTGGAGACAGGGAATGGAGCCCAGAGCAGCAACAGCATGAGAAAGAGAGCGGCAACAGCACAGGATGACACACAGAGGCAACAGCCAACTTGGAGATACAGGAGGGCAGCGCTGGTGCAGATCAGCCATCACCAGGATTGGCCCTTGAAAAAGCACCAGACCACTTTTTCCTGTGCCACCACCTACTGATCGGCCCATGCCCAGTAAGCAGAGATGGCTGCCAGGTGCACCTTAAGGGTTAAAGACCCCCTTTGGACAGAGACCAAAGGTAGTCTAAAATGCTAGCCACAGGACAAAGGATCTAGGCCCTTGCCCTGACACCAAATGGAAAATCTTTTCCATTTGAAGGAATAGCACTTTCTGGTCAACTCCATGGATGCTTCCACTACTGTGAGTACTGTCACAAACCAACTCAGCAAGTCATCCCTCTACTCCCAAAGTACCAACCTCCGAACGCAGTCTCATGAACGGTTTAACAGAACAAGGTAACCCTCTTGTCTGTTTTGTGAGTTCAGATCAACCTTTGGTCTCAAGTCTTGGAGGGATTCAACCTGTGACCCTCTTGCTAGCGTACCCAATGCACAGGCTCAGATAATTCTGTCTTCAGGGGGCCAGATATCTTTGCCTACGGGCAACTTACCAGGTGTACAGAAATGAACCCTTAAAACCTTTAATAAAGACCTCAGATTTAAAACGTTTCTCTTTCCAGTTTGGTATCACCATTCAAGCCTATGCCTAGTGTCTGCTATAATCATGTATACTTTTCTTGCAAATGAAAGAAAATCAAAGGCAGACAAAGTATGCTCTAAAAAGAGTTCTACTAAAATAGGTAAAAATATGTAAAACACAAAATACAGAGCTATAGTATCACAAAACATACAAATCTTATAAAAGAACAAGGTTTTAAACAGTGCAATTCCTACTACAGTAATTAGATTTGTCTTTCTCTCTAAATACCTACTAAAAGTGCTCCAAAGATGTTTCTTTATCAGAGTCTAGATAGAAGTGTGTCTGAAGGAAAACAGAATTAATGTTTAAAAGCTGTTTTTCCCCGCCTATTTTGCATGAGGTCACCTAGCTCCTCCCTGTCAGAATATATAAAAAAAATATCTATATAAAAACAGGAAGTACTTTTCAAGTATTAAATTCTGCAATCCTCAGCATGACTCATGTCCTTCAAATGACATTTCTTTGATCTCATGATAAGCTTCCCCCTTCCAGGACATGAAAGCATATTTATGATTTCGTACCAGTTTACTAAACCTGGCTTCCTCCTCTTGAAACGTCATAAAAGGGATGCTGATTTCCCTTTTAGCAGCTAAAGCTATAATTAACTTAGAAAAGTCTGTAATTGGCTTCTGGCCTGCCATGTAACATCTTGTATCTAAAATCTGTGTGTATGATCTCACATGCTGTTTCAGCATTTTCTCATGGCTTTCATCTTTCAGCTGAAACCTGGGGGGGGGAAGGTGAGCAAGGTCACTCCAAGAGCACCAGATTTCTCAGTGTCTCTCATGACAGACAGTCCATAACCCATTTTTATTTTACAAAAAATTATAGTGATCAGAACCAGCTGTCCAAGCATCACAAGTACATCCTCAGAGAGACTCAAAGCCTGGAACTCTAGCCACTCAGGTACCAGGCTGTCAGGTGCAGGGATTGAAGGTCCAGATGGAATACCTTCCCCTGATTGACAGATATCAGGTCTTGGCATGCTGGAAGACACCTTGGGAGCCTGTTGCTGAGGCTGAGGAGATCTGGATACCACAACTGGTGGGGCCAATCTGGGGTTACAAGGATCACATGTCCCTCTTTACCTTGAGGAGCACCTTGTGGATCAAGGGAAATGGAGGGGAGGCACAGAAGAGACCTGGGGTCAAAGGCCTCAAGAAGGCATCCCCCTGCAGTGATCCTCGCTGAGGGGGTGGGCACGAAACAGCCTCAGCTTGGTGTTTTCCCTGAAGGCAAACAGGTCCAGCATTGGTTTGCCCCAGTGGGAGTACTGGCTGTGAGCTACCTCCAGATGGAGAGACCACTCATGGGAAGTCTTGCCTACATGGCTGAGAGCATCTGCCAGTTGACTCGAGGCTCCGGCCACATGGATGACTAAGAGATCCACCTCCAGTCAGCTCATGATTGTCCAGATGCAGAGCACTTCCCTGCACAGCAACTGGGAGTGCGTGCTGCCCTGCTTGTTGAGGTAGTACATGGTCATGGTGTTGTCCATCTGGACTTGAACCACTTGACCCTGAAGCTGCTGAGTGAATGCAGACAACGTCAGTCTGACCACTATGAGCGTCAACAGGTTGTTATGGTATTGGGATTCCTCAGGTGTCCAGAACCCATGGGCCCCTACTGTTCCCCATGTGGGCTCCCCAGCCCATGAGAGAGGCATTGGTCGTGAGGATGACCATTGGCTCAGAGCGAACAGGATCCCTTCCTGCAGATGGTCTAAGATGTTCCACCACTGGAGAGTGTCCCACATCTTCTGGGTCACAGTGATCAGCTGGTCAAAATGATCTAGGTGCTGAGTCCACTGGGCAGCCAGCTCCCATTGAAGGGGGCGCATATGCCATCGGACCCAATGGACCATGGTGGTGCAGGCCACCATGTAGCCCAGAAGGTGGAGAAAGTCCTGGGCAAGGTGGAAGTGCCCAACAAGAAATGATTGAGCAATGAAGAAGAGAACCTCCACCCTGTCCAGTGGGAGACATGTTCTGGCTTGGTAAGAGTCAAGCTCTGCCCCGATGAAGCATATCACCTGAGATGGCATGAGCTCCAACTTGGCCTCGTTGATCAGGAGGCCAAGTTGAGAGCAGGTCTGGAGGGCTAGGTCCCTGGATCTCACCATCTCTTGCTGGGTGGAACCTGCCAAGAGCCAATCATTGAGGTAAGGGTACACTCTGACCCCTCAATGCCTGAGATGGGCTGCCACCACTGCAATGCATTTGGTGAAGACCCATGGGGCTGTTGACAGGCCGAATGGCATGGCACAGAACTCGTATAGGGTTCCCTCTGCTCTGAAGCAGAGGAACTGCTGGTGGAAGAGATGGACTGGGATGTGAAAGAACATGTCCTGGAGATCCAGTGTGCAGAATCACATGTTTTGCTTCATGGATGGTATGATCTGGGACAGAGTTTCCATCCTGAAAGTGCATGACCTGAGATACTGATTCAGGTCGTGCAGCTCTAGAATGGGGCGCCAGCCCCCCATTCCACTTTGGGACCAGGAAGTACCTGGAAATAAACCCTGGGTTGACTGGAGGATCTGCCACGCAAACCACTGCCTCCTTGAGGAGGAGTTTGGCTATGTTGTTTCTCAGAGCTGACAGAGTGTGGGCTGATACTCTCTCTCTCTCCTCACATAGGGTGCAGGCTCAGCAGGGAGGGTACTGCTTGAATTCTAGAGGCAGACCCTGGCTGACCACTTCAAAGACCCATCTGTCTGTGGTAACAGTGGAACAAGTGGAAAGGAAGTGGCGGAGCCGACCCCTCATGGCAGGTCCCAGAGCTGGCATGACAGGAATAGGGGCAGCAACCCCTATCCCATCACTGGGCAGGCTTGGAAGAAGAGGGTTCAGACTGGTAACCACCTGAACCCCACCTCCCTGTTTGCAAGCCACTAGAGGTCCAGGCTTAGGCCAAGGGTGCCAAGATTGAGCCTCCTGTTGCTGCACACCCTGGAAGGAGGGATGCTTGGCTGCAGAAGCAGGGTGCCCAAAATGGTTCTTCTTCTCTGCTGCTTCTTAGAGTCAGGGACATTTTTTTTTGCGCAGAAGTAGCTGAGTCCAAGGTGGCATTGGACTGCTTGATTCGCTGAAGGTGACCATCCACACCTGGGCCAAAGAGATCGGTACCCTGGAAAGGAACATCAGTGAGTTTGTGCTGGTATCTACCATGAAGGTGGAAAGCCTCAGCCAAGCCCTGCAGTGCATGGCAACCATGGCTGCCACCGAATGGGCGCAAGAGTCCCAGAGGTCTAGTGCCATCTGAAGTTTCTGCTTGGCAATGGCTCGGCCCTGGTCCCAGACTTGCTGGACTGTAGTCTGAAGGTCCATGAGGTGGTGTGGGAGAACTTCATCCAAGGAGCCCAAGAGGACATGAGAGAAGTGCACCATGATGACAGCCGAGCTTGCCTGATGGAGGCCTAGACAGGAGGCTGCATAGACCTTCCTGGCAGTGTGGTCCAGTTTCTTGGACTCCTTGTCTGGAGGTCTATGAGTGTGAGCTGAGCTGCCAGTGGATCTGAACACAGAAGCTGTCAGTAACCCCTCTGCCGAGGGGTGTTCCATGAACCCTGAGAGGGATCCAATGGGCACCGCATACTTGCGGGCCATCTGGGCAGATGGTGCTGGGCAGGAAGCAGGATGCTGCTAGAGCTCCAAAGCTGGACTAACAATGGCCTCAGCCACTAGAAAGGCTTCCGTGGGGTTATTCCCTCTTTCAAGAATATCTGTAAGAGGGTACTCCGCCCTTTTCTGGACAGCTTCCAGGGGCATCCCCGTAGATTCGGAGATAAGGCAGAGAATTCCCCAAAATGACAATGGGCCCTCCTCCATCAGCAGACTACCTACAGACTCATCATCCAGCGGATGATAGTGAGGGTTGGTGTTGTCAGAATCCGATGTATCCGGATAAATCGGTTGGCCACCAAGGTCCCCCTCTACATGCCTGGGGTGGGCAGGCATGAGGGTGATTGATAACTTTCAAGAAAGGCCCAGAGTTGTCCGAGCATCCTTCACAGGTCCCCTACCGAAGGCTGTTTAGGTGACGACACCACCACTATCGGTGGACAAACCAATTTTGGCCAAACTGGGGCAGGTGTAGCCGGGTCTGTGGGTGGGGGAAGATATTTCACCAGTTCTAGAGGAGTCGGCATCAGCCTAGGAGGTGAGAGCCAAGTAATGGCCAGGGTGGAAACCAAGTCAGATTTCTGCCCAGACATAATCAGCTGTTGCCACATTAAATCCTCGTAGTGTCAACAGAGTTTCTGCCAAAGCCTCTCCTCATCCGAGGAGGACAAGGATGAACAGTGGTGTCACCTCTTTTTTGCACACTTATGCGCCTTCCTTGGCCTGTCTGTCAAGGGGGTCTGAGATCTCGACCTTGATCAGACTGGCCAAGTCGGTCACTCGGGAGACACTGGGGGAACCAATGATTTTCCCAGATCAGAGACCAGTTCCTCGATGGGATCTCCAGCAGGCTCAGTCACCTCATCAGGAAGAGGAATAACCAGAGTCCTGGCCAAAGAGTTGTCAGCCTCGTCAGGCAACAATGGATCAACAGGGTCAAGATTGATCTCTACCACATGGTTGATTAAGGCCTCGGCCAACTGACCAGTTAGCAAAGACGAGAAGCCAGCAGCAGAGGAAGCAATTTCGACTGAAGTAGAGACTGCAGGTTCCTGGGACTGAGATGGCTCTCAATCCCAAGAACATCTTCGCCGAGCCGAAGTATCTCTCAGTTCCTTTTCCCTTTTATGGGACTGGGAGGAATCCAAGCCTGAAGGTCCCTCACCCTTAGTGGGGAGATATTGTCATAATGCCCGAAAAGAGCCCGAGAACATGGAGTCCAGGTTGAGTGGAACACAAATCGGCTGAGAAGAAAGCTGTATGGCCTGTGCCTCCTCTTCCTCAAAAGCCTGCATCTGTTCTAACTGTCCGGTGGACCACGCAGCTGCAGAAACTGCCCACGAGTCTTCTTTGGATTTCACCGGTGGAGTCTGTTTTTCAGGCCTGCCCAATTTGAGGCATGCGAGACAATCGTCAAAGACATTCAGATGAAAAGTGAGACACATCTCACAAGCCTGGGTGTCATGGCCAACTCCCAAGCAGTACACACATGTGGTATGTGGATCAGTGCTCGACATTTTCTGGTTGCATGGGCACCAGTGAAAACCAGGGGAAGATTTATCTTCCATAATCAAATAGCAATTGTCGCAATCACTAGCTCAAATTAGCCTAATCTTCAGGAGATCCGAAGAATTCAAAGCCAGAGCCTATAAAATGCAGTAGCAGAAAGGACGCAACCTGAAACTTCCAGCAGAAAGGAAGATCTAGCATCATGGGGCAGAAGTGAGGGTTATACCACCCGGGTGGGTGGGAGGAGCCAGCTTGAAGACCTTCCGGTGAGATTTCAAGGGGAAAAGGACATGCCAAGAAGTGTGGATGAACAATATATCCATGTCCCTAGAATGAACTTTCCTTGACTGTACTAAAATGTGAATTATTTCCTATTCTGGCTCAAAGACAGATAACTGGAGGGAAAGAGGAAAACCAAAAGTGAAATAAGAAGCTCTGAGCAACTTCTGTAAAGCTCAAGTATAGAAAAATCATTGCAAAAAGGGAACTTGTATCATCAGATTGAAAATCCCATATGAAATTTCAACCAGCCTAGGCAAACTCCTCAATCATCCTGTCTGGACAGCTACTGTAAGCCTGTTAGTGTTCCTGTTTTTTTTTTATTCTTTGGTAACCAGTTAAGGCCCATTGCACATAAGTACTTTTACAGGGTGACCAGAGAACACTGAGGAGGTTAAGTGGCTTGCTTATAGTCACAGAGTATGCAAGTGGAGGTTGTGGGAATTAAATCCAAGTCTGTTGAATATACCAAGCTAATTCTCAGCTTGTTGCTCTAACCTCCTGGGTATGCTGCTTGTCCCTGCTACGGGAGTTCACATGCCACATGCAGCCAGCTAGGCCCCTCTCCAAAAATGATTGGGAGGATACATTATTTTGTTATTTTATTTGTAGTCTCAGATTAACACCTTGGAGAACAAGCTCATTACATAGATTCCACATCAGAGAGTTAACTAACAGTGATTAAAGCTACAAAGAGATAAGCAATAGAAATATAAGTGCAGGCAAGTGACTAATAGGATTCAGAATATAGAACAACATTATAAGCAAGATGACACAGTCAAAGGAATAGAGACAGGCTAATAATGGCACTAAGGGTAGCATGGTGGGAAACAGGAAATTCAGGGGGAGAAGTCTGCACAGGCGGGAGGGAGTTGGGAGGGAGGAGTGAGGAGCAGTAGACATCAGTGTTGACAGGAGCAATGGGGTTGAGTGGGGATTATAGAAGCTTGGGGGAAGCCACACCTGAGCCATATTGAAGAAACATTTGCCGAGAAGGCATTGTTAAAAATTTGGGGTTGGGTGGAGAGTTGGTGGGGAGGGAAGAGATGGAGCAGGTGGGGGTGGGGGGGAGTTGAAAGGAGGAGAGAATAGGGGTCAGGGTTGCAGGAGGGCACAGATCAGGAGAGAAACACCAAGTGCAGGATACAGGGCCAAGTGGCAACAGGAGAGTGATGCTTTGTCCGTTTTTGCCCTCCAGTCCCTAAAGTATCCCTGATCACCCAGTTGTGCCAATATTTCAACCCGTTCTCCTATCTGCTGTTCCTCCCCATGCCCAGTTAAGGTACGGTATGTACATTTCAGACCTTTGAGCTTTTTCCCAGCTCATCTCTACTGCATATCACTACCCAGCCAAAATGTCTAAATGCTTCTGTTAACTCTGTCACACCTCCACTAGGCTTCATTGCCATCTTTGCCAGGCCGTGACTGCGGCACCTAGTGGAAGTGCTACCAGGATTGGGGAAATGCTTGGACACACTGGGGGGAGAGGCGGCTGCTTGGATGGTGACATGCAAGACAGGTGGTCTGGGAGAAGGCCAGAACATTTGGAACATGTATGCACAGTAATGTAGGTACCTGCACAGGGACTGGAAGATGGGAGACGAGATAAATAGCCTGTCTTCACTGTACCCACTCACAGTAGATATGCACGTGAATGATTGTATTCTAACATGATATACATATTGTACACCAGTTATGAAGGTATGTAGAACATTTTCAGCATTCATTCACAACTTTAGTAACTTATCAATATTTTGTCCTCACATTTTCAACGTAGCTATTTTTTCACACCATCTCATGAACGTGACCGGTGTCATTTTTCAAATCGAGACAGAAAGGTAATTTCACCGATGTTCCATTAAATAACCTTCCGGGCAGGATTTGAAAAAAAAAATCACCTACCAGATTGAAAAAAAAAACAGACTGTTGAAATTTGGGATCAAAATCTTAAAACTTTTTGACTCAACTACAACCTCTGTCTCTTCTAAATTTGGCCTTTTTTGTCACAGAAGTGGCAGGATTTGCTCACTATTTCTAAAAAATCTCTTCCACTGAGCTCGTCTGTTCAATATGCCAGCTAGAGTCATACTCCGGATGTAGTAGGATGATGTTATTGCACATTTCTAATGGTAACTACCACAGTATTGTACCACTCTATTTCATTTTTACATAACACCCATGGCACAAGACTGAGAACTTCTAAAACCTTCAAAATCTAGTATCTTGCTTCTGAAATGAAAATACATAAGACAAACATTACTACACACTGACTCCACTACAAACTCCCTTGTACTACAATACAATTCTGCCTTCATCGCTTTCTGGAAGATGCCCCAAACCTACCTGACATAACATGCAAGCAAACACTCAGCAAAGACAAATGCTAGTTTATGTTGAAACTCACGTTTATTCAAAAGTAATCAGTACAAGCAGACATGACATCCAGCGGGACCATGGAAAGCATAAACAGGTAAATACACCAATACTTGTACATTCAGGAGTCATATGCAGCTTCAAGCACACCTCCTTTTTATTCAGAGTTACAATAAAATCCCTCTAGAGTAACACAAATGATGCTGAAAATACTTGCTATGAAGAGATCATTCTGTAAGCTGTGACTCCTCTCCCTGGCACAGAAAGAATGAGGGATTTGGTGCATTTAGAACACAGATGACACCAACATTCTGAGCTGCAGTCACAGCTTCTTCTTAAATCTATAGGTGTGCCAGCGACCTCTGGGCAGGGGTGCATATATATATATATACCCATTTGTAAAGAGTACCCACTGGCAACATGGAGTGACACAGAAACAGCTACTGCTTTTCAAAATACTTACAACATACACTATAAGCTATCTTGTAGAACTCCAGAAGAGGTAGGAAGCTGAGCTGAATCCATGTTACAAATTGCACTGGGAGGAAATCTGGGTTTCACATTATACATTTTATAAACTTGATAGTCATAAACACACTTTTAGAATTCGGCAATATGACAGGGTCAGTGCCATGCTGGGATAACATCACTTGATGTTATCCCAGCACAACATACACCCCTGAGGTGCATTACTGCTATTATACAATGACTCGTTTACCAGAAAATAAAAATGATTTAAAAATTTTTAAAAAGATTATCACTTCATTTTGAATGTGGAGGTATATATAGAAAAAATGTTCTTTTGTTTTGGCCAGTGGGTGGTGGTGTAGTTCCAGGTGGGACCACTGTAGAACAGTGTTTTAAAGTGTGTACATTGTGACCAGAACTGGAAGAGGGAGAAATGCATTGATATGCAGCCAGCGGCTGGTAAGAACCATGCACTATGTCTCATCCTCCCACCGTCTTAGGGTAACTGTTCCTTGTATTCAATAACCACCCCTACTTGCCTAGGAAACAGGATGGCGGGAGATGGGACAGTGATTGTGTTTGTTAAATATTGCTGGAAATCTACTGACTGCTAAGTGGCGGGCAGTCTGCTGCTTCTGACATGCAGACGTGTGACTTTGTGTTCAGTGTCAGAAGTGGAGAACAAAAATGGTCCCAAAAGCTTTTATTTTTGTAAAGACTGCCTGCCAAGTGAGCCTGCTTAGAGTAAATTGTTGCCTGATTTTTTCATTTATTTATTGAATAGGCCCACTGAGACTAGAAGTCCCTTTTTCAGGGGCAACCGGGGGGAGGAGGATACAGATGGTAATCAACTGAAATTTAACCAGATTAAGCTGTTGGCAGTATTTTTAGTAAATGGGGGAAATTTGGCCAGGACACCGGGGAAATTCCCCTACTCTCATCTCTGTTTTCTGAATGTTGTATACTGCCATTGATGGTTTATGGATGTATGTTTTTTTTGTAATGAAGTCCCCTTTACAATAACAATTTCCCCTGCTCTCCAGCAGGGGGAATCACTGTCTGACTGAGGATAGCCAGTCCTGGTGAGATGCCGCCAGGAATGGCTGTGCGGGAGGCTGGGGAGTTGGTCTCCTTCCCTTCCACCGGAGTGCTTGAGACTGATCACTTCTATGATGTCACGGGGCATCTGGAATTGGAGAATCAGCAAGCAATATTGGATCCTGTAGAGGTGGAGGTGGTGCTTCCATTACGAGTTTCTCAGAGTCAGGAGATTTTGCTACAGTTTGCAAGACAACGGAAAGTGAACTTACAGATCTGATTCACCAGGAGGAACTGACGTTCTTGGTGAAGAAAGAGGCTTTAACAAGGTTTCTGCAGACAGCACAACAAAGGCCTGTGATGACCAGGCTTGTTTCAGATTCTGAGGGTGGACCTACCAGGTGGAATTCAGAACCAGAGGGTGAGGAGATTCAACACGAGCACTCTGTTGCACCTGGAACTTCTGTCAAGGTTGCAACTTCCGGGTCGTGTCACGGAGATGGTGCTCATTTCGACTTCAGTTCGGCTACTTGGAAGCTGGAATCCTTTGTTTTCAGCATGGCTGTGAGTGCAGGAGTCCTGTCCAGAATGGCACCTACGGTCATGGGTCAGACTGGCCAATGTCAGGGTGTTGCTCCTACTCAATCTAAATCCCTGGACATTACTGATTCTTCTGTGGACACTAGACTGAGGGCTGCTGCTTGGGCATATGACACCACTATGGGGAAATGGATATCAGGTATGTCGCCTCTCATTATGCCTGGCTCTGTTCCTTTTTTGCTGCTGTCCAGCTGTTGCCTGCATCGAGTGATGCTCCTGTTGCTTCCAATTCTGAAATGGAAGCCCTCAGCTGTGGGCTAAATTCACCTTTGGCTTTGCCTTCTGAGCTATGCTTAACTCAGCAGCCTGTAGTGTCCTTTTTAGAACAGCCCCAGACCTCAGTGTGGTTCATCCACTCATCTAAGCAGCATGTGTGATCAACTCAAATGTTTTTCTTGTAATACCATTGGTCACACCAGTGGGCACTGCACCAACAGTCTGGTGTGCAGTTTGTGCTCGGCGTTGGGTCACTCATATGCTGCCTCCCCTAACGCGGCACACAATCAGAAACATCAGGCAGATGATGTGGAACAGCGATCGCTGATTGCTGTGGCTCAGAGGGACATTGCTAAGAAGGCTCCAAGGGCTGCCAGACAGGGGACTCGTTCTGCTGTTCCCTTTGTTCCAGTATCTCCAGAAGTCCCAGATACTCCTCCATTGCTCTCCGGGGTCCCTGAGGCAGTACTGACTGTTGCTACTGTCAGTCCCACTGCTCCTACTTCAGTGGACAGAGGTATGCCTTCACCATCTCTGGCAGTTCCTTCTGTCTTACGTGAGGTGAGGTGCTGATGGACACTTCTTCTGTGCTTCTTGAGAAGGAGACTATGCCTCCTCCCCCTCAGTTGACGCCCTTTGGTCCTGACCGGATGGTCCTGCGCACCAGATGGCAGGAAACCTCCACCTTCCAAACTGATTAAGACCTCAGAGTTGCCACTCACTAACAGGTTTGAGGTTCTACCCCGACAAGCTGATCTGTCAAGGAATGAATCTGATGCCTCTACCCTTAGCTCTTCCGTCCCTCATAAGGGGATGGATCAGGATGATGTTCCCTCTGGGAAACTGCAGCTTCCGCAGTCAGAGGAGGACAATACACATCTTAAAAAGAAGAACAAGATAGAGAACTGTGAAGGGGAAATCTAAGCAACCCCCTTGATTTCAGGTGTTGTTATAGAAATGCCCCTCACACTGCTTTATAAATGGCTAATTTTTCCTTTTTTTCCTATAATGTTAATAGCATCAAATCACACAGGAAGAGGGCAGCTACTTTCTCTAATTTAATTACTAGGGGACAAGGTATTTATTTTCTCCAGGATACTAGTCTTAACTCCCTGCCGGAGGTTTCCAAAGGGGTTAAGGACTGGTATGTTGTGCCTTCTTACTGGTCCATTGGACAGGTTGCCTGTTCGGGTATGGGTATCATTTTTCACAATATACAGTTTTCACTTCTGAAATTGGTTGATTTATATCCTGGAAGGATTCTTATTTTAGATGTGAACATTGCTGCATTATTATATAGGTTGATTAACAATTACGCTGTACAGACTAAAGCTGAGCGAATTGAGTTAGTTCAGGTGCTCCAGCCATATTTGTTTACACCTCACAACTTGGTTTTGGGGGAGATTTTAACTGTGGTTTGGGTTTAGAAGATCGGGGTAGACAGGCCAGGATACAAAAGACATATTGTGATATGACCTATCTTACAAACATTGTTAGACTCGTAGCATTGAAGGATGCTTTTTTTTTCAGTTCACTACAGATGTGAACCCGCCTCTTCTAAGGGTCCCCTAGCTACTCGCATGGATTTTTTTTATCCCCCAGCATATGGTAATACACTCAATTACAGCAGAGCCAGTGGAATTCTCGGATCACAAAATTCTTTATTTACAGATAGGTCAGCATACTCCTGTGGAGTTTGGGCCTGGGCTCTGGAGGTTTTTCCCCTGCTCAATTAGAGCAGTTTCAGCTGGTCCAACATCTTCACCACTTTTTTGTTGCAAGAAAATCTGTTCTAGTGTTATATGATTCTTATGTTCAATGGTGGACAGGCACTAGAGGAGATTTGATTGCCTTATTATAGAAAGAAGGCAAGAAAAGTAGGGATGTGCTTTATTGGACTTATTTGCAGAATAGGAAACAGCTTCAGAAACTCATTTCTTTTAGTGTTACCATAGGGTTAGATTATTCGGCACAAATAGCAACTGTGAAAGCTGCAATGCTTGGTTTCCATTCTGCACAGGCAGCCCAGCTTCAGAAACAGCAGGACCTTGGGACCCAGGGCAAGGCAGCGGTTGTCTGTCCATATGACCACTGTAGGTCTAAGGTGACACAGAAGGCCATTACTGGTTTATATGATGACCGTGACACTTTGTAGACTTCATCTATTGGCATTTTGGATGTCCTAACACAGCATTTGACTGCCTTATTTTCTGTGGAACGGGCTGTATTACCTAGTCCAGGACAGTTTTTTAATGATTTAGTTTTACCGAGTTGCCCGCCTGTAGTACTTCAATCCCTGACAGAGGATATTTCACCAATGGAGGTCAGTGATGCTATCTGCACCCTTCCATTGGGCAGAGCTCCAGGCCCAGATGGTCTGCCCAGTGATGTTTTCCATCTTCTGGGGCAGGATCTAGCTGGGGTTTTTAATGAAATTCTACATACTTCTGCAGTTCCACTAGAGATGTCTAAAGGTACACTTATCTTTTTATTCAAGAAAGGTGACCAGCACAGGATTGAAAACTGGAGACCTATTAGTCTGTTAAATTGCGACTTTAAACTCTTGGCCAAGATCCTAAAGACCAGACTTCCTAAAGTTGCTGGTTATTTACTTCATCCTGCCCAATTTTGTTCAGTCAAGGACCGTACAGTGACTGACAATCTGATCCTTCTCCGTGAACTTTTTGAAAAGGGAAAAATCTGACAGATGAAAGGTCTTGTTTGGCTTCGGACCAAAAACAGGCCTTCAATTCAGTGAACCATAAGTATCTCTGGTTTGTGCTCTGATCATATGGTATACCTTGTACATTTGTAACTTGACTCAGCAACTTGTATAAGGTTGTCACAGTTACGCCCATGGCAAATGGTTGGGTGGGTCCGATGTTTCCTATCAAAACTGGGGTACAGCAGGGGTGCCCATTAAGCACTCTGCTATACATTTTTAGTTTAGAATCTCTACTTCGTCAGCTTAATATTTTACCTACTATCCGGCCATTACAGTGCCCAGAGGGAGTGGTTCCTTATAAAGCTACAGCTTATGCTGATGACCTCTGTTTACTAGTTTCAGATGTTCCCTGAGTGGAACAGGCTATCCTGGTGTGCCATGAGTTTGGGGAGTTTTCGGGGGCTTCCCTTAACCTACAGAAATGCCAGGGCAAATGGTTGAGGGCCAAAGGTGCAGATGTCCCTTCTGGCAGGCATCTCTTTCGTAACTGTGACAACCTTATAAAGATTTTGGGCATATGGTTTGAAGAAGGACCGAAGGCAGAGCTGAACTGGTCTTTAAAAATGGAACAGGGAAAGTCTTTAGTTGCCCAGTGGAACACACATGCAATGAATAAGGAAAAAGGATTTATTTAGTGAAAACCTTTTTGATTCCCCTCTTTTTGTACTTGAGTTATATTTTTCTGCCTCCGAGATCCTTAGAAACAACACTTTATAGTCTTTTCTTTCAGGCGGTGTGGAGCAGCCATTTGAACCCTATCAAATGGAATGTCTTTTACCTGCCTATTCATCGTGGGGGTTTAGGGATTGTGAACCCCCTAGTCTTCTTTTATTCTATCTTTACATTCATTAACCTTAAACCATTATTAGTTCGTATGGGGCAATGTTGGACTTTGCTGTTTTTTACTTCATGTAGCCCACGGTTTGGACACTGGGATCTGGGTAAATTACAGGGAATGGGCACTGCCGGTCAGGCAACACCTTCTGTCTGGCAATTATTTTTGAAACTGAAGGCATGGCATGTCACTAGCAGGATGGCTGTAAATGGCACTAGAAAGTCTCTGTACGACCTCATTATTGTGGGCAATTTCACTGACCCTGTTATCTTTAACAAGAGCCCCTCCTGCTTTTATGCCCTCCTTGCAGTCTTTACTGAAAAACAAAAGAATTCTTCCTCATATCTGGGATGTCCATTGGCTCTGTTGTCATGGGACGCTGAATGTGAAGGAGAACCAGAAACACAAGCAACTGACTGAAAGGCTGTGTAGTAGACCTGGCTGTACTGTATACAACAACTGGAATCCATGGAATATCTTTTTTTACCTGTTCCTATATTTCACATTTTTGACCCTTTATAGCTGCCTTATGGCAGGTACCTTTTTTTGGAACCCTGAGTTATGAAGTTTTACTTTATGAGGCCTGAAAAGTCCCAAAGAGGAAAATGGACCAAACTCTGGCACTGCTCTGTAAGGCAAAAGATGGAGTTCAGGAGGGATCCTGAGGAGCCCTCATAGAAGAGGGCAAACAGCCCTGCTTGCCCCCCCCAAGGAGAGTTACTAACACCCTGTTAAGGAACAGTGGACCAGAGAAGCCAGAAGGCTTTCCCCACAAGGGCCTCAATGGAGGGGACAGCAAGCAGGAAGGAGGCACTGCTCAGAGGCTGAGGCACCAGAGGGGATGGTGGGTGGGAAGCAGTGATGAATAGTGAAGATATACAAGAAGATCAAGAATTACGGTAGGTACATAATTTTCATATCTTCCTGTATGTATCTTCACCATTCCTCATTAGTGGGTGAGTACCAAGCCCCCCGAAGGGGACTTGGCACTTCCCTGATGGAAGAACCTCCCTCAGTCCCTTGTGGGGGAAAACCACAGGGGGAGAAGCCCCCTACGGGACTGGAGAGACCTGTGACTGATCAAGGTGAGACAGGGACTCCCATGACCTGGAAGAAGGAAGGCACCCCACTAATTTCTGTTTCACCCTGCAGGAGAAAAAATGGGCTCCTTGGAAAGGGGAGGCAATGACCCTATGCCGGACCAAGGGCGATAACCTGGAAAGGTGAAGTCATGCTGCCTGCCTTATACAGACTGCAGATCTTGCCAACCTAGAAGCTACCTAATTAGCATTGTATAATGCTCTTGAGAGATGCCTCACTAGCTCTAGGCCAGAAGCAAAAAGGCAGATGGCCTGCGTGGTTGCCTCTGTGTCAGACAGAGTGGCTAGGAGCTGTTCTAGCACCATCCATAAGTGCCTAGCATAGGCAGCCATATGGGCCTGATGGGCTGAAATGCAGAGGAGGAGACACACAGAGGAAAAAATCCTTCTCCTCCAGCGGTTAAACTCAGCTGAGTCCAACTTCAGGGGAAGGGGCCATGGTGTCCCGGGCAGCGATGCCCATAAGAGGTATCCAAGGTATCCAGCAGCTCTATCCTTGATGTGGGGTAAGGCATGAAACCTGGGGACTCCTGGGGAGGATGATACCTGTGCTGGCAGTCCCTCGGGGCAGGAGAGGGGGCAGAGGGATTCTGTCAGAGCTGATGAGATGCTTCCTGAAATGGAACAGGCCATGGAGGAATGACCACATTCTCCGAGAACTCTCCAAGGAGAGTACACATCACATGAGCAGGATCGTGACTTGTAAAGTAAGATATGTGGAGCTCCTCCAGCAACTTCAATAAGAATCACTGATAGCTGGTGATTTCAGCATCTGAAAACCAAAGAGTCTTCTTCCTCAGGGAAGAAAGACAAGGAGGCAGAAGAGCTTGATCCAGACTGGGACACAGCAGGGGTTTCTGGCCTAAAAATGACCTGCTCCAGAGCTCTTAAGTAGCGAGGGAAAGCTGCAGCCAAGCCTCTGAATTGGTCCCAAGACAAGGGCCCCACAGGACCTGAAATGCCCGGGAGAGTACAAGGGTGAGGCAGAAGATCCAAAGAAGGAGGAGAAGAAGACCAGCGAGCCAGAGAAGGATCCCTGCTAGGACTTTGGGAACATTCACAAGACCCTTCCAGAAGGGTGGGGTCATACAACCATACAGGCACAGCCTAAGTGGTGCCCCAAGGAGAAAGCCCCATGGTGAGGAGATCAGGGCCATTCTGGCCTTTGCAGGTGGCCCCTTAGGCCACCTGATGCAGATCCCCCCTTGCTAAGGAAAGCAAAAACATGAGGAGTCGGCACTGCGACACCTCACAGAGCCAGCAGCAGCTCTGGGAGAAAACCCCTGAGCCACCCCAGGTGTTCTCAAGCCTTTCCCCTCAGAGAGACCTTGCCCTCATCTGTCCTGAGGCATCGATGGGGGCAACACTGGAAGAGCCAAAGGCATCTGCGAGTCTGCCACAGCCATCCCTGAGTTAGCCCCTGATTCGGGAACAGAAGCAACTTCACTCTCAGCTTCAACACCGGATTCGGCCTCCATGAGGTGCTGACCTCTGAGTCAGCATGGGGTGTGGTGCTGCTCACAGAACTGGCACCATCTCCCAATGCCACTCCATCATCAGCGTCGTCCCTCTCCACAGTACCAGGGTCAGCACCATGACAGTCCCCAGCACTGCCAATGACGTGGGAAGACTCGGAGGGGGCGGTCTCAGAGACAGTCGGGGAGGTAGAAAATACCTCCTGAACTTTGCAGCTAGGCCTCGTAGGACGGCGAGACTCCTCGGAGCCAGGGATCTCCTCAGAGTGGGGTAACCACTCTGGCTCAGACCGTCCTCTCTCTATGAAGAGTCAGAGACAAGAACGACTGAAAGAGAGAGAAAGAGGACACTCCTCACACCCTACTGGACCCAGCACCACGCGCAGAACTGGACGAAGGCCCTGCTGCAGTGTTGGCACTACTTTGCTCACCAGCCTCAGAGACAGGGTCAGGAGTTTGAGCAGAGTTGGCAGATGGAGTCAAGGGCCCCACTGGTTCAAATCCAGCATATAGCTCTGACCACAATGGGGGTGGTCATGGCTCTGAGGAGGCTGACAACCAAGAGGGGTGCTCAACCGACCCCCCCCAGAACAGGCCAACTGTCCACCCAACCCCTCTAGTGAGCTGGAAATGCCAGCGAGGCCGGCACCATCAATAACTCGTGGCACTCTAATACATATAGTATCGGAGGGCGACCCGGGGAAGGGTCCAAAGTTCTTGTCTTGGCATCCCTGGACCATCGCCGTCCTCTGAAGGTAGGAGGTTTCTGACCCACCTTCCATGTGTGCATTTTGAGGAGCCGGTGGTCCATGGAAAAGCACATGTTGCAGTTGTCCATGTCATGCTGTGGGCCCAGGCAAGATAGACATCGATCATGGTGATCCATTACAGAGATAGACTTGCCACGGGGCACCGATGCATGGGGGCACGTCCCACTTTAGACTTCGACTTAGGCCCCAGATTGGACATAATCGACTGCACACAAAATAAATTAAAATACAGAAAAGACTTAGTGCCATAGAAACAATAAAACAAGAAATATAATAACAAGGAACAGTCTCACCGTTCTGCAGATCTACGGTATTGAGTAAATGAACAGAACTTTCAGCGAGTTCGAAAAAAACTGAACTGTGCAATTTGGCTCTTCAGCTCCCACGAGGTGCACTCTCGATGGCAGGAAAAACAGAACTGAGGTTAGGGAGGAGTTGGCATCAGTTACTGGCTGACTCTCAAGCAGCAAGCTGTGCATCGCCTCGTGGGTGGCACCATCCACAGTGCCAACTCCTCTCCCAGTAAAACATTTGTAAGCTGAATGCTCCCGCAGGGTCATAGCGCCTCTGGTATATAGAAACATACACTTTGACGGCAGATAAGGACCACTTGGCCCACCCAGTCTGCCCACTTCCCTACCTATTGGATAAGCTGCAGATTCTAGTTAACCAACAGCCTACTTCCTGCAACCCCCCACTATAATTGCCTTATGTCTCTCCCATGCATGTTTGAATTCCCCCACTGTTTTAGACCCCACAACCTCTCCAGGAAGGCGGTTCCATGTGTCCACCACTCTCTCCGTGAAAAAAAATTTCCTCACATTACCCCTAAGCCGTCCCCCCTCTATCTTTAAATTGTGCCCCCTTGTTCTTACACATCTCTTTTTCTGAAAGATGCTACCCTCCTGGACTTTGTTGATTCCCTTGAGGTACTTAAAAGTTACTATCATGTCCCCCTGTCCCTCCTTTCATCAAGGGTATACATATTAAGCTCTCTCAGTCTCTCTTCATATGGTTTCTGATGTAGACCCTGCACCATTTTAGTTGCCCTCCTCTGGACTGCTTCCATCCTGTCTATGTCCTTGCGTAGATGAGGTCTCCAAAACTGCACGCAGCACTCCAGATGAGGTCTCACCAACTGTCTGTACAGAGGGATAACCACTTCCCTTTTTCTACTTGTGATGCCCCTCCCTATGCATCCCAGTATCCCCCTGGCTCTCCTTACCGACTTCTCACATTGCTTACCCACCTTTAGGTCATCTGATACGACTACCCCCAGGTCCCTTTCCATTTTTGTTGTTGTTAGTACCTCCCCTGCTATTGTGTACTCTTCTCCTGGATTTTTATTTCCCAGGTGCATTACTTTGCACTTCTATGCACTGAATCTAAGTTGCCATATGTCTGACCATTCCTCCAACCTTGCCAAGTCCTTTCTCATCCTTTCTACCCCCCTTGTGTATCAACTCTGTTACAGATCTTTGTGTCATCTGCAAAGAGGCATACCTTTCCGTGATGAATGGTAAAGATACATACAGGAGGATCTAGTTATTACTGTAGAAGCTGGTTGAAAATACTATAACATTTTAATGAATAGCATTTAAGAAAAAATTACTCACCTTAGTAATTGCTTTTCTTCTCATGGAGTCTTGCTATATTATAACATTAGCAGTCAGCCACTGCAGCTGAACTGCCCCGGAGAGGAAGGAGTTAACTCCAGAGGATCTGGAGTTCTACAGTGCGAGGGCGCTGTGCCCAAAGCTCTATCTGGCAGTTTCAAATGAAACTGTCAGATCTTTATGAAGCTAACATTAAAGAACAGAAAGTCTGTGTGGTAAAAACTACACTAGCCCATGGCTACCTACTAGTAGTAGTAACAACAATATAAACAACAAAGAACACCCAGAACCATAATAACAAAATTGATGGTATTATGGTTCGTTTTCCTACTCGACAAGCACTATGTAGACCCCCCTTCCCCCCAAGACTCAAGTCCAGGAAGGGGGCAATATAAATAACCTAAATGAAAGCAACCAGATCCCTAACCCAAAGGAAAGAGGGTAAAGGGAAAACTACAATGGCATGACACAGTGCTTGCACCAATTCGCCACCCCTACCCAAGTAGAGGTTCTGAGAGGGGCAGGAGGGAGGGTGGTTATAATATAGCAAGACTCCATGAGAAGAAAAGCAATTACTAAGGTGAGTAATTTTTTCTTCAAACACCATGAAGTCTTGCTATATTATAACATTAGCAGATTACACAGCAGTACCTCCATGGAGGAGGGTCAGAACCTACTTAGAAATAGGCTCTGAAGCACAGCTGTGCCAAACCGAGCATCTCTCTCCTGGACTGGACATCCAGGGAATAATGCTTGGTAAAGGTGGAACTGTCTTCCAGGTAGCAGCTTGACAAATCTCCAGAATGGGAATGTCCCTAGCAGCCGCTAGAGACGAGGCTGTACCCCTGGTGGAGTGGGCCTCAATCCTGAGGGGGTACTCTACCTAGTTTCTGATAACAGAATTTGATACAAGAAACAATCCACCTTGCAATTGTTCTCTTAGTGGCAGGTTTCCTTTGCCAACCATTGCCAGTGAAGAAACAGTTGGAGGATTCAACCCATGACCTCTGGTGTGCTCTAAATAGTAGCTAAGGCTCTTTTGACATCCAAGCTGTGCAGTCTCCTCTCACCTGAGGAAGAATGCTCAGTGAAAAATACTGGGAGAGAGATAGATTGATTCAGGTGGAAATCAGAAACCACCTTAGGCAAAAACTTTCTATTAGTCCTAAGGACTACCTTATCTCTGTGGAAAGAGATAAAATCTTCTTCCACTGACAGGGCCTGTAACTCACTTATGCATCTGGCAGAGGTGATAGCTACTAGGAAAACGGTTTTCCAAGTTAAATACTTGAGCTCTGCTGAAGACAGAGGCTCAAAGGGGGGTTGCATTAACTGAGCAATGCAAATATTCAGGTCCCAGGCGGGAGCTGGTTCCCGAAAAGGAGGGTTAGTATGAAGTAACCCTTTAAAAACTTGAGAACACAGGGTGAGAAGAAAGGGAGGCAGGCTTCCCTGCTGACACAAAAGCAGAGACAGCTGCCAGATGAACCTTCAGGGTAGCTGGTTTAAGGCCTAGGGAATTCAGATGGACCAAATATTCCAGAAGAATGGGAAGATCAGCAGATTCTGGGATAATCTGCCTCTCAGAGCACCAGATGGAAAACCTCTTCCACTTAGAATTATAAATGGCCCTAGTGGAAGGCTTCCTAGAAGCCTTTAAAATATCCATGACACCTTGAGAAAGGTGTAAGTCAGCAAATTCTAGCTCCTCAAGAGCTAAGCCTTGAGGTGGAGGGATTTGAGGTCCGGATACCACACTCTCCCCTGTGCACAGGCCAGTAAGTCGTGGACTCTGGGTAGGCTCAGGGCAGGGTGGACTGCCAAGGACAGAAGCAGAGGGTACCAGGGCTGTCTGGCCCAATCTGGGGCAATCAGAATCACTTTGCAAGGTTGAGATCTGATTTTTACTAGTACCCTGAAAAGAAGAGGAAAGGGAGGAAAGGCATACAGGAACTTCCCTTTCCAGTCCAACAGAAAGGCATCCAGAGGGACTGAGCCCAGTACTGGAGGCCTACAACAGAAAAGAGGAAGTTGATGGTTGTCTGGGGCTGCGAAAAGATCTATCTGAGGAGTGCCCCATCTGGCAAAGACGGACCCCAGCACTTGTGGATTCAGAGCCATTCGTGATGGCCCTGAGAAATTCTGCTGAGGGCGTCCGCCAGGACATTGTCCTTCCCTGGGAGGTGAACCGCTATCAGGGAGGTGTTCAGGGAGTAGGCCAGAGACC
Organism: Neoceratodus forsteri; assembly: GCA_016271365.2. Classification (NCBI taxonomy): domain Eukaryota; kingdom Metazoa; phylum Chordata; order Ceratodontiformes; family Ceratodontidae; genus Neoceratodus; species Neoceratodus forsteri. The sequence continues at coordinate 216,406,210 of JADMNL010000030.1, read as the reverse complement.
ACAACTTCATTGCTTCGGTGCACAAGGCTGAAGACCGAGTGCCCCCTTGCTTGTTGATGTACCACATTGTGGTGGTATTGTCTGTCCTGACTTGAACCACTTTGTTCTGGACAGAATCTGAAAACACCAAGAGCTAAAAGACAGCTCTGAGTTCCAACAGATTGATGTGGGCAGAGATTCCTGAGGAGACCACACCCTGGGTGGCAAGATCCCTCAGGTGAGCCCCCACCCTAACAGGGAGGCATCCGTGGTGAGGGTGAGGGAGTGAGAAATGGGAATGAAGGGAACCCCCTGTCTTAAATTGCTCTGGACCTGCCACCAGTGGAGGGCTAGGATCAGAGTTTGAGTAACTGGAACCAACTTGGTAAGGGGGTCCTTCCTTTGAGACCAATAGGCCCTCAAATGGAACTGAATGTCCCTCATCTGGAATCTTGCTCCCTGCACGACAGCTGTGGAAGCAGCCATGTGCCCAAGGAGTTGCAGAAAATGCCTTGCTGGTCGAGACCCGCAGGGTAAAGGAGGATGCCAGGGCATGAGTCTGTCCACCCTTTCCGAGGGAAGAAAAGCCCTGGCTAACCTTGTGTTCAATTCTGTGCCTATGAAAGTTAGGACCTGAACCGGTTCCAGAACTGACTTTGGTAAGTTTAGCAGGAATCCCAGGGAAGTGAGAAGCTGCTGGGTGACTTGCAAATGGGTTTCACCTGACCTGGAGACTGACCCACAAGAGCCAGTCGTCCAGGTAGGGAAACACAGCAACCCTTGCCTTCTTAAGTGAGCCACTACTACAGCGAGACATTTTGTGAATACCCTGGCGCAGAGGTCAGGCCAAGGGCATTGCCCTGAACTGGTAGTGGCCTGAGGGCAGTTCGAACCTGAGGTACTTTCGGTGAGAAGGCCTGATCAGAACATGAAAATAGGCATCCTTGAGGTCCAGGGAAGCTAGCCAGTCCCCTGGCCTTAGGGAAGGCAATATAATTGCCAGAGTCAACATTTTGAACTTTGGTTTCAAAAGATGCTTGTTCAGGTACCTTAAATCTAGAATGGGCCGCCATTCTCCTGTCTTTTTTGGGGTAAGAAAGTATCTTGAATAAAGCCCCTTGCCCTGATGGCAAGGAGGAACCCTTTCCACTGCTTTGCAGTCCAGAAGAGAAGAAACCTCTGCTTCCAAAGCAAGGGCTTCTGAAGGATTTGCAGGTGGAACATGTCTGGCTCTCATCTTTGGAAAGTGTTTGAAGCTGAGAACCAGACCCTGGCCTATACCTCAAGAACCCATCTGTCCTGTAGTTAGGGACAGCCAGTTCCGGCTGAAATAGGCCAACCTGCCCCACTGGTACAGGAGAATGGGCCCATGGCACACCATCAGGGTGCCTGCTTAGCAGCAGCCTTAGGCTGAGGGGAGGGGACTGCTCACTGTGCCTCGTCTACCCCTGCCTCTGAAGAAACCTCTCTGCAGACAGCAGAGGAGGCTTGAAATTGGTAAAAGGCCTGGAAAGGCCTGCCCTTACCTCTGGGAGCATGCCTTTGTGGCATGGCATGCTTCTCCTTAGCCTGGGCACTTTTGTAGGTAGTTCTGTATTCATCCATCTTTTTCATATAGTTTTCTGTTTGCTCCCAAACAGAGAATTTCCCACTACAGGAAAATCCATAGCCTTTGACTGGGTATCTTGGGACAGATTAGTGCATCTGAGCCATGCCAACCTACGGAAAGCTACAGAAGTGGCCATGACCCTAGAGGAAACATCATTAACATCAACAGCAGTATGAAATTGAACTTTAGAGGCTTCAATGCCATCAGCAGCCACCTGTTCCAACTCACTAGCCAGCTGGCCATGGGCCTGCTTGGCTAACTATAATACTGTGTCCCACCTAGATTTCTGATATCTAGCCATAAGCCATATAATTTGCCTGCCTGAGTCCCAAGAAGCTGCCATATACTGTTTCTTCGCCATGGCATCAATCTTCCTGGAATCCTTATCAGGAGGATGTGAGGCCAGAGGAATATTAGCCTTGTCACAGGCTGCAGCTTGTACCACACCTACATGACTACACTGTTCAGTAAGGAAGTCTGTATCCGAGCCTGACAAAGTATACCTTCTGTCCATTTTTTTATCTACAGGAGGGACAGAATGAGGATTTTTTTAAATCTTTGTTGTTTGCTTCCTAAATGACTTATGCAAAGGAATAGACAACCTCTTAGACTCTGGAATATCCATCATTTCACATAATCAGGCTCCTCTTGCTCATCCACAGCCTCCTCTAAAAGAAACTGGAGGGTTTCTGCAACCTTTTGTAAAAATAAAGAAAGAAGGACTCAGACAGAATAGGAGGAGATTCTAAAGGTCTGTCTGGAGAAATGTCCGTTCAATGGGCACGCCCAGACCCCCCAGCCACACATATATTGATCAAATTCCTCCTCCCCCCTGTGGTTCATAAAATCCTCAACTTCAAAATCCTAAACCACTGGGACTGAGCAGAACCAACCTTTACCAACTGTTGGTGGTTCACAGATCCCTGAGACAGTGACTGGACAATCTGAATGGCTTTAGCTATCTCTGCAGCAGTTGGAGACACAATTTTGGACCCCAAACCTACTGATTTCCTTGTCTTTTTACTCGGGACTGGTTCCTCTGAACCAGCCTTCCTTTGCCGAGGAAGTCTCGCCCCTGGTCAGAGGGCACTCCCTCTGGTCCAGTGGGTGACCGGGCTGGCCATCGGGTCCAGCGGACTTTTGGCCTCTCGTCCCTGAGCCGGCCCAATCTCTTTCCAGGGTGGCTGCAGGAAATTTTACACACCTGGCAGTCTGACAGGAGGTGGTCAGCCTCAGACAATAAACACAGTGGTGTGTGGGTCAGTTCTTGGCAAAGGCCTCCCACAGACATCACAGTGTTGAAACCCAGTGGCCCGGTTTTTCTTTGGGTTTCTCAGACATAATGCCAGCCTAACCAAAACTTGCCCTTTTGATGGCAGTGAGCAGGCAAGACACCTTTATCGGTTCCTAATCGGTCACGGTATTTGAAAAAACGTTATAATTCTGTTTTTTATAACCGATAAGAACTGAACCGACTTTAAAACCCACTGTACACTTTTAAAATGCAGAATAACTAAACCGATCGGTTCAAAACCGAACCGATAATTAATTTTCCACACGGACTTAAAAATGAGTACTACGTTACCAGATAGACTTTAAAACTGAAATGCGGTAAAAATAATGACTTTTGCCAGTTCAATGAACTGCAAAAATACTCGCTGAACTTAGAATGAACCGAGCTGAAGGAGCTGATCTCCGGAGCGACTGTTCAGCTTAAGCGAGAAGAATCTGACAGTTTCATTTGAAACTGCCAGATAGAGCTTTGGGCACAGCGCCTCGCATGTAGAACTCCAGATCCTCTGGAGTTAACTCCTTCCTCTCCGGGGCAGTTCAGCTGCAGTGGCTGACTGCTAATGTTATAATATAGCAAGACTTCATGGTGTTTGAACAGCAACTCCAACAGAACTGATCAGTATAATTCAAATGGAGAGATTTACTCTCACACTGGATGGGAACTTTACATTTTAGCATGGTAACATTACGAACAGCCATCACGTATACTCTGTGAAAGAAATGTTTGCATCTTAATACTGGTTTACACCTCAATCTGCAAACTTATGAAAATCTCTTAATACACAAGTCAAGTCTGCACGGAAACAAACATACTGCTGCTAGATGGTATTATCTAGATACTGTATTCTATATCCTGTATTTTATTGCATGTATTGTTTGTATCTGTAACAAAAGCATAATTTTACACAGAAAAAACAATGCTCCAAAAAGAGCTCATTTGAAAGGCTTACATTTGAAAATATTTGGCATAAACCAGAAAACTGTAGCCCGATTTACAAATGACACCTATTGTCATATTCTTATATTCAGACGGTATCATATGTAGAAGCATGTGATGCAGTTAATAACCACTCCATAATTAGCAAGCTTGAATCCTTTGGCATTTCTTGTACCTTTCTCCTCCGGTTCAGGACGCTGTATTTATCTGGTCATACACGGAATGTGAAAATGGACCAGCCCATCTTTTTCATATTTCCTGTTGAGCAGGGGACCCTGCAAGGCTTTAACTTAGGTCCACTCCCTTTCTCTGTCAACAGCTGCAACACTGATATGTATGCAGATAATACAGTTATTTACATATCAGGACCTAATTCATCTGACATTGAGTGTAAGTGGCAAAGTGACTGTGTAAATCTTGAAAACAAGCTCACTTCAAACTAACTGGTACTATATCAAAAGAAAACTGCTGAAGTAAATATGAATACCTGATTCTGTTACTTGACCAAACATCTTTCCTCTTATCTGTTCTATTATTCCAAAATGCTATGTTAAATTGAGTACTTTTTTATGCACAAGTGCCTCTCTTAGTATGTTGGGAAGTTTACTACTGAACAGGTGATTCTACCAACGCTCAATTACAAGAATGTTTGTGTAGCAACCCCCCAAATGTTTCCACAACTGACATCATATACAATGCACTACGTAGATGTGCCCTAAATGGCACTCCCAGCATTCACCACTGTATAATGTTCCCAAAGCTTGGTTAGACTAATCTGGACCTCAGACATGCAAATTACACCACCCTCTTCTGAACTAAATGTTAGACTTGGAAGACTCACTATTTCTATAATTTGTTTATGCAAGCATCCATCTACCATCACACCAAGTAAGATCCCAGCAGGATAAACGTAAGGCAAGCTGCCATCAGCAGTTGGCTTCCCCAGCTTTGGAACAATCTGCCATCTACCTTAACTTGCTCCCCAAGTCTCCTTGTGACCAAACTTAAGTTTAAGCAGTAGTGTGTCAACTCCGCTCCTACTCTACATGAGTGCGGCCTCTCCTTACAAGATTCACATATATTTAGCACAATTATTATTGTAACTGTTTTATTAATGTTATAAATCTCTGCCTGTATTGGTTACAATGCAGTTTTGGTTTATCCTAAATGTTAAGTTGTGTCACGTCTACCTCCCTCTACTTTCTACAGCTCTTCTTCTCCCCCTCCCAGGTTGTACCTGTAAACAAGACTGATAGTGCAGGTTCTTTATACTGCTCACCTGGAAAACTACAGTAGTTACCAATAAATGCGTAAAGGTATCATATTTGAAGGAGCAGGACAATCATAACTCATGTGTGTCTTCACAACTCGTAAGTTAGGGTTTTGCGCCCTCAGTCTTGAAGACAACGGACATATTCTGAGTCAGGTCATTGCATATCTCCTACTTCAGACACAAGGGAAGAAAACAAATACCATAGTAATGTTATTTCTTCTTAAAATAATAAAGTAGCAATATTTTGTTATTCTGCAAATTAATTGAACCTTTTTTATTTATTTATTTATTACATTTTAGTAACCGGGTAGGCCACTGAGCTCCGAAGGTCCCTTTCTCAGGGGTGACCCTGGATTAGTTACAAACAGTGAAACATTAGGAGTTGACTTGTACAAGATCATAGCAAAAAATGTATTTCTATGTTCCTCAGAGTAATGTGTACTTGTGTGTATGTTTTAAAAAACCCTCTTCCATTAAGGTTACATTTTGACTGTACAAGCTGGACTGATACTGTACAAGTACTAAGATGGCACAGGCTAGGGAGGGACAAAGTTGTGGTGGACTTGGATTTGGTTTTGGATTTGCTGAATCCAGGAGGAGTTTGGATCTGGTTTTGCTAAAGGTTTTGGCAGGCCCAGGCCTACTGTATGTTTGTTAGTGATGGAAGGAAGACGTTAGCATGAGATGTACCATGAAATGGAAAGGGACAAAGGGGCTGGCTAGTCCAACAGGCTGACAGCCTTACAGCTAAAGAGACTGCAGCTCTGAAGGGTGACAGACACCAAAGCAATTAGCAAATCAGCAGCATATATGGTCTGTCTGATGGTCCAGCCCTGCTGTGAAACCAGCAAGCTGGGTATGGAAGCAGAGTCATATGGGCATCTGTGGTTGGTGAATTGTGTGACTGATGGCAACACTACCTAGCCTGGCAAGAAAGAGGGTGCCTTTCTGGCACACAGTGACACCTGCGCTGCACCAGGGAGCTTTCTTCCTAACCGGATTTTGCTGCAGACTGCAAGGCCACTAGGAAGGCTGCAGTGAATGCTTGTAGGTGGAGGGTGGAAGGAAGGAGGAAAAATGGAGCCGAGCCACTTTAGAATAAAGCCTGGCCCCCACTAGCTCCACAGAGCCACTTCACAATAAAGCCTGGCCCCCACCAGCTCCACAGAGCCACTTCAGAATAAAGCCTGGCCCCCACCAGCTCCACGGAGCCACTTCAGAATAAAGCCTGGTCCCCACCAGCTCCACGGAGCCACTTCAGAATAAAGCCTGGCCCCCACCAGCTCCACGGAGCCACTTCAGAATAAAGCCTGGCCCCACCAGCTCCACGGAGCCACTTCAGAATAAAGCCTGGTCCCCACCAGCTCCACGGAGCCACTTCAGAATAAAGCCTGGCCCCCACCAGCTCCACGGAGCCACTTCAGAATAAAGCCTGGCCCCCACCAGCTCCACGGAGCCACTTCAGAATAAAGCCTGGCCACCACCAGCTCCACACAGCCACTTCAGAATAAAGCTTGGCCACCACCAGCTCCACATCACTGGCCATGGTTCCTGTTTGTCTGACAATCCAGATCCTGGAGGAAAATTTATTTATTTATTTCAAACTTTTTACCAAGAAAGACATACTGAGCTGGGTATCAGCTTGTTTCCAGATGTGTCTTGGGGGGGAAGGGTAAAGGGAGATATATACATAGTACTTACAGTACAAAAGCAGACTAAAATGCATAGAATCGAATACATATGTACAAATATACAAATAAAACACATAGCATTACAATTTGAATATACCCAGCAAAGTCAGCAACAGTAACGAGGTGCTCTAACCTAGGTGCAGTATGTGATCAACCAATTGGACTAGACTATATAGGCAGTAGTACTGCAAGGACAAGCAGTGGCAAGGGAGGGGAAGTGGGTAGGCAGGGGATGGGGAATTAGGAGGCATTCAGGGGACACAGCATCGGTTAGGGAGAAGAAAGGGGTAGACTAGGGGCAGGGGGGATTTAAGGAGGCATCCAGGAGGCACAGCAGAGGTGAGGGAAGGGAAAGGAAAGGAGTATGCAGTGTAATAGGGAGGGGGTAACTAGGTGGTAACAGGTGTCAGAGGATTGTGCACTGGACAAACAGGGGGAGAGAGGGAGAAGGTAGAGTAGAGGAGTAAGGAGGAGAACACAGGTACAGTTACAGGAGGGAGCAGTGAAGTCTCAGAGCAGGCAGGAAAGGGAGCAGACAGAGGTGGCAGAATGGATGGGGAGGGCATTCCAGAGTTTAGGGAGGCGGAAGGAGAATGCAGCTTGGTCAGAAGAGGATGACCTCGATGGGAGGGCTAGGGTCCAGTGGCCAGAGCTACAAAGGGAGTTGGAGGATTGAGTGGGTGGGGAGGGATAATGAGGCTTAATAAAGGGGGGGGCAGAGGGTGACAGTGAAAAAGCTGGGATACTGAATGCATACTTCTGCTCAGTATTCACAAAAGAAATAGAAGCACTCTGGAAAGGGAAATCAATACCAATCCATTCACAGAAGAAAGGGTTCTGGAAGAACTGAAACTGAAGGTGGACAAAGCAAAGGGACCTGATGGTATTCACCCCAGAATTAAAAAAGAACTAAGGGAAGAACTAGTAACACCACTGACTACCCTCTTTATCAAATCATGGGAGGATGGTGTGGTACCTGAGGACTGGAGGAGGGATGATGTGATTCCCCTTCACAAAAGTGGGAGCAAAGCAGTTGCAGGAAACTACAGACCTGTTAGTTTGACCTCAGTGGTAAGGAAAATGATGGAATCACTTCTGAAAGAAAGAATTAAGTACCTAGAGGCGAGTGGGGCATAGGACCCAAGGCAGCATGGATTCAGAGCAGGAAGGTCATGTCAGATGAATCTAATAGATTTCTTTGACTGGGTGACCAAAGCACTAGACCAAGGAGGGGCTGTGGACATGGCCTACCTAGATTTTAACACGGCATTTAACACAGTCCCACACAAAAGATTAATAAACAAGTTAGCTAGCCTGGGAGTGGGTCCCAGGGTGGTAGCCTGGGTAAAACATTGGCTGGACGACAGGACACAGAGGGTAATAAAAACTGATCAAATGCTTTATCTGAATAAGTCCCTCTAGCCTCTGTGGCAGTGGCTGCCCATAGCGCTAGGCCTACCATGGCCAGACCCTACTCCACAATTGTGACCACTGGGCCCTGGCTCTTCTGTGCTGTTTATGACTGTACTGCTTTAGATTCTTCTCTCTTTCCTGTCTAATTTTTCTTTCTGTGCCTTCTTTTTTTTTTTTGAAGTTTCTATTTTTCCTCCCCCACACCCTGCCATCCCCAACCCATCGGGAGCTCCAAGGAATATCCCTCTACCACGCATCCTACCTGAACTGACCCCGGATCCCCATGGAGCCGCGGCTTACCCCCCAGGTGGGTATGAGGTGGGGCCCAGAAGAAAAAATTACTCACCTTAGTAATGTTGTTTTTTCTAATGGAGTCTTGCTATATTATGACTATTGCAGTTTGTCCCAGCCTTAGAACTGCTCCGGAGGTGAAAGAGTTAACTTCCATGCAGAGCATGGAGCTTAGACGTGAGCTCGGTTCAGAAGCTCTGTTAGGCTGGTTTCAAACCAAACCGTCAGATCTTTACGAGCAAAACTCACTAAGGTTCTGTGTGGAAGTTGTAACTTACACTCAGCCAACTGGCCACTAATATATTAACACATTTTCCTGGTCCCAACACAAAGACTCAAGTCAGTGGACCAGAAAATAAGATAAAATAACTAAATAAACACAACACCCAAACATGAAAGAGGGCATCAATAAATGCCAACAGAGGACTACCCACCCCATACCCAAAGTAGGAGTTCTGAGAGGGGCAGGCTGGGGAGGTTAATATAGCAAGACTCCATTAGAAGAAACAACATTACTAAGGTGAGTAATTTTTCTTCAAACAACATGAAGTCTTGCTATATTATGACTATTGCAGACTATACAGCAGTACCTCCATGGAGGGAGGGACAGAACCTACTAGGAATAGGCTCTGAAACACGGCTGTGTTAAACCGAGCATCCCTCCTGGCCTGAATATCCAGGGAGTAATGCTTGGTGAAAGTGTGTACTGTCTTCCAAGTAGCTGCCTGACATATCTCTAAGATAGGGATGTCTCTAGCAGCAGCTAGAGATGCAGCTGTACCTCTGGTAGAGTGAGCCCTCAGGCCTGAGGGGGGAACCTTACCCAGCTTTTGATAGCAAAATTGGATACAAGAAACGATCCACCTGGCAATGGATCTCTTAGTGGCAGGTCTCCTTTTCCAACCTCACCATAAGTGAGAAACAGTTGGAGGGAGTCAAACCTGTGATCCTTCGCACGCCTATGTAAACTTAGGGCCCTCTTAACATCTAAGCTGTGCAGCCTCCTCTCACCAGAGGAGGAATGGTCAGTGAAGAACACTGGAAGTGAAATAGATTGGTTAAGGTGGAAATCTGAAACCACCTTAGGCAAAAACTTCCTGTTAGTCCTGAGGACTACTTTATCCCTGTGAAAGGAAATAAAGTCAGTTTCTACTGATAAAGCCTGTAACTCACTTATACGCCTGGCAGAAGTGATGGCTACCAGAAATACAGTTTTCCAAGTCAAATACTTAAGCTCTGCCGAAGACAGAGGTTCAAAGGGGGGTTGCATTAGCTGAGCAATGCATACATTAAGATCCCAAGCCGGGCAGGGTCCTGAATGGAGGATTGGTGTGAAGCAATCCTTTAAAAAACTTGAAAATACAGGATGAGCAGAAAGAGAAGAGGGCTTCCTGCTGAAATGAAGGCAGAGACAGCAGCCAAGTGCACTTTCAGGGTGGCTGGTCTCAGTCCCAAAGAATTAAGATGGACCATGTAGTCAATACAGTGGGTAGATCAGCAGATTCTGGGAAACATGCTTCCCAGAACACCATATGGAAAACCTTTTCCACTTGGAGTTATAGGTAGCCCTGGTGGAAGGCTTCCTAGCAGCCTTCATGATTTCGAGAACACTTTGAGAAAGTTGCAAATCAGCAAACTCTAACTGCTCAAGAGCCAAGCCTTGAGGTTGAGGGATTTGAGATTCGGATACCAAACTCTCCCCTGAGTACAGGTTAACAGATTGTGGTTCCTGGGGAGACACGGGAAGATGGACTGCTAAGGACAGAAGAAGTGGGTACCAGGGCTGCCTGGCCCAGTCTGGAGCAATCAGGATCATCTTGCAGGGCTGAGACCTGATTTTGACTAGTACTTTGAACAGGAGAGGGAAGGGGAAGCAAGATAAAGAAACTTCCTTCCCAATCGAGGAGAAAGGCATCCAGGGGAACTGAGCCCAACACTGGGGGCCTGCAACAAAACAGTGGAAGTTGATGATTGTCTGGGGCTGCGAAAAGATCTATCTGAGGAGTGCCCCATCTGGCAAACACTATCCCCAGTACTAGGGGATCCAGTGACCATTCGTGATGGCCCTGGGAAATCCTGCTGAGAGCATCTGCCAGGACATTGTCCTTGCCTGGGAGGTGAACTGCTATGAGGAAAGTGTTCAGGGAGTAAGCCAGAGACCACAACTTCATCGCCTCGGTGCACAAGGCCAAAGACCGAGTGCCCCCTTGTTTGTTGATGTACCACATTGTAGTGGTGTTGTCTGTTCTGACCTGTACCACCTTGTTCTGAACAGATGCAGAAAAACCTGAAGTGCTAGAAAACATCTCTGAGTTCCAACAGATTGATGTGGAGCAGAGATTCCTGAGGGACCATAACCCCTGGGTGGAGAGGTCACCCATGTGAGCTCCCCATCCCAAGAGGGATGCATCTGTAGTAAGGGTCAAGGAATGGGACAGAGGGATGAAGGCACCCCTGTTCAGATTGCTCTGATCCTGCCACCACTGAAGGGCCTGGATCAGAGTTTGAGTCACTGGGATTAACTGGATAGAGGATCTCTTCTTTGAGACCAGAAAGCTCTCAAATTTAATTGAATGTCCTCATCTGAAATCTTGCTCCTTGTACCACAGCTGTGGAGGCAGCCATGTGCCCTAGGAGCTGCAGGAAATGCCTTGCTGGTCGAGACCTGCAGAGTGAAGGAGGCGGCCAGGGCCACTAAAGGTCCTTACCCTTTCCAAGGAAGGAAGGCTCTGGCCTGCTTTGTTCCAGTTCTGGGCCTATAAAGGTGAGTACCTGGACAGATTCCAAAACTGACTTTGGAAGATTGAGAAGAAATCCCAGAGAGGTAAGCAGCTGCTGGGTAACTAGCAGGTGTGATTTGACCTGGTCTGGGGACTGACCCACAATGAGCCAGTCGTCCAGATAGGGAAAAATGGCAATCTTTTGCCTTCTTAGGTGAGCGACTGCTACTGCCAGACATTTTGTGAACACCCTTGGGGTAGAAGTGAGGCCGAAGGGCATTGCTCTGAACTGATAATGGCCTGAGGGCAGTTCAAATCTGAGGTACTTTCGATGGGAGCTTCTGATAAGAACATGGAAGTAGGCATCTTTGAGGTCCAGGGAGGCTAGTCAGTCCCCTGGCCTTAGGGAGGGTAAAATCATTCCCAGTGTCACCATTTTGAACTTTGGCTTTAAAAGGTGCTTGTTTAGATATCTTAGATCCAGGATAGGCCGCCACTCTCCTGTCTTTTTTGGGGTAAGGAAGTACCTGGAGTACAGACCCTTGCCCTGGTGAAGGGGAGAAACCTTTTCTACAGCTCTGAGAGCCAAGAGGGTTGAGACTTCTGTTTCCAAAGCAAGAGTCTCTAAACTGTTTGTAGGTGGAAAAGATCTGGCTCTCATCTTTGGAAATTTCTTGAAGCTGAGAACCAGACCTGGCTCACTACTTCCAGGACCCTGTCTGAAGTTAAAGACTGCCAGTCCTGGGCCAGTGAGCCAACCTGCCCCTACAGGTAGTGGAGAGCCGACCCTGGGCATCCCATCAGGGTGCCTGTTTGGCAGGGCTTTAGGCTGAGGGGTGGGAGCAGGCCTGCTCGAACCCGTCTGCCTCTCCCTCTGAAGAACCCCCTCTGTACATAGGCTGAAGAGGCGGAGGCCTGGGTCTGGTAAAAAGGCCTGTGAAAAGGTCTACCCCTACCCTTGGGGGGCTGCCTCTGAGGAGTGGCTTGCCGTTCCTTGGCTTGTGCACTCCTGTAAGTGGTTCTATATTCATCCATTTTCTTCATATAGTTCTCCGTCTGCTCCCCAAACAGAGAATTTCCCACCACAGGAAAATCCATAGCCTTAGACTGGGTATCCTGTGACAAAGTAGTACACCTAAGCCAGGCCAATCTCCGAAAAGCCACAGATGTAGCCATGACTCTAGAGGATACATCATTAGAATCCACTGCAGCATGGAATTGCACCTTAGATGCCTCAATACCATCAAAGCCACCTGCTCCAGCTCCTTTGCGAGCTGGCCAGGGACCTGTTTAGCTAAGGCCATGACAGTATCCCATCTAGATTTCTGGTATCTTGCAACATAAGCCATATAGTTAGCTTGTCTGAGTCCCAAGGATGCTGCATGTATTGTTTTTGGCCATGGCATCAATCTTCCTGGAATCCTTGTCAGGAGGATGTGAAGCCAGTGGAATATTAGCTTTATCACAGGTTGCAGCCTGAACTACCCAACATGACTGCATTGCTGTGAAAGAAAATCTGTATCAGGACCTGACAAAGTGTACCTCCTGTCCATCTTTTTATCTACAGGAGGCACAGAATTAGGAGCTTTTAAAATTTTATTGTTTGTTTTCTAAAGATTTATGTAAAGGGATGGACAACCTCCTGGACTCTGGGATATCCATCATCTCCACATAGTCAGGCTCCTCTTGCTCATCCAAAGCCTCCTCTAAGGGAAGCTGGAGGGTCTCAGCAACTTTTTTATAAAACAAAAAATGAGAAGGGGACTCAGAAAGCCTAGGGGGAGACTCACCTGAAGGTCTGTCTGGGGAGATGTCCGGTTCAATGGGCACATCCAGACTTTCAAAGTCACATTCACACTGATCATAATCCTCATCCCCCTCCTCTGGTTCATAGAACTCTTCTATATCATAATCCTGAACCACTGGAACCGACTGAACCGACCTTTTGCCAGACAGTGGCGGTTCAGAGGGAACCAGGGACAGGGACTGGACAATCTGTATTGCCCTGGCTATCTCTGCAGCAGTTGGAGAAGGAATTTTGGGCTCCAAACCTGCTGATTTTTTAGATTTCTTTGCTGGAACTGGCTCCTCAGAGCCAGCTTTTCGTTTGCTCGAGGAAGTCTCGCCCTGGTCAGAGGGCACTCCCTCCGGTTCGGTTGGCACCAAACCGGGCTGGCCATCCGGGTCAGCGGACTTTTTGGCCTCTCGTTCCCTGAGCCTGCCCACTCTCTTGTCCAGGGTGGCTGCAGGAAAATTTTTACAAATCTGGCAGTCTGAATTGAGGTGGTCAAACCCCAGACAATAGACACATGTAGTGTGTGGGTCAGCCTTGGCAAAGGCTTCCCCACAGACACTACAGTGTTGAAACCCAGTGGGCCCGGTTTTTCTTTTGGGTTTCTCAGACATGATGCCAGCCTAACCAACAAACTTGCCCTTTTAATGGCCGTGCCATGCAAGACACCTTATCAGTTCCAAACCCGTGTCATCGGGTCGTGGAAAAAACGTAATGAAATCCGTTTTAGAACCGATAAGAATTGGGAACTGGTGATTTCTAAGAAGCCTTAAAAGGCTTTAAACTTATATTTTAATACAATTCGATCGGTTCAACCGAACCGATAACACTTACAAGTTCACACAGAAAAACCCTATCTATTACCTTACGATTACCATAGACAGAGCCTGAACCGATCGGTTTTGCGGTTAAAATAATTAAATCGCAGTTAAATTAAACCGAAATAGCACTTTAAACACGAAGAAATGAACCGAGCAACAGGAGGAATCTCCGGAGCGACTGTTCAGTGAGGCGGAGTAAAGAATCTGACGGTTTCGGTTTGAAACCAGCCTAACAGAGCTTCTGAACCGAGCTCGCGCTCTAAGCTCCATGCTCTGCATGGAAGTTAACTCTTTCACCTCCGAAGCAGTTCTAAGGCTGGGACAAACTGCAATAGTCATAATATAGCAAGACTTCATGTTGTTTGAACACCCCGACACTGCAAGTTTCATCAGTCCAGAGCCGCCAGATGGGTGATGGCACATTGAGGTCATGTTCCAGCACTCCATCTTCCCGGAAATGGCAGGCATTTTCCCATTTCCTGTTGTTGGTGTCGCAAGTTCCCTGACATTTAGGCATGAACGTCAACATCTGTGACACCCTCTGCTAGCTGCTTACAGAGTTCATTGAGCCCCAAACCTTTGCCTTGAGGCCAATTGGACAGCGAGGTGCTCACCATGTTGCTGAGCCCCAAGCCTCCACCAGGGGTCAGCAGACATCAAACTTTTTCCAGATCCTCCCTCCCCGGAGCAGGCAAGCCATCGTGGGATGCTCCAGCCTGCTCCCCCCGGCCAGCCCTCTGCTGACCCTAGCCCGCTCACAAACCCGGATCGCCGGAGTCGCAGATGGAAATCCAACCACTGTGCTGATGGGCTGCTGTTCCTTCTTTTTGTTGTCCTTTATTGCAGGGGCTGGGTCTGTCCTGCCCCACTCTTCTTACACTGCTCCTGCAGCCATGACTGCAGTTTCCCATCCAGGTTAGCTCAATCAGAGCTCCTTCCCTTTCCACATATCCTGACTAAATGGTGCTGAGCACTGGTGCACTGGTTGGTGCATGCACAAATCGCAAACCAAGTGACTGGTGCACACACACTGCTCTTAAACACCCCTGACCCTTCTACCACATGTCAGGGCCTTGTCATGTGACTCATCAGAAATAGCAGTGGTACATATTAGTCCCTTGGCATGTGACTAATCAGAAATAGCAGTGGTACATGTCAGCACCTTGTCATGTGACTCATCTGGAATGGCAGTGGTACCACATGTTAGGCCCTTGTCATGCGACTCATCAGGAATGGCAATAGTACCATGTCAGGGCCCCGTCATGTAACTCATTAGGAATAGCAGTGGTACCACATGTCAGGCCCCTGTCATGTGACTCATTAGGAATGGCAGTGGAATCACATGTCAGGGCCTTGTCATGTGACTCATCAGTAATGGCAGTGGTATCACATGTCAGGCCCTTATCATGTGACTCATCAGGAATGGCAGTGGTACCACAAGTCAGGGCCCTGTCATGTGACTCATCAAGAATGGCAATAGTACCACATGTCAGGGCCCTGTCATGTGACTCATCAGGAATGATAGTTGTACCATACTGTATGTCAGGGCCTTGTCATGTAACTCATCAGGAATGGCAGTGATACATGTCAGGGCCTTGTTATGTGATTCATCAGGAATAGCATTGGTACCACATGTCAGCACCTTGTCATGTGTCTCATCAGGAATGGCAGTGGTACATGTCAGAGCCTTGTCATGTGACTAATCAGGAATGGCGATGGTACCATGTCAGGGTCTCATCATGTGACTCATCAGGAATGGTAGTGGTACAAGTCAGGGCCTTGTCATGTGACACATCAGGAATGGCAGTGGTACCAAGTGTCAGGGTCTTGTGTCATGTACCTCATCAGGAATGGCAATGGTGCCACATGTCAGGGCCTTGTCATGTGACCCATCAGGAATGGCAGTGGTATCACATGATCTTACTTCGAGAAACAGCTCTTGCAGCAGGTTACACCATTAGGACTGAAGCTGGCAGGCGCCAGGACCCCACGGAAATTTTCTAGCTAGCAGTATCCAGCGGGGACTGCCCCCGATGTCGGCCCCGCCCCCGACGTCAGGCATCATATAAAAGGGGGCGGTCCCCCAGAATTCCCAGTTCTTTTCCCGCCATCGACTCGCCAGCATCGGCCTCACGGTCCCACTCTAGCTAACGACGACTAGAACTTTCAAAGTTTTACCTACTAAATGTCGGCATTTCCAACTCCTTCCTCAGAAGAACATTCCTCCAAGTGCACCTGCGGCAAACAGATCCCTTTCAAGGATCTACATTCATCCTGCCTGCGGTGCTTAGGCCCGGAACATGACACCAAGGCCTGCTCCTTTTGCCAGCGGTTCAACAGTCGTACCCGGATCCGCCGCCAGAAGGCACTTCAGGGGTTCCTCTTGGAAGAAAAGTTAAAAAGCATGGACAAAGACCCTGCCTCCAGAGGTGAGTTTACCTCTAAGTCCCATAAGCATCGGGAGAAGGCCAGATCCAGATCCCCTAACCGGGCCTCAGACTTGCGCACCAGCTCAGGCTCCACGTGCTCAGACCGCTCTCCCTCCAGCACCCACTCTCAGCCCCCTCCTTTAAAGGTTATGTCTTCAGGCAGCACTTTGGCTTCTCTGCATCCCATCAAGACTTCCAGGCCTTCAGCTTCCTCAACACCCTCCTGGGCCTCCTCGAAGTCTTCAGACTGCCACCAGTCCAAGTCCTCTTCAAAACAAGCTTCCTTAGAGAGACGCCGAGACTCCGATGCCAGATCAGCCTCCCAGCCTCCTAGGGGTCTGGATCCCCCTCCCAGGAAGACTAAGGACCTGACGTCCCTAAAACGGACGATGGACCCAAAGCGGGCTTCTGACCCTCCATCGGCTAAACGCCCATTGGACCAGACGTCGGCTAAGCACCCGATGTCAGTGAGACGTTCGCTGGAGCCGAAGACTGTCTCCCCATCACCGGTGGACACCGGTCACCGGGACTCTACAGAGGAGGACCTGACGTTGCCTGATGACCAGGCAGGCGACAATGAGGACATCGGGCTTCCACAGGAGCCTTCGCTAAACCTGGCGACGCCCTCGGACCCGACGCCAGATACCGGCGACAGACCACCGGCGCCAGGTCCGTTGTCCGGTATGAACATTCAAGAGGTCAAAGATCTCTTTATCTTTTGGTGGGACACAATAAAGAAGGATGTGATCCCAGTCAAACCTCCTCCTCCTCCTACTCCTTCACCTCCTACTCCCCCTCTTCCTCCACCACAGGGGCCAGCAGGAAGACCACTGACCCCCAAGGAACCTACTCCACCTACTAGGGGAAGATCCAAAGAACGGAGAAGGCCCCCTTCAAGATCTCCCTCAGGGTCTCCCAGTCTTAAGCGACCCAGATGTCGACGTTCCACTCCGCAGGGGGATGATTCCAGACCTGACACCTCAGATACCTCCAGGACTCCTTCTCCAATCAGCATCCCATCACCCGACCCACGAGACCTGCCCAGGTCACCTCCAGATGATCCCTCTTTTTCCAAAATCATGAGGCACATCCAGGAGAACATGGGATGGGATTCGGAAGATCTCAACCCTGAGAGACAGCGTCTAGCTCATTACCTTCGGCAGAAGGACCCGAATCCTGTGGTGGTGCCACCCTTGGTGGACACCTTCACAGATGTCACCAAGGCTGCATGGAACCATCCGCACTCCACCCCCGCGCTGCCGAAGAAAGCTGGCCGCCTATACAGGGCCCCTGTAGAGGGCCAGTACTTGGCACAACAACCCCTGGCTGATTCCCTGGTCATTACAGCCTCCCATGATAGGTCTCAATGACCACAACATCTGAGTACACAGCCACCGGACCAGGAATCCAAGCAGTTGGATGCCCTGAGGAGGCGCATGTATGCAGCTGCTACATGCTCCATCAGGTCACTGAACTATCTGACTCATATGGTTCAGTTTCAGAATGCCCTGTGGGAACAGAGTCAGGACCTGGTTGACAAACTACCGGATGGCGAGCAGAAGGTGGAGCGCTTGAACCTCCTCCGCAGAGGGTCAGACATGGGGACCCAAGTGCTAAGAGCTGCATATGATTCTGTGGACTCATCTGCCAGGGGTGCAGCTTCAGGCGTCTGTCTCCGGAGACACTCCTGGCTCCTTGTCTCCGGATTTACACCGGACGTACAGAAGAGTATCTTGGACGTTCCTTATAACGGACAGGTCCTGTTTGGTGAACCCTCTGAAAAGGTCTTCACCAAGCTTCAGGACGTCGGGAAGGCAGTAAGGACTGTACAGGCCATGTACAGACCCAAATCTGGTTCCTTTCATAGGAACCAGAACCATTTTCGCAGCCGACAACAACAGCAGCAGCCACATTCCAGCCAGCAGCAAAGAGGCACCTTCCACCGTAAGGCCCAACCTAAGTCTTCCCCAGGCCGAGGTCTGCGGTATACCAAGCCGGCCCAGCCTGCAGGGGGTAATGCCACCACAGCATGACTCCTTCCCAGCCCCTGGCCCTCCTCTGGATCAATGGGCAGAAAAGGTCGGGGGTCGCATTGCTCGCCACTTTTCAGGGTGGCAGTCGATTACTGCCGACCGGTGGGTCCTTGAACTAGTCAAGAAGGTCACTTTATAGAATTCCTCGACCACCCACCATCAAGACCTCCCCTGCTTTCCCATTATTCGGGTCAGCACGCACTGCTCATACAGCAGGAGGTGCTCGTGCTTCTGGGAAAGGAAGCTATAGAGCACATACCGAGGAACCAGAGAGGTGCAGGTTACTATTCTCACTTCTTTGTGGTTCCCAAAAAGACAGGGGACCTCCATCCGATACTGGATCTCAACGATCTCAACGCTTCGGTCCTTTACAAACGCTTCCGCATGGTGACCCTTCCTGGTTTGATACCCATGCTCAAGCAGGGCGCCGTCCTAGCATCCTTGGACATGCAGGATGCCTACCTGCACATACTCATAGCTCGAGCGCACAGGAAGTTCTTGCACTTCTAATTTCTAGGTCACCATTATCTGTTCTGAGCCCTCCCTTTCGGACTGTCATCGGCACCTCGGGAGTTTACGAAGTGCATGGCAGTCATAGCGGAGGTTCTAAGGAGACAAGGCCACTACGTGTTCCCCTACCTGGATGACTGGCTCCTCATGGCACCCTCTCGGGAGGCTCTGATGTCCGCAATTCACTGTACTCAGTCCCTGTTCGGGATGCTGGGCATCATTATCAATCAGGAGAAGTCGCACCTGGTTCCGTCATAGAATCTGCAGTTCATAGGCGCAGTTCTGGACACCATCCAGGGGAGAGCTTTTCTGCCCCAGGACCGAGCGGAACACATCAGATCCCTCATCAGGGACATCCTGGCAAAGAAGACAGTCCCAGCCAGACTGGTCCTTTGCCTGCTCGGACACATGGCTGCGGCCATTGCAACAGTCCCGCTAGCTCGTCTCCACATGCGGGTAACGCAGTGGATGTGCGGGTTCAATGGGATCAGAAGCAAGACTATTTGCAGCTTCCAATTTGGATCACGAATGTCGTAATCCGGGATTGGCAATGGTGGCTAGATTCAAAGAACCTGTTGGCGGGGTTCCCCTTCATTGCGCCGTCTCAGATTGTGATGCTCTCCATGGATGCCTCAGGGTTCGGTTGGGAAGCACACCTCGACGGGGTCAAGTTTCAGGGCTTGTGGACACCCCAGGAAGCTCATCTCCACATAAATATTTTGGAAATGAGAGCAGTTCTTTATGCCCTGCAGGCCTTCCAGTCGGAGATCCCACTGGGTACTCTCCTGTTACAAACAGACAATATCGTGGTGATGTATTACCTCAACAAACAAGGAGGCACCCATTCCTACTCACTGTGCAGGGAGGTCATGAGGGTGTGGGATTGGGTTCTACAACACGGCACAAACCTCACTGCTGTTCATGTCCCAGGAGTGAACGTCATCGCAGACAGCCTGAGCCGCTCTCAGGCCAGAGTCCATGAGTGGGAACTACTCCAGGAGGTAGTAGAGGATCTGTTTCACAGATGGGGCACACCAGAGTTAGACCTTTTCGCATCCCCAGCCAACGCAAAACTGCCCAATTTCTGCTCGCTAGATCCAGGGCCTGGTGTTTTCTGGCAAGACGTGTTGGCCCTCTCCTGGACAGGCAGATTCCTCTACACATTTCCTCCCTTCCCATTGATCCAGAGGGTCCTTTTGAAATTCCGTAGAGAGCAGGCGACGCTGAAATTTATTGCGCTTTTTTGGCCCAGACAGATTTGGTTCCCTCTGCTACACCAGCTGTCCCAGGAACCTCCGGTGCCTCTGCCAATCAGTGCTCACTTATTGTCCCAGGAGGCAGGCTCTTTGGTTCATCTGGATCTTCGCTCTCTGAACCTGCACGTCTGGCTCCTAGAGACATAGCTATCATGCGGTATGGGGTCTCACAAGAGGTAGCAGATGTTCTAGCGGCTGCTAGAAAACCAGCCACTCATGCCACATATGCCATGAAATGGTGCAGATTTTGCCTCTGGGCTCAAGCACGAGGACTTTCCCCGATGGATTGTCTGGAAAGGTCGATCCTGGACTGCCTCCTTTCTCTCTTCCAGGCAGGCCTGGCCTACTCCTCTATTAAAGTACACCTTTGTGCCATCTCAGCCTATCATACACCTATAGGCCGATGTCCCATAACTCAGTTGGACATAGCACGAGCCTTCCTGAGAGAAGTTCTCCACCTTAGACCTCCAATTAAGGATCCTATTCCTCCATGGAATTTACCCTTTGTCCTGCAGCAGCTGATGCTGCCACCTTTTGAACCAGCCGCGGATTGCGAGCTACATCTGCTAACATGGAAGACGTTATTTTTAGTTGCCATTACTTCGGCCAGAAGGATTTCTGAACTTCACGCACTGTTGTGCAAAGAATCTCATTTGGTTTTTCACCAGGACAGGGTGTCCCTAAGGACAAATCCAAAGTTTCTACCTAAGGTGGTCTCAGCTCTCACCCTCAATCAGGACATCAACTTACCAGTGTATTTTCCTAAATACTCTAATAGAGGAGAGGCCCTGTTGAACACTCTAGATATGCATAAGTGTGTAAGATACTACCTGACCAGAACCAAGCACCACCGTAAATCTGATCAGCTTTTTGTCTCCTTCACCCACAGGATGAGGGGAGCTCTGGTTTCTAAACAATCGCTGTCCAGGTGGCTCATCCATTGTATCACATTCTGTTACCAGAAACATAACAAACCTTTACCAGGCTCAGTTAAGGGTCATTCCTCAAGGGGGATGGTTACCTCCTTTGCGGCCATGAAGAACGTGTCCACTTCAGCCATCTGCGCAGCAGCTACTTGGAGCACCGTGCACACCTTCATCTGGCATTATAGCCTGGATGTTGCATCATGGTGAAGAGCTGGTTTGGTCTAACAGTCCTTTAGGGGCTACTATCCTAGGCTTCGGTCCAACTCGCGATCTCTACCTAGCCTCCTCCCACCTGCGAGGGATTTCCAGTATTGCTTGTGAATCAGTCCTAATGGTGTAACCTGCTGTACGAGCTGTTTCTCGAAGTAAGATAGTACAGTTACGTAAGAACCTACCGTAACAGTAGATCTTCGAGAACAGCTCTTGCAGCAGGTAGTTTCCCTCCCACCATCCCCTCTAGAGGTAGAGTTGTTCCAATATCTCTTTTCTAGGATTAGGTGTTTCTAACACCGCTCTGAATACCTTTTGATGGCGGATCCTCAGTTTCCACTTCTGATGTCATCTAGTGGCCAGGAGTCTCCCGGCGGGACAACCGGAGATTCTGGGATTCTGGGGGACTGCCCCTTTTATATGATGCTTGACGTCGGGGGCGGGGCCGACATCAGGAGCGGTCCCCGCTGGATACTGCTAGCTAGAAAATTTCCGTGGGGTCCTGGCACCTGCCGGCTTCAGTCCCAATGGTGTAACCTGCTGCAAAGAGCTGTTCTTGAAGATCTACTGTTACGGTAAGTTCTTACATAACTGTACTTTAGGGCCTTGTCAAGTGACCCATCAGGAATGGCAGTGATACCACGTCAGGGCCTTGTCATGTGACTCATCAGGAATGGTAGTGGCACCAAGTGTCAGGCTCTCGTCCTGTGCCACATCAGAAATGGCAATGGTGCCACATGTCAGTGCCTTGTCCTGTCACTCACCAGAAAAAGCAATAGTACCACATGTCAGGGCCTTGTCATATGACTCATTAGGAATGGCAGTGGTATCACATGTCAGGCACTTGTCATGTGACTCATCAGGAATGGCAGTGCTACATGTCAGAGCCTTGCCATACGACTCATCAGGAATAGCAGTGGTACCACATGTCAGCACCTTGTCATGTGACACATCAGGAATGGCAGAGGTACATGCCAGGGCATTGTCGTGTGGCCCATCAGGAATGGCAATGGTACATGTCAGGGCCTTGTCATGTGACTCATCAGGAATGGCAGTGGTACCAAGTGTCAGGGTCTTGTGCCGCATCAGGAATGGCAATGATGCCACATGTCAGGGCCTTGTCATGTGACCCATCAGGAATGGCAGAGGTACATGTCAGGGCCTTGTCATGTGACCCATCAGGCATGGCAGTGGTACCACAGGTCAGGGTCTTGTCCTGTGACTCATCAGGAATGGCAATGGTACCGCATGTCAGGGCCCCATCATGTGACATCATCAGGAATGGCAGTGGTACCACATGTTAGAATAATTTCCTATGATTTATCAGGAATTGTAACAGCAGCCACAGTACACACTTGGGAAGGGGGAAAGACAAAAACAAAAAAGAAATTTAAAACTCAAGATGAATAGACAGTGTTCAGCTCAGGTATTGCCAAAACCAAGACACCCGAGTTTGAGGTGGCTTGGTTTGGTGCTCCAGGGTTTGGTCCATCCTTAGTACCAACATGCATCTCTGATGGCAAAATGCACAGAGCCACACCCAGATGTTTTATTTGTATTTATGGGAGATGTGGCAAGAGAGCAGGAACTTTTAAATATTTTAAAACCTGATATCTTAGTCTCGGAATGAAACACAGTGACAAGAAAGTGGGTATACTAATGATTTTGATAGAAACACATTATTACTAGAAACAATATGATGACCTTTTTGCTGACTAATGTCCTTTGACAAAATGTCTGTCAACCCCCTTGTATCAAAACATTAAATGAACTTTAAATCCCCTCTCTAGTCTCTGGGGCACCGACTTCTGAAAATATGTTTGGTTGAAAATTACAATATTCTCTAGTCAGAAATGACAGTCGCACATTGTACCCATTTTGCATGTACAATAAACATATTTAGTTCAGTGCTCTGCCACTGTCAGGTGGTTAATCACAGGAAACCACAGAACTCGTAATGCTGAATGTTCAGTAGAGTAATCAGCTCAGGCTAGTTGCAAGTGTCCTGATGACAAGTTACGGTTGCTTCCTGGGTTGCTACACCACTTGTAAAGCTCTGTCATGCCCATCCAACTGTACCTTCAATTTGTGCAACTCTTCTATCTCCTGCTTGTGCCGATCTGTTTTGTGTCTTACCAAAGAACGATAGAAGTGAATCGTAAAGATCACAAAGATGAGTCCGACTGGCACCATAATCATGGTGGACGCCAGGGCTGCCTGCCACCCAGCATGCCCGCTTGATTCTCGCACTGTGACTGTCTCATTCCTTATAACTGTGGAGTCCACGGGGAGGAATTTGATCCAGCAAAGCAGCACAACCTCTGCGAGAAAAAGAAGAATTCCCAGAACTGTCGAGAATCCCCACGCCAGTTCAATATAACGGTGCATGCGCTCATGTGGTGATTCATTGACAGAGTTCAGATTGTGGATATTACTGACGGCCTCAACATTGGGCAGTATGCACGTGCTGATGAGGAGGGCAAACAGATGCACAGCTACCAACACTGTGGTACAAATGCTGAAGGCAATTAGCAAGACTTTGGGGTACTTATACTGCATCTCCAACTGTACTTCCACCATTGCAACCTGAAAATGAAGGTGAACAGAGAGACAGTAAATGCTTATTTATAGATAATTGCTTTTAAAAGGTTGAACTCATCCAATAATGAGAGAGACTATAGGCATACAGGATAATACATGACAGAGTGTGCAGTTGTGTGCTTATGTATGTACTCCACAGATGCATTGTGAAGCACGAGGAAACCCAAGTGCCTTCAGCTACCCCATAAATACAGTTCATATATCAGAAAACAATTACACAGCCCCAAGTGAGTCGTGTCACTTTTAAAATGAGTACAAAATTAATACATAGGAAAAATCATGAAAAAGGTAAAGGCACGCAGTTGGTGAAGAATACTGCATGTGACATGTCTGCACAAATGGCAGAGTAGGATTTTTCTCACCCTTCCTATATAATATGGTTTGAACACGAACTAATGGATTCCAGTTTCTGTCCCACCACAGTTACAGTTAAGCTATTCAGGTTTGGCTTATTATTTCTAGGCAAGGTAAACGGAACTTACTGCGTTAACATCTGCCCTGGAATGAATAGCAACACCTTGGCAAAGCACTAGCCAGTTTCAGTGGTAAGTGTTATGCTTAGTAAGGAAGCTGACACTGATGGTGTGGCTGCAAGCCTGCACTGAAGAGTTGCATGGCTGTTGATCAAGGTGCCGCTGACAGCTGCACAGGCAAGAGATAAACAGTGACTGGTCCGGCCAGACCTCACCTGGAGTACTGTATCCAGTTCTGGAGACCAAACCTCAGAAAAGACAGGGTGGAGGCAGTCCAGAGGAGGGCAAATAAAATGATGCAAGGGTTGCATCAAAAGCCCAATGAGAAGAGACTGAGGGATTTCAACATGTGTACCCTGGAAGAGAGGAAAACGAGAGAGGACATCATGGAGACTTACAAGTACCTCACGGGGTAAACAAGGTACAGGAGAAAAGTCTCCTTCAAATTAGCAAGAGCACCAGGACCAGAGAGCATGAAATGAAGCTGGAAGTGGGAAAGTGTAAGAGGGATGTGAAAAAGTAATTCTTCACTGAAAGAATGGTTAACGCCTGGCACAGACCGCCAGCAGATGTGGTGGAGGTGAAAACACTAAGGGGATTCAAGCATGCATCAGATAAGCATAAGGAACATTAGTAAATAGGCTGCGAGGAGGGAAGGTCACCAGAGACTATGTGGGGTCTACAAAGACAAATTAGTCAAGGACCATTTGGAGAGACTAGGTGGGCCAAGCAGTCCTTTTCTGCTGACATATTCTATCTTTCTGTGACACCATTGTTGCACTGAAATCTCATCACCAAAGGTGCCAAATTGAAAAGAGGGATAGGTGCAGAAGATCCCTTTGCAATCATGCAAGCAAAAATAAACCTGCATCATCGAACAGGCCCAACACCATTGACTGCAGGCCCATTTCCAGATGCATAATTGGTTCATTCCTGATACACCTCCAGAATCCCCTTTTTGCTACTAATACAAGTACAAGTATGTCCAATTGCATTCTGCCAGCAAACAAAAAATGGTAATACCAGCTCAAGAAGGTGTTACACAAATTGTCCTAGTTGGAAATCATTAAAGAAAACCCGGGCTGTAGCATTTATTCAAAGCATCTGTGGGCCTTATAGGGCTATATACTTCATGCTTCAAATCCCTATAGTCATTGGTGATAGATATGCCAACGTTAGCAAGGATCTGGGAAACATTTCAGAAAAAATAAGGGAAATACCCCTAAATCAGGGTCACTTAAGTGGTATCATGCCCAACACAGAATCCATAGCCCACACAAGGAGCAGTTGATGCCTCTGAAACACATTATTAAATACAGCTCAGCTTATATTTAACTCACAGGCTGCCAACAGAATAAGAACGTATAGTAATTTTGGACTGATATATCAATCTGCGGCACAGAAAGGGTTAAAAGACAATGCCTTTCCTGGGTAACCCCTGTCTCAGTGTGTTTGGGCTGAGATTCTTTGTTGCTTAGAATGCTTTCCTGTCATGTTTACATAAGCTGTATAATCATTTAACATACCGTACCTTTGTTTAATGCTTGTATTTTGAAAATGCTCAATGAAACGTTTAACAGTTAAAAAAAAAAAAAAAAAAGAATGCTTTCCTATTTTGGGCTCACCATGACCAAACTCCCCTAAGACCATCATAGGACTAGTTCCCCTTCCTCTGGGTTGAGACACACATGTGGCACACTGATGAGTAAAGGACAAAACGCACGTCTTTGTTTTCTGTTCTCAGCCTTTGCAGACTGTGTGACAGGCCATTCAACACCATTCCCGCCTTCTGAAAGTAACCAGTCTAAATCATGTCATGGTAATTTGCATATTCTTCCCATAATGCCTTGAGTTATTGCGATGTGTGTGACTTTGTATTTCTTCAGCTTATGTTTCATACATATCCATAATTCTCTTCTCACAAGTCTTTATTCCTGAGCACATTTACATGAAAACAGGATCTTTGACCCTGAGAGTTAAAGCAGCAGTGCAACAAAATTGAGCGAAAACTTTTTTCTAATTTTAGTCCCTATAAAAGATTCCAGGCATCTTTCAGTTTAACTTGGTTATAACATTTTCCAGTTCTACCAAAATGTGAGTATTTTTTTTAAGTTTTCATTCAGCTTTTTTCCTCAGGAGGAAAGATGGCAGCTTTGGTTTAGAAATATCAGTGCAGGAGCTGGCCTGGTGGCACTGGGTGCCTGTGCCTTACCTCTCGCCACACCTACAACCCACATTTGGGAATAAGCACGGAGCACCAGGGTCGACTAGGGGGGGCTGGGAGTGGATGGGGTGGTTGCCAGACAGCTTTCCTCTCCCAGATTGGGGAGGTCAGCTCTCTCGGAATAAGACCAGCAACATGTGGAGATATGATGGTGGTGCAGGCAGTAAGGGAGTCAGGCGCTAGGCTGGGGGGGAAGGAGTAGAGTAGGCTGAGCCAAAGCATGCGTGTGTGCCTCCACGTGCACCTGACCTTGTTAGGGGCTCCGGGGAGTAAGGGCAGAAAAGGTGGAAAATGCAGGTGGGGGGACTGGATGTCACCCCCTGGCTGGCTCCGGTGGTCCTGCATGGGGAAGTGGGGGTGGCCCTGAAGGGACTGTGGATGTCCGGTACAACAAGTCACTGGTCTGTCAGGAGGACTAAAAAAAAATACCAGTGTAGACCTGGTAAGAGTTAAGATTGAGAAAATTAAAAAAAAAAAATCACAATGCACAGCACAGAAAGCACCTAGAAAAACAGATTTCACAGGTATGGTACTATTTGTATTACTTGTTGCTGAAACTAGATTTTTGGAAAAACATTTTTTGTTGCTGTTCTGCTTTAACCTACTCTGCTGAATTATTTCTTACATGATGTCATAATCCCCTCTCTGTGACATCACAATATGCTACTGTGGAAATGACTCTAAAGCCACGCAGTGGGGATTGTGACCTTGGGTGGGGAATAATCAGTTGATGCAGATGAAGTTTAATAGAACAAATCCTGTTTTAGGCAAATATCCACAAATAAAGAATGGAAATGGGGAGAGTAGAGATAAATTGAGAAATATAAACTGAATTGTGTCTAAAAATATTAAGTTTTTCCAAGCTTTCCCAGAGGTTTCAGTTACTCATTGAACTATCATTTGCAGTCCCAGGGCACATGACTATTACCAAGCAACATTATCTCTGACAAGCAGCAATGCATTAAATTTTCCTCATGCAGCCTCAAAGGTTGCTTGTGGTTCCTGTAAACATATGTGAAGCAGAAAGTGTTTGTTTTCCTGACAACATAAGTTTGTGATTTCAGTGAACTATTTACTATACTTCTGCCCTTCCTAGCTTCAGACTGAAGTCCCGCTTCTGATAAACTATAAGCTATGGACATAGAAACACAGAAACGGTCGGCAGATAAGGACCTCCAGGCCCACTGAATCTGCCCAAGTGTTCTATCTCCCTGTGACCCAAGGAGCCTAGGTGATCTGGGTAATTTCTCTACCTATCCCACTCTGGAATTTCCTCATGTTTATCCCAAGCAACCTTGAATCCAGTCACTGTTTTGGCCTCCACCACTTCCTCAGAGAGCACATTCCACCCATCCACTACCCTTTCTGTGAAGTAATGTTTCCTAATGTCTCCCTCGAATCTTCCCCTTCTAGCTTCATGTCATGACCCCGTCATTGAGAGCCTCTTATTCTGGATTATATGACAGGTATCTGTACTCAGCCAATCAGCGTTCACAACTCTAGTCAGTTATTTCCTCACAAACTTGAAAACAATGGCCCAGAATAGTTTATTCACCTAAAACCCCACCCACAGTAGATTAATCACCCCCCCACAGTGGTTTAAACACCCCCCACACACACATCAAAAAAACAAGCAGTAAAAAATGCTGTTGCACCAGCAGTTTTCCCAACAGTAAAACACTTTTTTCAATGCACTCCAACTCAGTATAATAGTAATAACATACAGAGTTAGAGTATGTCAGATTATCAAGTCAAAGATAATGCCCCTCAGCTTCTACTGCATTTAATCCCACAGAAGCCAGTTATTGCTTCGTATACTCCAACTCACTGAATGTTATCACTTAAATATACTGCTGTCCGGGACCTTGTTTATACCTTTTTGGTACTTAAAGGTCTCTATCATGCCCCCCTTTCCCTCTTTTGCTCCAGGATATACATGTTGAGGTCTTTCAGCCCCTCCTCAAATGTCAAATGGCTGAGTCCTCACACCATTTTTGCTGGCCTCCTCTGGACTCTCTCCATTCTATTCAGTCCCTCCTGGGGTATGTTCTTCAGAACTGGACACCGTATTAAAGGTGTGGTCTCAGCAGCTGTTTGTACAAAGCCATCACCACCTCCCACCCTCTTTCTGCTCATAATATAACTATGCTCCTTGTTATTTAAATATTGAACGAGTCTCCTATCCCAGACTAAAGGCAAGGGGAAAACATACTGACAAGGAAAGGTTACTCACCACAGCTTTTCTTCTAAATTGTTAGAACAACCAGTACAACCCTATGCAGGATCTCTGCATGAGACAGTGCCCCAGAACTTAGAATCTTGTTTTTTCATTGATACTCTCTCTCTCTCTCTCTGTCACATGTATGCATCTATACTCCCCTTCACATATTTAAGCTAAACTTTCCAGTAGTCTCGGGACCTAATTTGAAAAATAAATATTTTGATCAAAAATATACCTAAATTAAGAAAACACAACCTTTGTAAAAAATAACAAAGACGCTATAACAGTCAAGAAAGAAAAAATTACTCACCGCAGTAATCTTCTTTCTTCCAAGGGGTCCTTTAGCATCAGTAACTTTTTTGCACTTAGCTGGCTAGGTGCAACTGCCCCGGAGGTTGTGCCTTTAAGAGATATTTAAATGAGAGTAGGACCAAGCCAATCAAAAGACAGGAGGGGGGTGTGAGATGAGTGAGAGCTGTTGAATGATTCAGAATTTTTTCACAGAAAAATGAGGGCAAAGACCTCGAAAAAGAACCAACAGGATTCAAAAAACATGCAAATGTCCACAAAAGTGGAAACAGAAACAACAGCAACACGAGCTAAAAACTCATCAATAAGAAACTCCAAATTTGGTAAAAGGTGACATAAGAGCCATTCTCTGAAAGGTGAACCGGGGAGGAAGGGTGGGAGTTTACTGATGCTAAAGAACCCCTTGAAAAAATAAGATTACTGTGGTGAGTAATTTTTTCTTCTTACCCCAGGAGTCCTTTAGCGTCAGTAACCTTTTTTGCAAACTACCCAGCAGTACCAAGTGGGAGGCGGGCAGATAACCTA
Source organism: Neoceratodus forsteri (assembly GCA_016271365.2). Taxonomy (NCBI): domain Eukaryota; kingdom Metazoa; phylum Chordata; order Ceratodontiformes; family Ceratodontidae; genus Neoceratodus; species Neoceratodus forsteri. The sequence goes on along the minus strand of JADMNL010000030.1, from coordinate 216,376,674 downwards.
CTTAGGAAAGAGGCTCTGCAGAACTGCCCTGCCAAATTTGGCATCAGATCTGGTCTGCACATCCAAACTGTAGTGTTTCACAAAGGTGTGCACAGATTTCCAGGTAGCTGCTTTGCAGACATCCAATAGGGGAATGTCCCTTGCTGCTGTAAGCGAGGCTGCAGTGCTCCTGGTGGAGTGGGCCCTGAGCCCCACAGGAGGTTGTTGACCAGCTTTCTCATAGTGAATCTAATACAACAGACCAACCAATGAAAACTAGTTCTCTTGGTAGCTGGTCTTCCTCTGCCTACATCCCCGTAGGTGAGGAACAACCAAGTGAAAGAGCCTCTGGACTGTCTAGTATGCTCTAGGTAGTGAAAGATAGCTCTTTTGACATCCAAGCTGTGGAGCTTTTACTCGCCAGTAGCGAATGGCTCAGTAAAGAAGACAGGCAGAGTAATGGATTGGTTCAAAGTGAAACTCTGAAACCACCTTTGGCAGAAATTTCCTCATTTGTCCTAAGCTCAACTCTTTATCGTGCTAGGAGGGATGATGTAATTCGGCTCAGTGCACAGGGCCTGCAGCTCTGAAATCCTTCTGGCAGACGTAACGGCTACCAGGAAGATGGTCTTCCAAGTTACAAACTTTATGTGAGCTGTGGACATAGGCTCGAAAGGTGGATTCATGAGCCCATCTATGCAAAGGTTCAGGCTCCAAGGAGGAAAAGGCTCCCTGGCTGGAGGCTGGAGGTGCAAGAGGCCTTTGAAAAACTGTTTAAAAATGTTGTGGAAAAAAATGATTTGCTCTTTCCCCACCAAAAGGTAGGCTGAAATTGCCGCCAGGTGTAGCTTGAGTGAAGATGGTTTCAAGCCTGATGCCTGTAGGTGTACCAGGTAGTCTGGCAGCTGAGGGTCTGAAGCTGATAGGGGTTCAATCTTTTCGCTATTGCACCAGAAGGAAAACCTTTTCCATTTGGCTGCATAAGTCTTCTTAGTGTTTGGTTTTTTAGCCATCCTCAGTATCTTAAGGACCTGTTCAGAGTACTGTGAGGATGGAAACTCTAACTCCTCAAGAACCAGGCCCTGAGGTGAAGAGAGTGTATGTCTGGGTACTGCACTCCCGTCTGAGGAACGGTCAGCAAGGAGCGAGTTGGAGGCAGATGAATATGCCTGTTGCAGGACATTGAGAGAAGGAGCGGGTACCAGGCTTGCCTGAGACAGTCCGGAGCCACTAGGATCATCGATGCAGGCTGTTGTCTGATTTTCAGCAAAACCCTGAATATCAGGGAAAAGGGAGGAAATGCATATGGGAACCACTGACCAGTCCAGGATCAGGGCATCCAGAGGAAGTGTTCCTAGAACTGGGGGCCTGCAACAGTACTGAGGAAGCTGAAAATGAGAGGAGAGGCAAACAGATCCATGTCTGGTGTGCCCCACCGCCTGAACACTGTGGTTAGTACTTGCTTGTTCAGTGTCCATTCGCTCTGACCTTGACTGATGTGGCTTAGAGCATTCACCAGAGTATTGAGTTTGCCTGGGAGGTGAATAGCTGAGAGGCTGACTCCCAGGGAGAATGTTAGAGACCAGAGCTTCAGAGCTTCCAAACAGAGTATTCCTGATCTGGTACCGCCCTGCTTGTTTATGTAGAACATTGCAGTAGTGTTATCCATTCTAATTTGAACTGCTTGCCCTTCTATGCGGGAGCAAAAGCTTTGAGAGCTAGTAAGACTGCTCTGAGTTCCAAAAGATTTATGTGCAACTGTGACTCTTCGGGAGTCCAGCTGCCACTTACTGAAGCACTGTCTAAATGAGCTCCCCAGCCCAAAAGGGAGGCATCTGTAGTGATCACCTTTGTGGGAAGAGGAGCTTGAAAGGGAACCCCTGCCTGAAAATTAACAGGGTTCTTCCACCACAGCAAGTTTTGGAAGAATTGCTCCAACACAGGTATCAACTTTGAAAATGTGTTGCTTCTCTGAGACCAGCGAGCTCTGAGGTAGGCTTGCAGGAGTCTCATCCTGTACCTGACCCCTGGGAATACTGCAGTCATAGAGGCCATATGTCCCAAAAGTTTGAGGAAATGTCTGGCTGGTCTTGGCTGTCCCTGGGTGAAATAATCTGCCACTGAAAGGAAACTGAATTCTTTCCTGTGGGAGGAAAGCATATCCCTTCTGAGTGTCCAGCTGGGCCCCTATGAAGGTGAGCAGCTGGGTGGGTTCCGGGTGAGATTTCTTTAGATTTACCAGGAAACCCAGAGACTCCAGAGTGCGTTCTGTGAGGGAAAGAGATTCATTGACCTGGTAAGGAGACTTTGCTACCATGAGCCAGTCGTCCAGATAGGGGTCGAGAGCGACACCCAGTCTCCTAAGATGTGCTGCTACCACTGCGAGACACTTGGTAAAGACTCTTGGTACCAAGGACAGACCAAAGAGCATTGTGGTGAACTGATAGTGACCCGAAGGAAGTCTGAACCTGAGAAACTTCCTGTGAGATCTCCTTATGGGTATGTGGCAGTAGACGTCCTTTAAGTCTAGGGAGGCTAGCCAGTCTCCCTGCTGTAAGGACTGTATGACCAGTGACAGAGTGACCATTTTGAAGGTTTGTTTTTTTTTCAGATGTTTGTTTAAATATCTGAGATCTAAGACAGGTCGCCACTCCACAGTTTTCTTTTGTGTCAGAAAATACATGGAGTAGAGGCCCTTGCCCTTCTCGTGGGTGGGGACCCTCTCCACTGCTCATAAAGCCAGAAAGTTTTGTACCTCCATTTCCAACAGCAGCATCTGTGTTGGGGACAGAGGTCTTGACACCTGGGTATGCTTGAGGTCTGTCAGCTGCTTGAACTGTAATGACAGACCCTGCTCCACTATCTCCAGCACCCACTTGTCCAACATGATGAGGGACCAGTGCTGAAAACAGTGAGGGAGTCTGCCTCCAACTGGAAACAGGGAAGCGACCTGGACTGAGAGGCAGATGGCTGGATAGAGGTGGCTGTTCTTTGGCCCCTTCTACCCCTGCCTCTGAAAGACCCCCTGTACTGGCTAAAGTCAGATTGGGGATAGGGATTGTAAGGCCTGGGAACACAACTTCTGCCCCTACTGCCCCTGGGACAGGATCTCTGAGGGGTGGCGGGTTTAGGCTTGGATGAGTGGCTCTGCCAGGAGGACTTGTACTCATCAACTTTTTTCATGTAGTCAGTGGTTCTGTAATCAAACAACATATTTTGATCACAGGGAAAATCCATGACCTTGTTCTGAGTGTCTGTGGTCAGATTGGTTGTTCTAAGCCAGGCAAAGCGTCTCAGAGAAATGGTATGGGCCATTGCCCTAGAGGCTGCATCATTGTTGTCATCTGCCATGTGGAACTGCTACATAGTAGCTTCCAAGGCACTTCTTGATGTATCCACCAGCTCCTACATCACAGAAGCTGATCCGTTGCAGGCGATAGCCTGGACAGATTTCCAAAGGACTTTATGAAATTTGGCTGTGAATGCCATGTAAGAAGAAAGCCTGAGAAGCAGGGAAGCTGTGGCATACATCTTCTTTGCTATAAAGTCAATTTTCTTGGAATCCTTGTCAGGGGGAGAGGGCAACAAGGAGACTTCAGCTTTCTCACAAGCTGCCTGCTACACTATACTTTCATGGCTAGGGCTTGCAGACAGGAACTCGGTACCATTTTTAGACAATTTATATTTTCTCTCAAGCCGCTTATCAACTGCTGATACTGAAGTGGGGTGTTGAAGTACCTGCATGGTATTTTTTTTAAATGCATTATAGATAGGGATGGCCAGGTTCTTTGAGGATAAAAGACCCTTCATCTCCCTATAATCTTCGTCTTCATTGACATCCTGGTTAGGCTCTTGCATAGGGAGGTCCAGGGTATCCAGCATATTTTGTATAAATGTAAACATAGAGGAAGGATCCTTGTGGTCACCCGGGGGATCCCCAAGGTGAGGGTCCGGGGACTCCTAGGGCTCAAGGCACTCAAAATCCAAGTCAGGGGCATTATAAAATTGATCATCATCTGTGTCACCCTCACAGTCTAAAGAAGAGAGAACTGTGGAAGAGTGCTTTCCAGCACCTATAAATCGAGGACCCATCTTTTGAAGGGTCTGAAACAGTTGTCATGCTTTTTCCATGTCTTGCACTGACAGAAGAACCTGCGCAGTTTGTAAGTGTTTTGTTTTTTCTGTATGCTTTAAGCTGTCTGTTGTCTTGCTATTGGCTTTCCCAGGAGCAACGGGAGCATATCTGTCTTGACAGAGTTTCTTTTTAGCCACTTCATCAGAGGCTTGATCAAGCTTCCTTTTTTCATCACTCTTATTATTTTTCAATTTGTGAGGCACTTCATCTTTGGAAGTTTTATTTTTTGACTGGGACCTGGAGGGTTTCTCAGCACCTCTGCTTTTGGTATTAGTACTTTTGAATGGCCCCTCATTGGAAGCCTTTGATTTATCCTCAGCCATAATAATCAAAGGTTTGTCTGCTATGTTTGCCAATTTAAGCAAAACAAACCAGTTCTGGACCTACAAACTGAGTGCAGGTTTCTGTGAAAATGACACTAGTCAGTCCTGCCCCAGTTAATAAACTCTGTCTATTACTAGTGCCTTTTTTTTTTTTTTGGTTGTAAAACTGGGATCTATACCAGTGCCAATCTTAATAGAAACCCAGTAATACTCAACTGTGCACAGGTGGCTGCTGGACCCTTACGGACAGTACTGACACAGATGATACCAAAGTCCAGTAATATAACAAAAATGTTTCCTCATAATTGCCAATCTAGAGAGAAAACCCCCAGGCACTGTTTAAATTTGCAATCTACTGCAGGTGCCTCATGGTAAACCCCGCGAGGTCTGAGGTAAAAAAATGAAAAATTACAAAGCTACCGTAATTCTTGATCTTCTCTTGTATCTTCACCATTCATTACTGCTGGGTGTAACCTGGAGGCACGCACCCACCATGGGAGTTTTTTGTTTTTTTAAGAGGAGTCAGCGCCTATGGCGCCACCCCTGAGAGTGACGCACTGCATGATGCGCAAGGGGTGGCCGTTAGGTGCCGCAGACTCCTCCTCCATCCCAGTTCTATAAGCCAGAGGGGTGAAATAAGCATAAGAAAAAAGAAGAGCGAGGCAAGAGAGCCGAGGGATAGAAAAAGGAAATAAACTCAGAAAGGATTAAGCCGGTAGAAGACAGAAAAAGGATGCCTACCCTAAGGGACCGCAGGGCCTCACTCCTGGGGCAGCTTCAAGGGAGGAACAGAAAAGGAGAGAAACAAGCAGGTAGAAGAAGAAGAGAGGAAAAAAGGAAGAGGGATGTAGGGAGGGAAGAAAAAATCTGCCAATTGAGGAAATGGTTTAAGGCTTATAAGCTCGGAACCAAAAATAAAGGGAGCAAGGATCCCATTTGGTAAGACTGAAGAGGAGGTTCAACCGAACCACTTGAACTGTGTGGACACAAAAGGTAGATTCTCTACACCTCCCGCCATCCTCAACCCCCTAAACCCTAGCTGAGTGCTCACAGACTGCGAAGGCAGAAATTCTGTTCCGAAGGAGAGCGCCCAACTAGGAAGGGGAGAATCCCACTAGCACCTTGTTACGTGCTAACACAGAAGTGTGTGTTTGTGGGGGGATGCCCTACAGAGGACATCCCTTTATGTAACGGGTAGAGTGGGAACTCAATCTGACTCCCTGGAGGCACGGCAAAGAATACCAACTCAAGAAATTGTAGTGCCAGGACAGCGGCAAGTAGCAGAAGCTGACACAGTAGGTGACTGAGACCTGCCAGAGGGTACCTGGAAAAAGGGGACCAGGCCGAGTAAGGAGCGGTCTCTTTAACTGTGAATTGAACAACATGGCTAAAAAGAGCCAAGAGGTCATGCCTAAGGGTAATCAGAAAGAGTTCCCTCAGGATAGATAAATGCCACTCGTTCCTCCATTCCCCAGAGGGAAGGGATCCGTTCAGAAGGACGGAAGAAAAACCAAGATAGGGTTTTTTTTTGTTTTTTTTTGCTTAAAGGCCAAAGGAGAAGGAGGAGGAACAAGCAGGGAGGGGGAGACGCCGAAAAAGGAGGCCCGTGAGAGGGATGGTGGTCGGGAATCAGTAATGAATGGTGAAGATACAAGAGAAGATCAAGAATTACGGTAGGTACGTAATTTTCATATCTTCCCTTGTCAATCTTCACCATTCATTACTGCTGGGTGAGTACCAAGCCCCCCCCCCGAAGGGGGTCTGGATAGACCCTGTGGTAACAGATCCTCAGCCTCCTACTGGTAAAAAGTAGGAAGGGGGAGACCCTAACCAATAAACTAGGAAGTCTAAGGTGGGTGAGGAGGAGGAGGTGTCCCCTGTGGGCTGGGGAAGGGAGGTTGCCCCAGAAGAAGCCTCCTCGCCCTGCAGGAAAAAAGGCAAGTTCCCCGGAAGGCAGAGTTAGCCACCCTACGCCGAGCAATGGGTGACAGTCTGGAGAGACAAAACCATGCTGTCCGCCTAATGCAGATTGCTGTCCCTACTAGTCCAGACGCCACCTCGTTGGCATTGTAGGATGCCCTCACTTGGTGCCTTGCAAGCTCCAGACCCTGTGCAGAGAGGGCAATGGCTTGTCTAGACTGCTCTGAGTCAGGCAAAGAGGCTAAGACCTGAGTGAGCATCAACCACAGATGCCTGTTGTAAGCAACGTGGTGAGCCTGATAAGACAAGATGCATAACAATGCACGACCGAAGAGAAAACCCTTCGTCCCACCTGTCGAATTCAGCAGAATCCGAATCCAGAGGCCTGTCATGCTCCAGGCGCCGAAGCCCAGAAGGAGTGTCTAGTTACATCAAACCAGAAGGAGGGTGAGGCAGAGAACCTAGAGACTTGTGGGGGAAACAATACCTTCTCCTACAGTCTCCCGGGGCTGGAGAAGGAGTGGCTGGAGACTGCCAGGTGTGGACAGACACCTCCTGGAAGGGGATTGGACAGGAAGGCACCACCAGATGGTGAGCACTGAATTCACTAAGGAAAGCACGTGTCTATCGCTCGATATTGTCCCTACGGATGTAGGAGATACGAAGCTCTAAAACCATCCTCGAAAGGAAACACTGATAGTCTGTGAAATCAGCATCAGAGGAAAGGTGGACAGAAGGTTCCTCTTCCTCAGAGGAGGAAGACGAGGAGGAAGTGGAGCTTGAATGCTCAGAAGACTCCTGCGGCGGGGGGGGGGACAGGCAGAAAACCTGTTCGTCCATGGCCCTGACATAGGATGGGTAGGCTGCCGCAGAAGCTCTGAACATCTCCCAAGTTAATGGTCCAGTGGGCCCCACGTGGCCTGGGAGAGAGGGAGGGAGGTGGTTGCAGAGGAATGGGCGAGCACCACCTAATAGCACATGCCCAGCCTCCACCAGGGCTCTGGGATCCAGGTAACAACGCTGCCAAGACTGAGGACCCTGAGATCATGCTGGGTTGCGTAGTAGAAAGGGTAAGGGGAAACTCCGGAAAGAGCCCTGAAGGGGAATCTCCCCAGTGACGCGCCTGGGATTGCATGTGTCCAGAAGGGCAACCCTCACAACCACCACCAGAAGGCGCTTTAGAGACTTTAACAGAAAGGCAAGGATCAGTGCTGCGACTCCTCCCCACACCCCACAGGGTGCTGGGGGATCGTCGCTGCCCCTGACCTCTGCCCCTCAATCCTTCAGACTCTGAAGCAGCCCTCTTCCTCGTGACCAGTGGTGGAGGTCCCTGCCCAGCGAGACCCCGAAGGGAACTCACTGAGGCAGAGTCCTCCACCCCTTTGCTGAAGGACCCGAGCAGCACCAGGAGTGGCAGCTGCAAGGAACCTCCGAGAAGAGGGTATCCTCTCCAGAACACCCAAAGGGTCCACCACAGAAGACTCTAGGCCACCCCTAACCATGGAATCATCCAGGCTAACCAGCTCTGGGGACTCAGAGAGAGGAACACTGGAACGTCTAACCCTGCGGTCTACAGGAGGTTCCGAGCCCGAGGACTCTAGCCGTTATTCTGGGTCCTTATCTGAATCATCCTCCTCCTCCTCCTCTGAGGAGGGGTCAACAAGGGAAGACTCCATTGCAACAGCCGCAGGAACCTGCCTAGAGGTGGCACCAGGCCTGGTACCACCGTAGGCCATGATGCCAACCACGTCCACAGAGTCATCCACACCTTCGGCGGCGCCAGGTAGTAGGGCCGCACTGCAAATGGCACCGCCTGAGTCCTCGGTGCCAAGGCCCACATCCCCGGCACCGCGAACGGCATTGAGGCCCAAGACGGCACTGCCGAGGGTGCCGCCCGAGTCCCCAGCACCGCGGACGGTGTCGAGGCCCAGTGCGGCACTGCCAATGGCGCCGCCCAAGTCCCCAGCATTGCAAATGCTGCCAAGACCCAGAACGGCACTGCAGGCAGCGCCGTCCGAGTCCCAAATGCCGCGGGTGGCGCCAAGACCCAGAACGGCACTGCTGATGGCCCCGCCCGAGTCACCAGCACCGTGAGCTGTGCCAGACTCCATGACAAGGGCAGATGGAAATGAGGGTCCACCAGAGCCGGGCCCCGCAACTGGGGGCCGTGACACCAGGGGAGCCTGCACCTCCACAAAGGTGACTGCCAGGATGCTGCCAGCGGCTGACCCGGGAGGATCTGGCATTCCTCTGGCACGAAGAAGAAATCCTCCTCTCGGCAAGACTGGAAGTGGAAGAGGCTTCTCTTCGCTGGGTCAGAGTAGACCGGGAGGGGACCCGGAGGAAGGGTCAGAGATCTGGCCTGGGAAGCCCTCGTTTAATATCGCCCCCCGAAAGTCGGTGCAGCTCATCCAACTTTAAATGCGCGGACTTCCAACACACGGCGGTCCATGGAGAAGCAGACGTCACAATGATCCATATCATGGTAGGGTCCCAGGCACCAGAAACAAACATCATGATGGTCCATGACGGAAAACTGCCAGCCACAAGGGCACCGATGCATAAGGGCATGGCCCGCTTTAGACTTTCATTTTGCCCCTGAACCAGACATGATATGAAGCAGTTAAGGAAAAACACAGAAAAGCTCTCGGCATCATAGAAATAATATAGAAAAACAGAATGGTCTTACCAGTCGACGACGTCGAGAAAACGGGATGAAGACTTCGAGAAAAATGCAGCCTATGATGCAGTACTTAATTCGGCTCCGCATAGCAGGTGCAACCTCAATGGCAGGAGAAACAGAACTGGGATGGAGGAGGAGTCTGCGGCACCTAACGGCCCGCCCCTTGCACATCATGGTCTGCGTCACTCTCAGATGCAGCGCCTGAAACTCCTCTTAAAAAAAAAAAAACTCCCATGGCGGGTGCGGGCCTCCAGCTTACACCCAGCAGTAATGAATGGTGAAGACTGACAAGGGAAGATCAAGGCAACTGTCCCTAACTCAATGGTTCCCACAAGAATTTGCCCCAAAAATGAAGGAAACCATCAAAAAAAAGCACCCACGATAAAATTAGGCTTTAAACTAAATAGTCACGGTAAAAATAAAGTGAAAATAGCATTGTTGCACTAAAAATAAAACATTTGCGCAGCGCTAATGAAAAAGTAAAACTTTCACTCAGCACACTAAAGGAAATAATTTATGAGGAAAACTTTACCCAGATAAGCACTAGCAGGCTGTCACAAGGAAAGCTGGGCGACACCTCAGAGGCAATATTGCTCAGTCCAGCAGAGAAAAAATTCTGAAGCATTCAGCAGCTCTCACTCAGCTCATAACCCCTCCTGTCTTTTGATTGGCTTGGCCCTACATCCATTTAAATACCTCTTAAAGGCACACCTCTGGGGCACTTGCACCTAGCCAGCTAAGTGCAACAAAGTTACTAATGCTAAAGGACTTCTGGGGTAAGAAGTACCTTTAATTTATGGAGAACACATATTGGTATATTTTAAACATTTATATATTTATTTGGCAGTAAATAAATTCAAAAGCTTAGAAAATAAACAAGTGCAGAGTTTGTTTAAACTAAAATACACTGGCCGACAATCACTCAATCTCGGACTAGCTTCTGAGATCACTATCAGAGCAACTGACAGGCTCTTGAGTGTCTGTTTTGGGCAGATCAGTTTCACGGGTATTCAGAGCTAGCACTGAATCAGCTTATAGTTATAGGGTCTGTGAGCTTTTATCATGCCGCCACGGTCTGTGCACTTTTAACCTGCACCAGCTGACTGAAGTTAGAAATTGATTAGTGCTGTATTTCCGCGTTAGGTATTACAAGCCACTCTCTATTCATAGCCACCTTTGATTAGAAGCTGCATGATAAAATGGGCACAATGTAATATAAGCCATGGCTTTAATTAAAAGAAATACAGTAGTTATACATTGCCTGCAACGGGCACTGAAAGTTGGGGGACTATGTTGGAACTGCATGGGGGCTGACATATTGATACCACTATGACGCCAGACAGCAGCCAATCAACTAGCTAGGCACCTAAAGCTGTGAAATAGGGACTTCTGGGAGAAGGAGGAGACAAATGCAAGTGCCAAAACCATACGCCATTAGAAAATACTGATTGCTATGGTTATGGACAATTAATAGGCTCAATCAATCAGAATCTTGGATTTTCGAGTGAAACTCAGTGAACTTTCTGTGATTTTTCAGTCAGTTCATGGGCTCTGTATGAGTGAAGACTTCTGTGAGAGTGAATCTTGACTAGGGAGGCCCTTCCCAGGCTTCCAGAGGAGACTGATATGTTCAGGAAAGGTTCAGCAAGGAAATGAGGGCGAGAGACTGAACCTTGATTCCCCAGGTACTTGGAGATGTTTGATTATTTTGGAGAAGATAAGTGCTGCAGAAACCCTGCACCGGTGGACTGAATTGAGCAGAGAGTACTGAGCTGTTCTATTCGAGTGCCACAGTTGCTGCTGAGAGTTTGTTTTACCTGTGTGGGACTGCGACTGGGATTCTGAAGAGGCAAAGCATCTCTGGATGTCTGGGTGCTAGCCAGGTACTGTACATTTCCTGAGTGAACTGGCTGAGAGCTGTGTCCCAGCTGCAGCGGAAGAAAAGGTTGTGGACATTTTCTAACTGGAAAGTGTGGACTGGTGTGCAGGGGTCTATTGTGTTTGGATCCCCCTGCTGACTGCACCTGTGCTTCACTGATCTTGTTGCTAGCACCTACTCCATCTGGCACTGGACTTTGCTGGAGTAACTGCCTGTGATTTCTGCTGGTTTTGAACTCAGTGCAGGGACTGCAGGAGGACCCCCACCATCCAGGAGTTCTCACCCACAGCCAGGGAGGGAATCAGCTAACCCTTTCCAAGTGGGACTAACCATCTCAGGAGGTCACCTGCTCTTGCTGAGGTGCAAAGTTTCAGGGCCCCAACAGCCAGCCAACCCACAGCACTGACCAGGCCTGCACTGAATGGGTACCTTTAAGGACATTCTAGGAAACACTGGTACCAGTGGGGGCGAGTTTGGCCTGCAGACCCAAATGTTTGTCGTTATTTATTCTCTCTAATATGTTCCTTTTTATTCACAGCCATCCTTTGTCCCAGTATCCCTTCCCTAGTCCTCATCCCCAATAAAGCTATGATTTACCATTTGAAATTGTGTGTGCAGGAATTCTCTGAGTATGTCAGATCATTACCGTTCATGGTTTATGGTGTTATTGAAGAGTTGGGTATTCAGAGGTGGGTCAGTTGGTAGGAGAGGTGGGTAAGTTCAGCATCCCAGGGGGCTGTGCCAGCCAGTCAACTGACCCACTTCTGCTTTTCTCTGGGTGGAGGCACTACACTATTTCTATTATCTTTGGGATAGAACCCCAAACACCACTGTAACAGGACCCAAGCCCCTAAACCTGTCCGATGGCCAACAGGCAGGGGTAGCTGCCCACTGGCACATGGCGCCTGGGCTTCCTTTAAAGCAAAACATACTGTACAGCTAACATGTGGAGTTGAAGTATGGAAAGCAACAGTCTAACAGTCCCCATCTTTAGATCCCTAGGATGTGGGCACTCATGCCCCGCATCTTACATAAGCCTGGAGCTAGGATTCGACAATATTAATGCAGGGATAGACATTTGTAAAATCAATTACTGGCAAAAGCTTTCCAGGACAAATAAGGACAGGCTGGCCGTCTACTACTATACCGAAAAAAGGCTTGGTATACACATGGCTGTAGGGAATCCAAATGGTATATGACCCTTCTAAATAACTTAGAGAACTATGACCTAATTGTACTTAATACATGTTTAGAGTAAAATGTAGCCTTGAGTCCCAAATACAAGGCATATATCAAAAGAACAATTTTTAAATTTGGAGACAAACAAAATCTCCTGGCAATTACTAATTTGCATTTTTCACACTGGTTTGCAGTTGCAAACACTTTTTGGGGGCTTAAATATATTTGAACACCCTGACTGACTCAAAACTACGAACATATTTATTAGTTATACATTTAAGGTGTTTGATAGTAATGTTCTAACAGCTAGATATGCCAAAACCAGAGCAAGTAGTCCAGAAAGCGTCTGCTCCACTGGGGACCAAGAAGACCAAATGTGCATCTTATGGGTATGCCCACGGTAGGGAAAGGCTAGGGCTTTATTGCTAGTGCCTTTTTATATTTAAGTAATTAATATGGACATCCTTAAACAAACCTCAATACTCATACACACAGAGGATGGCACAACTACTTGGAGACTAGCCAACTTTATTAAAACAGTAAAGTCCATAAGAAAAAGGATGGTGGACAACCAACCAAAAGATTGTGAGTCAGTATAAAATACCAAAAAATAAGTTTGGGGGATAAGCAGTAGAAGATGGGAAGTGATCCTCCCTCTGTACAGGTCACTGGTGCAGCTGAGCCTAGAATACTCTGCAATCTACTGGAGCCCACACCTGAGTAAAGACTGCAACAGCATTCTTAGCGCAGGGCAACTAAGATGATACATTGCCTTGGGGATTTGACATATGAGGTGAGTCTGCAGGACTTAAATATGTACACCCTAGAGAAAAGGAGGTTAAGGGGTGGCATGATAGAGACATGCAAGTGCGTGCATGGGATGAATAGAGCAGACATCAAGGAACTATTCTTCTTGAGTTCAAACACAGGGATGATAGTGAATTCACTAAGGCTGGTGGGGGGATTCAAAAAGGAAGTCCAAAAGCACTTCTTCACAGAAAGGGTGGTGGATAAGTTGAATAAGCTACGAGAAGAAGTGGTACAAACCAAGTCATTCAGCAACTTCAAGCAAGAATGGGACAGGCAGGTGGGTTTAGTTAGAAAAGCAGGGACAGTAACAAAATGGGGAAGTCCTATTATGGCAAGGCAGAACAGTTAGGTAGAATGGGCAGACTGGATAGGCCAAGAGCCTTTTCTATCATCAGTGCCTATGTATCTTTGTAACATGGCAAAAATAACAGTATGGGAAATAGGGAATACAATTGGTTGAAGTGGGTCAGGTGGTACAAGAGCAACACGGCATGATGGCCCGATAAAGCCATGTTGCTATTTAAGTACCTCGGACAACCGTGGAGCAGAGAGCAGCAGTGTGGAGAAATAGACGCAGGACAGAAGAGGGACTGGAATACAGCAAAATGTAGAGCGGTAGCCAGCAGTGACGTGGACGAGGAGACAGGAGCAGCCGGGGAGAAATATCTGGAGCAGAAAGCACCCTGAGACACATGAGAAAGGGGAATGTAGAGTAGTGGAAATGTGGACGCTCTACAGTGTAGGAGACAGAGAAGGGAAATCGTAGGTCCAGTAAACGCATGTAGGGTAGTCGGAAGATCTGGAATTGAGTGAGGAAAGCTGCGAAAAAGTCAGACAATGGCAGGGACAAAATGGGAAATGTAGCGAGATCAGTGCCATGGGGAGAGAGACACACACACACACACACACACACACAGGAGGCCAGGTAACATGTAAAACAGAGAGGCGGGCAGATAGAGAAATGGACAAAGCAAGACATAATAGACCTCCTAGCATCGCAAATAAAATAAAAGCCGGTCAGATCGGACAAATGTCGTGAAAGGTATGTTTAGAGATCATGTCCTGATAGTTATCATTGGTGTAGTTTTCACACCATCAGGAAAAAAACAGGTGTCTCCTCAGTGTTCACAAAGTGCAAGATACAAATGTAAATGGCACAAAATGTGGCTGACTTCTCTTATTCACAGGATCAAAATAACAGTGACAGTACACAGTTTGTCGTAGAAGCCATGTTACAAGCGCATTAATCCACTCTGATGGTGGCATCTAATGGGGAGTTAATGCATGGTTGGTCTGTTGTAGGCACTCGGCCTGCGGCCTCGGGCCACAATGGTCCCAATCATGCATTAACTCCCCATTAGATGCCGCTCGTCGTGGATTAATGCTTACCTATGATACATACAAAACATTAATCTCCAAGACAGACTGTCAGTAATACTTTAGTTAACTTGTTTAATAACCTTAGCTCTGCAACATGCCACATTGTTCCAAATTTCTGGAACCACCAATGGCATTTTTGCAAACATCAAATAACAAAATCAGCACTGTTTTCCTGGTTGGATGACTCATTTTTTCTTTGAATACACTGTAATGCATGTTAACTTCCACCCTCTACAGTAGAAACATACAGTGAAGCCCACCAGGATGAAGTGCAGTGCTGCAGAATTCTGCAGTAGTTACTGCAGTAAGAAAAAAATTACTCACCTTAGTAATCTTATTTTTTCTAAGGGAATCTTACTGTATTCTGACTACTGCAGTATGATCTCACCATAGAACTGCCCCAGAGATGAAAAGGTTAATAGAATCTATGCAAATGATGGAATGCTGGGCTCTAGCTCGGTTTTCAAACTACTGTCCCTGGTAAACAATCTCTGTCAGATTCTTGAAAAGCATGCACTAAGCAGTTTCCTCTTAATTGAGAACAAAATTACAATAATAAAAATAATAGTAATAATATTAACAATCATGAAAAAACCTCCCTGCGCCCGAAGATGGCAGGAGAAAAAAGTGGGAATTACCCGTTTCAAATATTTCCAAAGAACCTAAGCATCCCAGAAGACTCAAGTCACAGATGTCCAAAATAAAAAAACAGTATATACTCCCCAGGTTTGCAACAACTGTAGCACAGCTGTAATGCAGTGACCCTAGGTTTCAGAAGGGGAGGAAGGGAGGGAGCTCAGAATACAGCAAGATTCCCTTGGAAGAAATAAGATTACTAAGGTGAGTAATTTTTTCTTCAAGCCCCAGGAAATCTTACTGTATCCTGACTAATGCAGATTACCAAGCAGTGCCTTTGGAGGTGGGCCTACCACCTATTTAGGAAACACGCGCTGCAGGACTGCTGTGCCAAACCTGGCATCACCTCTGGCTTGAACGTCCAAACAGTAATGTTTTGTAAATATGTGGACTGTTTTCCAAGTCGCAGCTTTGCAGATATCTACTAGGGGAATGTCCCTAGCAGCTGCTAAGGAAGCTGCAGTACCCCTGGTTGAATGGTCCCTGAGCCCTGCAGGTGGGTTCCCTACCCACCTTGCCATAACAGAACTGGTACAGGTTACAATCCACCTGGCAATGGATCGTTTTGTGGCAGGTTTGCCTTTCTCTACCTCTCCAAAGGTAAGGAAGAGTGGAGTTTGATTCTGTCAGTGACCCTTTGTGTGGTCAAGATAGTAGCTGACTGCCCTCTTTACATTGAGGCGGTGTAGTCTACATTCACCTGAAGTGGAATGATTTGTAAAGAAGACTGGCAATGTAATTGACTGGTTAAGGTGGAAATCAGATACCACCTTAGGCAAAAACTTTCTATTAGTTCTAAGGACTATCTTGTCCCTGTGGACTGCACTATATCCTGGCTCTGTGGATAACACCTGGAGTTCACTGATCCTCCTGGTAGAGGTAATGGCAACCAGAAATATGGTTTTCCAGGTCACATATTTCAAGTCTGCTGAGGACATGGGTTTGAATGGAGGTTGCATGAGCTGAGCAATGCAAATATTCAGGTCCCACATGGTGGTAGGCTCCCCATGTGGTGGGTGTAAATGCAGCAGGCCTTTAATGAATTTTTTGCACACTGGCTTTGTAGCCAAAGATGGGGGGAAAGCTTTTCCTGCTGATAAATAAGTTGAAATAGCTGCCAAATGCACCCTCAGAGTAGAGATAGTTAAACCTGTGGAGTGCAAATGAGCCATATAGTCCAAGACAACAGAAATGTTGGCTTGAGAATGATTCAGACCTCTGCCCTGGCACCACAATGAAAACCTTTTCCATTTAGATGCGTAAGTTTTCTTAGTGGAGAGTTTTCTGGAAACTCTCAGTATATCCATTACCCCTTCTGAAAGATGCAAGTTAGCATACTCTAGGTCCTCAAGAGCCATGCCTTGAGTCTGAGGGATAATAGGGGCACATGATTCTGCCCTGAGAGGAGGTCAATGGATTGTACCTCCTGGGAAGACTGATTGGCTTGGCTATTGATGCTGAAAGAAGTATGGAGTATCAAGGCTGTCTGGCTCAGTCTGGGAATCATTGAAGCTTGTTGAAGCCTGAGTTTGTTCAAGACTTTCAACAGTAGAGGGAATGGAGGGAAAGCGTACAGGAATTTCCCTGTCCAATTCAACAGGAGTGCATCCAAAGGAATTGTGCCCCTGTTGGGAGATCTGCAACAATACTTTGGGAGCTGGTAATTGTCTGGGGCTGCAAACAAATCCACTTCTGGAGTGCCCCACCTCCTGAAAATGGTCTGTAAGACCTGTCTGTTCAGTGAACATTCGTGATAATTTTTTGGTTCATCCTGCTGAGTGCATCTGCCAGGACATTGTCCTTGCCTGGGAGGTGAACAGCTAAAAGGGACACCTTTAGAAAATAGGCTGGTGTCCAAATTCTCATAGCTTCTGTGCAAAGAGGGGTTGACCTTGTGCCTCCTTGTTTGTTTATGTAATACATGGTGGTTGTGTTGTCTGTTCTGACCTGCACCACCTTCCCTACCACCTTAGTGGCAAAAGACTGAAGGGCTAGAAGAACTGCTCTGAGCTCTAGTAGACTGATGTGCAGAAGGGATTCCTGCTTTTCCCATGTGCCATAGGCAGTGTGATCCCCCAGATGTGCCCCTACTCTAGAAGGGAAGCATCTGTGGTAAGCACCGGAGAAGGGGACTGCTGTAGGAAAGTTACCCCTTGTCTGAGGTGCTCCCTTATCTGCCACCACTGCAAGGCTTGAATGAGGATAGCTGTGACTGGGACCAACTTTGATAAGGGATCTCTCTTTTGGGACCAGTACTCCCTGAGATGAAACTGGATATTTCTCATCTGGAACCTGGCTCCTGGGACAGTTAAAGTAGAGGCTGCCATGTGCCCTAACAGCTGCAGGAAATGCCTTGCTGGTCTGGGGACATGCAGTGAGAAAGATCTGGCTATTTAAACCAGGCTGTCCACCCTGTCTTGAGGAAGGTAAGCCATTCCTGTCCTCGTATTCAATTCTGCTCCTATGAACTGGAGCAACTGCACTGGTTCTAGGACAGACTTCTTTTGATTGACTAGGAACCACAGGGAGGACAAGGTGGTCTGAATGATTGAGAGTGTCTCTTTCACCTGTTGCTATGACTGGCCTACAATGAGCCAGTCGTCCAGATAGGGAAACACTGACACTCCTAGCCGCCTTAAGTATGCTACCACCACAGCTAGACATTTTGTGAATACCCTTGGAGCAGATGTTAATCCGAAGGACATTGCTCTGAATTGATAATGGCCTGCTGGCAACCTGAATCTGAGGTACCTTCTGTGAGACCTTCTCATTGGGATATGGAAGTGAGTATCTTTTAGGTCCAGGGAAGCTAGCCAGCCAGTCTCTCTGTCTTAGAGTAGGTATAATGGTGAATAGAGTGACCATCCTGAATTTTGGCTTTGTCAGATGCTTGTTCAGGTATCTGAGGTCCAGAATGCGACGCCACTCCCCTGTTTTCTTTAATGTAAGTAAGTACCTGGAATACAGACCCTTGCCTTTTTGAAGCGTAAGGATTGGCTCTACTGCTTGAAGTAGCAGAAGGGATGACACGTCCTTTTCCAGTAGGGCTGTTTCTGATGGGGAAGAAGGCTTGAAAATCTTTGATCTTAGCCTTGGTTTGGCCTTGAAGCTGAGTACCAAATCTTGGCTCACTACTTCCAGGACCCACTTGTCTGTGGTGATGTTTTTCCATTCCTGGAAATAGTGGTCCAGTCTGCCCCTACTGGCAGTGGGGAGGCAACCCGGCCACTCTGCTCAGGGAGTCTGTTTTGGCTGGACTACTGGCTGGACAGTGGGGCTAGTATGGGCAGTGCCCCTCCTGCCCCTTCCCCTAAAGTATCCTCTAGGCTGATACAGGGGAAAAACTTGGGTCTGAAAATAAGGCCTATAAGGAGTCCTGCCCCTGCCACCCCTAGAATGGTGCCTCTGAAGGTTGGCAGTTCTCTCCTTTGCTGCTGCACTTCTGTAAGCAGCCTTGTAGTCATCCATTTTTTTTCATATATGCCTCTGTTTGTTGTCCAAACAGAGACACGGGGTCACATGGGAAATCTAAGGCCTTATTCTGTGTATCCTGTGAGAGATTAGTGGTTCTTAGCCATGCAAGCCTTCTCAAGGACACTGCTGAAGCCATTTGTCTGGATGCAGTGTCATTTGTATCCACTGCCATCCTAAACTGCATTTTTGAAGCTTCAATGCCCCTCTTAACTGCTTCCTCCAGGTCAGCAGCCATTGGAGGGGGAACAGACTTGGCAATTTCCAGTACAGTAGACCACACAGATTTCTGATATCTTCATGGCTGGGATGCCCAAACAAAAACTTGGACCCAGACTTATCTACGCAGTACTTCCTGTCCACTTTCTTATCTGTTGGAGGGACAGAAGTGGGAATCTCTAAAATGTTCATAGTCTGCTTTCTTAAAGATTTGTGTAGTGGGAGGAGCAGTCTTTTTGATGGATGAACATCCATCATTTCTTTATAGTCCTCTTCCTCCTTATCTTCCAGAGACTCATGGGATGGGAGGTCGAGAGACTGGGCAACCTGTTTCATAAAAACAAAGTATGAGGAAAAATCCTCAGTTCCCTTATTAGGGGAATCAGGCCTGTGTGGGGATCAGGAGCAATGTCTGGCTCTATAGGCTCATTATAGTCATTGTCTCCATAGGCCTCCTCTGGATCTTCATCAAGACCAGTATCATCATAAAGTTCCCCACCTTAGTCTATTAAACCGGGGACTTGCGAACCAGGAGTTCGTGGAACCGGCTGCTTATCAACCAGAGCCGGTGACTGTAAAGACCGAATAATTCTGATCACATTCACGATTTTTTCAGCAAAAGGAACCGCTGTTGGGGTCGGTTGCAGCTCCTGGTGCTTTTCTTTAAGTTTTTTCTTAACCACGACAGCCAGTTCAGCAGCCTTATCCGCGGTTCTCTTTTTTGTGGAACTATCGCCCGTGTCACAAGGCAGTCCCTCCGGTTCGGTAGTCTGTTTGGTACCCAGGTTAGCGGCCTTATCTGACATTTTTTCCTTTAGCCTCTTTAACCTTCTGTCGAGGGAAGACTGAGGAAAATTAGAACAAATCTCACAGTCTGTCTGTAGGTGGTCAAACCCCAGACAGAACAGACAAATTGAGGATCAGCCTTTGCAAACTGTTCCCCGCACTCTGTGCAGTGCTGGAAACCTGTGGGTCCTGTTCTCTTTTTTGGTTTCTGTGACATAAGAAACAGTATTAAGAAAACAAGACTAAAAAGCCTTTTTTTCTTTTGGTCGGTTATTACACCATGAAAAGAAACCAGGCTTCAGAAATATGTATCCAGGAGTTACCCCGGTTGAAAGAAGGAACCCACACACCGGGAATTTACTCCGGTATAAATTCTTTTTTAAAATAACTGCCAACTATACCGAGTCAGAAATACTAAACCTTCACTAAAAATATATAAGAAAAGTTAAGGGAACTGTTGGTTTCCCCTCGGTTAAGAAACCGGGGAGAAAAACAACTGTTTACTCTTTACAAACTAAAATTTAAACAATTACTAGCTGAAAACCAAGGACAGTGATAAGAACACCAAATAAAATAAATTCACTGATAAAATAACGAGAAAATAAACTTTCTTCAAAAGATGAAGGAGAGTTCTCCAGAGACGTCTTACTGAGGCAAGCGGAGTAAAGAATCTGACAGTTAGAGATTGTTTACCAGGGACAGTGGTTTGAAAACCAAGCTTGGGACTAACATTCCATCATTTGCATAGGTTCTATTAACCTTTTCAGCTCCAGGGCAGTGCTATGGTAAGACCATACTGCATTAGTCAGAATACTGTGAGATTTCCTGGGGTTTGAAACAATGCAATTTCAATGGGAGTTAATCCCTTTTGCCATGCAGTAAACCTGTGACACTGCACTTCATCCTAGTGGGCTTCACTGTATAACCTATTGGCATTTGCATCGCTGAAACTGTTAACTCCAGCGTGATATTATCAATGCATATGAAATAAAATGCATGGGAGACTTGTCTACATGTTACTTTAAACTATAGTCTGTCAAACAAGCATTTGTATGCAAAAACCCATGACAGGGTGTGCAGCTATTTGGGATTAACGCACACCCAGGTGTGTTGTGAGGCACAAGGCCGAAGGCCGAGTGTCCTCACAGCACTCGGGTGTGCGTTAATCCCCAATAACCCACACCCTGGAGTGGATTGTGGCACTCATATCATGGGTGCTCTTTAAACAACAAAATATATGCAGAAAGCTGTTTTTATGGTGCTTAAATAGCAGAGAAAGTAGTGTATCCTGCCACCTTGCAAAATAATCCCTAACAATTAATGCATACTGCACTGGTGTTATGCACACAAAAATATCACACATACACTAGTAACATGACCTGTGACATTTTTTGTGCATAGCACTGTGTGCTACATTGCCTACTACTGTTACTGTGGTGCCCCTGCCCCAAAATCCAAATGCACACTAGAGAGAGAGAGAGAGAGACAGAGTGTTTCTCTCTCTCTCTCTCATGCTGTTGCACTGTATGGGGCTGCCTCTGTTCCTAGCCTACTTCTAAAAGAAGGGTAACCCACCTTGGCTAGCAACGCTGCAGAACTCCTCACTGTCATGTGGAGCGAGAGAGAGCTGTCACAGTCGTGTTGCTCACAAACGTTTCTCTCTCTGTCTCCCTCTCGCTACTGTTAGCCCACTGCCTGCTTCAAGTGTACTAATTTATTCGCAATGGCATTTCTTAACATGCTGCTAAGCTGCCTTGTACTGTCAGCTCATCGCTCCAGATCCCCTGCCTGTCTTTTGATGTTAGAGATCCCTGCAAGCGTCAGTGCTGCCGAGAGCTGCATGTTCATGCACTGCTCAATCCCCTCCCGCTATGTGTGCCTCTCTTTGTCAGCAACACCCTTTCTACTTTTGGATCACAACACTACAGAACTGGTGAATGAGAGGTGAAGTGAGAAAGACAGGGAAATGTTCACCATCTGTCTCGCCCAACTGCATTTCCACTGCCCCTCCCAATGACCTCCTCATCCCACTGACGTCGCTCTTTCACCAGGCAGTATGTTGCCTGGGGGAGGAGGATTTAGATTCATCACTCACTGTGCACCTCACTGTCTGTCTTCTCTCATTGGGGGGAGCATACACCAAAGACACCAGTGTGAGGATCAGTGTCCCAGGTGCAGCAGTGACCCACTCGGCCAACAAAGACAGATAAAGGAAGTCCAGCAAATGTGGCTGGGAAACATGCTGAGGTGCCAGTGAGACACAAGTAATGGGACACAAACAAACAGAGCTACAAGTGTGTGGAGGCGACTGCACCCTCTGCCCTGTGAGTGTGTTACACGGTGGTCCACGGGTGGGTGGGTGGAAAGACAACAGACAGGAGTAACAGGGAAGAGGAGAAGCTGATGATAAAGCCCTGTTTTATTGCTGCAGACAGTAAACAAGGGGCATAGTGGAGACTGCACTGTGCACTAGGCCGCTGCTGTACTGGAGGATAGCAAGGAAGTGCAATGGCTGCCACAGACTTTTTTCCTGCCTGCCCAGGGAAGAAAAAAATGACTCACCTTAGTAATGTTGTTTCTTCTAATGGAGTCTTGCTGTATTCTGACTAACTGCAGTTAGCCCCAGCACTTCAACTGCCCCAGAGATGAAAGGGTTAAGCTCTATGCAAAGGCATAGAACGTTCATCTCGAGCTCGGTTTTCAAACCTCTGTCCCAGGTACTCTGAAGTGTAACCGTCAGATTCTTACGAGCACTAAACTAACTGGCTAACAATCCAGAAATTGTTTTAGAATGTTTGCCAAAAGGCCATAAAGATAGATAATTAGGGTATGAAGACTCAAGTTGAGAACCCCAAAAAGAATTCAAGTAGGTAGACAAATTACAATAAGAATAACAAGAAAAATAACCAGTACACCCCTGGGGTGCAGCACTACACCTGCCCACCCATATCCAAAATACTAGGTTCCAGGAGGGGAGGGAGGGAGGTCAGAATACAGCAAGATTTCATTAGAAGAAACAACATTACTAAGGTGAGTAATTTTTTCTTCAAACAACATGAAGTCTTGCTGTATTCTGACTAATTGCAGACTACCAAGCAGTACCCCCAAGGTGGAGGGAACTACAGAACCTATTTTGGGAACAAGTTCTGCAGTACTGCTGTGCCAAACCTAGCATCACTTCTTCACTGAATGTCGAGGGAATGATGCTTGGTAAATGTGTGAACAGTCTTCCAGGTGGCTGCTTTACAGAGTTCCACGGAGGGTATATCCCTGGCAGCTGCAACCGAAACAGCTGTACCTCTGGTGGAGTGAGCCCTCAGGCCTGATGGAGGCTCCTTCCCCAATTTCGAATAGCAGAACTGCATGCAAGAGACAATCCATCTAGCAATAGTTCTCTTAGTGGCAGATTTCCCTTTACCCGCCTCTCCATAAGTAAGGAAGACCTGAAAACAATGGTTTCTGTGGGGTTTAGTGGATTCTATGTAGTAACTCAGAACCCTTTTAACATCTAGAGTGTGCAATCTCCTCTCTCTCCAGAGGAGGAGTGGTTAGTAAAGAATACAGGCAATGCGACAGATTGGTTCAGATGAAAATCTGATACCACCTTGGGAAGGAACTTCCTACTTGTATGAAGAACCACCTTATCCCTATGAAATGAAATGAAATCAGGTTCCACTGATAAGACCTGTAATTCAGTGATTCTCCTGGCAGAGGTGATAGCCACCAGGAATACAGTTTTCCAAGTCAGGTACTTAAGTTCAGCTGAACAAAGAGGCTCAAAGGGAGGCTGTATCAGTTGTGCAACACAAATATTCATATCCCTCAAAGGAGAGGGATTCCTGAAAGGAGGGTTGATATGTATCAGCTCTGATGAGAGGCTAAAGAAGATACTTTCCCTGCCGAAATAAAAGCAGAAATAGCTGCCATATGCACATTGAGGGTGGCAGGCCGGAGGCCCAAGCTATTAAGATGCACCAGGTAATCCAGGGCAATGGCAATATCAGCTGAGTCCGGCTGAATGTGCCTTTGAGCGCACCAAAACCCAAACCTCTTCCATTTGGAACTGTAAGTTTTTCCAGTGGAAGGATTTCTGCTAGCCTTGAGGATATCCAGAGCTGACTGGAAAAGATTCAAACCTGCATACTCTAGCTCTTCAAGAGCCAGGCCTTGAGCCTGAGAGAGTGAAGGTTGAGGTACAGGATCCTCCCCTGAGATGAGGTGAGGAGACTGAACTGTCTGGGAAGGCACAGATGTATTGTCACTGACAGTGACAACAGTAGAGGATACCAAGGTTGTCTGGCCCAGTCCAGAGCTAACAGAATCACTGTGCAAGGTTGGGATCTGATCTTGACCAGCACTCTGAATATCAGAGGAAAGGGAGGAAAAGCATAGAGAAACTTGTTGGTCCAGTCCAACAGGAGGGCATCCAGAGGGACCGACCCCAGGAGAGGGGGTCTGCAGCAGAACAGGGGGAGCTGGTGGTTGTCCGGGGCTGCAAAGAGAGCTATCTCTGGAGTGCCCCATCTCTTGAAAATGATTTGAAGAATGAGAGGATTCAGAGACCATTCATGGTGACCTTGAGAAATCCTGCTGAGAGCATCTGCAAGTACATTGTCTTTCCCTTGGAGATGCACAGCAATCAGGGAAGCTTGCAGGGAGTAAGCTAGAGACCATATTCTCATGTCCTCGGTGCACAAGGCCGAAGACCGAGTGCCCCCCCACTTGTTGATGTACCACATGTTTGTGGTGTTGTCTGTCCTGATCTGCACCACTTTCCCCTGGATCATGTTCGAAAATGTCTGGACTGCTAGAAAGACAGCCCTGAGTTTGAGCAGGTTTATGTGCAAAAGGGACTCCTGAGGAGACCAAGTCCCCTGAGCCATGTGCTGATCCAGATGCGCTCCCCACCCTAGTAGGGAAGCGTCTGTGGTGAGAATCACTGTGGGCATCTGAGTGAGGAAGGGAATCCCTTGCCTCAAATTGTCCTCTTCCAGCCGCCACCACTTGGGGGCTTGGACCAGAGTCAGAGACATCGGAACCAACTTGGAGAGGGGAATCTTTTCTCTGAGACAAAAGGCTCTCAGGTGAAATTGAATATCTCTCATCTGGAACCTTGCTCCTTGCACCACTGCAGTGCATGCTACCATATGGCCTAGCAGCTGCAAAAAATGTCTGGCTGGCCGAGACACAAGTGGACAAAAAGAGGAAGCCAGATTGATAAGAGATTGGACCCTAGGGGAAGGGAGAAAGGCCTTGGTCTGAACAGTGTCCAGCTCCACTCCTATAAATGTGAGAAGCTGGGTAGGCTCCAGGACAGACTTTTCCAGATTCAGGATGAATCCTAGGGAGTCCAGAAGGTTTTGAATGGCCCTTAGAGCTGACCTGACTTGGTCTGGAGACTGGCCTACTATGAGCTAATCGTCCAGGTAAGGGAACAGTAAGATGCCTTGCTTTCTGAGGAAGGCTACCACTACTGCCAGACACTTGCTGAATACCCTTGGAGCAGATGTTAAACCGAAAAGCATTGCTCTGAACTGATAATGGCCTGAGGGCAGGTCGAATCTGAGGTACTTTCTGTGGGACTGCCTGCTAGGTATGTGAAAATAGGCATCCCTTGAGATCCAGGGAGGCTAGTCAGTCTCCTGGTCTCAGAGAGGGAAGAATTAGTTCCAGAGTCACCATCTTGAACTTTGGCTTTGAGATGTGTTTGTTTAGGTATCGTAGATCTAGGATGGGTCGCCACTCCCCTGTCTTTTCTAGGGTAAGGAAGTACCTGGAGTACAATCCTTTTCCCCTGTGAATGATAGAGACTTTTTCCACTGCTTGCAGGAGCAGTAGAGATGAGACCTCTGTCTCCAAGGCCTGTGTTTCCTCTGGAGAGGAAGGGGGAAAACCTTTGCTCTCAGCCTGGGGAACCTGGTGAAGCTGAGAGCAAGACCCTGGCTCATCACTTCCAGAACCCACCTGTCTGAAGAGACAGACTTCCAGGCCTGGAAGAAGTGAGCCAGTCTGCCCCCTACAGGGATTGGGGAGGCGACCCTGACTGACCCATCAGGGTGTCTGCTTGGCAAGGGGCTTAGACTGAGAGGAGGATGCATCCCTTGTCATCCCCTTTCTGCCTCTTCCCACCAAAGAACCCCCTCTGCTAGAAAGAAGAGGAGGCCTGGGCCTGATAAAAAGTCCTCTGAAATGGCCTGCCCCTGCCAGACCTAGATTGCTGCCTTTGAGGAGTGGTCTGTTTCTCTTTGGCTGCAGCAGTCTTATATGTGGTCCTGTACTCGTCCATCTTCTTCATGTAAGCCTCTGTTTGTTCCCCAGAGAGTTACCAGAGACAGGAAAATCCATGGCCTTGCTCTGGGTATCCTGAGACAAGCTGGTACACCTGAGCCAGGCAAATCTCCTCATGGAAATAGATGTAGCCATAACCTGAGAATGGACATTATTTGAGTCTACAGCAGCATGGAACTGTACCTTAGAAGCTTCGATGCTATCTGCAGCCACCTGCTCCAGCTCACTGGCTAGTTGGGGAGGGGCATTCTTAGCCAGTGCCAGAATCATATCCCACCTAGACTTCTGGTATCTGGCCATGTATGCCATGTAGTTGGATTGTCTGAGTCTCAAAGAGGGTGCCAGGTACTGCTTCTTAGCCATGGCATCCACTTTCCTGGAATCCTTATCTGGGGGGTGAGATGCCAGAGGAATATTAGCCTTGTCACAGGCTGCAGCTTGCACTACCCCAACATGGCTGCAGTGAGTAGTAAGGAATTCCATCCCAGGGCCTGACAAAGCATAACTCCTGTCCATTTTCTTATCCACGGGGGTATGTATGTTGGGAGTTGTAAGATTTTTTGGGTCTGTTTCCCCAGGGACTTGTGCAGAGGGACAGACACTCTTTTGGACTCTGGGACGTCCATCATCTCAACATAGTCAGGCTCCTCTTGATCCTGTTCAGCTTCTTCCATAGGGAGCTGAAGAGTGTCAGCCACCTTACTGGAAAACAGGTAGTGGGAGGGGGACTCAGAAAGCCTGGGAGGAGACACATTGGAAGGCCTGTCTAGGGAGATGTCTGGCTCGATAGGCTCATCCAGGTCCTCATATTCTTCATCCTCATCGTCTTCGTCTCCTTCCCATTCGCCCTCATAAAAAGCTTCTGGGTCATAATCGGAAGCTTGCAAGTCTGACCAAACTGACCATCCTTGAGACAGTGCCAGTTCGGTCGAAACCAGGTGAAGCGACTGTACTATAGCAATCGCCTTGGCAATTTCGTCGGAGGTCGGAACACGGGGACTGGGATCCGAACTGGCCAACTTATGTTTTTTCTTTGCAGGAACTGATTCCGGAGAATCAGCTCTCCCCTTGCCTGAGGGGGTATCGCCCAGGTCTGTAGGCACCCCCTCAGGTTCGGCCGAAACCGAATCGGGCTGGCCATCCGAGTCAGCGGACTTCTCGGCCTCCCTTTCCTTTAGCCTACTTAAATATTTTTCAGCAGTGGCTTTAGGGAAGTTTTTACAAATTTGACAGTCTTCCTTGAGGTGGTCAAACCCCAGACAATAAACACAGATGAGGTGGGGATCAGCCTTGGCAAAGGCCTCCCCACACTCAGTGTAGTGCTGAAACCCCGTGGGCCCGGTTTTCTTTTTGGGTTTCTCAGACATTTATTTATTTATTTATTTATTAAGTCTAGGATTACAAATACCTTCGAGCCATGGCTCTTTACAAAGGTTCCACGTCAGAAAAATACAAATTATGGGGAACATCAAGACAGGCATTACAACAATGTGGACATTGCAAACAGAGTACAGATTAATACAGTTCAAGGGTAGCATTGTAACAAGGCAGCCAGTGGCATTTGTCAGAGAAAATAGACAACAGATAAGAAGTGCCAGAGTCATAGGGAGAGGGAAGAGGGTAGGGGGGAGAAGGAATGTAGGAAGGGTGGCAAATGGGTGAAAAGTGCCGCATTGGGTATACCAAGATGTGAGGGTAGAATCCAGTAAGGAGGGAGGAGGGGGGACAACTAGAGCAGAAAGGGAAGACATGCCTCTAAATAACCAGTCACCCTTACCAGCGTTCAAGCCAGGCGACTACTAAACCTATCGGTTCTGACCATGTCACGAGTCAGTTGAAAAAAAACGAAAATTTGTCGTTTTTTTCAGGAACTGATAGATACTGGAACTGCACACAAAATCCTTTTTTTTTTTTAACACAGAAGTACTTGGGTTTCTGACCGGACCGACTGGTAGGGAACCAAAAATAAAACAATTTCTTGCAATACTCTACCTACCACACACTTACTGGACCGGGACAGAGGAGCAGATACCAACAAAAATAAAGAAACAGTTGAATAGAACCGATCAATTTACTGCGACCAAACTGAAGTGTAGGAGACGATCTCCGGAGCAACTTCTCAGTTAGGCGAAGTAAAGAATCTGACGGTTACACTTCAGAGTATCTGGGACAGAGGTTTGAAAACCGAGCTCGAGACGAACGTTCTATACCTTTGCATAGAGTTTAACCCTTTCATCTCCGGGGCAGTTGAAGTGCTGGGGAAACTGCAATTAGCCAGAATACAGCAAGACTTCATGTTGTTTGAACAAGTTCGGCTTCAGAGGGATCCTGAAGCTAGGACTATTAACACCAACTGTGTGTTAACAGTGATTAACAAACGGTCACCTGCTCTGCTTTATCCAATCACCATCTTCATTTATACACCCCATGTTATAAAATCTAATAAATCATAACTTGAGGTGCTGGTTTATGACATAACTACCTCAAAACCTGACTGAGATCCCAGAGTTTAATATATGTAAAAGAGAACTAGATAAATATCTGACCAACACAGAACTGATAACCTACTAGGAGTGGGAGACAGTCCAGATGGGTCTTGTGACTATTTGTCTTGTTAACCAAGCTGAGTAATAATGTCTTTGTGAACTATCACAAGAGATTGTAGTCTGAATCCAGGCACTGAAAGACTCTGGATCTCAGTACTTGGAAGACTAGGGTAGTTACAGCCCCTACAATCAATATTACATTGCCAGCACCTGTCATCAGTATCACATTGCATTCACTCTCCAGCAGAACAGGGGGAAATTATCCAGTAAACATATCCTTGGCAATGTTAAAAGTTTTGTTTTCCCATAATCTCCCTCATCAATAACTCCCCTTCCAGCTGCTAGATGAAAGAAACAAGAAGTGCTGAATTTTAGCACTGAAATAGGGATTCTCTAAAAGGTAAAGACTTTAAACACAGAATTTGATGGCAGATAAGGACCACTTGGCCCACCTACTCTGCTCATTTCCCTACCTACTTAAACAACTGATCATAAATGATCAGCAGCTTACCCTCTCTTTCCTACCACTAGTGTTGCCTTCTGTCTATCCTATGCATTCTTGAACTCACCAGTCATTTTAGCCCGTACCACCTCTGCTGGGAGGCTATTCCATGCATCTACCACTTTTTTTGTGAAAAAATACTCCCTCACATTTCCTTGGAGTCTCTCCCCTTCTAACCTCATATTATAACCCCTTGTTCTTGCACATCTGTTTTTTTGAAAGATGCTGCCCTCCTGGACCTCGCTGATTCCCCTGAGGTACTTAAATGTTTCCATCATATCCTCTCTCGCCCTCCTTTCCTCCAGGGTATACATATTGAGGTATTTTAGTGGTTCCTCATGTATTTTCTGGTGCAATCCTTTCACCATCTTTGTTGGTGAACTGGATCGAGAATTGGCTACAGGAGAGACAACAGAGGGTAGTGGTGGAAGGGGGAACTCTCATCTCCAAGGACTGTGACAAGTAGGCTACCGCAGGGTTTGGTACTGGACCCAGTGTTGTTTGACATCTTAATAGCAGACATCTCTATGGCATTAAGAACAAGATCAGTCTGTTTTCAGATGACACCAAGATCAGAGGGGTGGTGGATGACACAGTACAGTGGCAGGGGCTGCAGGATAATCTGGCTAAACTGGAGGACTGGTCAGATGCTTGGCAGCTTGGGTTCAATGCTAAGAAGTGCAAAGAAATGCACTTCGGAGCAAGGAACCAAAGGGAGTATTATCAGTTGGGAGGGATACAATTAGCCCCTGTGGAGAAGGAGGAGAAGGATCTAGGGGTGATAATAACAGTGCAAATGAACCACTCAGCACAGTGCAGGAAGACAGCAGCAAAAGCCAACAAGATGCTGGGGTGTATTGCTAGAGGAACCTTCTCCAGGAGAGGGGTGGTGATCCTGCCTCTGTACATGTTGATGAGGCCACACCTAGAGTACTGCATGCAGTTCTGGCACCCATACTTGAAGAAGGATGCTAGATTACTGGAGGTGGTCCAGTGCAGAACAACAAAGATGATTCAGGGATTGGAAGACAAACCCTACGAGGGGAGACTGAGGGAGCTTAACATGTACTCCCTGGAGGAGAGGAGGGATAGCAGCGCTATGATTGAGACTTTTAAATACATGAAGGGTATAAACAAGACTGGTACAGAGGGGATATTTAAGTTGAGGGAAGGGGGGGAACATGAGGGAGGCATTGTCTGCGATTGGAGGGGGGAAGATTCAGGAGAGAAATGAGGAGACACTTTTTTCATGGAAAGGGTGGTCTCTATGTAGAACACACTGCCCGAGGAGATGGTATCCTGTAAAATAGTGGGCAGTTTTAAAAGAGGATGGGATAAGGTGAGGTGGAGTGTCACTGTGAGGAGGGGAGGGAGGGGCAGCTGCAGTGTAAAGGTTGCTAGCTGCACATTCGAGCGGACTTGATGACTGTGTGGCCTGTATCCGCAGGCAGGTTCGTATGTTCTGGGATTGTGAGGTGATATCACACTATTGGGAACAAATACTGACCACAGTCAATGACATAATTAAAGAGGATTACCCACTTACACTCCAGGACATGATCTAGGGTATACCAGCATCAGGGAAGCTCCACCTAATGAGACAAAATTGTGAAATGTTACAGTATGTTCACTGGTCCAGTAGTGTAGCGTGCTGAGGTGCAATGCACCTTATCTCTCACCACACCAGTGACCCAGGTTTGAGAATGAGCTTGGGTTACCGGGAGTTGGACTGGGGAAGAGGATTGAGCATCTGACGGACAGCTCTCCTCTTCCAGGAGTGGGAAGACAATGCTGTCTTACCTGCTAGAGTCTGGGTGGCAGTGCCAGAGTGAAGAGCAGCACAAGAGGGCAGCAGTTTTATAGCATGTGTGCACCTCCACTCGTACACACATGCAGCCCACCATGGCAAGGGGAGAAAACCATGATGGAAAATGGTGGCCACAGGCTACCTGAAGTCCTGCCTACCCTCACCACTGTCATCGGCTCATTTGACACTCCAATCTGGCGCTGGGTCTCCAGTTTGAGGGGGGATGATCCTCCCCTTCCCGGCCCCGCAGTGGGGGGAATCCATGGGGTATCTGGGGTCAGTGGGCAGGAGAGGCAAGATTAGAGGATCAGGAGAGGATTCGCTGGAACAACCTGGTCATAGTTGGAATTCCACAGCACTCAGAAGGCTCGGGCATGCTAAAATTCATTCAGCAATTGTGTGAGGAGATGGTGGGGGAATCCCTGCATGGCCAGCAATACACTATTAAGAGAGCATACTGTTCTCTGTGCCCTGTGCCAGGACCCAACAAGAGACCCCAGATGATTATCTTAGGGATACCGAATTTACTAAAGAAAACTATGTTCAGTAAAAGGTCTGGGAAAAAGGAGAACTACACTGAGAGGGGACAAGATTTTTCATTCTCAATGACTTGATGCCACTAACAAGAATACTTCAGAGGGAGTATAAAAATTAAAAAATCCAAACTGGTGTCTGCTGGTATCAGATTCCAAATTATGCACCCTGCTAAACCGCTGTTTATCATTAATTCAGGCACAAAGCAGTACCACAATGCCAAGGTGGCGGCCAAAGCACTGCCTGCCATTTTCCCAATCTGTTTCTTGCCCCACGACATCTAGGAAAGGATAGGCCCTGAAGATATGAAAAGGGTGAGAACTGCTTATCAACAGAGGGGTAAGGAGTAAAAAATGTGTTTTATGTCAAACCGTAAGATTTTCAATTACTGTTGTGTTTCTGAAAACAAAATACTCTATGCATTTTGTTACATGGGACACCGTCAACCCCAAGTGCCATGCAGTATGGCCACAGACTCTCTGAACAAAACTAAAGGTGCCAAGATGGGGCGTTGAGTGATCTTGTCTCCTGTTTCCCTATAGCTCAACTCTGGACACTTCACAACAACTCACCAAAGTAAAGCAACATTAGTCCTATTTAGACACTGTAGCAGCCACAAGTGACCACTTTACCACTACATCCAGGCTGGCTAATATACAGATATACCATCACAGCCAGTGTGCTCACGGCACCAGTAAAAAAAAAAAAAATCTGGTCAGAGCCAATATGGCTGTGGAGAGCTTCTGGGATGCTTTTACCCATTATTTCTAATGAATTTCCACAATGCAGATCTGCTGAGAGCCAGTTTCAATGTGGCCTTTCTTTTACACATTTTTACAATGTGTTTTCCTAGAATATGCCTGCTGATTGCTATTTGCAACATGGCAAAGAAGCAACCAAGAAAAATAGAGAGCTATGATTGGTTGAGAAAAACAAATCTGCCATGCATTAATTCCCTAGTAATGCATAGTAGCTGTAGTAGTAGTAGTACTGCACATTATCAGTTGAACCTCCAAAGCACTGTCTTTCCACCCACCCACCCAGAGGACAGCCATTAAATCGCACAAAAATTCAATCTCCTTTTCAAGAATACCAGATGTTCCAATAGTAGCGCTTCAATGATATCAAATATCAGTGGCGATGTTAATATTAATCTAGACGTGTAGTTACTACGCAGTTTGAATCGGGCTGTCGCAGTAAAAACACAACTTATAGTGAACGGTAATATTGCAAGTGAACACATTGCAATAAGCGTTTCTAAAGTAACCGTGCAGCACAGCAGCAACAGCTGTCTTAAAGTGATAATTGTGCAAAAAGCAAGTTACGACTGGAGAAGTAACAGCACAACTATAACTCTAACAACTGAGCCACAGTGTGTGGGGACAGCATAATACAGAATTGCACAACAACGATGTGGATGTTTAGCCAGTTACACTGTACTATAAATGTTTGCGAGGTGATATTGAAATACTACTTGTACTATTGACCTCATTATAGTCTGCCTAGAAATTCTGGTATGGTATTTTATCCACAATACAGCAGTAGATAGTTTTGTTCACGTCGTTTGCCAAGCAACATAATTCCATATTCATGAGTATTCTGTTTTATTATGATAGTCAGGTTTAAAATGCAACTATTGTTCAAATGTTGCATAGTTTTTTTTCTTACTAATATCTACAATGTATTATGTACCTAGTTTGCCTGTCACAGAATCGTAGTTCATTGAATAAGACATATTACATAAACTCCTGTGTCTGTGTTCTTTCTGCCTCCTGTTAACTGAATCATTTTTCAACAATACTACATGTATCCTACACCACTTGCCATGTTACAAGTGTATTAATGCACTCCAAAGGAGTGTTCCACTGTGGAATTAATGCATGGTTGGGTGGTTGTAGGCACTCAGCCAACTGCATTAATAGAGAATAATGGCTATGTGAGTGTGCATTATGGTTTTTTTACACACCCAAGTTATGTGATGACCCCGTAAACCTCAACAGTGAAGCTCCAGAGGTTTACCTGATCATCACACAATGTGGGTGTGAAAAAAAAGCATAACGCACACTCGGCATAGCCAGTATTTTTTATAATTTGCTGGGGCACGGAGTTTAGATAACAGCAGGGAGAACAAACAAAAGCTTCCCTTGAGTCAAGAGAGTGATACTCACTGCAATTGTTGAACTGCTGTTTCTGACTGAGACTAGACAACGGACAGTCAGCGAGTGAGCGCTTTCACAGCCGTTTGACAGGCTAATGGTAAGTGGCCTGAAAACAGTGGTCTCGAGACACTGTTTGCTTAGGGTGAGGACAGAGCTGTGAGATTCCTCTCAGAGCGCCGTAATAACTGGTAAGACCGTTTTTTACGGTGTTTGAAACTACAGATGTAACCATGTATAAAAGGGAATCACCAGTAATTATTTCCACAGTAGAACACTACTTTGTCATGCTTTAATGCTTACATGTTTAGCCTGGATAGTTCACAGAAGATACAGCAACTTATTTTCAGTGGGGCTCTACATCTACACAATATTATGCAGCATTGCGTAAAATCAGAACACACTGAAAACAATATTTTACATCTGGACTGGGCTACCCTGAATAAATACATTATAAAAATGGTAAAATCATGACCCCACTGAAAACAAGATATTGCATCTAATCTGGGACATACTGAGTAAATACAGTATAAAAATGTATAAAATGAAGATGCAGCAGCTCCCTTGCCCTATCCAGGATTCAAAATACAGAATAAGAAATATTTAAAGGAAATCAACTGTAAACTGATAACTGAAATTCTCTATGTTCACTGACATAAACAAACAGTTTCTTTATTGTTTTATAACATATTAGATTGCAGTATTTATTTTGAATGTTGTAGTCATGAGGATGGTGTGTGTGTGTGTTTGCTGTAGCTCAATATATTTTTTTGTCGAAAAGCATAGTACAAAATACCCTCTGATTGCTATATATTTATCCTGAATAGTTCACAGAATACCTGGCATATGCCTGAGACAGTTCTTATTAGACAGTGTCTTAAGAGGTTAAAAGAGGTATAAATCTTTTTAGATTTGTTTGCTGGGAAAGGGTAACATTTTTGAGGTATGAATCTTTCTTGAAAGGCAATACCCACCCAACTGAAGCTATTAGCAAGAAAATGTTTAAATGGTAAGTATTTAAATGTACAAGTTCTTGCATTTCGAATGGGGTAAACAAATCTCCAGTGTAACAGGCAACCAATATTTAACAAGCTGTTTCAGTTTCCTAATGGCCATCAGATTAGCAGCTTGGAGTACTGTCTCCAACATTCTAGACAGAAAGAATTGAATATTTTATTTCATTCACAGATGCCCTGGCATATTTCTGAGACAGTTCTTATCAGATAGTGTCTTAGGTTAAAAAACAGTGCAAATATTTTAGATTCATTTGCTTGGAAAGGGTCACATTTATGAGGTATAAATCTTTCTTGAAAGACAATACATGTCCAACTGAAGCTATTAGCGAGAAATGCTTAAATGCTAAATATTTAAATGTACAAGTTGTTGCATTTCGAAGGAGGTAAACAAATTTCTAGTTTAATAGGCAACCAATATTTAACAAGCTGTTTCGGTTTCCTAGCGGCCATCTGATAAGCAGCTTGGAGTGTAGTCTCCAACATTCTAAACAGAAGGAAGAAAAAATTACTCACCTTAGTAATGTTGTTTCTTCTATTGGAGTCTTGCTATATTATGACATATGCAGTGAGTCCCAACCTTCGAACTGCTCCGGAGGTGAAAGAGTTAACTTTCCATGCCAGGCATGGAATGCTGAGCTCGAGCTCGGTTGAAAACTCTGTCTGTTGTTCTTCAAACTGAAACTGTCAGATCTTTATGAGCTAAACTCACTGAGGTCCTGTGTGGAAGCTGTAAATCTACACTAGCCAACTGGCTACTAATATAACACACATTTTTGGTCCCAAAGCGAAGACTCAAGTCAGGAGACCCAAAAATGAAAACACAACACCAAGTCACCCCAAAAAGGAGGGGTGAAAAACAACAAGGTGGGCACCTACCAAGTGCCAACACTGCACTGCCCACCCACATCCCAAAAACAGAGGTTCTGAGAGGGGCAGGCAGGGGGGGAGGTCATAATATAGCAAGACTCCAATAGAAGAAACAACATTACTAAGGTGAGTAATTTTTTCTTCAAACAACATGAAGTCTTGCTATATTATGACATATGCAGACTACAAAGCAGTACCTCCATAGAGGAGGGATAGAACCTACTTGGGAAATAGGCTCTGAAGCACAGCCGTGCCAAACCGGGCATCACTCCTAGCCTGGATGTCCAGGGATTAATGCTTGCTAAAAGTATGAACTGTTTTCCAG
Source organism: Neoceratodus forsteri (assembly GCA_016271365.2). Classification (NCBI taxonomy): domain Eukaryota; kingdom Metazoa; phylum Chordata; order Ceratodontiformes; family Ceratodontidae; genus Neoceratodus; species Neoceratodus forsteri. The sequence continues at coordinate 216,341,233 of JADMNL010000030.1, read as the reverse complement.
GTAGCTGCTTGACATATCTCTAGAATAGGGATGTCCCTGGCAGCAGCCAGGGAAGCAGCTGTACCTCTGGTAGAGTGAGCCCTCAGGCTTGAGGGAGGAACCTTACCCAGTTTTTCATAACAAAATTGGATACAAGAAACAATCCACCTGGCAATTGATCTCTTAGTGGCAGGTCTCCCCTTACCAACCTCACCATAAGTGAGGAAAAGTTGGAGGAAGTCAAACCTGTGACCCTTGGTACGCTCTATGTAGTAGCTAAGGGCTCTTTTGACATCTAAACTGTGCAGCCTTCTCTCGCCAGAGGAGGAATGGTCAGTGAATTACAGTACACAGGAAGAGACACAGATTGATTAAGGTGGAAATCTGAAACCACCTTAAGCAAGAACTTCCTGTTAGTCCTGAGGACCACCTTATCTCTATGAAAGGAGATAAAATCAGGCTCCACTGACAAAGCTTGTAATTCACTTATGCGTCTGGCAGAAGTGATGGCTACCAGAAACACAGTTTTCCAAGTCAAGTACTTAAGCTCTGCTGAAGACAAAGGCTCAAAAGGGGGTTGCATAAGCTGAGCAATGCAAACATTAAGGTCCCAAGCAGGGGCAGGGTCCCTGAATGGAGGGTTGGTGTGAAGCAATCCCTTGAAAAACTTGGAGAATACAGGGTGAGCTGAAAGAGAAGAGGGCTTACCTGCTGAAATAAAGGCAGACACAGCTGCCAGATGCACTTTTAGGGTAGCTGGTCTCTGCCCCAAGGTATTTAGATGGACCATGTAATCCAGGACTGTGGGTAAATCAGCAGATTCTGGGGAAATATGTTTTCCAGAGCACCATATGGAAAAATCTCTTCCATTTGGAATTATAAGTAGCCCTGGTAGAAGGTTTTCTAGAAGCCTTCAGAATGTCCATTACACCCTGGGAAAGGTGTAAATCAGCAAACTCTAATTCTTCAAGAGCCAGGCCTTGAGATTGAGAGATTTGAGGTTCAGGTACCAAACCCTCCCCTGAGCACAGGTTAACAGGTTGTGATTCCTGGGAAGACAGAGGGGAAGATGGACTGCTAAGGACAGCAGGAGTGGATACCAGGGTTGTCTGGGCCAATCTGGGGCAATCAGGATCATCTTGCAGGGTTGAGACCTGATTTTGACTAGCACTTTGAACAGCAGAGGAAGGGGAAAAGCATAGAAACTTCCTTCCCAATTGAGGACTAAGGCATCCAGAGGGACTGAGCCCAACACTGGGGGCCTGCAGCAAAAAAAGAGGAAGTTGGCGATTGTCTGGGGCTGCAAAAAGATCTATCTGTGGGGTGCCCCATCTGGCAAATACCACCTCCAGGACCAGGGGATCCAGTAACCATTCGTGATGGCCCTGGGAAATCCTGCTGAGAGCATCTGCCAGGACATTGTCCTTGCCTGGGAGGTGAACTGCTGTAGGGGAGATGTTCAGGGAGTAAGCCAGAGACCACAACTTCATTGCTTCGGTGCACAAGGCCGTAGACTGAGTGCCCCCTTGCTTGTTGATGTACCACATTGTAGTGGTGTTGTCTGTTCTGACCTGTACCACTTTGTTCTGAACAGACTTGAAAAAAGCTTGAAGTGCTAGAAAAACTGCTCTGAGCTCCAACAGATTGATGTGGAGCAGGGATTCCTGAGGGGACCACAACCCCTGGGTAGTGAGGTCGCCCATGTGAGCTCCCCATCCCAAGAGGGATGCATCTGTAGTAAGGATTAAGTGAGACTGGGTGACAAAAGGAACCCCTTGTCTGAGATTGCTCTGATCCTGCCACCATTGTAGGGCCTGGATCAGGGTTCAAGTCACTGGGATCAATTTGGTTAGAGGGTCTTTCCTTTGAGACCAAAAGGCTCTCAAATGGAACTGAATGTCCCTCATCTGAAATCTTGCTCCCTGCACCACTGTTGTAGAAGCAGCCATGTGCCTCAGGAGCTGTAGAAAATGCCTTGCTGGTCGAGACACCTGCAGGGTGAATGAGGAGGCCAGAGAGACCAGGGTCCTTGCCCTGTCCAAAGGGAGGAAGGCTCTGGCTTTCTCTGTGTTCAGCTCTGCGCCTATGAAGGTGAGGAGCTGAACAGGCTCTAGAACTGACTTTGAAAGATTCAGAAGGAAACCTAGAGAGGTGAGCAGTTGCTGAGTTATCTGTAGGTGTAACTTGACTTGGTCTGGGAACTGGTCTACTATGAGCCAGTCATCCAGGTAAGGGAAGATGGCAATTTTTTGCCTTCTTAGAGAAGCAACTGCTACTGCCAGGCATTTTGTGAACACCCTTGGAGCAGAGGTGAGGCCAAAGGGCATTGCTCTGAACTGGTAATGGCCTGAGGGCAGCTCGAACCTGAGGTACTTTCGATGGGAGCTTCTGATGAGAATATGGAAGTAGGCATCCTTGAGGTCCAGGGACGCTAGCCAGTCCCCTGGCCTTAAAGAGGGTAGAATAATTCCCAGAGTCACCATTTTGAATTTTGGTTTTAAAAGGTGCTTGTTTAAGTATCTGAGATCCAGGATGGGCCGCCATTCTCCTGTCTTTTTTGGGGTAAGGAAGTACCTGGAGTACAACCCTTTGCCCTGGTGTAGGGGTGGAACCCTTTCCATGGCTCTGAGAGCCAGGAGGGAAGAGACCTCTGCCTCTAGGGCAAGTGCCTCTGGAGGATTTGCAGGTGGAAAAGATCTGGTTCTCATCTTTGGAAACTTTTTGAAGCTGAGAACCAATCCCTGACTTACTACTTCTAGGACCCACTTGTCTGATGTCAGAGACTCCCAGTCCTGGACAAAGTAAGCCAGCCTGCCCCCTACAGGTAGTTGAGAATCGGCCCCTGGCAACCCCATCAGGGTGCCTGCTTGGCAGGGGCTTTGGTCTGAGGGGTGGAAGCAGGCCTAGCTGCGCCCCTTCTGCCTCTCCCTCTAAAGAACCCCCTTTGGGCAAAAGCTGAAGAGGAGGCCTGGGCTTGGTAAAAAGGCCTATGAAAAGGCCTGCCCCTGCCCCTGGGAAGCTGCCTTTGAGGAGTGGCCTGCCTTTCCTTGGCCTGTGCACTCCTATAGGTGGTCCTATACTCATCCATTTTCTTCATGTAATTCTCTGTCTGCTCCCCAAACAGAGAATTACCCACAACAGGAAAATCCATGGCCTTAGTCTGGGTATCCTGTGATAGGCTAGTACATCTGAGCCAAGCCATCCCGTGAAGAGCCACAGATGTAGCCATGACTCTTGATGAAACATCATTTGAGTCCACTGCAGCATGGAATTGCACCTTGGATGCCTCAATACCATCGGCAGCCACCTGCTCCAGCTCCTTGGCAAGCTGGCCAGGGACCTGTTTTGCAAGAGCCATAACAGTATCCCATCTGGATTTCTGGTATCTAGCAACATAAGCCATATAATTTGCCTGTCTGAGTCCCAAGGATGCTGCCATGTACTGTGTCTTTGCCATGGCATCAACCTTCCTGGAGTCCTTGTCAGGGGGGGGAGGCCAAGGGAATATTTGCCTTGTCACAGGCTGCAGCCTGCACTACCCCAACATGGCTGCATTGTTGTGTAAGGAACTCCGTATCAGAGCCTGACAATGTACCTCTTGTCCATTCTCTATCCACAGGAGGTATAGTGTGAGGAGTTTTTAGAATTTTAAAAGTCTGTTTCCCAAAAGATTTATGCAAGGGAATAGACAATCTCCTGGACTCTGGGATATCCATCATTTCCACATAGTCAGGCTCCTCTTGATCATCCACAGCTTCCTCCATAGGAACCTGGAGGGTTTCAGCCACTTTTTTATAAAAAAAAAAATGAGAAGGGGACTCAGAAAGCCTAGGTAGGGACACTCCTGAAGGTCTGTCTTGGGAGATGTCTGGGTCAATGGGCACATCCAGACTTTCAAATCCACATTCACTCTCCTCATACTCCTCTTCCCCCTCCTCCGGTTCATAATATTCCTCTAAATCATAATCTTGAACCGGTGGAACCGGCTGAACCAGGCGCTTGCCTGTTGGCACCGGTTCGGTCGGAACCGGAGAAAGCAACTGGACAATCTGAATCGCTTTTGCTATCTCTTCAGTGGTTGGAGAGGAAAGTTTTGGCTCCACACCAGCCGATTTTCTAGTCCTTTTTGCTGGAACTGACCCCTCAGAGTTGTCTCTCCTTTTGCCCCAGGAAGTCTCACCCTGGTCAGAGGGCACTCCCTCTGGTTCGGTTGGAACCGAACCGGGCTGGCCATCTGGGTCAGCGGACTTCTTGGCCTCCCTTTCCCTGAGTCTACCAACTCTCTTATCCAGGGTAGCTGCAGGAAAATTTTGACAAATCTGGCAGTCTGCATTGAGGTGGCCAAACCCCAGACAATAAACACAGGTGGTGTGGGGATCAGCCTTGGCAAAGGCTTCCCCACACACACACACTGCAGTGTTGAAACTCAGTGGGCCCAGTTTTTCTTTTGGGTTTCTCAGACATAGTGCCAGTCCTAACCAAACTTGCCCGTTTATGGCAATCCGCCAAGCAAGACCCTTTTATCGGTTCCCAACCGTGTCACGGGTCGTGGAAAAAAACATAAGAAATTCTGTTTTTTTTAGAACCGATAAGAACCGGTATCCACACTCTAAATGACAGAATAAGAAATTTTTATACAACCTGATCGGTTCAAGAGTGAACCGATAACTGTTTTCAAGTTCCACACAGAAGAGAAAAAATGTAAACCTATCTAGTACTCACAAATACCACAGACAGAGCTTGAACCGACCGGTTGCGGTTTAAATTCGGTAAAAAAAATGAGAAATGAATACTTTAACTGACAAAATGAACCGGGCAGAAAGAGAAATCTCCGGAGCGATTGTTCAGTGAGGCGAAATAAAGAATCTGACGGTTTCAGTTTGAAGAACAACAGACAGAGTTTTCAACCGAGCTCGAGCTCAGCGTTCCATGCCTGGCATGGAAAGTTAACTCTTTCACCTCCGGAGCAGTTCGAAGGTTGGGACTCGCTGCATATGTCATAATGTAGCAAGACTTCATGTTGTTTGAAGGGCGTATTTTATTTCAATTGGCATAGTGATTTATAGTTGTGGAAGGATACATTGAAAATTTCAAAAATGTGTTCCACGATCCTCCATTTTTCCAGCTTCTGACAGCAAGATGACTGTAGGCTCCACCCGCAGTCATAACAATACACACCAAGACTGTTGATAGTCAGCCCACTCACCTGATGTTTTCATAAAATACTTGCTTTATTCTTTTTCAAAACCTTTTAAACTGTCAGTTAAAAATATGCCAACATTTTGTGAGTATAATTAAAGCAGCAGTGCAACAATCTGGTGACAATTTTGACCTATACTTTTTTATGCTATTTTACATTGCCACTTACCTCCTGACTTGTATGATACCATTCTTTCCACTATTTTAGTCTGCTTTAGTACTTTTTTATGTCTAAAATAATAAAAGGAGCGCTCCTTTTAATACAGTGCGGACCAAGTCTTCATCAGTATTTTCAGCTGTTTTTGTCCATCAGTTGTTTATATATCACTTCTATTGTGATTAAAACTAACAATTATGTAGCAGGCAGTGTTTTCTGACCTTACAGAGCAATATTTGTTCAAAAACAGTTGCAAATAATGATGAAAACCTGGTCTGAGCCATATTAAAAGGAGTGCTCCTTTAATTTTTTCAGACATGAGAAAAAGTACTAAAGCAGACACAAATTGTGAAAAGAAGGGTGTCATACAAGTCAGGAGGTAAGTGGCAATCTAAAATAGCATAAAAAAGTATAGGTCAAAATTTTGACCAGATTGTTGTACTGCTGCTTTAATTGACTTCATCATGTCTCTGTACACCATGTAACAAACATAAAAAAAAATATTTAGATTCTGTATATGCATTAAAATAAAATTTACAATTTTTATCAGACTTTATTTAATGGGTTCTTTGTATTATTAATTCAAAAACTCAATAAATTACACCTGTGATGTCACATTCATTTCACCACTACAATACTCTTATCCTATTTAGAACAAAAATTCTATTTAAAAAAACTATTAAAAGGTTACCAATCCACATAAGCACATATTTATATATTGCTTTAATGTAAATATATAATACCTTTTAAATATTTCTCAGATCCGTTTCTTAGCTCATGACCTGCAGCCATCATTCAAGGCACTCTACAGCTGGAGGATATAAGACTTACTATGTTTTTGTAGACATAAGGCATGAACCCACTGGGAATGTCTCCCAGAGTTTTGTAGGTAAATTAATCCCCAACTATAATTCCATTTAAGTGTTTGTAGAGTTTAACTTTGAATTCTTGAAAAGCCCTAGACTCTATGTCTTGTGCCAGCCGATTCCATAATTTTGCTGCTCTAATGCAGAAATAATTATTCCCTTTTAGAAGTACCATCTTTAGGAATCAAGAATTGTTTATTATGACTTCTCAAATTAACCGTGTAGTCTGAAAACTGGAGCCACATTGCACTGATAGATTTTGATCATGGAGTATTTTGTACAGGTGTAATAGATCTCCCGGGCTCCTTCAGTCTTCAAGGCTAAATAAGCCTGTTTTTTTTATCTATCTTGATAGACAGGTTCCTTAAGTTTTTATTTAATTTTTTATTTATTTACAAAATATTTGATCAGGAAAGACAACATGAGCTGAGGAACAGCTCGTTTCCAGAAGCGTCCTGGGGGTATAATGGTTGGGAAAGGAATTAAAACATAATATAATCATAATACAAAACAAGACAGGTACTGATATTATACATCACAGAGTAGAATACTGCAGCACTATATCACATAAGCCACCTGGCCAAGCTGAGAAAACAAATAAGCTGGGAAACTACATGTTACCATCCAGGACTGAAGACCAGGGGACAAGTAGGTGAGAGAACCAGTGAAGTGCTGGGGTACTTGGAAGTATGATATTAGTAAGTGCTAGGGAGAGCCTAGGGAAAAACAGTGGAGGAGGGTGGGGGGGCGTGTTCAGGAAGGGAGACAGAGAGCCTGGATCGAGAAAACAAAAACTTCAGGATGCAGAGTAACCCTGCAAGGAGGGCAGGACCAGACTGGAAATTTGGAGGTGGGGGTAGAGAGAAAGAGAGGGAGGAGAAGGGAATAAGAGGGAGGGGGTAAGTGACTAGGATTAAAGGAACATGTAGAACTGGAGGGGAGCAGAAGGAGGGCTGAAACCAGCCCAGTCAGGGTAAAATAGATATATTGTGGTGATTCACTGAAGCAATAGCGGAGAGAGTGAGTGAGAAGGCAGGAAGTAAGTAGATCAGTGCCTGACCTAGGGCTGGAGCACTGTCAGAGGGTAAGGAGGGAGAAAATGGTAGCTCTATGCTGCATCCGCTCAGATTAACATCCATCCTAAAATAAGGACTCCAAAAGGGAGAGCAGAAATCCAAGTGCGGTCTGATGCTGGTTCTGTGTAAGGGGATAATACATTGTCTGCTTTTATTAATGAATGTGCACTTTACATTATTTAATATCATGTTTGATGTATGGGTAATTTTTTACAGTGCTCAGATGAAGTAAACTTGTTGTTGACAATGATTCTCAGGTCTTGTTCCTTAACCTCAGATTTTAGAGTTTTGCTATTTAAAGCATAGCTGTATTTGGGATTATTTTTCCCCAAGGTGAAATACTGCACAATTATCTTGATTTAGAGTAATTTTGTTTATCTTAGCCCAGCTCTCACTGCATTTAAGGTCCTTTTCTAGACTTCTCTTTATATAGATTTAATCGGATATAGTAATTTCATTGAGTATCTTGAATACTAACTCTGCCCCCACCCTGCTCTACTTCACAATTAAGGGTTAACCAAATATGTATTTTTTATTACCTTCAGAGCCAATTTTAATGCAGTTACAAAAGTTTTCCTCAAGTAAGACTGAAACATTTTTTGATTTTTTAACAAGATATTGATCCTTAATATCAAATATATCGTTTTTAACTAATATTATTTTTATTAATTAAAGTTCTTGAATAACACCTGTAAGAGGATGCTCTTTTATAGGTTCCACGTCAGTTGAACAGAAAACAGTAATGAACAACAAATTAAGCGTTTACAGAGTTGGAACAGAAAGTTACAGTAAGGTTCACACAAATTGATACTGCTGAGACACTATACAATGCATGCCTGCATCTGAGGGTTAGATCACCCTGTGGAAGATGGACACAAAGTGGGTAGCAGACAAAGGTGACAAAGTGGAGGACGGACAGGGAGGTGTAGAGGAGGAGCACTTAGTAGGAGCGGGGTGGGAATCTGCGAAATGCTGAAGTTAGGTGGCACCAGTTGGGACTTGAGGTGCATCTAAGTGCAAGCAAGAGACTACAAAAGGAGGGGGGGAGCTAGAGGGAGCAATCACAGTTGTCCTCAGCAATGAGGTGCTGATGAAGTTAACGCTTGAAGGCACCAATAGTTGCTGTTCCAATTGAGCTGACTAATAGAAACGGACCAGATATGGTGGTTATTGAACTGTTGATATGTCCAAACTGACTTGTGCTTTGCTGTTCTGAACCAATTAAAAACAAAACTTTAAAGGAAAGAGTTTAAAATAAACATTAATTTCATTAGGAGGTATAGCAGAACCTAGATTCCAGGTCTCTACATCTGTTGGCATAACAAATAGAACTACAATTCCCATGGAGCCCTTTGGTTCCCTCTGTTATGATACAAACTGTTAGCTGGTCCATCCTGGGATGCTTGGCCAGCTGGTTATGATTGTTCTTTGCTATTTGTAATATAAAATGTAGTGTGTGATTTGTCTGCATAAGGCAGCTGTACCCCCACCCATCTTAGTGAGAATACAGGATATATTAACCTAAAACCAGGAGGTAATTAAAAAGACTAGAGAGCCTTAATTAAGGGTCTCCTGTTTATCTGACTTAATTGGAGCTGACCATCTGCCAGGATATGGGGATCGTAAACTTTTATGACGTTTAAGAGGAAAAAAACCATTTTTATATCATGGTGTGAAAAGTCATAAAAAAACTGTGATGTCCTTGGAAACAGGAAACCACACAAGATCAAAGAGTCATATTTGATAAATGAGTTTTTGCTGATGTCACCTTATTTAATATACCTCCTGATAGGACACCTGTTTGTATATTTTTTATATTTAACAAGGAGGAGCTAGATGACATCATAAAAGGGGTGTGGAAACCCAGACTTTTAAACTGTATTCTGTGTCTGATCTTAGCGACATTATCTTTTTGGGACTCCCAAGAGAACTAACTTAAGCACTGTAAGCAGGTAATACATTAGAAAAAGTCTAATTGTATTGTGGTAGGAATTTATGTTTGTACTTCAGACTTGTTCTTTTAAGTGATTGTATGCTTTGTGATATATTGTTCTGTGTTTACATTTTACATATTTCTACCCATTTTTAAGTAAATCTATATTTAAAGAAACTGCCTGGTGTTTCTTCCAAGTTCTTTCTTTTGCATGTGATGTATGGAGGGTTAAGATTGGCAAAACTGTTCATAAGCTTAATGGTGTTACCAAACTGGGAAAAGGTAAGAATATACCTAAGGTCTTTTATAGAGTTTTAAGGGTTCATTTTGGATACCTGGTTAGGTGCCCTTAGGCGAAAGATATCTGGCATCCCCCCGAAGAGCAGATTATCTGAGCCTGTACATTTGGGTACGCTAGCATAAGGTTCACAGTTCGAATCCCCCCAAGAACTTGAGACTAAAGGTGATTCGGACCCACAAGCAGACAGGAGGGTTACCCTGTTCTGTTACCTGTTCACAATACTGCGCCCGGAGGTTGGCACTGTGGGAGCAGAGGGCCTGACCTGCTGAGTGAGTTTGTGACACACCCTACCTATAGTTCCCTCCAATTACTCCACCACATCGCAAGTTAAAACTTTATATGGAACATCTGGAATGTAAAACATATCACCGTTCAGAGTCTGAGTCTGCATGTGGATTCGAACCCTTATCCCCAGAGTCCAACTTTATTCTGTTCAGTAGCACGCCTGCCTCTTTTTGGTAATTAAGTACACCTTACTCAAATAATTTACTGATGCGGAGCCTTTGCAAAGGAGTCTATGACTCAAAGGATTGTAATTCCGATTTCTCTTCAATAAACAATCTTGAGGCAAGCTGGATAATGGCGAGTGTGGGATACTCCAAAAATCTGCAGCATCGCTGTCAGGGAGTCCAACAATCCACATCTGTCCCTAGTGGCAAAACTAAGGTCCAGATAAATTTAAATCTTGGTGCCAAAGCCGGCCCGCCGTGCAGTGGTTGGATTTCCGCTTGCGACGCCAGCGACCCGGGTTCAGAAACGAGCCCGGTCACTGGAAGGCCGGGCCGGGGGAGGATTGAGCGTCCTATAGACAGCCCTCCTTCTCGGGAGGGAGATTGGCCCGCGCCTGCTGAAGCCTTAGCGGAGGCTGGGAGTATCACAGGACGCATGGCCCAAAAAGGTACCTGGGGGAGGAGCGGACGCCGGTGTATGCCATGACGTCACTACGCTGCCCCCAACAGCGAAAATGGCTCGCTGGCCACCGGATGACAGCTCTCCGTTCCCCCGAGTGCCTCCAGTACCTTCCCAGGGCCTCCTGTTCATCAGCAGCATCCCCGGGCCCTAAAGTAGTGTGTGCTGGGGACATCCCCTTCCCCCCGGTGCCCTTCCCCCTCAAAGGAGGGGGACCCGCCCGGTGAAGGGATACGCCGGGATATCCCGGAGATCGGCTGCGATCTGAGGACCAGAGGAGGGCTGAGTAGGGGCAATGGGGCTGGGGGATACTTGCGGAGCCTGAAGGAGTGGGGGCCAGCGAAGCATGGGAGGCAGAAAAAGATATAAGGGAAAAAAAGAAATCTTGGTGCCATCCTCCAAGGAAACTAAAGCCTGTTTACTTCACCACCTCCAGAACTAGGTTCCCCTAAGGGTTCCCTGTAAAAACAAGAAAAGTTCTAGATAGATTGTGATCTTCTCTCTTTTCCTACGAGGTGTTATCTGGTATGTTCTGTTCACCCTTGGTCCTGTCTCTAAATGTAGAGCCTCCTACAGCCAGGGTTGCACAAAAAGTACTGGGTTATCTCCATCATTTGTTTCAGGTAGATCAAGTATGTGGAGATTGGCAGCCCTTGTGATGTGTTGCAGGCTATCAATACAGAATTTGAAGGCCTTGTTTTTCTTAACCAGGCCTGCAGAGGTGGTTGTTGCCCTTACAGCACACCCCGCAACTTCTCTCACTTATGAGAGCATAATTTGGGCCTGAGACGCACAGACTTGCAACCTGGAGTTGAAATCATCCACCTTCTTGTCTAGTGCTGTGACTCACTTATCCAGTGCCTGAATGGCCTGCAGAATGTCTTGTCAGGTCTTGCTCGCCCTCTCCTCCAGCAATGCCTCCCAACTTTCTTGCATCCCCCAATGTTGCTGCCACCTGGCCTATCCAACTGCCACTGTCCATGGTCTGTTTCTTAGGGTTTTCTATCCACAAATAACAAAGAACTTCTCACAGTGGAACTCATAGGTAAGCAGAATATATTCAACCATGACTGCTGAAAAAAAAGAAGCAGCAGTTTTTTTTTCAGCAAAAACATATTTTGGACAACCTTAGAACTAAAAATACATGCAGCATAGTCAGCCCGGTGGTGTAGAGGGTTGAGGCGCTAGCACCTTGCCTCTAGCCATGCCAATGATCTAGGGTCAGGAGCGGCCTTAGGACTCAGTGGGTCAGCTGGGAGGAGGAGGAGGATCGAGCATCCTATGGACTGCTCTCCTCCTCCAGGGAGGTGGTGGGTGGGGATAACCGCTGAGGCACTGTCTCCTGGTGGTAGCCAGGGATGGTGCATGCTTGGAGTCAAAGAATGGGGTGGCACGGGTGACGCCAGACATGCAGTGTGTGGCAGCATGCGCTGCAATGTCCCTGATGACACTGCATGCTCAAGTCGGGGGGGGGCACTCATGACTCTATAATCCTACAGCACGCAAGAAGCACAGCCCCGACGACGATGCCATGGATGCACCCAAGACAGCTCCCCCCCCCCCGAGCCTGGCCTCCAGGTCTCCGTAGTGGTGAAGTAAGAAAAAATTACTCACCTTAGTAATGTTGTTTCTTCTAATGGAGTCTTGCTGTATTCTAACTGCAGTTAGCCCCAGCTCTTGAACTGCCCCGAAGATGAAAGAGTTAAAGTCTATGCCAGGCATAGAACGTTCATCTCGAGCTCGGGTTTCAAACCTCTGTCCCAGGTACTCTGAAGCGTAACTGTCAGATTCTTACGAGCACTAAACTAACTGGCTAATAGTCCAGAAATTGTTTTATAAACTTGCCAAAAGGCCATACATATGTAAATTGAGGGTATGAAGACTCAAGTCGAGACCCCCAAAAATAATTCAAGTAGGTAGACAACTAAATGATGAAAATAATAATAATAATAATAAAAACAGCCAGCACATGTAGCACTACAGCTGCCCACCCACATCCCAATGCAACTAGGTTCTGGGGGGGGCAGGGAGGGAGGTCAGAATACAGCAAGACCCCATTAGAAGAAACAACATTACTAAGGTGAGTAATTTTTTCTTCAAACAACATGAAGTCTTGCTGTACTCTGACTAATTGCAGACTACCAAGCAGTACCCCCTAGGAGAGGGAACTACAGAACCTATTTTGGGAACAGGCTCTGCAGTACTGCTGTGCCAAACCTAGCATCACTTCTTGACTGAATGTCAAGGGAATAATGCTCGGTAAAAGTGTGAACAGTCTTCCAGGTGGCTGCTTTACAGATTTCCACTAAGGGTATATCCCTGGCAGCTGCCACTGAGGCAGCGGTACCTCTAGTGGAGTGAGCCCTCAGGCCTGATGGAGGCTCCTTCCCCAATTTTGAATAACAGAACTGTATACAAGAAACAATCCATCAAGCAATGGTTCTCTCCGTGGCAGGTTTACCCTTAGCCACTTCTCCATAAGTAAGGAACAACTGGGAACAGTCATTTCTGAGAGGTTTAGTGGATTCTATGCAGTACCTAAGAACCTTTTTAACATCAAGACTGTGCAATCTCCTCTCTGCAGAGGAGGAATGGTCAGTAAAGAATACAGGCAAATTTATAGATTGGTTCAGGTGAAAATCTGATACCACTTTGGGAAGGAACTTCCTATTTGTGCGAAGGACCACCTTATCCCTGTGAACTGAAATGAAGTCAGGTTCCACTGATAAGGCCTGTAATTCACTTATTCTCCTGGCAGATGTGATGGGCACCAGGAATACAGTTTTCCAAGGCAGGTACTTTAGTTCAGCTGAAGAAAGAGGCTCAAAGGGAGGCTGCATCAGCTGTGCAATACAGATATTCAAATCCCACAAGGGAGTGGGATTCCTGAAAGGAGGGTTGATATGAATCAGTCCTTTATAAAATCTTTTAACGACTGGGTGAGAGGCTAGGGAAGAAACTTTCCCTGCAGAGATGAAAGCAGAAATAGCTGCCAAATGCACCTTGAGGATGGCAGGCCAAAGGCCCAAACTATTAAGATGCACCATATAATCTAGAACCATAGCAATATCAGCTGAATCTGGTTGAGTGTGCCTCTGAGCACACCAAAACCCGAACCTCTTCCATTTGGAACTGTAACTCTTTCTGGTGGAAGGTTTTCTACTAGCCTTAAGAATATCCAGAGCTGGCTGGGAAAGATTCAGACCTGCATACTCTAGCTCTTCAAGAGCCAGGCCTTGAGCCTGAGAGAGTGCAGGTTGGGATACAGGATCCTCCCCTGAGAAGAAGTGAGGAGATTGAACCGTCTGGGAAGGCATAGAGGCATTGTCACTGACAGTGACAACAGAAGAGGATACCAAGGTTGCCTGGCCCAGTCCGGGGCTACCAGGATCACTGTGCAAGGTTGGGTCCTGATCTTGACCAGCACTCTGAATATCAGAAGAAAGGGAGGGAAGGCATAAAGAAACCTGCTGGTCCAATTTAACAGGAGTGCATCCAGAGGAACAGATCCCAGAAGAGGGGGCCTGCGGCAGAACAAGGGGAGCTGATGATTGTCCAGGGCTGCAAAGAGATCTATCTCTGGAGTGCCCCATCTCTTGAAAATGACTTGAAGAATGAGGGGATCCAGGGACCACTCATGGTGACCCTGAGAAATCCTGCTGAGAGCATCTGCAAGTACATTGTCCTTTCCTGGGAGATGCGCAGCAATCAGGGAAGCTTGCAGAGAATAAGCCAGAGACCATATTTTCATGGCCTCGGTGCACAAGGCCGAAGACCGAGTGCCTCTCTGCGTGTTGATGTACCACATGGTTGTGGTATTGTCTGTTCTGATCTGCACCACTTTCCCCCTGGATCATTTCTGAAAAGGTTTGAACTGCTAGGAAGACAGCTCTGAGTTCGAGCAGGTTTATATGCAGAAGGGACTCTAGAGGGAACCAAGTTCCTTGAGCTGTGTGCTGATCCAGATGAGCTCCCCACCCCAATAGGGAAGCATCTGTGGTGAGTATTACTGTGGGCATCTGACTGAGGAAGGGAACACCTTGCCTCAAATTGTCCTCCTCCAACCACCACTGGAGGGCTTGAACCAGAGTCAGGGATACTGGAACCAGCTTGGAGAGGGGGTATTTTCTTTGAGACCAAAAAGCTCTGAGGTGGAATTGAATATCTCTCATCTGAAATCTTGCACCTTGCACTACTGCAGTGCATGCTGCCATATGACCCAGGATCTGTAAGAAGTGTCTGGCTGGCCAAGACACAAGTGGACAAAAGGAAGAGGCTAGACTGATGAGAGATTGGGACCCTTGGGGAAGGAAGAAAGGCCTTGGCCTGTAGAGTCTCCAGTTCCATGCCTATGAATACGAGGAGTTGGGAAAGCTCCAGAACTGACATTTCCAGGTTCAGGATGAACCCTAAAGATTTCAGAAGACCTTGAGTGACTTTTAAGTGTGACCTGACTTGGTCTGGGGACTGGCCTACTATGAGCCAATCATCCAGATAAGGGAACAATAGGATGCCTTGCTTTCTGAGGAAGGCCACAACTACTGCCAGACACTTGGTGAATACCCTTGGAGCAGATGTCAAACCGAAAGGCATTGCTCTGAACTGGTAATGGCCTGAGGGCAGTTCCAATCTGAGGTACTTTCTGTGGGACTTCCTGATAGGGATGTGAAAATATGCATCTTTGAGATCCAGAGAGGCTAGCCAGTCTTCTGGTCTCAGAGAGGGAAGAATTAGTCCCAGAGTCACCATCTTGAACTTTGGCTTTAAAATGTGTTTGCTCAGGTATTGTAGATCTAGGATGGGTCGCTGCTCCCCTGACTTTTTTAGGGTAAGGAAGTACCTGGAGTACAGTCCGTTTCCCCTGTGAATGAGAGGGACTTTTTCCACTGCCTGAAGAAGCAGCAGGGGTGAGACCTCTGTCTCTAAAGCTTAAGCTTCCTGTGAAGATGAAGGGGGGAAGACCTTGGCCCTCAGCCTTGGAAACCTGGTAAAGCTGAGAGCAAGGCCCTGGCTCACCACTTCCGGAACCAATTTGTCTGAAGTGACAGACTTCCAGGCCTGGAAGAAGTGAGCCAGCCTGCCCCCTACAGGAATTGGGGAGGAGACCCTGACTGACCCATCAGGGTGTTTGCTTGGCAAGGGGCTTAGACTGAGCGGAGGATGCAGCCCTTGTCATCCCCCTTCTGCCTCTTCCCCTAAAGAACCCCCTCTGCTGAAAGGAAGAGAAGGCCTGGGCCTGGTAAAAAGGCCTGCCCCTGCCAGACCTTGATTGCTGCCATTGAGGAGTGGTCTGCTTTTCTCTGGCTGTAGCACTCCTGTATGTGGTCCTGTATTCGTCCATCTTTTTTCATTTAAGCCTCAGTTTGTTCTCCAAACAGAGAGTTACCAGAGACAGGAAAATCCATGGCCTTGGTCTGGGAAACCTGAGACAAATTGGTACACCTGAGCCAGGCAAATCTCCTCATGGAGACAGATATAGCCATAACCTGAGAATGGACATCATTCGAGTCTACAGCAGCATGGAACTGTACCTTGGAAGCTTCTATGCCATCTGCAGCCACTTACTCCAGCTCACTGGCTAGTTGGGGAGGGGTATTCTTAGTCAGATCCAGAATCGTATCCCAACTAGACTTCTGGTATCTGGCTGTATATGCCATGTAACTAGATTGCCTGAGTCCCAAAGAGGATGCCAGGTACTGCTTTTTGCCATGGCATCCACTTTCCTGGAATCCTTATCTGGGGGGTGAGATGTCAGAGGAATGTTAGCCTTGTCACAGGCTGCAGCTTGCACTACCCCAACATGGCTGCAATCAGTGGTAAGGAATTCCATCCCAGGGCCTGACAAAGCATACCTCCTGTGCATCTTTTTATCCACTGGGTGTATGGATGTTGGCATTTGCTAGATCTTTTGGGTCTGTTTCCCCAGGGATTTATGCATAGGGATAGACACCCTTTTGGACTCTGGGACATCCATCATCTCAACATAGTCAGGCTCCTCCTGATCCTTTCAGCTTCTTTCAGAGAAGAATGAAGAGCATCAGCCACCTTCCTGTAAAACAGGTAGTGGAAGGGGGACTCAGAAAGCCTGGGAGGAGAGACATTGGAAGGCCTGTCTGGGGAGATGTCCGGTTCGATAGGCACATCCAGGTCTTCATAATCTTCATCTTCATTTTCTTCTTCTTCTTCTCCCTCCCATTCACCCTCATAAAAAGCTTCAGGGTTATAAACAGAAGCTTGAACGTCCAACTGAACCGACCATCCTCAAGACGGTGCCAGTTCGGTAGGAACCAGGCGAAGCGACTGCACTATGGCAATCGCTTTGGCAATTTCGTCGGCGGTCGGAATATGAGAACCGGGATTCGAATCGGCCGACTTACGTTTCTTTTTTGTAGAAACCGATTCCGCAGAATCGGCTCTCTTTTTGCCCAAGGGGGTATCGCCCAGGTCAGTAGGCACCCCCTCAGGTTCAGCCGAAACCGAACAAGGCTGGCCATCCGGGTCAGCGGACTTTTCGGCCTTCCTTTCCTTAAGCTTACCTTAAATGTTTTTCAGCAGTAGACTTAGGGAAATTTTTACAAATCTGGCAGTCTTCCTTGAGGTGGTCAAACTCCAGACAAACACAGACGAGGTGGGGATCAGCCTTAGCAAAGGCCTCCCCACACTCGGTGCAGTACTGAAACCCAGTGGGTCCGGTTTTCTTTTTTGGTTTATCAGACATGCCTTTAGACAAAAAAGTCACCCTTACCAGCGTTCAAGCCAGGCAACTGCAAAAACCTATCTGTTCCAATCGTGTCACGGGTCGGCTGAAAAAACCCAAAATAAAACTTTTTTTTCAGGAACCGATAGGTACCAGAACACAAACTCTTTTTTTTTTTTTTTTTTTTTTACCACTTCGGTTCCTGACCAGACCGACTGGTGGGGAATCGAAAAAATAAAACAATTTCTTTCAGAATATACACTATCTACCTACAATACATTTACTGTACCGGGACAGAGATGTGAACACCAAAAACAAAGAAACAGTTGATAAAAAACGACCGATTCACTACTACTGAACCGAAGTGCAGGAGAGGATCTCCGGAGCGACTTCTCAGTTAGGTGGAGTAAAGAATCTGACGGTTACGCTTCAGAGTACCTGGGACAGAGGTTTGAAAACCAAGCTCAAGATGAACGTTCTATACCTGGCATAGACTTTAACTCTTTCATCTCCAGGGCAGTTCAAGAGCTGAGGCTAACTGCAATTAGTCAGAATACAGCAAGACTTCATGTTGTTTGAAGTACCCACTGTGAAGCAGCCTGATAGGATGAGGGGGTTCAAGCTCTGGCTGCAGCCAGGCAGGGGACCGTGAGCACTGGCTGGAAGCGGGAAACCATGGTACAAACCCCCCAGCCAAGGAGAAAATACCATACAATATGAAGAAAGAAAAGAAATACATGGAGCATAAATCTCAGATATTGTTAAAACAGCTTTTGCAGCCAGTTTTGTTAATTAATGACTCACATCATAAAAGATGCTTTCCACGCACAATTTTTAAAAAGGTCTTCCACTGAAGATGCCATTTGAAGGTACATGCTGGATTTATAATGTGGCTGCATTAGGATGGTGTTACCAAATGTTTCTGATGGTAAACAGCACAGCACTGTATCAAGACATTTATTGTTTTCGTGGCAGGCATGGCACGGGAGTTGGAACTTTTAAAAAATTTACAATCCCACATCTTGGTTCAGGAATGAAAGAAAACACAAAGAAAAATGGATATCCTGATATTTTTGCCAAACATTATTGCTGGAAAAAACTATATGGTGGCTAAGAAAAACTGCTGCTTTAAGCTGATTTTTAAGCATGAGCTGACGGACAACAGCTGCTGGCAGAGCCTGTGCATGCCCCTGCATCACACAACGACAGGCATACAAGACCTATGTGAACACTGTGTGGGTTTCATATAGGCCTCAGCTAAGCAGAAGCCAGGATTTCCAGATACAGTCCTGTAGTGTGATGCAGTTCCTGTTACCTTTACCCCCAGAACACACCTGGAAAGGAGCGGTGGCCAGCCTATCATGTTCTCAACAAATATTTAAAATAAAGAGGAGCCCATTCGACCCTATGGCTGCTTATTTCAAATTTAGCGCCATCCTTCCATGTCAATCACAAATAAATCTGCTACCATACCAACCTCTCCAACTGATACTCTGTTTATTTCCCCTGATTCTCTTGTTTTGTTGCTATCAGAGTAACTACGCATCACTGTCCAGTTATAGATACCAGGTCAAAAGAGCGCACAAAGAAGAGTGCTACAAGAACTGCGCTGTGTAAAGCGTGAAAGGATTTAGAGCGACAGGGGTATAATAGTGGTAAGGTATTATCGCTCTCCCTGTCACTCTGTGTATTTCCTGAAGAGGTCTGAAGTTGCCGTGTGCTGGGGTGACTTGCTGAGCAGCTCCTGTGGTGAAGTGGCTAGGGTACCAGCACATGGTATGGTAAAAGGCCTGGGACTGCAGTTTGGTTCCTGCCAGGTCCCCTTCCTGCTACATTTTTTTGTTTGTTTGTTTTAGATATTCTCCCTATTCCCGAAGTCCACAACCCCCTGGAGTTGATTATATTAAGTCTGAGGAGTGTGGGGAACAAAGCCCCCCACATTGGGGTGTGTGGGGGTGGAGCCCTCCCCCACACACACACAAACAAAAAGAAAGAACTCCCATTCGTTTTGGTGAGGCTGTGCGGTTGCCAACAGGTCACTGAATTTCCTGACCCTGTTTCAGACAGCGCTCATTTCCTTGTGGCATTTACTGCTGCATGGTTTTTGTATGCGGTGACATGACACTGTGCCCAAGTTATGACAGACTTAAAGGCCCTCTGCAAACATTAATGTCTGCTTCAGTGCATCACTGACTGCTGCTGTTGTCTTGGCACTTCTAATGGGAGTTGGTGTGACTGTGCTGGCTCTAGCAGGTAAGTACCGATGGAATGCAGTCAGTCTCATCTGTTCCAATGAAGAGACTAAATAGGTTGACCCCAATCCCCCGGGACATGGCTGTGGTATGCTATGGGGTGGGAGCAGGACTGGACTTATTGAGAGTTCTGGCAGTAAATCAAGCTACTCTGTGAGACATGGATGCTGGGGACACACTCCATCCCCCTGCCCCCATGTGACAGGGGTGATCAGTGACGTTTTGGGATGCATGTGATTGGAAGAAAGGGAGAAGGGAATCGGAACATACAGAGAGACAGGGGAGAGGAAAAAATTACTCACCATAGTAATGTTTCTTTTCGGTGAGCCCTCACTATGTTTACACTTTAAGCATCTCTTTCCAGCTCAGAGTGATGCCCTGGAGATCAAATCTAATGCAAATTACAGAATATAGAACTAAGGTTCAAACTCTGCACTGGTGTCACACTCCATGCTAGTCAATTGCCTCAGATTTATTTTCATAGCTACAAGGGATCTGTGTCTACCAAACTAGCTAAATGGCTACCAAAAATGGCCCCCAAAATTTGAAACACCAAACAGATTAAAGATAGTCATGTTGAAAATATATAAGAACATTGAAAATAAGCCGGCCTGGTGGCACTGAGGGTTGAGGCGATGGACGCCATACCTTGCGCTATGCCAGCAAACCGCGTTCAGGAACAAGCACGGGTCGCCGGGGGTTGGCAGGGGAGGGAGAGGATCAATCATCCAAAAACAGTTCTCCTCTCCCGGAAGGGTGGGTATGTCATCCCACCCTTGGCTGCCCCTCAGTGGAGGCTGGGGGTAGCGCCAGAGCTAGAGGGACAAGGAAGTGTGGCATCGTGATGCGCGTGTGCTTCCATGCATGTGCATTCATGGCCACAGGGGAGGGAACAAGGAAAAACAAGGAAAATTGCCCACCGGCTTCATGGAAGCCTCTCCACTACTCAGACGCCACAGCCCCATGGAGCTCTCGGGCCCACTCCAGACAGTGCTCGGGAGAGGGGTGGAGGATGGCCCTCCTCCCTTCTGCCCCACCATGGGGAGTAATCCATGTGGGACGTGGGGCCTGAGAAGCCCCGGGCACCGGGGAGGGGCAATAGTGGCGGTCAGGGAGTGGAGGAGGACCTAAGTCTGCCAGCAGGGTGAAGGAGGATAAATACAGAATGAAAAAAAAAAGAACATTGAAAATATTTAACTGATCACATTGTACAATTGCCAAAAAACTGCAACAGTAATGCTTATGCAAGTTTAGTGGAAAGAACTGATTCTTGTGTGAACTTATTTTCAGGTACTGTAAGGGGAGGCAGGTTTAGGGAGTATAAACATAATGTGGGATCCCTGAGCAGACACAACATCACTACAGTAAGTCATTTTTTCTTTTAACCCCAGGAATTCTTCACTTAGTGCTTACACTATAAAGAGACACAGTCCACCTTTTTGCATTATGTTATTTCTAGGTAAAAACTTACATTTTATGATTGCTAGCATTATCTAAAACGCAGTGATATTGCTAGTTTTCTTTGCTTCCTTTCTTAGTAGAACTGAAATGCATACTAATGGTGTGCTTATACCCAACCCGGTTTTGTTCCTTTGATTACATACTTCCAGAACTTCAGGAAACCCCCAGACAGTGCAGCCACTCATTATTCAGATACATTTGCAAGAGGAAAAATACCAGAAATGGGATCGTTAGAAGGAAGAAGGAGAAAGGGTGGAGGATGACCTAGGACAAGCTGAGATACCAAGATTCAGTAAGAGAGGTATTCAGGCTGGCCCGGTGACACGCAGGGTTGAGGCACTGGATGCCACACCTCGCGCCACACCGGTGACCTGGGTTCGGGAATGAGTTCAGGTTGGCAGGGGTCAGCAGGGCAGGACTAGGATCAAGCATCCGCAAACAGCTCTCCTAGCCCTGGGGAGAGCTGGGGAACTTCCAATGCACTGGCGACCCCTGGCGGAGGCTGGGGCTACTGCAGTGCACAGTAGCAGAAGCACGGGGATTGGAGCAGTGGCGGATGTCTTCCGGGTGCGTGCGGGAGCGTGCGCACACTGGGCAGGATGTCATTGCACGTCCCTGCTCCAGAGTGGAAACCAAGAAAAAAAACCTACCATCGGGTGAGGCAACGGTGAACATAGGCAGGACGTCCGACCACACTCCCAATGTCAGCTGACTCTCTGGTTCTCCTTGGGGTCTGGGGCCTCTCCAAAGGGGGCTGGAAAGCCTGGACCTCACATACCTGATGTAGCTTCCGGAGATCGGTTCAGGTGGCGGTTGAGTACGGTGGCTGCAGATGGGACCCTGAGAGATACCCTGAAGGTAGGGTGCATAAATAGAAGCTACAAAAAATAAAAGACAGGTATTCAGGGGAGGGAGGGAGGTAGACACCAGCCCATTCATGGTGGAAAGGGTCCTAAAAGAACTCTGGGAAAATAAAAGCAGATAAAGCACTGGGGCCAGATGGGACCCACCCTAGAGTACTAAAGGAACTCAGGGATGTGCTGGTGGAACCACTGGCTGCCCTTTTCAATGCATCACTAGAGACAAGAGAGGTACCTAAAGACTGGAGGAGGGCAGATGTGGTCCCGCTCCACAAGAGTGGAAGCAGAGAGGAGGCAGGCAATTACAGGCCTGTAAGACTGACCTCAGTAGTGAGGAAACTAATGGAGTCCTTACTTAAGGAGAGGTGACGTTTCTGGAGGATAGCGGGGCGCAGGATCCAAAGCAGCATGGATTCTCAGTGGGAAAGTCCTGTCAGATGAATCTTAAAGATTTCTTTGACTGGGTAACCAGGGTGGTAGATCAGGGAGTGGCGGTGGATGTAGCCTACCTGGATTTTAGCAAGGCCTTCAACACCGTCCCGCACAGGAGATTGCTAAATAAATTAGGGAGCCTGGGACTGGGTCCTACAGTGGTAAGGTGGGCTGGGAACTGACTACGGTACAGGGCTCAGACAGCGGTAGTAAATGACATGAAATCTGAGGACAGGGAGGTGACCAGCAGAGTGTCACGGGGTCGGTGCTAGGGCCAGTCCTATTCAATGCCTTCATTAGTGACACTGCAGAGCACCTGGATGGAAAGGTGTGCCTCTTTGCAGATTACACCAAGATCTGCAACAGAGTGGACACACTGAAGGGGGTGGAAAAAACGAGAAAGGACCTAAGCCTATCAGAGGAGTGGTCAGGTGTCTGGCAGTTGAGTTTCAATGCTAAAAAGTGCAAGATCATGCACCTGGGTCACAGGAATCCAAGGGAGGAGTACAGGATGGGTGGCGAAATTCTGGCCACCACAAGTCGGGAGAGAGAGAGAGAGAGAGACTTGGAAGTTATCATATCTGATGACCTGAAGGTGACCAAACTGTGTGAACAAGTGAGTATAGCAAACAGAATGTTGGGCTGCATAGGGAGGGGCATAACAAACAGGAGGAAAGAGATGGTGATGCCACTGTACAGATCACTGGTGAGGCCACAGCTGGAGTACCATGTCCAGTTCTGGAGACTACATCTCTGGAAGGATATTGACAAAACAGAGGCAGTCCACAGTTCAACAAAGATGGCACATGGACTGCACCAGAAGCCCTATGAGGAAAGACTTAAGGACCTTAATATGTATTCACTGGAAGAAAGAATGGAGAGGGGATAAATGATACAGACTTTCAAGTACCTTAGGGGAATAAACAGGGTACAGGTGGAAAGCATATTTCAGAGAAAACTCTGCACAAGAACAAGGGAGAATGATATGAGGCTGAAGGGTGGAAGGCTCAGGGGTAATGTTAGGAAGTACTTTTTCACTGAAATGGTGGACCCATGGAACAGTCTTCCAGCAGAACTGGTGGGGGCAAAAACAATATGGGGGTTCAAGAGTGTATGGGATAAACATAAGGGTACCCTGGAGATGTGCAGAGTAGGAGAACCACAGATTGAATAGGATCTGGGGTTGCAACAGTGAGTAGGAAAATGGGCAGACTGGGTGGGCTGTATGGTCCTTATCTGCCAACAAATTCTATGTTTCTATGATTCAATAGACTGCTGTCCTCCCACTGCCTCATGAGCAGCTACATTGTGTTGGGGGTATTCCCAAGTCCAGGAAAGATGCATTTGGAGTTGATCATGGGTTATGTAAACAAACATGTTTTTTGTGGTATTACCAGTATCTTAGGTAGTCTGTTTTTCACTTTTTAAAAGAAAAAAAGGAACCAGAATCAAACTACTAGCTACATCAGCAATCTCCACAGAATGTGACCAATCATAAAATGTGATCTTACTTCGAGAGTCAGCTCTTGCAGGTAACACATGTAGGACTGAAGCTGACAGGACCCTACAGAAAACTTCTAGCTTGCAGTCAATGGCGGGGACCGCCACCGATGTCAGCCCACCCCAACGTCACATCTGGTATAAAGGGAGGGTAGACCCCGGCATCCCTCAGTTCTTTTCCCACGATTGACTCACGTTCATCAGCTCCACATGTAACCCCCCTACAAATGGGGGTTCCTAGGGGCTTTCCCAGAGCTTGCCTAAGTGCTCCCTGCCTAACTGGCGTTCGGCGTAATGCCGTTTAAATATGTGCACTGTGAGTGCTTTTGGAGCCTCTGGTACTGTCTCTTTAAGAGCTGCCTGCTTGCAGGCTTTATTGGTTTGCATAGGGGGGACTGTGGGTTTACTGCTCGAATCCCACTCGAGCTGCCGTTCAAATCGCTCCGTTTCTGCAGTCGCTAAGAGAGCAGAGGGAGCCTAATTGAAAGATGTAACTGTTTGCTGGGGAATATGTAGTGTAACTGTAAAAATGTAGTTTGTTTAACCTGCCTTTGTTGCAGCTGGGACTCTGTGTCTTTGGCCCCTCCATTCTGGACCTGGACTACTGAGATGGGCCAATTGAGAAAGGGGGGGGCCTTAAAATGGAGACTGCTTGAGCCAACCAGAACTTGGACTCCCACAGGGAGACTGGCAACAAAGGGAGTAAATGGTAGGTGTTCTGGGAAGCGTAATTTGGACCCTGGCATCTTTTTTGTATCAATAGAGGGCGTATGGTGTGACTGATGGGAAAAAGCAGCCAACCAGAGCCAGTGGAGAGAGAGGAAACTGCCCTGCAACTGGCCTGGAGAGGCAAAGTCGTTCGTGATCGTGAAGAGAGAAGGAGCTCTGGCTCCTGCGCTGTGAAAGTCTTCGCGCAGGAAGCACCTGTGCAGGCCAAGAAGTCGGGCGGCAGTATTGTCAGAAGGAGCGGACAAGATCCGTGGAGGAGTGCAAGCAGAGGAGGCTATACGTTTTACAGCTACCTACCAGGCTCACCCTGTAGAGGACTGAAGAATCTGCTTCAATCGCGCTCGGTCTGTCAGGACAAGTGAAGCAGCGTCATGTCAGCTGGTTTGTGCAGTGAAAGTGATCGGGAGAATAAAGCTGCTGCTTGGTATGGTACCCCTCTGTGCTACATATGAATGTGTGGAGAAGTGTCTGGATCACAGGCTAAGTCCGACAATTAGTGTGAGAGGAATCATGTTGCAGGAGTCGTAAGTACTAAATCAGGGTAGCTCCCTGTCAGATGTTCACTTTGAGGGCAAGATTTGTCTGGTTGCCTTGTTGGCTGCATGAACTGAGCCTGCTGGCTCTTCTTAATCAATTTAGGTATCAAATGCTTATTTTTTCTGCATCAGGGCCCCAACCAGCTGCACCTAATAGGCTAGCCTTGTATTGCCTGGGTACCCAGAGACAGTGAATGATAAGTCTGGCCTGTGCACAGTGCCCTATATATACGTAAATATTAGAGTGTTAAGCCAGTCAACTTGATCCCCCCATCTTTGTTACTTCTCCTTCAAAAAATCAGATTTGTTGTTTGCAGGGTATACTGTTTGAACTGCGTATTTGTGCTCCCCTTTTGTGCATGGGTTATTGTGTCACTGCATCTTATTTTACAGGGGGTCCTCAGCACCAAGTTGGTCATTCCAATCTGGGGGTAAGTGTAAGTCATAACGATTGTGTGGGAAGTGTTTGTGGGCCACTAGTGGAAGGAAAGGGGGGTTGCAGTGACCCAGAGGGCTGTAACCGAGTCGTGATTGACTGTTCCAACCCCGACCTCTGGGTGCAGGCACCCGCCACTGGATCCAGGCCCCTTAACCTGTTAGAGGCCAAGCAGGCAGGGGTAGTAGTCCTTGGGATAGTACCCTCTGGGGAGTTGCACACGTATCGCCTCTCACTAGTTCGAACAACATTTCTGCCAAGTTTCTTAGCCAGCTTTCTCATTTTCATTCAAAAAAGTTCGCTTTTTCAGCCAGAGCTTGCTTCCGTATGTCGTCTTCTCCGATGTCCTCCATTGAAAGGCACCCCTGCAAGTGTGCCTGCAGCAAACAAATCCCATCCAAGGACAGGGACTCGGCCTGCTTGCTTTGCTTAGGCCCGACCACGACACCCAGATCTGGCAGCATTGTTAAAAGTTTAACAGCAGGACAAGGATCCGCCACCCCAAGACCATGCAGGCCTACCTCACTGAGCAGTGTTTGGCCACCATGCAGACAGATTCCACTTCAGGGAGAAGCTCTTCCCACCATAAATCATCAGGGAAGCACAAGAAGAAGGGCTAGGAGCAAGAGAGAAGGAGAGGTTCCCCCTCCAGTTCCAAATTTTCAGGCTCCCACTCTGCCCACAGGGGCAGTTCTTTCTTTTTTTTTTTTATTTCTACTCCAACAGCTCGGCCTGTATATCATCTAGCCACCGTCCTCCACACCCCGTCAGCTCATTCGCTGAGACTAGCACACACAGTACCCGTGGCAGGGCTCCCCCTATGCCCCTACCACCGGACCCGAATCTAACACCGGAATGTGATTCATTCGCGTCAGAGGGAGTGTGGAGGCATGGCCATCAAGCTGCCGCAATTGACTGCCATTTTCCTCCATTTTTTTCCCCTTTGGGAGTACAGACATGTAATGATGTCAAGGCACTGCATGCTAACGTCCGCCACACTCCCCCCTCTAGATGGCGGCACCTGTAGGGCACCCGATTCCCATCGGGGTGACACTGCAGAGCGGTGTGAGCCCTGAACCCACCCCAGGAAGAGGGCAGCAGTCAGTCGACACTCGACCTCCTCCCTCCGTGGCCAACCCCCGATGACCTGGGCTTGTTTTTGAACCCCGGTCACTGTCATAGCGTGAGGTGTGGCATCCAGTGCCTCAACCCTCAGCACCACTGGGACAGCTCACAGGGGCAGTTCTGACCCTGCCTCACAGGTGACCCATTCTCCTTCCAGGCTTATGGGCATTAAGCCCCCAGCCCTGGCTCGGGTTCTAAGGACCACGGCTCTGGGTCCTTGGGCCATATTTTACAGCCACTGAAGATCCAGCCACCTGATCAGACCTCAAGCCAGCACTCTGACCTCAGTAAAGGTCCTATGGCAGCCCACTCCCAGTCAGCCTACGTATCCAGGGCCAACTCCTGGGACAGGCGTAAGGCCTACATGCACTCCTCCAGGAGAGCTGTCTCTCAACTGCTGAGGCACACTAAACTGCCGTCAGACAAGTGTCCGATGACGAACCATTCGGCAGGTGGAGATTCCCACCAATAGGTGACTGACGTCACTGCTTCAGCAGTCCAGCCACCAGCACCACTGACCCAGCCCCCAACGTCACCGGTTTCTCCCCTGCCACCAGTGGATGTTTGGGCTAGACTCAGCCACTCAAGGACCGCTGGATAATGGCCTTGTATCAGGTGTCGGCTACCACTGTCAGGCCTACTAACGTCACCTTTACGTCACCTCCCATTCGCCCACTGTCACCAGACCTTGACTCTAGGCTGGACCATGGTGCTGGACCAGCATCGGGGCAGATGACCGACTCAGATCCAAAGATGAACTTATCCCATGTTAAGGACCTTTTGGCTATTGGTGGAAGACCATCTGGATGGATCTCCTACCACCAAATATTCCTTAGAACGAGGACCCCCTCCGGATACAGGAGTTCCTCCTCCATCAGATTCCAACCTACCTTCAGGCAAAGGCATGGCCTCCCCACCTTCGGGCAAAGACAAGGACAAGGCTCCTTGCATGCACTGCTCCAGATCTCAGTCTAGGAGCCCGAGTTGCTCGGGCTCACCCAATCACCATCGGCAAAAGTGCCGGTGCAACAGGTCTTGGTCCTCCTCCTCCTCCTCCTCCTTTGGTGGACCCTGACCATTCCTGGGACTCATCCTCCTCTAAATCCTCGTATATCAGGGACTTCTCCCCCTTAGACCCTAGGGACACTCCTAAATCACCACCTGATGGTCTCGCCTTCATGGAGATCATGTGGCATATCCAGACCAATGTGGGATGGGAGACGGAGGACTTGGACCCAGAGAGACTCCACTTGGCAAAATAATATCTGCACCAAAAGGAACTGAAACAGGTGGTCATCCCACCCCTGGCAGGAACCTTTACGGATGTCACCAAGTTGGCTTGTAAGCACCCCCGTACCTCCATCACCACATCCAAGAAGGTGGACCAACTTTACAGGGCTCCCAAGGAAGAACTCTTTTTGGGACAGCAACCCTTGGTAGACTCGGTAGTCATCTCGGCTGCCCATGATAGATTCCAGAGGCCGAGACACCTCAGTACTCAGCCTCCAGATAGGGAATCTAAGCAACTAGATTCCATGGGGTATAAAGTTTACTTTTCTGCCACCTGTACCATATGGAGCCTAAACTTCCTTACCCATATGGTACAATTTCAGAATGCCCTTTGGGAACAAGGGCTCAGCATTGTAAAGGAGATCCCAGACTGACCGCAGAAGGCAGAGCTAGAAAAGCTCCTGCAATCTGGTTCGAATGTGGGCATGCATGTCCTCCAGTTGGCCCACGATTTGGCAGAAACTGCAGGATGGGCCGCGGCCACAGGAGTGTATGCCTGCAGACATTCAGGGTCCTGGGTCTCCGGTTTCACACAGGATGTGCAAACAACCATCCTGGATGCTCCCTTCCATGGATCCATACTCTTCGGTAAGGACTCTGAAAAGATAATCACCAAACTGCAGGACTCTGGTAAGGCCATTCGGTCCATGCATTCTATGTAGAAACCAAAATAAAGACCTTTCCAAAAGCCTTGCTTTCAAGGGAAAGGGAGCCAACAATCTCGCTTCCAGCCTCAGCAGCAACAGTGAGGTGGTTATGGCCATAAGGGCCCCTCTAGAGACTCTAATGGGTCTGCCTTTCAGGCTGCCAAACCATCCCAAGCTACTCTCCCCTCTCCCTCAACAGCCTGACTCTTTGTTGGACCCACTCCCTTCCATAGCCATGACAGGGGAGGTGGTTGGAGACCACTTTTCTCTCTAAGCCAGGGGCTGGCGAGAGATCACCTCCAACCAGTGGATCCTACAACTGATCAACAATGGAATAGAGTTTGTCCAGATGCCACCAGACAGGCCTCCCCTTTCCTCCCAATGTTACCCAGCTCATGTCAGGCTCATCCAGGCAGAAATTCAGGCTCTCTTGCTCAAAAGAGCCATAGAGCCAGTAACCCCATCTCAGAGGGGCATGGGATTCTATTCTCATTTTTCCCTCATGCCCAAAAAGACCAGGGACTTGCACCCCATCTTAGACCTCAGTGACCTCAACCAGTCTGTGGAATACAAACGGTTTCGGATTGTCACTCTGCAAGGCTTGCTACCTATGATCCATCAGGGGGATTGGCTGGCATCGCTGGACATGCAGGCGCCTATCTTTACATCCTAGTGGCCAAACCTCACAGGAGGTTTTTCAGGTTCCAGTCACAAGGCAGACACTACCAGTTCAGGGCATTACCCTTTGGGAAGGGAACACTGTTTAACCAGGAGCCCCTTTGGCCTATCTTCGGCCCCAAGGGTCTTTACCAAGTACCTGGCGGTGGTCTCAGTGGCCCTCTGACGGAAAGGGCACTATGTCTTCCCTTACCTGGATGACTGACACTTGACAGCCCCATCCAGCAAGCAGCTGCGGTGAATGATACAGGACAGCTGTTCTCTCTTTGGAGAACTGGGTATCACCATCAACATACCAAAGTCCTCCCTGGTCCTGATCCAATCTCTCCAGTTCAGCAGAGTACTGCTCAATATCACTTGAGGGAAGGCCTTCTCACTACAGGACAGGGCACTTCACTGAGGATTAGCACACCACGTCTAGTCCCTTCCCTCAGTCCCAGTAAAGTTGCTGCTCCAGCTCCTAGGCCATGTGGCTTCATCCATTGTTACAGTCCCTCTAGCCAGACTGCATACGAGGATGATTCTGTGGACTCTGAGAGTCCAATGGGATCAAAGATGGGACAATTTGAACCAACCGGTCTCTATTCCAGATCCGGTTCATCAAGAACTCAACTGGTGGATGACATCCCCCTCTCTCGCAGAAGGAATGCCTTTTCAGAGAACAGCTCTGGATCAAGTCTTGACATCAGATTCCTCAGGCACTAGTTGGGGTGCACATCTGGGTGTCCACAGAACACAGGGCTCCTGGTCTATGGCAGAGGAGCTTCTCCATATAAATATTCTGGAAATGAGAGCAGTCCTCTACGCCCTACATGCTTTGATCACAGTGCCTCGCTGGGGACATCTGCTCATCCAGATGGACAACATGGCAGTGGTGTTTTACCTTAACAAGCAAGGTGGCACTCACTCTTACCCCCTCTGTCAGGAAGCAATGTGGGTCTGCAACTGGGCCATATCCCACCGCCTAGAGGTTTCGGCGGTTCATGTTCCAGGGGTTCAAAATACCCTGGCCGATGCTCTCAGCAGGACCCGGTCCAGAAAGCACGAATGGGCCCTTCTACAGTCTGTCATAGACAACCTCTCTGATAGATGCAGCAAGCGGAGTTGGACCTCTTTGCATCCCCCATCAATGCAAAGTTGCTCAGTGTTTGCTTGCTAGAT
Organism: Neoceratodus forsteri; assembly: GCA_016271365.2. Taxonomy (NCBI): domain Eukaryota; kingdom Metazoa; phylum Chordata; order Ceratodontiformes; family Ceratodontidae; genus Neoceratodus; species Neoceratodus forsteri. Next base: position 216,311,009 of record JADMNL010000030.1, on the reverse strand, counting down.
CCAGGGCCTGGAGTTTTCTGGTGAGATGCGTTGTCACTCCCCTGGAGAGGGAGGTTCCTCTATGCCTTCCCTCCCTTCCCGCTCCTTCAGAAGGTACTTCTCAAGTTGCAAGCAGAAGGAGCAGTGGTGATGCTGGTGGCCCTGTTGTGACCATAACAGATTTGGTATCCATCGCTGCAACAGTTGGCTGCCAAACCCCAGATTCCCCTACCACTGAGCACTCGCTCTCCCAGGATGAGGGGACCTTGGTTCACCAGAACCTTTGGTCGCTACACCTCCATGTGTGGCTATGGAGGACTTAGCCAAGTAAACTTTAGATTCTTGGACAGGGTCGCCAACATTCTGGTGGCCACTAGGAAACTCTCCACCTGAGCCACTTATGTCATGAAATGGAAATGATTCTGCCTCTGGGCTACTGCCCGCCATCTTGATCCCTTGACCTGTCCGGTGAGCTCAATCCTCAAGTACCTGCTGTTGCTCTCAGACTCAGGGTTGGCTACTTGTCAATAAGAGTGCATCTGTCTGCTATTTCTGCCTACCATTCCCCTGTTCAAGGCAGAACTGTGGCACAGTTGGATGTAGCCACACCTTTCTGAGAGACATTCTTCAAATGAAGCCCCCCCCCATAAGGGACCCTGTCCCCCCATGGGACTTACTTTTCATGTTGGAAAAGCTTACCTTACCCCTGTAAACCAACTGCAGATTGTGAGCTTCGCTTTCTTTCCTGGAAAATGTTAATTTTAGTTGCTGTTACTTCTGCACGAAGAATTTCTGAGCTACAGGCCTTGATATGTAAGAAGCCTTATTTGGTGTTCCACAAGGACTGGGTGGTCTTGAGGACCAGTCCTAAGTTCTTGCCAAAGGTGGTGTCTGAGTTGACTCTGAATCAGGACATACACTTCCCAGTGTATTATCCCAAACATTCAAACTGTGGGGAGGCTCTTCTCCACGTTACATGTTCACCACATTTTACGTTTCTATCTCTCCAGAACGAGAGAATTTAGACGTTCTGATGAGCTTTTTGTTGCCTTTTCCCCCAGGATGCAGGGAGCTCTTGCAGCCAAATAGACCCTGTCAAAATGGTTCATTAACTGAATTTATTTATTTGAATTTTGATAACCAGGTGAGCCCACGGAGACAGTCATGTCCCTTTTTCAGGGGCGACCCAGAGAATGAAGACATTCCACTGCAAGGTACAAATACAGATAAATGAAGGAGGTAAAGCATAAATCAAGAGAGTACATTCAGTAGAAGGAAAAAAATACATTATATATATATATATATATATATATATATATATATGAAGGTATGTTAAGGTGTAGACAGTCAGCTTCCACAGTTGCAGATCGATGATTCCATGATGGTCCGGCAAGGTCCTGAAATCGAAAATCCTATGGATGTGCTAGGGACCATCATGATGAAGGCATGGGATCACTGCCATGAGGCAGGAAATTTTGCACTGAAGACATTATAGCTAACAACAGTACATAGTACAATAAACAAAAACATATACAAGATATATAAGAGGGAAGAGGTGACAGCGGGGGAGGGAAGGGGTTTAGGAAAAGATAGTAAAACCAGAGAGGGGCGAGTGAGAGGTAGAGGAAGCACTAAGGTTCAGAGAAGGCCTTGATATAGAGGATTGGAGAGCCACTAAATGCATGTGAGGGGGCTACAAAGGGTTAGCAGAGGAGGTAAAGTACAGCTGCCACTGCAGTTGGGGAGGGGGGAGAAGATTTCTTTGAAGCTTCTTTTAAACGGGGGAAGGGCTTCCATTTTTGGGGTGCTGAGAAAGAGAAGGATCGCTTACCAATGGCTATGCGAACTTTGGGAAAGCTCAGCAACAGTAGGTGAGAGTGGCGAAGGGTTCTGTGGAATGATTCCAGAGTGAGCAGCCTGGACAGGATGGGTGGGGAAGGAAGATGGGTGACTTTGAATGTGGTATATAGCACAGGAAAGTCCATTCCGGTCTCGGACAGCCAGCCCAGTGATTTAAGAACATCGCAGTGGTGTGCCCGAGCTGATGCAGTGTCTGCAGAGCGAGCTATCCTATGGTAGGTCTATTTTAGCTTGGCCAAGGTGGTGGTCCTGACTGAGTGAATTATGGACGCACCATAGAATAAATCAGGGAGGAGGGTAGCTGAGGCAATGGTCTTTCTAGCACAACGAGTAAGGTAGAAAAGTGCGATGAAGGAGGCCAAGTTTCTGATTTGTGGTTTTAATAATGCTGTTCATATGTGAGTCGAAGGATAAGTGTTCATCGAGAGTCATACGCAGATATTTGAAAGATCCCATACCTTCCACAGGCAGACCAGAGGATATACTGATGATCAGCGAGGGCTGAGAAGCTGAGTTAAAGGATATATGGCAGAACAATATCAACTGCTGGCCCGGTGGCGCTGAGGGTTGAGGCGCTGGACACCACACCTCGCACCACGTCAGTGACCCGGGTTCGGGAATGGACTCGGGCCGCCAGGAGCTGGCAGGGGGAAGGAAGGATTGAGTGTCCTGCGACAGCTCTCCTTCCTTCAGGGTGGGTGAGGGATATGCACCGTGCTGCAGTGACACCCAGTGGAGGCTGGGTGTACGGCAGAAGCGCGAGCATTCGCATGGTGGAGGAGCCAAAAGGATCTGGCGCGTTGTGCGCGGCGCATCCAGTCTGGCGTCGGCTCCTCAGTGGGCATATAAGGAAAAATACAGAGCTGCCGCCGCCCATGATGCTAGCCCTGGCTCCAATTAGCTTCCAGGTGGCCCCACATTGCCCTATCCCATTGTCCGTGGAGCCGTTTGAGAGGGTTCGGTTCCCGGCCCCACCCTGGGGGGCAAGCCAGGGGGTCCCAAGGTGTGGGTGTACCTGATCTGGAAGTGGGAGCAAGGGGTTCGTGACCGGGCGGCTCTCCGGGCGTCTGGCGGCCCCAAAAAAAAAGAACAACATCAATTTAGCTTTCTTTGTATTTAGTATATTTAGTACCAGTAGATTACATTTGAACCAGTCTTCCAGTTGTTGGAAGTGTTGGTTTTTTTTTGTGTTATTTCCTTTCCCCTATGTGTCACATGGCCCACCAATCCTTCAGGTCGCCACGGTTCCTACCACTCCACCTGTCCCTTCCTGAACCCTCTGCCTCACAAAGCAGCTGCCCCCAGGGTAACCCAGCGTAACCCTTCGCCGGGCGAGTGCCCCTCCTCTAATGGGGGAAGACACTGGGAAGGGGGCAACCAGCACATACTTGGCCCCAGGGTGCTGCTGAGGCGGAAGGCCTCCTTCGGGGCACTGCTGGCAGCGGAGGACCAGTGGCCATCATCCAGTCAGCTGTGAAGCAGATTTCTGTTTTTCTGTGCTGTTTCCCCCTTGCGCCGCCTCTGCAGCGCTTCCAGTTTCCACCAGAGGCCACTGCAAAGTGACACCTTCCCACTACCCACCCCACGAGAGGAGAGCAGTCCCTACGGACACTTAATCCTCTCTTTCCCTGCCAGCCCTTGGCATCCCGAGTCCGTTCCTGAACCCAGGTCGCTGGCATGGCATGAGGTGTGGCATTCACTGCAGAGCAACACCTTCCCACTACCAACCCCATGATAGGAGAGCAATCCCTATGGACACTGAATCCTCTCTTTCCCCTGTCAGCCCCTAGCGTCCCAAGTCCATTCCCGAACCCAGGTCGCCGGCGTGGCATGAGGTGTGGTGTCCAGCTCCTTAACCCTCAGCGCTACCGGGCTGACCGGAAGTGTTTTTCCAGATTGGATTTAATAGAGGAGACGTCTGTGCCGTGTCGATATGAGATGGCAACATCTGCACAGAGCTGGATAGATGCCCCCCAACAGTTTAGAGGCAAGTCGTAATAAAGATTGAGAAAAGTAAGGGCCCAAGAACAGATCCTTGGGGAACCCCCTCAGTGACTGGAGACAGGAAGGAGAGGGCACCAGCCCATCTGACAAATTGGAAATGGTTGGATAAATAGTTTGAGATCCAGGAGAGGGAGTTGGAATCGAGACCTAGTGATTGCAGTTTGGAGATGAGGAGGAAGTGGCTAACCAGGTCAAAGGCCTTTGTGAGGCCAAAAAAGACAGCTCCCGTGGTGCTGCCTTGGTCTATGGCTTGGAAAAATGTCAGAGGTGACCTTCAAAAGAGCAGATTTGGTCCCGTGAGATTTTCCGAAGCCACGTTGGTGAACTGTAAGGGTGTTAGTCTGTTCGAGGAAAGAGTACAGGTGATTATATAGGAGTCTCTCCTGGATTTTTGTGATAGGACACAGTATGGAAATACATAATTTTCAGCGAGATTAGCAAGGCCTGATTTATGCAGTGGGACAACAGTGGCGGTTTTCCATTTTTCTGGGATGGAGTGTGTTAGGAAAGAATGATTAATTAACCGGGCAATTGGGTGAGCCAGTGCAGGTGCATCAATCCTAAGGAATCTAGGTGGCAGAGTGTCAAAGCCAGGAGAGCTATCGGGGTTGAGACCCATTAAGAGCTTAAGAACTTCCTTACGTGAGGTAAGTTTTATATGAAACAGGGAGCAGTAAGCTGCAGTACAGATGGATTGCAATGTGAGGCGGGTATCTGGGAGCTCTACCTTGTACATATCGAGGTTGGTGAAGAATAAGTTTATTCCTGCTGCGATCTCAGAGGGCTAGGATAGCTCTGAGCCTTTCAGGATCATGACTGGGGTCCATTTGTCGCCTTTTAGAAGGGTGTTGATGTGCTTCCGGAAACATTTAGGGTAGCTGAGTTTGCTTCTTTGCAGGGACTGTAGATAATTCCACTTAGATTTGGTTACTTTATCTTTGCAGGCATTCCACAACTGCCAGTAGGAATTCCAATCGGTATGGAGCCCTGTCTTTTTATAGGCTTGCCATGCCTCGTCTCTGGAGCGCATTAGGAGCCGGAGCTCCTGGAAGAGCCAGGAGAAGTGAATTCCTTTGGCCCTTCTCAACTTGAAGGGGGCATGGAGGTCAAGGATGGAGGTGAAGGTGTTGATTAGGTATTCTAGAGCCTGATCAATGTCAGGAAGGGTGGGGATAGGGGTCCGGTCAGTGGAAGCTAGGCTATGCAGAAACTCAGAGGGGTTAAAGTATGTTAGGTCTCTGGATTTGAAGATTTTAGGGGGAGGGGAAAGAAAGTTATTTTCCCAGATGCAGAAAGTTGGGTAGTAGTCACTTAGTACATCAGGGAGGATGCCTGCAGCCCTGATGTGGGACCTGTTGTTAGTTAACATCCAGTCAAGTAATGTGTGATTCCCTGACTTCATATTAAGTCTAGCTGGTTAGTCAATAGGTTGTTCTAACTTTGCATCAGATATTGCTGACTGAGAGCATTTTTAGGGCCATGCCAATCATGATTGAAGTCACCACATATTATGGTGTCATTGTGACGGAGGGTGTCAAGACTGGCAAAATGTTCTGCGAAGAAGGTGAGTGCAAGTTTGGGGGGGCAGTTAGATACACCTAATGGTCAACTGTTTGATTTGGCCGAGGGTGATTGGGATGAATAGGTGGTCGATGTCAGGGTCAATGTTTATGTCGAACAGTTCATTGACATCCAGCCCAGCCCTGGTGTAAATCAGACACCCTCCCCTCCTTCTTTCTGCATCTGTCTCAATGTTAGGAGAAGTAACCAGGGAGAGCAACCTCGTGGGATTGTATAGAGGGTTTTAGCCAGGACCCTGAAGCAAAGAACATCAGGTTTGTCGTGCTGAGTCCAGCATTCAAGTTCAGTCATTTTTAATCTGAGCTTTGGATGTTCATGTGTGCTACGTTAAATCCTTTTATCTCAGACCAGGTTGGACAGTGGGGTTGGAGGTTGCGCAGAACCTTCTTGCTAGGTCCAGGGTTTAATTCAATGTCACCAGAAAGCATGAGCAAACAAAGCTGGGAACGGCTAATGGGTGGGCATATAAATGGAGACTTATGCAGGTTCCTTGTCTGATACACAGTCATAGTAGTTTCAGCACACAGTGTAACAACAGGATATCTGAGGCTATGAGTGGGCACATTTGAAGTATGAAGTATGTCGTGATGGGGAGGTGAGAGAGAGAGAGAGAGAGAGAGAGAGAGGAGAAGAGTGAAGAAGCAGATGCCCTGACCTTATAATTTATGTTGGAGGCAGGCCAGGAGGGAGTAGAGTAGCAAAAATCTTTTTGCCATAGGGAGGAACATGTTTGCTTGATTATGGAGGACAAGAAGGAAGAGAAAAGGCTGGCAGGGATATCCAACCACATCAGTGAAAGACAGCTGAGTTGGAGAGGATAAGGGAATGGCAAGCAGTGGTACTTGCCCTCATCAGGGAGAGAGCTGAGGTTAACACTGAGTTAGCTCGAGAGAGAATCCAGATTTTTAAGCACTAAGTCCTAGGGTTAGGCCCACTTTCGGCTGGGGATAAGAGGTTAGGGAAGAGAGAAGCTTAAGCAAATATTGACATGCTGCTCCATAATTATGGAAGCATGCTGTGGAGGATATAGTTAGTGACCCATTTAAGAGTAATTAGTAGCAAGTGGCAAAAAATTGTCCAGTAGAGAGAGAGATCATCCTATAAGGAGGGCGGAGCCGTGTATTTAAGGTGGCCCAGGGAGAGGGTTGGGGGGAGGGCCAAAAACCCCGTAGACACAGAGTACAGACTAATGCAGGCTGCCACGGACTTAATGGTCGAAAATGCCCTGAAGAGACAGCCCTAGAGAGCCAGCAATATGCGGCAGCCAAAGGGTGTCAGTCTGCTGTTAAAAAGCAGGCAATCGGGTTCCTCCCCAGGCGGCTGGGAGCCAATTGTTTCTCCAGCTTAGGAGCCGGTTCTTAGGTACCGTATCTGAGGAATAGCAGCAGGGAAGGAGCCCTGCTGACGTAGTTTAGTTAGACAAACAGAGGGTGTCACAATGATCACAGTTTCTGAACTGGCAGTTTTTAGTTTGGATTGGCCCGTCCTAAAACTTACAGATCACCTGACCTCCTTCCAATCACTGTCCAAGAAACTAAATAAGAATCTCGAAGTAAGATTAAGAGTTACCGTAATTACAATGTCAGTGGCTCAGTAGGTAGCACACACACCTCTGGGGCCAGAAAATTGGAAGGTTGTGGGTTCTAGCCGCACACCAGATACTTGGGATAATACCCAGAACTGACACTGTAGAGTAGTATGAGGGGGTGCTGACCAAACAAAGACCATGACAGCAGCAAAAGACCAGAGGTCCTTCTAATCTACCCATATTTCCTATAATCCCTGGAACTTAATGTTCCTCCAGGGTATTAACCCTCGCTAGCCTATCCCCATTCTCCTCCTTGCTCTTGTTACCACAGGCAACCACTATTCCCTTCATTCTATCTCATGCTTGCTTGAATCCCCTGACTGTGTCTGCACCCACCACTTTGGTTGAGAGACTGTTCCAAGGTTCCTCCACCCTTTCTGTTCTTCACATCCCTCTTGAACCTCCCTCCTGTTAATTTCTACTCATGTCCACGTAACCTCGAGTTGGTATTCAGGGTAAATAATTTGTGGCAGTTTACCTTGCTAATTCCTTTAAGGAATTTGAAGGTCTCTATCTTATCTTCCGTCTCCCTTCTGGTTTTCAGAGAGTACATATTTAGTGCCTCACAGGATCTGCCCTGCTGGTCCCGAATCAGTTTTATTACTCTGCACTAAACTGTTTCCAACCTACCCCTGTCCTTTCTGAGTTGAGGGTTCCAGAATTGGATGCAGTACTCCAGGTGAGGCCTCACCAGGTATCTGTATAGCAGAAGAAACCTTTTCATACTTACCGTCATCTCCTTTTCTGTTAGCTCCTATATTATCAATGGGTAATCATTACAGATGGGTATTATGCACCCCATTAGGGGAAATGTAACAGACCAAGGCTGTTAAAAGGCATGGGTACTGGATGTGGTCCTGGCAGACAGTGACCAGATTGGGGGCGTGGAGGTAAGGGACCCATTGGCGGGGAGTGACCATGCCACGGTCTGGTTCTGCCTGGACCTAGGAGGGGTAGAAGGCTGCACAAAGACGGAAGTAACCGACTTCAGGGGGGTGGATTTTAAGGAAATGGGAAGGATCCTTAAGGAGCATTTGGATGGGATTGGGTCAGACATGGACGCTGATAGTAGGTGGGAAATCATCAGGAGAGGGTGCAGGATGCTACCAGCACCTGTGCAAGAGTAAGACGTAAAATGCGGTAGAGCCCAAAAACTCCTGTTGGTGGACCAGGGAGGTCCAGGAGGTGGTGCGGGAAAGAAAGCAGCCTATAAGAAATTCAAGTGCTCAAGGAGTGAAAGGGAATCGAGGGGAGTATGAGCTGATGGCTAGAAGGGCCACTAGAGTGGTGAGGGTGGCTAAGGCAAGGAAGGAGCAGAACCTGGCCAGGGAAATTAGGAGAGGGAAAAGGTTCTTTAGATACATTGGGGAAGATGAAGGGTGAAGGGCAGGATTAGCAGGATTAAATCAGGGGAAGAGATGGGCACAAGACCCAGAGGAGCAGGTGAGGTACTAAATGAGTACTCACCCCGATTCCACCAGGGAAAATGGGATGCTGCATCACACATGGGAGGAGACAGAGATAATGAGGGGGGCCCTCACCAACTCGGCAGGTCTGGGGAGAGGGGGGCATCACTGGCAGGTGGGGGAGGACTAAGCAGGAGAAAAGGTACTGGAAGTGGAAATCACAGCAGAGAGAGTGAGGGAAGCCCTCAGCTCCCTTAAGACGGAGAAAGCACTGGGGCAGATAAATTACATCCTAGAGTGCTGAAGGAACTTGCAGATGTCCTGGCGAAACCCCTGGCAGAGCTTTTCACCATCTCTCTGAGGACAGGGTGGGTGCCCCAAGACTGGAAGGTGGCGCATGTAGTACCTATCCACAAGGGGGGATCAAGGGAGGTGGCAGGGAACTACAGGCCTGTCAGCCTGACATCAGTGGTGGGCAAGGTGATGGAGGGCATTGTCAAGGAGAGGCTAGGGGGACCTGGATAAGTCAGGGTGCCTGGACGATAGACAGCATGGATTCATCCCGGGGAAATCGTGTCAGACAAACCTGGTAGAGTTCTATGACTGGGTGACAAGTGCCTTGGACCTGGGTAGACCAGTGGATGTCCTCTTTCTAGACTTCAGCAAGGCATTTGACTCTGTTCCTCACGTGGGCCTGTTGGATAAACTAGGAGAAATGGGGGTGGGAAACCAGATGATCCGATGGATAGGCAATTGGCTCCAGGACCGGACCCAGAGGGTCGTAGTTGGTGGGATAGTCTCTTCCCCAAGGAGGGTCATTAGTGGGGTCCCACAGGGATCAGTCCTTGGGCCCCTTCTGTTCAATGCCTACGTATCTGACATAAGGACAGGAATCAGGAGTGAGATGAGTCTCTTTGCAGATGACTCGAAACTGGGGGCGGTGGTGGATGGGGTGGAGGGGAGGGTGGCCCTGCAGGGGGACCTGGAGGCTCTGGAAAGATGGTCTAGAAAGTGGAAGCTGAGGTTTAATGCAGGGAAATGCAAGGTACTCCACCTGGGGGCCAGAAACCCAGGCCAAGTGTACACCCTGGGGAAATACTACAAGTCCTCAATGGCTGAGAGGGACCTGGGGTGGTGGTGGATGTCAAGATGAACAACTCTGAGACTTGTAGGAGGGCAGCAGCCAAGGCCAACAGGATGCTGGGATGCATCGCTAGGGGGATCACCTCCAGAAGGAGGGAAGTGATACTCCCTCTGTATAACTGCTTGGTGAGGCCACACCTGGAGTACTGCGTGCAGTTTTGGAGGCTGCACTTAAAGAGGGATATTAACCTCCTGGAGAGGGTCCAGAGGAGGGCAACCAAAATGATTTGGGGCTTGGGGGACAGGACCTATGAGGAGAGGCTCGAAGAGCTAAATATGTACACTTTGGAAGAGAGAAGGGATCGGGGGGACATGATAGAGGTCTTCAGGTACATGAAGAGGGTAAATAGGGGAGGAACAGTGAGGGTGCTTCGAAGGAAGGAGGGGCCACTAGAGGGCATGGGTGGAAGCTGGAGGGGGGAAGATTCAGGGGAGAAAGGAGGAGGTGCTACTTCACTGAGAGGGTGGTAGAGCCATGGCATGCACTACCTAGGGGGCTGGTGGAGGCAGAGACAGTGGAGGGGTTCAAGAGGGGGTGGGACAGGTACAGGGGAAGGGTTCAGGAAGCAAAATCCAATGCAGCAAGAATATCCGGAACTGGGAAGGGAGAAGCCAGAGAAGGCGAGGGGGACAGCAAGGTCAGCACCCAGGGTGGGGGCTGACCAAACGAGCAGACACGAAAGACCATTAGGTCTATTCTGCTGGCATTTTAGTATGTTAAAAGAAATAGAAAGGTGGGCAGATGAGGATTCCGTACCGCAGCAACTCTCCAGTCACTACTGTCTATGCAGTGCCTCTAAATATGGAAATAAATGCCATACCACATTAACCAGAATAAAATACAGTAAACAGTGGCCTATCTCGTCAGATGACAAAAAATGAGTAATCAAGGCTTGTCTTCCAACAGCCTACATCTTGGAAGGTCCTGCAAAACTGAATCAATCTGAAAGAACACTGACATTAAAAGGCAAAGGACTGCATACACTGTAAGCACTCCCCTGCAACAAAGGAGGCACCCTTGGCTGACAACAAATTCAAACTTGTTAAATCTGCGTTCTAGTAACTAACATTCTAATGCTGTACTGTTCTCTTTTTTTTGACATATCTATATAAACAGAAGCAGGTAAACTATAGAGGGATGTCCAGACAGACTTACAATCAGAGTTAACAACAGAATACAAGACATCCCCGTGCTAGCATACCAGACAAGATTCTCCCACAGAATCGAGGCTTTCAGTCGAGTCTCATTGACAATGTAAGAAACAACAGAAAAGGAAATTTCCAACAGAAGAAAATAATGGGGGAGAATACTGTCCCATGTGTCAACCACGTACAGGAAGGAATTTACTGCTAAATGCCAGCTGGAAAACTCTGTGACCAAAGGCTACATCAGCAGAACTCTGAACATCCAATCTGTAGTGCTTGGTGAATGTGTGGATGGAGGACCATGTAGCCACCTTGCAAAACATTAAAACAGATGCCTCACCTCTCTCTGCCCAGAAGGTGACCACAGCCCTGGTGGAGTGAGCCTTGATGAGAGACAAAGGCTTCTTCTTTTCTGCAACATAAGCCTTGGCAATACAGGCCCTCACCCACCTAGCTAGGGTGGCCTTGGAGGCTTTTTGTTCCTGCTTTGCCATTCCAAAAAAGATGCACAACCTATCCATCTTCTGGAACTCAGCAGTCCATGTCTTAATGGCCCGTCATAAATCTAACTTACACCACTCCTCCTTTAGGTGAGTAGGATGCAGACAGAAAGATGGAAGACAGATTTTCTTGTTCACATGGAAGGCCGTGGGAACCTTTGGAATGAAAGATGGGACTGTTCTGAGCACTACCTTGTCCTTATGCATGACAAGGTATGGTTCTTTGTGGGACATAGCCTGGAGCTCACCAATCCTACTGGCTGAGCATATACAGTAGCAACCACAAAAACAACTTGTAAGACAGCACATCCATCAGTACTGACAAAAGTGGTTCGAAAGACTCCTTACAGAGAACATTGAGAACCAGATTCCGATCCCATGAGGGAACAGGGGATCTGAACAGAGGTAGACTCCTGCTAACAGCTCACAGAAAATTAATAACTTTTCCGTTAGTCCCTAGGGAGGCTCCAAGGGACAACACCTGACCTCTCAGGGTGCTCAAGGCCAAACCTTTTTCTACTCCTTCCTACAGGGACTCCAAAATCTGCAGAATAATGGGTTTGGAAGGCTAGATATATTTTTTTCCTGGCCCAAGCTGAAAAGGTGGTCCATATGCAAGCATAAGCTGCTGACATGGAATTCTTCCTGGCAGCCATCAGGGTGTCTGCCACCTTATTAAAGAAACACCTTTTTCAGGCATCTCTTCTGTTCAGAAGCCAAGCCACAAGCTGCATCACTCCTGGATTTGGATGCAGAATGGGGCCCTGTGACAGAAGGTCCCCCACACTGGAAGGCAAAATGGTGCACATTCAGCTACGTTCATTAGGGCGCAGAACCATCATCTGGGCTACTCCGGAGCTGTAAGGAAAAAGCTTCCTCTTGAGTGCCTTATGTTTCATATGACCTTGGGGAGGAGAGACAAAAAAGGGAAGGCATACACTCTGCCAAAATTCCACTCTTGTAACAGGGCATCCACTGCATCTGTCTCTGTATGCTGGTAGCAGTTAAAAAAATCACTGAACCGGAGCATTGTGGCTGGAGGTGAAAAAATCGATCTGAGGATGACTGAACCTTTGACACAGAAGGTCAAACACATACAGGTTCAAGATCCACTCCCCTGGATGAACTATTTTCATAGCTTAGCCAATCAGACTGAATGTTCAGCTCCCCCACCAAGTGGACTGCTGACAGAGAAGATTCTCCTCTGCCCACAGCAGGAGATTGCTGGCTTCTGTCGCCATCTTCCTGCTCTTGGTGCCCCCATGATTGCTGATGTACGCCACCATGACAGCATTGTGTGACCTTATTTTCACGATTCTTGATTGCATCCGACTTTGAAACTGAAGGTGAATGAGGTTCACCACCCTCATCTCCAGAACTTTTATGTGTAGGGGCTGATTGGATGGGCCTTGTGGTCCTTATCTGCCATCAACTTCTATGTTTCTGTTCCTGCACTGACCAAGTCCCCTGAATGGAAACATAGAAACATGGACTTTGACAGCAGATAAGGACCGCTTGGCCCACCCAGTCTGTCCATTTCCCTACCTACTGGATAAGCTACAGATCCTAGTTAACCAACAGCCTACTTCTTCCTAACCCCCACCAGAATTGCCTTATGTCTGTCCCATGCATTCTTGAATTCACCCACTGTTTTTGACAACATAACCTTCTCAGGAAGGCGGTTCCATGTGTCCACCACTCTCTCTGTGAAAAAGTACTTCCTCACACTGCCCCTGAGCCATCCCCCCTCTATCTTCAAATTGTGCCCCCTTGTTCTTCTACATCTTTTTTCTGAAAGATGCTTCCGTCTTGGACTTAGTTGATTCTCTTGAGGTACTCGAAAGTTTCTATCATGTCTCCCCCTCCCTCCTTTCCTCAAGGGTATACATATTAAGCACTTTTAGTCTCTCTTCATATGGCTTCTGTTGCAGACCCTGCACCATTTTTGTTGCCCCCTCTGGACTGCCTGCATCCTGTCTATGTCCCTACGGAGATGGGGTCTCCAGAAATGCATGCAGTACTCCAGATGGGGTCTCACCAGCTGTCTGTACAGAGGGGATAACAACTTCCTGTTTTCTACTGGTGATCCCTCTCCCTATACACCCTAGTATCCCCCCAGCCCTCCTTACTGCCTTTTCACATTGCTTACCTACCTTAAGGTCATCTGATATGACTACCCCATGTCCCTTTCCATTTCTGTTGTTGTTAGTACCTCCCCCCCACGTGTACTCTTCCCCCTGGGTTTTATTTCCCAGGTGCATTATTTTGCACTTTTTTGCACTGAATCTAAGCTGCCATATTTTTGACCATTCCTCCAGTCTTGCCAAATCCCTTCTCATCCCTTGCACCCCTTCTTGTGTATCAACCCTGTTGCAGATCTTTGTGTCATCTGCAAAGAGATCTACTTTTCCTTCTAGCCCCTCTGCAATGTTACCTATAAAGACATTAAAGAGGACCGGTCTCAATACTGAACCCTGTGGTACCTCACTAGTAACCCCCCTTTCATCAGAGTCTACTCCGTTTACTATTACCCTCTGGGTACAAAAACCCAGGGGAAGAGTACACAATGGGGGGTGAGATACTGACAACAACAAAAATGGAAAGGGACTAGGGGTAGTCATATCAGACGACCAGAAGGTGGGCCAGCAATGTGAGAAGGCAGTAAGGAGGGCTGGGGGGATACTGGGATGCATAGGGAGAGGCATCACCAGTAGAAAATAGGAAGTTGTTGGCCCTCTGTACAGACAATTGGTAAGACCACATTTGGAGTACTGTGTACAGTTCTGGAGACCCCCATCTCCACAAAGACATAGACAGGGTAGAGGCTGTCAAGAAGAGGGCAACCAAAATGATGCAGGGTCTGCATCAGAAGACATATGAAGAAAGACTAAAGGAACTAAAGATGTACAGCCTCAAGGAAAGGAGGGAGAGGGGGGACATGATAGAAACTTTCAAATACCTCAAGGGAATCAACAAAGTCCAAGAGGGTAGCATCTTTCAGAAAAAGAGATGTGCAAAAACAAGGGGGCACAATTTGAAGATAGAGGGGGGACGGCTCAGAGGTAATGTGAGGAAGTATTTCTTCACAGAGAGGGTTGTGGATACATGGTACAGCCTTCCTGAGGAGGTCGTAGAGTCAAAAACAGTGGGTAAATTCAAGAATGCATGGGACAGACATAAGACAATTCTAGTGGGGGGGTAGGAGGAAGTAGGCTGTTGGTTAACTAGGATCTGCAGCTTATCTGTTAGGTAGGGAAATGGGCAGACTAGGTGGGCCATGCGGTCCTTATCTGCCATCAAATTCTATGTTTCTATGTTGCATATTTCTAGTTCAGTGTGGTGTCTCCCACACAGCTCTCCGTGGTTTCAAAGCAGCCTGTTCCAACTTCAAGAGGATGGGCCCGCTCCGCCGTCCTCTGCCTGTGACGTCCACCGGTAGGGATACCGCTCACGTGGCCTCAACCCACGGGGTCTGCCCACAGAGTCCATTGGGGAGCCCCCCCTGGCAGTCAGGTGTTGTCCAGGACTACCCCCCAACCCAACAGGCTGGCATCAGATGTCACAATCAATTCTGAGTGGACTTCCAAGGGCAACCTTTTGCTCAGATTCTCCAAACTCACCCACCAACTCAAAGACTGCTGCAGCTGTGGTGAGAGGGGGAATCCTGGCCTGATAATCCTCCAGAGTCAGATCCCAGGCTGACAGTAACTCCACCGTGGTGCAGAGAGGGACTGCACTCTAAAGGCAAACAGACAACTCCCAGTCAGAATACTGCTGCAAGTTTCCAATTATTTTGCATGTTGCAAAAATAACAAAATAAGCTACTGTGGCGGCAGTTCCAACCAGTAGCTCCTGTGCTTCAACCATAGGGTCTTTTTTATTTTCATATTTTTGTTCTGGCTTCCCCTTGAACTCGGACCCTCCTGCCTGGTGACCCCATGCTCAGGCTTGACCCCTGGGCAAAAGCCACAGAGGCTCCCAAATAGGCAAGGAGCCCCCAGGGTGGACTTATGGGAGGCGGGACCCCAGCAGTGGAAGTCGGAGGCAGAGGACGGCAGAGCGGGTTGGGTCATCATGCCGGGGGCCGGCTTTTTTTTCTTCCAAGTATTTTGACCCTTGGGGGTGGGGACGTGCAATGATGTCCAGCGTCCACCCCGTCCCACCTCCCAAATGGACTGGCGCTGGTCAAGGCAGTACCCCAGCCTCTGCTAGGGGTCCGTGATGTGCCAGACACTCTTCCCCTCCCTCCCCCTGGAGAAGGAGAGCAGTCCCTAGGATGCTCGATCCTTCTCCCCTGGCCGGCACTCTGACTCCCAGGACTGTTCCCGAACCCAGGTTGTTGCCGTCACAAGTGGAAATTCAACCACTGCTCCAGTGGACTGGCCCAACCATTAGGTCTTTATCAGAGGGCAGGCACTGGTTATGCTTGAACTGCTTAAATACCAAACAACTATATGATGTCATCAATCACGTAGTACCTCATATGGTACTCTGCACTGCAGTGGAGTTAACTGACCTAAAATGTATACATTTCCAAAATATTAGAAAAACTAGTTATTAAGCAATTCACATGATATGGGGACCACTTCCAACAAACACTAGATGATCCCTGTGAAAATAACTTTCTTATAATTGACATCAATTTGCCAAAAAAAATGACACACAATTTTTATTTTTAAATTTCAACATCAATTTCATAGTTAAATCCAGTGTAAATAAATAATAATGCCTATTTAGACTAAATATAGGATTATACAAAAATCCAAAAACAGCTGCTGTCACAAACACATGTATCAGGACAGAGGAGAAACAAAGTGAAGAGTTTTTTTTTTTGGGGGTCATCAAGGGTTTGGCAGCAATCCCGTGGGTTTCACCAGTTGTAGCACTAGGGGAGCAGAGTAATTCCTGCACTCTCCAAAAAAACAAGAGGTATCTAAAACATAGAAAAAGAGACAATGTAAGTTGTAATCAAAGCATAAATCATTCATAAAGCAAAAGCATAAAGGATAGGCTATAAATATGGCTTTAAATCTAATTCATTGTTCAAACCAACTGGCTGTAAGCAATTCAATGAGAATATCCAACCGCTCTCTCTGTAATAGTTTCTGTAGTCTGTTTCCACCACTTTGTCCCACCCTTACCTGTTCCAGACCTGTAAAACATAGGCATGCTGGACTGCTATTATGATGTGCTACAAATTGCTTGACCACTGGGCTGATAATGTCAGTGTTTGCCATGTTCCTCACATGCTCCTGTATGTGTCATTTCAGATCTCTTGCAGTCCTTCCTACATACAATTAGGGACACAAGCACCACATTGCGTATACCATAAAGGTAGTCACACATGAGATGAACTGTCTGATCTCAACCCTCCTCGGGTATCATTTTTTTTTTCCAAAGTTAATACCATAACTGCAGTGCTTACAAATATTGCGAATTCTGCAACTGAACATCCCTGCTTGTTTAACAGGTAGCCAGGTGAGTTGTCTCAGGGGTTCAGAATAGTGGCTCCTAACCAATTGGTCCTTAAAATTTCTAGCCCTAATGAAATAATTCTCAGTCTGGTGCCTATGCTGGGGGAAGAGGGGAAAAGGGAAATTGTTTAACCAGGAGAGGCACACTAAGTCAAAGCTTGCTTCCTGGTGTGACCTGGGAGCACAAGGAAGTTAAGTGAATTGCTCAGGGTCACACAGTATGCAAGTGGGGACTGTGGGATTCAAACCCAGTTCTCCAGGTTTGCAGCTTAGAGTCTTAAACCACTGCGCTATACTGCCTCCTAAATACCTATGTTGGGAAACAAATTGACGTCACTAGAAAGAATGGGCCAATACTTGTTAGAATATTGCCTATTTTCCCTGATATTGAATCAAATTCATACTAAGGGTCATACTAAGGTTTAGAAGAAAGCTACAGAGCCGTGAGATCCATATGTGCTTCCTTAAATTAGTAGTAACTAAGACAGACATTAGATAGTATTAGTTTATCCAGATGAGATTTAAATAATTGCTTAGTATTGCTACAGATAATTTCCAGAGGTAAAGCATTCCACGATTTTATAATTCGTAATGTTTAAAAGTATTTCCTTGGCAATAGATTAAATTGTTTACGTTTTAATTGAGGTGGATGACCTCTAAGGTTAAATATATCATCTTTAAACAGCCATCCAAGATTTGTAAGAAAATATGGATCTTTCATAATGTCAAACATTAAAGGGAGATCCCCTCTCAGCCTTCTGATATTTGAAGGCATCAGATTTAATGTAACAAGTCTTGATTCATATTAGACATGTTGTAACCCCTTAATAAATTTGGTGTAATGTCTTTGAACTTTTTCAAGACGAAGGATGTCATTTTTTTATAGGGACACCACAGAGGGGAAGAAAAGTCCAAATGTGGCCCGACGTATGTTCTATAAAGTGGCATTAACACATTTCTATCTCTAGATATAAAATTTCTAAGGATAGACCAAATGACTGCTTGTTTTTAATATTACAGCATTTATCTACGAGTCAGGTCTGAAGTCATCAGTGACAAATACCCCCAAGTCTTTTTCTGTACAGGTATCTTTTACTACCTTATTTTCTAATATATAGATGTAAAGTGTTAGCTGACCCAAAATGAATAACCTTACATTTATTGTGATTTAATTTCATGCCCCAATGATTAATCCAATTCGAAATAAAATCTAGATCTGTTTGGACTATAGAAATCTGCTCGGGTGTGGAACATAGCCCTCCAATTTTAATGTCATCTGCATATTTGATAGTATTTAATGAGCAACTAACTGTAATATCAGGTATGAATATTTGAAAGAGAACAGGCCCCAGAACAGAGACCTGAGGTACACCACTGGTGACATTTCCCAAACTTGATAGCTGTCCATTAATCATTACTTTTTGGGTTCTACCAGTCAATCAGTTTGATATCCACTGGAATATAGTTGGGTCCATATTTGTGGAGGCTAGTTTTTGTGATAATGCCCATTGAGGGAGAAGATCAAATGCCTTGTTAAAGTCGATGTAAATTACATCATATGGTATCCGATTATCAAGTTGTAGGCTAACATCCTCATAAAAGCAAAGTAAATTCGTTAAACAACTACGCCCCTTTTTAAAGCCATGTTGTTCTGCATCATGAGATGTTAAAGTGGAAGAAATGATATCTATTATCAAACTTTCTAAAACTTTGCACAGGGGGCAGTCAGACTTATAGATTTATAATTTTCCCAACTATTTTTTGGTCCTTGTTTATGGATAGGGATGACATAAGCTGTTTTCCAAGAGTGGGGCACACAATTATGATTTATACAATACTCAAAAAGCAATTTAAGGGGAAATGCTAAACTATCTGCCAATTCATACAATAAATGACCTGGTATACCATCAGGCGATATACGCAACTTGCCTTTCAGAGTAATTAATTTAGCATGTACCTCAGCTATGGGAACAGTAATATTACCTCCTACGGAAGAAATGTAGTGACAAAAGTCACTTGCTGAATTGTATCTGGGTTTTTTGGTCTGGGCGTCAGAAGGGGGCCTATCTTGTGACGAAGCTCTCCTAAAAGCTTTGTCCAGGACTTCAGATTCGTAACCCCTCTCTAGGAACCTCTATCTTAATAAACTATGTTCATTGGGGATAGAGTCTGTAACATTTTTAGGATGCAAACTGGTTGCATGTAATATATTGTTGGTTGCAGTGTGTTTTCTGTACCCTGTTCTGATAACTTTGTTTTCTGTATTTGTCATCAGAGTGACGTCCAAAAATTAAGGCTAGGACTTTGAATATCGCTTGTAAAGCGAAGGTTAATTTCACTGTTATTGAGCCAGTCAATGAATTCTGTGTCTTCCAAGGCTATGCCCTTTCAAATGCACGCTATACTGTCTATATTCCTATCCCATCTCACTATGCTGTGGCAAAATTGATTAGATTCTGCATTTAAAATTAAATCCTTTTCTCACAGGAAAGGATTGGCATATAAGGCTACCAAGGCCACCCCCATGGCCATACCACAGCATTGTAGGTAGTAGTTATCATTAAACGTGAAATAATTATGCATCAGGGAAAATTCAAGACCATCCAATATTAATTCAGTCAGAATATTGTTAAATATTCTTTTCCAAGAAATATTTGAATGATTTGAGTCCATCTACAAGTCATAATGACATGTAGAGGGACTCCACATCTATGCCCAACCATAAATAACCTGGTTGCCAACTAAAATCTTCCAGTTTCTGTAGCAGATGCATAGTGTCCCTTGTATAAGGCTCAAGGGGAACCACACTGTGCTGCAGAAAAAAATAAAGAAAAATGCATAAGGGATCAAATACCCGAAACTATAGAGTGATCAGGAGGATTCTTAGAATGGCTATGCATCTTTGGGAGAACATATAACGTGGGCGTCAATGGAAAATCTGGCCACAAATATTTGAACTCCTTTTCCATGATGCTTTTATTTGAGCGTGTTGTTTCCAGCAAGTACAAAAGTTATTTTTTGAAAACTGGCAATGGATCACCTGGCAACAATCTATAATTGTTAGTATCATTAAAAGCTCAAATACTTTTTTATAAAAATCCTGTGTCATAATGACAACATTCCCCTCTTATCAGATGCTTTAAAGATCATGTCATCATGTGATTGCAATTCCACTAATTCTTGCTTTTCCCCCTAAAGTCAATATACCATAATAATCATGTTGGTGGTTCAGGATCTTCCCAATCTCTTCTGTCAATGTCTTCTTGTAAGTGGCAAAAGCAGTGTTGGCTAGGCATGGAGGAAAATCCGATTACAGTTTGAAAAATCTAGAAAGTGACAGCATGAATGAGTCCTTATCCACAGATAGTACCACTGTGTGTTGCCTGAAGAATGTTCAATACCCTCATTGTAAAGAGATTCCAACACCAGACAATTCTGTAAGTCTGTCATTGACCAATCTGCTGTTGTATCACTAGCTGGGTCTTCCTCCATGTTTTGATTGGCAAGTTGATTGTCAACAGAAAAAAACAAATAGTAGGATCCACATCAAGTGTGATATCAACATGATCGTCAAGTGAAACACCTGTTTCCACTTGTCACCCCATTTCTGGGTCCTGCACCAGATTTCTTGAAAAAAAAAAGTATTTTCACTGGATTTTTCTAAAAAAAACTTTTCTAAGTCTATGAATATTTTAAATTTATTAGGATACCAAGCCAGTACAAATGAAAGTCCCTTCTTTAACTCATTATCTGCTGGGCAGCCATTTTCTGTCAAGTTAAGCAATGGATAGTTTGGACTTCACACAAAGGCTATTGGAAGTAATGAGTTGAGATTTTGTTGAGAATCAGTTAATTTATAAGGGATTAGATTAATTATTTGCCACTCCGTAATTGTTTGGAATCTTCTTATGTTGCTGTGTTTTCTTCCTCCCTGCATTCCTTATCTTGCCTTTTTCTTTTTGTTTTTAATTTGGCCCTGGTGCCTGTTGTTTTGTTGGAAAAAGAAACACTCTTTGAAAGGGCCGCTGATGAATCAATGTCACTACCTTCTGATGTACTACTGTAGAGAGTATTATTGGAAGCAGACTCTTTAGACTTGTTTTCTTGTTCTTTATTAGTTTTTATGCTTGATTTATTTACTAACATACTAAAATGCCAGCAGAATAGGCCTAACAGTCTTTCGTGTCTGCTCGTTTGGTCAGCCTCCACCCTGGGAGCTGACCTTGCTTCCCCCCTCACCCTCTCTGTCTTCTCCCTTCCCAGTCCCAGATATTCTCACTGCACTGGACTTTGCTTCCAGAACCCTTCCCTTGTACCCATCTCATCCCCTCTTGAACCCCTCCAACAGCCCCCTGGGCAGTGCATTCCATGGCTCCACCACTCTCTCAGTGAAGTAGCACCTCCTCCTTTCTCCCCTGAATGTCTTAAGGGACATCTTGTAAATAAGCATCCTTGGGATGCTGAATGCCCTCCTTTGATACTGCTCCACTGATAGATTCTAGCATCCTTACAATTAGAGCGGTCCCTTTCAAGCTTTGTTTGTTTTCATTTTATTTCTAGCTCATGAATATTTTTTTTTTGCTTTATCTTGTCATTCTTTGTCCAGATCCAAGAAAAGGGGGTATTTAATACATTTTTTTAATGCTGTTTTGGTAACTGTGATATCTTTAACGGATTATGTTCATGTGTGTCCTCTTTAATCAAAATCTGCAAAAACATTTCAGCTGCAGCTTTCTCCCACTAATCATGATGTACAAAACACTCTAGCCCACCTGAATGTAAGATCATCACTCTGAGACCCCTCAGTGTAAGTTCTTGTTTAATGTGATTTTCAAGGCTAAGTATACTGTAAGTTAAATTATGTTCATTATATAATTGCCGCTCAAAAGTAGTGAACAAACTTTTAATCTCACCCACTTCTGCTGCTGTCAGATTCAGGTCTATTCCTAGTTTAGCCTTCAAAGCAGCACTTCACTTAAAAAGGTCCTCGGTATCAGTCATACACACCGGTGAGTTTGTATAGCTGGAGTTTTCTTCCTCAGTGCTCATATAATACTTGGAACCCACTCAGTGTATTTGGAAAAATGCCTTTTTCCAAATGGTTGCTGTAGCTGACCTTAACACTTGCACACACAGAGAGAGGCTACCCTCTGTCTGGTGCATGCAGCAATGAGCAAACAGCAATGCATAATACAATGAAGTGCTCATGCTCAACAGAAGGCAGGTGTGGTCCAGGCCCAGGGCGGCAAAATCTCACAGGACACAGCCTAGGTGCAAAGAGGGTCTGTACTCCAAAGGCAAACAGACAACTCTCAGTCAAAATACTGCTGCAAAGTTTCAATTTATTTTGCAAATTGCCAGTTCCAACCAGTAGCCCCTGCGCTTGAACCATTAGGTCTTCATCAGGAGGTGGGCACTGGTGTCTTATATAAGGGACCATATGCACATGCTGCAGAAACTGGAAGATTTTAACTGGCAACAAGGTTATTTATGGTTGGGCATAAATGTGGATTCCCTTCTACACATCAATACGACATGTAGACGGTCTCCAAACATGCAAATATTTATTGAAAATGACCGATTATGTAACAATATTCTGACTGAACTAATATTCGATGGTCTTGAATTTGTCTTGTTGCATATCTATTTCATGGTTAATGATGGCTACTACCTACAATGATGTGGTATGGCTATGGGGGCGGCTATGGTAACCTCATATGATAATTTTTTCCTGGGGCTGTGGGAAAAGGATTTAATTTTAAATGCTAAATCTAATCCATGTTACCACAGCATAGTGAGATGGGATCGATATATAGATGATACAAAAAAAATTTGGAAGGGCACAGCTATGGAAGCCATGGAATTTATTAAGTGGCTCAATAATAATGAGATTAACCTGCACTTTACTAGCGATATTCAACATTCTAGTCTTACTTTTTTGGATATCACTATGATGACAAATGCAGAAAACAAAGTTATCAGTACAGAAAACCCACTGTAACCAACGACATATTAAATGCAACCAGATTTCACCCTAAAAGGCTGAAGGACTCTCGGACAATTGTTAACATTTAAAATGCAATTGTACCAGACAAGATGATTTTGAATCATAGGCAGAAGACCTGAGACAGAGGTTGCTAGAGACGGGTTATGAACCTGAAGTCCTGGATAAAGCTTTTAGTAGAGCTTCATCACAAGATAGGTCCCCCTCCTGATGCCCAGACCAAAAAAAACAGATACAATTCAACAAGTGACTTTTGTCACTAAATTCAATTCAATATGAAGGAAATTGTGCAATGTTCTGATAAAGTACTGGCCCATTGTTTCTAGTGACACCACTCTGTTTCCCAACATAGGTACCAGACAGAGAATTACTTTCAGCAGAGGTAGAAACGTGAAGGACCAGTTGGTTAGCAGCTACTGTTCTGAACCCCCGAGACAACACCACACCTGGCTATCTGTTAAACTGGTGGGGGATGTTCAAATGTGGAAACTGCAATATTTGCAAGCACTGCAATCAATATAATAACTTTGAAAAAGAATGCTGCCTGAGGAAGGTTGAGATCAGACAAATCATGTGATGTGTGACTACCTTTGTGGAACACACACTCTGGTGCTTGTGTCCCAAACTGTATCTAGGAAGAACTGCAAGAGATCTAAAATTATGCATATAGGAGCATGTGAGGGACATTTGAAACATTGGCATTACCAGCCCAGTGACAGAGCATTTTTTAACACACCATAATAACGATCCAGCATGCCTATTTTTATGGATCTGGAACAGATAACTGTGGGAAGAAATGGTGGAAACAGACTGCAAAAATTATCACAGAGAGAGCGGTTGGGTATTCTTATTGAACTGCTTACAGCCCATTATTCTGAACAATGAATTAGATTTAAAGCCGTATTTATAGCTGGTCCTTTATGCTTTTGCTTTGTGAATGATCTATGCTTTGATTACAACTTACATTGTCTCTTTTTCTATATTTCAGATCCCTCTTGAATTTTTGGACAGTGCAGGAATTACTCTGATTCCCTAGTGGTACAACTGGTGAAACCCAGTGGGATTGCTCCCAAAATCCTTGCTGTTCTTCTCTTTTTCGCACCCCCAAATTTTCAGTTTGTTTCTCCTCTGCCCTGATATTTTGTGACAGCAGCTGTGTTTGTTTTTTGGTATAATCCTATATTTGGTCTCAATATGCATTATTGTTTATTTACACTGGATTTTATTATGAAATTGGTGTTAAAATTTTAAAATAAAAATTGTGTGCAATTTTTTGGCAAATTAATGTAAATTATAAGAAAGGTATTTTCTCAGTGATCTAGTGTTTGTTGGAAATGGTCCCCGTATCATGTGAACTGCCTAATAACTATTTTTTCTGATATTTTGGAAATGCATGAATTTTAGGTCATATGACTTACTGTATCATATGATTGATGACATCATATAGTTGTTTGATATTTAAGCAGTTCAGACATAACCAGTGCCTGCACTATGATGAAGACCTAATGGTTGAAGTGCAGGGGCTACTGGTTGGAACTGCCACACAGTTGCTTATTTTGTTATTTTTGCAACATGCAAAATAAATGGAAACTTGCAGCAGTATTTTGACTGAGAGTCAACTTTTTGCCTTTGTAGTGCAGTCCCTCTTTGCACCAAGGTTGTGTCCTGTGAGGGTTTGCCACCCTGGGACTGCACCCCACATGCATTCTGTTGCACATGAACAAGTCACTATATTTTGCATGACAGTAGCTCCATCTGTAGGGGCAGCATGTGAAGGTGAGCCCACAGAGCTAGTTCCATCATGAGGCCCAGAATTCATAGCAAATAGTGAGCTGAAGCTGACGACTAACTCCTAAGTCACTGAACCTCTTTCAATAGGGTCTCCTTCCTGGCTGGCAAGAGGAAGACATTCCCCTAGTCGATCCTGAACACCACTCCCAGGTGTTCCTGGGTCTGTGACAACTCAAGAGGGATTTTCTCTCTCCTGATTCAATACCCAGTCATGGGACTTCAACACCTCCAGAGTCCTGGTCACTGACATCCTCGCCAATGGCACAGATGGTGCTCGAATGAGCAGATTGTGCAGGAAGGGACACGATGTCCCTCCTGTTCAGTTGAGCCACCAGGACTATAAGTACATTTGAGAAGACCCTGGTGGCTGTTGCCAGCCCAAAAGCAAGCCCTCTTTACTGGAAGCGCTGTCCCAGGACCATGAATCTGAGGAACCTCTGATATTTTTTTTTATCAAACATGTTTCCACACAAAGAAAATACACCTGGGGCTTACCCCCTTGTGGGTGTCTGCCTCTCTCCTATCCTCCCACAGCTCAGAGAACACCCGCTCTGCCAACCGACAGGTGTGGTCCATCCCAAGGGTTAGAACCTCCTTAGCCCAAAGGTCATTGCCACACAGGGCCCCAGCCTGGTACAACGAACTCCCCTCCAATGTCTCCTCCATCACCAAATTAGGACCTTCAAGTCAGCCCTCAAAGAGCACATTCTCGCTTCACAGTGCTGCCAATGTACCAGCTAGTGCTGGGTCATCTAACTATCATCTTACGGGACCACCCCGCCACTAAGCTCCTACCGATAGCGCTATAAAACATTACCTATTAACAATGCTTCCTTTGGCTGCACTCACAAGATATCTGTCTAATTCTCTACTTCTTTGTAAATATCAAACCTGTTACTCCCTCTATCAGCAAACTTATTGTTCTCTTGAAAACTGTTAAATTCAGCTCTCAGTAACCCGTTCAATGCAATGTATAGCTGATCTTGATTCTGCAATATTGTATAACTGAAAAAACTGTAACCTTTAGCTGCCATTCTATGTCCACATGTATTAAGTGTTTATGGGTTGTTTTTTTTCTGACACAGAGCCTTTGTAAATGAGTCTCTGACTCAAAGGTTGTAATCCTAAAATCTGTTAAATAAAATGAATAAATAAGACCGTCAGATGGGGGATGTGGAGATATGCATAAGACGGTGGAGACCACCTGCAAAATGCTCACCACCTCCAAATTCAGGGGAACGAAGCTGCCAAGGGTCATAACCCACAAGTAAAGCTCTGGCAATGATAATGGAGGCATAGGTGGTGTGGAGGTTTGTACCATTGGAGGCAAAAGCTCTTCTGCACACAGTATCCACTCACTTGTTAGGAGTATGGTTAAGGCCAAAGACTCTTCGATAGGAATAGTGGTGGAAACATCGTACCTTAAGTTTCACCATATATTTTCTTTGGTCTGCACCTGGTCACTCCTGTTCAATAATTTGGTCACATTGAATAAAGTTTGGAAAATACTTTTGGAATGGAGAGGGATGCAGACAGGACAGCATGGACAGCCACTGCCTCCTTGGATTGCACCTCCTTGAGCTGTAATGACATACACGCCTCAGTTATCAGATACGACAAAGACTTGGTATCAAAAAGGGGAGGGATAGGAATTCTCCTTGGCTCTATCCACTACCCTTACCACTCATCCTCATCCTCAAAGAGTTGTCTTCCTCATCATCAAGTGGCTTCCTAGGGTCAGGATTTTCCTCAGGATCCCATATATCCTCATCCTGACCCTCTGTATGGTCAGGGTCCGAGTCTGCCTGCAAATCTGTAGTAGCAGCCTGTCTGACTGCTGCGCACCTGGATGAGCCTGTATGAGCCCCCCTGAGCTGTGGGGCCCAGCTTGGGGTCTGGTGTGTCTGCTGGGATGTCCTGCAGAACACTGCGTACCAAGAGCTCTCCTAAGAGCAATAAGAAAGATTTATGCAATTCTGCTTCGCCACTGCCAACTGGCACACCAGGTGCACCCTCCCTCATTTCGGAGGTGTGATTGAGGGGGACTTAAGAGACATATTAGCTTGAGAAACAATGGGGGCAACAGGAACCCACTAGAGAGGGTCGCATTACCCTCTTGCAGGTCTTACATCTTTTAAAGGTTAGAAGCCTCCAATAAGCCATGGTGCCAAAGCAGAATAGCCCATAAGGTACCCAAGCTAAGTAACAGACAGTTTGTCCCTTTTCTATTTTGGTTTTTTTGAAACAGTACAGCTAGAGGATTATTGCTGAGATCCCCACCTCTGATTGTGGGGAAAATCTAAAAATTCTGAAAACTGTATGCCCCTTCGGCCAACTGGCTGCCAGGAGCAAAAAAAAATGAAGCAGGCAAGGAGGAGCAGCATAAGAAAAGGAGAGCTGACGAAACATGCACTGAGGAAGTGCAGGCACGCACAAACACACACGCTCACACAGGCACATGCGTGATGTCGGCATGCTGGGGCGGAGTGTACACACACCACAGGTGCGCAAATGGCACACGGATGCAAAGGAACCTCTAAAGAAAACAAACGCTCATGCCCAACGGCCAGTAGGGCAAGAAAACGGTGGGAAACAGCATGGCTCATTGAACCTAAGAAAACCCATCAGACCTAGTGAACGGCAGAAAAAAAAAAAAAGTCCACAAAATTTGCCAAAAAAGCACTGCTCTCTGCTGGACAAAACAGTTCTCTCTTCAACTGATTCCTGTCACGTCTATGTATTTGTTAAAGAGCTACTGACACCTAAATGAAAACGTTCAAAAACATAATAATTGGGTACAATTCCACTTGCATTCCATATATTCTATAGGTTTCTCCTTCCCGTTATTTATTATTAAAGAAATCTGCATGAATACATTATTTTTATCCATTAGACTTTCTTTAGAGTTCATCTGCCTCTATAGCTTACTCAGTACTTCAAATCATAATCCTCTGTTGTGACATCACAGTCTGTTGCCAAGGGAGTAACTGTGACATCACAGGCAGTAGAACACGATCTTAGGTAGGGAAAAAGTAACAGGAATGGATGAACTCTTCAGGAGCAAAGATCCTGTTTTCATGCAGATGACCTTAGTAATAAATAACGGGGAGCAGTAATACAGAACTCAGGTGAAATATAAGCTGAACTGCGTCTAAATATTATGTTTTAAGTTCTCTTGAAGGTGTCAGTCGCTCTTTAAGGCTGCTGAGAGAAAATTAAAGGGGAAATGCCTCTCAATAACCAGTAACCCAGAATAAAAGGGGAAATCCCCTCAGAACAGCACACAAATACCTGCGAAGTTAAAAAGAAGACAAAGACCCTAAAAACTGGAGTGGGGGACTGATGCTTAAAGACGGAGGGAGACCCCCAGGAACACCTTAAACTAGATACCCCAAAATAGAAAAACAAGTTACTTATCCGTGGCACCTTCTTTTTTTGGTTTAAAAGGGAACCAGAGACCTTTTTGAGAAAAAAACACACTGAACTAAGTGGCAGACATGGACCCCAATCCAAGCACAGACTGGAAATGGGGAGAGCAGGTTAGTCAATTTGAAAGCCGCAGTTTAAAAGATACACTTTTAATTTAGAGGTGCTCTCTCTGTTACCAGGCAGCCCCAACCTGCTATGCAGAATTGCAGCCCCAAGGCCTAGAAGCGGTTTTATTCTTCAGAAAAGCTTGATGGATGCTTCCCTTTCGATGGCACAGTTAAGACTGGAGGGTTGCTGCTGTCCAGAATCCTCATGTGCCCAACATTCTATTTCTGTTAACGGCCTTGGGCTGTGCCATTTCCCCTAGCAGGGGTGCAGAATACCCATCTGTAATGTTTACCCATTGATAATGTGGAACACTATAAAAAGTATTAGCTCTTTTCTTGTGCTATCAGTACTCCTATTAATACATCCCAGCACCATCCTCCTATTAGCCTTGCTACATGCCTTGTTGCACACTGGGTCATTTGTTCAAGGGAGTTACTACTAATGGTAATTCCTAGATCCTGTTCTTCTGTATTGGTAAGTCTCACCCCACCCATCCAGTACTCTGTCTTGAGGTTCCTTTTCCATAGGTGCATTACCTTGCACATTTTGGCACTGAATCTGAACTGCCAGACCGCTGACCACCATTCTAGTTTTTGTAGGTCCCTTTACATATCCCTTATCAGCTAATCACCACTGACATACAATCTCCCACGTAGGTTTGTGTAATCTGTGACGAGACACAGCCTGCCCTGAATTCCCTCACCAGTGTTACTGATGAACATGTTGAAGAGGACCGGACAGAGGACAGATCCCTGTGGAACCCCGCTCATAAGCTCCCTTTCCTCCGATTTATCTCAGTTGACCATCGCCTTGTGCTGCCTCCCTTCTAGCTAACTGCCCACCCAGTTCATTATGGTTTTAGCCACACCAAGGGCTTCCATCTTTTTGAGCAACCTTTTGTGCGGTACCAAATCAAAAGCCTTGCTGAAGTCAAAGTACAGCAGATCCACAGCATGACCCATGTCTACTTCCTTGGTCACCTGATCAAAGAAAAAAAAAATCAGGTTAGTCTGACAAGACCTTCCCACCATGAAACCAAGTTGTTTACTATCCTGGAGCCTGTTGCTCTCTAGGTAGTCCACGAGGTCCTCTCTGATTAGTGATTCCATCTGCTTCCCCAACGATGGAGGTCAGACCGAGAGGCCTGTAGTTCCCTGGTTGTTCACAACCCCACCCCCCACAATGAAGCAGTACAATGTCTGCCTTTCTCAAATCCCATGGAACTTCCCCAGACCTAAGTGAACTGCTGAACCACTCGGCTAGGGGTTACGCCAGTTCTGCTACCAAGCCCCTAAGTATCCTCAGATGCAACCCATCTGGTCCTGAGGCCTTATCTATCTTAAGGAATGCCAGCCCTTTCAAGACCCTCTTGCTAGTAAGTATTGGCTGTCTCATTCCCGGGACTCCCTTAGCAGCTGCTTTGATGTCATTTTCTGGCTTTCTGGTCCTCCTTAGACTCTGTCCACACTGACATGTGGTTTTTAAACCGTTTTCTGAAACAGTTTTACTTCCGTGTTTGAGCACGGTTGTTGGAGCATTTACACTATGCTTTGACAATTGTGCTTGCCTCCTTGAGGTACCAGGCATGATTGCAGCAAAATGCAAAGCACTGCGGGGCACCCAGGATACTCAAACAGGCGCAATAATTGATCAGGTAAAAAATGATACAGTACTGTTCAGGAGTTCTCCACAAGCTCATTGATATGAGTATGTCCTTCCCCTTTCATTGCGGCAGCATTGTTCAAGCCATGGAAGAGTTACGGAGGTTGTCTTAAACCGTGTTACAGCACAGTTTGCATCCACACTACTGTTAACATGGTTTAAGGCCATTGTGTTACTCTGAACTCATTCTTGAAACCTGTTTCGATAAGGTTTCGAACACAGTTTTTAGAAACAATTCAGAGCATGGTTCTACCATGCTGCAGTGTAGATGCGAATCGTGTTTGCACTCTTGTAATGTTACAGACTGCCTGTGATGTTTCAAGAATGCTAGTGTGGATAGGGCCTTAGTGAACACTGAGCAAAAGTAGTCATTTCAGATGGCAGCCTTTCGCTCATTCTCCTCTATTACCCTGCCCTGCTCAACTAGCTGTGTGATGCACCCCTTTTTTCACTGATATATCTAAAAAACTGTTTTTCTCTGTTCTTGACCCCCCTCTGTGACTGCAGCCCCCCCTGTTTTTCCCTTTTTCACTGATATATCTAAAAAATTGGCTTTCTCCATTCTTGACTTCCTCCACAATACACGGCCCCGTGTCTGCTTTTGCCTCCTGACAGTCCTCTTTCCCCCCATATTTTTCTGTAGATTATCTCCCATTCTGCCTCTCCCTTTTTCCGTGTATTTACAGAAAGCCTTCTTTTTGCCCCTAACTGCTTCCCTTGCCCTAGCTGAGAACCATAGTGGTCTCTTAAACCTGTTTTTTTAGATACTGTTCTTTTGCTTTCCTTTGATGCTTCAAGGATGGCTCCCTTTATTGCCCCCACCTCTCCTCTACCCCCCCATGTCCACCCCTACTAAACTTATCTCTGACCAGTTCCCTCAATCTATCGAGGTCTGCCCTTCTAATGTCAAGGACTTCTGTTCTTGATTGTGGGTTGCCAGCCCTGAGGGCCAATTCAAACCATACAGAGTTGTGGTCGCTGTTCCCTAGCAGCTGTCATAATCCCATAGCACCCACCATCTCTGAGTTGGTGAGCACCATATCAAGGATTGTGTTCTGCCTGGTAGGTTACTTAACAAACTGTACCAGTAGACAGTCTTGGAAGATGTCCAGTAATGTCTGACTCCTGGCACAACTGGCTACCGGGACCTCCCAATCGACATTAGGCAGGTTCAGGTCACCCACCACCACTACTTCCCCCATTGCTACCCCCATTTGAAGTTCTTCCTCGAGCTCCCTGTCTCTTTCCTCCTTTTGCTCTGAAGGTCTAC
Source organism: Neoceratodus forsteri (assembly GCA_016271365.2). Lineage (NCBI taxonomy): Eukaryota > Metazoa > Chordata > Ceratodontiformes > Ceratodontidae > Neoceratodus > Neoceratodus forsteri. The sequence goes on along the minus strand of JADMNL010000030.1, from coordinate 216,280,064 downwards.
TGATCACCCCTAAGGGCACTTTACTATCTGAGGCTACTGTGAGTTGCACCCATACTGAGTCAGACTCCCCACTGCTTCCCCTAATACTTCCATCTTCTGCCACTTCAATGCCCTCCTTGACAAAAAGGGAAACTCCCCCCACCCCAACACTAGTTCTTCTGTTCCTCCTGAACAGTAAATACCCAGGGACCGTCATCTCCTGGTCATTTTTATTAGTGGCCCACATTTATAAGTGATGTCCACCAGGTACACTTCAGTGTCTGCCATCCGCACAAGGAGCTCACTGAGTTTGTTGTCTAGGCTCCTGGTGTAAGACATACCCACCCCCATTGACCCCTGCTGTAACTCCGCTGCTGTCCTTTTGCTTTTCGTGTTTTCTCCCCTCCTTGTTTCTGCTTATACCTTTTACTTTCCCCCCTCACTGGTACTCCTCCCGTTGGTCCTGTAAACCCTACTGCATTTAGTACCCTCTGCGCAGTTACTGTCCCCTGGATGTGGGGGAGTTCTATCTAGGATTCCCTTCTGCTCACCATCCACCATGGAACATCTAGACTCCCCCCGCAGTCAGTTTAAACATCTGATGCAGACGTCAGACTTTTATTTATTTAGCTTCTGTTGACCAGGTAAGCACACTAGACAAGTAAATGGCTATTTTCAGGTACAACCCAAGAGATTACAAGGAATGTACAGACAGTGCAAGATTTAACAAGATTTAAAAAAATATATACAGATAATGCAGGGTTTAACAGTGAGGCAAGCTTATGGGCACATAACAATGTAAACAGTTTAGCAGTGAATTAAAGCTATACTTAAGCTAGACTCTAGATACCCTAGTGCTCGAACCCCCTCTCTTGACGGGGGAAGTCCACCACCCTTGAAGAGTCTCCTGTCCCAGAAATCCCCCCAGTTCCTGACAAAGTGGTACCCCATGTCCTCCCCTTAAGCCAACTGTTAAACTCCTCTATTTCATTACTCATAATTCTGTCCTGCCTCCCTTCCCTGCCCCACACAGGGAGGACCTTGGAAAAGGCCAGGGTGGCTGAGTGTGCTGCCAATCTGTTCCGTAGTGGAAGTTCTGCATCATTGTCTCTACTGACTGGTTGGCCATATCATTGGTACCCTTCTGCACCAGCACCCCCAGCTTCCACTACCACCACCATCCTCTCTAGTCTGTCTCAATCCCAGTTGACTAATGCTCCAGGTAGGCATCAGACCAACCCCCTCCCATCCGAACCCTCCCCTATCTATCCCCCCGATCATTGAGTCCCTGACCACTAGGACCTTTCTATCAGGCTTGCTCCCCATGGGTGCCAACATGATGTCCTGCCTGCCCTTATCCCCTCGACTGACCTGAAGTACCCCCTGGTGGAGTCAGAAGCCTGTATCTCCTCCAGGAGTGAGAAGTGATTTGCTCTCTAGATGGTACAGGGCTGAACAACCTCCTTATGACTGCCCTTCCCCCCTGCACCCTATCACCCTCCACCCCTCTGGACCTGTGGGTCTCCGAGGGAGTGGGAGCATAGGGGATGAGTTCCTGCTGAGCTGTGTGTGCAGCTGAGATATCTCTATCTTTTCTGCTACTAGCTGAGCATGGAGCTCTGCTATGGTCCTGCAGAAGGGGAAGTGCCCCCACTGAGGACATCCCAGGAGACGAGCGTCCCACAGCCCTCACAGCTGAGCCCCTCACTCCTGAACCACATCCTATAAAGAATTGTACTGCTGAGAGAGAACCTTACTTAATATCACTTCGTTTAGATTGTACTCCCCACCCTAGCTGTTATTCAAGTATCATAAATATGACTACGATGCGTCAGATAATCAGGTTATACCACAGATATAGATGTGAGAAAAAACAACCTTGAGAACTCAGAAAATAATAACTGGTAGAATTAATTCCTCACCACAAGAAACATAACACACAGAGTACTTCCTACTCCCTTAATCTTACAGTAACAGAATATATATAAAATAAAGAATAATGGATAGGTAAGTGTGTGTTATGGATTTTTTACACCCGAGTTGTGTGATGACCCATAAAACTGGAGAGCAAAGCTCGAGATGTTTATAAAGTCATCACACACTAAGGGTGTGAAACAAAATCCATGAACACAGTCTTGCATATACATTATTTTTTTATAGTTGCTGGTGCAAATGATTTCTTGTACTTTTGGTTACATGGACAAAGATATGCTACTCACACACACTCACTTTCAGACACACACACACTTGCTGTCTCCCTTGCCCTTTTTTATTTTACCTTTTCCGTTATCTGTAGGAATCGGTTGGGGCTGGGAGTCGGCGTCTGACATTCTGGAGACACGGCAGGATCAACCAAATATTTATTTTCTGGGAAAAAGGCAGGATTAACCAGATAAAAGAAAAAACAGGATCCACTTGATTATACTTTGTACGACAATCTATATTTATTATAATTGTTATACGTATATGTGTTCATTTGTATGGTTTTAATTGTTGGAGAATTGCATTGTTGTTTTCTACAGCACTCAGAGTCCTAGAAATTGGGCACTTTATAAATAAAATATCTATCTATCTAACCAGATAAAATAAATAAATGGAATAAATACTGAGTCGGTTGTGATGAACATTGGCTCATCGCTGTGCAGAAAACCGAGGCGCCATTTTGGGAGACGTGTTTAGCCCAGCCACACAAAGATCCCAAGTCAATGCAGTGACACATTACCGGCTGAGTGACACTGGAGATGAAAGTTTTGCAAACGCTGAAATAACTCATTTTGGGGTTATTACGGTGTTTGATAGTACCTGTAATCAGGCTGATAAAGTTGGTCACCAGTAATTATAATTATACAATGCATTAAAAAATACAGATCCCTCATTGGCCAGCTGGCACTATCACCCCGTTGTAAAATACAGCATTACCAACAGGAAAAGTGCCAGCTGTGCCAACCTCGCGCTGCAACCCAATGAAAAACACTCCGACCCCTGGCCGAGCAATCCTAAAGCGCATTATACATCGCGGTACGAAAACCCAACCGATCATTTTAAAAAACATGAGCCTCCAAACAAGTTTTGTCTTGATCGATAATGCGAGCTTGAAGCAATATTCAAAGCCATTGAAAGCGGCGATAATGCGAAATAAAAACTGAAAAGCCATCGATGCAAAAGTAACACCACAGCGCCACAAGCGCCCGTTGGTCTGCCTGAAATGCCCAGCCTAAGCGTGACAACCAGCCGCTCGAACCACGTCCAACTACAGCGGAAGACAGCGACAACAAGAAAATAAAAAATACCTCAGAAATCGTCGAACTGCCACCAAGAAGCTCATCCCTCTGCCTCACATCCCCAGCGTTAACGTCACAGACAGCCAGCTGCGCGCGCGTCCAACTACCGCACAGGAGAATTCAAACACGGCGCTTCCCTTCAAAGGGCCACACCAGCCAATCCTAACACAAAACAAAGCGCCCGTCATGACAGCATCACATGTGATGAAATAACAATGCTGGAGCTAGAAAGACATGAAGAAACAACACAGAAGCAAACCAGATGGGCAGTTAAGGTATTCCTAGACTGGGCAAAAGAAAAGGAAATACAAATAGATCTAAAAAATATCCCAGCCCAGCAATTAAATGACATCCTACGCAACTACTACAGTACAGTTAGAAACACATCAGGAGAAGAATATGTACTAAGCAGCTTTGTCAGTTTGCGTTGTGGACTCAACAGATACATAAATGACCCCCCCATTGCCAGACAGCTCAATTTAATGATTGACCCAGACTTCACAACTGCAAACAACATATTCAAAGCAGTTGTAAAAATACCGAAAGTCAGGAAAAGACGTTGCTCAACACCACCCTGCACTCACCATATCCCAACTAGCAACCATTAGAAATTCTAATGCAGTTTCCCCACAAACTGCAAAAGGGCTAGTACAAAAAGTCTGGCTAGATATTCAACTGCATTTGCAAGCACGAGGCAATGAAGGAGTCAGACAATTCACAACACAGTCATTTGAAATTAAAATAGCTGAAAATGGCTTACAATATGTCACAAAACATTTAATGAAGAAACAAAGAACCATAAAAAGTACTAACGATCCCACACGCCACCTCACAAGAGGATGCATGTTTGAGCAAACTGACGACCCCCTATGTCCTGTTAAAAGTTTTAAAAGTATCTCAACAAGCTGCCACCAAACCCCACAGCATTATTCCTCCACCCAAAAGACTTCCTAACCATATCCTAGAAAAAATGCCAGTATGGTACAACAACGAGCCAATGGGCATTAACTACCTGGGAAAATGTTGCCACTGATCTGCAAGCAAGCCCAATTGCCAGACATCTACACAAATCACAGTTTAAGAGCAACTGCAGTAACATTACTGAGCGATGCAGGAATGGAATCTCGCCAAATCATGGCAATAACTGGGCACAAAAGTGAGTCTTCACCGCAGTTACTGGAACACAACACGGATGACTTCAAAAATGGGAAACATCATATCAGAAGGCAACCGTCAAGAACCTCTACCCCTCCCGAATCTCACCTTCCTAACCACAAACACCAGCAAGAAACAGTCATCTCACACATGGAATCACCAACAATGCACAGCCCCAGAACTGAAATACCTCATAATCAGTCTCCAGTTCCAGAAACAAATTCTTCCAACACGAAATCCTTTTGAATCATCAAGGAATGCGAAAACAGAAACACACCTCTCCATAACCAGACCTCCCAAGTGAACATCGCAACGGATCCAACCAGCATGGCAGCACCTCCACACACGTGGATCAAACCAAACAACCTTTGGTGGTCTGTTCAATTATGGCACTATAAATTTCTTCTACAAATAATGCAAAGGTAACAAAACCAGCATAATCTACAAATTTCAATAAACTTTTTTAAAACTAACATCTTTTTTCTCTACTTTTGCAGATTAAAAACAAATACCTGCACTCCACCCCAAGCCTAAGACTACTCAAAACGACAACAGCCCACAGACATCGGACAACTAAGAAAAAAAACAACAATCCACAGAAGCAAAATACTACACTGAACTTTAACCTCATAACAATATTGCTTTATGCTTTCAAATTATAAAACCTAATCATTCAACACTTTTTCTAAAATAATAAAAAAATATATATTATTGCTTAAAAGTACATATTAAAACTACATCTGTTCATAACTACTGTTCTACTTCACTGTTAAAGTTAAGCATAAATGTAAAAACACAAAAAATAAACACTTCTTTATGTTACAAGCAAACCCACTGTATGGACTATTTTTTGCATGGAAGGATATTCCACTATTTCCTTACGTTTTACACACAACAAATTATCACAATTAAATTACTAACTACATTTTACCACACACAACATTTGTGTAATTGCAATAAACCACTCAGGGTGTTGGTGATGCTGGTTTTACCCGCCTGGAGGTTTAGTCACCGGCCTGCGGCCTGCGTGACCAAACCACGCCCAGGCGTGGGTAAAACCAGCATCACCAACACCCTGTCGTGGTTTATTGCTTAAATATATATATATGTGTGTGTGTATTATAGTGGCATGGTAGTGCCACTATAGTTAGGGTTGAGTACCCCATTTAAGGTTAAATCTGAAATTTTGCACCTTAATTTTGCCACCATTTGCCTGAAATGTGGAATGCATAGTCTGGTACCATATATCTCTGGACCTACCATGTTTCGTTACAGTCACATATATGGTTGTGGAGCTCCAGAGCACCAAACAACACATAAATTACGGGTTTTGTTGCATTTCTTTGCTCACACCTATAGCCCGCATGTTTTGCGTGGTCAGTCCGAAAACTATAGGGAACATGCAGCCAGGGTCCCCCATGTGCCTTTCGAACATTTCGTGAAAAAATATGAAACGGTTCAAAAAGTATTCAAAAAACACTGAATCCCATTATAATCTATGGGAAAAGTTAACAAAATATCCAACACTGTCACAAATGCAGTTTTTAGTGTCGCAAATGACCCTTTTACTTTCGTGATTCAGCCATTTTTTTTTCAGTTGGTGGTCAGATAAATGCTTGGCATTTAAATTTGGGACTCTCTAGGGACACAATTCTTGTTGTGTTCACCTAGTCGAGCCCTGAGGATGCTCCCCATGTCTTTTTTGGGGGTAAAACACCCTAGAAATATGTTTTTAAATTTTTGTAAAAGTAGTGCATAAAGTACTTTAGCATATGTGACACTTTCATGATTTTTGTGAAAGTGTCATGATTTGCAGTACTTTGCGACACTGTGCCCAAAACAATAGGAAATCTTTGCCACCCTGATGTAAAACAACAGTTTGGTCTTTTGGGCTGAAATATGCAGGGAAGAAAACCAACATCACACAGATGTGCCCTTTTGGTGGTTTGGTGCCAAAATATAACAGGGCTGCAAAGTTACAGCACTTGAAGTTGACAATTTTTCCCACAGGATAACATTATGGCGTCTGCTGTGACTTTCGGGTCCCGTATTTCAAAAATGGTTCGAGATATGAACTTTTTGTCGCAAAAATTCTTAGCCCCCCGAAAATTCGTAAATAATATGAGATTTAAATTTTTTTTCTACGGTCTACGGTTCCTGAGATACAAGCAATTTAGTATTCCAAGCACAAATTTTCTGGTCCAAGGGCCATTATTGTGTCCACATTCTTTGTGTTCCCTGTGCTTCTCAATGCACCTTTTTGGGACACAAAGCGTGTGCGTTTGCATTATTTATTTATTTATCAAGTCTAGGATTACAAATACCTTTGAGCCTTGGCTCTTTTACAAAGGTTCCACATCAGACAAAGGTTCCACGTCAGAGTTACATTACAGAATTACTTTTACTGTTAGTATTTGCGTTCACGTTTCTGCTTGCGTTCCCATTACAGTTTGCATTAGCATTTCCGTTTGCGTCACCGTGTGTGTTACCATTTGTGTTTGCATTCTCGCTTGCATTTGCATTTCCATTTGCATTATTGTTTCCTTTGGTGTCACCACTGCCATTACCCTTGCCATCTGCATTTGCGTTTTCATTTGCGTTACTGTTACCGTTTGTGTTTTTGTTACCTTTTGCATTACCATTTGTTTTTGCGTTTCCGTTACCATTAACACTTGTATTTGTGCTTGCGTTTCTGCTGTCCCTTGCGTTACTGTTTCCTTGTGCGTCGCCACTGCCATTACCGTTTGCATTTGCGCTTGTGTTACCGTTACCGTTTGCGTTTCCATTACTGTTTGTTACCATTACTGTTTGCATTTACGTTTGCACTTGCATTTCCATTATTGTATGCATAATCATTTGCACCATCGTGTGCATTACTGTTTGCGCTTATGTTTACGTTACCGTTAGTATTGCTGTTTCCTTTTGAGTCACCATTGGCATTACCATTTGCGTTTACTTTACCGATACCATTTGCAATTCTGGTACCATTTTCATTAGCATTTTTGTTTATGTCACCGTGTGCATTTACTATTTATGTTTGTATTTGCGCTTGCAGTTGCGTTTCTGCTTGCGTTACCATTTTCATTTTTGTTGCCATTTGCGTTACCATGTGTGCTCACGTTTGCGCTTGCATTTCTGTTACCATTTGCGTTACTGTTTTCCTTTGCTTTTGCGCTTGCATTTGTGTTACCATTTGCGTTACTGTTTCCTTTTGCGTCACCACTGGCATTACCATTTCTGCTTGTGTTTATGTTACCATTACCATTTGCATTTTCGTTACCGTTTGCATTACCATTTGTGTGTGCGTTTTCATTACCATTACTGTTCTTGTTACTGTTACCATTAATGTTAGCGTTGGCATTACTGTTAGCGTTAATATTCCCATTAGGATTACCGTTACCGTTACTGCAAGGGTTATTACACACAAATGGGCAGCACATAACATTCACTATTTACAGTGCACATTCTCAAAAAGAAGGGAAATTCATGGCAAAAAACTCTATTTAATGCATCAGTTAGGGTTGTTCCACACTAACAAAAGCGAGGAAATTTGGTGTGAGGGTTGCCACCCCTACCATCCCACCACCCACCAACAGCCATAGGGGTGTGCATTGGGGTCGTCGTGCCTAACTCTCACCCAATTCTCCTATACCACACCACCTCAGCTTCTTTACATGGAGCAATTGAGAGTCAGAATGACCCCAATGCTCACCCCGATGGCTGTTGGTGGGGTGGGGTGGGATGGTAGGGGTGGCAATCCTAACATTGAATTTCCTCACTTTTGTCGCTGTGGAACAACCCTAACTGATGCATTAAACTGAGTTTTTTGCCATGAATATATTTCACTTGTATCATATCTTGTTATCCAGCAAATCTCAGGATTCTGGAATGCAGTTGGCCGCTACTTTTGATGTCCTATCTCTGGTCGTTGTCTAGGTGGAAGTAAAGAATCCCACGGCACTTATCAAAGAAGACCATGAGAATTTCCCCAGTGTCATGGCCAACATTCCCCATCAATAAAACAGGTCCATGCACACCCCCTCCGATACACCTACAGACAAGCTATAATAGCTTAGTGTGCCTTTCCCCAGTCACAAATTCTACATAAATAAATAAATAGGAGGAATCGACCACAGTCTCTGAGCTCTGATATAGAGCTGAAAAGTGTTCATAAGTTGTTCTCCAAATCCCATTCTGGTCAGAATATATTGTAGGAAGGCCCAGTCCACCCTGTCAAAGGCCTTTTTGGCATCCATGAAAAGACCAAGCGTAAAAGTCTTATCATGCCAGTGCTCTAAGATAATATTTAAAAAAACACTTTACATTATCGTACAAATGTCGATCTTTTGAAGTCAGTTTGATCAGGGCGGACCAGGCCCCCCACAAATTCCTGCAACCTACCTGCTAAGATATCTGTGACATATTTTGGTCTATATTAAAGAGCTGCTGATGCCTCAAAGAAAACTTTGAAAAACATAATATTAATGTACAATTCAGCTTGCATTCCATATATATTTTCTATAGCTTGCTCCTCCCCATCTTTTATTACAAAGGAAATTTGCATGAATACGAGATCTTTATCTGTTACCAGATAGCCTACTCCCTATTTCAAGTCATAATCTTCTGTTGTGATGTCACAGTCTGTTGCCATAGGAGTAACTGTAAAGTCACAAGCAGTGCATTATGACCTCAGGCAGGGAGAAGACAATAGGAATAGATGAACTCTTCAGGAGCAAAGATCCTGTTTTCATGCAAATGGTCTCAGTAATAAAACAATGGGGAGAAAACGTACAGCATTAATGTGAAATATAAACTAAACTGTGTCTAAATATTATGTTTTGTTTAAGTTATCCTGAAGGCATCAGCTGCTCTTTAAGCAAAGATAATGGCCAATAGAAATAACAAAGCCCCAGATCCTTGCCTGGTTTATGGATAACTGAAATTTGGGCCTGGGACAAAGATGGTGGGGCCCCTCCCATTCCTATACCACCTGGCACACTTCCGTCAGGAGAAGTGACAGTGTTACCCTGAACTTTCTGTAAAATTCAGCAGTGATGTCATCTGTGCCTGGGGATTCAATAGTTTTCAGGTACTGTGACTCTCCTCCTGGGTGAATGGCCTGTCAATGTTCTACTGGCCTTCTTCAGTCAAAACAGGGAGCCCTACGTTACTGAAAAATATCTCCATCTTAATCAACCTGTCCTGGATCTGTGTACAACTCCCAACAGCAACAGCATACAAACTACTCAGTGATGTGCAGGGATGCATTTTTTTTACTACGCACTAGAAGGGGTCTTTCCCAGCTTAAGTACTGCCCTACTAGCTGCCATTTTTATGTTTGCTTGTGCGCATGTGCAAAAAACATATTGCGGCAGGTTAGGAGAGAAGCGGGTTGTGGAGATGCGGCACTGTTGCAGCCAATGCCACCACTGCTTTCGTGGGCTTGGCTGTGTGTCACCAGTCACTAGTTTCTACCTGTTAACAGTACATACACACACACCTTTTCTCTCTCTCTCTTTATTTACTGAAGAGTTTTTAACCAGAAAAACACAGTTGCTTGTCTATTCCCCCCACCACCACCTCATACATATAGGAGGTTGGGTGAGTAGCTGGTTAGGTGCAGAACATACTGTATGACTTGACCATCTTCAAAAGGGTGCTCTGGAAGGTTTGGGGAATGCTTACTGCTCATGAAGTTCATGGTCCTCTGTGTAGTTTGCTTGCCTGAGGACTGAAGTGGTATGAGGTCTGCTGAGAGAAGCAGTCCCATTACTTGAATGGACACCATGGGCGGGATATTCAGAAGGGTTGCGCCATGCACAACCCACTGATGCGCTCCAGCATGATATTCAAAGGGGGATTGTGCCTGGCACAAATCCCAATTCGCCGGAGCGCATCAGTAATGTATGCGGCACAGGTGGGGGGTGTGCCCCACATACTCCGCACATCCCGATATTCAGCCAGGATGTGCTGGGCCATGCATCGCAGCCTACCTCGCTGCGCTGGTGAGCCAAATAAAAAGGCAACAGCTGGCCACCACAGGAGCTGCCGTGTTGCAGGGCGCAACACGGGCAGCTGCCACCTGTGGGTGGTCACCCGAGCTCCGGCTGCACCTGCGTGGTGGTGCCCCCCCATGCCCGATCACGTGCATACATAGAATATCAATAGTCCCATATCCCTGGTGGTCCAGTGGACCGATCACGAGCATCTGTAGTAAAAACCATTAGTCCTATATCCCTGGTGGTCCAGTGTACCGCTTGCAGCCCGATCGTGGGCATCTGTAGTACAAACTATTAGTCCTATATCCCTGGTGGTCCAGTGGACCACTTGCAGCCTGATCGTGGACATAAGTAATAACAACAAGCATTTGTCAATGCCAAACGTTCGCTTGCAGGTATTTGCAGTGGTGTTTGGCAAGTATGGTGCTTTACTCTAATGCCCTGTGCGATTGCTGGTATTGCACAATAAATTGTCAACATGATGTTTTGTTACCCATTGTGTGCTACATAGAGCGGAAACACGTTTTGGGCAGGATGTGAAAAATGACAGCTGTACTGCTCATAAGAGTGTGGTAAAATGCCAATGTTGAGAAATCTGGGTGGAAATATTGAAAATTCGCAAACCTACGAGCATGCGTGGGAACTGTACAACGACGTCAGAAACAGGAATTTTAGGAATTTTTTCATTCAAATTTTCAACATTGCCATTTACAACCTCTGCTAATGAACAGTGTCACTGTGATTTTCTCACTGTGTCCCATACATTGATTCGCTTACACCGACTGCGCCATTGTGTACTACATGGGGGGAAAGATGTTTTGGGCAGTATGTGAAAAATGACAGCTGTACTGCTCATAAGGAAGTGTGGTAAAATGGCAATGTTGAAAATCTGGAGTGAAAATATTGGAAATTCGCAAACTTACGAGCGTGCGTGGAACTGCATAAGCGCCAGACTCATAAAACAGTCATTTTAGGAATTTTTCACCAAATTTTCAGCACAGCCATTTTAAGACCTCTGCTCATGATCAATGTCACTGTGATTTTCTTAATGTATCCCATACATTGCGTTAAGCACACCGACTGCGCCATTTATGCGCTACATGAGCAGAAACATTTTGGGCAGGATGTGAAAAATGACAGCTGTACTGCTCATGAGAAGGTGTGGTAAAATCGCAGTGTTGAAAATCTGGGTGCAAACATGAAAATTCGCAAATGTACGACTGCGTAGGAACTGCATAGCATAAATCAAACAGTCATTTTAGGAATTTTTTCACCAAATTTTCAATATAGCCATTTTAAGACCTCTGCTCATGAAGAGTATCACTGTGATTTTCTTAATGTATTCCATACATTGATTTCGCACACCGACTGCGCCATTGTGTGCTACATGGGCGGAAACATGTTTTGGGTGAGATGTGAAAAATGACAGCTGTACAACTCAAAAGAAGGTGTGATAAAATGACAATGTTGAAAATCTGGAGTGAAAATATTGAAAATTTGCGAACTTACGAGCCCGCGTAGGAACTGTGCAACGCATGCTCGTAAAACAGTCATTTTTTGGAATTTTTGCACCAAATTTTCAATATGGGTTTTTTGGGACCCCTTCTCATGAATGATGTCACTGTCATGGTGTTATTCGAGGCCGAAGGGTGATTTCGCGCAGTGACTGTGCAGTGCCTGCGAAATCACCCTTCGGGCCCAAATAATGCCATGACAGTGACATCACTCATGAGAACGGGTCCCAAAAACCCCATGTTGAAAATTTGGTGCAAAAATTCCAAAAAATGACTGAGATATGCAATAAAGTTGAAACCCCCTATGTAGCCCATTATACAGCTTACCGGCATTTCCTCAGTTCGCGGTCAGCTTTGAAGAGTGCAGACGTGTTCCCGGTCCACCGAAGATCGTCGCGCCCGAGTCCGGAGGTAAGTATGGGGGGGGGTGTGGGGAGGCTGGGTGCACAGTGGGTGGAGTGCGGGTTGTGGGAGGGTTGGGAGCGGCGCCGGCAGGACCATTTTGTTTACGGAAAACAAAAAAAAAAAAGATGACTTGGGACATTTGCCATGCGGGTGGGCTCCCAGCATGGCAGAGAAAGCATGTGGGGGGCCGAGGCCGACGGGGATTGGGCATCCCGTCAACAAAACAAACAACGTTTGCCACACTGGGGTGGGCTCCCAGCATGGCAGGAAAGCTTTGGGGGGGGCGGCGTGATGCTCGCGGAGGGGAGCACGTGACGGAGGGAACGGCGGCGGCACTCAGTATGGCAGCAGTGTTTTTCTTTGAAGCAGAGGAACACCGCTGTCATACTGAGCTCCTGCACCCATTGGTGCAGGACCGCCACACCTGCTCAAGGGAGCAGTGCATTTGATGTGAGAGGCACACCTCCAAGTGTGCTACTCTCTCAAAATGTTCGCTTGCGCATGCGCACAAGCGAATGTAAAAAGAGGTCCAAAATCCCTGGTGGCCCACTGGACCATGTCCAGCCCGCTCACGAGCATATGTTTCACGATAGAACACACCAAGCCATCCTTGGTGGTCCAGCGGTACCCCCCCTCCCCACCGGCCCACTGAGCCCCAGCACCCCTCCCCCCATCAGCGGTGAGCAAGCTCCCCACCGCCAGCTGCTCCGCCACCGCCCGACTGACTGCGTATGGTGGGGCTGTCGCCCATTGGTCTGGCGTGGACCAATGGAGTCTGAACAAACCACCGTCTACGATCCCGGTTGTGAATGGATCATTCATATCTGGACTATGTAATGCAATGCAGTCTGTACACCAGTGGCCACGCTGGCTGGACCAATAAGCGTACAATCTACATCTTGGCAATCATCGAGGTGGCTGAGTGGGTAAAACTTTGGCCGCTGAGGAGGAAGCGGGTGCTGTGACTCAGTGGGCAGGTGGGGACCGCTGGACCACCAGGGATGGCTTGGTGTGTTCTATCATGAAATGTACACCCTCGATCGGGCTGGACATGGTCCACTGGACCACCAGGGATTTTGGACCTCTTTTTATTATTACTTATGCCCTCGATCAGGCTGCAAGCGGTCCACTGGACCACCAGGGATACAGGACGATTATCCTTCACAAATGCCCGTGATCGAGCTGCGAGCGGTCCACTGGACCATCAGGGATACAGGACTAATAGTTTGTACTACAGATGCCCACAATCGGGCTGCAAGCAGTCCACTGGACCACCAGGGATATGGAACTATTATAATGCAACATATGCCTGAGTTCGGGCAGTGGAGCACTTTGCCACATGTGCAGGGGGCGTCGGTCCCCGACGGCTGCAGCCTGGCAGGGCGCCAGGTGCAAGTTGCTGGGGATCAGCGCACCTGCATGCAAATGGGGCCATAATGACATGCAAATGGCCCCATTTGCACCTTGCATACATTATGGCCCCATTTGCATGTGCACTTTTGAATATCACGGTTGTCGCCTCTAACGCAACGGAACTTGCGCTAGCGCATCCCCCTGTTCCACTCTGGTCACTTGTGCTGGCACAGTGCCACTGCACCTTGCGCACTGTGGGTGGCCAAGGTGCGATATTCAACAATGCTGTGCCATGGAGCAGCTCCGTTGAATATCACCCTGTCAACACCCCAGGCTTGCACCATAGCCTGGCGCAGCCTGAATATCACGCCCCATGTGTCCATTCTGTGGATAGACTACATTGGGGAAGACAGATGGGGAGGATTGGGGCTAGTACGTGAGGATTCCTAGGGGTGGAAACCCAAGAGAGATAATGAGGAATTAGTTCCAAATTACTGCACTAGCAAGAACAGCACTGCCAATGCCCTGGTAAACAATCACTGATAATTAAGTGCATTATTATTTCTCAACCTCCGTCCTTCTCCGAAAAATTCAGTGCTTTTTTGTGAATGTAAGTAGTATACAGTTGTTCTGCCGTGGATGGTTTCTACAGCTGCCTTTTGCAATAAATTCAGTGCCTTTGTGATTGTAATATTAGATGTTGATACTCTTTCAGAGGGGGCACTCTGTCCCCCCCAGGTGCTCCAGTGAAATCCTGTTAATGGGCATGGGGGGAAGAGCATCCCCACAGAAAGAGTATTACCGCTGAATATTACAAAACATCTTAGCAACAGTACTACAAAAACTATTTGCATCCACAAAGGCACTGAATTTATTACAAAAGGCAGTTATAGAAACCATTGGTTGATATTTTTTTAGACTGCCAGTTTTTCTAATTTGTAGTTCTTTTACTGCTGCCGCCGGATATTAGTGGCACTTCATCACACAGCTACCAGAATACAGTCTAAATGCTAGAAATGCACAGGAAGGTCCGAGAAGCTCCCCTAAAACCACTGGTTGTTCACGAAGGATGGCCTGCACTGAAGCCTAGGGAAAACCAGTGCATTAGATCCAAAGCTGGATGTTACAATTATCACATTTTTAAACCAGGTAATTTGCAGAGAGTGTTATCTTACAGAAGAGAGCACAGATACACAAACCGAGACAGGATGGCTCTCCCCCCCAGGTCACAAGGAACTTAAGAAAAAGATGAAGTAGGCAGGGGTAATTGCAGGAAAAGGGGTAATTCATCAGTAACCAAAAACAGGAAGACAAGAAGGGAAAGGAAAAACTGGAGAGTTGTGCATACAGTGCAGACACAAGGAGCTTGGGGAATAAGATAGACAGCATAGAAAAAATTACTCACCTTAGTAATGTTGTTTCTTCTAATGGAGTCTTGCTATATTATGACATATGCAGTATAACCCCAGGTTAGAACTGCTCCGGAGGTGAAAGAGTTAACTTTCCATGCAGGGCATGGAATCTTGAGCTCGAGCTCGGTTGAACACTCTGTCTGTTGTAGCTCAAACTTAAACTGTCAGATCTTTACGAGCAAAACTCACTAAGGTTCTGTGTGGAAGCCGTAAACCTACACTAGCCCACTGGCTACTAACTACAAAAACACATTTTTGTTCTTGATCCCAAAATAAGACTCAAGTCAGGGGATTCAAGAAAGAAAAATTAAGCATAACACCCAAGCACCCTAAGAAAGGGTGAAAATAAAGTGGGCATCTATGAAGTGCCAACATTGACTGCCCACCCACATCCCAAAAGTAGAGGTTCTGAGAGGAGCAGGCTGGGATGGAGGTCATAATATAGCAAGACTCCATTAGAAGAAACAACATTACTAAGGTGAGTAATTTTTTCTTCAAACAACATGAAGTCTTGTTATATTATGACATATGCAGATTACACAGCAGTACCTCCATGGAGGAGGGACAGAACCTACTTAGGAAATAGGCTCTGAAGCACAGCTGTGCCAAATCGAGCATCACTCCTACCCTGGATATCCAGGGAGTAATGCTTAGTAAAAGTGTGAACTGTTTTCCAGGTAGCTGCTTGACATATCTCTAGAATAGGAATGTCTCTGGCAGCAGCCAGAGAAGCAGCTGTGCCTCTGGTAGAGTGAGCCCTCAGGCCTGAGGGAGGAACTTTACCCAACTTCTAGTAGCAGAATTGGATACAAGAGACAATCCACCTGGCAATGGATCTTTTAGTGGCTGGCCTCCCTTTACCAACTTCACCATAGGTAAGGAACAGTTGGGGGGAGTCAAACCTATGACCCTTGGTACGTTCTATATAGTAACTAAGGGCTCTTTTGACATCTAAACTGTGTAATTTCCTCACGCCAGAGGAGGAATGGTCAGTGAAGTACACAGGAAGAGACACGGATTGATTAAGGTGGAAGTCTGAAACCACCTTAGGCAAAAACTTTCCGTTAGTCCTGAGGACCACCTTATCTCTGTGAAAGGAGATAAAATCAGGCTCCACTGACAATGCTTGTAGCTCACTTATGCACCTGGCAGAGGTGATGGCTACCAGGAACACAGTTTTCCAAGTCAAGTACTTAAGCTCTGCTGAAGACAATGGCTCAAAAGGGGGTTGCATAAGCTGAGCAATGCAAATATTAAGATCCCAAGCAGGGCCAGGGTCCCTGAATGGAGGGTTGGTGTGAAGCAACCCTTTAAAACACTTGGAGAACACAGGGTGAGCTGAAAAAGAAGAGGGCTTACCTGCTGATAAAAAGACAGACACAGCTGCCAAGTGCACTTTTAGGGTAGCTGGTCTCAGGCCCAAAGAATTCAAATGCACCAAATAATCCAGAATCGTGGGCACGTCAGCAGATTCTGGGGAAATATGCTTACCAGCACACCATATGGAAAATCTTTTCCATTTTGAATTATAAGTAGCCCTGGTGGAAGGCTTCCTAGAGGCCTTCAAGATTTCCAATATGCCTTGGGAAAGGTGTAGGTCAGCAAACTCTAACTCTTCAAGAGCCATGCCTTGTGATTGAGAGATTTGAGGTTCGGATACCAAACTCTCCCCAGGGCACAAGATAACAGGTTGTGATTCCTGGGAAGACACAGGGGAAGGTGTACTGCTAAGGACATGAGGAGTGGGTGCCAGGGCTGCCTGGCCCAATCTGGAGCAATCAGGATCATCTTGCAGGGTTGAGATCTGATTTTTACTAGCACCTTGAAAAGAAGAGAGAAGGGGGGGAAAGCATAAAGAAACTTCTCTTCCCAGCTGAGTAGGAAGGAATCCAGAGGGACTGAGCCCAACACTGGGGGTCTGCAGCAAAAAAGGGGAAGTTGGTGATTGTCTGCGGCTGCAAAGAGATCTATCTGAGGGGTGCCCCACCTGGCAAATACTACCTCCAGTACTAGGGGATCCAGTGCCCATTCGTGATGGCCCTGGGAAATCCTGCTGAGAGCATCCGCTAGGACATTATCCTTGCCTGGGAGGTGAACTGCCGTGAGGAAGACGTTCAGAGAATAAGCCAGAGACCACAACTTCATTGCTTTGGTGCACAAGGCCGTAGACCGTGTGCCCCCTTGCTTGTTGATGTACCACATTGTAGTGGTATTGTCTGTTCTGACCTAAACAACCTTGTTCTGAACAGATGTGGAAAAAACCTGGAGTGCTAGAAAAACGGCTCTGAGTTCCAACAAATTGATGTGGAGCAGAGATTCTTGAGGGGACCACAACCCCTGGGCAGTAAGGTCGCCCATGTGAGCTCCCCACCCCAAGAGGGATGCATCTGTAGTAAGGGTCAGGGAATGAGACTGGGGAATGAAGGGAACCCCCTGTCTCAAATTGCTCTGGTCCTGCCACCACTGAAGGGCCTGGATCAGGGTTCGAGTCACTGGGATCAATTTGGTTAGAGGGTCTGTCCTTTGAGACCAAAAGGCTCTCAGATGGAACTGAATATCCCTCATCTGAAATCTTGCTCCCTGCACTACTGTTGTAGAAGCAGCCATGTGCCCCAGGAGCTGTAGAAAATGCCTTGCTGGTCGAGAGACCTGCAGGGTGAAAGAGGAGGCCAGAGAGACCAAAGTCCTTGCTCTTTCCAGAGGGAGGAAGGCTCTGGCTTCTTTTGTGTTCAGTTCTGCGCCTATGAAGGTGAGAAGCTGGAAAGGCTCCAGGACTGACTTTGGAAGATTGAGAAGGAAACCTAAAGATGTAAGAAGTTGCTGAGTTACTT
This sequence comes from Neoceratodus forsteri, assembly GCA_016271365.2. Classification (NCBI taxonomy): domain Eukaryota; kingdom Metazoa; phylum Chordata; order Ceratodontiformes; family Ceratodontidae; genus Neoceratodus; species Neoceratodus forsteri. Next base: position 216,262,135 of record JADMNL010000030.1, on the reverse strand, counting down.
GTAGGTGTAGTTTGACCTGGTCTGGAGATTGGCCTACAATGAGCCAGTCGTCCAGATAAGGAAAGATGGCAATCTTTTACCTTCTTAAGTGGGCAACTACTACTGCCAGGCATTTTGTGAACACCCTCGGGGCCGAGGTGAGGCCGAAGGGCATTGCTCTGAACTGGTAATGGCCTGAGGGCAGTTCGGATCTGAGGTACTTTCGGTGGGAGCTTCTGACGAGAACATGGAAATAGGCATCCTTGAGGTCCAGGAAGGCTAACCAGTCTCCTGGCCTTAGAGAGAGTAAAATAATTCCCAGAGTCACCATTTTGAACTTTGGTTTTAAAAGGTGCTTGTTTAGATATCTGAGATCCAGGATGGGACGCCATTCTCCTGTCTTTTTTGGGGTAAGGAAGTACCTGGAGTACAACCCTTTGCCCTGGTGTAGGGGTGGAACCCTTTCCACAGCTCTGAGAGCCAGGAGGGAAGAAACTTCTGTTTCTAGGGCAAGTGCCTCTAATGGATTTGCAGGTGGAAAAGACCTGGTTCTCATCTTCGGAAATTTTTTGAAGCTGAGAACCAGTCCCTGGCTTACTACTTCCAGGACCCACTTGTCTGATGTTACAGACTTCCAGTCCTGGACAAAGTAAGCCAGGCTGCCCCCTACCGGTAGTAGAGAATCGGCCCTGGCCACCCCATCAGGGAGTCTGCTTTGCAGGGGCTTTGGGTTGAGGGGTAGAAGGAGCCTTACTAGACCCCCTTCTGCCTCTTCCTCTAAAGAACCCCCTCTGGGCATAAGCAGAAGAGGAGGCCTGGGCTTGGTAAAAAAGGCCTATGAAAAGGCCTGCCCCTGCCCCTGACATGCTGCCTTTGAGGAGTGGCTTGCCTTTCTTTGGCCTGTGCACTCCTATAGGTGGTCCTATACTCATCCATTTTCTTCATATAATTCTCTGTCTGCTCCCCAAACAGAGAATTGCCCACAACAGGAAAATCCATAGCCTTAGACTGGGTATCCTGTGACAGGGCAGTACATCTGAGCCAAGCCATTCTGCGAAGAGACACAGATGTAGCCATGACTCTTGACGAAACATCATTAGAGTCTACTGCAGCATGAAATTGCACCTTGGATGCCTCAATACCATCCGCAGCCACCTGTTCCAGCTCACTGGCAAGCTGGTCAGGGGCCTGTCTTGCTAGTGCCAGCACAGTATCCCATCTGGATTTCTGGTACCTAGCTGCATAAGCCATATAATTCGCCTGTCTGAGTCCTAAAGATGCTGCCATGTACTGTTTCTTTGCCATGGCATCCATCCTCCTGGAATCCTTTTCAGGAGGGTGAGAGGCTAGAGGAATATTAGCCTTGTCACAGGCTGCAGCCTGCACTACCCCCACATGGCTGCATTGCTGAGAGAGGAACTCCGTATCAGAGCCTGATAATGTATACCTTTGTCCATCCTTTTATCAACAGGAAGGATAGAGTGAGGAGTTTTTAGAATTTTTACTGTCTGTTTCCTAAATGATTTGTGCAAGGGAATAGACAGTCTCCTGGACTCTGGAATATCCATCATTTCTACATAATCAGGCTCTTCTTGGTCATCGACAGCTTCCTCAACAGGGAGTTGGAGAGTTTCAGCAACTTTCTTATAGAACATAAAATGAGAAGGGGACTCAGATAGCCTGGGGGGGACCCTGAAGGTCTGTCTGGAGAGATGTCCGGTTCAATGGGCACATCCAGACTTTCAAAATCACATTCACTCTCCTCATACCCCTCCTCCCCTTCCTCCGGTTCATAAAAATCCTCAAAATCATAATCTTGAACTGGTGGAACCGTCTGAACTGAGCGCTTCCCTGATGGTGTCGGTTCGGACGGAACTGGGGAAAGAGACTGGACAATTTGAATAGCTTTAGCTATTTCCTCAGCGGTTGGAGAAAAAACTTTTGGCTCCACACTAGCTGACTTTCTAGCCCTTTTAGTTGGAACCGGCTCCTCAGAGCTGGCTCTTCGTTTGCCTGAGAAAGTATCACCCTGGTCAGAGGGCACTCCCTCGGGTTCGGTTGGAACCGAACCGGGCTGGCCATCCGGGTCAGCGGACTTTTTGGCCTCCCTTCCCTGAGCCTACCAACTCTTTTTCCACGGTGGCAGCAGGAAATTCTTACAAATCTGGCAGTCTGCATTGAGGTGGTCAAACCCCAGACAATATACACATGTGGTGTGTAGGTCAGCCTTGGCAAGGCTTCCCCACAGAGGCCACAGTGCTGAAACCAGTGGGTCCGGTTTTTCTTTTGGGTTTCTCAGACATAGTGCCAGCCTAACCAAAACTTGCCCGTTAATGGCAATCTGCCAAGCAAGACTCCCTTATCGGTTCCCAACCATGTCACAGGTCGTGGAAAAAAAGGTAATAAAATCAGTTTTTTTTAGAACCGATAAGAACCGGGAACCGCACTCTAAAGGGCTAGAAAGTAAATTTAAAACCAATCTGATCGGTTCAAACCGAACCGAAAAAGACGTTTACAAGTTCCACACAGAAGAAAATAAAATAAGCCTATCTATTACTTACAATACCACAGACAGAGCTTGAACCGACCGATTGCGGTTTAATTTCGGTAAAATAAACTGAGCTGAGTTCTCTTTTGAAATTTGATACTTGGAACTTCCTTGAAAATGAGCTTTGCTCAAGTGAAAGTATCCAATTATTCATATTTGAATAAAAAATGATTTACTAATTACACTTTTTAACCGACAAACAAACCGAGCAGCAGGAGAAATCTCCGGAGCGACTGTTCAGTGAGGCGGAGTAAAGAATCTGACAGTTTAAGTTTGAGCTACAACAGACAGAGTGTTCAACCGAGCTCGCGCTCAAGATTCCATGCCCTGCATGGAAAGTTAACTCTTTCACCTCCGGGAGCAGTTCTAACCTGGGGTTATACTGCATATGTCATAATATAGCAAGACTTCATGTTGTTTGAAGCATAGAAAACCTTTAATTTGGCCAGAAAATGAGTTTGAAATTTGAGTCCTTTTTATGGAAGGGTCAGAAGAAACATGATGGGTTTCCAATTTGGGGTCTGGGGTTGTTGGGGAAGACTAGAACGCAGGCATGTGCAATGTTCTGGCACCTCTCATTTACAGCACTGTCTCTAATACTGGCAGCTTGGTCTCAATCACGCACAGCTGGGGCAAGGTAATGACACTGTGTGTAGTGATTACTGCCTGTGTGATATCCGCCCCCTTTCCCAGACAGACACTCAAAGCCTATCCTTTTTATTTATTTATTTTTTAATCAATCAGCAATGCTGCAAACTTAGTTAAAACCGCATGCTCCTTACAACAGTGACAGCATGGTATACTAAAAATGTGGTTTATATGAAGACACTTAAAATACCTGATCTTTGGCAATGGCATTCCGTGTCGAACACCACTTTTTAGAATGAATTTCTAGCCCTGATGTGGATGATCTCTAAGCTGAGTGGCAACCATAACAAGAAAGGTTGCAGGCTCAGCCAGGTTGGGGGGGGGGGATGACTGGTTTAAAGAAGGAGGCCAGTTAGCATTTCTTCAAGGAGAGTGAGGGGGCAACTTGGAGTGTAAGATGTCTCGTTGAAGACAGCGGGCAGCTTAAAAAGCAGCTTGTACAGGCATAGAGGGAAGCAGTGTATTAAACGGTCTGTGTCACTTCTCACTTTACAATGCAATCCTGCTACTCAGGCAAATCAATCTTTACCATTTTACAGTGACTTGTTGGTTTGTTTACTATCTGTCCAACCTCTTCTCTCCCAGTCATAAAAGCTGTAAAAAAATATATGCGTTGCTTTCCGTTTTTGTGTCTCCGTCAAAGCTCTGCCCAAATCAAGTGATGTCTGGCCTCATCCTGCGCTTCAAGAGTCTGCATGAGAAGCTGCACTACACACAGACCTTATATAGTTACTGGTGGCACTGAAGACTGATTGAAGGCAACAGCTAAAAAAGGTGGGTACACAATCTGATTAAGTGTACTATAAGCGATTAGGGAGGCAGTATTGCACCGTGGTTTAGGGCTCTGAGTGGCAAATCTGCAGTCTTGGGTTTGAATCCCATAGCCCCCACTTGCATACTGTGTAACCCTGAGTAAGTCACTTGACTTCCCTGTGTTCCCAGGTCATACCTGTAAACAAGCGTTCAGCTTAGTGTACCACTTCTGGTTAAACAATCATACTGTGTGACCCTGAGCAAGTCACTTGACTTCCCTGTGCTCCCAGGTCACACCTGTAAACAAGCTTTCAGCTTAGTGTGCCACTTCTGGTTAAACAATAGGGAAAAGAAACAAAAGTGTTGCTCTTTTTATTTTGTTTGCCAATGTCAAAGCCACTAACAATTCATTGCATGCCGCTCACATATGTGACATTGCACCCCCCTCCACCGGAGTCATACTCGCTGTGTTGGTTGACCGACTACTTCAGGTGGATGCTCATTGCTGTATTCTATAAATCCTGTGCTGGCTTCTCAGTTTATCCTCACTAGCACTAAAGGCATTGGGACCTTTCAGACAAAGTATTTCTGCACCCCCCCCTTTGGTTGAAAAGCTCAGAGAGGAGTCTAGTGAAGGGGTTGCCCAGACTGAGTCATCATTATGACCCACCACCTACACAGTTCTGAAGGTCTTCAGATTGTTTTGTTTTTAGTGGTGGGTTGGGCTGCTCACCGAGACAAAGAAACTCAGGGCCCTGCAACATGGTGGGAGGCAGGATTTTGGCACAAGTGTACCCGTCATAGGTTCATAGGTTAAGTACAAGTTCGAGGGACTAGCCCATAATGAACTCGCCACCCTTAACCAAGGTGGAAATGGACTGTTATCTCTCATATATATACCGAGTTCTTTTTATCAGGGTCAAGTCTGTGCACTCCGACTGAGTTTTATTAACTCTGTGCCCTGCCACTTGGGAAAGAAGATTTTAGCAGTCTAGTACCACCTACCCAATTCATTGATTTTTATCATGGGCAAGTAGGCTGTTCACTGAGAACAAGTCTGGTACCACCCGGACCCAACCACTAGGAGGAGGGGGATTTTTGCATACTATACCTACCATGCCAACCAGTTTCAGTGCGTTGTATTTTTTGGGGTGAGCAGCCAGACTGGTAATTATAACTTCATTTTTTTATTTTTTTTCCAATTGTTTAACCAGAAGAGACACACTAAGCTGAAAACTTGTTTACAGGTGTGACCTGGATGCAAATGGGGCCATAATGACATGCAAATGGCCCCATTTGCACCTTGCATACATTATGGCTCCATTTGCATGTGCACTTTTGAATATCACGGTTGTCGCCTCTAGCGCAACGGAACTTGCGCTAGCGCATCCCCCTGCTCCACTCTGGTCACTTGTGGGTGGCCAAGGTGCGATATTCAACGATGCTGTGCCATGGAGCAGCTCCGTTGAATATCACCCTGTCAACACCCCAGGCTTGCGCCATAGCCTGGCGCAGTCTGAATATCACGCCCCCATGTGTCCATTCTGTGGATAGACTACATTGGGGAAGACAGATGGGGAGGATTGGGGCTAGTACGTGAGGATTCCTAGGGGTGGAAACCCAGGACAGATAATGAGGAATTAGTTCCACATATCCACAGGTAGGCCGTTATCAAGAGCTAAACTAACTGTCTCGAAAAAATTTATTAAGTTAGCCTGCAAGATCTACCATATACAAACCCATGTTGTGTTACATCATTATTATCGGTTTCAAGAAGGTGATTCTTAATCTCACTTAGTAAAAGTCTCTCTATTAGTTTTCCCACACAAGAGGTGAGACTAATGGGTCTATACTGTAATTACTGGGACTCTGTCTACTACCCTTTTTATGAATGGGAGTCACAGCTGCAACTTTCCATTCAATAGGTACTACTCCTTCATTTATCGATTTATTAAATAAACAAGTTAATATACCAGATAACTCAGTAGACACATTTTTTAGGAATATAGGTGGTATATTGTCTGGTCCAGGGGATGAATTATTTTTGATAGTTTTTATTGCAGTAATGATTTCTAGGGGAGTAAATGGTGTTTTAAAATACTTACTATCAATATTATTTAGGTGTGACTCTGTTTTACTTTTATATAAACTGCCAAAATAGGCGCCCTTTCACACCTTCCCCTTCTTTTGTGTATTCAGGGAAGGTGGGCGCCATCTCCACATCAATCCAGCCATTTCTCCCCTTCTCTGCGGCATCTACTGGTACTCCTATGACGCGCTACCACGCGATTTGAACTAGATGCTCGTGCACTCTCCCGCATGCCCCCTGCACTCACACACGCACGCTGCTCTTCTCTGCACATGCACGAGTCAAGGGAAGTAGCGTGTACACCTCACGCTGCACTGTAGGCAGCTCCAGCCCTCCTGGTGACTCCTTCAGACATTGTAGCGAGAGGGAACACCATTAAACACCTAAAATCTTACTACTGTGTACTTTGCAGAAGAAATAAAAAATTATAACTGGCAGAAATGCTCCCTCATCCCAGGCCTTAGGTAATTGATCACAGTGGGGGGGGGGGAGAAGAGAATCACTTTCAGATGAACCAATGGGCTCCTCTACACTTCTACAGCATACCCTGATAAGCCCCTTTTGTTATACTGCACAGAGCACTTTAGCTGGACTCCCAGTTCTTATTAAACACTGACCCTAAAGATTATTTTTAACAGCACTATTAAGGACACTCCTCCCTAATATCCCCCCGCTCTACATTTCTCCACAGATATGGGGAAATCCAAGAGCTGCAGACTATGCAGTATTCCGATCCCAGCATCCCAAATCAGAAGACTCTGTGCCTCCTGTGCAGAGGACCCTCTGTCCCCCTCATATGACGTTCTGGAGGAGGACGACCTTGCCGGCACTCCCATCCACTCACCAGACCAAGGCACCTCACAAACCACACTCCCCTCTCAACAACCATTGTTGGACACAAATTCCATTCTACTGCAAAACCAACAGGTGCTACAGTTACAACAGCAGCTCATGTCTGCAATGTGGGACAAGCTGGCAGAGCTCATCTCACAAAAATCAACTTCCCCATCCAGCGCTTGTACAAAATGAGGGCGCCATCCCACCAGCTCTAATATTGCCACCACTTCAGCGGACAAGAACTCTAGACTAGTCATGACCGAAAATACATCAGATAGCGAAGAAGAATCTGAGAATGATCTGCAGTCCCTAATGGCAAAATGGTGCTTCCCAGACCAAATCCCCAATCTGGTACACAGCATTATGGCAACAGTGGGGTCTGACATGCCCGCACCCCTAACACAGTCTAAACTGGTCCCCTACCTTCAACCATCCCAAAAGATAGCGGACACCTTCCCAGTCTGTGAGGCCATTTCTGAGGTGGTTTCAAGGGAGTGGGAGGCGACAGACTCAACCCACATCCCAGAGAGAAAATCATGGGACAAAATGTATCCTCTAGACGCTGACATTTTAAAAACTTGGTGCACCCCTCCTTCAGTAGACCCTCAAATCGCATCCCTTAACAGAAAGACAGTACTGCCCACCGAGTCAACATCTGCCCTAAGGGACCAAGTAGATAAGAAACTAGAAGATGTTCTAAAGAAAAATTTCGAACTATCAGGACTTGGGGCCAGAGCTGCAACCACGGCCATTTACGCCACCAGAGCACAGCTTGAATAGTTGCAGGAAGTTCAAAAGAGCTTGACCACAAAAATCACTTGAGGCACTCCTACTGGAGAACACTATACTATCAGTTAAGTACCTGGCAGACATGGCCATAGATTCCCTAAAGATTAATGCTAGAGCAGCCACACTAATCAACAGAGCAAGGAGATGCATCTGGATGAAGTTGTGGAATGCAGACAGCGAATCCAAATCCCTCCTATTCAAACTACCATGCAGAGGAAACTTACTTTTCAGGGAGGGCCTAGAGAAATACCTCAAGGGCAAGGAAGAGGGTAAGGCACTAGGTAAGGAAAGGGCAAGCAATTCCACTTACCTACCATCCCGCTCACACATACGCAATCAGCCCTTTCATGACAGGCATAGGGGATGCGTCATTTACAGGGAACAGATCCAAAGGTCATCCTTTAATCCGTACTTCCCAAACACAATGTTCAGAGGAAGAGGGGCACGCAGCAGAGGTAGAGGAACATATCAGCACCATAGGAGGGGCCACACAAACCAATGACTATCACGTTCCAGTAATAGGAGCCCGCCTATCATGCTTTGCACAGGAATGGATCAACTCCACTCAGGACAAATGGATCCTAGAAATAATTCAAAGGGGTTACGCAATAGAATTCACCCAAAACCCCAGGCAGGGAAGGCTGATAACATCACCGGTAACCAAACGCAGGGCCACTCCAGAACAAATGCAGAACATCCTGCTCAACTGATTGCAAACAAGGCCATAAAGAGGGTACCCAAGGAAGAGGAAGGACAATGGGTCTATTCAGTTCTGTTCACAGTACCAAAAAAGACAGGGGACCTAAGACCGGTGCTAGACCTAAAATTCTTAAACAAAAGCGTCGCCTACAAACCATTCAAGATTGAGATCATCAGGTCCACATTAAAGGCCATAAGACCAGGCGACATACTGACTTCTATAGATCTGAAAGACTCTTACTTACACATTCTAATAAGACTGTCTCATCAAACATTTCTATGCTTCCACATATTAGGCCAACACTTTCAATACCAGGTTCTCCTCTTTGGCCTCGCATCTGCCAAGGTATCCATCATACTAGCTGCAAAACTCAGAGAACAAGGAATCCAGGTCATACCGTATCTGGACGACTGGCTGATCCAGGCAAGGTCGGCAAGCCAGTCAGCAAGAGAAACAACAACGGCAACAAAGTGTTTACAAAACCACGGATGGGTAATAAACACATAAAAGAGTCAACTGACACCATGCCAATTATTGGAGCACCTAGTTAACTTAATAGACATGGCAGAAGGGACAGTAAAGCCATCCGAAAAGAGGGCAAAGACCATAATAGTGGCTGTACACAAACTTCTGCAGACCAGACAAGCTTCCATAGAGTCGATATCCCATACACTAGGCCTAATGTCATCGTGCATAGATACCATTCCCTGGGCAAGATGGCACAACAGGTTATCGAAAAACCAGCACAGCTACCTCTAGAAGAGGTCGTTGTAGACACCAGATTTAGATTTCTAGCCATGAGAAGAGTGCTGACCATGTATGTCAACAGGACATCTACTACCGCAAAACTGATAGACTCTTCATCAGCATGCAGGGATGTAGAAAAGGGCAACCAGCCACCAGATCTACGATAGCTACTTGGCTGAAGACAGCCATCACAGAAGCCTATAAGGTATCCCATCACACTCCACCAACCGGCATCAAGGCACACTCGACAAGAGCAGTAGCCACCTCATGGGCAGAAAGAAATTGGGCTACAGTGGAGGAGATCTATGCAGTAGCCACTTGGGCATCCCTTCACACATTCACTAAACATTACAGGGTGGATGTCTCACAGCAGCCAAAATCACACTTTGGACAAGCAGTACTGCTGACAGCTAAGCCAGAGACTATTAACATGGACTAAAATTAACATCAGACCAACGGAGCTTAATAACAAATTTTTGAACTCTTGACCCACCATTTACATGGAACTACATTTTAGATAGAAACCCATGTGTAAGGAGTGTGGAGTGCCTCAGAGATTATCCCCCACAACAGTAGTTTACTCACCTGGTAAAGGTGATTGTGGGGGTATACATCTCTGAGGCACTCCACAACCCACCAAAAAAAAAAAATAATCCTGTTACCAGTGTTAACACTATAATATAACAAGGAAGACCAAGACGTTTGCCGACACTTGAAACAATATGTTATAATGATACTAATAATCCAGTCCTATTGTAGTACAGATTATTAGCAATAGAAATAAATAGAAACACAGAAACACGACTTGTATCGTCCAAATTTCTTATGCGTGTTAGTAACATTGGTTACCACGCCAACATTGTCTAACAATTTAAAAACATTTAATCCTTAGTAGGTACAGCGTTGGAAGAATTTGAACTGATGCTGGAAGGGCTGTGCCACAGGGAAAGGAAGCCAGACTTCTTTGAAGTCACATGTGCATCAAGCAACCTATCAGGTGGACACAACCCATATGTAAGGAGTGTGGAGTGCCTCAGAGATGTATGCTCCCACAGTCACCGTTACCAGGTGAGTAAACTACCATTTATTTTAGGGCAATGGGGTGGAGGAGAAAAGTAGCAGGGAAGAGGTTGGCAGTTACAGGTCTCTTCCAGAAACAAAGCTGCACCAAAAGTGATGGAGTGAGGTGCTCCTACTGGGCTGGTAAGCTCTAATTTCACAATCCATTCCCAGACATTGGAGCATTGTATATAAAAAGGACTTAATTTGAGTAACTGAAATTCGACTTAAAACTTTTATAGAAATTTATTCAACAAGTACAAACAAAAACAGCACGGTCACCAAGAAGCAGTAGCACCTCAGGAGGGCTGCTGATGAAGCTTGCAAAGGTGAAGTGGTGGCACTGAGGTGCTACTGCTTCCTGGTGATGTCATTTTGTCTTGGGGGGGTAGCCGTGTGAATTTCTATTAAAGTTTAAAACTGAATTCAATTGATCCATTCCTTTTGTGCTCACTTGTGTGGAGTGCTTCTGTGTTTTGGGACAAACAGTTATAGGCCCCAGTGCCTAACATCAGTGATACATAAAAGAGGCACTGAGGAAGGCACTGCAGCATGGATTCACTGGGGAAGTCATGGCCAAGGAAATCTGATAGCTTTCTTTGACTGGCTGACCAAAGAATTAGATTGGGGGGATCTCCACCACTTCACCCTCATCCTATCCAACACTTTGCCCGGATATCATTCCTTGGTAACCCAGTTAAAGCAATCTATCAGAGTGATTTGCATGATGTTCCCGTGGCCTACGTTGAATTCAATAAGATTTTCAACACAGTTCCACATAGCACAGACCCTCCATAAGAGTGAGCCCAAGGACAAACTGGGGAGCTATAGACCAGTAAGCCTAACTTCAATTGTGGGAAACCTAATGGAGACTATCCTCAAGGAAAGGCTAGTAAACGTTCTGGAGGATAATAAATACCAGATGGCAGACAGCATGGATTGGTTTCTAGCAGATACTGCCAGATGAGCCTGGTGTACTTTTTTGATTGTGTGATGCGGACAATGGACAAGGGTCTTGCAGTGGATGTCCTATACCTGGATTTCAGCAAGGCCTTTGATTCAGTGCCACATGGTAGGCTGACCAGCAACTGAGCAACTTTGGAGTGGGGAGGAAACTGGTTAGCTGGGTCAGAAACTGGCTGCCGGCTAGGCAGCAGAGGGTAGTAGTTGGGGCGAGGTATCTGAGCTCAGGGTGGTAACAAGTGTATACAGCCCCCCCCCATCTCAGGGGGAGGCAGTGGATGAGGAAATGATAGAAGGCATCCTGAGAATGGCAGAAAAAGATGAGATACTGTTGACTGGAGATGGGGGCCTGAGGTTTGAATATGCCAAATGTTAACTGGAGCACCTTCGCTGCAGCCACATCCAAGATTAGGGTCCTTCTCGATGCCCTACAGGGGCCATGCCTCAGACGGCTAGTGTTGGAACCAACTTGGGAGGGAGCATTCTTAGACCTGGTACTCTCAAACGGGGATGGAGAGTGGATCTCAAATTTAGAAGTGGGTAGCCATCTGGGAACAAGCGAGCACCAAACTGTGTGGTTCCTGAAAAACGTATCCATAGGGTCAAGCCATAAAAAAGCAAGAGTATTAGACTTTAGGAGGTTGGGCAAAATGGGAGTGTGCCTCAGGAAAACCAGTTTACCAGTTATAACTTTTAAGTCTGCTGTTTGTGGGAAGGTTTTATTGTATCTCTTTGACATCAACTGCAGGCTTTCATGCAGTACAGTTTTTTTTTGTTTTATGTATATAATTTGTTTTTCCACCCCCCTCTTGGTACAGCTTCCTCATCCTCCAGGCCAAGCTCTGCCCCATCCCTCCACAACTCTAGCTGTACCTCTGCATGCTGACCCCATGGCTTACCCACTGGTGGGGCCTGGCTGCAGTCAAGCATCATCCTCCATTGCACCAGCTAATGTGGTTGAAGACACCCCCTTTGGAATTAGAGTGGCTGGTAGCAGAGAGTGGGGTTTGTACGGGCAAGCTATCATGCTTCTTGCTTCCTAGAATTTTTCTGGTTAGACCTACCCAGCTCCCTGGCATGCACTGCCAATGAATGCCCTCTGCATTGACTTGTAGGTGGGAAGCAGCCAACACTGCATGGCCATCCACAGCACCATGGAGTCCCACTTTCCACCTTGACATGGTATACAGAGCATGGGTCGCTCAGCTCCTTCTCCCCAGGATCAGCATGAGATTCCTCCACATCATGCTCCAGGGACAGCGGTACAATCCCATGTCTTCTACATAGCAGAGCAGTTCTTCACAAGCCAGCCCCACCTGGCGGGGTAGTACGCTGCTTTTGATGGCCTTCCAGTATAGCCTGAAGCCCCAGTCCACTCACTCCTACTGTTATTCTTGCCCTTCCTGCCCCCAAGGTCACCACTGCTTGCTTCTAATTGTTTTCTTACCTGTGTTACTACCTGGCTAGATTGGGGACAGGAGTATAAGTATTATTGGGGGAGGGCCTTCCAGTGGCCTCCCAATAGTTCCCAGTGGGTCCCAAGCCCTGGCCTCCCTTAGCTGCCACCACTGCATGTGTCTCTGTGGAGGGCAGTGGTATGGCTCGAGTCTGGCAAGTACGGGCCAGTACCCAGACAGCCAGCAGCAGGAGGTAGGAGACAGAAAAGGCTGAGATGTAGAAAATGAGTAGGTGCTCAACAGTGGGAAGAAAGGGAACATTTCCCCCCAAAAGGACTAGCTATTGAGAATGACACTCTCTGCCAGGTCAATGAACTAAGGAAGAAAGCACAAGCATGTTTACACTCACCTTGTTTTACTACAGTTTCCCAACCCCCCACCCCAGATTTGGATCATGTGGCAGATCATAATTACATCACATATCATGATGCTTGGTACAACAAGAAGAGACAATGTCTATCGAGTCTGTCCCATCCCCAGGATTCAAGGCATGTGACAGGTCAGAATTACATCGCATACTGCATCATTATATTAGTTACAAGAGAGGGCAGTACCTATTGAGTCTGCCCCACCTCCCGGATTCAAAGCATGTGACAGGTCAGAATTACATCACATGTCATAACATTTGTTAGGACAAGAGGAGACATCTGCCCCCCCCCCCCGATTCAGAGCACGTGCAGGTTAGAATTGTCAGAATTACATCACTTATTTGTTAGGAAAAGATACAGCAGTGCCTATCATGTTTGCTCCTCCCCTCCCCCAGCTTTGGAGCACGTGCTGGTCAGAGTTACATCACATATAATTGCATCACTGTTAGGCTAGGAGGAGACAATGCCTAATGAGCCTGTGCCCTACCCCAGATCTGGAGCATGTGATAGATCAGAATGTCATGACATTTGTTAGGATGAAAGGAGGCAGTGCCTATGAAGTCTGCCCTGCCCACTGTGGTTTTGCACCATATGCAGGTCAGAATTACTTCACATATCATTACATTTGGGAGGACAACAGTAGGAATTATCTATCTAGTTTGCCCCCACCCCAGCTGCCTTTGGTTATAACCTCTTATTCTCTTTCTGGCCAAGAAGGCATCACATTCCTTCTCAGAATAGTGCCCTTGCCTTTCTCTAGTGGAATATTAAGTGAAGCTTTAGGTTCATAGTACTGTGTGTGCTGCTTAAACAACCTCCAAGTTTCGGCTTGCAAGACTTACTTGCTTTGCTAGTAATGGGGATGTGTACATGCTGTGTAGCTGTTATTTACTGTTCCACTTTTCTATTTCCTCTTTTGTAGATGGCCAGCAGATGTTCCTTATTTGTGTGGTAAGGCAGAATAAAATGGTGCTCCTTTAGCTGCAGTGTGCACTGTAAGAAAAGTACGAAGGCACAGAGAAAACTCTAAATTTGTCTGCTGCTGGCAAGAGTAGGACTTTATTTGCTTACAGGCATTTAGGGAAATGTTATGCTAGCACCCCATATGGAAATGTTATGCTCACACTCTATGTTACATATTTGGTGTACACCCTAGAGGAAGGAAGGGAAACGATAGAAACATTCAAATATCTCAAGGGCATAAACAAAGTTGAAGAGGGAAGCATTTTTCAGAAAAAAAGATGTTCAGGAACAAGGGGATATGCTATGAAGCTGGAGGAAAGACCCAGGGGAGATGTAAGGAAGTACTTTTTCACAGAAAGAGTGGTGGATGCCTGGAACAGCCTCTCAGTGGAGGTGGCGGGGGCAAAAATGTTAACAGGCTTCACGAATGCATGGGATAGACATAAAGGAACCACAGAGATAGAGAACAGGAGGTAAAGCTGTAGATTAAGTAGGGTCTGCAGTGTTACAGTAGGCAGGAAAAATGAGCAGACTAGGTGGGCCAAGTGGTCCTTATCTGCCGTCAATATCTATGTTTCTATGTTCATTCAGTAGAGACATTTAAAGTCTCTAACTGGGGGTCCTGGCAATCAGCTGCACCTTCAGATCCACTAGAACTAAGGCAAGATCAGAAGTGATAATACAGGCTATATGTGAAGTGGTGATGGTATGCATCCAGTCCTGCAGGACCAAGAGGTAGTCCAGCCACGTGTGCAGTTTGTAGGGACTGGAACAGAAAGTATAACCCCGCCCTTTAGGGTTCACATAACACCACACATCAATGACACCCCATTCCGGCAGCAGCTTCAGATAGGTCCTGCTCAGCCCCTGTGGTATGCTCCATTGTTAGACCAAGTCAAACTCTGGGGAGATCGTGCAGTTGAGGTCTCCCTAAATTATATAGAGCCTACCAGGGTCCCATACTGTGTCCATCAGGGGCTTCTGGAAGAAAGCAACCTGCTCTGCAGCCTGATTAGCAGCATCTAAGTTCAACATAGTACAGAGGGTCCCACTGTAGCTGCCCATTAGTTTTATGCTCCATCCGTTATCATCCTGAACCAAATCCTGGATCAGGGATCAGTGAGAAGCAGCACCCTTTCTAATCAAAATTGCAAACCCCCTCCTGTTCAGATGTTCAGTGTTATCTCCACCACCCACTTACATGTACAGGAGGTGCGGGGGGTTGTCACATTCCACCATACTAAGATGGACCTCTTGGAGCAACTCCAGTGTGGTCCCCCTCCATCCCAGCTCCTATAAAATTTTGCTAGACTTGGTAGGGCTATGTAACCCTTTAATGTTAGAGAATACAACTTTCAGATCACCCATGTTGAGTCCAGAACCCTCAGCCTCTTCCCCCACCCACACAGATAAATAGGAAATAAACACCACATAAGTAAAAACAAACAAAACTATGTGAGCAGGCTTTTTGAAGGGTGGCACAGGACTTGCATTCATCCTTGCATCACCGCACTGAGGTTCTGGCGGTGTGCCGAACCCTTTGCCTCAACTGCATGTGATTTTACATTCTCGGGCGCAGCTGCAGCAGTTTCCGCAGCTTATGGCAGCTTATCCCATATATCTGGCACAAGCTCTGTAACACAGCCCCCAGGATTGCCACAAATTAGACCAGAAAAAGCTGGTCTAACTGGTGGCAATTGCCAGCATGGGATAGAAAATCCTGTTAGATCACCGCAAGCCCCATGCACCATATCATCAGCACACTAGGACTTGCGATGATCTAGGAGCTTCAAAAAATCCCGCCGAGTACATTAAACTGGTACTTCAAGGTATTCAGAATGAACTGGACTGCCCACGCAGTAGACTAAGGGGCTTATGCTGTTTGCTAATTAGCAAAGAAAAAGGTTCTGTACAGGGGCCTAGTAGAAGGTTTGCCCTGTGGGGGGGGTGCACTGTGTGTGCTAGCAGCAGAGACGCCAGTGTTGCCTCAAGAGTCGCTGTAATCCCCCCAAAAGCTTGATCTCTTTAACAAAGTAAATCCACAGTACAACCAGCCCCAAACCACATTTCAGCTCCCCCCTCCCCCCAAGACATAGATAATGGAAAGGTGTCCTCTAGGTGCAGACTGCCAACAGAGTTCAGAGTAAGTCATAATAAGTTCAGTGAATCTGCTACCTTAAGGTGTTCTGGAAGTAAAGCAAAGAGAAACAAAGTTCAGTTTTTCCTGCCACCCCTCACCTGCAAGGCAAACAACAGACGGCAATACACACCACAGGGCAGATAGGCAACAGGTCCTGTGTCCTCAGGAAGTGAATCAGTGTTCAGGAGTCTCAGACTAAAACAGCTGGGCTAGCAGATTTCCTGGCTTCCCCCTTAACCATGGCCATCAGGCCTCACTGTCACCCCCCCCCCTTGCTTTCAAGTCTGTTAGTAAGGCAGGTGGCAGGCAAACCTCCTAAACTAGTAAATAAAGGAAAAGTACTTACAGTTTGTACTGTAGGAGATGAGGGGCATACAGGGTGAACTGATCCAATCTAGGAGTCAGAGAACAAGGCTGAAGCTCAAGTTCTGTCAGGATAGAAAGCAAAGATCTGGGGTGAGTGGCCAGGCACTGATCTGTACAGTTGAAATGGCTGATCTAGTCAACCCATTCTGTCACCTATTGGGGTGGCCTGGTGCAACATGCTGGGCATTGAGACATAATTGTTCTTGCTGACCGCCTATAAGCTGTGAGCTGTTGTCAGTGAAGACTGCGCTTCTCCTTAGGCATTGTTCTCCCACTGTCTGCCAGACTTGGTCTTCCAGGAGGTGCTCCATCATGTCAGATGGGGCCACAACATGTCCTCCAGTACTCCCAGGTCAAGGAAAACTGTTCAAGCCCTTGCTAGTGTCTGTAAAACTTTGGGCCATTTTGAAGTAATCCTTTGCACTGTGCAGGGTAGTAAAGCTGCATCTTGATCTCCTTTGATGTCAGTGAATCTCCAAGAGCTTGGGGATGCTTGACCATCATCTGTGGGGCATAGTTGTGATTGAAGCAGGGCAATAGGTAGGGGGGTGTTTAGGGTGTTCAAACACCCCTCAAAATGACCATCAAAATATTTGATTTTTAAGGGGGACAACATGATTCACCCACAGCACGGGCCCTTTAAATGCATGCAATCAACTCCTGACCCAAGTCCTGCATGCAGCCTGCTCCTGGAATGAATGGCTGGAGAGGGAGTGAGTGGAACTGGTTGCCCAAGCAGCACGTCTCCGAACGGGAAGGGTTGGTCTGGTCTGAGTCTGCTTCTCCTCCTCTCTCAACAGTAGCCAATAAAAGGGCATGGCTTGAAACTGGTGGCATGGTGCACTGGCACATGCACTGCCATATCGCAATGCCCACATGAGAAGTGAGAGTGAAGAGTCGATGATGGAGGAGGAGTGTGAGTGTGTGTGTGTGTGTGTGTGTGTGTGTGTGAGAGAAAGACATCTCTGAGAGCCCCAGGAGATTATTTTTTGGAGTGGAGACTGCATCCTGAGCCTATGATGGTAAACCAGAGAGCAATCGGAGGAGTCAGGACTCATCTCAGCAGGAGTTGTTTAAATTCTGACCCCGCCAGTCTGTTAGTCCCCTCAGATGGTCATCAGTCATCCTATTGGTCGGAACGGATTCTTGGTGCTGCCGCCGGCCCGGCCCCCCACAGAGAGTTGCTAGCCTGAGCCCTGAGCTCCAGAGTCACTGTCCAAGACAGTAAAGTTGTGTCCTTGCAGTTCCGGTTGCGAGAGCGTGTGGGACCGAATGAGCTACTAGCCTAGGTGCCTGGACTCTGGAGGAGAAAGCCAGAAAGCTGGTTCCACCATTCTCTTGATTGCCAGGTGGTTGCCTGCTGACTTTGTTTGCCTAAGCTAAGCAGCTGGGTGAAAGGATTCTGAAGGATCCAGTCGACTATAGTGCCATTCTACACTCTGAGGTAAATGACCAGTCCTCAGTGCCAGTCAGAGAGAGTCAGACCTGGCTGGTCAGTCAGACTCAGTCAGTGCTGTGTATGTGTAGGGTACTAAGTTGCATGTACTTTTTCTGTTTAACTGTAACTGGTCTGCACACTGCGACTGCTGAGGATTTGCGCAAGCTTATAAGAACAGCCCTGGCCTGCCCCATAAATAAAAACTGCACATGTCATGGGGGGGGCACAATGTGACACTACAGCAAATTAAATCCCTGGTCCAAATGTTACCCGTTTGTAATTGGTATTTACATTACACCACTAACACCTTGTTGTGAGCATGCAGCCTGGTAACAAGGCACTGTACCAGGTACATGGATGATGATGGAATGCCATACCACCAGCACCAGGTCACCCTCCATAACTCACCCATGTTTTTGTCCTGGTTTCCAAGTTGTCTCACCCCCGCACCCCACATCAACTGCTGTGAGTTCACTCTAGTGTTTCAGTGTGCCCCCATCCAGTTCCACTGATCTATGTCCAGTCCTTTTTTCAAGGGTTGCCCTTCCCTAGCCACACCAGTGTTGTCTTTCGCTAGGTGGTGTAGTGCAGTAGTTCCTAGGGTGGTACAAGTACTTTTCCTACTTGTGAATATTCAGTATGAATTCGTACCTGGAACCAGAAAATGCTTGGTCTCTCTCTTCGGCCATTAAAAGTGGTTTTGAGAAACAATCCTCTATCTCATCCCCCTTGGACCTAGTATAGCTGTCAACATCCACTGGAAATATAGACTCTAATGCCAACCAGAGTCTCCCATACCCATGATTCCATGGGGGAAAAATTTCCTCTGACGTTAGGGGTGAGGTACATGTAACAAAAGTGTGTTTTTTCTTTAAGAAAAGCCCCAAAACTCACCACAGAGCATGTAAACCCCCCAGAACTTCTGGGGCCTAGCATCCCCCAGACCCCCAGCCCTTATGCAGAAATCTTTCACAGTATATTACAAAAATTGCAAATGAGTGGGTGGTTGATGGCACTGTTGAACAGCCAGTTGTCCACAACCACTGGAACTGCAGACTCTAATGCCAGCCAGAGTCTCCCACACCCGATTCCATGGGGAAAAATTCCCCTGAAATTACGGGTGGGGAACATGTAACAAAAGTGTGTTTTTTCCTTCAAGAAAAGCTCCCAAACTCAACAGAGAGCATGTAAACCCCCAAGAGCTTCTGGGGACCTAGCAGCCCCCAGATCCTCGGATTTTATTAAACTGTAAATGAACCAATTCTTAAAGAAGTAGTGATTTTCCAAATGCACTTAAAAAACTTGATTAATTTCCTCTAACAGTAATTAAGATTTTTATGAGGGGAGTTCCATAGACTAAGATTGGGGTGATTTAGTAAACCTGAGGAAGAAAGTGTATTATTACCTGTTTGAAGGAGGTGTGCACTGATCTCAGCCTTGGGCCCTACACCAGGAACATTCCAATTTAAATCTGAATGTTCCCAAATGGTGACAACTCAAATCCAAAAACCAAATACTGGTACATAGCCTGTGCATACCTTTATTAGATGAATACCACTACAGTATTTATTGTATATTAATAAATACCCATGGCTTCAGGGCATTAAAGAGAATCCACTTTACAGGATCCAAACTAAAAAACAGTAGCTAATGTATGCAGGAAACTCACCATGGCAAATCCTGAGAGCAGTGCAGAGGTACGGCTGGAAGCCTTCAGCTTGGCCCTACTCAGGTACAGCTTCCTCCAGGAAAGAGCCTGTACGGAATGGTGGTTTGAGGTGACCAGTTCTAGATAACTGCGCCGGACCCAGTCACGGTAGTCCATGCCCCTGCTGCCAGGATCAGAACAAGGAGGAGCTGGGGAGCCCATTGGGACATTCAACTCACTGCTCATGATGTTATTAATGTTGAAATACCTTTAGGATGTAAAGAAAAACAATTAGGTAAATACCAACAGCGTGTTGTGAGATCTCTGATAGAATAATTCACAACAGGAGTTGGGAGCGACAAACAAAACCCTGACACAGAACCTCTTAAGACTGCATGGCTCAAATAAAAAACTGTTAAACAGCGAGAAACAGCATGCAAACAGGAATCATATACATTAATAATCTAATTATAACATTACAGTTCAGAAGTGTGTTATGCGAAAATGTACTTCTTGTCCACACAGGTCCAATAGGAACTGGCCTTTACCCATTCCGCATTTTTACTCACCATGAAACAAGCTGTTTCAGAGAAGCATAAGTCACCCTTTCAAAAGAAAGGAGTTTTTTTTTATTTCTTCATTTACCTCCCAAAGGAAAAAATTACTCACCGCAGTAATCTTCTTTCTCCCATGGGGTCATTTAGCATCAGTAACTTTTTTGCACTTAGCTGACTAGGTGCAACTGCCCCGGAGGTGTGCCTTTAAGAGATATTCAATGAGCGTAGGGCCAAGCCAATCAAAAGACAGGACGGGGTGTGAACTGAGTGAGAGCTGTTGACTGCTTTAGAATTTTTTCAAGGAAAAACAAGGGCAAATGCCCTGGAAAAGAATTAACAGGATTCAAAAAACATGCAAATGTCCAAAAGCGGAAATAGAAACCACAGTAACACGAGGTAAAAACTCATCAATAAGAAATGCCAAATTTGGTAAAAGGCGATGTAAGAGCCCTTCTCCGACAGGTGAACCGGGGAGGAAGGGTGGGAGCTTACTGGTGCTAAAGGACCCCATGGAAGAAAGAAGATTACTGCGGTGAGTAATTTTTTCTTCTTACCCCAGGAGTCCTTTAGCATCAGTAATTTTTTGCAGACTACCAAGCAGTATCAAGTGGGAGGCGGGCAGAGAACCTACTTAGGAAAGAGGCTCTGCAGAACTGGCCTGCCAAATTTGGCATCAGATCTGGTCTGCACATCCAAACTGTAGTGTTTCACAAAGGTGTGCACAGATTTCCAGGTAGCTGCTTTGCAGACATCCAGTAGGGGAATGCCCTTTGCTGCTGCAAGCGAGGCTGCAGCGCCCCTGGTGGAATGGGCCCTGAGCCCCACTGGAGGTTGACCACCACCTTTCTCATAGCAGAATCTAATACAAGAGACCAACCAACGAGAAATAGTTCTCTTGGTAGCTGGTCTTCCTCTGCCTACATCCCCGTAGGTGAGGAACAACTGAGTGGAAGAGCCTCTGGACTGTCTATTATGCTCTAGGTAGTGAAAGATGGCTGTTTTGACATCCAAGCTGTGGAGCTTTTGCTCGCCAGGAGTGGATGGCTCAGTAAAGAAGACAGGCAGAGTAATGGACTGGTTCAAGTGAAACTCTGAAACCACCTTTGGCAGAAATTTCCTATTTGTCCTGAGCTCAACTTTATCATTGTGAGGGATGATAATTTGGCTCAGTGCACAGGGCCTGTAGCTCTGAAATTCTCCTGGCAGACATAATGGCTACCAGGAAGACAGTTTTCCAAGTTACAAACTTGATGTGGGCCATGGACATAGGCTCGAAAGGTGGATTCATGAGCCCATCTATGCAAAGGTTCAGGCTCCAAGGAGGGACAGGCTCCCTGGTTGGAGGCTGGAGGTGCAAGAGGCCTTTGAAAAACTGTTTAAAAATATTGTGGGGAAAAAAAACAATTTCTTCTTTCCTACCAAAAGGTAGGCTGAATTTGCCGCCAGGTGTAGCTTGAGTTAAGATGGTTTCAAGCCTGACACCTGTAGGTGTACCAGGTAGTCTAGCAGCTGAGGGTCTGAAACTGATAGGGGTTCGACCTTTTCGCTCCTGCACCGGAGGGAAAACCTTTTCCATTTGGCTGCATAAGTCTTCTTAGTGCTTGTTTTTTTTAGCCATCCTCTGTATCTTAAGGACCTGTTCAGAGTACTGTGAGGATGGAAACTTTAGCTCCTCAAGAACCAGGCCTTAAGGTGAAGAGAGTGTATGTCTGGGTACTGCACTCCTGTCTGAGGAAGGGTCAGCAAGGAGCGAGTCAGAGGCAGGCAAATAGGCCTGTTGCAGGACACTGAGAGAAGGAGAGGGTACAAGGCTTGCCTGGGCCAATCAGGAGCCACTAGGATCATTGATGCAGGCTGCTGCCTGAGTTTCAGCAAAACCCTGAATATCAGGGGAAAGGGAGGAAATGCATATAGGAACCTCCCTGACCAGTCCAGGATCAGGGCATCCAGAGAAAGTGTTCCTGGAACTGGGGGCCTGCAACAGTACTGAGGAAGCTGAAAATTGAGAGGCGAGGCAAACAGATCCACATCTGGTGTGCCCCATTGCCTGAACACTGCGGCTAGTACTTGCTTGTTCAGCATCCATTCGCTCTGACCTTGACTGATGCAGCTTAGAGCATCCTCCAGAGTATTGAGTTTGCCTGAGAGGTGAATAGCTGAGAGGCTGACTCCAAGGGAGAATGCTAGAGACCAGAGCTTCCAAAGAGAGTATTCCTGATCTAGTACCACCCTGCTTTTTTATGTAGAACGTTACAGTGGTGTTGTCTGTTCAAATTTGAATTGCCTGCCTTCTATGCCGGGAGTGAAAGCTTTGACAGCTAGTAAGACTGCTCTGAGTTCCGAAAGATTTATGGGCAACTGTGACTCTTGGAAAGTCCAGTTGCCGCTTACTGAGGCACTGTCTAGATGAGCTCCCCAGCCCAACAGGGAGACATCTGTGGTGATCACCTTTGTGGGAAGAGGAGCTTGAAAGGGAACCCCTGCCTACAAATTTGCAGGGTCCTTCCACCACAGCAAGTTTTGGAGGAACTGCTCCGACACCGGTATTAACTTTGAAAATTTGTTACTTCTCTGAGACCAGCGAGCTCTGAGGTAGGCTTGCAGGAGTCTCATCCTGTACCTGACTCCTGGGACTACTGCAGTCATAGAGGCCATATGTCCCAGAAGTTTGAGGAAATGTCTGGCTGGTCTTGGCTGTCCCTGGGCGAAAGAATCTGCCACTGAAAGGAGACACTGAATTCTTTCCTGTGGGAAGAAAGCATATCCCATCTGAGTGTCCAGCTGGGCCCCTATGAAGGTGAGCAGCTGAGTGGGTTCTGGGTGCAATTTCTTGAGATTTACCAGGAAACCCAGAGACTCCAGAGTGCATTCTGTGAGAGAAAGAGATTCCTTGACTTGGCAAGGAGACTTTGCTACTATTAGCCAGTCATCCAGATGGGGTAGACAGCGCAACATCCAGTCTCCTGAGATGTGCTGCTACCACTGCGAGACACTTTGTAGAGACTCTTGAGGCCGAGGACAGACCGAAGGGCATTGCAGTGAACTTATAGTGACCCGAAAGAAGTTTGAACCTGAGAAACTTCCTGTAAGATCTCCTTATGGGTATGTGGAAGTAGGCATCCTTTAAGTCAAGGGAGGCTAGCCAGTCACTCTGCTGTAAGGACTGTATGACCAGTGACAGAGTGACCATCCTGAATTTAGGTTTTTTCAGATGTTTGTTTAAATATCTGAGATCTAAGATAGGTCGCCACTCCCCAGTTTTCTTTTGTGGCAGAAAATACATGGAGTAAAGGCCCTTGCCCTTCTTGTGGGTGGAGACCCTCTCCACTGCTCGTATAGCCAGAAGGTTTTGTACCTCCATTTCCAACAGCGGTATCTGTGATTGGGACAGAGGTCCTGACACCTGTGTATGCTTGAAGTCTGGCAGCTGCTTGACCTGTAATGACAGACTCTTCTGCACTATCTCCAGCACCCACTTGTCCGACATGATGAGGGACCAGTGCTGAAGATAGTGAGAGAGTCTACTTCCAACCGGAAACAGGAAGGTGACCCGGACACTCACATCAGGACTTAGACTGAAAGGCAGATGGCTGGGTAGAGGTGGCTCTTCTTTGGCCCCTTCTGTCCCTGCCTCTGAAAGACCCCCTGTACAGGCTAAAGACAGATTGGGGCTAGAGACTGTAAGGCCTAGGAACAAAACTTCTGCCCCTACCACCCCTGGGATGGGATCTCTGAGGAGTAGCGGCAGGTTTAGGCTTGGATGACTAGCTCTGTCAGGAGGCCTTGTACTTATCGACCTTTTTCATGTAGTCAGTGGTTCTGTAATCAAACAACATATTTTGATCACAGGGAAAATCCATGGCCTTGTTCTGAGTGTCTGTGGTCAGACTGGTTGTTCTAAGCCAGGCGAAGCATCTCAGAGAGATGGAATGGGCCATCGCCCTAGAGTCTGCATCATTATTGTCACCTGCCATGTGGAACTAGTACATAGTAGCTTCCAAGGCAGTTTTTGACATATCCACCAGCTCCTGCACCATAGAATCTGATCCATTGCGGGTCATAGCCTGAACAGATTTCCAAAGGACTTTCTGATATTTGGCTGTGAGTGCCATGTAAGAGGAAAGCCTGAGAAGCAGGGAAGCTGTAGTATACATTTTCTTTGCTATAAAGTCAATTTTCTTGGAATCCTTGTCAGGAGGAGAGGGAGACAAGGAGACTCCAGCTTTCTCACAAGCTGCCTGCTGCACTATACTCTTGTGGCTAGGGTGTGCAGACAGGAACTCTGTACCATTTTTAGACAATTTCTATTTTCTCTCTCAAGCCACTTCTCAACCCCTGGTACTGAAGTAGAGTGTGAAGCACCTTCATGGTATTTTTTTTCTAAATGCATTATAGATGGGGATGACCAGGGTCTTTGAGGATGAAAGACCCTTCATCTCCCTATAATCTTCGTCTTCATCGACATCCTGGTTAGGCTCCTGCATAGGGAGGTCCAGGGTATCCAGCATATTTTGTATAAACGTAAACTAGAAGAAGGATCCTCGTGGTCACCCAGGGGATCCCGAAGGTGAGGATCCGGGGACTCCTGGGGCTCAAGGCCCTCAAAATCCATGTCAGGGGCATCATAAAATTGATCATCATCTGTGTCACCCTCACAGTCTACAGAAGAGAGAACTGTGGAAGAGTGCTTGCCAGCCCCAGTAAATTGAGGACCCATCTTTTGAAAGGTCTGAAACAGTTGCCATGCTTTTTCCATATCTTGCACTGATGGAAGAACCTGTGCAGTTTGTAAGTGTTTTGTGTTTTTTGTATGCTTTAAGCTGCCTGTTGTGTCACTATTGGCTTTCCCAGGAGCAACAGAAGCATATCTGTCTTGACAGAATTTCTTTTTAGCCACTTCATCAGAGGCTTGATCAGACTTTCTTTTTTCATCACCCATATTATTTTTCAATTTGTGAGGAACTTCATCTTTGGAAGCTTTATTTTTTGACTGGGATCTGGAGGGTTTCTCAGCACCTCTGCTTTTGGTATTAGTGCTTTTGAATTGCCCCTCGTCGGAAGCCTTTGATTTATCCTCAGCCATAATAATCAAAGGTTTGTCTGCTATGTTTGCCAATTTAAGCAAAGCAAACCAGTTCTGGACCTACGAGCTAACTGCAGGTTTCTGTGAAAATGCCACTGGCCAGTCTATTACCAGTGCTTTTTTTTTTTGGTTGTAAAACTGGGATCTATACCTGTGCCAATCTTAATAGAAACCCAGTAATACTCAACTGCCCACAGGTGGCTGCTGGACCCTTATGGACAGTCCTGACACAGATGATACCAAGGTCCAGTAAAATAACAAAAAAGGTTTCCTCGTAAATTGCCAATCTAGAGAGAAAACCCCCCAGGCACTGTTTAAGTTTGAAATCTACTGCAGGTGCCTCGTGGTAAACACTGCAAGGTCCGAGGTAAAAAACAAGGCAACTGTCCCTAATTCGACAGTTCCCACAAGAATTTGTCCAAAAATGAGGAAACTGTCGAAAATAACCACCCGCGATAAAATTAGGCTTTAAACTAAATAGTTGCGGTAAAAATAAAGTCTAAATAGTGCCGTCGCACTAAAAATAAAAAAATTGCGCAGCACTAATGAAAAAGTAAAACTTTCACTCAGCACACTGAAGGAAATACTTTGTGAGGAAAACTTTACCCAGATAAGCACTAGGAGGCTGTCAACAAGGAAAGTTGAGAGACACTTCAGGGGCAATGTTGCTCAGTAAAGCATAGAAAAATTCTGAAGCCTTCAACAGCTCTCACTCAGCTCACCCCACCTTCCTGTCTTTTGATTGGCTTGGCCCTAAGCTCATTTAAATATCTCTTAAAGGCACACCTCCAGGGCAGTTGCACCTAGTCAGCTAAGTGCAAAAAATTTACTGATGCTAAAGGACTCCTGGGGTAAGAAATTTAATTTTATTTAATTTTAATAACCAAACCTGAAAGTTAGAAAATGAAGCAAATGCTAACATTATTCTCATGCTGTCTGTCTTTAATGCCCACGTCATACTCTATAACCAGCTACTGTAATCCTCGTTCATGGCCTGAAAATGGTATCAAAGCATGGAAATATCCTTATTTTAGTAGAACACCAAATTGGCCTGAACTATTTATTTATTTGTTAACCAGGTGGGTGCGCTGGTCCCAGGAACTGTTTCATGACACATTATGGGTTAACAGTAAACAGCCCATACAGGTCAAGGGGCCATTCAAATGATACAACACCATCAACTGATCCAAACAATGAACAGAAATGAATAACAAATATTATAGACAATGAAGTTACAGCACAAGATGCAACTGATGTACCATGGTTATCCAAGCAATAAAGACACTATACACGATTTACAGAATATACAAAAAGCATCGCAAATGCAAGACATGAGAAAAAAATAAAACTACATGACTGGTTAAAAACAAACCGCAAATTAAGACCCCTACCCTCCACACTGCTGCTCTGATTGTTTTTAAAATGTCTGTGTTTGACGTGCTCGTAGCGCTCTGGCTAATAGGACTGATGGGTTTGTTCAACTGGAAGAATGTGTTCTTCAGGGGGAACATGGTATAAACTTACCCCTGTCACAGCACTACCATGGAGCCTAATCCTGTCACAGTACCACCGTGGAGCCTAATCCTGTCACAACAGTCACACTACCCCATGGAGCCTAATCCTGTCATAGTACCACCGTGGAGCCTAATCCTGTCACAACAGTCACACTACCCCATGGAGCCTAATCCTGTCACAGTACCCCCGTGGAGCCTAATCCTGTCACAACAGTCATACTACCCCATGGAGCCTGATCCTGTCATAGTACCACCGTGGAGCCTAATCCTGTAACAACAGTCACACTACCCCATGGAGCCTAATCCTGTCATAGTACCACCGTGGAGCCTGATCCTGTGACAACAGTCACACTACCCCATGGAGCCTGATCCTGTCATAGTACCACCGTGGAGCCTGATCCTGTGACAACAGTCACACTACCCCATGGAGCCTGATCCTGTCATAGTACCACCGTGGAGCCTGATGCTGCCATAGTACCACCGTGGAGCCTAATCCTGTCACAACAGTCACACTACCCCATGGAGCCTGATCCTGTCATAGTACCACCGTGGAGCCTGATCCTGTGACAACAGTCACACCACCCCATGGAGCCTGATCCTGTCATAGTACCACCGCGGGATCCTGATCCTGTGACAACAGTCACACTACCCCATGGAGCCTGATCCTGTCATGGTACCACCGTGGAGCCTGATCCTGTGACAACAGTCACACTACCCCATGGAGCCTGATCCTGTCATAGTACCACCGTGGAGCCTGATCCTGTGACAACAGTCACACTACCCCATGGAGCCTGATCCTGTCATAGTACCACCGTGGAGCCTGATGCTGCCATAGTACCACCGTGGAGCCTAATCCTGTCACAACAGTCACACTACCCCATGGAGCCTGATCCTGTCATAGTACCACCGTGGAGCCTGATCCTGTGACAACAGTCACACTACCCCATGGAGCCTGATCCTGTCATAGTACCACTGTGGATCCTGATCCTGTGACAACAGTCACACTACCCCATGGAGCCTGATCCTGTCATGGTACCACCGTGGAGCCTGATCCTGTGACAACAGTCACACTACCCCATGGAGCCTGATCCTGTCATAGTACCACCGTGGAGCCTAATCCTGGCAGAGCTCAGAAAGTAATGAGTCTACCTAACTGGATTTCATTTTTATACACAAACAGGACAATTATAAACTTGGGGATGTGCTACTAGATTCATTTAGTGACCACCAACTAACTTACTAAGTAAAGGCAGTACAGTATAGCCTAGCAGTTAGAAGGGAGGCAGTATAGCGCAGTGGTTTAAGGCTCTGAGCTGCAAATCTGGTGACATCCAGGAGACCAGACCTGGGTTTGAATCCCACAGCTTCCACATACATACTGTGTGACCCTGAGCAAGTCACTTAACTTCCCTGTGCTCCCAGGATGCACTTGTAAAAAAACTTTCAGCTTAGTGTGCTACTCCTGGTTAAACAACTATAAAAAAAATAAATACATAAATAAAAATAATGAGCTGTGAATGAGCTTGGTACATCCAGCAGACCTGGGATGAATTCCCACAACCTCCACTGGCATACTATTTGACCCTGAGCAAGACTCTTAATCTCCTAGGTGTTCCTATGTCACCCTTGAAAATAGGCATCATACCTGGTGGGCCTTTCCCAGTTACCTAAGAATAACAAAACAAATCTGGTTCTGGTAGGGACTCTCCCTCTTCCGAGGCGGACAGCATCCCCTGGTATGCTGAATCCTCCCTTCCCTTCTGGCCTCAGATATGAACCAGGCTCAAATCGTAAACTTGAGTCGCCAGCGCCGCAATCAGCAATGCTAACACTGCACTGGAAGGTCAGCCCAGAAATCAATCTGGATATGAAGAAGAGTTTTCAGAGATACAGACAATTTAAAGGAAAGCAAAGGTATCGGATGCGTCCTCAGACAGGCAGTAACGGGGACAATGTCATTAAAAAAATTTTTCATGTTGCTGTTTGCCACGACAGAGAATTACATTTGAAAAGAAGAAAAATACATGCCATTACTCATAAGGTCTCATGTAAAGTAACTCTACTGCCTCTTCTGCATGAATTTAGATGTGCAGCATTTAACTGCTATTCATAAACAGTTTTGTTTAGCAGTGGATGAAAATTACATAGCTAAAGTAATCCAGGTCACACGATCTCTGGATTGGAACAGCGGCTAAAGGACCATTAGACCGATTTGGCAGAATACTGGCCTGGGAACAGCAGGACCACAATTAGCAGTTGCTGCAGAAGCGGCCTGCCCCCCAGCCATGCTTACTCCTTCAAAACCTATTTCAAGCGCACTGACTACATCAAGTCCAACAAAACTAGACTGAATAAATAAACCATACCAGACATTACTGCAAACTCTGTTTAGGTTAGAAGAAACGTGATAAGGCTATAAAATACAGGGACACTGCAGACGTCCAGGCCCTTGAAGTTAAAGGATGTTTACACAATCCAGAAAAATTAATTTTAGTATTTATGTCCCATAATTCTTTATTACTGAGAATATTTGGATGAACTTATTCTTTGTCCCCCACACTTCACCTGATCCTCCTGCTGTTTACTCCCCACCCCCCAAAGTCAACAGTCTGTTAGTGACATCACACAGTCTGTTGCAACAAAAATTACTCTGATCTCCCAAAAAGAGCATGAGGGCTTTGGCAGGGGAGCAACAGGCAGCTTAAGATAATGTCTAAAAGGCACAAAACATGTTTGCCATAATAGAGAATGAGTGGACAAAAATACAGAAAACTAATGAAATATACTGAGAATTGTGTTTGAATATTATATTTGAAAAATGTTCCCTACATACTGGAAAAAACTTTTAAGAAAGAAATCACCTAAACGATCTGCAAACTTTCAGAAGATATTATATATAGCAATGCTATATGTAGCAATACTATTTGTCTTTTCTGTCTTCATCTCTCAGAACGAAGACAGGGTACAGCTACAATAGAGAGTCTTATATAAAAAATCACACACTGGGTAACTGGTTTGTGTAAATCGTAAGGCGCACAAGTACTTTATACAAGTATTGTATAAACAGTAAGCAACACTAACCTGTCCTGACAGGTGTGGTATTAGAGCGCTGGAAAGTGGCTGTAACAGGGCCAGTATCCCCCCCATCCTATGTTGAAGGATGTTAGTGGTAAGCAGGATCACTACAACAAGGCCTCTCCCTTCAATCTTGGTCAAAATAAAAATATATCTTCAACAAGGTATCTTTTCGTGTGTATTCTGACCTATGCTATCCTGTTGTATTCTACCAACCTGCTGTATACCAGTATTTCTGTGAGACCTAGGCGTTGGACCCTCTAATGATCTGATGCCCTCCAAAAAAAGTTAACACTTTGGCCCGATATTTAGGTGTGGCTGTTTGTGCCACACAGACCATAGCACCACAAGCAAAATAGCAGGCAGGAAGAGTTGTATGAGTATTGAGCTGTGGTAGTAACATGCTAAGTGATAGTCATGGTGCACCACAGCCCCGTGTTGGCAACAGACACCCAGGAGCAGTGGGGAATTGTGCATCCCATAGGGGTTAGCACCTATGCTCCTGGTGCCATGTTCAAAGGCGAGCATGCTGACGACCACATATTACATGGTGCTAAGGGTCCCTTTACATGACATTATGTGGCCATTAGCAGTTTTTGGGCAATGCTTCCATGGATTTGTATGTATAGAGACAGTGTGGAGAGCTTCGGCCTTTGCCCCCACCCTTACCAAATCCCCATTCCTATAAAAAGATCCCTACCAGTGTACCAGCACCCTTGTCCTGCCCCAGTCCCTACTGATGAATGAAATAACCCTAGCAACCTAGCAGTATCCTCTTCTGCCCAGTCCCATTGATGAATGAAATAACCCTGGCAGTCTAGCAGTACCCCCTTTCCACAATGATCCCCACTGATGAATGAAGTTTCCCTGGCAGTCAAGCAGCACCCCTCCTCCCACCGATTAATGAACTATTCCTGAAAGTAAAAGTAGCCCCTTCTGCCCTGATCCTTGTTGAGGAGTATAATAACCTTGGCAGTCTAGTGGTACCCCCGCCTGCCCCAATCTGCAATGTAGTGAAATATATGTGTAAAGGCCAGGCACCCATCTGTGTTTAGGGGTATATGGTGGCATTCTCACCTGGCAAGCATCCACCTTCCATCATAGAATATATCAGGACTTATCAACCCCAACTCTTGCCCAGTCCACCCCTCCTGATGCCCATTCATTCAGATACCTGCCAGGGGGAAAATACTCTAAGTTACCCGGAGTTTCTTATTACATCACAGGACATTACATTATAGGACAACCTCAATTCAAGGATTACTTACAAATGTGCCCATTTGTCTGATGCGCCCCTTCAAATTAAGCTAATATGGCAGGAGTGGATCCTCATGGATACCAGCAACCTTGATGGGTGGCCCTTCATGACTCCATTGGTGCCATCTGGTTTCCGATCTGCTGGGATCCTCAGGGCCCTCCTAGGAGACTTATCCTCCTGGCAGCACCTGCTGGTAGTACTCCAGAGCCCTCAACAGGGGAACAGTGCCACCCAAACCCAGGGACCCTGTCACCATCCTTGGCCAGCATTCCCCTTGCCTCAGTCACAGCAAGAGGCTGGACTCCCTTCTCCTCCTCCCTCTGGATGCTGATCTTATGCTTCCATCCTAAGGTTTCTCTGAAACTCAAACTTGAACTTACTCCCTGCTGCTTGACTCCCCTAATTATACTGTAAAGGAGATGGGTAGGACCATAAATAATCAGGACTGAATTTTCCTGCTTAACGCTGGGCCAGAACAGTGTACCAAAAATATTTGAACATCCTGTCTGCAAGCACTACCTGTTGCATGATAGGCCTAGATCCATTTATGTGGGTTCATATTGTATATGCTGTAATGTACTTTAGAATGAAGACACTGTCTCTTTAAAAAGCTTAGGAATGGACTTACAAAAATAGCCTTAATCGTTCTTATGGCTAGGGTGAATCTGGTACATCTCAACATAAGGGAGACAGATATATAACCCAGGAAGGCATAAAATATCCCACTGTGGCTTTCCATGACAGAAAAAGGTAATGTAATGACCTTGGGGTCAGGGGTCAAGGGTCAAGCCAAATGCATGGACCAGATGTGATTGGGGTTGACATGAAACTTGACATGGAACCACAGTGACACCTGAAGGAAAAGGCAAACTGTTGCACCCTAATATCTGTATTGTCTTGGAACCATTAATCCCACCCCAGAAGGAAAAAAATGTAGGTATGTCCTAGAAATGACCATTAAGTATATTATAAGACATACATTTTGAACTCAGAGCAGTTGAATAGTGTTTATGTTGGAAGGCAGATAGTCTGTCCAGCTGGCATATACTTGTAGACCAGAAGTACATGTGTAGGCCTGGAAAAATCTCAAACCAGACCTGAGTGTGTGGAAGTTTGACTCCTTACAGAAAATTCTGATTTTTAAGTCAGAGTTTTGGAAAACAAGACCTTTCACCAAGGAGCACCAGGAGCCTTTTAAAAGCACATCCAGAGATTTGGATCAAGGACTTGCTAACAACTCTACTGCCTAATGAACTGTTATCTCTACAAGAACGTTAAAAATCTTGTCTGAACTATAACAACAAAACAAGGTATAGTTTAGAATACGGTATCTAGTGTCTTCTGTAAACCATCCAGTTTTACTTTTGTTATTGTCTGCATTTCAGAGTTCTTCCAAACTGTGACTTTTCTATATTGCTTTTATTTTAAGTAAACTTTTATGATTTTCTTATCAACTTTGCCTGGGGTCTGGTTGTGTGATTTAACATTTTAACAGAAGGGTTTTGAAAGACTGTGTGCCTTGTAAGATAGGACCACTCGGCTATCGTATAAAAACTACTTAGGCAAGATGGAGCCAGTGGCCGTGGTGGAATTCATATACTTAAAGTAGTGCAGAGTCAAGGGAACTCGAAACTTTAGAATCCACCCTCCCACTGGCAAAAGGAAGGCTGGCAAGTCTACCTGAAACCCTTACTCCTGCTCATGAGTTCTTAAACATGGGGATCCTCCCTGCAAACAGGAGGTCCTCCTACCCGTCTGCCCAACAGTTGGGGGCCAGGGGCTCGTGGCACTACTCACCTAAAGTATGTAAAGGGAATAATTAGGAGTGGAACCAGGGAGTTGTTTAGGCTGAAGAAAGGGGGAGTGACCAGGGGCCATGGGTGGAAGTTGGAGGTGGGAAATTACAGGGGAAAACGTAGGAGGCATTTTTTCACTGAGAGGGTGGTGGAGCTGTGGAATGCACTTCCCAGGAGGCTGGTGGAGGAGGGCACAGTGGAGGGCTTCTAGAAGGGTGGCATAGGTTCAAGGGGAAACTGAATCTAGAAAAGACACTCTTGGGGGCAGGGGGGTGGTGAGGCGGGCAGCCATTAGGTTGCTGGCTTTCGAGCAGACAAGACAGACCATTTGGCCTATTCTGCTGGCTTTTTAGTATGCTAGTATGTTAAAAGGACAAGTCTCAAGGTTAAACTTTAACTCTTCAAGAGCTCTCTAGTAACTTGCCCAAGCTGAGTGAAGAGAGATGCTGGTTATGTATGTATAGCCCTGATTGTTCAGTGGCCTCTCCCCCTCCCAGTAGCCACTCTGCATTGCCCATATATCACAGCACCCTCCTCAATTCTCTCACCCCACAGAATGTGACAAATCCTTCAACAACTCAGCACCCAGCACCTGCTATCCTTTGTCTGGCACCCTATCCAACTGTAGAAACCTGACAGCAGGCAAACAAAAGGACAGCTACTGGTACAGACCCTGCTCTCACCACCTCAGCTGGCCACTGTCTGAATGAATGGGACTGAATACACACATACAATACAAACAGTGTCAGAATATTCAGACACCTGATGCACTAGCAGTTACTTTAACTTGAAATAATATTTCCTTCTAAGAAGGAAAATGGAACTCTTAGAGAATGACCAGTGCTACCAACAGAGGTGATTGCAGCAGCTACCATAAATGCCTTTAAAAAATGACTAGATATTTATATGGACTAACAGTACCATGGACTAATGTGCTGAGACAGCAGGAAGACCTTCCCGATGCACAAAAATGTCTTCATATGTCTCAATCACTTAAGTAGAATTACGACTTCAACTTAAGATTTGTTGGTATGCCCAGTGAATTTGACCATTTGTACTAAACTACTCTCAGTCTTTTGTGCAATTATTTGCATTGATTTATATTATGTTTATTGTTAATGTTATGTTTTGCTGCCTGCTCCTATCAGACCTATCATGGGTTATCTCAAGACTCATTCATCCTAGATTCAACCCAGGCAAACCCGTGGGATGTCCCCATGGCAGATGGTGGAGGGGACTCACCCACCAGACTGAAGGCATCATTTCTCATGCTGGTACAGGACATAGTAAACCCTTGTGATGTCCCCATGCCAGGCGGTGAAGGGGTTACTCACCCACCAGCCTCAAGGCACCATTTCTTATGCTCGTAGGGGGCATGGGGTCTGGCAGTACCCAGGTCCTTGTCCAATGCTGAGAGTCTTGCTAGAAGTGTGATCAGTGCTAACTGCTGGATCAGCCACCAACATTGAACACACAGGTGCTGTGCTTTGCATTAAAATGGCAGAGAAAGCTAAAATTTAAATACCTGAAGGTAGGATGATAGCATAACAAAAATACTGATGACACATAAATTACAATTAATTGCTCCCCATTGAGTTCAATTTCTGTGTGAGTCAATAAATCTTTCCTGCAGTTTCTGTGTGATTCAATACTGTAAATCTTTTCCATTTTAAGTATCTCATGAGTCCACCTTCAGTTATTTAAACTTTAGCTTCTTCCACCATTTGAGTGCTCTATATTGTGTGCTTGTGTGCCTCACCCAGTGTTGTCAGGAAGCTTTTCCATCAATTTCTTCCCCATGGGTGCTGAGGAGAGAACTCAGGAGAGCAAACAAACCCAAACGTGCTGACACAAAGCTAAGCCAAGCAGCCCTGACCCACACTAGAGGTTCTTAGCAGTACAACCAACTGTGATCACCCAGGTGGTGGTGTTACAGCATTGACTACCCCCCCACCACCACCAAACCCCCTGGAGGAGGAGGAGGAGGAGGACATACTCTAGAATGCACAATCCTCTTCCCTCCGGCACCCTCTAACAATCCAAGTTTGGGGTGTAAGTGACAGTGTGAGTGGCTCAGCAGGCTGCACTCTCCTCTGAGGCCAGAAGATCAGAAGGCTGTGGGTTCCATCCCCACATCAGGCACTTAGGTTAAATCCCAATACTGACACTGCAGTGCAGCATGAGAGGGGTGCTGCACTCTTGAGGTGCCGTCTTTCAGATGAGATGTTAAACCGAGGTCCTATCTGCCTGTCCTGGTGGTAGTTCAGATGGATGTTAAAGATCCCATGGCACTTCTCAAAAAGAGTAGGAAAATGTCCTTGGTGTCCTGGCCAAATTTCCCCCATTCACTAAAAAAAAAATACCACCAACAGCTTAAAACCTGGTTCAGTTTCAGTTGGCAACCATCTGTATCCCCTTCCCCAGGACGAGGCTGAAAATAGGCAAACAACTGTCTAGTCCTCTTTCCTGGTCAACAAAAACTAACTTAAAAAATAAGCAATAAATAAACTTGAGTCAGTAAAAATGTAGAAACACTGATGGTGTCAGTAAAAAAATACCCGAAGGTCTATCCACTCTGTCCATGTCCTTGCCTAGCCCTATGAGTGACTAAAGCCAGCCTGGATTTAGAGATCGGATAGCCACTGCACAATCGTGCCAGCTTGTGTGGTAGCTTTTTTTTTAATCTACATTGATTGTTACCATTGTGCTATTTTTTCTTTCAGATGGTGTCTACTCTCCAGATCTCCTCCTAGTCCATGGGGTGTCCAGCTGAACATGGCTCCCTTGCCCACTGACTTACCCCTGAGGTAGTGTCCCTATTTCTAGCTGCCCCAAACTGTGTATTCTGAGGCGAGCTACAGTATCACTCATAGTATGGTTTTGGAGACCTCCTTTCAGCGTGCCCGGCAGACATGGGTAGTGATAGGCCCACTTGTCGTCCTGCCATCATAGATTCTCTCCTGCTCATCTTTACCTGTATAAGGGCTCATGGTAGCAATGCTCTGCAGGGTTCCAGGCAATGTGTGGTCCTTCACATTGACAGCAGTGCCTCTGCCTCTACAAAATGTCACTCAGTGAGCAGTGTGGTGTTGAACCCTCCCCCCATATGGACACTCTGTAATCCCAGCCTCCTCATCTAACAGCCAAGGCTCAGAGTGTGAAACCAATATGCATGCACGCCAGCACGCCAGAGCAGACTCCAATCACTCAGGAAGCCAACCTTGTGTGGTGCCTTTAGAGTTTCCTTTGGACAACATACCCCCATTGCTAAAGCCTTCTATGCGCCACTTAAATCAAAGGGAGGATAACAACCCCAATGCAGTGGATTCTGTTGACCAAAATAAAAAGCAAAGAGAGCAATAAAACCTTTGCCTTCATATCCAATCAGGAGATTACAGTTTGTACTGCTAGACATGGTGGAACATTTCTTTTTCAAGATTTCAAAATTTTTATCTCCCCTACTGTGTGCCCAGCCACAAAAGAGCGCTGGTGCCCATTCCCTTTATCAAGATCTGACATGATCAAACTAGGGGATAAAATTAACTGACACTATCCCTGCCCCTGCACTACAAATACTATTCAGGGAGGAAATATTCTTGTTTTCTAAACACATGGACTGCATTCACATATAAAAGTAAAATAACAAATGCAGTTTCTCCAGTTTTTTTGATGGGGCCAGCCAGGGGAGGAATAAACAGCACTAACTGCAAAAAATTAACCAGCCTTCAATACTTTGCAATCCATCGCTTCCAGCACATTAAATATATTTACTGCTGTTCTACAGCAAGAAATTTAAATCTACCAAAATTGTTTTGACAATGTAAGACTGGTACACTGCCCTTAAGATTGGATTTGCATACAAACATATAAAAATGCCAGCAGTTATAGGCCATAGCGGTCCATAGAGTCTGCTCGAATATGCAGCTCACAGTGTACACCACTGCAACTGCCCCCACAAACAACTGTGTTATCCACCAAGACCGCCTCCTCCCCCTTCTGCTTCCGCTCAGTTATGATGTTACCTCTGACCCTGTCCCACTCCCTCTTAAAACTGCCCACAGTTGCCAGTGTAATCAACTCCTCTGGCAGCTGGTTCCACTTTGCCACCACCCTTTCTGTGAAATAGTGCCTCATTTCCTTCTTGAATCTACCTCTCTCCAGTTTCAGACTATACCTCTAGTACCCCCCCCCGCAGTCTGAACATGTCCTCAGAACTTACCCTATTATGCCCTTCAAATATTGATAGACCTCAATGATATCACCTCTTTCTCTCCTACCCTCCAGGGAATACATGTTAAGCTCCCTCAGTCTATCCTCATTTGGCATGTCCCCCAGGCCAAGGATTATTTGTGTCACCCTACACCATACCCTCTCCAGCAGATGGATGTCTAAGTATGGGCACCAGAACTGCACACTATACTCCAAGTGCAGTCTCACTAGTGACCTGTGCAATGGCAGGATGGTGTCCTTCCTTCCAGAAGTGATACCTCTGGCAATGCAGCACAGTATTTTATCAGCTTTAGTTGCTACCTTCCTGCACACTGCACAGAATGATTCAGGTCATGACATGTCATTCATGATTTCTGAATATCAATAGCTGTACATTTATTTACTATACTGCATAATGTATGATACAAGGATGCTGTTGGTGTTCAAGTGGCTGAAGGGGAATTGTTATCTGTGAAATTAATTAAATGTAGAAAGAGTTGCAAAGTAGGGGGAGTGGCTTAGCTAGAAGGAGGCAGGTTAAAACCAGATTTAAACACTGCCCTAGATAGCTTCTGCCAGAGAACAGGCAGAGCACCAGGAGGACGGAGCTGCTGGTATAACTAAACTTCTCTACTGGGACTATATTGATCTCCTTACCTCCCCCTCCACCCAAAGGCAGTTCTACTTTTATAGGCACAGGATTTGACTGACAACAGGAACTTCCTGTTTGGGAGCAGGAAGTGAATGGTCACAAAGCCATCAAAGACTCACCATCCTAGAAGGATAAGAGTAGAACTCCATCCCCCCAGCTGCTGGTGGTCTGACTCTGAGCAAGTAAGGAGACTACTGAGAAATATAGGAACTTCTTGTCTCAGAACAAGAAGATCAGGAGCTAAAGGGGCACAGAGGCAGTAAGTAAGTAGGGAGAGAAAAAAAAAGAAATAAACAAACAGAGGAAAGAGTAAGTATTCCAAACAATAGTTAGGGGACCAGAAATAAGACATGATGGGAGTGGTGCAGTGCAGTGGCTGTGGAGCAGCAGTCTTCCGGGAGACGTTCTGGAGGATGCAGTGTTGTCCCATCTGCAGGCACCAACCTGGGCTGAGGGAGGAGGTTGCTCATCTCCAGGCTGAGTTGGCCAGGATTTGTGGGACCTCCTCTCCCACCCAGGGACCATCAGGGCCACTGCCGTTGCCTCAGAGGTTGCCAAGAAAGAGGAGAGGTTGGACCACAGTGGGCTCAGAGAGGATGAGGGTGGTGAAACAGAGATGCATCCCTCCCGTTGTACCTCTCCACAATTTCTATGCCATTCTGGAAAAGTGTGGTTCCTCTATGGAGGCACCCACAGTGGAGACCAAGAAGGATGCTGGGAACCTCCATAAAGGAGACACCAGGAGGGTGGCATGGGACCCCACAGGGAAAGGAAACAACTCCTCGTGGGGGACTCCATTGTTAGGAAGGCAGAACTGGGGGAGGAAGGGGAGAGGGAGGTAAGGTGCCTGCCTGGCACCATGGCTTGGAGGGACAGGGAGTGAATCCTCAGGATCACAAGAGCAGCTGCATGGGGAAGGAAGCTGGATGTCATTGTCCACCTAGGAATAAATTACCTGGCTAAGAAAGGGATCACAGCAGTGCAAGAAACATCTGTGGAGATGGGAAGGGGCCTTAGACAAATAGCACGCACGGTAACCGTCTCGGAGGTGCTGCCTGTCTATTGCACAGGTGAGGCTAGGGTGCGCCACACCATGGGATTCAATCAGTGGTTGAAAAACTGGTGCAGAGCTCAGGAATTTGGCCTCATTGGGGACTGGGGGTCCACCTGGAGGGACGCAGACCTATACTGGCGTGATGGTTCTGCTTCTGTCCAGAAGGGAACCAGGATCCTAAGCGATAGGTTTAAATGCTTCATTGGCAGCATTTAAACTACCAAAGGAGAGCACAGGAGGAGCAGGAAATCCTAGCCTCCCCCCCCAAAAAAATATCAGGATTTACTAAGCGAGGTAGACACCAACATAGAGATGTTGATAGGGAGAAGTGCAGGGGTAAATGGAGAAAGTGACAAATGCAATAAGGACAGGGATGGGGCAAAAAGGGGTAAGGCCATCAAGAAATGGAGGGTAATGAGTACCAACACCTGTAGTCTGGGCAACAAGCTCCCTGAACTGGTGACCTTGATGGGAGAGGGATGCCTGGATATCGTAGCAGTCACAGAAACATGGTACACAGAGAACCATGACTGGGATGTTAACATACCAGGGTACACAACCTATAGGAGAAACAGGGAGGGGAGAAGAGAGGGCAGAGTAGCTCTCTATGTAAGGGAAGAGATAAAAGCAACTGAACAAAAGAGTAAACAAGGAGGAGAGGAGGCACTGTGGGTCACCTTAGAGACTGGAAATGGCACCACAATCCGCACAAGGGTTGTATACAGACCCCCATGTCAGGGGGAGGGAATGGACAAGGATATGATAGAAGGCATACTTAGGATGGCAGAGAAAGGGGAAATACTGTTGATGGGAGACCTTAATATGCCAGATGTTAACTGGAGCACCTTTGCTGCAGCCACATCCAAAAGGAGAGCCATTCTTGATGCCCTTCAGGTGGCATGTCTCAGACAGCTAGTTTTGGAACCTACTCGTGAGGGAGCAATCTTAGACCTCATACTCTCAAATTGGGACAGTGAGAGGATCTCAGATCTAGAAATGGGTAGCCATTTGGGAACAAGTGACCACCAAACAGTGTGGTTCACGATAAACTCAGCTACAGAGTCAAGCCATACAAAAGTAAGAGTTCTGGACTTCAGGAGGGCTGACTTTGGCAAGATGGGAGAGTGCCTTAGAAA
Source organism: Neoceratodus forsteri (assembly GCA_016271365.2). NCBI lineage: Eukaryota > Metazoa > Chordata > Ceratodontiformes > Ceratodontidae > Neoceratodus > Neoceratodus forsteri. The sequence goes on along the minus strand of JADMNL010000030.1, from coordinate 216,222,309 downwards.
AGCACTAGCAAACAGGCTAGAAGGAGGGGTGGAGCAATAATGGGGAAACATCAAAACTGCCATCACAGAGGCAACAAGCCTTTGTGTGAAGCAAATAAACAAATCAAAATGAAAGAAAAATCCACTATGGTTCTCAAAAAGTGGCGGTGAAGGTTAGGGAGAAAAGATAGCATTTAGGAAGTATAGGAAACACAGAAGGAGCAGGACAGAGAGCTGTATCAGTTAAGGCAGAAGGAAGCAGGGAGGGTAGTCAGAATAGCAAAGGCCCAAACTGAGGAAAAGAAGCCAACTCAGTTAAGAAGGGGATAAAACCTTTTATAGGTATATCAGGGAGCAGAAAGACAAAGGAGGAATAGTGAGGCTGAATAGAATGGACAGTGGGTGGGCAGAGAGGACAGTGAAAAAGCAGGGATATTGAACGAATACTTCTGTTCAGTATTCACAAAAGACGAGGTGGGGGAGTTGCCTAATCCAATTAACAGAAGCACTCTGGATAGGGGGGTCGATCCCAGTCCTTTCACAGAAGAAAGGGTTCTGAAAGAACTCCTAAAACTGAAGGTGGACAAAGCAATGGGGCCAGATGGAATTCACCCCAGAATTCTAAAAGAATTAAGCAGAGAACTAGTGACACCACTGACTACGCTTTTTAACAAATCATGGGAGGATGGTGTGGTACTTGAGGACTGGAAGAAGGCGGATGTGATTTTCCTTCACAAAAGTGGGACCAAGACGGAGGCAGGAAACTACAGACCTGTCAGTTTGACCTCTGTGGTAGGGAAAGTGATGGAATCACGTCTGAAGGAAAGAATTATTGAGTACCTAGAGGCCAGTGGGGCACAGGACCAAAGGCAGCATGGGTTCAGAGCGGGAAGGTTATGTCAGACGAATCTAATTGATTTCTTTGACTGGGTGACCAAAGTAGTAGACCAGGGAGGGGCTGTGGACATACCCTACCTAGACTTTAGCAAGGCATCTGACACAGTCCCACACAAAAGATTAATAGTCAAATTAACTAACCTGGAAGTGGGTCCCAGGATGGTAGCCTGGGTAAAACAATGGCTGAACAACAGGACACAGAAGGTAACTGTAAATAGAGTCAACTCTGAAGAAAGAAGGGTTACTAGTGGGGTACCACAGGGTTCAGTATTGGGTCCAGTCCTTTTTAATGTCTTTATAAGTGACATTGCAGAGGAAGTGGAAGGAAAAGTATGCCTCTTTGCAGATGACACATAGATCTGCAACAGGGTTGATACACAAGGAGGTGTGGAAAGGATGAGAAGGGACTTGGCAAGGTTGGAGGAATGGTCAGAAGTATGGCAGCTTAGATTCAATGCAAAGAAGTGCAAAATAATGCATCTGGGAAACAAAAACCCAGGGGAAGATTACACAATTGGGGAGATAGTAACAACAACAAAAATGGAAAGGACCCGGGAGTAATCACATCAGATGACCTTAAGGTTGGCAAGCAATGTGAGAAGGCAGTAGGGAGGGCTGGGGATACTGGGATGTATGAGAGAGAAGGCATCATCAGCAGAAAACAGGAATGTTATCCCCTGTACAGACAGTTGGTGAGACCTCACCTGGAGTACTGCGTCTAGTTCTGGAGACCCCACCTCTGCAAGGACATAGACAGGATGGAGGCAGTTCAGAGGAGGGCAACTAAAATGGTGCAGGGCCTGCAAGAGAAGCCATACGAGGAGAGACTAAAGGAGCTTAATATGTATACCCTTGAGGAAAGGAGGAAGGGGGGGGACATGATAGAAACGTTAAGTGCCTCAGTGGAATCAACAAAGTCCAAGAGAGTAGCATCTTTCAGAAAAACAGATGTGCAAGAATAAGGGGACACAATTTGAAGATGGGGGGGATGGCTCAGGGGCAATGTGAGGAAGTATTTTTTCACAGAGAGGGTGGTGGACGCATGGAACAGCCTTCCTGAGGAGGTTGTGGGGTCTAAAACTGTGGGAGAATTCAAGAATGCATGGGACAGACATAAGGCAATTTTTGTGGGGGGTAGGAAGAAATAGGCTGTTGGTTAAATAGGATCTGCAGCTTATCCTCTAGGTAGGGAAATGAGCAGACTAGGTGGGCCAAGCGGTACTTATCTGCCATCAAAGTCTATGTTTCTAAGTATATAGGAGATATGCAACTGGCCTGACTCAACATTTGCAATGTATTTTAGTCTAAGAGGGCAAAACCACAACTCGTGAGATGTGAGTGGTAGAGAGACCCAAGTGAGTTATGAAAGTCCTGCCCTATGCACAATTTGAGTAAGGCCTCTGCATATTCAGTTTCACAACCTCAGTTTACGGACCATAACAGATCTAACTTGAAAATCCACTACTAGATTTTTACCTGCTGGCTTCACAGGTTCTCATGCCTATTGTGAAACTGGCAGCATTGGAAAAACTGCTATCTGGCTGGCTCCTTACTAGCCCATTGTGATGTACACAGCTTTAACAATATTGATAAGATACTATTGTATTTTGTTCGTAGTGTTGTCTTCAGCAAAGATTATCAATTGTTATGCTGTCAGCATACCCCTCAGCCTTTTCACTGTGGGACACTGGCACTAAAAATGTGGGATACAGTAGAGTGGGAAACTGGCACTCATAACGTGACACACACCAAGAAACATGGGTATAGTCCAAGCTCAGAGCACTAGAACCAGTCAGTGCTTTAATTTGTGCAGTCAAATTTTGATTTAGCATCTCAGAATATTACGATTTTTTTCTCTAATGTAAGCGTTTATAACACCTTCTCTGGGTTAACTGCGCCTTTTCTATGTCGGGACACAGTAGTTTCGTGAAATAAAATGCGGGAGGACCCTCGTAAGGAGGGACAGTTGCGAGGTATGCACCCAGTTTTATCGCTCATGAGTCTGCACAAAACTATTGCAAGCACCTCATCGTTCATATAATAACCTCTCCTCGATTTGTGAGAGTTAATTACCTCGGTCTGTTCTGTCACTCACGGTCACCACGTCTGGAATTATACTGCCGTGCGGGAACTGCTCTTCAGGGGATATCCAGGAAACCAGAGCGGGCCTAGGCGGGGCACTGGGAAGGGCTAGTGACTCTGTTTCAGCTTTTCTGGCCTCTCATCTCGTCATCATATTTAGCGCTTTCTCCATCACAGAGCATCCCTCTCCATCTCCAGTTAAGCAGGGCAGCCATCCTCGTATGGCGTATCAAAAAGCACCGATGCTGGCAGCTGTCAAGGGATGGACAGAGGAATAGGAGGATGCAGACGATTACCTCACCTCGTCTCCATGGCAACCGGCGCAGGCTTCGTAGCCATTTGCTGGAGGTGTTTGGCTGGCCACGCCCTTACGTAGAGCACGTCAAGTGAGGCCACTGGCGGCCATATTGAAGTAGTCAAATTCTATCGGGGCTAGCAGCTGTGTGGAGACTACAGATAAACTGGTGTTTGGATCCTTCTCGAAATACTTGGATGGCCGTGGATGGTTGATTTTGAGGTGTAACAAACGTACTGCTGTTCGGGAATGTCATCAAGTGGTCAGCTGGAGCTGGGCTGCCACACTGGGTTCAAGTGCCCGGTCCTGGTTGTTGTTGCTGGGGTGCCAGGGCTGTCACAGCCGGCGGTCAGCTCTTTCATACTAGCGGTAGATGCTGCACTACTGGATAGCAGCTGTCCTAAGGAAGGGGTGTATTTAACCCTTTCGCTGCGAGGGGTATTTACACTCTTGTGCCAAGCAATGTTTGCACAGCGTGGTATAATATTTATTTATTTTATTTAGCTTTTGGTAACCGGTTGAGTACACTAGACAAGTAATATGCCTATTTTCAGGAACGACCCGGGAGATTACAACAATGGGGTACAGAACACATGACATCATTACAGCACAACAACATGAGTAAGTACAATGGAGAGCATCATCAGAGAGAAAAGCAGGTCATATACAGTTAGAACAGAAATTCATCTTAACACAAATTACCTTATAGCACAACCAGAGTAGGTGGTCGTGGACAAGTAATAAAAACACAAAGAGTAAAACTCAGTCTGGTGCACAGGGCATAAAACATAGTGCGGGGGACAGGCAAGGTTGGGCAGGAGGTTCCTGCAAGAGTGAACTGGGGTCCAGTGGACGGAGGCCATTTCTCTAGGGGGGCCTAGGGCAACCACAGGCTGAGCCAAGTTTCATGATGTCCCACAAGGATTTGCGGAAGCACTGATGTGAGGGGGCCAAGTGGACAGACTTAGGAAAGGAGTTCCAGAGTCTGGCAGCACACCCGACGAAGTCCCTGTCACCCATGTGGGTCCAGGAGGGGGGAACTCTTAGCATCCCCGGCGCCTGGGACCTGAGTTGGTAAGGGGAAAGGTCGGCTGGAGGTAGAAGCGGGGCCAACCCCTGAGGGGTTCCAGTTCTCATCAGTTTGCCCACGGCAGCCCTAACTGAAGTCCAGGTGCTTGGCTGGGAGAGAGCCAGCGGAGTCAGATAGCTCGCAGTGGTGAGTGAGACGGCATGCCAGGGCAAAGCAACAGATGTTGTTATATTCGGTGCCACCTCGTGAGGTGGATTTTGGGGAGCAGCCAAATGAGCATTCCATAGCTAAGGGAGGGAAGGAGGACACCTCTCGCCAAGGCCAGACGGGCCGCGGGGGTGAGGTTATATTTGGCCCTGTAGGCCAGTCCCAGTTTGCTGTTCGCTGCCCTGCAGACATTGAGAATGTGACTCCCCAGATCAAGTTGTGGGTCAAGTGTAACCCCGGGGTACTTTACTGAGAGCACTGTTGGGAGGGAAGCACCATCCGGACTGGTTATATCCAGCGGGGTTGGTAGGGCTTTGATTTTGGCAGCTGAGCCAAAGAGCATAGCCTGGGTCTTTTTCAGGTTCAAGACTAGTTTATGTTTGGTTACCCAGGCCAGGACATTGTTGAAGTCCTCAGACAAGTGCTCGTTGAGAGTGGCAATGTCCCTTGAGTGAGATATAATAACCAGGTCGTCTGCGTACAGTGTGGCATTGCAGTTAGTTGCGGCCGCTGGGAGTTGGTTGATAAAGATGGAGAAGAGGCGGGGGCCCAGGACCGACCTCTGGGGGATGCCAGAGGTCACCAGTAAAGGCTCAGATAGGACTTTGTTGAAACAGGTCCTCTGCGTTCTTCCATGCAGGTAGTCCGATAGCCAGGTCATAGCCGGGGGGGGGGGCCGAGTGCCCTCAGCTGCGTACAGAGCAACTTGTGATCGACAAGGTTGAATGCCTTGAATAGGTCAATGAATAAGGCTCTGGAGAGTTTGCTCTGGTCCATGGCAGCCCTGATGCTCGCGGAGACAGTGACCAGGGCTGTGGTAGTACTATGCCCCTTATGGAATCCATGCTGGGCCAGGGACAGGAGATCGTGCTCCTGTATGTACTCGGAGAGCTGCTCAGCCACCACCTTTTCGAGGAGCTTGCTGAGGGATGACAGACTTGCAATCGGACGATAGTTGTCTGGGATTTTGGGATTTCCCTGCTTCAGGACGGGGACTGTCCTCGCCTCCTTCCAAATTTCTGGGATAACTCCCTTTGCGAGTGATAGGTTAAACATATGGGTTATTGGGGGAGCAATATGGGTGGCACCTAGTTTTAGTAGCTTTGGTTCCAGGTTGTCAAGGCCAGGGCTGGAGTACTGGGAGAGGCCAGAGAGGAGCCTTGTCACGTCCTTGACTGTCACACCTCTGAGGTGGAACTTGTGTGGGGGGGTGATCCTCCTGCCCAGTGGGGAGAGGAGTGGGGGATGTACCCCTGTCAGTCGGGAAGAGGGTGGAGAAAGCTATTAGGTCTGAAAAATGAGAGTTTAGGGAGTTGGCGATGGTCCGTGGATTGTTGCAGGATACCCCTCCGATAATCATGTTGGATACCCCCTGAAGAGAGGTCCCGCAGACAAGAGATTTGATGTTACTCCAGAACCGCCTGGGGTCACTGGCCAGAGGCTGAGTAGGGCAGCCTTGCAGAAGTTGCTTTTTGCGATTCTGATGGCGTTTTTGCGCTTGTTTCTAAGGTGCCAGTATTGCTGCAATAGTGTGAGATCAAGGGAACCTTTGAAGTGGGACCAGCATTTGTCTCTGGCCCTCATTAGGGCCAGGAGGCTCCCGTGCAATCAGGGGATGGCAGACCCCCTCACCCTCCGGGTCACCTTCGGGCCATGCTTGTCTTGCAGGGCACCGAAGGAGGCAAGAAAGTGGGAAGCTGCCACTGATGGGTCAGAGGCTCCAAATACCCTGGCCCAGTCGGCACGACCTAGGTCCGCAAGAAACGCAGCAGGATCAAACCTGGAGAAGTTTCTGATCAGTATGATTTTATGGGGTATTTTGGGGGAGGGAATTTTCTAAACACGGAAGACCGGGGAATATCAAAGATGGAGTCTGATAGTATTCCAGCTGAGGAGATCGTATCAGGACGGTTGGAGAGGATCCAGTCCAGCAGGGAGTTGGTGGATCCGTTTTTCGACTGCCTGGTTGGCTCCTGTACAAGTTGAGTCAGGACGAGATTGGCAAGTAGGGGCTCATACTGCTTCACATTTCCACCGGTCCAGTTAAGGTTAACATCCCCCAGGATGATCAGTTCATTTTCCCCAATGCAGGGGCCAACGGAGTCCAGGAGGTGGGGTCAGTCCTGGGAGTCCGCCCTTAGGGGGATTCTATGTGCAGGCTACATGCAATTTCTTAGCGTTCCCAAGTAAGAGCAGTACGTGCAGTAGCTCACGGGGAGGAGAGAGATAGCTGATGAGTTACTGGGGAGACCTTTAGGTGGTCCCTGAAATAGATCATGATGCCACCCCCCCTCTTATTCCCTGGTCTGTCCTGGCGTATGAACTCGTACCCTGGGAGCACACAGGCCGAGTCAGGTACTGAGGGTTTGAGCCAGGTCTCCATCACTCCAAGGACATCCGGTTTATATATGGTGACCCATGACACTAACTCATCTCGATTTGGGAGCAGGCTTCTTATGTTGAGATGTGCTACTTTGAGACCCTTGCCCAGTCTCCATACCAGAGGAATGGGGGCGGCCGGGTTAGTTGGGCCTGGGTTCATTTCGATATCTCCAGCCAGGAGTATTATGAGGAGGAGCCAGGAGAAATATCGTCTCAGAGCAGCCAGGCCTGTAGGGGGAATGTAAGCTCGGAGTCTCTTTACCCTAGTGGGGTGCATTAGACTCCTGAGGTCAAGGCACCAAGTGGGAGGATGGGTGGTTTTTGTGGTCATTCCTAGTATGTTTGAGAACAAGAAGTCTGGTGTGTCAAAGGAGGGAGACTTCTCCCAGCAATCCCCTGTGGACAGTGAAGGGGTGGAGAGCACATGGAGCATGGTGAGCCCCAGTATGAGACCAGCTTGTAGCAGGAATCTGCAGGTGGAGGACTGCATGCCCTTTCCCTTCACCATGGGGAGCACCCTTCCCCACGGTGGGAGATGTGGGTGCCAGGGCCACATGCGTGCCAGTTGCATTGGACGGCTGTGAGGTAAGGGCCCAGGCCACATTCACGCTACTAATCTTTGCCCAGCTAGAGGGTATGAGCTCAGTCAGCTAAGATGCAGTATGAAGCTTAAGGGAAAGGGGGGATTGTCTGGGTACAAGTTAACAGAGCACTGGAATATCTAGTAGTCTAAGCACAGGTATAACTATATCTATAACTATAATCTTGCAGAACAGCAGCTGATGACAGTTGAGGAAATAAGACACAAATTAGTGGCTTGGGGTGCGAAGACTGGAGTAGGCTAAACTCAGCCGCTTAGTGTGAGACCAGGTTCTCATAGACTATGCCTAATAGGGAGACAATTCTGGGCCAGGCGCAGAGTCGGCTCACTCTGTACACAACTTTTGTCCACGTTTTACTGAGTTCCCAGGGCACGATAGACGGGGATAAAACCTACGCACCACCTGGCTGGACCTATCCTGGACATTAAACTCTCATGGCACTTATAAACAGAAGTGATTCCTATACTGGGCACAGTGTTAAGTACAGATTGCAATTCCAATTCTGGACAAAAAGCTGACTAGTAAGGCACAGTGATAAATACAGTAGTAGTTCCTATTCTGGGCAAAAGCTGTCTAGTAAGGCACAGACACAATGATAAATACTAAGAGGCAAGTCCACAGTGGTTTGACTAGGCAGATTTGGTGAAATAATATAACGGAAAACTGAAGTGAGATTGTCTGAAATAAAATAATGGAAACAAGAGTTAGTTGACAGTAGGTGCCAGAGGTAAGTACTGGGGGGCAAGCCCACTGTGGAGATTGTTTAGTCAGTCTATTGGTAGGTGAGATGCCCAAAAAGCGATGTGAGCTGACTAGGATTAGGGCAGGCAATACCACAGTGTACTATCTGTACCTCCCCAATTGACTGATAGGGTGAGCTAAACCCAGGGGGGTGGAGCCTCCGCGCATTTAATGGGAGGAGGAAACAGGGTGCGCGGGTGGGCCGAAAAACTCCTCTCTGTAGCAAAACATTCCCGGTTCCAGCTTGGCTGTAGGTAGGCTCTCAGGATTTTCAGTTTCTTTCATGGGCATCTCCGGACACCTGCACCGGGGCAGGGGCAGTCAAAAACTTGGGGATCAGCTGCCGAGGAGGCCCGCCGGAGCAAACGTTGCCTCCGGCACCTCGATACTCGGCTCAGGAGTTTGCTGGGTTGCGGGGGGGAACCCTCGGAGAACAGGTCTCCCTCACCTCCCCTCTTGCACAGGGTCTCGATCGCTTGTCTTGAAGGCACGGGAGGAGTGGGACAGGCCCACCTTAATATTGAGAGGGGAGAGAGTGTCACTGACTCCTCGGGCCAATGGGCGAAGGCGCTGGGTCACGAAAATTAAAAGTCTCGATCTCGAAAAGATCGCCAGGTTACAACTTGTCAATGCTCTGTACTATATACACACCCAAAATCTTTTTTTATGGGCAGAAACGTTACAGCAGTAGTACTATATTTAATTTCTACTAATATACTAGACACCAGCAGCGTAGGCCTATTGGTCTATCAAGACTGCTTGTACTTCAGCACCCTGATTGGGTACTGTAGCCCTCTATCTGTCTCCTTCCACTGTTACTTGAAGTGACGTAAATTCTAATTTAATGCACGGCATTGCTTCTCTTTGTAACCCCTAGACTGCACTATTCTAAGGGCTTCTACCCCTGCCTGTATGGCAATACACAGGTTGAGGGGCCTGAGTTCTGTAAATGGGTGCCTCCACCCAGAGGAATGGTGTTGGGGGAGGTTAACTGCTCTAGTGTAGCCATTTAAAGAGATGAGCAAGAACAAGGGGACACAATTTGAAGATAGAGGGGGGACAGCTCAGGGGCAATGTGAGGAAGCATTTTTTCACAGAGAGGGTGGTGGATGCATGAAATGGCCTTCCTGAGGAGGTTGTGGGGTCAGAAATAGTGGAGGAATTCAAGAATGTGTAGGAGAGACATAAGGCAATTCTGGTGGGGGTAGGAAGAAGTAGGCTGTTGGTTAACTAGGACTGCAGCTTATCCAGTAGGTAAGGAAATGGGCAGACTAGGGCCAAGCGGTCTTCATCTGCCATCAAAGTCGTATATTTCTGTATAGCCCTCCGGGACACTGTAACCACCCACCAACCCGTCTAATGGCCTAGGAAAGAACACAATGATACCTTCACAATCAGTGTGTGACAATAATAACGTGGTCACATCCCTTTCACTTACCAGCAGGGTGGGATCTGCTGTAACTGCCCTGGAGACCTCCTGGAAAATAAGATCAGCAATGCAGCAATACAATCTTGCCACTCTAACCCAACTAATAATATGCACACTAGCCAGGTTAGACGTCAAAAAAGACAATCAGATTTATTTAGGGCAGTGAACAAGGGAGGGATGTGAATCTAGATGAATGATTAGCACTGTGATTTAAAGGGACACTGTCAGCTTTAACCCTCAGTTCTGTCTCAGTTTGCAACAGTGATTCCACAGGCACATACCTGTACCAATGTTAGAGTAGAATGCCCTTCATAAAAAAAAAAAAAACTGAACTGGTTACCTGTTTTAGTGAAAAAGCATAATTTCGCCTTACTCTCAGACCGAATGAAACCCCGGCCCACCAGAAGGAGATCCAGCGCCCGGAACGTGCATCTAGTCAGAGCGTGGTACTGAAGTGCAATTTTTGTGGTCTCCGTCACAACAAACATATAATTCAATAGAGCTCCTTAATGTAAAGTGCTGCTGGTATTTATAATTTAAGCCCGAGTGCTGGTTCAGCTGCAAAATACTTTCAAAGCGTGGCACGGAAATCCCACACATGCACAATAGCGTTGGGAGGAAGAGATCTGACGCATGTGCAAGAACGTGCTGCTATTGCTCATGTGTGGGATTTCGGCACCACACTTTGAAAGTGTTTTGTTGCTGAACCAGCGCTCGGGCTTAAATTATAAATACCAGCACTACTTTACATTAAGGAGCTGTACTGAATTATATGTTTGTTGCGCCATAAAAAGCACACTTCAGTACTGCGCTCTGACTAGATGCGTGTTCTCATCACAGGATCTCCTTCTGGTGAACCAGGGTTTTATTCGGTCCGAGAGTAAGCCGAAATAATGCTTTTTTTACTAAAACAGGTAACCAGTTCAGTGCCTCTTTAATTCAGGTTGGTTCAGCATGCGCTGTGAGTCCCTTTTAAACAGTTCAACATCCCTGGGTACCCAGTATGTTATGCAGGCTAGCCTGAAGCGTTGCCCAGGGTTGCTGGCGTTGCAGCTGTTCTCGGGGCCCGTAGGAAAGAAAAATAGTTAAACATGCTCACAACCCGTTATTTGTAATCCAAGATGGTTGGCTTAATCTGTTGCTTTAACCCAGAAAAATAAACAGTTAGATGGTACCACAATGATTTTTGGCTGTTGTTGCAGGGAGCTACCTTGGATTGTACTAATGCTACCAGAACCTGGATGCAGGACAGGCAAAATGAACAGTATCAGTTGGGGAGGGGGTTATGCACCAAACAGGAAAGGGACCTTGAGGTTGTCATCTCTGATGACCTCAAGGTAGGGAAACAGTGAGACAAGGCAGCAGGTAAAGCAAATAGGCTTCTGGGATGCATAGGCAGGGGCATCAGCAGCAGGGAAAGGGAGGTCATAATTCCACTATACAAGACACTAGTGAGGCCCCACCCAGAGTACAGTGCTCAGTTCTGGAGACCTTACCTACGTGAGGACATAGGGTAGAGAAGGTTCGAAGGAGGGCAACAAAGATGGTACAGGGATTGCATCAGAAATCCTATGAGGACAGGCTGAAGGACTTGAATATGTACTCCCTTGAGGAGAGGAGGGAAAGAGGGGATATGATAGAGACATACAAGTACCTTACAGGAACAGGGTGCAGGAATACACTACTTTCCAACAAAAAAGATGTTCCAGAACTAGAGGGCATGGGATGAAGTTGGAGGGAGAGCGATTCAGAGGAAACGTGAGGAATAATTTTTTTTACAGAAATGGTGGTGGACAAGTGGAACACCCTGCCAGAGGAAGTGGTGGGGGCTGAAATAATCATGGAATTTAAGAATGCATGGGATAGACATAAGGGAATTCTGGAGGTCAGGGGTAAGGGGCAACAGACTTCTAGACATGTAAAGGGAACTTACAGGCTCAAATAGGCAGACTGGGTGGGCCATAGGCCCTTATCTGCTGGCAGTGTCTATCTATAAAGACCTCATGGTGATGATGATCTGGAAAGCCAGGGGAAGCAGGGCTGACACGACTGACCTCTGGGTGGTCGCTACCTGCTAGATGATCTTGGGCAGAGGGCCGAATCCCCAAGCGGGTCTTTCGCCGAGATGGTCTCTGAAGCAGGAGTAGCAGCCTAGGCTGAGGTGGCAGGACTCAGGCAGGATGGACAGTTCTGCAAACATTTGTGGTTTTCTGCTGGTGAAGCCTCCAGCCAGCATAAAAGATTCTGCCGTGGGGAACCAAATCGTGACCCACGAAACACATTCGCACGTTTAAATCACTAATTTCTCTAAGCCATAGTTCGGATACAGTCCTGTTGCAGATTACAGCTTCACTGAGCAAACCTTTCAGTCCGAAGCTAATTCTATCATCAGACAGGCCAATAACTTCTGGAGTAGATCTTCAATCCAAATCACATGTTGCAGTCACAAACTTTTTCTTCTGCTGCAGATTCCACTCTTGGCAGTCGGAACCCGATCCGACTTCTGCAAAAGGCAGTTCACTGGTAGGAGAATGTGGCAGGCAGGCTAACAAAGCCTCTTCTCGCCGATTCCCCTATGCTCCTTCTGGGAGCAGCTGCTGAAGCTGTTCACTCTTCAACCTCCAACTCTAACTGATCCACTGCTTCAAGCAGTTCTATTTCCTTTGTAATCCAAAAGGTTCGGTTGGCTGCGGGAACTGTCAGTCACAGCAAGGGCTCCCCCTCCAGGTCCATTTGGACGCCAACACTTAAAACTACAAAAAATACAGAATTCCTTCCCAAAAGACCCCTGGGGACAGTCTCCATTTTAGGTCCCCAGTACGATTGGTCCAAATATTGGAAGTCCAGAACCTAACACGGTGGCTCCCACCCAAATGTTTGAGCTGCAAACAAAAAAGCAGCTTAGACAAACTTCTCTGTCTTTACTATAACAGCAAACAAGCCATAAACAATTACAGTTCCTAAGAGGGCTCCCTCTGTGCAAATAGGGAGTGCAGAATGGAGAAGAATAACAGACTGACTGACCACAAGCCTTAAATCACTTGGACCCAGCCCAGACTAATTTCTAAACACAGATTAGCTAAACTCTTAAAGAGACCGGCGCGGAGGCTCAATAGTGCACTCATCTCACACACACAAATAGAACTACTGAAGATGGGACACCAGCCTGACAGTGGGCACTAGGGAGCCCAGAAAGACATTATAGTAAACCCCAATTTGTAGGGGGGTTGCACTTTTCCCTGCCTGGAAAAACTTGGCATCCGAGTCAAGTCTACACTCACTATAAGAGTCTATATAAAGATATTATACAACAATACGTGCATGTTCTAGTGGCATACTATAAAAATAAAAGCTGATGCATCAGTAAGACAGCTACTGTATATCATAACAGTACTGTAGCAATGACAGTTCCATAAGGACACATTGTCCATAACATTTCACAGAACAGTTTAACATGTTCAAGTATCCAGACACATTACCCTTACAGTTCTGGTCTGCTTTACCTCCTGTACAGTAACCCACATGGCTTGGGGCCTAGCCCTATCAGCTACACTAAGGTTGCAATGGGCAATGGCATTAGTACACTGGTCTGAGGGCTTTACTAATAACTTGGAGGTGGCAGAATAACTCAGTTTTGGAAGAGAGCTTTTAGAAATATACACCGCTTTGTCAACTACATGTAATTGAAGATCTAGAGGCCTTCCTGGGGAGCCATAACTGAGGTGGATTACTGGCTTTGAGGCTCTTCCAGACTTTCTGGGAGGGGTGGGCACAGGCTCAGTTCTTTCAACATTTGCATTTGGGTCTGCTTGTGAAGAAAGGGGTACCTCTGCACTGGCTGGCTGTTCTGCACTGGAAGCACTGTCAGTTCTGTATCAACAATATTACTTTCATTATTGGGTGCTAAAGAAATTCCAGATTAGTCACCTAGTGGAAATTCCATGGAATTTAAATCTTGCAACACATTACTGATACTTTCAGAATCATTTACTTCAACAACAGCATTTTCCATAACATTGTAAGATTCCTTGTTTGCAAACATTCTGTACTTACTGGTATGCCACCAGTGGTGCTTTCTGTTTCTGGCTCTCTTTCTTGGAGCTCATCTAGTTCTACCAGACACAGAGAGCCAGCTACATCAGAAGTCACACTTTTCACCTCACTTTCAGGGGGCACAGAGGCTGTGGAGAAGGCTGGAGGGTTAGACAGTCCTGAAGGTCCAGCTTCATCTCCAGAATTGTACATGGGGTTACCCTGAAACAACTGACTCAGTTCATAAGATGGGTAATAGGGAGCTTCACACTCACTGTCACCAGACTCAGACTGGTGATCAGTGTCATTTAGGGCCTGACGGGGGGGGGGCCTTGAATCTTTGACAACTGGAGAGGGGGTTAGCTGTTTCTTTTTAGTTGCAGCTCTGGTTACAGGCCCAGAAGGGGCAGTGTCTTAGGGTGCAGAATCTATGATGATTTGACCAATGGGCAGCAAGTGATTTCTGTGCATTGTCTTGACAGCTCGTGGGTCATTTTCTGGATGCACTGTATAGACTGGCAGGTCCTCCAGCTTGCTGATAACAATGTAGGGGGTGTGATGCCACCTATTGGCAATTTTATGTTTTCCATGCAGTCCCAAATTTCATATCAAAACTCTGTCTCCAGGTTGTAGTTCTTGGGCCTTGACAGGCTTTTGCCTTTCTTTATTTGCTAGGTTCCTCTTTGCTGCCATGGCTTGTGCTAGTTGGTAGGCATGGTTTAACTGGGCCATTAACGTCTGAATATACTGAAGGTGATTTTCAGCTCTGACTCCATCAGGGGACACTCCAAAGCAGATGTCTACTGGTAACTGAGCTTTTTTGCCAAACATTAGGCAGTAGGGAGAGAACCCAGTGGCATCAATTCTAGTGCAGTTATACACATGTACAAAGGTGCTTATCTGTTGGCTCCATTTGGAGTTGTCCCAGGGATGAAGTGTGCCCAACATGTTTAGTAATGTTCGATTAAACCTTTTGGGCTGTGGATCCCCTTGGGAGTGATAGGGGGTGGTTCTGGACTTTCGCACTCCTTAGAGTGAGAGCATTTCCTTGATCAAGCAGCTTTCAAAGTCTCTCCCTTGATCGGAGTGAATTCTTGGGGGGGGGGCACCATAATGGACAAAGAACTTTTCAATTAGAACCTTTGCCACTGTGGATGTTTTCTGGTCTTTGGTTGAATATGCCTGGGCATAATGAGTAAAATGATCAGTCACCACTAGCACACTGCCAATATTCTTTTGATCTGGTTCATGACACAGGAAGTCGATACACACAAGCTTCATGGGTGCACTGGTAGAAATATTGACAAAAGGCACAGCCCTCTGGGACTGAGCTTTCCTCTGGAGACAACGGCTGCAAGTTCTGATGTGAGTCTCAATGTCGGCCCTCATTTTTGGTCAGTAGACTCCAGCATGGGCCAAGTCCGTAGTTCGGTCACAACCTAAGTGTCATGGGACCGTCTTTGTGGCCCTTACTAAGGCCTTTGCCATGGTCAACCATGCACTCCTCCTCTCCAAGCTGCATGCACTTGGCTGCTGCTCTGGGACCTCTGACTGGTTCAGGAGCTATGTCTCGGGCCACTCCCAATCTGTGAGCATAGGTTCTTCCATCTCCCCTGCACTCCCTGTCTCTAGTGGCGTCCCTCAGGGTTCCATCTTGGGCCCACTACTCTTTTCTATTTTCATTAATTCTCTCCATGCTGAAAGCATCAAATGTAAATCACTTCTGTATGCAGACGATCTTGTTATCTATCACAGCAATAAGTCCCTTGCACAGGTCTCCTCTGCCCTTTCCCAGAGCTATGGCAGCACCCATAGCTGGTTCCCATCTAATTTGTTTTTGGTCAACAATAAAAAAAAACAAATCCATGCTATTCGCATCTAAACCTAACCTCGCCAAAATACTTGGCTCAGGTTCCTCCCCCTGAATACTATCCCCTGAGGGTCTGGTCTTTGATGATGTTCCCTCATTCAAAAACCTGGGGGTGTGACGCTTGTCCTGCTGGTTATGATTGCTCTATGATTTTGTAATATAAAAATGTAGTGTGTGATTGTCTGTCATGAGACATCCTGTGCTCCTAGGATGACACCCCCCCCAGGTTTCAGTTAAAATGACAGGATATATGTTAAACAGCAGAGCTCTGTAATGTGATTAACTTCCAAGAAGTTGCATTTTATGGCCTTGTTGATAATCTGTGCTTCTTTGAAGTTGGGAAACTAAAATATACATTTTATGCCATCTTCAGAGGAAGAACGGTTACTTTCAACTGGTGTTAAACAGCTATATTGCACCTAAGTGAGATATGGCAGAGTCAGTCATAAAAGTCCTGTGATGTCCTTGGAAAGCAGGAAACCACACAAGATCAAAAGGAAAGGCTAGATCAAAGAAGAAGGAACTGGGAAATCACAGACTTATAATTTGGGAAATGAGTTTTGCTGATGTCACCTTATTTAATATACCTCCTGATAGGACACCTGTGTGTATTATTTTTTTTTATTTTTAACAAGGAGGAGCTAGGTGACATCATGGAAGAGGTGAGTATAGAGACAGTTTAAACTATTCTGTGTCTGATCTTTAGTGACACATTTTCTTTGTGGGCTCTTGGAAACAACATCTAACTATAAGCACTGTAAGAAGATAATACATTAGATAGAGAAATCTAATTGTATTGTGGTAAGACTTTATGTTTGTACTTTTTCCTTGTTTTCTTTTAAGTGATTGTATGCTTTGTGATATATTGTTCTGTGTTTACATTTTACATATTTTTATCCATTTTTAAGTAAACCTCATTTTAAAGAGACTGCCTGGTGTGCCTTTGAAATTCTTTCTTTTGCACGTGAAGTATAGATGGTTAAAGTTGACAGCAGTTCATAAGCTTAATGGTGTTACTGAACTGGAAAAAGGTAAGAAATACCTAAGGTCTTTTCATGGAGTTTTAAGGGTTCATTTTGGATACCTGGTTAGGTGCCCTTAGGCGAAAAATATCTGGCATTCCCCAAAGAGCAGAATTATCTGAGCCTGTACATTTGGTTATGCTAGTATAAGGTTCACAGTTTGAATCCCCCCCCCCAGAACTTGAGGCCAAAGGTGATTCAGACCCACAAACAGACAGGAGGGTTACCCTGTTCTGTTACCTGTTCACAACACTGCACTCGGAGGTTGGCACTGTGAGAGCAGAGGGCCTGACTTGCTGAGTGGGTTTGTGACAGGGGGTAACACTTGACCCTGCACTAACCTTCTACGACCCTATTAATGTCATTTGCAGGGTCAATCAAAAACTAGGTGTTGCCTACCGGCAACGCAACTTACCGTGGAGGCCCACTTAGCAATAGTTCAGGGTAATCTACTTCCTATCATTGACTACTGTTCCCCCATTTACGATCGTGCATTCTCTGCTCTCAAAACCCGTCATGTCAGTCTATAATAGTGCTTGCCACTTTGCTCTCTTGGCACCTTTCTCAACCCATCACTGCGACCTCTACAGTACCCTAGGCTGGTTATCCCTCCAAGGCCGCTTTGACTGTGCTCTCAGCTGCATGATGGACAGCACCATTGGGGCAGTAACGAGTCCCCTCTCTCTTCCTTACTCAAGGTCAGAACACTACCCAGGAGACTGCACTCATCCACTGTCCCACCGCTTGAGGTACCACGGGTCTCCACCAACATGATAGGAAGGTAGGTATATAGGTAGATAATGATTTTATTCATAGAATGAGCATGGTAGTAACCCATTGAGTATAAAAATATGCTCATTTACAATGGACTGCATACAAAAAAGAGACAATGTTCCAGTTATGTGCAAAGTACGTTTGTTAAAATAAATAACACTAAGTATAAATATAATCACTAAACCTAATACAAATGTAACCCCCCTGCAAATGGGGGTTCCCAGAAGTCTTCCAGGAGCTTGCTTGAATGCTGCAAGTCTAGAGGTGTTCAGCGTTTAAGCCGCTTGAGTGTGAGTGCTTTTAGAGCCTCTGGTACTGTCTCTTTAAGAGCTGCCTGCTTGTGACCATAATTAATTGAGATGGGGGGGGGGACTGTGTGTTCTAATGCCCGAATCCCGCCCTGGCTGCTGCCAATTCGCTCCGTTTTTGCAGTCGCTAAGAGTGCAAAGGGAGCCCATCTGAAAGCTGTAACTGTTTGCCTGTAATCATTTAGCAGCATTTGTGAGATTGCAGTTTATCTAATCTGTTTTATTGCAGCTGGGACTCTGTGTGTGTTTCCCCTCTATGTTGGAATTGAACTGCCGAACTGGACCAATCAGCGTGGAGGACCTTTAAAATGGAGCCTGCTGCTGGCACATCAGAACTTGGACTCTTAAGTTGAGCCAGCCACAATGGGACTGTATGGCAGATGCCTCTGGGAATTGTAGTTTGGACTTCGGCGCCTTTTTGTACCAACAGGGGGAGTCTGATTGTGAGCGACAGCCAAACCAGCCAACTGAACTGGGAGGAACTCGAAGGAAATGCCCAGCTCTGTCTACTGGAAAGATCAGATGAGTTGAGATCAGTTTGGGCAGTGAAGAGACAAGGAGCTGTGTGCTTCTTCGGTGTGTAGTTTTAGTGCGGGGATCGCGTGTAAGGCCCTAAGTTTCAGTCTGCAGCTTGTGCAAGCGCCTGTTTGGACTGAATCCGACTTGTGAAGAGAATCAAGGAGATCTGAAGAGTAGAAACCAGGCTCGCCCTGTAGAAGACTGGAGAAATTGCTGAATTGCACTCAGTCTGTCAAGAACTGAATCTGCTGTGTGTTCTCCCCGGTATTGTGCAGTAATTGCGATCAGGATAGAGAAGCAGCCTGCCTGGTATAGTACTTTCCTTTTACATATAAATGTGTGTAGTGCTTGTGGGGAATCGCATTTCAAATTCCCTGTACAGTGAATTGAGTGCATGAAGCTGGAAGTAAACCCCAGCTTAATCCAGACTACATCCATTTGCTCTAAACTGCAGTGGGGTCCAGTCACAAGGACCTTGTCCACAGGGTCTGCTCCTCCTGGCAATCCAGGACAATCTGCCTTCCATCCAGTTCCCAGCATTGAGTTTGTGAGCACAAAGCAGGGTAGCTCCCTGCCATCTGTTTATCGAATTGCAAGTGTGTCATCTAATTGTTTTTTTTTTTTTCATTTCATCACAAACTGTGCCAACCGGCTCCAGATTACAATTTGGGTATTGTGCCAGTGTTTTTCCATCATAGGGCCCCAACCAGCTGCACCGATCCTGGCTAGCCCCCACTCCCCCATCCTGGGTACCCAGTAAAAATGACAATTTGGGACTCTGAATATGCGCACAGTACTGTGATTATTAATGTGTTTAACCTAATTAACCTGATTCCCCCTTCCTTGTTACAGCTCCTTAAATAAATCAGATCTGTTTGTTTCAGCAAAGTTACACTGTCTGAGGTATTCGTTTATCCTAAAGTATTGTACCGTGGCTTTTGCATTGTATCATCTTGTTTTACAGGGGGTCCCCAGCGTCGAGTTGACAGAGCCAGTCCTGGGGGTAAGTGTACATTGTGAAGATATTCCTGATGCGTTGTGTGGGCCATAAGTGGGAAGAAAGGGGGGTTATAGTGTCCCAGAGGGCTGTGACCAAGTTAGTTTACCTACTGCAAACCCTGACCTCTGGGTGGAGGCACTCGCCATTGGACCCAGGCCCCTCAGCCTGTCAGTAGTCAGTCAGGCAGGGGTAGTAGCCCTTGGGATAGCGCCACCTGGGGGTTACACAAACAACAACATGGGAGGGAAAGCCTTATCAGTCGCAGTCCCCTCTCTGTGGAACGGGATCCCTGTGCACTCCACTCATCGAGCACTCACACAGTATTCAAATCCCTCTTTAAATCCTAGCTGATGGATGGTATTCGCTGCTCATGCCCACCTGGGTAGCACCTCATCTCATGCACAACTAAACTACCACTGCACTTACATGACTTCTGGTAGTTTTTTTCAGCTTATCTCACTGTCTTGGCCCTGTCCTGTCTTCTTTCCACATTTTCTAAAGATATGTCATACTGGGGGGGGGGGTAGGACTGTTTGTTGCATTTTCTGTTTGAATCTGTAAGTCTACCATGAATTTTGTCAATCCTTCCCTGTACATCCACTTTCAATTTGTCTGTTATAAACAGTTGATTCTGTTGTTTTGTATACCAGTATTCTGTATTGTAATCAGCAGTTTTCAGTGTTCTTGTATCCTTATTGTTCCCTGATTGTACTTTTGTTTCCTTGCCATCTTTTATGGCTTGGGTCGTGCCTGAAAATGGTCCCTCGGATTAGTGCACTTACCCGGTAAACAAAGTCATAAATAAATAAATCTGGTCATGAAGGGCACGTAGAACCACATGTTTGAAAGCTGTAGGTAGCACTAGTTGCTGCTTGACAATCTGATTTTGTTGATCTGTGGTTTCTGTGTAAAGTAGTTGGTTTCGCAACTTTAATCTGGGCCTCTTTCTAAATGACAGGGCAGTTCGTGGATCTGAAGAACGAAGTTTGGACACATTTTTCCCAGCATGAATATCATCCAGCACTGGCTTAATCATGGTGTCTTGGGCCAGAGCCCACTGTATTTTGTCAGGGGTAAATTGGGGCAATTAAGCTAAGGTCTAAGGCTGCAAGATTGCAGTAAGCTACAGGAACACAAGTGTCAGGAAGGCCCAAGCAGTCCACCAGGCAGTCAACTATTTTAGGAGAGGGGTGCTCATCTTTATCGAATTTCTGACAGAGGGCTTTGAGATCCTCACCCACTTTGCAGTAGAATCAGGTCTTCTGGAGAGGGCATCAACATCAGTGTGGTTCAAGCTGGTAGATGCTCTACGGAATAATAATCCTAAGTAGAAAATGCAGATAATTAGCGATGCCCTGCAGCATCCAGCTTAGCTGAAGTCTGGACATAGGTGAGAGGATTGTTGTCAGTTTTCACTAGAATCTTTGCACCATAAAGATATTCATGGAATTGGTCCACCACAGCCCACTTTAATGCAAGAAATTCAAGCTTGTGTACAGGGTAATTTCTTTCAGACGGTGTTAGGCTCCAATTAGCAAATGCCACGGGGCATAAGCCTTCCTCATATTCTTGGTATAGAACTGCACCAAGTCCCTTCAAGCTGACATCAGTGTGCAACACATAGGGTCTGGCAGGGTAAGCATACGCAAGCACGGGGGCATGGGTGAGTTAGTGAATTAGATAAAAACTTTCATTTTTTAACATGAAAATAACTTTTAGGGCCATGAGGTCCTCTTTTTCAAAGTTGTCCTGTAATAAGATTATGGTTTCACAAGAAGTGTATATACAGTAGCTTATTATACAATTTCGCATAAGATGTTATAGCGTTTGATACACAAGTTACACATTAGAGACATATAGTAATATTTTATTATAAAAACATGCAAACAGGGGAGATACATAAAAATGAACCCTCTGTTCGGTTTACCCCACAAAATAAACCCAAGATGTATTCACAAGATAAATATATGCACCATTAATCATTCAGTATTGGCAAAAAAGTAAATCCTGTTAGTAGAGACAAAAAAGGGGAAATACTAAAAAAACATTATACACAGAAGTCATTTACATACACATTTATCTACCCTGACCAGGTCTGAAACTTGCTCATGCCATGCCGGTGACCCGAGTTCAGGAGCGTGCTTGGGCACCAGGGGTCAGCAGGGAAGGGATTTGATTGAGCGCCCGCAGGCTGTTCTCTTATCCTGGGGGGGGCATTGAGGGCCAGCACTCCAGCAGCCCATGGTGGAGATCGGGTGCTGCAGAAGTGTGGAGGCACGAACAGTGTGCCCACGCCAGGGTTGCCGCACCAAGCGCCGGGGGTGCGATGCAGGAGGGCAGAGCAAAGAAAACCCAGCTTGCTGGGATAGGCGATGGCACCTATCCTCCATGCCCAGCCGGGTTCATCTCTCGCTGGCCTCACTACCTCCTCCCAGCCGGCCCCACCTGCATGCCAGAATCTGCCTTTCTAAGAGAGCCCAAGGTAAGGAGTCGGCCTTCCCTCCCCGGGTGGGTCAAACCGGGGGTGCTGGCTGCAGGAAAGGGGAGAGGGAGAAGGCATAGACCACAGAGAAACTTAGGTGGGCAGGCACAGGGATATGGTTGCCTGAAAGAGTTCCCATGAGCCACGACTGGAGGGAAAAATAGTTAAAAAAAAAAAAAGCTTGTTATACGGAGGCAGTTTAGTGCAGTGGTTTGAGGCTCTGAGCAACCTGGAGACCTGGGTTTGAATCCCACAGCCCCCACTTGTATACTGTGTGACCCTGAGCAAGTCACTTAACTTCCTTGTGCTCCCAGGTCATACCTGTAAACAAGCTTTCAGCTTAGTGTCCCTCTCCTGGTAAAAAAAAAAAAAAAAAAGTCCCTTAAATTGTATTTGGGGGGCTTGTAAGTGGTTAGTTATTACCTTGATACTTCCTCCATATTCTTCGTATGCTTTATGCCCAACCCGTTTTTTCCTGTGATTTGCAAGGGAATCCCAGTTTAATTGTTGTAAAAGACTACAATGGTGGGTGACATAAGGACATTTTAGAACACATCTGGCCATTTT
The DNA here is from genome assembly GCA_016271365.2 of Neoceratodus forsteri. NCBI lineage: Eukaryota > Metazoa > Chordata > Ceratodontiformes > Ceratodontidae > Neoceratodus > Neoceratodus forsteri. Next base: position 216,200,091 of record JADMNL010000030.1, on the reverse strand, counting down.
GTAGTATGTTTTATCCAATTTGTTTAATAAAGTCTTTGAAGCATGCTGGTATATTACACTACCATATTCTAATGTCGGTAGAAGTAGTTGCAGGGCCACTCTATTTCTGATTTATCTAGGAAGGACTGAAGTTCTTCTTCTAAACACACCCAGTCAGATACTGACCTTGCCAGCAACACTGGTTATATGCTCAGAAAAAGTGAGGCTACCATCTATATACATCCCTAAATACTTATAAGACGTAACTTTTTCCAAAATATGTCCATCTGATGTTTGTATTTCCAATTTTTGATTATGAATTTTTTTACCTTTAAGATTAAACAACATTACCTGAGTTTTCTTTATGCTAAGTATCATCTTGGAGTGTTGTAGAATGTCAAAATCTGACTGAAGGATTTTTTGCAAACTATCCATGTCTTTTGCTATACCTATTAAGGCCATATCATCTGCATACAAATAAATCTTACTGTTTTTTATTTGCGTTGGAAGTGAATTTATATGTATTAGGAACAACAGGGGGCCCAGGATTGAATCCTGAGGTACACCCCTGTAAGTTCCTTCCTTAGCTGACAAGATTCCATTAATATGTACTTGTTGTGTATGCTCGGTCAAATAAGAGAACATCCATGTCTGATCATGTTCAGACATGCCTATTTGAGCTAGTCTCCTTACCAGTAAATTGTAGTCAACCAAGTCAAAAGCCTTTGAGAAGTTGACGAACACCACACCAACAGACTGCCTTGCCTCCATTCCATTTGCCACACAGTATCAATGAAGTCTGCTAGGGTGGTGTCCATCGACCTCCCAGTCCTAAAACCTGCCTGGCACTCAGTTAACTTGTATTTTCCTAGATATTCATACAACTGGGCACAGACCATTCATTCAAAGACCTTCGAGATAATGGACAACAAGGCTATCGGGCGATAGTTTGTTTGATTATCTTTAGCCCCTTCCTTAAACGCTGGGATCACCTTAGAATTTTTCCAAAACTCTGGAAAGTTTTTTTCGTTGTAAAATAGAATTAAATAAACTAGTTAGGATTGGACTTATTTGGTCTATTGAGAGTTTTAGAAATCTTATTTCCACTTGATCCAATCCTATTGCCTTCCGTGAGATTAATTTTGTTTTTTTACTTAATTTATTTTAATAGCTCGAAAATAAAAACTTGGTATGCCCCTTTCAGATATTTCCTCTGAATGTAGATGTTGCTGGATACCATTATTTTGGTTACTACCTTCTTGTTTTATTTTTATATCGGGAAAGTGGCAGAAGTATTGATTTAAACTATCAGCCATCTGCCTCGTTGACATCTCTCTTCCTTTTTCATCTTTCAATGTTATTTCTAATTGATTCTTTTTATTTCCTTCAAGATCTTTTTTCATTTCCAATACTGAGCTGGATTTGTTTGATTGATTTTGTTTTGATAGCATCTTTCTTGGGCTTTTTATATTGTATATTTACATTTATTCCTGATTTTTTTGAGTAATTCCCCATCTTCTACCTTTAATAATCGGTTTGCCTTTTTCCAGACCCTATCCTTCCATCTTATGTGTTTTTTAATTTTCTCATCTACCCAAGGGTTATGTTGGCATCTTTCTTTAGATACTTTAAAGGAGGCGTTCTCATCACAAATCTCTACAAATATTTTTGTGAACTCTCTAACTGCCATATCCACTTCCAGAATCAAATCTACACATCTCCAATTTATTTGCTGTATCTGATATTGAAAAAAGGATTTATTAAATTGTTTTAAATCTCTAATATACCTGCAATTTGGCATTCTAATAATGTCATGTTTATAAATTACATTACATTCAAGACAGCTATGGTCTTCTAAATTTGGTGGGCCCACCCTAAGGTCCAATAATGTATACCATTTGTTATAAATATTAAATCGAAGATATTCCCTTGACTAGAGTAGGTGCTTTTACGTGTTGGTGTATTTAGATCTGTGTAAACCATAATGATCGAAATTCAGTTTGAAGTTAAAGGTCTCTAGCTGCTCCCCATGCTGCATTAAAACCCCCAATCAGAATTGCTTCCCTTTGCTCTAATAAAACATTTAGCCTCATAGACAAGATCTCAAAAACTGTGGTCTTTATTCTTGGATGGGAGTATATTACCCCTAGACACATTTCCAGCCTAGTCATATGTGCCACCCTTAGCAGCCTTCTGCTTATTTTATCATTGTACTTATAGCTTTCAGCACTTTTAACTCTTGGCACTTCATTTCGATCCTACCCTCGAGCCTTTTCCCCTCCACCCCTCACCCCTGCTTCTTCTCTGCTCACACATCTTCAGGTTCTTCTCTTGCTCCTCCTCACCTTCTCTCTTCCACCCTCCACTTATTCTCTTATCTCATGCCACCTCTTTTGCAACTTCTTTCCCTCCTTCTCCCTACATTTCTCTCTGTTACCTCTCTCTCCCACCCATATTACTCTCTTGGGTTTTCAACAAGGCCTGCCAGGCTGCCCCCTCTCCTGACTAAACACCATGGCCCGGCTATTCAAAAGCAACCCACTGATGTGCCCCGGCACAATATTCAAAAGGGGATGTTGGGCCGCGCATATCCCGCATGTGCTGGGGCGCACCAGTAATGTATGCGGCGCAAGTGCGGGGGGTGTGCCCATGCATATTCGGCATATCCTGACATTCAACCCGGGATGTGTGGCGCATATGCAGGCACACACCCGCCTTGTGCCACACAGGGGGGCACAAAGATTCACCAAAAAAAAAAGGAGCAAGGCCTGGCCGCACACAGGTGAGCTGCCGTATTGCAGGGATGTCTTCTCCCAAGAAGAAGTGCTCATCCTGTGGCATGCAGATCCCGCACAAAGATGATCACCTCAAGTGCGTCCTCTGTTTAGGCCCGGACCATCTGGTCTCCTCCTGCCCCGAGTGCCAGACCTTTAACCAGGCCACAAAAAAGAGGAGACAGCAGGCTTTGGAGGCCCATCTGCTAAAAGCCCGCCTAGCTTCCCTCGCGAAGAAGATGGATCAGCTTAGACATTCTTCATCTGAAAAGGCTTCTCCTTCTAAAAAACATAAGGATAAATCTAGGGAGTGCTCCATGGACGACGCCAGGCCCTCAACGAGCAAGGCCCAGCCACCACCCAGCAAGGATGGTAAGTCTGGCAAATCTACAATGGGTCAGTTGGCCGTTGGCTTCTTTGACAACCTCACTGCATCGGCCAATAAGTTGGCCCACGGCTCCTTCGGGGACCGCGCCGCAGCTGGTAAGATGACTACCCAGGCTGTGGGTATTCGCCCGGCACCAGTCGATAAGCCAGTCGGGGGCTCCTCCCCGACCGCCCGACTCCACCCGCTAAGTAGGCTGTCCCGGACGATTGCATGGTTGCGGTTCCCCCATCGGGGCCTGACGGCGCCTCACCCGATGTCCGGTGGAACCAGAGGGAGAAAGCCCCTCTCCCTCCTCCTTCCTCACCCATACCTTCCCATTCTCCGGCTACCTCCGGCAGTGACAACGGAGAGCTCCTCGACACTGTCGATGCCTCGGGGTCTACTCCGCTTTCCCCTCTCAGGGTCAAGGAGAAGGAGGCTCTTCTTCAGCCATCAGGCCTTACTGTAGATGCCCCTCCTCTGCCTTCTGGCAGGCTCCCAGCGTCTCCAACGCTGGTTGTCCCAACAGTCCCGGAGCCGGGACAGGTTGTTCAGCCTCTGCTTTGTAACAGCCACCAACTGTGGGTGGCCACCTGACCTCCAGAGCCACGATCCATCATCGCGCCCCCCCCCACCTGCTCGTGGGCTTTGTAACCCCTAAAGAAACCCTGGTGGTCCAGTGAACCTGCCCTCCTACCCGATTGCGGGCGTAGTAAAAATAATTTTAACCCTGGTGGTCCAGTGGACCTGCTCCCCCACCCGGTCGCGGGCGTAGTAACAATAAATCTAACCCTGGTGGTCCAGTGGACCTGTTCCCCAACCTGATCGCAGGTGTAGCAAACATGATGTTAGCCCTAGTGGTCCAGTGGACTGTATCCCAGCCCGATCACGGGTTTTGTAACTGTAAATTTATCTGGTGGTCCAGTGGACCGAATCCAGCCCGATCACAGGCTTTGTAACAGAAGAAATCCCTGGTGGTCCAGCGGTACCCCCCCTCCCCTCCTCCCACGCGCAGACCGCCACCCCACTCCCCGTCAGCCGCGGTGGCAGCTCCCCACCCGAAGCCACCTGGCCACCTGCCGCACTGACAGCGACAGTACAGCTGTACGCCCATTGGTCCACAGCATGGGCCAATGAGCGTGCAGATCATACTGCACAACACAGTCGATGTGTATGAATTTCATTCACATATCGGGACTGTATATTAATGCTGATCTGCATGCCATTGTTGACATTGTGGACCAATGGGCACAACCGTGCTATGTACGCTGTTGGTCGGTGGGCGGCTTGCAGGTGGGGAGCTGCCGCCCGCTGCTGACCGGCGAGGAGCAGGGTGGTGGGTCTGCATGGGCGGGTGGGGAGGGGTACCGCTGGACCACCAGGATTTCTTCTGTTACAAAGCCCGCGATCGGGCTGGAATCGGTCCACTGGACCACTAGGGATGCATTTCCATTTACAAAGCCCGTGATCGGGCTGGATTTGGTCCACTGGACCACCAGGGATACATTTCCATTGACAAACCCCACGATTGGGCTGGGATACGGTCCACTGGACCACTAGGGTTAACATCGTGTTTACTATGCCTACGATCAGGCTGGGGAGCAGGTCCACTGGACCACCAGGGTTACATTCATCTTTACTTCACCCGCGATCGGGCAGGAGAGAAGGTCCACTGGACCACCAGGGAGTGTACATTTGCACAAAGCCCGCGATCGGGTGTTGGGGCATGTTGCCGAAGAGGGGCAGGGGGCATTGGTCCCCGACAGCTGCAGCCTGGCAGGGTGCCAGGTGCAAGTCGCCGGGGATCAGTGCACCTGCATGCAAATGGGGCCAAAATGACATGTAAAAGGTCCCATTTGTGCCTTGCATGCATAACGGCCCCATTTGCATACACACCGCTGAATATTGCGGTTCCTGCACCTAGCACAACTGCACTTGTGCTGGCTCATCCCCCTGCATGCGGGCGGCCACAGTGCCATATTCAATGGTGCTGAGCCATGGCACAGCACCATTGCATATTACCCAGACCACGCCCTGGCGCATCCCAGTTGCTCTGTGCCCAGGCTTGCGCCCCTGCCTGGCACAGTCTGAATATTCGGGCCCATCTCTTCTCCTTGTACTATTAATTTGTCTTCCTCCCCCTCACTTCACCAGCACTCCTCCTTCTCTCTGCACTCAACCCATTTCCCTCCTTCCATCCCCCCATCCTCTCATCTCTTTATCTCCATTACCTCCTGTGCAACTCATCTCCTTCTCCCTCTTGTTTCTTCCATCCCCCACCTTACACCCCATTACTGTCTCTCCTAGATTTTGACAAGGCCTCCCAGGCTGCCCTCTCTTCTAGCCCACTCTACTGTTATATTGAGCAACATTCAGTGCTATTTTGCGTCCTTTTGATGAATTAATTTTTTTAAGTATATTCTTGATATCTGCTATTTACTTATCTATTGTTTACCTTGTTTTGTTTTTGTACTACTGACGTGGAACCTTTTTAAATGAGTTGTATTGCTCAAAGGTGTTGTAATCCAAGACTCAATAAATAAATAAAAAATTAAAATATAAACCAATGTTATTTTCCACACCCTCAATGTTTCCCAAGAAAAATATCTCCGTTTGACCCAAATTACTTTTAATATAGAGTCATACCTGTGAAAGTCATAATTTTCCTTATGGAATTCAGAGTCTGGGTGTTTTTTTAGTAAGCCATGTCTCAGTAATCCCAACAATATCATAGTCATTTTCATACATCCAATGATCTAACAAGGCCTGTTTTCCAGTAAGACTTCTAGCATTATCATGAGCTATCTTAATAGTGACAGTCTGTTTAACTGGATCCGGGTTAGGCTCAATATTTCCACTGGCCAAAATGACAAGGAGAGACATTAAACCTTTGCTAGTTTTGAAGTTACTAAACTTCAAGCCAGGTTGGTATTGATTTATTCCACTGGATTTAAAGGTACCACTATAACAGCAGGTATGAAATGTATTTCTTCTACTAAGTCTTCCAATTGGAGGAATGATTCTTATTAATGCTACAGAATGTGAACATGTCCTAAGTTCAAAATCAGACTGAATTCTCACGGCTTGTGTATCCAAGGCTGCCAAAACCACCATTCCAATCCAAAGAGCAAAGAATGTCATAACTGCAGAAGCTAATAAAAACTCTAATAAAATAAAGCTGGCAAATAGAGTGTATGTCCCAAGGCAATAAAATAAAAACCTTTATGGTTTCACTAGTGTTTCTTTTCTAGAAAAGATCAAAAGCATCAGGGTATGTAGTTATTATTTTATATTTAAACAAATGTACTCTACTCTATACTTGTGATATCATAAAAGTTGTCTGTCCTTAAAGTTTTAAGAGGGGTTATCTAAACTGATAAAATGTAATGTACTTACATACAGAAGAAGCCACTAATATGTAAGTCACTATAAATTTAAAAGCATACAATCCCTTGTTTACTATACTTTACATTACGTCTGATATTGAATAAGGTAAAACAAATCTAGGATAAAGTAGACCAGCATAAACATACAAGAATAAAAGTCTTGCTTATCCAAAGCTGCAGTTTGAGAATCTGACTGATCTTTGTTCAAATTCCACCAAATATTTGTCTACCGAGTGGCACTCGCGCAGTGAGCAGCACGAGTCCTTTGTAGTGCATTGCCCCTCCTCTTCTGCTGATGCGTTGGTTTGCTGACCTCCCACTCGGTACCGGCAAATGCAAGATGAATAATGAAACCAGTTACCGAGTCCAGACAACTGCAGGAGAGATCTAGTAAGTCCTAGCAGAACAGGAGCACCAGCACAGAAACAGACAGTCTGCAGAGTATTGGAAAACCTTCTCCAATGAAACAGATCATGCAGGTAGATAGTAAAAAGTCAAGTCTGTGATATCATAGAAGGCCGCCTCACACTCGGAAGTCCACCTGGCTCCAAAAGGTTCATGTGTCTGAAAGTAGACCTTTTCCTCCTCTTTAACTGCACTTCTCTTATATTTCTTGTTTGTAGGTGGGTAACCTTGAGTTAAATTGAGCAACGGGCGAATTACTTTGCTGTAATCTTTAACCGGCTATTAATAACCGCAGAACCCCAAGAATCTTTGCAGTTCTTTCAGATTGTTAGGCTGGGGCTAGGTGGTCAAAGACTCCACTTTTCTTTGATCTGTTTGTATCCCATCAGCCGACACTGTGTGACCAACATATTTCACAGATTTTTGGAAAAATTGACACCCTTCTATTGATAATTTCAGTCCCAAATCTTCTAATCAGTTGAGAACCTTAAACAGACTGGCTTTATGTTCCTCAAGGGTCCAACCAAGCACAATGACATCATCAAGATAGACAAGGCATTCTAGTAAGTTCATGTCCCCACCATTCGCTCCATCAGCCGCTGGAACGTGGCGGGTGCTCCTGAAATACCCTGTGGCATGCGCAAAAACTCATAGAAACCCAGGGAACAAATGAAAGCTGTTTTTCTCTGTCTTCTGGGGCCATCGGGATTTGATAATACCCACTCCGAAGGTCTAGCACAGAGAACCACTGGCTTCCATTGAGGCAGTCGAGGGCATCTTGGATACGTGGCATGGTGTATTGATTCAGGACAGTTCTTCGGTTTAATGTCTGGTAGTCCACACACATCCTCACTGATCCATTTTTCTTCTGGACTACCACAGTCGGAGAGGCGTACGAGCTTCAAGACTCTTGGTTGATCCTCACTGCCAGCATTTCCTGAAGATGTTGTCGAACATTGTCAATGTCAGCAGGAGCAAAGCGATGGGATCTTTCTTGGAACGGCCTCCTATCGTGAAGTCTGATGTAGTGTTCAGCCACTATGACTCATCCCATGTCCCATTCCTTCAATGAGAACACTTTGCTTCTCTGAGACAATTTCCGGCTGATCTTAGCTTTCCATTCTGCAGGCAGAGGGCACTCTCTGAAGTCAAAAAGATCAGAGGTCACTTCATCATCCTCTCCAGGGCACTTTTTGCTGGGTAGCACAGCAGTATCTGTACAATATACAGTAGCTAGGGTGCACCCTCAATTTACTCAAACCTCCTGGTCTGACATGTTTGGACTTGCACCACCTGCCGAGCGTAGGCATGGACCCAGGCTGGTAAAATGCTAGGCTTGACCACTAGTTCCTTAAACAGTTTCCACTCTTCTGGGGGCATCCAGCTTAAGAATCTTGTGTTTGACATCCTTTTTTATGCGCACTTCGCCACTAATGGTACACTGAGCGTTTGGAGGCAATACAAGTGAGTCTGGGTCTTTTATCCATACTACCCTTACAGGGGTCATCTTTCTCATTCTCTGTTTTGCATCTGTAAATCATAGGCTTACTGCACCAAGGCCGAATGTGTAGGGTCTTTCCAGTCCGCTTGGCTTGTTTCTCTTGACTGAGCTGGGCTAGCTGGCCGAACATATGGGCGTTGATGCCAGTCAACAAAGGGACACCTTCACACAGTCCTGTCGGTGGGCACACCAGGGCCAGGGTCTCCACTTGTTCATCCATGCCAGCAATAGCAGTAGTGAAAGACAACCAAATTCATACATACCCTCAGTAAGGATAGGATTTTTTTTACTCAGCCCCCACACATGAAGTCCTTCAAGGGGTAGGAGTGAAAGGTCAGGTAAGTGCTGGTCATACCAATCTTAAAATATAATGGTGACCTGCGAGCCACTGTCTAGCACAGGTTGAGTGGAGATGCCATTAACTGTTACAGTAGTCTCCATGGAGGGACCCACCATCTCGGACCAGTGTGGGGAAGTCTGTTTGGCAGACTGGCCCACAGCAGTTTTGGATGAAAAAGATTTTCGCAGCAGGCCTGACTGAGGTTTTATATTGCTCTGCCAAACCAGGTTGAGCAGTTTAATAGTGACCTTCTGCAGATCCTCTGGAGAATTGTAGTCTCGTCATGTATGGCCATCTTCTCCACACCTGAAGCAGAACACCTGTTCTCTATGATCACTACGGTGGTTTAGTTCTTCACTAAATTTGTAATGGTTGGAAGAGGGAGTTCTGTTGTCCTCTCTTGGTTTAGGCTCAGGTTCCCAGTCTCTGCAGCTTTGGCAGGGGGCAGAAGTTCAGGTGGCATAAATTAGGTCCCCCACTAAAGCTCACAGCTCTCTCATTTCTTCCATCATTTTGTATTCAGTTTGAGGTTCAGGGCCAATAACATGAGCCTCCACACCCACGGGTAGAGCATCACTGACAGTCTTAGGTGAGCAAAAGTTGGGAGTTCCCGGCCACTTCAGCAGCGGCTTGCTGGCTGACACATCTCTTTTATCTCTTTCTGCAACTCTCGGACCTGCTGTGTCTCAAGAGCTTCCTCTGTCTCATCGAGTCTGTCTGGGGTCAGGGTGGTGCATGCAACCCCAGCAAACGGTTCCCAACTATCCTCATCATTCTCAGCCTCTCGAATCTCCTTCATCAGCCAACAATATTTGGGAGGATTAGCTTTCCTGTCCTGAAACTTCAGTTTTAACATAAACGCACATGAGTAATGGGCAGATTTTAGGGTGTGCTCCAGCCTGACACAATTTAGTTCACTAGCTGGGACAACCCTTTCTATGGACTCTCTGCATGGCCCGTTCAATTCGGGTGACAAAAGCAGACAACTTCTCATTTTTTCATTGTTTAGTAGACTTGAACTTCCACATTAAATCTTCCCCAGATTCGATGCTGCCAAATACCCCTTTTAAAGCTGTGAGGTACTCAGCTGCAGTGACCTTTGGGTTTGTGGATCGAAGGACCTGAATAGCCTCCAGTGCAGGGCCCCTTAAACTTTCCATAAGTCTCTTTCTCTTCTCCCCCTCAGAGCACTGCCATTCTTGAACCAGGGGAGTAGCATAGTCCATCCATGTTTCTAAGTCATCCTCTTCCACTGGCACAGGAACTGCACCAGAGAATAATCTGAGCCTGCGATAAGAGTCCAGGTGTACAGAAGGTATCACAGTGGGGGACACTACAATAGGGGATGCCTTGGGGTGGATGGAGAGGCCAGAAGAGATTGTATGGAGTGGTCTCCCCCAAGTCTTTAAGGCCTTTAATAACTCCTTAGCTGACTGTCCTTCGGCAGCTAGGAGTCTCAACAGTTTGTTCTTAAACCCCTTGATCCTTGGGGGGGCCCCTGGGGAAGATGGGTCACTATGTAAATGAATATCTCTCCACACTGTCCGAGATCCTTCTGGCATGATGACAGGGGTACCATTTCAGGGTCTATAGAAAGGCTACAAGAGAAGTGGGACACCAAGGTCTGAGCAAATAGATCTGACTCCGGCCCCCGTACTTCAACCTTTCCCAGACATTTAACCTTCCCCACTGTTTCTTCAGTAGTTTCATTAGTGGTCCCCACAGGGATATTGAGTAGTAGTATGGCATAATGGGGGTCTACCCCTTCGGCCTCACTCCACCCCATCATGCAGTGCATGAGAGGCCCATCTTCTTCAAGTTGTGTAACAGGGGGTACTTTGAAACAACTGAGAAGTTGCATGGGATATACCATACTGGACTAGCCATCTGCAGCAAATCTCTCTCTTGCTTACATCTGAGGGAAGTTTTCTTTACTTTACAGTCTTACATTGGTATTGCTTTGTGTTTATTTTAGTTTTTAAATCAGGAAGGGGGGTTTCAAAACTGCTTATCTTGTGAGCAACTTCAGAAGGCTTGAAATAACTGCATATTTGATTTTCCTTTGTGGATAACTGGACTGTCTACTAGTATTCTGTGACAGTTTGCATCAATATATTTTGAAATAATTTACAGGTGGTGGCTGTGTACTTCTAATAGCAAAGGCTGCAGTTTGTAATTTGATGCCAGACAGAGCCTCAGGTGGTGGAAATTGTCTTCACTAGTCAGGGAGACCTGCATCATAGCCAGTTGTTCTGGTTGGAACATTCCAGCATTGATCAATTACTATAAACTACTGGTGCGATCCTGTTTCAGACAGAAGCCCATCTTCTTCAAGTTGTGTAACAGAGGGTGCTTTGAAACAGCTGAGAAGCTGCATGGGATATACTATACTGGACTAGATATCTGCAACAAATCTCTCTCTTGGTTACACCTGAGGGAAGTTTTCCTTACTTTACAGTCTGACATTGGTATTGCTTTGTGTTTAATTATTTTAGTTTTTAAATCAGGAAGGGGGTTTTCAAAACTGCTTATCTTGGGAGCAACTTCAGAAGGGTTGAAATAACTGCATATTTGATTTTCCTTTGTGGGTAACTGGACTGCCTACCAGTATTCTGTGACAGTTTGCATCAAATTACTTTTAAATAGTTTACAAATCAGTTACTGAAGGTTAGTTGAATTACTATAAAGGGCAGTACTCACCAGGGTGGTGGAGCAGTGGTGTATGTGATTGTTTCTAACAGTCACCAGTGGTTGTGGACTACCCACCAACCCTTCCCCACACCCCCAGCTGTGACGTTTCCTTTATAGCCAAAGTTCTGACATCACTTCCTCAACAGGTCTTGGGGCAGAACTGTCATATTCTTAATAACCCAGCACAGTGCATAAGGGGTAAGTACACACCACAAAAAGAAAAAAAAAACAATAAATATATATTCCATATTGTATATTATAAGGGAGAGGGACATGTGTGGGAGTGATGCAATGCACTGGCTGTAGGGCAGCAGTTTTCCGGGAGACATTCTGGAAACTGCACTGCTGTCCTATTTGCAGGCAACTGTTAGCGCTGAGGGAAGAGGTTGCCCACCTCCAGGCTGAATTTGCAAGGACTAAGGAGGCCTCCCCCACCCAAAGAGCACTACTGCCACAACCACTGCCTCAGAGGCTGCCAAGTATGAAGAGCAGTTGGACCACAGTGGGTTCTGGGAGGGTGCGAGTGGTGGAACAGAGGTGAAGCCCCCTAGTTGTACCTCTACACAAACCATACACCAGTCTGGCAGAGCAAGGTTCCTCTATGATGGCACCCTCAGTGGAGATGAAGAAGAATGCTGAGGACATCCACAAAGGAGACCCACAGAAGAGTGGCAAGGGACACCACAGGGGAAGGAAACAGCTTCTGATAGGGGACTCAATTGTTAGAGGGGTAGACCTGGGGAAGGGAGAGGAGAGGGAAGTAAGGTGCCTACCTGGTGCCATGGCTTGGAGGGACAAGAAGTGAATCCTCAGGATTGCAGAAGCAGCATCACAGGAGAGGGAACTAGATATCATTGTCCACCTTGGGACAAATGACCTAGCTAGGCATGGGATCAGTGCAGTGCAGGATGAAATTGTGGAGTTGGGGAGGGGCCTTAGACAGGTAGCAAGCATGGTTACCTTCTCAGAGGTGCTGCCAGTCCATGGCAGGGGTGAGGCTAGGGTACTACACACCATGCAGTTTAATGAATGGTTGCAAAACTGGTGCAGAGCACAGGGCTTTGGCTTCATTGGGGACTAGGGGTACACCTGGAGAGATGAAGGTCTATACTGGCACGATTGTCTGCATCTGTCCATGAAGGGAACCAAGATCCTAAGTGACAGGTTTAAATGCTTCATTGGCAAGCTTGTAAACTAGCCATGGGGAGAGGTGCTAATAAGAGGCAGGAAATGTCAAGCCTCCCCCCACAAAACATGCTAGGTAGTAAGGTAAACACTGAGGTACAGTGCTCAACAGAGGGCAGGACAGGGGTAAATGGAAAAATAGACAAGGTCAAAAAGTGTGGGTATGGGGGGAAAAGGATAAAGCCAACATTAAATAGAGGGCAATGAGTACCAATGCCCATAGTCTGGGAAACAAGCTTCCTGAGCTAGTAGCCTTGATGGAAGATGAACAATTGGATATTGTGGCAGTCACGGAAACATGGTACATGGAGAACCATGACTGGGATGTCAACATACTGGGGTACGCAGTCTACAGAAGGGATAGGGAGGGGAACAGAGGAGGTGGAGTAGCTCTATACATAAAGGAAGGGATCAAAACTACAGAACTAAAAAGTAAAGGGGGAGGACAAGAGGTACTCTGGGTCACCTTGGAGACAGGGAATGGCATCACAATCTGCACAGGGGCTGTATACAGACCCCCGTCTCAAAGGGAGGAAATGGACAAGAAAATGATAGAGGACAGTCTCAAAATGGCTGAAAAAGGGGAGATACTGTTGATGGGGGACCTGAATATGTCAGATGTTAACTGGATGAAATGTACTGCAGCCGCATACAACAGCAGGGTCATTCTCGATGCCCTGCAGGGGGGCAAGCCTTAGGCAGCTAGTGTTGGAACTCGGGAGGGAGCAGTACTAGACCTGGTACTCTCAAATGGAGAGAGGATCACAAATTTAGAAGTCAGTAGACATCTGGGAACAAGTGACCACCGCACAGTGTGCTTCACAATAAGCACAACCATGGAGACTAGCCATACAAAAACAAGCATACTGGACTTTAGAAGGGCTGACTTTGGCAAAATGGGTGAATACCTGAGGAATACACTAGCAAATGGCCAAAAAGGAGGGGTGGAAGAACAATGGAGAAAAATCAAAACTGCCATTATAGAGGCAACAAGCCTTTGTGTGAAACAGATGAAGAAAACAAAGTGGAGTAAAAAACCACTATGGTTCTCAAAAGAGGTGGCAGGGAAGGTTAATGAGAAAAAGGCTGCATTCAAAAAGTATAAGGAATCGCAGAAGGAGCACGACAGGGAACTGTATCAATTAAAGCAGAAAGAAGTGGGGAAGGCAGTCAGAATAACAAAAGCCCAAGCCGAGGAAAAAATAGCCAATTCAGTTAAGAAGGATAAAACCTTTTATAGGTACATTAGGGAGCATAGAAAGGTTAAGGGAGGAATAGTGAAGATTAATAAGGGAGAGGGGAGGTGGGCAGAGGGAGACAGTGAAAAGGCAGAGATACTGAATGAATACTTTTGCTCAGTATTCACAAAGAAGATGAGGAGGAGTTACCTAAACCAGACAATAGAAGCACTCTGGGTGGGGGGTGACACCAGTCCATTTATAGAAGAGAGAGTCCTGAAAGAACTCCTAAAACCCAAGGTGGACAAAGCAATGGGGCCTGATGAGATTCACCCCAGAATCCTAAAAGAACTAAGGGAGGACCTAGTGACACCACTGACCACACTTTTTAACAAATCATGGGAGGATGGGGTGGTACCTGAGGACTGGAGGAGGCCAGATGTGATTCCCCTTCACAAAAGTGGGAGCAAGGTAGAAGCAGGAAACTACAGACCTGTAAGTTTGACCTCAGTGGTAGGGAAAATGATGGAATCACTTCTGAAAGAAAGAATTGTTGAGTACCTAGAGGCCAGCAGGGCACAGGACCCAAAGCAGCATGGATTTACAGCAGGAAGATCATGTCAGATGAATCTAATAGATTTCTTTAACTGGGTGACCAAAGTAATAGACCAGGGAGGGGCTGTGGATATGGCCTACCTAGACTTTAGCAAGGCATTTGACACAGTCCCACATAAAAGATTAATAATCAAGTTAGCCAGCCTGGGAGTGGGTCCCAGGGTGGTAGCCTGGGTAGCAAACTGGCTGTACAACAGGACACAGAAGGTAATAGTGAATGGAACACATTCCAAAGAAAGAGGGGTCACTAGTGGAGTACCTCAGGGCTCAGTACTGGGTCCAGTCCTCTTTAACATCTTTATAGGTGACATTACAGAGGGTCTGGGGAAAGGTATGCCTCTTTGCAGATGACACAAAGATCTGTAACAGAGTTCATACACAGGGGGGGTAGAAAGGATGAGAAGGGACTTGGCAAGGTTGGAGGAATGGTCAGACATATGGCAACTTAGATTCAATGCAAAGAAGTGCAAAGTAATGAACCTGAACAAAAACCCAGGAGAAGAATACACAATAAGGAGGTACTAACAACAACAAAATGGAAAGGGACCTGGGGTAGTCATATCAGATGATCTAAAGGTTGGTAAGCAATGTGAGAAGTCAGTAGGGAGAGCCAGGGGGATACTGGGATGCATAGGAAGGGTCATCACAAGTAGAAAAAGGAAGTGGTTATCCCTCTGTACAGACAGTTGGTGAGACTCCATCTGGAGTACTGTGTGCAGTTTTGGAGACCTCATCTACGCAAGGACATAGACAGAATGGAAGCAGTCCAGAGGAGGGCAACTAAAATGGTGCAGGATCTGCATCAGAAACCATATGAAGAGAGACTGAGAGAGCTTAATATGTATACCCTTGATGAAAGGAGGGATGGGAGGACATGATAGAAATGTTCAAGTACCTGAAGGGAATCAACAAAGTCCAGGAGGGTAACATCTTTCAGAAAAAGAGATGTGTAAGAACAAGGGGGCACAATTTAAAGATAGAGGGGGGACGGCTCAGGAGTAATGTTTTGAAATTTTTTTTCATGGAGAGAGTGGTGGATGCATGGAACCGCCTTCCTGGGGAGGTTGTTGGGTCTAAAACAGTGGGGGAATTCAAACTTGCATGGGACAGACATAAGGCAATTGTAGTGGGGGTGGAAGGAAGTAGGCTGTTGGTTAACTAGAATCTGCAGCTTATCCAGTAGGTAGGGAAATGGGCAGACTGGGTGAGCCAAGTGGTCCTTATCTGCCATCAAAGTCTATGTTTCTATGACCAGCTTGTGGGGGGAAATGTTCCATTTGGGTGTAGTAAGTGCCTCCATTTCATATCCTGTCTCACTTTTACACTTGGTCGCCATTTTAACTTCTGACCACTAGAGGGCACTAATCTCAGCGGCGCCTCCAAGATATTAACCCCTAGGTGGCGCTATTCTAAGAGCTACTACCCCTGCCTGTATGGCAATACACAGGTTGAGGGGCCTGAGTTCTGTAAATGGGTGCCTCCACCTGGAGGAATGGTATTGGGGTAGCTTAACTGCTCTGGTATAGCCCTCCAGCCCTTCTAGTGGCCTAAGAAAGAACACAATAATACCTTCCCAGTCAGTGTGCAACAATAATAATGGGCTCACACCCCTTTCACTTATTACCGGGACTGGATCTGCTGTAACTGCCCTGGAGATCCCCTGGAAAACAAGATCAGCAATGCAACAATACAGTCTTGCCACTGTAACCCAACTAATAATATGCACACTAGCCAGGTTAAACATCAAAAAAGGCAATCGGATTTATTTAGGGGAATTGAACAAGGGAGGGGTGTGACTTTAGCAGGATGATTAGCACTTTGATTTAATTCAGGTTGGTTCTGCATGCACTGTGAGTCCCTTTTAAACAGTTCAACAACCCTGGGTACCCAGTATGTCATGCAGGCTAGCCTGAAGCGTTGCCCGGGGTGGCCAGCATTGCAGTTGTTGTTGGGGCCTTTAGGAAAGAAACATGCACACAACCCAATTATTTGTAATCCAAGCCTGATAGCTCAGTCCATTGCTTTAACCCAGAAAAAGAAATAATTAGATAGTACCACAATGATTTTTGGCTGTCGTTGCAGGGAGCTACCCTGGATTGTACTCACGTGACCAGAACCTGGATGCAGGACAGGCGAGATGAAGACCTTGTGGTGATGATCTGGAAAGCCAGGGGAAGCAGGGCTGACATGACTCACCTCCAGATGGTCGCTACCTGCTCGGTGGTGTTGGGCAGGGAGCTGAATCCCAAAGCAGGTCTCTGGCCGAGATGGTCTCAGAAGCAGGAGTAATGGCTTAGACTGAGGTGGCAGGGCCCAGGCAGGATGAACAGATCTTACTTGAGAAGGTTCCTTCAGTAGGTCATCACATATAGGACTGGCGCCACCTGGCGTTGGGCCGCACGGCAGACTTTTCTAGCAATACCTGATGGGGGACCGCCCACCCGACGTCATGTGACTGACGTCAGAGCGACTTTATATAGTGGGCGGTTCCCATGCCCACCCTCCAGTCAGTTCTTTCCCACCGTTGCCTCATGTCAGTCACACTGCAGACTTCCATATAGCGATCGTCGTGAAAGTGTCTTGCATCGTAATATCCATCGCTAATTTTTTCTGCCTTTTCATGTTAATTATTGATGTCTTTTCCCAAGAAGAAGTGCCCGTCCTGTGGCACGCAGATCCCGCACAAAGATGGTCACCTCAAGTGCGTCCTCTGTTTAGGCCCAGACCATCTGGTCTCCTCCTGTCCTGAGTGCCAGACCTTTAACCAGGCCACAAAAAAGAGGAGACAGCAGACTTTGGAGGCCCATCTGCTAAAAGCCTGCCTAACTTCCCTCAAGAAGAAGATGGATCGGCTTAGACATTCTTCATCTGAAAAGGCTTCTCCTTCTGAAAAACACAAGGATAAATCTAGGGAGTGGTTGCGCTCCGTGGATGACGGCAGGCCCTCGATGAGCAAGGCCCAGCCACCACCCAGCAAGGACGGTAAGTCTGGCAAATCTACTGTGGGTCAGTCGGCCGTTGGCTCCTCCGATGACTGCACTGCATCAGCCAATAAGTCGGCCCCTGACTCCTCCAGGGACCGCGCGGCGTCCGGTAAGACGACTACCCAGGCTGTGGGTAATTGCCCGGCACCAGTTGATAAGCCGGCCGGGGGCTCCTCCCCCAACCGCCTGACTCCACCCGCTAAGTAGGCTGTCCCAGATGACTGCACGAGTGTGGTTCCCCCGTCGGGGCCTGATGGCGCCTCACCCGACATCCAGCATAACCAGAGGGAGAAAGCCCTTCTCCCTCCTCCTCCTTCCTCACCCGTACCCTCCAATTCTCCGGTGGGTACCTCCGGCGATGACAATGGAGAGCCCGACACTGTCGATGCCTTGTGGTCTACTCCGCTTTCCCCTCTCAGGGTCAAGGAGAAGGAGGCTCCTCTTTGTCCATCAGGCCTTACTGTAGATGCCCCTCCTCCACCTTCTGGCGGGCTCCCGGCGCCTCCAACGCTGGTTGTCCCAACAGTCCCACAGCTGGGACTGGTTGGTTGGCCTCTGCCTGTGACCCCAACACCAGATCAGGTCCCGCCACCAGGGTCCCTTCATCCAGCTCCGACGCCGAACCCCCTTCCGGCACCAGATCCGGTGGTGCCTATTCCAATGTCAGTTCCCCTGACATGGGCTGTCCCAATGCCGGATCCTCTACTGATTTATACAATGGTGGGTCTGACGTGGGTACCCCTGACACCAGATCGGACGATGGTGATTTATTCCAGACCCCGAACTGTCCCACATTACCTGCAAGGGTATCCTGGGGGCTACTACCCGGGGGGGCCCCATTCCGGACTGGTGTAATTTTGGGCAGTTCTACCCTGGATCCAATCCCAACTTGAATTTTCAGGGATTTCAGGGTTATTACCTTCCACCGGTTGCTGTTCTTCCTCCTCCTCCTCCTCCTCCCCCTTAGCCTCTGCCTACTCCACCACCCCCCCTCCTCCTCCAGTTACCCCAAATTTTAAGGCTTTAATCCAGTCTTGGTGGCAGGGGGCATGGTCAGAGTTGGTCTCGGACCTTTAGACTAGACTCCTCCAACCGCGGTTTCCCAGGTCTCCTTCCCCGAACAGTTCTTCCATTGCCACTGTCCACGTCTTGGGGAAGACTTGGCAGGACATTTCCCTTCTGGATACCAGACATCGTCCTGTTGAGGAGGCAGACGACGATAGTTCAGAGGGGGCGGACGATTCTTCAGAGGAGGTTCCAGAGGACCCCGAAGACATGAAAGGCAAGGATTCCCCAAAGTCTCCACCAGATGACCCTGCCTTTTCAGATCTGTTGAGGTCCAGGAAGGATTACATCGACTGGGAGTCAGAGGAACAGGACTCTTTGAGACAGAGACTCGCGGAGCATCTCAACCTGGAATCTCTGTCTCCGGTCCCCATTCCTCCCTAGATGGCACCTCACCAAGACCTCACCACTACCATCTGGCAGATGCCTCATACCCTCCTGGCTGTCCCCAGATGGGTGGACAGGTTTTACCGGGCACTGAAGGATGCCCCATTCTTGAAGGTTCATCCCAAGGCTGACTCTGTGGTCATCTCGGCGGTTCATGATCGCTCCTCAACACCAAAGCACATGAGCACCTCTCCTCCTGACAAAGAGTCGAGGCAAATGGACCAGTTCGGAAAAAAGATATACTCATCGGCCACGTGCGCCCTTCGGTCCCTCAATTACATGGCCCACATGGTGTCCCATCAAAAGGCTACCTTGGCCAGGCTGGAAGCACGAGTCCAGTCCATGGACCCCTCACCTTTGAAGGAGGAACTTGCAAGTATCTCCACCTCTCCAAAGTTTCATGTAGGCATGCCTTACACGCCACTTACGACTCCATCGATTCGGTGGCTCTTACCTCAGCAACTGCCATTACCCTTAGACGGCATTCCTGGCTTCGCCTTTCTGGACTCGCCAACAAAGTCCAGTTGGCGATTCAGTACGCCCCTTTCAGGGGCTCGGTACTTTTTGGTGGGGACACCAAAGACATTATCACAGACCTACAGGACAAGGGCCTTGCACTTAGGTCTTTGAAGTCAATGTGCCAATCGGGCTCTCAACAGCAGCAGCAGCAGCAGCAACCCTTTCAGAAAAGGACCTGGAGGCAGAGAAAGAATGCTCAGGCACACCGCCAAGGGAAACATAAGGCAACAGGTACAGCCACCCCTCCTGCCTCCAAAAATCAGAGACATTCAGGAGGTCCTCCCCCTGAATGTCCCGCCACTTCTTGACTCCCCGGCCCCACTGCCTCCTCAGTCTCATGATGGGGAGCAGGTGGGGGGGAGGTTTGCCCACCACATGCAGGATTGAAGAGCGATCACCTCCAATGAATGGGTCCTGCAACTAGTGTCCATCGGACACACTATAGAATTTCTGGAAACTCTACCACAGAAGTTCTCCTATTCTCGGGACCAGGCCCTCCTAGTTCACGAGGAGGTAAACTCGCTCTTGCTCAAAGAAGCAATCAAGTGGTTCCCCTTCGGGCAAAGGGGAAAGGGATTTTACTTCCACTTTTTCCTGGTTCCAAAAAAGACTGGGGTCTTCAGACCCATACTCGACCTAAGTCAACTAAATCAGTTTGTCGAGTACAAAAAATTTCAAATGCTGACACTCCAGAGCCTCCTGCCTCTTCTCATGGAGAACCACTGGCTCTGCACCCTGTATATGCAGGATGCCTACCTGCACATGCCCATCTTCCCCAGCCACCGCCAGTTCCTGCACTTTCGCTTCCAAGGGAAAGACTTTCAGTTCTGAGTGCTCCCTTTTGGTCTGTCTTCAGCACCACAGGTTTTTACTAAGTGCCTGGCAGTGGTAGCGGCGTTCCTATGCTGCAGGGGTATTGCGGTTTTCCCTTACCTGGATGATTGGTTGATTTCAGCCCCGTCCAGGGATTCTTTGTTGGGCTCTTACCTTTACCCTGGACCTTTTCAGCAGACTAGGGATTACGGTCAGTGTTCCCAAGTCATCCCTTATCCCTGCCCAGAGACTTCAGTTCATTGGAGCAGTCCTGGATACGGTCCAGTGCAGAGCATTCCTGCCTCCGGACAGGGTGGAGACCCTTATCTGTCAGGCCTCCCAAGTGGCATCCCACAGAACCATCCCAGCTCTGGAGGTCTTACACCTTCTGGGCCTGATGGCAGCCTCCATCACAACCATTCCTCTAGCAAGACTTCACATGAGGGTCAGTCAGTGGTCATTGCGAATGCAGTAGGATCAGCTCCTGGACGATCTGGACCATCCAGTTCTGGCCTCCTCTGCAGTTCAGAAAGAATTGTAGTAGTGGATGGATTCTCACAATCTTTCTGTGGGACTTCCCTTTCAGAGCCCTGCACCACCAACTACCCTCACCATGGATGCCTTGAATATGGGGTGGGGAGCTCATCCCGGAGAACACCAAGCCCAGGGACTATGGTCCGACTTGGACACTCCTTTGCACATCAGTGTTCTGGAGTTGAGGGCGGTCCTGTATGCCTTACAGACCTTTCAGATCCTACTTCCAAAGGAATCACTGCTAATCCAAACGGACAACATGTTGGTAGTTTGGTATATCAACAAACAAGGAGGAGCCCGGTCATACCCCCAGTGCAGAGAGGTGTCACGAGTGTGGAACTGGGCAGTCCAGCACCATTTGGTCCTTGTGGCTGTGCACATTCTGGATGTTTTAAACGTCCTGGCAAACAGTCTCAGCAGATCTCGGACCCTAACTGACGAGTGGGAACTGCATAAGAAAGTGGCAGAGTCCATTTTCCAACGTTGGGGGCATCCGGAAATCAACATCTTCACATCCGAATCCAACGCAAAGCTTCCCAGCTTTTGCTCGCTCGTTCCAGGGCACGGTGCTTTCTGGAGCAACGCATTGTCTCTATCTTGGACAGGGAAATTTTTGTACGCATTCCCTCCATTTCCCATTCTGCAGAGGGTCCTTCTCAAGCTTCAGGCGGAAAAGGCAAGGATGATCCTCATCGCTCCTCTCTGGCTGAGACAGATCTGGTTCCCGCTGCTGCAGCAACTTTCCAGGGAATCACCGATTCCACTTCCAATGACTCATGACCTCCTGACCTAGGATCAGGGTAAACTGTTGCACCCAGGGCTCAGGACCCTGCATCTCCATGCGTGGCTCCTGCAGACATAGCAATCTCCCATTTCGGGGTTTCCTCCAGGGTTGCTCAAGTCCTCATTGAGGCTAGAAAGCCCTCTACCCATTCCATTTATGCCACAAAGTGGAAGCGGTTTTCCATTTGGGTGACCACTAAGGGTTGGAACCCCTTCTCTTGCTTGGCCCCACAAGTCATGGAGTACCTCCTTCACTTATTGGACTCTGGTCTGTCCTACTCTTCTTTGAAGGTCCATATTTCAGCGTACCACAAGCTAGTGGATGGTAAACCCATGGCTCAGTTGGAGGTCTCAAAAACCTTTCTGAAAGGGATTCTCCACCTGAAACCCCCCATCTGCAGCCCAATTCCACTTTGGGATTTGAACTTCGTCCTGGAAAAGATCACCCTTCCTCCTTTCAAGCCGGCTATGAGCTGTGATTTGCGCTTCCTGTCTTGGAAGGCACTTTTTCTTGTGGCTATCACATCAGCCCAAAGGATTTCGGAGCTTCATGCTCTAGTCTGCAAGGATCCTTATCTGATTTTCCATAGGGACCGGGCAGTCCTCAGAACAAATCTAAAGTTTCTTCCCAAGGTGATGTCAGAAGCCACTCTGAATCAATCAGTAGCACTTCCAGTGTATTATCCATCCTCCTCTAACAGAGGTGAGACACTCCTTCATACACTGGGCATCCATCAGATTCTCAGGTGTTAGACCCACCAGACCAGAGAGTTCCACTCTTGTGACCAGTTGTTTCCTTTGCCCCAAGATTGAAGGGCAAACCAGTTTCTAAGCAGGGCCTGTCCAAGTGGTTAGGCAACTGCATTAGATTCTGCTACCAGAAGTATGAAAAGCATCTGCTGGGTTCTATCAGAGGTCATTCTACTAGGGGCATGGCTGCCCCCATGGCCTTCCTATGGAACGTTTCTGCATCAGACATTTGTGCTGCTGCTACTTGGAGTTCAGTCCATACATTTACCAAACATTACAGTCTGGACATTGTTTCTAGGTGGAGGGCTGGGTTTGGCCTTGTCGTCCTACAGGGCCTTCTGTCCTAGACTGGATCCATTCTGGATTCCAGTTTTTTCCATTGGAGTTAGTTTTCTTCCTCCCTAGTTTCTTTCAGTCTCTCCTTGGAGGGACTGCTTGGGCCTCTGTCCTACATGTGATGACCTACTGAAGGAACCCTCTCGAAGTAAGATAGTACAGTTACGTAGGAACTTACCGTAACAGTAGATCTTCAAGAGAGGTTCCTTCAGTAGGTCACATTTTTCCCTCCCCCTCCCTCCTTCCCCTCATTTTCTGGTTTTACAGGGACTCCAAATCCTGTTCGCTCCTGCTGTCAGGCCCTTTCCTGGCTCTGGTGGGAGAACTGGAGGGTGGCCATGGGGACTGCCCACTATATACAGTCACGCTGACGTCAGTCACGTGACGTCGGGTGGACGGTCCCCCATCAGGTATTGCTAGAAAAGTTTGCCATGCAGCCCGATGCCAGGTGGCACCAGTCCTATATGTAATGACCTACTGAAGGAACCTCTCTCGAAGATCTACTGTTACGGTAAGTTTCTATGTAACTGTACTTGCTGCAGCAAACGTTTGTGGTTTCTGCTGGTGAAGCCTCCAGCTGGTGTAAAAGATTCTGCCATGGGGAACCGAATTGCAACCCATGAAACACATTTAGCACATTTAAATCACTCATTTCTCTAAGCTACAGTTCGGATACAGTCCAATTGCAAATTACAGCTTCATTGCGTAAACCTTTCATTCCGAGGCTAATTCTGTCAGACAGGCTGATCACTTCTGGAGCAAGTCTTCAGTCCAAATCATAAGTTGCAATAACAAACCTCTTCTTTCTTCTGTTGCAGATTCCACTCTTGGAAATCGGAACCAGATCCGACTTCTGCAAAAGGCAGTTCACTGGCAGGAGAACGTGGCAGGCAGGCCAGCAGAGCCTCTTCTCACCGATTCCCCTACGCTCCTTCTGGGAGCAGCTGGTTGACAACTCAAACTGTTCATTCTTCAGTCTCCAACTCGAACTGGCCCACTGCTTCAGGCAGTTCTGACTATTTCCTTTGTAATCCAAAAGGTTCGGTTGGCTGAGGGACCTGTCAGTCACAGCGAGGGCTCCCACTCCAGGTCCATTTACGCGCCAACACTTAAAACTACAAAAACTACAGGATTCCTTCCCACAAGACCCCTGGGGACAGTCTCCATTTTAGGTCCCCAGTGGTTCGATTGGTCCAAATATTTAAAGTCCAGAGCCTAACATGGTGGCTCCCACCCAAAGGTTCAAGCTGCAATAAAAGCAGGTTAGACAAACTTCTCTATCTTTACTATAACAGAAAATAAGCCATAAACAATTGCCATACCTAAGAGGGCTCCCACTGCCCAAATAGTGACTGCAGAATGGAGCAGAATAACTAGACTGTCTGGATGGCCACATGTCTTAAATCACTTGGACCTAGCCCAGACTAATTTCTAAATGCAGATTAGCTAAACTCTTAAAAAGACAGGCACGGAGGCTCACTAGGGCACACACACACACAAATAGAACTACTGAAAATGGGACACCAGCCTGACAGTGGGCACTAGGGAGCCCAGGAAGACATTATAGTAAACCTCAATTTCTAGGGGGGTTACATCTTGCTTGTAGAAACCCAGAACATCATGTTATTTTAGAAAAAGTACATATTTTCTGAAACTACACCAAATATTGTTTTTAAACATGGGTAACATAGGCCACTACCCAAATATGTACTACCAGTTATTATTCTTTATATTTCTTGCAACTATGAAAAATAATTGAAATTTGCATAATATTTATGTTTTGAACAAAGCAAATGCCATTATAACATAAGTGGCAGGTATAGAAACATCCTATTTTGGGATTCTACAGAGAACACTGGTTACAACAGTGACACATTTACTTGCCTTTCCCACAGAAGTCTAGCAGACATAAACCCTTAACACATAAGTTGCTAAGTGTATTTTAAAGTGGAAAAATGTGGGTCCATAACATCGAATGCCCAGCATTGTTTCTCTGGCCTGTAGACATTCAGGACACTATGGTGCCGTATGAAAAGTATATATTTTCTGAAATGGCACAACATACTGGTTTTAAAAATGGATAACTCTGCTCACTGGCCAAGTGTTTACTACCCATACTTCTTCTCTATATTTGGCACAACTGTGAAAAATAATGATAATTTAGTTTTCACAATTTAGCAAAGCAAATGTCTGGGTAAAATAGGATGGAGGTACACAGATACCACATTTGTGGATTCTGCTGAGAGTACCAGTTACAATGATGCCACATTTATGTTCCTGTACAACAGAGGTTTGTCTGGAATAGGCTTGAAACCTATAGGATGCTAATTATATTTTAAAGAGAAAAATTTGGGCCCACTATGGAAAATCCACAGCACTGATTCTCTGGCCTGTAGACATTCAGGACACCATGGTAACATAGGAAAAGTGTATATTTTCTGAAACTACGCAAAATACTGTTTTTAAAAATGTATGACATTGTCTGCTATCCAAATGTCTGCTGCCTATAATCCTTCTTTACATTTGGTAGAACTGTGCAAAATGATGAAAATTCACATAGTTTTCACAGTTTAGCAAACCAAATGTTATGTAACATAGGATGGGGGGGTAAACAAATACCGCATTTCGTGGGTACTGCTGAGAATACCAGTTACAGTGATGCCACATTTATGTGCCTTTACCACAAAGGTTTGGTTGAAATAGGCTTGAAACCTGTTGGGTGCTACGTGTTATTTTAAAGGGGAAAATCTAGGCCCATGGTGGAAAATCCACAGCACTGATTCTCCGGCCTGTAGACATTCAGTACACTATGGTAACATAGGAAAAGTATATATTTTTGGAACAGCATAAAATACTGTTTTTAAAAATATATGACATTGCCTGCTATTCAAATGTTTGCTACACATAACCCTCCTTTACATTTGGTAGAACTATGAAAAATGATGGAAATTCACATAATTTTCACAATTAGCAAACCAAATGTCTCTGTAACATAAGATGGAGGAACACATACAGGGCATTTCTGGATTCTACTGAGAGTACCGGTTACACTAATACCACATTTATGTAACTTTACCATAAAGGTTTGGAAGAAATAGGCTCGAAACCTATAGGATGCACGTGTATTTTGAAGGAGGAAAATCTGGGCCCACTATGGAAAATCCACAGCATTGATCCTCTGGCCTGTAAACATTCAGGACATCATGGTACCATAAGAAAAATATCTATTTTCTGAAACTGCACAACATGCTTCTTTTTAAAAATGTATTACATTGCCTGCTATCCAAATGTTTGCTACACATATCCTCCTTTACATTTGGTAAAACAATGCAAAATGATGGAAATTTGTATTGTTTTTACAGTTTAGCAAACCAAATGTCTATGTAACATAGGAGGGAGGCATGCAAATACCACATTTGTGGATTCCGCTGAGAGTACCGGTTACAATTATGCTACATTTATGTACCTTTACCACAAAGACTTGGGCGAAGTAGGCACAAAACCTATAGGATGTTACATGTATTTTAAAGGGGGAAAATTGGGGCCTGCTATGGATAATCCACACCATTGATTCTCTAGCCTGTAAACATTCAGGACACTATGGTACCATAAGAAAAGTATATATAGTGGAAGCCAGGGTTGTAGCCAGACATTTCAGCTTTGTATACCAAGCTGCCACATCGCTACCCCAGACCACTGTTATCCATGCCCCGCCCCTCCAACACATGATGGAGGGGTGGGGCATGGACAAGTGTCATTTGTTCTGCAGCGTCTCTGTATGAAAATGTAAAGATGAAATGCACACACTTTCAGATTAAGACTGGCTTTAGCTACAATTTCTCAATTGTGTCAAGCCTCTGTACCATGACAAGGTAACCAGTCCCACAGAGGACCAGTCACACTCCAACTTGGAGTGGGATCTGTTTTACTGAATTTACTCACTTTGGTAAAGCTTTGCTCCCACACTGCACCCATACCAGTCATTCACGCACTCACACATGCCCAAACCAAACGCCCTCACGTATTGCATTACAAGCAGACACAGCAAGGTCATCTCTTAGAGCAGCGCCTATCCTGGCATGGGTCAAAGTCCTTCAACAATTGTTCCACATCAGTTTCCATATCTCTGTGGATGTGCAGCAGAGCTAATCCTGTGAGACGTGACTCCCCAGTAGAACTCCTCAGCCATGTCTTCAACCATCACAGTGCACTAAAAGACTTCTATGCAGTTGCTACACTTACTGGCATGGTTGCCAAGATGGATAATGCAGCGTTGATGTTTGGATACAGGTCAGAATTTAGGTGCTGCAATGTCATACTTAGAGATTCTGGCCTCTGTTTTACTGGGACATTTACACACTTTGCATGCCATCTTACAAGCTCTATCCTAAATTCTGCTATGCTGCCCAAATCCCCCTTGTAAGCATTATAGAGCTCCAACACCTGCTCCTCATATTTTAGCAAATGCAACTTTTGTGGGACAAGGTACTGAGCAAGGAAGCGAGGCCGACACTCAATAAGCTGCTTCTGTAGCTCCAAAATGACATGGTCCAGAAATGGAATAAAGATATTGATCCTGTAATTTTCCTTAGGGGTAGTGGCACTGATGTTGCTGCGTTGTGTTTGTCTTCCACAGGTGCGGGGAACTGGCTCATCCATCTTGTGTTGCCTGCTGCAAGAATAGATCTGATGCGATCTGCAGGTTCATCATAATCATTGGGGAGTTGCGAAATTCCTTCATTTCCGAAAGGAAAATATTATTTTGTTTGCCTGAGGCTTTTAATGAGGCAATAATTTTTTTTTTGTGGTATCAAACATGTTGGATACTTGCCTCAAGGAGCCGGAGTGAACAGTTGCAGTATTGAGGCTGTGTGCTTTGTAGATTGTATACAAGGCTTCTGTCACAACAGCCTTAATGGTAGCTTGGACCCCATTAAATCTGCTACTCATATTACTGCCTTTGTCATATCCTTGCCCTCTCATCATGTTGATGCCAGTGCCCCAGGCAGACAGGCATCGTATAAAGAGATCTGCCAGTCCACAACCTGTGTTGTCGAAGCCTTCTGTGAACTCTACAAAGTCTTCATGTATCTCAGTATCACCTAAGGTGTTGTGGTGGACATAGCAAATGCATAAGGATATCAGTTCCTTGGTTGATACATCAGTTGTACCATCTGCAATTAGGCTGAACCATTTTGCTTGTTTGACATTTTGCTAAATTTTTTGCTGCAATTGCAGGCCCATAAGCTGGATCAGTTTGTTTTGGATTTGAGAAGATGTGTAGACTGCATTTCTGTTATCTAGTCTTAGGTTATCTTGTAATTCTTGGTCCAGTTCGGATGTGTACTGTAATAGTTCCTGGAAGTTTCCCCCATCTGTGTATTTTCCTCGCAGGGCAATGTTATCTTCCACAGAACAAGATGATTTTCACAATTCTGTGCAGGAAGTGATTGGTCTGCTCTGACACCCTTGTATTACAGTCAAGTTAGAGACTGGTAGGCAGTCACCAGCTTGCCATCACAGATGGAAAGAAAACCATCTGTTTTAGCAGTGGCATTTAAATGTTCCTTACATTTGCTGTGCCTCTCCAGGGTTTTATTGCTGTTCGACCTGTCCTTTATTAGTGTGGATATCAACACAGTGCCACTTGCAGTACTAAATACAAAACAATGGGCACAAAACCCACCATCTAAAGACTTGGAATATCTTGCAAATTTGTACATCTGCAGGTACTGCAGATTGAATCACCTCAAGCGCTGATTGGCTATTTCAGAACCCTTTAGCCAGGAAGGAAACTGAAATCCAGACAGTGGTTGCCACTGTATTTCAAGTATGAGTTTCTTCTGTGCATCAGTGAGGTAACCATGATCCAAACAGCCGAGGTCTTCCGTATCTGGCTGGTTTATGCCCAACTCTTCAACAATCCTAGGTGTCAGTGCATTTGTCAGTGGCAAAATGGCAGTCTCGATGGGCTCCATAACAGAGTTCAGGTCAGGTTCTGGTTCTTGGGATGCATCAGGTTGTAATTTCTGGGATTCTGTGGTGGTTTTGGCTTCAGTTGCAGATGCATTTTGGATTCACCACAGGTTCCTGTGCTGCCGATATGTCTTCCTGTGTCTCCTATGGTGTAGCTGCATTGCTACCACTAAAACAAAGTAAATGTTTTGGTAAACTGAGAATGTAAATTGAGAATGTAATTAGGTATCTTTTTACCTACAAGAATGGATCAGTACCATCAGAAAAGCTTACCCAGATGTCAGTCTGATGATGAAGGACTGCATCAGCCAAGACATTTATGCATTTTTTTCCATTCTGACCCATTTGGCCTTTCGGACCTGTGACCCAGATGGCTGTTTTCTCTTTATGGACTCCATTGTTTGCTGTGTAGAACACACTTTCCCCAAAAGCAACAGCGCCACAGCTGATGCCCCTTGTACCCAACACACTGTGTACCCAACCTCGCAGATGGCACCCTTAATTTAAAGTAGAAATTTGAATTAGAATGTGCCACTTTGCAATTAAAAATTACTGCTTCCCTATACAGAGATAAAGTTGGCATGACTGTCAAAAGTGGCATAAAGGAACAGAAACATTGCAAGGGCTATCTTTGATTTCAAATGGCATAAAGGAATATTCCCTTTATTTCTGAGAACACCTATACGGGACAGCTCATGCAAGCAACTGCTCTGTAACAGAGCACACAGCTCTGCTGTCTGTGCGAGTCCAACTAATTCCTTCCACATGGATTGTTACTGCAGAATCACAACTGTTCTTTTCCAACTGGGACAGCTGCCTGCACTCTGATGTGCAACAGCTGTATTATTCAATGCAGCACTGTGACTGGCATATCCTCAGCACTTTCATCACCCCTGCCGCTGACCATCCAACTAGATCTCAAGAGTCCAGACGAGTCTGTCTGGCAGCAGAACTGCACGGTGCAAGTGAATTGCTGGGTAATAAGGTGATTTAAATCCTTGTAGTAAGAATCAGATTAGCAACCAGATCTCCAACCTCTGCTCTGCCACTCATACAGACAGCATTTATTACTTAAATGTTACCAACCAGAGCGCTACGTTACATTCTTAGGTTACTATAATCAACCGTTTCATTAATGCCTGCCTTACCCTAATGAAATTCTTGTGCCATGCCCTGTAAAGTGACTGTTAGAAAGCTTAATTTAAGCTTACTTATGTAAGTCTCTACCTTCCAATATGCTCCTTATTCCTGAATAGCAGGTCAGTTGTTTCACTTAACTGCATTATTCAGGTATCCTATATAATTATGCTGCAAAACCATCTACTGGCAATGTGCCGCTAAGTCTGTTATAAAACTAATACAAAAGCAATTAGTATTACTTAGTGTGGGACAGCCTTGCATGCTGCAGCTCATACCATCCAGACTCCAGTCAGTACCCCAGCCTGTCCTGGGGCAAGTACAGCGCAGTGGTTTAAGGCTCTGAGCTGCAAATCTGGTGACATCCAGCAGACCAGACCTGGGTTTGAATCCCACAGCCTCCACCTGCATACTGTGTGACCCTGAGCAAGTCACTTAACTTCCCTGTGCTCCCAGGTCACTCCTGTAAAAAAGCTTTCAGCTTAGTGTGCTACTCCTGGTTAAACAACTAAAAAAAAAAAGTACTGTATGCTGCAAAGTCAACTGGTATTGTGCTAATAAGACACTCAAAAGGTCATAATTCCGAAAGTTCAATAAACACATTATCAGTTGTGGACATTTCCATGTTTACTTGCTTGTGGATTACTGGTGCCTCCTTCAGAAGATTAGGTCTAGAATACCCACAGCACCCTCTCCCCCAGGGACCTGGTTGTAGTTTACAAATGTTCATTTTTGGTAACATATGCCCATGCCTCTCTGCCTCTAGATAATGAGCCAGGGATGGCACACTAAATTGCTGCTGCTATGTAAATGGTATTCCAGGTCTGGGTATCTGTGATTTATAAGGTGTTGCCCACTTGCTAAAAGTTGTGTGGGGTAATTCCCCCCCCCAAAAAAAATACCAATAGCATTTCTTCCACCTGGACCCACCCTGGTTCCAACCATCCCTCAGACGAATGCAAGTTTTGTTCGTCAACTTGCCCATCTTACCTGGACTCATATCTCTCAAACTCTTGTCTCATAAATCAGGGACAGGGCTTAATAAAATCAGGGACAAAAACCCTAAATCAGGGACACATCTTAAAAATTGGTAATATTCACCCAGAAAGTTGACAGAATAATGAGATTAGTGTAAGATGCATTTTCTGAAGAACACGACGTCTGTAACTTTAATGTTTGACATTATTTTGTGCTTACAACCCCTGCTGTTTAGTCATAAAAACACAGATTTTACGAGGGACAGAGGAAAATTTTGAGGCAAAATCAGGGACGTCCCTGAAAATCAGGGACAGTTGAGAGGTATGCCTGGACTCCCACTCGGATGCAACCCTCCCTTCAAGGGGAACACAATCTTTTGAACAACCTGCTCCCTCATCTGGACCCGCCTGGGCTCCCATGCTCCCTCCAAGTCCCTTGGCCTGCTGCAGCCCTCTCAGAAGGGGAACCCTCCTGGGCTATCACACTCCCTCTGAATTCCTCGTGCTGCCACCCACCCTCGGGGGGGGACACAGTTTTTTTTTATACCAGATGCCCCCATGCCTAAAACATGCAATGTCAACTCGAGCAATGCAAACTTATTTTCTTGTAGTATCCAACTGCCTTATGCAGTGCATAAATCTCTTAACTGCATGCTTGAAGTCCATGCAATACATAATACCTGACACATCATTGTTTCACACTACCCCTTCTGGAGGCAAATGCAGGATATATGCACTTCATACATTTTATGCTCCGATTGTGTGATTTCATGCACTGCATAACACAGTGGAGTTTAATACTAAAAGAATGCTTGCACAGTGTTAACAGATTTGTTATTTCACTTAATGAGTACCAGTTTTTGCAGAGTTTTACTACTGGTGTACAGTATTGACAGATGTTGGACTTTATAATAGTGCCAGTGGGTAACTGTCTACAATACAACAATTACAGCCCTCACTAGACACAGCACACAATAACTCCTATCCATTTACAGTTTATTACAAGAGAAATAAGCAACAGAAATCTGAGCAACAGAAAAAGTCAAATGGAATATCATAAAACGCATAGGACGCACCACCGAAATAGTATGTCACTGTACCATCAGAACACCCAGGGGGGCATGGGGCACAGAGCGCCCCCACAGAAAGAATTGTTTGTTCATTTAACTACAAAATGAAATGCAATATCTGCATCAGAGCACCCGGGGAGCATGGGGGACAATAATTGCACCGATTTGTTTAACATCAAAGTCAACAGAAGCTTTGAGATATTGTTTCTGTGGGGCACTTCACCCTCCACCCCTCCCCACCCCTGGGTGTTCTGATGCAAGTGTGATATGTGTTTGATTTGCTAGTTAAATAATCCAAGCAATTATTATGTGGGGGTGCTCCACACCCCTGGGTACTTCAATTTTCAAACTGCCGCTACAGGTTTTTGTAATTGCTGCTGTATTCTCTTGGTACAGTACTGGTGCTTTCATGTGATTGTGGAGTGCACCTGATGTTTAATTAGACTTACAAATCTGAGCATTTGTCCACAGAGCTGGCGCTAGCTATACAAATCTTTGTTTTCTCTAGCAGAGCAGCCACGAGTGCCATACGCACTTATCATAATTCCTTTAGGCTCAACATGCCCGGGGATATACATAATCACCATCAGCTAAACTGCTACCCCAGCTTATGCTGTACCATCAATTTCATTGTTCTCCCAAAATATTAGAGAACAGACTTTATACATTAACCACTGTTTTGCTGAGGGAAGGATCAAGAAAGACCCCAATACTGTCTGCACTCTGCAGACCCCCAAATCACCTGCTACAATGCCACCCCTCCATGAATACCAGTCTACAGACTGTGCACGAAGAGACATCCTATTGAATTACTCATTAAGAATTTATTAAAACAATGTGTTGTGAGGACATTTACATTTCTTGAAGAAATGTAAATACATGTATAATAAATTTGTCACGGTCAACCACAACATGGCTTTGGAAGACTTCAGCTGCATGCACACAGAGCCTACGCACCGGCCTAACCAAAAAAGGCAGGCAAGAGTAGCTGTTGTAATCATCCTTTTCTGCAGCAGTACTACTAAGCTAAAGCCACATGCAAACCAGGAGGGGGGAACAAGAAATGCACCGAACACTGCAAGGACCCCAGCCTAAAGTTATGCTAAATAAAAGATACCATGGTAGCACTAACAAACCTTTTATTGGGAGTTAAAATACACAGTAGAGAAAGGAAAAACACTTCTCTCACTCCAGGATTCTTCATTTTAAAGAAATCTTTACAGATCATAATGTGATAATTATTTTGGCTGCCCAATTTTGCATGTGTCAGCACCTGAACACTGCTCTCTCAAACTTTTTGGTGCAACTATTTATTGTATAAACAAGCACTTTCATAATAAAAGTAATACCTTAGCACATTTCAGCACATGTGCATCACCTAGTTTTCATGGACAGCATTATCAGTAGCTACTTCAATCATAGGTATTTATTTTTTTTATGCAATAAGTGCTCATTTAGGAACAAGGAACTGTCATGCTAAATGAAAGACCCCATACAACCACTGACATTAAACCTTTATTGTTAGGAGATAAAAAAAAAACCAGTAGAGAAAGAAAACACTTCCCACTCTTAAAGCAGTTCCTAAAGCACACATTGTGGGGGAAAGTCTCTGAGGCACTCCATACTCCTTACACATTGGTTGTGTCCACCTGATAGGTTGCTTGATGCACATGTGACTTCAAAGAAGTCCGACCCCCTTTCCCTGTGATACTGCCTCTCCAGGATCAGTTCTTCATGTGCATCTGTATGTTGCGGTCACATCACAACAACTCCAAAGCAGTTATTTTAAGAATATCAAACAAAAGGTAAGGCCACCAGGCTTAACAATTTTATATCTAAGTTTTTTGGCAGCTTAGGATATGCTAGGATAGCAAAGCGTCTTATGGAATCACGTTACAAAAATATATGGCTCAATCTAGATTCCAGAGAGAGAGAGTTTGTTGTTTAAAATAACTTCCTATGTGCTACTCAAAACCAATTCATGGTATCTGACTAGGAATCCCAGAGACAATCACTCAGCCTACATTTAAATTATTGCCAATGGCACACTACAGGAGATCAACTCAGGGTATTGTGTCATGCCCATAAATTTCATTCCAGATGCCTTAGATTCCCTCTCAGTGAATCTAAGATGAATTAAGCACTTGTGACTGCAATTTGCAGCTTTCTGGGATCCCTGCTAGCGGTCCCAGTTCAGCCTGCACCCACTACTACACTCTGGTGGGATTGGGAACACCCTATGTCTCCTGTTAGCAGCCACAGGAGTGCTGTCCCACATATATTTAAAACAACTCCTATATGGAGTTTGGTTGCTGCAGCAAGTGAATATTTCAAGCACATTGTACAGCTCCAGTGTGCTGATAAAATTTAAGTTTACTAAAATGAAGGTAAAAAAACTACATTATTCAGAGCATTGGATATCAAAAAGAGCTGAAAGCATCTGCTAATATAACAATATGAGCATAGAATATAAGTACTTTTAAATGCCTACACAGTGACTGAATGACTGGGCACAGTAACTGATTATCCTTGGGGGCAGGCAATAAATGATGACATTATTGCAAAATAAATCTGGTGCCACTGCTAGTGGTACCTGTGTTTAGATGTACTGTAAAATATTTCAACACAGCAGCTCCACAGCATGTTTCACCAGATATGCAACTGTTTAAAATTGCAAAATTGGTAGTCTTAGAGATGTTGGCACTGCGGCTTCTACTAGCATTGGTTGTCTAGAAAAATATTAGCTGTGAATTTGCTAGCACAGTATTTAAATTATGAACATTATCACATCATACAAGCATAGAGATTAATAGTTACCTGAACACCCCTGCTAGCAGTGCCAGGAGCTAAAAACAATGTCTGACCCATGTAAATGAACACAGAATCTATGCAATGATTTACAGGAGGTAATATAATAAATAATCAACCTGGTTCCCTTACCAGCAGTTCCTGAGATGTATTATTCATCAACAAGAACATGGTGACCCACTAGCATCAATAACCTGTAAAAAGGTACTCACAGACTCATCCAGAAAAGTTTCCTTGCATTGGAAGGTGCTTAAAATACCCATGCTGGATTCAGTTATTCCTCGAATTCAGTGGCAGTAAATAAAAACACCTGCAATCATTTCATGTTATTTTCTATCCAGAAACACTCCCACAAAGAAAAGGAAGCTCTAGGGACCAAAATGGAACCACCCAAATGTTATTTTATGGCTTCTCAAACAGCATGACCATCCCCAATGCTTCTTCATAGTTTCCAAATTTTCTGCTCCATGACAGCTGCAAGCTGACTGGCTCTCAGCTCTCGCGAGATCTTGGCCACCATCTCAGAGGAAGATAAACAAGATTTGACTAAATCCAACATATCTTGCAATGGAGAATGGAGCTAGCAATTGTACAAGCCTAAGTCCCCTACCTTTTAACACTGACCATGAAGGACAACTGAAGAAACATATTTTAAAGAGCAAAATAAAAAAAAAAAATGCAGATGATTCCTCACTCAGCATGCCACACCCAAGGCAAGAATTAGCTAAGACATCCTGCCCACCTCCCCCCTCTTAAAGGCACATGCCTATATTATCCCAAAGACTACCAAGGCATACAAAAGGGGCCAAAATAAATAAATAAAACACAGTGCTATATTATATTGGGTCAACATACAAGGAGGTTTGATTACAATAAAATAACTATTTGGGAAATAGTGTACTTTAATAGTCATTCCTTTTACTGATATCCACAGTTTCCTTCTCTTAAAGGCACAGTCACATATTAATTAAGGAGCCGTTACTATGTACTGTGTACGACAAAGTAATGCATACTAATGTGAATGCATGACTTAGCCCCATTAATTTCATTAAAAAAGGGGGTCTTGAACAACATCATTTATCACATTTTTGAAATTTAAAGGATGCTAAATTTAAAGGATGCTAACAGAGCCATGTGTTGTCAGAGATCTTTCACAGATGACCAGATAGATTCCACAGCCACAGGAGCTCAGTGCATCAGGGGCTACAAAATAATGAAAGGCTCTCATTCCTTAAATGGGCATGTACTCTTGAGTCCCCCTACCTGCTGCCCAGAACAAGCACACCACTTTACTAAGGTGCCCAATAACCTGGAGTCCCTGCCAGCAGCTCCAGAGTCTATCCACTATTACATGAGCAAGTGGCCACTTTAGAACATCAGGAGTACCCTGCCAGCATTCCGGACTGCTAAAATACAAGTAATGTGCCACAGTTCCCCATTACAAGCATAGTAGCACCTGAAGTGCTCACTTAAGACATAATTACACGACAGTTTCTGAATCATTTTCTCAGTCCCTCTGTGCCTCACCTCAAAATGGTGTGCTCTCAGTAGGTTTTTATGGGACATTATGTCTTTTAAACTCACCACATTCTTCTATCAAAAAGGTAGAGGAAACTCCTCTATCATCTACCCGACTGAAACACCACAAACAAAGTAGGTCTCATGAGGAGGAGGAACATTGAGGGACTAACCTAACTTGCCTATCCAGATTGGCAGCTGTTAGAAATATAATCACGAGACTTGCTGCTGTGATCTTGGAAAAGCTCTCCACTCCCCCCTTATCTATGCGGGATTAAGGGTGTAGACAGCAGCCAGACAGTGTAGATTGACTGACAGTCACTGCCGACATCTTGTGGAGAGTGCAACTATGCTCACAAATGTATAACCAGCACAGAGGGCATTGGTTAAAAGCACCAACCGATCTGCAACAGCAAACCACAATGCGAATAATTAAATATAAAGGCAACAATCTGAAAATCAATTAATAATGGGGAAAATACATTAGGGGCAGCACTATTACCACAGCTGTGGGCAAGACAACATAACACTGAGTCCCTCACTCACTCTAGCCACATTTATAGGGACAGTGCACACTTTAATGCATAGGCACAACAACAGCCTGTACAGTACAGAACATTATTGATTACTGTGCAGGGGAAGAATTAAGGGAAATAATAAATAAAACAATATATCTAATCCCCCCCAACACCACTCTCTCTATGTATCCTTTCTCAACTTACTACACTAGCCAAAACAAAGAGCTGCAGCACACACAATGTGCTGCTAGCCCCACAACAACTAAGCATACTGTGTGCATCAGATGCAGAAGTGCACCCATGCCATCTGACCAGGAAGACACCTATTAAAACACAAAAGACAAGGCACAAACAAATATGCCACCTTCAATCCCAAATCCTCTGCTGGGCAGGATTTAGACACAGCAACAATTCCCCACCAAAATAATCAACCAATGCAGGCACAACTAGTGTAATACACCATGTAAAATAAAGTTAGGTACCGGCAGGGCCAGAACCCCACTCACCACAGCTGGATTCAGAAACACACTCCAATCTAGAAACAGAGATGGAGGTGGTTACACAAACAGTAACATCCATATGGTGTTTGCCTGATCAGTTATAGCCATTAGTGCGAAATACAATGATGAAGGTGAGGTTTGTCACATCAACTCCTACCCCACTACCCAAGCTAATCCCCACATCTTAATGGCACACTGCCTACACCATTTGCCTGCTAATAATGCCATACAACCTTGAGTAGCCTCTACATAATGGCCACTCCACTGGGAAGCCTAGAAAAGTGGTACATGCAAGAGTAAAAAATAGCCATAAACATTCTGGAAATCAGAGCACTATCCTGTGCGTCACTACAATTCACGAGGCTAGTCAGGAAAAGGGGAAATTGTCTCATGAGCTAGGACAATCAGGTTATCATCTCCTATATCAACAGGCAAGGAGGAACAAAGAGCGGAGCCATGCAAAGAGAGGCTCAAGACACATTCTTTGAACACAAAAACATCTGGTGAGCATATCAGCCATACACTTGGCAAGCAGGCTGAATACCACTGCAGATTGATTAAGTCAACAGTTAATACATCTGGGAGAGTGGAAGATTCATTCCAACATATTCCAAATGATCAGCAGACATCGAGGACTGATAGAAATAAACTTAATGGCCACCAACAAGAACAATCAGTGCCCCAGTTTCTACTCCCGCTTTAGGGATGACAAATCCATGGGAGTGGATGCATTATCAGCTACATGGTCAATTTTAGACTTGGAAGTATGTTTTTTATGTGCTGTTTTTTTCCCTTTTAGATCCTAATCAAATAAGACTTCTTTATTAAAGTGAAATGCAGCAGCACCAAGTGAGTAACAATTGGGGGGGTATGCAGCCACTCCCTTTGCTACCCTAGAGATTCACCACTGTGATGTTATAGCTTTTTTTGGTGGAATTAGGGTAAATCAGCTTAATGATGCATCAGATTAGGCAAGGATTCTCCTCTATTGTTCATTCTGGGGAATGCCAATGAGATTTCACATATTCCCAAGTATAAACACCTGTAAACTAACTTTCAACTTAGTGTGTCTCACCTGGTTAAACAATTGGAAAAAAAATAAAAGACCGTGGGCCAGATATTCAAAACTTTGCCCCGGGCTAAATTAGCACTGCCCAATGGGCAAACTTAGCCTGGAACACAAAGCAAGCCATATTCAAAAGGAATAGCCCAGGGCAAACAGCTTCTGAATATAGCATGGGAATGAGGCCGGACAAACTGGGCTGGGAGTGCAGGGCAAACTTAGCCCTGGAATAAGACAGCTCTGAATATGGCAACCAGGAAGTGCAAACCACAACAGCAACACAGTGCACAGCGATGTGAAGGTAGGTAGAGGTGAACTATGTGGCCAATGTGTGTGCCAGCAAATGCGTTGACCCAGTACAGCTGCAGGAAGCAGCATATGTGAAAGTACAGTGTGCAAAACTGTAAAATATTCCCCGAACTGTTTGCGCAGTGCTAACACATTTGCGCGGGTTTAGTGCAGGGCTAAACCATTAGCCCAGTGCAAACACGTTTGCCTGGCGCTAAACTTTGCCATATTCAAAAGTGACATGCAAATGAGCCTACTTAGGTAGTTTCTGGACAAACATCCAGATTAGCATCTCATTATGCTCTGATTTGCATGCAGTTTGCACCGGGCTAACGGTTTAGCCCTGTGCTAAACCCGCACAAACGTGTTAGCGCTGCACAAACAGTTTGGGGAATATTATACAGTTTTGAACACTGTACTTTCACATGTGCTGCTACCTGCAGCTGTACTGGAACAACACAGCATAGGCACAGATGGTGGTGGTGCTGCATGCAACTGTGACACTGTAGGTCATGCTACAGTGCACAGCAGACACTACAGTAGCAAGGGGGCCAGTAGTGTGTGGACACAGCCTATGGTGTGTAGGGCAGTGATGATGACTGCACTATACACAGTGAGAGGCCCAACCTGCAGGTGTTTACTAATGGTGGACATTACTGTTACGCTGTTGTGTGACCCACAGATGCTGCACCTCTGGCATGGGATGCTCACAGTGACATATACATGTCCAGCTTTGTGTGCTGTGGCAGCTGTACAGCTGTGTGGTATGTGGCTGAGGGGGGCATATATTATCAGAAAGGTACACTGGTGTTGTGGTATTCCCAATACTGGCCCATGTGCACTGCATGATGTGTCCCAGCCTTGTGGCCACACCTGGTCTGTGGCACAGCCTGGCCACCCATGCACTTTCCCCTCAACATCCTCCATGCCCACAGTGCTGCATATGTGTGCTGACATCTGTTGTTGTCCACAGAAGAGTGGTCCGTAGGTGTGTGCTGTATGGTCACACTGCCATGCTGTCCACTGGGGGCCGGGTCACCACTTACTGCCTGGAATGGCTGGGACTGGTGGCAGATGATGGCATCATTGTGATGCCATCACTTAGCAGCATGTTTCCTCTATGTTTGGCTTTGTCTATGTGTCATATATATTTGTTAGGGTCGCGCAAAGCCGCGCAAACACCACGCAAAGACAAAGTGTCGCACAAAGCTGATTGCCCAGGGTTAAGACAAGCTTTTCCTGGGCAGTAATGTGCACTGTGCTAAGTGTCGCGCTAAGTCACGCAAAACCACTTTGCACGGCGCTAGTCACTGAATATAGCATTGCGCCTGTATTCATGTCAGGTTGCCCCTTGCATGCATTATGATTTTGCCCGGCGCTAATGCAGTTTGCCCGCTCTATTTGGCCTTTTGAATATAGCAGACCTGCACTAATCCCACGCTAAACCTGTGCAAACATTTTTTGCCCAGCACAAAGTTTTGAATATTTGGCCCTGTGGCAATTATCTGGTGCTTTAGCTTATAAAAGGTTACTCCTTCAAAATTGGAAAAATACTGATGTACCTTCTACTCAACAATGGCTGAATAATTTAATGAATATTGCTAATAATGAAAGAGTTTATTATTCTATGATGAATAAGAATGACATTTTCTTGAACATATGGGAACCTTTCCTAAACATTCGTATTAAGGATGGTTTATGACCTATTCAGTTTGGTTAAAATTTAAACTAGTCATACGCAAGCATATATGTTAGTCATTAAATCATTAAGTTACTATTTGTTTCATAAGTTATGTATTATGCTTAAGATTAAGAAAGTTTTCTTATATGGATATGCATATGTCTTTATACTGTAATTTTGTACGTTGGTTTGAAAAATTCAATAAAATGTTAATCTAAAAAAAGATTAGGCAGGAATAGTTAATTATGCAGCTTACACTATTAAAAGCAGTTTAAAGATGCATCAAGCATGTGTTGTTCAAACTGTAAAACAGAAATTTGTGGTACTGTGCTTAGAGCATGGTCTTGAGGAAAGAGACAGATGTTCAAATCCCACCAACACCACCGCTGCTTACTATGTGACCCTGAGCAAGTAACAACCTTTTGTTCATTAAATAACTTGGTTCAAGCAGGACATCTCTGAGATGTGCATCTCAGTGCATCTCAAGCTCAGCTGGGTTATTCTGTAAGACATGAGGGTAGACACATACATACACACAGCCCACCCACCACACCACTGCCACAAAATAACCCCCCAAAAACGTACCTGTTGGTGGCGATAGCGAAATGCACGACTGAGTCTGTGACCAACGCAGAAGTCACCAGAACCAGCTAGTCAGCGGCGTCAGGCAAAAAAAATTTACTTATTGAAGACAAGCAGCCAGGAAATAAATTCCAGGGAGTTGGACACAGGAAGTCAGAGAAGAGAAGACAGCTCAGGCAGCCAAGAGGAGTAGACAGCACTACAGCAGGAAACAATACAAAACGCTGGTTGACTCTGCTTAAGGCTCCCTTTGCTGGATCAGCAGCTCAGCTCTGCACAAGTCTTTCCATCCTGACTGCACCAAAAGCAGGCAAGCAATAAAGCAGTCTCCTCTGGCTCTATTCCCATTCAGTTCCTTAGTTCCCAGGCTTCCCCAGCTCCTCGCTCCAGTCTCTCCCCAGATGGTCCTACACCACAGCAGCTCCTCCGTTCCTCAAGTCAGTCACCCGATTCCTTTCCCAGCTTCAGTTTACAACTTCCACAAACCACGGTAGCTTGCTCTAAAAGATCTCTCAGCAATCCCTCAAGTTCCAACAACTACTCCACAGTTCTTCCATTCCAAACACTCAGAATAAGCATTAGCTTCCAGGGGATTTAAAGAGCCCACCTGTCCCACCCCTTATTAGCCATGCGTCCTTTTTCTCACAAGTGGACCTGATTGAGAACGAAGCATATATGTCTCAATCAGGTCAGCTGGGCGCAGGCATGCGCGTCACTGGTGAGACCATCCCCCCCCTTACCTAAACTTTGCAACTGGTCTGGTATACGCCCATGAAAAGCATGTGAAAAAAAAGAAGACAATGGAAATTCATGGACACAAACATGCCAGCCAGCTCCTGCTACGCCTCCCCCACGCTGGTCTGCAGCATGCCATGGCATGCCAGGCATATCAGTAGCTGCGCCCTTGGTAGAAGCCACTTAATCAGGATATGGATAATGGGGACACCTGCTTTATTGGGACGTCCCACCGAGAACCAATTAAGTGGCCATGCATTCCAATGGGCAGTGTTGCTGCTTAATGGGGACGGGGGGAGCCATTTAATTGGGGTGATTCTGTCCCATCCTGTTTCATTACTCTCCATTGTTCCTGTGAGCTGTGCTGCTGATAATCCCTGCTAATGCCTTTTAGCACCTGTTTAACACATCTTGATTAGAGGGGCACCTGAGAATCCTCTCTAAAAAAACAGAGTCGACATGTTCTCTCCCTTGACATCTCTTCCCCACCCCTCCACAGTGTCTGCCATCTCTTACTCTATGCTCACAAGCCTCTCATCTTGAAAGACAATGAAGAAACTTTCTGACACCTGTCTCCAGTGAGCGAGTAGGCTGAATCATAAACAGAAAACAGGAAAGCAAAAACTGAAAGCAGGAAAGCCACGGTTTCACTCATACTGTACTGCCCTCTGCAGTCCCTGTGCAGTCTCTCTCTCTTTACACAGTCATAAGTGAATTTAGAAACATGTTATGAGGAAAGCTAAAAGCCGCAGTTTCATGCATACTGTACAGCCCTTTGCAGTCTTCACATGCTCTGTCTCTCTCTCCACACAGCTTCGCTACAAGACAGAAAGATCATTCTCACTCACTAATCTTTCGGCAGCCAGGCTGGTGAATTTACTACAGCATGACAACAGTTGTAAAGAAGCAACAGAATTTTTTTTTGGCTGCAAGATGAGACTAGAGCCATGTTTACA
Source organism: Neoceratodus forsteri (assembly GCA_016271365.2). NCBI lineage: Eukaryota > Metazoa > Chordata > Ceratodontiformes > Ceratodontidae > Neoceratodus > Neoceratodus forsteri. The sequence continues at coordinate 216,157,690 of JADMNL010000030.1, read as the reverse complement.
TCTCCAAAGTAACTCCCCTCAGTCAGTCAGTCAGTCCACCGAGGGGACCCACATGAGAAACACTCACCATAGCATTGCAGAGCAGAACTGGCATTACAAAAAAGATAGGCACATCTTTTAAATGGGATGACTGCTTATTTGGGACAAAAAAAATGCCACTAGGGCATCCCAATTAAGCGGCTTCTACTGTATTTTCTGAAACTGCACAAAACACAGCGTAACCCTCCCTACAAATGGGGGTTCCTAAAATATCTTCTTAGGCTTGCCTAATGCCCTTTGCCAGGCTGGTGTCCTGTGTCTAAATCATTTAATACGGGCTTGCATGTGACTGCCCTGCTAGCCTCCGTGCCTGCCCCTTTAAGAAGTGCTGTTCTCATAGGTTATAATTAATCTGGGTGGGGGCCGAGTGTTTCTGGGCTCCAGTCCCACCCGGGCTACAGTGATTTTGCTTCATTCTGACATCGCTATTTACGCAGAGGAAGCCCTATCAAGAAATGTGATTGTTTGCTGGTTATCTACTTAAATAGTAATGATATAGTAGTTTGTCTAACCTGCCTTCCTTTGCAGCATGGACTTTTTCTGTTTGCACCACCACCTTGGTTCTGGACTGCCAGTGGGATCAATCAGTACCTTTGGGGACCCTAAAATGAAGATTGTCCCCAAAAGCCTTATGGGAGTAAATTTCTGTAGGAATTGTAGTTTTCACCCTTTGGCACCTAAATGGACCTGGAGAGGGAGCCCTAGCTGTGACAGACAGATGGATCAACCAACCAAACCTTTTGGATCACTGGGAAAGTCCTGAGCTGCCTGCAGCAGTGAGTTAGAGTGTAGTTGGAGTTGAGAGCGAGAACAGCTTGAGTAATTTGAGCAGCCGCTCCTGCATGGTAGTGCAGGAATCAGTGGGAAGGCTGTGTCTGACCTGCCTGCTACCATCTTCTCGAGTGAAGAAGTCTAGCATCATATCGGATGCCATCCAAAAGTGTTTTTTGCGACTTGCTTCCCAAATTGTGACTGATTTCGTTTGAAGAGGACAAAAGACTTGCCTTCATGCGATCGGCCTGTCAGGACTTTCAAACGACCACAGAGCGTATGGTTTGCACAGAGACTCTGTCAATAGCAACCGGACTGTCATCCAAACTGTGGTATTTACTTGCCTCTACTATAAGTGTGCTGAATGTGCAGTGTGGGTCGCCATTTGGTTCCCACCTTGCTGATTGTGTCACAATAGCTGGAGGCTGCATCCAGCAACCTTACCGGACTGTATCCATACTGTTCCACTGGTCTGGGCCTCACCACCTTGGCACAGATTGCCGCTCACGTTACAGAGTTTGGAAAGATGAAAGACCCGCTCAGGGATTCAGCTCCCTGCTCAACACCATCGAACAGGATTTGGCCACTGCTGTGAGTTGTGTGGGCCCTGCTTCCCCTGGCAAACCATCTTGAGGTCTTCATCTCAATCATCCTGCATCCTGGTCTGGGTATCATGAGTAAATATCAGGGTAGCTCCATTCAACAAAGCTCAAATTAAAGTGTGTCATCTGATTTAATTGTTAATTTGCTATCATGAACTGAGCCTTCTGGCTCCAGAATACAAATTGTGGGTGAAGTGCATGTTGTGTTTTTCTTTTAAGGGCCCCAACAACAGCTGCAATGTTGGCCTACCCTGGGCAGCGCTTCAGGCTAGCCTGCAAGACACCTGGGTACCCAGGGTGTGTAACTGTTTTGGAGGGACACTTAGGCATGCATGCTTGCCCTGAATGAATCAGATACTGAATCAATCTCTTGATTACTGCCCCACCTTGTTCAAGCCCCCTTAATAAATCAGATCTGAATCTTTTTGCACCTAAACTGGTTGTGGTGTACATCTGTGTAGAAAACACTGTGCTATTGCTGTTTACTGTTAAAGGCCTTGTTTTACAGGGGGGTCTCCAGGGCTGTTCCAGCTGATCCAGCCCTGGTGGTAAGTGTGTCATGTGTGGGGTTAACAGTGCATTACTGTCTTAATAGTGATTGTATTATTTCAGACCTGCTTTTGCCACTAGAGGGATTAGAGGGGGGTATCAGTGTCCCAGAGGGCTGTATCCAGAGCAGCTATGCTACCCTTAAACCTACCCTCCAGGTGGAGGCACACTTTCTACAAGCTCAGGCCCCTCAATCTGCAGTTAGTCACGCAGGCAGGGGTTGTATCCCTCAGGATAGCGCCACCTAGGGGTTACATCTTGAAGGCACCACTGCGATTTGTGCCTTCTAGTGGTCAGAGGTGGGAATTGCAACCCCCATACTTTGAATTTGAGACAGAATGGAGTCGCTCACTATGCTCAAGTTTAAAATTGCTCCCCACAACTTGGTTGTGTACCATATGATGGGGTGGAGTGAGGCTGATGGGTAGACCCCCAGCAGGCCATATTGTTGATGGACATTCCGCTAGGGACCACTAATGCTACTATTACAGAGACTGTGGAAAAAGTAAAGTGTTTGGGGAAAGTTGAGGTGAAGGGAAGGGACTCAGACCTGTTTGCTCAGACCATGATGGCCCTCATCGCCTGCAGCCTCCCCATCGATCCTGAGAGAGTACCCCCCCATTATCTTGCCTGAAGGGGGGGCCAAAGAGGGTGGTGGGTCATTCATCTACATAGCGACCCATCCACTCCTGAGGGATCCCCAAATACAGAGGATTTCAAAGATAAATTGCTTAGATTGTTAGTTACTGAGGGGAGGTCTGCTAAGGAGTTAGTAAAGATGTTAGAGCTCTCTGGAGACACTACTCCTTTGTAGTCCCCTTTAATGTCTCCCGCTATCCCTAGAGCTTCTCCTGTGGTAGCTTCTCCCATTGTGATACCATCTGTACACTTGGACTCTTACCGTAGACTTAGGCTCTTCTTGGGTACAGTCCCGGTACTCATGGGGAAGGACAGCTTGGAGACATGGATGGATATGCCACCCCCCAGTCCAGGAGTGGCAGTGCTCTGAGGGAAAGAAAAAGACTCATGGAGAGCTTGAGGGGCCCTGCACTGGAGGCCATCCGCTTTTTGCGTTCTACTAGCCCTAGTAGCCCAGAGGCCACTGCTGCTGAGTACCTCTCTGCCCTGGAGGGGGTGTTCAGCGGCACTGAGTCAGGGGAAGACCTGATGTGGAAGTTCAAATCTGCCAAGCAGTGGAAAAATGAAAAGTTGTCTACATTTGTCACCAGGATTGAGAGGGCTTTGCAAAGGGCCCATAAGAAAGGGGGAGTGCCTGTAAGTGAACTGAATAGAGTCAGACTATTTTCATTTATTTATTTATTAGATCATCAGTTTACAGACCTTTGAGTCAAAGACTCATTTACAAAGGCACCTCGTCAAGAAGCAATACATCACAGCAAACAAAACAGTACAGTACATAATGCTTAGATTAAAAAAGCAATCAGTGTTACAGGCATTCACTGGTGGTACACGCTTGGTAATAGGTAGATCTCAGTAGTCATAATATAGGTACACGAGTACCACGTCAGGTAGCAACCAGAGATATTTTATTACATTAGTCAGCAGATGTTGCATGAGACCCCAGGCATATACAGCAAAAGTAGACAGGGCAAACCCAGTCTAGGAGTGAGGGTAAGGGGCAGGTGGGGGATTATGTGCAGTTGCAGCAGCAAGTGCTTGTCAGATGGCTTCTGAGGGAGACCTTGAAAGGACCAAGCTTAGTGGAGTCAGCTATGTTGGCTGGGAGGGAACTGAACCAGGAGGGAGCCCGATAACAAAAGGATCTCTGGGCCATAGAGGTCCTTACCCTAGGGACAATAAGGGAGGTTTTGACAGTGCTGCAGGTGGAGACTGAGGGGGAGGCACGCTGCAGGGAGGTGGTGACCGGGGAGAGCCCTAGCAGGGTCTTTTTTACAGGAAGACAGGTTTGGAAGCGGAGTCTTTCTTCAAGGTTGAGCAAGTTGGTGGTGGAGTACAGCAGACACGTATGGGTGCACTTAGGGGCTCCCAGCATTAGCCTGTGGACCTTGTTTATAGAGAGCTGGATTCCTGCAAGCACAGTGTTGTCAGCTGCAGCATAGATGGGCAGCCCATAGTCGATTAGCGACAGGACAGAGGAGGTGACTGCCAATCTAAGGGCCTCTTGTGGTAGGCAGCTCCTATGGCAGTATAACATTTCAATCCTGACATTGGTGGCAGCAGAAAGGGCATTGATATGGGAATGGAAGGAGACTGCTGAATCAAAGGTAATGCCCAGATACTTGTAGGAGGAAACCTGCTTAATAGGGTTTAGTGTGCTATGCAGTATCACGAGTGGGGCACCACTGGTTTTGCTTTGGCAATGCGAGAAGAGGATACCTTTGGTCTTTTTTAGGTTCAGGACTAGCCTTCGTGATGTGAACCAATGCTCAGCTCTATCAAAAGCTTGTTTGAGGGTGGTCTGGAGTATGTTGGTGTTGGGGTCAGAGGCGAAGAGCACAGCGTCATCCACTTAGAGGAGGATCTTAGTTGGGCAGGCCATGGGGAGGGAGTTGAGGTAGAGACTGAAGAGGAAAGGGCCTAAAATGGAGCCCTGGGGAATCCCAGAGCTGACAAGTCATGTGTCAGATAGGGTGCTATTGATTTTTATACACTGAGTTCTAGCAGAGAGGTAGCTGGTGAACCATGCAAGGGGGCCAAGGGGAGAAACCAAGGCATCTGAGGGAGTCAAGCAGGAGGGGATGGCAAAATGTGTTAAAGGCCTTGGGGAGGTCAATGAACATGGCACCGGCAGGACTTCTGGCATCAAGAGCAGAGTGCAGGAAGTTGGAGAATTCAAGTAGCACGGTTGTGGTGCTGTGACCTGCATGAAAGCCATGCTGTTCAGGGCACAGGCTATTGTGCATGGCCAGGTATTTGGCAAGCTGGTTGGCAACTACTTTTTCAAGGGCCTTAAAGAGTTGGGGGAGGATGGAGATAGGTCGATAGTTACCCGGGGTCACTCGATTGCAGCTCTTTAGGATGGGAGTGATGATGGCAGTTTTCCATGTGCTGGGGAACTGCCCCAGGCACAGATTGCAGTTGAGCAGCTCAGTAAGTGGGACCAGGATAGCATCCAACGTCAGATGAAGTAGCCTAGTGTCCAGTAGGTCGGTGCCGGGGTTGTTACTACTAATGACTTTTTGCAGAAGGGGTCTAGCCTCCAACGGGGAGATGGTATGTAGGTAGAAAGAAGACTCTGGAGAGTGGGCAGAGGTGCTACTGGGAGGGGGTCAAAGAAGTTACTGGGCAGAACTGAACTCAGGTCTGAGAAAGTGTGGTTTAGGCAGTCTGTAATGCCAAGGGGGTTAGAGGAGACAGTTCCATTAAAGGAGAGTTGAGAGGGGGTGGGTAGCGGGATTTCCCATTCAACTCCTTTACATTATCCCAAAAGTTTCTAGCCAATCCCCAGGAGAAGACAAGAGCGGATTGGTAGTACTGGGCTTTGGCTTGTCGAATGGCCCAAGTACACTTATTGTGCTCAGCGTTGTACGCTTGCCTATCAGCTGGCTTGCCAGATTCCATGGCAATGTGCCATAGGCTGTCTCTCATTTTAAGTTTGTGAAGGAGGGAGGGGGTAACCTAGGGTGTGCTTTGCTTTTTGGTGCAATTTCTAATGAAGGGGGCATAGAGGTCACAGGCAGCGTTAAAAGTGCGAGTGAAAAAATCCAATGCCTCGTCTATGGACAGCGCAAGCCTGACTGGGGACCAATCCAGTTGTGAGAGGTACAGTTTAAGGTGACACAAGCCACCTGGGAGAAGGCGACATCGCTGGGTGGTTTGTGGTGCAGGTTTGCTGTTGGCAGCAGACCAAGAGAGTACGACCAGGGAGTGGTCACTAAGTGAGTTGGGAAGTACACTGATATTGAGCACACTCTGGGGGTGGTTGGTAATGGTGATACCCAGGAGGGTGCTGGAGCCAGTAGAGGGGTTGAATCTATTTGGGGTGGTGACAAGCTAAGACATGTCAAGGGCGGCAAAGATATCTCTGGTTTGGGAGGCCGTGGCAGAGAACCAGTTGATATTCAGGTCACCAACAATTATCTGGGCCGTTTTGGGCGGTAGCCGGTAGGCCAGAGAGGTAATCAGCAAGCACCTGAATGGCAAGGTCTTGCTTTCTGGGGGAAATATAGGCAATGGTGAGAAAGAGTGGGCCCTTACCAGGGTTGGGGGATATTTTTAGCGTGAGGGCTTGTGCCCCGTTATCAAGCATGGGTGGTGAAAGTGCATGTCCAAGGAGGGAGTCACGCATCTAGACAGCACAACCACCTCCACGCTTACCCACCCGATCTTCCCTGAAAAGGGTGTGACCAGGAAGGGAGACAAAGGAGTCAGGGGTGGATTTGGATAACCAGATTTCAACGAGTGCGACAATGCCCAGTTGGTGCTGAGTAACCCAGCACTGGAATGCAGCAGCCTTCTTAAGGAGGCTGCAAATATTCATAGAAGCTAGGCGGAGTCCTTGAGCATGGGCAGGCTTCTTCATAAGGTTGGGCATGGGGCCAGGGATTTGGATGAATGTTACCTGATAGAAGCAACAGGAAGGTGATTCAGCACACCAAAGCATGGTAGTGATTGTGGCATCTCCCCTTGCAACCGGACATGGGGTCGGGTGCTGGGGTGCAAGGGGTGGGTAGAGTACGAAGGGTGGGAAAGGCATTGAGGAGGAGAGACCAAGGTATGAGAGGGAAGTAAGAGGTAGCAGGGGTGGAAGTGTGGGGGGTCACTGGTGGGGGAGTTGGTCAAGCATCGGGGGTCTGGTAGAGGTGTTGTAAATAAGAGGGGGTACTATGCATACAGGGTGACAGTCCTAAGTGAGGTGGGGCTGGTGTAGGAAGTAGGAGGAGGACCATAGTCAGTGTCAATACACTTGATCCCAGATACATTGAGGACAATAAGTTATTTGAGCATGAGAGAGGATCACCCCTTTAAGGAGTTGCTGAAATTGACTAGTGTGAGGCCTCAGGGGCAGGGATCACTGGGGAAGTATACTTAATAAAGGAGGGAGGAGGGGGTGGGGGAAAAAACTGTCCAGAGAGCAGTACAGCAAGGCAGTGGCCAAGTTGTGTTTTGAAAAAGGTGTGTGCTTTCCTTCTCAATGGGGATCTGCAACATCCAATCAGAAAGCAGCCACAGTCCCCAGGAGCCAGTCCAATTACGGAAATTGACGCCCGACAGCTCCGAGCTAGGAGCTGACCAAACGTACCTGCTTTCCTTGGTCAGGGGTGGCGGGCTGGATGCAGAGGTCCGGCCGCCAGCAGATAGCAGTGCCAGGGCCACTCAGCTGAAGTGGAGAGCCTGGTTTGGGCTTGTGGCTAAAATAGAGCAGAAAAAAAAAAAGGTGGTCCGTTACTTAAAAAGTCAAAGACAAAGGTCAAGTAAATTGGTGGGAGGACCCTGGGCAATTTAGTGCTCAGGGCAGAAGTAGATGCAAATAGTGGGAGAGATAAGGTTCCTGCAGTGAGGTCTGGTCAAAGGTGCCAGATGGGAATTTAGCAAAACAAAAGGCTGATTCAGGAGGTTGGGGGGGGGCCTAGAATGAGACCAGGGAGAGCTGGGAAGGAGGTGTGTGGTGGAGAGGACTCGGGGTAGTCTGGAATGGGTAGAGAAGATGACCCAAAATGCCAGGCAATATTTACAGAATGTGCTGGTTCAGGGGGGTGTCAGGAGAGGGAATCAGGTGTCCAGTAGATGGCAGAGAAACACTGTGGGGAATAGAGAGAAAGAAATACAAGAGTGAAAAAGGCAAGAGAAAGAGGGAAGCAAAGAAGGCAGTTTGAGGATGAATGAGAAGAACTGTGATGGGAAAAGAGTGTGGCAGAAAAACAGCAGGCAGTAGTCAGTTCTAACTCTTCTACAATATTGGGCAATTAGCAGAAAAAATTCAGTATTGCAAGCAGTAAGCTACATAAATGTCAGGCAGTCAGTTAAAGTTTGCTACAACTATGCTATACTCTGCTAGGCAATTCCTACATATACAGTGCAATAGTTTAAAAGTAAAATGTTTAAGCAGTAAAAATATTCAGCAGTGCAAGCCATAAGCTATATAGAAGTCAGGCCTAGCTAATACAGCAGGCTAAACAGCAGAACATTCCAAGAGGAGAGAAAAAAAAATATTTCCACATGAGCAGTAAATTCAACAGAAAAACAGTCCAGAGAACAGTACAGCAAGGCAGTGGCTAGAACATGTCTTGAAGTCTGCCAGGTATTCCAGTGTGTTAATGTAAAAATTAAAACTGCAAGATCAAAAAGCAAATCTATTTGAGTACTGTTGGCTTATGAAGGAGATTCGGGAGGCCAAAAATGATGAAGAGGGATGGGAGCCCTATTTCGGGGTTGCCTGTACCAGTCTGACCCCGACCAAGGTGACAACTGACCTGATGAATCCAAGTTTCAGCAAATGGGAGAGTTGATTATGGATGTGAAAGAGCTAAGAGCCAGTCAACAAGCTGCTGAAGTGGTTAAGGGGCCACCCTCTAGTCAGGCGCTCGGCGAGCTCAAAAGTGACGTCCTGCCAGGGGGGATGAGGGTCCATGTTATCGCCCCTGAACCCCGACTAAAAACTAAACTAATGGAAAAAGTAAGAGAGCTGAGAGCCCTGGTGTGCAACCTCATTAGAGCCTCACAAATCACTGACCTCTGAAGGGGCCCGGAGGAAAGAGAAAATGAGCTCCGACCCAAAGAAGACCAGTGGGTTTCCCCTAGCCCAGCTAAAGCAAGAGACACCCCTCTTCCCCCGAGAGACTCTAAAGAACCAGTATTCTGTTATTGCTGTGGGGAAGATGGGCACACTAGGCCAAACTGTACCCTTCCTGAAAACTTAAGAAGGGTCACCACCAGGTTGCTGGCCTTGGTCCAGCACAGCAACATAGGGCCTCAGACAAGCCGTGTCAAAAAATCCTGTTTTTCAAAGACTGCTACAAAATAGACAGCTAAGACCGCTTCACCCGATTGGTCCAAGGTACTAGACCCCTCAGTAGAAACCACTGTGACTGTAAATGGCATTTCTGCAAGGGCTGTACTGGACAGTGGTTCCCAAGTAACCACTGTGTTCCAAGACTGGTATAACCAACATCTGTCTAATGTGCCATAACAACCTCTGGAAGGTCTTAACATGTGGGAGTTAAGTGAGAAGTCCTACCCCTACCTGGGGTATGTCCTAATCTGGCTGTCTTCCCCCACAGCTGTGGCTGGTGTAGATGAACCAGTAGAAACTCTAGCTTTGGTGTACCCCCCCATGGGGCTGTATAATGGTGTTCCCTTACTTATTGGAACCAACTTCCACATGTTCAGGAGGCTAGCCCAGCTGTGTCAAGAAAAGCAGGGACGACAAACTGGGCTGGCTATGAAAATTTCAGCTTTGGTGAAGCGAGCTTACAACCTACAAAGACAGACTACTGAGATGGACAAGAATGAACCAGTGGAGATAGTGTGGAAAAAGGACCCTGACTCATTGGTGCTCCTGCCCAACACCCAGTATACTGTCCGTGGTGAAGTGACCTATGAAAGGATGTAAAGAACAAAATCTTAATGCTGGATGCCCCAGAAAAAAGAGAAGTTGCCAGAAGGATTGTTGGTCAAGTCAGTATTTTACTTGAACGTGCCCATGCTTATGCCCGATGAGTGGTGGTCCAACTCCAGAATGTGTCTGATCGTGAGGTTCGAGTAAACCACGGGTGCACTTTGGCCACAGTGCACTGTGCCAACACCGTGGTGCTGCCCAGCAAGAAGTGCTCGGGTGAGAGAGAGGAGGTGACCCCAGACTTGTTTGATTTCAGAGAATCCCCACTGCCAGTGGAATGGAGGACCAGAATCAGTCGGAAACTCGTCCAGAGGGACCAAGTGTTCCCCCCTAAAGGAATGGGATGTGGAATCTGTCAATGGAGCTAAGCATTATATCCGAATGCACGACGATAGACCTTTTTGAGAGAGATGACGTTGCTTGGCTCCCACCGATATAGACAACGTTTGGAGGCACTTACAAGAAATGTTAGCAGTTGGTATTATCCAGGAGTCAAGGAGCCCTTACGCCTCTCCTATTGTAGTGGTACGCAAAAAGAATGGTCAGTGAGAATGTGCTTAGATTACCAGACTCTAAACCAAAGAACCATACCCAACCAGTACACCATTCCCCGTATACAGGATGCCCTTGACTACCTGAATGGGAGCTAGTGTTTTGCAGTGCTTGACTTAAGGAGCGGGTATTACCAGATCCCGATGGCCCCAGAGGACTGTGAAAAGATGGCCTTCATCTGTCCCTTGGGGTTCTATGAGTTTCTGAGGATGCCTCAAGGTATTTCGGGTACATCCACCACTTTCCAGTGGCTAATGGCACAAGCAGTGGCAGACATGAATTTGCCAGAGTGCCTGGTATATTTGGATGATGTCATTGTATTTGGCCATACTTTGGAGGAGCATGAGGCCTGGTTGTTTAAAGTCCTTGACCGCTTGGAGGAGTTCAGTCTGAAACTATTAATAGACAAATGCCAGTTCTTTCAGACCTCTGTAAAGTATATTGGGCATATAGTGTCAGCAGAGGGAATCCAGACAGACCCTAGTAAAGTGGAGTCCCTGGCCACCTAGCCACAGCCGACCAATCTAAAAGAGTTTCAGTGCTTCTTGGGGTTCTGCAGTTATTGCCGACAGTTTATCAAGGACTACTCCAAAGTTATTTGGCCACTACTTAACCTCACCCAAGGCTATCCCCCACCCATCACAGGTATAAAAAGGTTCCATACAAAAGAACAAAAGGTGTATTTCAAAACAAGTGAACACTTTGGAGCTCAGTGGACCTCTGAGTGTGAAACTGCATTTTTTGAGATCATCCACCAGCTTACTCATGCACCCGTCCTTGCATGTGCTGACACCACCAAACCATATGTCTTTTATACTGACACCAGCCTCAAGGGATTACAAGCTGTGTTATACCATGAATATGAAGAGGGCCTGTGACCTGTAGCTTTTCACAGTAGAAGTTTAACACCATCTGAGCGAAATTACCCTGTCCATAAGCTTGAATTTCTTGTTATCAAGTGGGTCATAGTAGACCAATTTATGAGTACCTCTATGGGGCCAAAATATTAGTGAAGACTGACAATAATCCATTGACTTATGTGCAAACTTTGCAAAACTAGATGCCATGGGACATCGGTGGCTCTCTGCCCTATCTACCTATGACTATGCGGTAGAATACCGGCCTGGCTTAAATCATATAGATGCTGATGCCCTCTTGAGGTGACCAAACCCCCCTGACAGCTGGGTGAGGTTGTCTGAACACTCCATTAAAGCACTGTGTCAGAAGCTTGATAAGGATGACCACCCATCTGCAGACACTGTTGGATGTTTAGTTGACTGCTTGGGACCCCCAGACACCTGCAGCCTATTGTCACTTCACCACTCTAGATCTTAGCTCATTGCCTCAGTTCGATAACGACAGCATCCAGTGGGCTCAGTACCAAGATCCAATGATTCAGCCTGCCCTAAATGACTTGCGTGCTGGAAAAGATATGACCAGACTTCACTCTACTGACTTGCCTAACTGCTTTGCTGCTCAAAGAAGGCCTCCAGCTTAAATTGCGAGATCAGCTGCTATACAAAGACACAACAAATCACCAAGGTCAGTTGGACAAGCAGCAATTAGTGTTACCTACAGCATTCAAGCAATTAGTGCTAAAATCTCTCCACAATCACATGGGCATCTTGGTATTGACCAAACTCTCAATCTGGTGTGGTCATGATTCTACTGGCCGAAAATGGGAGCCTATGTTGAACATTACATTAAAACTTTCAGTCAATGTCTCCAAAGGAAAGCTTTGCCCCAGAAAGCCGCCCTTTTGGTTAATATCTCCATTAGTGCCCCCATGGAGCTGGTCTGTATAGACTTTCTGTGCTTGGAGCCCGATCAGAAAAAATTTGTGAATGTGCTGGTTGTAACTGATCACTTCACACACTGTGTTCAAGCCTATCCAACAAAAAAGCAAAAGGCCTTGACAGTGGCCAAGGTGCTGGTAGAGAAATTATTTGTCCATTATGATGCACCTCAATGCATCCATTTAGATCAAGGAAGAGATTTCTTAAGTCGGTTGATAAAAGAGATGCTCTATTTGTGGGGGGGTACGAAAGTCTAGAACCACTCCATACCACCTTCAAGGAGACCCCCAGCCTGAACATTTCAACAGGACTCTCCTGGACATGTTGGGCATGCTTCACCCTAAAAACAAACACAAGTGGAGTCAACAGATTAGCAACTTGGTGCATGCCTACAGTTGCACAAAAAGTGATGCAACCTGGTTGTCCCCTTATCACCTCATGTTCAAAAGGGAAGCCCGGCTACCTGTAGACGTCTGCTTTGGAATGTCCCCGGATGGAATTCACGCTGAAAATTATCTGCAGTATATGCAAAACCTAAAAGCCCAGTTAAACCATGCCTTCCGATTGGCCCAGACTATGGCCGCAAAAAGAAACATTGCCAACAACGAGAGACATCACAAGAAAGTACAGGCTCAAGAGTTGCTGCCAGGAGACAGTGTGCTATTACGCAATTTGGGACTGCATGGAAAACACAAACTTGCCAATAGGTGGCACCATTTTCCACACATAGTCGTCAGTAAACTGGACAAATTTCCGCGCGTATAGAGTGCGCCCTGAAAATGATTCTCGAGCTGTTAAAACTATGCATCGGAACCATCTTCTACCTATTGGCCAAGTACTTATTGATGCTGAACCATCCAATACTGCCCCTCCTGGGCCAGTGACTCATGCCGCTGCCAAAAGGTGACTGACTCCACCATCTCCAGTAGTGCAAGAACCAAGGCCCTCTCCCCAACAGGCCCAACAGAACAGTGATTGCCAGTCTGAATCTGACAGCAGTGAGTGTGACACTTCATATTACCCTTCTTATTAACTGAGTCGGCTGTTCCAAGGTAACCCTATGTGTAATTATGGGGATGAAGCTGGGCCTTCAGTACTGCCTAACCCTCCAGCTTCTTCCCTAGGCCCAGTGCCCCCAGAGAGTGAGGTGCAAAGTATAACGTTTGAAGTAGCTGATTCTTTGTGCTTAGTGGAGTAGTTTGAACTGCCCAAGGAGGAAACTGATGCTATAAACCTTTCTGGTGACATACCAGAACTTGAGAAGCCATATGAAGATGCTGAAGGTACCACTCCAGTGCCACAAAGTTAAATTTTCTCAGAGTTTCCCCTGGATGACCAATCTGGGCCTTCTACAGAGAATAATGATGTGCCTAATGTGGTGAACGCAGAGTCAACAGAGTCAGGAACCGATAATGTTCCATTACTGGAATCTTCATCCCAGTGTTGAGGTACCCCTCTCTAATGAAGAAGAGACTAATGCCAATGCTGATACTCCAAAGACTGTACCTGTTCCTCCAAGAAAGTCTGGAAGAGTTGTCAGACCTGCAACACATCTTAGCTACGACTCTCCTGGGAGGCCCGTAGATCTCCCTTTAAATGTTGTCCACAAAGGTGTCTACATTTCAAAGAGTTTACTCCCCAAACTGAGCTTTCCTGCCACTTCCAAGTTAATTGTTCATCCTTCAGAACATGGTGCCCCTGCCCCATCTAGCCCCAAGTTAGCTGATACGGATGGGTCCCCCATCTGTATTATTCAACATGCAAGAAGTCATAACATGAATCAGTATAGTAATAATATTGTGTGAATCTTGGCAAGATCATTATTATGTGCATGAAAAATACATAACTGTTGTCATTACAGATATAGTATATGTGTAGAATGTAGTGAATAAGTATAGTAATGTGATAAGTTTACGTTTACTGATGCATCAGTCATTATCTTGTCTCATGTGGTAATGTCACATATATTTCGTATAGTATATTGTCTTATTATGATGTTAAAGTGCAGACTTGACGCAGATGCAAAGTTTGTTCCAGGCAGGGAAGAGTGTAACCCCCCCCCCACAAATGGGGGTTCCTAAAATATCTTCTTGGGCTTGCCTAATGCCCTCTGCCAGGCTGGTGTCCTGTGTCTAAATCAATTAATACGGGCTTGCATGCAAGTGCCCTGTTAGCCTCCATGCCTGCCCCTTTAAGAAGTACTATTCTCGGAGGTTATAATTAATCTGGGTTTGGGCCGAGTGTTTCTGGGCTTGAATCCTGCCCGGGTTGCAGTGCTTTTGCTTCCTTCTGCCATCGCTACTTACGCAGAGGAAGCCCTATCAAGAAATGTGATTGTTTGCTGATTATCTGCTTGAATAGTAGTGATATAGTAGTTTGCGTAACCTGCCTTCCTGTGCAGCATGGACTTTTTCTGTTTGCACCACCACCTTGGTTCTGGACTGCCAGTTGGATCAATCAGTACCTTTGGGGGCTCTAAAATGGAGACTGTCCCCAATGGCCTTATGGGAGTAAATTTCTGTATGAATTGTAGTTTTCACCCTTTGGCACCTAAATGGACCTGGAGGGGGAGCCCTAGCTGTGACAGACAGATGGATCAACCAACCGAACCTTTTGGATCACTGGGAAAGTCCTGAGCTGCCTGCAGCAGTGAGTCAGAGTGGAGTTGAGAGTTGAGAGAGCGAACAGCTTGAGTAATTCGAGCAACCGCTCCTGCACGGTAGTGCAAGAATCGGTGGGAAGGCTGTGTCTGGCCTACCTGCCACCATCTTCTCAAGTGAAGAAGTCTAGTACCATATTGGACTTCATCTGAAAGTATCTTTTGAGTCTTGCTTCCTGAATTGCGACTGGTTTTGCCTGAAGAGGACCGAAGACTTGCTTTCGTGTGAGCAGCCTGTCAGGACTTTCAAACGACCGCAAAGCGTATGGTTTGCGCAGCGACTCTGTCAATAGCAACTGGACTGTCATCCGAACTGTGATATTTGTTTGCCTTTACTATACGTGTGCTGAATGTGGAGTGTGGGTCGCAATTTGGTGCTCCACCTGGCTGATTGTGTCACACTAGCTGGAGGCTGCATCCAACAACCTTACCGGACTGTATCCATACTGTTCCACTGGTCTGGGCCTCAACACCTCGGCCCAGACTGCCACTCACTTTGCAGAGTTTCAACAGATGAAAGACCCACTCTGGGATTCGGTTCCCTGCTCAACACCATCAAATAGGATTCGGCCACTGCAGTGCATCGTGTGGGCCCTGCTTCCCCTGGCAAACCATCCTGAGGTCTTCATCTTGTCCATCCTGCATCCTGGTCTGGGTATTGTGAGTAAACATCAGGGTAGCTCCCTGCAACAAAGCTCAAATCAGAGCGTGTCATCTAAGTTAATTATTAATTTGCTATCACAAACTGAGTCTTCCGGTTCCGGAGTACAAATTGTGGATGAAATGCAAGTTGTGTTTTTCTTTTAAGGGCCCCAACAGCTGCAACATTGGCCAATGCTTCAAGCTAGCCTGCAAGACATCTGGGTACCCAGGTTGTGTGACTGTGTTACAGGGACTGTTAGACATGCATGCTTGCCCTGAATGAATCAGATACTGAATCAGTCTCTAGATTACTGCCCCTTCCTTATTCAAGCCTCCTCAATAAATCAGATCTGAATCTTTTTGTACCTAAGTTGGTTGTGGTGTACCTCTGTGTAGAAAACACTGTGCTGTTGCTGTTTACTGTTACGGCCGTTCCATCTGATCCAGCCCTCGTGGTAAGTGTGTCACATGTGGGGTTAACAGTGCATTATTGTGTTAATGGTGATTGTATTATTTAAAACCTGCATTGGGCACTAGAGGGATTAGAGGGGGTATCAGTGTCCCAGAGGGCTGTACCTAGAGCAGCTATGCTACCCTTAAACCTACCCTCTGGGTAGAAGCACCCTTTCTACGAGCTCAGGCCCCTTAACCTGCAGTTAGTCATGCAAGCAGGGGTTGCACCCCTTGGGACAGCGCCACCCAGGGGTTACAACTGTTTTTAAAAAATGTATGACATTGTCTGCTATCCAAACGTTTGCTACCCATAATCCTCCTGTATATTTGGTAGAACTATGCAAAATGATGGAACTTTGCATAGTTTTCACAGTTTAGCAAGCCAAATGTTTATGTAACATAGGATGGAGGTACAGGAATACCACATTTGTGGGTTCTGCTGTGAGTGCTGGTTACAATGATGCTATATTTATGTACTTTACCACAAAGGTTTGGTTAAAATAGCCTCAAAACATATAAGGTGCTACATAAGGGGAAATTTAGGCCCACAAAGGAAAATCCACAGCATTGCTTCTCTGGCCTGTAAACATTCAGGACACCATGGTACCATAAGAACAGTATATGTTTTCTGAAACTGCACAAAATATTGTTTTTAAAAATGTATGGCATTGCCCACTATCCAAATGTTTGCTACCCATAATCCTCCTTTACATTTGGTAGAACTATGCAAAATGATGGAAATTCACAAAGTTTTCACAATTTACTGAACTAAATGTCGATGAAACATAGGGCGGAGGTATGCAAATACCACATTTCTGGCTTCTGCTGAGAGTATTGGTTACAATGATGCCACATTAATGTAGCTTTACCACAAAGATGTGGTAGAAATAGGCTTGAAACCTATAGGATGCTAAATATATTTCAAATGGTGAAAATTTGGGCCCACTATTGAAAATCCACAGCACTGATTCTCTGGCCTGTAAACATTCAGGATACCATGGTACCATAAGAAAAGTATATATTTTCTGAAACTGCATAAAATATTGTTTTTAAAAATGTATGACATTACCTGCTATCCAAATGTTTGCTACCCATAATCCTCCTTTACATTTGGTAGAACTATGCAAAATGATGGCAATGTGCATAGTTTTCACTGCTTAGTAAACCAAATGTCGATGTAACATAGGATGGAGGTACACAAATACCATATTTGTGGGTTGTGCTGAGAGTACGGTTACAATAATGCCACATTTATGTACCTTTACCACAAAGGTTTGGTTGAAATAGGCTCAAAAACCATAAGGTACTAAGTATATTTTAAAGGGAAAAATTTAGGCCCACAATGGAAAATCCACAGCACTGACCTCAGGACACCATGATACCATAAGAAAAGTATATATTTTCTGAAACTACATAAAATACTTATTTTAATAATGTGTAAGACTGTCTGCTACCGAAGCATGTGCTACCCATAATCCTCCTCTACTTTTGGTAGGACTATGAAAAATAATGACATTTTGCTTAATTCTCACATTTTAGCAGCCAGCTATCTAAGGTAAGTAGGATGCTGGTATATAAAATTTGTTTTTTTATTCTAGAGAGAGTACTGCTTAAAGTGGTACTAAATGTATGTTCCTTTACCACAGAGTCTGGCCAAAATAAGCACAAAACACTTAGGTTGCTAAATGTATTTTAGATCCCTTGAATGTACTGTGATAGCAGGTTTGGAGCAGTTTGTACCAAGGATCCTTTGGCAGTGGTACAAGTTTGTGGTACAGACTTAGTACTCCTCAAAGAAGCCCAGCACAGTATGAGTTTGTACTTGAAAAATGAGACAGCCAGATAATTAAGTAGAAATGGGCCAAAATATTGCATTTTATTCAGTATTTTTAGCTAGAAACATAGAAACATAGAATTTGATGGCAGATAAGGACCGCTTGTCCCATCTAGTCTGCCCACTTCCCTACCTAACAGATAAGCTGCAGATCCTAGTTAACCAACAGCCTACTTTCTCCTACCCCCCACTAGAATTGCCTTATGTCTGTCCCATGCATTCTTGAATTCCTCCACTGTTTTTGACTCTATGACCTCCTCAGGAAGGCTATTCCATGTATCTACAACCCTCTCTGTGAAGAAATACTTCCTCACATTACCTCTGAGCCATCCCCCCTCTATCTTCAGATTGTGCCCCCTTGTTCTTGCACATCTCTTTTTTTGAAAGATGCTACCCTCTTGGACTTCGTTGATTCCCTTGAGGTATTTGAGTTTCTATCATGTCCCCCCTCTCCCTACTTTACTCGAGGCTATACATCTTAAGCTCCTTTAGTCTTTCTTCATATGTCTTCTGATGCAGACCCTGCACCATTTTGGTTGCCCTCCTCTGGACAGCCTCCACCCTGTCTATGTCTTTGCGGAGATGGGGTCTCCAGAACTGTACACAGTACTCCAGATGTGGTCTTACCAACTGTCTGTACGAGGGCCAACAACTTTCTGTTTTCTACTGGTGATGCCTCTCCCTATGCATCAGAGTATACCTCCAGCCCTCCTTACTGCCTTCTCACATTGCTGGCCCACCTTTAGGTCATCTGATATGACTACCCACAGGTCCCTTTCCATTTTTGTTGTCAGTATCTCACCCACCATTGTGTACTCTTGTCCTGGGTTTTTGTTTCCCAGGTGCACTTCTTTGCATTGAATCCAAGCTGTCATACATTTGACCATTCCTCCAACCTTGCCAAGTCCCTTTTCATCCTTTCCACCCCACCTTGTGTATCAACCCTGTTGCAGATCTTTGTGTCATCTGCAAAGAGACATACCTTCCCCTCCAGTCCCTCCACAATGTCACTTATAAAAACATTAAAAAGGACCAGCCCCAGTACTGAACCCTGCAGTACCCCACTAGTAACCCTCCTTTCTTTACTGTGTACTCCATTTACTATTACCCACTGTGTCCTGTTGTCCAGCCAGTGTTTTACCCAGGCTACCACCGTGGGACCCACTCCCAGGCTGGCTAATTTGTTTATTAATCTTTTGTGCGGGACTGTGTCAAATGTCTTGCTAAAGTCTAGGTAGGCCTTTTCCACAGCCCCTTCCTGGTCTACTACTTTGGTCAACCAGTCAAAGAAATCAATTAGATTTGTTTGACATGACCTTCCTGCTGTGAATCCATGCTGCCTTGGGTCCCGTGCCCCACTGGCCTCTAGGTACTCAACAATCCTTTCCTTCAGAAGTGATTCCATCATTTTCCCTACCACTGAGGTCAAACTGACAGGTCTGTAGTTTCCTGCCTCTGTCTTGCTCCCACTTTTGTGAAGGGGAATCACATCCGCCCTTCTCCAGTCCTCAGGTACCACACCATCCTCCCATGATTTATTAAAAAGGGTAGTCGGTGGTGTTACTAGTTCTTCCCTTAGTTCTTTTAGAATTCTGGGGTGAATCCCATCAGGCCCCATTGCTTTATCCACCTTCAGTTTTAAGAGTTCTTTCAGAACCCTTTCTTCTGTGAAAGGACTAATATCAACCCCCCATCCAGAGTGCTTCTATTGACTGAATTAGGTCTCTCCCCCTGCTTTTCCATTGTGAATACTGAGCAGAAATATTTGTTCAGTATTCCTGCTTTTCCACTGTCGCTCTCTGCCCAACCACCTTCCTCTTTATTCAGCCTCAGTATCCCTGCCTTCATCTTTCTTTGCTCCCTAATGTACCTATAAAAGGTTTTATCCCCCTTCTTAACCGAGTTGGCTCTCTTTTCCTCAGTTTGGGCCTTTGCTATTCTGACTGCCTTCCCTGCTTCCTTCTGCTTCAACTGGTACAGTTCTCTGTCCTGCTCCTTCTGTGTTTCCTTATACTTCCTGAATGTTATCTTTTTCTCCCTTACCTTCCCTGCCACTTCTTTTGAGAACCATAGTCTTTTTTTTTTAAGTTTTGATTTATTTGCTTTACACAAAGGCTTGTTGCCTCTGTGATGGCAGTTTTGATGTTTCCCTAATGTTGCTCCACCCCACCTTCTTATCTGTTTGCTAGTGCTTTTCTGAGGCACTCTCCCATTCTGACAAAATCAGCCCTCCTGAAGTCCAGTACCTTCACTTCTGTGTGGCTTGACTCTACAGCTAAGTTTATCATGAACCACACTATTTGGTGATCGCTTGTTCCCAGATGGCTACCCACTTCAAGATCAGAGATCCTCTCTCCTTCCCCATTTGAGAGTACCAGGTCTAAGATTGCTCCCTCCCGAGTGGGTTCCAAAACTAGCTGTCTGAGGCATGCCCCCTGTAGAGCATCTAGAATGGCTGTGGAACTTAATTCAATGGAGGATTATAGATAGCAAACATTTGTGGCAGGAGACTTTCTCAGACATCCTTAAAGTCTTTACTTTGTAATATTTAAAGCAATATATATTGTTCCCTGGTTAACACAATGCATTGAAGTTTTCTTGAGGTGGGAAATGCAGGCAGGGAGGGCCTGCATGACAAAGGTTTCTACAAAAGCATAGGTTTGGACAGAATGCCATGGTAAGATTGCATGTATTTCATACCTGCATTACCAAAATAATCTGACAGAATCAGAAATAAGGTGAGTTTGCCCATAAAATTTAAAATAAATCTATATACCATAGCCTAAGGTCCCTTAAATAAAGGGATGACTATAAGCTTAGAGGTTAGTGTAATGAGCTGTGATTGAGCTTGGCTCGGGTTTGATTCTCACCACCTTCACTTGCATGCTGTGTGACCCTGAGCAAGTTACTTAATTTCCCCAGTGCTCCCAGGTTGCCCCTACAAATAGGCATTGTGCCTAGTGGGCCTTACCTGGTTACCAAAAGAATATAAACAACAGTTTGTGGGTGCTGGGATAAGAAAATAACCTATCCCAATATGTTTTTAACCTAGTGACTGCTTTGGCCTTGTCGTCCTATGCAGGATGAATTTTTGTACCTATCAGTTAGTCATGTCAGTAAATGAGCTTGGTGTGGTATTTCTCAAAACAGTCCTCCAGGCATAGCCCTGGCTCTGTGGGACACTGTGGACAGCAATATCTTGAGTTTCTCCTGAAGCCTTTTTTTTGGCAGACTCTACATCTCCTCTAGTGTACAGCCTTCCTTTCAGTAGGTGTCAGCATTCTGCAGAAATGTCTTTCAGTCAGTCTGACTATACCCTCATTTCTTTCTATTTCTAATATTTTTGTTGAATCAAATAGACTTGAAATGACATCAATTAGGAAATCTAGGAAGGATTTTAAATGACCAGATGACTTTGCCCGGTACAGAATAAAAGCATTGTACAGAGCCAGTTGAAACAGATGAACAGCTAATTTCTTGTACCAAGCCATTGTTTTTCGAGTGGCATCATAGGGCTCAAGCATCTGGTCTGTTTTGTTCACACCTCCCATGTGTTTGTTATAATCTAGGACACACTGAGGCTTGCTTATCAATTTGTCCTGATCACAGATTGGAACTGCTGCTGTGGATTCATCATGAATTGTACTCAGAAGGTACACATCTTTTTTATCTGTGAATTTTACAGCCAGCAGTTCACCACATTAGAGAGCACTGGTCTCACCACGTTTTTGCTTTCCGGCTACCAACTCTTTGGGAAATCCCTGCCTGTTGGATCTGACAGAGTCACAATCTACTGTATCAAACTGATATAGGATATTACAGAGAGGAATCCCAGTATAGAAATTATCTACGTAGAGGTAAGTAACCACAGCATAGCAAGGGAAGAATTAGGTCCCTCACAATTTTCTTATTTGTTTTGAGACATGGGGAGCATTCTGTCTGTGTAAATTCTGAAACAGTATGTGTACCCGTGGAACTTTCATAATGTTTGTACAATTTAATTCCATATCAGGCACATTCCAGAGGAAGATATTGTTTGCATATTATTCTCCCTTTGAACAGCAGCAGAAGGGATTCAGCCACTGAAATGTTTTGGGATAAGGTGTACACTTTAGAAAACAGTTTAAAAAGATGATCACTAATAGGCTGTAATTTAAAAAGCCTATCATTCTCTGGATGGTCCCTTGGCAAAGCCTGAATGTTGTCATTGTAGTGCCTAAATCTCAGCAGAAGCTGAAATTGGTTCCTGCTCATCATAGCTAGAAATAGAGGAGTAGAATGAGCAGGGTGGGTGGACCAGTACATGCTGATGGTGGGCTTTTTCACAAACCCCATTAACAGTGTCAAGCCCAGAACCTTTCCATTTCCTCTAAGTTTGTGGGAGTCCATTGGTGAGCCCCTGCATGTGGTTTTAGTTCATCCCCATACTGAGTCAAAAACTGATCTGCATATAAATTTGCTTGAGCCGCTATATGAGACAGTATTTCATCACTAAAAAATAACTGAAAATAGCCTAGGAGGTAAATGCCTTTGTGTCAGCATGGACACCTGCATTACCAGTAAATGGTGGAACACATGGCTTTTCCATATTTGGGAGATTCCATTGGTAAACTGGAGTATAACCACTGTTATGCCTGCTGTAGCCTGTAGCTAGCACTGGGACAGTAGTCTCAGAGTCAGGCACTGCCAAGGGATCAGATTCATTTAAGTAAGTGGCACTGCAGATGGGTAAGGACTCCTACTTTGGGAAGGTGTCAGGCTCAGATACTGCATCATGCTCAAGCCAAGTGTCTCCCTTGGATAAGTTGCAAGACCTGGGCAGAGTGTCAGACTGAGGCAACATGTCAGGCTCAGGCAACATGTTAGGCTTGGCCAGAGTGTTAAGATTGGGTAAGGCATCAGACTCTGGTAGGGAGTCATACACAGGCAGAGAATCAGGCTGGGCAAGGGAGTCATGCTTAAGCATGGTATCTGGTTTGGGCAGAGTTTCAGGCTCGGGTATTGTATGAGGTTCAGGCAACTGCTTGCAATTTAGTTTAGGCTTTTGTGGTTCAGGTTCTTGCATAGGCTGGGCTTTAATTTTGGCTGAGGCAGTTGTTTGTGTTTTTTTTGTGCTTTTTGCACCTACCCTCATCCTGTGCCATGTTATGAGTAAATGGTTGCTCCAAGGGGGCCTGCTGATCAGGCAGTATTTGAGGCTCAAGCATGGTCTCAGGTTGGAGCCGATGCCCGTGATTTTGTTTTTCTTGCGTGCCATGAATTGCAGGCTCAAAATGAGCTTCTTGTTCAGGGAAAATCTCGAGCTCTGGCAATCCCTTGGGTGTTTTTGTTTTTTGCACTTGACCCAAGTTGCAGATGCAGGCTCAAAAAACAATTATTTTCTGGCTCAAGCAACGTCTTTGCCTGGAACAGTTGCTTATGCTTGCGTTTTTGATGACTTCCCTCAGCCTGCATTACTGCATCCATCTCAAGCACAGAGCCTTCTTGCTCAGGTAGGGTCACAGATTCGGACAGGTGCTTTTCCTTACGCTTATGCTTCATGTGACTTCCCTCAGTCTGCATTGTGGCCTCCAGCTCCATCAAAGGCACACATGGGGCCTCTTTCTGGGGAAATATCTCCGGCTCTGGTCCCTGCACAGGCTTACGCAGATCTCCATGCATCTTCTGCTTTTTATGTTTGGATACCTGCTTGGGCTGTGAATCATGCAGATGCCTGTGTTTCTGCTTTTTCTTTTTAGGCTTGGGCTGGTGCTCGCTAGTGGGCATACAAGTGTGCCTGCGTCCATGTGGGGATTTAGACTTGGCCTTAGGGCTGTACAGACTACTCTCATCTGCATCACTCAATATCATATCGTCAGTGGGAATACTGCTTGGACAGTAGTCACTCCCTGGCTCTGGATCAATAAAATCATCCAACTCTGAGTCAGAGCCGATAATATATTTTAAGATCTCCTCTGCAGTGTATTTCTGTGGCATGATTAGCAGGCAGTATGTCTTACTGGCAGAGATACTATCTCTCCCCTCCCTCTCCTGGATTGTTAAGCACTTTGGGATTGTGCAGTTAAAAGGCACTAAATGTTTTGCCTAGCACTTGAAGCACACAGGTGAGAACCTAGAGGTCTAGGTTTGAATCCCACTATGGACACTTACACACAGTGTGGTTGGGTATAATTGTTGTATTCTATCTGGATTTTTTTCTGATTTTAATTTTTATTTATTCTTTGCTAACCAGGAGGGAACCTAAAGCCCTAGGTTTGTATCCCACCACAGACACTTACAGCATTGCTGTATACTAACTCACAAATTCTTTCATGCTATTCTTTATGTGTGTTTTTGTTTTTGTCTAGAAAGGACAGCAAAAGAAAGGTTGTCTCAGAGTGATTGTGGTGCATAAGGCCTCAAACAGCAAAAAATATGTAAAAAAGAAGGCTCGTACTCACCACCAAAAGCTATTAACTATATACAAACTGTGCCCCACTATGGACACTTACAGCATTGCTGTACACTAACTCAAAAATAATTTTATGCTGTTTTTTGTAACTAGAAGAGATCCTATAGCCCAAGGCTTGTATCTCAGTACAGAAACCGTGATACTGTATACTAAATATCAATTTCGGCTGGGCACAAATCCTGTTTACAGGGGTGACCCTGAAGCACTGGAAAGGAGTATAAGTGAAACTAAGTTAAAGAAAATGAAAGGCACTTTGTAAAACAAAGGTTCTTTTCAACACACCACAAAACAAGAGTTAGAAAACTGATGAGTCCTAAAACAACAGTTTTCTGCAAAAAGATGTAAAAAATAAACAAACTTAAATGGCCAAAATTCAAGGCAAAGGCTGAAAGAACTTTCAACTTTTTTTTTTTTGCACTAAATAATTCTGCTTTGCACCCAAAACCACTGTAGAAACACAATAAATCTCTTTCAGAACACAACAGGTCCTTGATTTGCTACTTTATAGCAGGTTTTAAATCATTTTTCAAAGCAATTGTAGCAACCTCCATCTGCTCTGCTACACTGTCTCTTATGGTTTTGCAGCCCAAGAGAAAATGAAAGCAGACAGACCACTCGTTTGCATGCCTCTACAAATGCATGATGTCTGCTGCATTCCAGACTCTGGGATCGCAAGACTAAGGGCTCCTCTCATGACCCCAGGGGTCAGAGTTAACAAACATTCCAGGGTTCCAGTGCACCAGAGAGATTTACGGTCAGACATACAAGGTACATCTTTATGGCCGTGTGCAGCTGTGCCCTGTGATGTACACAGTACAACACAGCACTAAAGAGGTTAAGGAATAATCACTGATCAGGTGTGGGTTGGGCCAGGATTTACCCATGGTTGGAGTTGTCCGGTCATGAGGGCGCAGCCCGAGTGACCAGCCATGCCAGTGGGTAAATTTCGGCCCAGCCCACACCCGATCGGTGATTATTCTGATTATACAATTCATAATTATTAGAGTAACACAAAAAAATGAAGGAAAATCTTTTTTTTCCATTGTTTATATGCCGATTTTAATTGTATGTCCTTTCCCCACATGCAAAATAGTCCGTTGATACTGGGCAGAGGCCTTCTCGTGTCCCTGAAGCCAGCTGGCAGCAAGGTGAGTTGAGCGTCATAAGACAGTGATTTTAAACTGAAAATATTGCTGTTAACTCTCAGTTGTCTCCCACTTACAACTGCAGGTTAGATTAAATATGTTATATTGTTTTTACCAAAGGCTTTTGATTTTGCAAAAACGGGGCAGTTAGTGGGAGAAAAAAATGGCGGCTTTGTGAGTTGTATTGGAAGCTTAGAGTTCTGTATGGAATGATTTTACTAAAATGTGCCTCCTTTATTTCTAAATAATAAATTAGTTCCTTTCCTTCCTCGCTTATTTGTTTTATTTATTTAGTTTTTGTTGACCGGGAAGGAGGACTAGACATTTTTTTTGCCTATTTTCAGCCTCATCCTGGGGAGGGGGATACAGATGGATGTCAACTGAAACAGAACCAGATTTTAAGCTGTTGGTGATATTTTTAGTGAATGGAGGGAAACTTGGCCAAGACACCAGGGAAATTCCCCTACTTGCCACTGGGGGAAGCTCTGGCCATCCAAAATGGTGGACAAGAGCCCTGGAGTGAGGATGGATGCAATGGTTAGTGTCAGTGGCTCAGTAGGTAGCACACTCGCCTCTGAGGCCGGGAGATCAGAGGGCTGTGGGTTCAGTTCCCACATCTGGCACTTGGGTTAATATCCCAGTACTGACACTGTAGTGCAGCATGAGAGGGGTGCTGCACTTCTGAGGTGCCGTCTTTCGGATGAGACGTTAAACCGAGGTCCCATCTGCCTGGATTGGTGGTAGTTCAGGTGGATGTTAAAGATCCCATGGCACTTATCAAAAGAGTAGGGATTTCCGTGTCCTGGCCAAATTTCCCTCATTCAGTAAAAATACCACCAACAGCTTAATCTGGTTCAAGGACAGTTGGCATTCATCTGTATCCCCTTCCCCTGGGTCGTGCCTGAAAATAGGCAGGATTTGTCTAGTGCACTTACCCGGTCAACAAAAGCTAAATAAATAAAAAAAAATGGAGGTGGGAGAGAAGGTCTCCTCTCACACCTCAACTTTGCCTGAAACTGAAGGTCTAATTGTGCTGAATATGGAAAAAAAACTATGTGGAACAAGCAGAGCTGGAGCCAGGTAATGTATGAAGAAATCTCTGGGGATGTTTTTGAAAAGGAAGTTGATATGGATGATGTTTCGAATTCTGATGATACTGGGAAGCAAGCTTCTGAAACTCCTCTAAGTAACCTCTCTGAAAAAATACACAAATTGCAGCAGTTACTTGAAATGGAAGAATGCAAATTTTTTGACGAAAAGCATCTTTGATGCAGAAGATTCGGGGGTCACAGTCTGACAGCTCTGCTATCGCTATCAAAAAACATCAGCTGGAAAAGGGAATGAAGAATTTAAAGGACCTGCCGTCTGCCGAGGTAAACAGTAAGTCTGTGAGTGTTTCATCCTCAAATATATATATAACTTCTGTACCTAATGTGAATAGTTCTGCTAAGCTATTGGACTCAGAGGTTCAAAAACAAACAATGCAAGTAAGTGACATGCCTGGAGCTAGGCCTTGGACTGTGGAAAGGGCATTGCAGGGTGCAGGGTGAGAAAAGCGGCCTAATTTGAGTCAGCGGATATCGGGTAATTCTCTGATATGAATGCCTGTAGCTGAAGATTTTGTGGCAGGCAATTTTCAGGTTGAAACAGCAAAGCAGAACACTGATAGCAGGGAGATGGACGCAAACCTCAACCTGCCTGATCCACTTGCTATTCCAGAGGGCCTCATTCTAACCCAAAAACCCTACATTAAACCTACCCCCCCACTGAAGCTCCAGCAGGGAATTCTGAAACAGCACAGCCCCAGAGAGAAGCTCCTCTAAACATATTGCCTGACAGGCAGAAAAAAAACGTTTTCATCATTATTTCATCTACCTATTTTACCTGCTAAACATCATAATGCTGTAAGATTATCATATGTTTGTGGATGCGTGGAACAGCCTCTCTGAGGAGGTCATGGAGTCAAGAACAGTGGGGGACTTCAAGAATGCATGGGACAGACATAAGGCAGTCCTAGTGGGGGGGGTAGGAGGAAGTATGCTGTTTAACTAGGATCTGCAGCTTATCTGTTAGGTAGGAAAATGGGCAGACTAGGTGGGCCAAGCGGTCCTTATCTGCCGTCAAATTCTATGTTTCTATGTTTCTATGTTATATGTGGGAGGCATGTCGGAACCACCTGATCATGTATATGTTGCCAGGAACTTATTAAAGGACTCTGTGAAGTTCTTCTCACACGAATTATATGCACTAATCCACATTTCTGAAGAGAAGACCTTAGGTATCAGTTTTAAAACATCGAAAGGGTTGGAAAGATTCTGGACTAAATATCATTCATTGAAAAAAAAACAGCATTGTGGACCCCTTTTCTGGTAATTCCGTTGACCAAGCCATCATATAAAACTATTTCAATTTTATTTAGAAATGAAGGGGTGGATTTGTCTGATGTTCTATATTTGTTAAAATTGCGATGTACTGTAATTGGGAATCCTGAGGCCATATTAGATACAGAGAATATCTGGACTGGTGAGTGGAGGGTAAAAGCTTTACTAAAATCTGATGATTCTGGAATCATTCATTTGCCAAATTCGTGTTTTTTGGGTCATGACAGGGAGTTTTATTCTACTCAGGACAGCCCAAGGCTTGTTATAGGTGTGGGGACCCCTCCCATTTGAGTAGAGCTTGTGACCAAGTAAACTGCAACCTTTGTGGGGAACTGGGTCATGTAAGCTCATCCTGTTTAAATGAAAGTAAATGCAGTCTGTGCGATGAACTTAGCCATTCATTTCAAAATTATATTTGGGCCGCTCACAACCAGGAGCACCATGATGATGGGTCTGAGTAGCACTTTATTATTTCCCGGGCCCAAAAGGCGAAGCTTGGGAGTAGAACAAATCCAGCACAGCAGGACCTTGGCCTACCACATCGGCTGTGCTGCCTGTAATTCCTCGAAAGGAAAAAGAGCCAGAAACAAGCATTGTAGTAGCCACCCCCCCCCAGCAAAAATAGAATGCTGATGTAATCCAGGATATGCAAGTCCCAGTGAACATAGAGATGCCCCTTCCCCCTGGACCAGTACAAGTAAGCTGTAGGCATTCTACGAGGTCAAAACAAACAGCAGCCCACGCTCCCTCAGAAACAATTAAGACCTCCCCAGTTCCAATCTCAAATCCATATGATATTTTACAAGACACTTCAGTAGAGTCTGGAGAAGATTCAGATACCTCCTCTGTCCCCTCTTCCCACCCCAGAAGGGACTAATGACACTGAAGTGGGATCTAAGGGTAGAGGAGCTCAAAAACTAAGCGCAAGAACAAAAGGAAACGGGGCTGTTGGCACTGGAAGGAGAAAATAATGCTGTCTTTATACAGAATAAGATAATACCTCCCTCCTTTGCTTCTCTTTGTCACAATGACTTCATCTTGCACACTTTTTGATTGTCATACAATCAATGTTAATAGTATTAAAAGGATAGCTAGGAGAAATACAGTGTTTGCCTTCCTCACCTCTTTACAGGTACGCATGATTTTTTTGCAAGATGTTCGATTCCACACATTTAATGAGATCAAACAGGTGCAAAGACACTGGTTATGGGGCCCTTTGTTCTGGTCCATAGGCCAGGAGGCATGTTCAGGAGTAGGAATATTGATACATTCCATTGATTTTAAACTCCTTAAGCTATATGACCTGGTGCCAGGGTGAGTCCTTATATTGGATGCAATAGTATATCAGCTTCCTTACTGATTGGTTAACATATATGCCTCCCCAGACAAAAACAAACAGAATAGGCATACTGGCTGGATATTCAAATTGCACCCAAAAAGTGCGCAACAGCAGGAGTAAGCGCAAGTCCACTGCGCCCATGTGC
Source organism: Neoceratodus forsteri (assembly GCA_016271365.2). Lineage (NCBI taxonomy): Eukaryota > Metazoa > Chordata > Ceratodontiformes > Ceratodontidae > Neoceratodus > Neoceratodus forsteri. The sequence continues at coordinate 216,128,792 of JADMNL010000030.1, read as the reverse complement.
AAGAAGTGCGATATTCAAAAACTGCGCAGGTCAAGATGCACCTGCAGAACACGACTGAATATCGTGCCACCTGTGCCATAGTGCAACCAGGGATGTGCAGTTGTGCAGTTCAGATGCGCCATAGCGCAACCAGGGATGCTCAGTGGAGCAGTCCAGATGCACCATAGCGCAACCAAGGATGCCCCGTGGAGCAGGGCAGCAGTGCAACAGCACAACCAGGGATGCACAGGGACAGGATGCAGGGGCCCACCTCCCATGCCACAAATGGGCAGAGGAGCACACAGCAGAACATACATCGCCCCCCACACCCCATGCACTGCACAACCGGTGGAGAGCCGGAATAACCACCGGCCCATGGATACTAGCAACCAACCCACAGCTGGGGCATGGTGCCCCAGCACACCCCCTGGCAAGCTGTGACCGGCACACAAGGAGGGCTGACCACTCCATGCCACACCATCCCACCAATGCAGAGCACACCCTGCACCATGATCCCCATACACCCTGCCCAGGAGTAGTGCCCAACAGTGCAGGACACCCCATGAATGCCACCACCCCCACTGTGACAAAGCAACCCTGTGCACCACGGAGCCATGCAAGGCAGCCCCATCATGAGCACCCTGCAGCGGGTGGCAGCAGACAGCGATGCAACAACTGCATACACAGTGCTGCCCGAGGTACAGCCGAGAGACTGACCATGCGTCGGCACATGAGGTACCCCACATGCGACAGGACATGCCCCGGACCCCACCACCAGCGGTACAGCACCCTGCACACCGTCTCAAGGACACATCCCATCCCAGCACTGGCCACAACAGCCAGCACAGACACACGCAGTGTTGCATGGAAGCATGCGCCACACAGGATGCAACACAATGCATGGACAAACACCCACCCATACCCGAGGGCACACCAACACAGGGACACATCCAGCAGACCAGACCTGGGTTTGAATCCCACAGCTTCCACTTGCATACTGTGTGACTCTGAGCAAGTCTCTTAACCTCCTTGTGCTCCCAGGTCACTCCTGTAAAAAAGCTTTCAGCTTAGTGTGCTATACCTGGTTAAACAACTAAATAAAAAAAAATTAAAAAAAACATTAGCGGGTCAACCAAGCCACTGGCGTGTGGCCACGGCAGCTGTGTGCACACGGCCAGCGCCCTTACATGACACAGGTGTGTCAGCCACCCTGCTCAGGCACCATGAAGCTGTATGCCACCAGCATGCAGCCGGAGCACAAGTGACAGACAGTGGAGCACATCCCCTGCAACAGACACAAGTGACAGCAAGGAGGTGGGACAACAACAGCGGAGGCCACAGTGCCACCTGAGGCAGAGTGCACCATACCGGTGACAGGAGGCAACCCGGCATTGTGCTGAGTACAGTGGCTGTCCAGCATGGACAGCCACCACTGACATGCCAGCAGACCGTGCAGATCACAGACATGCAAGGGTGTCAGCTGCACAGGCCATGGATGATCTGACAGGGGCACCATGGACACAGTGCATGCACTGTGGACCACTGCACACAGTCATCCAGTGCACAAGAAACAACACACAAACCACAGACAGTGACTGATAGCTACACCCACACCATAGGTGCTTCCCCTATGGACACACACACACCCATTCCTGCCCCACCACTGACACCATGCACACCACTGCAGCTGAGCACCTGTAGCCTGCTGCAAATCAGAGACCACAACAGTAGGCATAACAGAACAAATGTCTTTTTTCAAGGTACAAAAAACAATATACAGCTATATACATAAGGGGGGTGAGGGCCACATACCAGGAGGGGGTGGGTAAGGGGCAGGGGTGAACAAATGGGAGAGGGAAGAAGGGGTGTGAGGGTGGGTCCAGGGGGGTAGGGTGTATCTTGGGGCATGGAGGGCTTAGTGGCCACTCTGCTACTCGCTCCTGTGGCACCTCCTGGTTCGCCGCCTCCGGACACCGTGCTGGTCCAACCTCTGGAATACCTCCAATGATGCCCTCGCAATTTGGAGGAGCTCCTGCACGGCCCTCTCCAGCCGCATCAGCCGCCATCCACCTAGGACAAGGGAACAGAGTCAATAAGTGTGAATGTCCATCCCCCTGCAGCCCACCCATTGTGCATGGCATACAGCCGTGGGACAGCGCCCCTGTGATGGTGTGCGACCATCCACAGTGATCATGTCCACATGACCTGCCTACCCAGGCACACACAGACATATGGACCGCTGCACACACCCACTGCCCAAGTCCCGCACAGCACCACCGTGGCTGTACAGTGACATGGCTATGTGGTGCGAAGGCAGTGGCACAGCCATGTACCCGGTGCATGCATGGACCACCATTGACGCACTCCCAGACAGGCAGTGCCACCGGACAGTGCTGACTGTAACAAGTTGCGTGCATGGCAGTGGTGTCAATGGATGGTGGCCATGCCCCGCTGCCTGCCCTCTTACACAGCATGCACTAGTAATCATGGATGTAAGGCACTCACCATCATCAGGCTGGTCCTGTCTTGTCCGGCAGCCCTCCTGGCCTGCTGGTCATCTTGGTGCAGCCTCCTCTCCCTCGCCCGCCGGCGCTCCTCTGGGCCTAGGGTGCAAACATGGAGAGAGGAACATCAGTACAATCTGGTAGCAAAGTCTCCTCCGCCCTGTGTGTGTGTGTGTGTGTGCAATCCCACACAGCCATACCCATCCTCCCCCACCCTGATACCACCACCATGGCCAGCACTGGACGGCCCCCCCATGTGCTGGACACATGCCTCCATGATACCCGTATGGACGTTAACAGTGTATGGAAGGGGCACCTACCTGGCCGTGGCACCGTGCCCCTCTTGGCACATGCCCGCAGGTGGGCAAGCCTGTCTGGGTCCCGCCACTGCAGGTCACCATAGTGGTGCCTGCACTGCTCTGCCGTCCTCTCCATTCCTGTGGCCTCCTCCAGGGCCACCGCCACCTCCTCCCACATGCACTCCTGGCCCTGTCCAGGGGTGCCTCCCCAAATAGGGCAGCGGCATGGGGCTCCACCAACTGGACCATACTGGCCAGTTCAAGTTGGCTCCAGATGGGCACCCTTCTCCTTGCCATCCTGTACAGTTTTGGTATCAAAATAGCACTCAGTAGCGCATGTTCGCCACGTGCAGATACTGCGCTGTCATTCCCCATTGCGCTGTCACCGAACGGTGTGATAAGAGGTGCACCCATGTGGACGCATGGCACCAAGGGGGCAAAGGTTGGCACAGGGTCAGGGGTCTCTTGCGCACGGACCACCACAGCGCGATTGTTACTCACCGCATGTAGTGCGATAGGGCGTCTGTGTGCCACTTCCTGTAGTGGCCTACCATGCTGTGGCCCCAGTGTGCCTACGTTGCCCCAATGCCAGAGTGCCATACATGTGAACAGCGCAGTAGCATCACTGGCACAATGGTGGCCGTGCACAGCATGTCAGCAGCGCGGCAGGCATCAGCGTCATCACCCCGGGCATGTGCCATTCAGTGTCTACTGCGCATGTCACAGAAATGTGCCCTTGCCTGAGCACGTTCAACACAACTGCACAAAGCGCAACAGCGCGATATTCAGCCGGCATATGCAAATCAGCTAATCAGCCATTCAATGGCACAGATACTGCATTTGCATCCACTTATAATTGCGCCTCACCTCATTTGCATGCGTTACGCTATAAAAATGCGATATTGGGCTGCAGTGGCCATAGTCTGTTATTGCAGTCTATTGTGGTGAGTTGCGTGATGTTTAGGAGTGTGGACTGTGGTGTGTGGGACATACATCGGACTGCACAGTCACAGGTAACACCTGTCATTCTCACAGGATGAAGAATGAGTGATCGTGACGTGGAGGAAGAGGAACAGAGACGTGGGAGGAAGAGGAGGCCTAACTTCACAAAGGCAGAAACAGATGCCCTGTTTGAGGCCTACCTCGACCAGGAGCCGCTGCTCAGAGGACGGCGGGGAACACCACAGGCCCGTGCTGCAGCATGGGAAGAGGTGGCGCGTGCCATCAACCTGCATGGCAGCCACCAGCAGTCCGTGCAGGAGTGCAAAAAGAAGATGGGCATGGACTGGTGGAGGATTAAGGACAAGGTGTCTGCCATCAGGGCAGCATGGGCTGCAACTGGTGGGGGACAGATGGACATGCAACGCCTGACCCCACGAGAAGAGCGGGTTGCTGGCAGCATGTGGCATTGTGCCATCGAGGATGTTCCAGGTGGTGGATTCCAGATGGGTGGTAGCCCGTCACTGCATGGTAGGTCCTGATCTGTCAATGGGGGGGGACAGGGTAGGGCAGATACATTAATGCTACTGTGTTCCCTTACAGCTCCTGAGCGTCTACATGGGTCAGCAGTGTTTGTCCACTGAGGGCGATACCATGGACATAGAGGAGGACCGGTCCACCTCCACAGGCATCCGAGGGTCAGGGCGACAGTGGGCACGCCTGGCTGTCTGGACTGATGTTGGTGGAGCAGGTGCGGAGGAGGCCCTGCCCGTGTCCCAGCGTGCCAGCATCCATGGATGCCAGCATGCTGAGACTCGGGCTGGTGCTGGATCCATCACTGATGATGATGGAGCTCACTTCATGGACAGTGATACGTGTGGGCCGCAGGATGGCCACACAGCAGGTGACATCATGGGCATGGCCATGGGTGGTACCACCATGGAGGCCTGCGTGACATCACAGTCCCAGCCTGCACCTGTCTGCACCAGTGGGGCAGCACTGGTGTGTGTGTCCAGGACAGTGGGGCTGTTGCAGCCGCTGCAGCAGCACCGTTGAGCCCTGGAGAGTGGCAGCCAGAGGGGCAGTGTCAGCAGTCAGCCAATGGCCATGGGGGTACAGTGTCAGGGGGCGGCATCAGTGCACCACCTGTGGACATGCCCAGGCCTGGCCCTGGTGTGCAGTGCCCACCCTCAAGGGGTGCTGCCCATCAGGACCACGAACACCATGAGGGACAGCATGCCGATCAGGCAGATGACCTCTTAAAAGAGCACACCCGCATACTCCAAGAATCAGTCGATCAGCAGTTGCGGCTTGTGACGGCGGTGGATGCACTCAGTGCGGCTCTGCGCCAGGCAGAGGAGTGGCGCAGCAGAGACACTGCTTGCTCCTGGCAGGGATGGATCGGATGCAGGAGGATGTGACGCTGCCATTGACAGGCTGACACAGACAATCACAGCTGCCATGGCCACAGTGGGCACACAGTTATTTGCCCATGCTTCACAGACACCGCCAGAGTGCAATGTCCACCCCCTGCTCCCCGCGGCTGCAGGTGACACCCTCCTGTCGACACCGTCTAATCTGTAAGAGCCCGAGCACGCCTGGCGAGGCATGTTCAGTGTGCTGCAGCCCCTGTGCAAGCGCAGTCGCGTTCACGCAGCAGAACCCCTGGGGGACCATTGGTGCCACCCCATGAGGCCATTGGTCAGCCTGTTACTGCTGGTGGGTCTCAGCAGGGCCACCCACACATCCATAGTGGCCGTGGCACTGTGGCGCATGACTGACCTGTCTCCCACCACGGCTACTGTCTGATGCTGCCCTGTGTGCATTGTGTTGTTCAACGTGCAATGCACGGGTGGGGTACCCGATCCTGCACACACACACACACTCACACGTTCCATCTGCACACCCTCCTGGCTGCTGTCCGCTGTGGCATGTGCATGATGATGCCTGCGTTGCACTGTCCGCCACTGTGCAATGGTGCCCAGCGTCTGACACACGCACAATGACAGGCACTGGGCGTGGTTGTCTGTGGATGTGTGTGTGTGGCTAGGGGTGGTGGTGGGGGTCAGTGTGCCTCCTACCCTTTGTGCATGTCTTGTGGGGGGGGGGTGTGACCGTGTGCCATGTTAGACCTTGCCCATCCCTGACGGCGTGTGCAGTTCCATGCTCTGCCAATTCCCTTAACGACATGCACCCCTGGGGTTTGTCCATGCGTGTTTGTGGGTTGTGCCCTTGCCACTGGTGGTTGCACATGGCCCCATGACTTACCTGGGTTGGTTGAAGTGCTCCTCTGTGATGGTGTCCCGGTGCAGCTGTGCCATCTAGATCAGTCGGGGGTCCCTTCGACCAAGGGGGGGGGCTGCACATCACCATCTTCACTAGCGTCCTCATCGTCCCCATCACTGTCCCCCTCTTTGACCTGTACAGCTATCCCACAGTCATTGGCCATGTTGTGCAGGATGCAACAGGCCAGGAATAGCCTGCAGGCCTTTGAGGGGCTGTACTGTAGGGCACCGTCAGACATGTCCAGGCAACGGAAACATGCCTTCAGCATCCCAAACACCCGCTTGATGACATTGCATGTGGTGGCATGTGCCTCATTGTAGCGTTACTACAATGGGGTCGCGGGCCACCGGTATTGTGTGAGCAGCCAGGGACAGAGTGGGTACCCACTGTCACCTGTGTGTAGAGGGTGGACATTAGTTTGGTGATCAGTGTCGCCCTGCCATGGGCCATCTAGGCCAATACCCATGTCACCTCTGACTATGCCCCTCCCAAGATCCATATCTTTCTGCGTGATTTGCATACTCACCCACTAGGTGGCCAGTGGGGATGTCCCCACTCTCAAACCTGTGGCACAGTGCGGACTGGTGCCGGATGAAGGCATCATGTGCTCCCCCAGTGTGCATGGCACAGACATTGATTATGCGCCCCCTGGCATCGCACACCACTGGGAAGTTGATGCTTGCATACCCCTTCTGATTCATGTATGCAGCCCCTTCAGGGCCAGGTGGTGTGCAGATGGCCACATGGGTGCAGTCTATTGCCCCGAGCACGCCAGGCATACGGGCTACCCTGTGGAACTCCTGTATGTTTGCTGTGTGCTCCACCGGTATGCTGGGGAAACGGATGTACTCTGCAGCATGTGGCAGCAGTGCACTGAGGAACTGGGTGAGGAGGGGTGACGCAGCCGACTGGGTTATGCCTGTCATGTCCCCTGTTAGTCTCTGGAAGGTACATGTGGCGAGCAGGCACATGACAGCTGTCACTTTGGTCTCCACTGAGAAAGCATGGCTCCGTCGTGTGGGTGCCTGCATCACATCACTGCACAGCTCACAGAGCTGCCTCAGGATCGCCCGGTTCAGGCAGTACAGGCCCACGATCTCAGTATCAGTGTACAACTTGAAGCTGGTGTGGGCTCGGTACTGCCTGTTGGGGCATACCACCAACAGGCCCTTCCACGGCCGCGCCCCCCTGCTGCCTGCCTGCCTTCTCACCCCCCTCATAACTGCCTCCATCTGGATCGTGGCACTGGCCATGTCTCTGGCTTGTGTAACCCCCCTGGCAGCTGTTTCTTTGTTCCCCCCGCTGTCCTTGCTGCTACTCCCCCTGCACCGAGAACACCTCCCTGTAGTGGCCATATTGCCCACTATCTGTGCCCTCAGTACTGTGTGGCACTTCCCCCTTTTGTCCTGCACTGTGGCACAGGCTCCCCACACCTTCCCTGTTCCTGGTGGTTCCAGGTGCTCTGTTCTGCTCCTGCCCTGTCCTGCTCCCAGTTTCTGTGTGCCTGTGTGGCTGCCTGCAGTTCACCAACATGTGGCTTCCCTGTAGCATTCTTGCACCTCTCTCTTGTTCCTTTTTATTTTGGATCATTTCCGCTATCGCGCAACTTCTGTTTTCTCCCCTAATGAACATGGCGCATGTTGTTGAATATCACACTGCGCCATTTATGCATGGTTCCTCCCCCTTCAGTTGCGCATGCATTCATTATCATTGCGCTCTTGTGCATTGTGATTTGGGGGGGCGCATCTGCCTCCCGCTGAATATCGCAGAATGGCGCATTTTCAGACTTGCGCTAGCGCATCCCTGTTGTGCATGGCGCAACCCTTTTGAATATCTGGGCCACTATCTTTAATCCAACCATATTTGCACACAGCCAAACAAGTAGTATTTGCAGGTGGTTTTAATTGTGGCTTGAACTTACAGGATAAAAGCTCATATGCTACCACAAAAAAGATTTTTTGTGATTCATGTTTATTAAACTCTATCAAACGCACTGCCCATTTGTGGGATACATATTTAGACTTTACAAAAAAGCATACCCCCACTTTTCAAAAAGGAGTTTTAGCAACTAGAATAGACTATGTATTTTTATCCCCATCCATACAAATTTCGGCAGCTACAGTCAGTCCAGTAGAATTTTCTGACCATAAGAAAGTGTCAATATCTGTAGGTAGTCCCTTCCCCCCCCAGCTAAAGGTCCGAGAATACGGAAATTCAACACATCCTCATTAGAAGACAGGGATTTTCTGAGCTCCTTAAGTCAACTTCTTACTGCAAGAAAATCTGTGCTAATTTTCTATGATGACCCTATCATTTGGTGGACTGACACAAAAACTGACAACCTCCTTTTTAAAACAATACAGTAAGAATAAGTGCAATACCGCATGCCTTGCATATTTACAAAAAAGACGGGATCTGCAAAATTTATTTTCCATAGCTTATACTACAGGTCAAGACCTTACCTCCCAGATTTGCTTGATTCAAATAGAGATGATGGATTTTTCCAAACAAAAGGCAGCTCAACTTTATAATCAACACAAGTTTGGGACACAGGGTCCAATACAAGAAATATATCCTTTTGACCACAATGCATGCCAGATAGGGAGAAAAACTATGTCTAGTCCCTTAGATCAGTCTGGTTCCTTGCAAACGTCTGGAGATAAAATATTACAAGTAGTAACATATTTTTCAATGACATTATGTGCAGAAATTCCCTCAGACTTCAGGAAATCCAGGATTTTCTGAGTGAAATCCAAGTTCCAGCAGTCTCTCCCCAGGTGGTACAGAAAGTAGGCCAACCAATCACACAAGAAGAGATGGCAGTTGGTATTCAGCAGATGAAAAACAATGTGTCACCAGGACCAGATGGGTTACCCAATGAACTATACAAAGTTATAGGGGAATATCTGAGTGGTGAACTCACCATTGTATTTAATGATGTGCAAGAAACTAGTGCCATCCCTTTGAACTTTAGCAAAGGAGGGTTGATTTTTTGGCACAAAAAAAGGTGACAGAATGGACCTGAACAATTGGAGGCCTATCTGTATGTTGAATGCAGACTATAAATTGCTTACAAAAATTCTGACCAAAAGATTACTTTTGATAGCAGAATTAGTTATCTCCCTGGAACAGGCTTGTGCTATACCTAATCAGTTTATATAAGATCACTTGATTCTTCTAAAAGAGTTATTCTCACATGGACACAAAAATACTTGTAGTGGGTATGTGGTCTTACTTGACCAAAGAAAGGCATTTGATTCAATATGTCATAAATATTTATGGGAAACACTATACCACTATAAAGTCCACCTAAGATGATAGGATGGATTAAATCCTTATATAATATGGCTACTATAATACCGGTAGTAAATGGAAGGGTAGGCCCTATGGTGCCAATCAAAAGGGGAGTCAGACAAGGCTGCCCCATGAGCCCCTTGTTGTACACATTTTTTTATAGACCCATTATTACGGAAGATAGTTTTCAGTCAATTAAGCCAGTAATGGGACCGAATGCCTAAACTTCTGCAAAGGCTATTGCATCTGCAGATGACCTATGCCTGATGGTAGTTGATGAACAGTCTGTTCATACAGCTGTCCTCCTATGTTCTTCCTTTGGCACCATTTCAGGAGCATCACTAAATCTAGATCTATGTAGTGGGAGGGTGTTGGGATCTGACCCGGTTCTGGGTTCCAGTATTGGACCCATTCAACTTACCACAAGCCCTTTACCAGTTTTAGGTATCAAAATGGGGCCTGTAGGAATGGATATTTTAAATTGGGTGGAAAAACTAACTATTGGGAGGAATAACGTGATGTTGTGGAACAAAAGCAAAATTGGAAAGAAGAAAAGAGTATTTTTAGTTAAAACCTTTCTTTTGCCAGTTTTTTATATATCTAAGCTATGTCTTTGCAGTCCCCCAAAAATTAGAAACCTCAGTATTGAGTGTTTGTTTTTTTTCAGGCTATTTGGGGGAGTCGCCTCAACCCAATTAAAAGAAATATATTATACTTACCAATTAAAGAAGAGGGTTTAGACATGGTTAAGCCCATCTTATTTTTTAACAGTATTTTTCTTATGACCAATTTAAAAACCATTGTTTGTCAATATGGGGAAAGGGTGGGAGCCTTGGCTATTTGAGAACTGTAAGGTTTGGTTTCAACAATGGGAACAGAACTCATTCAGAATTCTAAAAGGTCCGGAGATCCTACAATACCTTAGAGAAACTTTTTGTAGACTGAAACAGTGGAATGCAACAACACAACAGCTTGTCTCATCCTCTACCCATAAAACTCTCTATAAGAATCTAGTGTCCTCCCTTTGTGGAGATACAATCCCCTTTACGGGGTGCCCTGACCAGTTTAAAAATTCACTACAAACCCTTCTAAATAATTCTAGAATCCCTGCCCACATGTGGGATTTTCACTGGCTCTCATGCCATGGAAAGATAAATGTAAAAGAAAATCATAAACACAAACAGAAGCCAGACAGAATATGTAGTACAGTAGATTACATAGAAACATAGAGGTTGACGGCAAATAAGGACCACAAGGCTGTCTGCCCATTTCTTTTTCTACCTTATAAATGTGCCATCAGCCTTTGCTCTGTCAGTGGCCTATCTATTCATACTCATCTGTATTGCTCCCTTATGCCTATCCCATGCTTGTTTGAAGCCCCGCACTGTATTCATAGCCACCACTTCCTGAGGTAGGCCATTCCATGCATCCACCACTCTTTCTGTGAAAAGAATTTCCTCACATTCCCCTTACTCGGCCTCCTCTAATCTCGTGCTGTGTCCTCTTGTCCTGCTATTTTTCTTATATTTAAACATGTTAGACTCTTTCACCTTGTTAATGCCCTTAAGGTGTTTGAATGTTTCAATCATATCACCTCTTTCCCTCCTTTGCTCAAGGGTATACATATTGAGCTCCGTTAATCTGTCCTCGTATGTCTTCTGATGCAGTCCCTGCACCATTTTGGTTGCCCTTCTCTAGACTGCCTCAATTTGGTTAATGACCTTGTGAAGGTGTGGCCTCCAGTACTGCATGCAGTACTCCAGATGAGGTCTAACCAGTGTCTTGTAAATAGGGATTATTACCTCCTCTTATGACTTGTGATACCCCTACTAATACACCCTAACATCCCCCTAGCCTTACCTACTGCTTTAGAGGTCTGCTTGGATGATTTCAGGTCATCGGTGATGATGATGCCCAAGTCTCTTTCTCCCTTTGTGACTGTCAGCAACTCCCTTCCCAGCCTATAGGTGGCTTCAGGGTTTCTCTTCCCTATGTGCATGATCTTGCACTTCTTTCCATTAAATCCCAGTTGCCACTCCTCCAACCATTTTGCTAGTTTATCCAGATCTCTTCTCATTCTGCCCACCCCACCTGGATCATCTACTCCGTTGCAGATATTGGTATCATCTGCAAACAGACAAGCCTTACCCTCTAGTCCCTCTGCAATGTCACTAATGAAGATATTGAAGAGGATTGGCCCCAGGACTGATCCCTGAGGTACCCGACTTGTGACTTGTATCTCTTCTGACTGTATACCATTTACCACCACTCTCTGTTTTCTGCCCGTCAACAAGTTTGCCACCCAGCTGACCAACTTCTGACCCACCCCGAGCCTACCCAGCTTATTTATCAATCTTCTATGTGGAACAGTGTCAAAGCTTTGCTGAAGTCAAGGTAGGCGGCATCAACTGCTCCCCCTTGGTCCACCACTCTGGTTACCCAGTCAAAGAAATCTATGAGATTAGTTTGACAGGACCTTCCTTTTGTAAACCCATGCTGTCTTGGATCCTGTGCCCCTATGGATTCCAGGTGTCGCACTATCCTTTCCTCAAGGAGTGCCTCCATAATCTTGCCCACTACTGAGGTAAGACTGACTGGTCTGTAGTTCCCTGCCTCCTCCCTGCTACCACTCTTGTGGAGTGGGACAGATTAAGCTGCATTAATACAGTCAAGACCATGGAACACCTTTTTTTCCAATGTTCCTTTGTTAAACATGTTTGGGATTATATGGTGAAACAATGGAAAGAACCACTACTAGGAAAAATAACTTATGAAAATATTATGTATGGTTTTGTCACTACTAAGTGGAAGAAATGGAACCTCAGCACTTTACATCTTTTATTCACCATAATTAAATGGAATATTTGGTTGGCTAGATGTGCTTACCCGTTACAGCAAAAAGATTGTACGTACCCTGAATTAAGCAAAAAGAAATTTAAAGATGCTCAAAACATATACATAGCAGAATGTGTTCAGCTCTCAGAGAATAAAATATTAGAGTTATGGAAATACAGGAGTTACCTTGGATCACTGAAGTGCATGCAGTAACACAGAAAAAGAGAAACAATAGAAAGGATATGAATTTAAACAATGTTTTGGTTGTAAAAAGTTATAGTGATGCTCAGATAATATTTTTTTGGGAGGGCTCTTTAGTTAACTTGATTATTTTTCTTTGGAATGTAAGATTTTTTTGTTTGTTTGTTTCTTACTTTTACTTTGTATGTATTACGATTTTGTGTTTAAAAAAATTTACCCCTACTCTCCAGCAGGGGGAGCTTTTGGCCATCTTTCCAAGATGGCCACTTTGGTGGAGCCAGAAGGAGAAGCAGACGCTATGGTGGCAGGGGAGCTAGTCTCCTCTCCTGTCCCTGATTCATTAGAGACTAATGAGAATGTAATAGAGATGTCAGACTGTCCAGAAGAATTCTTTGAAGCAGAAATGGATCAATCACTAGACAAATGTAGCAAGGATTGAAATATCTGAGGTACAAAGCACTAATATCAGTAATCCTGTTGATTGTGATATTTTAAATAAAGAAATGTTATTGCAAGAACGTAATGCTGACGAAATTGAATTTCAAAGAAGGAGAGAAGCTTTGTAAGCTCAGTTGTCAGCCTTACGTTCTCAAGCAGTCTCTCAGCAAAATGTTACACCACAGGAGAAAGTGCAGCTGTGTGTTGACATGGCAGCATCAAAGGGTGCCACTCAGCTGAGTTGTCCGTTAAAAGATGTTGAACAAACTTGTCAGGCGGCTGGCAGTTCTAAACAACCTATGGTTGTGTGCCAGAGCCACCTGCCAAAAAAGAAAGAAACCTGCAACAAAGAGGAAAAATCAGTAAACTAAAGCTCAATATCCAACGCCCTCCAGTATCAGGACAGAAACCCGACTCCTTGCCTAAAATTGACTTGCAAAACTTTACCTTATCTGATGCTACTCCCAGTACATCAACGAGCGTTTTGAAAGGGATTTGTGAAGAGTCAAGACATACACATTCCTTGAGTCCCCAAAATGAGACTTCTTCCAGGAGCCCTCCTGACAATGACTCGGGCAGCTGGTCACCAATTTGGGCCTTAGAAAACACAGGCTGGATTCAGGATAAAGGTGGACTGTGGCTACCAGAACCTAATGACTCAGATGTGCAAAGGTACCAAATCAATATTAACAATGTACAAAACTGAACTTTTTCTGTTTCTACTCCTAATACCGAGGTTACAAACATACTCAGTTGAATCAAGTTGTGCACAACGCTACTCCTCAAAAAATGATGCCTTTAGAATCTGACCTAGACAATCATAGAATGGGCCCTTCTGAGGTAAATCTGCAAGACCCATCCAAGACAGCCTGGTTAATCCCCATGTTTAAACTTGCAGATTTGTTTCAAAACAAAGGGGAACCAGCCCCCCATAGAAATGCAATTAGGTTAATTTACAGAGGGTGACTGGAGGATCCCCCTGATACATGTAGGTTGTATGTGGCTAAACAATTACTTAAAGGTTCCATGAAGTTTTTTTCTTCTGAAATATTTGCATTGACACACCTAGGTAAATCAAACTACGATGTTAGTTTTAAAACTGTATCAGGGTTAGACAGGTTTTGAGCCCAATGCCAATTAGTTAAAAACAACCCTGTGTGGATTCCATATATGGCAGCCCCCCTCACTGAACCAGCTGTAAAACATACTACAGTTATGTTCCGTAATGAAGGTGTAAATGTTGAAGATATACTGTTCTGGCTGCGCTAGCGATGTGAGGTATTGGACAGACCTTCCCCCATTCTGGATAGTGAGCAAATCTGGAATGAGGGATGAAAAATTAAGGTCAAATTATTTTCAACCAACAATGGTCCAGTTCGCCTGCCCAGCAGTTTCTACCTAGGGAAAGACAGGGGGCCTTATTTTATATAGGGCAGCCCAAATCATGTTTCAAATGTGGTTCCAGATCACACCTTAGCTAGGCATCTGACACCCTGAGATGTAATCACTGTTTAGACTCTGGCCATTCTTCAGCAAAATGGCTGAACCTGTTTAAATGTAATTTATGCAAAAAAAACAGGCCATGGGTATGGGAAGTGTCCATGGGCTTAACACAACAGGGAAGATTGTCCTTCACATGAAGGTTTAATTAATAGAGCTCATCAGATACAAGCCCAGAAAAGTGGTGCACAGGCATCAGGAAACCCCCTAGAATGCTTAACCCCCAGTTGTTACCCAGGAGGGAACTGACATACAATCTGGGCTCTGTCAGGCCACCTTCAGAGCAAAATGTGGATCTGAAAACATCTGAGAGAACAGTAGCGCAGGACCAAAACTCTGAAGCTATGTCTATGGCTCAGGAGGATGAAGACACAGTAGAAATGCCCCCTCCCCCAAGTCAGTTACAGGCCTTTAAGAAAGTAGTAGCTAAAAAGAGGAGCAGGTTAGGGAAAACACTCCCATGCAAACTCCAAACTAAATCTGGTGACACCAATGGCCAAAAGACATGGAAAACCAGTAACGAATTTGCTAATTTGGCTCCTGATAAACAGAATGAGGAATTGTGGAGAAGATTCAGATTCCTCTTCAGTAGCTTCTATAACTATGATGTTACATCAGATATAGAGGAAGGGGGGTAGAGAAGAGCTCATAGCCAGGCGCACTAGCCATAGGACATGTTCTAAAACCCATTAGTAGAGTGAACCTGCTTTCCCACCTTTTTTACACAAATGAGCTCCCTTACTGTGACAACGGTCAGTGTTAATAGTATAAAAAGTCACAGGAAGATGCTTACAATATTGTCAATACTGCAGCGAGTTCAGAGCGATATTTTGTGTATACAAGACACCAGGTTAAAAGCACAATTTGAACTTAAGCAAGCCTTTAAACTCTGGCCCAATGGCACCTCCTTCTGGTCAGTTGGAGATGACCTATGTGATGGGATAGGCATCTTATTTCTTAATCCAGAACTTGAGGTCTCCACACTAGTAGACAGTCAGCCAGGAAGAGCTATCCTCTTGGTGGCAAAATGAGCGGTTCAGATTAATATCAATCTACGCCCCTCAATCCAAGGCCCAGAGGGCATCTCTGTTTAAAGACATCCAGCCTTACCTACATACATCTCATTTAGTAATCTGGGCAGGAGATTTTAATTGTAGGATAACCAAAACAGACAGAGGGCTTAAAACAGATAAATTATTTTGTGACACTCTAGTTTTGCAAAATATAGTCAGCACTGCTGGTCTGATTGACGCATATGCATCTCAGGCTACCACTGGAGGTCATACATACTGTACTTCAGAGGGCCTTTGTCCACACAAATAGATTTGATGTTTTATCATCTTCTCTAGAAATAGCACATTTAAAACTACAGGCATGGGAATTTATGGATCATAAATCCCTAACAACTCAAGTCAAATGGAACCAGTCCCGTAGGTGTAAAAAGGGTAATTGGAAACTGAACAGCTGCATTCCAGAGGATGAAAACATTAGAATATCATGGGGAAAGGAATGGTATGCTAGATTGTTGGTAGCGGGCCAATATGAAGACCTAGCAACCTGGTGGAAAGAATTTAAACAGTCTTGGAAAAAATGTTTTCGGAGTAAGGGCAAAAAGAATATCAACAAAAAATACCTAGACGATTTGCATTTGAGAAACCAATTACAGAAATTGATTTCTTTAACGGAAACTAATAGAATGGACTATAGTGAACAAATTAAAAAGATCAAAAAACAAATGTTCTCACTACAATATGATAGAGCCAGATCTTTGGAACAAGAACTTAGGTTTGGAACCAATATGAAAAAGGGGAGTAAGGACCCCTTTAAGGAGTGCAAAAATCATGTAGGGCAGAGGGTTATTACAGAAATTAATACTAATACAGGTAGAAAAGTCTCTCTCCCAACAGAGATGTTACACCAAGTAGAAAGTTATATCACTACCTTTATTGGGGAAACCTCTAGCAGGGACAATCTGGGAGATATATTAGAAAATATAGAGCTCCCACAGTTACCAGAGCAAGATTCATTGGATCTTACACTCCCTATTAATATAGATGAAGTTAAGAAAGCTATAATATCTCAGAAAACCAGTTCTGCCCCTGGCACAGATGGATTAGTCTCAGAGTTTTATGAAGTATTTATTGAAGAACTGGCCCCTGCTTTGGCCATCCTATATAATGAATTACTAGACAACGGTCAGCTGACTAAAACTATGAATCAGGCTATTTTGATCTTGCTATACAAAAAGATGCCAGAGAAGAGTTAAAAAATTGGAGACCACTGAGTCTCTTGAATATCAATTTGAAAATTCTAAGCAAAATGTTATTAAATAGGTTACCTACATTGGCAGGAAACCTTGTTAGTCCATACCAGACATGTGCCATTCCAAACACATACCAACATGATAATTTATTATTGATTAGAGAGACAATTCAAAAGGCTAGTTCTAATGACATACAGGGGTATGTGCTAAGCACGGATCTGGAAAAGACCTTTGACTGGGTCCTACACACATTTTTGTTTTCGGTCCTTAAAGCATATGGTATACCCAACAAATTCATAGAATGGGTTGAAAGTATGTACAAAGAAGCTACTGTAGTCCCCAATATAAACGGGTGGACTGGGAAGGAAATAAGGGTTAAAAAAGGTGTTAGGTCAGCCCAGTGGCACTGAGGGTTGAGGCGCACACCTCGTGCCATGCCAGCAACTCAGGTTCAGGAGTGAACTTGGGCCCCCGGGGTTTGGCAGGGAAGGGAGAGGATTGAGTGTCCCACAACAGCTCTCCTCTACCAGGGGCAGGTGGGTACATCATCGCACTCTATGGCTGCCTCCTGGTGGAGGATAGGGGTCAGTGCCGGACCATGGGAGATGCAAGAACTTGGCTTCATGATATGCGCGTGTGTCCACACATATGCATTCATGGCCTCAGGGGAGGGACCAGAAAAAGAGGAGGAAAAAATGGCTGCAGGCTCCATGAATTCTCTCTCAGCCAGTGCTGCCACTTCGGGACCACCCCTAGTAGCCCTCTAAATAGGGCATGGAGGTACCTGGGGGGCGGCGACTGAAGAATAGGACTGATATACACCTGCAGAGCCAAGAAGGATAAAAGTGCATATGGAAAAAAAAGGTGTTAGGCAAGGATGCCCCCTCAGCCCTCTCCTATATGCCTTTAGCATTGACATTTTACTTGGCTACATTGCTAGGAATGACCAAATACATGATCTCACAGTAACCATGGGTCATCCTATGGTTAAAATCCTTGCATATGCTGATGATTTAGTTCTTTGCCTTGATCCCACTACTGATGAACAGGTACTCATGGGTATGCTAGCTGCATACTCTGCACAATCCAGTTCTAAAATGTATTATATGAAAAGTAAAGGAGTTCCTTTAGGTAACGCCCCTCCTTCCAGTAGATGCAACATTTGCGAATGTACCTGTTGCTCAAGAAGCATAGCAATATTAAGTATAGAATTTGGGAACATAGACATGACCAAACAAAACTGGGACAAAGGCTTACAAACGGCAAACAGGATAGTCTTGGCTTAGAAAGGGCAACAGATTGCCAAAAAAGAGAGTTTTATTAATTAAAACTCTGCTGTTGCCAATTTTCTTATATGTCAGCTATGTCTTCCCACCTCCCCAGTCTCCTATCACTGTCTTGCTGAGCATTGTCTTTCAGGCCTTGTGGGGTAGCAGGCTAAACCTGATAAAGGGGGAGAGAGAGAGAGTTTACCTATAGAAAAGTTAAAGAGAGTGGTCTAGATATGATAAACCCGGTAGCCTTTTTTAGTAGCATTTTTCTTGTTCACAACATAGGGGTCACGCTGAATCCAGGAGACAAGATACGGAAACCTCATGTTTTGACGTGCTTGAACCCTTGTCTCGAACACTGGTAACAAAAGAAACCATTCAAATTAAGCAGTCTCATATACCAGGATATGGGTTAGGACAAATAAAGAATGCCATTAAGTGGAACATAACACTCTCCCAGATACAGACTACCAATAGGAAAACATTATGGCCCAGATATTCAAACTGCGCCCAAAAAGTGCGCAACAGCAGGAGCAAGCGCAAGTCCACTGCGCCCATGTGCAAGAGGCATGATATTCAAAAACTGTGCAGGCCAAGATGCGCCTACAGCCGACGACTGAATATCGCACCATCTGCACCATAGCTCAACTAGGGAGGTGAAGCTGAGCATATCTGATGCACCATAGCACAACAAGGGATGTTCAGCAGAGCAGTCCAGATACGCCATAGCGCAACCAGGGATGCCCCCCAGCAGCAGGGCAGCAATGCAACAGCACAACCAGGGATGCAGGGGTCCACCACCCATGCCACAGATGGGCAGAGGAACACACAGCAGAATAGACATCATCCCCCCACACCCCATGCACTGCACAACTGGGGGAGGGCTGGAATAACCACTGGCCCATGGAGACCAGCAACCAACCCACAGCTGGGCCATGGTGCCCCATCACATCCCCTGGCAAGCTGTGACTGGCACACAAGGAGGGCCGACCACCCCGTGCCACACCATCCCACCAATGCAGAGCACACCCAGCACCGTGACCCCCAGATACCCTGCCCAGGAGCAGCATCCACCAGTGCAGGATACCCCATGCATGCCACCACCCCCACTGTGACAATGCAACCCTGTGCACCACAGAGCTATGCAAGGCAGCCCCACCACGAGCTCCCATCAGCAGGTGGCAGCACACAGCGATGCAACGACTGCATACACAGTGCCGCCACTCACAACCCCCCCCCCGAGGTACAGCTGAGAGACCGACCATGCGTCGGCACACGAGGTACCCCACATGTGACAGGGCATGCCCTGGACCCCACCACCAGTGGTAAAGCACCCTGCATACCCTCCCAAGGACACACCCCGACCCAGCACTGGCCACAACAGCCAGCACAGACACCCACAGTGGTGCATGGAAGCATGCATCACACAGGA
Organism: Neoceratodus forsteri; assembly: GCA_016271365.2. Classification (NCBI taxonomy): domain Eukaryota; kingdom Metazoa; phylum Chordata; order Ceratodontiformes; family Ceratodontidae; genus Neoceratodus; species Neoceratodus forsteri. Next base: position 216,109,551 of record JADMNL010000030.1, on the reverse strand, counting down.
TGCAACACAGTGCGTGGACAAACACCCACCCATACGCAAGGGCACACCAACACAGGGACACAATAGCGGGGCAACCAAGCCCCCAGCATGTGGCCATGGAAACCGTGTACACACGGCCAGCACTCCTCCATGGCACAGGAGTGCCAGCCACCCTGCACAGGCACTGTGGAGCTGTACACCACCAGCATTTGCCTGGAGCACAAGTGACTGACAGTGGTGCACATCCCCTGCAACACACACAAGCCACAGCATGGAAGTGGAACAACAACAGTGGAGGTCACAGTGTCACCCGAGGCAGACATGCACCACACCAGTGACAGGAGGCAACCCGGCATTGTGACGGGTACAGTGGCTGTCCTGCATGGACAGCCACCACTGACATGCCAGCGGACCGTGCAGGTCACAGACATGCAAGGGTGTCAGCTACACAGGTCATGGACAGGCTGACAGGTGCACCATGGACACAGAGCATGCACCATGGACCACTGCACACAGTCATCCAGTGCACAGGGAACAACACACACACACACCACAGACAGTGACTGATAGCTACTCCCACACCATAGTCACTTCCCTACAGACACACACACATGCATATGACTGCACCACCCCTGATGCCATGCACACCACTGCAGCTGAGCACCTATAGCCTGCTGCAAAACAGAGACCACCACATTAGGTATATCAAAGCAAATGTATTGTAAAAAAATCATACAAAACTATTTACATATATTTACAAAAGGTTGGGGGGAGGGCCACAAACAAGGTGGGGGTGGGTAAGGGGCAGGGGTGAACAAATGGTAGAGGGAAGGAGGGGTATGAGGGTGGGTCCAGGGGGGTAGGGAAAGTCAGGGGCATTAGTATGCTCAGTGGGAGCCCCACTCCCCGCTCTGGCTGCTCCTTCCGCCATGCCTCCATCAGACTCCCACACGGTCTATCCGCTCCAATATCTCCAGGGAGGCCCTGGCCACCTGCAGTATCTCCTGCAGTGTCTGTCAGATGGCCTGCAACTGCCGTCCACCTGGGACAAGGGAGCAGAGTCAATAGGTGTGAATGCACAGCCCCATGCAGCCCACCCACTGTGCGTGGCATACGGCCATGGGACATGCCTCTGTGATGGTGTGTGACCACCCACAGTGATCGCGTCCACAAGACCTGCCCACCCAGGTACGCACAGCCATGCGGACCACTGCACACACCCACCAGCGAAGTCCTGCACAACACCACCATGGCTGTTCAGTGACATGGCTAAGTGGTGTGAAGGCAGTGGCATAGCCAGGTACCCAGTGCATGCATGGACCACCATTGATGCACTCCCAGATATGCAGTGCCACTGGACAGTGCTGACTGTAACAAGTTGCGTGCATGGCAGTGGTGTCAATGGATGGTGGCTATGCCCCGCTGCCCGCCCTGTTACACAGCATGTAATAGTAATCATAGATGTAAGGCACTCACCATCATCAGGCTGGTCCCTGCACCTCTGCAGACCTTCACCCCTCCCGGACTGATGGTCCTCCTGCTGGCGCCTCCTCTCCCTTGCCAGCCGGCGCTTGTCTGGGCCTAAGGTGCAAACATGGAGAGAGGAACATCAGTACAATCCTGTAGCAAAGTCCCCCTGCCCTCATGTGTTTGCAATCCCACACAGCCAGACACACCCACCCCACACCCTGATACCACCATGGCCAACACCGGACGGTCCCCCCCCATGTGCCGGACACATGCAACCGTGATACCCGTATGGAAGATAAAAGTGTATGGATGTTGTACCTACCTACCTGGCCGTGGCACCGTGCCCCTCCTGGCACGTGTCCGCAGGCGGGCAAGCAGGTCTGGGTCCCTCCGCCTCAGGTCCCCACATCTGTGGCGGCACTGCTCTGACATCCGCCCCATACCAGTGGCCTCCACCAGGGCATCGGCCACCTCCTGCCACACCTGACTCCTGGCCCTGTTCAGGGGTGCCTCACCAAATAGTGGGCCAACAAGTGGCTCCGCAATGGCAATCAAGTTTGCCATCTCCACCTGGCTCCACTGTACTGCTCTCCTCCGCGCCATCTCTATTGCTCGGTTAAGTCAAAATGGTGCTCTGGCACGGTTCTGCCACATGCAGATGCTGCACGGTACAGTGCTGCCATTCCCTATCGCACTGTCATCGAACAGCGTGATAGTGGTGGACCCATGCCTGATGCATGGCACCTAGAAGGCAAAGGTCAGGCACGGGGTCAAGAGTCTCTGGCTCACGGACAGCCACAGCGCGACTGGAACCCAATGCGTCTAGTGCGATTGGGTGCCTGTGTGCCACCTCCTGTAGTGGCCTACCGCGCTGTTGCCCCAGTGCACCTACGATGCCCCAGTGCCACAGCGCCATATAGGTGAACAGCGCCGTAGCACTACTGGCACAATGGTGGCCGTGCCCTGCATTGCCTCCCATGCACAGCACGTCAGCAGCGCAGAAGGCGCCTGTGTCATCAACCCGGGCATGCGCAGTTAGGTGTGTACTGCGCATGTCACAGAACTGCGCCCTTGGCTTAGCACGTTCAATACAATTGTGCAAAGCGCAAAAGCGCGATATTCAGCTATCATATGCAAATCAGCTAATCAGCCATTCATTGGTGCAGTCACTGCATTTGCATCCACTTAAAGATGCGCCTTGCCTCATTTGCATGGATTGCGCTATAAAAGTGCGACATTGGGCTACACTGGCCATAGTCGGTTACTGCAGTCTATTGGTGAGTTGCATGCTGTTTGGGAGTGTGGACTGTGGATTTTGGGACATGCATGGGATTGCACAGTCACAGGTAACACCTGTCATTCTCACAGGCCGAATCATGACCGAGCGAGTTGTGGAGGAAGAGGAACAGAGTTGTGGGAGGAGGAGGAGGCCAAATTTCACGAAGGCCGAGACGGATGCCATGTTTGAGGCCTACCTAGACCAGGACCCGCTTCTCAGTGGATGCCAGGGAACACCACAGGCCCATGCTGCTGCATGGGAGGAGGTGGCGCATGCTGTAAACCTGCACGGCAGCCACCAGCGCTCCGTGCAGGAGTGCAAGAAGAAGATGGGCACAGACAGGAGGAGGATTAAGGAGAAGGTGGCTGCCATCAGGGCAGCGTTTCACCACTGAGGGTGTTCCGGGTGGTGGATTCCAGACAGGTGGTAGCCCGTCACTGCATGGTAGGTCATGGTCTGTCTGTTGGGGGGGGCAGGGTAGGTCACATGCAGTAACGTGACTTTGTTTTCCCCTTACAGCTCCTGAGCATCTGCATGGGTCAGCGGTGGTGGGCTCTCCACTGAGGCCGGTCAGATGGAGATGGAGGAGGACCCATCCACCTCCACAGGAATACGCAGCTCAGTGCGACAGTGGGCCCGCCTGGACGTCCAGACTGATGTTGTTGGAGCAGGTGCGGAGGAAGCCCTGCCCATGTCCCAGCGTGCCAGCGTCCACGGATGCCAGCATGCTGGGACTCGGGCTGGTGCCGGGTCCATCACCAATGATGATGTCGCTAACATCATGGCAGTGACACGTGTGTGCCACAGGATGGCCACACAGCAGGTAACATCACGGCCATGGCTGTGGGTGGTGCTGCCGTGGAGGTCTTCATGTCATCACAGTCCCAGCCTGTGACTGTCAGCACTGGTGTGTGTACAGGACAGTGGGACTGTTGCGGCCACTGCAGCAGCACCATTGAGCCCTGGGGAGCAGCAGCCAGAGGGGCAGCATCAGCAGTCGGCCAACGGGCTTGGGGGTACAGTGTCAGGGGGCGGTGTCAGTGCACCGCCTGTGGACATGCCCAGGCCTGGCCCTGGTGTGCAGCGTCCACCCTCAAGGGGTGATGAGCATCAGGGCTGCACACACCCTGAGGGACAGCATGCCGATCAGGCAGATGACCTCTTGGATGAGCACACCCACATACTGCAAGCATCAGTCAATCAGCAGATGCGGCTTGTGACAGCGGTGGATGCACTGAGTGCTGCTGTGGAGCGGGCAGAGGAGCATCACAGCAGAGAAACCACTCTGCTCCTGGCAGGGATGGACTGGATGCGGGAGGATGTGACCGCTGCCATTGACAGGCTGACACATACAATCACAGCTGCCATGGCCACAGGGGGCACACAGTTACTTGCCCATGCGTCTCAGACACCGCACAGTGCAATGTCCACCCCATTCCTCGCATCGCGCAACACCATCCTTGTCGACACCGGGTTCAGCTGTGGGCATCCTGAGCACACCTGGCGCAGGCATGTTCGATGTGCTGCAGACCCCTGTGCGAGCACGGTCGCGTTCACGCAGTGGAACCCCTGGGGGACCATCGGTGCCACCCCATGAGGCCAGTGGTCAGCCTGTCACTGCTGGTGGGTCTCAGCGGGGCCGCCCACATATCCGTGGTGGCCGGGGCACTATGGTGCGTGACTGACCTGTCTCCCAGCGTGGCTACTGTCTGATGCTGCCCTGTGTGCATTGTGTCATTCAGCGGGCAATGCACGAGTGGGTACCCGGCCCTGCACGCACACAAAGGGTCCATCTGCACACCCTCCCGGCTGCTGTCCGTAGTTGCGTGTGCATGATGATGCCTGCATTGTGCTGTACGTCAATGTGCAATGGTGCCCAGCGTCTGACACACGCACAATGAGAGGCAGTGGGCATGGTGGTCTGTGGACATGTGTGTGGCTAGGGGTGGCGTTTTGGGTCAGTGTGCCTCCTACCCTTTGTGCATGTCTGGTGAGTTGTGTGTGTGTGTCTGTCCACATGCCATGTTAGACCTCACCCATCCCTGGTGGTGTGTGTGGTTCCATGCCTGGCCACTTCCCTTGATGGCATGCACCCCTGGTGTGTGTCCATGCATGTTTGTGGGTTGTGCCTTTGCCACTGGTGGTTGCACATGGCCCCATGACTTACCTGGGTTGGCTGAAGTGCTCCTCTGTGATGGTGTCCTGGTGCAGCTGTGCCAGCCAGAGCAGTCAGGGGTCCCATCGCCCAAGGGGGGGCTGCCCATCACCATTGTCACCAGTGTCCTCATCGTCCCCATCGCTATCCCCCTCTTTGACCTATACAGCTATCCCACATTCGTTGGCCATGTTGTGCAGGATGCAACAGGCCAGGAATAGCCCTCAGGCCTTTGAGGGGCTGTACTGTAGGGCACCGCCGGAGGTGTCCAGGCAACGGAAACGTGCCTTCAGCATCCCGAACACCTGCTTGATGACATTACGTGTGGTGGCGTGTGCCTCATTGTAGCGTTGCTGTGATGGGGTCGCGGGCCGCCGGTATGGTGTGAGCAGCCAGGGATGGAGTGGGTATCCACTGTCACCTGTGTGTAGAGGGTGGAGGTTAGTTTGGTGATCAGCATCACCCTGCCCTGGGCCATGTAGGCCACTACTTATGTCACCTCTGACCATGCCCCTCCCAAGCCCTACGTTTGTCCGTGTGGTTTGCATACTCACCCACTAACTGGCCAGTAGGGATGTCCCTGTTCTCGAATCTGCAGCACAGTGCTGACTGGTGCCAGATGAAGGCATCGTGTTCTCCCCCAGGGCGCGTGGCACAGACATTGATTATGCGCCCCCTGGCATTGCACACCACCCGGCAGTTGATGCTAGCATAGCCCTTGCGATTCATGTATGTGGCCCCCTCGGGGCCAGGTGGTGTGCGGATGGCCACATGGCTGCAGTCTATTGCCCCTAGCACGCCAAGCATATGTGCTACCCCATGGAACTCCTGCATGATTTCTGTGCACTCCGCTGGTGTGCTGGGGAAATGGAGGTACTCCACAGCATGTGACAGCAGTGCACTGAGGAATTGGGTGAGGCGGCGTGACACAGCCGACTGGGTTATGCCTGTGGTGTCCCCTGTTGGTCTCTGGAAGGTACCCGTGGTGAGCAAGCACATGCAAGCTGTCACTTTAGTCTCCAATGACAGAGCATGGCTCCGTCGTGTGGGTGCCTGCATCACATCACTGCACAGCTCACAGAGCCACCTCAGAATTGCCCGATTCAGGCGGTACCAGCCCACAAACTCAGTATCACTGTACAGCTCGAAGTTGTGCAGGCTCGGTACTGCCTGTTGGGGGCATACCGCCGATGGCCCTTCCACGGATGTGCCCCCCTGCTGCCTGCCTTCTCACCCCCTCATTACTGCCTCCATCTGGATGGTGGCACAGGCCATGTCCCTGGCTTGTGTTCACCCCCCTGGCAGCTGTTTCTGTGTTCCCCCCGCTGTCCTGGCTGCTACTTCCCCTGTACTGGGAACACCTGACTGTGCTGGCCTCAGTGCTGTGTGGCATTTCTCCCTTCTGCACTGTGGCTGTGTCTCCCCACTCCTTCCCTGAGCCTGTGGGTTCCAGGTGCCCTTTCACTGTCCTGCCCTGTGTGTGTGTGTGTGTGTGTGTGTGTGTGTGTGTGTTGCCTATGTGGCTGGCTATAGTTCAGCAACTTGTGGCTTCCCTGTATCGTTCTTGTGCCTCTCCCTTGTTCCTTTTTATTTTGGCTCATTTCTGCTATGGCGCAACTTCCACTTGCTCCCCTATTGCACATGGCGCATGTTGTTGAATATCGCACTGCGCAATTTATGCATGGTTCCTCCCCCTTCAGTTGCGCATACATTCATTATCATTGCGCTGTTGCTCAGCGTTGATTTGGGGGGTGCGACTGCCTCCCGCTGAATATCACAGAATAGCGCATCTTCGGACTTGCGCTGGCGCAACCCTATTGCGCATGGTGCAACCCTTTTGAATATCTGGGCCTATATACAGTACCCATATTTTGCAGACAGACCATAGAGAGTAAGTGTCCTTTCCAGAGTGTCCACAAAACATCATGTCATTTGTTATACTTCAGCTCACTTGTGATAGATTGCCTGAATTTTTATGGGACAACATATGGTTAAGTAATTATGGAAGGTTAAGTGTCCTCAATAAACATAAGCAGACAAATGAGAGGTATGGCTTAAGGAACTCCTGTATACAACTTTTAGAAACTCAAGCACACTTATTTTAGAGTGTGCTCATACTCAGCCATTTTGGTCTGTTTTGGCACAAGAGTGGATTGAACCGCTATTCACATCTTTGACATATCCTTGTTTAATGTTTGGTGACTACAGAGGAGGGTGGGGGAAATGTCTTTCAGAAACCCTCTATATAATTTTTGTGGTTATTCGCTATTACATCTCGCAAGCAAGATGCGTTTGGGTTACATAGCAAAGGGTGGTATACAATGTTGAAATTATGAGAAACATTCGCATTTCTCTTCAAACAGTTTATTTGAAAGATACTAGGAAACATAGACCTGGAAGAGTTCCTTTCTTTTGGATACATTGTAAACATTGGGTAATTTCATGATGTTACTTTAAGCTTTATAAATCCTGTTTTATTATTTTTTTTTGATGTTTCAAAAAGGATACAATCACTTATATTACCAGCTGTAAGCTGTCATTCAGCCGGGCAGCCGCGGTATCTGGGTGGATTTTCTGCTGCCCGCCAATGACGGGGGCTGGGGGCAGGGGGCCTGTGGGGTGGGGGGTGGGGGTGCCACTGAACTACCAGGGAATATTTATGTTATGCTAATGGGTGATCTGGGATATGGACAGGGTGGGGTTACCACTAGGCTACCAGGGAGTTATAAATATTATTCTACAGTGCTCGCAGCTACAAGAGGGGTGGGGGGTTCCACTGGACTACCAGGGATGTCATACACATTACTGATTCAGCAATTGGAGCTTCAGGCAGTGTGGGGGGACCACTAGACTACCAGGGCATAGTCCACATGATTGGTAGAACAATCGGGCTATGGGGAGGGGGGTGCCACTGGATGTCCCCTGGGGGAACCGCATGTTGTGCAGAGTGCCAGGCGCATTTTGCTGTCCTGCCGAGCACAACGCATGCAAATGGGGTCGTAATGACATGCAAATGGCCCCATTTCCACCTTGCATACATTATGGCTCCATTTGCATACTGGTGGCTGAATATTGGGATGTTGCACACAGCGTAACCCTGTTGCACTGGCACAGTTCCCACTTCAGGTATGCAACCCTGTCTGTGGGGGATGTGCCAGCGCATCCTGCTTGCGTACTGCACATTTCTGATATATTCAGTGGAGATGCACCATTGCTCATCTCCTGTGAATATATCCCTGTGGTGACAGCAGTGCAACACGGTTGCGCTGTGCCACCACATGCGCCATTGCCGAGCGCAATTCTGAATTTCGGGCCCATGATGTAATATATTATGTACTTGGATTCTGTATATTTGATGAAATGTAGCCCTCTTTTTCAATAAAATTTCCTTACTCTTTTCGAGAAGTGCCATGGGATCTTTAACATCCACCTGAACTACCACCAGCACAGGCAGATGGGACCTTGGTTTAATGTCTCCTCTAAAAGATGGCACCTCAGGAGGCAGCACCTTCCTCATGCTACACCACAGTGTCAGTATTGGGATTTAACCCAAGTGCCTGGTGTGGGGATAGAGCCCACGGCCTTCCAATACTAAATTCGGCCAATTCAAAGGTAAGCTTATGACTATCTTGTACTCCTAAGCTGTTGTGACTGCTACCTTTAACCTGCTCAAGCCCCTATCAACACCTCCACTTTCCCCCTCCTGCATCCCCCCTGCCTTCATGTTTCTCTCAATGCCTCCCTCAAGTTTCCCCAGCCATGTCCCTCCATCTACCCCCACCTCCCCACCCAGATCTACATGCCCCTGCCCCAACCCCTCGCTGCCCCTCTATCTAGTCCCTCATCTGCTAAATTTTGACAAGGCCTACTTGGCTGCTCCAGCCATCCCCTCATCCCCTATGTGTCTTTCCTTCACTATCCCTCTCCTTCCCTCACCCCCTGCTACCAGTCCCTCCCTCCCATCCATGGTTCTCTCTCCTTCTCCTGCCTTGCATTATTAGTGCACTTACAGTATGTTACACGTGACTTTGTTGCTGCATATACTGTACCATAATATCTGTACTTTTATAATCTTGCATGTTAAATGGCTGTATCTGAATTGCCAGTTTGTTTTCTTTAGCACTGTTTTGACATTTATAATTTAACTACTGTATCCCTGTTTTGGCATGGCGTGGAACCTTTGTAAACGAGCTTCCAGCTCAAAGGTTGTAATTCAAGATTTCAATAAATAAATAAATAAAAGTCAAATAAGAATCTGCATACAACAGTGACGCTGGCAGCTGCCTAGACAAACAGCGGGGGCAAGGTTCTGAGTAGCTAGTGACAATAACATAAACCCTGAGATAAGTGTAGGCAGCATAAACAAATGAGAACTGACTTGTAAAGCTAGCAGCAGCCTAGGCTAACAGCATAGAAGAGAGGTTCCTAAATAGTAAGTGACAGTAACAATAAACCCTGTGATAAGTGTAGACAGCTTAAAGTAACTGAGAGCTCACTTCTAGCAGTAAAAGCTAGCAGCAACCTGGGCTAACAGTGTAGGATGGGAAGCAACTAATAAATTACAATAACAAATAGAATAATAGACAGATGGGTGTGTATTACAAGGCAGTAAGACCATCGAGAGGTTTTGGGGTGTCGGAAACTCGAGATGCTCACCTGTAGCTCTCCATATCATATGTTTTTTGATATATATGGATCCATTTCAGAATTCTGTAGCTTTTTGTGTGAAACAACCGGCCGGATGAACGCTGTACTGAAGAGGCACTCGCTGACAGCTGACTGGTGCACAGAAGACTCCCTGGCTGACTCGATTGCCCACACACACACACACACACACTCCTCTGTGTTTGTTAACTTTTTTCATTTACTTTTAACATACTGTAGAAACATAGACTTTGACGGCAGATAAGGACCACTTGGCCCACCCAGTCTGCCCATTTCCCTACCTACTGGATAAGCTGCAGATTCTAGTTAACCAACAGCCTATTTCCTGCCACTCCCCACTACAATTGCCTTGTGTCTGTCCCATGCATGTTTCAATTCCCCCACTGTTTTAGCCCCAACAACCTCCCCAGGAAGGCAGTTCCACGCATCCACCACTCTCTCCGTGAAAAAAGATTTCCGCACATTACCCCTGAGCCGTCCCCCCTCTATCTCTAAATTGTGTCCCCTTGTTCTTACACATATCTTTTTCGGAAAGATGCTACCCTCCTGGACTTTGTTGATTCCCTTGAGGTACTTAAATGTTTCTATCATGTTCCCCTGTCCCTCCTTTCATCAAGGGTATACATATTAAGCTCTCTCAGTCTCTTCATATGATTTCTGATGCATACCCTGCACCATTTTAGTTGCCCTCCTCTGACTGCTTCCATCCTGTCTATGTCCTTGCGTAGATGAGGTCTCCAAACTGCACACAGTACTCCAGATGGGGTCTCACCAACTGTCTGTACAGAGGGATAACCACTTCCCTTTTTCTACTTGTGATGCCCCTTCCTATGCATCCCAGTATCCCCCTAGCTCTCCTTACTGACTTCTCACATTGCTTACCAACCTTTAGATCTTCTGATATGACTACCCCAAGTCCCGTTCCATTTTTGTTGTTGTTAGTACCTCCCCTGCTATTGTGTACTCTTCTCCTGGGTTTTTGTTTCCCAGGTGCATTACTTTGCATTGAATCTAAGTTGCCATATGTCTGACCATTCCTCCAACCTTGCCAAGTTCCTTCTCATCCTTTCTACCCCCCCTTGTGTATCAACTCTGTTACACATCTTTGTATCATCTGCAAAGAGGCATACCTTTCCTTCCAGACCCTCTGCAGTGTCACCTATAAAGATGTTAAAGAGGACTGGACCTAGTACTGAGCCCTGAGGTACTCCACTAGTGAGCCCCCTTTCTTCAGAATGTGTTCCACTCACTATTACCTTCTGTGTCCTGTTGTGCAGCCAGGTTGCAACCCAGGCTACCACTGTGGGACCCACTCCCAGGCTGGCTAACTTGATTATTAATCTTTTGTGCGGGACTGTGTCAAATGCCTTGCTAAAGTCTAGGTAGGCCTTATCCACAGCCCTCCCTGGTCTATTACTTTGGTCACCCAGTCAAAGAAATCTATTAGATTTGTCTGACATGACCTTCCTGCTGTAAATCCATGCTGCTTTGGGTCCTGTGCCCCGCTGGCCTCTAGGTACTCAACAATTCTTTCTTTCAGAAATGATTCCATCATTTTCTCTACCACTGAGGTCAAACTTACAGGTCTGTAGTTTCCTGCTTCTGCCTTGCTCCCACTTTTGTGAAGGGGAATCACATCTGCCCTCCTCCAGTCCTCAGGTACCACCCATCCTCCCATGATTTGTTAAAAAGTGTGGTCAGTGGTGTCACTAGGTCCTCCCTTAGTTATTTTAGGATTCTGCGGTGAATCCCATTAGGCCCCATTGCTTTGTCCACCTTGAGTTTTAGGAGTTCTTTCAGGACTCTTTCTTCTGTAAATGGACTGGTGTCAACCCCCCTACCCAGAGTGCTTCTATTGTCTGGTTTAGTTAACTCCTGCTCATCTTCTTTTGTGAATACTGAGCAAAAGTATTCATTCAGTATCTCTGCCTTTTCACTGTCTCCCTCTGCCCACCTCCCCTCTCCCTTATTAATCTTCACTATTCCTCCCTTAACCTTTCTATGCTCCCTAATGTACCTATAAAAGGTTTTATCCCCCTTCTTAACTGAATTGGCTATTTTTTCTTCAGTTTGGGCTTTTGCTATTCTGACTGCCTTCCTCACTTCTTTCTGCTTTAATTGATACAGTTCTCTGTTGTGCTCCTTCTGTGATGCCTTATACTTTTTTAATGCAGCCTTTCTCTCCTTAACCTTCCCTGCCACCTCTTTTGAGAACCATAGTGGTTTTTTATTCCGCTTTGTTTTCTTTATGTTTCACACAAAGGCTTGTTGCCTCTATGATGGCAGTTTTGATTTTTCTCCATTGTTCTTCCACCCCTCTTTTTTGGCCATTTACTAGTGTATTCCTCAGGTATTCACCCATTTTGCCAAAGTCAGCCCTTCTAAAGTCCAGTATGCTTGTTTTTGGATGGCTCGTCTCCATGGTTGTGCTTATTGTGAAGCACACTGTGCAATGGTCGCTTGTTCCCAGATGTCTACTGACTTCTAAATTTGTGATCCTCTCTCCATTTGAGAGTACCAGGTCTAGTATTGGTCCCTCCCGAGTAGGTTCCAGCACTAGCTGACTAAGGCCTGCCCCCCGCAGGGCATCGAGAATGACCCTGCTCTTGGATGTGGCTGCAGTACATGTCATCCAGTTAACATCTGGCATATTCAGGTCCCCCATCAACAGTATCTCCCCTTTTTCAGCCATTTTGAGAATGTCCTCTATCATTTTCTTGTCCATTTCCTCCCCTTGAGATGGGGGTCTGTATACAACCCCTGTGCGGATTGTGATGCCATTCCCTGTCTCCATGGTGACCCAGAGTGCTTCTTGTCCTTCCCCTTTACTTTTTAGTTCTGTAGCTTTGATCCCTTCCCTTATGTATAGAGCTACTCCACCTCCTCTTTTCCCCTTCCTGTCCCTTCTGTAGACTGTGTACCCCGGTATGTTGACATCCCAGTCATGGTTCCCCATGTACCATGTTTCTGTGACTGCCATAATATCCAATTTTTCATCTTCCATCAAGGCTACTAGTTCAGGAAGCTTGTTTCCCAGACTACGGGCATTGGTACTCATTGCCCTCCATTTAATGTTGGCTTTATCCTTTTTTCCCCCCATGCCTGCTCTTTTTGCCCTTGTCTATTTTTCCATTTACCCCTGTCCTGCCCTCTGTTGAGCACTGTACCTCAGTGCTTGTGAGGCAGTCAGTCATACCTTTTCCTTCTGTCATCTTTCAGTGAATGCAGGATAAGACAGATAATCCAGTGAATGTTTTAAGAAAAGAAAAAACAAAGACAAGAATAGGACGGGTTCATCTCGCTAAGCGAGAGTAAACAGCCACCTTGTTTTTTTAAATTGTTCTGCCTACTGCCAGCAGCTTGGCTGTGCAGGAAGGGATGTGGCACCATGGCAACTGGGTCTCTGTGGCAGGCAGCCTTGCGGCATTCGCTGTTGTACTTTTCTGATAATACTATCGTTCAGAGCAAAAAACATGTATTATCAAGTCTGAATGATACTATTAACAGTCTGAAACCATTTATTATCAGTGGTGGAACAATACTATTATGGGAATGGGAGTCATGTATTACAAGGACATTTTCCAATAGGTCAGGATAGTATTATTAACGCTTATCCATATATTGCAGTGTGTTAAGTGTAAGCAGTGGAGACAAAAGTGAACACTTGCTTATAACAGTAATGCTAGCATCAGAAAGCATAAACAACAATGTCATCTGTAGTTGAGAGATTGTTACAGAGACCCCAGTATTGCTTTGATAAGGGAAATACTTTTCAAATAAAATGGTGGGGTGAGCCACAGTCAGCTATAATGACAGCAGGCCAGCACTGGCTAGCCTTCAACACAATAAAACTAGGGGCAAGAAGAGCATAGGGTGAAAGCACTAGTTATCCAGTTGCACAAACTTTTACTCCCTCACAACAAACAGCATTTCTTAGGAGCACAATTGCACTGCCAGCTACTGGCAGTACCGCTAGCTACTGGCAGTACTGTACTAGCCAGCAGCTACTGTACTTACAAACACTTATTAAGATGCAGGGAGTTTGAGTAGTGCACTTATAAACACCTATTCAGGAGCAGGGAGTTTAGGCAGAGTTTTCTGGCATCCTGGTGTCTTCCCTCTGGTGACTCCCCTCAAGGACTCCCATTCCTACTGTGCCACTCTTGCTGAGACTGCTCATATGGGACCGCGAAGAGGCACAGGCATTATGAAGAGCACTATGGCCACTAAATGGGCAAACACAAGTCTTAAAGTGAAAGATTGTGTAGGATGCGGAGAGTCACTGCTTAGGATGATGAGGATAAGGGTGGCCCCCTCCATCTTCAGTTTGAGTAGTACTCTTTGTATTAGAGGAAAGGGAGAGAAGGCATACAGAAACCTCCCTTTCCAAGAAAGGGACAACACGTCTCGCCAGAAAACTCCAGGCCCTGGAGTGAGTGAGCAAAAATGCAGCAGTTCTGCATTTTGTGGGGATGCATAAAGGTCCAACTCTGGGTGACCTTACCTTTCAAATAATTTCTCCACTACGGAGGTCAGCAGCTGCCATTCATGTACCCTGGACTGTAACCTGCTTGACTTGTCTGCCAAGGCATTTTGGGCACCTGGAAGATGTACAGCTGAATGTTGTAGGTTGTGTTCCACAGCCCAGTGCCACACTCTCACTGCTTTCTTGCACAGCGGGTAGGAATGAGTCCCCCCCCTTGTTTGTTGATGTATTGCATCACACTGACATTGTCCATCTGTTAATAACAGCAGACCTGATATTAGGTGCTTTTGAAAGGCCTTGGGGCTGTACAGGACAGCTCTCATCTCCGGGATGTTTATGCACAATTTCTTCTCCACCTGGATCCAAATATGAACATACGAAATGGCAGCAGAAACAGGCCAAAATGGTCTATCATGCTTGCTTGATTATGCAGCTAGCCCTTCACCTTGCAGCTGCCCAACCTTCCCACCCCCTCACAGTCCTTCCCCCCTCACCCTGTCCCACCCCCCCTCTTGAAGCAGCCCACCATCCTACACGAAAACAACCTCCTCTGGTAGAGTGTTCCACTTGTCTACCACCCTCTTTGTGAAGTAATGTTTCCTGCTTTCTCTCCTGTCTTTCCCCCCTCCAACCTCAATTGATGCCCTCTGGTATCCTTCCCTCTTCTGATCCAGAATCTCTCTCCTGTATTAGCCTTGTTTGTCCCCTTCAGGTACCTAAAGGTCTCAATTATGCCCCCCATCTCTCCTCTCCTCCAGGGAATACATGCTAAGCATGTCCGGCCTCCCTTCATAGAATTTCCCCTCCAAACCCTGGATCATCTTAGTCGCTCTGCGCTGCACCCCCTCCAACAGTCTGATGTCCTTTTTCAGAAATGGGCATCAGTACTGCTTGCAGTATTCTAGGTGTGGCCTGATCAGTGACCTCTACAAGGGAAGGATCACCTCACTCCTTCTAGAGGAGATCCCCCTTGCTATGCAGCCCAGTATCTTGTTGGCTTTCATTGTTGCCTTTCTGCACTGTGCTGAGTTGTTCATACTCCCTGTTATAATCACCCCCAGGTCTTCTGTGCTCCCCAACTGTACCCCTCCCAGCTGACAGCTCCTCCTCTGATTCTTAGCTCCAAAGTGCAATAGGCAAAGCAAGGCAAATTTCATTTAAAGACACCCAATCCCTGAGGCTCTGGGTGCCATACATAAAAACAAACCAGCAAAAGAAAACTCATCAATAAATAGCAACAATAATTAAAAATACAATGATAAATAAAAACTCAGTGAATAAATAGAAGGACTTCGGTGACATGCAATATAAATAGTCAGAACGGGGTGATATTTATACAACAGGGTCAGGAAAAGCCTGCATGAAAAGGAAGGCCTTAAGGCATGCCTAGAATGCCTCCACCAAGGGGGCCTCCCCTACAGATGGAGGGAGTGAATTCCACAGGATGGGTCCAGTGACACTAAAAGCTCAGTCGCTAGTCATTTTTAGCCTCATCCTGGGAATCGCAAGGAAGCCCCATGAGGAGGAACAGAGGGAGAGGACTGAGGTAGCAGGTGTAAGAAGGTCCGCCAGATAACCAGGGCCCAGGCCATGTAGGGCCTTAAAGGTCAGCAGGTCCACCTTAAAGAGGACCCTCCACCTTACTGGCAGCAAGTGCAGTTCACGTAGCACCGGGGTGATGTGACAATATTTAGACTGCCCCATCAACAACCTGCCAGCTGCGTTCTGCACTAGCTGAAGCTGGTGGAAGATACCTCCTGAGACCCCGAGGTAGACAGCATTACAGTAATCCAGCCTCAACATCACAAAGGCATGCACTAAGGTAGGGAGGTCCAGGGGTGGAACTAGGGGATTAATTCTGGTGATATTCCTCAGATGGTAAAAACTGGTACAGACAACGTCCGACACCTGAGCCTCAAGTGACAGTCCACTGTCCGGAATAATCCCTAGATTATGCACCCTAAAGGAGGCCTTCAAAGGCACAGATCTTAGGACAAGTCCGGTCTCTGTGCCCAAGGCCACCCTATCATGCCCTCTGTTCGACTCCACTGCCAGTACCTCCATCTTATCAGGGTTCAGTCACAATCAGCTGGAGGCCATGCAGTCATTGATTTCAGCAAGGCAGTTGTTAAGCACGTCCACTGTGTTGGATGTGCATGGGGCAAAGGAAAGATACAGCCGGATATCGGCATGGCAATGTAAACCCAAGCTGTACTTCCTAGTGAGCCTTCCCAGGGACAGCATGTACACAGCGAACAACATTGGTGACAAGACTGAACCCTGAGGTACTCCATAAGACAGGAGACTGGGGAGGAGGAGAAATTCCCCATCGCTACCCTTAGCCTCCTGTTTGTGAGAATGGACTCAAACCAGCAGATGACTGTGCCAGCAAATCCACAAAATTCCCTCAGGTGGTCAAGTAACACACAATGGTCCACCTTGTCAAAAGTTGAAGAGCGACCAAGAAGAACGAGAATTGTCCCCTCTCCTCGATCTCTTGCCCTGAGATCATTGTGTACCCTAACTAATGCAGTTTCTGTGCTATGCCTTGTCCGAACCCCAGACTGGAGAGGCTTGTAAAGGTCAAAGGCCATGAGGAACTCCTCCAGCTGAAGCACCACCATCTTCTCAACAACCTTACCCAAGAATGGAAGGTTGGAGATTGGGCAGTAATTTGCCTTGACATCAAGGTCCAAAGATGATTTCTTCAGAAGGGGTCTCGCCAGTGCCTCCTTCAAGGCATCTGGGAAGACCCCCTCTGACAAGGAGCACTGGACAATCAAGGCAAACACCAGGCCAACAGAGTTGACACATCCCATTAAGAAACGTGTCCTTACACTTCTTAGCATTGAACCACAACTACCATGTTTCTGACCACTCCTGTAGTTTAGTCAGGTCTCCCTGCAGTCCCTTCAATCCCTCGATGTCATCCAACACAGCTCCCATCTTGGTATCGTCTGCGCACAGACTGATCTTACGCCAGGTCCTATGTGAGATATCTGCTATGAATATCCCGAACAGCACTGGTCCCAGCACCGACGCCTGTGGTACCCTACTTGTTACTGCTCTTGGTGATTAGAGTTTCCCCTCCACCACCACCCTCTGCTGTCTGCCCTTCAGCCAGTTAGTGATCCATCTGACCATCTTAGTACCCACCCCTATATAGTCCAGCTTCCTCCTCAGCCTCCCATGTGGCACGGAATCAAAGGCCTTGCTGAAGTCCAAGTACAGGACATCCACTGCATGGTCCTTGTCCAGCTCCCTGATCACCCAGTCATAGTGCTCAATCAGGTTTGTCTGACAGGACCTTCCTGAGATAAACCCATGTTGTTGCCTGTC
Organism: Neoceratodus forsteri; assembly: GCA_016271365.2. Classification (NCBI taxonomy): domain Eukaryota; kingdom Metazoa; phylum Chordata; order Ceratodontiformes; family Ceratodontidae; genus Neoceratodus; species Neoceratodus forsteri. The sequence goes on along the minus strand of JADMNL010000030.1, from coordinate 216,092,178 downwards.
CTGGAGGCCATTGTCCTCCATAAGTGTCACTAGCATCTCTTTAAGGATGATCTCCATGAGTTTTCCCACAATTGATGTGAGGCTCACTGGTCTGTAGTTACCTGGATCATCCTTTGGGCCACCCTTGTGAATGGGCACTACGTGAGCTAACCTCCAGTCCTGTGATATGCATCCTGTGTGAAGAGAGGTGTTGGACAGGTCAGCCACTGCTCCCATCAGGTGCCCTGCCAGCTCTTTGAGTATCCTAGGGTGAATGCCATCAGGTCTCGGTGCCTTGTCCACCCGCAGTGCCCTTAGTCCTTCCAGTACTCTGCCCACTGTAATTTCTCCATCTGTCACCCCCTCTCCAGCTCACCCCACCACTCCCATCAGGTATCTGCCCCCCCCCTACCATGAATACAGAGCAGAAGAACTCATTTAATGCCTCTGCCTGCTCCTCACCCCTGTTCCCCCCCATCCTTCTGAATCCTCACTATCTGGTCCCTATTCTTCCTTCTCTCACCAGTTTATATGAAGAAGTCATTCTCTCCATCATTGATGTTCTGTGCAAACCTCAGCTCTCTGGATGCCTTGGTGGCTCTGATCAGCCTTGTAACCTCCCTGGACATCTTTGTATACTCTTCTCTGTCTTCTCCGCTCCCTGATCTCTTGAATCTCTGAAAAGCTCCCCTCTTGGCTCTCACCCCCTCCACTACCTCCTTGGTCAGCCAACTGGGCTTCTTAGCTCTTCCCTTCTCACTCTGCACCCTAGTACATGTCCCAGTGGCCTCTGCTAGCCCTGCCTTAATAATACCCCATTTTTGTCGGCATCCATGGTTGGTTGGATTCCCTCTAGGTGACTTATGAGAATTTCCCTCATCTTGTTGAAGTCTGCCCCCTAAAATCAATCACCCTGGTACCCAAACCACCAGATTGCTTCCCCATTCTGAGTGTGAACCACACTTAGTGGTGGTCACTCCCAGCCAGTGGGTTCTCAACCTCCAGGTCCTTTATGGCTTCCCCATTCTATAGTACAAGGTCCAGAGTCTTTCCCAACCTAGTTGGTTCATGTACCAACTGCACCAGAAAGCTATCCTGAAATGCCCCCAGTATAACCTGCTCCCTAGCACTTGTGGTGGTTGGCATGATCCAGTCCACCCCTGGTAGGCTGAAGTCCCCCACCACCACCGTGTTCCCCTTCCTGCAAACCCTCCTGATCTGTTCTGCCAACTCCCTGTCCAACTCCTCCCCTTGAGTTGGTGCTCTATACACTACCCCATCCTTAGTACCTTGCCCTTTGAATCCTGAAACTGTGTCCACAGGGCCCCTGTTCCACCTTCCTCCCTCTCCCTCCTTATGCACCCTATTCCCTCCCTTACATAGATTGCCACTCCCCCACTTTCCTGTTTACCCTGTCCTTTTTGAACAGCGTGTATCCAGGGATCATCATAGCCCAGTCCTGGTACTGGGTGGCCCAAGTTTCTGTCATGGCCGCAATATCCATCTGCCCCACTGCTAAGAGGGCCTGTAACTCGGCTGATCTGTTACCTAGGCTCCTCTTATTTAGTGACACTACCCTCCACTCTGCTCCTTTCCCTTCCCCTCCCTAAATTACCCCCCCTTTTGCCTCTACCCTGCTGCCCTCCCCTTTGGCTTGGGGGGTAGGCTCATCTGACTCCCCTCCCTGGGAACCCTGCCTAATAGCTGTCCATTTGCCAACTCCCTTCCTAGTTTAAAGCTACCCTTGTTGCTATGTACCTCTCTATACCCTGCTTCAGTACTCCCTTTCCCTCCCTGCTCAAGTGTAACCTGTCTCCTGCATACAGGTCATTGTTGTCCCAGGTTCTGCCCCAGCCCCTTACTACCCTATACCCCTTGATATGACACCATTCCCTCAGCCAGGTGTTGAACTCCCCTATCCTTCCCTTCATCGCAGTACTTGCACAGGGTACTGGGAGCACCTCCGAGAAGGCCACGGATTTTCCCACCTCCTCACACATCTTCCCCAATTCCTCGAATCTTCCTTCTAAGCTTTCTTCTCCTCAGCCTGATACTCCTACCTACCCCCCTTGCCAGATTCACGGCACTGACCTGCCCTGCCCCCAGTCTTACCCTTCCACTTGATCCGATTGTCAGACCAAATGTTCCTCTCTCAGCTGTCCCTCTTTGCTCCCTGTGTTCCTCCCCCTGATTTAACCTCTCTCATTGTCTTCCCTAGCTGGCTTCTACCCCCTGCTGACTTGCGGTCATCACCTCAGACTGTTCTCACCCCCACTTTATTCCTTTCACTGCTGCCTCCCCCACCCTCTATCCTACCCCTTTATCTAACCTCAGTTTTTTTCTTCTCTTCCCACAGCTCAGCAGTCTTTGACTTGGCGTTCCCTTGCTGGCGGTGCAGCCATTCCTACTCCACTGCCTGCCTCACCAGCTCTATGGCTACAGGACTTCCCCAACCAGGTATGGTCTGATTCTGAGCCAACATTTTCATTTTCAGTGCTCTCAATGCTGCTTCTCCCTGATTGGCTGCCTTTCTGTGCTGGAGCTCACTAATTGGTGCACCCTCAAGCCCCAGACTCTGAGCGCTAACAGCAACCAGGAATTTGCTTCTAAAGCTTCAGCTATTTTTTGCTACTTTGGCTTTGCATCTCAATATATTTCATCCGCCCACCCTCCCTGGCCCAACCTCTATTAAATGCACACAAGCTCCACCTGTACCCTTCCACTTGCTCTGCTATTGGCCTCTCTTTTCTCAAGCCAGACCTAAGCTATCTTAACCCCTTCTCAACCTGCTATAGTGGTACAGACAGACAGTGGTACAGACAGCAAACCCAGCCCTGCTTACTCTGTTTGCTGTGCAACCCCCTTCCTGCAATAATGTTCTCTGTCCAGGCTGCTCCCCTATCCCTTTACGCTGTTTATCTTATCCTCCTCTCCCTACTATCCTCACTCCTGCTCAACAACTCCAAGCCCCACTCTGCACCCCGCATACCTCACTACCCGATTTACCCCCTACTATGACCTAGCAATAACTCCTACACCCTATTCTCCTGTTTGGACACACTGCCCTACTTGGCCATCCTCCCCACTCATATCTCTTCACTACTTACACACCCTTTTGTGTAACTGAGACATGGCTTACAAATAAGATCCCTGTTGCTAATTGTTGCTACTACCTTGGCCTCTGGCCCTTGTGTAATAGTGTTGTAGTCTACTACTCTGTTATGTATAGAATTTGCACCAGTATTGTTTGACTTTGCTTTATAGAGCAGGAGCCAGGTGCATTTATCTATGTATCTGGGTCCGAAAGGGTTGATGACTGTCTCATATGCAAAAAAGTGTGTAGAATTCAGACTTACAACTCTTATGTGTGTGTAGTTGTACATTTTTTTGGAAAATGCACTTTCTTAAGAGCAACTGGAAGTTTTATATTTATGTAATAGACTTGGTTTACTTAGTTACTTCTTTTATTTTATCTAATTTATTTAATAGACTTGATTTACTTAGTTATTAATGTAATTTATTTAATGTTTCAGATATGGCTAGCAAGACTTCTCACAAATCACAGAGGCGATGCATCCTACACACTGATCCAGGAGTTAGCACAGACCATGGAGACCCACAACCTTTTAATGATGCTCATTGGAAGAAAGTAGTTGATGCAAAGGAATGCATTCTAGTCAAACACTGTCAAAGTGGTGTGTCTTGAATTGCCTGAATGTTACTCCAGCAGCCATGGGTATCATTATATCTGCTACAAGAACGTCGCTGCATAAAATAATTCTGGTAAACTTGCAGCTGATGAAACTTTTAAAAAAAGACATCGTAAAGGGTTATCCAGCAAAATTGCTTCGCTCCCAAGGACACAGTGCTCTGTCTGAATCTGCAGCATCTACATCAGGTATATTCCAAAATGAATGTATATTTTGCAACTCATACAAGAAAAGAAATCCTAAGAGGTCAAAGGAGACTTTTGAATATCCTACAACGACATGTGTAACTTATGGAGCAGCAGATGTAATAAAAATGCAGCAAAAGAAATGGACGATCGACAAATGGATATGATGGTAGGCAGTATTGACCTCAAAGCCAAAGAAGTGAAGTACCACAACAGCTGTAAGAACACATATGTAAACAAGCATTTGTCAATGCCGAATGTTGTCTTGCATTGGCAGTGCAGGTGTTAGAGAGATGCAGCAAAGGAGTGGCAGTCAAGTATTGAACTGATGCCAACCCACCCCCACCCTGCAGAGAGTGAGAGGCATTAGGGTGTCCCTGTGGGTGTTTGTTAGTGCAGTGCGGGAAAACATGCTGGGCAGGATGTGAAAAATGACAGCTGCACAGTTCATAAGGAGGTGTAATAAAATGCCAGTGCTGAAAATGTGGCATACAAATATACAAAATTTTGCGGAGTTGCAAGGGTGCGTGGGAAATATGCAAGGCACGCTTCACGCACTGCCAGTTTATGGGTGTCAGCCACCAAATTTTCAACATAGGCATTTTAGCACCTCTGCTCATGTACAGTGTCACTGTCACTTCCTCAAAGTGTCCCAAGAAGTGATTTCGCACAGCGACCACGCTACTGTGCGCCGGAAGTGCGGAAACACATTTTGGGCAGGATATGTGAAGTGACGGCTGTACTGTTCATCAAGAGGTGTGGAAAAATGGCAATGGTGAAAATATCACAAATGCACGACGGTACGAGCATGCATGCAATCTCCCAACACACACTCGTAACACAGTCATTTTATGGAGTATCAGCTCCAAATTTTCAACATAGGCATTGTAGGAGCTCTGCTCATGAACTGTGTCACTGTCATTTTCATAATCTGGCCCAAACAATGATTTCCCATAGCGACTGCACAATTGTGCGCCGGAAGTGCGGAAACACATTTCGGGCAGCATGTGGGAAATGACAGCTGTACTGTTCACAAGGAGGTGCACAAAAATGCCAAAGCTGAAAATCCTGGGTTAAAATATTGCGAATGCGCTAAGTTACGAGCCTGCGTAGCAACTGTGAAACGCATGCTCGTAAAACAGGCATTTGTTGGATTTTTTCCACCAAATTGGGAACATAGGCTTTTTGAGAGGCCACCTCATGAACACTGGCACTGTCATTTCATTAATGGGTCCCAAGGTGATTTCAGTAGTGATCATGTAAATCACCTTCGAGGCTGATTAACGCCATGACAGTGATAGAATTCCATGAGGAGGGCCCAAAACCCATGTTGGAAATTTGGTGCCAAAATTCCAAGAAATGCCTGAGATATGCAGCAAAGTTGAAAAACCTATTCATTGCATTACAGCTTACCAGCATTTCCTCAGTTCGCGGTCAGCTTTGAAAGAGTGCAGGCGTGTTCCCGGTCCCACGGAAGATCATTGCGCGGTCGGAGGGTAAGTATGGGGTGGGGGGGTGAGGAGGCAGGGTGCGCGGTGGGTGTGGGTGGGGAGGGGCATCTAGACTACGAGGGGCCGGTTTCGTTTTGCAGGGGAAAAAAAAAGGTAACCCGTCGCGGGACAGTTTCCTCTTACAGGGCATTTGTGCATGGGGTGGGCTCCCAGCATGCCACCTAAGTGGTTTTGGGGGTGTCCCGGTAGCAGGGGATGGGCACCTCGTTGGCACACAACATGAGGAGGTAATGCCGACGGGATTGGGCACCCTGCTGGCAAACAAAGAAGGAGCGCGAGCTAAGGGGATTGGGTGCCCCTCGGCATTCAACAGTTGGGGGTGATGCCGATGGGGAGTGGGCCCCCATCAGGCAAAGATAGCGAGGGGTGCCATGAGCCGAGGGAGATTGGGCACCCCTCAGCATTCAACATTTGGGATGCTGAGGGAGTGAGCTCCCCGCTGGCACATAAACATGGGGGTTTCCAACAGGGGGATTGGGCACCCCTGATGTCGGCAAGCATGAGGCGGATGCCCGCTCGCCAACCATGGTCATAATGGCGGTGAGCATGGCAAGCAAAGGACCGCTGCGTATGAGCTTTGCTCGGATTGCAGCGGACCTTTGCTTTGATGTGCTCGCCCCATTATGAATGCATGGTGTGGTGGTGGCATGCAGGCTGATTGGGGAATGAGGGATGCACCTATTGATGCGTGCCCTGCATTCGCCCAACAGCAGCCGCGCCCCCAAGACCCGCACTAGTGCAAGACGTTGCTTGTGCATGCGCGCAAGCCAACATAAAAAGGCAGAATGAATAAAGGGCACAGGTACAAAATGTGAATATAGTCAGTTGAGGGACAGTCACCAGGTTACCTTTTCCAGACTTGTTAAGTATGTGCATTGCATCATTGTTAATGGAATGCAAGAGGAATCATTGCTATCTCTACACAAAAGGTACATGGACATTCTTATGGAGTGTAGTGGGCATGAAACAAATTATGACACACAGAGTTTGCAGTCAAAACTAGTGGATCACTTCAAGATGGTATATTTTATGCCAAAAATAGAAAAGTGGGTACAATCATCAGGTCTGCTAAGAAACAGGCTGACTGGAGGGAAACACAAGCAGCTCAACACATAAGAGAACAGTTGTTGGAACTCCTAAAGGTACAGCCTCATAATAAAACCAAAGTTAAAGTTGAAGACTTAATAGAAGAAAATGTAAAACTGCTACCCATTATTCAAGCAGTGAATGACAGGAGAGGGTAGTTCAATCTGTTGTAGATGACACAGTGTTTGCAGTGTCAACGGGAATAATTAAACAAAAACACCTCTTGTTGGGCATGGGTATTAAATCCATGACAGGCAGTAAGAAAGTTTTAACTATTCTGAACAGGTTTGGTCACTGTGTCAGCTACCATGTTGTGGAGGAACTTGAAACTGCAGTCGCGACCAATATAATGGAGAAGAATATGGCTACACCAGAGGGACTGCTCATACAGCCAGGTTTAGCCACTGCTTTGGCTTTCGACAATTATAATGAGATGACAGACACACTTGACGATCATGACACTGTGGATGACACTGGGGGTATAGCATACCAAAACATACCATCCAGTATGAGGAGACAGCTGTACCCAAAGAAAGATCTGAAGAAGCCATGACAAGAACACACACACAGATGACGAAGTGCCAGCAAGAAATGAAACACACACAATAGAAACAAACACAGATAAGCAAAGATCAGAAGTTGATGTTCACGACCAGGCAGGGCCATTTTTAATATCAAGGAGCAAACAACACAGAACATCAAAGAGAAAGGCGGAAGATTTTGATAAAGACTATTTGTCAAGTATAAAGAAACAGATATTGCAGCCAATGGCACAACAAGAACAAGACACTGTACCCAGGCGCATTCATACGTCTTACTTACAGGAAAAGAGAAAGACATTCGACCATATACATCTGGAAAACCAAAAATACCAATATAAGGTGACAGAAAGCTCTGAACCAAAAAAACTCATGCAAACTAAGAGAAGGGACATTGCCTGGATGATATCTTGTGCAAGTGTAGATGCTACTCCAATGTGGTACAGATGGAATGCCCTTGTTTCTGTAGATGAATTGCCACAGCAGATCATATCTTATATGGACCCTATAGGAAAGCCACCTACAAGACTTGAAGTAGTGCAAGACACCATGAATACTGCTATTAAGGTTATGGATGAATGCCAGGAGGACTATATGCCTATTACTTATGACTTGACCATAGCAAAACCTGTGCTACAAATTCAGTCCACAAAGTCCCCGGAATATGACAGACTTTTCAAGTTTTGGACTATTCCACATAAAATTAGCATATTTCATCTTTTTTTTTTGCATCATCTGTTTTATTACTTTTATAAAACACATATTAACAATCAAACATTCTGTATGAATATCAGCAGGGTCACATGTTCAACTTTATACACTTGAGTTCACTGTTGACATCCCTACAGATAATAAACTGATTAACATACATGGTAAAAAGAAAATGCTTAAGAAAAGAAACAAACATAGGTCCATTTCATCTGCAGTAGTATACATTACAATTTAATCTATCCTTACCTCTTATTCACTTAACTGAAAGTATTGATATTATATTGGCTGGCAATAAACACTATCAATTTATTATATATTCATGTTTTAACTGGTGTCCCCCACTTCTAGAGATTCCCCAGCACTTTTCTGGTTACCCATTTATTAGGTCTTAATCTTCTCCTCCCCTTATAAAGTTAACCTTCACATAGAATTTGTTGCTCTCCTACTGACAATGAGGTAAAAATGGCTGCCGTGATCTATAAAATAATTCCCCTTTCCCCTTCAATATATAAGCCAGCCTTTCCATTGCCAATGCTTGCAGGGTCAAGGCTCTCCAATGTTGTATCATAGGGGCTCACCATTTACCCATGTGTTTAAAATGCAATGTCTAGCTAGGCCCAAAAGTACTCTTGCCCACTTTGGCAACGTACTCCATCCTTTCTCTCCTAAATCCTCAACTCAAAACAGGAGGAGTAGTGGTGACATCGGGAGTTCCCTCCCCATTAATTTTCTCACTTCCACTGATACTTCTCATCAGAAGATTTGTAAGGTCAGGCATGTCCAGAAACAGTGATAATAGGGGCCCAGGTCTCCTTTACATCTTGAACACATCAGTGATACTGCCGGGTTGTATTTATTTACTATAGCTGGGGGTTGGTACAGTCGATGTTTTAATTTATAATAAGATTCCTTATACTTATTACATATCAGGATACCCATATGTAGTTTCAACAGAAGTTTTCCAATTATCTTCTCCAATTTCTATTCCCATATCAGTCTCCCAGTGAGTTCTAGTTTTCTGAGTAGTATCAGGAAAGTATTGCTTCCCCAGTTGTGTGGCTCTAAGAATTACCCCTTTGGAGTGCTGGAGGGCATAAACCAGTTGTTCTATCAGTGCCAGAGGTAACTGGGACATCTGTTCTACCCAACCCTTTGCAATATGCCCTAACTTGTAGCAACCGAAAGAAATGCAAGGGCCCCAGACCTATTCTCTCCTGCAACATTTCAAATGAGCCTAGGTCCTCCTTTATATATGTCACCCACTGATCGGATACCTTTCTCCTCCCATTCTCTAAACTCAACATCTCCGGTTCCTGGTAGTAAGAATGGGTTCCCCGACACTGGGATTAATGATGTCTCCTCTTGTTCCACTTCCCTAGTCCTACCTATATATTCCCAAACATCCAACACTGCGGTGACCAAGGGGTTAGCCCACCCCATACTTAAATATGCTCTGTGACCTTTTTTCCCCAGATATGCTGAGAGTCTTCCTGGGCAGCCCCTTTCATCCAGGTCTAGCCACCCCACCTCCTTAGGGCGATTAACCTAGTCCTGTATATATCTATGCTGGATCGCCATGAAGTAGGTTCTCAGGTCCGGAAAGTTCAACCCCCCCCCCATTCTCAGTGGTAGCTTTAAGCAGGTTAACTCCACCCTTGGGCACTTCCCTTGCCATATAAATGCAGAGAAGGCTCTTTCTAATCTTCTTATATCCACCCTGCTAAGCCCCACATGCACCATCTACATTATATATAAAATACGGGGTAACGTATTCATTTTAATTACATTTATCCAGCCTAGCCACGAAATAGGTGGGGCTCTCCATCATGTCATTTCCACCTCAGTAGTTTTAACCATGGTGGAATAGTTCAATTCGCACAAGGAGTTAACCTCCCTACCTACCTTAATCCCTAAATATACAAAGGACCCCTGCACCAGTCACAGACCCCAGTCTTCTTCCTGTTGGTCTCCTGGATTCCCACCTATTTTTAACAACTCAGATTTCTCTATATTAATTTTATATCCAGAGAATTGTGAGAAAGCTTCAACAATCTCCAATAGTTGTGGCATAGACTGCTGTGGTTTAGTCACATATAGTAACATATCATCAGCATATAGCGTAACTTTATGTTCTTTTCCCATCTTCTCTTGCACTCCACCTATGTTGGGGTTGTCTCTGATTGCCACTGCTAGGGGTTCAATCACCATGGAAAACAATAGAAGTGACAGCGAGCATCCCTGTCTTGTTCCTCTACTCAGGGGGAGTTCTCCGATAGAGAGCCATTCACCAACACCCATGCCATAGGGGCCCCATACATGAGTTTAACTAGGCCTATGAACTCCTCACTCAGACCAAACTGGGTCAGCAGCACAAACAATCCCACTCCATATGATTAAACGCCTTCTCTGCGTCCATGGCTACAACATGAGTTGCACCTTGCTTTTTCGAGGCTCTCCAGATGACATTTAGTAATTTACACATTTTATGATATGAAAACCTGCCTCGTGTAAACCCGGTCTGGTGTGGGTGAATCAGATCTAGCAGCACCTTGTCCAGTTTTCCCACTAAGACCTTGGCCAAAAGTTTGAGGTCACAATTTAACAGCAATATAGGCCAGTACAAGGCACAATCTGAGAGATCCTTACCCACCTTTGGAACCACACAGACAACTGCATCCCTCCAATAGGCCGGGAGCCCCCTTCCCCTCTTCCCTAGCCTCATTCAGGGTTTCCCATAAGGTATCTACCATCTGGTTCTTCATTAACTTATAGTACTCCACTGAGAACCCATCTGGTCCACTAGCTTTCCCATTTTCTTTGATTACAGATTGCCTTACTAATCTCCTCCTTAGATATTGAAGAGTCCAGCCATTTCCTCTTCGCCTGCAAGAGATGAGGTAGGGTAATATCATTCAGGAATCTCTCCCTTAGCTCGCTGGTACCCAAGCATTCTGCCTGGTATAACTTCTGATAGAATTATTTAAACCGCTCTCTAATTGTGGTTTGTCCCTTAACATACTCCCATCCTCCTCCTTGATTGCCACCACTAGATTTAGTCCCCTTCTACCCCAATCAGATTTGCCAACACTGGGCCTGGTCTGTTACCCCACTCGAAGAATTGTTTTTTAACATATAGCCAGGTTTTCTGGGCTTCTCCTTGCAGCAAAGTATTCAGTGCCTGTCTTGTTAACAACAGGAGGTGCAGTGGTTCCCCCCCCAACCCCTGCACCACCTTTCGTTCTAGTGTTCATAAACAGGTATCTAAATTCTCACGCTTCTCCCTTGTTTTCTTTTTGTGCTTGGTCACAAATTTAAAGATTGCTCCTCTCATAAATGCTTTCCCCGCATCCCATAAGATAGCTTTATTTGGGGCTGACTCCCTATTGGTCCAGATATAGTGCGACCATTGTTCTTGAAGGCCCTCTTTGAAATCTGAGTTACCCAATAAATAGGACATTTCCAGGGGGAAGGGCCCTCCCATACCTCATTAACTCTCATCATCATGCACACCATAGCATAATCCAAGATATAGATTGGGCTGTGTTGAACCTTGTCTAACCTGAAGTACCATCCTTTAGGTAGGTACAGGTAGTCCAGGCGAGACTATGACTTATATGAGTGAGAATAAAATGTATATTCCTTTAAGGTCGGATTTGCTGCCCTCCACCCATCTATCATATCTAGGACGCACATCTTAGTCTGCCAGTTTATCATAGCATTTTTAAGCCACCCTTTCTTTCCAGAATGGTCCAACTCAGGGTCTGTATAACAATTGAGGTCACCTCCCAGAATCAGGCCTCTAAATTGTTCCCAAACCATTATTTCCATAACTTCCTGGTATAAATTTGGATCGTACACCGCCGGGGCATGCTAGCAAATGTTACTGTATCCCCGTATAATGTTTCCTCTAGAAAAACATATCTCCTTTCTTCTGAATCTGCTACTATTCTGCTCATCATAAAGGGTAATTTTTTTGTGCAGAAGGATCGCCACTCCCCTCTTATGCAGCTATAGGATGCCACATAACATGTGCCCACCCACCCTCGAACCAACTTGGCATGCTCAGCTGCCATTAAATGAGTCTCCTGAAGCATCGCTACTCGAGCCTCCTGCCATTTCAGGGCTGTTAGCAGAGATGTAAGCTTAATCAGTGATGATATCCTTCTCACATTCCAGGTTATCACCATTAGAGTCCGAGTCCCAGCCATGATAGACAGCAGAGAATTTCCCATTCAAAATCAGCTTTGCTGCAATTGCTTATCTCCCCCCTCCCCTTACTTATATACCAACCCCAGTCAAACTGTTCTATTGGGGACCCAAAAATTCAAAATCAACAGACAAACAACATACATTGAACAAGTAAAACATGAATATTTTCTTCCCTTTACACGCGTTATTCTTTAAAAATTCCCTGCTCCCTTTTACCCTTCCCTCCCTGTATCAGCAAATTGTATCATCATACGCTTCATGTATCATAACAAGAACTGCAATAATGCAAAATATTTTACACTAGCCACCCCAATTGTAGATTGTGCCTCCTTCCCCCTGCAACTCACATTCCCTTTGTCAGAGTCATGAACACTCAAAGAATCCTTATATGTAATACATCCTATGTTCTAAGTATTAGGAAACATGAAAACAAACAGATCATTTTTATCCCCCCCTTTTCAGCATAAAGTTTCCCCGCCTTTCTTCATCCACCCTATCCCTACCCCTCCCAGTCCATCCTGTCCTCTCTAAACTCAAGTACTCCCCACTTGCTTTAACTCCCCAGCGGCCCATTTTCAAGTCCATTCTTGTCTTCTGTTGAGGCCAGTGAAGGCCCAGGTGAGATCCGGAGCAGCACAATCATGACCATGGGCAACAGCCCCCCAGACCAGCCTACCTCAGACTGAGAAACTCTCTGGGTCTTCCATCATAGGGGCTCCAGCTGCGTCCATAGTCCAGGAAAAGGAAATCAGGGGCCAGAGAGTTGTGGCTGACCCAGCCGTGTTTAACAAGACCATGGCATCTCAACAGTCCTCTCCCCAAACCAAGCAATTCAGAAGACCTCTCCCCGAACCAAGCTAGTTCCCAATTCAGAGCTAAGAAAGAATACATCTTACCAGGCTGGCTCCCATCAAGCTCCGTGGTCCCAATGTTCTGACAGTTCTGTGGGCAGCTTATATTTCAGCTGGAAGCATGAGTTCTAACTTCACTAGTCTTAAGTTCTTCCCAAGAGAGAAGTACAAGCAGGGCAAAATTCGTTTAAAGAGTTTAGATCCAAGAAAATAGAATACACATGGTCCAGTCGCACTTGAGCAGCACTCTATCTTTCTAATGCATCAGCTTAGCTTTTTCCTCAGCTCTCGTACAAATCGTTTAGCCTTCAGCACTTCCCAAAAGGAGTAAGTCGCTCCCTCATGTTTAATTTTCAGCATTGCTGGGTAGATCATAAAGCATTCTACTTTCAAATCTCTCAGTTGTGCAATCACCCCATTGAAAGCTTGTCGGTGCTTTAGGAGGTGTGCGGAGTAGTCTTGTGAGAAAAAAAGTTTCTTCCCCTCATATTGCAAGTTACCAGAAGCATGATATGCCCCATCACAGCTTCCCTGTCCTGATAACTGTGAAATCACATAACAATTTGTCGGGGTGGTTGATCCGAATTAGGTTTAGGCATAACCGCCCTATGGGCCCTCTCAAGCATATATTTTCCTCTCTTTGGCGACAGGCCCAACATCTCATGTAGTTGCCTTGCACAAAAGACCAGAATATTTGGACCCTCTTTCCCTTCAGGGAGTCCTCTCAGTCAGAGTTTGAGACGTCTGTGGTAATTTTCTTGGTAGTCAAGTTGCTCTTTAAGTTCCTCCATTTCCTGTTGTAAAGCTGCAATCTGTTCCGGTACTGGGCCAGTGGTATCCTCCCCATCTGTTACCCACTGCTCTACTTCACTGAGCCAGGTCACTTGTGAAGCATGTAAATCTACTAATTCCTTTAGCTTTTTATGGAACTTAGCTTCTATCTGGTCCAAATGGGGAACGAAGGCTGCCAGCACTTTCTCCATTACCTCTCACCCCAACGCACTCATCTCAGCTGCGGACAAAGATATCGGGCCCCCGTTTTCAACCTGAGTCACTGGTGGTTGCTTCTGTTGGTTCATAGAGGCTGTCTGTGAGTTTTTGGCAGGATTTTGGATCAGAAGCCCATCCATGTTTTTTTTTTGTTTTTTTTTTTTACTTTCTTTATGCCCGGACTCCTACGAGGCATCCTTCAGAGGTGCCCACACGATCCTGCCCCTACTTCTCCCCGCAGTGACCAGCCACCATCGGTTCACTCTCTCTCAGAGGAACTTCCCAGCATTCCAGATCACCCCCCGGAACCAGGCCCACCCGCGGCAGCTCTTTACTTAAGTTAGAGGGTCCATCCCCTCGAGAGGTCGGTCTGGATCCCTGATGTGGCACGGCCCTGCATTGGGGATGAGAGGGAGATCATTGGAGCCCTCATCATCTTCTTGGGAGCCGGGGTGTTTTTTAGTGCTTTTTGTCCCTTCCCACCCCTCTGGAGCATGGCTTGCAAGGCAACGTGATGCCGTGACTCCGCCCACCCCTGGCGTTCACCATGCTTGTCCATTTGGTGCACCCCTGGCCGCCACCAGAGGTCGCTCGGAGAGCGAGCAACACTCCCACCCTCCCTGGGAAGACAGAGCAGTCCTCCGGACGCTCAATCTCCTCCCGCCCCTGCCGACCCCTGGCGACTCCCGGCTCATTCCCGAAACCGGGTCGCCGGCATGGCGTGAGGTGTGGCATTCCAACGCCTCAACCCTCAGCACCACTGGGCCAAACCCATCCATGTTAGTAGTAGGAAAGTTCTCAAATCTTTTTGAGCATCAAAGATTGTTCTAACTTTAAAATTATTTAAATTCTTTCCTGTGAGAGTCGGAGCTTGAGACAAACACATCTTTATAATACCCTGCTCATTAGCGCCCCCCAATTAGCATATTTCAAAGGTCTTGGATATCTCCTGAATGGTTCTGGAGACCAGATTCTTGTTGAAAGTGGTGTATTGGCATTGGGATCCCTGAATGGACCTTTTCAAGGAACATTTTTCAGTCAGGAAAAGAGGCTTCACCCGATGCTATCAGCGGCATTCAGAATTAAACATTTGCCATCCTTTATACAATATAAAGGTTTGTCAGACTTTCCAATCTCAAAGCATCTGCAGCAGCTACTTAATGACCCATTGCCTTCCTCAGTGGTGAACCTAGAGAATACAGCTGAGTTCAAGACATTCATGGAAGCATATGAAATGTTCTCAGATTCTACATACCATGGTGAGCATGGCGCAACTGCCCAATTTTGGCTGCAGTACTGCAGTTTGGTAGAGATGTACCAACTGTTCTACCATTCCATCAGGACAAATGACTTGCCTCTCTTTGTATATAGCTTGGAGAAGATGATACCTCTTTACTTCATAACTGGGCATCACAGCTATGCCAAGTGGATGACCCTGTACCTTATAAATTTGCTAAACATGGATGAGACCCACCCTGGACTAAGGAAAAAATCTGAGAATGAAGCATTAACCATTGTAAGATCAAAGTGAGGGTTTAGCAGAAATGATGCAGACTTGACCATGGAACAGACAGTTAATGCCAATGCTGCATCAATCTAACTAGGATTTCTTTTTTGACACAGAACATCAACGCAAGGAGGAGGTGGAACATTCTGCGGTCATCTCGAAGTAAACTTGTTGGAAGTCTTATGGAAAAAATTGGTCTCATCAGTCATGAAGAAGCCAGCCAACAGCTGAAGAGTTTTAGAGTTAAATGAGATTCGAAGGATCTAAACAAACTGTTGAACACAATAGACTCCTCCATAAATCCATTCCGGGATGCATTTGAGGACAGCAATCTTTATTCTATAGGTAGTGGAAAAGCAGTATCACAAGAGGTAGCAAACAAAGTGTTATAGGTTACTGAGATAGGTACTCAGATGTATCATGTGTTCAGAGATGAATGCATTATCAAAGGCAGTGGATTTGAGGAACCCATCAAAAGATTCAAGTTGAAGAACTTTGCACATGATGTAATGAAGGTGAAGATTCAGAACAAGGACAAGAAAATCTTTGAGTTGAAAGGAACTGAAGACCTCTTTGGACACTTGCTATATCTATCTGTGACCTCAACAGTTGAACTTATGATGGTGTTTGCCTACCCACTAACCCTGGCACCCCTCTCCTTAGGAAACATTGATGGATCAATGAACACAACAATGAAGTTAACACTGCTGAAGAAACTTGAGACCAGAGTCCAAAGTAGCTACTGTGATGTTGTAAATGGCACTGTGGTTGATGCCATATTCTTGATCAGAAGTTTTACAAACCTGCCATCAACATTCCACAGTGTGGTAAAAACCATCCTGTCTCTTGTTTGCTGTACTTCCACAAATGAAATCCACCTTGTCAGTGACTGTTACAAGTCACCATCGATGAAAGGTCTTGAACAAAATAAGAGGGAAAAGTATAGCATCGCTCCACTCTCCCATCTCATAACTGGTCCTGACTAAAGCCAACCAAGAGACTTTGCTGGATCCCTGTCTTCATCTTCATTCAAGACACACTCCTAGGTTTTCTAGCTACAGCATGGAATTCTGATGTGTACTGTGAAGTTCTAGGTGATAAAAAGCTCATGTATGCAGTAGGAGAAACTTGTTACTCTTACAAAGTGGAAGCTGAACATGTGCTCAGACTAGAGTGCAAGGCCTTAAAAAACAAACATGTAGAAACAGACACAAGAATCATGCAACATATACAATACATTTGCAGTCAAAATGAGGGTGAAGATGTGGTCAGGGCAGATGATACTGGTATTCTGCTCTATCATGCAAGTCTAAACAATAATCTCAAACTGCACATGGACGTTGGGCATTCAGAGAATAACACGAGAAGATTCATAGATGTATTCCGCTTGTCAGCAGAGTTAGGCAGACCTGTGTGTGCAGCTCTACCAGGTCTCCATGCACTGACAGGGTGCGACTATCCACCAGTGTTCAAAGGCAAGCGGAAGGAGCGACCTCTAACAATTATGGAAAAGAATACAGAGTACACACAGGCATTTGGAAAACTGGGATCTCCACACTTGTCTACAGAAACTGAGGATACAATTGAGAGCTTTGTGTGTACCTTGTATGGATAGAAAGTAAAGAGTGCCAACACAGGCCGCTACAATATGTTCAATGTCAAGTATCGACCGAGTGACAAAGACGCACCCTTAGAAAGGATCAAAGGAGCAGACGCAAGTTCACTGCCATCATGCAAATCAACTCTGACACAACACGTCTGCTGTGCAAATTACATTTCATTGTTATGGAAAAACACAGACAAACCAGAAATGACACTACTGAAGCCAGAGGACAATGGCTGGACCTATGAGGATAGCAAATTCAAGCCAACGTGGTTCACATGTGAAGTTGTACCACCAGCCTTAAGTGAACAACTGAACAAACACAACAACAATCCAAATGAAGAAGAGGACGACAGTGACTGTGATGTTGATATTGATGAGACAGATTTGCTTAACATGTCAGATAATAAAGACAGTGAACAAGAATATTGATTGTTGTACTTAGCTTCATAAAAGTCATAAAGAGTTGATTGTTTCAAGTTAAATATAGAACAAAATAAATAATAACATTAATATAAAGCCTTTGATACATATGTTGCTGTTTGTTACAATGGCTGCAGTATTTCAATAAAAGCTTATAGAATTGAAATTAAAGAAGGAACCATTAATTAAAATATACACAATTTTCACCAACAGTTCATTTTTTCATTGAAGAAGTGCATTTTCCAAGGAAACATTCACCTTTGAGTGAATAAGAGTTGTAAATCTGTATGCTACACACTTTTTTACATAAGAAATGGTCATCAAACCTTTCAGACCTAGACACATAGATAAATGCACTTGGCTCCTGTACTATTATGTTTGCCTCATCTAACCACTGTACACCCTTCCCCCAGGATGCATCTGGAAATGAGCTGTTCATCAGCACATGTTGTCTTTCCTGGTGAAACATTTTGTAAATAAATAAAATAAATAAATTACTACCTCCACCATCTCCCCCAACAGGTCGTTTGTACCCATGTGCACCACAACATGTGGTTTCCTCCTTCCCCTCCCTGTGCACTTGAGAATGGACTGTCCTGCCCTTCCCACCATCAACCCAGGAATAGACTTGACCCATATTAGACTATGTTTTTCCCCTTTACTGCCCTATTTGATCCCTTTCAATATGGAGTCCCTCAACACTAGCACACCCCCTTCTCCAAACCCCATTCCTTCCCTCCCCATCACTTCCTTGTCTATTACTAGCATCTGCCCTTCTTTGCCAATTTGTGCCTCTTCGCTTCTCCCCTATGACTCCCCCACCCTCCCTCCAATCCATGTTCCCCCATCCCCCCCGGTCCCATGCCATTCACCTCTCTTCCTCAGCCCTGCCCCCTTAGCTATGCACCCACCCCTTGCCTGACCCTTCAGCACTGTCCCACTCCCTTGCACCCCTGCTGCTCCCAGTTTCTTTCTCAGCTATACCCCTCTCCCTCTGCCTGACCCCTGTGTCCTCTCTTCCCCTTCCCCCCACTCCTGGTGCTCCCTTAACTCCTCTTCCTCCACCATTGTTGCTAGCACAGCAAACCTGTTGCCTCTCACCCCTTTATTGCCATGTGTTGGCTCCTTTCCCCGTCTCCTGACTTGTTTGTACTGCTTGAACCCATGTCAGATGTGCTCCTTCAACCCCTCCTGTCCCCTCCCCCACCCTGATGTTCTCCTGATGTGTCCTCCTGATACCACCTGGGTGTGGCCCTCCTGCCCCCTTTCCCACCCTCACCCTCTCTAGCTCTCCACCAAGCCACTGCACTCTTTCCTCCAGCCTCCTTAGCCTGTGGCAGATAAGACACGCTCCTAGTCTCCATAGTATGTTCATCCTAATTGCAGCCCACTATTCTACCCATGGTGCCCCCTTGTTCCCTGCTGCCCCTGTATCTCCCACTGCCCTCATTATAGCTGTTCCATCCCCTAGTGTACCCTTCCCTGCCCTGTTCCATTTCCTACTTCTTGTTATTATAGCCCTTGGCTGCCACCGATTGTTAATGCTGCCCTTAACACTTCCTTTATTATTTAGTTCTACCAGTGTACCTCTCCAAACCTACTGCGTACCCCTCTTCTGACTTACTGGAGTCACACACCTTGATACACTCTCAGATTCCCACCGTCTGGCTTGCTGAGTTGGGGATCTTAGTGCCTGCACCTGTCCGTGCTATCCACCAATAGTAATCTGAAGATACTGTAGCAGCAGCCAATGGCTGAGGGCCACACCCCCAATAAATCTGTAGTATCCGGGGGAGGGTGGGTTTAGGGCTCATGGGAGTAAATCAGCCTAACCTGTATCACCAGAGCCCCTCGGCCTTTCCTTCCCTGCCACCTTTTGCAATCCTACACAGCTTTGGTGCTGGAGCTGTGCTCATCTTCCTTGTCCCTGCACAAGCTCCCCTTACTAGCAGCCTCAAGCTCCATTCATGTCCCGCTGCTCTCCTCAGTCAAACCCCCGTCTCCCCCTCATGCCCTATCGGATGGAAGAATGCCACCACCTCCGATATTGCAGCACAGCAATTAATTAATCCACACACTCTCTCCAGCCAAACACCTGTAATGCACTCATGCTCTGCCGGATGAAAGAATATGTAAAGATAGCAGCACAAAATAAACACCCTCAGGCAATATGCACCCCCTTTTCAGCTGCAGACAATGTAAGCAGCAACAAAATCAACATCTACAGACAGTATGCTCCCCCCCTTCCAGTCCATCCTGCCAGGCAAAATAAAACACCCTCCCCCGACCTTGGAAATAACCCTGGAAAAGTACTTCTCAAGATCCTGGAGTCCTCCGAGGCTGTCCTCTCTGGTTGCCTTCTCTGAACAAGCTCAGCTGAATGTAGCTAGAAAGGAAATGACAAGACTTCCAGTGTAGCTCTTGACCAGCATGGCAGCATAGGAGGAAGGCTTCTCCATGTTTCTCTCTGAAAACCTTGCAAGAAGCAGCTTAAATTGATATATATTATTTTAAACCAGCAGGCGAGGTATGCCTACTTCAAAACTACAAGGAGGCACCAACACATTTTTGATTCTAGCCCCAGAAGAAGCAAAATCAGACGCAGATGCCACTGACTCAGAGGCCTCAGTACAGTCACAGTTACAACACTCCTGCCATCGAGCTGGAACCAGAACCTCCTGATCACACAGCAAATCTGATAAAAATATGGACACCAAACTAGACAAAATATTAATGGAGATTCAGGGAGTAAAATCGGAAATTCATACCTTTAAGGAAGCATAAGAGGCTTTTTGCTTGGACCTTTCCTTGCTTGAAAATGAAGTGGGGACCCTGGAGGAATCCTCTGAAGCCCAGGCCACACAGATTCATCAAATACAAAAAGCTCTGGGTCAGGTCATTCGGATATGCCAGATGACTGTAGATCGCCAGGAGGATTCAGAAAATTGGCAGTGCAGGAGAAATGTTCATATTTACGTGATCCCGGAGGACAGTGAGGATGCGGACATACAGGGATTTGTGGAAACAGTCCTTCAGACCACTCTGTCCTTGAAGCCCAACCTAAATTTGGAAATTGAATGGGTCCTCAGAGCGCTGGGACCTAAATCAGCTCACCCTAATGCCAGACCACGGTCTCTAATTGTCTGCTTTCTTCGATATACCATGAAGGAAATTATACTATGGAAAGCATGGTCGCAGGATAAGATTTTGTATGGACAAAGCAGAATATTCATGGATAATGATTATGCCCTTGTGATCCTGCGAAAGCGTCAGCAATATTTTCCTGTTTCAAACCCTGTATCAACAGAAACTGAAATTTAGAACCCCGTCCTCAATGAGGCTGGTTATTCAATATCCTACAGGGCAAAAAAGCTATGACTTGGTGGCTGAGGCCTGGGAGGATCTGCAAAAATGAGGTATTTCCCTACCCTCTTGGATTGCCTTATCTCAGCAGCCTACATCATCGAGACAGAGTGACTGACCTTCTCCTCAAGATTCTGGGACCTAGCAGGTGATGCTGAACATGCTAAAAAAACTGCTTACACGCTTCTCTGCAGTTGAAGCCTGAATGGATTACTCCTGATATGTGTTGATTTGCAGTGAATAGCCTGACTTTTGCCAGGTAGTTTTTGGACTGGTGCCTGGTCGGGGGAGCTGGTTGGTGGGCGTCTGGTCCCTGTCCTGGTTTGGCCTCAGTCAGCTCTGCCCCTGCTCTAGGGGGTGGGGGGTGGGAGGTGCCTTTCAGGGGTCCCTTTGCTGTTATCCCCACCTCCTGGTGTTGGCTAAATTGGTTAACGACTCTTGGGAATGTGGCCAGACTTGAAGAACAATGACAGCTGGTGCCGCGCTTTTTCTGTGGTGGATTCTGCCAATTTCCTGCCCCCGCCCCCATAAACAGTACTCTCATATGAACATGTGAACATACGAAATTGCCAGCAGGTACAGGCCACATGGTCTATCTAGTCTGCTCAAGTGTGCAGCACTTCAGCCCATTAGACTGCAGCTGCACCCCATTAAATCTTCCCTCCCCAACTGCCCCCCAGTATGTACTTTCCCCTTGAAATTGTCCCACCCCCTCTTGAGGCACCCCACAGTCTGCACGGATATGAGTTGCTCAGGCAGTGCATTCCACCCTGTTACCACTCTTTCAGTGAAGAAGTGCCTCTTCCTTTTCCTCCTGAATCTGCCTCCCTTTTACTTCAGGGAGTGCCCTCTAGTATCTCTTCCTTTCTGGAGAGTGAACCCACCCTGGAAGCCTACTTTGTTCATCCCCTTCAGGTACTTGAAGGTCTCGATCATGTCCCCTCTCTCTCTTCTATCCTCCAGGGTGCACATGTTGAGCTCTTTTAGTCTTTCCTTGTAAGTTCTATCCCCCAACCTCTGTATCATCATTGTTGCTCATCGCTGCACTGCCTGCAGTAGTTTTATATCCCTTTTCAAGTATGGGTGCCAGAACCGCACGCAGTACTCCAAGTGTGGCCTCACCAGGGACCTGTACTGGGGCAATAAGACTTCGCTACATCTGGATGTAATCCCCCTTGCTATGCACCCTAGCATCCTGTTAGCCTTAGCTGCTGCCTTCCTATACTGGGCTGAGTGGTTTAATTCCCCCATCACCAGCACCCCTAGATCCTTCTCCTCACTGGATGTGAACAGTTTGATACCATCCATCCAGTAGCTGTATCCTGGTTTTTTTGGCTCCGAAATGCATCACCTTGCACCTCCTGGCGTTTAACCCAAGCTGCCAGGTGTGCGACCACTCCTCGAGTCTTGCCAAGTCCTCCTGCAGTAATTTGCCACCCTCCTCCCCATCTACCTCAGCACAGATCTTGGTGTCATCGCGAAGAGGCTGATCTTATACTTGATCCCAACCGCCATGTCTGTGATGAAAATGTTAAACAGGACTGGTCCCAGTACTGATCCCTGTGGGACACCACTTGTCACTGCCCTGGGCTCCAATGCTTCTCCCCACCCCTCACAACTACCCTCTGCTGCCTGTCCCTCAGCCAGTTTTCTACCCAACGGGTTAGCTTCCACCCTATACCAAGACTTCTCAACTTGCAGGACAGCCTTGGCACTGAATCGAAGACCTTGCTGAAATCCAGGTAGACTACATCTACCGCATGGCCCTCGCCCAGCGCCCTTGTGACCCAGTCAAACAAATCAAGCAAGTTTGTCTGACAGGATCTGCGAGCAACAAACCCATGCTGTCTATCTTGTAGATCATTATCCACAAGAAACTGCAACAGCCTTTCTTTGAGGATGGATTCCATCAGTTTCCCCACAATTGCGGTGAGACTTACCAGTCTGTAGTTCCTTGGTTGTCATTCGGCCCACTTTTGTGGAGAGGTACCTTGTGTGCCTCCCTCCAATCTCTGGGCACACATCCTGTATTTAGCGAGCTGTTGAACAGATCTGCCAGTGGCTGTGCCAGGACCTCTGCCAGCTCCCTCAGCACCCTGGGATGTACCCTGTCTGGCCCAGGTGCCTTGTCTACCCTCAGGGACCTAAGGCCCTCCAGCACCCTCTCCACCATGATGACCCTGTCTGTGGTTATCTCACACCCCATGTCTGCACCCCCTTTCCCTGCAGGAATGGGCCCATCCCTTTATTTATTTATTTTCCTTTTGGTTACCGGGTGAGTGCACTAGGCTAAACAATGCCTATTTTCAGGCACGACCCGGAAGAAGACAGTTTACAGACAAAACAATACACATGTGTCGCAGCACATGGAAAATCATGCAATCAGAGTGAAGAAACAACAGCGTTTGGATATTTGATACAGGTACTTTGACAAAAGAATAATATACATGTGACACAACACATGAGAGCAGTACAGTCAGAGTGCGAAACAACAATGTTTGGATGTTTGATACACGCATTTTGATAAAAGAATAATGCAAGTAAGAGTACTGTGAGAACAAATAATAGTTTGGAGTGTGGTAACACAGGAGATACATTAAAAGGAGATAGGTAGAGCAGTACAGATTCAATAAGTGCCAAACTATAAGGTTAAGTGGCTAGGGGAGAGAGGGAAAAGAAGATGGGAAGAGAGGAGAGGGAGGGGTAAGAGAGTGGATAGGCGAGGAAGTAGGAGAGGAAGGGGTAAGAGAGTGGATAGGCGAGGAAGGGGAAGAGGTAAGCAGGTCGGTGAAATAAACTGAAGATAAAGAAGGCGGGGTGTAGGTTCAAGGTGGGTTAATGCATGTGCAAGGGTTTACAGTGTGTAGGTGTTCACGGTGTAGTTTTTTAAATCCCTTGTGAGCACTGAACTGAAGTACTCATTAGGTACTTCTGCCTTCTCAGCCCCCTTGTCTACCCACCCACTGCCTTTCCTGATCATAACTATTTGATCCTTGCACTTCCTCTTTTCCCTTTCCCCTCTCCACTAAATAGGAGAACTAACTGAGTGAGAGTTGGGAGGAGTCTAAGTTCTGAAAGTGAGGGGGTAGTGGTGGGGTGGGCCTCAGGGTCTGGGTCCTGCTCCATGGATCCCCCTTAATGCCCATTTAATAGGGCGCTGTGCTTGAAACTCGACTTGCTCCATGACTTACCAGACCATTGCATTGCGATGTGGATAGAGGTGAATGGGGGGAGGCCTAGGTCTCTCTTCCCCCATGATTCCTCAACTCACACGATTCCTGTTAAATAGGGATGTGGAGTGGGGTGGAGGTGGAACCCACATGGTGGAATGGCACAGACCTGGCATAGCTAAATAGGCTGCATTGCTAGAGTGGGGCCACTAGAGAGGACTTGAAGGGGCTTTGATATATGAGGTGGAGGGGAGTGATGGTGGGGAATGATGGGTCGGTGGGGTGATCTCTCCTGCCCACTTAGCGCCCGGTGGTAGCCATGGCCTGGGGGAATTTTGGGACTGGGGTCCATCAGCTGCTCCTGGCTTCTCTTCCTGGGGACTGGGGCACAGCCCAGAAGAATAATGGTCCTAAATATCTGACACGAGCACTGCTTTCTACCAGTTTTAGGGGCTTTTATTCCCTTTTCTTTATTTCTTTTGCAACTTGAAGAGACAATTCAGGATATTGTAGAGACTGCGTAACATTAAGATGTCCAATCCAATGGAAGTAGTGAAGGATATTGGTTATCATTCAAAGCAACAGCAGAGACCGAGTGCCATATTTAGAGACTGTAACATTCAATGCCACAGCCTGTTGTATTTAATGCTCTTTTGTCTTCTCTTGGCACAGGACGTGCCCTGCTGTAGGGTTATCGGGCAGGAAATTCTACCATTAATTTTAATATAGACTCGGGGCTGGTATATATGTTGTTTATGATTTTAATGAAGGATTCTGAGAAACCAAACTTTCCCAGGGCCACATTCAAAAACGGCCATGCCACCCGGTCAAAGGCCTTCGCCACATCCAGACTCAAGAGCAGGAAGGGAGACCTCGACCGGGCAGCATGGTGTAACAGGTGTAGTGTTCGCTTAATGTTGTCCTGTGTCTGTCTCCCCGGGACAAAGCCCATTTGATCAGGGTCAATCAGATAGGGCAGGACCGATTGCAGACATCCCGCCAGTATTGTGGCAAACAGTTTGTAGTCCACGTTAAGGACAGAAATAGGCCTATACACTGTACAATGAGTGGTGTCCTTATTTGGTTTTGGAATGCTGGTTATAAGTGCAAAGTTCCATGTCTCTGGAACCTCCCCCCCACCCCCACATCTCCCTGCAGAGCACCAGAAAAGTGCCCATCGCCTCTTGTTTGAAGGACTTAAAGAAGTCTGTGGTGTAGCCATCAGGGCCAGGGCTCTTGTTTGTTTTAAGGTTCTTTATTGCTGTACTCGGCTCCTGTGAGGCAGTAGGCAAATCCAGAACCTGCTGCAGGTCCTGGGAGAGTGTTGGTAGTCTCAATTTCACCAGGTAGGAGTCAATCTGGGGGGGTTCTGTGGGTTGCTCTGGGGTGTATAGGCTTTGGTAATAATCCCGAAACACCTGCATAATTTTTTCCGGTGTATAGGCCGTTATGCCTGATCCAGGGGTTTTAATTTGAGTGATTATAGATTGGGCTACTTGTTGCCTCAGTCTGTGAGCTAGCAAGCGAGTGGCTCGAGGGCCACCTGCATAGTATCTTTGGTGGAGGTGCTGCAGTGCCTGCTCTGTCCTGATATCCAACAGTTTCTGGATTTGCTGCTTGGTGACTTATAGCAATGGGTATACCCCTTTGTCCCCAGTGGCATGCTGCGATTGGAGTTCTCGCAGTTGCTGCTGTAATTTTTCAAGTTTAAGATTTTGTTGCTTTTTATAGTTAGCAGCATATTTAATTATGTCCCCTCAGAGCACTGTTTTCACAGTGTCCCAGAGGTTCACTGTTGTGGTCTCCTGGGAATCATTCTCTTGGAATTATTTGTGGGATTCAGAATTTGATCATTTCCAAAAAATCACTAATGTTTAACAGATAATTGTTAAACTTCCGTAGGATCTGCCTTTCTCCGTCTCCCACTGCAATGTAAGGAGCAGCTGGGAATGATCAGAAAGGATCGATGGGATGTGGACACAGTCCACTATCTGGTATTGGTGTTCTTTAGAGGCTAAGAAGTAATCTATATGGGCGTATGTCTTATGACGGGGTTAAACATGGATATACTCTCTCCCTCCAGGATGCGTCAGGCACCAAGCATCCATCCAGAAGGCTCCTTGGAGGTATTTTCTAACATCCTTCTGAGTCCTAGATTTTCTCAATCATACGGTGTCAGAGGAGTCTGTCTGTTCTAACGTTATATTGAGGTCCCCTCCCACTATCACAAAACCTGATTGATATTCAGTGATTTTTCTGGAGAAGGAGTGTTGCCTCAGACACTGAGGAACCCGGGGGTGTATAGATCGAGTCTACCATAATTGGGCATCAATCTAATTGGCCTACTGCTATTGCCAGTCGACCCTCAGGGTCCGAATCTGATGTTATGAGCTGGAATTGTGAGCCTCACGGCACGAGTATCACTGTGCCTCGCCGCTTCTCCTTTCCATATGAGGAAGCAATTACCAATGCATGGCCAAATTTATTTAATTCTTGCTTATTAAGGTGGGTCTCTTGCATCAGGATAAATTGTGGCCTCTGCTTTCTACAAGAGGAGAGCACCCTATATATTTTAATAGGATTGTTAAGTCCATTCACGTTTTGTGAGATAACCTTAATTTTTTGCCTGTCAGCCATTTCCCCCTATGGGTTGTGTATCTGGGTAACTGCCCGGGACTTTATTGGTTGTTACATTTTTATCAATCACTGCTCTGGTATCTGATAGGAAGGTACAGGTGTCATCTCCCCCAATTGCTGGTCGTTTTCTACTCCCCATTCCCTGACTCCAGTAGGGGTAGTATGACCAATCAGTAAAACATATGAGAACTTTTGTAATACAACACAAAACCATAAGTTAACGTCATTGGGAGGGCTCTATAACCAGACAGCCCTCCTCTTAACAATGAACTATTTACACCGTGACCCCCAATGTAGGGGAACATATGTTTTGTTCCCCGTAAGCCCGGTCCCCCTGGTCCCTGTGAACAACGGGACCTTGCCTCAGAATGAGACAGAAAGTCATCATCCACCACCTGAACATTTTCCATGCAAACCTCTACCTTAAACTCACATTTTTTCTTTGGGCTGGATTACTGAAGAACTCTACTTTCTGTAACTAATTTGTGACAGAGAAGCCCCTTGGTGGGGGGGAGGGGGAAGGAGTAATCAAGCTTAATTACCTGCACCTTATATAAAAGGTAACAAGAGGCCCCCCAACTGGCCCACGCCAAAATCATTATTTCCCCCCCTTAAAAACATCCAACAACAGGTCCAGAATTCAAAAAGCCAAACAATCAACTTATTATGTCTGTCACAGCGATCATAGGAGAAGTATTAATTGAGTTTCCCGAAGCCAGAAAAGGTATTTATTAGTTAGTGCTCCAGGATTCTTTTTTACAGGGAACTGAAGTTCAAATCGCTAGATTATTCTGTATTTGACCTGGAAACAACTCGAGTTCTGATCTGGGCAAAGGGTTAAGCAAGAGGTTTCCCTGTATCCTGCAGCTTCAGTGGCACTGCAGGGTTTTAAATAATTGATTAGCAGTTTTTTTCTTGGGACAATACTAACTGCACAGAAAGCATTTATATAGGTTTTCTAGAAGTGTTATGTAAGTTAAACACAGTGAGGCAAGTGATATGCATTTTCACAATGTTTCAGAACTTTTATGAGCAAAATGCTAATCAATTTTTAGAGTTAAATAAAACCCTGCATTGAGCAATCTGCTTCAGCTTAGATGCTCAGAGGAAAGGATAATGCAGCCTTCATGCGAGGGGTTAGAAGCCCTTTCATAGCAACAAGGCAAGAAATGTCTCACTCACTGTTCATGTTTGGTTATCTATTTCATCAGCGTGGCTGTCTGTTGCCAATCGGTCTGCCATTTGACTCAGCATGTTTTTAACCTCCTCCAGGGTCCGTGGGGCCATTGCTCGTGCTGAATTTTTGTGCGGGTGTTTTTCGGCAATGCGCCATCCCGGAAATGATGCTTGGGTGTTCTCTTCTCTTGTATGGCCTGGGTTCAACATCCATCCTCTGTTCTTGAGGTCTGGGAGAGCCTTTGCAGGGGTGTTGTATGTTTTAGATCCAGTGTCCCATAGAATCCTCAGTTTCGCCGGATATGGTGTTTGGGAATTTGACTTTGTTATCCCTAAGGATTTTCAGCACTGGTGAGTAGGCTGCTCTCTGCTTTGTGATCTTTGTGGGGTAGTCATCGAAGATGAGTCGGGCTGAAATGTATTTCACAATCTTTTTCGACCAGGCCAGTCTAAGCAGTTTCTCCTTATCTCTGTAGCTCAAGAATTTGAGCATGATTAATCGAGGTCTAGCTGCCAGGTCTTTGGGCTTGGGTGCTAGGGCTCTGTGAGTTCGCTCAGTCCTGAAATGAAAGTCCAGCGGGAGGGCTAAAACATCTGTCAGCAAATCCTCCAGAAACTCCTCCATTAGGCCATATTTATGGATATTGTCCCTCCTAGACTGAGCCTCCAGGTCAGTTAGCTTGTTGTCAGGGGTGTAGCCAGGGATTTCAGATCTGCACACCAAGTGGACTCACTGCTACCCCCCTTGTTACGGTGAGCTTCCCCCCCCCCGGGGTGTAGCCAGACAATATACAAATGTACACCAGGACCGTGTTTGTTGCCTCATGACAATGGTTGTTGCCATTCATGGGTGAATACAAATGCCATGCATTGTTCCCTAAGACACCCACATACCAGCCCAGAGCCTGTAAAGTTGTATTGTCCTTGGGATGCAAAGATAGTATTAGTGACCAGTCCTTCTACTTTTGACTCCTATGAATAAAATTACAGAAAGGTTCAGCATTTTCTTTGTTAGTTTTCATGGAAAAAGGAAGCAGGTCAGAGTCTATTTGCTACCCCCTTAAATAAAATTGCACACCATGGAGTGCTTGGAGTATGCCTGGCTACACCCATGCTTGTTGTGTACGGTCTCCTGATAGGTGGTAAGGAAATTGACTGCCGTATGGAGGTGAATTGAGTCATGCTCTATGGCCGTGATCTTTTTTTCAGCTGTGATTGCTTTCATTTCTGCTTCTTGAATCCGTTGTGTAGAGCCAAGAACTCTTGTTTGGTTTCAGCTCTGAACGAAGAAGCTCTCCTAGGAGGGTTTCAAATCTGGATCTCGAAAGGCGTTTGAATTCGTGGTTTGTGTCTACTTAAGGGGCCTCATTGCCCAACAGAGAGGAGCTTTGGCTAGGCCTCTCTTCTCGATCTAATCTCCTGTCATCCTGACCTCCGTGGGACACTTTGAAGCAGGACCTGTTCGGTCTGTGTCCTCCCTTTATGTCTGATGGCATTTCTGCGGTAATTTGACGGGTTCTTAGTGTTGAAATAGGAGAATTGGTTTGTGAGTATTCAGGAGCTCTAAAGGAGTTCAACCATTCAGATGCTGACATCACCGGAAGTCTCCACATCTCCTGATATATCAATGGGAACCCTTTGGGACACGGTGAAGGCCATACTAAGAGGGGAATTGATTAGTTATGCCTCTAACAAAAAGAAACAGCAAAATCGAGTGCAGAAAGAATTAGAAGAGAAGTTAGAATGTTTGTAGCAGGCCCACATGCAGGGAGACACTTCTCTTCTGCCCCAGATAAATAAGGTGGAAGAGTAATTACAAAACATATTGACTTATAAAACAGAACAGGTGCTTATGTACTTGATGCAGAGAGATCATGAGGAAGGCTCTAAAGCATCTAAAATATTGGCATTTATATTAAGACAACAACAAAAAATATCTACAGTCACAAAACTCTAACACCCTGTCACTCATGCTTTACGGTCAATTATCTACTCAGGACTTAGGACCAGATGATAAGTATCAGGCATTTTTTCAGAAAATTAGTTTACCACATCTTACTGATGGCCATAAAGAAATGCTAATTGAGCCAATATTACAAGCAGCAGTCACAAAGAGTATTAAAAATTCTAAGCTAGGGAAAAGCCCAGGCCTGGACAGATTCACAGCGAAATTTTACAAGAACTTTTTACAAAGAGCTGCTCCCCCTGCTTGGTAACCTATTCAGAGATATTTATAATGGAGACACTTCACCCCCCCCTATTGGCAATATGCCAATATAGCAGCAATACTTAAACCTAATAAAGACCAGTTTAAGTGCGAATCCTATGGACCAATATTGGTTTTAAATCAAGACTAAAAATACTATCCTTCTATATGTCCAAGAGACTTGAAAAATGTTTCTGACCATCATCTGTAAAGATCAAGCAGGTTTTATATCCCCAAAGTGCACTTCGAATAATGTAAAGCATACACTTTACTTACTAGAAAAAAATCCAAAAAGACTCCACCCCAATGTTGCTATTAAGAATGGATGCACAAAAAGCATTCGACCGTTCTTCAGTTCACTCTGGAGAAATTTGACTTCTCCAAAGAATATAGCCAGATAATTAAAACATTTCATACTCTCCCCCAACCCCCAAACTGTAGTGAAGGTGAATGGCTCGTTCTCAGATAATTTCCCTTTATTTCGGGGAACTAGATGGGGTGCCTCCTTACCCCCTTATTACCTGCACTGTATGCAGAACCATTGGCATAGGCCATAAGGGAGAACCCACAAATTAATGGTGTGACATATCAGGGGACAGAGCATAAATACAGGTTACTCACTTGTAATTGTAGTTCTAGGAGTGGTATATGATGTTCATCCACACTTCTGGCAGTTGCCTTTTCCTTTAAGGATCACCGGAAAGTCTTCTAGCTGGCTCCTCCCACCCACCAGGGTGATAACTCTCCAGGCTCTGCCCCATGACGCCGAAGCTGGGGAGGTCAGGTGGGTCCGTGTGGATGAACAACATATACCACTCCTAGAACTACTGTTACAGGTGAGTAACCTGTGTTTCTAGGGACATAGATATGATGTTCTATCTGCACTTCTGGCAGACTCCTAGCAGTTCTCCGAGAGGAGTGCGGCAAGGTGCACACCCCCTACTTTGGGAACAGAGATTGGAGAACTGAGGTCCCAAACCCAGCATCCCGGCATGACTCGAGGTCAATGTGATAATGGGAAATGAAGATGTTTGCTGACTTCCAGGTAGCAGCTCTGCAGATATCCTGGATTGGGACACCCCTAGAAGCAGCCACTGATGCAGTGGTATGGCAGGTGGAATAAGCCCTTAGCCTTATGGGAGGCTCCCTATCCACCAACCTATAGCAGAGATCAATGGATGATGTAATCCATCTGCCAATCGTCCACTTGGCTGCAGGTCTGTCAGGTGCGGCTTCAGCGTAGGTGACAAACAGCTAGCAAACCTCTCCTTGAACTCCAGCCATGTGCTCTTTATAATAAGGCAGCGCTTGTCTCAGGTCCAAAGTATGGAGCCTGTATTCAGCCTCCAAGGTGAGATTGGGGTAATACACTGGCAGAGTCATCACATGGTTCAGGTGAAACTCTGACACAACCTTCGGAAGGAACTTTGGGTTGGGGCGCAGGACAACCATGTCCCTGCAGAAGACCAGGTAAGGAGACTCCACCGAGAGCACCTGGAGCTCACTGATCCTTCTGGCTTATGTGATAGCCACCAGGAAGGCGGTCTTCCATGACAGGTGAGATATGTCACACATGTGGATCAGTTCAAATGGCTTCCCCATGAGCTTTGCCAAAACCAGCAGTAAATCCCATGGAGGTGGTGATGCACACACCAGAGGGGATATGTGATCAAGGGCTTTGAAAAGAATGCCAGACCACCTTCTCCTGCACCACCGACTGCTGACCAGCCTGCACCTGGTAAGTAAGCAGAGATGGCTGCCAGTTGCACCTTAAGGGTCATCAACCAAAGTCCCCCTTGAGAGAGAGACAGCAGGTAGTTCAAAATGCTAGCCACCGGACAGAACGAAGGGTCCAACCCCTTGCCCTGACATCAAATAGAGAATCTCTTCCTTTTGAAGGCATAGCATTTTCTGGTCGATTCCTTACAAGATGCCTCCACAACTGTGAGGACATCTTCGAAGAGACCCAAAGCCTGGAACTCTAGCCACTCAGGAACCAGGCTGTCAGGTGCAGGAACTGAAGGTCCGGATGGAGTACCTTCCCCTGATTGATGGAGAGCAGATCTGGGCATGCTTAAAGATGCCTCAGGGTCCTGTTGCTGAGGCTGAGGAGATCGAGGTACCAAAACTGGTAGAGCCAGTCCAGAGCCACCGGGATCACCTGTGACTTGTCCCTCCTGACTTTGAGCAGTATCTTGTGGATCAAGGGAAGTGAAGGAAAGGCATAGAAGAAGCCTGGGGTCCATGGCCTTGTGAAGGCATTCCCCAGCAGTGAGCCCTGCTGAGGGGGGGTCAGGGCACAAAACAGCCTCAGCTTTGCATTCTCCCTGGAAGTGAACAGGTCCACCTGAGGGGTGCCCCACTGGGAGAACAGACTGTTTACTACCTCTGGGTGGAGGGACCATTCGTGAGAGGCCTCACCCACCCATCTGAGGGCATACGCCAGCTGATTCGAGGCTCCTGCCACATGAATGGCTAGGAGATCTACCTCCAGGCTGTGCTCGAGGGTCCAGATGCTTCTTTGTGCAGAGGCAAGGAGTACATTCCGCCCTGCTTGTTGAGGTAGTACATGGTCATGTCCGTATGGTCTTGGACCCCCTTAACCTCGGACAGACAGAGCAAATGCGGTCATGGCTAGCTGAACTGCTCAGAGCTCCAGCAGACTGATGTGGCATCGGGACTCCTGGGGGTCCAGAGCCCATGGACTCTGTGTTCCCCCAGGTGGGCAACCCAGCCCGTCAAGAGAGGTGTCAGTCATCAGGATGATCGATGGCTTGGAGCAGACAAACAGGATACCTTCCTGCAGATGTTCTTGGATGAGCCACCACTGAAGGCCGTCCCACATCTTCTGGGTCACAGTGACCAGTTGGTCAAAGTGACCTTTGCACTGAAACCACTGGCTGGCCAGCTCCCATTGCAGGGAGTGCATATGCCAATGGGCCCATCGGACCACACTAGTGCAGGCCGCCATGTAACCCAGGAGGCAGAGAAAGTCCTGGGCAGGATGCAAGTGCCCAAACAGAAATGATTCGGCAAAGGAGGAGAGAACCTCTACCCTGTCTACTGGGAGCCGAGCTCTGGCTTGGCACAAGTCGAGCTCTGCTCCAGTGAAACAGATCATTTGCGAGGACACAAGTTCCGACTTGGTGTCGTTGACCAGGAGGCCAAGGTCAATGCAGGTCTGGAGGGCCAGGTCCCTGGACCGCTCCACCTCTATCCTGGAGGAACCTGCAATCAGCCAGTCATCCAGGCAGGGATACACCCAGACCCTTCGGTGCCTCAGGTAAGCTGCCACCACTGCTATGCATTTGGTGAAGACCCTGGGGGCCAAGGAGAGGCCAAAAGGCATGGCTTGGAACTCGTAAAAGGACCCCCTCTGCTCAGAAGCAGAGGAACCTTCGATGGGACGGACAGATCGGGACATGAAAAAATGCATCCTGAAGATCCAGAGAGCAAAACCATGTGTTTTGCTCCAGAGATCGTATGATCTGAGACAGTCACCATCCTGAAAGTGCGGGACCTGAGGAATTCATTCAGGTCATGAAGATCTAGAATGGGGCACCAGCCCCCTGTCCGCTTTGGCACCAGGAAGTACCTGGAGACAAACCATGGGTGTTCCGGAGGTTCCACAATTCTGACCATGCCCTCCTCACAGAGGAGCTGGGCTATATCATCTCAAAGAGCTGTTGATACCAAGCCCTACAGTGGGGCATGGGCTCAGCTTGGTGGGTACTGCCCGAATTCCAGAGGCAGATCCTGGCTGACCACTTCCAGAACCCACCTGTCCATGGTAACAGTGGACCAGGTGGAAAGGAAGTGGTGGAGATGGCCAAGGGGAGGCATGACAGGTATGAGGGTGGCAACCCCATCCCGTCACTGGGCAGGCTTGGAGGATCTGGCTGAGGGGTCACCAGGTCCCTTCCCTCTAGGCTTTTGGACCGTCACCAGGCTTGAGCCTGCTGGCCAGACCGATGCTGGGCTGGTTTTGCCACAGGAGTGGAGGACCGAAAGGGCTTGCACTTCTGCTGCTTAGAGCCATTGCTATCCTTCTGGGTGGATGTCACAGAGTCCAGGGTGGCACTGGACTTCTTAATGCACTGGAGGTGACCCTCCACACTAGACCCATATAGGTAAGTGCCCAAAAAGGGGACATCCACCAGCTTGTGCTGGGTATCTGCCATGAAGGTCGAAATCTGCAACCAAGCCCTGTGATGCATAACCACTGCAGCTGCCACTGAGTGGGCACAGGAAGCACCAATGTGTAGAGCCATCTGGAGCTGTTGCTTCGACACTGCCCTACCCTGATCTCGAACCTGCTTGACCATGGTCTGGAGGTCTGCCGGGAGATGAGGAATCACCTCATCCAGGGAGCCCAACAGGGCATGAGCATGAGTGAAGTGTGCCCATCAATACAGCTGAGCTCACCTGACAGAGGCTGAGCGAGGAGGCAGCGTAGACTTTTCTGGCTGAATGATCCAATTTCTTGGATTCCTTTTCCAGAGGTCTATCAACATCCCCTGTGTTGCCTGAGTGCCAAAACACAGAGTCAACCACCAACCTCTCAGCCGAGAGATACATAGATACATAGACAGTGTCAGCAGATAAGGGCCTATGGCCCACCCAGTCTGCCCATTTGAGCTTGTAAGTTCAGTTTATGTTTTCCAAGAAGTCTGTTGCCCCTTACCCCTGACCTCCAGAATTCCTTTATGTCTATCTCATGCATTCTTAAATCCTGTGATTGTTTCAGCCCCCACCATTTCCTCTGGCAGGGTGTTCCACTTGTCCACCACCCATTCTGTGAAGAAATTCTTCCTCATGTTTCCTCTGAATCATCCTCCCTCCAACTTCATCCCATGCCCTCTAGTCCTGGAACATCTTTTTCGCTTAAAAATAGTGTATTCCTGCACCCTGTTCCTCCCTGTAAGATACTTGTATGTCTCTATCATATCCCCTCTCTCCTCCTCTCCTCCAGGGAGTACATGTTCAGTTCCTTCAACCTGTCCTCATAGGACTTGTGATGCAATCCATGCACCATCTTTGTTGCCCTCCTCTGAACCTTCTCTACCCTGTCATGTCCTTACGTAGGTAAGGTCTCCAGAACTGTACAGTGTACCCAGGTGGGGCCTCACTAGTGTCTTGTATAGTGGAATTATGACTTCCTTTTCCTGCTGGTGATGCCCCTGCCTATGCATTCCCAGCATCCTATTTGCTTTACCTGCTGCCTTGTCACACTGTTTCCCTGCCTTGAGGTCATCAGAGATGATAACCCCAAGATCCCTTTCCTGCTTGGTGCATGCTATATCCTCACCCCCAACTGATATATTGTGCCAGGGTTTTGTGCCCCATATGCATTATCTTGCACTTCCTTGCATTGAATTTCAACTGCCAAACCCCTGACCATTCTTCAAGTTTCTGCAGGTCCTTCTCATTCTGTCTACACCCTCTGGTGTGTCTACTCTGTTACAGAGCTTTGTGTCATCAGCGAACAGTGAAATTCTGCCTTCTAGGTCCTGCCAATGTCACTGATGAAGATATTGAATAGGACCGGTCCCAGCACTGATCCCTGTGGTAACCCACTGGTCACTCTTCCCTCTGTGGAGTGACAGCCATTTACCACCACCCTCTGTGTCCTGCCGCCAGCCAGTTATCTACCCACCACACTACTGTCCTGCCCACACCCATATTCCCCAGTTTGTGCAATAGTCTTTATGTGGCACAGTGTCAAAGGCCTTGCTGAAGTCCAGATAGGCCATGTCCACTGCCCACCCTGATCCACCTCCCTAGTCATCCAGTCAAAAATTCAATGAGGTTGGTCTGACATGACCTCCCCTGGTGAAACCATGCTGCCTTGGGTCCTGTAGTCCATTGACAACCAGATGTTCCATCAATCTCTCCTTCAGTAGTGCTTCCATGATCTTCCCCACTCACAGGGGTGAGGCTGACTAGTCTGTAGTTGCTTCCTCTTTGTTCCCACTTTGTATAAGGGGACTACATCTGCTGTCCTCCAGTCTTTGGGTACCTCCCTGTTTCCAGTGATCGGCTAAACAGGATAGCCAGAGGTTCAGCCACCACCTCTCTTAGTTCTTTAAGGACCCTGGGTGCACCCATCTGCCCCATTGCTTTATCAACTCTTATTACTTCCAGTTCCTTCAGGACCTTTTCGTGTAAAGGAACTTGTTCCATTTCTGCACCATTCTCACCCTTGTACTCCATTCAGACCCATTACCCTCCTCTTCTTCAGTAAAGACTGAGCAGAAATACCTGTTCAATATGTCAGCTTTACTGTTGTCATCCTCCACTCAGCCCCCATCCTCCCCCTTCAGTCTCACTATCCCTCCCTTTGCCTTTCTTTTTTCACTTATGTACCTGTAAAAGGTTTTGTCCCCTCTACCCACTGATTTTGCAATGTGTTCTTCTGTCTGAGCTTTGGCTTCCCTTACTGACCTCCCTGCCTCCCTTTGTTTCTCTTGGTACTTCTCCCTATCCCCTTCTGCCTGTGTCTTTTTGTATTGCCTGAATGCAATCTTTTTGGCTTTCACTTTCTTTGCTACCTCTTTGGAAAACTATAATGGTCTCATCTTCCTTTTCCTCTTGCTAACCTGCTTAATACATAATTCTGTTGCTCTTGTAATCCCCATTTTAAATACTGCCCACTGTTCCTCAACCCCTGATTCCTGCCCCATTCCCCTTAATGCCTCTTTCAAGTATCTCCCCATTTTCCCAAAGTCTGCCCCCCTAAAATCCAGGATACGTGTTTTTGTGTGGTTTGGTCCTGCTCTTTCTGTGATTTCAAACCACAGTGACTGGTGGTCACTGTTCCCAGGTGCTCCCCACTGTTACCCCATAACACTGTCCCTGTTTGTGAGCACAAGGTCCAGTATTGCCTTCTGCCGAGTTGGTTCCATGACCAGTTGCTTGAGGAAGGCACCCTGAAGGGAGTCCAGGATAAATCTGTTCCTAGTTGATGCTGCTGCTGGGATGCTCTAGTCCACGTCTGGAATACTGAAGTCTCCAACCAGTACTACCTCACTTTTGTCTGCCATCCTTTGGATGGCTAGCATCAGCTCCCTATCTGTTTCTTCCTCCTGGGCTGGTGGTCTATAGACCACACCTGTGCGGATGGCTGGCCCCATTTTCCTTTCCAGCTAACCCACAGTATCTCTCCCCATTTTGTTCCTCCTGGACCTCTGTGGCCCTTATGTCATTTTCACATACAGTGCCACTCCTCCTCCTTCCTGCCTGCCCTGTCTCTTCTGAATATGTTGTAGCCAGGTATGGCCATCTCCCAGTCGTGGTTATCATTACACCAGGTTTCAGTGATGGCCACAATGTCCAGGTCTGACTGCACCATGACAGCCTCCAGATCTTCCATCTTGTTGCTAACGCTCCTGGCATTTGCACACATGGCTTTCCATGATTTGACCTCCCTAGACTGTTTTGCTGTTCTACTCCAGCCCCTTCCTTGGTTGTCCTTTATCCCTGGTTCTCCTTGCTGTCTGTCCTTCTGCTGAATTTTGCCCCTTTTCTGCCTATCCACCTCTTGGGCGCTAATCTCCATCTTTTGCACACTGCTTTGTAGAGACAGCAACTCCTCTGGTTCACTGGTTCCACTGCTAGCTGTGTGGGGTGAGCAAGTAGGTACCCTCCTTGCTGGCCTGCCACCCCCCCTTTGCTAGTTTAAATGCTTGTCAATGTAGCATTTAAACTTATCATTGAGTGCTTGGATTCCCCTCCAGGATGGATGCAGGCCATCAGGCTTGAATAAACCTCCATCCTTCCAGGTGGGTCCCCAGTCACCATGCTCTGTGAACCCTGAAAGAGAACCAGTAGACACCGCATACTTGCCGGCCATCTGGGAAGAGGGCGCCGGGCAAGAGGAAGGATGCTGCCAAAGCTCCAGAGCAGGGCCAACAATGGCCTCGACTACTGGGAATGCCTCCGTTGGAAAATCCCTATTGTCCAGGATTTCTGTAAGGGGATAGCGAGCCCACTTTTGAACAGGCTCCAGCTCCATCCCTTTGGATTCAGAGATGAGCCACAAAATGCCCATGAGGGAAGTCGGGCCTTCATCCATGGAAAGACTCCCAATGGACTCCGTGTCCAGAGGATTGGAGTGCAAGGAGGAATCCTCAGACTCCAAGAAGTTTGCATAAATGAGTGGCCACCAGTGTCACACTCGACTCGCCTAGGACAGTCGGGAGTAAGAGTGACTGACAGCCGATGGGGAAGCCCCTTGACTGGCCAAGACTCCTTGATAGGAGCCCCGGTCATCAGCTGTTTGGGTGGCGGCTCCACCACAATCAGCAGAGAGGCCTGCTTTGGCTGAACTGATGTGGTCTGAACCAGCTCTGCTGGGGGAGGAATGGTGTCGACCAGCCCCACTGGGAGAGTCGATGTCGGCCTTTCAGGTGACAGCCACTTAATGGCCGGGGTGGAAACTGTCATCGGCTTTGACCCAAACTAACTGCTGTCACATTAGATCTTCATAGTGTCGACGCGATTTATACTGAAGCCTCTCCTCACCCGAGGAGCATGAAGATGCGTAGTGGTGGTGCCGCTTACCATGGTGTCGAGACCAAGGCCACTGATGATGGCGGGATCTGCTTGACTCCAAAGAAGTGGAAGACCAAGACCCCTGCCAACAGTGATGCAGACAGGGGGGCCTCAGAAGGAGCTGAGGAAGCCTGCGGCTCCTTCTTGGATTGGGGGGTCCGGCTCAGTGGGCTGGGACG
Organism: Neoceratodus forsteri; assembly: GCA_016271365.2. Taxonomy (NCBI): domain Eukaryota; kingdom Metazoa; phylum Chordata; order Ceratodontiformes; family Ceratodontidae; genus Neoceratodus; species Neoceratodus forsteri. The sequence goes on along the minus strand of JADMNL010000030.1, from coordinate 216,053,590 downwards.
ACCCATCAGTGTCCACAGGCAGGACTGGAGTCCTGAAAAGAGAATTATCGACCTCTTCAGGGTCGAGAAAATCTCAACCACATCGTTGGCCAACAGCTTGGTCAACTAGTCTGATGGGGTTACCATGAAAACCAGCAGCGGGCTTAGTTTCGGACTGTGAGTCGAACCGGCGGTCCTGTGAGCGGAACATTCCTGGTCCCGGGAACACTGATGATGAGTCTTTTCCTTGTCTTTCTTCTGCTTCTTCTTGCATGAGCAAGAATTGTGCGATCAGGAAGGCCTTCTCCCTTGGTCGAGAGGGACTGGCACAGTTCCTTGAAGGAGGCTGAATAAGAAGAGCCCAACTGGAGCGGAACAAAGGCAGAGGCAGAAGAGGACTGAGCAGCAGCCTGGGCCACTTTCTCCTTGAGGGCCTTAAATTGTTCCAATTGCTTGGCGAACCCCACAGCCATGGAGACCACCCAATGGGCATCCTTGGATTTAACCGGAAGGTATCGTTTCTCCGGTCATCCCAACTGAAGACAGGCAGCGCAGTCTCCCAGCATGCATGAGTGAAAAAAATGACAGATGTCGCAGGCCTGTGGATCGTGATCATGGCCGAGACAGTATATATGCACGTGGTGTGAGTCTATATGGGACATCTTCTGCCCGCAAGGGCACTGGCAAAACCCGGGAGCAGTTTTGTCTTCCATCGCTGAAGTGATCGAAGAACTAGTCGAAGACAGAACTCTAAAGAGTTTCAAAGTAAGTTCTGGAAGTAAATCTGAAGATTTGAATGCCAGGGCCTACTCAACAGGGGAGCGATAAGGAGGGAACCTGAACTTTCCAGAGGAAAGGAAGATGTGACATCATAGGGGAAGCACCTGGAGAGGTGTGTGAGAGGAACCAGGTAGAAGACTTTCCGGCGATCCTTAAAGGAAAAGGCAACTGCCAGAAGTGTGGATAGAACATCATATCCACATCTCTACAAAGTAGCATTTTATGCCGATGATTTAATAATTTACATGACAAATCCTGAATCCTCTCTTCCTTAATTATTTGCTTTATTAATGGATATAGAAAAATTATCAGGCTATAAATGAAATATTACCAAGACAGAGGTACTCTGTTTGGATACGAACCACGACCAGACACCCAGACTACTTTTCCCTTTTGATGGCAATGTGAAAAATTCAGATCTCTTGGGATCATAATTCTCAGGGACTTAAAAACGTTGTATACTTCAGATTATGACCCATTGACCACAGCTGTCCGAGAGGGTCTGGAGATGTGGTTTTATTTGCCCCTTTCACTGATTCATAGAACAGATTATATTCAGATGAATATCCTCCTGAGGTTTTTATTCTTATTCCAAAATATTCCATTACTCCCACACAAATCAGAATTTAAAAAATGGGATAAGTTGATATTGAGATTTATTTGGGCAGGAGGGAAACCAATAAAGGCATACACATTACTTCAACTCCCTAAGGAGAAGGGAGATTGGCTCTGCCTAATCTGGAGAGATACTGCCAAGCAACCCCGATTTCTCATGCATTACACTGGTAAGATAAGCAGTCAAATACAAGCACAAAGATTTTATTGATCGGTATTAGCCATTGCAATACACAGTATACAGAGTTAAAACATAGGCTATCTGGGCCATAAAATATACAAGCATGAAATAAAATCACAGTCATTAAAACTTTGCACAATACTATAGTTATTTAATTAGAAGTGCAAATAGAAAATAAATTCACAAAATATCTTTACTATAAGACACATTAAGATAATCAAAAGTGAAATATTCTAAATATGGGTTGTCATTAAAAATCTAGACACTTTTTCTAGGACATTTGGATCATGTGTAGTAAATAAATAAAGTAATTTTTTGTTGGGACAGAGAGATCGAGACCACCCAGCATCTCCCCAACCAACATTTCTGCTTTTTTTCAAAAAGTGGACACATAATAACTACATGTTTATAATCGTCATATATGGTAGTCACGTGATGCCTTCCAACTAGCGGCCACATCTCTATCTCACTCCTGTATCTCCTGCCTCTTACCGGCAATTTCTTTATATATTTCTCCCACCGATAAGATTTACCAACAGCACTAACCTAGGGGAGTCATCCGGACGTTGATTTGTCCTGCTTTTCGTGGTTGCAGCTTCGGGATGGATGCCAAGATGAAGCAGGCCCCCCTCAGCACACGCCACCTGCCACCCCAGAGAAGGTTAGCAAGAAGGCCAAATCACATGGGGCCTCTGCCAATCGCACTGCTACTACAAGCCCTCAGGCCTCTCCGCTCTCTGAAGAACGTTTCCTATCGGAGATTCAACCTTTTAAAGAACTTATGAAATCTGTAACAGAATAGCTAAAATCTTTGCGCTTGGACTTAAATGATACTGCTCGGAGGGCTGGTGATACAGAAGCCTGGATTACTTCTGTAGAGGGCTGGAGGGAGACAGTGGACCCACAGCTTACATCTTTAAGTCATAAATTATCCAAAATGGAAGGAAAACTGGAGGACCTTGAGGGAAGAAGTACACGTAATAACCTGCTTATTTTTGGTCTGCCCGAAGATGCAGAAGTCTCCTCTCCAGTGTTATTCACACAAAAGCTCTTGGAGAAAATAGCGGGGCCCTCTCCCAACCATTCCTGTTATATTATTGAGAGGGCCCATCATTCTCTACATGCCAATCCTCAGCAAGGAGCCCCTCCTCTCTCACTTGTTATTAAAATGTTAAACTTCCTGGACAAACAATACATCCTGCAAAAATGTTGGGATCTTAAAGAAATCCTGTGGGAGAGGCAGTGCATCCAGATTTATTTTACTTATTTTATTTATTTATTTAGTTTTTGTTGACCGGGTAAGTGCACTAGACAAATTCTGCCTATTTTCAGGCACGACCGGGGAAGGGATACAGATGAATGCCAACTGACCTTGAACCAGATTAGCTGTTGGTGGTATTTTAGTGAATGAGGAAATGGCCAGGACACGGGGAAATTCCCCTACTCTTTTCGATAAGTGCCATGGGATCTTTAACATCCACCTGAACTACCACCAATCCAGGCAGATGGGACCTCGGTTTAACGTCTCATCCGAAAGACAGCACCTCAGAAGTGCAGCACCCCTCTCATGCTGCAGTACAGTGTCAGTACTGGGATATTAATCCAAGTGCCAGATGTGGGAACTGAACCCACAGCCCTCTGATCTCCCGGCCTCAGAGGCGAGTGTGCTACCTGCTGAGCCACTGACACTGCTTAACAAGGTCTGCCAGCTACAGTGAGACAGAAGAGGGCTACCTTCCACCCTGTGGTGGTTAAATTGCTGGCTGCCTCAGTTAAATTCAAAATGTTATATCTGGCCAAATTATAAGTCTACTGCAAGAATACCTGGCATTCTTTCGAGAGTGTGGAGCATGCAACCAAAGAATTGCAGCGGATGCTTCCTGAACTGTTCTGTGCCCCATGATCCAGGTTATGTCAGCGTGACCGGTGGGCAAGGCTGAGAACATAGCCTGGGAGCTGTTGTTTTCATACCAGGTGGTAATAAGGGTGGATGTGTGCCTAACCTCCTGCATCCAAAGAGATTCTTTGTGTTTTGGTTTGGCTTTTTGCACATAATTCTGACTGATGGCTCATAGGCCCCTTTATTAACAAGCCGGGGTCTGCTAAGTCACCAGGATTCGACTGTGTTCCTTATTGAGTTTGCTCCAGAGCAGTTACATGGAGAATCACGCCCCTCTTTGAATGTTTTCTCTGAACCTTGGGGTTGATGTATATTCATGGTTCATGTCATTGTAGCACTGCAATTCTCTTATTTGAATTTATTCTAACTCGAGTTTATGATGGCTGGGGTGGGAGTACCCACGGGGGGTTCCCCTTAAAGTTTTGGGCTGAATTCTGGTCTTATAAGTGTTACACTGTCACCATGTTGGTGCATTTTGGATTTGCTGGGGGCAGGGGGGAGAGAAAGTTCAGGATGTTGAGCTAATATGCTTTTGAGGCTACCATGAGCTAGTTTGGGGGGGTTGTTCTCTTCTCTCAATTGGTGGGATTTTCAGCAGGGTTACATTAGAGGCTGGTAGGAGAAATTGTGTTGGGTTTAAGGGTCTTGTTTGCTGATGTTTTTCTTTGGGGGTGGTAAGACATGGGTGGGTGGGTGGGATGGGAGTGGTGGGGGTGTGGAGCTTACGATATTCCTCAGGGTGAAGTATTGGGAGTAACTAGGCACTGTTTGCTATTTCTTAAAGAAAGGCTATGGCCAACCCACTGAAAGTTGCTTCCTGGAGTGTTAAAGGGGCCAGGTCACCTCTTAAGAGACACCAAACTCTTAAACACTTGCAACAGCTTCATTGCCAGATCACTTTTTTGCAAGAAACCCACCTCTTGTTGATGGAGGCTACCTTTCTCCATCAACAATCTGTGGGCCAAGTACATGCATCTGGGGATGCCATGGCCAGTTGAGGAGTGGCTATTATAATTTCTTGGCAAATTCCCTTCCAAGTCCCGCAGACAATTACTGATGATAATGGTAGATATGTTTTTGTACATGGGGTCCTCAATTGCACAGCAATTATCCTGAGTTGTGTATATGGTCCCAACCATGCAGATCCCCCCCCTTTTTCTTGGAGGTCGTTAGTCAGATTTCGAGACTTCCTCCAGTCCCTATAATTCTAGGTGGTGATTGGAATGTCACCCCATCCTCAGTTTGGACAGATCTGGAATGCGACATCCAGGACGATCTCCTCAGCAAAGGGCGTTGCGAGACATGATCCAGACTCTGGGGTTATGCGACCCATGGTGACTCCTGCATCCCCAGGACTGGGTGTATATACCTTCTACTCTGCTGCACATGGGTCCTACTCCAGGTTGGACTATGTTCTTAGTACTAACCTCTTCCCTCACATAATAGAAGGTGAAATTGGCCCTAGGGCCCTTTCTGAGCATTTGGTGGTTTGGCTCTCATTGATTCTCTCCCCTAATATGGAAAGGACACAATCTGGAAATTCAGTAATCAGCTGTTATCTGATAAGTTTCTGGTTGATCAGATTAAGGACCAAATCACTCTATTTGACCAGTAAAACTCAGGCTCTGTGGGCAAAGCTGATTTAGAGTGGGCTTCTTGCAAATGTTTTATCAGGGAGAGCTCATTCGATTGGTGACTAAATTAAAGAAAATCCGTGCCTCTGCAGAAAATGAGCTTTTACAACGGATTACTATCATTGAGAATAGCTTGTCTCCTCAATCGTCAGCAGAGGTTTTACAAAATCTGATGATTCTGCACAGTAAATATTCTCAATGGTAATGGAAAAAGCTGAATATGCCCTACTGAAAACAAAGGCCAGATTCATAGACCAGGGAAACAAGGCTGGATGTCTACTGGCTATTAGACTGCAGCAGGTGGAGTCCTCTAGGCTAATAGTAAGCCTTAAGGCTAAGGATGGAATGTTAATATCTTGGGACAGAGATATCGCTCAAGAATTTGCCTCCTTCTACGCAGACCTTTATAGCACAAAATATGCCCCTCACTCACGCTCTGACCTCATCTCCTTTCTCCAGAAATGCACCCTCCCATGCTTATCCCAGGCCCAACAGGTTTTTCTTGCTCAGCCTATTTCCACTGTAGAGATACGGCAAGCGGTGACTAGCCTATCACCAGATAAATCCTTGGGCCCTGATGGGCTTACTTCTAATTTTTATAAAATGTTTTTGGATCAGTTGCTGCCTCTCCTTTCCAGTTTTTTTTTTTTGCCTATGTTCATGAGCATGATGTATCAGACCCTACGCTTTGGAAGCTCTTATTGTAGTGCTTTTGAAACCCGAAAAGTCCCCTGATGCTGTGGGCAATTATAGACCCATTTCTTTAATAAATTGTGATATAAAAATTTTGGCTAAAATCCTCACCAATAGAGTACTCCAGGTGTGAGAGGGGGCTCCTTACTCGTAAGCAGGTGGGCTTTGTTCCCAGTACAGCATTCCTGGATCACTTTCAGAAATTGGCACATATCTTCTCTGCATCCAGGGGATCCGACACCTCTATGGCTTTGGTTTCTCTGGATGTGATGACATTCCTGTTCATGACCCTAGAGGTCTTTGGCTTCCCGCAGTCCATCATAAGGTGGGTGAAGATACTATATTCCTCCCCTTCGGTGAGGGTCTGTTGTAATGGAGTGCTATCCACCACCATTCCTCTTGGGTCAGTAACAAGGCAGGGCTGTCCCCTCTCCCCGCTCCTTTTTAATTTATACTTGGAACCTTTACTCGGTAGACTTGCTATGTCCCCAGAAATCACTGGCATTCCGGTTGACCCGAGTATCTTCCTAAAGTCTGTCTATGCAGAAGATATTTTACTTCATCTCACCAGTCTGGATACCTCCCTTCCAGCTGTGGTACAATTTTATAGGGAGTATGGTACACTCTCTAACTATAAATTCAATCTTAGCAAAACTGAAGTTTTGCCTCTTACCATTTTGGTTAATAAGCTGGAAGTGATGTCTCTGGGTATGTCTTGGTCTCCCTGGTCTCTTAAATATCTGGGGCTGCTTCTGTCCAAGGACTCTTCACTTATGCATAAACTTAATTTAGAGGATTTAGTGCTACGGGTCCAACAGGATCTGCACTGGTGGCAAGCCCTCCCCTTATCTTTGTGGGGTTGTACCTCAATTATAAAGATGAATGTGCTCCCCAGGCTTTTTTATCTCCTTCGTATGTTACATTTCTGGTTACCCCTGAAATGGTTCAGGAAAGTACATCAGATAATTACAGGTTTTATATGGCAAGACAAAGATCCTAGGAGGGCGTACAAGAAATTGGCTGCCCCAAAATATGTAGGAGGTATTAAACCTCCCCATTTCCTGTTTTACTATTTTTCTAGCCATTTCAGTAAATTACTTCAGTGGTTTCATCCTTCTTCTCTGGATCCCCCAGTAGGTAATAGACCTCCCTGGTTGGATTTAGAGCTCCACCTCCTGCAGCACAATGATCTTGATCTAGCCTCCCTGCCCTATGTTCTCTGGGCTACTCTCCCATCTAAGATTAAAGATTCTACCATGGGAATCTCTTTGAAAGTGGATTCAACAATTCTGGGTTCTGTTAAAATCCACGATCTCCAAAGATATTTCCCAACCCATTCTCCACAATTTATATACATTTTTCCTTTTTTTTTTCTAACGAAGTTCATAATCTTACATATGGAGAATATATACTTCGGATATAAATCAGTTTTCTCCAACACAATTGTCTCATCATTACCTCCTACATTACACTAACCTATTGATCCAGGAAACTATCAATGCTTATATGTTAATTTATTTATTTAAGCACTTATCTGTTTAACCTATTAATAACACAATTGCTACATTATGCCATTTTGGATCTGGATATGAAAAAAATTCAAAATTTTATCAAAGGTTTCACCTTCCCCCATCTTTAAATAATGACAATGTTCTATCTTCATTATATCCACCATAAAACTAACCCATGTGGTAAATAAAGGTGGATCCTTGTCTTTCCATTTTATTAAAATGCACTTTTTTGCTATGGCCATTGCCATTACCAAAAACATTTTTTGATGGTAACCTAAATCTATATTTGTTTCTTCTTGTGCCAGCAGGGTCAGTTTTGCAGAAAGTGGAATCTTCTTATTAGTAGAATTGTTCATTGCTGAGATTATTTTTGACCAAAAATGTGTAAGGTAAGGGCATTTATGGATTAAATGAATCAGGATTCCTGTGGTACTGCTCTTGTTCTATTTCCATTCCCAAATCTTGTTCTCATTTTTTTTTAAGTACCATCATTTCCTTTGGGTAATCCAATATATATACTGCATACAATTTAGAAGTAAGACCCTTATTTTCAGTTTGCGAGGTTAAACTATTTAACAGGGGGGGTAGTTTTTAATTTTTACTCACTATTTGTTTTAATTATATAATTTAACTGTAAATAGGAAAACATGGGTATCTAAAACATGAAATTGTTCTTTTAGTTGTTCAAATGTTTTGAAACAATTGTTCAAAAACAGTTGACCACACTCATACAGACCCAACAGAATCCAGTCCTTAAAAATGGTATTATTTATAGACATTGGTAGTCCATGACTCATGTAAATAGGGGTGAACTGAGTAACCCGTATTTTGAATTTTATTTTTCTATGCAATTCGAACGACTATTTATTGTAGTTTGAGTAGTAATAAACCCTTTATTTAGATAACCATCTTTTTTATCTAAGTTTGCAAATAATAAATTCATGAATGTCTTATAGTTATATTTTCGTAACTCCATCTCCATAGTAATTAATTGTTGATGATGAAGTTTCAACCAATTCCATACAACTGTAATTAGAGCTACTAAGTAGTATGTATAAAAGTAGGGTAATGCTAATCCGCCTCCTTCTTTAGGCATTATTGATTTATTATATGAGACCCTATGGTTTTTATTTGTCCATATAAAATTTGTAATCAATTTTTTTTAATGTTCTGAAAAAACTAATCTGTACTGATATAGATAAAGTTTGGAACAAAAACAGTACCTTTAGAAGCATCTGCATTTTTACAATATTTATTCTTCCTATCAGCATTAGAGAAAGGTGCTGTCATTTATTGCAATCTATTTTAATATTTTGCAATATACTCTCAAAGTTGCTTATATAAAGGTCTTTCATTTGTGGGGTTATAGTTACCCCTAGATATCTAAAAGAGTTAACTATAGGGCAAGGGCAATTATTAGGTATGGAGAAATCGGGATTTCCACTCAAACTTAAAATCTAAGATTTTTCCCAGTTAATATTATAACCTGAACACTCCCCATACGTCTTAATTATCCTCATAAATTTTTGTAATGAGGAAGATGGTTCTGACATATACAGTAGAGCACTGTCTGCATATAAACTAATTTTGTTTTCCAATGTTTCTTGTTTTATTGCCATGATATTTTGGGAGCATCTCATTTTTTGTGCCAAAGGTTTTATTATATGGGCAAATAAGGGCGATAGCAAACAGCCCTGTCTTGTCCCCCTTATTAACTTAATAGGGCTTGATATCACATTATTAGTTTTAATTTTAGCAGTAGGATGATAGTACAAAGTGTAATCCAATTTAGAAAGCTATTACCAAAATTCATTTTTTCCAGGGTATGAAACATAAATGGCCATTCCACCCTATCAAAGGCTTTTTCAGCATCAACTGTAAGTACAAATGAATCATTCACGTTATTTATTATATTTATAGTATGCCTTATATTTTCTGAAATTCCTCTCCCCAAATAAACCCATTTTGATCTGGGTCTATTAAATCAGGCAAAAATTCCTCCAATCTATTAGCTAATACCTTAGCTATTATTTTGTAATCTGCATTAAGCAGAGAGATTGGCCTACATGATTTTGGAAGAGCTGGGTCTTTTCCCTGTTTATGTAATAATAAAATATGGGCTTCTGAAAAAAAGGATGGAATGTTAAGACAACTATTCATATTGTTAAACAATTTTACTAATACAGGTGCTAAAAGGTTTTTAAATTTCTTAAAGATTTCAATCTGCAGCCCATCCGGACCTGGTGCTTTTCCAGCTTTTAAATCTTTAATTGCCCTCTAGACTTCCTGTAATGTTATAAGATTGTCCATATTAATTTTTGATTGATATGATATTGATCTTAACTCTAATTCATCTAAATAATTTGCTATACTCACATTGTATAGCTGGGATTGTGAAGTATATAGCAATTTATAATAATCTGTAAAAATTGTATTTATTTTTTTAGGATGTCTTTCTATATGACCCATAGCGTCTTTCATTAGATTTATATTCTGGCTTTCTTGCTCCTTTTTTAATTGTCATGCCATTAACTTCAATGGCTTTTCTGAAGTTATGTAATAATTAGTTTTGCAGACAATAGTTGTTTTTCTGCTTTATCAGTTATCTAGTGATTATATGTCTTTTTTTTATTAATTGAGCAAATATCTTATTATCAAATGATGTAACGTAATTGTTCCAAACACTGTATATCCATTTCTAATTGTTTTAACTGAGCATTCTGTCCCTTTTTCCTGCTGCCACTTAGTGCCTGCAAACACCCCCTCTGCCAAACCTTAAATGCAGCCCAAATATCTGGCAACTTAACGTCTTGTTCAACATTATTTATAAAAAAATTATTTCATTTCTTGTCATTTTAGATTGCTAATTTCCTCTTTATTTAACAATGATACATCCATTTTCAAATTACAATTGAGATATAATGAATTTTCCATTTTATGACTCATAAGAAAGGGGGAGTGGTCAGATACAATAATTCCAGGATAATCTATAGCCATAACACTATATAATATAGTTTCTGATATTAAAAAATCTATCCTAGAGTAGGAATTATGAACTGGGGAAAAGTATGAAACTTTTTTTAGTTGTAGGAAAAAGATGTAACCAAGGATCTACTAACTTCAAATGTGATATAAAGTTATTAATTACCCTGCCCGTAGGTTTGAAAGAGGTGGAATAGCCTGATGTTCTATCCTCCCTACTTAGTGTAATGTTAAAATACCCCCCCCCCCAATTATAAATGGTGCTTTGAATGAGGATAGATTTAAGAAAAAAATCTGTAAAAAAGGACGGCTTATTCTGGTTGGGTCCATACAGTGCGGCCAAGGTTAATGAATTATAACCTATTTGTACTTCCATTATAATATACCTTCCATTTGCATCAATACTTTCACTTACAACTGCTATATTGAATTTCTTTTTATGAAAAAAGATTGCAACACCCCTTGAGCTAGAATTATAAGAATAAGTGCCCTTGCCCCATTTCCTTTGAAACCACTGAAAATCAGATTCTGTGAAAATGTGTTTCTTGCATAAATATGCAATTAATCTGTTTTCTTTCTAAGTAATTAATTATTTTATTCATTTTAACCTTTTGCCTTAAGCCCTCAACATTCCAGGTGGCTATGTTTATTTGTTCAGATATATCACACTGTTTATTTCATCCTGCTTTACAGTTTCCTGGATCATTTTGATCTTTTATTTTTTCAGAGGTTACAATTCTTTTTATATTTTTATGAACATTAATTATTCCCCTACAGCAGTAACACTTCAGCCTTGTGCCCCTATGCCTAAGTGGAGAAATATAAACGTCTCCACCTCTTAGCAGCTGAGATGACTTCAATGTCATCCCTGTACACCAAGTGATTTTAATGCATAGTTATTTACTAAATTTAAAAACGTTTATCTTATCTTTTAACTATTTAATAAAAAAGAACAAAAGAAGAAAAAAAGAGAAAAAAAGAAAGGAAAAAAGTAGGTTTTTTTTATCAAAGACATTCTCTTATCCAACTCTTCACAGAATGATTTTTTTCCCTTCCCATTTCTCTACTTTCTTCCATATCATTCATCTTCCTTTGTCAAATTCACAGTGTAACAAATTCTGAGAATAGGAATCTGAGCACTTTTAGCTATTTTGGCCATTAAATGACTTTTCAAAAGCCTCTTCTGCATCCTCTGGGTCATCGAAAGTGGTCATTTAAAGTCTGCAGTTTACCATTGACCACAAAACATTTTTTTTCCAATTGTTTAACCAGGTGAGACATACTAAGCTGAAAGCTTGTTTACAGGTGCAACCTGGGAGCACAGGGAAGTTAAGTGACTTGCTCAGGGTCACACAGTATGCAAGTGGGGGCTGTGGGATTCAAACCCAGGTCTCCAGATTTGCAGCTCAGAGCCATAAACCACTGCGCTATACTGCCTCCCCCCAAAACATAACTTAGCTGGATACAAGAGAATAAACCTTATTCCTTTCTCATACAATTTTTAACGGGATTAACCAGCTTCCTTTTGTTAACTGTATCAGCAGAAAGGTCTGGATAGACACCAAAATGGACATTTTGAAATTTTAACCCACGCTCGATCCTGGCCTTTTACATAGAAACATAGAATTTGACGGCAGATAAGGACCGCTTGGCCCACCCAGTCTGCCCATTTCCCTACCTACTGGATAAGCTGCAGATCCTAGTTAACCAGCAGCCTACTTCTTCCTATCCCCACCCCCTAGAATGGCCTTATGACTGTCTCATGCATGCTTGAATTCCACCACAACCTTCTCCGGAAGGCCGTTCCATGCATCCACAACCCTCTCTGTGAAAAAATACTTCCTTAAATTACCTCTGAGCCGCCCCCCTTCTATCTTCAAATTGTACCCCCTTGATCTTGCACACCTCTTTTTTTGAAAGATGCTACCCTCTTGGACTTTGTTGATTCCCTTGCGGTACTTGAACGTTTCTATCATCTCCCCCCTCTCCCTCCTTTCCTTGAGGCTATACATATTAAGCTCCTTTAGTCTCTCTTCATATGTCTTCCGGTGCAGACCCTGCACCATTTTAGTTGCCCTCCTCTGGACAGCTTCCATCCTATGTCTTTTCGGAGATTGGATCTCCAGAACTGCACGCAGTACTCTAGATGGGGTCTGATCAGCTGTCTGTACAGAGGGATAATAACTTCCTGTTTTCTACTGGTGATACCTCTCCCTATGCATCTCAGTATTCCCCCAGCCCTCCTTGCTGCCCTCTCACATTGCTTGCCCACCTTTAGGTCATCTAATATGACTACCCCCAGGTCCCTTTCCATTTTTGTTGTTGTTAGTATCTCACCCCCCATTGTGTACTCTTCCCTGGGTTTTTGTTTCCCAGGTGCATTACCTTGCACTTCTTAGCATTGAATCTAAGCTGCCATACATTTGACCATTCCTCTAACCTTGCCAAGTCCCTTCTCATCCTTTCCACCCACCTTGTGCATCAACTCTGTTGCAGATCTTTGTGTCATCTGCAAAGAGACATACTTTTCTTTCCAGTCCCTCTGCAATGTCGCTTATAAAGACATTGAAGAGGACTGGTCCTAATACTGAACCCTGCGGTACCCCACTAGTAACCCCCCCTTTCTTCAGAGTGGACTCCATTTACTATTACTCTCTGTGTCCTATTCTTCAGCCAATTCTTTACCCAGGCTGTCATCTTGGGACCCACTCCCAGGCTGGCTAACTTGTACATTAATCTTTTGTGTGGGACTGTGTCAAAAGCCCGATAATTCCAATTCTTCTCAATATCTTTTCCCCTAATTGCCTGGATTCAAGACCAGTAACTGTATTGCCCCTTTCCCCCATACCTGATACACTGGTAAGTAAAAAGATACATGTTACTGTTACATTAGTTTGGTCAGGGTTTGTGGACCACAGATTTTTCCAGTTTCTTTTCCTCCCTCCTCCCTCGTCTCCCAGAAACATGCTGTGTCCTCTCTCTATGGCATTCTGTTTGCTCAATATGCCCCAGAAATTAATGGATCCTCACCCTATTGGGATCAAGAATTTCCCCTCTCTCCCCAGCAGTGGCTGAGTATCCGGAAGGGTACCTACCACTATATTGGACAAGACAGACTGTGGCTCATGCAGTTTAATATACTGAACAATATGTATTACGCCCCCAGAAATTGGCGAAGATGGGGAGATTGTCAACATCAAGCTGCACCAGATGTGGAAGTGATGAGGGCTGTCTTCTGCATATCTTTTGGTCCTGCCCCAAAGTTGCCCCACTTTGGAAATCAATTGAAGACACAGCGACCCCCTGTTAGGTTTACAAGGGCTCTTCAAACCAGAGGTATGTATTCTGGGGGATATGGCTTACATTCACGATTTGGAGCAGAGATGCTTCATATCACTAATTTTCTTCTCCTTAAAGAAGGTGGTCCTCAAGCACTGGCTAGATCAAACTTTGATTTCTTATAATGAACAGTTGCAGGAGTTGCTGTCTAACTTGCAAATAAAGCGCATGATTGCCCACTTATGCCATAATCCCCTAAGTTTTGATAGAACATGGGGTAAGCTGGATGCATTGTATACAGGTGTTGATATCTAAGCCTAGCTGTGTGCAGTAGACAGACTGGCCTTTACTAGCATATATTACCTGTGCTCCTTATTCTCCCTTTTGAAATAATTGTTCACCCTGTATTTCTATATGTGTTTCTCGGGACTGCTCCATCTTGGGGGCAGGGTAGGAGGAGGGTGGGAATGGGGGTGGGGTGGGGAGGAGGGGGAGAGGTCTGCATGCCTCTAGGGAGGATGCATGGACACTTGTGATCCTTTTTCTGGCATATGGTATACATCTGTTCATATTCAATAAAGTATATTACATTTAAAAAAAAAGATTGTCATATGTACTGGATCCACATTTACTGTGAGGATTCGAAACGTTCAGTCTTTTTTGTCTGCAGTGGACAAACTGAGCATTATAAACTTCTATTCTAAACCTGGCCTACATTCTATGCATTTTATGATTATTTTGCATAAATAATCTTCATGACCCCATTGTGTTTTGAACTGTTTGTACCAACCATGCAGTTTTAATGTAGATAACTGAGATAAAGAATAACTTGAGTCCAAATCTCGTTACCTTGTCTTTACAGCAATAACTATTTCCTCCCATGGTCTAATGTAAATAATATATAAGAAATGTCCTAGTCCTAGTGGGAAACGAGGTCCAGATTCACAAAAGGCAACTCAGGATGCAAGGCAACTTGCGCCCACAAAATTGTGCAAATAGCACTTGCGTCATGAGTTGCATCATGCTGGAATTTAAAAAGGCAGCCTGCAACATGCTGCAGGCTGCCTGTGCCCAAGTGGACCAATGCACCATAAACCCCCTTGCAACAAGGTGTAAGGGGGTTTATGGCAGCATTTGCACCCTATTCAGGAAGGGTGGCTGCAAAGTCCCCAAACTGGTAGTCAGAAACAACCCCCGGTAGAGATCCGTCAAAGAACACTTACGTCAACTATGAGGTGGCATAAGTGTTCTTTGCCATCCATCGTGAGTTGCCAATGTGCAGCCATTGCTGCACAACCAAAAGGCCACTATGGTCCCCAACAGCCCCATTCCCCTAGTGTGCAGCACCGCCCCCACCCCAACATACCCAAAGTTCCTACAGTAATGTCCAAAAAGACCAGTGTGGGCTATGGCCCCCCCCCCGATCCTGATCCCGATACTGCCAGGGTAAAAGCCCTTTGGGGCTACCTGAACACCCTAGCCAGCCTCAATGCCCAAGTCCTGCACCCCCATCCCACCACTATATAGCCGGTATAGCCAGTTTAAAGATCCAATTTGATTATCAACTGCTTGAAGGTGATTAAGTAATCAAATAATCATAGTAAATAAGTGACCCTAAAAGATATTGGGCCAGATTCTCAAAAGGTGCTTAGAACGACGCAAGCTGCACCAGACAGCAGCTTGCATTGAAGCCCCATGCGCCACGGACCCTGCACCCAATTCAGGTATGGGAGGGGTTCTGGAGCCTAAGTCCCCACACATGCGGTATTCCTTCCCGTACAGTGAACACCTGGCACATGGGAGGTGTCTGTCGCAAGCCTGGTGTAGCACAGGAAACAGCACGTACTGTACGTATGTGCACAGTGACTGCCACCAGTCTCAGACACTGAGTGCATATGTACAGTACCGTGCTGATGCAGACCACAGTCGGTGGCTGGCCGGGCACCAAGGGGTGGGTTCCACTAGACCACCAGGTAGTGGGCACTGCAGTGATCAGGCACATGCCCATGCCACATGCAGGTGGCCGGGCAGCATCGAGGATGGGGTGGTGGCCTTGGGGATGGGTGACAGTAACTGGCATGATAGGGCACCATCGGCGAACCGGGGGGGGGGAACTGCAGCATACAGTGGCACATATGATGACTGCCTCAGTGGGACATATTCTAAGTCCCACTACGCCAGCCCAGGCTGGTCTAAGGGCACTTAGAATATCTCCCACTGGGTGCTGTCTGAGAATAGCAAGCTGCAGCTTGCGACGGCGCAGTCCACCTAGCGCTGTCGCAGCACTGTGCAGGGCGCAGAGCTGATACATGACCTGTTTGGGGCAGCGGCCTGCAGTTGATGCAGGCCACCTTCGTGAACTGCGTGGACACAGCCCTGGGACGCAAGGTGCACCTTGCACCATATCTGTTTGGTGCAAGCACCTTGCATCAGCCGCAGGGCTTTGAGAATCGGGCCCATTATGTCTCAGTTTTTAGAATAATTAGTGGGACAGGGGCTGTCCCTAAACGCCCAAGTTCAATTAGCTGTTACCCAATTGGCCTGGTGTTAGAATTTTCAATTAATTAATGGCCCTTTGCTATGACTTTGATACAAAAATATTCCAGGTAATTATCTTGGTTACTAAACTGTGACAGAAAAGCTAAAACATTTTAAGTATCTAACGTAGTAGAATAAAATGAAAAATAAAATAAGGTATGAAGTTTCCTCCAAAAAAGTCTTGCTGTCAAAATACAGGTATAGTCCTGCAAATATGCAAAGTGTACTAGAGGCCAAAGGACAGGCTCAGGATCTGTTTGAAAAAACTAGGGTCCTGCTCAGTTTCTGATTTCAAACTCCTTCATGGACCCGCGATCCCATCAGCAACTATGAAATACAGAAACAGGTCCTGGGGTGACCAGCCCTCTGTAGGCTGCCTTGAATTCCCCTCATCAGGTGCAGGCTCTCCACCGTAGACTCCTAACACTGGGGTGGGGTCAAAACCTCAGGAGAGCTGTGTAATCTCTGCAGCACAGGAATGTCTGGAAAGAACATTGAACAGTAGGTCGATATTGCCAACCCTCTCTATTCTATTAATGATGCGTGGCATCCACAACCAAAAATGAGTTTTAATGTCCAGGCAATGATGGCATACCTGTTATAAAATAGAGGTAAGTGTTTCAGTGTTCCTGCTCGTCTGCTCCTCCTCAGCTAGACCAGCATGCAGCTGTGCAATATGTCCCTAGATAAGCAGTCAGATCAACATTAGAAAGACCTACAACTTAGAGAAGACCATGACCAAATCCACACATTTTTATTTAGAAGCTTAACTACTAGATTAGAAAGTTTTGGGGATATTTCTTCAACATACACCAAACATGTTATCAAGGCCTGGAGAACCCTTTTAAGTTCCCTGGAGATAAAATTAATGGCTAGATATTTGGAAATGTTGGCCATGGATCCAAACTTTGACCTGGCTCTGATGGATTGCACATTCAGACTCTGGCAGAGAAGACACCTAAAGTACAACTACCAATTTTATGACAATGGATCCTCTCAATTTTTTCAGAGGCTGAGACAAATATATCAGTTGAGACAGCACGATTAACATAGATATTTACAAGCCAGACATTATTTTGAGCAATGGTTTAGACTGATGTGGTCTCTTGCAGAGGCCCACCCACTAGTACAATTAATTGTGACAACCTTAGAAAAACAAATGCCAGAACATACTATTTCTTTAATTTACAAATCCATCTGGCCAGCCATAGAAAAAAATACAAACACGGTGGGGAGAGAACTGAAATGTCTGACACAGATTGGGAGGCAGTCTGTATGATACCAAACCCCTCTTTACATACCTAGATGCAAAACTAACATGGGTACACGTGCTTTCTCATATACGGCACCAATGTACTGGAATTCCATTTCCCAAACCATACATCAAGCTCCCACCCATGCTTGTTTTAAGAAACTTCACCAAGATCATCTGTGTGCCGCTAACCCCTGCACTTGTTTTCACCCACCTTAGAACATCTGTTCTCTCTGCCCTCTGTTTACTCTAGGAAATCCACTTCGTATCACTTCTGTCCATTTCTCCTAATCCTCCTATTTATTCCTCTCTTATCCTTTACCGCTTGCACCCCCCACCTTTTCTTTCTTCCTCCTCTTTCACCACAAATAGCACTTATTGTACTTGTCTGTGTATATTATTTTTCTCACATCGTTTTCTGATCGAACAGTTATTCATCCAAAATGTGCTTGACGGTATTATACCGAACAATGTTTCTCTACACTTGAGTTTGAATGTTTGTGACCTCCTTCCTGTGTTACATATTTCATATGCTGTGTCACATGCATACTCATGTATTTTCAAATTGTACTCTCCTGGGTCGTGCCTGAAAATAGGCATGCTAATACCTAGTGCACCCACCCGGTTACCAAAACCAAATAAATACATAAATACAGAATCAGGTGACTGCCTCACATATATGGACGGAGTATGGCTGGAAATGTGCAGTTAGGTATTTTAGAACACCACAGATCACAGGAAAATATGACATTAGATGGTACACTCTGTTGGAGAGAGTGTGGTGAATCAAATGCAGGCCATGTACATATTTTTGGGGATTGCTCAGTGATACAGCCATTACGGCAGTCTATAGAGAGGGCTATTGCTGAGTTTTTCCCGGTGGTGAGGGACTTGTACCCCCAGGTTGCACTTTTGCATCACTTCCCCGATCATATACAGAATCTATATAGTAAAAAAAAAGGTGGCCATCATGATGTTGGCAGCCAAAAAGGTAATAACTTGAAAATGGTTACAAAAGGAATCCCCAACGCAGAGAGAATGGGAGGATGTAATTCAACAAATTTACTTTTTAGAAAAATTGACTGCTGGGCCTAATCTTAAAGTGAATCGCTGCAGGGAATTCTGGAACAAATGGTTACTCTGGATTATGGACCACAGGCCTGATGTTATTCCATAGATTTTAGCATACTGAAAGCATGGATTAATACTGTTGGTGTTCCTTGGGAATAGACCACCATGGGATTGCCAGAAGTGTATCTGCAGATTGTATTGTGCCAAATGTCTACATTCAACACTGTCTGTACCTTAATTTTGAGGATTAAGTATATTTGTATGGCTCCTGAAAAATCTTTTAATAAAATGTGAATTATAAAAAAAGAAAGGAAATGACAAAGCTTCGTCTGCTGAATTGGTGATCACTCCCACCACAACCTCTCCTACAGAGGACCACAGGTCCAGGAGGGTGGAAGGTGGTTGTAAGGGGGGGGGGTTGTAAGGATGGACTATGTGAAACCTGTTCGACCCTGCAGCAACTCGACTGCCAACCCATTTAATCTCCTAGAAAAGGTACAAGACCCTGGCTCAGAGAGAGGAGACATCGACACTGTCGAGGGGGTGAGACAGAGCAAAAGAAAAGGCATCCAGTGGTGGAAAACAAAAACAGGATAAGATTAAACATATGCATACTCTTGCCCTAGGGGACTTGACGGTAAGGGGAGTCGAGTCCCACTCGAGTAGAAGTTCAAAATCCATGGTGACTGTCAGATGCCTCCCCGGCGCCTCAGCTACAGTATGTGGGACACTGATCGAATTGGGAGGATCATGGACAAAAAGGAAGGGTTAAAAATTGGCTGGACAACAGGATACAGAGGGAAATAGTAAACGGAGTTTACTCTGAAGAAAGGGGGGTTACTAGTGGGGTACTGCAGGGTTCAGTACTGGGACTGGTCCTCTTTAATGTCTTTATAAGTGACAACGCAGAGGGACTGGAAGGAAAAGTATGTCTCTCTGCAGACGACACAAGGATCTGCAACAGGGTTGATACAGAAGGTGGGGTGGAGAGGATGCAAAAAGACTTGGCAAGGTTGGTGGAATGGTCAAATATATGGCAGCTTGGATTCAATGCAAAGAAGTGCGAAGTAATGCACCTGGGAAACAAAAATCCAGGGGAAGAGTATACAATGGGGGGGGGTGAGATAATAACAACAGAAATGTAAAGGGACCTGGGGGCAGTCATATCAGATGACCTTAAGGTGGGCAAGCAATGAGAGAAGGCAATAAGGAGGGCTGGTGGGATACTGGGATGCGTAGGGAGAGGCATCACCAGTAGAAAACAGGAAGTTGTTATCCCTCTGTACAGACAGTTGGTGAGACCCCATCTGGAGTTCTGCATCCAATTCTGGAGACCCCATCTCTGCAAGGACATAGAAAGGATGGAGGCTGTCCAGAGGGCAACTAAAACGGTGCAGGATCTGCACCAGAAGACATATGAAGAGAGATTAAAGAAGCTTAATATGTATACACTCGAGGAGAGGAGGAAGAGGGGGAATATGATAGAAACTTTCAAGTACATCAAGGGAATCAACAGAGTCCAAGAGGGTAGCATCTTTCAGAAAAAGAGATGTTTTCACCCACACCACCTCCACTACAAGGTTGCTCCAGGAATCCACCACTCTTTCTGTGAAGAAGTACTTCCTCTCATCTCTCCTGAATCTAACCCCCTCCAGCTTCATATCATGCCTCCTTGTTCTTGAGCACCTTTTCTCCAAAAAAATATTTCCCTCCTGTACCTTATATACCCCCGTGAGGTATTTATCATATTCCCCCTCTTCCTCCTTTCTTCCAGGGTGTACATATTGAGGTTTTTTAGTCTCTCCCCATATGGCTTTTGATGCAGACTCTGCACTATTTTAGATGCCCTTCTCTGGATTGCCTCCACTCTATGTCCTTCCAGAGATGTGGTCTTCAGAACTGGACACAGTACTCTGAGTGGGGTCTTACCCCACCTAGGGTGCTTGCAGCCAGTCTCTTCCTTTAGTGTATTTTTAACAGCAGTAAATCTGAAAATCGGGCAGCCTTCAGCACTTATTCTAGTCGCACCTTGGACTCTGTTCCACCTTTGAAACATAGATGTTGACAGCCTATACAGGGGCTATACAGCCCATGCAGAGGCAACACCACCTCCCTCTTTCAGCTGATGATACCCCTTCCTATGTACCCCAAGCATCCCACTAGACCGTCTGCTTTGTTGTACTGCCTGGCCACCTTAGGATATCCAATATGATTACCCCCAGGTCTCTTTCTGCTTGGTAATAGTCAATACCACTCCACCCATTTTGTCGTCTGCCCCTAGGTTTCTGTGGCCTAGTGCATTATTTTGCATTTTTCTAAACTGAAACCCTGCTGCCATACCCTTGATCATTCCTCTAGTTTTCTCAGATCTCGGCTCATCCTTTGCACCCCCAACCCCTTGGAGTGTCCACCCTACTGCAGATTTTGGTGTCATCCACAAAGAGGAAGACCTTCCCTTCCAGGTCTTCTGCAAAGTCACTTATAAAGGTGTAACCCCCTTGTTCTCAGGGGTTACTAGAATCCCAGTTAGAATTAGTGGTAGGCAGGGAAGGCAGCTAGTGAAATGCCAGTTAAATGGGTTTCACTCTGTCTCCCTCTCTGCTGTCAATCACAGCTGAGTGCTGAGAGTGGTGATGTCATTTAGAACTCTCGCAGCAGCATGGGCCACATTCCTTGAGCTGTGAAGGAGGTAGAATGTTCATCAGAGAGTTGTAGTTTGGAGTTGGTGAGAGGTGGCAGCACAGTGCAGCTGCTGCTGCTCCTCAAGCCAGCTCTGTCAGTTTGCCAGTCTTTTTTCTTTCTCACCCTAGCTGAGGACAGCAATGCCAGCCAGAGTGAGGTGGTGGAAACCTGTGCCTTCGTGTTTTCTGTGCTCCATCCCAGGAGGGATGGGGCAGGACTTGTGGATGCAGGGGCAATCCCCTGATCCAGCCTTGGACACTGGAAGCTGCCTTTTGAGACATCTGTCTGTGAGTAGAAGTGTCTTGTTTGAAGTTTGCCCAGGAGTACCCGCTGTCTAAAGAAGAATTCTCTGACATAGGGACGCTGTCACCTTGCTTTTTCTTAAAAGTTGTCTGCCTACTTTGGAGACCAGTATGTGACCGTCCAGGTGAAAGAACTTTTAACTTTGACACCCCCTATGGTGTCCTTCATAGTATGTTAAGTGTGATACACATTTCAAGATAACATCTACAGTTTTACAGTGGGTGAGGTGTATTTTACCAGATGAATGGCCAAGTTTAAATATGGAAGCAAAAGGTGGGAGACCCCCATCTGGAGTAACCAGTTTACCTCTACAGGTTCTGAAGGGCACTTTTGTTCTCTATCAGTGTATGTGGCCAATGCCTGAAGAAACAGTTTTTCCCCAGTAGTTGGGATTTCCTACAGTTCTGCCCCAGTGAGTGGGTTTTCCTCCTGTTACCCTTTGTATGTGGGTGCTACAGTTTCGAGCCTTGTGTTCTCTGTGTGGTCTAGTACCACATCATCCTATGAAATATGGGAATGTGTCCTAGTACTGGCCAGATGTGCCTAGTCAAGTGGAAAATTGTCCTAGTACTGGCAGTATGAACAGGTTACTCACCTGTAACAGTAGTTCTAGGAGTGGTATATGTTGTTCATCCACACTCATTGGCATGTCCCCTTCTACTTTAAGAACCACCGGAAGTCTTCAAGCTTGCTCCTCCCACCCACCCGGGTGGTATATACCTCAGCTCCACCCCATGACACCAGATCTTAGCCCACTGGAAGCCAGGTGTCGTGCGTCCACAGATGGGGAGGTTGGGTGGGTCCGTGTGGATAAACAACATATACCACTCTTAGAACTACTGTTACAGGTGAGTAACCTGTTCTTCTAGGAGCGTGGATATGTTGTTCATCCACACTCATTGGCAGACTCCTAGCAGTTCTCCAGGAGGAGGGAGGCAAGGTGCACACCCCCTACTTAGGGAACAGAGATTGGAGAACTGAGGCCCCAAAACCAGCATCTTGGCGTGACTCAAGGTCGATGTGATAATGGGTGATGAAGGTGTTTGCTGACTTCCAGGTAGCAGCCCGGCAGATTTTCTGGATAGGGATGTCCCTGGAAGCAGCCACCGATGCAGCAGTATGGCAGGTAGAATGAGCTCTTATCCCTCTGGGAAGCTTCTTGCCCGCCAACTCGTAGCACAGACCTATGCATGATGTAATCCATCTTGCAATGGTCTGCTTTGCTGCAGGTCTGCCAGAAGTGACTTCAGTGCAGGTGACAAACAGCTGGCGAACCTCTCCCCGAATTTCCGCCATCCTCTCCTTATAATAGGAGAGAGCACGTCTCAGGTCCAAAGAATGGAGCCTGTACTCGGCCTCCGAGGTATAATTAGGGTAGTATACCGGCAGAGTCAACGCCTGGTTAAGGTGAAACTCTGACACCACCTTCAGAAGGAATTTTGGGTGGGGGCGCAGGACAACCTTGTCCCTGTGGAAGACCAGATAATGGGAGTCCACAGAAAGCACCTGGAGCTCCCCTGTCCTTCAGGCTCACGTGATAGGCACGAGGAAGGCTGTCTTCCACAACAAGTGTGACAACTCACACTTGTGCATTGGTTCGAATGGCTTGCCCATGAGCTTTGCTGCCATGAGCTGTGCCAGTACCAGCAGTAAATCCCACGGAGGTGGAGGTTCACACACCAGAGAGGATATGTGATCCAGGCCTTTGAAAAAGTGCCCGACCACTGTCTCTTGCACCAATGTCGGCTAACCGACCCATGCCTGGTAATCAGATATGGCTGCCAGGTGCACTCTGAGGGTCGATGACCGTAGACCCCCTTTGGAGAGAGACCAAAGGTAGTCAAGAATGTTAGCCACGGGGCAGGACAGAGGGTCCAGGCCCTTGCCTTGACACCAAATGGGAAACCGTTTCCATTTAAAGGCATAACATTTCCTATTCGATTCCTTTCTAGATGCCTCCACCACAGTGTAGACATCTTCGGAAAGACCCAAAGCCTGGAACTCTAGCTGCTCAGGTACCAGGCTGTGAGGTGCAAGGATTGAAGGTCCGGATGGAATACCTTCCCCTGATTGAGAGAGATCAGGTCCGGGCAATTGCAAAGCCGCTCCGGGGAAACCCGGCCCAGTGGCACTGAGGGTTGAGGCGCTGGACGGCACACCTCGTGTCACGCTGGTGACCCGGGTTTGGGAGCAAGCCCGGGCTGTCATGGGTCCACAGGGAAGAGAGAGGATTGTGCATTTGTAGGACTGCTCTCCTCTTTCGGGGAGGGACACAGGGGAAGCCCGGTGCAGCAGCGGCCCCCGGTGGAGACCAGTGGCACTGTGATGCCCATGGGCTCACGAGTATGGGGTTGATGTTGGCAGCTGCCTTTCGGACGATGGGTGGGAAGCACTCATGTGGGGCGGGCACTTTTCAGCGTCCAACGTCGAGGGCATAAACAAGAAAATACTCTCCGCCTCGGATAGGCGATTTGCCCTGCTGTAGAGCCCTCACCACATGCCCAACGCTGGTTCCCCGTCACTGCCCCTGCAGTCTCCCTGGGTTGCTGCCTCCTCCCGTCCCAGGGAGCTGCGATGAAATTGAAGATGCAGGGGAACACAGCAGGCGGTAGAGTGAGCAAGCAAGCACAGTGGCCCAAGAGAGTTCCGAGATGGAGAGGCTAGAAAAATAGTTGAAGAAAAAAAAAAAAAAGGCCGCTCCAGGGGCCTGCAGCTGAGGCTGAGGAGATGTGGATACCAGAACTGGGGCGGCCAGTCTGGGGCTACGAGGATTACCTTCGCCTTGTCCCTTCTCACCTTGAGGAGCACCTTGTGGATCAAGGGAAATGGAGGGAAGGTGTAGAGGAGGCCTGGGGTACACGGCCTCGAGAAGACACCCCCCTGCAATGAGCCCTGCTGAGGGGGGTGGGCATGAAACAGCCTCAGCTTGGTGTTGTCTCTGGAGGCAAACAGGTCCACCAACAGTTTGCCCCAATGGGAGAACAGGCTGTAAGCTACCTCAAGATGGAGAGACCACTCATGGGATGTCTGGCCTAAGCGGCTGAGAGCATCCACCAGATGATTTGAGGCTTCTGCCACATGGATGGTTAGGAGATCTGCCTCCAATCGGCGCACAAGAGTCCAGATGTGGAGCGCCTCCTTGCACAGCAGATGGGAGTGTGTGCCGCCCTGTTTGTTGAGGTAGTACATGGTCGTGGTATTATCCATCTGGACTTGAACCACTTGACCCTGGAGCTCAGGAGCAAAAGCTGACAATGCCAGTCTGACTGCTCTGAGCTCCAACAGGTTGGTGTGGCATCGGGACTCCTTGGGGGTCCAGAGCCCATGGGCCCTTTCCCCCCATGTGGGCTCCCCAGCCCATGAGAGAGGCATCAGTTGTGAGGACGACCGTCGGCTCGGGGCAGAAAAACAGGATCCCTTCCTGTAACTGATCTGGGGCAGTCCACCAAAGGAAAGCGTCCCACATCTTCTGGGTTACAGTGATCAACTAGTCGAAATGACCATGGCGCTGTGCCCACTGGGTGTCCAGCTCCCACTGGAGGGGGCACATGTGCAACCAGGCCCAACGGACCACTGATGTGCATGCCGCCATGTAACCCAGAAGGCGCAGAAAGTCCCAAGCAGGGCGCAACTGCCCAACCAGAAATGATCTGGTAAAGAAGGAAAGAACCTCTGCCCTGTCCCCCAGGAGCCAAGCTCTGGCTTGACAAGAGTTGAGCTCTGCCCCGATGAAGCCCATCACCTGAGAAGGCACGAGTTCCGACTTGGCCTCATTGATCAGGAGGCCGAGCTGAGAGCAGGTCTGGAGGGCCAGGTCCCTGGACCTCTCCACCTCCTGTCGGGTAGAATGTGCTAGAAGCCAGTTATCAAGGTAAGAGTAAATCCTAACCCCCCCAATGCCAGAGATAGGCCACCACCACTGCAATGCATTTGGTGAAGAGCTGTGGGGCCGATGACAGGCTGAATGGCATGGCTCGGAACTTGTACAGGTTCCTTCGACCCTGAAGTGGAAGAACCGCTGATGGGATGGATGGACTGGGACGTGAAAGGACGCGTCCTGCAGATCCAATGAACAGAATCACATGCGTCACTCCAAGGATGGTATGATCAGGGGCACAGTGACCATCCAAAAGGTGCATGACCTGAGATATTAGATCTAGAATGGGGCACCAGCCCCCTGTCCACTTGGGCACCAGGAAGTACCTGGAGATAAAGCCCGAGTCTGCTGGAGGAACCACTACTGGTGCTACTGCCTCCTTGAGGAGGAGCTGAGCGATGTCGTCTCTGAGAGCTGACTGGGTCTGACCGGATACTCTTTCCTCTCGAGGGGCTCGGACGCAGCTTGGAAGGTACTGCTTGAATTCCAGAGGCAGTCCTTGACCGACCACTTAGAGAACCCACCTGTCCGAAGTGACAATGGACCAGGTAGAAAGGAAGTGGCGGAGCTGGATTCCCACAGGAGGACCCAGAGCTGAGGTGGCAGGAGAGGGGTTGACAGCCTCTGTCCCATCACTGAGCAGGCTTGGAGGAGGAGGCTCCAGGACCTGAACCTCTGCCTCCTTTATGGGCCTGTTGGGGTCCGGGCTTGGGATGAGGGTGCCAAGCTTGAGCCTGCTACTGATGCTGCTGTCCCCCTTGAAAGGAGGACTGCTAAGCTGCAAGGGAAGAATGTTGAAAGGGCTTCTTCTTCTTCTTCTGCTGGTTCTTGCCTGAAGAACCCTTGGCAGAAGTAGTGTTCCAGGTGGCACTGAACTGCTTAATGCGCAGAAGGTGACTGGCCACTCCTGGGCCGAACAAGTCGGTCCTGAGGAAGGGCACATCAGCTAGTTTATGCTGGGTATCCGCCGGAAAGGAGGATAGCCTCAGCCAAGCCCTACGACGAGAGGCAACTGCGGCAGCCATCGAGCGGGACCAGGAATCCCCAATGTCCGGGGCTGTCTGAAGCTGCTGTTTGGCAACAGCTCGGTCCTGATCCCAGACCTGCTTGACCATGGTATGCATGTCCACGGGGAGATGTGGGAGGACTTCATCTAGCGACCCGAGAAGGGGGTGAGAGAAGTGTGCCATGATGACGCCCGAACTTGCCTGACGAAGGCCCAAGGAGGAAGCGGCATAGGCCTTCCTGGCTGAATGGTCCAAAAGCTTGGACTCTTTATCAGGAGGTCGGTCCACGTCGGTGGAACTGCCAGTATGCCTGAACACAGAGGCCGTCACCAGGCTCTCGGCCGAAGGGTGCTCTGTGAACCCCACTAGGGACCCCATGGGCACCACGTACTTGCGGGCCATGCGGGCAGATGGAGCTGGACAAGAGGCAGGACATTGCCAAAGTTCAAGGGCTGGGCCAACAATGGCCTCAGCTACAGGAAAGGCCTCCGTCGGGGTATCCCCTCTCTTAAGGATGCCCGTAAGAGGGTACTCCTCCTTTTTCTGGATAGGCTCCAGGGGCATCTCTGCAGATTCAGAGATGAGGCGAAGGATCCCCTCAAAAGACGAGGGACCTGCCTCCATCTCTAGGTCAGCGGCTGATTCATCATCCCCTGTATGAGAATGCAAACCAGTGACGTCCAACTCCGAGGAATCCGGATACAACGGCCTACCACCCAGGTCACCTTCGACTCACCGGGGGCGGTCTGGGGTGACCGTGACTGATAAGCGCCGGGGAAGCCCAGTTTCTAGTTTGCCTTCCTTGGAAGGAGCCCCTCCCACAGGCTGTTTAGGCAGTGGTGCCACCACAATTGGTGGAGAGACCGTTTTAGGCCGAACAGGTGGTTTTGCCGGCCTTGCGGGCAGAAGAACTGAAGATTTTGGCTCTGGAGGAGTTGGCTTCGGTCTAGGAGACGAAAGCCAAGTAATGGCCGGGGTAGAAGCTGGAGTGGGCTTGTGCCCAGACAAAATCAGCTGTTGCCGCATGAGGTCCTCGTAGCGCCAACAGAATTTTCACCAGAGCCTCTCCTCATCCGAGGAGGATGAGGACGACCGGTGGCATCACCTCTTTTTAGAGCGCTTATGGCTCTTCCTCGGCCTGTCGTTCGAGGGGGTCCTAGACCTCGATCGAGATTGGGCAGGCCAACTCAGTCACTTGGGAGACACCGGCAGGGCCGGTGATTTCCCGGGGTCCAGGACAGATTCCTCAATGAGGACTCCAGAAGGCTGTCTCCTCATCGGGGAAAATGAGGACCGGAGTCCTCTCCAAGGAGTCGGCGACCGGAGTCAGCAACAGAGGATCGATAGGGTCGATGACGATTTCAGCGTCATAGACCAAATCCCTGGTCGGCTGGCTCGACGGAAGGTCCGAGAAGCCAGCGGCCGAAGAAGCGATCTCGACCGAAGTCGAGACCGCATGCTCCTGGGACTGAGAGCTCTCCCGCCAAGAGTGTCTTCATCAAGATGAAGATGTACCTGGATCATGCTCCTGCTTACGGGATCAAGAGGAGTGCGAGCCCTCAGGTGCCTCCCCCTTGGTAGGGAGAGACTGGCAAAACTCCCAGAAGGAGCCCTAGAAAGTGGAGCCCAGACTGAGCGGAGAGAAGAAGCTCCGGGAAGACTGCGCAGCATAAGCCGCTTCCTCCTCGAATGCCTGCATGCGTTCCAATTGCCCGGCAGATCCTGCAGCCGCAGAAACTGCCCACCAAGCCTCCTTGGATTTCACCAAAGGGTTCCGCTTCTCCGGGCTCCCGAGTTTCAAGTGTGTGAGACAGTCATCGAGGACGTTGGGGTGGAAAGTCAAACAAAAGTCTCAAGATGAGGTGTCATGGATGACACCAAGGCAATAGATGCATGCGGTATGGGGATCGGCACACAACATCTTCTGGCCGCAGGGTACCGACGAAATCTGGGGAAAGATTTATCTTCCATGATCGAAGCTGCAATCTTGCGATCGCTAACTTGAACAATTCGAAGTTTCGGTAAAACGGAACATTTGAAAGCCAGGGCCTACGAAATGCGTGAGCACGAGGAAGGCAACCTGAATCTTCCAGCGGAAAGGAAGATCTGGCATCATGGGGTGCAGCCAAGGTATATACCACCTGGGCGGTTGGGAGGAACCAGCTTGAAGACTTCCGGTGGTTCTTAAAGTGGAAAGGGACATGCCAATGAGTGTGGATGAACAACATATCCACGCTCCTAGAAGTGCCTTTTCAAATGGAGAAAGTGAGTTCTTTTGGTGGCTAGTCCACAGTTTGATGTCTTATCCTGTGATAAATGGGAATTTGCGAAGTTCTGAACCTTAAATGTCTGAAGATACCCTGTGTATAACCCTTGGGGAACCATCATTGCTTTGTTGTTTGTTCCTACGTGTGCTTTGGAATAAAGCCACACTCTAGAATCCCAACCTGGTATGGACATTCTTGTTATTGCTCCTCGTGTGGATTTATTTTGGGTACCCCTGTCCAGAAGTGCAAACCTATCATAGCCCTAAGCAAATGTTTTCTCTCTGGGAGAACCCCCCCCCCTCTCTCTTTTCTTGTCATGCCCCTGAAGCCTGTGTGTTTTTTGGTATGCTGAGAGGTGTGCCCTTCTAGTTAAACAAGGGGGCCAGTGTGGGGGGGGCTACAAAGATATTAAAGAGGACCAGTCCCAGCACTGATCCCTGAGATGCCCCGCTGGTCACCCTCTCTTCCTCGGAGTAAATTCCATTTACCACTAGGGATGTCACGATATCACATTTTTAGTATCACAATAGTTGGGTAAAAATTATCACAATATATTATCACGATAATCAGTGGCATTTAAAAAAAAAAATATTTCCCCATAAAGTTGTTTGGACACGGTCACCACCGGTTCCAGCTTTTGGGCATCCTGGTGTCCCCAACTGCCACACTCCCTGCTGTCTCACCAGTGGAGATCAACATGGGGAGAGGTCTGAGGGCTCCTGTTTGCTGTCAAGTACCAATGAGGAAAATTACTACTGAAGGAAAGGATTATGTAATATCTTGAATCTAGTGACTCACAGGATCTGAGGCAGCATGGAGTCACAACAGGGAGGTCATATCAAACAAATAGTAGTTACGTAAGGACTTACTGTAATAGCAGCTCTTCGAGAGAGGCTCTTGCAGTAGGTAATTACTTGTAGGACTGTGCCCGCTGGCATCAGGACCACACAGAAACTTTTGCTAGCAGTGTCTGATGGGGGACCCCCACCAGGCGTCACATGATGGACGTCAGCATGTCACTATATAGTGCACGGTCACCATGTCCACCCGCCAGAGACCTCCAAGAGTCATGACAGGAGAATGGGAAGAGGCTCCTGAACCCAAGAAAAGGATCCTGGTAAGACAGCTATACACTAAAGAGGGGAAGTGGGTGGAAAAAAGGTTACCTACTGCAAGAGCCTCTCTCAAAGATCTACTGTTACGGTAAGTTCTTACGAAACAGTACTATCTTACTTCGAGAGGGCTCTTGCAGTAGGTAATTTCTTGTAGGACTGAGTCCCAAGCAATCAGAGTCCAAAGGACAGGAAAACATGGGAGGCTGGAACAGGAAGCTAGTAGGTAGCTGAATACTTAGGACAGGAGTCCCTCGAGTACTGCCAGTCCAAAACCAGCCCTGCGCCTAGCGACAATGTCCAAACTGTAGTGTTTCGTAAAGTGTGGACAGAACTCCAAGTAGCAGCTGCACAGATTTCTGCAGCAGATACGTTTCTGAAACAGGCTGCAGAGGCAGCCATACCCTGGTAGAATGTCCTTTCACCTGCCCCGGAAGGACTTTACCATACTGGTAACAAAAAGTAATGCAGCTGGCCTACCATTTGGAAAGGCGCTGTTTGGAAAATGCTGCACCTTCTCTCTTCAGTGTGAAAGAAACAAAAAGCTGATTCATTCTGCGGACAGCTTTGGTCCTGTTTGTGTAATAACATGAACGTCTAACGTTTGAGGAATGGCCTTCTCCTGATTAGAATGTTTGGGGTAATACACCGGCAAATGAAGAAACTGATTCAGGGTTGTCTGTGAAACAACTTTTGGAAGAAATTTAGGATTTGTGCGCGGAGGCACCCGGTCTTTTTTTTTTTTTTTGTAATTCAAAGTTTATTGATTATTTCAGAATACAAGGGTTTACACATATTGAAATAGACATAAATGATACACAGTGACATTCTACTTAATATAGTATCTATACCTAATGCGATGCAATAAATGGAATAATCGTATCATAAAAAAAGAAAGACTGAATAGGCATCTAAAACCTTATATACAGTATTGCACAATACATATCCGACTATATAAATACTAAATTTACTTATGGTGTTCCCTTTCTTTATCACAGACCATTCATGAAAAGCAAAAAACACTATAACCTTATATATTCATGTTATTTAAAGAGCATTTCATATAGGGTTCCCAAATTTCTAAGAATTTGTCTATACGATTCATGTTTACATAAGCAACCCTTTCATAACTAGCTCTTGCAGATAGATCAAGCAACCATTCTTTTATTGAAGGAATTGTTTGACAGGTCTAGAATCGGGTGAAGATCCCCCGTCATTTTGGATACCAGAAAGAAGTGAGAGAAGAATCCCTTCCCAATCTGGTTTGCTGGCACTGGCTCTATTGCTTCTTTTTGAAGAAGAGACGTGATCTCCCTTAAATGGGGAATATGTGCCCTTGGGTAGTGTGAAAACCTTGGAGGATTGTTTGGGTTTTTTTCTCAAAATTCGAGAGTGTGACCAAGCTTTATTAACTGAAGCACCCAGGCGTCAGTTGTGATGAACTCCCAGTCTCTCAGATGCCTTGCCAACCTTCTGCCCACCTGTTCCTCCAATAGATGAAGAAGAGGGAGGGCAGTCAATGTGTCATGAATGGGAGGGGGGATTGGGGGGGACTGCTCCTGAAGCCCTCTGGGTTTTGCCTGAAGGGGCGGCGGCCGTATTGGGAGCCCTACATTTAAACTGGCATTTGGGTGCCTGTTGATTTTTCATCAGACGCCTATTTTGCTGACGAAAAGGACGCTTTTGCTGTTGCTTCAGGCAGTACATGGTGTGAACTGACCGAAGAGCTGTGCCCTTATCTTGCAGGCTTGTGATAATGTCCTGAGCACCTCTGCCAAACAGGACAGAGCCTCTGACAGGGGCATCCTGGATAACCGCCTGAACATTAGGGGCAAGGCCTGATACTCACAGCCAAGAGTATCGCCGAAGGCTCACAGCTGTGGCTGTACAGGTGGAGGAATCCACTGCGTCGTAAGTGGCCTGTAAAGATGATGTCCCACCACCTTGGCCGATATTAAAGTGTTCACCAAGGTGGTTTCTGCTTCAGAGTCCGAAAGGGCCTCGACAACAGGTTCGAGCTGGCGGAACCAAGACTTCTGGTACACTAGCATGTGCGAGACGTAGTTCAGGGCACGAATGGCTAGCGTAGAAGAATAAAACTTCCTCCCGAACTCGCCCATTTGTCTAGATTCCTTGTCGGGAGGAAAGGTACTAAGGTGCTTTGGCTTCGCAGACCGATCATGAGCTGCAGTGATGACCACTGAATCAGCCTTAGGATGCACGCTGAGGTGGTCCTTATCTTCAGGGGTCTTATAAACCTGGTCGGCTTTCTTGGCCATGGCCGGGATAGAGGAAGGTCTCTGCCAAATGGCTGTGGATAAAGCCTCATGAGGTTCCAGCCATGGGGGTGTGAGCACCAGACTCATCTCTGGGAAATCCAGATGCTCCACCAATCTTTGTCATTTTGGGTCCAGAGCATCTGACTTCCATCTTTGTGTCTCCACCATTTGTCTAAGAAGGTCCACAAAGGAGGGATCTTCAGGTGAGGATTTGGGAGACTCCCTAGGGACTGGTTCCTCATGGGGAGGTGTCTCAAATCCTGAACCCTCGGAAGAGGAATCAGAGTCTACTTTGAAATCATCAGAATCCTCCAGGATATTTTCAGGAATCGGGGGTTCCGTATCCCTGGGGGTCCCTTCTGATGTCAGGGGTTACGTTCAGGCTGTCGTCTAGCCTGACATCGAGGTCCGAGGGATGACCAGAGAGGGCACCCTAGGGGTAGGATTTGGGCGGACTGTGTCCAGAGATTCCGGATGCCTGCTGTCCAACTCTGAGACCAATTGAGATTTCACCTCAGACCACCACAATTTCAAAATCTCCCTAAAATCCACCTGTGGTTGAGCAGGAGGAGGTGGAGTGGGAGGAGATGGAGGGTGACAGTGAGGGAACCCTGACCCAGTTCCATGTCCCAAGAAACTTGTGGAAGGATAGTGGTGAGGATAACCTGGTGGAGGATAGGAATGATAACCAGGGTAACCGGAATAAAAAAAACCCATCAAAAAGGGGTCAGGCGTCGGGGCTGAAGGATAATAGCCTGATGGAAGAAATCCCGAAGGTGCACCCAACAGAGGAAAGCCAGACGGCAGCCCTGACGGAGGGTAACCTGATGGTGGCCCTGATGGAGGGCAGCTTGACGACCGCCCTCATGGAAGGTAGCCTGACTGCTGTCCTAAAGATGGATAGCCTGAAGGAGGGCCTGCTGGTGGTCCTGCTGAGGACCTCGAAGGTGGGAAACCAGCTAGGAGCCCCGACGGGGGAAGGCCTGCTGGCGGTCCTGATGGAGGCAGTAAAGGGCCCTGTGGGAGCTGAGGAGGAGTAGGGTCTGGCACTTCTATCGTAGGTGACGGAGCCACTGTAAGGCCTTTAGCAACCCCGTCAGGTATACCTGTCGAAAGGTCTTCTTGTTGGGACCCTTGCTCTCCAGCTGGGACTGAGCTGACGTCCGGCTGCGCGTCGTCAGAACCTGACGGATGTGAGATGGTCGTGTGATCGTCGGAGGGTTCAACGATCGACCTGGGTCATGCAGGAGTTGGAAACACTGACCCCGACTTACCAACCTTGGCCGGACACTCGTCGGAGGGTCCGATGAGCGGCTTATCGGCCGCACCTGCCAACCTTAGAGCCCGGGTAGTGTGGGCCTGGCACGGGCGGTGTGGCCTCTGACGATCCGAGGTACCTGCTGTCATCAGAACCAGGCAGCAGGGTGGCCAAAGCCTGCTCTTTTGGCAGGAGTGCAAGTCATTACAGCGCTCATCTTTCTGGAGGAAGGGGGCCGAGCCTCCGCTGAAGGGCCTGTGGGCGGCATCAGGGGAGGGGGGACTGCTTCCGGTCCTAATGTTTTTCCTTGTCCCTCTTTTTCGTCTTATGGGGGTCTGCTGGAGAGGAGGAGGCGCTTTTAAATGTAAGATATTTTCCCATCTAAACCATTTTTAGTTTCAGGAGATGGGTTCCGAGTGACTGTTGGTGCCTTTTCCACGTGGTCTGGTTGAACTGAGCGCAGGCCTCACACTCCTCGACATTATGATCCAGTCCCAAGCAGAAGAGGCAGAGAGTATGCTGGTCCTTATGCGGAAGTTGGATGCCACAAGAACCGCACTTATTTTTATGCGATTCTATGGAAGAAGAGAACGACAAACGATTATTAGGAAATATAGAATAGAGAAAAAAATGGATACTCATCCAAATTAAGCGTTTGAACTGCTGCGACGAGCTTCAGTTGGTCCAACATGCATAGGTTGACGGTGGGAAAGAACTGGAGGGCGGACTTGGGGACGCCCCACTATATGCTGACGTCTGTCACATGACACCAGGTGGGCGGTCCCCCATCAGACACTGCTAGCAAAAGTTTCCATGTGGTCCTGACACCAGGGGGTGCAGTCCTACAAGTAATTACCTACTGCAAAAGCCCTCTCGAAGTAAGATCTGATAGATTTCTTTGACTGGGTGACCAGGGAATTAGATCACGGTGGAGCCTTGGATGTGGCCTCTCGCCCCTGTTGTATTGCTATTGTAGCTCCTGCTAGAAATTTATTTTGTGGACTTTTGAAACTTGTGGATTTACTATTGAAATGCATGGATGGAAAATAAAACTAAAAAGTGATACTGAAATTGAGTGCCCTTGACTTCTGAATAGAGTATAGCTTCATAGGGCAATGTCTCAGTCATGGTTTTCAGTGCACCACGACTCGGTAATGGTCACAAAATCCAGGTTGCATTACTGTTCTGTAAGGGGCTCTCGAGTCGGTGTAGATAGACAATGAGTGACTCCTCCTGGCATTGCTTGGTGGTCTTACACTTCCAGTACAAGTAACCACAGGGTTCCATGCTGCCAAACATACTGTTTAGGGCGGCCAGGTACTCATCTGCAAGGGCATTGGGGTCTGTGGCAAGCAAGGACCAATTACATCTAGTGTCAGCCCCTTCAATCTCTCTGCTAGTCTTTTGCATTTTTCCACCTCGGTGCATTGCCATTGCCATGTGTGTAGTACTGGGACAGCATAATTGATCCAGCTTTTATAATTATCTTCTCCAGCAGAGGAAAGGATGATGCCAGAAAACTTTTTTTAGATGTCAGCAATAGTTTGAAACAGCAGGGCAAGCTAACCCAGAGTCTGCAGAGGTTGCCTGGGGAGGCTAAAAGGTCTGCACATCCTTGAACACTTCACTTACACATGAACATATTCATTGAAATGTTTCACCAGGAAGAACATACTGAGCAATATTGCTAGCTTCCAGATGTGCCCCAGGGGTAGGGGAAAGGGAAAATAAATACAAAGAAGCCAGTAGAGAGTGGCCATTTGGTCTATCTAGTCTGCTGATATTGAAGGGACCACAGCTTAAGCTACTGACCCTGATCTCGAGACTTGAGTGTCCCAATGGCAAGCAGATTCAAGGCCCCGAAGTCCTTCTGTTTCCGCAATTAGGTTTCTAAACTGGGTATCTGGTTCTCAAATCACTTTCTGAATTTTCATTTTCCTACAATGTGTTTGAGGATCGGGACCCTCGGAGAGTAAACACCAGTCCTTTACCTCTTCACAAACTGTTTTACTTCCATATACTTTTTATTTGGGGGGGAGGCAATGACAAAAAGCCACTGAAAAGTCCCAAGGTGTGTTCAACAGGATATCCCAGCAGTGCCTCCAATGTGTGCCCTAGGTCATTGTGTCTGGGTTCACACCCCTGTCTGATAACTGCACAAGGCCCACCTGGTTGAGGAGGTTGGGTTTATTCTTTCTCCTGTGGTAGGAGGGTTCATCCCAGAACAAATAAGAACTAGCACAGTACTTCCTCCAAGAGAAAATATGTGGGCTAGATGTGTGCAGTACCACCCCTCCTGATGCAGTACCTATCCACCTCCCTACACTGGACTGGACCACCCCCCTGGGACCAATAAGACAGTTTTACCTTCACCAATAAACACTTCAGTCAGGTTATACAAACTGGGCGCACACATAGAGGTGAAATTCAACAAATTAACAATCCTTTTATAGAAGCTGGAGGAAAAGAGGGGGTTAGCCAGTTGCAAGTCACCTTGAGCACTCGCACCCAATAGTAATGCCCCCTGGGAGCCACTGTACTGTGGGTCACTACCACCCTCTCAGATCCCACAAGGTCTGTGAAGCACCTGCCCAATCAAAAGGCACAAAAAAGATTAATTATACTACACAGGGTGCAGGAAACTCTTCAGCTGGTACCAGTAATAAAACTATGATTTCAACTACGACACAAGAACCAATGCCCCGGTGCACACCTGGTAGCTACGTTGTCTGGGTTCTTTTGGTGGTGTACTTGATGAAATTTAGCAAGCTGGCAATTTAAGCCCCCAGCAGGCCTAGCCATCTTTAGGTCATCAGATACGATAACCCCCCAGGTCTCGTCCCTGCTTGGTGGTTGTCAGTACCACTCCACCCATTTTGTGGTCCACCCCAGGGTTTCTGTGCCCCAAGTGCATTATTTTGCACTGAAACCCTGCTGCCATCCCCTTGACCATTCCACAAGTTTTCTTGGGTTACTGCTCATCTTTTCCACCCCCCGGAGTGTCCACAATGCTGCAGTTTGGTGACATCCACAAAGAGACAGACCTTCCCTTCCAGCTCCTCTGCAATGTCACTTATAAGGACATTAAAGAGGATCTACCCAGCACTGATTGCTAAGGCACCCTGCTGGTCACCCTCCCTTCCTCAGAGTGAACTCCATTAACCACCACCCTCTGCCGTCTATCCCCTAATTTCTTTCTCAGTTTACCATTTTAGGACCCACCCCTACGCTATCCAGCTTGCTTACTAGTCTCCTAGTATGTGGAACTGTTTTGAACACCTTACTGAAACCTAGGTAGGCTACATTTACCGTTACATCTTGATCTAGTTTCTTGGTCACCCAATCCAAGAAATCTATTAGATTTGTTTGATATGATCTCCTTCCATGAATCTATGCAGCCTTGGGTTTTGTTATCCTTGGATTCAAGATATTCCACAATCCTCTCTTTCAGCAGTGATTCCATTAACTTTCCCACCACCAAAGTCAGGCTGACTGGCCTATAACTGCCAGCCTCTTCTCTGCTACCACTTTTGTGAAGTGGGACTGCATCTGCCTTCCTCTAGTTCTCTAGGACCACTCCCATTTCCAATGAACTGTTAAACAGAACCATCAGAGGTACAGCCAATATCTCTCTGTGCTCCCTTAGAACCCTTGGGTGGACCTCATCTGGCCCCATTCAGGACTCTCGCCTCCAAAATCGGACTAGTGTCCACCTCCTTCCCTCCAATGCTCCTGTTACATTTTTTGTGGCCCTTCCCCGTCTCTTTCCTCTGTGAACACTGAGCAAAATTATTTGTTCAGGACATTTGCCTTCTCCTGGTCCCCCTCTACACAGTCCCCCCCTTCCCTTTTCAATCTTACAATACCAGCCCTTGTCTTCCTCTTTTCTCTCATACGCCTATAAATTGTCTTGCTCCCTTTTGTTACCACCTTGGTTATTCTCTGTCCAATATGTGCCTTCATGCTCCTTACTGCTCCCCCTGCTTTCCTGTTTCCCCTGATATGCCTCCCTATCCTTCTCCCTCTGTGTCTTCTTGAACCTTCTGAATGCTACCCTCTTAGGTTTTACTTTTCCCATCAACTCTTTTCAGAACCAGAGCAGTCACATTTTCCTATTGTTGTTGTTTACTTGCTTGATTCAGAGGTTGCCTTCTGTATGGTAATTTTTTATTGCTTCTCCCACTGCTTTTCCACCCTAACCAAGTTATCCCTGATGCATTCATCCATCTTTTAAAATATGCCTCCAGAAGTCCAGTGCTTATACTGAACCACACTGTATGGTGATCGCTGGTCCCCAGGTGACCCCCCCACTTTGACATCTGCAAGGGCCAGCCTTAGCACCGTGCCAACTGTGCCCCAGCACAGTGGGGGCCCGCCTCGACTGCTGCTGCACAAAGCTAGCTACTGCAACAACATTGTTTTTATTCACACATTTATATATGTGTTAATCTTGTTCAAATAACGCTGCCTGTGCTGTGCACAACATATCCCAGATTCTCCACTGTCCTTACTGAGCTCCTGCTTCCAGCAAGCCCCCGTGAATCACTAGCTAGCTCGCTCCATTCCATTCATCTTAAAAGTAAATCTCATTTTCATCAGGACGGGAGTCATTAACTTCTGTGTGAGAGTGTGCTTTGAAATGCTGACCTGGCTGCCCGGCTCGGTGGCTCCCTCCTCGACTGATGTCAAGAGAGATCATGAGGTGATGACAGCAAGCAAAGTATTTTGAGGAGGATCATTCAAGGAATCATTATTGATGATTACAGGAAGAACAGAGTGGAAAGACACTGTCACATTTTAAAGTAAGTGGCACTCGGAGCAACTTTTTTTTTTGCGCCAACAAAGGAAAGGGACAGACACTCAGCAGCTGAAATTATCCCCGTGAATCAGACCGCTCATCGCCTGGGATCGCTGCAAATGACTTAAGTACTTACTGAGGGGTCTATTAACAATGTTTTTCATTTGAAATCAAGTGATGCGCTTAACTTCAAATGAAAACTTTGTTAGACAAACCAGTCAGACTAAGTACTAAGTCATTTGCAGTGATCAATGGCGATGAGTGACACTGACACACAAACATCAGTTGCTCTCCAGACTCCAGGCTCTATTCTGTTTCACTCCTCACACCTCAGAAAAAGTTTAATAATGTAATTTATTTCCAAATTGGATTAGCTGAGGTGTGAGTGAGTGTTTGTCCTCGGAGTCCTGTAATAATGTCCCTGGGTCTGAGAGGGCCTTGGAGACAGGAGGTTATTAGTCACAGAGTGTCACATCACAGCAATAAATGATTAAGTTATTAAAATAAAACATTCATATCTAGACCTACAACTATACTTGTGACTGTGTCCTGTGTCCTTACTCCTTCGGTTGTCCCATATTGTGTAGTGTCCTCTCTGTCTGCCTGGCCTGCTCATAATGTGAAATAATAATGCAAGCAACATCATTTTAATATGAAAGGAACTACTATCTAAAATTATGGACTATAATATACCAGCAAGAAAAAAAGTGACACAGTGCCCAGTGGCAGTGCACATTGCATTCCTTCAGTGGCATCAGGCATGCCCCTGTCTGACATCCCTGTATGTCAGACAGGGGCATGATGACACGGGAGAAATGCAATGTGCACTGCCACTGGTCACCGTGTCACTTTTTCTTTCTTGCTGGTATATATTCCAGTTTAGTCAGTGGCCCTTTTCATAGTAAAACTAAGTTGAATTATTATTATTGCATATGATGAGGCAGAGGCAGGCAGACAGAGAGGTTACTACACAGTATGGGACAGAGAAAGGAGTGAGGACAGGCTGTAATGTCATGTCACACTGGGCACTAGCTCTGATGATATTTGTAATTGTAAGAGAGTGATGTTAAAAAAAGTAATACGGTGCCCAGTGGCAGTGCACATTGTATTCCTCCAGTGGCATGCCCGTCTAACTTACAGGAATGTCAGACAGGCATGCCACTGGAGGAATACAATTTAGAATTGCTTTCTTTTTATGTATAAGTCATTAAATTATACTTAAAAATACACATCTTATGATATGGTACAGAAGTGTGGTGCAGAAGAGGTGCAAATGTTGGATGTGGGGGGGCAATAGGGAATAGAGTGGTGGGGCCTAACAGAGGGTCACACAGGGGCCCAGAATTGTTAAAGCCGGCCCTGCTGGTGAGTACCAGGTACAGTATTGCCCCATCACGTATGGGCTCATTGACTAGTTGCCTGAGGAACACCCCCTGCAGTGAGTCCAGGATATCCCTGCTTCTAGCTGAAGCTGCAGAGCTGGGAGGATCCAATCTACATCCAGTAGACTGAAGTCCCCCACCAGCAGCACCTCCCCTTTTTCTGCCATCTTGCAATAGCTTCCACCAGTACCTTATCTGACTCCTCTCTCTGTGCTAGAGGTCTGTAGATCACACGAATGCAAACAGAGGCTCCATTCCCTGTCGCTAGAATGACACAGTACCTCTGTCCCACTGTAGTCCCTGTATCTCCATCACTTTCATGCCTTTCTTCCCATGAAGTACCACGCCCTCTCATTTCCTTCACACCCTGTCCTTCCTGAACACAGTATAATCTGCTATAGCAATATACTCAGTAATGGCCACAATATCCAGCTTGACCCCTGCCATGATGGCCTCTAGGTCCAGAATCTTATTTCCTAGACTTCTTAGTATTCACACACACGGCTTTCCAGGTTTTGTTACACAAGAAAATGGCCAGCAGAAGGAGACCTCTCGGTCTATTGGATCTGCTCGAAATAATAAGGATTGATTCTGGCCTTAAGTGTACATCTGTGACCCTTCCCCCCTGAATTTTCCTGTCTTTCCGCTTACGATGCTGCACAGCCCTCTTAAGGTGGTACTTCTAGTTAACACTCTGTTTGTCACCCCTTTCCCTTTTTGCCTTCCCTCCTTACCCCCTCTCTTTTTTAATGCTCCAGCTCCCATCCCCCTTCATTTGTTACATCCTTCTTCCTATATTAATTTACAGCCCAGGGGATTCCACTCCTTTTGGGTTCTCCCTACTACTTCAGCCTATGGAGAAAGCAGTTTCTGTCTCCCCAATTTCTTCTACCCCCGGCTAGTTTAAATGTTCATCAAAGTAACATCTAAACCATCCACTGAGGACTTTGGTTCCCCTTCTGGATTGATGCAGACCATCATCCCCTGTAAAGGCCTTAATCCCTCCAGGTGAATCCCCAGTCCCCAATGTAGCTGAAAGTAGAGTTATATAAGAACTTACCATAATAGTAGATCTTCGAGAACAGCTCTTGCAGCAGGTTACATCATTCGGACTGAAGCTGGCAGGTGCCAGGACCCCATGGAAATTTTCTAGCTTGCAGTCTTCAGCGGGGACAGCCTCTGACGTCGGTCCCGCCCCCAATGTCAGGCGTAGTACATAAGGAGGTGGTCCCCCCATAATCCTCAGTTCTCCCGCCGGAGACTCCCAGCCGCTGGATGACATCAGAAGAGGAGACAGAGGATCCGCCACCAGATGGCAAAGACTACTGAATAGGAATGTCCCATCCCATAAGATGGGTGCTTGACTATGACCTACCTCCAAAAGGGGGATGGTGGGCAGGAAGGTACCTG
This sequence comes from Neoceratodus forsteri, assembly GCA_016271365.2. Lineage (NCBI taxonomy): Eukaryota > Metazoa > Chordata > Ceratodontiformes > Ceratodontidae > Neoceratodus > Neoceratodus forsteri. Next base: position 216,012,800 of record JADMNL010000030.1, on the reverse strand, counting down.
CTGCAAGAGCTGTTCTCGAAGATCTACTGTTACGGTAAGTTCTTACGTAACTGTACTATCTTACTTCGAGATACAGCTCTTGCAGCAGGTTATACCATTAGGACTGATTTCCAAGCAGTAGTGGCAATCATGCACCACCGGGAGGAGGAAAGGTAGAGACCTCAATTAACTCGAGCCTAGGACAGAAGTCCCGGAAGGACGGCTAGACCGAACCCCGCCCTTCGCCTCGATGCAATGTCCAGACTGTAATGCCTGAAAAAGGTATGCACAGAGCTCCAAGTAGCTGCAGCGCAAATAGCTGAGGTGGAGATGTTCTTTAATGCCGCAAAAGAAGTAGCCACCTCTCTTGTGGAATGACCCTTGCCTGCACCTGGTAAGGGTTTATTGCGCTTGTCATAACAGAAAGTGATGCACTGGATGAGCCACCTCAAGAGTGACTGTTTGGAGACAGGAGCTCCTTTCATCCTGTGAGCAAAGGAGATGAAAAGTTGGTCCGACTTTCGGAGCTGTTTGGTTCTGGTCAGATAGTATCTGAGGCACCGATGCATGTCAAGGGTGTGCAGAAGGGCTTCTCCTCGATTAGTGTACCTTGGGAAATACACTGGTAGATCAATATCCTGATTAAGGGTGAGAGCTGAAACCATCTTAGGCAAAAACTTTGGGTTTGTCCTTAGGGATACCCTGTCCTGATAGAAAACCAAATAAGGCTCTTTGCACATAAGAGCATGCAATTCCGAGATCCTTCTAGCCGAAGTAACAGCAACTAAAAATAATGTTTTCCAAGAGAGAAAACGTAGCTCGCAATCCACGGCTGTTTCAAAAGGTGGCAGCATAAGCTGCTCCAGGACAAAAAGTAAGTCCCAAGGAGGGACTGGATCTTTGATGGGCAGCCTAAGGTGGAGTATTCCCCTTAAGAAGGCACAAGTAGTGTCCAGCTGGGCCACCGTCCGATGGCCTATGGGGGCATGGTAAGCAGAAATTGCACAAAGGTGCACCTTAATCGAGGAGTAAGCCAGTCCGGAGTGGAAGAGGGAAAGCAGGTAGTCCAGAACCAGCTTTTCAGGACAGTCTAACGGCGAAAAGCCAGCGGCATGAGCCTGAAGCAGAATCTACGCCATTTCATGGCGTGCGTGGGTTCCGGCTTTGGTGGCAGAGTGTACATTCATACTTGTGAGACCCTCAGACGCATCATGGCTATGTCTCTAGGAGCCAAGCATGCAGGTTCAATGAACGTAAGTCTAGGTGGACCAATGAACCCGCCTCCTGAGACAATAGATGGGAGCTGATTGGCAAAGGAACTGGAGGTTCCCGGGATAGCTGGAGCAGAAGACGGAACCAAATCTGTCTGGGCCAGAAGGGAGCGATCAAAATGAGCGTCGCTAGCTCCCTGTGAAGTTTTAAGAGAATTCTCTGGATCAATGGGAAAGGAGGGAAGGCATAGAGGAATCTGCCTGCCCAGGAGAGGGACAACGCGTCTCGCCAGAAAACACCAGGCCCTGGATCTAGCGAGCAAAAATTGGGCAGTTTTGCGTTGGATGGGGACGCGAAAAGGTCTAACTCTGGAGTGCCCCATCTGTGAAACAGATCCTCTGCCACCTCCTGTAGACGTTCCCACTCGTGGACTCGGGCCTAAGAGCGGATCAGACTGTCTGCGATGGTGTTGTCCACTCCCGTGACATGTACTGCAATTAGGTTTGCGCCGTGTTGCAATATCCACTCCCACACTCTCATGGCATCCCTGCAAAGTGGGTAGGAGTGAGTGCCTCCTTGTTTGTCGAGGTAATACATCACCGCGGTATTGTCTGTTTGTAACAGGAGTGTACCTGGTGGAATCTCCGACTAGAAGGCTTGCCGAGCGTAAAGGACTGCCCTCATTTCCAAAATGTTGATATGGAGATGAGACTCCTGAGCTGTCCACAGGCCCTGAGACCAAACCCCGTTAAGGTGTGCTCCCTACCCGAGCCCTGAGGTGTCTGTGGAGAGGGTCACAGTCGGAGACGGCGCTGTGAAGGGAACCCCCGCAGAGAGGTTCCCTGGATTTATCCACCATTGCCAATCCCGAATTCCGGCATTCGTGATTCAGAATGGATGCTGCAGATGGTCTTGCCTTTGGTCCCATTGCACCCTTAGCATCCACTGGGTTACCTGCATGTGGAGACGTGCCAGCGGGACTGTTGCAATTGCTGCAGCCATGTGACCGAGCAGGCGAAGGACTGATCTGGCCGGGACGGTCTTCTTCACCGACAAGTCCCCGATGAGGAATCTGATGTGTTCCGCTCTGTCCGAGGGAAGAAAAGCTTTCCCTCCGACGGTGTCCAGAACTGCTCCTATAAACTGCAGTTTCTGGGATGGCACCAGGAGTGACTTCTCGTAGTTGATGAGAATACCCAGTGATTGAAAAAGGGACTGGGTGCAGTGAATGGCTGTCATCAGTGCCTCCCTGGAGGGCGCCATGAGAAGCCAGTTGTCCAGGTATGGGAACATGTAGTGGCCTTGTCTCCTCAGAGATACCGCTACGACCGCCATACACTTCGTGAATACGTGAGGTGCTGATGACAGTCCAAAGGGAAGAGCTCGGAACTGATAATGGCTCTGAAATTCGAAGCGCAGGAACCTCCGGTGCGCTTGAGCAATCGGAATATGCAGGTAGGCGTCCTGCATGTCCAAAGACGTCAAAAAGACGTCTTGCTTCAGCATGGGAATTAGGCCCGGAAGGGTCACCATGCAGAAGCATTTTTAAACGACCGAAAGGTTGAGGTCGCTGAGGTCCAGTACTGGACGGAGGTCCCCTGTTTTCTTTGGAACCAGGAAGAAGTGAGAATAGTACCCTAGTCCTCTCTGGTTCTCTGGAACGTGCTCTAAGGCTTCCTTTTCCAGAAGCGCGAGCACTTCCTGTTGTATGAGCAGGGCATGCTGACCCAAATATCGGGAGAGCAGGGGAGGTCTTGTGGGTGGACTGCCTACAAATTCTATATAGTGGCCTTTTTTTGACCAGTTGTAGAACCCACCTGTCGGTGGTGATCGACTGCCACCCTGGCAAGTGGCATGCAATGCGACCCCCGACTTTCTTTTCCCATTGATCCTGAGAAGGGGTGGGGGCCGGGAAGGAGTCATGCTGTGGCAGCGTTTGATCTGGCAGGCTGTGCTGACTTTGCAAATCGTTGGCTTCTGCCTGGGGATGACTTGGCCTGGGCCTTGCGGGTGAAAGTGCCACTCTGCTGTTGGCCCGGAACGTGGCTGTTGCCTTTGTAGCCGGCCATGGAAGTGGCTCTGGTTCCTACGAAAGGAACTGGGCCGAGACCTGTACATGGCCTGTACAGATCGGACTGCCTTCCCTGCATCCTGAAGTTTGGTGGTTACTCTCTCAGAGGCTTCACCAAATAGGACCTCGCCATTATAAGGGACGTCTAAGATGTTCTTCTGGACGTCCGGGGTAAAACTGGAGACACAGAGCCAAAAGTGTCTCCGGAGACACACGCCTGAGGCTGCAGCTCTGGCTTAAGAGTCTGCAGAATCATATGCGGCTCTGAGCACCTGGGTCCCCACATCCGAACCCGTGCGGAGGAGGTTCAAGAGCTCCTCCTTTTGGTCGCCATCGGGCATCTTCTCAACCAGGTCCTGTCCCTGTTCCCATAGTGCGTTCTGGAATTGAACCATGTGGGTGAGGTAATTCAGTGACCTGATGGCGCAAGTCACAGCCACATATGTGCGCCTACCAGAGACATCCAATTGCTTTGATTCCTGGTCCGGTGGCTGTGTGCTCAAATGCTGAGGTCTCTGAGACCAGTCATGCGAAGCAGTGATGACCAGGGAGTCAGCCAGAGGATGCTTCGCCAGATACTGGTCCTCCCTAGGGGCCTTGTATAGGCGGTCAGCCTTCTTCGGCACTGCTGGAGTGGAGTGCAGACATTTCCAGGCGGCCTTGGTGACGTCCGCAAAGGTATCCACCAAGGGTGGCGCTACCACAGGCTTTGGATCTTTCTTCCAAAGGTAGCGAGCAAGGCGTTGTCTCTCGGGGTCAAGTTCTTCAGCATCCCACCCCATATTCTCCTGGATGTGCCTCAAAATCTCCGCGAAAGAGGGATCATCCAGAGGAGACCTAGGTAGGTCGTGTGGGTCTGGAGAGGGAATGCTGATGGGAGAAGGAGATCTGGAGTGCCTTGAGGTGTCTGATCTGGAATCCTCCCCAGACGGGGTGTACCGGCGTCGTCTGGGTCTCTTGGGACTGGGTGACCCCGAGGTGGATCTGGAAGGAGGTCTTCTCCTTTCTGAGGATCTGCCCCGAGGAGGTGGTGTCTGCTCCTTGGGGGTAGGCAACCGTCTTACAGGCCCCTTGGGCGGAGGAGGGGGCATAGGCAGTGAAGGAGTAGGTGGAGTCGGAGTAGGAGTAGGAGAAGGACACGGGGCAACCACATCTTTTCTGATGGTGTCCCACCAGAAGGTAAAGAGTTCCTTTACCTCTGCCAAATTCATGCCTGACGACGGGCCTGGCACCGGTGGCCTGTTGCCGGGGTCAGGCGTTGGGTCCCCGGGGGTCTTCCGCTCCGGGAGAGGTTCCCGTGGGAGCCCGGCGTCTCCGGTGTCGCCCGCCTGGTCCTCGGGCTGTGTGGTATCCTCCTCTGATGAGTCTTTCTGACCGGCGTCCGCCGGCAACGGTGGTGTGGTCCTCTTCTCTGGGGTAGCTGACATGGTCCCCTGGCCAATACACTCGGAGGCGAACGCCTGGCCGGCGACGGGTGTTTAGGTGTCGCCGGCCCCTGGGAGCGCTGGTGATGCTTGGCCGACGTTGGGTGGGCCGACATCGGGTCCGACGTCTGTTTGAGGGACGTCAGGTCCTTGGTCTTGGGAGGAACCGGATGCGACCTACGCGGAGGCTGGGAAACTGACCTGGCGTCAGAGTCCCGCCGGCAGGAAGAAGATTTATGGTGCTCCCCGGACTTCGACAAGGCCTTAGATGAAGTGGAAGAGGCCGATGGCCTGGAAGTCTTCAGGGACTGCAAAGAAGAGGAACCGCTGGAGGATCTGACCTGAACCGGGGGAGGTTGCGATTAAGCCCTGGAGGGAGAGCGGTCCGAACGCGAGCCGGAGCTTTGGGAGTCCGAGGCCCTCGCAGGAGGGCTGGGCCTTTCCTTTTCCCGGTGTTTGTCCCGGTGCTTGTGGGTTTAACCCAAAGACTCCCCCCTTGGAGGAAGGATCTTTATCCATGGTTTTCAGTTTCTCCTCTAAGAGAAACGTTTGAAGGGCCTTCTGGCGGTGGATCCTGATGCGACTGTTGAAGCCCTGGCAGAAGGAGCAGGCCTTTGTGTCGTGTTCCGGGCCTAGGCAGCGGACGCAGGCCGAATGTGGATCCTTGAAGGGGATCTGTTTGCCGCAGGCACACTTTGAGTGGTGACCCTCAAGAGAAGTAGTTGGAGAGAACATCAGTTGAATCCAAAGTCATGAAGAAAGATGAAAATCGTCGTAGTTCTAAAGGTTGTCGCACGCTAGAAAGAGAGACCGAGAGGCCGATACTGGCGATGTCCACGGTGGGAAAAGAACTGAGGATTATGGGGGGACCACCTCCTTATGTACTACGCCTGACGTCCGGGGCGGGACCGACGTCAGAGGTGGTCCCCGCTGAAGACTGCTAGCTAGAAAATTTCTGTGGGGTCCTGGCGCCTGCCGGCTTCAGTCCGAATGGTGTAACCTGCTGCAAGAGCTGTATCTCGAAGTAAGATCCCCTCATCTCAGCATCATTTTCTCAGCCATGAGCTGAAAGTGCTGGTGCGAAGATCCCTCTCCTCCCCCCTGTCGTAGACAAGCACCTCAGCAAAAGCCACTGAGCACACTACCTAAGACCATCTGGACCCAGTCCCAAGAACTCCCCTTATACTATTCCAGTCCTGTCCCTAACCAGTTCATCAGTCCCCAGATGGACAATGACATCAAACTCTGCCTCCCATCCTGCTGCCCTAGCAATCCTCAGGATCTCCCATCGCTCTGGGCCATGGCATCTAACCTCCCCCCCCCTTCTTATTCCCAAATCTATCCCCCTCACAGTCGAGTTCCCCACCGGAAGTTGCTCCCTCCTCCTCTGTGATACTCTTCCACCCTCCTTGGTGTCTCCGCTATGGAGGACCCCCACATCTTCCCTGGATTCTACCACTGATGCCCCTTCCTGGTAGTCCTGACTCACCAGAGCAGTGTAGAAATTGTGCAGGAGTACTGGTTGAGGAATGTGCTACTGACCCACCACACCCACCCTTCCCAAGTGCACCACAGTCCAGCAGTTCCTCCTCTTTGGAAGCCCCCGGAGCTAACTGTGGCAGACTTGGTGGTCCCTGGGTGGGGGAAGAGGTCCCCAGTATCCTAGCAATTCGGACTGGAATCTAGTGACTTCCTCCCTCATCCCACAGAGCTGCATGTAGGTTGGGCAGCACTGTAGTGTCCAGAAGGTCTCTCTGAAAACTGCTGCCCCACAGCCACTGCACCACTCACAGCATTCCTAACTTTTTTTTGTTTGTTACTACTTGTGTTCTCCTGCACCTGGTTGAATCACCTTGAACTCCTACCCTAGACAGGGTATTGCTCCTATTCCCAGTTTAGGACTGCCTTTTTCCTTCTTCCCTTCCCAGCAATGAATGTAACAGGACTGAACAGGTGCCTTACCTTGGCTGACCAGAAGAGTTCCCAACTTGCCCCTGCAGATGCCTGCCAATGCCTAAAAGGCCGGTCTTACTACTGTTCCACTCATGTGCTGGGACATGAACGTGTAGGGACACTTTAGGAGTGTATGCCTTTTAGCCTTCCTGTACAGCCCTCTTAAGGCAATACTTCTTGTTGAGCTACAGAGGTCCTGATTGGTCCTCTGGCTGCCAAGTCACTCTCCTCTGCTACACTCCATTGTTGGATCCTCTGTTTGATCAAACATGCAAGCAAATACACAGGGGACAAGGGACACTTCCTATGGGGTTAGCTGAAGCTCTGCCTTCCCACTTCTGTTTAACAGTATGGGGAAGCAGTTCTGCAATACTATAGTCATTTACATAACTTCAGAAGTTACCAAAAATAATTAAATATTGTAAAAAGGCAAGGCAAGTGGTGGATTCAATGACCTCTGTACCTGAAGCCTGGGATGACAGGAGCAGAGGACAGAATGACACCTGTGTTGGGAATGTAGAAATACCTTTGTCCATGACAGTGGCTACAATTAGACATCCCTCCCCTGCAGGACTGACACAGTAGGATCCTTAATAGACGTAGAGTAGGGTGCAGCACATAAAATGTGGCAAAAATCCCCACTGATTGTCAGAATGATAGGCCACCCACAAACAAAGGGCTTGATGTGCCTGGTGGCTTATAGTTCCAAGGGTGTGGCCTAATGAAAGAGGTATCTGTGAAGATCATCAGAATCCTCCCTCCACCATTCCAACTGGATCTAGCTTTCCTCCTTATTAGGGCTGTGGGCGGACCCTACAGCCCTTCTGTCATCGATCAGACTATAGCTCTAAAACAGCTTTACGTGGAACTCCCTTTTTAGACATTTGGAAGTATTCCTCTACAGCTGCAAAGCAGTGCATCCCCCCTCTGATTTTTGCTATTTACTGCTCTATGTTAAAGGCATCTGAAGGAAGGGGGAATGTTACTGTACTGTGCCTCAGAACTTCTCAAGTTATTAACAAAAAAAAACTTTTTAAACTACTGTTTCTATCATCTGTCCAGCTCAGTCTAACAGATGTATTCTATTTCTTTCAGCAACAAAGCGGTTAACTCATTACATGATGTTTGTAAAACACTGAGCCTCTACAGTGTCAGATTACAGACAGCTATTTCATTCCTGTGAGCACACATACGAACTGCAGGCCGGGGGGGGGCGCTGTAGCCCCATCACTTTTTGGGGCCTGAAGGATCTTGCCCTTTAAACAAAAAAAGTAAGCATAAACTAGCATGACAGAGTTAATTCAGGCCAGCTGCCCAGGCACACATAGAACAAAAGAGATGTTTCATGCTTGTTTGCTGTTTCTGGAGTCAGAAGTGTCAAGTGGAAAGTGCTTTTAAGTGCGTGTGTGTGTGCATGTGTACAATCCTGCTTTGGGATGGGCCATGTGACGCAGACTGTTCATCTCTTATCTAGGATTTATGGTCTGAGTCTCAGCTACACTGTTTGAGCCCTCCCACGCAGCAGAGGTCAGTGTAAAACTTGTTTCCATCCTCCAGACAGTTTTTCAAAAGTAAACTAAAAGGGGAAAAAAAAAAACAGATTTACAGAGAGGGAGAGAGTAGTTAGATGGACTCCGTTAGGATTACGGAGGTTGGTTATTGCATGGATCTGGAATCTGTGTACTGGAGTTTAATGTTTGTTTACAGTTTATAAATGTAATTTAATAAATATATATATTTTTTCCTTTGGTAACCAGGTAGGGCCAACTAGGCATAGGTGCTTGTTTCTAGGGACAACCCAGGAACACTGGGAAGATTCAGTGACTTAACCAGAGCCACACAGTATGGAAATGGAGGGGGTGGGAATCAAACCCATGATTGAATGCTGGATGTACAAAGCTCATTTATAGCTCATTACTCTAACCTCTAGGCTATACTGCCAGCCCCATAAATAGTGAACGATTTAGACTGGGCTGTTAATATCTTAAAGGAGAACTGCCTTGAATCAGCAAACATGCATTTTTGTAGAAGCAGATGTTATTTTTTAAAATACCAGTTCTCATTTTGTTACTGCTTAATCTGAACTGGCATTTTGATAAATTCAGTGAGCGTTTGTAATTCACACACTGCTGGCATTGACCATTTTAGAACAGTATGATCTTGTCAAGAACTTACATTGTTGGTACAATGCATCTGTGTTCTAATTTAGAATTCTTAGGTTCATGGGGACATAAACAACATCATACAATTCTTAGATGGCACTTTGCAGCAATATGTAACCCATAAATATCCAATGGGTTAACTAAAAGGCCAGCAAAAGTGGGTCAGAAACAGAAGGGGACCCACTATATGAAAAAACGCTTCTACAGGACGCATTACTCACAGGTTCAGTGCAGTTCTCCTTTAACTAAGCTTGTAGGGAATGTCAGGTATTTTATCTAAATGGTAAGGGAAAGGGGAACATTGTTTAACCAGGAGTAGCACACTAAGCCGAAGCTTGTTTCCAGATGCGACCTGGAAGCACAAGGAAGTTAAGTGACTTGCTCAGGATCATACAGTATGCACCTAGGCGGCTGTGGGATTCAAACCCAAGTCTCCAGATCTGCAGCTCAGAGCCTTAACCCACTGTGCTATACTGCCTCCTTAAGTAACTCTGCTTACAGGGATTTGGAGCCATCTACAGGGAAATTCTTCCCATACACTTGCATTAGTTATACGGGAAAACAGAGGAATTTGGCTTCCACTGGAAATAATGTAATCTACAGGAAAACAGAGGAAAATTGCCCTGCAGTTACAGGAAAAAGGCAAACTTAATCTGGGAGCACGCACTCACACACACACACACACACACACACACACACACACACACACCAGTAGCATTTATTCTGACTAAATCGATTCAAAAGGACTGATTTAGCAGCATGGCAGTTTTTGATGATTGTGACTAAACAGCACTACATGACACCAACAAGAAAATAATGTTGGTCATTTGGTAGCTCTTCACAGCCCTACTGGCTCTGACTAGAGCTTGTATGCCATTGCTGCAGCTAGAACTCAGGCGCAAACAGGGACAATGTACATTGAGGAAGAAAACTCTGGAGTACCACCAAGACCGGTTCCAGGTCCTTAGGCAGGCAGAACAGCATGTGCCCAACCCTAAGGAATGACAGCACCAGTTAGGGGACCAGAAAAGAGATTAAAAAAAAGGGTAGGACAAGCAAGCGTAATGATTAGAGCATTTAATTAATAGTCAGTATAAACTTCAGAAAACCCAATTCTTTTAGGTTGCTTTGACATTTGTATTTTTAAAAAATGCTTTTTGCAGCCAAACCTATTCCATTAAGAAAAAAATTACATTGAGATGCAATTACTGTATTACAGCAAAACAAAATAAATTCATCAGCATGTATTACAATTACTAAAAAAGTTATTTCTCATAACTATTACAACTGCTGGACTGATCGTCATCTCAGGTACAGTCTGCAGACCCCAAAACAATCAGAAGAATGAATGAAGTGATATTGTACGGTGGAACGCTGTTCAGCATGGAAATCCACGCTTAGAACAGCGTTGCTGTGCTGCACTAGTGACGTCAAATTGTTTTTGTGCTGCACCAGGTACGTCACTACTGCAGCATAACAAAATTGAATGCTTTCTCATGCTCCCTAACCTGTAACGCACCTAGTGAGCATAAAAAAACAAACAAAACAAATTGTGATTTTTTTTTTTAGATTTTCTACCTAATTGCAGTTGTTTCCCGTCGGAGTCATAGCGAAAGTGTGATTGACAGCCACACAAATAAAAAATGGTTTCTGTGTTGTTGTTTTTTTTTTTTTTAAAGGACTGACTGTTGAGCACAGTTCTCATTGATGCCACTCCCTGTGGCCCCTGTTCACCTGATTCTTCACCTCAAAAAGAGAACTGAAGTTACTCTGTAACGTAACTGGACTTGGGCTTTTTTGTGCAAGGGTTACCATATACTATGAAAGACAATATATGGCTGTCTACACACAACATTCCTCAGTAGGCATTTCGAGGGTTCCCTGGCAACCAAGACCCTCTCGAGCTTCACTCTTGAGGGTCACTGGTTAGCAGGGCAACCTCTCGATGCCTGCAGCAGGTTTGTTGTGTACAGACGGCCATACATTGTCCTCTATATTAGTCCATTTATTGTTGTGTTTGCTCAAATACTGAAGTACATCCAACAGGTTTTAAAGTCTCTCCATAATGATGCAAAACTGGAGCCATAACTGGGTGACCAGCAACCATGAATTCTGCAGGCGTTCAAATGGATCAGATGTCTCAGGCACTGCATGTTTCAGGAGAGGAAACACTGCTGAAGTAGCCGTGCATTCATCAAACTCGAACCTGAAGACTGCCACAACCAGCAAACAGACCAGTTTCCAAAAAGCAGAAGAGAGCGCAAACACACTTCAGGTTGCAAGTCCACACCATTCTTTTTCCAAGAAGCCAAAGTACTGACAGATCTTCCTGTAGCCTGATTATTCCACATACAAATGGGATTACCGAGAGTAGCTTAAATCTAATGTAGTGTACATGTGTACTAGATAAACATGATCAAGTAGTCTCAATTTCTGTTTGATTACTCAGGAATATGATTTCTTCTCAAAGGTACTGGTTAAGCAGCCCATTAGCCGAGTGTCCTCAGTAGCACCGTTTGCCATGATACTTCATTGGACAAGGCACCTTAATGCAGCCCCATCCTGCTCTACACAGTCTTGTGTCACGGACTACCTTGTCAGCAACTCGGGCCAGTGCAAGTGACATGATCTGTGCCTCAGATCCGGAAACTTTCTTCTTTTCCATCTATATGTTTTAAGCGCAAGTAGACGTCTGTTCCAATTCCTTGCATGGACTGAATGGTCAGCAAGCCACCCAAGTACTGAGCATAGGCTCTTGAGGTAGGCAGTCCAAAGCCAAACCTGTGGGGAAACAAAGACAGCAGCGCAGTGAGAATAAATAGAAGAAGTGGAGACCGGATTAGGACTGGCAGTGCTTAAACATTCCTGCAGCACAGAATGTTTCAAGTTAAAGCACTAGTGTACTGCCTAAAACTAATATTATATTTTAAAAGCAGACAACCATTACCTTTTATATCTGAGGTACTATTTCTTTTCCCTTTGTTTAATTAGAAGATTGGTTACCTGATGTTAGTACAGTAGGTGTGATGTGTGGAACAGCACTTTGCCTGGTAGCTGGCACATCTATCTGTATTCCCCTCACTACATCAACAACCTTGTGACCTCACAGACTGTGACATCACTGTTGCTTAGGTACAGTCAACTCAGTGACTGCCAAGTCATTCACTTGTGATGCCACTCTCAGTAAGATCACAATGCTGATGAAGGAGTGTGTGGTGGGGCACAGAGACAGATATGTTGTCAGCTGCCAGGCTAAGAGCTGTTCCACACATCCAGCACAATCTTATCACATAGAATACTTTCTAATGAGCTAAAGGAAAACAAAAACACTTCAGAAATAAAAAGTTACACCTGACTAGTACTTAAAATTTTTATTATTTTCCTATCTGCCTGTTTTGACTCCACTAGCTACAGCACCTCTCCCACAGAGAAACATTTCATAACAGCAAGTTTGGTTTTTACAGGTCTCTATATTGTCATTGCATGCGGTATGCTAGTAGTGAAGAAAACACAATTATTTCCACTGTTCTGAACTTCTATATTTCTGGTGATGTTTTCCACAGTTGGTCACCTGTTATCTGAGTGGATAAGGGAGACAGCAGGGACGGTCATGAGGGAGCACCACTGCTAATGGACGTGAGCAACAGGTATCAGCATCTGATTAGCCAGATTGAGGAGGGCTATGGGGGATAGTAGCCCATGCACCAGGAAACCTAACCTGCCCAGGAGGAGGAGGAGGAGGAAGGAAAAGACAGGGTTGCAGGGGCAGGAAGACTGCAGTCACTGGAAAGTGGCTAGTGTGTGTGAAGGCCCAAAGTTTTTAAAAACAGGTACTAGTATAGTGTTCGGGGTGTCCAAATGACACTGTGCTGTCCTGATCGAGTTTCCAGGCACCACTGCAGTAAGGTCCATGCTAGGATGTTCAAGTATCTACAGTGGAAAAGGTGCTGGATAAAATCACTAGCTTCAGCATGCCAGTTTTTTTGTGCTGTTTTATTCAGCTATTTTGGCCCAGATTTTAACATCATAAGTATCGATCCCTTTCCTTAATTTGTGTTATAGCACAGTGTCCATCCACACTGCTTTTTTAATTTTTTAGCTCTATTTCCCACCGGTCACCAGACTGCGAGACATCCCTCAGGTGACTACAATCAACTGGCTCTGTATCACCCTGCCTGAGGCCCTCCCGACCAGGGGATTGGGTGCTATGTCCCCCCCACACCACTCCACAGAGCCCTCGACCAACCACCCAACTCTGTGCCCCCCCCCCGCCCCGAGGCAGGGCACCTACTCCTACCTGGTGCCCTTTCTAGAATCCAGTTGGTTGAGGCTCGGGAGCGGTGACAGACCTTGGAGAGCTGGTTGGGCCAGCTCCTCATGGCGCTGTTTTCCTGCCACAGTCCAGGGTTTTTTCCTTGTCTCCCCAACCCCCCGAAGCACTGATGTGCAATGATGTCAGCATGTGGTGGGCATGCTCCCACACCTGCCCGCAGATATCCGCTGTCACCTCTCCCCAACTCACATCCCCTGCTGATGTAGTGCTTCCAGTCTCCACCACGAGCCGCTACGTAGTGGGGAAGGCCCAGCCCACCCTCCCAGGAGAAGAGAGCAGTCCTCTGGACTCTCGCTCCTCTCCTCCCCTGCCGACTCCTGGCGGCCCGAATCCATTCCAGAAGCCAGGTCACCGGTGCAGCGCGAGGTAAGGCAAATGCCTCAGCCCTTAGTGCCACCAGGCAGGCTCTCACACTGTTGTTAATTCGAGTTTAGGAAAACATGCTCTAGCCTACCTCTGAGCAAGGCTAAAGCAGAGTTTCAGCACATGAACTGTAGCGCAGATTCTACTGTGCTACAATCTGAACGCAAACAATTTTACTCTTTTAACTGTTAAAATTGCATAAAAGGCACAGTGTATACTGGATCGTAGACAATGACAACAGAAAATGGCCTCTTTGTCATTCTAGTCTGCTCAGTCCTACCTGTTCTGAGTACCCTAGTGGTCACACTCTCCCCCCTTCATGCTCCCTCCCTACTTTCAGCAACTCTATGTACCTATCTCACCCTTGCTTAAATCCCACTCTCACCACCCTTCTGTAAAGAAATGCTTCCTGACATCCTTCTTGAATCTCCCTCCCACTAGCTCATAGAGGTCCCCCTTGTTCCCACATTCACACTCACTGTGAACAATTCTCTGCCATTCATATGTCTTTGTCATGTGTGTTCTCCATCTCCCTACTTGCTTCCAGTGTGAACAGGTTGAGCTCCTTCAGCCTCTCCATACAGAGTACTTCTCATACTGCCCCTCAGTCATCTTGATTACCCTTCTTCGCACAGCCTTCACCCTGCCTCTGCCCTTCCTCAAGTGGGGACTCCAAAACTGTGCACAGTGCTTCAAGTATGGCCACAACAGAGATCTGTACAGAAGTAAGATCACCTCCCTTTTGCTGCTGCTGATCCCCCTCGACTATGCACCCTAGCATTTTATTTGTCCTCTCCACTGTACTGATTGTTTTAAGTTGTCTGCAATAATCGCCTCAAGGTCTCTCTCTCCACTGTCGTCCTTTTCAATGTTACAGACCCATCCTGTACTCCATCTTCAGGTCCCTATGTGCATAACTTGACACTTTTTTTGTATTAAATTTCTACTGCCGGACCTTGGACTATTTCTTCAGTCTCCCTAAATCTCCCTTAGTGTTGTTACACCCTCCTTGCTGTCCACTCTTCCGCAGATATCCAAGCCAACCACAAAGAGGCAGCTTTCCCTGACTCCCCTCCTCAGTGCCACAAATAAAGATGCTTAAGAGAGCTGGGCCTGAGTCTGACACCTAGGGAACCCCTCTGGTGACTTCTCTACCTTCTGAGAATTCTCCATTCAAGATGATCCTCTGTGTTCTCACCCCCTCCCATACAATTCTTGAACCACACTGTAATACGCTCTCCACCCTCAGGTTCCTCAGTCTTTTAACCATCCTTCTTCGTGGGACAGTTAAAAGCTCAGCTAAAGTCCTGGTACAGTACAACTGCTGCCTGGTCCTTGTCAGTCACCTTCTTGACCCAGTCAAAGAAATCTACCAGATTTGTCTGACATGACCTCGCCCAGGAAACACATGCTGCCTTTCATACTGGAATCTAGTAACCGCCAGGATCTCCACTAGTCTTTTCTTTATGATGGCCTGCAGCAATTTATCAACAACCGACATCAGACTTATTGGTCCAGCACCCTCCAGCTCATCCCTACTCACATTCTTATGCAGAGGTACTTCGACTTTGGTTACGTAGATACATACATAAAAGTTGACGCCAGAAAAGGGCCGTCCGGCCCATCCAGTTTGCCTCTTTTTCCCTACCTGATATAAACCCAAGGAGTGTAGGGGACTAGCACCTGCAACGGGACACTAGTATGGTGTCACTCCAAAGCAAAGTTCATGGACTCAAGGAACTCCCACGTGCACGGCTTTATTTTAGGTACAATAAACTATTCAAGAAAAACAACATTCAAATTGAAATTCATAATTCATGTGTAGTCAGCCAGAGTCCTTTCAGAAGTCCATGAAAAAAGGATAAACTCCAACAGGTTGTAAAACAGCCAGTGTAGTTCCTTACAGCAGCAAGTTCAGATGAGGTCACGCCCTCTGACATCGCCTGACGTGTTTTGTACGTTGCTTTATCAAAGGCTGACATATGTAGTATGTACCCATCTTATAAAGGCAGCTCCTAAAGACACAGTGCAATGAAAACATCAGTTCTACACTATACTAGTGTCCCGCTGCAGGTGCCGGTCCCCTACAACTCCTTGCATTTCTTGTTTGACCAGGCACTGCTTATCCTGAGTGCAGTCACGACCCCCTCTACTAACTAATATAAACCCGTAGACCCGAAATGGTCAGCCTCTCAGATTGGTTCTCCATATACTGGTACCCCTGTCTCCAGCGAGCTACTGAAGAGATGTGTCAACGGTGCAGCCAGCTCCTGCCCCATTTCCTTTAGTACTCTAACATGAACCCCATCCAGACCCATTGATTTCACTTGTCTGCCTGGTCTTGTAATTGCTAAAGGCTTTCCTATCTCTTTCACTGCCTCTTCTGTTCTCTCTGTGTACCACATTGGTATCTGTCCCCTCTTGCTTTTACCTACAGTCTCATAGGGCAGACTGAATAGACCATAAGGACATATTCTAATGGCAGTCTTCTATATTTCAATCAATCAAACTTTATTTTTAAAAAGGCGCTTTTCTTAAAACCAAAGCGCCTGTACAATTTCATAAAACAATAAATAAACAAAATCTAAAACTATTATAAATCAATAAAAGCTATGTTAAAAAGGTGGGTCTTCAAGGCTCCTTTAAAATTCAGGACAGTCGGACTATTTCGCACCTGACGAGGTAGAGAATTCCACAGGGTCGGGGCCATAAAACTAAATGATCTAGCCCTGAAGTCTTCAAGCGGACCCTAGGAATCTCCAGCAATCCCTACGATCAGTGGATGGGAGGGGGCGGGAGGGACAGTAGGGGCAAAGGAGCTCTTTCAGGTAAGTAGGTCCCTGGTCATGTAGGGCTTTATAGGTCAGCAAACCGACCTTGAAGGTGATTCGCCAAAATACTGGCAGCAAGTGCAGTCCGCGGAGCACAGGCATTATATGGCTGGATCTAGAAGAACCAGTCAATAACCTGGCTGCCGCATTCTGCACTAGCTGCAGACGGCGAACCTCAATCCCCGATAGCCCTAGGTACAGGGAGTTGCAATAGTCAAGGCGGGAGGTAACGAAGGCGTGGATCAATGTTGGGAGATCTTCTGGAGGAACCAGGTGCTTCACCCTGGCGATATTCCTCAGATGGAAAAAGGAAGTTTTGACCACCGCTGACACCTGAGCTTTAAGCGTCAAGTGGTCGTCAATTATTCTGCCAAGATTCGCACCTGATCTGAAGTCGTCAGCGGAGCATCAAGCCTTAAGCCTGGAGTGCGATCCAGCCAGCAAACCGCCTCCAGCGACCTTTGTCCACAACCAACACCTCAGTTTTCTCGGGTTTAACCTCAACCAACTCCCATTCATCCAATCTTGGATTTCTGCAAGGCAGTTATTAAATACCGACAAGGCAGCATCCTGGCGGGCAAAGAGACATATACAGCTGGGTATCATCGGCAAGCAATGGAAACAGACACGTATCGTCTTATAATAGCTCCTAGCGGCAGCATATACACATAAATAACATAGAGGCTAGAATAGAGCCCTGCGGTACCCACAAGATCTGAGGAGACTGATGCAGGAAAAATCCCGACACCACCCTTTGAGTCCTACCTTTGAGGTAGGATCTAAACCACCTAAGGACCATACCAGATAATCCACAGATGGACCGCAGACGCTCTAACAGCACACCATGATCAACAGTGTCAAATGCTGCTGAGAGATCAAGAAGTACCAAGATAGAACGGGTACTACGATCTCTCGCTATTAGGAGGTCATTTAGCACCCGAACAAGTGCTGTCTCGGTACTATGCCTCTTCCTAAATCCAGATTGGAGAGAATCGTAGATATTGTTGTTGGTCAGATGATCCTCCAATTGCCTTGCGACCACCTTCTCAATAACCTTACCCACAAAGGGTAGGTTAGAGACTAGTCTGTAATTTGCTAGACAATCTGGGTCTAAGGAGGACTTCTTTAAAGAGGCTTAACTATAGCCTCTTTAAGGGATCTGAAAGATCCCTCCCAAAACTTCAGACTATCAAAGCCAGGACTAGGCCGATTTTATCCACACAATCCACTAAGAGGTGTGTGGGGCCAGGGTCCAAATCACAGCTGGTTGGTCGCAATGCTCGGATGGACCATCACAATATCATCGATTTTGGGGAGGCTGAAGTCAGACCATACCAACTGGGTGTTCGACATCTCCAGCCAACCATCACCGCTCCCACTGGAGAGGGAAGAACGGACGTCTGATCTGATTTTGGCAACCTTATCTGCAAAGAAGAGCGCAAACTCCTCACACCGTTCTGTGGTAAAGGCCCTTCCGGGCTGAAGACAGACTGGATTGCACAGTCTGTCCACAGTCCGAAAGAGCTGAGCTGGTCCATTCTGTGCAGCCGCTATCTCCCTGGACAGGAACTCTGCCTTCTTACAAGAGATTACGGATTGATAAGCCATATAGTGGTCCATCAAACTAAGTCTGTCATCACCCAGACCAGACTTCCGCCAGCACCTCTCCAGCCTTCGTCCAACCCTCCTCAACTCCCTCATGGTCTCATCAAACCATGGAGACCTGGGGCGAAGAGTGAGAGGACGAACACGAACAGGTGCAATAGAATCCAGGGGCCCCATAACTGCCCTATTATAGGCCTGTACTAGGTCACCTGGATCCAAGCAATCTATCGGAAGGTCCGATGGGTCCAGTACCGCCATCAGGTCATCCGGGGACACACCCCTTAATGGGCGGTACGGACCATCTCAAAGGGCTGACCTAATAGGGGCGGACTCAAAATTGAACCTAATGGAGTGATGGTCAGACCATCCGACCGGTTCCACCACCAAATCAGATATCCCCATCCCAGAAGAACACCAGATCCAATAAGTACCCACCAATATGGGTGAGGAGGAAACTACCTGCGTGAAGCCAGTGATAACATCAACTGGAGGAAGTCTTGACCAAAGCGTGAGAGTTCATCATCGACCCAAGCATGAAGTCCCCAGAACCAACCATCTGGGGACCCCAATATCAGGTCAACAATGAAATCTCGACTTCCTGCAGGAAAACATTCTACGTCACCTGGTGGGCCGGTATCTGAGAAGTATCCTGCACCCCCACCCTCGCCTAGAACACACCTCAAAGGATCTGGTGACTCCCCCAGTACCTCCACTGGCCCAATTCTGATTTAAAACAAATGACCGCCCCTGCCCTATGATCCTGCCTCGGGCGGTGTATCACCAAGTACCTGGCCGGAACTGCTGCGGCTAAAACTGGCCCAGCATTTCCATCCAGCCAGGTCTCAGTGATGCATGCTAGGTCAGTTGACCCAACAAGATCAGCTATAATGGCCGTCTTGTTTTTAATTCTCCTAGCACTGCACAACACCACCCGAGCAGGATGAACCTCCGATGATGACCGCCTTACCTACTGATAACCAGAACCCTTGGGTATGGGCACAAGACAGGAAGAACCCCTCTCCTGTGCCCATTTCGCCCCAGGGCGTCTCCTTGACTTCACTATCCCTATCCGCCCGCTCCTTTCCATTCTGTTTTGAAAAAGTGACTTCTTTTTAACTATTTTTCACTTTGGTTGTCAGCCCCTGGGAACTCCCACAGGCAACTTCTCCCACCCAGCCTCAGACCCTCCCAGCCCTAGGTCCCTTCCAGAACTCCATCCTGCATTCCTATCCTGCTAGAGACCCCCCCCCAGCTTGTACCCCTGAAGTGGGGCTGTCATCCACACATCTTGGAGCTCCTTGAATCTAATCGGCAGGTGGAGTGAGGCTGGAGGATACCGGAGAGCTGGTTGGTCAAGATCCGGCAGTGGGCATGGGGCTGCTGTGAGCTCGTCATCCTCCCAGGCACCGGAGTGTTTACACCCATGCTACAAACGTCTGCCGTCACCTCCACCCCTTCCTGAAATGTTCTCCAACTGTAGCATGCTCAGCCTCCGGTGGGAGATGCTGGTGCCGGGGATCCACAGCCCACCCCTCCCCAGGAGAGGAGGGGAGAGCAGTCCTCCGGATGCTCAATCCTCTCCTCCCCGGCCGACCCTAGGCAACTCAAACTCACTCCTGAGCCCGGGTTGCCGGTGTAGTGCGCGGTGTGGCGTCCAGTGCATCAACCCTCAGTGCCACTGGGCTGGCTCCAAAGAGACTCGTCTTAATCAATCCCTTTTAAATTAATCCTAATTTGATGTCCACCTCACTGCATCCTCCAACCCTACCAGCCTCCCCCCTAAGCAGTTCCGCATCTCTTCAAGATCCAGTCTTCTAAAGTCTAATATCCTAGTCTGAAAGTACTTGTTATCTGCCTCAAATGTTATATTGAACCACATTGTCTGGCTGATCCAAGAAGCTCGCTGTGACCTTCCCTTGGATCCCAAAAGTTCACTATGACCTTCCTGATGCTGTCCCTGCTTGTGAGGACCCAGTCTAGAACAGACCCCTCCTTTGTGGGCTCCTATACCATCTGTACCAGGAATGCATCCCATGGGGTCTTTACCACCATCTGGTTCCTAGCATCCATTGCTACTGGCACACTCCCATCTATATCTGGCATGCTGAAGTCCCCCGCTAGCAGCACCTCACTCTGTTCTACCACCCTCCTCAGCTGCTCCCCCATCCTGTTATCTGCTGCCTCCTGCTGTGACAGTAGCTTACATGCTACCCCACCATGACGGTTCTCCACCTCAGGCATGACTACTTCTACACAAGTTTCTATATCTATGCACTTCCCCATATCCTTGATATCTATGGTGTTAATGCCCTCCTTCATGAAAAAAAACTCCTTCCTCATCCCCCTATAAAGTACGTAGCCTTGATTGGATTTCTCTCAGTAATGGCACTGTGTAGTCCATGTCAGTGTCAGAGAGCAAGGTAGATTTAGTGGCTGTTCCACAATCACCTGTAGGTCTTGAATCTTATTCCCTACGCTCCTGGCATTGAAGCATATCACTCTCCAGTGCTTCTGCTTCCCTCCCCTTGTGTCCTTGCCTTTTGTTCCGACCCCTTGTTTCATGCCTCAACTAGCTCCTAGCTCCTTTATGTTTTTGTGGTTCCTCCCAATACTGTATTCTCTTCCCTGCCTCCTTTTCCCTTATTGACCCCTCCTTCCTGTCTTTATTCTCCCCCACCTACTCCCTCTTGCTGCCTTGTTCCTACATATATCATCCTCTGATTCAGTTAGTGTAAGTGTTGGTGGCCATGATGAAGTTTGTTATTGTATTCACATAGTAATTACTGTAACGCAAAGCAAGATGAGTCACTTTGTGTACCAACAATGTATTCCTATGTACTATGCCAAACTGTCAATAAAGTGAAGTTTAAAAAAAAAAAAATAAACAAACTAACCTTGATTTTCTTTACAAAAACTCTGTTCCAAAACCCTGGTGCCCTACATGGTGAGGTGGAATTCATCTTCTTCGAACATCTTCCTGACTCTTCAATGGGGGCTCCAGTCTCCCAGAAACTGAAACCCTCCTCCCTGCACAACCCCTTTTGTTATACATTGAACTGATACTGTATATATTAAACAGTTTCCTTTTATTGTTGCATGGCCTAAAAAGGTTACTGCCTCTGCTTTTGCAGTGTCCTGCCTAGAGTGTAGAACACTCCTTTACTTTTTCAACACTCCTCCCAGCCAGCTCAATCAAGCCTACGTTAACTACCATGTCTGACCTCTCTCCTTCCCCACGATTTCCTCTACCTTGGGTCAGAGCCTGACTGCTGTAGTGCCAGGAAACAATGGACTTTAGCATGTGTGAAAAACTGACCATCCACTCCGTGTCCTGTACTACTGAATCCCCTACCACTAGTACTGTCTTTCAGACCTTTATGGAACCCCCTTGGCCCCTCCTTAGCGGACGGCACCCCCTTCACTGACTGTTTCTGGTAGAACCTGCACCCTTTGAGGCAGGTATTAGCTGAAGGTATGCACACTCTGTTTTTCTTTTTCCATATGTGAGTAACATACCAGCCACTCAGTACCCCATAGCATAGAATCCCCTACCACTAGTACCTTCTTTCTGACCCTTATGTAATCCCAATTTGATCCTCCTTAGTGGACAGCACCCCCTTCACAGATCTGCAGTTCTCGGCCCCATTGTTGTCAACTTCTAGTAGAACCTCCACCATCTGAGGCAGGTATTTGCTGGAGGTATGCACACCCCGTTCCACAGGAATCCCTTCCCTCCCCAACTACTGCCCGTCCGCCTGTGCTGTAACGAGGTATCCTGCGGCAGTGGAGCATTTAGCAGACCTACTACCCTGCTAACTCTGGCTTTCAAAAAACATATCTCAGCCCTTGTCACCTAAAGCTCATTCTTACAGTTTGGGCAGCAGCTGTAATACCAGAGCACCCTTTCGGTTACCACTGCCTCACGCCCTCAGTATTTTAGCTGGCATGTGCCAAACTGCATTTTGCAATTCATTTCTTGATTTGGCTATTATTCTTGGGCTCCAAATTGCCAAAATGTAATGCTGCTGGCTGCGTATATAAATGAAATGTTTAGGTGTAGCTACAGATTTGGGGATTTCACTACAGAATTTCAGTAGCAATTGGTCAAAAATGTGCAAGTTTTTACATTTTCAGCTTAAACCCTGCACTCCGACTCCAGGCTCCTGCATGTTCCACAAAGATTCACCCGATCAGGTCAGGAAGCTTTCAGTTTCAGACTGCCCAAGTTATGGAACTCACTGGCAGCTGACATTGGACATTCTGCCAGTACTCCCCAACGAAATGCCCTTCTCAAATCACATTTCGCGACCATATGCTCTTGCTTTCCCCTTCTCTGAATCTCCTTGGACAATGCCTAGTCAAACTACTCAGGTACCTGCACAACTCCTACCCATTCAACCTATTTATGCTCCAGTCTGGGCCCCCGTTTTCTTTCGATATCTGTTTCATAGTGCTATTAATTGCATATTACTGAACCTATTTACTGCTGTAAGCTGTACGTACGCCTTACCCATTTTGTATATACAATCTTTCTCATTATATTGTTGTATTCTATGTACTACTGTACCACTGTCTGTCAAAACCTTGTCACATATGTATTGAACTGTTCTCGTCGCACTACCTCACCCATGTAACCCCCTACCCCCAGGGCGCATCTGGAATTGAGCGGTACTCCGCTCAGTATGCCTTCCTGGTAAATCTCTTAAATAAATAAATAAATAAAATAAACTCCATCCAGTCCCCCAGTGTTGACCGCCTGCATGTTTGTGTGTGTTGTATTTTGTGATGTTAGTGGTACTGACAACTAGTCTGGGCTGCCCAGAAAGGGCCGTCTACACTAGATCCAACAAGGGGGAGACAATTTTGGATTAAGTATTAAGAAATAGGGATTTTTAGATTAAAGAATCTAAAGTACGTGCCAATCTTTGGGGGGGGGGGTGTCATGTCATAATCAATTTCACAGTGATAGGGATATATGTGCAGAACAAAGTGGGATGCAGACATGGAATTTAGAAGAAGAGATTTCGGGGAAACTAAGAAGGCTACCTAGGAATGTAAACAGATCAACGGAATTTGGAGCTAAAACATGTTGAAAATGTGGGGTGTGTTAACTGTGTTTACACAGATTATTACAAGGCACTGGAGGAATGTCAATGTGTTCCAAAGGGGGACGAAGGGAGGAGGGCAAGAGGAAAACCAATGCGACTAAAAACAGATGTTTTAATGGTAATTGGGAAGAACATGATGGACTGTAAGGTCAGGCTGGGTAATGAGAGTAACTTGAAGAGGTATAAGGTTATCCGGGATGAGTTAAAGAGGTCACTAGTGGAAGCAAAAGCAAAGAAAGAACAGTTATATAAGAACTCAGTGTAACAGCAGATCTTCAAGGAGATCTCAATCACCAGGTAACACAGTAGGAACTTCACCGTTGGTGAATGAGGAATCCACATGCACCATTTCCAGCAGTACAACTGTGCCCACTCATGCCAGTGACTGACATCGCCAACCCTATAAAGGCACAAGTCAGTCCACTTCCTCCTCAGTCCCCCCCCCCCCCAGAGATGAAGGGAACAAGGCTTTCAGCCAAAGGGAACCATGGAGAGCGAGGAACCTGACTCTAAAAAGGATGATGGAAATCAGCAGATAGCCAGGTCCTGAACTGGAACCCCAAGCAGAGGAAAGATGGGCGGGAAATAGACCTGATGGATGAGATACCCTCAAAGATAGTACAGTTACGTAAGAACTTACCATAACAGTAGATCTTCGAGAGAGGCTCTTGCAGTAGGTAATTACATATAGGACTGATGTCGGCAGGCGGCAGGACCCCACGGAAAAATTTCTAGCTAGCAGTCCCTGGCGGGGACCGCCCCCATGTCAGGTGACCGGCGTCAGACGACGCCGGTATAAAGGGGCGGTCCCAGATGCCCGCCTTCCAGTTCTTTCCCGCCACAGGCCGGAAGGCCCGGACGAGAGAGAAGCAGATATTTCCCTCAATGGAAAAGGAGCTGAAAAAGCCTAGGGGGATGGAGGGTGGGAAGGTATTACCTACTGCAAGAGCCTCTCTCGAAGATCTACTGTTACGGTAAGTTCTTACGTAACTGTACTATCTTACTTCGAGAGGGCTCCTGCAGTAGGTAATTACATATAGGATAGAATCCCAAGCAGTCTGGAACAAATGAAAAGGCACCGGGAGGAGGAACTACTCCAAGAAGTAGTAAAAGCTTGCAAACCTCAAGAAAGGAGGCCCTGCAAGACAGCTAACCCGAAGCCTGCTCTATGGCGAGAGGCAATGTCCAAACTGTAATGTTTAGTAAATGTATGGACAGAGGTCCAAGTGGCGGCAGCACAGATGTCTGCCGCAGATACATTCTTGAAACAAGCCGCAGAGGCTGCTACTCCTCGGGCAGAGTGGCCTCTGACTTGACCCGGTAGGGTCTTGTACTTTTCATAACAGAAAGTGATGCAATGAGCCAACCACTTTGATAGGCATTGCTTGGAGACAGCATTGCCTTCCCTTTTGTGAGCAAAAGAGACGAACAACTGATCAGTCTTTCTGAGATCCTTCGTCCTATCGGTGTAGTATCTTAGAATCCTGTGGACATCCATGGTATGGAGCAAGTATTCTCCTTGGTTGGAATACTGCGTGAAAAATGCAGGTAACTCAATAGACTGATTTAAGGTAGACTCCGATACCACTTTTGGGAGAAACTTCGGATTCGTGCGAAGAGCTACTACTCTTTCTTTGTGAAAGATCAGATAAGGGACTTTACACATAAGGGCCTGGAGCTCGGAAATTCTGCGAGCAGAAGTAACGGCCACCAAGAAGAGCATCTTCCATGATAAGAACTTCAAGTCTGCGGAAGCCGCAGGCTCAAAGGGAGGAAGGGTAAGTTTCTCGAGAACAAAGTTCAAGTCCCAGAGGGGAGCTGGAGTCCGAACAGGGGGTCTGAGATGAAGTACCCCTCTGAGAAAAGTCTTGGATACCTCCAATTGGGCAAAAGACTTATCAGCAAAAGGGACATGGTAGGCTGAAATAGCCACTATGTGGACTTTCAAAGAGGAGTGTCTGAGACCCAGGTCGAAAAGATGACACAGATAATCAAGCAGAACAGCCACAGGACAGGAGAAAGGCTCCACATTCCTGAAGGCAGCCCACATGGAAACTCTTTTCTATTTCAAAGCGTAGGTGGACCTAGTGGAGGGTTTTCTAGCCTCCACCAGAATCTCGGCCACCTTAGGAGAGACGCCAAAGCGAGATTGGGCTAGGTCTGCAGGAGCTATGCATGAAGTTGAAGAGACTTGAGTCCTGGATGGACCAGGGTCCCCTGATCCTGGGTCAGCAATCCTCGAGATAAAGGTAGAGGAAGAGGAGGAACCTCTGAGTATTGTTGTAGAAGAGAGAACCAAATTTGCCTGGGCCAGAAAGGAGCGATCAGAATCATTCTCGCTCCTTCCAACGCCAGTTTCTGCAGCACACGAGGGACCAGAGGAATGGGGGGAAAAGCATAGACGAATCTGTCCTTCCAGTTTAGAGACAGAGCA
The DNA here is from genome assembly GCA_016271365.2 of Neoceratodus forsteri. Classification (NCBI taxonomy): domain Eukaryota; kingdom Metazoa; phylum Chordata; order Ceratodontiformes; family Ceratodontidae; genus Neoceratodus; species Neoceratodus forsteri. Next base: position 215,987,325 of record JADMNL010000030.1, on the reverse strand, counting down.
TTGCTTCAGAAAGCACCTCTCTCTGCCGCGAGCGAGCAAAAAATTGGAAGCTTTGCACTTTGGGAGGAGGCGAACAGGTCTATCTGTGGAGTCCCCCAAGTCTGGAAGATGCTTTTTAGAACCTTTTGGTCCGGTTCCCACTCATGTGGCAGAGCCGAAGAACGACTTAGCTTGTCTGCCAGGACATTGTCGACTCCCGGAACATGAATCGCTGTGAGGTGAAGGTTGTGAAGAGTTGCCCATTCCCAAACCCTCACTGCTTCCCTGCATAGCGGGTAGGACAGAGTCCCGCCCTGCTTGTTGATGTACCACACCACGCATATGTTGTCTGTTTGGACGGCTAGGTGGCCAGGAAGGATGTATTGGTGAAGGGCCTGGAGAGCATACAGCACTGCTCGAAGCTCGAGCACAATGATGTGGAGAGCTAACTCCAATTTTGACCATAAGCCCTGGGTTCGGGGAGGACCCAGATGGGCTCCCCAACCTTCGCCTGATGCATCCGTGGTCAGAGTCTGAGCGGGGGAGAATGAAAAAGGGGACCCGAATAGGTTCTCTCGAACCATCCACCACTGCAAGTCTCTTATCATCGGCAGGAGATCAGTACCAGATGACCTAGGTCATCTACAAGTTGATCCACTGAGGCGGAGGAGTCCACTGAGAATCCTCATGTGAGAGTTGTAGCACGTCCAGGATGGCAGCCGCCATAAGTCCCAGGAGACAGAGCACCGACCTGCCAGAACCCTCCTCGTTCCGATAGAAGAGAAATCTGGGACTGGAGAGAAGCCCCCCCGTCCGGAGGCAGGAAGGCCCTGCACATTGTAGTATCGAGGATTGCCCCGATGAACTGGAGTCTCTGGGAAGGATCCAGGTGAGACTTGGAATGGTTGATGGTGATACCCAGGCCAGTGAAAACCAGCTGGGTGAGGGAGAGACAATATAGGAGTTCCTCCCTGGACGGGGCCGCCAGGAGCCAGTCGTCCAGGTAGGGAAAAACCTGAACTCCCAAAGTATTCAGGTGGGCCGCTACCACCGGCAGGCATTTGGAAAAGACTTGGGGAGCCGAGGAAAGACCAAAAGGAAGTGCCCGGAATTGGTAGTGGTCCCCCTGGAACACAAACCTGAGGTACTTTCAGTGCAAAGGGCAAATGGGGATGTGTTAGGTACGCATCCTGCATATCCAGTGCACAAAGCCATTGGCCCGGCCAAAGCAGGGGCAAGAGGGTTTGAAGGGAGAGCATCCTGAACCTCTTGTATTCCACATATAGGTTCAGGGAGCTGAGATCGAGAATGGGTCTGAGATCTCCCATCTTCTTTGGTACAAGGAAGAAATGGGAATAGTAACCCATCCCGTGAAGGTGAGGGGGGACGGGCTCTATGGCCTGCTTCACGAGCAGAGCAGAAATTTCTTCCTTGACCAAAGGAAGATGGTCCCTTGAGTAAGCGGAGTTCCGAGGGGGATGACGTGGAGGTTTCTGCAGAAACTCTATGGAGTGCCCCTCTGCTATGATCTGAAGCACCCATGAATCCGATGTTATCCTCTCCCAACCTGGAAGGTGGAGGGAGAATCTCCCTCCTACCAGTTCCTCCAGGGCGTCCTGAGGAGGTGGGAGAGGGAAGGAGTCAGGTGGTGTGAGGCAGCGCCGTAGCTGGGGCACCCGCTTTTTTGGGTGGCGGGGGGCCTGGCAGCTGTGGGGGCCCGACGTTTTGTGGTCCGCCTTCCCTGAGGTTTCGCTTGAAGTCGGTTGCATCTGCGAAAGGGACGGCGCTGCGGGGGATGGGGACGGTACACTGAATCAATAGATTTAAGGGCCGTCCCCTTCTCCTGCAAGTCAGTGATGATGTCCTTGACACCACCCCCCGAAAAGCACAGAACACCTGAAAGGTGCTTCTTGAATTGCTGACTGCACCTCCGGGACCAGACCTGACACACAGAGCCATGCGTGATGCCGAAGACTTACGGTGAACGCAGAGCTCCGTCTTGCGGTGTCCACTGCATCGTAGGTCGTCCTCAGAATGTGAAGACTGGCCAAACGAGCAGAATGGACAAGGTTGGCTAGCTCCTGCTTGACTTGGGAGTCAGGCAAGGAGTCAATCTTGGATTCCACCTGGGTAAGGACAGCCTTCTGGTAATCCCCCATATGCACTACATAATTTAGGGCCCTGATCCCCAGTGTGGAAGAAGCATAGATCTTCCTTCTATACTGATCCAGAAGGCGAGATTCCTTATCCGGGGGAGACGAGCTCAAATGTTTCGGGTGTGCTGACCAGCCGTAAGCGGCGCTAATCACAACCAAGTCTGCACAGGGGTGAGAGTCTAAAAAGTCTACAACCTCCGGAGCCTGGTATAGCCTGTTGGACTTCCGAGGAAGTGAGGCTAAAGCCGACGGTTGTTTCCAAATGGTGGAAACAAGGTGGTCATGAGGCTCGATCCAGGGTGGCACTAGAGTAGGGGCCGTAAGGGGCAAGTCCAGATGTTCTGCGAGTTTAACCCGCTGAGGATCTGGTTCTAAGGAACGCCACTGATGGACTTCCTGGATCTTCCTGAGCAACTCCGTGAAGGAAGGATCCTCCGGAGGAGACTTCGGAGGAGTCCTCAGCCGGGGCTTGGACGGAGAGCGAGGCTCGTCGTCTTTCTCAGAGCAACCATCGGAGGAATCTGAGGAGGCTGAGACAGAAGAAGAGGAGGAATTTGAAGCAGAATAAGACTCCCTAGCTCGTCTAGGGGGAGGAACGGGTTCCTTAGGGGGATCCCTGGACGCGTGTCCTGCCCTCTCTGGATCCGAGGCAGAGCCGGGAATCAGAGGCGGAGAGGAGTGTGCCGTCTGGGGCATCTGGGGAGCGGGGTGGCACCGTCGCCCGTAAGAGCAGCTCTCGACTTCCATGGTAAGCTGAGCCTTGGCCTCAGCCACCAGGAGGCAAGAGTCTCCTGGAGATCCACCGCCGGCCTAGGAGGCCGTGGAGGAGGAGGAGGAGGAGGGGGATAGTTGTATGGACGAAATCCGTAAGGACAGTATCTGTAACCCGGCTGCGGGAATACCAGAGCTCGGTATTGCGGCGTCGGGTACTGCGGCGTCGGTGGAGTCGGCACCGGGTACTGCGGCGCAGGATACTGTGGACCCGGGTAAACTGGCGTCGGATAAGACGGCGGATACCCAGGTACCGGAGGAGATGCCGGAGCAGACGGCCCAGTAGGGAACTCCATGGGTGGATCTACTGTGATAAGCCCGTGGGGTGGAGGGCCCGATGGGAGAGGAATATTCCCCGCCGGCGTTGGAGGTGCCAGCGTCGGAACCGGCGTCAGTGGGGCCGGTGTCGGCAGAGCCGGCGTCGGGGCCAGCATCGGAGCTGGCGTCAGATCCGGCTCTATAGGAGGGGGATCAGACGACGGAAAAACATTCCGAGCCTCACCCAGGGACGGAGGGGAAAAGTCCCCGGGGTCAGGCAGGACTCGGGTTCCCGGATGGCAGCGAAGGCTGCGGGGAACCTGGGACGACAGGCGGGCAGGGTCTGCCGTAGACTCGAGGCCGGTGCGCGTCCGGAGGAGCCGGCGTGCGGCTTAGGGCGAATCGCCGGACACCAGAGAGGCGGTGTCCGACTGAGGTCCCTCGTCAGAAGGCGGGCCGAGGATGGGAAGAGGCCGGTCTGGGGAGACACTGCCGTCGCCGCCCGAAGGTTAGGCGTCTTAGCAGCCTTCTCGGCGGACGTCGGAGGAGCGGCGTCCGGCTATAGAGACGCGCCCGCATCAGTAGGCGCCAAGCCTGCGGTGGTACTGAGGGCAGAAGCTTCCTTTTGCCGGAGGCACCCGGCGGGCTCGAGCCGAACCCGGACGAAGCGGGCGGACGCCCTCCAAAGCCTTGGAGGTTGCCGTGGGGCGATCCCCTAGAGGGGACGTTACCTTGGCCGTGACTCCAGCTGGAGTCGCGGAGGAGGAGGCCTTCTCCCGGTGCCTTTCTTTGTCCCGCTTCTTGTGTCCTTCAGGGGAGGTCAACGCCTGCCAAAGTTTCTTCAACTCCTTCTCCATTGCGGACATCTTCTTTTTGAGGAGATGGGCTTCTAGAGACTGCTGGCGTCGTCTGCAGGTAGCCGTGCTGAAATGAAGACAGTACTGACACTTGTCGACCGCGTGGTCGGGGCCTAAACAAAAAAGGCAGAGGGAGTGACCGTCTTTGTGAGACAGATGGGCGCTGCACAAGTCGCACTTATTTTTTGAAGGGGATGACATATACCGACGTTCACCTGACAAAGAAAATACAAAATACTGATACTTTCGGAAGAACCGACGAAGCAACAGGACTGAGCTTTATGAACTTCACTGCGAGGCTGACGGCGGGAAAGAACTGGAAGGCGGGAGTCTGGGACAACCCCTTTATACCGACATCATCTGACGCCGGTCACCTGACGTGGGGGCGATCCCGCCAGGGACTGCTAGCTAGAAATTTTTCCGTGGGGTCCTGTCGCCTGCCGACGTCAGTCCTATATGTAATTACCTACTGCAAGAGCCCTCGCGAAGTAAGATCTACTGTTACGGTAAGGATCAGGTCACACCGTAGAAATGATTCCCAAGCAGTGACTTTATGGAACAGCAAACTGGGAGAATGGATCTTCCATATACTTAAGACTGGATATGAACCCATATCCACCAAGAGAAGAACCTTCTGAAACTTAAGACGGAAGGCCTTCAAACTGAACCAGCAAGGCTCCATAAACTTAAGACAAGAGACCTTGCAAAACAGCCCTGCCAAAACCTGCACGGGCTCTTGAGGCAATGTCCAGACTGTAATGCTTGGTGAACATGTGGACAGTGCTCTATGTGGCAGCTGCACAAATATCAGCAGTTGAGACCCCTTTGCAACAAGTCACTGAGGTAGTCATCCTCCAGGTGGAATTACCTTTTTTTTCACTTTTCTATTTTTACCCCTGCCTCTTACCAGCTGTTACCAGACTTCCCTGTTTCTGCTGGTACATCCCCATAGAACCCCCCATGGAGCCCAGGCTTACCCCGGTGGGAACACAATGAGGAGGGGTATCCCCTTACCCCTCTCCCCAGAGGAATCAAGTCTGCGTCGGGGTCTGGACAAGCGACAGCGGCAGGTGGGTGAGAACCCACTATTGGGCCCTCACGTCAGTGTCACGCCAGGAGAGGCATTTTTCAGTGTATGCCCTCCCTGAGTGCGATGTGCTACGATGATGCCATGGCTTATGCCGGCGCCTGTCATGCTCTCCCCACTGGTGCAGGTTCTGGGGCTGTGATACCTCTGGCTGTTGCCAGAAGTCAGGCCACCCCTGGACCAATATACCCCCACTCCCCAGAGAAACTGAGCAGTCTATCGGATGCTGAGGCACCCCCCCGGCTGGCCCTCCATCTCCCGGGCTCGCTCCTGAACCCGAGTCGACTGCATCGCAAACAGAAATCCAACCGCTGCACTGTCAAACCGGCCTAGAGGTGGAATGAGCTTTGACAGCACCAGGCAAAGCTTTGCCGTACTTGTAGCAGAACACAATACAATTAGCCAACCATTGGGATAAACATTGCTTAGAAACTGAAACGCTCTCTCTACCTGGGGCAAAAGAAACAAATAACTGCTTTGACTTTCTGGACTCCTTAGTCCTGAACAGATAATACTTCAAAGTTTTACATACATCAAGAGTATGAAGCAGAGCTTCCAATGGACTCGCATGCTTCGGGAAATAAACAGGAAGGTGGACAGACTGAGTAAGTGTAAACTCAGAAACCACCTTAGGGAGAAACTAAGGATTTATGTGCAAAGACATCCTGATTTTGTGAAAAAATCAAATAAGGCTCCTCGCACCAGAGGGCCTGAAGCTCTAAATTTCTTTGAGCAGAAGTAACTACAACTAAAAAGAGCGTGTTCCAAGAAAGATATCGCAAATCACAAGTCACGATTGGTTCAAAAGGAGACCAGGCCAACTTTTCTGAAAAAAAAAAAAAAAAAATGTAAGTCCCAAGCCAGAACAGGGGAACGGATTGGGGGTTTCAAATGCAGGATGCTCCTGCAAAACGTACAGCAAACATCCAGCTGAGTACTCGAGTGGTCACCCACGGGCTCATGAAGGCAAAGGTGGATGAAAGGTGGACCTTGAGAGAGGAATACTGGAGACCTGAGTCCGACAGAGAAATCAGGTAGTCCAGGGCATGCGTCACTGGACAAGAGAAAGGGAGTAGTGAATACTTTACTTCCCAGATGGCAAACTGCTTCCACTTCATAGTGTAAGTGGCGTGGGTGGAAGGCTTGCGGGCAGCTACTAATACATCCGCAACCCTGTTAAGAGACCCGAACCTGGCAACAGCTATGTCCTCAGGAGCCATGCATGCAGTTGGAGAGACCGAAGATTGGGATGGACCAGGGCCCCTTGATCCTGCGTCAGCAGATTCCTTCAAAGGGGTAGAGGGACCGGAGGTTCCTCCGCCAGCTGCTGGAGCAGAGGGAACCATGTCTGGTGAGGTCAGAATGGGGCAACCAGGATCATGGTGGCTCTCTCCATCTGTAGCATGAGCAGCACCCTCTGTATTAGTGGAAATGAAGGGAATACGTACAGAAACCTCCCACTCCAGGAGAAGGACGTGTCTCGTCAGAAAAGTCCAGGTCCTTGATCTGGCGAACAGAAATTGGGCAGTTTACATTGTGTGGGGACGCAAAAAGGTCCAACTCTGGATGAACCCAACTGTTAAACAGATCTTCTGCTATGGATGAGAGAAGCTCCCATTTGTGCATGCTGGACTGAGTCCTGCTTAGACTGTCTGCCAGGCAGTTGAGAATGCCTGGAACGTGGACTGCCAAAGAGTGTCAGACCATGGTCAAGTGCCCAGTACCACACTCTCATGGCCTCCCTGCAAAGAGGGTATGAGTGTGTCCCGCCCTGCTTGTTGATGGGTATGCCCACCCGATGGCAACACCAACACAGCGACATATCTCACTGTCGGCAAAATCGACACTTTGTCGACAGGTCGCTGTGTTGGTGCGCCCTGTGACAGGGGCACACTGTCTCCCGTCCTGCACTCCCTCCCTGAACTCAACTCTGACTGGAGTTGATAATCTCAGCTATGGGGACAGAGCCCCTGCATGGGAGGTTAGGAGGTGATGCCCCTGATGGAAACAAAGGACCGGAGACATGCGTGATTTATGTTGACCGAACTCCGGCGGTCAACACAAATCCTGTCGCTGTGATGCCGGTCTACAAAAGTGTTGTCAAACTGGCATCGTAGAACCTTGCTGATGTACTAGACCATACTTAAATTATCTGATTGCACTAGCAGCTGGCCCAAAGCCAGGTGGTCCTGGAAGGCCGGCATGGCATACAGCACTGCTCTCATTTCCAGGATGTTAATATGAAAGGCAGTTTCCCACTGGGACCAGGATCTCCGAGTTTGGAAGGGACACAAATGAGCTCCCCAGCCTAGCCCTGAAGTGTCTGTGGTTAGCATCTGCTGTGGGGAGGTGATCTGGAAGGGGACCCCTTGAAGGAGATTCGAGTGGTCTATCTACTACTGCAGCACTCTGCGGACAGGGGAGATGACCAGGACTAACTGGTCTAGTTCGTCCATATGCTGGTCCCATTGCACTCTTAGGGTCCACTGGAGTACGTGCATGTGGAGCCTGGTGAGAGGTACGGTGGGAATGGCTGTCGCCATTAGACCCAACAATCTGAGGTACAGCCTGGCAGGGACATACTGACTCTGAGAGACCTCTTAAGCCTAAGCTATGAGGGACTGTGCTCTGTTCTGGAGTAGAAATGCTTTCCCCTGTTCGGAGTCCAAAACCACTCCAATGCATTGTAATCTTTGGGATGGTATGAGGACAGACATGGGCAGGCTGACAGTGATGCCCAGAGCCTGAAACAACTGAAGAGTATGCTCTACGGACTTCAGCAGTTGCTCCCTGGATGGGGTTTTGAGAAGCCAGTCGTCCAAGTACAGGAAAACATATAGACCTTCCCTCCTGAGTGCTGCTGTGACCGCTGCTAAACACTTGGTAAAGGCATGTGGTGCTGAGGATAAGCCAAAGAGCAAAACCTTGAACTGGAAGTGCTCCCCTTGGAACGAAAAGTGGAGGAACCTCCTATGTGAAGGAAAAACTGCGATATGCAGATAGGCATCCTGCATGTCCAGGGAGCACAGCCAGTCCCCGGTTTTGAGAAGTGGCAGAAGTCCAGGTAAAGTTACCATCCAAAACATTTTGTACTGGGTGAAAAGACAGGTCTTTCAGATGCAGGATGGGCCTCAGATCCCCTGTCTTCTTGGGCACCAAGAAGAAAGTACAGTTACGTAAGAGCTTACCGTAACAGTACATCTTCGAGAACAGCTCTTGCAGCAGGTTACACCATTAGGACTGAAGCCAGCAGGCACCAGGACCCCACAGAAAAATTCTAGGTAGCAGTATCCAGTGGGGGACCACCCCCGATGTCGGACCCTCCCGACGTCAGACACCACATAAAAGGGGGAAGTCCCCCAGCATCTCCAGTTCTCCCGCCGGAGACTTCCAGCCCAAAGATGACATCTGAAGGGGAGACCGAGGATCTGCTTCCAAAGGAAGGTTTGTAATAAGCGTCAAAAGATGCAGTAGTCTAGAAACTAGGTCAGAAGACTCAACCTCCAGAGGGGAAGGTGGGAGGGAAACTATTTGCTGCAAGTGCTGTTCTCGAAGATCTACTGTTACGGTAAGTTCTTACGTAACTGCACTATCTTACTTCGAGAAACAGCTCTTGCAGCAGGTTACACCATTAGGACTGATTCTCAAGCAGTAAGGGAACAAATTATTATTGGGAGGAGGATAGGAGAGATGTCTCAGACTTCAGGACAGATGTCCTTGAAGGACCACCAAGCCAAAACCAGCTCTGGGTCTAGAGGCAATATCCAAACTGTAATGCCTGATAAAGGTGAGTACAGTACTCCAGGTTGCTGCCGCACAGATGGCTGAACTGGAGACATTTCTGAGCACAGCAAAGGAGGTAGCCACCCCTCGAAGAATGACCTTTACCAGTCCCGTAAAGGTTTGTTGTGCCTCTGATAACAGAACATGAATGCATTTACCAGCCATCTAGAAAGTGACTGCTTGGAAACAGGAGCACCAGGCATTCTTTGTGCGTAGGAAACAAAAGGCTCATCCGACTTACGATGTGCCTTGGTTCTGGTCAGGTAATATCTGAGACACCTATGCACATCCAGAGTGTGCAACAGGGCCTCCCCCCTGTTACAGTGATTCGGATAGTATACCGGCAGGTCTATATCCTGTTTGAGAGTGACAGCCGAGACCACCTTGGGAAGGAACTTACGATTCATTCTTAAGGACACCCTGTCCTTGTGAAAAACACCAAATAAGGATCCATGCACATAAGTGCATGAAGCTCAGAAATTCTTCTGGCAGAAGTAACGGCAACTAAAAGAAGCGTCTTCCAAGCGAGGAGATGCAGCTCACAATCCATGGCTGGTTTAAAAGGCGGCAGCATAAGCTGCTCTAGAACGAAAGGAAGATCCCAAGGTGGAACCGGGTCTTTGATGGGAGGTCTCAAGTGCAGGATGCCACGCAAGAAGCCTCTAGTTGGGCTAGAGATCAGTGACCGATTGGAGAATGGTACGCCGAAATGGCACATAGGTGCACCTTAATGGAGGAGTAGGCAAGACCTGCCTCATAGAGGGATAGGAGGTAGTCTAAAACAGACCTCTCAGAACACTCAAATGGGGACTGCTATGTTCTTAGGAGCCAGGCATGCAGGTTCAGAGACCAAGGATCCGGATGGACCAAGGAGCCTGCCTCCTGGGGCAGAAGATGAGAGCTGAATGGCAGAGGCACTGGAGGTTCCCAGTCCAGCTGATGCAAGAGAGGGAACCAAATTTGCCTGGGCCAAAAGGGCGCTACCAGAATAAGACATGCCCGCTCCTGTCAGAGCTTTAATAGAACCCTCTGCATCAAAGGGAAGGGCGGGAAAGCATAGAGGAACCTGTCCGTCCAGGAGAGGGACAATGCGTCTCACCAGAAAACACCTGGCCCTGGATCTAGTGAGCAGAAATTGGGCAGTTTTGTGTTGGATGGGGACACAAAAAGGTCTAATTCTGGTGTCCCCCATCTGTGGAACAAGTAGTCTGCGACTTCCTGAAGCAGTTCCCGTTCGTGCACTCTGGCCTGTAATCGGATTAGACTGTCCACAATAGTGTTGTCCACTCCAGGAACATGCACTGCAAGAAAGTCTGCGCCATGTTGCAGTACCCAATTCCAGACCCTTTGAGCCTCCCTGCAAAGAGGGTAGGAATGAGTGCCTCCTTGTTTGTTGACATAGTACATCACCGTGGTATTGTCTGTTTGTACCAGAAGAGTACCTGGTGGAGTCTCCGTCTGGAATGCCTGTAGGGCGTAAAGGACGGCTCTCATCTCTAGAATACTTATGTGAAGCTGGGACTCCAGAGACGACCAGGAGCCTTGAATCCTGACTCTGTTGAGGTAAGCTCCCCATCTGGACCCCGAGGAGTCCGTGGAGGGAGTCGCTGAAGGAGGTGGTGCAATGAAGGGGACTCCCATCGAGAGGTGGTCTGGGACAAGCCACCAGTTCCAGTCTCAGGTGACGGTGTTAGTGATCCGGACTGGATGCTGCAGATGATCTTGCTTCTGGTCCCATTGTGCTCTCAATATCCATTGGGTGACCTGCATATGGAGTCGACCCAAGGGAACCATTGCAATGGCAGCTGCCATGTGTCCGAGCAGGCAAAGGACGGACCAGGCTGGTACCGTCTTCTTTTTCTTTATGTCCCCTATGAGGGATCTGATGCATTTCGCCCTGTCCTAAGGAAGGAATGTCCTTCCCCGAGTGGTGTCCAGAACTGCTTCTATGAACCGCAAGTTCTGAGATGGGACAAGATGCGACTTCTCCTGGTTGATGGTGATGCCCAGCGATAGGAAGAGAGAACAGGTATCTTGTATCACGGACATCAGAGCCTCCTGTGAGGGAGCCATGAGGAACCAGTCATCTAGATAAGGAAACACATAGTGTGGCCCCGTCTCCTGAGAGCTGCTGTTATGACTGCCATACACTTCATGAATACTCGAGGTGCCAAAGACAGTCCGAAAGGGAGGGCTCGGAACTGGAAGTGGTGTCCCAGAAACTCTAAACACATAAATTTTCGGTGTGCTCGAGCGATCGGGAGATGTAGGTAAGCATCCAGTGATGACAGCCATGTGCAATCTTTGAGCATGGGAATGAGACCAGGCAGAGTCATCATGCGGAAACGCCTGTACAACACAAATGTGTTGAGGTCACTGAGATCCAAGATCGGGCGCAAATCCCCTGTTTTCTTTGGAACCAGGAAGAAGTGCGAATAGTAACCTTTTCCTCTCTGGTTCACTGGAATGTAATCTATGGCCTCCTTGTCAAGGAGGGCCAAGATCTCCTGCTGAATAAGCAGGGCAAGCTGACCCAAGTAGCGGGAAAGCAGGGGAGGTCAGGATGGTGGGTGATCGAGGAACTCTATAGAGTGACCTCATTTGACCAACTGCAACATCCACCAGTCAGAGGTTAACCTCTGCCATCCCAAAAGGTGATGAGAGATGCGACCCTGACCTTCTCGACCCTGTGATCTAGAGGAGGGGCAGCGTCTGAGAAGGAGTCATGCTGTGGTGGTGTTGGACCCTGTGGGCTGGGCTGCTTTGGGCCCTGGCCCGAGGGGAACCTGGCTTGATTGTTGTGACCGAAGTTGCCCCTGGGTTGCTGGCCGGAACGTGGCTGTTGCCGTTGTTGGTGGCTGTGAAAACAATTCTGGTTCCTACGAAAGAAACCAGATTCCGGTCTGTACATGGCCTGTACAGTTCTGACTGCCTTCCCAGCGTCCTGCAGTTCGGTGCTGACCTTCTCGGATTCCTCACCGCGCAGGACCACTCCATTATAAGGGACGTCCAGGATGTTCTTCTGGACATCTGGGGTAAATCCGGAGACTCAACCACGAATGTCTCTGGAGACAAACACCTGTGGCTGCTCCCCTGGCTGCTCAGTCCACTGAATAGTAAGCGGCTCGGAGAACCTGGGTCCCCACATCTAACCCAGTTTGGAGGCGGTTCAGCAGCTCCTCCTTCTTTTCACCATCAGGAAAGTCTTTTAGAAGATGTTGGCCCTGTTCCCAAAGGGCGTTCTGAAACTGCACCATGTGCGTCAGATAGTTTAGAGACCTAATTGAGCATGTAGCAGCCACTACATGCGTCTTCTCATATAATCCAATTGCTTAGATTCCTGGTCTGGAGGCTGGGAACTCAAATGCTGAGGCCGCTGGGACCTATCGTGAGATGTATTGATGACCAGGGAGTTGGCCAGGGGTTGTTGCGCCAAATACAGGTCTCCGTGGAAGCCCTGTAGAGGCGATCAGCCTGCTTCTTCGGAACAGCCAGTGTGGAATGCGGATGCTTCCAAGCTGCCCTGGTGACGTCCATAACGGTATCCACCAATGGTGGCACCACCACAGGCTTCGGTTCTTTCTGCCCGAGGTAACAGGCAAGTCGTTGTCTCTCGGGATCCAAGTCTTCTGTCTCCCATCCCATATTTTCCTGGTTGTGCCTCATAATTTCTGAAAAGGAGGGATCATCCGGAGGCGACCTTGGAAGGTCCCGTAGGTCTGGTGTTGGGGGACTGAAGGGAGATGGAGACCTGGAGGTGTCGGATGTATCCGGTCTGGAGTCATCTCTTCATGAGTGACATCTGCCCCGGGTTGCTTCGGGCTCGGGGACCCTGAGGGAGAGCGTGATAGGCGTTTTCTGTCTCTCGGTCGGCCCCAAGGAGGTGGAGTTGGTTCCTAGGGGGTCAGGGGTCTGGAACCTTCAGCGCCCCGAGGTGGAGGTGGCTGAGGCTTAGGGAGACCCACATCCTTCCTTATGGTTTCCCACCAGAAGGTGAACACTTCTTTCACCTCTTGAACATTCATACCCGCCGACGGACCTGGCGTTGGCGAGGGTCTGTTGCCGGGGTCGGGCATCGGGTCCCGGGAAACCACCGGGTCCGGCGACGGCTCCCTGGGTAGGCCGACATCCTCTGTGTCACCCGTCTGGTCATCCGGCAGTGCAGTAGCCTCTTCACCTGAGGATCCCTGACATCTGGTGTCCACCGGCGTCGGTACTACTGTCGTCGGGGTAGTCCGTTTTGTGGGCGCTGGGTCGGACGCCTTCTTGGTCTCCGTTGTCCGCTTAAGGGACGTCAGCTCTGGAATATTCCTTTCAGGAACCTTTGGAGGTTGGGAGACAGACCTGAAGTCGGTATCCCGGCGTCGGTCAGGCGCACCACTCGATTTAGAGGAAGACTATCTGTGCCTGTCTGAGGAATCAGACTTGGAGGTGTCCAGCGCCCGAGTGGTCTTGAGTGGGTGTAAGGAGACAGAGGAGCCCCCTGAAGACCTTACCTTTACTGGGGGAGGTTGGGAGCGAGCCTGGGAAGGAGATCTTTTGGACCTAGTAGAGCTGGAGCTGGCCCTGGACTCGGAGGCCCTGCTGTGTGATCTCACCCTGTTCGAGTCCCGATGCTTGTCCCGGTGTTTCCCTGACTTATGAGAAGATTCCCCTTTGGAGGAAGGTCTTTTCTCCATTTTCTTCAATTTCACCTCGAGGAGAAATCCCTGAAGAGCCTTTTGGTGGCAGATACGGGTCCTGCTATTGAATTACTGGCAAACTGAGCATGCCTGGGTATCGTGCTCCGGGCCCAGGCACCTGACACAGGCCGAATGATGGTCTGCAAAAGGGATCTGTTTAGAGGGATGTCCTTCGAGAGAAGGGGTAGGAGAAGCAGACATGGACTGAGGTTTTTGTAGAAAAAAGATTTCACACATCATATCGTTAACGCAGGCGTCCGTGAGGCCGATGCTGGTGAGTCGACGGTGCTAAAAGAACTGGGGATGCTGGTGAACCACCCCCTTTTATGTGATGCAGGGGCCGATGTCACTGCTAGCTAGAATTTTTCCGTGGGGTCCTGGCACCTGCCGGCTTCAGTCCTAATGGTGTAACCTGCTGCAAGAGCTGTTTCTCAAAGTAAGATCCTGGATTAAAACCCCCAATTTCTCTGCCTCTGAGGAACAGGTTCTATTGCTTACTTGCACAACAGAGTCTGTACCTCCTCACAGAGACCTGGAAGATGATTGGGGGGGGGGGGGAGTTTGCGGGTAGCGGAGGGGAATCTGGACGTTGTTGGATGAACTCCAGAGTATGACTGCACTCTATGACTTGCAGAATCCATGTGTCCGAAGTAATGGTTCTCCATTGACTATAATGGAGGGAGAATTGACCTCCGGCCGCCACCTCCTGGGCTGGGACCGGGGGGGGCGGGGTCTGGCCAGGAGTCATGCTGAGACACATCCTGCTGGGGGTGCAGAGGCCATGGTTCCTGAATGGGTAGTTGCCGCTCCAGCCTGGGAGAAGGAAGACTGGGCTCGGTGCATGCTTTGAGAATGAGGGCCGGATCCGGACCTATTGGCTTATCTATGAAAGGTGGAAGCGCCCTCTATCAAGCTGTTGGGTATGGTAAAGGGAATGGATGTGCTTAATGGCCATGCCAGATGCCTGCAGGTCACTAATGATGTCCTGGACATCGGATCCCAAAAGTCTGGTGCCGCTGAAAGGCACATTCAGCACTTTGTTCTGCACATCTGCTGCAAAGCCTGACACTCTAAGCCAGGAGTGATGTCTAAGACAGATGTTAATGGCATCCGCCCTGGCAATCATGTCTGAAAGATCATGAATGGCCCTGAGGAGATATTTGCCCACATCCTCTGCCACGTGGAGACACTGCAAAATTTCTTGCTTCTGTGGCCCATCAGGGAGGGCATCAGCAGCAGCTTTCCCTTTTCTCGCACTGGTGTTCTGGAATTTCACCATATGCGACAGGTAGCTGGCAATCCTCAGGCCTTGGGTAGACAGAGCGTACACTCTCTTCCACCACAAATCGATCCTGCAGGATTCCTTGTCCAGGGAAAAGGAGCTAAGATGCTCAGGCACCTTTGACCTATCATTGCACTGCCTTGATGACTACCAAGTCAGTTTCCACTTGGGCAGCCAAGTAAGGTGTGCCCTGAGGAGCATTATAAATCTTATCAGCCCTTTGTGGTATGGCTGGCACCATGTCAGGCCTATGCTAGGTGGCTGTGGTAGCATTTTTGAGGGCAGAAAGCATGGGAGGGATAATTTTGCAAGGAGACTCCGGAATTTCCAGATAGTCCACCAGATCCCTTCGAGCTGCATCCTCCTCCTCCTTCTTTGTCTGGAACTCCATAGCAGCAGACAGTTGCTTCATGATATCAAAAAAGGAGCTATCCTCAGGTGGAAACTGAGGAGTATGCTTAACTGAATCGTCACTGACCGAGGAGGCAATAGATTTATCCGACATAAGGTACTGGTCCTCCTCTCCTTCCTCTGGCAGCATAAAGTTAGGGTGGTACTTCTCCTCAAAATTGCCCCCTCTTCCAGGCCCATTGACAACTGTGTTGACAGCAGCACCCTAGGGGGAGCCCAGGGAATGTGAATTGGAGTCTATGTAGAAGGCATTGTCGATGGTGCCTGCGGTGTGTTATGGGCAGCAAACTGCTGTATTATCACACTGGTAAAGCGGACAAGAACTTCGTTCTAGTCCATCGTCACTGGAGGGGCCATCGACAGCCCAGCCTGTATCCTGAGGCAAGGAAGAGGGACCTGAATGGTCTATGATGAGCCAGTCATTGACAAAAGAGGAGCCAATGATCCAGAGGTAAATGGCTTAGCGCCCTGAGAACCAGGTGAAGAGGCTGTTGGTATGGGTCTGGAGTCAACCAGGACCTGGACAGCAGGTCTCTTCATCGTGGCCACTGCCGACGATGGACAGCCCCCTGGAGGAGAGTTTGACAGAGAATGGGATGTCCGCCGGGGGAAGCAGTCATAATCCTGGTCTCTTTTATAACTTTTCCCCAAGGCCATATCTGTAGCCTGGGCCTTGGAGCTCTTGGACCCTGAGGATGACTGGCAAACCAGGTGCCCCGATACCGACGGAGAGCTGGCTACCTGCTGATCCATGAGCGTTTTTAGAGCCTTTTTACGTTGCCTGAGGGTGGTTTAGTTGAACTTCTGGCAGAGCTCACAGTTGAGGCATGGTGATCAAGCCCAAGACAGCAGACAGACAGAGTGCTCGTCGTTGGAAGCAATCTTCTTTCGCAGCAGCAGTTACGGCAAAGAGAAGAAGACGGATTCACTCTCGACATGAAAGAAAAGAAAACAAATCTCTGAAAAGAGATTGACAGGGTTGGAAAGAAAAAAGGCTGTCGGCCACAAAAATGGCGCGAACACTGCTACGGCTCTTCCGTGGAGACTGTGCATGCAAGTTGATGGCAGGAAAGAATTGAGGAGGGAGCAGGCCCGCCTGTGCCTTTATAGGGCTGGCGACGTTGGCACACCACAGGTGCGTCATTACCGCTGGTGGGGTAGGCGGACCCAGTTGTACTGCTGAAAATCTTCTATGTGGATTCCCCATTCACCGACGGTGAAGTCCCTGCAACCTGATGGCTGAGATACCCCCGAAAGAGACTGAAGTATCGCACTTGATAAAGAAACAAATAAAAACGGTCCTTAAGTTATGTAAGGGGCTGCAGGAAGATTTACAGTGTAGCAGGACTTTTACAGACTCACAGCCTCCAACTCACAATGCGATGAAGTAAATCACCGAACCACCCTGTGCTAGAGCCCTTCCAGGTGTACAACTGGGTAGGAGCACCAGAAAACAAGACATGGCACCTCAGCTGGGTTTCCCTGCATAAATGGGGAAACAACTTATCTAGTCTAGTAGTCAGCAAATAAAAAGTGGAAGGTCCAGCACTCAGCACTACCTTTACTGAAAGCTACAACCACACATGAGTTTTGTAGTTGTGAATATTGGGTCTGCTCTACTGACTAGCTTGGCACATACAGAGGCTGCTTTCTTTCACATGAGGCCTGATAAACTGCCTTGCTTTAAGAGCAGTCGCCGATTTCAGTTCTTAATATTATGTTAAAACACATACCCATGCATGGGTCCAGACTGTAGGCCACTGTTACTTATGTGTCCCAATAAAGAGTTCAGCCTGGGGTCCTGAACGCTGTTTTCTGCGGTGGTGAAATGATAGTGCATTACTTTTTCCAAAATACTATGTGGAATTCCTCCTCCACGGTCTGAGATCCTATAGGGAACAAAAATACACATTATTTTTTTATAATTGTCTGTTTTATAGTATACTGCTGCTTTCAGCAATAAACCACAGCATATACATCCTCCAATCAAACTGCAGAATCACAGGGCAAAGGCACACAAGAAAAAAATTTACTCACCTTAGTAATGTTGTTTCTTCTAATGGAGTCTTGCTATATTATGACTATTGCAGTTTGTCCCACCACTAGAACTGCTCCGGAGGTGAAAGAGTTAACTTCCATGCAGAGCATGGAGCTTAGAGCGCAAGCTCGGTTCAGAAGCTCTGTTAGGGTGGTTTCAAACCGAAACCGTCAGATCTTTACGAGCAAAAACTCACTAAGGTTCTGTGTGGAAGCTGTAACCTACACTAGCCAACTGGCCACTAATACATTAACACATTTTCCTGGTCCCAACACCAAGACTCAAGTCAGTGGACCAGAAAAATAAAATAAAATAACTAAATAAACACAACACCCAAACATGAAAGAGGGCATCAATAAATGCCAACAGAGGGCTACCCACCCCATACCCAAAGTAGGAGTTCTGAGAGGGGCAGGTTGGGGGGGAGGTCATAATATAGCAAGACTCCATTAGAAGAAACAACATTACTAAGGTGAGTAATTTTTTCTTCAAACAACATGAAGTCTTGCTATATTATGACTATTGCAGACTACACAGCAGTACCTCCATGGAGGAGGGACAGAACCTACTTAGGGAATAGGCTCTGAAGCACGGCTGTGCCAAACCGAGCATCCCTCCTGGCCTGAATATCCAGGGAGTAATGCTTGGTGAAAGTGTGTACTGTCTTCCAAGTAGCTGCCTGACATATCTCCAAGATAGGGATGTCTCTAGCAGCAGCTAGAGATGCAGCTGTACCTCTGGTAGAGTGAGCCCTCAGGCCTAGGGGAACTCACCCAGCTTTGATAGCAAAATTGGATACAAGAAACGATCCACCTGGCAATGGATCTCTTAGTGGCAGGTCTCCCTTTCCCAACCTCACCATAAGTGAGAACAGTTGGAGGAGTCAAACCTGTGACCCTTGTGCAGCTCTATGTAGTAACAGGGCCCTCTTAACATCTAAGCTGTGCAGCCTCCTCTCACCAGAGAAGGAATGGTCAGTGAAGAACACTGAAGTGAATAGATTGGCTAAGGTGGAAATCTGAAACCACCTTGGGCAAAAACTTCCTGTTAGTCTTGAGGACTACTTTATCCCTGTGAAAAGAAATAAAGTCAGTCTCTATTGATAAAGCCTGTAACTCACTTATACGCCTGGCAGTGATGGCTACCAGAAATACAGTTTTCCAAGTCAAATACTTAAGCTCTGCCGAAGACAGAGGCTCAAAGGGGGGTTGCATCAGCTGAGCAATGCATACATTAAGATCCCAAGCCAGGGCAGGGTCCCTGAATGGAGGACTGGTGTGAAGCAATCCTTTAAAAAACTTGGAAAATACAGGATAAGCAGAAAGAGAAGAGGGCTTCCCTGCTGAAATGAAGGCAGAGACAGCAGCCAAGTGCACTTTCAGGGTAGCTGGTCTCAGTCCCAAAGAATTAAGATGGACCATGTAGTCCAATACAGTGGGTAGATCAGCAGATTCAGGGAAACATGCTTCCCAGAACACCATATGGAAAACCTTTTCACTTGGAGTTATAGGTAGCCCTGGTGGAAGGCTTCCTAGCAGCCTTCAGGATTTGAGAACACTTTGAGAAAGTTGTAGATCAGCAAACTCTAACTGCTCAAGAGCCAAGCCTTGGGTTGAGGGATTTGAGATTCGATACCAAACTCTCCCTGAGCACAGGTTAACAGATTGTGGTTCCTGGGGAGACACAGGGGAAGATGGACTGCTAAGGACAGAAGGAGTGGGTACCAGGGCTGCCTGGCCCAGTCTGGAGCAATCAGGATTATTTTGCAGGGCTGAGACCTGATTTTGACTAGTACTTTGAACAGGAGAGGGAAGGGGGGAAAGGCATAAAGAAACTTCCCTTCCCAATCGAGGAGAAAGGCATCCAGGGGAACTGAGCCCAACACTGGGGGCCTGCAACAAAACAGTGGAAGTTGATGATTGTCTTGGGCTGCAAAAAGATCTATCTGAGGAGTGCCCCATCTGGCAAACACTATCCCCAGTACTAGGGGATCCAGTGACCATTCGTGATGGCCCTGGGAAATCCTGCTGAGAGCATCTGCCAGGACATTGTCCTTGCCTGGGAGGTGAACTGCTATGAGGAAGTGTTCAGGAATAAGCCAGAGACCACAACTTCATCGCCTCGTGCACAAGGCCAAGACCGAGTGCCCCCTTGTTTGTTGATGTACCACATTGTAGTGGTGTTGTCTGTTCTGACCTGTACCACCTTGTTCTGAACAGATGCAGAGAAAACCTGAAGTGCTAGAAAAACAGCTCTGAGTTCCAACAGATTGATGTGGAGCAGAGATTCCTGAGGGGACCATAACCCCTGGGTGGAGAGGTCGCCCATGTGAGCTGCCCATCCCAAGAGGGATGCATCTGTAGTAAGGGTCAAGGAGTGGGACAGAGGGATGAAAGGCATCCCCTGTCTCAGATTGCTCTGATCCTGCCACCACTGAAGGGCCTGGATCAGAGTTCGAGTCACTGGGATTAACTTGGATAGAGAATCTCTTCTTTGAGACCAGAAAGCTCTCAAATGGAACTGAATGTCCCTCATCTGAAATCTTGCTCCTTGCACTACAGCTGTGGAGGCAGCCATGTGTCCTAGGAGCTGCAGGAAATGCCTTGCTGGTCGAGAGACCTGCAGAGTGAAGGACGAGGCCAGGGCCACTAAGGTCCTTACCCTTCAAAGGGAAGGAAGGCTCTGGCCTGCTTTTGTCCAGTTCTGCGCCTATAAAGGTGAGTACCTGGACAGGTTCAAAATTGACTTTGGAAGATTGAGAAGAAATCCCAGAGAGGTAAGCAGCTGCTGGGTAACTAGCAGGTGTGATTTGACCTGGTCTGGAGACTGACCCACAATGAGCCAGTCGTCCAGGTAGGGAAAATGGCAATCTTTGCCTTCTTGATGAGCGACTGCTACTGCCAGACATTTTGTGAACACCCTTGGGGCAGAAGTGAGGCCGAAGGGCATTGCTCTGAACTGATAATGGCCTGAGGGCAGTTCGAATCTGAGGTACTTCGATGGGAACTTCTGATAAGAACATGGAAGTAGGCATCCTTGAGGTCCAGGAGGCTAGCCAGTCCCCTGGCCTTAGGGAGGGTAAAATCATTCCAGTGTCACCATTTTGAACTTTGGCTTTAAAAGGTGCTTGTTTAGATATCTTAGATCCAGGATAGGCCACCAGTCTCCTGTCTTTTTGGGGTAAGGAAGTACCTGGAGTACAGACCCTTGCCCTGGTGAGGGAGAAACCTTTCTACAGCTCTGAGAGCCAAGAGGGTTGAGACTTCTGTTTCCAAAGCAAGAGTCTCTAAAGGGTTTTATGGTGGAAAAGATCTGGCTCTCATCTTTGGAAATTTTTGAAGCTGAGAACCAGACCCTGGCTCACTACTTCCAGGACCCACCTGTCTGAAGTTAAAGACTCCCAGTCCTGGACGAAGTGAGCCAACCTGCCCCCAGGTAGTGGAGAGCGACCCTGGGCATCCCATCAGGGTGCCTGTTTGGCAGGGGCTTTAGGCTGAGGGGTGGGAGCAGGCCTGCTCGAACCCCATCTGCCTCTCCCTCTGAAGAACCCCTCTGTGCATAGGCTGAAGAGGAGGAGGCCTGGGTCTGGTAAAAAGGCCTGTGAAAAGGCCTACCCCTACCCCTGGGGGGCTGCCTCTGAGGAGTGGCTTGCCGTTCCTTGGCTTGTGCACTCCTATAAGTGGTTCTATATTCGTCCATTTTCTTCATATAATTCTCTGTCTGCTCCCCAAACAGAGAATTTCCCACCACAGGAAAATCCATAGCCTTAGACTGGGTATCCTGTGACAAAGTAGTACACCTGGCCAGGCCAATCTCAAAAGCCACAGATGTAGCCATGACTCTAGAGGATACATCGTTAGAATCCACTGCAGCATGGAATTGCACCTAGATGCCTCAATACCATCAAGAACCACCTGTTCCAGCTCCTTTACAGCTGGCAGGGACCTGTTTGGCTAAGGCCATGACAGTATCCCATCTAGATTTCTGGTATCTCGCAACATAAGCCATATAGTTTGCTTGTCTGAGTCCTGCTGATGCTGCCATGTATTGTTTTTTGGCCATGGCATCAATCTTCCTGGAACCCTTGTCAGGAGGATGTGAAGCCAGGGGAATATTAGCTTTATCACAGGCTGCAGCCTGAACTACCCCAACATGACTGCATTGCTGTGAAAGTAAATCTGTATCAGGACCTGACAAAGTGTACCTCCAATCCATCTTTTTATCCACAGGAGGCACAGAATTAGGAGCTTTTAAAATTTTTATTGTTTGTTTCCTAAAAGATTTATGTAAAGGGATGGACAATCTCCTGGACTCTGGGATATCCATCATCTCCACGTCAGGCTCCTCTTGCTCATCCAAAGCCTCCTCTAAGGGAAGCTGGAGGGTCTCAGCAACTTTTATAAAACAAAAAATAAGAAGGGACTCAGAAAGCCCAGGGGAGACTCACCTGAAGGTCTGTCTGGGGAGATGTCCGGTTCAATGGGCACATCCAGACTTTCAAAGTCACATTCACACTGATCATAATCCTCATCCCCCTCCTCTGGTTCATAAAACTCTTCTATATCATATTCCTGAACCATTGGAACCGACCGAACCGACCTTTTGCCAGACAGTGGCAGTTCGGAGGGAACCGGGGACAGGGACTGGACAATCTGTATTGCCCTGGCGATCTCTGCAGCAGTTGGAGAAGGAATTTTGGACTCCAAACCTGCTGATTTTTTAGTTTTCTTTGCTGGAACTGGTTCCTCAGAGCCAGCTTTTCGTTTGCCCGAGGAAGTCTCGCCCTGGTCAGAGGGCACTCCCTCCGTTCGGTTGGCACCGAACCGGCTGGCCATCGGGTCAGCAGACTTTGGCCTCTCTCGCCCCTGAGCCTGCCCACTCTCTTTGTCCAGGTGGCTGCAGGGAAATTTTTACAAATCTAGCAGTCTGAATTGAGGTGGTCAAACCCAGACAATAGACACATGTAGTGTGGGTCAGCCTTGGCAAAGGCTTCCCCACAGACACTACAGTGTTGAAACCCAGTGGGCCCGGTTTTCCTTTTGGGTTTCTCAGGTATGATGCCAGCCTAACCAACAAACTTGCCCTTTTAATGGCAGTGCCAGGCAAGACACCCTTATTGGTTCCAAACCGTGTCACGGGTCGTGGAAAAAACCGTAATGAAATCAGTTTTTTTTAGAACCGATAAGAACCGGGAACCGCACTCTAACAAGCCTTAAAAGGCTTTAAACTTAAGTTTTAATACAATTTGATCGTTCAACCGAACCGATAACAATTTACAAGTTCCACACAGAAAAACCTATCTATTACTTATGATACCATAGACAGAGCTTGAACCGATCGGTTTGCGGTTAAAAATAATTAAATCTGGTTAAATTCAACCGAGAAATAGCGCTTTAAACCGAAGAAATGAACCGAGCAACAGGAGGAATCTCCGGAGCAACTGTTCAGTGAGGCAGAGTAAAGAATCTGACGGTTTCGGTTTGAAACCACCCTAACAGAGCTTCTGAACCGAGCTCGCGCTCTAAGCTCCATGCTCTCCATGGAAGTTAACTCTTTCACCTCCGGAGCAGTTCTAGTGGTGGGACAAACTGCAATAGTCATAACATAGCAAGACTTCATGTTGTTTGAACAATGTTTCCCAGGAGCACTTTGTTTCTGCCATCTGTCTCTTTTTTTTCTTTCCAGTTTTAGATAACACAGAGGCACACAAAGAAGCACTGTATGGCCCTGTATAGTCTAGGAAGCTTAAAGCGGTTTAACTGCCTTAAACCATTTTAAGCTTCAAGAACACGGTTTGCATCCACACAGTAACACGGTTAAAATTGTGTTACAACCATGTTCTAAAACCGTGCTAAAACCCTGCTAGGGAGGTAGTCTGTAGCATAGTTTCAGATAAACATGGTTGCCTTAATCCATGTTAGCAGCAGTGTGTACACAAACCATGCTGTAACACCAGTTAAGATAACCCGCCCTCTGAGAAAAAACGTTTTTCCAGTAGTACAGTCTTAAAAAAAGTACCTTGCTGGCACTGCTGAGCAAAGAAGTTCTGGGTCCCACTCTAATTTTATCTCCGATCAGTTTCGGTGCCTGATCACGGGTATCCCGACATGCACTGTGCACTAACTGCGGCACCCATAATGCTTTGAGTTGCTGCCGCAGTAATGCCTGGGAACGCACTCGAACTAGAACGGTTGTCGGAAAACAATGTGGACGCTCCGACAACCATGCTAGGAACCAGTTTATAAACCTGCTGGAGCCAAATCAATGCACTTGTCACTGTTGACATCTCTACTATGGTCCTGTTGACTCAAAAATTCTGTCAGTAAGTGGATGTATTAACTAATGTATATGAGTATATTAACAAATACTACTGTGTGTCTTTTGTCGTTAACTGTTCACCATCACGTGTGATGTGTAAACTATTGTTTATTGTAATTTCTGCAAATGTTACATTTCAGTGTATCTGTAATTAATTCCGGGTCACCCCTAAGGGACCATTACTGGACTCAGTGGGCCTACCCGGTTACCAAAATTAAATAAATAAATAGTGTGGACAGGGCCTATATTAAACTGCAATGACGCGTCATTTTCAACATAAAGGAACATTACTTATCGCAACTCCTGATTTTCTAGAGTATTTCCTCCACAGAGCCACACTCTGACACCAGATGCGCTGGGATCCCCTGGGAACCAGAACATATTGCAAACCAGCGACACCGGTGCTGAGCACAAATGCATGGCATCAGCCATGTGCTGTCGGAGTATTCAGTGATGCCAACACTCACGGTAATCGAGCAGAAACACCTCCAAAACAGTATCCATGGTTTTTGGTACTGTGCAGATCACCTCCTCTCCCCCATCACATAGCTGGATGGTTCCCCACTTGACCAGGTCACCAAGTATAAATACCTGAGCGTTTGGTTGGACCCCCATTTATCGTTCTCAATGCACATCGAAGGTACAGCTTCTCAACTATGCCCCAAACTTGGCATGCTGTACCGGCACAGAGACTCTCCTCCTCTACCTGCCAGATGTGAAATCTTATCTAAAATGGTCCTCCCCATCTTTGATTATGCAGATGTGGCCTATAGCTCTGCCTCTGCACCCACCTGGTCCAGGCCAGATACCCTCCTGAATTTTTTCTGCTGTTTTGCAACCAACTCCCCCTTTCGTACTCATCACTGCGATCTTTACTCCCTTCTTGGACTCACCCTAATGTCCCACAGATGTTATATACACTCCCTCAATCTCATATCTAAATTCTGGTTTAATATGCTTCCCTCCTACCTAATGGAACCTCTCTCCCTGGACTCTCTTTCTCCATATGAACTGAGGCATAGGAATGGAAGATACTTCGTCCTGCCCCATCCACCTTCCTCTGCTGGCAGAGCAGCCTTCTCCTACAGGCTCCCCAGTTTGTGGAACAGACTCTTCCCCCCTCATCAGGAACTCCTCCTCCTCCTCCCATCTTGCCTGCAGGCATCAACTTCGCCTCCTTCCAGACCCCTGCCTCTGTCATAACTGAACCATTCCACCCCCCCACTGGCTTTCATGACTCCTGCCTCTATAAGCACTTACCAAGCTCTCGATACATTTACATTTGTAACCCTCTTCACACGTCCTTGAAATGTATCTTGCTATTTATGATTGTCTTCTGTAATGTATTTGCCCTGTACTGCTTTTCCTACCTGCTTACATATACATGCTGTAGTGCACCTTATTTTATATTGTGTATGTTGTAATCCCCCCCCCCCTTGGGTTGCACCTGGAATCGAGTCATGGGTCAGTGTGCCTTTCCCGGTTGCTAAACGTTTACCTAAATAAATAAAGTGTCCTGCAAACATCAAGCATGCTTGGCATCTGAAGTATGGGGATTTGGGGAAAAAAGCACACAGGCGGTATCAAGGCCTAGTTAAAATGTATCTCTGAAATCACCCTGTGCAGGAATTTCGCATGGTGGTTTAGGGCAACCTTGTTCACTCACCCATTCAGCCACAGAGACAGCAACCAAAAACACAGCCTTCCACAACAAATGAGACAGATGTCACTTGTCCATAGGCTGAAACGATTTACCCGTAAGCTGTGACACCACCAGTGGTAAGTCCCATGGCGGTGGACAGTCATGTTCCAGGGGGAACAAAATTGTCCATCTCCTTAAAACAGCAGGTGACCACTTTCTGTCTTTCTCCTAGGCTACTGTCAGCACAAGCACCTTAGCTTGGTTCGCAGAGATGGCAGCCAGGTGCAACTTGTAGGAGTAGCATGTAGCCCTGACTGAGACAGGCAGAGTGGAGGATGTACTTTTATAGGTACATTAGGGAGTAAAGAAAGACATAGGGAAGAATAGTGAGGCTTAATAAAGGGGACAGGGCAGAGGGTGATACTTGAAAGGCAGAGATGTTTAATGAACACTTCTGTTCAGTATTCATAAAAGAAGAGGAGGGGAGGTACCTAAACCAAACAACAGAAACACACTGGATATGTGGGTCGATACCAGCCCATTCACAGAAGAAAGGATCCTGAAAGAACTCCTAAAATTCAAGGTGGACAAGGCAATGGGGCCTGACGTGATTCACCCCAGAATTCTTTTTTTTTTTTTCCTTTTTCACTCAATTTCTCCCCCTCCTGGACAGCCCACATTCTCACCGACCCCCCCACCCCATCCACCCACCCACTCACAGCGCACCCACCTGTCTTCCTCCATGGCTTGCCCCGTGGTGGGGCGATGTGGATCCTTAAACCCACCGACATGGATCTGGTTCTGGAGGGGGCTGCCAGTACGGGGGCGGCACCTGCAGGGGTCGGCGGTCATCCAACAGTCCAGGCTTTTCTCCTGTTTTCTCCCAACCCCCTCCCTCCCAGAGGCAGTGCAATGTAGCATCAGCAGTGGCCAAGCTGTGCGCGCTTCTGCCAACAGCACACCAGCCGACTGCTCCACCCCCTTCCCTCATGTACTGGACCCAGGTGCTTTGATACTCAGCTACCGCTAGGTATCAGAGGTGCGCCGGCGTCCATGTCCCTCCCTCCCTGGGAGAGAAGAGCTGTCCTCCGGATGCTTGATCCCCTCCCACCCACACTGATCCTCGATGACCCCCTCACACCACAAACACGGGTCGCCAGCGTGGCAGGAAGTAAGGCATGATGCCTCAGCCCTCCACGTCACCGAGCCAGCAACCCCAGAATTCTAAAAAGACTAAGGGGAGAACTAGTGGCACCACTGGCTACCCTTTTTAACAAATCATGGGAGGATGGTGTGGTACCTGAGGACTGAAGGAGGAGGGATGTGATTCCCTTTCACAAAAGTGGGAGCAAGACAGAGGCAGGAAACTACAGACCCATTATTTTGACCTCTGTGGTAGGGAAAATGATGGAATTACTTCTGAAAGAAAGAACTGCTGAGTACCTAGAGGCCAACGGGGCAGAGGATCCAAGGCAGCATGGATTCACAGCAGGAAAGTCATGCCAAACAAATCTAATCGATTTCTTTGATTGGGTGACCAAAGTAATAGACCAGGGAGGGGCTGTGGACATGGCCTACGTAGACTTTAGCAAGGCATTTGATACAGTCCCACGTAAAAGATTAATAAACAAGTTAGCCAGTCTGGGAGTGGGTCTCAGAGTTGTAGCCTGGGTAAAACATTGGCTGGACAACAGGATGCAGAGGGTAATAGTAAATGGAGTCCACTATGAAGAAAGTGGGTTTACTAGCTGGGTACCGCAGGGTTCAGTAACAGGGCTGGTCCTCTTTAATGTCTTTATAAGTGACACTACAGAGGGACTGGAAGGAAAAGTATGCCTCTTTGCAAATGACTCAAAGATCTGCAGCAGGGTTGATACACCGGGGTGAAAAGGGACTTGTAAGGTTGGAGGAATGGTCAAAAATATGGCAGCTTAGATTCAATTTACAGACGTACAAAGTAATGCACCTGGGAAACAAAAACCCAGGGGAAGAGTACACAATGGCGGGGGTTTACTAACAACAACAAAAACTGGAAAGGAACCTAGAGGATAGTCATATCAAATGATCTAAAGGTGGGCAGGCAATGTGAGAACGCAGTAAGGAGGCCTGGGGAGATACTGGGATGAATAGGGAGAGGCACCACCAATTGAAATCAGGAAGTTGTTATCCCTCTATACAGACAGTTGGTGAGACCCCATCTGGAGTACTGTGTGTAGTTACAGAGACCCCATCTCTGCATGGACATAGACCGGATGGAAGCAGTCCAGAGGAAGACAGCTAAAATAGTGCAGGGTCTGCACCAGAAAAGATACAAGGGGAGTGAAGGAGCTTAATATGTATACCCTCAAGGAAAGGAGGGAGAGGGGGGACGTGATAGAAACTTTTAAGTACCTCAAGGTAATCAACAAAGTCCAAGAGGAAAAATCCAGGAAACTGTAGGGTAGCACCTTTCATAAAAAGAGATGTGCAAGAACAAGGGGGCACAATGTGAAGATAGATGGGGGATGTCTCAGGGGCAATGTGAGGAAGTATTTTTTTCACAGAGAGGGTGGTGGACACGTGGAATGGCCTTCCTGAGGAGGTTGTGTGGTCAAAAACAGTGGGGGAATTCAAGAATGCATGGGACAGACATAAGGCAAGTATGGCGGGGGTAGGAGGAAGTAGGCTGTTGGTTAACTAGGATCTGCAGCTTATCCAATAGGTATGGAAATCGGTAGACTATGTGGGCCAAGCGGTCCTTATCTGCCGTCCAAGTCTATGTACTTCATGGAGCAGAAGAAGGGTGCAATCCATGTTCTGTGAACCAGTATGAAAATCTCTTCCACTTGTACATGTATGTTTTGTGATTCAATACTTTCTGACATGTCTCCAAAACTTTGAGAACATCTTCAAAAAGCTTGTGAGCCTGGAACTCTAGGCGCTCTGGGATCATGCTGTCAGGTTCAAGAACTGCAGGTCTGGATGCCTGACCATCCCCTTGGACCTCGTACGAAGGTCTGCAAGAAGCGGGAGCAGCCTCAGAGGCTTGCTGCTCAGACTGAGGAAATTGAATTTTTGGCAGAAAAGGACTGTTTGACCCACCCAGTCTGCTCAGATGTTCCCTGCCTAATCTGTCTCCACAGACCCTAACTGGTTTCTAGCAACCCTCCCTCCTCACTACATGTTTTCTAGTACATCCCTATGTCTATCCCATGCATGCCTGAAATCTCCATCGTTTTTGCCTCCACCACTTCTGCTGGCAGTCTGTTCCAGGCATCTACTACCCTTTCTGTGAAGAAGTATTTCCTCACATCTCTCTTAAACTCCGCAGCCAAGCTTCATCGCATGGTCTTTGGTCCTGGTGGTCCCTCTCCTTTGAAAGACTTCCAAAAATGCCCCAGCTTGGATGGGTTCCCAATTGAGTGGAATAAAACCATCTCAGATCATTGATTACCACATATATGTCAGGCCTTCCTAGCAGTCTCTTCTGGCAAACAGGCCCCGTCTTATGCAACATTAGCTACCATCATAAAATCAGGAAAAGATCATCACCCAATCTCAATTTTAAATGTAGATATAAGCTTTACATGGTCATTTGGGTGCACAGAGTAGACTGTATAATTCCTTCTCTAATTCATCCTGATCAGGCAAGATTTATCAGGAAGCGTCAAATGATGGCTAACATATGCCATACCCTACTGCTTGTAGAGCATGTCCAAAGCAGGAAGATTCCAACTGCTTCACTTAGTTTAGATGTCAAGAAGTCTTCTGATGGAGTGTCTTGGAACCTTCTCTGTGAAGGCTTTTGGCAGAGTATCTTGGAACTTTCTCTGTGTCACCCTGTCAGCATTTGGCCTCAGGCTATCTGTGCAAAGTGCTAACTAGATGACATCATCAACTGGAAGAAAGAGCAGTTACTCACAGTAACAGTAGGCCTTAGAATATCTTCCATTGAGCGATATCATGGAATTGTAAGCCGCTGGCATCAGGACCACCTGGAAACTTTTGGAAGCTGAAGCTGCTACACTGACGTGCATCATCGCTGCCTATATATCGTGGGCGGTTCCATCATACCTAATTTCCCCGCCAGAGACAAGTTCAGAAGATCATCAAACCAGCAAGAACCAAATCAACCAGGACCAAACCAGACACACAGAACAGACTACAGAAACCTGAGTATCATAATGCCGTAATGGGGCATAAGGGGGGAACCAGCATGTGACAGCAGGCAGCACAACCAGAAGTCTCCTGACAAGATGGAAGGAAGGAGGGAGGATGAGTTGTACTTCAATGAAGGAGATTCTCTCAAGGATCTACAGTTACAGTATGTAAATGAAAATTACGTACCTACCATAATTCTTGATCTGTTAGGAATATCTTCACCATTTATTCACACTAATGGGTCTTAGGCCAGAGGCAATAGGACCCCGCGGCAGTCAAAACCTTTGAGAAGGGCCAGCACCGAGGCAAGCTGTGGGCATGAACAGTGCTGCAAGAGTGGCTTGCAGCACCAGGCTTACCACGGCGCCGGCCCCCAACCGCCTCAGTTCCTTTTTAACCAAGGAGGTACAGTACAGTAGAACCTAACTAGTAGTTCTGCAGTAACACTAAGGACATAAGGAGCCCTGGTGACCTGTGTAAGAATGGTCAACATGTGAGAAATACAGTGTCTCCACAGTTCAAGCCTTGAACAAGGGGACAAGACCAGTAAATACACGTGGATGAGTTCAGGGGATGGTAGGTGGGTGTGTGAATAAGTGGTTAAGATATTCCTAGAAGATCAAGATGTATGGTAAATACATACAGTGACTTGCAAAAGTATTCAACCCCCTTGAAAGTTGTCAGATTTGTCTGAATGACAAATGATACATTGAGATTTTGTTCTGTGTAATATTTTATTTAAAAAGACTGACCCTCAAAATAATTATTTTAAAGTGACATTGGTTTTATGTTAGAAAATATTTTTAAGAAAAATAAATAACTGAATCATGTTGTTTGCATAAGTATTCAACCCCTGTGCTCTGGAAGCTCCAAGTTTACACAGATGAAAAATATTGCCCTAACGAGGACACAATTGGCTTATAATTGGCCTCACCTCTGAAACACTGAAGTAGCTCACATTTTCTGGATAAACCCCCCCCTCAGTTTAATGACCATTGGTCAGACTGTGAATCTGAAGGAAGGGTGTGAAAATGAAGACTAAAGAGCATTCTAAGGAAGTTAGAGATAAAGTAATAGAGCATGCATAAATTAGGAAAGGGTACAAAATAATATCCAAGTGTTTGGATATCCCAGTGTGCACTGTTAGATCAATAGTGAGGAAGTGGAAGCTGCATCCACCCACCCAGGCACTCTACCTAGACAAGGCCATCCCTCAAAACTCAGCGTCCGAACAAGAAGGAGACTAGTGAGGGAAGCCACAGAGAGGCCAACAATCACTTTGAAGGAGCTACAGAGTTCAGTGGCTGAGAGTGGAGTGAAGGTGCACCAGTCAACCATATCAAGAGCTCTGCATAATGCACAACCTGTGGGAGGGTGGCTAGAAAGAAGCCATTACTCAAAAAGAACCATATCAAAGCAGGTCTGGCGTTTGCCAGAAAGCATGAGAGTGACCCAGCTAAGATGTGGCACAAGGTTTTGTGGTCTGATGAGACCAAGGTAAGATTTTTGGCCAAAATTCAAAGCGTTATGTGTGGTGCAAACCTAACACTGCCCATGCCTCGAGAAACACCATCCCTACAGTGAAGTATGGTGGTGGCAGTATCATGCTGTGGGGATGCTTTTCATCAGCAGGGACTGGGCATCTTGTTAAAACTGAAGGAAGAATGGATGGAGCAAAATACAGGGAGATACTGCAAGAGAACCTGCTTCAGTCTGCTAAAAAACTGAAGCCTGGGAGAAACTTCACCTTTCAGCAGGACAATGATCCCAAGCACAAGGCTAAAGCAACACAGGAGTGGTTAAACAACAAAAGATGAATGTCCTACAGTGGCCAAGTCAAAGTCCAGATCTCAATCCCATTGAGAATCTGTGGCACTGTTTGAAAATTAGGTCCACGAGCCACCCAACCAACCTGAACAACCTGGAACAAATCTGCCAAGAAGAATGGGCAAGAATCACTCCCGAACAGTGTGCAAGGCTGGTAGATACTTACCCCAAAAGACTTAAAGCTGTTATTGCAGCAAAAGGTGGCTCTACCAAATACTAATGTGTAGGGGCTGAATACCTATGCAAGCAGCATTTTCCAGTTTTTAATTTTCTTTAAAAGATCTGCTGACGGATAATTAATTTTGGCTTTGAGGATATACTATTAGAGCATATGAGTTTGCAATAAAAATACTGACTGGAATAATATATGAAAGTCTCATTTGTAATCCAGACAAATCTGACAACTTTCAAGGGGGTTGAGTACTTTTGCAAGTCACTGTAATTTTTATATCTTCCAGGAATGTATCTTCACTATTTATTCACACTAATGGGTCAGAGTACCAAGCTGAGATAGAACCACTGGGATAGAGTGGTAGGAATGAAGAGCTCACTCAGGACTGAAGTCCATACAGCCTGCCAAGCAGCATACTGCCTGGCACTGACATGCAGGGCATAATGCATAACTAAAATGTGCACTGCGATCCTAGTTACAACTTTGCAATGTATCACTGACAGGTACAGCGCGAACCCCTGCTAGGGCTGTGACAACTGCAGAGGTGGAGTTGGCGCATACCTGACCTTTCACCATGACCTATACCATGGCATAGCAGAGGCGAAGACAGCTCACAACCCAGGCAGAAATGCACTTGAGTTCTCCACCAGCTTAAGGATGACCTTTTCAACTGTAAGGAAAGGAGACCAAAAACTGGATTGTTTGAAAATCCTAGTTCTGTCCAGGTGAGGAGTGAGGACCCCCTGAACGTTCATGAAGTGGCCGTTATAGAGATGTGAAGTTCTGCTTCCTGAA
Organism: Neoceratodus forsteri; assembly: GCA_016271365.2. Classification (NCBI taxonomy): domain Eukaryota; kingdom Metazoa; phylum Chordata; order Ceratodontiformes; family Ceratodontidae; genus Neoceratodus; species Neoceratodus forsteri. The sequence continues at coordinate 215,955,127 of JADMNL010000030.1, read as the reverse complement.
GGGCAAGCGACGTCGTTACTGAAGTGCACTCGGCAGCAAAAAAAGAAACTGAGGTGGCTGGGGCTGGCGCTTAGGTAAGCCTGATGCCGCGAGCCACTCTCGTGGCAACGTGCATGCGCACACCATACCTCTGTGCTGGCTCGCGTTAAAAGTTTGACTCCTGCGGGGTCCTAGTGCCTCTGAACTAAGACCCTTTAGTGTGAATAAATGGTGAAGATACATTTCTGGAAGATCTGCCCTTTCTTCTTCAAGACCATCTCCCTCAACTGAGCCACATCCCAAGCTGTACCAGAGCACCGAAGGTGGAAGGAAAAATCTATGTACCCTGGGGTCTGGTCTGGGAGCCAGAAGGACATAAGGCAATTTGCAGTAAAAGAGAAGCAGCTAGCAAACACTTCAAAATACTGCAAACACCCTTAGAAATCAATGTAATCCTTCAAATGCGGCAGGGGCTAGGACAGAGATGCCCCACTCTGTCAATGGAAAGAACACTGGGCAAGTTAAGGGTGAAACTCAAGAGCATGTGTTTGCATGGTAGGAGGAGTCAGCTTAAGATCCACTCTAAAGCACTGAGTATGCTTAGCGGAACTGCCATAGTGTGGAAACGTGTACAGAACCCAGGCAGATAAAAATGATAATCTGGTATGTACTCCCCCCAAAAAAACAATCTGCAATACCAGGTTCAGGACGTAAACCTGGTTTCCAAGCATGGTAAGTGAATGGGCTCAACCTGGAAGACAGCCTTTTTGTTATAAGAGGGGCTGGGTACATATTAACCAGTAGTGTCTCACAGTCTGGATGGTATGACTTATCTACAGATACAGAGGCTACAGTGCATGATCCAACTCCATTAGAGGAGTGGACAGCACACTAGTTGCGCAATCCTAGTCATAACCTGTTAGCCTTGTGTGGGTAAATTGTTGGTCTCAACATTTTCTGTATCACCCGTAAAGCATTTTGGGATATCCACATCTTGCAATGATGTTACAACCCCACAGCCACCACTGGGTGTCACTGTATACTGCAACATACAGTAACGCAAAAGCGAAGGAAAGAGTGGACAGAAAGTGAGAAACACACATATTCACACTGGAGCGCAGGGCCTGCTCCCACAGGCAAATAAGGATACAATTATATAATCTAAAAAAGTAAGAAGATTATTTGCTTAAAACTGTGTTAATGCAACATTTAGGGTTCAGCCTAATGCAAAAAAAGTAGGGAAATGCGGCTTTAGGGATGGGTTTCCAATCCTAAAACCCCCACCTCACCCCTAAAACTCACCCCATTAGGTGTGTATGTTTTTGGAGCATATAGAATGGCATGAGCTTTGGGGCTAACAACCCCAAGGAAGACAGCACCCCTGATTTGTTTTAGGGGTGGAGCGGGATTCTAGGGTTGAAACCCTAAAACCACATTTCCCTTTCTTCGCTTTAGCCTGAGCCCTAAATGTTGCATTAATGCAGGTTTTTTTTTTGCAAAAAAATATAGAATATATATGGTTTGCCCCTATTGAATCTGCTCACTCTGCCAAAGTCCAAAAAGCTCTTACCAAACATCAGTGGCCCCACTTGCTCTGGCATCTCACTCTGGAAAATTAAAACCCCTCACTGTCCTGCTAGATAACCACAACATAGAGTCAGACTGGTTAAAAAAAAAATGCAACAAATAAATAAACTTAAGGACCACACAGCCATCCACTGGCCCTCCATACTGAAACTGCCCCAGTCACCCGCTCAATAAATGGTGGGGCCATCTTTGGTTAACTCTAAAAAGAAAAAAGTTGTGCCAGCCCGGTGGCACTGAGGGTTAAGGTGCTGGATGCCACACCTTCCGCCACACCAGTGACCTGGGTTTGGGAATGCGCCTCAGTCATCATAGAGGGGGGTGGGAGATGTATTAAGTGGCCACACAGCTGCTCTCCTCTCCTGGGTTGGGACCCAGTTGCAACCGCTGCAAGGCTGCCCCTGGGTGGAGGCCCAAAAGTAATGCAAACAGGAACGGCCAGAATAGGGAGGGTGCCGTGGTTTGTCTCTGTGTGCGCCTGCATCCACACGTGCTCGGGTGGCCACGACAAAGGGAAGGGGAGAAAAGTGGAAACTTGGAGCTTGCAGGCTCCATGATAGCCCCGCAGCTTTCACGTCGGCCTCCTTGGAGTCTAGATGTTGGTCTCTGGGGGGGGCCGATGCGCCCTTTGCACTTGGCCCTGCCACGAGGGGGAGACCCGTGGGGGAACCTACCGGATGGCGCCAGAGCCGCCTGCCAGCCCCGCTGGAAGGGAGAAAACTGTAGAAAGCCGCATGTTTTGCCAGTCACCAGTCATGTGCTGACGTAAAGGTTGAAAAGCTGTGGTATCGTTCTGACATCAGAACAACACCACAACTTTTCTTGACCTTTGAACTGTACTACAAGAATACTGTTTGTATGGAAATCCATATACAATAGGGGCAAACCATATGCTATGCTTGTACATTACTTATTACTGACTGTCACGTAATTATATATAAACATAGCCTGAATCATAATTGTTAACGACTTTATTCCGTTTGCTTTTATACTACATTAACTTAATTGCTTTATCCAACGTACCCATTTAAAGGGCACCTAAACCCTTTATTTTGTGTATTGAGTTATTATAAACTGGCTTCATAGTGATGTGGAGGCAAGGCTGCTTTTTCCATTCATGCGAAAACTGCATTTATCTAATTAGATTAAATGTAGATTCATAGTATTTAAAAAGGTGATCAAAAGCCCTCCAGTTTTATCTCCCACTTTGGATGGTACCTAAAATGGCTGCCAGCATGCAGTGTGATGAGGTCAATGAAGCAAGACTTCTAGCTACTGCACTTCAGGCCCAGTAGGAGTCTCAGACTGCAGTGTTAGCGTTCCAAAATCTAGTTAATTCTTATGAGATTTTGATAAAAATGATCAAAATCATAATTTAGCTTGCATTTTATTTTAACTAGTACACAAGTTAAGATATGATTCCGATAGTTTCTAATTAAACTGGCACCAAATTGCAGTATAATTCTACTTGCTATACACAACTGCTCGTTCCTCTATGGCTAAGGAGACACAGATGCTATCTGTCCACCCACCCACTGACAATATCATTATAATTACCCAACTGAAAACCTTTTACAGAACAGTTACGTAAGAACTTACTGTAGCAGTAGATCTTTGAGGGAATCTCAGTCATCGGGTCACACTGTAGGAACTTCATCGGTGAAGCAGGATCCACATGGAAGACTTTTCCAGCAGTACAACTGGGACTGCTATGCTGACATCACCAACCCTATAAAGGCATCAGTGGCCCCACTCACTCCTCAGTCCCCGAGACCAACAGAGGCAAACTCCTGCCTCAGGGAACAGGGAGAGAGAAAGGTGTCCAGGCCAAAATAAAAGGCTGGATCCAACCTACTAGCAGTATGCTGTTGGTTAACTAGGATCTGCAGCTTATCCAATAAGTAGGGAAAGGAAGGTACAGGAATCAGTACAGTAGGAAATGCCAGATAGTCATTACAAGGCACTAAGCATTGGATACACCTCCACCCACCCCACCAGGCCTCACCCCCCACCCTCATCCACCCCCTCACCTGCCCAACCCCAGAGAACCACAATACAGGTGGGACCTCACAGGAACAAATTAAGTGAGCCTGCAGTCTAACACTACACATTATATCACCTAAGGAGTTGCATCTGGGTATTGCATAAGGTAAAGATGAGATACCATACTACTGATTGGGAAAGAAGGGGAAGGGAAGGGAAAACCCCAGGACAGTGAGAGATATGTGGCCTCTATGTATGAGGGAGTGATACTATGGCGTGCAATGTCTCCCATCTGGAACTGTACATATTTAATGACCCCCTAAGATTGGCAATTGACTTCTCTTATCTGAGATTGTTTAAAAGTTCACTGAACCATTCTACATAGGATAAAACAGACTGGTCCTTCCAGTGCCTCAGCACCACTTTTTTAACTGATAGAGATATAAGGGCTATGTGATGATGCCTTTCCCTCACTGTTATCGAGAAATAAGACAGAAGGCTTTGAAGGACAGCATGACCAAAGCCTGCATGGGCCCTGGAAGTGATGTCCAGACGGTAGAGCTTGGTGAAAGTATGAACCGCACTCCAGGTGGCAGCCGCACAAATGTCAGCTGTAGAGACCCCCTTGAAACAAGCCACAGGGTAGCTATGCCCTCGTGTAAGCGTGGATTTCCTACTGCCCGAGCAACTCCCTTCCTTATGTTTATTGTAGCAAAACACAATACAACTGACTAACCATTTAGATAAACATTGTTTGGAAACTGGAACGCCCTCTCTCCCTTGGGCAAAGGAAACAAAAAGCTGCTTAGACGTTCTGCAATCTTTAGTATGAAGCAAACAATACTTCAGAATTCTGCACACATCTACAGTATGGAGCAGTGCTTCCCCTGGATTGGCATTCTCTGGAAAATACACAGGGAGGTGGAAAGATTGATTCAAAGTAAACTCAAGACACCAGCTTAAGAAGAAACTTAGGATTTGTGTGCAAAGACACTCTGTCTTTGTGAAAAATCAAATAAGGTGCCTCACACCAGAGAGCCTGAAGCTCAGAAATCCTTCGAGCACAGGTAACAGCAACCAAAAACAATGCTTTCCATGAAAGGACGCGTAGCTCACAAGTCGCGGCTGGCTCAAATGAAGACATGGTCAATTTCTCCAAAACAAAATTTAAAATCTCAAGCTGGGCAGGGTTATGGATTGGAGACTTCAGATGCAGGAAACCCCCGAGAAAAGTACGGGTCATGTCAAGCTGAGCCACAGTACAACCATCCATGGGCACATGGAAGGCAGATAGAGCTGAACATACTGGAGGCCTGAGTCAGACAGGGATATCAAGTAGTCCAGGACTATGTTCACCGAACAGGTGACAGGGTCCATATGGTGCTCAGCAGCCCAGATGGCGAACCTCTTATATTATATGGCGTAGATGGCCCTGGTGGAGGCTTCTTAGCTGCCACCAGGACATCAGCCACCTTCTAGGAAACTCTGAACTGGATGATGGCTCAGTCCTCCGGAGCCAGGCATGAAGACGAAGGGACTTCAGGTGTGGATGTACCAGGGTCCCCGGAGCGTGCATCAGCAGATCCCTGCAGAGGGGCATGGGAATCGAAGGTTCCACTGCAAGCTGTTGCAGTAGTGGGAACCATATCTGCCATGGCCAGAAGGGCACTACCAGGATCATGCTGGCTCCCTCCATTTATATCTTGATCAACACCCTCTGAATTAGAAGGAAGGCATGAAGGAACCTCCCACTTCAAAAGAGGGACAACACGTCTCACCAGAAAACTCCAGACCTGGGATCTAGCTAGCAGAAACTGGGCAGTTTTCCGTTGAGTGGGGGATGCAAAAAGGTTCAACTCTGGCTGCCCCCACTGGTCAAACAGGTCTTCTGTGATGGACAACAGGAGTACCCATTCATGCATTCTAGATTGTTTCCTGTTGAGGCTGTCCGCTAGAGTGTTCAGCACTCCCAGGACGAGGACTGCCAAGAGTTCCAGGCCATGGTCCAGTGCCCAATACCATATCCTCATTGTTTCCCTGCAAAGAGAATATAAATGCGTCCCCACCCCACACTGCTTGTTGATCTAGTAGACCATAATGAGATTGACTGAATCAACAACTGGCCCAGAAAGTGGCGAGTATGAAAGGACTGCAAGGCATACAGGACCGCTCTAATCTCAAGGACATTTATATGGAGGGACACCTCAATCTGGGACCAGGTACCCAGGTGCATCCCCCAGCCCAGGCCGGAGGCATCCACAATTAGAATCTGTTGGGGAGACAAGATCAGGAACGGGACCCCTCTTAAGAGACTTCCAGGGTCCATCCTCCACTGGAGAACTTTGTGGACTGCAGAAGAGACCAGCCCCAGTCGGTGTGTTTTGGTCCCACTACACTTGAAGGGTCCACTGGACCACCTGCATGTGCAGTCTGGACATGAGGACAATGGTAATGGCCACAGCCATAAGGCCCAGAAGCCACATGTAAACTCTTGCAGAGACATAGTGGCTCTGCGCCACCACCTGAGTCTGTGATATAAGGCACTCCATTCTGTCTGGCAGCAAGAAGGCCTTGCCCTGCACTGAGTCCAGGATTGCCCCATGTACTGCAGTCTTTCAGAAGAGGCTAGAATGGACTTGGGCAGGTTGACAGTAATGCCCAGGGAGTGGAACAGCTGGACGGTCCTCTCCAGAGTTGTGAGAAGCTGAGCCCGGGATGTGGCCTTAAGTAGCCAGTCGTCCAGTTATGGGAAGACATGCAGGCCTTCTCCCTGAAGGGCAGCAGAAACCATTGCCAAACATTTTGTAAAACCCTATGGTGTACAGGACAAGCCAAAAGGCAAAACTCTGAACTGCAAAACTCCAAGATTGCGTATGTACTCTTTGTGGCAAATAAAGTCAGATGCTGTGTTTGTTCCTTTCCAAACAACAAAAGTATTTATTTAATTAAAGAATGCATAGCGACAGACATTCATAGAGGCCTTGGCGGTCTGAATAGTTACCCCAGCGATTCGCCTCTGAAACAAGGCTTCGCTGGAGTTATGCAGCACTGTGAGTAGTTAGCCTGATGTGAGCACCAATTACTCCGAACTCTGAGTGCATCACAAAAATTGGGCAAATCTAAAACAAAACTCTGAACTGGTAGTGTTCGGCTTGAAAAGAAACAGGAGGAACCGTCTGTGCGGGGGGCACACTGAAATATGTAGATAGGCATCCTGCATATCCAGGGAGCACAGCCAATTGCTCTGTTTGAGCAGGGGTAATAAACCTGGTAGAGTGACCATGTGAAAAGAACAGTTAGGTAAGAACTTACCGTAACAGTAGATCTTTGAGGGGATCTCAGTCATCATGTACCACCGTAGGAACTTCACCATCGGTAAATGGGAATCCACACAGAAGATTTTCAGCAGTACAACTGGGGCCGCCTAAGCCATCAACATCCGCTGATGTCACCAACCCCATATAGGCATGGATGGCCCCCTCCCTCCTCAGTTCTTTCCTTCCGGAGACAAAGAGAGCAAGGCTCATGCCCTGGGGAACTAAGGAGAGACAGAGGGACCCAGCTCTAGATAAAAGAATTGAAACAACAGGTAGCCAGGTCCTGAACAGGAGCCCTAAAAAGGGGGATGGTGTGAGGGAAAGCATACCTGATCACAGATCCCCTCGAAGATCTACTGTCACATCAAGTTCTTATATAACTGCTCTATCTTCTTCGGGGGTATCTCCGTCATCAGGTACCACCGTAGGAATAAGTACCAAGCAGTGACAAGTAGGAACAGAGAAGCTGGGAGGCTGGATCTCTATAAATTTAAGACAGAAGATGTGAAAACAACCTACCCAGCCAAGGATCTTTTTAAACTTAAGACAGAAGACCTTGTAAACTGAACCTGCCAAAGGACTCTATAAGCTTAAGACAAGAGTCCTGCAGCACAGCACAGCCCTGCCTAAACCAGCACAGGCTCTTGAGACAATGTCCAGACTCTAATTCTTGGTGAAAGTGTGGCCTGAACTCCAGAAAGCAGCCGCACAAATATCAGTAGCTAAGATGCCTTTGAAACAAGCCACTGGTAGCCATGCCTCCGGTGGAATGGACTTTGACAGCTCCAGGCAACTAATTGCAGTACTTGTTATAGCAGAACACAATGCAATTTACCAACCATTTGAATAAATATTGCTTGGAAACTGAAGTACCTTCTCTACCGGGAGAACAAAACAAACAACTGCTTTGACGTTCTGGACTCCTGAGCAGATAATACTTCAAAATTCTGCGCACATCTAACATATGGAGCAGTGCTTCCCCAGGACTGGCACGCTCAGGAAAATAAACAGGAAGGTGGATAGAGTGATTGAGTGCAAACTCAGAAACCACCTTAGGAAGAAAAAACAGGCTACTCACCTGTAACAGTAGTTCTAGGAGTGGTATATGTTGTTCATCCACACGTGCTGGCAGATCGCCTTTCCCTTTAAGGGTCGCCGGAACATCTTCAAGCTGGCTCCACCCACCCAGGTGGTAAAACCCTCGGCTCCGCCCCATGACACCAGATCTTAGCCCGCTGGAAGCCAGGTTATGCGTCGCAGCCGGGGAGTTCGGGTGGGTCTGTGTGGATGAACAACATATACCACTCCTAGAACTACTGTTACAGGAGAGTAACCTGTTTTTCTAGGATCGTGGATATGTTGTTCAATCCACACTTGCTGGCAAACTCCTAGCAGTTCTCCAGGAGGAGGGAGGTAAGACGCACACACCCTACTTAGGGAACAGGGGCTGGAGAACTGAGGCCCCCAAACCAGCATCCCGGCATGACTCAAGGTCGATGTGGTAATGGGAAATGAAGGTGTGTGCTGATTTCCAGGTACCAGCCCTGTAGATTTCCTGGATAGGGACATCCTTAGAAGCAGCCACTGATGTAACAGTATGACAGGTGGAATGAGCCTTAAGCCCTATGGGAGGCTCCCTACCTGCCAACCTACAGCAGAGATCAATGCAAGATGTGATCCACCTGCCAATCATCTGCTTGGCTGCAGGTCTGCCAGGTGCAGTTTCAGCGTAGGTGACAAACAGCTGGTGAACCTCTCCCCGAATGTCCGCTGTACGCTCTTTGTAGTAGGTGAGCATTCATTTCAGATCCAAAATATGGAGCCTGTACTCGGCCTCCGAGGTATAACTGGGATAGAACACTGACAAGAGTAATCACCTGGTTAAGGTGCAACTCCGACACCACCTTCAGAAGGAATTTTGGGTGGGGGCGCAGGACAGCCTTGTTCCTGTGGAAGACCAGGTAAGAGGACTCAACAGAGAGTGCCTGTAACTCCCCAGTCCTTCTGGCTGATGTGATAGCCACCAAGAAGGTGGTCTTCCATGACAAATGTGAGGTATCACACTTGTGCATTGGTTCAAATGACTTGCCCATGAACTTTGCCAAAACCAGCAGTAGATCCCATGGAGGTGGAGGTTCATGCACTGGAGGGGATATATGACCTAGGCCCTTGAAAAAGCACCAGACCACTTTCTCCTGCGCCACTGACTGCTGAACGTCCCGCACCCAGTAGGCAGAGATGGCTGCCAGGTGCACCCTGAGGGTCGTCAACCAAAGCCCCAGCTGGGAGAGGGGCCAAAGACAGTCCAAAATGTTAGCCACTGGACAGGATGAGGGGTCCAACCCCCTACCCTGGCACCAAATGGAAAACATTTTCCATTTGAAGGCATAGCATTTTCTGGTTGATTCCTTATGGGACTCCTCAACGACGTTGAGGACCTCGTCAGTGAGACCCAAAGCCTGGAACTCTAGCCGCTCAGGAACCAGACTGTCAGGTGCAGGGATTGAAGGTCCAGATACAGAACCTTCCCCCGATTGATGGGGAGCAGGTCTGGGCATGCTAGATGATGTCTTGGGAGCCTGAAGCTGATGCTGAGGAGATCTGTATCAGAACTGGCGTGGCCAGTCTGGGGCTACCAAGATCACCTGCGCCTTGTCCCTCCTGACCTTGAAGAACACCTTGTGTGTCAAGGGAAGTGGAGGGAAGGCATAGAAGAGGTCTGGGGTCCATGGCCTCGAGAAGGCCTCCTCATGCAGCAAGCCCCACTGAGGGAGGTGGGCATGGAACAGCCTCAGCTTCACATTCTCCCTGGAGGTGAACAGGTCCACCTGAGGGGTGCCCCAGTGGGAGAACAGATCTTGTACTTTTTCCAGATGGAGGGACCACTCATGAGATGCCTCGCCCATCCAACTGAGAGCATGGGCCAGATGATTCGAGGTTCCTGCCACATGAATGGCTAGGAGATCTGCCTCCAAGCTGAGCACAAAGGTCCAAGTGCTGAGAGCTTCCTTGCACAGAGGCAAGGACTGCGTCCCGCCCTGCTTGTTGAGATAGTAGATGGTCGTGGTACTGTCCGTCTGGACCTGGACCACTTGACTCCGAATGAATGGAGCGAATGCGGTCAGGGCTAGCCGAACCACATGGAGCTCCAGCAGGTTGATGTGGCATCGGGACTTCTGAGGGGAGCAGAGCCTGTGGACTCTGTGCTCCCCCAGGTGGGCACCCCAATCCATCAGAGAGGCGTCAGTTATCAGGATGACCGTCAGCTCAGGGTGGACAAACAGGATGCCTTCCTGCAGATGAGCTGGGACGAGCCACCATCGTAGGCCATCCCACATCCTCTGGATCACGGTGACCAGCTGGTCGAGGTGATCTGAGTGCTAAGACCACTGGCTGGCCAGTTCCCATTGGAGGGAACACAAGTGCCAGCGGGCCCATCGGACCACACTGGTGCAGGCCGCCTTGTAGCCCAGAAGGCGCAGGAAGTCCTGGGCAGGACGCAACTGCCCAACCAGAAATTATTGGGCAAAGGAGGAGAGAACCTCTGCCTTGTCTGCAGCCTCGATATGGAGGGGCCTGCTCGAATTCCAGAGGCAGGCCTCGTCTGACCACTTCCAGAACCCACCAGTCCATGGTGATAACGGACCAGGCAGAAAGGAAGTGGCTGAGCCGGCCTCCCAACGGGACGACACAGGAGAAGTGAGTTGGGTTGGAGAGTGGCACCCCCCCAACTCGTTACTGTGCAGGTTTAGAGGAGGAGGACCCGGCCGAGGGGCAGCCGGGACAATTCCCACCATGCTTTCTGACTGGAGAGGCCACTGATTTGCTCAGAGGTCACCAAGTTTGTGCCTGTTGACCCTGCTGCTGGTGCTGCTGGGCCGGTATGGCCGCAGGGGTGGAAGGGCAAAAGGGCTTGCGTTTCTGGCACTTAGAGACCTTGTCCTTCCGGATAGAAGTCACATAGTCCAGGGTGGCACTGGACTTCTCAATACATTGGAGGTGGCCTCCACTACAGGCCTGAACAGGTTGTTGCCCAAGAAGGGGACATCTGCCAGCTTGTGTTGGGTATCAGCCGTAAAGGTCGAGATGCGCAACCAAGCCCTGTCGTGCATGGCCACTGTGGCCGCCACCAAGCAAGCACAAGAATCACCAATATCCAGAGTAGTCTGAAGTTGCTGCTTCGCCACAGCCTTCCCCTGGTCCTGGACCTGCTTGACTGTGGTCTGGAGGTCTGCCGGGAGGTGAGGAATTACCACATCCAGGGAGTCCAAGAGGGCATGGGAGAAGTGTGCCATCAGCATGGACGAGCTGGCCTGACAGAGGTCAAGAGAGGAAGCTGCGTAGACCTTTTAACCCGAATGATCCAATTTCTTGGATTCCTTGTCCGGCGGTCTGTTGAAGTCCCCTTGATTGTCCAAGTGCCGGAAGACGGAGTTTGCCACCAAACCCTCAGCTGAGGGGTGCTCTGAGAATCCTGAAAGGGAACCGGTTGGGACCGCATACTTGCGGGCCATCTGGGCTGAGGGCACCGGGCAAGAGGCAGGACGCTGCTATAAGTCCAAGGCCGGACCCACAATGGCCTCGGCCACAGGAAAGGCCTCCATGGGGGAATCCCCTTTATTCACTATCTCAGTGAGGGGATATCTGGCCCGTTTCTGGACGGGCTTGAGCTCCATTCCCGTGGACTCGGAAATGAGCCGATGAATGCCCATAAACGAGGTGGGACCCTCATCGACGGAATGGCCCCCAACAGACTCTACATCGATGGGACGAGAGTGCAGTGAAGGAGTCTTCAGACTCCAAGGAGTCCGCGTAAAGCAAGCGGCCACCAATGTCACCCTACACCCACCTTGGGCAGTCAGGGGTGAGAGTGACCGACAACCGATGGGGCAAACCTTGAGCCGACCCAAGAGCGTCGATGCTGAGTCCTTTCTTTCTTCTACACGAAACGTGAAACCCAGAAGGGCCCTCTCCCTTAGTCGAGAGAGATTAGCACAACTCTTCAAAGGAAGTCAAATAAGTGGAGCCCAGTTGGAGCGGAATGAAGGCAGAAGCCGAAGAGGACCTAGCTGCAGCCTGAGCCACCTCCTCCTCGAAGGCCGTGAGCGGTTTAAGCTGCTCAGTGGACCCCGCAGCTGCGGAGACCACCCAATGGGCATCCTTTGGTTTAACCGGCAGGTAACGTTTTTCTGGTCGCCCCAGCTGAAGTCAGGCAGTGTAGTCTTCAATCACTGATGGGGCGAAAGACCGACAAAGATCGCAGGCCTGCAGATCATGGTCATGTCCCAGGCAGTACATGCACGCAGCGTGAGGGTCGGTGCGAGACATCTTTTGCCCACAGGGGCACCAGCGAAACCCGGGGATGGTTTTGTCTTCCATCGCGGTTGCAAGGGAAGAAACAGATGAAATACAAACAAGTTTTAAAGTTAGTTTTGAAAGCAAATCCGAAGATTCGAAGGCCAGGGCCTACTACACACGGGAGAGCTAAGTAGGGAACCTGAACCTTCCAGCAGAAAGGAAGATCTGGCAGCATGGGCCTGAGCCGAGGGTTTTACCACTTGGGTGGGTGGAAGGAGCCAGCTTGAAGACGTTCCAGCGACCCTTACAGGGAAAGGCAATCTGCCGGCAAGTGTGGATTGAACAACATATCCACAATCCTAGAACTTAGGATTTCTGCGCAAAGAAACCCTGTTTTTGTGAAAAATCAAATAAGGCTCCTCGCACAAGAGGGCCTCAAGCACTGAAATTCTTTGAGCGGAATAAACTGCAACTAAAAAGAGCGCTTTCCAAGAGAGATAATGCAAGTCACAATTGGTTCAAAAAGAGACAAGTTCAGCTTCTCCAAAATAAAATTGAATCCCTAAGCCAGGACAGGGGAACAGACTGGAGGTTTCAGATGCAGGATGCCCCAAGGAAGGTATGGGAAACATCCAGCTGAGCAATAATGTGGCCACTCACGGGCTCATGGAAAACAGAAATGGCTGAAAGGTGGGCCTTGAGGAAGGAATACTGGAGACCTGAGTCAGACAAAGAAATTAGGGAGTCCAGGACATGTTTCACATGACAAGTGAAAGAGTCTAGGGAATGCTTGGCAGCCCAGATGACAAACCACTTCCAGTTAATGGCATAAGTGGTTCAGGTTGAAGGCTTACGGGTGGCCACTAGTGTGTCCGCTACCCTATTAGATACCCCAAACCTGGCAATGGCTACATTCTCAGGAGCCATGCATGCAGATGGAGGGATCTGAGGTTTGGATGGACCAGGGTCCCCCGATCCTGAGTCAGCAGATTCCTGCAGAGAGGCAGGGAACTGGAGGTTCCTCCCCCAGCTGCTAAAGTACTGGGAACCATATTTGGTAGGGCCAGAACAGAGCTACTGGGATCATGCTGACTCCCTCCATTTGTAGCTTGAGCAGGACCCTCTGTATTAGTGGAAATGGAGGGAATGTGTACAGCAACCTCCCACTCCAAGTGAGGGACAACGTGTCTCGCCAGAAAACTCCAGGCCCTGATCTAGCGAGCAAAACTGGGCAGTTTTGCGTTGTGGGGGGCGCAAAAAGGTCCAGCTCTGGATGACCTCATCTGCTGAACAGAACTTCTGCTATGGATGAGAGAAGTTCCCATTCATGCATGCTGGACTGGGTCCTGCTGAGACTGTCTGCCAGAGTGTTTAGAATGCCAGGCATGTGGACCACAGAGAGTGTCAGACTCTGGTCCTGAGCCCAGTACCACACTAGCATTGCCTCCCTGCAGAGGAGATACGAGTGAGTCCCGCCCTGTTTGCTAATGTAGTAGCATGGGTGTAGGCAGACATACTCCAAGCACTCCTTTGTGTGCAATTTTATTTAAGGGGGTAGCAAATAGGCTCTGAACTGCTTTCTTTTTCCATGAAAACTAACAAAGAAAATACTGAACCTTTCTGTAATTTTATTCATAGGAGTCGAAACTAGATGAACTGGTCATTAATACTCTCTTTGCATCTCAAGGACAATACAACTTTACAGGCTCTGGGGTGGTATGTGGGTGTCTTAGGGAACAATGCATGGCATTTGTATTTACTGTACCCATGAATGGTAACAACCATTGTCATGAGATGCAAAAATTGTATTTATTGTGCCAAATGAGGCAACAAACACGGTCCTGGTGTACATTTGTATATTGTCTGGCTACACCCCGGGGGGAGTGGTAGCTCACCCTAACAAGGGGGGTGGTTAGCAGTGAGTCCACTTGGTGTACAGATCTGAAATCCCTGGTTACACCCCTGTGTAGTAGACCACACTCAGACTGTCTGACTGCACCAACAGTTGGCCTGGGGCCAAGTGCCCCCAAAATGTCTGCATTGCTGCCCGGTGGCGCTGAGGTTTGAGGTGCTGGATGCCACACCTCACCGGCGACCAGGGTTCGGGAATGGACTCGGGCCACCGCGGGTCGGCAGGGGAGAGAAAAGATTGAGCATCCCACGACTGCGCTCTTTCATCTGGGGAGGGTTGGGGCACTGCACAGCACTGTGGCGGCGACTGGCAGAGGCCAGTAGCACTACAGCAGTGAGCAGCAGAGTGGGGGGAGAGCGCGGTGGGCGTCAGCACGTATGTGCTTGCATGCCATTGCACGTCCGGCTCTCTGGGGCAAGGAAAAACTAGGTGGAAAATGGTGGGGTGCGATCTCGGTGGCTCATGGGCGCGCCTGGCACCCCTCAGTACCCAAGGGGATCCTGCATTCAGAGTAGCGTGAGCAATTAATGGCCGTCTCTGAGGGGGTGCCAGACCGGGCCTGGGGGGGGGGATGCTGGTGTCGGCGTCCCGGGTATCGTGGCGATCCACTCCGCAGGGAAAAAATAGAGATGTGATAAAAAAAATGTCTGCATTGCATAGAGCACTGCCCTCATTTCCAGGACACCGATATGCAAAGTGGACTCTAATTTGAACCAGGAGCCCTGGGTTTCAGCCTAGGGCCAAAGCCTGTTAGGATCTGATGTGGGGAAGAAATCTGGAAGGGTACCTCTTGAAAAAAGTTGAAGTGATCCATCCACCATTGCAACGTTTTGTGGACCACGGAGGACACCAAGACTAGTTGGTCCAACTCGTCCATTCGCTGGTCCCACTGCACCCTGAGAGTCAATTGAAGGGTGCACATGTGAAGCCTGGCCAGCGGAACAGTTGGCATGGCAGCGGCCATCAGACCTAGTAGTCTGAGGCACAGTCTGGCGGGGATGTAGCGATTGCGAGCGACTTCCTGAGCCTGGGCCATAATGCTTTCTGCATTGTTTTGGGGAAAGAAAGCCTCACCTTGTCTGGATTCCAGAACCGCCCCAATGTGTTGCAATCTTTGGGACAGTACCAGAACCGAGTTGGGCAGGCTGACTGTGATGCCCAGAGACTGAAAAAGCTGGAGAGTGCACTCCAGAGTCAGCAACAGCTGCTCCCTGTATGGGGCTTTGAGGAGCTAGTCATCCAGGCATGGGAACACATACAGTCCCTCCCTTCTGAGGGCTGCTACAACTGCCATCAAGCACTTGGTAAAGACACGTGGAGCAGAGGATAATCCAAAGGGCGACATTTAGAACTGGAAGTGGTCCCCCTGGAAGACAAAGCGCAGAAACCTGCCATGAGGAGGAAAGACCGAGATATGCAGGTAGGCGTTCTGCATGTCCAGTGAGAAGAACCAATCCCCAGTCTCGAGAAGAGGCAAGAGGCCTGGCAAAGTTAACATCCGAAACTTTTTGTACTGGACAAAGAGTTTGAGGTCCTTCAGATCAAAGATGGGCCTCAGATCCCAGGTCTTTTTGGGAACAGGAAAAACCTAAAGTAGAATCCCTGGTTTCTCTGTCACTTTGGCACCAATTCTATTGCCTGCTTGTGCAGAAGAGTCTGTACCTCCTCCCAGAGAACATGTAGATGAGCTGTGGGGTAAACTGCAGGTTGTGGAGGGGTATCTGGAGGTTGCTGAGTTGAGCTCCAGTGTACGACCACACTCTACAACTTGCAGGATCCAAGCATCTCATGTTATGGTTCTCCATTATTTCAAATGGAGGGAGAACCGACCTTCGACCACCACCTCCTGGGTCTGGGCCAGAGGAGGGGTAGTCTGGCAAGCAGTCAAGCTGAGGCGGGCCCAGCTGTCAAAGCGGAACCCTCAGTTCTGGGATGCTTGGCTACCGCTCCAGCCTGGGAGTAGGCAGGCAGAGAGGACTGGGCTCTGCACTTACCCTGGAGATGGGAGCCTGAGCCTGGTATGTCGGTCTGCCTAAGAAAAGTAGAACGCCCCCTACCATGCTGCTGAATGTGGTAGAGGGAGTAAACAGACTTGAGAGCCATGCCTGAGGTCTGCAGGTCATTAATAAGGTTCTGGACATCTGGACCAAAATGCTTGGTGTCAGCTGGTGTGCAAAATAAGGTGCTTAATGCTCCTTATTTTGCACATCAGCTGCAAACCCAGAGACCCTGAGCCAAGAGTGCCTATGGAGACATATGCCAGTGGTGGCCACTCTGGCAACCGTGTCCAACAAATCATAAATGGCTCTAAGGAGATGCTTACCAATATCGTCGGCCGTTTGGAAGCATTGAAGCAGCTTCTCCTTCTGGGTGCTATCAAGAAGGGCTTGGGTGGCAGCCTTGCCCTTTCTTGAGTTGGTGTTTAGGAACTTGACCATGTGTAACAGGTAACTGGCAATCCTCAGGCCTAGGGTAGAGGAAGCGTATGCCCTTTTACCCCAGAGATCAATCCTACGTGACTCTTTGTCCGAGGCATGGAACTAAGGTGCTTGTGTATCTTTGATCTGTCATGCGTTGCCTTAATGAAACACTGAGTCAGTTTCAGTCTGGGCAGCAAGATAAGGAAGGCCCTGAGGGGCACTGTAGAGTATGTCAGCTCTACGAGGCATAGCTGGCACCATGTCAGGCCTGTGCCAGGCTGCTGTGGTAGCATTCTTAAGAGCTGGAAGCACGGGAGGAATAATTTTAGGTGGAGAGTCTGGTCAAGATAGTCCACCAGATCCTTTCTGGTGGCATCCTCTCCCTCTATCTGAAACCCAATGGTGGAAAACAGTTGCTTCATAATGCCAAAGCAGGAAGCATCATCAGGTGGAGACTAAGGTGTGTGCTTGACAGATTCTTCACTGACTGAAGAGGCAGTAGACTTATCAGAAATATAGTACTTGTCCTCTTCCTCCTCTGGAAGCAAGAGGTCAGGATGGTACTCCACCTCAATGTTGACCTCTTCTTCTGGGTCTGGCATTGGATGCGTCACCAATGACATTCGGGTAGGCTCCTGGGGCCAACGGACCATGGTCAACTATGAAGGCATTGTCGGTTGTGGTGGCGAAGGCCTGTTAAAGATAGCAAACTGCTGCACTATAAAATTGGTAAGGTCCATCATCACCAGAGGAGAAGCTGAGGGCACCGAGGCCGATGTACCAGTCTGTGGACCCAACGAGCCCCATTCTTCGGAGGAGAAGGGATAGGTTTTGCAGAGGCAGCCGTCAATGATGAGTTCTTCATTGACGATAGAGAAGGGGACGACGACCTGGAGGTTGATGACTGAGTGCCCTGAGAGTGGGGCAGAGCAGCTGTCAGTATGGGTCAGGAGTGAACCAAGACCTGCACAGCAGGGCACTTCGTCGAGGCAGCAGCTGACAATGAAGAGCCCTTCCCCTTAAGAAGAGGCAGATGTGAAACGGGATGGCCGTCGGGGGAGCAGTCGCGATCCTGGTCTTTTTGTGACTCCCCAACCCCCGAGGGCTTGTCTTTGACCTGGGAGGCCTTGTACCTGGAAGGCGACTAGGTGGCCGGCGCCCCAGAGGACCCCGGTTCAGAACTGGTTACCTGTTGTTTGATGAAGGCTTTCACAGCTTTCCTGCATCACCTAAGGGTGGTTTAACTGTTGGCAGAGCTCACAAATCGAGGCATCATGATCAGGTCCAAGACAGCAGACACACATTGAGTGCTCATCATTGGAGGCAGTCTTCGTTCTGCAGCAGCAGCAACGGCAGAGATGTAGATGGTTTAACTCTTGACATAAAAGAAAAGAAGAAAATAAATATTTAAAAGAGATTTTAAAAAGGTTAGTAAGGAAAAAGGCTTCAGGACGAAAAAAGATGTGAACACTGTGACAGCTCTTCCACAGAGACTCTGCTTGCAAGTCAATGGCGGGAAAGAAATGAAGAAGGGACCACACATGCAAAATACTTCATCTTATGGCTTTGGCGGCCGCTAACTCTACACCTGTGGTCCTGGTATCCTTTGACGCTGAAAAAGCATTCAATCGTGTTTCCTGGCCTTTTTCATTTGCAGTACTGGACAGGTTTGGCTTCCCATCCTCTTTCTGCGATTGGCTCCAGGTGTTATACTCTAACACGTCCACCAGAGTCCGATGCAACGGAGTTCTCTCTGACCCATTCCCTCTGGGCCGCGGTACCAGAGAGGGCTGCCCCTTATCCCCTTTCCTTTTTAACCTCTACCTGGAACTTCTCATCTGCTCTCTGCAGGCCTGCAGCAAGGTCCGGGGCATTCGCATTGGACAGCTCTCCTTCTTCCTGTCAGTGTACGCTGATTAACTCCTTTTGCACCTAGAGCATCCGCGGTCTTCTATCCCCATGGCACTCAATGTTATACATCGCTTTTCACAGATTTGGGGTCATAAACTTAACCTCGCGAAATCTTGCATCATGCCCCTCAACCGTTATGTCCTGAAACCCTGGATTTCCAATCTGGGCTTGGTCTGGGAACCCACAGCCCTTACATATCTTGGGGTCAAACTTCCCTGTACCTTGTCGCACATAGTCAAGCTTAACATTTCGCCTATCCTGGTCACCATCAAAGCAGACCTACAACGTTGGAAATTTCTTCCTCTCTCATTATGGGGTTGCATAAATGTGATCAAAATGAACATCCTGCCACGGTTGCTATACCCTCTCAGCATGTTAGGTCCTTACCTCACCAAACAACGGTTCTCTCAACTGCACTCTCTGTTCTCCAAGTTCCTCTGGCAAGGAAAAACTATATGCCGGGTGTATTCTAAACTTACTTACCCGAAAGGGTGGGCGGCTTTCGTCTCCCCAACTTCTTTTTATACTACAGCGCTATCCACTGTAGCAAAATCTTCAGATGGAACGCTAGCCACACGGATGAGACCATAGGGACTTATATCCCCCTTTGGTTACGTCTAGAACAGCAACTCTGTAAATCTCATGGCCTCGCTCTGCATTCACTTTTCTACTCTAAACTGTCTGGACTCCTCTCCTCCTTAAAGACATCCCCTATTTGGTGGTCAGTCAAGGCCCTGCATCAAATTTGTTCTTTTCTCTCCATATCTTTTTGCAACGACCTGGACCAGCTGGTGCTGGGCAACCCTGACTTCAAAATTGCAAACCGCATCATCCCAGCTGCTTTTTGCCTTAGTCTTTGCGGATTACCTGTCTCTGCCTTCTTGATAAACGGGAGGTTAAGTGCAGTACCTGAACCCCTGCTGAGACTTCAACCTCCTGTCCTGACCCCTTTTAAAATGCTCCAGTTGAAGGGAGCACTTTCTACCTCTCTGGGCCCCTCTCCCTGGCTTCTTGTAGCCAATCCGGTGAAGCAGGCTCTTCTAGATGCTGCAACGCTGCCTCATACAGTTTCCCTTTTTTATAAAATCCTTCAGACTCAAGACCTACATCTTCCGAATGGAATCTGCTTCCATTGGCAACAGGAGCTCAGTCTTGTTGCAGATAAGGGGATGGTCAAAAGTCTGGCAGAGCCTATATAAATTTATCAAGCAAGATCGACTGTAGTATCTCCAATTCCATATCCTACATAATACATATTTCTCCTAGCTCATCTACACTGTATGGGAGGTGGGACTCGCCTCTGTGTCCTGTTTGTAGGAAAGAGGAAGGACAACTAAACATCTTCTTCTGGACTGCGGCTGAACTTTCTATTTTGTCAGAAATTAAGACATCTCTCAATCCTATTCTGGGCTTGAGCCATACTTTACTCCACAGATTTGCCTTCCTGGACTCTTCCCTAGTGATATGCTAGGAATCACAAGGCACATATGGCTCTGATTTCTGCATGGAAAAATGGTCATTGCTCGCCATTGGCTGGACTAGCAGGGCTCACTCTTCAAGAGTGGCATGTGGAACTGCTCCAAGCACTGGAGCTAGAAAGCATATTGCTCAGTGAGAGCAATCATGCTTTTGCCTGCAGAGCTCGTTGGGGGCCATTACTTGCTCTAATCTCAGTTATCTGCACTGGCCATGTGGCCTCAGACAGTTCAGGGGACTCCTAGCTACCCATGGGGGGGGAAGCCTCATCTTTAAGCCTCGGGAAGTTCTCATGGCTGTAGGGTGGTCTCCGGCCTCCCTTTGGTTCAGTAGCTCTCCCATATTCATCCATACCTTCTCTATTTCTTTCATACATGCTCCAGGGGTGGGTGGGTGGATGATTAGGGGCTGGGGGAGGGGGAGTTTATTTAATTTTCCATAGATAGGTTTCATTTATCGCCTCAACTGGGCCTGGTTTTGGCAGCATGGTCTTTTCTAACTGGTCATAGGCTCAACTGTTCCTGACAGTCACTTCCCTGACCTCAAATATTACTGTGGAGTTATTCACTTTAGCCTTTTCTGATCGTCAAGGAGTGCCTTCCTTTGTATGTGATGATTTTTATATTTCTTTTTTTGTTGTTGTTGTGGCTTTCCTTTGTTGATTTTGTTGTTCTTGATGTAATGTTAAAACTTCAATAAAGCATATTAAATTGAAAAAAAAAAAGAAATGAAGAGGGAGCGGGACCGTCGGTTGGCAAAATCGTCGGACGTTGACGGTATGAGCGGACTCAGTTGTACTGCTGAAAATCTTCTGCGTAGATTGCTATTCACCAACGGTGAAGTTCCTACGGTGGTACAGTAACTGATGACTGAGATACCCCTGGAGAAGATCTTTTTATACTGGATGTAGAGCTTGAGGTCTTTGAGATCTAGAATAGTACTCAGATCTCTGGTTCTTTTGGGGACCAGGAAAAACCTGGAATAGAACCCCCTGTTCTTCTATTCCCTGGGCACTGGCTCAATCGCCTGTTTTCACAGAAGGGTGTGCTCGTCCTCCTAAAGGACATCTACGAGGTCTGAAGGGTAGGTGAAAGGTACCAGAGGAGTCCCTGGGGCAGTTCTAGAAGCTCCAAATTGTGACCCCTCTGTATTTTCTCAAGAATCCGAACATCTGTAGTTATGGTTCTCCATTGATTGAAATGGAGGGAGAACCGACCTCCACCTCTTGGTTGGGGACCGAAAGACAGAGCGGGGTCTGGCAAGTAGTCAAGCTGAGGTGAAACCCAGCAGCAGGGGATGCTCTGTTGCACCTGGGCTGTTTTGCAGAAGGACCTGAGATGGAGTAGGGTGTAGGCAGGGTGTGACTAGCTCTCCGTTTCTCCTGGGGTCTTGAGCTGGGTCCGGGCTTCTGGGATATCTCACAAAAGGGCGGCCTCTGTCTGCTCCTAGACTGGGTATGATAGAGCTGCTGGACAGATCTGAGGGCCCTGCTGAAGGCCTGCAAATCACTGATCATCTCCTGGACATTAAAGAATTTAGAGCCACTGAATGGGGCATTAAGCACCTTCTGCTGGACATCTGCCACAAAACAGAATACCCTCAACCAGACATGCCTGCGGAGACAAATACCCATGGCAGCAGCCCTGGCAATAGTGTTCGACATATCATACAAGGCCCTGAGGAGGTGTTTACTAATGCCCTCGTCAGTCTGGAGGAACTTAAGGATCTCCTGTTTCTGGGAACCCTCTGTAAGGGCCTGAGCAGCCGCTCTGCCCTTCTTCCACACGGAGTCTCAGAGTATAGGAGGTATAAACCCTCTTACCCCAGAGATCGATCCTCCTGAAATCCCAGTCAGGGGGTGGGAGCCGAGGTGTTTTGGCACCTTAGACCTATCATGTGCCGCTTTGATAACTACTAAGTCAGTCTCTGGCTGGGCAGCATAATAGGGTAAGCCTTGGGTTGCACGATAGAGCTTGTCCACCCTCCTTGGCATGGCAGGGACCATATCTGGTTGGTACCACAAAGCAGTAGTGGCATTCCTCAGGGCTGGTACAATGGGAGGAATGACCTGTAGGGGAGATTCTGGGATATCCAGAAAGTCCACCAGGTCCCATCTGGTGGTATCTTCTTCCTCGGTGTGGAACCCCATTGCAACAAACAGCTGCTTCATAATATTGAAAAGTGAGATCCTCAGGAGGGGACCTAGGAGTATATTTCACTGTCCTTGCTCACAGAAGAGGCTGTAGACCTCTCAGAGGAAGAAACTGCCTCCTCCTCTTACTCAGGGAGGATGAGATCAGGGTGGTACTCCTCCTCTACATTGACCCATTTTAACTCAGGGTCTGATGGCTCCCTAAAAGGCCTGAACAGGCATTGATGCTGCAGGGTGCCCAACAGTACTGGGAACAGCGATCTACAGGCCCCAAGCTGGTGCACCAGAGCCACTGTCAAATGAGTCACAATAGAATTAAGGCCAATGACAGGCAATGGCTGTGAAGACAGAGGGATTGTCGGGTTAGGACGCAACAAACTGTCAGTCAGGTCCTGACAGCACAACTGCCCTGGCATCTGAGGACCTGGAAAGTTGTTAGGCCTCAATGGAGGGGCCAACGGTCGAAGGCTGGCCTCCCTGTAAAGAGAGAAGAGTGGCTGTTGTAACAGGCCTGGTAGGAGCAGAGGCCTGGACAGCAGAAATTGTCAGTGTGGCGGCAGCCGATGGAGTGCCCCAGAGGAACAGAAGAAGAAGCATCAACATTTATACAATGTTTTTCATACACACTGTATCGCAAATCACTTTACAAGCAATGCTAGACAGGTAGTGAAGTGACTGACTGAGTAAAGAGGCCATCGGGGAAGGGGGAGGAGCGGTCCCAGTCGCGGTCTTTTTTGTGACTCCCCTTCTCCCCCTGAGGGCTTGTCTCAGGCCTTGGAAGCCTGAGAGCTCAACAAACCCACTGGCAATTGGGAAGGAGGGACTCCTGAGGACTCCTGCCCAGAATGGACTACCTGTTGTTCCATGAGAAATTTCTTCAGAGCCTTTTTCTGATGTCTTTGGGTGGTAAGATTGAATTTTTGGCAGAGCTCACAGGCAGGAATGTCATGGTCAGGCCTCAGACAGCAAACACAGCAATCATGGTCGTCTGAAGAAGCAATCTTCTTTCCGCAGCAGCAGCGACAGAAGAGAGAAGTGGAAGAAGCAGCTCTCAACATAACTGAGGTAAAATAATCTTTGTTATTGAAAAGAGATTGCAAAAGAAAACACTGAAGAAAAAAGCATAGTCAAAAAGGCACGAACTGCGACGTAGCTTCCACGAAGACCCATGTTAGAGGAGTCGACAGCAGGAAAGAACTGAGGAGTGAACAGGGCCACTAACGCCTTTATAGGGTTGGTGACATCAGTAGGTGATGTTGGTGTGGGCAGCCCCAGTTGTACTGCTGGAAAAGTCTTCCGTGTCGATCCTGCTTCATCGACAGAGAAGTACCTACGGTGTGACCTGATGACTGAGATACCCCCGAAGAAGATCAATAACACCTCAAAACAGATCAAAGGGGGACAGAAGCTCCCAGCACAACAATGCTCAGCAGTAGCAGTGGTAACCAAAACACAGACAGACAAAATAACAAAAGTGAAACCTCGCTGATACCATTTGCTCACTGTCATATCTTTAACGGCTCAGCTTGAATAAATGGCACCCTTACAGCGTATTTTGGCTCAAGCTATTCTATTTTTCAGCATGGTTTCACTTTTATTATTTTGTCTGCCACTCCTCAAAATAACTGGTGGTCTAGTGGCTGTAAAAGTAAACTCAGTCTGGTGTTATTTTTCCAACTGCCCACTGTCCCAGAACGTGGGTGCATCAGATAGACACACTGGCTCAGTCCACAGAGGTACAACACGCTTGCTGTGTGGCTTTATTCAATGCAATTTCACAAAACAAAAGTTCGCAGAAAATTCAAATAAATAAAATTAATAAAGTTTTCTTTAAGTTGCACTTGTCTGCCGGCCCAGTGGTGCTGTGGGTTCATACTAAGGTTAGGTGCAAGAGCAAGAAGGCAGAAGCCCATGAAGCTCTTATACTAATCCAGTACATAATAGGAGAGGTCATACCCATTACATATAAGACTATCCAATCTATTTTTAAAAATACTTTTAGTTTCACTGATAACAACATGTAGTGGTAGCCTGTTCCAAGGGCCAACAACTCTGACAGTAAAAAAATATTTACGGCTAGACTTGACAAAAGGTTTTCTTACCAATTGTAAGGGATGCCCCTGATGTTATGACCACAGTTTTTAAATTCTAGACCCAGTTCACACAATAAATAAGGGTCTTGAATAATATCATACAGTAACATAAGATCACCACGAAGTCAACGTGTAGATAAGGGCATAAGTTTTAAAATGTCTAATCTGTTCTCATAAGGAACTGCGAATAGCCCAGAAACTTTTTTTGTATATTTTCTTTGAACTCTTTCCAGTAACAGGCATTCAGATTTTTTATAAGGATTCCAAAGCTGTGAGGCATATTCTAAATGTGGTCTAACATATGCACAAAACAGGGGCAACAATACTTCCTGTTTTCTAGATCTAATATTACGTAATATAGACCATATCACTTTATTAGATTGGTTAATATTGTGTACGTGATTATTGTAGTTAAAGTTATCTGAAATATTGACACCCAAATCCCTTTCATCAGATGTGGTCTCAAGTAATATGCCATCCAAATAATAGCCACACCTTGCGCCACGCCTTGGCGACCGGGTTCAGGAGCGAGCCAGGAGTCACCGGTCGTGAGGAAGAATCAGCGTCAGGACACTCTCTCTTCCGGGGAAGGGTGTGGAGGCGCCGCTCATGAAGTGACCCTGGCAGCGGCTGGAGGTTAGGGTGGGACTGAGCAGCCAGTGCATGCCAGGGTGGGCGGAGCCATCTGGCACTCGTTACCTCCACTGGCCATGCTCAGGGGAAGGGGGAGATGGGAAAAGGAAAGAAATACCCCAATCCTGGGGAACAGATGAAGGCGCCTCGACCTTCACAGCCCACACTCCCAACTCCGGGCCATCTCCTCACTCCTGCCAGGCTCATGTGTGCTGGGCACTTTGCCCTATAAGACAGAGCACCCTGGGTTGATAGGGCAGCCCTACCTCCGGAGGGTTCAGACCCGGAGATGGTGCATGGTGGCACAAGGGGGGGAAGCAGTGGTCAGAGCGGGAGGTATAGGCTAGGAGCCCCAAGGTCGCTGGAAGGAGTTCTCCAGGGTTGAAGATAAACAAAGCCTAAAAAAAAAAAAAAAATTGCACTTGTCAGGATGTAACAATCAAAGTCCCTTGACATCTTTTTTTTTTTTTGTATCTTCTATTTTTGCTCCCACTGAAGCTCGGGCATCCTTCCAGGGTGCTTGCCTGTCGAGGCTATTACTCCTTGCCTGAACCCCTCATCTCTGGATGGACTCCACCCAACCACCCAGGCAGGCCTAGCCCCCGGCGGGTCAGTCTTCCCTTGGTGGCCTATTTGTAATTAGAGAGTCTTACAGGGGTGACGGGTCGGCCGTGGAGTCCTCCGGAGTGACAGCCGGCCGTGGGATGTGACCCTGTCCCTGGAGCCCCCTTCACCTCTGCGGTGCTTCAGCTGGGTTTTTTTCCATGTTTTTGTGTGTCCCCTGAAGTACGGCACTGCAATGACGTCATTCCGCCAACGTCAGCCGCATTCCTTCCTCAATTTTGGCCCTAAGCTTCAGTAGTGCCTCCAGTCTCCACCGGAGGCCACTACTATGCTGGGTAAGCCCTGGATTCCACCCCCCAGAGAGAGAAGAGCAGTCCATCAGACGCTCAATCCTCTCTCTCCCCTGCCAACCCCAGGCACCCGATCTCGTTCCCAAACTCGGGTCACCGGTGTGGCGCGAGGTAAGACAACCAGCGCCTCAGCCCTCAGCGCCACCAGGACGGCCATTTCTTGACATCATTAAGATCCGTTTCATTCTCTGTGCTTAAAATTGCTCTGTGGGCATGAAAACTGTATGCTGTTTCTTTCAGGCTCCAGTCAGCATCAAAGTCCCAGCAATTCAAAATAAGAGAGACTTCAAACATTACTTGTTATTCACCAGCATACCACAGTCAGTCTCAGAATATCACTGGGATCCCTTTTCTTCTGTGCTGTGCTCATCAGGGCATGAAAACTGTACGCCCTTCCCTTGCTCTGGGTCAGTGTTCGTTCCTAGGCTGCTATTCTATTGCTATTAAGGAGGCAGTATAGCGCAGTGGTCTAAGGCTCTGAGCTGCAAATCTGGTGACATCCAGCAGACCAGACCTGGGTTTGAATCCTACAGCTTCCACGTGCATACTGTGTGACCCTGAGCAAGTCACTTAACCTCCTTGTGCGCCCAGGTTGCTCCTGTAAAAAAGCTTTCAGCTTAGTGTGCTATACCTGGTTAAACAATTAAATAAATAAAAAAATAAATAAAATATTCTCTCTGCTTCTGGCCAGAAGCAGGATCCCAGGCTTCCAATTCTGTTTTTTGAAACTTTTTTATTTTTGAGTTTTCATGGTACATTCAGTACAATAAGACATTTATCTGGAAAAGGCTTACTGACAAAATTCAGACATTCACTAAAACTTCAAATTGTTCAGCTATCAGACAGCAGAATAATATGCCATTATAATCTGCTAAAGGGGGGGAACCAGAAAGAAGGAATAGGCTCATGGAATAGCTGGAGTCTTACCACTTCACACAATAAATCTTAAATGAACTATTCCCAACTCAAATAAGAAAGATAAGAGAAAAGAGAACAGAGACAGATGATTGCAATTTTTATAGGCCAGCCAGATTAACCCCATGTGAGGATCACACTCCATCATGGTATCAGATCAGGTCTAGGGGAGTACTTGCAAAGGAACCATCCAGTCCAACAGTTCATAAGAATTGGAAGTGTATTATGTAATTTTGCCATTAGATTTTCCATTTTATATATATCATAAATCGTGTCTTCCCATGATCCAATAGATGGAGAGGAGGGCTGCAACCAAACTCTATTAATAACTTTTTGGGGGGCTTCCACTAAAAAGTATACTTATTAAGTAAATATGATGGGTCTGCTTAATTTGCCTAGACAGGTGCAGAACAGCGACCCCCAGAGTGAGGGGCCTAAGGATGGGAAAAGTTCTGGCAATGTATCATCTACCCTGTTCCAGAAGTCCTTTAAGATCGGGCAAAACCAAAAAAACATGTCCGTGTGTGTGGACACTTCGCAGTCACAACCTCTCCAGCATGAAGAATTCCCGGAGAGTGTATATTTGGCCATTATTTGTGGGGCATGGAAAAAACATTATCATCACCTTCCACCCAAATTCCCTCCAACTGCAGGAACGTTATTTTATGTTGTTGATGCCAGATCTTATACCATTCCTCCCACGGGATGTCTAGCATGAATTCTGCTTCCCAATTTGTTTGAACTCTTTCCATTATGGTAGGGGAAGGAGTAGTTAAAGCCTTATAAAAGTGGGAAATTAAATGTCGAGGCAAAGACTCTTGCAATAATTGACAGAAAAATGAATAGAGCTGAGGGAGCTCTTTCAAAGATACATCCAGCACAATTTCTTCCCTCAAAAAATGTCGTAATTGGAGGTATCGGAAAAAAATCTGTGCGTGGGAGTGAGAATTCTGTAGCTGCGCAAATGTTTTTAAAACTCCTTGATGGTAAATTGAGTGGATGTAAACCAGGCTAAGTTGATGTCACCTCCTGAATCCTCCATCTAAGCGTGCCGAGATGAAAGTTGGATCCAGTCCAGGTATTCCTCACCATCGGGAACCAAATCTATTTTCAGGGCAATGCCAATATTTTAGCCAATTATCCAAGATAGAGGGGATAAAAATTATCTTAGGGATCTGTCCAGTTATAGCACTGGGTTGGAAAACTTACATGGCATCTAGTAGAGGGCCACAAAAAGGATCTCTCAATATGAACCCATGAGGGAGTTGGAGCTACGGGAGCTAACCAGTGAGCCACATGGGTGAGTATTGCTGCTAAAGAGTACCTATGAAAATCAAGGAGAGACAATCCTCCCTCCTCCTTAGGTAATTGTAGCTTCTATAGAGCAATTCTGGGTCTACCCCCTCCCTACAAATATGTTGTCATAATTCTATGCCATTTATGTATCTCTTTCGGCAGAAGACGCAGTGGGATATTCTGCATCAGGTACAGTATTTTAGGCAGAACAGTCATTTGTATGGACTGGGTCCTACTCAAAGTCATATTGGAAGATGAGACCATCTCCAAAGGTCTTATTTAACATGATCAAACAACGAGGAATAGTTCAGTGAAAAAATATCTTTGGCGTGCTGGGTAATTTTTATGCCTAAGAACTGTACGTAATGTGTGTTTTATTCCATTTAAAGGGATATCTATTCATTATCGTGGGAGAGAGGGTATTCTGGTCTAACAAGATCTCTGTTTTATCTTGATTAATCTTATACCCTGAGGCTCGCTCAATTACTGGAAGATACTGTTCGACAGCCTACAGGGATGACTCCGGGTTAGTTAGATACAACAGTAAGTTGTCCACATAATAGGCCAATTTGTGTGAAGAACCAGAGACCGTATACCCCTGTATCTGATCATTCTGTTGAAGGTACTGTGCAATAGGTCCAACATAAAGTGCAAATAAGTAAGGGGACAGGGGACATCCTTAACGAGTTCCTCGAGCTTCAGGGAAGCGATCCAAGTGAGATCCATTAACTTTTACTATAGCTTCTGGGTTAGTATAGAGACCTTGAATGTTTTTTAAAAAGGTCTGGGGGAAGCCAAATTTTAATAAAGAGTACTGTAAAAATAGCCAAGAAACCCTACTGAAGGCTTTTTGGGCATCTAAGCTTAATATCATTAAAGGGAGAACGAGTATGGTGAGCATGGTCAAGAATGAATAAGGTTCTCTTAATACTGTTAGTTGTCTGTCGTGTTTTAATGGAGCCTGATTGGTCTGGATGGATTAATCCAGGAAGAATATCATCTAAACTGTGTGCTATGACACTAGTATACAGCTTATAGTCTTGATTTAACACAGAAATGGGTCTATAGGAGTCACAGAGATGAGAAGGTTTTCCAGGCTTCAGAACCGCTGATATCACTGCCTGGCGCCAGGAAATAGGGTATTCTGCAGTTGTATGGGATTCACGAAACATTGCCAAAAGGGGTTCTTTAATGAGATCAAACATCTCCTTATAAAATTCTGCCCCATAGCCATTGGGGCCTGGGCTCTTCCAATTTTTTTTTTAATTTAGAATTGACGAGTACATTTCCTGAAGAGAAATGGGACGTTGTAAATACTTAATATGTGTAGGATTAAGCGTTGGTAGTTTCAATCCAAATAGGAAATCTTTAATTAAGTGGGGGTCAGGAGCTGAGGGATCAGAATACAGGTCTTTATAATAATTCTGAAAACTAGCTAAAATTTGAGAGGTTATGTAAGTTAAACAACCAGATTTGGGATCTTTTCATTTTATTACTATTTATTTGTGTGTGTCTTCCAAGTCTATATGCCAGTACACACGGGAAGCCCTGGCCCCTCCCTCATAATATTTCTGCCTGAGCCAGACTAAAGCCTGTTACGTCTGAATAGTTAAAAGTCTCTATATCTCCTGTTTCGTTCGGTGTACTCTATCTAATAGAGGCTGGTCCCCCTGCATATGGGCTTCGAAAGATGTTTAAGTTCCTTCTGTAAGTCTCTTAACTTAGTGTCTTGTTGCTGCTTTTTCCTTGTCAAGTAGGTGATAATGTGACCCCTTAACACAGTTTTAAAAGTGTCCCATAACATCTGAGGGGAACTGAGGGGACGTATTATCTGTGAGAATCTCAGGAATTTTTTCCTTTAATAATTGTTTAAAAGCTGGGTCTTGAAATAAACAGAAATTAGGATGCTATAGGGTGTTCCTTCTCTCCCGAGCAATGTGCAATTCAAGAATAATTGGGGTGTGGTCAGATCAGTAAATATTGTTTATTTCTGAAGCCTGGAGAAGATCTAAGTGTTCACCACTAATGCCGAAATAGTCAATTCTTGAGTACTGGAGGAGTGCATGGGAGTACAAGGAGAATTGCCTCTGCACTGGATGAAGATGGCGCCATGTATCTACACAGGCCCGTCCTAAGTAGGCAGTAAAGGTGTCTTTGCCCAGTAAGATTCTGGGGGATGAAACCTGAGTATCTAAGGCAGATTTTAAAATACAGTTAAAGTCACCTCCCAGCACTGAAACTCCTTTTTTATGTTGCAATATCACTGCTGAGTGAGATATATATATATATATATATATATATATATATACATACATACATACACACACACACACACTATAGACCGTAACTGTCTGACCTTGCAGTGTGCCTGTCACCAGGGCTAACTGAACCTTGTCTGTGTATTGGTCCATAACCTTAAAGGAGGAAGACCTTGGGATCAAAATCGCCACACCTCTGTGCCTAACCCGACGATAAGCAGACTCTATAATTTGAGAAAACCTGAAGCAGAGAAGCTTCTGGTGTTCTGAAGTAGAAAGATGTGTTTCTTGTAATAATAACAAATCCAGCCTAGTGTCCTGAAACGTTTTAAAAGTCTGGCCAGCCCGTTTACATTATGAAATATTATCTTGAATGAAGAAATCATGGCCCCTGAAGGAAAACGCATAAAACCTCCCTCTGCCCCACCATTCCCTGAAATAAATTCCTAGAGGTAAATATGTTCTGCTGTACAATAAAAATATTGTTTGGGCATTTGAATGTAAATTAAAATAGTTCCCATTTGTACTGATATACTCATCTAAAAACTTGTACAATTTAAAGGAAAAACAGAAATAAGAAAAAAAGAAAAAGGAACACACTTGATTGCCATTGGGCAAAAAAGAATTCAAATTGTCTTGGGCCAACTGGGCCTTATAGCGATATATAATGAGAGGTAGCCTAGGCCAACCAATCTCTCTGTGTACACTGGGAGTAGAAGTGAGGACGTCAACATCAGAGGCTCACACAAGGTAACCTGTGAAGTAGGCAGAGTATCTAACTGCCTAAAGGGGAAAGCAGCTCTGAGGCTCAGAGTGGTTCCCATGGGGTGTTCCTTACCCCATAAAATAGGTAGAAGGAAACAAAAGGCAAGATTGACAAAGAAAAATATCAAAGGATAATAGGAAAGGGGATTTGGGTCGAGGCAAGAAAAAGAAAAGCAGGAAAAGTACAACACTGCCCTGTGACTAGAAATAATCAGGTTGCTCCTCCCCCGCCCTTACTCAATTGAAAATTGAGGAGAGCTCTCTCAGGGATGATTGAGAACTTAACAAGGTTCCCATTACCTGCAGGTCTAAATAAATGTTTTGAAAGGCCATGAGTATGACCTATCAGTATAGATGTATATTCATATAAGACCTTTATAGTCCACTATTATATGACATTTAAATAAAATCTAGCCCAGTGGTCTCTCAATTTTCTAACTACTATAGTCCGGGGGTTAACCATCGAGGTTCCAGAGTCATTCTTGAAGAACCTCAGCATAGTATTTCCCCCATGTCTTGAAGATTAATAGGAAACCCTGTGGGGAAATGTCCTGTCCAGTCCTTTGAGACTAGATTTAGATTTAGCCCTAGTGTTGTGCCAGCCCCCCCCCCCCCAGAGGAAGGAAAGAAGGTGCAGCAAGGGGAAGCCATACAAAGGAGAGGACATCAAGTTAGATACTGCCCTCCGAAGTTGCTGCAGGCCAACTCCAGCCCACCAGAGCTCAGCCCCCAACAAGAAGAGCAGATCAACTACCATGGCTCCAAAGCACCCGTTCCTCCCATGGGCTATTCCAGAGCCAGGCAGGCTCTCAAAGGCAAAGCAGAGGTGATTGGCTTATCTATTGCAGCCAACAATATGCCTCAGTGAACCTGCCTGAAAGAGATCTCCAGGAACCGAGAGTAAACTAGGTGACCCCTAAGTGGGGTCCTCCTATCCAAAGGTACAGCTGGACAGAACCTCTCCTGAAGCATATTATTTATCTTGTCCCACAAAGTTACCAAAAAGAAAAGTATGCCAGGCCCAATCCAAGACAAGAGCTCAAGCACAGCACCATCGGCAAACTTTGCTGATCAAAATGCATAGCGGGTCTCGTGCAGGGAGGCCCAGCTTCCTTGACCTCCCTCTGCCCATTATCATATTAGTGCCTTTAAAGTCTGAAGGAGATGGATTCCAATAAGTGGGAGAAGACTACACTAAGTCCTATTTAATGGGAATAACATGAGGATCAGAGCTTCTCTCCACCAGTTTCCCTCCTCCGACAACAAATTAAGCCTAGCACACCATTCCTCAAGCGGGACCACCACTGGCAGCCACAGTACCGACTACATTCAGGAATCGTCATTTAATTTTTCAGGACAACCTCGGAGGACAGCCCCTGAGTGCCGAGAGAAGGGACCAGGAGAACCTCACCCCCCACCAGAGACTGGACCCCACCAGACCGGTCAGCCAGGGACAACTCCCCCAAGAGAGAGACCCGGCACAACCCAAACCCCTTGGGGTACTCACTATTCACAGAGATCAAGAGGAAATCCAGAAGATCCGGTATCTCATTAGGCTTTTCCACTCGTAAGTTGAGCTAGCAGTTGTTTAATATTGTCTAAAGTGACCTGTTGAGTATATGAGTCCTGCTGGGCCACCCTAGATGATCCTAGGCTTGACTGGGGGCATTGCAGTAGTGCTGTGAGTGGCGGAATAACCAGTCCCCTCTTCTGAAAGTCCTCCACTGCAGTGATCGTACTGTCATATGTGCATTGTCCTGTCAGGTATTGGACAACTAGTTTAGCAGGATACGGGGTGTGAAATTTTAACTTATCCTGATGAAGGATATTAAACAATGGGATATATTCTCTTCTCCTCTGTTGTGTCTTGGGAGCATAGTCATTGTCCACAAAGAGTCTAGAATTATCATATATAACCTGTCCTTGCCCCCATGCTTTCTTGAGTAGCAGGTACTTGGTTGCATAGCGAAGAAAGTGGATTATCATGGATCTCGGGCAGGCTGTAGGGCTGGACAGTTTGGGCCCCAGAGCCCAATGAACTCTTTCGATTTCAAAATTGAAGTCTGAGTCTAAACTAACAGCCATACAATGTAAGGTCTCAACAAAGTCCTGAGATCAGACTCCTCAGAATTCTCAGGGGCCCCGCAGATGTGGAGATTGCGGCATCTTTGTCAGTTTTCAACGTCTTCTTGCTGCTCTATTGTCAACTGGCACAGGTTGACTACTTGAGAGATGGGAGTTTGCAATCGAGAACCTGATCAGACAGCACTGCCAACAAATTCTCCAGTGCTGCGATCCGTTGTTGAGCCTCCGAAAGATCGAGCCGAAAAGATGCCTACGTCTGTTGGAAGGTATGGAAATCTCTTGATTTCCTGAGGTTCTGCTAGGATTTTGTCCAGCGTTTGATCAATTTTGGCAGTTTTAACATTCTTAGATTCTGTGGCTTTACTTGATAAAACAAGTGCTGTTTATTGGGAGCGCTCTGAGGCCCCAGAATCTGAAATTTCTCAATCAGTTTCCTCGTCTTCCTGAGCCAGTGCTTGAAATCTATTGTAACATGGCAAGAAATGTTCATGTCCAAGCAAGTATTCACATTTGTTAAAAGACAACACGTGACCCAATAGCACGCGGGTATTAATTCCCCAGTAATGCCCGCTTGCCATCGGGAGTGCACTTAGTAAAACACAGAGACAGAGAGAGATAGAGAGGAAAATAATCAGCGTGTCTCTCACATCTGTTTGTGCACGTATTTCTGTGTGCTCCTGCCTATAGGTGGCGCTTAACATCCCGTTACAGCACTGAAGCTTCATATTGCAGAAAGTGTCAGTCAGGTGAACCTTGCTTGCTTTATAGACTAATTTTGCAAAACGAAGCTTCAGCAGTCTTTTACTATATCAAGAAATAGAAACATAAGGCAAAGGTCTATGTTTTTTAAACACTTATTTATTCACCAGATCTTGCCAAATATTGTAACACTGCAAGAAAAGTTAGTGCTCCTGTCTCACCCACCTACCCGCTGCGGGACCTCGGTGAATAGTGCAACCAGTGTTATTTCAGTGAAAGTACTGTATTCCGATTGAGCAACAAATGCAGGCAAAAGAAAGACAAACCATAGACTTACCGGTAACCGCGGTATATGCTGCTAGCCCGCAGACCTCCCTCACTGGAATGATCAATGTGGGCATCCACAGTATCAGGAAAAAAAAGTGGTCGATAATCACGGTCTGTGTTCCTAAAGTTCTGCAGAACAGTACTGATAACTGCGACCACCCAGAGGAAGAAATGAGAATCTCTCAAGCCAGTAATGCATGGTAGAGAGAATACCAATATTTGTAAACAGTGATATGCAAATATTTGTACTTTACACATAATGCATTAGTAAATAACAACACAAAACAAAGGAAATGAGTGAACAGAGCACTGCAGAGCGGGCCGGAATTAAATGTTCAGTTATCTTTCTGTGGTATTCATTCGAAAACATCACGCTAAAAAGTGTGTGAAAACAGAAGTCACGATGTAAGTATATATGGAGAATGACCATGCATGCACACAGTCGCACATTAATAAAGCCTATATTTTCAGTCAAAAGTGCTGACACATAATGCTTACTTAAGCAATATTGTGATTTGCTGTTCATTTGAATGGCACGTTTAATTAACTTTTAACTCTATTCGCCTTGTGTCTGCCATGTTACAAGCGCATTACGGAATTAATGCCTGGTTGATGACCTGACATCATCCAAGCAGACCACTAAAGCAGTAGGTAAGGCTAGGGGGATGTTGGGGTGTATTAGTAGGGGTATCACAAGTCATAAGAGGGAAGTAATGATCCCTATTTACAAGACACTGGTTAGGCCCCATCTGGAGTATTGCGTGCAGTACTGGAGGCCACACCTACACAAGGACGTTAACAAAATGGAGGCTGTCCAGAGAAGGGCAACCAAAATAGTGCAGGGACTGCATCAGAAAACATGAGGCCAGATTAACGGAGCTCAATATGTATACCCTAGAGCAAAGGAGGGAGAGAGGTGATATGATCAAAACATTCAAACATCTTCAGGGCATTAACAAGGTGAAAGAGTCTAACATGTTTCAATATAAGAAAAATAGCAGGACAAGAGGACACAGCATGAGATTAAAGGGAGGCCAATTAAGAGGTAATGTGAGGAAGTTCTTTTTCACAGAAAGGGTGGCGGATGCATGGAACGGACTGCCTCAGGAAGTGGTGGATATAAATACGATGCAGGGCTTCTAACAGGCATGGGATAGGCATAAGGGAGCAATACAGATGAGTATGAATAGATAGGCCAATAACAGTGTAAAGGCCTATGGCACATTTATAAGGTACAAAAAATGGGCAGACTGGATAGGCCTTGTGGTCCTTATTTGCCATCAACTGCTATGTTTCTATGGAGGCACTCGCCCGGCGCCACCCCCCCCCCACCAGACATTAATTCCCTAGCAGAGCCCTCCTTTGTTGTGGATTAATGCTTACTTGTTTCCTCTTTTAGTTTTCAAAGAAGCCATCACTATTTATCTTAAGTAGGCGTTGGAGTCAAGAAATAAATATGGCTATGTATCAGTTTTGGGGCTAGCAGGAATGGAGCACACAGATCAAGCTGCCATCAGGGCGGAAGCTGCACCGGAAGTATCAGGCTTCTTATTCTGACACCGCATCTCAAAATGATTTCCAGGCTCCAGGCAGTCTGCAATAGCATACAGAATAGTGGATGGGCGCCCATCCACAACAAGGCTGTGTTTCCATCAAGGGTGTTGATGACACCAGAGAGACCTCAAGAGCAAAGCTTGAGAGGTCTCCGTGATGTCATCAGCTACCGAGATGGGAAACACTGCCAAAGTTATGGATGGGCAACCATCTACTATTTTATATAGTATATGGTTTCCCCGCAATGTGTTTGTACCTTAACTCTTGCACACTGGCTAGATTCCCATTCTCTCCACTTCAGTCCCCAATATTTTCCGATACTCGTCGCTGCAGTCCTGTTCCGAGTCCTGTCCCCAAAGATAATGATTCTTCGCACAGCAGTCACGCTCTGATCCGACAACTGTGCCAGTAATTAAAAAAAAAACTGCAAAGTAACAGTTTGGATACACGGAACTGACTTTAGTAGTCCGTGTCCAAACTGTGTCTGTAAAGTATTCAGCTCACCCGACCGCACCGCTCGCTAACTACAGGCGCCATTTTAGAGTGAATGTTTTGAAAACAGCCCTGTTGCAGCCAATCAGATGGCAGGTTATGGGCAAAAAGTTGTTGTACTATCGATGTAACGTCAGAACGACAGTACAACAACTTTTGTTGACCTTTGAACTGCCCTACAACAATATTTGGAAAACCTTTGTTTTCCATACACAATAAACCCTAACCATATACTATAATCTTGTTTACAATTGTTTTCCAGGCTTACTCTCCAGGCTGCCTTAAAAATAAGGTTGTAAACAGACTCTGGGTAGTCTGAACACCACAGCTGTTCACATCAGATACCATTATAAATTCAAAATAAATTAATACATTCCCCAGCCATTTCCTTATTAAGGGAAAAGTCTCTTTGTGACTAAATCTGGCTCTTCCAAACATCGGAGGGGCGGGGGGCGTGAACGGCGGCAGATGGATAAGGGGGGTGCTCGCATCAGAGTGGTTAAGTCCAGAAGACGCCCTGGGGCGAAATGGAGTGCTGAACGGGAATCCCCTTGTTTGGTCTCCATACCCAAGGGCACCACCCTTGTTAATGGTGGGCAGGTGGTTGGGGCATCCCAGGAGTCCTATCCAATCCGGGCGGTGCTTTGCAATGACAGGTCCATCGTGAACAAGACTGCCATTATAGCAGACTTGGTGGGTGCTGTGGACCTGACTTGCATCACCGAAACCTGGCTGGACAGCAATGCAGGCCCAATAGTTGAGGCCGCAGTTCCAATCGAGGTGTCGGTGATACACTGCCGAGATTGGATCACAGGGGCGGGGGGGTTGCGGTCTGTTTCAAGACCGAATTGGATCTCACTAGTGTTCCAGTAGAGGAAACCAGATCCTATGAATGCATTGTAGTGTCAGGTGGGGACTATAGGATAGCACTCATTTATCGTCCACCCGGCGACGAGAAGCTATTCCTTAAGGAAGTGGCGGACTTCGTCGTTGACCTGGTATTTGAATCGCCCAGGTTGATGGTGCTGGGTGATTTTAATGCCTGGATCGACGATGAACTCTCGCAATTTGGTCAGCACTTCCTCCAATTGATGTGTTCATTGGGCCTCACACAGGTGGTTACCTCTGCCACTCATAAACACGGCCATTCGCTGGACCTGGTTTTCCTGCTGGGGATGGAAGCCTCCGATGTGGGGGTGAAACCTGTCAGTTGGTCTGACCATCACACCGTGAGATTCAATTTCTGCACCCCCCTGCGTAGGCCTACCCCTGTGGAGATGGTCAAGTACCGCCCTTTACGGGATATTACTCCCGAAGGCCTAATTGCGGTTCTTGACCTATCAGAACTTCCTGAGATGAGCTCTAATCCTGAAGAGCTGGTGCTAGCCTATAATAAGGCTGTTACCACTGCTTTGCATTTAATTGCTCCCACCCGTGTGTGCCCTCTCTCCTTTCGCCCTCGATCCCCTTGGTTTGATCGGGATCTGAGGGAGAAGCAGTGACTTGGACGCAGGTTGGAGGTGTGCTGGCAAAAATCCAGCTTAGATGCCAACCATCTTAGACTCTTAGAGCATTATAAACTCTATCAGTCAGCAATTTCTCATAAGAAGGCAGTATTCCTGTCTGGAGAAATTGCTGCTGCTCAGAACCAACCAGCTCAGCTCTTTTGAACCGTGGACAGGCTGTGCAACCCAGCCTGCTTGCAGGTTCATCGATCCTTTTCACAAATACAATGTGAGGAGCTTGCTCGATTCTTTGCAGATAAGGTGACTGACATCAGGGCCGAGACTCACACAGCACTCGCCATGGGATTTGCCGTGGTCCAGCCTACGGTTACAAGTACCCCATTTTCCTGGAGTTCCTTGGAAAGGCCGGAAATCGATGATGTTATGAGAATTGTCCAGGGTATACGGGCCACAAGCTGTAGTTTAGACCCGGGTCCCACTGGCCTGATTATGGGCTGTGGTGAGGTTATCAGTCCGGTGCTAGCTAGGATAGTGTGGTGCTCCTTAGACTCTGGTGAATATCCCCGCTCCCTGAAGGAAGCGGTGGTGACACCAGTATTGAAAAAGGCTTCTTTGGACCCAGACTCCTTAGCCAGCTACAGACCCATCTCGAACCTCCCCTTTGTGGGGAAGGTTATCGAGAAAGTGGTGGCAGCCCAGTTGGACAACCATTTATCCATCCATAACATCTACGACCCTCTTTAATCAGGTTTTCAAAAGAGGCACAGCACTGAGACTGCGCTGGTTCGGGTGCTCAATGATCTCCTGATGGCGAGAGACCAGAAAAACAGGTCCGTCTTGGTCCTTCTGGATTTGTCAGCAGCATTTGACACTGTAGACCATGGGGTGCTGCTTGAGCGCCTGAGATGCATCTGTGGGTTGTCGGGTGTGGCAAACAAATGGTTTTCCTCCTTCCTCACAGGTAGAACTCAGAGGGTCGTATCAGGGATATTTTCTTCTGATCCTACTGCTCTGTCCTGTGGGGTGCCTCAGGGCTCTGTGCTGTCCCCCATGTTGTTTGCGGTGTACATGCTTCCCCTCGGAGACATTGTAAGATGATATGGGCTGGTGTTTCATCATTATGCCGATGATACCCAGCTCTATCTGTCTTTTGCACCTGACCA
This sequence comes from Neoceratodus forsteri, assembly GCA_016271365.2. Lineage (NCBI taxonomy): Eukaryota > Metazoa > Chordata > Ceratodontiformes > Ceratodontidae > Neoceratodus > Neoceratodus forsteri. The sequence continues at coordinate 215,916,435 of JADMNL010000030.1, read as the reverse complement.
GAATAGAGCACTCTCAGTGTTTAACAACTGTCTCAGCGAGATCCAGGGTTGGATGAGGTCCAGCTGGTTGAAGCTGAACTCTGGGAAGACGGAGGTGATGACTGTGGATCCTGGCCGCCAGATTGAGGGGCCGGGGGCCATTCAAACCTCAGGTTTATTCCTGGGGGATGTGGAGCTCCCTGCCTCTGAACAGGTACGAGACCTGGGGGTGATTCTTGACGATCAGATGACATTGCGTGTGCAAGTGTCGTCGGTTGTTAAGGTATCCTTTTACCATCTTAGGAACATCGCTAGGATCAAGCTCCTTGTTCCATCCGGCGACCTGCCTACATTGATCCACGCCTTTGTGACCTCCCATTTGGACTACTGCAACTCCCTCTACTTTGGGCTTCCTGGGGTTGATATCCGCCGCTTGCAGCTAGTGCAGAACTCAGCGGCCCGGTTGTTAATGGGGTCCTCACGTTCTTCCCATATTACACCGGTGCTGCGGGATCTGCACTGGCTGCCAGTTCAGTGGCGGATCACCTTTAAAGTCGGATTACTGACATATAAAGCTCTACACGGTTTGGGCCCTGATTACATGAAAGATCTTCTGGTGCCTTACCTTCCGATGCGATCGCTCCGCTCAGCCAACGAGGGGTTGCTAGAGATTCCGAGGGTAGTTTTAAAATCTTCAGGCGCCCGTGCTTTTAGTTTTGTGGCGCCGACCCTCTGGAATTCTCTGCCCCGTTGGATTAGAGTGTGCACGACGGTGGAGGGCTTTAAAAAAGGCCTAAAGTCCTTTTTGTGGACAAAGGCATTCAGTGATGACACAGATTTTAACTAATGCTGTATATTTTAGCTTGGATTTTAATTTGTTTTATGATGTTTTTATGATTCTTATTTTGTAACGTGCCTTGATTCTAGAAAGGCGCAAAATAAATAAAGTCTATTATTATTATCTAGCCTTTACACAGCAAAACAGTGCAATGCACTTCTGACAATAAAGCATATTGTACTTTAAGTGCTACATTACAGCATTTTAGAAAAAAAAGCATTTGTCAAAGCCCGAAGTTTTCTTGCATGGTGTATGTGGGTTTTTGTCAACATAGCCATCTTATTACCCACCTCATGTACTCGGTACAGACATTTTGTCTATCACCACCAAAATGTAATTCTGCGCAACTGCAACACCATTCCATGCCACAGGTGTGAAAATGAATTTTGGGCAGGATTTGAAAAATGACAGCTGTGACATACATGAGGTGGGGTAATAAGAAGGCTATGTTGAAAATGTGTGGTAAAAATATTTAAGATTTCTGAAGTTACGAGTGGGCATACTGAAACCTCAGCAGATCTTCATAACTTTGGCATTTTTTCATAGTTTGATCCCAAATATTCAACAGACTCTTCTTATGACCCCACGTCCTATACCCCATAGGTGAACATTTTCGAATCCATGCCAAAATGCCATTCCATGCCACAGGTGCAAAAACACATTCAGACAGGATCTGAAAAATGACAGCTGTACTGCTCAGGAGGTGGTATGAAAAAATGGCTATGTTGAAAATTGGGAGTCGAAATGGTGAAAATTACCAAAGTTATGTGCGTGTGTAGAAAATGATGTGAAATCCCAGCTGATTGGAGTCAATATCTTTTTCAAAATTTACCAATGGTGCCAGGAGAGTTTTACTGAATGGCACACTTCCTAAAATGAACTGCCACTGGCCTGCAATAAGGAAAAAAAGTCCCACTTGCATGGCTTCTGATCTAGAGGGTTACCTTACTGTTACAGGGAAATGGACCAGTCTTCTGGAACACTGTTACCAAACTTATATTGCTCATAGTGGAGTGAGCAAATCAGGTTCCATATAGGGAAAGCAATACAATTCACATGAGAAGACAGTGACTTTTACTTGGCTTCATCACTCTCGGAGGCTTAAACATCTTCCAAAACCTTATCAGGGGTGTGATTGATAAACATGCCCCACTTACCAAACTCAAGACCAGAAAAAAGTTATCCCCCTGGTTCACACCTGCTCTAAAAGCAGCTCTAAAGAGTAGAGACAGGTTGTGGAAAAAGACCAGGAAAACGAAAACTGACTCAGACTGGCTTGCCGTCCGTGTTGCTAGAAATTCCTGTGCTACACTTCTTAGAGCTCAGAAAGCTCATTATTTCCAATCTGTCCTTGAAGAAAACAAAAACAATTCTGCCAAATTTTGGAACATCTTAAAGGAGGTCGAGGACCTATCACCATCCTCTCCTCTGCCAGCCAAGATAGTTGCTGGAGATGTTACATATACTGACAAGGCTGACATCCTGGAACAACTTAATAACCACTTTGCCATGGCAGGACTAGCGTTTGACGTCTCACCTGCCAGTATGTTAACTGCACAGTCCCTGACCGAGGACGCCCCTTGTCCTGCCAGCACGAGGAACCAAAAGCCCCCTTTTTGTTTTAGCCCAGTAACCTATTAGCAGGTTGAGGATCTATTGCCGGCACTGGACATTAAGAAAAGCACCGGGGCTGACCTCTTAGAGCCTTTTTTCTGAAAATAGGACATTTTCACTTAACCATTCCCATCATTCATCTTTTCAATCTTTATCATTAATCTGGAAAGTCACACACATTATTCCCCTTTTTAAGTCTGGTAGTAAGTGTGACCTAAACAATTACCAGCTGATTTCTCCACTCTCCACCCTATCAAAAATGCTGGAGAAGTTAGATAACCAGCAGCTAAGAGATCTCCCGGAAACTAAGGATCTATTAAACCCTGTACAGTCGGGCTTCAGACCAAAGCACAGCACTGTATCCACCCTTGCCAACGTTTCTAGTGATTGGCTAAATGCACTGGATGCAAAAAAGCATATTTATGCTGTTTTCAGATCTAAGCAAGGCATTTGATACCACTGATTATAACCTACTACTGTCCGCCTTGAGACATCTTGCACTTGACGATACCACCATGAAATGGTTCAACTGTTACCTTACCAACAGAATGCAACAAATCAAAGCCCAAGGAGATCTTTCATTACTTAAATTCCTATGGCATGGAGTGCCGCAAGGATCTATGCTGGGTCCCATACTCTTTGCAATATATATCAATAACATAGACTCTCAAATACACAAGGCAAGCTTTCATCTCTTTGCAGATGACACAGTGATCTACACAGTGTGTTCTTCCCCTGAGCTTGCGTTTCAGGAGCTTCAACACAAATTCAACATCCTACAAAATAACCTACTGCAGCTAAAGCTGTTCCTTAATGCAGAAAAAACAAAAGCTATGGTTACCGCCCCTAAATCGCACTCACCGGCAACAACCATAGAACACCATAGGATACACACTTTACTTAGTGAACCAACTGAAATTGTTGACAATTTTAAATACCTGGGTTTTTGGCTAGACAGCAAGCTTAATTTTATGATACACCTGCATGAACTAGCTAAAAAGCTGAGACAACACTTGGGCATCTTGTACCGTATTAGATATCTCCTCTCCTATGAGGCAAAAAAGATATTAGTCCAAACAACCTTCCTACCTTTGTTAGACTATGCGGACATCCTCTATAGCCACTGCCCTAAATCAGCTTTTAGTAAACTAGACACCTTATACCACCATGCCCTGAGATTCATATCTAGTGCTCCTTTAAACACCCATCATTGTACGCTCTATGAGATGCTTGGTTGCCCCCACCTATCATGAGGAAGAGAAATGCAGCTCTTTTGTTTCTCAAGGCAATAACAAATAAACTTCCTTCCTACATCTCCAACCTATTTACAGGAAACATGGGGACCTACTGTCTGAGACGATACATGTTTGTCATGTTCAATACCCCTAAGATCCAAATATGGCACAGCACTGCAGCTATTAGCTTTGCACTTCCCTCCTCATGGAACGCCCTGCAGAAGGCACTTAAGATTGTTACAATACCGGGGATATCCATCTTTAAGTCCCTTCTCGTACCTGTACTTAAAGAAACTTGCTCATGTTTCAGATAATTGCTCAAGACTACTGCTAATCCACTACCACACTGGGCTTGTCATGGCAACTTAGCACTTCTTGCTCCTTCTTCCATTTACCTCTACCCTTGTCTCCCTAAATGCACTGCTCTTCCCCCTTTTCCCACCACCCCACCTCCTTTTCCTTAGCATAGAATTGTCAGCAGGTTTTATTGTATTATTACATGCTAGTCCCTGTATTGTAGCTTGCATATCCTGTATTATACCTAAGGGGTGGGATATTCAAAAGGGTTGCGCCATGCGCAATAGAATTACGCATGCGCAAGTCTGAAATTGCGCCATTCTGCGATATTCAGCAGGAGGCAGTTGTGCCACTGAAAACAGGCTGAGCAACAGCGCAATGCAAATGAAGGAATGCGCAACTGAAGGGGGTGGACCCATGCATAAACAGCGCAATGCGATATTCAAAGACCTGCGCAATGCGCAACAGCGGATGAGCTGGAAGGTGTGCCACGCCGGAAATTAGCCAAAATAAAAAGGCTCAAGGAAGAGGCGCAGGAACGCTACAGGAAAGCCACATGAGGCAGGGAGAAACCGAGTGCGACAGTGAAAGAGTGCAGGCCAGGGAGTGCACAGGGGAGGAGAGGGACAAGGAAGGTTGTGTTGGGCCACAGACTGCAGGGCCAGTAGGTGTACCCGGTGCAGTGGAGGTAGCAGGCAGGACAGCGGGGGTAGCACAGCAAGAACAGCCAGGGGAGGAACACAAGCCAGGAACATGGACAGTGCCAGCTTCCACATGGAAGCTGTAATGAGGGGGGTGAGAAGGCATGCTGCAGGGGATGTGGCCATGGGAGGTGCCCGTCGGTGATGCGCTGCTGGGCAGTACGTGCCAGCGTCAGCTTTGAGCTGTACATGGATGTTGAGATCGTGGGCCGGTACCGCCTGAACAGGGCAATACTGAGGCGGCTCTGTGAGCTGTGCAGTGATGTGATGCAGGCACCCTCACGACAGAGTCACGCTCTGTCAGTGGAGACAAAGGTAACAGCCTGCATGTGCCTGCTCGCCATGGGTACCTTCCAGAGGCCGACGGGGACACCACAGGCATAACACAGTCGGCCACGTCACGCATCCTCACCCAATTCCTCAGCGCACTGCTGCCACATGCTGCGGAGTACATCCATTTCCCCAGCACCGCGGCAGAGCGTACAGCAAACATGTAGGAGTTCCACAGGGTAGCACGTATGCCTGGCGTGTTAGGGCAATAGACTGCACCCATGTGGCTATTCGACGCCACCTGGCCCCAATGGGCGCGCATACAGGAACAGGAAGGGTTTTTCGAGTGTCAACAGCCAGGTGGTGTGCGATGCCAGTGGGCACATAATCAATGTCTGTGCCACACACCCTGGCGGAGCACATGATGCCTTCATATGGTATCAGTCCGCACTGTGCCATCAATTCGAGAGTGGGGACATCCCCACAGGCCACCTAGTGGGTGAGTACACATGTAGGAAGTTCATACTTGGGGCAAGGGTGGGAATGCCACAGGTGCCATGGTAGTGGCACACAGGGATATGGGCATTATGGACCTGAACGTGATACTTAACACTACTATCTCCACATAGGTGACAGCGGATACCCACTCCGTCCCTGGCTGCTCACACCATACCGGCGCCCCATGACCCCATCGCAGCAACGCTATAATGAGGCACACGCCGCCACACGCAACATCATCGAGTGGGTGTTTGGGATGCTTAAGGCACGCTTTCAATGCCTAGACACCTCCGGCGGTGCCCTACAGTACAGCCCCTCAAAGGCCTGTGGGATATTCCTGGCCTGTTGTATCCTGCACAACATAGCCAAAGACCGTGGGATAGCCATACAGGTCAAGGAGAGGGACAGCGATGGAGATGCCAGTGACGCCGGTGAAGATGGTGATTGAACGGCGGGACCCCCGACTGATCCGGCAGGCCCAGCTGCACCGGGACACCATCACGGAGGAGCATTTTGCACCACACAGGTAAGTCAAGGGGCTATGTGCAACCAACACTGTCTAGGCGCAACCCACAGGCACACAGGGTAACACACCAGGGGTGCATGACGGCAAGGGGAGTGGAAGGGTCCAGGCACACAAACACACCATCAGGGAGGGTTGAACAGTCATCTGGATACACACACATACACACCAGGCACAAAGCGTACATGGGCAGGTGCACAGCAGAGCAGGAACAGACATGCAAACACACAGATCAACGGAACACCCCCACCACCTGTACTGTCCAAGTACGTGTGTCAGATGCTGGGCACCCTTGCACCTTGGTGTACAGTACAATGCAGGCATCATCATGCACACGCACCTGTGGAGCAGTTGGGTGGGTGTGCAGGTGGTCCGGTGTCGGCGTGTTGGGCAGGGCACCCACCAGTGCACTGCCCACCATGACAGACACTGCACACAGGGCAGCATCAGACAGGGCCCGCACTGGGACACAGGTCACTTAGGTGGCACTGTGCCACGGCCACCTCGGATGCGTGGGCGGCCCGGCCGTGACCCAGCAGCACTGGCAGTCTGATCATGGGCACATGGGGTGGCACCGATGGACCACCAGGGGTCCCACTGCGCAATCGCGACGTGTCCGCACAGGGGTGTGCAGCATGCCGAACATACCTGCACCAGGTGTGCTCGGGATGCCCACAGCAGAACCCGGCGTCGACAGGCTGGGTGTCGCTCAACGCCGGGAACGGGGAGTGGAGCGCAAGCTGTGTGGGGTGTGCAGTACAGGGGCACCTGACTGTGTGCCCAATGCGGCCACAACAGAGACCACTGCCTGGGTCAGCCTGTCAATGGCGGCGGTCACATCCGTCCGCATTCTGACCATCTCTGAAAGGATCAAAGCATTGTCCCTGCTGTGCCGCTCCACAGCCACGCACAGTGCCTCCACGGACGTTGCCACCCACCTCTGCTGCTGTACTGATTTCCGCAGCAGGCAGGTGTGCTCGTCAAATGAGTCCTCTGCCACATCGGCATCCTGTCTCCCAGGGTAAGGAAGGTCCTGATGCTCAACACCCCTTGAGGGTGGGCGCTGTCCACCAGGACCAGGTATGGGCATGTCAACAGGCGGTGTGCATGTGCCACCGCTGGACCCTGTAACCCCAGACCTGGTGGATGACTGCTGCTGCCCCTCCAACTGCTGTGCCCCAGGGACCACTCGTTCCACTGCTGTGGCTGCAACAGTGCCAGAGACCTGCACAGACACCAGTGCTGCCCCACCGGTGCTGACAGGCACAACCTGGGACTGTGCTGACGTGCTGGCACACACGTTGGAACCAGCTAGGTCCAGGGGCACGTGCTGGCCTGCTGTGTGTCCATTATGGGACACACACATGTCACTGTCCATTGCAGTCCTTGCATCATCAATGGTGCAGGTACGTGCAACAGCCACAATCACAGCGTGCTGGCGTGCTTGCATGCCAGACTGCTGAGACACAAGCTGTGCATCCCCCACACCTGACTCACCCACAACAGAGGTGGCAGCCAGGCATGCATGCTGGTGTAGTGCAAGCCGGCTGACGACAGAGGTGGATGGACCCTCCTCCAACTCTGGCAGGTCTTCCTCACTGCATGGTCCCACCACCATCGTGCCCTGCAGACGAACAGGATCTGTAACAGAGAGTGAGGACATGTTAGTGCATGTGATCAACCTCCCCCAACACCAGCACCATGTCATACTGTGCAGTGATGGGCTTCCACCTGTCTGGAATCCACCTCCTGGTACGCCTCTATAGCACTCCGCTGCATTGCTGCAGCCAGTCGGTCCTCAGCCGGGTCAGCTCCGCCACCGCTGGCTGGCCCCCGCCTGTGCCAGCGCGTGCTGCCCTGAGGGCTGCCACCTTCTCCTTCACCCTTCTGCGGTCTGTCCCTACCTTCTTTTTGCATTCCTGCACGGAGCGCTTGTGGCTTCCTTGCAGGTTCACTGCCCGAGCTACCCCCTCCCATGCAGCTGCACGGGCCTGAGGGGTGCCACGCCATCCACTCAGTAGTGGCTCCTCTTCCAGGTAGGCCTGGAAGAGTGCCTGTCTCCCCGCCGTGGTGAAGTTGAGCCTCCTCCTTCGCCCACCATCCTCACCCTCACCTTGGCTCTGCTCGGTCATGTCGGTCTGCATGGGTGGACGTGGACACCTGTCACTGTGCAGTCTACAGCATTATCCCATGACCATTGGCCAGAACATCACACAGCATGCAACTCACCTCTCACCTGCAGTATCAGAGTCTGGCCAGCGCAGCCCACTGTCGCGTATATATAGTGCAATGCATGCAAATTAGGAGTGGCGCAACTTTAATGACATGCTAATCGCGCTACTGCGCCTTTGAATGGCTGATCAGATTATTTGCATATGTTGGCTGAATATCGCGCCATTGCGCTTTGCGCAATACGGTTGAGCCGGCTGAGCCAATGGCGCATTTCTGTGACTGCGTAGTACACTGCATTGCGCATGCCCAGGTAGCTTACGCAGGTGTCTGCCGCGCTGATAACGTGCTGTGCGCGATCAGCAATACAGGACCCAGACACCATTGTGCCAGTGGTACTACAGCGCTGGTCACCATATGGCGCTATGGCACAACTGCGCAATAGTCCACTGTGGCACTGGCACGCAGGTGACCGATCGCGCAGGACATGTAGATGTCCGATGGCGCTGTGCGTGGCCTTGCGCCACTGACCCATGACCTTGTGCCCGACCTTTGCCCCCTGGCGCTGTATGTCTGGCATGTGTACGGCTCTACCGCACTGTTCGGTGACAGCGCGATGTGGACCGACGGCGCTGTACGAACAGCGCGATAGGCACTGCTGGAGTTGTATTGCGCAACATTTCCACGTGGGGTTGCCACGCTGCGGAGTGCCATATTGCCACTGTACAGCTTGAGAATGGCACACAGGAGAACTCCACAATGGGGGGCCTTGGAGTTGGCAAACCTGGTGGCTGTGGTGGAGCCTCACCAAGGCACACTGTTTAGGGGAGTGCCCCTGCAGGTGGCACGCACCCATGTGTGGCAGCAGGTCGCCACTGCCCTGGAGCAGGTCACTGGGCGGAGGAGGACCCCTGAGCAGTGCAGGCACCGCTACAGTGACCTGCGGAGGAGGTAAGCGTGCTGCTGGGCGCCTCAGGTCTCGTGCCAGGAGGGGCATTGTGCCTAGGCCAGGTGGGTGTGCTGTGTATGCACCGGTATTGTCCGCATGGGTGACTGTGTAATGTGACCTGCGCATGGGGGTGGGTTGGGCTATGGTTTGCTGTGAGGGTGTTTGCAGGTGTGTGCTGTTTGGGTCTGGTTGTGTGGGCAGGCACACTCAATAGGGCAAGGGTCTGTCTGCTTTTGGATCTCACTGATGTGTTTCTCTTCATTTGTCTCCCACAGGCATGGCGGAGCGGAGGCAGGCACAGGCTGAGGCCTGGGATGGCGGTGCCAGGGTGGCTGGCGGAGGAGGTGTGCCACAGCCACAGCAGAAGCAGCCGCTGCAGCACCTGCAGCAGCGGCTTGATGAGGGTGAGTGTCATTACATCATGGATGCTATTGCATGCTGGGGGCACGGCCACCTTCCATGGACGACACTACCATGCACGCAACATGTGACAGTCATCACTGTCCAGTGGCACTGCATGTGTGTGTGTGCGTCACTGGTGGTCCATGCATGCACTGGGCAGCCTTGGTTGTGCTGTGATGGACATGGGCGGTGTGTGTGTGCAGTGGTACACATGGCTGTTGCTGCCTGGTTGGGCGTGTCTTATGCACGGTCACTGTGGGTGGGTGCAGTCCATCACAGGAGCGGGGCACTTGGCTGTATGCCATGCATGATGGGTGGGATTCAGGGATGTGGACAGTCACAGCCATTGACTCTGATCCCTTGTCCTAGGTATCCGGATCCTGCGCCTGATGGAGCGGGACCTGCGGAGGCTCACTCAGGTGGCCATCGACACACACACCATTCTCCTGGACTTGCAGCAGCATGGGATGCGGTGCCGGAGGAGGCCACGGGCACAGCACCAGGTAGGAGGAGGGCAGGCTGCCAGGCGGTAGCGGAACGTCAGCGAACCCCACCTTCCCTCTCCCGGTTGTTCACCCCTGCCCCTTACCCACTCCTACCTCATACCCATACCCCCATCCCTGCTTTGTAAATATGTTGTTGTTTGTTGTTCTTGTTATGCATCTTATTATTACATTTATATTTTGATAGGAATACTGTGGTGGTCTCTGATTTGCAGCTGGCTATAGGTGCTCAGTTGCAGTGGTGTGCATGGCATCTGGTGTGGTATGGGTATGTGAGTGCGTGTGTGTGGGGTGATGTCTCTGGTGTGGGTGAGGCTTCCAGTCTGTATTGCCGTGTGCTGCCACCTACTGCTGGGTGCTCATGGTGGGTGTGGCTTGTATGGTTCTGTGGTTCACGTGGTTGCAGTGTGCCGGGGGGGGGCCTGGGGATTCCTGCAGTGCCGGTCACTGCGCATGGGTGGTGTCTTGGGGTCACAGTGTTGGGTGTGCTGTGCATGGGGGGGGAGGCCGCTGGACACTGGGGTGCTCCGCCCCCTTTGTTTGCCAGTCTCAGGTTGACAGTGGGTGTGCTGCAGTAACACGGCCGGGATGTGCTTTGTTTGCTTGTCCCCATGGTCCGGTGGCTGTTCCATCCCTCCCCCAGTTATGCTGTGCTTGGGGTGTGGGGGCACATTGTTGGTTCGGCAGTGTGTCCCTGTGCCCATCTGTGGCATGGGTGGTGGGCCCCTGCCTACCTCCCTGGTTGTGCAGTTCCATTGCTATGCTGCTGGGGCCTCTTTGCTTGCGCTATGGTGCCTCTGGACTGCTCAGCTGGGCGCCTTTGTTGCGCTGTGGCTCAGCTCTCTAGCTTCCCTTCCTGGTTGCGCTATGGCGCATCATCACTGCTCAGCTTCCCCTTCCTGGTTGCGCTATGGCGCAGGCTGTGTGATATTCAGACATTGGCTGCTTGTGCAATTTGTCTTGCTCCATGTTTGAATATCGCGTGTGTTCTGATGTTAATTGACTCTGGCGCTTGCTCCTGCTGTTGCGCACTTTTTGGGCGCAGTTTGAATATCTGGCCCAAGATGTATAAATGACTGCAATTTACTATATGTATGTGTTGTGTAGCTTTACACCCCTGCCATTGTATTGCTCTCACATGTATTGTATTGTCCAGGTCCATCTTGTAAAGGAGCTCGCTCAAAGGTGTAAAGCCTGGTTAAATAAAATTTTGACTGATTGATTGAAATCCTCCTAGAGTCACAGAAATGTGTTAATTGGATTTACAGTACCACATGTGCTGCAAACATATTAGTTCTGCACATCTGAGGGAGATTGGAGTAGTGGTTTATTTGGGTAGGAAGTGGAACCCAAATGAACTTGGTTCCCCCACCTCTTAGAAAACTGTGTAAGAGTTTCTGCACATCTCTCACCTTTCTCCAGTGAGTACCATAGGACAGTTCCACCACTTTGAGAGGACAGTTCCCCCACCTACAGATCTAGAAGTGTGAGTTTCCCCACCTAAATATTTCCAATTAATTCAACTCTCTCTTTCCTGAGTTGTCAGCAAACTTTCTTAAATGGCTACAAGTTGAAATAGCTTGACTCTTTGCAACAGACTGAGCTGAACAGTGAACCAACATGCACAAAAACAGCTAAAATTTGCACACATGTAGGGATACACAGACTATTTTGACAAAGTCCTACTAGAAATCTGGACCCCTGCCTTTAGGCACTCATTTTATGAGGCTCAAATCCCACTAAAGGTCCTTGCCTTCTCTGTTTTAAGAGTCTTAACTGCAGTTTACAGGTAACTTCATTTCCCTGTCCTGACTCTCAGTCCATTAGTGGGCATTTGTGGTTTTGGTTGCCAGTTTCAAAAAATAGTCTGCCCATGGCTCTTCTAATTTTAAAGAAACGCAAAACAAAATCAGTTAAATATAAATAAATACTTTTTACACCACTAATCCTGGTAAAGGAACCAAAGTGTCTGAACAATGGAAGACAATGTCTGCATGCTGGGCTGGCAGTATAGCCTAGAGGTTAGAGTAAGGAGCTGTGAATGAGCTTGGTAACTGGGTTTCATTCCCAAACCTCCTCTTGCATACTGTGTGACTCTGAGCAAGTCACTTAACCTTCTCAGTGCTCCCAGGTCACCCTTAAAAACAGGCACTTACGCCTAGTGGGTCTTACCTGGTTACTAAAGAATAATAAATAAATAAAAAATTTGGAAGTCATTTCAAATTACCCTTAGATTGACATCCGGTTGCCCAAACTTGACCTGCCATGTAAGTATCTAAGTATAATGTTAAGCGGGTTCCGGTATGGCTGGCTGAGCACACAAACTGAGTAGCTCCCACCTGTGTAAAAAAGGGCGATTTACTGCAAAAAAAAAAACTAATTCTTAGCATTCAGCAGGTAAAATATTTTAAGAATCGCCAAATTAAGATATAATATAGCAAACCAGAATCAATTTCAACCAATTGCTGATATGTTGGAGGGAGACGACCCTATGTCTGATGATGGTGAACATCATAACAGACCGTCTACAGCCACAGACCAAAAGAAATCTACCTTTTCTACTAGAACTAAGAGCTGTATAAAAAAACAATCAGAAACCAATTCAGATGCAATTTTACAAGCGATCTCGGACTTTAGGTGGGTGAGGTTCGAGAATCGCTGCAGGACCTAAAAACGGAGTTGAGTACTCCCCAAAATCGAATGACCGAGGCGGATCACCAGATCACCTTAAATGCTACCAGACTAGATGATTTAGAGGAAACAATGAGAACCATCACTGCAGAACAACTGGCAATTTCCATCCGCCAGGAAGACGCCGAAAATCGCAGCAGAAGACGAAACATAAAAATATTTGGCCTACCAGAAAATGAGGAGGGAAACGACCCTAGGGCCTTTGCAGATTACCTTCTGAGGTTGCTGCTCGAACTAGACCCAGACTTCCATCTGGATATCGAAAGGGCCCACAGGGCACTTGGCTCGAAGCCTTCACGTCCGGAGGCAAGGCCTCGTTCCTTTGTGATTAGATTTCTTAGCTACCAAACAAAAGAAACCTTATTAAGGAAGGCCTGGCAGAAGGGGAGAGTAATGTGGGGCCAACAAAGGCCGCTGTTTGACAATGATTATGCTCTGGTGACCCAGAAACAAAGGAGAGATTACAGTTGCCTCTTTCCTACTCTACGAGCCCAGAAGATTCATTTTCGCACCCCATACCCTGCAAAACTAACTGTATTCCTTACATCTGGCCAACACACCTACAACTCTGCCACCGAAGCGATAACTGATCTTTTGAAGAGGGAAGTGATTAATGAAAAAACTGCAGACACAGTCAAATTATGCACAGGCCAAATTAATCAAGGGGAACGGAAAGGAACTCAAGCAGCACAACTCCAGATGAAAAACATTTTACTGCGACTCCAGAAGTTTAGGAATCCAACATTGCCTACCTGAATAATACCAGAAGCTGAGTAATTATTCCTTTCTTTTGGTTGTGGCTTAAGGATGTTCCCCAGGAGATTGTAATGGGGAAGGGGGGTGGCAGAGGGCATCCAGATGAGGGCATCTTTAAGAGGCCCACGCAAATACAGGTTACTCACCTGTAACAGGAGTTCTAGGAATGGTATATGTTGTTCATCCACACTTTCTGGCAGGTATCCTTGCCGCTTTAATTCTTGCCGGAAGGTCTTCAAGCTGGCTCCTCCCACCCACCTGGGTGGTAAAACTCTCGGCTCCGCCCCATGACGCCAGATCTGGCCCGCTGGAAGCTCAGATTGTGCGTCCGAAGCCGGGAGAACAGGAGTGGATGAACAACATATACCATTCCTAGAACTCCTGTTACAGGTGAGTAACCTGTATTTCTAGGGACATGGATATGTTGTTCATCCACACTTTCTGGCAGACTCCTAGCAGTTCTCCGGGAGGAGGGAGGCAAGGCGCACACCCCCGATACTTACTTGGGAAAGAGAGACTGGAGAACCGAGGCCCCAAAACCAGCATCCCGGCGTGACTCGAGGTCAATGTGGTAATGGGTAATAAAGTTATGTGCTGACTTCCAGGTAGCAGCCCTGCAGATATCCTGGATAGGGACATCTCTGGAAGCAGCTACCGATGCAGCGGTATGGCGGGTAGAATGAGCTCTTATCCCTCTGGGAGGCTCCATGCCCGCCAACCTGTAGCAGAGCCCTATGCAGGAGGTGATCCACCTGCCTATCGTCCGCTTTGCTGCAGGTCTGCCAGGTGCGGCTTCAGCGTAGGTTACAAACAGCTGGCGAACCTCTCCCCGAACTTCAGCCGTCCGCTCCTTTAATAAGTGAGCTGCCTAGGGTCCAAAGTATGGAGCCTATACTCGGCCTCCGAGGTGTGATTGGGGTAGAACACCAGCAGAGTCAACACCTGGTTAAGGTGAAACTCAGACACCACCTTCGGAAGGAATTTCGGGTGGGGGCGCAGGACAACCTTGTCCCTGTGGAAGACCAGGTAGGGAGGCTCGATGGAAAGTGCCTGGAGCTCTCCCATCCTTCTGGCTGACGTGATAGCCACCAAGAAGGTGGTTTTCCACGACAGGTGTGAAAGATCACACCTGTGCATCTGTTCGAATGGCTTGCCCATGAGCTTGGCCAATACCAGCAGTAGATCCCACGGAGGTGGAGGTTCTCGCACCGGAGGGGAAATGTGGTCAAGGCCTTGGAAAAAGCGCCCAACCACCTTCTCCTGTGCCACCGACTGCTTGCCGCCCGCCTGGTAAGCAGAGATGGCTGCCAGGTGCACCTGCAAGGGTCGTCCGAATCGCCTTGCTGAGAAAGGGACCACAGGTAGTCCAGAATGCTTGCCAAGGGAGTCAGAAGGTCCAAGCCCTTCCCCGACACCAAATGGAAACCTCTTCCACTTGAAGGCATAGCATTTCCTGGTTGACTCCTCACGGACGCCTCAACAACGTTGAGGACCTCGCCGGAAAGACCCAAAGCCTGGAACTCTAGCCACTCAGGAACCAGGCCGTCAGTGCAGGGATTGAAGGTCCGGATGGAATACCTTCCCCTGATTGACTGAGATCAGGTCCGGGCGGGCTGGAAGCCGCCTCGGGAGCCTGGAGCTGAGGCTGAGGAGATCTGGATACCAGAACTGGCGGGGCCAGTCTGGGGCTACCAGAATCACCTGCGCCTTGTCCCTCCTCGCCTTGAGAAGCACCTTGTGGATCAAGGGAAATGGGGGAAAGGTGTAGAAGAGGCCTGGGGTCCACGGCCTCGAGAAGGCATCCCCCTGCAGCGAGCCCTGCTGAGGGGGGTGGACATGGAACAGACTCAGCTTCGCATTCTCCCTGGAGGCAAACAGGTCCACCTGAGGTGTGCCCCAGTGGGAGAAGAGATCTTGTACTACCTCCGGCAGGAGACCACTCGTGAGACGCAGCCCCTATCCGGCTTAGGGCATCGGCCAGGGTGTTGGAGGCTCCTGCCACGTGAATGGCTAGGAGATCCACCTCCAGGCTGCGCACTAGGGACCAAATGCGGAGAGCTTCCTTGCATAACAGCATGGAGCGCGTCCCGCCCTGGCGGTTCAGATAGTATACGGTCGTGGTGTTGTCCGTCTGGACCTGAACCACTTGACTCCGTAGAAATGGAGCGAAGGCGGTGAGAGCTAGATGGACCACTCGGAGCTCCAGCAGGTTGATGTGGCATCGGGACTCCCAAAGGGACCAGAGGCCGTGCGCTCGGTGTTCCCCCAGATGGCCACCCCAACCCATCAGAAATGCATCGGTCGAGACAGAGAGAGAGAGAGAGAGAGAGAGAGCCAGCTCAGGGTGGACAAACGGGATACCCTCCTGCAGATGTGCTGGAAAGATCCACCATTGGAGAGCGTTCCACATCTCCTGGGTCACTGCCACGGGCCGGTCCAACGGATCACGGCGTTGTGACCATTGGCTGGCCAGTCCCCATTGAAGGGGACACATGTACCAACGGGCCCAACGGACCATGCTGGTGCAGGCCGCCATGAGGCCCAGGAGGCGCAGGAAGTCCCGGGCAGGGCGCAATTGCCCAACCAGAAATGATTGAGCAAAGGAGGAAAGAACTTCGTCCCTGTCCGCCGGGAGCCGTGCTCTGGCTCGAAGAGAGTCAAGCTCTGCCCCGATGAAAAGAATTACCTGCTTTGGCATGAGTTCCGACTTGGTCTCGTTGATGAGGAGGCCAACCTGAGAGCAAACCTGGGGGGCCAGATCTCTGGACTGCTCCACCTCCAGTTTGGAGGGGGCTGCTATCAGCCAATCATCCAGGTAAGGGTACACCCGGACCCCTCGGCGCCGAAGGAATGCTGTCACCACTGCCATGCATTTGGTGAAGACCCTTGGAGCTAGGGAGAGGCCGAAGGGCATGGCCCGGAACTCGTATAGGGATCCCTCCGCTCTGAAACGGAGGAACCTCTGATGGGACGGACGGATTGGGACGTGAAAGAACGCGTCCTGGAGATCCAGGGAGCAGAACCACACACCTCGCTCCAAGGATGGGATTATCTGAGCCAGAGTGACCATCCTGAAGGTCTGAGACCTTAGGAACTTGTTCAGGTCATGTAGGTCAAGAATGGGGCGCCAGCCCCCCATCCGTTTTGGGACCAGGAAGTACCTGGACACAAACCCCAGGTCTGGAGGAGGATCGGCCGCCTTCCTGATTACCTCTTTTTCAAGGAGCAGGGCAATATCGGCCTGGTGGGCCGACAGCGAGGCTGCGGACCCCATGGCCCCCCAAGGGGCGACGGCTCGAAAAGGCGGAACTTGCTCGAACTCCAGAGGTAGGCCTTTTCCTACCACCTCCAACACCCAGCGGTCCGTGGTGATAGAGAACCAGGCGGAAAGGAAGTGGCGGAGCCGTCCCCCCATGGGGGAACTCTGGGGGAGTGACGAGGTTGGGGGCGGCACCCCTCAACCTGTCACTGGGCAGGCTTGGAGGAAGAACCGGCCGAGGGACCTCCCGGGCCTTTACCTCCTTGCTTCCTGTTGGAGGAAGCCATCGGCTTGGGCTTGGGACGCCAAGCGTGAGCCTGCTGGCCCTGCTGCTGGTGCTGCTGGGCCGGTCGAGAAGCAGGGAGCGAAGGACGAAAGGACTTCTGCTGCTGACGGCGGCCTTTGTCCCTCTGGACGGAGATGACAGAGTCCAGAGTGGCATTGGACTTCTCGATCCGCTGGAGGTGTCCCTCCACTCCAGGGCCGAAGAGGTCAGTCCCCAAGAAGTGGATGTCCGCCAACTTGTGCTGGGTATCCGCCGTGAAGGTGGATATCCTCAGCCACGCCCTGCGTCGCATGGCCACCGTGGCTGCTACTGACCTGGCACAGGAATCACACTATGTCCAGAGCAGTCTGGAGCTGCTGCTCGCCACCGCCTTGCCCTGGTCCGCCCTCATGGACCGTGGTCTGCAGGTCAGGCGGAGATGAGAACAACCTCATCCAGGGAGCCCATGAGGGTGTGGGAGAAGTGTGCCATCAGCATGGCCGAGCTGGCCTGTCGGAGGCCGAGGGAGGATGCAACGACACCTTGCGCCCGCAAAGTCCAGCTTTTGGACTCTTTGTCGGGGGCTTATCCACGCCCCGAGCATTACCGAACGCCAGAAAACGCGTTGTCGGAACTAACCCTTCGCAGAGGGTGTTCCGAAGCCGGGCAAAGAGCCGGTAGGGACTGCATACTTCCTGGCCATCCTGGCCGAGGGCGCAGGACAGGAAGCAGGCTGCTGCCAAAGCTCCAAGGCTGGGCCGACAATGGCCTCAGCCACCGGAAAGGCCTCCGTGGGAGAATCCCCTCGGTTCAGAATCTCCGTCAGGGGATACTTGGCCCGTTTGGACATGGGCTCGAGCTGCATCCCGGTGGACTCCGAGATGAGTCGAAGCAGACCGAAGAAGGACGATGGGCTATCTTCCATTGACTGGCCCCCGGAGGACTCCAGATCGAACTGCCTGGAGAACAGGGAGGAATCGTCGTCGGATTCTGACGAGTCTGCGAAGAGCTGCCTCAGCCCTGAGCCACCCTCCACCTGCTGAGGATGGTCGGGAGTGAGGGTGACCGACAACCTGTGGGGCAGGCCGTGACCCGACCGAGAATTCTTGGTCGGTGCCCCCGATTTCGGTTGTGGAGGCGGAGGTTCCACCACAATCAGTGGAGCAGCTGGTTTCGGCCTAGTAACCGGCCCTGGAGCAGGCAACTCGACTGGAAGGAGTGGTTGCTTCGGTCGTTCAGGTGACAGCCACTTGATGGCCGGGGTCTTGGCCGGGGTAGGCTTAGGCCCAGACAACAGCAACTGCTGCCACATAAGGTCCTCGTGGCGCCGGCGCAACTTGCGCCGCAGCCTCTCCTCACCCGAGGAGGACGACGAGGAAGAATGGCGTCGCCGCTTACTTCGTTAACGAGACCGAGACCGCCGATGTCGGCGGGAACGGCTGGACCGAGAAGAGGTCCGAGACCGGGACCCTCGGAGGGACCGAGGGACACCCGCTCTTCCCTTGGCTCGAGCACTTTAACCAGGGACTGCGGCCCAGAAGGCGCAGGCAGATCCTCGGCCTCCACCGGGGGAACCGGTGAAGGAGGGTTGTCAGTTTCTCCAGTCGACAGCCTGTCTAACGGATCGAGAAAAATCTCGACTTCATCAACGGGAGTCTCGGCAGGCTGGCCTGACGGTGGCACCGTGAAGCCAGCGGCCTCAGCCGCAACCTCAACCGAAGTTGACGGTCGGCTGCTCGGGGAAGGGGACCGCTCCCATGAACGCCGACGGTGGGACTTACCTTTCGACTCCTTTTTCTTGGGCCGAGAAGAATGTCCCGAAGGCCCCTCTCCTTTCGTGGAAAGGGACTGACAAAGTTCCTTGAACGAAGCCGTATACGAGGAACTCAGAGAGAGCAGGATAAATGCCACGGCCGAAGAGGAGGAAGATGCGGCCTGGGCCGCTTCCTCCTCGAGGGCGATCAACTGCTTGAGCTGCTCAGCCGAGCCAGCTGCCGCGGACACCGTCCAACGAGCCTCTTTAGATTTTACCGGCGGAACGCTCGGGCGCCTGAGCTTCAATCGGACAGCGCGATCGTCCAGAACATTGGCCGAGAAAGAGCGGCACAACTCGCAGGCCTGTGGGTCGTGATCTAGGCCAAGGCAGTAGACGCACGTGGAGTGTGGATCCGTCCTGGACATCTTCTGCCCACAAGGGCACCTCCGAAAGCCGGGAACAGATTTGTCCATTGCAGCCGCGAGGGAAGATGAAGACCGAAGTTTAGAAAACTTCAAAAGCAATTTCGGACGAACCGAAGAGTTAGGATCCAGTCTAAAACGCAGAGCGCTAAGGAGGGAACCTGAGCTTCTAAGCAGTAAGGAAGATCTGGCGTCATGGGGCGGAGCCGAGAGTTTTACCACCCGGGTGGGTGGGAGGAGCCAGCTTGAAGACCTTCCGGCAAGAATTAAAGCGGTAAGGATACCTGCCAGAAAGTGTGGATGAACAACATATCCATGTCCCTAGAACAATACTTTAACCACATTCTTAACTTCTTTATTTGGCTAATTATTGGGTTGCAATAGTAGCTCCTAGATGGCAGAGATAATGTCAAACTAAGGAGCTAAGATAAGGAGACCACTGCCCTCTTCCTGGGGTCCCCCTGACCCCCCTGCTCCTCGGTAGTCTTTTCCTTTCTCCTAGAGCCAGCTGTCTTAAGCTGGTTACGACTGATTCTGGGAGAGACTGCCCAACTTGATAAGAAGGTCAGGGTAATCGTGCCCCGAAAGGAGGGAAAAATCCTGAACAATCAGAACAAACTAAATAAAATTGTTGCACATACGATCGGCAGGGTTTTTATACCCTCGTATGTAGCAATGGGCAACTGAACAGCAAGGCCAGGACAACTTGGAGTGTAGCAGCTTCAATTATAATTTGAGACTCATGCTGACTGAGCAATGTTCCATTATATATAATACTTAATTGTTGGTGAATTTTGTATAATGTATGGCAGGGGTTCTACAGCCTACTCCCTGCTGATAGGGTGCTTAGGATTTTAGGAGCAAGAAAGCAAAATTAAGAAGGAAGTATAACTTCAATGAAAGGGGTAATTAGGCTGTAATTTTATGGCTATCCATAAGAGGTTATTTCCCCCTTTTTAAGGTTAATGAGCAAATGAAACTTCGGCCGGGGGGGCCATGGTGAGACGGATTCAGTTCCATGGGGGGCTGGAATGTCCGCAGTTTTGGGGCGGTTTTCATCGGGTCAGCTTCAGCTCCTTGGACCTGTATGGCAGCAGATGGGGGTTGGAGAAAAAAATAAGACTAAATGAAGGGCCATCCAACTTTTATAAATATACCACGCAGGGTTATTTGGAGGAGGGGATTTAAATTTGGATTATGGAACCTGATAGTTGGGGAATTTGTTAAATTATAGTATTTATCTACCTCAAATGAAACGTTGTGGGGGGAAGATACAGCTACAGTTTAAAAGATTAGATAATGAATGAAACCTAAAATGGGTTGCAATTCAGACATTGCCCACTAGAGGTCGACCTCCCTCTTTCTTAAGGCAAAAGAGTAAAATAAAGCCATATAATTAGTTCATTAGATGGGAAGCTTCTCGGATAAGACATGCAAATGCCACCAGACATACTGGTACCTCCACGGAATCGATTTAACTCCATTCTGCTTGGGGCTATAGTGCTCATTCTGGGCACTACCCTTGCCCAGATGGGTTATAATGCTCCAAACTCCTCTCCTGCTTCGAATGCAGACACGGACAGGAAATTTCATGGGGAGCTCCTGTTGAGCACCTCCCAAATGGGAGTTAGTTTGTACAAAGTTCTTTTTAAAGTTAACAGGTTTAAGTACAACTATTATGTACTAATAGTTCAGTTATGTTACTTTAGTAAGGGAAATAATAGAACTGGGGGGGGGGGGTATTCTGGCTCCCAGTTACTGATCATATGTTACTATATTGCTGAACAACCTATTCATAAGTTGGTTAATTCAAGGGATATGTGATGTGGTAATTTGGTATACTTTAGGAAAAACATGCTTAATAAGGGATAATTGGAAGGCTGGATACCACATTGGGGGGGGAGAGAAGGGATAAAAAATACATGAGTCAAGAGTTTATCCAGAATAAAAAATGTTTAATACTATGCTGTATATATACAGGACAGTTGAATTTACACTATGGTTTTTGGACTGCCGACCCTTGCAGGGGAATGCTCTGGAACATACAAATCTTCTACCACCTAGGAAGGTAAAAGACAGTTAAGATCCAAAGAAATAAAGATGTCAGTTGACCCAATCAAGATTATTTCATTAAATATAAATGGGCTCCATGACCCTATAAAAAGGTCTCGCCTTAAACAATACCTGAATAAACAGAAGGCAGACCTCATCTACCTACCGGAAACCCATCTCTAAGAACTAGAGCACAAGAAACTGGCTTGGGGGATAGATATAGGGTCATAGCCTCCTCACACCAAAGGGGCAGAAAATGGGGGAGGGGCATAATTTTAATCCCAGCAACAACTACCTTGGAAGTACAAAAAACCCACATAGACACCCAGGGTTGTTATGTAATTGTACAAGGAATTTTGTACGGCCATAGAATTACCTTGGCTAGTGTTTATTTTCCTCCTCAGACAAGATTCCCAATACTGAAGGGTCTTTTGTCCATATTATTAGATAACATCCAGGGTCAATTAATCATGGAAGGGGATTTCAATATGACCTTATCACCATATTTAGATAGCTCTAATCACCAGACTTACAGGAAAAATGCTACAGTTAAAAATAAAATAAAAAAAACACTAGAACACCTGGGTATCACAGATGTGTGGAGATGCTTATTTCCCTCTACTTCTGGTTATACATACTATTCTCCATGGTTTAAATCATACTCGCGACTAGACTACTTTATGATGACATGTGAGCATTTCACATCAGTCCAGGATATGACAATAGGTTTAAAATTACTCTCTGACCACCATCCCTTAATCTTGAAAAAAGATTTGGGCCGGGAAAGGAAGAGAACCCTATAGAGGTTAAACCCATTAAAATTAAAAGATAAAGAATTCCAGGAAACAGTTAAAAAAAGTATACATCAATTTTATATAGAAAACGAATCACAGAACGTCATGGAGGCGATACAATGGGATGCCATGAAGGCAATGATGAGAGGGGGAAGTTTATAGGGTACACCTCAAAAATAAAGAGAGGGAGGCAAAACAACTTGAATTATCTGAACAGCTACTGAACTGTCAGATGTTATATAGAGAAGGAGACTCAGAATTATACCCAAAAATTAGAGATATAAAGGTGGAACTACAGAAAAATATAGATAACAAAATACAACAATCATTAATATATTTAAGCCAAAGGGTCCATGGAGGGGAGCTGGGGGGCTGAGATTGGCCCAGAAACATAGAGCTAGGAAAAATACTTCCACAATATTTAAACTACGAAATCCATATACTGGTACAACACACCATTCAGATGTTCATGCCTTGCAGACTTTCTCAGAGTACTACACTAGTCTATATTCACCGGAAATAACTCCCAGTCAGAAATATCAAATGTTATGGACTAAGTGATCCTGCCTACCCTCACCTCTACTCAAATTCGTAGTTTAGAGACTCCCATAACACAATTGGAGATTCAGGAAGCTATCACGAATCTGAACTCAGGAAGATGTCCAGGACCTGATGGCTTTATACCCGAGTGGTGTAAGATACATAAAGAACTAACCCCCAAATTACATATTTTATTTGCTGAGATACCCCAAGAGGGAGCTCCTCCACCATCGTGGGACTACGCCACCATTGCTCCAATACCGAAAACAAATAAAGATCATTCGGACTCGGCATCTTGCAGACCTATTTCCATTTTAAATGTTGATTGTAAGATTTATACAGCTATTCGGGCATCTAGATTAGAATCAATAATGCCAAAGATTATATCATCTGACCAATTAGGGTTTATTAAAAACAGGAATACTACGGATAATATCCGCAGGACCCTACTATTACAGAAATATGTTAAGACTATGAAAATTCCATCTGTTTTCATTAGTTTAGATGCCGAAAAGGCTTTTGATCGAGTCTATTTGCCATTTCTGTGGAGCACTCTTGAGGCCTTTCACTTTCCGGCTCCATTTATCACTACTCTTAACAAGCTATATAGTTCCCCAAGGGCCTACGTGAGGGTTAATGGAAATCTATCCTCTCTGTTCAAATTAAGTAGGGGCACAAGGCAGGGGTGTCCCCTATCACAGTATCTATTTGCATTATATTTGGAACCACTAGCGGCAAGATTGAGGAAAGTAGGCTCTGTAGAAGGGATTCCTATAGCACAACAAGAACATATAATACATATGTTTGCAGATGATATTCTCTTGACCCTGTTGTCCCCATCTCAATCAATTCTGGCAACTTGGCAAATATTGAAACAATATGAGAAACTGGCGGGGATTTAAGTTAAATACTACAAAAAACAGAGATCCTGGCCTTTAACTTTATCCCCACCCAAAGATTGCTAAAAGAATACCCATTTAAATGGCACACTACCAAAATAAAATACTTAGGAATTAACATTCCTCTTAACCCAGAAGTATTGGAGATTTTAAATTATGAACCCCTCACGACTATAATCCAAAATGATCTGGAAAGATGGTCCACCTTTCTTACTCCCTTCCACCAACGGATAGAAATAGTGCGAATGAATATATTACCTAGATTACTTTGTCTAATTCAGAATATACCCTGTTTGCCAGCAACTTATTATCTTAAATCATGGGACAAGTTAATTTCCATGTTCATTTGGGGTAAAGGTCATCCTAGGCTATGACTATCGGTTCTTAAATTGTCCCTGGTTCGGGGGGGGATTTAACCTTCCAGACTTTAAATTATACTTCAAGGCGTCTTTCCTTAAGATAGTCCTGATCTGGTTGACAGAATCCTATTCAACCCCTTGGAAGGATATTGAATTTCATCGTAACGATTTATTTGATATCAAAAAATATTCTTCTCTCCTCTGCTGAAAGGTCTCTGTTGCCTGCTACCCTAACGGGTACTACAGCTCAAATTTATAAATGTTGGAGAAGTTCGAGGCAAACGGGGACCACTACGTATTATATATGAATATATTAAATTATTATCAGAAGATGATTCATTTACACCCATATATATGGACTCCACATTCCGGGAATGGAGAAGATTAGGCCTTTCACATATTTTCCAGTTTTTGTCCCCTCAGGGAATACTCCCCTTTGAAAAATTACAGTCCCAATATGGCCTTGGCAGATCAGATGTATTCTGTTATTTCTAGGTCAGGAACCATATACTCAGAAATCGAATAATTCAACCCAAAATTCAAGATCCAGCTCCAGAATTACTCAAATTATTTATGGAAGCCATAAGGGGGAACTTGGGTAAGCATTTAATAAGCACAATATACAGGGAATTGAGAAACAAACAAAAGGAATCAACTGAATCCATAGTACAGGAATGTAACAAAGATCTCCACCTAGAAATAACCATAGAGGAATTGGGGGGGTCAGCTGTGAGTGCGTTAAATATCACTTCCTCTCCATTTTGGAGAGAATTTGTATGGAAGTGTCGTTCCTGCATTTTTAGAGCCCCAGCAGTCCTGATCAAATTCCTTCCGGAAGAGTATGGAGTATGCTGGTGAAAGTGTAGCTGTCTGAGGGCGATACTAGGACACATATTCTGGGAATGTCCTTGTCTGATGCCCTTTTGGCTATCCTTACAAACATAATTAACCAAATTAATGGAACAAGGGATAGAATTGACAGCCTAACAGGTTCTACCAGGGATCTTTCCAGACCATTCCCCTCCATGGGAAAAAAAACTCTTTTGCCTCCCAGTCTTTTGGTGGCCAAAAAGTCCATTACCTGTAGATGGATGACCAGTATAATTCCAAGAGTATCAGAATGGAGCTCCACCATGTCTGAATTATATGAAATAGAAAATCTTAATCCTAAAATTCAGGGTAAAGCTCCAACATACATGATGAAATGGCAGAAGTGGGCTCTCTATCATACGGAGGTGGATCTACACTTCTGTCCTTAAGTTTGGTGGTGTTGGATGGGAAGGTAACAGGGGGAATGATCGAACAACTACCAAAGATCTGAAGGGAAGGAAAATTTAATTAACGAAGGAAGAGCTAACCGAGAAGAGGAAATTACTCTGGTTATATTAGGAATGAAGGAGTAAACAAAACTTAAGGGATAAACAAGGTGTGAGCTAAATAGAAAAGAGTTGGAGCTTTACCTTCCATATGGTCTCTGACCAAAAGAATGCATAAGACTTCATATCAAACATTTAAACTTCAGGGTGAATTACAGAAAACTGTCAATAATACACACAGAACTTAAGACATGTGACAATATAACGAAATGTATGAAATGTACTCTTGACATAAGTGTAACAAAAACCATTTAATAAAAAAGAAATTAAAAAAAAAAGCATAATGTTAAGCCTCAACCAAAATACTTTCATGCCTCTTCAGTAATGGGCTGGTCTAAATGCTTCTTACTGTAAAATAGGCTATTGACTGTCTTGCTCACTGGGTGAAATCTTTAACTTTACTGATGAAGTTTCCTTTTTTTTCTATACAGGTTTTTATACCCCTTGGTGCCTGGCAGGCAGCTATGGCCTTCCCTCGGAGGGATTCATCCTCCATTCCCGAGCATCCCTGCTATGACCGACCCCGTAATTCCCCTGAGGCTTACCCCCCATGGCATGGCCAGGGAGTGGAGTGCTGTCTTTCTCCACCCAGAAGCCAGGGCAGCCACGGGGATGCGATGGGCCATCATAGAGCGTGCCAGCTCCCTTGTCACATTTTTGCTCATCCTTCCTCCCCACCAATGCATGGAGGCCGGTACATGCTTCCCGACCCGTACTGCCCTCCAGCCACCATCAGAAGGCAGTCAATGAGCAGGATGACAGAACCTCCTTCCCCCGAGAGAGGAGAGCAGTCTTCCAGACGCTCCATCCTCTCTCACCCCTATTGATCCCTGGCAATCCGGGCTCATCCCTGAACCCGGGTCGCCACTGTGGCATGAGGTGTAGCAACCAGCGCCTCAATCTCAGACGCCACCTGGCTGGCATACTGATGAAATTTAAATTTGTTACTAGGTACACCAGGTGGTTAATAGCACTATTTAGAGTGGCTAGTCTTCTAGTAACCCTGTAGGCCACGTAGATATTCATTAAAGTCTAGCTGCATGCCCTCGAAGTATGTAACTGCCTTGCGATCAAGTTGAGATTTCTGAAAACATTATACGGCATAAAGCAGAGGGAAAAGAGAACTGTCACAATAAGGACAAGCCTGAGGCATTTCTGTTTTAAATACTTGTCTACATTCTTATTCTGGACCAGGACCACAGTCACATGATTATAGCATCCCAGGATGATGAGAAAGGGGATGACAAACCTAGTGATGCTGATCAGAACACTGCAAGTCCTGTATCTGTTGAGGTCCTCATTTGCAATGGTGTTAGAGCAGATCTTTCCCCTGGCATTGATCCGGATGAAGTGCAACTGGAGGCAATCTGTGCGATGACCCAGATATATACCAGCATGCTGATCAGCACCGACTTGTCTCAGCCGTAACCTGCCCACCCATCACCTTCATGGAGTGCATGATGACACTGATGCAGGTCAAGACGGTGATGCTACCACGAAGGTTAAGGTGGAATAGGAACCTGGTGATCCAGCAGGAGTTCCTGAAGAACCACACACACTTTGGATGTAGTAATCCACCAGGAAGAGCAGGGTGATGACATACAGTAGGTCAGCAGTCCCCAAGTTCAGCACGAACACGTTGATGTTTATCCATTTCTTCCAGTTCTGCAGCAGCTGGTAGAGCCTGCAGCCGCTGGCCACAAACCCCACCAGAAAGACACACAGGTACATGGAGGGCAGGCACACGGCAAAATGTTTACTGATCAGGCACATCTGCTTGAGAAACACACAAACACAGACTTTCATGGCAGATAAGGACCGCTTGGCCCACCCAGTCTGCCCAGTTCCCTACCCACTGGATAAGCTGCAGATCCTAGTTAACCAACAGCCTACTTCCTCTTACCCCCCCTCTTACCCCCCCCACCAGAAATGCCTTATGTCTGTCCCATACATTCTTGAGTTTCCCCACTGTTTTGACCTCACGACGCCCTCAGGAAGGCAGTTCCATGTGCCCACCACCTCTCCATGAAAAATACTTCTCACGATGCCCATGAGATGCCCCCCATCTTCAGATTGTGCCCCTTGTTCTTGCACATCTCTTTTTCTGAAATGTGCTACCCTCTTGGACTTTGTTGATTCCACTGAAGTACTTGAAAGTTTCTATCAAGTCCTCCCTCACCCTCCTTTCCTCAAGGGTACACATATTAAGCTCCTTTAGTCTCTCTTCGTATGGCTTCTGGTGCAGACTCTGCACCATTTTAGTTGCCCTCCTCTGAAGCTTGGGGGTCGAGGATGGAGCCAGGATCAGAGACTGCTGAGTGTAGGCTGCCACTGTCATCATTTGTAACGGCAGTGTTTCTGTCTACTGATGCTATTCCAATCTGAGACATGCAGGTCGCGGTGCTGCACACAAGAGCAGTCCAAAAATATAGGGATGCTGCTATCTGTCGTTCAACACGAAATTGCAGTCTGGAGATTTTTGGAGCACACATCTTTAATCGCAACATTTATTGTGCCTTGCTCGCTATTGCTTGCTAGTTATGACTTGCAATTCACCTTTTTCAAGTATCTTCTCATTTCACGAATAATCCCAGAGGTAGGGTGACCAACAGGACAGAGGCGACTATGCACCGCAGTTATCGCTGCTTCTTTTCTAAACAGCATGTAGCCGCCCCCCCCCCCACTCGAGTCACTGGCAAAATGTGGAATGCAGCTACACACCCCACAACATCGAGGAAGGGGAGGAGCCTGTTCCACTCCTGTCATCTTCCCCTCTCTCTCCACCTCTCCAGATGTATGCATACGCCAGAAAGGTCAAAATGTGTCAAGCATGTGCTCAGCTGCTTGCCGGCCGGCTTTACGCAAATGAAAGTACTGAAGCACTCACTCACTGGAGCGCTTCAGTTCTTTCAAGTACACAGAGTTTACACCCATGAAACTGTGACCACTGTCATACTCTGTCAGTGATGAGTCCAATGTAGATTGCTCTGCATTGGGCTAGTCCGTGACACACCTTTCAAATGCCAGTCTCTGAAGCAAAGCAAAATGTTTCTTGCACATGCCCAAGGAAATGTATAAATGACTCATCTTAACTGTTCACATATTTAACAACAGATCTCTGTACTTACATATTAACAAAACTGTGCTAGCTAGACTTTATATATTTGTTTTATCACTTTAAGCCATTCAGATTTATTAGAAGGACTGGAAAGATAGAATAGAGAGGTAAGCAGAAGGGGGTGGGGGTCTGTAGGTGGCCATCCTGACAGAACACTAAAGGATGCTAGTACAGCAAAGGACAGTCAGGAAGGGTGCTGATGCGTCAGGCTTGAAAATTAGAACAATGAAGAGAGTCCCTCTAATAGCCAGGTAGTACGACTGGCCCAACTGCATCTGCCTGCTGCCTCATCTGTATTGCAACACTCACTAAGCCAGTTCTGAAAGTTGCCCCGCTTGCCCCTTCATGAATCAGTGCCTCAAATACCTCATGGTCCAGTGGTAGCAAAAGTAAACACAGTCTGGTGCCCTACAGTGTGTCAAAAGGAGATGATTTTACACTCCAGAGTCCACACACATCTATTTGAACTGAATGATGCACTGATAGGGGAACTTGCAGCATGCTTCATCCAGTCACGGACTTGTACTGCATCAGCAGCACACACATTGCCTGGCAGGGATATATCAAGCATTGTGGAGCAGCTTGACATGCAGCTGGTGCCGATGTTGTATAGGTCCAGGACTGAATGAAGCTTGCTGTGCCCCACCCCCCCACTCCCATCGGTGCACTGTTCAGTACAAACAGTTGTGCATGGACTCTGAAGAATAAATCCTCTTCTTTTGACATAGGGCACCAGACCGAGCGTACTTCTGCTACCACTGGGCCAACAGGTATATTGAGGCATGGATTCATGAAGGGGTAAGCCGGCTATCTGTCAGAGTCAGCTTAGTGAGTGTTGCAGTATGGGCGAGCTGGCAGGTGGGTGGTTGAAAAAAAAAAACAGCGCCAGATTGGGGAGGGAAGGGGAGCTGACTGTCACCAAGGAGGATAGGGACCTAGGGGATATCATCTCTGATGACTTTAAGGTATCAAAGCAGTGCACAAAGGCAGTAGGGAGGGCCAGTGGCATGCTGGAGTGGACAGGCAGGGGTATCACTAGCAGGAGGCGGAAGGTGGTAATGCCATTGTATAAAACATTGGTAAGGCCTCACCTGGAGTACTGTGCAGTTCTGGAGGCCACACCTGCACAAGGACATAAACAAACTGGAGACTATCCAGAGAAGGGCGACAAAGATGGTGGAAGGCTTGCACAACAAAACATATGAGGAGAGACTAAGGGACTGCAATATGTACTCACTGGAGGAGAGGAGACCAGGGTCAGATTAACCATTGGGCAGATGGGGCAGTTGCCCTGGGCCCCCGTGTTTGAGGGGCCACCTGAGTTTCCCCTTTTTTAATCCTTTTTTTTCCCTTCTTCCTTGACCATTGTACTTTTTCTGATGCTGACTAAACCTCAGCAGAGGTCCTTGAACTTTTGGGGGGATCAAACTCTTTTATTTAAAAGGGGGCTAAAATATGCAGCATTGCCAACTGTACCCATAAACCCCACTGTCAAATAAAAGTCAAGTCTGAAAAGCTAGGTATGGGATCTGAGTTCTCATGGATGGAACAGAATTTATATGGGTCCATACCTAATGAAGCAGACAACACTGACCCCCAGATATGCAATGCCTTTCCCTGTGTGTACTATTCCATACTTGCCCCTCCACAGTTGACCAACCAGGAGGAGAGCCTGCTAGATCTTTCCTAACTGGGGAAGTGAACCCAAAGTTTGGGGCACTGAGACTGGGCATGGAGAGTGCAGTGGTGTCAACAGTCAGAGTGCCTTTCCCATCTCTTTTATGTGCCACACGAGATGTGGGGAGGGGACATCCAGGTCCTTGCTTTTCAGACTTGACTTTTATTTGACTGTGGGGTTTAAGGGTACAGTTGGCAAGGCTGCATATTTTAGTCCCCTTAAAAAAGGAGTTTGATTCACTGCAAAAGTTCAAGGTCCTTGAACTTTTTGCAGGGGGGGGATCAAACTTTTTTTTTTTTTAAAAGGGGGGGGCTAAACAATAACCTTCTATTTCCACTGCAAAAGAGGCATTCAGAGTAGCTGGAAAGCCCTCCAAATACATTTTAAGGCATTGAAAACCGTTCAGCTTCAGGGGCCGGAACCCCTGGCCTATTGGTTAAGTTACAGGGGCCCCACAATTCAAAATTGCCAGGGCACCACAACTTGTTAATCTGGCCCTACAGGAGACAGCGGGGGGACATACTTGAAACTTTCAAGTACCTTAAGGGCATAAATAAGGTGCAGGTGGGGGACCTTTTCCAATGTAGAAAAAGTACTAGAACAAGGGAGCACGATATGAAATTGGAGGGGGTAGATTAAGAGGTAATGTGAGGAAGTTTTCTACACAGAAAGGGTAGCTGATGCTTAGCATAGTCTGCCACAGGAGGTAGTGGAGGCAAGCACAGTGGAGGGGTTTAAGTATGCCTGGGACAGGCACAAGGGAACCTTGAGAGGGAAGGGAGTGATGAAAAGCCATTGATCACATAGGGTCAGTGGCCGCATACAATGTATAGGGCCTATGGGGAGACTGGATGGGCCTGGCGGTCCTTACCTGCCGACAATTTTTATGTTTCTATGTATACTTTTACAGCTAGTGAACCACCAGGCATTTTGTGGAATGGCTCTTAAGTATTTTTTAAGCAGGTAATTTTAGTCAGTTTTGTGAGCACTGCAGTAGGGTGGGCAGGTGAGTGGACAGATAGCGTCTGCATCGCCTTAGTTAGCCATATAGGAATGACTGGTCAGGAATGGCAGATAGAATAATGCTGCGATTTGGTGCTGGTTTGATCAGAAATTATCAGAATCATATCTTAACTCATGTATTAGTTAAAATAAAAGTCAAGATTTTGATCTGTTTTATCAGAATCTCTTTAAACAGTGACGAGTTTTGGAAGAAGTACTAACAATGCACTCCGATACTCCCACTGGGACTGTAATGCAGGGTAGAGGTCTCGCGCCATTGATCTCATCACACTGCATGTCGGCAGCCATTTTAGAGACCAGTTAAAGAGGGAGATTTATACCTGGAGGGCGTTTTTGTTATCTTTTTTAAGTAGCACGGAACTGCATTCAATCTTGCGCATGTCCGCTGTATCCGCTGGGGAAGCAAGGGAACAGGAGGCAGTATTCTCACCATCTACTAGGGAAATTCCCGAAGTAAGTAGTATACCCTCACATAAACTGTAGATATAGTCATGGATAACCTGAACTTTAGTAATTACTGTAGCTTCCGCCACATGTATGGTCAGGGCTGCCAACTACCTGAATTTACTTGTGACACAAGCCTATTAGTCCAAACACTTCAAGAGGAAATCTCAAGGCTTTTAGCTAGAGGAGCAATTAGTCAGGACATTGAAGCCCTGGAAGATTATACTGATCTAATGGCTGACCAATTAGACATCAACAGCTTCCGCTAACACCCAGTTCACAAATGACTTGAGTACAGCCCTGGGGGAATCTAATACTTCTCCCCAAATAGTGGTGGATGACTGGGCTCTGGTCACAAAACACTCCAAAAATGTAGAGGGGGACAGATATATAATAGTGCCCCAGTATCACTACAAAATAAATATGAAAGTTGCTCTGCATGTGGCCTCAGCCTGCAGACCCCACCAGGTCTGCCTTTATCATCAGAGGAGGCTGGCCCATCTCAGGACCCACTCTCCCAGCCACAGGACCCACCAGCCTTACCCAATGAGGCTGCCCCACCAGATGAGCCTACTCCACCACTGGACCAAACTAGGCCAGCACTACTGCCCAAACCTCCTGCTTTGTTGCTAACCCCAAATAGGCCTGGCCTCCTAGGTTTACCACCATTATCTCCACCATCATTTCATGCCCCTTGGGGGAGGGTGCCTCCACCATGGGTTCATGCCCCTTGGAGGAGGGTGCCTCCACCTTGGGTTCATCCCCCTTGGGGAGGCCAGCCTGGCACATTCAGGCCAATAAATTTCC
Source organism: Neoceratodus forsteri (assembly GCA_016271365.2). NCBI lineage: Eukaryota > Metazoa > Chordata > Ceratodontiformes > Ceratodontidae > Neoceratodus > Neoceratodus forsteri. The sequence goes on along the minus strand of JADMNL010000030.1, from coordinate 215,884,218 downwards.
CTAGGCCACCAAATTATCATAACCCATGGATGGAAAGCCACCCGAGGCAATCTGCCCCACAGAGTTTTCATGTCCCCTTGCCCCCAGTAACTGAAGAACTAGAACCAGAGGTTGAAGAACTAGAACCAGGGACTGAAGACATGATAGATGCATGTATTCAGGCTGAATATCAAGAATAAAGCAGTAGGCTTAGATTTTCTCAGATCAGAAATAAGCAGTAAATTCTTGTATGATTGCCACTGTATTGATTGATTAACAATTCATAATGAAATAATTACTAATTAAGTTTAATACCTTAGCTTAGCTAATAACTTGTACTGCAACAAACTGTATTTTGCAAAGCTCTGAAACTGGTGTACTTAGCTTTTATTTTTTAATTTTTAATTTTAAATATTATTAAGAGCAAGCTAGTAAGTTGACCTGACGAGCTATGCCTTCGTGAGACCTGCAGCATGACCTTTCCAAACATCTGCAAGGGACTTTCCACAACCAGACATAGTCAATATTCTATCAGCCAAACAAGTTTGGCAGTACAGGGTAACAAAATCGGTCAACCTCATCACACCTGTGGTTTGCCTAATTGCATGAGTGCGCAAGATGGTCAGCCTTGTCTCAGCTGGACTGATGTCTGAGTTTAGACTAACCACAAAGAGCTGTTTACCTTGCTGTCAAATGTAACATTTCAGACTATATATCTCACTCCTAAGTCTGTGGACCCATGTTACTCTTTATGTTTAGGAGAGGTTTCTCTTCCTCAACTCCTATGTGAGATGCTGTGAGGTCAGGTTAGACATCAGAGTTCAAAACAAAATCCTATATCAATTAGATGTTAAAGTTGTTGACAACATTCGGTATCTAATCAACAACTCGTGATTGATTACTCAGAAAAAGCACTCAGGATTCCATAAGCCATTTGTCAGAAATCCATTTCCTACTCTGGCATAAAATACATAAATCTACAACCACCCCAGGCAAGGTAAGGAGCTTCAGAGGAACAACTGCTGCAGGTGGTTACCTTGGCTCTTAGGACCTTGAGAAGGCATCAGGTTTGTACAGGGATCTGTCGAGTGTTACCACTCTTAGGCATAAGCCCTAGGAAACTGACATACATGGCTTAAGTTTTTACTTCTTTTAAAAAGCGATGTATTTTTTTATGTGCGACAAGGAAGTAATTTTTTTGCTTGCAACTGCTGCTCGGACAGAATTATTACTGTGTGCTAAGAATGTATTTGAATTCAAAGAACTGTATTTGCCTATGCCTGTAATGCCAAAATTTACTTCAACAAACACTGTATTAACAAACTAATTTGTAAACATTTGGAGGTCAGCAAAAGTAAAAGCAAATATTATCAAATCTGGAACCGGATGCTAGTTTTCCTTTCCACCATAATATTATCAAACTTAGGGCAATAAGTTTGGAAGAGGATAAGGTCAGAAGTAAAACAGACTTGTAGTTCTGTTTCCAGGGCCATGCTGGTACTCTTAAAATGACAATTAAGGGGTTATATTCACATGTCAAATTGTGCAGACCTTTCTTGCACTGAACCCTTACATAAATATCTGGGATGGTGCTTTTTGGATCCCAAAAAACGACACTGGTGCAAAATATTTGACTGTCCTAGGCATTTAGGAACAGATGGGTTTAAAGTTCATGTAAAAATATTTGAGGAAGTAGGTAATTATTACTGTCCCCTAGTGCACAGTCACAACCACAAAGGTAATTTAGATTTCAACAAACACACAGCCTTTGCCGACCGAGACCAAATAGTCTTGGTCAGCCAGGTGTCAGATGCAATAATAGTGGCAGGCACCCTAGGTCAAAACTCAGAGGACACACTGCCCGCTATCTGTGTCTCGACCTCTAACAAACTTTATCCAAACCTGGTCAGACTGGTGGATGAATTACAAAGACGTCATTCCCAGTCAGTGGCATGCACAGAAGTGTTAGGCTCCGCCAGTCATGGTGAAAGCCATGTACACGAACCTGACCAGGGCAATTATCATGGGGAGCCCAACGGCACCCAGGAAGATCGCCATTTAGCAAAGTTTAGACCATAACAATTATGTTCCCTCATTACTAGTAGACAGTTCCTGCACCTCACCCGAGATCAACCAAGCACAAATTGACACCGACAGACCTACCAAAGCTATCCAGAGAAGGTCACCATGTAGCAACACAAAAAACTCTAAACCAACAGAGATACAGGACTCTACTGTCAGAAAAAATCAATCTAAGACTTCATTACCACCAAATAAAAAAGAGATATTTGTGATAGGCCACTCTATTATCAAACATATCGATAGAGCTGTACGTAACCCTGACAAAGAATCTCGCACATGTTCTAGTTTTAGGGGAGCTGAAATATCACAGTTAACTTCTATGGCTAAACACATACTTCTCAATGCAGGGAATAACCCATTTGTTGTTATTCATGCCAGTACCAATGATATTAATTGAATACACCTTGATCAGTTAAAGCAAGACTTCGTGGCACTCAATAATGTCCTAGTAGATAGAGGATACTCTGTCTGCTTCTCAGAAATCTTGCTGGTACCGCAAGCTTCCCACTCTATTTCAGTTAAAATCAAAGCTTTGAATGAATGGCTGCGCAAGTGGTGCACCAGACAGGGTATTCTCCTGTTTGACTCTTTGGGAAGAATTTAATGACAAACCTGCTCTCTTCTGCTGGCACGGCCTTCACCTTAGCAGAAAGGGTAGTATTTTATTGGGAAGAAGTATTACATCAGTCATAAATCACCATTTAAACTAATTTCTATGGGGGAGAATGGGGCTACCCCCACATCTCTAGAAGTGAGAATAACTCTGAAAACAGACATGTGGGGAATGGTGCAATGCACTGGCTGTGAAGCAACAGTCTTCCGGGAGACATTCTGGAGACTGCGTTGCTACCCTATTTGTAGGCGCCTCTCTGGTCTGAGGGAGGAGGTTGTTTGTCTCCATGCTGATCTGGTATGGATTCGGGAAACCTGCTCCCCCACCCAGGCCACCGCCACTACCTCAGAGGTTGCCAAGAAAGAGGAGTGGTTGGACCATGGTGGGCTGGGGGGTGAGGGTGGTGGAACAGAGGTGCATCCTCCATCTGTGCCCTCTCCACAATTCATTCGCCACTCTGGCGGAGCATGGTTCCTCTATGGAGGCACCCGCAGTGGAGACCAAGGAGGATGCTGGGAACCTCCACAATGGAGACCCACAGCAGGGTGGCATAGGACCCCACAGGGGAAGGAAACAACTCATGGTGGGGGATTCAATTTTTAGGGGGTAGAACTGGAAGAGGAAGGGGAAAGGGAGGTAAGGTGCCTCCCATGGCCATGGCTTGGAGGGACAGGAAACGAATCCTCAGGATTGTGGGAGCAGCTGCAAGGGAGAGTGTGCTGGATGTCATTATCCACCTAGGGACAAATGACCTGGCTGAGAATGGGATCAGAGCAGTGCAACAGGAGTTTGTGAAATTGGGGAGGGGCCTTAGACAAATAGCACACACGATAACTTTCCTGGAAGTGCTACCTGTCTATGGCATGGGTGAGGCTAGGGTAGTCCGCACCATGGGATTCGATGACTGGTTGAAAAACTGGTGCACAGCTCAGGGATCTGGCTTCATTGGAGACTGGAGCTCCACCTGGAGGGATGCAGGCCTATACAGGCGTGATGGTCTGCATCTATCCAGGAGGGGAACTAGGATCCTAGGTGATATGTTTTTTTTTTTTTTACCCTCCGATCGTGCCTCCGGGTTTGCCACTCCTTCCGGCTGCACATTGCTACTCATGACCCCCTCGTCCTGTCCCCCCTCCCCTCACATCGCAGCTGACCCAGGGGTGGCCCGGCATATCCTTTGCCGAGTGGGTCCCTCCTCCGAGGGGAAAGACACCGGGTGGGGTGGGCCCCAGCGCATCAGGCGTCAGTCCCTGGCGCTGCTGAGGTGGGATTGAGGGCACAGGACCCCTCGGGTCAGCGAGCAGGCAGCCATCATCCGCGAACCCGGAGGCTGGTATTTCCGCTTTTCTGGGGGCGTGGTGTGCCACGAATGTCAAGGCGAAGCCGACGCTCACCACGCCCCCACCGCTCCAGGCTCACAGACTGGACCCCGGCCCGCCAGGGTACCATGCACTGGTCCTGATTACCCTCCCCACCCCCCTGGAGTAGGTGAGCAGTCGTGGGACGCTCGAACCTACTCCACCCCAGCCGGCTCTCCAGCGACCCGAGTCCGTTCCCGAACCCGGGTCGCCGGCGTCGCAAGCGGAAATCCAACCGCTGCGCCAATGAGCCGGCTTAGGTGATATGTTTAAATGCTTCATTGGCAAGCATTTAAACTAGCCGGGGGGTGAGGCACTGAAAAGGAGAAGGGAAATACTAACCCCCCCAAAATCAGAGTACTTAGTGCGGTAAACACCAAGATAGAGCAATCGAAAGGGAGAAGGGCAGGAGTAAATGGAGAAAAAGACAAAGGCAGTAAGGATAAGGATGGGGCAAAAAGAAATAAAGCCATAAAAAAATGGAGGGTAATGAGAACCAATGCCCATAGTCTAGGTAAAAAGCTCCCTGAAATGGTGGCCTTGATGGAAGAGGGATGGCCTGGATATCGTGGCAGTCACAGAAACATGGTACACAGTGAACCATGACTAGGATGTCAACATACCAGGGTACACAATCTACAGCAGAGAGAGGGAGGGAAGAAGAGGAGGAGGAGGAGTAGCTTTCTATGTAGGGGAAGGGATCAAAGTAACAGAACTAAAGAATAAACAGGGAGGAGAGGAGGCACTGTGGGTCACCCTGGAGACTAGAAATGGCACCACAATCCACACAGGGGTTGTATACAGACCCCCGTCTTGGGGGGGGAAATGGACAAGGAAATGATAGAAGACATCCTTGGGATGGCAGAGAAAGGGGAGATATTGCTGATGGGGGACCTGAATATGCCAGATGTTAACTGGAGCACCTTTGCTGCAGCCACATCCAAGAGCAGGGCCATGCCTCAGACAGCTAGTTTTGGAACCCACTAGGGAGGGGGCAATCTTAGACCTGGTATTCTCAAATGGGGATGGAGAGAGGATCTCCGATCTTGAAGTGGGTAGCCATCTGGGAACAAGCGACCACCAAACAGTGTGATTCACGATAAACTTAGCTATAAAGGCCAAGCCATACAAAAGTGAAGGTACTGGACTTCAGGAGGGCTGATTTTGTCAATGGGAGAGTGCTTCAGAAAAGCACTAGCAAACAGGTAAGAAGGTGGGGTGGAGCAACAATGGGGAAACATCAAAACCGCCATCACAGAGGCAACAAGCCTTTGTGTGAAGCAAATAAACAAATCAAAACAAAAGAAAAAAACACTATGGTTCTCAAAAGAAGTGACGGGGAAGGTAAGGGAGAAAAGATAGCATTCAGGAAGTATAAGGAAACACAGAAGAAGCAGGACAGAGAACTGTACCAGTTAAAGCACAAGGAAATGGAGAAGGCAGTCAGAATAGCAAATGCCCAAACCGAGGAAAAGATAGCCAACTCGGTTAAGAAGGGGGATAAAATATTTTATAGGTACATTAGGGAGCAAAGAAAGACTAAGGCAGGGATACTGAGGCTGAATAAAGAGGAAGGCAGTTGGGCAGATAGCGACAGTGAAAAAGCAGGGATACTGAACAAATACTTCTGCTCAGTATTCACAATGGAAAAGCTGGAGGAGATACCTAATCCAGTCAATAGAAGCACTCTGGATAGGGGGGTTGATATTAGTCCTTTCAAAGAAGAAAGGGTTCTGAAAGAACTCTTAAAACTGAAGGTGGATAAAGCAATGGGGCCTGATGGGATTCACCCCAGATTTCTAAAAAAACTAAGGGAAGAACTAGTAACACCACTGACTACCCTTTTTAATAAATCATGGAGGGTGGTGCGGTACCTGAGGACTGGAAGAGGGCGGATGTGACTCCCCTTCACAAATGTGAGAGCAAGACAGAGGTAGGAAACTACAGACCTGTCAGTTTGACCTCAGTGGAAGGGAAAATGATGGAATCACTTCAATCTGAAGGAAACAACTATTGAGTACCTAGAGGCCAGTGGGGCACAGGACCCAAGGCAGCATGGATTCACAGCAGGAAGGTCATGTGAGACAAATCTAATTGATGTTTTTGACTCGGTGACCAAAGTAGTAGACCAGGAAGGGGCTGTGGACATGGCCTACCTAAACGTTAGCAAATCATTTGACACAGTCCTGCACAAAAGATTAATAAACAAATTAGCCAGCCTGGGAGTGGGTCCCAGGGTGGTAGCCTGGGTAAAACAACTGGCTGGACAACAGGACACAGCTGGTAATAGTAAATGGAGAACACAGTGAAGAAAGGGGGGTTACTAGTGGGGTACCACAGGGTTCAGTACTGGGGCCGGTCCTTTTTAATGTCTTTATAAGTGACATTGCAGAGGGACTGGAAGGGAAAGTATGTCTCTTTGCAGATGACACAAAGATCTGCAACAGGGTTGATACACAAGGTGGGGTGGAAAGGATGAAAAGAGACTTGGCAAGGTTGGAGGAACAGTCAAATGTATGGCAGCTTACATTCAAAGCAAAGTAACGCACCTGGAAAAAAAAAACCAGGGGAAGAGTACACAATGGGGGGTGAGATACTGATAACCACAAAAATGGAAAGGGACCTTGGGGTAGTCATATCAGATGACCTAAAGGTGGGCCAGCAATGCGAGAAGGCAGTAAGAAGGGCTGGGGGGATACTGGGATGCATGGGGGGAGGCATCACCAGTAGAAACAGGAAGTTGTTTGCCCTCTGTACAGACAGTTGGTAAGTCCACATCTGGAGTACTGTGTACAGTTCTGGAGACCCCATCTCACAAAGACATAGACAGGGTGGAGGCTGTCCAGAGGAGGGCAACCAAAATGGTGCAGGGTCTGCACCACAAGACAAATGAAGAAAGACCAAAGGAGCTTAAGATGCATAGCCTCGAGGAAAGGAGGGAGAGGGGAGACATGATAGAAACTTTCAAATACCTCAAGGGAATCAACAAAGTCCAAGAGGGTAGCATCTTTCAGTAAAAGAGATGTGCAAGAACAAAGGGGCACAATTTGAAGATAGAGGGGGGACAGCTCAGAGGTAATGTGGGCAAGTATTTCTTCACAGGGGAGGGTCGTAGATGCATGGAACGGCCTTTCTAAGGAGGTCGGTGAGTCAAAAACAGTGGAGGAATTCAAGAATGCATGGGACAGACATAAGGCAATTCTAGTGGCGGGTAGGAGGAAGTAGGTTGTTGGTTAACTAGGATCTTTTGCTTATCCATTAGGTAGGGAAATGGGCAGACTAGGTGGGCCTAGCGGTCTTTATCTGCCATCAAAGTCTATGTTTCCATGTTAAAAACAACCTGAACACATGCAACATTTTATCACTAATTGCTAGATCACTAAACTTACTAAAACTCATTGAACTAGAGGCTAAATGCATTCTCCATAATATCAGTATTATACCTGGTGGGGCCCTGCATCCGCATGGTCCTAAGAAATCTCTGGTTTTAAACTCTACCACAAGGACAGAGTAAATCACTCGGGGGGAGTAGCCCTCTACGTTAAAGACGATGTACCATCCCATTCATGTAACTACATAAACACTGAGGCCCAGATATTCAAAAGGGTTGCGCCAAGCGCAACAGGGTTGCGCATGCGCAAGTCCTACATTGCGCCATTCTGCGATATTCAGCAGGAGGCAGTTGCGCCACTGAAAACAGGTTGAGCAACAGCGCAATGCAAATGAATGCATGCTCAACAGGAGGGGGAGGAACCATGCATAAACTGCGCAACCCGATATTCAGTCGGGTTAGTAGAGTTGTGCATGCAACCCCAACCCGCGCCTGCACAACCTTGAGCCAAAAAAGGATCTGTTGAGGGCCACCCACAGGTGAGCTGCTGTATTGCAGGGCACAACACAGCAGCTGCCACCCGTGGCTGGCCCCCAACTCAGTCCCTGTGTCTCCACCAGCCCGATCGCTGGCAGAACGTAAAACAACCCCCCGCCCACACATCTCCCAATGCCCAATCGCTGGGCGGAAAGTATCATGAAACACCCCCTCCCAAACAGCTCCCAATGCCCGATCGGGCAGAATGTAAAAGACCCCCACCCGAATATCTCCCTGGTGGTCCAGTGGACCGTAATGCCCGATCAGGGCAGAATGTCAGTGACAACCCCCCCAAAACATCTCCCTGGTCTAGTGTCCCCCACCCCACCCCACCACGAAGCCCCACCACCCCCTCCCCCGCAGCATCCCACTCCTGCCACCCCGCCACCTGCTGACTGACTGTCCAGGGCTGCACGCCCATTGGTGCAGAGCTAGAGCCACGGCGCGGCAGCCCATACCGCATATGACAGTCCAGGGCATGCAGCCCTACCGGACAGTCAGTCGGGCGGCGTGGTGGGATGCTGCTCACCGGGGAGCGGGTGGTGGGGTCGGGTGGGGACACTAGACACCAGGGAGATGTTTGGGGGGTTGTCACTGACAGTCTGCCCACGATCGGGCATTACGGTCCACTGGACCACCAGGGAGATATTCGGGTTGGGGGTTGTTTACACCCTGCCCGCGATTGGGCATTGGGAGCTGTTTGGGGAGGGGGTTTCATGATACTTTCTGCCCGCAATCGGGCATTGGGAGATGTGTGGGGTGGGGTTTCATGATACTTTCTGCCCGCGATCGGGCATTGGAGATGTGTGGCGGGGCGGGTTATCACGCCAGCCCGCGATCGGCTGCAGGGGTATCGTCCTCGACGGCTGCTGCCTGGCAGAGCGGCCAGGCGAAGTCCTCGATCGGGCGCACTCTACATGCTAATGGCATGCAAATGGGGCCATAATCAGATGCAAATGGCCCCCCTGCGCATTGCATGAATTATGGCCCCATTTGCATGTCACCTTTTGAATATCGGAAATTTGCGCATGGCGCAATGGTACTTGCGCCACCGCAAGTTTAATGCTCAGCTCTGACAACTTGCGGTGGCGCAAGTTCCACTGCGCTTATGCACAGTGGTTGTGGATGAGATATTCAGCGAGCGTTTCAATAGCACAACCTCTTTGAATATCGCCCCGGCCACACCCCTGCGCAACTATTTTGAGCAGCGCAAGGGCTTGCGCCTCAGAATGGCGCAGTTTGAACATCCGGGCCAGAATGTATATGGGTCAATATTCAGTTTAAAGGCCAACCTCCAATTAACTATCGGTACATGCTATAGGCCACCTCCTGCTGATCTTGAGTACACTTCCACACTATCCAATGACTTATCACACTTTGCCAACTCATGTGATGTTATAATAAAAGGGGACTTTAACATGCCCAGAATAAATTAGGATACAACTACTGGCACCACACAGCATGAGAAATATTTTGTATCTTGACTAATCGACTCTGGACTGGAACAATTAATAACAGTCCACCAGAGGTAGCAATATTCTGGACCTTCTGATCACTAACATTTCAAATAAAATAGCTAAGGTCAGCACATATGATCCCCTAGGTAATAGTGATAACTCCATTCTTTTTGAAATAATTCACAAACATCATCCTCAAAGAAATCAAACCGTATTTAAAAATGATGACAAAGCTAATTACAAGGGAATTAATGATTATCTAAATAAAACTGATTGGAATACAATTCTTATCCTCCTGTCATTAGAAGATGCATGGAATTTTGTTAAATCTGCTATCCTACATCTTGAAAACTTATTTGTCCCAATTAAAACTAAATACAATAAAAAAGGGAAACTCCCCATCTTATTTAATAAATCTATTAAAACCCAAATTAATAAAAAGGAGAATTATTCTCATGACTGAAAGCAGGGGACAACAAAAACAAAAGGTATACTCTGCATAAATACCAAAAAGCTGTTGAAAAACTCAAACAGTTAATACAACACTTTAGATGTAATCTAGAGTTTAAGGTAGCCCAAATCTTTATTTTCATATCTCAATAGCAAAAAAGATAATGACAAACATATTGGCACCCTCATTGTGAATAACTGCATCATTACATCAGGGAAAGAAACTGCCAACACCTTTAACAACTATTTTCGTTCAGTTTTCTCTATCAAAGAATCACACCAACTCTCTAATTCTTTTGCACATACTTCTCTACATACAATTCCCCTAACAGATACCATTCAAGTGTTAAGTACTCTCAAAACAAAATCAAGTCCAGGCCCTGATGACACTGACCCTAGATTTCTTAAACAAACTTCTGAAACTATAGCCATCCCATTGACAATTATCTTTAATATATCATTATCACAAGGAATGGTTCCTCATGACTGGCAAAAAGCCACAGTCATTCCCATTCTCAAAAACAGATCCTGGGTCAATACCGAGAATTACTGCCCAATTAGCTTGACCTCGGTTGCCAGTAAACTAATGGAAAAAATAATAAAAGCTTCATTAGAAAAAGAAATTGAACTGCTTGGCATCTTAGACCTGTCCCAACATGGTGTAACCCCCCTGCAAATGGGGGTTCCCAAAAGACTTCCAGGAGCTTGCTTGAATGCTCCAAGCCTGAATGGTGTTTGGCATTTAAGCCATTTATCAGTGAGTGTTTTTAGAACCTCTGGTACTGTCTCTTTAAGAGCTGTCTGCTTGCAGACATAATTAGTTTGTATGGGGGACTGTGTGTTTCTTTGATTGAGTACCACTCAAGCTGCTGCCAATTCACTTCATTTTTGCAGTCACTAGGAGTGCAAAGGAACCTATCTGAAAGATGTAACTGTTTGCCAGAAATTATTTAGAGTAATAATGAAATTACAGTTTGTCTAACCTGCTTTCTTTGCAGTCAGAACTGTGTCTGCTAGTTCCCCATTCTAGTTTTGAACTGCTGAACTGGACCAATCAGTGTGGGGTAAGCTAGCTCTAAAATGGTGCCTTGGACTTAATCAGAACTTGGACTCATAATCTGAGCCAGCCACAAGAGGATTGTATGGGCAGTGACTTGGAGATGTAGTTTAGACTTCAGTGCCTTTTGGACCAACAGCAGCAGTCTATTGTGAGTGACAGCCAATCCAGTCAAGAACTGGGGAGGAACTTAAAGGAAGTGCCCGGTTTTGTCGGGTTGGAGTTTCAGTTGAGCTTTGGCAGTGAAGAAGGAAGGAGCCCTGTGCTTTTTCAGTGTGCAGTTTTAGTCAAAAACGTGTAAGGCCCAGAGTTCCGGGTCTGCAGCTTGTGTAACAGCTTGTTAGGACTGAATCTGGTCCTGTGAAAAGAATCAAAGGATCTCTGAAGAGTAGAAACCAGGCTCACCCTGTAGAAGACTGGAGGAATTGCTGAAAATTTCACTCGGTCTGTCAGAACTGAATCTGCTGTGTGTTCTCCGGTATTGTGCAGTAATTGCGATCGGATACAGATGCAGCCTGCCTGGTATAGTGCTTTCTTTATATGGATGTGTGAAGAGGTTTGTGTACCTCAAGTGAGCCCTGCTGACATTGAAGGACCCTATCTTATTTGGAGGTCGTGAGTACTAATTCAGGGTCGCTCCTGTTGAATTGCCACATTAAATCCAAATGGAATTACTGTACTGCTGACTGTTTAATTCTCCTTTCTCTGTGTGAAAGGGCCCCACCAGCTGCCACAGTTTGACTAGCCACTACGGCTTGGGTACCCAGGGACAGTAACTGATAGGGATAGGCCTGTGCACAGAGCCATAGGTAGATTATTAGAGTGATAAGCTAATTAACCTGATTTCCTGTCCTTGTTATATCCCCTAAATAAATCAGAGCTGCTTGTTTCAGCAAAGTTATACTGCCTGGAGGTATTTGTCTATGTTAAAGTACTGTACTGTGATTGTTGCACTGTATCTCATTTCACAGGAGGTCCCAGTGCCGGAACCAGACCTGGGGGTAAGTGTATACTGTGAAGGTAATTCTGATATATTGTGTGGGCCACTAGTGGGAAGAAAGGGGGGTTGCAGTGTCCCAGAGGGCTGTGACCAAGTTAGTTTAACTATTGCAAACCCTGACCTCTGGGTGGAGGCACCCACCATTGGATCCAGGCCCCTCAACCTGTTAGTGGCAAATCAGGCAGGGGTAGTAGCCCCTGGGATAGTGCCATCTAGGGGTTACAATGGCTTTAAGCAAGATTATTCGTGTGCCACAGATCTAATAACTTTTCATAACCACATAAGTGTAGGTCTCACTTCGCATATGGATGTTATTTTGCTTGACTACAGTAAAGCTTTTGATAAAGTATCATACAGTAAACTTATCAACAAACTTAATTCACTAGGCTTTTCACAACACCTAGTACACTGGATTAATAGCTTTTTAACAAATCGATCACAGCAAGTAAAAATCCATGGAATTCGATCTATACTGGACTCGTGAGTAGTGGGGTTCCGCAGGGATCGGTCCTGGGCCCTACACTGTTCAACCTATTTATCAGTGACATGCAGATAGGCCCCACCAATATTTTTTCAAAGTTTGCAGATGACACTAAATTAGGGGGGAGAGTGAATAGTAGTGAAGATATAAACACTTTAGCTAATGAGCTGCTAGTTACTGAACAGTGGGCTCTCACCAATGACATGCCTTTTAACATTGATAAATCTTACCGTTTTGCATTTTGGAAAACACAATTCCAAATCAATTTACATATTAAATAATATCCCTCTGAAGTCCTCAGACAGTGAAACAGATCAGGGCATTACTATTAACTACAAACTCTCCTATACTGAACACTGTACGAAATAGCCACACACTCAAACAGTTTACTTAAACGTATTAACCGCACTTTCATTTCAAAAACTGAGGAATGCATAATTCCCTTATACAGGACTCATGTCAGACCATATACAGTTTACAGTTCTCCCTTTTGGAGCCCTTATCTTAGCAAGGACATTGAGAGATTAGTACGTATACAGAAACGTGCTACAAGGATGGTTCTGTATCTATCTGTAAAAACCTATACTGAGACTCTGAACCACTGGCCTCCATTCTCTTTGGCAAAGAAAATGTAGAGGAGATCTCATGTTCCTTTTTAAAATATTAAAATCTCCTGCTCTGATGTTCCAGTGTGGCCTATCATATGCAACACATAAAACAGTGCCTAGATTACATAATAAACAACTTGAAGTATGCAAGGCTAAAACAAATAAAAGACTAAACTTTTTCACAGTAAGGGCACCTAGAGTCTGGAATCAACTCCCACAGGAACTTATAGGACTTGAATCATCTGATTCTTTAAAAAAGGGCTTAGATAACTGGCTTGCAGTTAATCATATTTGGGAATAATAACCCACTTCATAGTGGGGGACAATCGCGATGGACTTCGGCCTTCTTCTGTCCTAGTGCACCAAGTAACCAAGTAAATGCTGTTTTGGAATGAATGAATAAAGCAGCCTTGCCTCCACAACACTATGAAGCCAGTTTATACTACCTCAACACACAAAATAAAAGGTTTAGGTGTTCCTTAGTGCTTACTGCACGTACTGTTTGTTAATGACCTGACTCCATGCACTTTTTGCTTAGGTACTTATGCCTACTCCTTAATCTGTCTGCCACCACTGTTGTGTTGTTCTTTAGGTAATACAGTACTACCGGCTATTAAAGTAACCCCGGGGACCAGTCCTGCCTAAGAATCACACCCTAAGTGAGTAAAGTGCAGATATGGAATTTCTTGTAGCCTGGCACACCTGCATTATATAGTGCCAGCATACTACTGGAGTGGGGAATTGTCTTGAATGTTTCAACCCTGCTTGTTCAAGACCCTAGCTCCTATTGGGGAAGGGGAAACACTTGCATCTGTATAGTCCTGCCCCTAAGTATCACAATCCTCTTTCTAAACTGTTAGTCTACAAATATATTTGTCAAAACGTTTCAAAGGTCCAGTACGCCCTCTGTCATCACGGCTAAGTGGGATATGTCATTAGCAGTACTATACATATCATCAGCAGTACTATACATGTAATTAGCAGTACTATACATGTGCACTATCCTTAGCCTAGGAAAAATTATACTTGCCCCTTGCTGGCCTGATAAGGAAAACAATCTCCTATCATGCTACTACATGCACCCTGTGCTAGGGACCCTCTCCAAGTTGTTGTTCATGAACTGTACAGCAAAGATCGACAAATCCCATAGACCAACACCCCGGGCTACAAGTTTCGGTGGATGGACAAGTGGTTTTGCAGCACTAGGTTATCCCATGAGCAACCAACTTAGTGCGTTTTTTTTTTTTTTATTTGCAGGCCATGACCATTAGATGCTGCCCACCACATTGTCTGCTTCTTCCTAGGTCAGTGGTCACATAACAAGCACACCGAACCACCACGTGGGAGCCGAAGGGGAGTCGCCGTTCAGGAGCATTGGGAGCGAGTGCAGCCACATGAAGGAAGAAGTGTCGTACCCGCTGATCCTCCCCTCCCATCCAGCCATTGCGGCAGCAGCAACAGCAACAGCATTATGACATTAGCAGGACTGACAAGTGAGTCAGCCAATAGCAACTCAGAGACTGCCCGTCAGTCCTGGCAAAAGCCCACGTCAGTGTGTGGACGGAGGCAGGAGCTGGAACAAGTACAGACACTGGCACTTGTGAGGAAGTGACATTTTGCACCATAACTTGAGAGTGGATGGATGCCTGTGTAGCACTGGGCTCTTTAGGGGTATTGGTACCAGATGCTGGGCACAACCAAGTATCAAACAAAAATAAAAGCACTTTTAAATGACCAAAAAAAAAAACATCTTAAAAAGGAGAAAGAACTGAAGTCAGTGGGGGTGGGAGATCAGTCAATCTAAATTTTATTTGTGAAAAGCTCCTTTCTGCAACTAAGGCACTTGTACATAAAATAAGCATCATAAGAACACAGCAAAATCATTAGTTGGTAAAACCCAGCAGTTTAAGCTATAATTACAGAAGCAGCCTAAGAACCAAAATAAACCAGGCTAAATAAATGAGATTGTGGGGAATAACATAAAGGTGGGTGTACACAGGCCAGGGTCAGATGGATGGCTGGTCTGATGTCGGACATAACAAAGTAACAAACAAACAAAAACATGGACTACCACGCAAAACACTGGGACTACCATTTTTGGCAAGGCCAATTGCTCTTGGACAAATAGGTAATTTTGAAATGTGCTGATCTCTGCTGTACAGTAAGGGCAACTGCTATAATCTGTTCTTCTACCTACAGGAAGGAGCACGGTGGCTGACTGTGGTAGATGTATGCCCCCTTACCAGAATACTGCCAGTACTTCATTTGTGAGTTCAGAAACCATCTTAACTATTTTACTAAATCCTTGTACCAAAACATTGGCGTGTTATGCCACCTAGGTAACAACCTAACCAAGGAATCTCGACTGGCCTTTGCTAGAGGCACACTCTACCCCCTATTACAATATGGAGCCCCCACTCTTTACTCTCTAAGAAGCACTGACCTTAATCAACTTGAAGTCCTCTATAAGACTGGCCAATTTATGGCAGGTGCCCTCCCTAGAATGCATCATTGCAACACCTTCCTCTCCCTGAGCTGTCCATCCTTGGAGGGCAGGCTGGAATGCTTCATATACAAAATTATTAAAAGGTCCAACTCCTCCCTCCCTCCAAGACATCCCACACTTTAACCATTCAGGAGAGTGCTTATGTCCTCCATTTGACCCTTATTAGAAATATGCAGGGTAAAGTCTGGTGCAGAAGTGAGATCCTTTGCCAACTCAGCTCCTTCCCGAAGGAACACACTTCTTCATTCCCTCCAACACTGCCCTTAACTTGAAGGTTTTAAAAAAGGACTCAAGCACAGCCTGTGCCCTTGTGATCGCTGACCTGTAACTGCTGCCTTTCCATAGTGACTCTGCTCTGTACTTGGTGATGCTATGCCTCCTAACTGTACCTCACTTTCTGTACCCTGTGGTACCCATCGTGATGTACTGTGCTACCGCCCTGACCTATATATTGTTTCTGCCTGTGCAGTAATCTCTTCCACTACTATAAATACTGTATCCATAGCTTAAAATGTACTTGACTTGTTTTGTTCATGTTTGCATATTCAGATTCTGTATAGTCTGTATAGTCTGTATAGTCTATATTATATGTGTTGCATATAATTAAATCCAGGCTGTTCTCTCATATCTGCATCGTCAAGCACCATCCTTACCGTATACCGTAATGTCAAGGTTTATATTGAGTTCCCCTTGTTGCCTGTATCATAGGTCTTATCCATGTTCAGTTTGTATTATTGTTACTCATCACGCATGTGCAATGTGCATATTGTTGTGTAATTCTCCCAGGTCCTGCCTGACAGTAGGCATCTGCGTAGTGCACTTACCTAGCAATAAAAACAAAATAATGAAAACTATTTCATATACTGTCTGCATTTCTTTACCCTTCGTTCTTCGTTTTTTTTGTTTGTTCATTTATCAGCCTTACTTCCTCAGCTGGGATGTTCCTGTGGTTCTTCATGTCCAGTTCAACTGGCGGCACCTGCACCGGGTGCCGTGCCCGAGCTAGCATCTCCTTCTTTCTCCCTCTCCAAGGCCACGTCACAGACCCCCTTCACAGAAGGCCAAGGGGTCAGGGCCAGAAGGAGCTCCTGGAGCATCCAGTGCAGCACTGCATGCCAACCTTCATTTGCGCTGGAGGATTCAGCCATGTTTTTGCCCCCGAGTTCCCCCATCCCCGGTATGGGCGTGCAAGTATGCCAAGGATGCTACGACACATGCACCCGCATGTTGGACGTCTGCCCACACTGACCCCATTATTTCTCCATGAGTTGCGCTACCCCCTAGCCACAACCAGGAGCCAGCACCCTCGCCGGAGTCCCTCTCCACCCTCCCAGAAGTCAGCAGTCTCGGGGACACTCAGTCCTCCTCCCCCCCATCCGACCTCGATGACTTGAGTTTGTTCCCGAACCTAGGTTGCCAGTGTAGCGCAAGGTGTGGCATACAGTGCTTCAACCCTCAGCGTACTTGGGACGGCACCCTTCTTTCTTCATTAATAGGTTAACTTGTATGGCAACCTTGTACCCGCAAATCTGGCTGGTTCTGTTGTGGTTCAGCTTACTCTGTTGTGTACAATATGCTGTATGGCCTTTGCCATGGTCATAATCCTCGGTTTGTGACATCAAAGGACTAGAGAGAGTACAAAGGGGGTGACTCACTCAGTGAAAAGAATGATGGGAAAAAAATACTATAAAGATTCATTGAGTTCACTCAAAGAACGTGGAAAGGTGAAACAATCCTTGTGTATAGGGTAACAGAGGACCCATCCTCTCCTGTTTCATTAAATTTAAGTATTAAAAATGCTCAACTGAGTCGGCCCAGTGATGCTGAGGATTGAGGCGCTGGATGCAACATCTCACTCCACATCGGTGATCCATTTTCAGGTACAAGCACAGGATGCGTGGGGTCAAATGGGGGGGAGAGGACTGAGAGCCTGATAGACTGCCCCCGGGTGGACTACTGGCTCTGCTGAATGACTGCCATCAGGTGGAGGCCTGGCGATAGTGTGGGACAGGAGCAGCAGAAGCAGGCTGGGAGCTGCAGGACTCAGTGACATGCGCGTGCTTCCACACATGCATGTTGACATGTTTGTTTCTGAACATGGATCACTGGTGTGGAACGAGATGCTGCATCCAGCGTCTCCATCCTCAGCACTACTGAGCATTTTTAATAATTAAATTTAATGAAACAAGAAAGCAGGGAATCAAGAGAAAAAGTGATGAAAAAATGGTGCCAGGACAGGCATTCAATACATCCTCCTTGTCATCTCCCCACTCACCTCACCACTGGGATCCAGGAAGGCTAAGAGTGGATGGTTCTTGTGGGGGCACCTTCCCCCTCCTGACTTTGCCACAGGGGAAATCTGTTGGGGTATTTGGGCTGCACTGGTAAGTCCTGGGGAGGTGATGAATGGTGGGGGTCGGCAAGGCTGATGTGAGCACAAACTTGCCTCAGGCTGTAGGAGTATAAAATGCATAAACAAAAAATAAATACATAAAACATGCTCAACTCAAACTAGGGGTCACCACAATGCCAGCTAAAAGGTGAACAATGCAGAACTAAGCACAGGAAAGGGTTTTTTTTTTTCACCCAAGTGGCAGGGCCTAGGAATAGATAACCCAAAGAGAGAGTGGTGATGTGCAAATCTGTGGAAACATTTAAGAAATCACTGGACACTTGTATGACAGAAAATAATGCACATGGATACAACCGTTAAGACACTAAGCATGGTCACGATGGGCTAAATAGACGACTTCTTGTCTGAAATTCCTATGTTTTCTGCAGTGGAAATTGTTATGATGTCATACAACAGAGGACTGGGACTTTCTGGAAAGGGTATAACAACAGAAGCAGATCACTTATAGGTGACTAGGATCCTGTTTTCATGTAAATGATTTTAATAATGAAGAATAATAGGAATAGAGAAATCTGTCAAATATAAGCTGAATAGTATCTAAATATTACATTTTTCAAAGGTTTTCAATAAGTGAGGAAAAACAAATCATTTTAAGTCATTTGCAACTCATATAACACCCTGGGTTGGCAGGACTGTGAAAAGAAAGGATTTTGGATCCACAATCACCTAGTCACACGGCTCCAAGACCGTCTGCTGGTCTACAGCTGGTACAGGGCAGCATCATGCAGCATTGTATCACCTACCTGATAATGAAATCAATACTGTTGTTGGCAATGGTCACCACGATGTCAGGCACATTGTATGGAGTGTCCAGGTGACTTTCCCATTGTTGCTCTGTAACACAGAACGATAATCATGTTTAAAAATCTATACTGAGGTACTGACAGGTTTTGAATCACTGTATTCCTTAAAGCTGGGGCAGGAAAAGCCTTAACTTCTATTTACACTCACTGCTGGGTGTGAGTCCTTTCATATACTGGTGAGTGCTACAGCAGCAGGACCTGTTTCCTGGTGTGTTCACACTTGCTGTGGGGCACAGCTCCAGGGCAGAGGGCTGGCTGACTGCAGAGGGTGTTGGGTAGCGTTCATCCATGAACCTTTCACCAGGAAGCACTGCCGGCAGTTGGGAGCATCCCAAGAGGAGCCGAAAACTACTGCCAAGTTTTGAATCCCTATCACCTGAACAACTCGGTGTAAATATAACCAAGCAGCTTCAGGCACAACCCTACACATCTGTTACACAGAAATGTAGAAACTGACGGCAGATAAGGGCAGCTTCAGGCACAACCATACACATCTGTTACACAGAAACTGACAGCAGATAAGGGCAGCTTCAGGCACACCCATACATATCTGTTACACAGAAACTGACGGCAGGTAAGGACAGCTTCAGGCACAACCATACACATCTGTTACACAGAAACTGACAGCAGGTGAGGACAGCTTCAGGCACAACCATACACATCTGTTACACAGAAACTGACGGCAGGTAAGGACAGCTTCAGGCACAACCATACACATCTGTTACACAGAAACTGACGGCAGGTAAGGGCAGCTTCAGACACAACCATACATATCTGTTACACAGAAATGTAGAAACTGATGGCAGATAAGGACAGCTTCAGGCACAACCATACACATCTGTTACACAGAAACTGACAGCAGATAAGGACAGCTTCAGGCACAACCATACATATCTGTTACATAGAAACTGACAGCAGA
This sequence comes from Neoceratodus forsteri, assembly GCA_016271365.2. NCBI lineage: Eukaryota > Metazoa > Chordata > Ceratodontiformes > Ceratodontidae > Neoceratodus > Neoceratodus forsteri. The sequence continues at coordinate 215,864,624 of JADMNL010000030.1, read as the reverse complement.
TAAGGGCAGCTTCAGGCACAACCATACATATCTGTTACACACAAATGTAGAAACTGACAGCAGATAAGGACAGCTTCAGGCACAACCATACACATCTGTTACACAGAAACTGACAGCAGGTAAGGGCAGCTTCAGGCACAACCATACACATCTGTTACATAGAAACGTAGAAACTGATGGCAGATATGGGCAGCTTGGCCCACCTAGTCTGCCCATTTTCCCTACCTACGGCAATACAACAGACCCTAACTGATCTGCGGCTTACCCTCTCTTCCCTATTGCCAGGGTACCATTACATGTATCCCATGCATTCCTGAATTCCCCTACCGTTTCTGTTCCATGCATCCACCACTCTTTCTTGACAATGAACCAGTAACTGCGCACTGCTCACAGCGGTGCACAAAGGTTACTGTAAACGTGCCTTTTGTCTGTGGTATTCTAATAATGAATTTCACTGGCTAGTCCCTCTCTGCTTTTCCCAATTCAAAAGTATATCACTTAGGCTCACTTTGTATTGATTTCTATAAAAAACAAGAGGTTCTAACTTTTTCTCTAGCTTCATGCAGTGCCAGCATTATTTGTAGCTTCTAGGTTTAGTCTCCCCAGAATACTGAAAACAAAACTGAGGGCCCCAAGCAGAATGAAGGTATCTTATTGAACTTTGTACCATGCTAAAAAGCAATTAAAATGGGGTGGTATGCCGGCCCGCTGGCACAGCAGTTGGACTTCTGCATGCGACGCCGGCGAGCCGGGTTTGGGAGTGGACTCGGGTCACTGGAAGGCTGGCAAGGGGCAACAGGCTTGAGCGTCCCACGACAGCTCAGAGGCTTGAGGTACAGCAAGCCCTGCTTACAGGGGAGGACTGGTCACAGACACGCAGTGGACGTTGGCATGCTGTGCTTTGACATCAGGGCACGCACTGTGTGTGGGGAGGAAACCAGGAGGAAAGTGCCTGCTGGCCCCGGGGAGACAGGAGTTCCGGGAGCTATCCCTAATCTGCAGCCACCTACCTGATCACCTGGACAGACGAAAGTTGGTTGTCGGAGTGTAGGAGCCCCACCTCGTCCCCGCCCGGGGGGGCAAACCGTGGCTCCATGGAGTACCAGTGATGGACTCAGGTAAGGTGGCTTGCAGGGGTGGACTCTGAGGATCTCCTGAGGATGCAGAGCTGACAGGGTGTAGGAGGGGGATAAACAGAATAAAATAAAATAAATGGGCTGGTGGCAGCAGCAGCACCCGAAAATACCAAAACTGCAAGAAACTAACGCAACTGTTTTAGAGAGGTTTTTATAATCTGTATCTTACATTGTAAATTCCTTCTCCTGTTACCTGTTTTGTATAGATTTTGAACCTCTGTAAATATCTTTTGCAATAATAGCTTCTCCTGTTTATGCACCCTCACAAATTTTAAATAATCTTCTGATTTACACCTTTCTGTTTTTTTTCATTGTTTTACTGTACTGTACTATTATGTTGTTTATAATGTCTCCTGTACCCCCTTCCCCTGGTTGCATCTGGAAACAAGCTTTGGCTCATGATGCCCTTCCGGGTAATCAACTTTTAAATAAATAAAGAAATACAAGCTACTGCACTGTACGTGTACTAGATATGTGCCGATGTGCAAAAGGCCATGAAGACTGCAACCCTGAGGGTACCAAGTGTGTAACTCAGCTTACCATTAGCTTACACCTTTTAAACTTCTATTTTTCAGTTTCGAGCACTGCACCATAATGGTAGCATGTGATAATAGCGAAGTTATAATGGCGACCCAATCTGGGTAAACCGCTAATGGCGACTATGATTATAGTGACCATTGCATATAGGTGACTGGAAGGGAATGGCGAAAATGGTGTGTCTAACTACTCCAGTATCCAGGTGCGCCTCAGAGTAGTAATCCTAGAGATGGGGGGGGGGGCCCGAATGTGAACATGTGCTACTTGTGCACCTGTGTTTAAATAGGTGCCAGATGTTAGGGAACTGCACTTATGCCTGACAATCGAGTGGTGAGGATGTCCATGAAATTTACATGGAGCCAGAAAGGGATGCCCCTCATACTGCACAGTAGGTTTTTATACCACCAGGATAAAAAAAGTTGGCACTAAGACGTAGTGGAGGTGTTATCGCCATTATTGTTGGTTGCTATAATTGGTAGACAATGTTATGTGCTTTGCTATTATGAAGTCACCGTTATGATGGTCGCTCATATTGCTGTATTGACATGGGACCCACCTGCTTCTAACGACTGCTTCTCTTCTAAAGACTATTATCGCACAGAGGGTGGTAGCCCCGAGTAAGGGATATAGCGAAAGCCCACATACATATGTTATACATTTTTGGCTATGTCTTTAAAACCTTTGGTAAAGCTTTCCCAGTAACCTAGATACAGACATGCAGCAGTGGGAGGTAGCCCCCAACAGCTATGCACCTTTAGGAGTATCTATCGACCTCTAGGTTGTGCCAGTTTCTATGCCCTCGGAGGACTGGGTCAGCTAGCATTCCAAAGGGGAGAGGTCAATTGTCTGTGTTTAAGGGCAGAGGCTAGTAAGTTAAACTGGGTGGCAAAGGTGCATCTGACACATAGTGCCAGCTCCCACTGCACTGAAGTTTCCTCTTAGAGCATGGTGTTAAGAAAAAAAAACCTCTTGTGGCAGCTGCCGTCAAACTGAAGCCACAGAAGTGGGGGGGGGGTTCCCTCTCCAGCAGGAGAAAAAGAAGTGAAGACTAAGGTTAAGGTCTGTCTGAGAGAAAGCTGATCTAAGGGGGTTCTGTGGGCAAAGGATCTGAGGTGATGTTCACTCTAATTCTCATCTAAAGTATTTAGGCTGCCATGCAGCTGTGACCCCTCCCTCAAGTGAGGAACAGTGACTGTAAAGCTGCAGAATTCCTGTCAAAAAGCAGGATTTACCTCAGCATTTATAGGGTGGGCCTGTATTGCCCCTACTCCCCCCAAAGGTCTGGGTAGTGCCAGTAAGTACATTATCAGAAGGATGCCCTTGTGGGTGAAGTGTCAATGTTTCAAAAGGAAACTCTGTAAGAAAAAGTGTACAGGGACTGGCTCTGTGGGAAGTAAGGGTCTATTCATTAGTCTGTGACAGGATCCAACAGAGCTGCTCAACTGTCAGCCTGGGACTTGGGAAATCTGCCAAGTTTAATTGAAATGGGCACAGTGGGCTCGGAGATGCCTGAAGAGCCCCATCTGTGCTGCCTGGGGTGGTGGACTCAGAGATTGCCCTGGGGCAACTGATCAGGGACAGTAGTATTTCAGTGAAAGTAACCCACCAAGGTTGCAGCCAAACCAGGAGTAAAAGACTGGTCAACCAGAAGTGAAAAGGTAAATGACTAGCGACTACGGCAGCTGGAAGGTGTAAAGTGGAAAATAGGAAGTTACCAACAGTTTTGTGACCTCACAATAAGAGAAAAAAAAAGACCCTGGCAATTTTTATTCATGACACACCCAATCCTGCAAGCTCCAAGCGTTGTATATGTTTACATATACAATTCTAAACAAAAGTTAAATCAAAGCAACCCTTTAAAATACAATTCTATTTATTTGTTTATTTATTGAAATATTTTCCCAGGAAGGCGTGCTCAGCAACAAGTTGCTCAGTTAAATGAAACTTAAGTCCGATTTTGTTTTATATCCCGCACTTGGACATCTGAATTTTTTCTACAACCAAGATCTACTAACCCCTTCTACTGCAGCTCTGATTGCCCTGCCATGTGTCAGTGGAGCCCCAGAGGTTGCCTCTGGTTCGGGAGGTCAAGTATCCTCATTAGTTTTGTTTTGGTATGATTCCCCCTCCCTGAAAATGTAATTCCATCTATTAAACCCCTAGAGCAAGGAGGTGGACTTACAGGGAGTTCTTCAAGGTAATGCATTATGGCATCCCATTGTGTTTATGATATAATACGCATGTAAGTCGCTATATGCTGAAAACCACCTGTCATAAGATTCATAAGATGTATACAGGTCTAGCAGCGTTAGCTTCACTGACCTGGGCCAAATTAAGTTCCTACTTGAAAACACCAAGTTACACAATGTTTATCCAATGCAATTACACTGGAGTGTGGTGTGCATATTTTATGGAACACATACAAACAAGGGTGAGAAAGAATAAGTGCCTCAGCTGGGACTTGAACCCAGGTAGCCTAGAATACTGTTCCAACTGCGCTAACCGGCTGCGCCAGTTGTCTCAGTGGCACAGCTGGTTAGTGCAATCGGAACTGTATTCTGGGTGGACTAGGTTCAAGTCCCATCTAAGGCACTTATTCTTTCTCACCCTTGTTTGTATGTTTATCCAATGCAGTTTTAAATTCTATCATAGTACTACTTGAGACTACTGACATAGGCAGGGAGTTTCAAAGCGACACAGCTCTCTGGGAGAACCAGCTACCTCGATGGTTTTTATTATAATGTTCACCTTTAAGCTGCAAATGATGGTCCTTGATATTAGTTACAGCTGGTCTTAGGTTCAATCCAATATACTCCCAGAGGTCATTGTTTGACAAAGCCCTGTATACAAGGCACATCTCCCCTCAATATCTCCTATACTGGAGTAAATACATCCCCAGACTCTGCAGTCTATCCTCGTATGTCCTACCCTGGCACTCCACCACCATTTTGGTAGCCTGTCTCTAAACACCTTCAACTCTCCCCTGATCTTTTTTTTTTTTTTTAGATGTGGTGCCCAAAACTGCCCACAGTACTCCAGATAAGGGCAAACCAGAGAGACATACGATGGCACATCCCTAGCCCTACTCTTGATGTTCCTGTTAACTGCAGCATGAGTTCCATATGCCTTCCTTGTAATTCCAGAACAATGGTTTGAGTCAGCAAATCTAGTCAAGACATTTGGTATTACAAGTTCTTGATGGTATTAGACAGTAGGCCATGGAACAACTTAAGCATGAGCTCTGGATTCTAATGGCTTTTTGAACAACAGCACACACAAACACACTTGGACGCAAATATCACACATTTTCAGTCAAATGCTGAGCATCACCTTTTCAGTGCTGGGAAAGGCCTAGGAGATCTAGATCAAGGAGACCCACTGAATTTCCCCTGAGAATCGGCTTACCTGTGCGGCCACACTGGGCAAGGTGTTGACCTTCCTGGATAAGGACTTTCAGGGTAGGGTGTCTGGTAGATTGGGCCAGGGTATGTGTATGTGCTATGCCTCATCATTCTGCATTCATTTGCACTGGGTTTTTTCCTTGCTCTTGTTCCCAACCCAAGGACATCACTGCACTGGGGAATCAAGGCACATGCGCCAGCAAAGTGTGGCAGCGCAGCTTCCAGCCAGCATCTCCCCCCTTCTGCTGCAGTAAAACCTGCAGTCCCCGAGGTGGTAGTATTTTGGCAGAGGCAGCGACCCTCCCTCACTGGAGAAGAGTGTCCTCTGAGATGCTCAATCTGCCTTCCCCGGATGGCCCCAGTGACCTCGGTTTGCTTCTGAGCCCCAGTCGCGAGCAGTATCTCTTCTGCTAAGCCAATGTGCCGGCCTTCAAATATGACAACTATAAAAAGAATCAGTATTGCAGTGTTCCTAATCCATACCTACTTATGCTTGGTTCTCTCTCCCTTATACAGAATGGAATTCCAAAAACTGTATTTAGAACAATGTGTTTTAATTGTGAAGTAACAGCCTCCTTTATGTTTTGTTATACAAGCAGTCTATTTACATATTTGTGCAACTTGCATTCAGACTGGAAAATGCTGCCCAATGTGTTACCAAACGTGTCCTGAGAAGTTGCCAGTTTGAGAACGACATAAGTAGAGCCTGGAGAACATTCAGTGCCTTGCATGCCAGAATGATACACAGAACATCACATTTCCAGCTTCTTTCCCAGAAAATGAGAATCGTTCAGATAATTGGAAGCACACAGGATTGTCTGTGCCTTGACATCTTTATACTTGTTTATAAGAATGACTGTCCTTAAATTGCTTTGTAACATGTCAAGAAATGTTCATCTCCAAGCAGCTATTCACAGTGGTTTGGGAGAGAATGAGAATCATGCGTCTTGCACATTTCTTTTCATTTTTTCCCTCTCTCTCTGTCCTATAAGCAGTGTTATTTCATTGCTACATTTCTTGCTATGGTAGCACGTTAAAGTGACATTTAGAATGCTGTGCTACTAAACCACGTGCAGCACATTGGACAATACAGTGTGTAGTTTAAGTCCAGGATTTTGACAAAAATCGAGGTACACAGTAAGACAGCGCAGACAGACATATCGCGAAGAAAAAGGTATATTCGGCGGTAAGATTATAGCACGCAGGCGACGAGCAGAACTGCAAAACTCACTGTGAGCATGCAGAGGAAGACACCAGAGATAGATAAATATGTAGTAATCAGTGTCTATGTGCCTTTCTCAGTGTAACTGTGCATTTGTTAAGTGCAATGGAGCGATCATGAGACTCAAATTTTTTTCAACTCAGTAATGCATAGTGGGGACAACAGAAATATTTGCATATGTGTGAGATGTCAGATATGGAAATATTTCTACAGTACCCATAATGCATTAATGAACTGCAACAAAAAACGAATGAAGCGAGTGAAAAGACCACTCTATAACTACAGAAAAGTAAACGTGTGTATTTCTTTATCTGTTATCTAATGGAAAACAGAACGGTACAAAGTGTACAGAAACAGCAGTCACAATATAAATGTATATCCAGCAGTCAACGTGCACACGCACAGAGGGACCTTTACACAGCTTATCTTGTCAGGTGACAGTGCTCAGTTGAACAGCATATCATAGTCTATTAAGCAAAATCATGAGTCGCTGTGCATTTGCACCCACATATAATACACTTCTAACACTATTCACCTTGCACTTGCTATGTTACAAGCGCATTACTCCACTCCAAAGTCGGGCTCTACTAGGGAATTAATGCCTGGTTGGTGGTTGGAGGCACTCGGCCTCCCCAGCCAGGCCTTATTCCCTAGTAGAGCCAGACTTTGGAGTGGATTAATCCTTACTTTTGGGTTTGGAAGGATTGCATGTTGATTCTTAATTATTGCAGAAGAGCACTCTACCAGGATCAGTTTACAACATTAAAGTCTAACAGGCATAAAACAATATAAATACTTCCGGAATGCCGATGGAACTTGAGAAGTCAAGCAGCCAACTACTGTACACAAAAAATATACTGTAATTTCTCGTCTGTGCTATTCCCGTTGCTAATGGTTCACAGAAAACCAAGGTACAACTTTTAGCCGTAGGGTATTTTTACATTTATAAAGCCACAGGGTATAGCATAGCAAAATGCTACACAAAACAGGGGCAATGGTAACCATTTCCAGAAACGCATACCAATAAACTGCTAAGCACTTTTTTTCGAGTGACTCCATGCACAGAAGTATACATAAATAAAATGATTCTTCCTACAGATCTGCTAAACAATCTTTACCAAGTGCCATGCATTTTCATGGTTAATTAGCACGTTTACCTGCAGAACTTCTGCACTGCAGCAACCTGGTTTCACAGAGCAAACAAATTATGTAAATGTGTAGTCTGGAACAGTTTGACTAAATCATACCTTTCTTATAACCTGGCGCTGGCAGTATAGCTCAGAGTAACGAGCTGTGTACATCTGGCAGATAGACCTGGGTTTGATTCCCACAACCTCCATTTGAATATACTGTGTGACTCTGAGCAAGTCACTTAATGTCCCCAGTGCTCCTGGGTCGGCCCTGAAAACAGGCACCTGTGTCTAGTGGGCCTTACCCAGTTACCAAAGAATAAAATAAAAATAAAATAACCATAGACAATATTCATATAAAGAACTAGCTGGCTCATCATGTGACCCCTTCTGTCATTAACTTGAGTGACAAGTGGCCAAAACAGTGGGTGGAGTTTAGAGCCCACATTCTTTCTGCACTGGTCGCACTTCTGCTGACTGGCAGACAAAGGTTAGTTTCCAAGCAATTCAAAGCAGTACTTTTTCTGACAAACTTGAAATAATATATTACAATACAAATTACATAGAAACATAGAAGCTGAAAGCAGAAAAAGAACACTGATCCATTGAGTCTGCACATCATTTCTATCCTCCCACTGATCTGCCTGTCACACGTATCCTCTCACCTATCCACCAGTCATACCTAGCCTCCCACCGATCAGCCCATCATACCTATCCTCCCACAGAGCCACCCATCATACCTATTCTCCTACCGATCCACCTGTCATACCTATCCTACCACTGACACCTAGTGTATACACAGGATCTACGCCTCCACACTACCCGCCCCAGGACCCATGCCTTGCACAGACCTCCTTTAACACTGTCCGAACCGTGTCTGAAGCTGTTAATACTCTTGGTGCCCATTACTTCAGCTGGCAGGCTGTTCCATGGCTCAGCCACTCTTTCCACAAAACACAATGGGCCCCATTTTCAGAGCTGGCCAACTGCATGTGCAAACAGATACGCCGTGCAAATGTCACCCCCTTTGGGGGCTTACCTGACTTGCCACGTCCTGTCTCATTTTTCTCCTTTCCTCTGGTGTCCCTCTGTGCTCCAGACTCCTTTGTTCCTGCCCCCCAGGTGCCTGTTTTGTGTTCCTGTGGTTTGTTTGGCCCTGTCTGGGCCAGGAGGCTGTGGTCGCAATCCCCCATTGTTGTCCTGCTCCTCGGAGCTCGTAGGGATCACACATGTACTAGAGGGCATGTTGGTGTGCCAGCTGCCCAATTTTCAGTAGATGGAGGAGGAGGAATTTCCATAGTCCTGGCACCCTGGTCATATAAATAGGGGCCGGTGACCTGAACATTGTGGCGGAGAAGCTGCTTGGGGGCTAACAATTTGAGTTGGGGATTGGGGCATAAAGTGGGTCTCATGAATATTAATGAACCACACATGAATATTAATTAGATTTGGCCAGCTGCCTAGGGGGGCAGTTTTCGGCGGCAGCAGCAGCAGCTGTACAGGGGCTGAGTGCACAAAAGTGGGCTTGTTTCACAGGGGACAGTTGGGGCTACAATAAGGTGGGGCTATCATAAGGGAACGGTATCTATCTGCTATGACAGCACCATACAGTAGAGTATGGGGAACTATGTTGGACTGCATAGATCTGAATGGGGCAGACATGTTAAGGGCATTATCACCCCAAACAGCAGCCAATCATCTAGTTAGGCACACAAATCTGTGACAAAGAGACTCCTGGGAAAAGGAGGGGACTAATTCAGGCACCAAACCATGCCCCAATAAGCCATCAGGTAATTTTCTTAGGCATCCTTTTCTTTACCAGGTCAGACTGGGGAGCAGCCAGGGTACTGTAATTGGGTACAAATTTCCTATAGTGCCCTGCTGTCCCTAGAAAGCTCCTGACCCACTTCTGCGTTTCTGGTATGGGCCACGCCTTGATCACCTCTATTTTTACTTGGTTAGGACGGAGCTGTCCTCAGCCTACAACATGCCCGAGGTATGCCACTTCTCCCATGGCCACCTGGCACATTTCAGCTTTGACAGTGAGCCCGGCCCTCTGTATCCTGTCCAGCACTTCCCTAAGGTGGGACAGGTGTTCATCCCAGCTGGCACTAAAAATGGCAATGTCATCCAGGTATGCCAGAGCGTACTCCTCAGCACCATTTAACACCTGGGTCACCAACCTTTGGAAAGTGGCCGGGGCATTCTTCATTCCAAAAGGCATTACTTTAAACTCAAATAACCCTTTCAGAGTGATGAACGTCGACCTCTCCCTAGCTCTGTCAGTTAACTCTGCCTGCCAATACCCCTTTGTCAGGTCAATAGTCGTAAGGTAGGTCGTCCCTCCCAACCTGTCCAGGAGTTTGTCCGTCCGGGGCATCAGGTGGGCATCTGTCTTTGTGACTGCATTCAGTCCATGACAGTCCATATAGAAACGAGTAGAGCCATCTGGCTTGGACATAAGGACTAAGGGTGAGGCCCAGGGGCTGTGCGATCTCTGGATTACACCTAAATCCAGCATTTCCTCCACCTCCCTCCTAATGTCCTTTTGGACAACCTCTGACAGCTGATATGCTGTCCGCTGAATGGGCGTCTGTGTCCCTGTCTTCACATCATGCATTTCTAAGGGAGTTAGTCCAGGCTTGGCGCTAAACAGTGGGGCAAAGTCTGCTAAGACTTCCCTTACTTCCTGGATCTTGTCCGGGGCCAGCTGGGGAGACAATTTAACTGCCTCCACAGAGGACTCCTGCTTGCTTTCTTCCAGCAAGTCCAGAAGGGGGTCACTTCGGTCTGTCCCCTCCACAGGACTACATACTGTGACACCATGTCAGCCCTATTAGCATATGGCTTAATCATGTTGACATGGTACATTCTTTCTGTCTGTCTTCTGTCAGATAACTGTGATATAGTTCACATCATTTACCTTACTAACTACTTTGTACAGTCCTGCTCACTCAGCCTGCAGCTTGTCTTTCCAGACCGGGATAAGGACAATGACTTCCTAACCTACCGGGTATGAGCGAGCTTTGGCTCTGCGGTCGTACCACACATTTTGTTTCTGTTGGGCAGCTGCCAGGTTGCTCTAGGCTGACCCCATAAGCTCCTTCAGCCTTTCCCTAAACCTAAGGACGTAATCCACTATGGGAGTGCCCTGGGTGGTGTGCTTGCCTTCCCAGTCCTCCCGGATCAAGTCTAGGGGCCCACATACCCAGAGTCCATATAAGAGCTCGAAAGGGGAAAACTCTGTTGACTGTTGGGGCACCTCTCTGTATGCAAACAACAGGTGGGGAAGGTATTTCTCCCAGTCCCTCCCATGCTGTTCAGCAAACGCTTGGAGCATTGACTTCACGGTAACGTTAAATCTTTCCACAAGCCCACTGGCTTGCGGGTGATAAGGTGCCGTGCGCATCTGCACCACCCCACACTTCTCCCACAAACATTTCATCAGGTCCGACATGAAGGAACCCCTTTGATAGGTGATAACCTCCTGCGGAAACACAACACGGGAGGAAAATCCCAAGTAAGGCATCTACCAGTTTGTCTGTTCTCAGTGAGGATAAGGCGACTGCCTCTGGATACCAGGTGGCATACTCCACCACAGTAAGGACAAACCTCTTCCCAGAGGAGCTGGGGGTATTTTAAGTCCCCACAACATCCATTCCCACCCTCTGGAATGGCTCCTCCACTATGGGCAATGGAATCAGGGCGGCTTGTTTTTTTTCCCCTGCCTTCTCTATTTCTTGGCACCGGTGACAAGACCTGCAATACTCCTTCGCCTGCTGGGTGAAGTTGGGCCAATAGAAATTCTGGGCCAACCGCTGCGTACTGTGCACGATTCCCAGATGACCAGACAAGGGAATACTGTGTGCAATATTGAGCAATTGCTCACGATACCTCTGGGGAATGACAAACTGCCTGCCTATCACCCTTCCCTCTGTCTTCACAGCCCGAATATACAACAGTCCATTTTCCCCATAAACCTTATGTTTACCGTCACCTCCCTGTGCTCCGTCAGAGTCTGCCCAAGCTCTCAGCTTCTCTGGACTACTGGTCACTTTTCTGAGCAGCTGCAAACTCCTTACACATTCCCAAGGCATGGGACAGGTCCCCTTCAGTCTCTAAACTAGGGTCCCTAGCACTAGCGTCAGGGTACTCAGGATCACTGTCATCCCTAACACTCTGACAATGGGCCACCCCTCCTTCTTCAGAGTAAGCCTCTGTAGCTGTGTGGTTAACTGCTACTGGGGAAATGTCTATCCTCTTTTCATTAGTCTCCAAATCAGGGGACACAGGCTGGGGAAACAGCCTCCCAGTAGTTTCCACAATGGCTTCTGTGGGGTCCAGGGAACTACAATGTTCCCTTGCCACTTGGCTACAGGTCACTGCACACACCATCCCGTTTGAGACTGTTGCCAAGGCTGACATCCACTGCTAAAGTTTTGACTACAGCCACCTGTTGCACAGTTCCCCCTGTTTCACCCCAGTCTAGGAGAAGACTACTGAGTGGCAATGTTTTCTCCTCACCAGTGAAGTCTTGTACAGTGACATATTTATTGGGTATAAGCTGACCAGGCTCTACCAGATCCCCTTTTACCACCATTAGGGATGCCCCTGTGTCCCTTAACCCTTGTGTCTGTACACCATTCACCGTGACTGGGTGCATGTGTTCCCTCATGTTCACAGACATGCTTCCAGGGACACATAACCCACTTCTTTCCTTGCCCCATGTTGCGTATTGCTCGCCCTTTTGGGACACTGTCTGGCAATATGCCCAGTTTCTTTGCAAACCCCGCACTCCTTACTTTTCTCAGAGAAATCTTTTCTCTGAAATCTGGGGCTAACTGGTTTCGGTGGAGTCAGTGAAGGTTTCATCTGCCCTGAAAGTGTGCTTTTCCCTTTCTGCGCTGCCACACGTGCCCCACTCGCTCTCAGAGCAGGTCTGTTCTTGGCATATCAGTCCGAGAGTTCAGCAGCCTCTTGCATTGTTTTGGGATCTCAGTCCCCCAGCCAGGTTTTCAGCTCTGCTGGGCATGCCCCAAAAAACTGTTCTAACAAAATAGCATTTTCAATTTTATCTACAGAGTTTGCTTCATTTCCTTCCCACCAACGTTTTAAAAACTGACGCTGTTTCATGGCTAACTCCTCGTAGCTCATATCAGGGCTTTTGCTGAGCTAACAGAATTTAGCTCTGTATGCTTCTGCAGTTAAATCAAACTTTTTTTAAAGTGCAGCTTTAAGTTTGCTGTAATCATTACTGTCCTCATTGTCCATCTGACCCAATGCATCCCGAGCTTTCTCCCGGTAAGTAGTAGGGATAGCTGGAAGCTCCAGGACCCTCTAGGAATTTTAGCCTGAATACAAACTTTTTCAAAGGAATTTAAAAAGGCATCCATATCCTCCCCCTCTTTAAATTCAGCTGTCAGTTTGTAACCCAGTCCTGTAGTTCCAGTTAAACCCAAGCCACTTACCTGCTCTGGTGCTGGTGGTTGGAGTCGTAACTTCCTCAATTCATGTCGCCTCTGGTGCTCACACTCCTCACGGTCCACTTCTTGCAGTTTATGTTCAGCTTCTCGCTGTTCTCACTCTCTGTTCTCCTCTGTGGCTCGCTGGTGCTCACGCTCTTCACGGTCAGCCTCCCTTTGTTCTTGCTCTGCCTCTCACCATTCTCATTTAGCCTCTCACTGTTCTCGCTCCCCTCTTCTCCTCTGCAGCTCGTTTCTCTCGCTCAGCTTCTCTCTGGAACTCCAGCTCCATTCTGCGCAATTCAGTTTGCAGCCTGATTGCTTCTGGCTCCAGAATGCTGGTTACCTTCCCCTGCTGCTGTGGCCCTGCTGTCATCCTCACCAGATCAGGACACTACACTGGCCGCTGCCCCTCCACGCTCAAGGTTTGGTCCCTTACCATCAGTGACTCAATGCTCTGGGCATCTGCTGCCATCAGGGCATCCATGAGGTTCTGCTTGGTGGCTCTCCCCTCATACAGGACTCCTCTGTCCTGGCACAACTGCTTCAAGTAATCTACAGTATGCCCGCTGTAGTTGGAAGGCATCTTCTTCCGTAACTAGGGCTACTCTAACTTGCACTTTAGAAAAAAAACAAAACAGGTAGGAACTTGACTGTAAGCAAAATGATACAGTTCTGTTTCCTCTTTAAAAAATAAATCACTTTTTTGCAAGTGAGCTAGCTGTACAGTATTAAGCTGACACACTGAATAGTTAAGACTTGTGTTATCAATTTTATCCACACTGCTACCAACCAATCTGTCACAACTGCACTCAGCAGGTCAGGCCCTCTGTTCCCACAGTGCCAACCTCCGAGCGCAGTAATGTGAACAGGTAACAGATAGGGTAACCCTCCTGTCTGCTTGTGGGTCCGAATCACCTTTAGTCTCATGTTCTGGGGGAATTAAACTGTGAACCTTATGCTAGCGTACCCAAATGTACAGGCTCAGATAATCTGCTCTTTGGGGGGATGCCAGATATCTTCGCCTAAGGGCACCTAACCAGGTATCCAAAAATGAACTCTTAAAACTCTATAAAAGACCTTACCTTTTACCAGTTTAGTAACACCATCAAGCTTATAAACAGTTTTTTTGTCAGTCTTAACCCTCTATACATCACATGCAAAAAGAACTTCAAAAACACACCCAGGCAGTCTTTCAGAATAATAGGTTTACTTAAAAATGGACAAAAATATGTAAAATGTAAACACAGAACACTATATCACAAAGCATACAATCATATAAAGAAAAACAAGGAAAACTACAAACTCCTACTAAAGTACATTTAGATCTTTTCTATCTGATGTATTACCTCTGAGTGCCTAAGTTAGAGAACTTGTTTCACAAGAGTCCAAAAAGAAGTATCCCTAAGATCAGACACAAGTCCTAGGTTAAACTCTCTCTCTCACACACACCTTCTGATGTTGTCATCTAGCTCTTCCTTTCAGAATATAAAAATTATACAAACAATGATCTTCCTGTCAGGACATATTTAAAATAAGGTGACATCAGCAACAACTCATTTCCCAATATGACTCCTTAATTAACACCCCCTCTTTGATCTCGAGCAGTTCCTATTCCCAGGTCACATAAAAGGATTTTATGACTTTTCACACCATGGTGCTATAGTACATTTTCCCTCTAAGACGTCAAAAAAGTGTACAAGCCTTATATCCTGGTAGCTAGGTCAGTTTTAATGAGGGCAGAAAAACAGGTGACCCTTAATTAAGTCTCTCTAGTCTTTTAATGACCTCCTGGTTTCAGGTCACTTGACTGTAACTGAAACTTGGGGTGGGGCACCCATGGCACACTGTGACAATCACACACACTTTCTTATATTACAAATATCATCCAACACTCATAACCAGCTGGCCAAGTGTCACAGCCAGTATGGGTCAGGTTGGGGGAAGGGAGTGGGGTGGTGGGTCACTACCTGCCTGGTGGGAGCCACTAGACTACCAGGGAATAATTTCTGTGGGATGGAGCAGTGATCGGGGAATGGGGGGGCTCACTGAACCAGTGGGGATTGTTATATATGAGTGGGGTGGCGACTGGGGAAATGGGGAGGGACCACTGGGAATGTATATATGAGAGACGGGGTGGCGATCAGTGAATGGGGTGGAGGGAGGGACCACCAATATGAATATATATTTAAATCGTGACAGGGATAGGGCAGGGGAGGGACGCTGAACTGCCACTGAGCTTGTATTTATGTATGTGAACGGGGATCGGGGCAGAGACAGGACACCGAACTACCAATTTGCTTGTATTCATATATGTGAACAGGGATCAGGGCGGGGGGGACACTAAAATACCATTGACTGTTTCTTTATTGTATGTGAATGGGGATCAGGGCAGGGGGGTTAACACTACAATACAACTGACTGTTTCTTTATTGTACGTGAACAGGATCAGGGCAGGGGGACACTAAAATACCACTGACTGTTTCTTTACTGTACGTGAACGGGATCAGGGCTGGGGGCACTAAAATACCACTGACTGTTTCTTTATTGTGAGTGAACGGGATCAAGCCAGGGGAAGGGCACTAAAATACCACTGACAGTTTCTTTATTGTATGTGAACGAGGATCAGGGCAGGGGGGATCCCTGAACCACTAGGGTACCCAGCCCTTGAAAGTGAGTAGATGGGTCTGCGCACTGTTAAGGACTGGGTTTCAGAAGCATTAAACTGCACTGCTGCTGTCAGCCATTTAGCACTTCTGCTGCACCACATATGTATGAGGGAACCCTCATTTGCATAGGCACAGCACAATATTGTGTGTGACAGTGCTGTCGGTGGGGTGTTGCGCATCTATGCCCTTTAAATATAGGCATGCCCTTGACAGCTGGTGCTATTCCAGATTTGCGTGGCACAAACCCAGTTTGTGCTTCACTAACCTTTTGAAAATGGGTCCCAATGTCTTCATGCCTCTCCCGAATTTCCCTTCTGAATTTCCCTCCCACCAGCTCACACTAGTGACTCTGTGTCCAAGATCTGCTCGCTATTTCTGTAGAATAGTGTCTTGCAGTCTACCTTGTTTGTTTAGGACTGAAAACTCAAATCAAGTTCCATTCACTATTTTGCTGGTGTGGCAGCAGTTGTGATGAGTTATGGTGGCACATTAAATATTTTGGGACACCGGTGTACTGTTATTTACTATTGTTACATTGTCTGCGTTTGGTTATTTCAGTGTCAGTCCATTTACATACTGGGTAATAATGATGGAGGGAGGCAGATGCCCATCTAGACCATCTTAGCAGTAATGTACAAATGTTTCTCTGCTGAGCAGGGCTTTATCGAGAGCTCTTTTGGCACATATCTTATTCCTTGAACTGATAATATGCTGGGGCAGAGGATTCTATTCCCCCAACTGTCTTTTGAGCACTATAGCGGCTAGAGTCATGACCACACTGGCTGCCCAGACAGAAACCTAAGTAGATGGGCATTCTGTCAGTGGCCAAAGATTTTATTTAATATCATACGTGT
This sequence comes from Neoceratodus forsteri, assembly GCA_016271365.2. Lineage (NCBI taxonomy): Eukaryota > Metazoa > Chordata > Ceratodontiformes > Ceratodontidae > Neoceratodus > Neoceratodus forsteri. The sequence continues at coordinate 215,848,213 of JADMNL010000030.1, read as the reverse complement.
GCTCGTGTGGAGGAAGACATCCCCATCTTCCACAATCACATAACTACTGGGAGAAAAGTGTGCTTTTTGTATACACGTGCCTGGTGACCAGATCCATGGTCTCCCACTGCAACTTACCAAAGATGCATGCCAGCTCTTTAAATTGAAATGGCTGTGTGCGTGCAGGGGCAGGGCAACAGTTTCATAGAAGCCCTCCATGCAGATTGGATGTGCAGTTAAGCCTCTGATTTGCATAACTAATTAGTACTGCCCCTTTTCCCAGTCAGTCCAGGAGCCTTCGAGGCTACACATACCCCGTTTCAGCGGCATAAAAGAAGGCTTCAGGCTGCAACAAAAGAAGTGTTCAAGGTCAGTTTGAAAGGAGTTTAATGGAGAGCAGTGAGCCAAAAAGGGCCCCAAAAGAGGAGTAGCCAGATGGGAAGCCCGATGAAGAAACCCCCGACAGATCTACAAAGGTAGGCAGAGGGGAGCTGCCTGTCTGGCAGCTCTATAAAGGAATCAAGATCTATATTACAGCTATAGAAACTAAGTGCAGGGTTTTAAATAATTGATTAGCAGTTTTTTTCTTGGGACAATGCTAACTGTATTGAAAGTATTTATATAGGTTTTCTAGAAGTGTTATGCTTGTTAAACACTGTGAGGCAAACGCTATGCATTTTCACAATGTTTTAGCACTTTTATGAGCAAAACGCTAATCAATTTTTGGAGTTAAATAAATCCCTGAAGTGTGATCGGTGCTGTGGCAGATGCTCCCTTAAAAGTGCCTATCTTTGTTTCTAGAACTGGCACAAGACATTGGGGCAAAATCAAAGCAGAGCAATAAATCAGATTGCCAGAGGTATATAACATTCAGCATTTTATTTACTGCACTCCAAGTGTACAGGGGACTCCCTAAAGAAGTCCCAGAGCAGGAGGAAGCTGCTGGATTTTAGTGGAAGACCTCCTGTCTGCTCTATCTCTGGAAGTGTTCTGTGATTTTTGTCACTTGTACACTCTGGAGACATATAAAACATTGACGGTTACACACATTTGGTAATCTGATTTATTATTCTGCTTTGGTTGTACCCCCTAGTCTGTGTCTGTTCAAGAGCTATATAGCCTGGCAAGGCAGTTGACTATGGTGACCAGCAAAGAGGGGCTGATGCCACTGGGAAGCTTTTCCTGGAGCCTTCCAGGTCCCACTGGGATCGGCCAGCAAGTCAGACAGCAACACAAAAGCGGCAGCCTGCCACCAGTTGCCCCCAGCCAGACTCGGCTAGCAGGTTGACTAGCCATGAAAGGGGTGTAACCTGCCACTGGGTGGCCACTCATCACTTTTTGAGTTTTTGCTGGTAACTCCGCAAGTGGGTAGGGACACAACCTACTGCCAAGCATACACCCCGGTGGACTGGCTAGCAGGTGCGCTCTTCAGTGCTGAGGCACAATGACTTGACCAACTCATGGAAAGACATCAAGACCTTGAGCTACCCAAACAGATGCTCTGTGAGCAGACTGATGGAAACCAGAGAGTGGTTTGATCTCCTTCGAGGACAACTAACCGTGAGGGTCCTCCGGAAGAGGAGAGAGCGAATAGTCCATCAATCAACAGGATTCCCAAAACCAGCATTAACTTTTCTACTTCTCCATGTGACACCTAGGAGCAGACTCACTTCATGACTGAATGACCATAAAATCCCTAAACTCCCTGGCCGCCTCAGTGGCACTGAGGGTTGAGGCACTCAATGCCACACCTCTCTCCATGTTGGTGACCCAAAGTCAGAGGTGGACTCCAGCTGCTGTGGGTTGGCTGGGGCCGGGGGTCCAGCCTCCTAGAGACTGCTCTTCTCTCCTGGTGAGGAAGAATTTGCTTGCACGGCCTCTGACTGCCACCAGGTGAAGGCATATTGTTGTGCAGGCTAGGGCGGCACAGAAGGGAGGGGCTGTGGTCTGGGGATACATGCATACCTCTCACGCAGACTTCACCTCAGCAGCAGTGGGGAACAGGGAGAAAAGTGGAAACAGGAAGCTAGAGCTTAATGAAGATTTGCATATCCATCCATGGCCCCACGCTGTCACTCAGGAACACCTTGGTCTAAAATTGGATATGTGTTTCGGGGTGGGGGGGATGACCTTTCCTCCCCTAAATTCACCACCAGGGGGAACCTGTGGGGGTGGCTGACTGAAGTGAAGGTCCCAGAAGGGAGGGATGTGCTGGTCCCATAGGTGCAGGACCAGGGCTGACAAACCACCCCAGTCATCCCACAGGGAGAAAAATCTATGTGAAAAATATTGTGAAAATCACCATTGTGCCATGGAGTGGGATCATCCACCACCCACTCCTTGTCAGCCATAACCAAGATAGGAACATCAAAGGATCGAACGTCATCCTGCAGGCCCTCTACCAGGGTAGCAAATACCTCCCATAGCAGATGGCCCTTGCGCTGTGGATGGAATACATTTAGCACTGGTAGCCAATTATCCTCAGCTGCCTGTAGGTGCACCATGGGCAGGTCCCCAAACACAGTCATCATGGCACTCTGTGATGGACATGTTAAACGTGCAGATCACACACCTCTTAATTCCTAGCTTTCTTTTCTGTTGTATTGTAACATTCGACAGAGAAGGATACCAGAAAAAATCAAGCAAACACATGATGAGTTGACAGGAGAATCAAAAACTCCACAGAAGTCTTGAAAAAAGCCTGACAACTTTGTAGAATTCCAACTCACTAGCAGGAGTTGAGAAGAAGATCAGTTCCTTCCAGCAAAAGAAAAGATTTGAATGCAGCTGGGGTGCAGACTAAGGACCTTGTGGTTGGGTGGTAGGAGAAAGTACAGTTACGTAAGAACTTACCATAACAGTAGATCTTCGAGAGAGGCTCTTGCAGTAGGTAATTACATATAGGACTGACGCCAGCCGGCAGCAGGACCCCACAAAAAATTTCTAGCTAGCAGTCCCTGGCGAGGACCAGCTCACGATCAGGTGACCAGTGTCATATGACTGTAGGTGTAAAGAGGCGGGTCCCACACGCCCGTCTTCCAGTTCTTTCCCTCCACAGGCCGGGAAGGCCCGGATGAGAGAGAAGCAGATAATTCCCTGAATGGAAAAGGAGCTGAAAAAGCCTAGGGGGATGGAGGGCGGGAAGGTATTACCTACTGCAAGAGCCTCTCTCGAAGATCTACTGTTACAGTAAGTTCTTACGTAACTGTACTATCTTACTTCAAGAGGGCTCTTGCAGTAGGTAATTACATATAGGACAGAATCCCAAGCAGTCTGGAACAAATGAAAGACACCGGGAGGAGGAACTACTCCAAAAAGTAGCAAATAATCTAGCAGGTCTCAGGAAAGGAGGCCTTCCAAGACAGCTAACCTGAAGCCTGCTCTACGGCGAGAGGCAATGTCCAAACTGTAATGCTTAGTAAAGGTATGGACTGAAGTCCAAGTGGCAGCAGCACAAATGTCTGCCGCAGACACATTCTTGAAACAAGCCACAGAGGCTGCAACTCTATGAGTGGAGTGACCTCTGACTTGACCCAGGAGGGTTTTGTTGTACTTGTCATAACAGAAAGTGATGCAATCGGCCAACCATTTTGATAGGCATTGCTTAGAGACAGCATTGCCTTCTCTTTTGTGAGCGAAAGAGACGAACAACCGATCAGTCTTTCTGAGATCTTTCGTCCTATCAGTGTAGTATCTCAGAATCCTGTGAACATCCATGGTATGGAGCAGGTATTCTCCTTGATTGGAGTACTGCATAAAGAAAGCAGGTAATTTGATAGACTGATTTAAGGTAGATTCCACTACCACCTTTGGGAGAAACTTAGGATTCATGCGAAGAGCTACTTGTTCTTTGTGAAAAACCAGATAAGGGATTTTGCACATCAGGGCCTGAACTCAGAAATTCCATGAAAGAAGTAACGCCACCAAGAATAGCCGCCTCCACTTATAAAAACTTTAAGTCTGCGGAAGGGTAAGTTCTTGAGGACAAGTTTAAGTCCCAAGGGGAGCTGAGTCGGACAGGGGGCCTGAGATGCAGGACTCCTCTGAGGAAGGTTTTGGATACCTCCAGCTGGGCAATTGCGTAATCAGTGAAAGGGACATGGTAGGCTGAAATAGCCGCCATATGAACTTTCAAAGAGGAGTGACTGAGACCCGGGTTGAAAAGATGATGCATGTACTCAAGAAGAATGGTCACAGGACAGGAAAAGGGCTCCACGTTCCTGGATGCAGCCCAGATGGAAAATCGTTTCCATTTCATTGCGTAGGTGGACCTAGTGGAGGGTTTCCTAGCCTCCACCAGAATCTCGGCCACCTTAGGAGAAATGCCAAAACGAGATTGAGGTAGGTCTGCAGCAGCCATGCATGAAGTTGAAGGGACTTGAGTCCCGGATGGACCAGGGTCCCCTGATCCTGGGTCAGCAATCCTGGAGATAAAGGAAAAGGAAGAGGAGGAACCTCTGAGTATTGTTGTAGAAGAAAGAACCAGATTTGCCTGGGCCAGAAAGGAGCGATCAGAATCATTCTCGCTCCTTCCAAAGCAAGCTTCTGCAGCACACAAGGGATCAGAGGAATTGGGGGAAAAGCATAGATGAATCTGTCCTTCCAGCTTAGAGACAGAGCGTAGCTCCAGAAAGCGTCTCGCTCTGGAGCGAGCGAGCAACCAAAAGACTGGAAGCTTTGCATTTAGGGGGGGAGGCGAACAGGTCTATCTGAGGAGACCCCCAAATCTGGAAGATGCTTTTTAGAACTTTTTCGTCCAATTCCCACTCGTGTGGAAGAGCCGACGAGCGACTTAGTCTGTCTGCCAGGACATTGTCGACTCCCGGAACATGGATTGCCGTGAGGTGAAGGTTGTGAAGTGTTGCCCATTCTCAAACCCTTATCGTTCCCTGCACAGCAGGTAGGACTGAGTCCTTCCCTGCTTGTTGATGTACCACACCACGCACATGTTGTCCAATTGGACAGCTAGGTGACCGGGAAGCATGTATTGGTGAAGGGCCTGGAGAGCATACAGCACTGCTCGAAGCTCAAGCACAGTGATGTGGAGAACTATCTCCAAGTTTGACCATAGACCCTGGGTTTGGTGAGGACCCAGATGGGCTCCCCAACCTTCGCCTGGAGCGTCCGTGGTCAGAGTCTGATCGGGGGGAGGATGACAAAAGAGGACCCCCAGAATAGGTTCTCTCGAACCATCCACCACTGCAAGTCTCTTACCATCGGCGAGGAGATCAGAACCAGATGATCTAGGTCGTCTTCCCATTGATCCCACTGAGATCGGAGAGTCCACTGAGAGATTCTCATGTGGAGGCGCGAGCGAGGACCGTTGGGATGGCCACCGCCATAAGCCCCAGTAGACGAAGCACCGACCTCGCCAGAACCCTCCTGTGTTCTGATAGGAGGGAAATCTGGGACTGGAGGGAGGACCCCTGTCCGGAGGCAGGAAGGCCTTGCACAATGTGGGTATCGGGATTGCCCCAATGAACTGAAGCCTCTGTGAAGGATCCAGGTGAGACTTGGAATGGTTGATGGTACACCCAGGCCAGTGAAACCTGCTGGGTGAGGGAGAGAAAATGCAGGAGTTCCTCCCTGGATGGGGCCGCCAGGAGCCAGTCGTCCAGGTAGGGAAAAACCTGAGCTCCCAAAGTATGTAGGTGGGCCTACCACCGCCAGGCATTTGGTAAAGACTCCGGGAGCGAGGAAAGACCAAGGGCGCCTGGATGGTACTGGTCCCCTGGAATGCAAACCTGAGGTACTTTCAGTGCGAAGGGCGAATGGGGATGTGCAGATGCATCCTGCATATTCAGTGCACAAAGCCATTGGCCCGGCCGAAGCAGGGGCAAGAGGGTTTGAAGGGAGAGCATCCTGAACCTCTTGTATTCCACATATAGGTTCAGGGAGCTGAGATCGAGAATGGGTCTGAGATCTCCTGTCTTCTTTGGTACAAGGAAGAAATGGGAATAGTAACCCATCCCGTGGAGGTGAGGGGGGACGGGCTCTATCGCCTGCTTCACAAAGAGAGCAGAGATTTCTTCCCTGACCAAAGGAAGATGGTCTCTTGAGTAAGAGGAGTTTGGGGGGTGATGTGGAGGTTTCTGCAGAAACTCCATGGAGTGCCCTCTGCCATTATCCTGAAGCACCCATGATCGTGTATCTCTCCCAACCCGGAAGGTGGAGGAGAACCTCCCTCCCTACCGGTTCCTCGAGGCATCCGAAGGCGGTGGGAGGGAAGGAGTCAGGTGTGTGTGTGAGGCAGCGCTGCAGCTGGGGCACCCGCTGCTTTTGGCGGCAGGGGCCTGGCAGCTGGGGGGCCGTTCAGTGGCCCACCTTCCCTGAGGTTTCACTTGGGGCCGGCTGCGTCTGCAAAAAACAACGGCGCTGTGGGGGATGGGGACAGTACATTGAATCAACAGATTTAAGGGCTGTCCCCTTCTCCTGCAAGTCAGTGAAGATGTCCCTGACATCACCACCGAAAAGCACAGAACCCCTGAAAGGTGCTTCTTGAATTGCTGACTGCACGTCCAGGACCAGTCTGACACACGGAGCCATCAGTGACGTTGAAGACTTATGACGAACGCAGAGCTCCGTCCTGCGGTGTCCACTGCTTCGTAGGTCATCCTCAGAATGTGACGACTGGCCGAACGAGCAGAATGGACCAGGTCGACTAACTTCTGCTTAACTTGAGAGTCAGGGAAAGAGTCAATCTTAGATTTCGCCTGGGTAAGGACAGCCTTCTGGTAATCTCCCATATGTGCTACTTAATTCAGGGCCCTGATCCCCAGTGTGGAAGAAGCGTAGATCTTCCTTCCATACTGATCCAGAAGGCGAGCTCAAGTGTTTCAGGTGTGCTGACCGGCGCTAATCACGACCGAGTCTGCACAGGGGTGAGATTCTAAGAAGTCTACACCCTCCGGAGCCTGGTATAGCCTGTTCGACTTCCTAGGAAGTGGGGCTAAAGCCGAAAGTTGATTCCAAATAGTGGAAACAAGGTGGGCGTGAGACTCGATCCAGGGTGGCACTAGGGTAGGAGCCGTAAGGGGCAAGTCCAGATGTTCGGTGAGTTTAACCCGTTGATGATCTGGCTCTAACGAATGCCACTGATGAACTTCCTGAGCAACTCCGTGAAGGAAGGATCCTCCGGAGGAGACTTCGGAGGAGTCCTCAGCTGGGGCTTGGACGGACAGCGTGGCTCGTTGTCTTTCTCGGAACACCCATCAGAGGCCTCCGAGAAGTCCAAGAGAGAAGAAGAAGAAGAACCTGAAGCAGAGTAAGACTCCCTAGCTCGCCTGGGGAGAGGAACGGGATCCTTGGGGAATCCCAGGATCGTGTCCTGCCCCTCTCTGGATCCCGAGGCAAGCCTGAAATCCAGAGGAGGAGAGAGTGTGCGGTCTGGGGCGTCAGGGAGCCGGGGTGGCACCGTCGCCCGTAAGATGGCTCTCAACTTCCCCAGGCGAGCTGAGCCTTGGCCTCCAGCCCACCAGGAAGGCAAGAGTCTCTGGAGATCCACCAGCAGCCTAGGGGCGGTGGTGGAGGAAGGGGATAGTTATGCCGGATGAAATCCGTAGGGAGAGTATCCGTAACCCGGCTGCGGGGGTATACTGGAGCCGGGTACTGCAGCGTTGGAGGGTTTGGCGCCGGGTACTGTGGACCTGGGAAAACCAGCGTCGGATAGGACAGTGGATACACAGGCACTGGAGGAGCTGCCGGAGCAGACGTCCCAGCCGGGTACTCCACGGGCGGATCAGCCGGGATAGGCCCGTGGGGTGGAGGACCTGATGGAGGAGGAATATCCCCCGCCGGCATAGGGGGCTGGTGTTGGCGGCGTCGGCTGGGCGGTGTTGGGGCCGCGTCAGGGCCCGGCGTCAGATCTGGCTCTAGGAAGAGGATGGACGATAGCCAGGATCCTGAACCTCGTCTGGGGACAGAGGGAAAAATCCCAGGGTCGGGCAGGGGGACTTGGGCTCCCTGGCAGCGAGGCTGCGGGGAACCTGGTCAGGAGCAGGAAGCAGGGTCCGCCGTGTAACTTAGGGGCTGGTCAGCGGGCGCCAGGAGGACCGGCATCCGGCCGGGGGTCCCTCGTCAGAGGTGGGCCGAGATGAGAAGACCCGGTCAGTGAGACACTGCCGTGCGCTCCGAAGGTCAGGCATCTTGCAGCCTTCTCGCAGGACGCCGGAGAGCCGGCGTCCGGCTTATGGGAGGCGCCTGCCCAGAGGCCGCAAACCTGAGGCGGTACTGGAGCTGGAGCTCCTTTGCCCAGAGGCACTCGGCAGGCTCGAGCGCGAACCCGGCGGGCAGGCCGGCGCCTCTTCAAAGCATGGAGGCTGCCATCGGGCGATCCCTGGAGGATATTACCTTGCCGCGATTCCGGCCAAGTCACAGGAGGAAGGCCTTCTCCCGGTGCCTTTCCTTGTCCTGCTTCTTGTGCCTTTCAGGGGAGGTCAACGCCTGCCGAAGTTTCTTCAACTCCTTCTCCATCGCGGACATCTTCTTCTTGAGGAGATGGGTTTCAAGAGACTGCTGGCATCGTCTATGGGTGGCCGCGTTGAAATGAAGGCAGTGCAGACACTTGTCGACCACGTGGGTGGGCCTAAACAGAAAAGGCAGAGGGAGTGACCGTCTTTGTGAGGCAGTTGGGCGCCGCACAAGTCGCACTTATTTTTTGAAGGAGACGACATATACTGACATTCACCTGACGACAGAAAAAACAAAATACAAAATACTGAGACTTTTCGGAAAAACCAACGAAGTAACAGGACTGAGCGATAGGAATTTCACCGTGAGACGCTGCACGAGCTGATGGCAGGAAAGAACTGGAAGGCGGGCATCCGGGACAGCCCCTTTATACCGACGTCGTATGAGGCTGGTAACCTGACGTGGGGGCAGTCCTTCGCCAGGGACTGCTAGCTAGAAATTTTTCCATGGGGTCCTGCTGCCAGCTGGTGTCAGTCCTATATGTAATTACCTACTGCAAGAGCCCTCTCGAAGTAAGATCTTCAGCTTGAATTACGTTTCTGTTGACTGAATATTCTCAGTGGAACACTGTCAATTTGTGGATAGTGAACTCAATCAAGATACTGTAAAACAGGTAATTTACATGGAAAAATAATCTTGCTATGTTTGCGTGCCTCTCCCAACTGCAAACGTATGTTTATGGCATAGAACGACTGATGCCAGTATATACACACAGTGAAGTTTATTTATTGTCAAACAAAGTACAGTTACGTAAGAACTTACCGTAACAATAGATCTTCAAGAGACACTCTTCCAGCAGGTAGTAACATGTAGGACCTACGCCACCTGGCGTCAGAATCAAGGCAAAACTCTTCTAGCAGTACCCAGGGGGGACCGCCCTCCCAATGTTGGCTCCACCCTGACTTCCAGTATATAGGTGCAGTGGTCCCACATGCGCCAGTTCTGCATGCCGAAACAGCAGGACTCGCTTAAGACGATAGTGAACCCAGAAAATGTCAACTCCACTCTCGCACAAGAGAAAGTCTACTTGGCCAATGCAGAAAAGGTCTAACCTTCGGGGGAGGGAGGGAGGGAACATACACCTGCTGCAAGAGCTTCTCTCGAAGACCTACTGTTACGGTAAGTTCTTGTGTAACTGCACTATCTTACTTCGAGAGTAAGCTCTTGCAGAAGGTAATAACATGTAGTACTGATTACCAAGAAGTATAAAACTAAAGACAACTACCTGGGAGGTAGGGAAAGGATAGGCGGGCGCAGAGGCAGAAAGGAATCCCTTAGGAGATCAGGCTCCTGCAGGACTGCAAGGCCAAAGCCTGCTCTGCTTCTGGAAGCTATGTCCAAACTGTAATGTTTGACAAAAGTATGGACCGTGTGCCAAGTGGCAGCGGTGCAAATGTCAGCTGTCGAATCCCTCTTAAGGGCCACAAAGGATGTTGTTACCGCCCTAGTGGAATGATCCTTCACGTGACCTGGAAGGGGCTTGCCATACTTCTGATAGCAAAAGGTGATGCAGTGCACCAACCAGCACGAGGGAGTCTGTTTGTAGACCGGGCATCCTAAGTACCAGGATGCAAAGGACAAAAATAACTGGTCAGACTTCCTGAACCCCTTGGTCCTAGATAAGCAAAATCACAAGGCGCGATGGACATCCAGAGTGTGGAGAACAGCTTCCTCTTTATTTGAATAATTTCAGAAGTACACAGGTAGCTGCACCGCCTGGTTCAATGTCAGCTCCGACATGACCTTAGGCAAAAACTTTGGGTTAGTGCGCAAGTCTACCCTGTCTTTGTGGGAAATTAAATAAAGCTCCTTACACGAGGGCCTGAAGCTCAGAAATCCTCTGAGCAGAAGTAAATGCAACTAAAAATAACTTCTTCCAAGAAAGAAAACATAGCTCACAATCCATGGCTGGCTCAAAAGTGGGGAGGGTGAGCTTCTCCAAAACAAAAAGCAGGTCCCAAGGAGGAACAGAGTCCCGAATGGAGGGGTCTGATATGCAAGATACCTCTGAGAAAGGTCTTAGACACCTCCAGTTGAGCCACTATTCTGCCCTGGACAGGGACATGATAGGAAGAAATAGCGGCCAGGTGTACTTTGATGGAGGCATAACTCTAACCCGACTCCAAAAAAGAGAAAACAGGTATTCCAAGAGCAAGCTGACTGGACAAACCAACGGATCTAACTGTTTCACTGTAGACTACAAGCAGAACCTCTGCCACTTCATAGTGTAGGTAACTCTCATGGAGGTCTTTCGCGCCTCCACCAGGACTTTTGCCACCTCAACTAAAACACCAAACCTGATCTTCACTAGGTTCTGAGGCGCCAAGCATGAAGGTGGAGGGAACACAGGTTCCAATGAACCAGAGACTCATTGTCCTGGGAGAGAAGGTGGGTTGAAATTGGCAATAGTATTGGAGGTTCAGCAGATAGGCACTGTAGCAAGGGGGAACCATGTCTGACAGGGCCACGGCGGACCAATTAGGATCAAGACGGTCTGTTCTGATTGCACTTTGAGGAGGACTCTCTGCAGAAGCAGAAAGGGAGATAAGGCACAGAGGAACCTACTGTCCCAAGAGAGGGACAACACATCTCGTCAGAAAGCACCAGGCTCAGGATCTAGGGAGCAGAAACTGGGCAGTTTTGCATTGGATCAAGATGTGAAAAGGTCCAGTTCTGGTGTCCCCCACCTGGCAAACAGGTAGTCCACCACAGACTGGAGGAGAGACCATTCATGAGCCTGCGATCGCTACCTGCTTAGAGCGTCCTCTAATTCATTCTGAATCCCTGGAACATGGATAGGAGATGGTCAAGTGGTGGGTAATGGTCCAGTCCCACACACTCATAGCCTTGTGGCAGAGGGGTAGGAGTGGGTACCTCCAAGTTCGTTGAGGTAAAAAAACACAGAGGTGTTGTGCATCTGGATCAGAAGATGGCCTGGAAGGATCGCTGAAGCCAGCGCCTGCAGTGCATAGAGAACCGCTCCCAGCTCGAGGACGTTGATATGAAGACCCTCCTCTGTCAGGGACCAGGATCCTTGTGTCCTTTGATTTCCCAAGTGTGCACCCCATCCCATGTTGGAAGCATCTGTGGACAGTGTCTGAGAAGGGGGACCCTCGTGAAGGGGAACCCCTTCTAGAAGCCTCTTGGACAACATCCATCAAAGAAGCTCCCAACGGACTGGCTCTGTGACTACGAACATATGAAATCTGCCAGCAGATAAAGGCCTAGAGGTCTATCAAGTCTGCTCGAATGTGCAGCTAGCACTTACTATTCTGTCAGCTGCCTTCCTCCCACCTTCCCCTCCACTGACCCTCCTGCCCTGTCCCAGCCCCTTTTGAAGCAGTCCACTGTTCTACTGGATACCACGTCTGCCAGTAACACATTCCTCCCAGCTACCACCCTCTGTAAAAAAAGTGTCTCCTCATCTTCCTCCTGAACCTTCCTCCCTCCAGTCTCATATCATGGCCCCAGGTGTCCCTCCCCTCCCTTACTCTGAACAGCCGCTCTGTACCTGTCTTGTTTATTCCTTTCATGTACTTAAAGGTTTCAATCATGTCACCCCTGTCCCTCCTCTCCTTCAGTAAGTACATGTTCAACTCCCTCAGCCTCCTCTCGTATGGTAAGTTCCCCAGCCCCTTGATCATATTTGTCACCCTGTGCTGTACCCTCTCCAGTAACTTAATGTCCCTCTTCAGATACGGGCACCAGTACTGCATTCAGTACTCCACATGCAGTCTAACTAATAACCTATACAGTGACAGAATCACCTCCCTCCCTCCTCAAGGAGATACCCTTGCAATGCAACCCAGCATTTTGTTGGCCTTTGCAGCTGCCTTCCTACATTGTTCATTGACCCTGTAATGAGCACCCTCAGATCCTTCTCCTCTGTCTTGGCTAGCTGCACTCCCCCAGCTGGTAATTCCTCCTTGGGTTCTTCACCCCAAAATGCAGCACCTTGCACTTTTTGACATTAAACTCCAGTTGCCAGGTGTCTGACCAGGCTTCCAACTTTTTCAGATCATCCTGCAATCCCTTCCATCCCCCTAGGTCGTCCACCACCGCTCCCATCTTGATGTCATCAGCAAACAGACTGATCTTGCTCTTCAAGTCCAATGATATGTCTGCAATGAATATCCCAAACAACACTGGTCCCAACACCGAGCCCTGTGGAACACCGCTCATCACTACCCTTGGGGATGAGAGCGTCCCACACACCACCACCCTCCGTTGCCTCTCCTGAAGCCAGTTCCCTACCCATCTCACCAGCTTTACACCCATCCCTGTGCCTTCTAACTTACTCCCCAGACTCCCATGTGGCACTGAGTTGAATGCTTTTCTGAAGTCCAGATACAGGACATCCACTGCATGGCCCCTGTCCAACTGCCTGGTTACCCAGTCACATAACTCTGCCAGGTTGGTTTAGCAGGATCTGCCACATATGAAGCCATGCTGTCTGCTGTCCTGTAGTCCTCTGGCCTCCAGGAGGACTACCAGCCTCTCCTTCAGGATAGTCTCCATCAGCCTACCCATGACGGATGTGAGACTCACCAGTCTGTAGTTATCCAGTTCATCTTTGGGGCCACTCTTGTGGAAGGGCACCACATAAGCCATCCTCTGTGTACTGATGTCGTCTAGATTTTGGTCCCACTGAACCTTGAGAGTCCACTGAATCATACTCATTAGCAATCTTACAAAGGGAACGGATACTATGGTTGCAGCCATATTACCCAGTAGGCTGAGAAGAAGCCCGGTGGGAACCAGGAGAAGCAGAAAAGATTTGACCAGCTAGAGCCCTGATGCGCACTACCCAGTCCGCTTGGAGGAAAATTACTCTCCTCAGGATGGCGCCCATCAAAGCTTGCATGAACTGCAAGCTTTGTGTGGGGATCAGGAAGGACTTTTTGGGCTTGATTGTGACCCCTAAGTGAGGGCACAGGGCATGGATGTCTCAAACAGTCTCCTAAAGGTGGTCCCTGGAGGGAGCCAGAAGGAGCCAAACATCCAGATGGCGAAACATGAAGTGGGCCTCCATGAGGAGTGCTGCAGCTACCACCAACAGGCACTTCGTGAAGACCCTTGGGGCAGAGGAGAGATCAAAGGGAAGAACTCGAAACTGAAATTGCTCCCCTTCGAATTTGAACCACAGAAACCATCTGTGGACCTTGGCGATACGGATATGCAGACAGGCATCTTGCATGTCCAGTACTGCCAACCAGTCTCCTTTGGAGATCATGGGAAGGAGGCTGGGAAGAGACACCATTCGGAGTCGCTTGTACAAGACCTGCCGATTTAGGTCGCTGAGCTCCAGAACGGGTCTTAGGTCTCCAGACTTCTTCTGAACAGGTAGAAGTGGGAGTGAAACCCGGAGTTTCTCTTGGCGAGAGGAATGGGTTCTATTGCCCTCTTGGCCATGAGAGCCTGAATTTCCTGCCAAATTTGGTCTACTGTGTCCAGTTGGATGATGGGAATGGGGAGGATGTCTGTTCGGAGGAATTTCTATGAACTTGATGGAGTGCCCGAACTCTACGAGTTCATAGACCCACTAGTCGGAGGTCACTTCTCGCCACGCATGAGGGTACAGAGAAAAGCAACCTCCCACCTGCTCTCTCGACCAATCGTCATGAAGAGGAGAGTCACCTAGATAGTCAGACACTGGGGGGGGTGGGGGAAAGGCTGCTGGGGCAGGTTTAGCCTGTTTCGAGGCGAAGGCCAAGGAGCTTTTGGCTCCACAGCTATGACCAAAGCCTCCCCGCAGATTCTGTGGCTGAAAGTGGGGCTACTGAGGCTGGTGTCCTCCATGGCTATGAAAATGGAACTGTCAAAACTGTCCCTGTTTTAGGTGGTACATCGACTGCACGGTTCAGACAGCCATACCGGAGTCTTGCAGCTTAGCAATTATTTGCTCCAACTCTTCCCCGAAGAGTACAGGGCCTCTGAAGGGTGCATCCAGACCACTTGACTGAATGTCTGGGGCAAACCCTGATACACGGAGCTAGGAGTGATGCAAGAGGCAAATGCCTGAAGCGGCCGCCCTCGCTGAAGTGTCCACAGAGTCACGTGCAGATCTTAAAACATGCATACCCACTTCTGAGCCTGTCTGGAGCAATTTATCAAGCTCTGTCTTTTGCGGGCAGTCAGGCATGCCTTGCAGAATGTCCAGCCCTTGTTCCCAGAGGACATTCTGAAACTGGACCATATGAGTCAGGAAGTTGAGGCCCCTGATGCTGCAAGTGGTAGGCGCGTACATCTTATGACCCAACAACTCCAGCTGCTTGGGACTCCCTGTCTGGCGGCTGGGTGCGCAAATGCTTGGGCCTCTGTGAATGATAACGAGCCGCCAAAATCACCACCAAGTCTGCAGCTGGTTGTTCAGCCAGAAAGGGGTGGTCCTTAGGAGCTCGGTAAAGACAATGTGCTTTCTTAGGGGTTGCAGAGGACAAGTGTGGGTGCCTCCAAGTAGCCTGGGTGACATCTGCAAAGGTGTAACCATTGGGGGCTTGACCACGGGCTTGGGGTTCTTTTGGTGGAGGTATTTAGCCAGCCTCCAGTGCTCCGGGTTGAGGGCCTCCATATCCCATCCCATGTTCTCTTGGATATGGCGCATGACCTCCATGAAATTGGGGTCATCAGAACAGGATTTAGACTGGTCCTTTGTGTCCCCAAGGATAGATTCCTCACTGGAGGTGGGAAGAGAGGACTCTGAAGTCACATAAAGGTCTGAAGAAGATGGTGAAGTGGAATGCCTTCATCTCCGTTTATGCTGGTGCCAGTCAGGGAAGCTGGGGGAAAGGGGCACATAGATCAGGGGTGTCTGTGCCTTCTTTTATCTGTGTTTCCTGGGGCTACCAGGCGGAGGGGGAGTTCCCGAATCATTGCCAGTGGGTGGCTGGGGGACCTCCTTTTCCTTCCGTGGAGGCTCTGGAACTGATGCTGGCACTGCGGGGGAGGAGCCAGAGCTGGTTTGGGGCCCAGGTCTGATCAAACCATCTCCCACCAGTGGGATAACAGCTCCTTGACATGGGACAAGTTGGGTCTTGGCGAACCAAGAGCTGGGTCAGGCATAGGTGTCCCAGTACCGACGCTGGTACCAGCATCAGGGCAGTCTGGTGTCGGTGGTGGCCAGGGCGGTGATGACAGTGGATTGGTGTCATCAGGCCCGGAGGAAGGCGGATGGACTAGTGTACAGTCCCCCAAAGACGACCCGTCATCAGTGCTGACATCAGCTGAAGGCACGACCGATGGCATTGAAGTTGGTTTAGCCGGCAGCAGCAGGGTGGAAGCCAGGAGACAGTCAACAGGGGGCGACAGTTTAAGAACGGCTTAGGGGTAGAAGCTGGGGGACTGTCGGCAGGGAGGCGACGGTCAGACGGCAGCTTGGAGGTCTTATCCAATGGGCGCCGGTCTGACACCAAAGGCTTACAGCAGTTGGAAGACTTATGCTTGGGGGGCAAAGAAGAGCACCTCGAGGAAGGCCCGGAAGCCTTTTTCCCTTCCTAGGAGTCCACATCAGAGGCAGAGGCCAAGTGAGAGGGAGACTTACCTGGGACCGAAGATCTCCCTGAGGAGGCTGGACCTTGATCAGCTAAAGTGTAGCAGACAACACAGAGGGTTTGGAGGCAGAATCAGCAGCGGCAGGCTTTAGCACCGCTAAGCGGGACTCATGGCCCAACAAGCCCGACCTAGAGGCTGCATGCGAGTTCGAGGACCGGGACCTCAAATGGGACCTTTCCCTGTGCCGCCTGCCGTGTTTTTCTTTATGGTGCTTGTTTTTAGCCAGAGAACAGATGGGCAAAGCCCCCTCAGAGGAAGACTCCTGCTGCATCACAGCCAGCTGACGCTGGGTAAGGAACGCTTGAAGTGATTTCTGGTGCCAAATGTGGGTCCTGCTATTAAAGGCCTGGCAGTGGGAGCAGGCATCAGCATTGTGGTCTGGGCCTAGGCAATACAAGCAGGCAGAATGACAGTCCTTGGAGGGGATCTGATGCCCGCAGGAGCACTTGTTGGTGTGCCCCAAAGGTTCGAGCTGACATGCAGAAGAAGTGAAGTGAAAAAATGGAGAAAAAAAGGAAGTTCAACCCGAGTACCGTGGTCGGACTATGAAGGTTCAGCTGAGAGCCAAACTAATGCGTGCGGCGGCAGGAAAGAACTGGTGCATGTGGGGACTTCCGCCTCCTTTATACTGTATGGAACATCAGTGTGGAGTCGACACTAGAAGGGCGGTCCCCCCTGGATACTGCTAGAATAGTTTTGCTGCAATTCCGCTGCTAGGTGACGTTGGTCCTACATGGTATCACCTGCTGCAAGAGCTTATTGTCGAAGTAAGATCAGAATAAAAACGAGTCACTATGAAGTACAATGTGCATTCCGGCATGCACAGTCAGCAGTCTGCAGCTCACAGCAAGAAAGAAAAATATACCATTAAGCAACTGCACCAAATTTAAAGATTTACAACAGTTGGCAGCTCATAGTACTTGGTTACTTCAGGAACACTCTCCGTCACTCTCCATCAGTGCCTGCTAACAGTCCATTGCCATACTTGTAAAAGGAAACAGACCAGTACATTGGGCAGCTGCACCAAATAAAAAAGAGTAGTTGGCAGTTCATAGCATAATCTTACCGCTTCCTTCTCGATTCACTCTCCATCACTACCATGTGCTCTAGCAACCCGGACACCTCAGAAAGGGGTAAGAGTAAAATCAGTCACAGCACATACAATACTGTCTAAGCAGCAGTCTTCAGCTGCTTTTATGCCTGCCTCTGCAAAGCTATGGACATAATCATCTTTTTAGGTACTGAGATCCCGGAAAGATTTAACAGCCTCTTAGCATGTTGTGATTTGAGTGACATCCGTCTCTGCAAAGCTAAGGACACACTCCTCTTTTCAGGTACTGAGATCCTGGAAAGATTTAACAGCCTCTTGGCATGTTGTGATTTGAGTGACATCCGAACAGCTGATTTCTGAACAGCTGATCACTGGGTGGGGAAGCGCAAACTCAAGTTTGCGTGGCTGTATTTAGAGACTTGACAGCAAAATTTGCTTTGTGTTTCATTTACCCATTTTACAGTAGTTAGAACCTTGCATTTCAGTAAATTCAGTGATGGAACCTTGGATGAAATTTAAAAGGAAAGGAAAGACACTTGGTTTTGTAGTGCTCCTTTCACACAAACTATCGAAAAGATCTTCACAACCCAAGAGAGGAAGCAAAGAGATTGTTGCTGCCATGTTCAATGTATTAGGAGATTCAAGCAGCAGGCAGATACAGGTGAGTATTGCAGAGAAGTTAAGAAACAGGAAGTTGCGACTTGCTCAGTGTTGCACAGTGAGTTGAGCGGTGGTTGTGGGCTTCAAACTCGGGTCTCTAGGCACACAGCTAACAAGGGAATCCTGCAAACCCGCTGGCCATTCCTCTACATGGAATTGCAAATATCTAATAAAGAGCCCCCCTGTGGCAACAATGAATAGCACTCTGCATAATAACCACAGTCTCTACCTCATTGCATTCTTCAGCAGCTCTGGGAGAATGTAGTCCAGTGGCATTGGGATGAAAGGAAACCTAGCAGCAACATGACCGTTTATCCGAACTCGGGGGGCATTTCCATACTGATGATCACACAACCGCCTAGGTGGAAGAAACATCAAAGAGATAATTATAGAACAATTCTTTTTATTCTGACAAATTATTTTTTAGATACTATTTATGCTACTACATGGCTGAGGTGCTCCCTCATTCACATACAGAACTTGCTCACTGACACTGAAAGATT